>CM051619.1:0-2400000 GCA_028020825.1 Podargus strigoides
GGACTCGCGCTGCAGTACCGGATTGCTTTCGCGGGGCGGCAGCACTGAGCGCCGCTGCGGGAGACGCCACCGCGCATGCGCGGACTCGGGCTGCAGTACCTAACTTTGTCCGCAAGGCGGCAGCACTTAGCGCCGCGGGAGCAGACGCCACCGCGCATGCGCGGACTCGGGCTGCAGTACCTAACTTTGTCCGCAAGGCGGCAGCACATAGCGCCGCGGGAGCAGATGCCACCGCGCATGCGCCAAATCGGGCTGCAGTACCTAACTTTGTCCGCAAGGCGGCAGCACATAGCGCCGCGGGAGCAGACGCCACCGCGCATGCGCGGACTCGGGCTGCAGTACCTAACTTTGTCCGCAAGGCGGCAGCACTTAGCGCCGCGGCAGCAGACGCCACCGCGTATGCGCGGACACGGGCTGCAGTACCTAACTTTGTTCGCAAGGCGGCAGCACTTAGCGCCGCGGGAGCAGACGCCACCGCGCATGCGCCAACTCGGGCTGCAGTACCTAACTTTGTCCGCAAGGCGGCAGCACATAGCGCCGCGGGAGCAGACGCCACCGTGCATGCGCCAACTCGGGCTGCAGTACCTAACTTTGTCCGCAAGGCGGCAGCACATAGCGCCGCGGCAGCAGACGCCACCGCGTATGCGCGGACTCGGGCTGCAGTACCTAACTTTGTCCGCAAGGCGGCAGCACATAGCGCCGCGGGAGCAGACGCCACCGCGCATGCGCCAACTCGGGCTGCAGTACCTAACTTTGACCGCAAGGCGGCAGCACATAGCGCCGCGGGAGCACACGCCACCGCGCATGCGCCAACTCGGGCTGCAGTACCTAACTTTGTCCGCTAAGCGGCAGCACTTAGCGCCGCGGCAGGAGCTGCCACCGCGTATGCGCGGACTCGGGCTGCAGTACCTAACTTTGTCCGCTAAGCGGCAGCACTTAGCGCCGCGGCAGGAGCTGCCACCGCGCATGCGCGGACTCGGGCTGCAGTACCTAACTTTGTTCGCAAGGCGGCAGCACTTAGCGCCGCGGGAGCAGACGCCACCGCGCATGCGCCAACTCGGGCTGCAGTACCTAACTTTGTCCGCTAAGCGGCAGCACATAGCGCCGCGGCAGCAGACGCCACCGCGCATGCGCGGACTCCGGCTGCAGTACCTAACTTTGTCCGCAAGGCGGCAGCACATAGCGCCGCGGCAGCAGACGCCACCGCGCATGCGCGGACTCCGGCTGCAGTACCTAACTTTGTCCGCAAGGCGGCAGCACATAGCGCCGCGTAAGTAGACGCCAGCGCGCATGCGCGGACTCGGGCTGCAGTACCTAACTTTGTCCGCAAGGCGGCAGCACTTAGCGCCGCGGCAGCAGACGCCGCCGCGCATGCGCGGACTCGGGCTGCAGTACCTAACTTTGTCCGCAAGGCGGCAGCACATAGCGCCGCGGGAGCAGACGCCACCGCGCATGCGCTAATTCGGGCTGCAGTACCTAACTTTGACCGCAAGGCGGCAGCACATAGCGCCGCGGGAGCAGACGCCACCGCGCATGCGCTAATTCGGGCTGCAGTACCTAACTTTGACCGCAAGGCGGCAGCACTTAGCGCCGCGGCAGGAGCTGCCACCGCGCATGCGCGGACTCGGGCTGCAGTACCTAACTTTGTCCGCAAGGCGGCAGCACATAGCGCCGCGGGAGCAGACGCCACCGCGCATGCGCCAACTCGGGCTGCAGTACCTAACTTTGACCGCAAGGCGGCAGCACATAGCGCCGCGGGAGCAGACGCCACCGCGCATGCGCCAACTCGGGCTGCAGTACCTAACTTTGTCCGCTAAGCGGCAGCACATAGCGCCGCGGCAGCAGACGCCACCGCGCATGCGCGGACTCGGGCTGCAGTACCTAACTTTGTCCGCAAGGCGGCAGCACTTAGCGCCGCGGCAGCAGACGCCACCGCGCATGCGCCAACTCGGGCTGCAGTACCTAACTTTGTCCGCAAGGCGGCAGCACATAGCGCCGCGGCAGCAGACGCCACCGCGCATGCGCCAACTCGGGCTGCAGTACCTAACTTTGTCCGCAAGGCGGCAGCACATAGCGCCGCGGGAGCTGACGCCACCGCGCATGCGCCAACTCGGGCTGCAGTACCTAACTTTGTCCGCAAGGCGGCAGCACATAGCGCCGCGGCAGCAGACGCCACCGCGCATGCGCCAACTCGGGCTGCAGTACCTAACTTTGTCCGCAAGGCGGCAGCACATAGCGCCGCGGGAGCAGACGCCACCGCGCATGCGCCAACTCGGGCTGCAGTACCTAACTTTGTCCGCAAGGCGGCAGCACATAGCGCCGCGGGAGCAGACGCCACCGCGCATGCGCGGACTCGGGCTGCAGTACCTAACTTTGTCCGCAAGGCGGCAGCACATAGCGCCGCGGCAGCAGACGCCACCGCGCATGCGCGGACTCGGGCTGCAGTACCTAACTTTGTCCGCTAAGCGGCAGCACATAGCGCCGCGGCAGCAGACGCCACCGCGCATGCGCGGACTCGGGCTGCAGTACCTAACTTTGTCCGCAAGGCGGCAGCACATAGCGCCGCGGGAGCAGACGCCACCGCGCATGCGCCAATTTGGGCTGCAGTACCTAACTTTGACCGCAAGGCGGCAGCACTTAGCGCCGCGGCAGCAGACGCCACCGCGCATGCGCGGACTCGGGATGCAGTACCTAACTTTGTCCGCAAGGCGGCAGCACATAGCGCCGCGGCAGCAGACGCCACCGCGCATGCGCCAACTCGGGCTGCAGTACCTAACTTTGTCCGCAAGGCGGCAGCACACAGCGCCGCGGGAGCAGACGCCACCGCGCATGCGCCAACTCGGGCTGCAGTACCGGCTTTTTTTCGCTAAGCGGCAGCACGGAGCGGAAACGCAGCGAGACATCTCCGCCCGTGTGCGGTTGGGGGGGTCTCTGGGGACCTGTCGCCCCCGGCGAGAGCTCAGCTGGGGGACGATGGCGGGTGCACCCGCCCCAGACCCCGATTTTCTCGGGAGGGTCCCCTGCGTGAGGCTGCCCTGCAAGCAGCACAGATAAATGAGCAAGACGAATCTGTTAACGAGTCCCTATACTGGTGCAGGGGGCGGGTGGGGGGTGGTGGGGTGTCTCGGCCACCCTGTCCCCTGGCATCCCCAAAAGAGCCACCTCTGCTGCAGGGAAGGGTGGGCAGCCCCTCCTGCTGCACCCCCCGGGCTGGATGCGAACCCGAGAGCACCCCCCCCGGGGCCCCGACACCCACCCCACCTCTTCCTGGTGCAGAAGCGATGGGGAGGGAGCTGGGGGCAGAGGGCTGGCCCCATGGCCGGCGTGCACAGAGGAATTGAACCCTTCCCCACCCACAGTCAGTATTTATTTTCCTGGGAGGGGTGGTTATGCTCCACTGCAAGTCCCCCTCTCTCACCCCCGCTCTTCTGCTGCGACCAGGGAACACGACCCTCGGTGGGACTCGTGGGTACTGGGGCTGCTGCCTCCATCCAGGGCACGGCCGGCACCGTCCCGCCCGGCTTCCTCGGGCGCCCGGCCCTGCTCCTGCGGCACAGCCATCTGCCTCCCACAGCAGGACCAGTCCTCTGCCCCGAGAGCGGGGCTGCAGTCGCCCCCGTCCTCCCAGGCTCAGGGCGAGATCACGTAGGCGGCGGCGATGTACTTCTTGCCGTTGCCGTAGGTGGACTTGGTCCAGCTGTAGGTCTGGATGCTGAGGCTGTAGCCCCCCCAGGCTCAGGTGACATCTGTGGGGACACAGCCTGGGTCAAAGCCCTGCTCCACCCCTCAGCCCCACAATCACGTCTCCCGGATGCTCTCGGGGTCCCCCACACCAGCCCCTGCTCCATCCCCCACCCGGGCGGGGCTCAGGGCTCACCCGACTGCTGATGGGGCTCAGGAGGGCACTGCTGGCTCCAGGGCCAGAGGACAGACAGACGGACGCAGACAGAGATGGTACTCACGCCCTCCCAGGACGCGCGATGAAGCACGAGGTGTAGAGGCCAAACTCGAACCCGGGGCTGCAGCCGATGGAGGCAGAGCCCGCCTCTTTGTAAAAGCCGTCCCAGCTGAACTGCAGCAGGACAGATGGACCGCGAGATGAACAAAGGGACAGGGAGCAGAAGCGAGAGATGGAGAAAAAAGCATTACGGGCAGCGGGGCAGAAAGAGGAAACACAGGCTGGACGGGGGACAGGGAGAGAGAAAGAGAGTGGCAGAACGCGGACGGAGAGCAGGAGAAAGAAAGCCCAGTGGCGAGCAGCAGGCCAGAGGCAGGGGGAAGGAAGGACAGGAAGGGGGAGAGAGGGATACAGAAAACAAGTGAGGGACAGGGAGTAAGAAAAAAGGGTACAGAGAAAAAGAAAGGGATGGGGAGCAGGACACAGGGATACAGAGCAAGCAAGAGCAACAGGGAGAACGAGAGAACGGAGCCAGAGGAAAACAGGGACTGAAAGCAGGACGGAGAAATGGAAAAAGGAGATGAGGGATGGAGAGCAGGACAGAGGAGTGGAGAGACAACGACGGACACAAGGATAGCGACGGAGGGAGAGGAAAGGAGGGACGGGGAGCAGCACAGAGGGATGGAGAGAGAAAACACAGTGACATGAAGCAAGACAGAGGGCTCAAAAGAGAAAAATAAGACAAGGGAGAATAACAAGGAGTAAAGAGAGAAAGCAAGGTCGAAACAAAAGCTCAGAGGGGCAGAGGAATCAAGGAAAATATGGACGAGGAGGCCTGTGGAGAGATGGAGCAGAAAATGCAGGGTCGGTGAGCGGGACAGAGAGATGGGGGGGGTGGAAAAGGGATTGAGAAATAAAGAAAGGATCAGATTTGTACAAAGAGACCGAGAAGGGAAAAAAGAAACAGCAAGGGGCTAGAGGACAGAGACAAAAAGGGCCGGGGAGCAGGAGAGAGGAGGAAAGGAGAAAAGGGAGAGCCGGCCGCATGGGGAAGTATAGCGAGAATTGACCACACAGGCAGCAGGACAGAGAAATAAAGACAGAAAAAACCGGGACAGAAAGCAGGAGAAAGGGACAGTGAGAGGAAAGAAAGCGCAGGGAGCAGGAGAACAGGGAGAGGGAGAGAAAGCTGGGGGGGAAGGGAGCAGGACAGAGGCAGAGAAAGATGTGTTGGGGCAGAAGGAGAGAAAGAGAAAAAAGACAGATGGGAAGAAGGATGGGGGATAGGCAGGGGAAAAAGAAGGACAAGGAGCAGGACACAGCTTGTCAGAGAAAGAGAGGTACAGGGAGCAAGACAAGGTGATCCAGAGGGAGAAAAAAGGGACAAGGAGGTGGAACAAAGGGAAAGACAGGCAAAAATAAAGAGACAGGCAGCAGGACAGAGATGGAGGGCAAGAAGCCTAGGATGGGCAGCAGGACAGATAGACGGAGAAGGAAAAAAAACAGCATTGGGCTGCGGGACAGAGACAGAATGAGAAAAAACAGTGTCAGGGAGCAGGACAGAGGGATAGAGGACAAAAAACCCTAAAGAGGGAACAGGGCAGAAAAAGCCCAGGGAAACTGCAAGGACAAGGACACAACAGAGGGGTGAGGGGGACAGGGAGCAGGACAGAGAGAAACAGGGAGCAGGACAAACGGATGGAAGAGGGGGAAGAAACAGCGATGGGCTGCACGATGGAGATGGAGGAATCAAAACGTAGACAAAGGGAGCGTGACAGAGGGGGGAAAAAGGACAGAGATCAGGACTGCACCGGAGGGAAAAAAAAAACAAAAACCAACCCACACAACTGTGGTGGGCAGTGGGAGAGAGATACAGAAAAGGAAAAAATACTGAGGAAGAGAGAAAGGACAGAAGGGATGGCCGGCTGGACAGGGTGATACAGGTAGAAAGGATGGGAGAGAGAACGGGACAGAGAGAGAAAGACAGAAAAGACGGCGAGAGGAAGAAGGGCAGAGGGACAGCAAGAGGTAAAAAGAGGGCAGAGACTGGGACAGAGATGGGCAAAAAAGCAGCAGGGACAGAGGAAAAGAGACAGAGAGACAGGGAGCAGGGCAGAGAAAGAAAAATCAGGGCAGCAGCACGATGGAGACGGAGAAAAAAAAATAAATTAGCATGGTGAGCAGGACAGAGAGGAAGGAACATGAATAGGGGCAGGGAGCGGGACAAAGGGACACAGTGAAAAACGACAGCAAAGGAAGCAAAACACAGCGGCAGGCAATACCAACGTCACCGAGGGAGAGAAAAAGAGAGGCCGTGAGAAGCACGGGGGGTGGGATAAAGAAAGAGAGGTATTGGGAGTCCTGCAGAGAGACGGAGGACAACAAACAAGTGGAGCAGGGAGCAGCACAAAGGGCGAGAGAGAACGAGAGACGAACAGGAGGGAGGACGGGGATAGCCACAGACAGAATGCAAAAAACCAGCGAGGGCGACAAATCAAGACTGCGGTCTGCATCCTTTTTTTTTAGGCTGAGCACTGGTATGTTGCTCCACAATCATTCCCATTAAAATTGCCACATAGATTTGTATGACGAATACACAGTCAGACTAGCTCACCCTTCTTGAGCCATCCTGTTAAAGGAAGCTTTCTGAAGAGTTGTTGTTGTATCAGAGAACAAAACCCGCAGACAGAAAGAGAATGAAGAAGGCCTGTACACAGTACGTATGTGACAATGCAAAGCCCGAAAGACAAAGAATTCGGAAAGGAAAAGAAGACGGGGGGGGCGGGGAAGGATAATCTCATTAAATAAGAGCAGAGAAGCAAAGTTCTCTGTGAAATTGTGCCATCTGTATTCTGTCTCAAATTCACCCAGTTTACAACTGCCTCTATTTTCTTCTCCTCTTTTCCCAAACCACACCTGAGCGTGTAACGATTTAAGTTCTCTGAGGACAAGAGTTTGATACAGCCGTTAACGTTTGTTGCACGTTAGGAATGCAACATTAACAATGGCTGCATCGTCACAGTTTTTCTATAAAGTATGCAGAGCAAAAGGAAAACATGGCCTGAAAGTACTTCATGATTAACAGCTGTGGGGTTATTTTATTGGTTTTCTGTAAGTGTTCTCTGTCTCAAGACTGCTGGGCACACAACGCATTTGTGTTCTCTATTTAGGTTAACCCAATACGTCCTCAGTCACCTTTCCTTGTCCTTGTTATCGCACATAGCAACGAGAGCTTATTGCCTCGTGAATCTCTTCCACAAGTCACCGAGGAGATAATTTCCTGTCAGGACACTTCTAAGCTCCTTGCAAATTTCATCTGTAAATTTTCAGCAGCAACAAAAGAACTTGTTTTGCCACGCTATGAACTTGACCAATTCCATCAGCTTTGCACAATGAGAACCTGATAAGGATCAAACTCTTTCAGGAAGACAAACATTAAAATAAACCTACTTATCAAATCATTAGAAATTCACCCAGAGAGAGGTAAAGGAATACTGTGAGTGGCAAAAGCGTAAAGTCCATCCGGGTGAGTTCCGACTAACATACTTGAACACAGAGGACAGACGAAAAGAGACAGAGCGACAGGGAGCAGGGCAGAGAGAAAAATCAAGGCAGCAGCAAGACAGACATGGAGAAAAAAACCCTAGGATGGTGAGCGAAAAAAACGCCAAAAAATCCCAGCAATGTGGGAAAGAGAAGGGGGCAGGAGAGGGATAGGGAGGGCCCAGGATAGAGAAGAGGGGCAACAGCGCCCCGCAGGGTCGGGACTCACCGCAGCTCTCGCTCGTGGCGCTGCTCGGAGCGTTCGCCAGGTAAGACGCTTTTTTCTCCTTCGGTCCTTCCTTCCTCTTGTGGAGCTCCTGTCGCAGAGCGGGGCTGCAGTCGCCCCCGTCCTGCCAGGCTCAGGGCGAGATCACGTAGGCGGCGGCGATGTACTTCTTGCCGTTGCCGTAGGTGGACTTGGTCCGGCTGTAGGTCTGGATGCTGAGGCTGTAGCCCCCCAGGCTCAGGTGACATCTGTGGGGACACAGCCTGGGTCAAAGCCCTGCTCCACCCCTCAGCCCCACAATCACGTCTCCCGGATGCTCTCGGGGTCCCCCACACCAGCCCCTGCTCCCTCCCCCACCCGGGCGGGGCTCAGGGCTCACCCGACTGCTGATGGGGCTCAGGAGGGCACTGCTGGCTCCACGGCCAGAGGACAGACAGACGGACGCAGACAGAGATGGTACTCACGCCCTCCCAGGACGCGCGATGAAGCACAAGGTGTAGAGGCCAAACTCGAACCCGGGGCCGCAGCCGATGGAGGCAGAGCCCGCCTCTTTGTAAAAGCCGTCCCAGCTGAACTGCAGCCCCAGCACGTCGGGGTAGGTGTCCCCCTGGGAAAAGGGGGTTCAGCGATCAGACCCCCATCTCCGCTCGGCTCCGGGTGCAGCAGGGCAGGGAACTCAAGGAAAAGCCATCTGCAGATGAAGCCAGGCATGCTCACGCCCTCTCCAAGGACAGATCCAGAGCAGCTTCCAGTTGGTCCAAGGGGCCACCAGGCAGAAACCCCCAAGCCTCAAAACCCCTCACTGGTGGTTTGGGAGCCCCTTTTGCCCATTGCATCACCTTTTCCGGACCTTCCCACCCTGCCTCCATTCCAGAGCCCACAGAGAGAAGCAAAGGGGAGGCGGCACGCTGAGCATCCTGCCGGATCACTTACCGGCCCGTTGAAGTTGTGGCTGAAGTAGTTGACGATGCCCTGCTTTTCCCACAGGTAGAAGCGGATCCAGCTGTGAAATCACGTCACCATCCCTTTTTTCACCTGCCCTAAACATGAGAGAGAGCTTGGGGTGAGCCCCCCGGCCCGGTGACGCCTGGCACCCCCCCGTCCCACCGGTGTGGGGTCGTACCTCAGAAGACGCGCTCCAAGCCGCTGGAGTCCCGCTCGCCTTCGCCTCTGGAGCAGAGACCGATCCACATCTCCTTCGAATCAGCGACGAACTCCTGCTCGGGGCCGTAGCCGTCTGCAGGAGGGGTGAAGAGGTGGGAGCAGCATCCCAGGACAGGAGCACGGGGAGAGGCAGAGCCGGGGCTCCCTCCCAGTCCTCTCCCCGGGAGCAATTCGGCTTTGCCCGGTGCAATTCCCCCGTGTCCTGGCAGGCCTGGAGAGCCCCCTGCCGCGTTCCTCCGACCTGCACCCTCCCAGGTCACCCCTCACCCAGCCGAGCCTTTCCTTCTGGGGGGCCAGGTCAGCCCTGCCCTGCTCCACACTCGCTCTTCCTGCTGGAGGAAGGCAAAGAGTTTCTTCGGGAGCTGGGTTTCCACCACCTCCTTGAGGAAGCTGTCCTGCTCCCTCAGCTCCTCCGCCGCCACCTCCTCCTCCCTGCCAGCCGCCCTCTGCTAGTTACCCAGGAGTTGAACGAAGCTGGCGTAGGTGGGCTTGGAGAAGAGCTCCTCGTGGACGTATCTGCAGAGCCTAGGAGAGAGCGGATCCTGCACTCAGCGGGGAAGGAGAGGTCCCCTCCAAAAGCAGCCCTGCACCCCGGCCAGCCGGGCTCTGCCATGGCGGCCCCCGGCCACCCCCCGGGGATGCTGGGTCACACTCACGGCTGCGGGGAGCGGTCCTCCTGGTCCCCCGTGCCCTCGGGGGACGCCTGGTACGACTGGGGAGCAGCAGGACAGATGGACCGCGAGACGAACAAAGGGGCAGGGAGCAGAAGCGGGAGATGGAGAGAGAAGCACGAGGAGCAGCGAAGGAAGGGAAAAGAGGGACGGAAGAGGAAAATAAGGGCGAGAGAGCCAATCGGAGGGCGGGATGGCCATCGGAGGGCGGGCGGAAGCGGAAGGACCAATCGGATTGCGGGACGCCGCTCGGAGGGCGGGAGGAAGCGGCAGGACCAATCGGATTGCGGGACGCCGCTCTGAGGGCGGGGGGAAGCGCCAGAACCAATCGGAGGGCGGGATGCAAATCAGAGGAGAGCGGGAAGCGGCCGGACCAATCGGATTGCGGAACGCCGCTCTGAGGGCGGGCAGAAGCGGCAGGACCAATCGAATCGCGGGTCGCCGCTCGGAGGGCGGGAGGAAGCGGCAGGACCAATCGGATTGCGGAAAGCCGCTCTGAGGGCGGGAGGAAGGGAAGGACCAATCGGATTGCGGGACGCCGCTCGGAGGGCGGGAGGCAGCGGGCGAACCAATCGGATTGCGGGACGCCGCTCTGAGGGCGGGAGGAAGCGGCAGGACCAATCGGATTGTGGACCGCCAGTCCGAGGGCGGGAGGAAGCGAGAGGGCCAATCGGAATGCGGGTCGCCAATATGAGGGCGGGAGGAAGCGGGATGGCCAATCAGAAGCCGGGAGTGGGCAGGAGGTCTAATCGGACGGCGGGAGGGCCAATCGGAGGGCAGGAGGAAGCGGCAGGGACAATCAGAGTGCGGGAGGGGGCGGGAGGGCCAATCGGTGGGCCAATCGGAGGGCGGCTCGCTCCCACCACCGGCTCCGACAATGTGGGACGCTCCCGCCGCCCTCCGCGGCGCTTTCCCCCGTTACCGTCGCACAATCGCTCAGCCCCTGCTCACCTTCTCCCTCTCTGAACGGCAAAAGTCGCTACAGCGTATGCGCGGACTCGCGCTGCAGTACCGGATTGCTTTCGCGGGGCGGCAGCACTGAGCGCCGCTGCGGGAGACGCCACCGCGCATGCGCGGACTCGGGCTGCAGTACCTAACTTTGTCCGCAAGGCGGCAGCACTTAGCGCCGCGGCAGCAGACGCCACCGCGCATGCGCGGACTCGGGCTGCAGTACCTAACTTTGTCCGCAAGGCGGCAGCACATAGCGCCGCGGGAGCAGATGCCACCGCGCATGCGCCAAATCGGGCTGCAGTACCGAACTTTGTCCGCAAGGCGGCAGCACATAGCGCCGCGGGAGCAGACGCCACCGCGCATGCGCCAACTCGGGCTGCAGTACCTAACTTTGTCCGCAAGGCGGCAGCACATAGCGCCGCGGCAGCAGACGCCACCGCGTATGCGCGGACACGGGCTGCAGTACCTAACTTTGTTCGCAAGGCGGCAGCACTTAGCGCCGCGGGAGCAGACGCCACCGCGCATGCGCCAACTCGGGCTGCAGTACCTAACTTTGTCCGCAAGGCGGCAGCACTTAGCGCCGCGGGAGCAGACGCCACCGCGCATGCGCCAACTCGGGCTGCAGTACCTAACTTTGTCCGCTAGGCGGCAGCACATAGCGCCGCGGCAGCAGACGCCACCGCGCATGCGCCAACTCGGGCTGCAGTACCTAACTTTGTCCGCAAGGCGGCAGCACATAGCGCCGCGGTAGCAGACGCCAACGCGCATGCGCGGACTCGGGCTGCAGTACCTAACTTTGTCCGCAAGGCGGCAGCACATAGCGCCGCGGGAGCAGACGCCACCGCGCATGCGCCAACACGGGCTGCAGTACCTAACTTTGTCCGCTAAGCGGCAGCACATAGCGCCGCGGCAGCAGACGCCACCGCGTATGCGCGGACTCGGGCTGCAGTACCTAACTTTGTCCGCTAAGCGGCAGCACTTAGCGCCGCGGCAGGAGCTGCCACCGCGTATGCGCGGACTCGGGCTGCAGTACCTAACTTTGTCCGCTAAGCGGCAGCACTTAGCGCCGCGGGAGCAGACGCCACCGCGCATGCGCCAACTCGGGCTGCAGTACCTAACTTTGTTCGCAAGGCGGCAGCACTTAGCGCCGCGGGAGCAGACGCCACCGCGCATGCGCCAACTCGGGCTGCAGTACCTAACTTTGTCCGCAAGGCGGCAGCACTTAGCGCCGCGGGAGCAGACGCCACCGCGCATGCGCCAACTCGGGCTGCAGTACCTAACTTTGTCCGCTAAGCGGCAGCACATAGCGCCGCGGCAGCAGACGCCACCGCGCATGCGCGGACTCCGGCTGCAGTACCTAACTTTGTCCGCAAGGCGGCAGCACATAGCGCCGCGTAAGTAGACGCCAGCGCGCATGCGCGGACTCGGGCTGCAGTACCTAACTTTGTCCGCAAGGCGGCAGCACTTAGCGCCGCGGCAGCAGACGCCGCCGCGCATGCGCGGACTCGGGCTGCAGTACCTAACTTTGTCCGCAAGGCGGCAGCACATAGCGCCGCGGGAGCAGACGCCACCGCGCATGCGCGGACTCGGGCTGCAGTACCTAACTTTGTCCGCAAGGCGGCAGCACATAGCGCCGCGGGAGCAGACGCCACCGCGCATGCGCTAATTCGGGCTGCAGTACCTAACTTTGACCGCAAGGCGGCAGCACTTAGCGCCGCGGCAGGAGCTGCCACCGCGCATGCGCTAATTCGGGCTGCAGTACCTAACTTTGTCCGCAAGGCGGCAGCACATAGCGCCGCGGGAGCAGACGCCACCGCGCATGCGCCAACTCGGGCTGCAGTACCTAACTTTGACCGCAAGGCGGCAGCACATAGCGCCGCGGGAGCAGACGCCACCGCGCATGCGCCAACTCGGGCTGCAGTACCTAACTTTGTCCGCTAGGCGGCAGCACATAGCGCCGCGGCAGCAGACGCCACCGCGCATGCGCCAACTCGGGCTGCAGTACCTAACTTTGTCCGCAAGGCGGCAGCACATAGCGCCGCGGGAGCAGACGCCACCGCGCATGCGCGGACTCGGGCTGCAGTACCTAACTTTGTCCGCAAGGCGGCAGCACATAGCGCCGCGGGAGCAGACGCCACCGCGCATGCGCGGACTCGGGCTGCAGTACCTAACTTTGTCCGCAAGGCGGCAGCACTTAGCGCCGCGGGAGCAGACGCCACCGCGCATGCGCCAACTCGGGCTGCAGTACCTAACTTTGTCCGCAAGGCGGCAGCACATAGCGCCGCGGCAGCAGACGCCACCGCGCATGCGCGGACTCGGGCTGCAGTACCTAACTTTGTCCGCAAGGCGGCAGCACATAGCGCCGCGGCAGCAGACGCCACCGCGCATGCGCGGACTCGGGCTGCAGTACCTAACTTTGTCCGCAAGGCGGCAGCACACAGCGCCGCGGGAGCAGACGCCACCGCGCATGCGCCAACTCGGGCTGCAGTACCGGCTTTTTTTCGCTAAGCGGCAGCACGGAGCGGAAACGCAGCGAGACATCTCCGCCCGTGTGCGGTTGGGGGGGTCTCTGGGGACCTGTCGCCCCCGGCGAGAGCTCAGCTGGGGGACGATGGCGGGTGCACCCGCCCCAGACCCCGATTTTCTCGGGAGGGTCCCCTGCGTGAGGCTGCCCTGCAAGCAGCACAGATAAATGAGCAAGACGAATCTGTTAACGAGTCCCTATACTGGTGCAGGGGGCGGGTGGGGGGTGGTGGGGTGTCTCGGCCACCCTGTCCCCTGGCATCCCCAAAAGAGCCACCTCTGCTGCAGGGAAGGGTGGGCAGCCCCTCCTGCTGCACCCCCCGGGCTGGATGCGAACCCGAGAGCACCCCCCCCGGGGCCCCGACACCCACCCCACCTCTTCCTGGTGCAGAAGCGATGGGGAGGGAGCTGGGGGCAGAGGGCTGGCCCCATGGCCGGCGTGCACAGAGGAATTGAACCCTTCCCCACCCACAGTCAGTATTTATTTTCCTGGGAGGGGTGGTTATGCTCCACTGCAAGTCCCCCTCTCTCACCCCCGCTCTTCTGCTGCGACCAGGGAACACGACCCTCGGTGGGACTCGTGGGTACTGGGGCTGCTGCCTCCATCCAGGGCACGGCCGGCACCGTCCCGCCCGGCTTCCTCGGGCGCCCGGCCCTGCTCCTGCGGCACAGCCATCTGCCTCCCACAGCAGGACCAGTCCTCTGCCCCGAGAGCGGGGCTGCAGTCGCCCCCGTCCTCCCAGGCTCAGGGCGAGATCACGTAGGCGGCGGCGATGTACTTCTTGCCGTTGCCGTAGGTGGACTTGGTCCAGCTGTAGGTCTGGATGCTGAGGCTGTAGCCCCCCCAGGCTCAGGTGACATCTGTGGGGACACAGCCTGGGTCAAAGCCCTGCTCCACCCCTCAGCCCCACAATCACGTCTCCCGGATGCTCTCGGGGTCCCCCACACCAGCCCCTGCTCCATCCCCCACCCGGGCGGGGCTCAGGGCTCACCCGACTGCTGATGGGGCTCAGGAGGGCACTGCTGGCTCCAGGGCCAGAGGACAGACAGACGGACGCAGACAGAGATGGTACTCACGCCCTCCCAGGACGCGCGATGAAGCACGAGGTGTAGAGGCCAAACTCGAACCCGGGGCTGCAGCCGATGGAGGCAGAGCCCGCCTCTTTGTAAAAGCCGTCCCAGCTGAACTGCAGCAGGACAGATGGACCGCGAGATGAACAAAGGGACAGGGAGCAGAAGCGAGAGATGGAGAAAAAAGCATTACGGGCAGCGGGGCAGAAAGAGGAAACACAGGCTGGACGGGGGACAGGGAGAGAGAAAGAGAGTGGCAGAACGCGGACGGAGAGCAGGAGAAAGAAAGCCCAGTGGCGAGCAGCAGGTCAGAGGCAGGGGGAAGGAAGGACAGGAAGGGGGAGAGAGGGATACAGAAAACAAGTGAGGGACAGGGAGTAAGAAAAAAGGGTACAGAGAAAAAGAAAGGGATGGGGAGCAGGACACAGGGATACAGAGCAAGCAAGAGCAACAGGGAGAACGAGAGAACGGAGCCAGAGGAAAACAGGGACTGAAAGCAGGACGGAGAAATGGAAAAAGGAGATGAGGGATGGAGAGCAGGACAGAGGAGTGGAGAGACAACGACGGACACAAGGATAGCGACGGAGGGAGAGGAAAGGAGGGACGGGGAGCAGCACAGAGGGATGGAGAGAGAAAACACAGTGACATGAAGCAAGACAGAGGGCTCAAAAGAGAAAAATAAGACAAGGGAGAATAACAAGGAGTAAAGAGAGAAAGCAAGGTCGAAACAAAAGCTCAGAGGGGCAGAGGAATCAAGGAAAATATGGACGAGGAGGCCTGTGGAGAGATGGAGCAGAAAATGCAGGGTCGGTGAGCGGGACAGAGAGATTGGGGGGGGGGGGGTGTGGGGGGGGGTGTGTGGAAAAGGGATTGAGAAATAAAGAAAGGATCAGATTTGTACAAAGAGACCGAGAAGGGAAAAAAGAAACAGCAAGGGGCTACAGGACAGAGACAAAAAGGGCCGGGGAGCAGGAGAGAGGAGGAAAGGAGAAAAGGGAGAGCCGGCCGCATGGGGAAGTATAGCGAGAATTGACCACACAGGCAGCAGGACAGAGAAATAAAGACAGAAAAAAACGGGACAGAAAGCAGGAGAAAGGGACAGTGAGAGGAAAGAAAGCGCAGGGAGCAGGAGAACAGGGAGAGGGAGAGAAAGCTGGGGGGGAAGGGAGCAGGACAGAGGCAGAGAAAGATGTGTTGGGGCAGAAGGAGAGAAAGAGAAAAAAGACAGATGGGAAGAAGGATGGGGGATAGGCAGGGGAAAAAGAAGGACAAGGAGCAGGACACAGCTTGTCAGAGAAAGAGAGGTACAGGGAGCAAGACAAGGTGATCCAGAGGGAGAAAAAAGGGACAAGGAGGTGGAACAAAGGGAAAGACAGGCAAAAATAAAGAGACAGGCAGCAGGACAGAGATGGAGGGCAAGAAGCCTAGGATGGGCAGCAGGACAGATAGACGGAGAAGGAAAAAAACAGCATTGGGCTGCGGGACAGACAGAGTGAGAAAAAACAGTGTCGGAGCAGGACAGAGGGATAGAGGACAAAAAACCCTAAAGAGGGAACAGGGCAGAAAAAGCCCAGGGAAACTGCAAGGACGAGGACACAACAGAGGGGTGAGGGGGGACAGGGAGCAGGACAGAGAGAAACAGGGAGCAGGACAAACGGATGGAAGAGGGGGAAGAAATAGCGATGGGCTGCACGACGGAGATGGAGGAATCAAAAAGTAGACAAAGGGAGCGTGACAGAGGGGGGAAAAAGGACAGATCAGGACTGCACCGGAGGGAAAAAAAAAAAAAACAACCCACACAACTGTGGTGGGCAGTGGGAGAGAGATACAGAAAAGGAAAAAATACTGAGGAAGAGAGAAAGGACAGAAGGGATGGCCGGCTGGACAGGGTGATACAGTTAGAAAGGATGGGAGAGAGAACGGGACAGAGAGAGAAAGACAGAAAAGACGGCGAGAGGAAGAAGGGCAGAGGGACAGCAAGAGGTAAAAAGAGGGCAGAGATTGGGACAGAGATGGGCAAAAAAGCAGCAGGGACAGAGGAAAAGAGACAGAGAGACAGGGAGCAGGACAGAGAAAGAAAAATCAGGGCAGCAGCACGATGGAGACGGAGAAAAAAAAATAAATTAGGATGGTGAGCAGGACAGAGAGGAAGGAACATGAATAGGGGCAGGGAGCGGGACAAAGGGACACTGAAAAATGACAGCAAAGGAAGCAAAACACGGCGGCAGGCAATACCAACGTCACCGAGAGAGAGAAAAAGAGAGGCCGTGAGAAGGGTGGGATAAAGAAAGAGAGGTATTGGGAGTCCTGCAGAGAGACGGAGGACAACAAACAAGTGGAGCAGGGAGCAGCACAAAGGGCGAGAGAGAACGAGAGACGAACAGGAGGGAGGACGGGGATAGCCACAGACAGAATGCAAAAAACCAGCAACAGTGAGCAAGACAAAGAGAGGGAGAGAGACAGAAAGGCAGAGGCACAGAGCAGCACATACAGGCACAGAGAGGAAAAGAACACCAGGAAACAGGCAAGAGCAGCTGTGGGGAAAAAGCCACAGATACAGATCAGGGCAAAGAGATGGAAAAGGAAAAAACAATGATAGGTGCAGGACAGAGACAGAAAGAAAAGAGGGGCAGGGTGGAGGAGAACAGACAAAAGAGAAGAGATACAGGGAAGCAAGAAGACCAAAACAAATCCCAGCAGTGTGGGAAAGAGAAGGGGGCAGGAGAGGGACAGGGAGGGCCCAGGATGCAGAAGAGGGGCAACAGCGCCCCGCAGGGTCGGGACTCACCGCAGCTCTCGCTCGTGGCGCTGCTCGGAGCGTTCGCCAGGTAAGACGCTTCTTTCTCCTTCGGTCCTTCCTTCCTCTTCTGTAGCTCCTGTCGCTCGGCTGTCCTCCACCTAAGAGAATTACGGGGGTGTCTCACGGCTCCTGTGAGACGAGGCCTCCTAGGCACGGAGCCCCGCTCACCCGCGCGCTGCGTGGCCACGCCGTGCTCTGGGTTACCCCTACAGACCCTGCGGTGCACGTTGACGGTCGGGCCCGCTGCACACTTCGAGGAAGGATCCTTCCTTACGTGGAGAGGCAGCTGCCGGCCGGATAGCCTTCGGTCTCTTCTTCCTTCCCTTTCTCCGGCCTCTCCCGCTGCAGCCACGGCAGCTCCCGGCCACAGCCATGAACCGCTCCGCCTCTCCCTTTTCGCCCCCGTGCTGCGAGGAGAGCCAGGCCGGGCAGACACAACCCACGCGAGCCCGAGGCGGGTGCAGACAACGGCATCCCCGGAGCAGGAGCGGACAACCGTGTCCTCAGCGCGGCTTCTGGGAGAGAGAAAGAAGCGGCAGCGCCCCTTAGTACCGTAGATCACCCCCGGCTGAAGCCTCTCCTTCCACAGGGGCTCCTGCGGACACGGCTCCTTCCCCACACCACACGGGACAGGCTTCCGGGGAGGTGCTGGAGCTGGGGACAGCTGCACGGGGCGAGGACAACTGCAGGAGGCTCAGGGGGAGCTCTATCGAGGCGGGGAGGAGCCCGGTGTCTGCGCCTGGGGGTGTCCACCTCCTTCCCCTCCTCCCGGCTCTCAGCTCGGGGGTAACTCCCCGCGGCCGCCCCGCCGCGCCTCACCTCCAGCAGACCGGGAGCCTGCTGCAGCGAGCGCTGTGAGGGTCCCGGCCCGCCGGCCCCGGGCGGAGGGCAGCCAAAGGGCCTCGCTCGCCTCACTGATAGCCCTGGCCCTCACACGCCGCCGGGAACCGCGCTCCGCCATGCCGCGGGAGCGCCACTGCTGCGCGCCTGAGCGGCACCGGCGGTGCGGTCCCACGCTTCGCGTGCTACCGACGCCGCACACGCGGGTGGGAAACCACGCTTCTCTACCGGGAGCCACCTCGAGCGCAGCGGAACCGCGCTATCCCAGCAGTGTTACCGGCGGACGGACACAGCGCACGCGGCCGCCGGAAGGACGCAGCGAGCACGTCAAAAGACGTCACGGCGCACACGCGCAGCGCCGGCCGGAACTACAGCTCCCGGCATGCTCCGGGCACCCGCGCGCCGCCGCCACCCGGGAACTTAAAACAAACAACGGCGGGGCGGGACGGGGCCGGGAGGGATTGGAAAATAGGGACGGGGCGCCGGGAGAGGGAGGGCAACTTAGGAAGAGAAATGAAAACGTGACGGGGGACGGAGAACACGGGGAAGCGTTAAAAACTGGGGAGAGAGAGGGAGGTGCCGCGAGGGGAGCATCGGAAAAACGGGTAGGGGGAGGGGTACGGGACAGAGCTGGCGGAAGGGTGACGAGCTGGGGGGAACCGGGCAGGGGGGCCGACAGAGAGGGAGCACAGATGCGGGGACGGGCGGGCAGAGAGAACGCAACGCGCCGCTCGCTCCCCGCGGCTCCGGGCGCCGGCAGCAGGCCTCCACGCTGCAGCGCCCGATTCCCACCGCGAGGCAGCAGAGCACGGCAAAAGGTGCCCCCCGGCCCGCCCGCAGCGCCGGTCGGAAACTGCACTGCCCAGCACGCACTGGCAGGCTTTGTGGCCGCCGGGCAGCCGAGCGCGGGGACACTCCGCCCGCCGGCACGCGCCGGGGACCACCCGGACCTGACCCCGTGCCCCCGGACTGCAGCTCCCCGCCTGCCCTGCTCCCCGCCGTGCGCGCACACCGCTCCACCCCGAGCCCCGAGAAGCCCCGCGCTTCCCAGCGCGGCTGCAGGCGGCACTCCGCCTCCCGCCTGCGGCTCGCCCCCGCCGCCGGTTCACCGCGGGGCTTGCCCCGGTTACCGCCGCCCCATCGCCCAGCCCCTGCTCACCTCGTTTGCTGCAGACGCAGCCCGGCGAACACCGCCCGCTCCTCTCCAGGTTCACACCGGCCCCTTCGCTGGCAGCCGCCTCTTTATACAGGGAGGGGCCGGCACCACCCGCCTCACCGCCCACACCTGCGGCTCCTCCGGCCACCCCCGCTGCCTCACCTCGTCCCCGCGCCGTCACAGCCCCTCGCTCGCTGCGAACGGAGCGCAAACACGGCCGGGAGGGCAAAGGAGACGGCGAGTGTTTCTCCAGTCCCCCCCTGAGCCAGCCCGCTCCGGGGCTGCGGGCACCCGGCCGCCCCCGGACACCTCCGCAGTCATTCCCGGCGCCGCGCTCCTCGCTCCGTCCGGGGGCGGGCGGTCGGCTGTCGGTCCTGGGGCCATGGGCTGCGGGGCAGCGATGGAGGTCACTCCAACGTGAGGAGCAGGGTGCAGGGCACGAGCAGAGAGGAGGCAGTGGCAGCCAGCTGGACAGAGTGAGAAAGCACGAGGCGGGGAACGGGGCAGGGGGAGAAGGATGGGGCCAGGGAACCCGACAGCGGGGGGGAAAGAAGCCACAGGGAGAGAGGCAGCAGAGAGCGGGAGAGGGAGCAGGACAGGCTGACAAGGACGGGGAGCTGCATGGAGATGCCAGAAAAACCTGGGACGGGCAGCTCGACAGAGAGGGAGGCAAGAACAGGGGCAGGGACCCAGACCGAGAGAGACGGAGGAAGACAAAATAGCGACAAGGAGCAGGGCAGAGAGGGAGGAAGGGAACAAGAGCTGGGACGGCGAACAGTGGAGGGAAGGGGCGGGATGGGGAAGAACACAAAACAAACCCCAGAACTATGGTCTACAGGGCAGAGAGGGAAGAGTTCAGAAATGAGGACGGGGAAGCACAAAAAGGAGAGCCGGGGAGCAAAAAGAACAGCAATGCGTACAGAAAGGAAGGGGAATCCTAAACCGGGACAATCGGGGAGCCAGAGCCAGGGAGATGGAGAAAGGACAAAAGCGATGGGCTACAAGGCGGAGAGGGAGGAATTAACGAACAAGGACAGAGCTGGCCAGAGAGAGAGACAAACAAATAGCGTGGGGCTCGGGACAGAGAATGTGGAATTAAAACATGGAGAGAGGGAGCTGGACAGAGAGACTGAGGAAAAAATCCAGCCAGGCTGCGGGGAGGACAGAGGGCAGAATTAAGAACTGGGGACAGGGAGCCGGATAGAGAGATGGAGATGGCAGGGAATAGCAGGGGGTGCAGGAAGAAGAGGGAGGAATTAATCGATAGAGACAGGGAGCTGGGCGGAGAGGGACAGAGAAACGCAAAAATAGTGGTGGGGTACAGAGCAGAGAGGAAGAACTAAGAAGCGGGGCGGTGAGACAGAGAGAGAGAGATGGAGAATTGAAAAAAAGTGAGGGGCTGTGCAGCAGAGGGGAAGGGATTTAAAACCAGGGACAGGAAGCAAGAAAGAGTGGGGTGGAGGAACAGGGCCGAGAAGGAAGAGACTGAACGACAGGGGCGGGGAGCCAGGCAAAGAACGAGAAAGGAAAAGGACTGACCAGTCACAGGACAGAGAGGGAGAAATGGAAACACAGGGATCCAGAGCCAGGCAGAGATGGGTGGAGAAGGAAAAAAATGACCAGGGAACAGCAACAGGGCAGAGGGAGAGAGGGAGGGAGAGATAAGGATAGCAATGAGCCATAGGGAGGAGACAGAGCAATGCAAAGATAGGGACGAGGAGCCAGACAGAGCCCAACACATCCAGGAGATGTGGCAACAGCTATGGGGCAGAGAGAGGAATTCTAGCACAGGGAGAGGGAGCAAGAGGTGGGGGAGTAGACTGATAAAGAGGGTGGGGGGAAGAAGAAGGTTGGGTCACAGGGAAGAGAAGGAACAATTGAAAAATTGGGATCCAGAGCTGGACAGAGAGATGGAGAAAGAAGAAATTGAAAACTAGGGAGCGGAACCCAGGGCGAGGGAAGCCGGAGAGAAAGGGAAGACCGTGACGGACCACAGGGCAGCGACAGAAGGACTGAGAAGCGGGGACCGGGAGCTGGACAGAGAGGCTGAGAATCGGAACTCACCGTCCAACGACACGGCACAGAGTGGACCGGGGGCAGGGGTGGGGTGGGGAGGCTCAGGACCAAACGCAGGGTGAGGTGGTACCGTGACCAGATTTGACGCTTACGGATCCGCCACAGCCGCTACGACCCTCGTGCTGCTGCAGCACCTTTTCCTGCTCGCTCCATAAAGCTGGAAGTGTAGGGTAGAACTGTACAGAGTAAAATGAAAAATAAAGAACAAGTCTCAACAATTCATTTCAGACTAGAAAGGTGTGCAGATGTTTATATCAATCCAATAAAAATACTTTTATACTCTAAGTATTTGATTTCACTTTTGTATTAACTTCCCTCGCACAGCTGTGGATCGATTCCATTAAATTCTCTCTCTCCAAATATCCGTCTCCTCGCTCCTGCCCTCAGGAACGGGGCTGGCAGAGACCCTCTGCGCAGAGAGGCGCGTGACGTGGATCGAGTACCCCGGGGAAGAGGATGGGCTCCCCGCCAGCAGGAGGACACCTCGCCGCCCCGCTGCTCGGATCTCCTCCCCAGGGACAGCCCTGCCTGTGCCCGGCCGCTCCTCGGCCACGCTGGGAGCGCGGTCCGGCCGAGGGGTGCTCCGGCACACGGACGCTCCGGCTAACAGGAGCTGCTGCTCGCCACAGCTGCGGGAAGTTGGCCTCTGGGTAGCGCACGCTCCGGGCAGCGGACACCCCGTCTCATTCCAGCTCCTGCTCACTGCGGTTCTGGCTACAGCGAGCCCTGGCTCTGCACTGAAGGTCTGGTTCATTTCAGCTCTTTCCCCAGCTATTTGCAAGAGCCTGGGCTTCTGACGAGGTGGGAAATCAGTTGTCGACATACCTGGAGTATTACTATTAATGTCCTCACTTTACACTGTATAAACGTGGCTTACTTTGCACTACTGTTTAGTTAATAACTGTTCTAAGCAGCTGTCTACATTTAGCCAGTACCCAGGGGTACACTGCAGCAGTTGTTCTACCACCCCATGCCCCCTCCCCAGCTGAGAAGGGGCATCGGGGAAGAAAGGGAGAAGCGCCGTTGAAGTAGAAACAGATTTAATGAAGTAACAAAACTGACACAGTCACCAACATAAAGCACACAAGGTTCTGCTCAGCTGGGTCCTTGGGCTCAACAGCAGGAGCAGAAGACCAGGAAGGAGAAGCCCCAGGAAACAAAACTCTGCCCTCAGTGATCTCCCTCCTTTTATAGTGAGCATGAACTAAGTATTATGGGATACACCTGGGAGGCAGCTTGGGGAGCTGCCCTGAGTGGATCTCCCAGCTGCCTGGGGCTGCTCATGGCTGCCTGCAGGGCTGGCCCGTGGGGCTGTGCCTGGGGACCAGGACCGGCTGACCGGCCTGGATTTCCTTGGAGTGTCCTTCTGACCTTAATGCATTCTTTGGATTAATGCTGAAAAAGTGCATGCACAAAAAGCACAGTCAACCTAATTAATCTTTTAAATTAATTGTCTCGGCTTCTACTGATACTAAACCTAGTATTTAACAAATATGTTATGAATTTGCATGATAAAAGTTGACAACTTCATAGGAGCTGAGATGCGGAATACGCTCACGGTCACGTCCCCAGAAAATGAGGGTGTGGGGTTTTGTTGCTTTGGCTTTAACTTAGTGGGAGCAACGGCAGAGCCTTCAGCTGAACCTGTGCAGAGCATCGGGCAAACGCCTCGACTGGAAACACGGCAGGAGCAGTTATGGCTGGGAGAAGCAGCTGCAGAGAGGCTCTTCCAGAGCTGTAGGGCAGTTTCACGGGAGATTGTGAGCTCGGTTCTGAGTGGAATATTCTGCTGCAAACACTGGAAAAAAGGAAGTCGTGAGATACACAGGTACCGTTTACAGTGGTATCTTTGGAGCTGAGCAGTGTTTTCTGTAGTTCTAAACTTCTGAGTCTCTCTGTTTTTTTTAAAAAATGTTTATAGCACAGTAGCACTGAACTGAAATTTTATACGAGAATTAAAGTATAATCCCTGGTGATCAGGGGACTTCATGAACACGTGGCTGCTGTGACCCCGAGGTGAGCACTGGAGCAATCACACTGTTAGCCCTGTTTAGCTTGAGATTTCCTCTTGGAGGGTCATTTACTGCCCGTTAAAGGGGCAGATGACGATATCATTATGTCCTACTCATCTTTATCTTTCCCCGTTTCACTGGTAATTTCCCATGGGGAAGTTTTCCACATAAATGAGTTCCTGTCTTGACCCGGTTCGGGCCAAGGGAGATTCGTTTTGATCCCAGAGGTGAAATTAAGACATAAACGAGGTCAAATGTCACGCACTCTCTATAGTTTATTACAAAGGTGTGTGTACTTAAAAAATGGAAGAGCGATAGGGAAGAAGTGGGTATAAGAACAAGCAGTATTACGAGAGACAGAGCAGAGAGGGGGGTTACCACCATGGATCCAGTGACGTCTCGCAAGTCCAGTCGTTGACTGGTGGGGAAGATCTTCAAATTAGCTGTGAGCTCTTGTTGCTAGATACAGTCTCTTTCTCCCCCCACTGACTCTGGGTGGGCGTTTCTGCCACAGGCTGCTTTGCATACGTCCTGCCTACCGGTGCAGGCACCAGACATCACTCCAGGGGTCATCCAAGGGTCCTTAGGAGCCATCTCCATCCCTCCTTCCTTTTCGTCTTGAAGACCTCCTTGTTGCCGGAGCCTGCAAGCTGATGCGTCCTGTATGTAGTATCCGTGTGAACTGTCCTGCTCATCTCCCTTCAGATGCAGGAATGGGGATGCTGAGAACAAATGCATCCTGTTTGTGGTATCCGTGCTTATCTCTCTTTTAGCTGTAGGAAGGGGGATGCCGAGGGTTCCCCACAACAGTACAGCCTTGGGTGGGTGAAGCATAACACAATGTCAATACCTCCTGGCACTGCTGAGATAATCCCTCCAAGCTTATATTCCCCTAACACCTACATCTTCAGTCTCTGAGGTGTCCCGGGGGAAGTTTGGGCCTCTTCTTCCGTATATGGTCTTGCCTTAGCTCATCTTTCTAGTAATCTGGCTCTGCAAGGATGTCGGAGACCCAGTTCTGCTGTTTGAGAGATTTGTCTTTTCCAAAGAGATTTTTGATCCCAGGGCCATTCTGCTTTATCTCTATGCAGCTCTCCTAATACTTTATGTGGCATCATTTTCTTATAATGTTATCTACACATCCTCTCCTATATTTTTGCCTTTCCGGAGCTGTGAGAGCTGGGAGCTTTGGGTTGGTCACATGGAATGGATGGGTGAAAGGATGGTTCCCTCGGTACGTGTGTCTATGTGAGCAACCAGAAACTGCTGCAGCCCCTCACGTCCTCACCCTGCAGGAACTGAGCTGCTGCAGCAGGGTGTTAGCATCATAGAATCACAGAATTAGGGTGGGAAGGGCCCTTTCAAGGTCATCCACTCCACCCCCTGCCACAGGCAGGGACATCTTCAACTCGATCAGGTTTCTCAGAGCCCCGTCCCCCGTCCCTGACCTGGAGTGTTTTCAGGGATGGGGCATCTCCCACATCTCTGGGCAACCGGGCCAGGGTCTCGCCACCCTCATTGGAAAAGATTTTGTCCTTGTATGTAGTCAGAATGTCCCCTCTTTCAGACTAAAACTGTCACCCCTTGTCCTGTGGCCACAGGCCCTGCTAAAAAGTCTGTCCCTATATTTCCTGTAGGTCCGCTTTAAGTACTGAAAGGCCACAATGAGGTCTCCCTGGAGCCTCCTCTTCTCCAGGCTGAACACCCCAACTCCCTCAGCCTGTCCCCACAGCAGAGGTGCTCCAGCCCTCGCATCATCTTCATGATATCCTCTGGACTCGCACCAGCAGGTCCATGTCTTTCCTGTGCTGAGGGCCCCAGAGCTGAACACAGCACTGCGGGGGGGTCTCACCAGAGCAGAGCAGAGGGGCAGAATCCCCCTGGACCTGCTGCCCACGCTGTGGGTGATGCAGCCCAGGACACCGCTGGCTTTTTGGGCTGCGAGGGCACGTTGCCGGCTCACATCCAGCTTTTCATCCACCAGCACCCCCCGCCCTTCTCCTCAGGGCTGCTCTCAACCCCTCCATCCCCCAGCCTGCATTGATACCATGGACTGCCCGACCCATGTGCAGGACCTTGCCCTTCGCCTTGTTGGACCTCGGGAGGCTCTGAGCATGTGCTCTGAGTGCACTATGACGTCACTGAGGCTTCCACGGCAACGCATGCCAGACCCGGGGTGCTGGCACTGCCCCTGGGCACACAGTACCTGCTGGTGCTTGTGCTGGTGGTGCTGCCATTGCTGGTGCTGCTAGTTGTAGAGTGCTCGTGGTGGTGGTGCTGCTGTGCTGCTGCTGCTGCTGCTGCTGGTGGCTCAGCCCATCGGCAGCTGCCCGGGTCCTGCTGCTCCTCAGGACTCGGATCCTCAGTTTGCAGCCAGCACCCAACAGCTCCCCCCAAGCCCTGCCTGGCACCGCTCCCCAGGGAGAGGCGAGGCGGTGCAGTGCCCATTCCCACCGGCCATGAAGAGGATCTGGCGGTTCCTGAGGGGCAGGAGGGTACGGGAGGCGCCCGTGTCCTCTGGGAGCAGTGCTGGCCCCGAGCTCCAGCCGGAGGGCCAAGGTGTGCTGGGTCGAGAACCCATCAGGGTGATCAAGAGCTGGGAGGAAGAGGTATGTAAACCCAAAGATATTAATTTTGAGTCTTCATTATAGGATTAGATTGCACACTAATGCTAATAAGACGTTTCCACGAATAATGCCTAACACAGAATTGTTGAAAACTTTTCTAATCTGATGTCAAGTTGGCGACACTCCTCTCCTGGATATAGGAAATGCTGCCACTCTCTCCTGATTTGAGCTGATTTCCTAAGGCGTGTCAATCTGTGTTCTTTAACTTTGAACAGGCAGGAAACACCACAGCCCCAATCCCGATGGCAGAGGGGGATTCATCCTCCTCCCGCGCGAGCCCTGACTGTGTGAGGCCATCAGAAAGTCTCGATGTGCCAACATCTCCAAGTGCATATGGGCAAGGGCTCAGTATGTGTGAGCAGCTGGCTCAGGCGCAGGACACCAATGAGAGCTTGAGTCGGCAGCTGCACGAAGCCGAAAGGAAAGCTAGCGGGCTGGAGAAGGAAGTGGATCACCTGAAAAAAGCCTTCCAGGAAAAGAGGGCTTCGGAAATAGAACTGCATCAGGCCCGGAGGCAGGCAGAGGAGTGGC
Source organism: Podargus strigoides (assembly GCA_028020825.1). Taxonomy (NCBI): domain Eukaryota; kingdom Metazoa; phylum Chordata; class Aves; order Caprimulgiformes; family Podargidae; genus Podargus; species Podargus strigoides. The sequence continues at coordinate 26,090 of CM051619.1, forward strand.
GCGATCTGCAGGTTGCGGCAGAGCAAGAGAGAAGAGCTGCCGTCGGGAACGCAGAAGCGCTGCAGGAACAACTGTCCCAGCTCCAAAGGGAAAACTTTTCACTCCATCGGGACCTGGGACGGGTGCAGAAGAAGAGCGACAAAGAACAAAAGGTGAGCGATGCCTTTCTGTGCGAGGGTGACAAAGTAGGAGAAGAGGTGAGGTGAGCACTGACCAGGAATGACTTAAAGGAGAGCAGTTCCCAAGGCTGGCTGGCGCTTCCCAAAGTCAGCAGGTATAAGCTCCCTGCGTGGGAGCCTACCACTCGGGTTGGGTCTGGTTTGTCCTGGTTTTGTTGGACTTGCGGGAGGTTCTGGCAAGCCTTGAGCCACGCTGATCGACACAGCTGCATATAGAATGCCGAGGCATGCTTCGGTTGTCGTTAGCGTAGCAGAAGAACAGCGTAAAGGAGGATACACAGAGTTGGCTCTGGGGAGCCTCTGATGACTGGAGAAAGGGCTGCAGTCCAAGCACATCCCATTAGATTTTATGTGATCTTAAGAAACAAGCAAAAGCGCCCAAAGGCACAGTCTCGGCATCTTCTGAGGAGAACATGCTGGGAAACAGAAATCTTTGTTAAGAGAGGATGTTGCTGGAGTTGTCTTCCCTTGCCCAAGGATGGCTGGAGATCATCCACTGTGCAGATGCCATCTTTACCTTGGAACCCATAGCACGCTGGTGCCCATAGTACAAAAAATGCCTACATGGAAAGGGTCATCAGGCACTGGCACAGGCTGCCCAGGGCAGTGGTGGAGGCCCCATCCCTGGAGGGATTTAAGAGATGTGTAGATGTGGAGCTCGGGGACATGGGTCAGTGGGGACTTGGAAGTACCGGCTTAACAGTTGGGCTCGATAATCTGAAAGGTCTTTTCCAACCAAAACGGTTCTGTGATTCTTCCAGTGGACGACACTAATTCACGTTGGGACGCACGTAGAAATCGGTGTATTAACTTAGATCTCGGTATATTAACTAGCAACTGAAAGTGAAAATACAGATTTGGGCTTCTTCCCTCTGCCTCCCCACTCCTGTGCCGGTGTTTCCCCAGCGAGCAGTGGGAGAGCTGCAGCGAGAGCTGGAGGACGCTGTGAGAAAGCAGTGGGCAGCAGAAGCGTCCCTGGCAACTGTGACACGCCAATGTCATAACCTGGAGGAAGAGCTGCAGCGAGAGCTGGAGAACGTGGTGAGAAAGGAGTGGGCAGCAGAAGCGTCCCTGGCAGCTGCGATACGCCAATGTCATCACCTGGAGGAAGAGAACTTCCGCTTGCAAGAGGCCTTGGACGAGGCTCAGGCCAAGGTACACGAAGGCTGTCAGCACGCTGGGGTGTGTGAAGCTGTGCTTTTCCCTCCCAGAGCCCAAGAGGGGACACCGTCCCGGGCACAACTGCAGGTGAGATCTGCCTGAGGACGTTAGGAGCTACGACATCATTAGCAATCATTTTCCAGACTAGAGGGTGCTTTGATCTCCTTTCTCCTCCCCGCCCTCTCCCCTCTCGCCCTGAAAAACTCAGCCGGCTCTTCAGGGAGCTCGTTTGGAGGCTGAGGGGCAAAGCAGTGGGTTGGGGGCAGCGTCTGGGTGGGGAAGAAGGAAGCAGTCGTGCTCTTGGGAGCTAACTAGCAACTGAAAGTGAAAATACAGATTTGGGCTTCTTCCCTCTGCCTCCCCACTCCTGTGCCGGTGTTTCCCCAGCGAGCAGTGGGAGAGCTGCAGCGAGAGCTGGCGGACGCTGTGAGAAAGCAGTGGGCAGCAGAAGCATGAATATGATGAAATACAAAAGAGCATCTTCCCAGGCCTGGAGGCTGTCTGGGGCTGTAGGAGGAGGCTGTGCTGTGGCGCCTTTTTGGACAGGAGGGAGCTATGTAAGCGGGAGCAGTATTGTCAGCAAGGGTTTGGAAGTGTAACTTGCTTTCAGCAATCCAAGTGCCTTTTCCCGGGGGTGAAATACCAACTCAGGGGCTTACAGCTCTGATCTCCATCCCTACATTTGATTGAGTTTCTGGTATAAAAATTGCAGAAAGAGTGGGTTTTTGGAGAGGGCATTTTCTTTTTCTTCCTGTTTCTTGAAGTCACATCTGCTTTGGATGCAGGCTCAAGCCAGAACAGAAGAGGTGAACATCATTGATGCCTCCAAGGGAAAACAACTGGAGGAGAGATTTAGGGCTCTGGAATCGGAGCTGGAGAGAGCATGGAGCATGCAGAGGGAGAGTGTGCAGAGACTGCCATGTGAACAGGCAGAAATTAATCACTTCAAACAGCTGGACATGGGAATTAGAGGATATCTCAGCAACTTATTTACAGCTCTGGAACTGGAGCATGAGGGAGCATGGAGCGTGCAGGAGGAGAGTGCACTGAAAGCAGCAAATGCTCAGGCAGAGATTAATCAGTCTGAAAAGAGTTCCACCTTGGTCATGGAACTAAGAACACAATTCAACAAGAGAATTAGAGCTCTGGAATCAGAGATGGAGAGAGCACAAAACACACGGGAGGAAAGCACGTTGCTACAGGCACCTGCGCAGGAAGACAGGAAAAAGTAAGTCCAAACGTTTGCTTTTTTCCCTGTGGAATAGAATCTGACCCTTTTCATTGTGGCTGTTCCATCCCACATCCCTGTCTGGGACATGGGCAGCAGGACGCGTGCACCTTCCAGACAGCGTACTTCTCCAAAGAGAAGGGCTCTCCCGTAACGGAGCCCTGTTTGCCTTTCTCTTTACTGACCTGCAAGGAACAAAACTCCTCAGGCCTGTCTGGAGGATGTTGGCATTCGTTTTCTTGGCACAGTTTTCTGTAGCCAGCTGTTCTGCCTGCACGCGTGGCGGAAAAGGGGAGCTGCATCCCTGTTGCTGTTCTCCTCCAGCTTAGGAGAGACACCCTTGGAAAGGCAGAGGGGACACAACAGGAGCCTGTGAGGCTCAAATAATCTATTCAGCTGCTGTTATGACAGTGCCTCTTCAGTTTGGGTTCACACGGGGAGAAGGGAAAGAGCCCAGAGTCCTTAGGACCTCCTAGGAGAGGTCCTACAAAGCCAGAACGCAGACTGCTCGGCAGCCAGAGCAGCAGGACATTGGGACGGCGCGGAAGCCGTGGTGCCCAAGTCCAACAGCGTGCTGTCACCCTGGGGGAACCGCTTTGTGCCACCGTGACAACGGTCACTCCTGCACGTTCCTGCCTTTCACAGGGCTTGGGAGATGCCAGCAGAAGCCAGTGCCGAGAGCCCTCGGAAGCAGTGGTGCAGAGTCGTTGGTCACAAGGCAAACATTCTGACCCAGCTTAGGGGACAGAGCGGAAACCCATGGGGCTCAGGTAAGCAGCTCCAGAGGGGATTCCTCAGTGCTCAGGTGGGTTAGGGATTAACAGCTGGGGGTTTTGTGTGGGTTTATTTGTTGCACGCAGCCTCTGGAATTGCCTTCACGGGCTTCAGAAAGCGACTTGCCTGACGGTCACACGTGGAAAATCTTCCTTCCTTTGCATGTGTCCCTTTCAGCCTTGGTTTCCTCTGGTGGGCTTCAATCTCTCCAGATCTTTACAGTGTCCTGCCACAGCTGAGAGTTGTCCGTGGGCTTCCTGGGCTGGCTCTGCTGCAGCACTGACATCACATCTTGCTTTTTCTTTCCCAGTCACTGCGGACCCTGATGCCAGATCTGCTGGGGATTCGCCCAGGACATTTCCTGCTCTTCTGCCAAAGGTAAATGAAGCCCAGGATCCCCCTTCCGTGGCAACACTGCCTGATAGCCACACTTTGCAGAGCAGTTATCGAACTAGTAGAAAACACTCATTCAAGTTGGTGAAAATTCTCTGCCTACCCTGATCTGGAGAGCAAAAGCAGCCATGGAGGCCTGGAGAAAAAAGGGTTCCTCCTCAGCCACAGCTGAGAGCAGCCGCCTCTCCAGGAACTGCTTTTGCATCTCAGCCACCCATAGACCCCATAAAGCTCATCTTGTTCCAGCCCCCCTGCCATGGCAGGGACACCTCCCACCAGCCCAGGGTGCTCCCAGCCCCATCCAACCTGGCCTGGAACACTGCCAGGGAGGGGGCAGCCACAGCTTCTCTGGGCACCCTGGGCCAGGCACCCTCACAGCCAACAATTTCTGCCTCACATCTCATCTCAGTCTCCCCTCTGCCAGCTTAAAGCCATCACCCCTCGTCCTGTCACTCCATGCCCTTGTCCAAAGTCCCTCCCCAGCTTTCCTGTGCCCCCCAGGCACTGGAAGGTGCTCTGAGGTCTCCCCGGAGCGTTCTCTTCATCAGTGCTAGATTTCCAGAAGCAGTGCAGCGTTACCTTAACCTTGTTGCTGTTTGTTGGTAGGGTCTCTCTGGGGTAACCCAGCCCTCGCAGCCTGGAGGCCTTTTTGGAACAACTGCCAACACAAATGCTGGCACCGGATTTGGAACTGGAGCTGGGCTTTTTGGACAACCTAACACAGGCTTTGGTGATGGCAGTTTGGTATGTCTATAGCATAATAAATAATAAATAATAAATAATAAATAATAAATAATATTAATATTAATATTAATAATAATAATAATAATAATAACAATAATAATAATAAAGAAAACACAAGCCCCCTCCAACCCGGCCTGGAACACCTGAAACAAACTTGAAGTCTGGGGTTCACCATCTCCCACTGTCCTGAAATCACAGTGGGGTGACTTGCTGGATGAGAAGCTTTAGCCAATTAGTGGTGACTGGGCAACGGTGGTGGTGAAAAAGCAAGAATTATGGGTCAGGGAAAAAAAGTTATTCCCAGAAATAAGAAATATTTAATGACAAAAAAGACCAGAGAATAAGGTACAAAAATATAAAATACACAAAGTGAAAAGTTCAGTTCTTCCCACTATGGAAAGGCATGGAAGTAAACATTCCTGACTCCACAGTGCTCTCTCTGTTTCTCCACCTCACGTGGGGAAGGGGCAGTTTTCCAAGGTCCACCCAAGGGTGCTGCCTGGCTCTGCCATTATTCTCTAGAATGCAGAACGAAGCCTTAGAAAGGCAGACCTGTGTGAGCATGGAGTGGAATGCCCTGCTGCACGGCAAACCTCCCTGTTGTTGTTCCTAGCTGGTTAGGAGCGATGAGTACTGATATGCTAAGAGCTCTGAACCTTCCCATACCCGCTTTCTTTCAGCTCTTCGAACACTGTGTCGTTGAGGAGACATGTGTGTAAGTCCTCTGCCCGCGGAGGGAGGCACAGCAACGGCGTTCGATACCGACTCAGACTCGTCAGATGAATTTTAACAGACTCTGCTTTGAGTTTACAACCATCACCTGGCTTGGTTTTTGTTCTCTGTTCTCTGCCTAATTGCAATTAAAAAGTTTCTAAGTGAAAGAAAAGCTGCAGAATCCGTTTCTAGAGATAAAGAACATGCTTATGGCTCCAGCACCGATTAGCACAAAATCTGCGTCTTGAAAATAACTGTAAAGCTGAGGAGGATCTTTAGCAGCAGGTATTCGTTTATCGCCGATCCGGGGACTCAGGGGATCGCTCCTCCTATCGAGCCCACCTGGGGCCAGGAGTGTGCTCTTTTTACAGCCTAAAGTGTTGCATATTCGTAAGTTTACATCAGGTGGCAATGAGGATTCCATCGTTGGGAGGGTCTCAGGGAGGAGATTTACAGTAAGTCATTATAATGTTCCACGCCTCTGGCTCCGCCCGGTTGCGCCTGCGTGGTGCATCCTGGTGGTCGTCCTCGGGGGTCTTCAGGAGGAAGGCTCCAAGTCTTCCTCACGGTGTCCTTTTCACCTTTGCTTGCTTTACACATCCAGACCAGTCTGTTCTGGTCCCTGGGACACCTTGATTAGCACTGTGATTCTTATCAGTCCCTCCTTCCTGAGGGAGTATTGTCCTTGGGCCTCTTAGCCAGCACTGTCTGATCACCCAGGCCTGCCTGCTCCATCCCCCAAGGGCAAGGCTCTCCTTCCCTTATCTTACTAAGCATTCCTGCTTGGCAACGCTAAACCATTATATTAGCCTCTTTCTGCTGGCTGTACAATCTCCTACTGCAAATACGCTACTCTGTACACAACTGCTTAAGTTAGCATTTTTCCATAATCAGCACGGTCAATATCTTGTCCCACTGCAGAGGAACAGAAGAGGAGATTGTGAGCTCAGCCTGGGCTTTCTCTCAGTTCCTGTGTTGGCTGCTAACTGGGAATCCCTGTGTGTAGTGGTGCAGACCACCCCTCCCCCGAATTCATGTGTAGGGAAACACTTGGAATACAGCAGTGAGGGAACTGCTCTATTGCTTCCTCTTTTTAGAGAAGAATCCCACATTTCTGCAGCCAAGATGGGCCCATTCTTGGGAATCAAGAACAGACATCTTCACCAAAAGGAGTGTGAATGGCTCTGGTGTAACATGTGTTAAATGGCTTGTTCCTTGTGAATCTCCTTCTCCCAGTAGCCTATTAACGAGCAATCAGCTACTATTGATAACAGTCTCACCTACCTATGGTACATGCTCCTTAACAGGAAAGAAACTGACCCAGTCAATGGACCATAAAAATGTCTGAGGCCTTTTGGATTGCAGTGTGTTGTATCCCAGCATCTCCCCCTGAAAAGGGATACCCTCTCAGCTGGGGGAGTGGATGAAGGGTCATTTACCCGTGGTCTTCATAGACTGGCTAAGGGAGAAAAACCTTTTGCCCCCTGGGGCCAGTGTAGGGAGACACCTGTTTGTAATAGAGCTGCCTGGATTGGTAAATACATTTGGTTTCATCTTTTAAGGAATTATAGGCTAACCTATTACTTTCCCTCCTGGGAACTTTCTTTACTCAGGATTTCCTTAGGTGGCATCTGTATTGTGTCTATGCAATGTAATTAAGATGCATTTGCTGTGCATCCATATGGATGGGCTGTAGGCATAGAAAGAAAGTCTCACATTAGAACAGTGAAATGAAACCTCCTGTTATTAACCATCACACATTTGTTAGCAGATGGAATATATTTAATGAAAACCAAAACATCAAACACTAGGTTGATGAAGTTTCATGCAGCGAAGATTTCACTCGTGCCCTTGCTGCAGCAGACACGTCTGCACAAGGTGAACAGGATGCACTTTTTGGAGACCATAAGTACTCCAGATGCTGATGTTGTCAGAGCTCAAAATCTAAGCTCTGAATGGGCACACCTAAAGAATTTGGAGCAGAAGAAAGTGCTGTCTGTTTCCTTCAGCTTCAGGAAGTCACAGTGGCAGACAGCCAAACATGCGGTCAGTTGGATACAAGACCTTCAACTCGTCTGACCAACAGTTACTGCAGGAAGAAAGATAGAGGAAGCTGTTCGCAGATAGAAGACATCGTGCATGGTTCCATGCAAGTTTCTTTATGCTGTTCCTTTGCTTTTAAGTCCATTACAAGGGATTCTAAACCCTCTGTTTCCAAAGGTCTCATTCATTCGGGTTGCTTCTTCTCTGGTATTTCATGCGTGTCTCTTGCATAAAGTTTCTGAAGGCTGGTTCCTCATGACTCTCCTCAGTAACTGGGGGGAAAAAAATCCATAGTTCAGCACTATTTCAGCACTTGTTCTACTTTGTGAGTGAAGAAAGCTAGTGTCAGGCTACTCAAAGCAACACAAAGTCTACTTGATCTTCAGCTTCATTACAAGGCAAAAGAAATAAGTGATCCTAAAAATCAATGGAACAGGGAAAGAATGAAGATTAAGTCTGCAAGCTTTTTAGAAGAGAAAAGTCATACACTGTAAGAACTCAGAAGATTGGTCAAAGACCAGGAGTCACAGGAAAAGGGAAGAGAGCTAGGCACAGAAACTGTAAAGCCAGAAAGATGATGAAACATGTTGTGCATTAATCAGGTTCAGAGGTCACTGCATGCTCCAAGTGTAACAAGTTGTCTGGTTTATGCATGTTACACACCTATGAAAAGTAATTACTCAAATAGAAAATTTACAGTTGAACTTTCACAAAGGTTAGAGAGTGACATCACTGGACTAAGCGTTACAGCTGGGCTTCTGCCACAGATTCACACACCTACATTTAGGTGACCTACCTTCATGGTCAATGTCATCAGTATCACTATCCCTCTCTTCTTCATCAAGAGTTCCTCGTGTTAGGATCAGCTCAGAGGGACCCACTGCAGAAGCATCATCAGACCCTTGAAGGGAACAGAAATGGCTATACACAAACCAGCACGCTAACAAGTAAGTTAGCTCGTGCCCTGACCATTTCTATTTGCACATAAACAATTCATACCTACTCTAAGCGACAGAAAGCTGCTTCTGGATTCCAAAGCTGCAGGACAGACTGCATCAGCACCATATTCAACCAAATAAGGCAACAGTCCAACCAGCAGCAGAGCTTTCTCATATTCTAATTTGACTGTTTAACCTTTTCTAAAGTATTTCATTACTTCTAGTACATCCACTGCTTTATCTACACAGCAGGGTTTCTTTGTCATGTGTCTGTGACTGACACATAGAAGAGCAAAGTCTGACCCATCCCACAGGAACTAAAGCCCCACTCCTTTTTACTAACATGAAGCTGCTTTCAAGCTTTTGCTGTGAAGACAGAAAAGCAACTTCTCAAGGCAAACTCTTCAGACAACATCTGCAGTAAACTTCATCTTCCTAGTAAGGTACCTGCAAGTGTGTTGCCCTGCACACACATGCTGCCCATGTCCTTCCACAAGTGTTCCAGCTGCTCTCTCTTGTGTTTGTTTTGAGCTTTCTCCTGTAGGGAGAAGTTACATGTGGATTCTGAGTACAGTTAAAACATCAGTAGAAGAGTAATCTCACCCAGTACTAGCAGTCTGTCCCCCAGCCAGAAAGCAGAAGTCAATAAGCAGGTCTCACATTACAACTAAGATTACACAGAACTTTTGGATAAACATGGAAAGCAACATCCAGCGTGATGGACTTTGAGAACATTTTCAGCAGCATCAGGAAGCCACACGCAGTGAAGTTGTGCCTGCAGAGAACTGTCCTTTGGACAGCCAGAACTCAAGGTAAGCAGACCTACTGATTTTGGTACTGCAGTTCAGTCTTTGTTACTAGTTGTCTAATTCAAAACAGTACACTTCACTGGTGAGGAAAGAGTGATATTCTCAACAAATCACTTTCGAAAGTTATTTTTAAGAAAGTCTCTATCCTTCTGAATGGAAGATCCAGGAATCTTTCCCAATCGTTTTCTCACAATTTGCCCAAATAAATTATTAGCACTAAAACACTGAGCAACATCTGTGTTACAAAACTTCTTTATTTTTGTGGAGCTATGCTCCACCAAATCTAGGAAAAAAACAAGACAGATGGTGAGCTTTAGGTCAGGAATTCTTCCGCACTGAGTATGACTAGAAATGAAATGTCAGACTCTCCCAACATAGAGGCAACTGTGCACATAAACGTGACCCCAAGACACACTGCTCAGGTATACAATAGTTAAGAATACTTACCAGTGTTTTCCTCAGACGCTCATATTCTGGACGATATTCTCTGAAAAGACAAAGAGACTGCATTCAGTAGGAATTAGTACACGATTTACATTAAGTGAGGGTCATCTTGGAGGCTTGTTTCTACCCCAAAAAAAGTTTTATAGAATCACAGAATCACCATGGTTGGAAAGGACCTCCAGGATCATCAAGTCCAACCTTTATCCCATCATCTCCCTAACCACTAGACCACTAGACCATGGCCTCAAGTGCTTCATCCACTCATTTTTTAAACACCCCCAGGGACGGCGACTCCACCACCTCCCTGGGCAGCCTGTGCCAGTGCCCAACCGCCCTCTCAGTGAAGAACTAGGCTTTCTCTAGGCTTTTTCTCTAGGCTTTCAAGTTTGAGACACATTTCAGAAAGACCATTGGTACTTTTTACCCAGATTTGGATTCTGAAGCCAATGGATACAAAATAAGTGAACATACTTCATTAAAATCACACAGAATCACAGAGTGGTGGGGGTTGGGAGGGACCTCTGAAGATGATCCAGTCTGTGGTGGTTTAGACCCTGCCAGGACCCGAGACCACGTTGCTGCTGCCCCTCCCCCACCCTCGGACGGGGACGGGACAGGGAGTAAAACACAAACCCCGGGGCTGAGATAAGGAGGATTTAATACAGCAGTGTAACAACAAGAACAACCCGAACAATAACAGTGATAACAACGTACAGAACAAGAGCTACACCGCAGGGACACAGCACAGGGACAGAGCCGGACAGAAGCCGCTCCTGCACACCCGTGCTGGGCACCGGCCATGACCGTGGTATGGAATAGCCTGGCTGTGGCTCCCTCCCACTGCTGGGGAAAATTAACCCTATCCTAGATGAACCAGGACACAGTCCAACCCCCCTGCCAGAACAGGATACAAGAGAGCACACAGGAACACGTCCAGGCGGGTTTTAGATGTCTCCAGAGATGGAGACTCCACCACCTCTGGGCAGTGCCAGTGCTCTGCCACCCTCACAGTAAAGAAGTGTTTGCTTATGTTCAGATTGAACCTCCTGTGTCCCAGTTTATGCCCACTGCCCCTTGTCCTGTCACTGGGCACCACCCAGAAGAGTCTGGCCCCATCTTCCTGACACCTGCCCTTGAGATATTGATGAGCATTGATGAGATCCCCCCTCAGCCTCCTCTTCTCCACGCTGACCAGCCCCAGCTCCCTCAGCCTCTCCTCACATGGGAGATGCTCCGATCCCTCCAGCATCTCAGTGCCCTGTGCTGGACTCTCTCCAGTGGCTCCATGACCCTCTGGAACTGGGGAGCCCAGAACTGGACAAAATATTCTAGCTGAGACCTCACCAGGGCAGAGTAGAGGGGGAGGAGAACCCCCTCAACCTGCTGCCCACACCTTTCTCACACTGGCTTGTTGGATAAGACATTAACCCAGCTCGACTGAGGTAGGAATTTCACTGCTATACCTGATCACCATTTTATTGTAAAAAACGTCTTCCTTATGTCCAATGTAAACCTTACCCTCTTTCAACTTAAAACTATTGTTCCTTGTCCTGTCACTACAGGCCCTATTGAAAAGTCTGTCTTTGTCTCTCTTATAATCCCCCTTTAAGTACTGAAAGGCCACAGAAGGTCTCCACGGGGCCTTCTCTTCTCCAGGCTGAACACCCCCAACTCCCCCAGCCTGTCCCCACAGCAGAGCTGCTCCAGCCCACAGATCATCTCTGTGGCCTCCTCTGGACCTACTCCAACTTTCCTGTGCTGAGGACCCCAGAGCTGGATAGGGAGGAGAAAGGAGAGGGGAGAATCACCTCCCTTGACTTACTGGCCATGCTTCTTTTGATGCAGACCAGGATACAATTGCCCTTCTGGGCTGCAAGCGCACATTGGTGGCTTATATGAAACCCTTAATGAGGGTTTCATTATGTAGGCAGTGTATCCCAGAGTGGTTGTTAGGTTATGTGGTAAAACTCCTCAGGACCTCCAAAGAGCGCAGAAAGACATTTGCAGGGAGGAACGCACAAATATACCCTGCCCAGATACTCCCAGGCCCATCAGAGGAGAGCCATCAAACTATCAAAGTCCCATCTCAAGAAGCCCAGAGGAACACAGGGGCAGGGTGCCAGGCAGGGAATCCAAATTAAGGACTCGTAGGAAGGGACATGCTTTCCCAGCTCCTCCCAGGACTGTCCCAGGAGAACCACCAGCCCCATGGTCCATGAGTGATACCCATCACGATGCCTTATCAGGAGCTCTCTGGACCACCTGGTGAGCACAGAAGGGTGGCTGCCTAGCGGTGCAGGACACATTTCGGGATGCAGAGAAGGAGCATTTGGGCATAGCACAGGACTTATTATGGGATGTTTAGGGGAGGAACCAAAGGTGGGAAAAGGAAGGGATTTAGGAGATTTGGGGAGGAACAAGTGTGGGAAATAAGAGGGATACAAGAATAAAAAGGTCTATTGGCATGTAAGCAGAGACTAGGGAGTATGCAGACTAGGGCATGACCAGGCCAGACACATCAGACCTGGAAGCATGAAGCTGCAGCAGCCTCTCCCTGGCTATCCAATCCAGTATGACATATTTTCCTCTAATAACAATCTATGGTCCAGTTTAGGTATTTCCAAGTAATCCACATCACGGGATTTGCTTTCTAATATTATGGAGCAACCTGGCAGTATTTCATGGGGAGGAATCTGGTAAGGGGCAAATTTGCAAAGAGTTATTGAATTTCAACTTGCTCATCTCTTCAGTCTAACAAACTGATCTGTCTGCTTCCTGAGTACAACTCAAACCTTGATCGTTGTATGGAATCAGAGGAAAAAAGTGGCTTCACAGATTTTCTGGCACAGACAGCTTTTACTTTTTCACTGAGCAGTTAGCACAAAAATTCACCACTGAACAGTTCCTTTTGACTGCTGCTTTTTATGCTGACTCTTGCATTAAAGTTTATTAGAAACCATAGACTACCTTGGCTGTGAAAAGTGAACAGTCCTTCAAATCAAAGGAGTGGCCTCATGAATCAGTGACTTCAACAAGTATTCACTGGGCCAGGGACCAAAGGTTATCAGCTTACCTCTCATATTCATCTACAGCTTTAGAAAGCTGAACAAAAAAATCTTCCAGTCCTGTGCCCAGCACAGCAGAAACACCAACCACCTATAAAAGAAAATCATATACCAGAACTGAAGAGTAACTGAACTGAGTTTTCAGGTAACTGATGGATGATCAGAGCTGGAAAGACTAAGCAGTACCTCAGTATCTTTAAAAAAAAAAAAAAAAAAAAAAAAAAGGGCGGGAGAGAGTCCAGCAACAGCTAAAAAAAAAAAAAAGAAAAGAAAACCTGACTCTGCACCTATCCCTGTACCTCCAATCTCACTACCCCACAAAAAACATAGTTAGGACAATACAATACCTAAATATACCTTAATTAAGACTATTACTAGCCAGAGTACTTGGTGACCCTTAAGAATCTTCCATTCTCTAATGAAAATTCTCCCTCTTTTTCATAAACAAGACAGTCTTAACTACTCACTCCCAAATGTAAGACTTTCCAACGCAGCCTTGCATTTTATTAACAGTACAGTAAATACACAATCAAGCATTTCAAAGGATTTTAAGCATTAATCTAGGCACTGTGTCGCTATGTATTAATATTTATACTGTCAATGCACTTACATACAAGCTGCCTTCTACTCTATAATCCTCTGCATATGTCCTGCTCTCCAGTCTACTATTCTAATAGAGATGACATGCATACAAACAGCTGATTAGCAAATAAGGACCAGGAAGTACTTTAGTCCTGTATATGGCACCACTACAATCCATTCTGAAATACTGTATATTGTTCCACAGAGGGCACCTATAATATTTTTGTTTTGGCTAAATTATCATTATCTATATGAATGGAATCATATTTTTTTTCATTGTCTTTCTTACAACATCCATAAAGCCACTTGGTCACTTTTTCTTAAGTAAAAGCTGATGAAAAACACAAATAGCTGAATCCTTTTAGCACAGACTATGGAAACATTAGCATTCTCCAATGTATGGTGCTTTCAGAGAAACTGAATGGGTTTGTCCTCTCAAAACCCAGCAAGTGGAAGAAGCCTCCAAGGCTGGAGACTCCAGTTTCTCTCGAGCATCTGTTGCTGTGCTCAACCAGCAAAGTTATAGTGCTTTTTTCCTCTTCTGATTAAACAGTTTCCCTGTATTTCACTTCGTGTCTGTTGCCTCTTGTCCTTTCACTGGGCACCACTATAAAGAGCCTGCCTCTGTCTTCCTTACATCCTCCCATCAGGTATTTATACACATCAATACCACCTTCCTTCAGCTTTCTCTTCCCCAGGCTTTTACGAGAGGTAGTAGGAAAAGGAAGATTCTTACCTTCAGTGAACTGTAAAATTCATCCAACACTAAACTCATAGAACGAGTTAGGTTACTGACATAGGATGTCTCTTGATTCAGGGCATCCTGAAAAGTCTCAAAGTCCTGCATCCATTCTACTGCAAAACTGTGGTCAATTATGTCAGTCTGGAAGAAAATTTTCAGAAGTAATAATGATGAATTCTTAGCCTTAGGCTGTTAAGTGGACAAACAAAAATAATTCCATTTTAAGCTTACTTTCAAAATGGTGATATTTTTAAAATATCCAGCCCTGGTCTGAAGTTTTCCAAGCTCTGTTTTTATCAAACTAACTACCTGAACACAGGAAGAGAAGACAAACCACCACTGTCCCGGTTTTAAGAAGGCATGTTTAAGGAAACAACTGCAAGTCTAAAGGCTTCTGTGGTTTACTAGAAAGTGGCATCCAAAAATTGTATACTGTACAAGCAAGTTTAAGTTGTAAATATTAGATTGCATGATTGAGGCCAGACAAGAACAGTTCTATTTGAAGATCCCATCCTTTCTTGATTGCCTTGGGAGTCACGGGGAGAGGGAGCTACTTCCACATTGGGTAACAGCCCACAGGATCTTTATAAAAAGTGAGTTGTGCTCTGACCTGAAGAAGTTATGATCTCATCTCAGTGCAAGACATTGTACACAAACAGGTGAGCTGGTTCCATAATTTGACATGGATTAGTATGGAAACTGTCCACTAAAGAGTTTTATAAACATATCTTACCACATGTATATCTGCTACTATCACAATGTGGAGGTGTCTGAAACTCTGATATATTTCATTTCCCAGCACCAATGGGTAGGAGGGAAATAAATAAAGTATTGCCTCGCATCACTCAAGAGATTTGAGACAGAACTGAAACCATCAAGGGTCAAAGCCTCACCATTTAGAGTTAGCTTGATTAAATTCTATAAATAAAATTAAATCAATTCTACAAACTATATTATTTTTTTTCTCTGCAAATCTTAACATTCCTTAAATCTACGTGTTTGTCACTGCACATATATCAATTCCTTGGGATTCCTTCATTCTTAGAGAGTCAGTTTTAAAGCACTTGTCAAAAATTCTTCAAATGCTGTTGGCTTTTGAGCTGGTTTTGGCTGGGATAGAGTTAATTTTCTTCACAACAGCTGGTATGGGGCTGTGTCTTGGGTTTGTGCTGAGGACAGTGTTGATAATACAGAGATATTTTCCTTACTGCTGAGCAGTGCTTACACAGAGCCAAGGCCTTTTCTGCTCCTCACACCACCCCACCAGCAAGCAGGCTAGGGGGGGCACAAGGAGCTGGGAGGGGACACAGCCAGGATAGCTGACCTCAACTGATCCAGAGGGATATTCCAGGCCACATGGCATCATGCTCAGCATATATGGCTGTGGGAAGAAGGAGGAAGGGGGGGATGTTCAAAGTGATGGCATTTGTCTTCCCAAGTCCCCGTTACATGGGATGGAGCCCTGCTGTCCTGGGCATGGCTGAACACCTGCCTGCGATGGGAAGAAGTGAACAAATTCCTTGTTTTGCTTTGCTTGTGTGCACAGCTTTTGCTTTACCCATTAAACCATTTTTATCTCAACCCAGGAGTTTCCTCACTTCTTCCCTTCCGATTCTCTCCCCCATCCCATCGGGGAGGAGAGAGCGAGGAGCTGTGTGGGGCTTAGCTGCTGTCTGGGGTTACACCACCACATCTTCACTTTTTACCCAAGGCTAAAAATCAGATCACAATGAAGTTTAAAGTTATGACTCCTAAGCCTTGAGCCTACCTTTCCTTACATGTACTGCTTAAGTCCCATTTCTTTCAGTCTTTCAAAAACTGCATTTTCTTAAGAGAATGATTTTCCTACCTTATGCCTTTTTCTACAGAAAAAGCTTAAAAGCTTATTCTAAAATTACTGGCCAGAGGTAGGACGAAAACAGTGTACAAAAACCCACTAAGTAAGCGAGCAGGTACCAAAGACACGCACGGTTTGGGAAGATGTCTGTCGCTGGAACACATCACACCATACATCAGCTGGTGTGAGGTAAAATTTCACCCTCAAAGCATGGGTTTTGCAGAGGAAGCGTGTGGGATATACGTGCATGCACAAAGCTTCCTATGTTGGGGAGCAATTCCTTGAATACAAAAGATGTCTGTGGAAAGAAGGCGGAGTACTCACACCAAAAATCTAATAGGATTCTTTTAAAATTGTTATGCTAAAAGAGCTGGCTAGCTGTTAAGTTAAAAAACCATTCCTTTAAGGCTATAAGTACCTTACACAACAGTGGAGGTGTATCCTTAGGCTAGTAAGTATCTGCTTTCTCGCAAACACTGCCATGCCTTTAGTGTCACTGACCAGGACCAAACACCTTTTGTTAGGTGTTGCCTGCTCTACAACACATGGGACTTCCTCCAAACAGGCAGGTACTGCACTATTCCCTCTGTGAGTGAAGTGCTGGGATCTGAACCCCCAGCCCTGAATTAAGGTTGACATATGGGTGGTCCCCATGGCCCTTTAAGAGGAGGGGATGAGTTTGCCTTTTGGCTTTCCTCCAAGCTGCAGCCAGCCTTGCAGGGAAAGCCCTTGGGTAAACAAGCCCCAAGTGCCCTGCATTTTGACAACGAGTGCCAGGTGTCCTGTTTGGGGATAAAAGCTGGGCCCACTTGCAGGAAGGGTTGGAGAGTCTGTCTGTGGAGTGGACGCACTTCACAGAGATTCCTGTTGGGGAAGGACCTCCTGACCCCTCATGCAACTGGATCCCAGTCAGGTCTGGCACGTACAAACGCGGGCTTTGTGGGGAGGCAACATGGGGTTACCTCTGTCATATGTAACCACCTTATTCTCCTGGTTGTCTCCCATTTTCTCTGTGGGTTACCTTGTGTCTCTGCTTGTTCCATCTATTATGAGTGATACTGTGTCATTCCTGGGGTCGCTGGGGTTGATATCTGTTATTTGTGATCTATCTAACTTGTTTGTACCCCCAGCAATCCCCTATATTCTGAGTCCTTTACGTGAAATTGAACTTACTCACTGGATTGTTGTTCTGCTGCTGGCTGTGTCTTTTGTACTGGGCCTACTAATTGGCAAAACAGTGAGTCATCAGCCTGCTGCTGAGTAGAAATTATTAATGATTAAGACAACTGTTCTGTGTAAGCAGAGGACTGTAGGAGTGGATTCAGTGATGAACTTGCCTTTAAGTTACAAAGTTAAGATTCCCTATAGCCTAGGGTTAAGGTGCAAACCAGTTTTCAAACAGTTAGTACCGCCTCTAACTTGAATGTTTGGGTTTAACTGCTCCATCCCTGATTCTTCTTGTGCATTTGGATACCAGATTAAAGACCCCTTTTAGATTGGGTTTTCAGCCCACAGCTCTCTCCCAGCCTCTCTTTTCTAGAAAATCTATTATTGTAGTAAGACAAAGGCACTACAGCAAAGCAAGCTAAATGGAACAATGTTCCACTAGGACATAGAAACCATAGCTTGAACTTACTTTGTTCATGACAACAATGAAAGGGAGCTTTGTCTTGTACAGGATACTGAGAGCAAGGGGGAAGAACAACAAAAACAACACATTCAAAATTAATTTAAATCTCACTAGAACAGAAAACAAGTTAAGTGTAAGGCAGAGAAGACTTGTGCAAAACTGAATACATTTGACTTCGAGATATTTATTTTCCTGTGCATCAATTAAAATGTAATTTTCACCCAGATCCTCCTTACTATACTTGAATATGTCCCCCCCGAGATGTAAGCACACACCTGCAAGATACAAAATCTCCTTTTACACACCATGTTGATTTTGATTACTATTTTTTATGACTCTCAGATCCCAGTTTTTAACTCTTTGCACTTTCTAACTATTTTGACTCAAACCTTAGGTTCTGAGATACTATTTGTGAGCTAAGCAATGAATTCAAATAACTCAAAACATCTATAAAGCAAAACTACCCTGAAACATGAGCTTACGCGTTCATTTTGCGGTACGTATTCCAGCATCTCTTGCTCAACACAAATGCCAGAAAATGCAGGATGTGATAAGATACATTTTGCATACTCCTATCACAGTGATAGCTTTTGACCTCAGTACAAGGATTGCTAGGGTTTTTTTGAAAGCTTTTTATCGACATATACCATGAATTATGACGGCTCTAGATATGTTGATCTTTACATAGGTTTTTAGTCCCTGGTTTAACATAAAAGAAAACAGATAAGTCCATGTATGAGGAGGAAGACAGTAAATCAAGACCTCCATGCTATGCTGAGCTCCAAACAAATCTTGAAGAATCACTGAAAGTATCAATAATATTAAAAAAAAATAAATTATATTTACAAGAAGGAGATTAAACTAGGCTATCTTGATTCATCTTAGATTTTATAAGCAACAGGCAACGTATTAGATCTGATGCAACCAGTCTTCATCACACTAAGGTCTCACATGTTATTTAATGCTTTCAGTGGAAGTTTTGACCCAATGACTCCCAGATGTCCATTGGCACCGGAATTATTTTGCTTATCCAATGAGAAAACCACCAAGACAGGGAATAACCAAAGCAGCAGCTTAAGTGGATACGAGACATCAATGTGCACTTGCAGCCCAGAAGGCCAATTGTATCCTGGGCTGCATCAGAAGCAGCGTGGCCAGCAGGTCTGGGGGGCGCACGCATTCTGCCCCTCCACTGCTCCACTCTCCTGAGATCCCACCTGGAGCACTGCGTCCAGCTCTGGGGCCCACGGTGCAAGAAAGACATGGAGCTGTTGGAGGGGTCCAGAGGATGTCCAGGAGATGATCCAAGGGCTGGAGCACCTCTGCTCTGGGGACAGGCTGAGGGAGTTGGGGGTGTTCAGCCTGGGGAAGGCTCTGGGGAGACCTTATGTGGCCTTTCAGTACATAAAGGGGCTTATAAGAAAGATGGAGAGAGACTTTTTACCAAAGCCTGCAGTGGTAGGACAAGGGGGAACAGTTTTAAACTAGAAGAGGATATATTTAGATTTGGACAAAAGGAAGACATTTGTTACAATGAGACTGGTGAGACACTGGAACAGGTTGCACAGAGAAGCTGTGGATGCCCCATCATTGGAGGTGTTCAAGGTCAGGTCGGATGGGTCTTTGAGCAACCTGGTCTAGTGAATGACGTCCCTGCCTGTGGCAACAGGTGGTGAACTAGGTGGTCTTTAAAGGTCTCTTCCAACTCAAACCATTCTATTATTCCCTTCCAAAATAAGTATCAAGCAGACACAGCAATCAAAGCAGTTTTCCTGCAGGTTCAGCTTTTCTTACCTGCAGGCGTACAGCATGTTGGACATGAAGGTGATAGGGTTAGTGCTGCGGGAGGTATCCATCACATAAACGACAACTGAAGGAAAAGAGGAAGCCTGGAAACACAACGTAAAAGATATTTTACTTAGAAGTACATTCTGTTCAACAGCCACATCTTTCACACAGCCTCCCTGTCAAGTCATGTAAAAAAAGCTTACCAAGGCCTCAGTTATGATGGTTCCTGATGCTGACCAGGTGAATACTTCAATTTGCCCTGGCGTGTCAATAATAACATACCTGTTAAGAAGTCACCCCCGACAAATAATAAGGGAAAATTAGTTAGGCCACAAGCAGCATATACTCTCTGCAGATTTTATTAATGTTGAAGGCATCAATTTAACAGATGCTTAGTACTGCAAATTCTTCAGAAGAAGAATTAATTGTTGTCCATGGCAGGGGGGTTGGAACTAACTCAAACCATTCTATGATCTGTTCTAATTCTATGCCCTTTTCCACGTAACATTTATACCAAGGCTAAAAAAC
This sequence comes from Podargus strigoides, assembly GCA_028020825.1. Classification (NCBI taxonomy): domain Eukaryota; kingdom Metazoa; phylum Chordata; class Aves; order Caprimulgiformes; family Podargidae; genus Podargus; species Podargus strigoides. The sequence goes on from CM051619.1 coordinate 45,689, forward strand.
AAGTAGAAAACACACAGAGGACCTTTTTAGGATTTCACATGAGTTTCCCACACTGATCCCAAAAAAGCAGAACTTGGTAGAATGTACTCACTTGGATGCATTTTTTCTCTTTTCAATAAACTTCATCACCTGATTGAAAAAGAAGGAGTGTACTTTGTATTTAGGCTCACAACAGGAAACATTCACAATAATTTCATAACAGAAACTACATTAACTTGCACAGCTGCATGTATGCATTGAAAGAACTTTAAAGCCTCTAAGCTTTTCAACCTGTGAAAATTCCCTACTAAGGAAGGGTGGAAAATGCTCAGACAATGTGTAGGTCAAAGACAATCTTGATTTTGCCTGTGTTCTAATACCTGGCTAAAGAAATGGTATAACAAATGAAGTTGTCCCCCACCTTTTTACGAAGAGGTTGTGCACTGTCTCAGTATCTTGCACACGTTCCCACCCAGGCGCTGATTTAGCATTATGATTTAAGAGAGCAGTCAGCTATATAACAACTCTAGGAAAACCTAATCTGTCTCTAGAAGTGAGCTTCCCTACTTCAAAATCAGAGCACTCACATGGAAGATTTTACAGTGAGCACAGCACAACAGTTATGTACGAAGACTAAAGAACGTTCTGTACACGTGGCTTCTAAATTTTACTTGGAAAAAAGATGAAAAACTGAAATCTCTCAAATGAAAGCTAATGCGCTTTGGCTGCTTTGTAAAATGTATGGTTCTGCATGGAGAACACTAACTCCAAAGAAATATTAGGAGGCTAACCTAACTCTGCTCTCTGAGACTCCAAACACACAAAACCCCCAGCCTGCCAGCGCAGCGTTCACAGCGCAGCAGTACATAGGAACAACCTCGTACCTGATCAAATCTTGTAGCAAAGAGGTTGAGAGAGGTCACTATCCCACCATTTGGGCCCAGTCCATATCTAGACGCTTCATTTAGGAAAGCAGATGGTTAAGCAGACCTCCGAGGGCTTATTTTTCAATTCTGACAGCACCTGGCCACGTACAACACACACTGGATACCTTGCAGCAAGAGACAGCACCCCCAATACCATTAAGTCTTCTCAGTGATGCATTAGCAGAACAAATACAGAGTGCTCTCTCATGTGTCAAACACATGATTGATAAAGGGAAAAACAGCTACGCCATGGCTTCCCCTTGCCATTATTCCAGCATTACCATTCTGGGCAAAGAGGAAAAATATGTATGTATATACATCAAAGCCATCTTGGCCTTTCCAAAAAGATTTACAACACAGCCAGTAATTCAGAATCTAACAATGCCCTGAAAGCACTTAAATTTAAGAATTTATGCTTCAAAAGATGATTTAAAAAAATTCTTGCACAAATAAATTTTAGCAGAATTTAAACAATGTTGTGAATGAATGTTGTAAAGATAATCAAAGTGTCAGCTTAGAGATGAAGATTTCAAACCCATTTTTCACGCATACAGATCTGTATACTAATTATGTTCAAAGAAACAAAGACTTTTTTCTTTTAACTGCATAAGAACCACCACTGATTCATCAGTACGTACTGTCTTCTAAGGCCACCACTCTCAATATCCCAGCATGAGGCCAGGCACAATTTTAGTAGTCCCAAATCAGCTGCTCGTGCCAGAATAGAGCTGCATGAAACACAGTTCAGAGGGAAGAAGTTAAAATTGTATTTTCCACAGGTAATGAAATTTGGTACCTATTTCTATGTTAGTGTGTAGCTTTTATAGAAATGTTGTGTAGTTACACTGAATAAAAGCAATAAAGGTTTCTTCCATGCCCAGTCTCTCTGCTAAAACAGTCAAACAATGTGGAAAGAGTTCTCTCCACCTACTACAGGCAAATAGGAATTTGTGTATTTGTTTATAACAAAACAAATTAGACTCGTTAATACATGGAGGAAAGGCTGCTGGCTTCCACAAAGAAAGATACAAGCTCTTGGAAACAACAACAGAAAGAAAATAAAAGGTGCAGGCAGCATGCCTGTTCTTTGTAAAAATGCACCGCTGGGCAGAATTGCTTTTAGCACAGGAGATAAATGACCTGGGGAGTACCAAATCTTGTAGAACGTTGCATTTCTTGCACGTGAGGTTAGAAACCTTAGTCAAAAACTTCTGATCTTCACTCAACGTTGTGCATGACTGCAGTTCCCAACCCCTCCTGCCCTCTTCATTGTAATGTGCAGAACTGACAGAATATTTTCACAAAATCTGAAATTTCAAACACCATTACTTAGGAAAAAAAAAAAAAAGGATACTGTTTCATGACTTCTTTGTACTTCACAGTGTCCCTGATATCTAGAGGAGAAAGACATATAAATAGTTTTAAGACATCGCTTTTAAAATATCCTTCTTCATCAATTTCTGACAGGCAAAAGCCTTTATTTTTCTAGCAAGTCTCCTTTTGTCTCAGTAACGGATTTAGCAGCAACAGGAAAAATCTCCCAAAGAGAATAAATAAAATCTAACAGATTTGCTATACTCCTAACATACATAGGAAACCAAATGTCACTCACATCAAACATCACCAATTCAAGTATTTAGCAGTTACCGCTTCAGTTGAATGTTCTTCTCAACTGGTGAGCGTCAGTTAACAAAGCATACCTATCCAGCTGTGCTAACAGAGATCCAGCGCCGGAACAGGTCCTCTGGCTATTCACCTGACAGCAATGAAACAACTGCGGTGTCCTCACTGTCTTTCTTATCCTCTGGAAACACAGGCTGACAAACTCCAGAACGCTTAAGAGACAGGACTCTCCTCACAAAGTGAGAGTGGAGTCTCCATCTCTGGAGACATTTGGAACCCGTCTGGACATGTTGGGGTGGGATCTGCTCTGGGATCCTGCTCTGGCAGGGGGGCTGGACTGGGTGATCTTCGGAGGTTCCTCCCAACCCCCACCGCTCTGTGATTCTAACGATTGATAACCCCTTTGGAACAGGTAAACACATGGTTTGTTTTATCGACAAGACATTTTCTCTAAAATTTGTGCTTCTTAAAGTGCTTTAAAGAAGTTATTTGGTAGCACGTATGCCTATTGCTGTTCTGGAAGTAGGGAACCAGACTGAATCTGCTAATGCGTTCATCACTGACAAAGACAAAAAACCCCAAACACATCAAGTCACAGTGGATGATGCAAAGAAATGTACAAATGCAATGGAAGAATGTCTTTGGTCCTAAAAGCTCATGTGACAGGACGAGGGGTGATGGCCTCAAGCTGTGCCAGGGGAGGGTTAGATTGGATGTGGGGAACAATTCCTTCCCCCAAAGGGTTCCCCAGCACTGGCCCAGGCTGCCCAGGGCAGGGGGCAGTGCCCATCCCTGGAGGGATGTCAGAGCCGTGGAGATGTGGTGCTGAGGGACACGGGGCAGTGGGCACTGGGCAGTGCTGGGGGAATGGTTGGACTGGGGAGCTCAGAGGTCTCTTCCCACCAAGGCTGCTCTGTGATTTTATGTTAAAAACTGGTAAGAGCAAAGAGTTACATTTTAAAAAAATAATAATTAAAAAACCCCACCACCCACCAACCTCACAGTCCTGCTCTGTGAGGACCTGGAGCCCGCTGGAGAACGGGCAGCCCCGCACCTCCCGGCCCCGCCGCCCCGAAGCTGCACACCGAACCCGGTGCTACCAGCTGACGGCCAGACTCGTTTTCCCCCGGCCCCACGGACACCGGGACCGCCGCCCGGGGCTGAGCGAGGTGCGGGACTCACCGATGTTGGCGGGGAAGGGCAGCCCGTGCACGGCGGGGTCCAGGTTGATCACGTACGGGGGACAGCGCTGCCCATGCAGGTGGGCCGACAGTCGCTACAGGGACACGAGGAGCGTCAGGCCCCGCCGGGCGGAGGACACCGGCAGCTTCCCACAGCCCCCCGCCCCCTCACCTGCACGAAGGTGGTTTTCCCGGAGCCGGCCATGCCCAGCACCAGCACACACACCGGGGGGGCCGGGGCCGGGGCCGCCGCCCCGCTCGCCGCTGCCGCCGCCATCTTCCCAGCACCCCCTTCTCTTTCCGGGGCGGGGGCGGCCTCCGAGCACGCCGGCCGCAGCCCCGCCAGCCGGGTACGCGCGGAGAGCAGCGCGCGGCCTCCCCCAGGTCGGGGCCCGGCACCGGCTGCCGGAAGCGGGCGGGCGGGCGGGACCTCGTGGTCGTGCGCGGGGCGCGTGCTGACGTGGCGGCACCATGCGGGGCGGCGGCGGATCGGTGAGTGCTCGTGGTCCTCGCCATCCGTGCTGCCGGCTGCCGCCCCGGGGGCGCGCGGCCGGGATGCGGGGCGGAGGGGAGGGGGACGGACACGCAGGGGGCCGGCGGCCGCCGCCAGACGGGCTCCGCCGGCGGGATGGCGGGAGCGGGCCGGCGCCACCGGCACGGCCGCGGTGGGACGTCTGCTCAGCCCCGAGGGCCTGGCCGGGCTCAGGGCTGGAAGGAGAGTGGGCCCAGCCCGCTGCGGCCTGCGCCGGCGGCGCGGCCTTCGCTCGGTGGGCGGCCCCGGTCTGTTTGCCGCCGGCGGGGCCTTGTCCCCGGGCGGGCACTGGAGAGCCGCAGGCGGCGGCGGAACCGCCTGCCCGCTGCTGGGAGGCCTGGGAGCTCTCGGCGGGGCGGGCCGCGGGAGCGGCGGGCTCGGCTTTGCGCAGCTGAGGGCTGGGGAGGGACCCGGCATGAGCCGGAGGGTCTCAGTTCGGGGCCCCTCACTCCCAGAAGGACACTGAGGGGCTGGAGTGTGTCCAGAGAAGGGCAGCGGGGCTGGGGCAGGGTCTGGAGCACTGGGACAAGAGGGAACGGCCTCAAGCTGTGCCAGGGCAGGGTTAGATTGGATGTGGGGAACAATTCCTTCCCCCAAAGGGTTCCCCAGCACTGGCCCAGGCTGCCCAGGGCAGGGGGCAGTCCCCATCCCTGGAGGGATGTCAGAGCCGTGGGGATGTGGTGCTGAGGGACACGGGGCAGTGGGCACTGGGCAGTGCTGGGGGAATGGTTGCACTGGGGGAGCTCAGAGGTCTCTTCCAACCAAGGTGATTCCATGGTTCACATGGTCCACACTTGGTGCTTCCACTGCCACCTCTCCTCTGTAGCTGTAGGATGACCCCACTAGCAGTTACTACATCGGCCGCCTGACCTCAGAGAGAGTTCCTGTGCTCTGCTCGAGCAGTCTTTCCAGAGGCGCTGCTGTGCAGCAGCTGATCTCCAGCAGCAGGCGTGTTCCAGGTCACAGAAACGTCCCACAGTCCATAGGAGACAGAAATGTTCCACTCCCAAGTGAGGTTTCTTCGTCTTTTCAGGCTCTAGGCTGCTGTTTCTCTTTTTCTAACCTGTGTAAGGAAGTTGGCTTTTTTTTGTCTTCCATATGTACCACTGAACAAGTTGAAGAGAAGAACGCTCCATTGTGCCCCAGTGCAAGGGGAATGATTGGCTTTCATATGGGGACTGCCATTATTTTGATTCCAGTTCTAATTCAGCTGGAGTTGAAAAGGTTAAACAGTTCTTTGTTGCAGAAAAATGGTGGTTTCCTTTTCAAAGGATGGCATGCACATCCTCAAAGTACAGGTGATCATGTTTAACTGGAAAGTGCAAAGAGAAGAAATAATGTGCTGCTAATGTGAATTGTTTAACTTTGTTAGGACACCAAGCCTGGACATCACAGACAACGGAAGGTCAAGAGGTCTCTGGGAAACAAAAAGTATGTGAATGTTTCTTGTCTAGTTTACATAATATTCTGAATTTTAAGAGCTGCAACAATTTTGGTTTGTGTGATGAGAGTCTTAACTGACTTTGCTTATTGTTTTGTAGGAAAAGTGCTATTCTGACACTTCAAGGGGCTTTCATTTATTGTTTGTAAGAGGATTTTAACACTGGGAAGATAAATATTATATATTCAAGACCAAATGGTCTTCCAAAATCTGTGTATTTTGAGTGTGATTGCAACTGAAAGGTTTTAATTTGAGAGTTCCTTTCCCCAGCCTTCTGCAGTGCCTCTTTCAATGGATTATGCAGTGGTCTGATTTGGTACCATCAGTGTTCCCCACCTATTAATTTCTGGATTGATGTGTTAAAACATATGAGCTCCACAGCAGATTATTGCTGGGATGGCCGTCACAGTCAGCAGTCGACTGACCTACTTACTTTGGTTTGTGAATTGTGGTAGCAATGGGATATGTTGAAAAGGATTTCTGTTCTTTCCTCCTACGTTAAGGGTACTTGCCCAGAGCGTAGATACTCTGTGTTTCTTTGACATCTGATTGTTTTGCTGTCATGTACAGCACTGTAAATGTCCCGGTCTTTCAGGGCTGTGATAAATATTTGAGAATAGTGAAGCAAAGTTCCCTCTGATCTCTAGGAGGAAAAATCAGTGCTGTTGTTTAGTCTAAATTAGTCTGAATGTAGTGTGATTTGTAGGATATACTATAAGGCTGCCTTCAGTGCTGAAAGCCTTGCTGGCTAAAATTCTTACTGGCATTAAGTCTTTTAATTTTGTAGGGTTGGCTCTGGCTGGGAATATGTACAGAAGGAGCTCTTGCCCTTTGTGGGATGGAAAAGGTCCCTTTTGTAATGATGGGCTGCAGAAGAATTCCACGATGGTTGTGGAATGTAAGATAAACTTATGCCTGCTTCTTAAATTGAAGATTTGGGGGAGGATGAATATTTTTTTCTGTTCCTGTTGAGTAGCTTTCTAATGTCATTCTCTAAAAGGTATACTGAAAAATAACATTTAGGATCTGTCATCTTGCTGGCACTTTTCAGTTCACAAAACTCAGGAGACTGAATGAACTATGAGATGAGTTTTTAGAGTACTTGGAAAGATGACAGAGGTGTTCTGTCCAGTTATTGTGGTTATGTGCGTATACATGTACCTAGGATTTCAAGTTGATGTTTTCCAGGTCAAAGCAATTTGAGGAGCTGGAAACTACTGTCCTAGAACTGAACAGTGACTATGATGGGACAGTCAGCAACATTTCTTCTGCCTCACCAAAGAGTCGAGTGAACGGGAGTGCAGAGCCCAGAAGCAAGCGGACCATTCGCAGGCCTGCTTACTGGTTGGAAATGAGAGGAATGAAAAACAGCATTAAGAAATCTTCAGAAAAAAAAGGTACTCCTCACTCTTGGCTCAATGCGAAACCATTTTTCTTTCTGGTTCTTCTATGAGAGCTTAGATGACTTCTGAAAGACATGCCACAGTTCAGCCACAAATTACAAGCTTGGTAATGCTGCTTATGTATTAGGAGAAATAAACTTCCTCCACTGCAGAAACAGAGGTAAAATTCTCTGATGTTTCGCAGTTCCTTTTGAGTGACTTGTCCATTAAAAATAATGGTTCTGTGACTGAACTCAGTTTTAGATGTAGAAGAGAGATGTATAAGGGTTCTGCCAATCGTATCAGGAATGTGTTTTGAGTGCTTTAAAAACAGAGTAGGTGACACTGAAGTTGTAGCAAAGGGACCATTCAGCAGTATTCTGGATTAGACACGGCATTTGTGGTTGGTAGATTATTATTTTTTAAGGATGTTTTTATTTTTTGTATTTTCTAGCTTCTGTCACTTACAGTTTTCTGATTTGGAGTGGTTTGAGTCTTACTTTGCTGTAGGAACAGTCAGATTTCCTAGCCTAGGAGCTGGTTTCCAAACTTCTGGTGTGGAGAACCAAAACTTCACTCTTTTTCAACACACTTTCTTCTTATCTCTAAGTCAGGATCCGTATTCCATCCTGTTGTGGGGAGAGCAGAATCTGGTAGCTTGATAGAAGTGAGATTGCTGTACTCCACACCCCCAGCAGTAAGCCTGTAGATATGAAAACACATATACAGCATTTGTTCACAGCCAGCCACACAGATCAGCACGGAGAAGCATGCTCAGCACTCACACCAACAGCACCAACAGCTTCTGTCGTGTTTCCCTCTCTGGCTGATTGGGATGAAGATGTGTTAGTGGGAGAAAAGAGGCATATATAAAAAGTATATATAAAGAAGTACATATATTTGTACATGTATGTTTGTGTGTGCACACGTATGTGCAATGTGTGCCTCTCCTGTCACTAAATGCTCAGTCTACTCAGTATCTGGCCGTTGGATCTCAGTCTCCTCAGTCGCTGGTATGCAGACATACTGGCTGCTGAGCCTGCAGAGCCATGCCAGTGGCTGGGGTAGACCTCCTTACAGACAGGCTCACACTCACAGACACTGCTCTCCTGTGATCCCTCTGATCTGGTGTCAGGCATGATGAGACTTTTATACTAACCAACCACCTGTTTACAACCAAGTGGCCCTTTTTATCTTCTTACACCTCTATTTTCCCACACTTGATCCTCCCCAAATCAGCTAATTCTTTCCCTTTCCCTTGCTTTGATACCAGTCCTAAACATCCCAGTCTTGTGTAATCCTGAACTGTTCTTTGCTAGCATCCCATGCATCATATAACCCTAGACATTAACACCACACTCTCTTCTCACCGCTCCCTCTTTTCCCCCTTCCAAAGGGTGCCCTGAAGAGCAGCTCCCATTGACTCATCCTGGTGGGTCTATGTGCTTGTTGGGTTTTTTTTAAGTATTGAATGTGGGGATGAGCTGAGGCAGCAACAGACTCTAAGCTGTTGTGCAGACTGAATAATAAGGCTGGAGCATTTCTGTTCTTACTCATTAGCAGGAGAAGTACTATTGAAAGGCAAGAGGAAATCTGAGCAAGGGGAAGGCGAAGATCTTAAAGACTCACCTGAGAAGAAGCAGAAGATTTCAGGTAATACAAATTACTTGTAATTCCTAGTTACAAGCCTCCAGGTACTTTGTACTTCCTCTCTGCCCAGGTGCTATCCTCTACTGTCTTCCAACTCTTTTTCTGATTCTGGGTATTTTGGTATAGGAGGCTGTTGGGTAGTTTCTGTTTTGCAGTGCGAGATGATTAGGTTTAGTATACCTCACTATATACTGGGAGAGGTTCCTGAAGACTGAAAGAGAGCAAATATCATTTCTATCTTCAAGGACAGAAAGAAGGAAGATATGTGCAACTACAGGCTGGTCAGCCTCACCTCAGTCCCTGGGAAGGTGATGGAGAGAATCCTCCTGGAAAGCATTTCTGAACACATGAAGGACAAGATGGTGATTGGCAGTAGTCAGCATGGATACATGGAGGGCAAATCATACATAATCAACCTGATAGCCTTCTACAGTGAGGTCTCTAGCTTGATGGATGAAGAGAGAGCAGTGGATGTTGTTCAATGTTACTAAGGCTTGTGGTGCTTTCTCACAACATCCTCATAGCCAAGCTGACAAAGTACAGGTTAGACAAATGAATGGTGCAGTGGACTGAAAACAGCTGAACATCCAGGCCCAGCGGGCTGTGATCAGCAGCACAAAGTCTGGTTGGAGGCACATCACTAGTGCTGGACCCCAGGGTAAAAACTGGGGCCAGTTCTGTTTAATGTCTTCATTAATGACCTGGACAATGGGACAGTGTGCACCCTCAGCAAGTTCACAGGTGGTACCAAACTGGGAGGAGTGGTGGTGCCCCAGGTGGGTGTGCTGCCATTCAGAGGGACCTGGACCGGCTGGAGAATGAAGCAGAGGGGAATCTCTTGAGGTTCCTCAGGGAGAAATGTGAAGTCCTCCAGCTGGGCAGGAATAACCTCATGTACCAGTACATGCTGGGGGCAAACCTTCTGGAAACCAGCTCTGCAGAGAGGGACTGGAGCTGTCCTGGAGGACAGCTGACCATGAGCCAGCAACACCTTCTTGTGGCAAAGGCAGTCAATGGTATTCTGGGTTACATTAGGAAGAGCATTGCCAGCAGGTTGAGGGAGGTGATCCTTTCTGCTCAGCACTGATGAGGCCACATCTGGACTACCGTGTCCAATTCTGGGCTCCCCAGTTCAAAAGAGACATGGACATACTGTAGAGAGTCCAGTGCAGGGCTGCAAAGATGACTGAAGGACTGGAACATCTCTCCTATGAGGACAGGCTGAGAGAGCTGCAACTCTTCAGTCTGGAGAAGGCTCAGGGGGAATCTTATCAGTGTGTATAAGTACTTGATGGGAGATAATGAAGAAAAGGGAGCCAGACTGTTCTCTGTAGTGCTCCCTGACAGGACAAGAGGAGGGCACAAATTGAAACACAAAATCCTATGTAAAGACAAGAATACCCTTTTTTACCATGAGGGTGGGCAAACCTTGGCAGAGTTACCCAGGGAGGTGGTGGAGTCTCCGTCAGTGAAGATACTCAAAGCTTGACTGGACATGTTCTTCAGCAACCTACTCTAGCTGGCTCTGCTCAAGCATAGGGGTTTGACTAGGTGATCTCAGGAGGTCCCTTCAGACTTTAATGTTTCTGTGATTTCTGTAAAATCGAAAAAGGTATAGAATGATGGTTCACAATCTGGCCTGGGTTCAGCTCTATTGTTTTTGTCACCAAGGACTTGGAAGTATGTAGACAGCACAAAGCTGAAAGAGATGGCAAGTGTGTTGGAGAAAAGACTAAAATTGAAAGTGGCTTGACGTTATGGAAACAGTTTAAAAAATAATATGGAGTAGAGTGTGTAAAATCAAAGATACTGTCATTAGGAAGAAATATTAGCAAAGAGCAACCTCCTCGGTTTCAGTTCTTCAGAAAAGGATTTGAAATTTATAACAGATCAAAAGCTGAATAGGGACCAGCAGTGTCATACTTGTTTTTAAAAAGGCAGCTGTTATTCTGGGGTGTTTGAGCAGGAATGTAGACTTTCAGACATGTGGAGCAATTCTTTTCCTCTAAGGCAGGATCACACTTTGAGTGCTCTTTCCAGCAGTGGGTACTGCAGTTCAGGAAACCTGGGCCAACTGCAGGGAACTGGGAGGAGAAGAGAGCAAAAAGCATAACCCATGAGGAAGTACTGAATAAGAGCTATTTAGTCTAAAGAAAACAGGAAGGAGTAGAGAAATGAGACAAGTCATCATATTGGCTCAGCTGTACTGTGAGCAGGGGATGTTTCAGTGGGAAGAGTTCCCATCCCAAGCTTTGTGTATGAACAGCCATCCAGGTTACAAATATCTGGGTGGGACTAATGCCTGTAAATAGCTATGGATTTTGAACGAGAGTACGGAACGTAATCTTGCAATTCCTTTAAAAAAACCCAACACAAAAAACATTGAACATTTCTGAATGAGTAGCTTTGAGACAGCAGACTAAAGAGTAGCCTCCAGGGGAAAAAAAGCTCTGCTTTTTTATAACAAGGCTTGCAGAATTAAGTCTTCTGGTCTTTCTTGTTTGTATTATAACAGGAAAAAAACAGCAAGCTGGAACACAACAAAACTCCAAAACGAAAGTCCACTCTGTTCAGAAAGAATCGGAAACATATGGCACAGGTAAGAAGAAGCAGCAGTTGCTCCGAGTAGTTTATAAAGCGGGTAAAAGAGAAATGTGATTCTAGGATTGTGTTTCTGGTGTTTCCATTTTGTTGTTCACTTTGCTGTTGACAAGGAAGAACTGGCTGCTGCCCTTTTGGCACTGTGTCAGTACTGCAGAGCCAGATTGGAGGGACTGCATACTGCCCAATAGCGTAGTTCCATGTGGTTTTACCACTGCATAATGGAAGAGTGAAGGGGGAATCACTTTTTGAACTGAACAAAAGCTTGTCAAAATAGTTTCGGTGTAAAACTCATAAAAATATTTATACTTTTTTACTCAGCAGAATATGTTAGCAGGAAAAACTCTAGCGGTTGCTGCCAGATCACCTCTTCTGGTAACCTGGTAGCCAGAGACCCAGGCAGTCCATCCTAGAAAAATAACATTAGCCTTGACTCAGCAAGTGGCACAATTTGGTATGTGTAGCTCACAGCACTCATTAAATACCCCGGTTTTCTGCCAAGTGCTGTTTGATTCACAGACTTTTCCCCCAGCAGCCTGGGGAGGGGCAGCCTCTGCCAGTTACTACTGGGCAAAGAGGAGAGCCTTTCAGTCTTTATGATAAGCATTCAAGCAGATGGCTGCTAAGCCACTATCTTCCCAGAACCCATTTCAGTAGTTTATGATCCTTGTGAATTATGCCAGGCTTTTGCTTGGCATTTCAAAAAGAGGCCAGGAATTGGAAACCATGCCACGGTACTTTTTGCTGACTGTTCAGTAACTTGGCTTGGTGGTACAGCTCTCTTTCACTTGCAGGGCCAAAACTGCTGGCTAACACAAGTGGAGTTCTAAAGATTTAGCTAGAACTGAACCGTGGGCTTTGTCTGAAACTGTTCAGTCACATCTGTGAATACTTTACTGTGAAAACCCTTTTGCCAAAAGAAAAGTTTACTCTGCATGCTAGAGTAATTGTGTAATAAAAATGAATGGAGGAAAAATCTGTAGTGAAGAAGCGGAAGAACACTCCTCACAAGGGGATGGTGGGGTTAGAGAGTTTTTACAAAATGATGTCCCAAAAGGAGTGATGTGTGCCTTGTCACATGACACATTTAAAGCTGCAAATGACCTAAACTCATTAAAGTTTAACATAACCCCCATTTTCAGAAGGGGAAAAAAAGAAGACCCAGAAAACTATAGGCCAGTCAGTCTCATGTCTGTGCCTGGCAAGATCATGGAGCAGATCCTCCTGAAGGCTCTGCTAAGGCATATGGAAAATGATGATGAGGTTCTTGGAGGTAACCAACATGGCTTCACCAAGGGCAAGCCATGCCTCACAAATTTGGTGGCCTTTTATGATGGGAGTTACAGCATCAGTGGATAAGGGAAGAACAACCGACAGACCACTCACTGGATAGGGAATTGGCTGGATGAGTGTACTCAGAGAGTTGCAGTCAATGGCTCCGTGTCCACGTGGAGAACGGTGACGAGTGACGTTCCTCAGGGATCGGTACTGGCACCAGTGCTGTTTAACATCTTTGTCAGTGACAAGAACAGTTGGATTGAGTGCACCCTGAGCAAGTTCGAGGATGACACCAAGCTGTGTGGCGTGGTGACACGCTGGAGGGAAGGGATGGCATCCAGAGGGACCCTGACAGGCTGGAGAGGTGGGGCTGTGCCAACCTCATGAAGTTCAACAAGGCCAAGGGCAAGGTCCTGCACCTGGGTCAGGGCAATGCCAAGCACAAGGACAGGCTGGGGGGAATGGATGGAGAGCAGCTCTGAGGAGAAGGACTTGGGGGTGTCTGTGGATGGAAAACTCAACGTGAGCCGGCAATGTGTGCTTGCAGCCCTGAAGGCTAACAGGTGTCCCTGCCATGGCAGGGGGTTGGGATGAGATGGTCTTTGAGGTCCCTTCACACCCAAACCTTTCTGTGATTCTATGATTTATGATTCTAAGTGTAGCTGGACATGATTTTGGTAGCATGTGACCTGTTTCCTTCTAGGATTCATTGTCCACGTCGAAGGAAAAAAATTAAGATACTGTGTTTGCAGTTCTCTTCCAAACCTTTTGGTTTTGACAGGTAGCATGGAAGAGCGATGGTCTTTGGAAATTCAGGACAAAGGCCAAGTTACCTGTCCAACATGCCAGGCTGTGGTGAGAAAGACTGTAGAAGGACTGAAGAAACATATGGTAAATTGCAGGCAGGTAAGAACACGAGAGAGGAGTGATGTTTTCTTTACTTCAACTTACTGATAGAAACGCCTGCACACTGTTTTGTGTTGCATTTAAAACACTTTTCATCTCGTCATCCTGTCTCTAAGCAAGAGCCCTTTATACATCTGTAAGAGGCTGTGCATGGTGCTTCTGGCTCGGTGTTTTGCTGGAGGTTTGGGGTGGTGAACAAGTACAGCTATTTCGTCATTCCCCTGAATTTTAGACTCCATAAAATCTCTTCTGTTCTTAATGGGCAGTTACCAGGCCCAAATAAAATGTTCTGCTCTCCTGCTCCTTTCCCCCAGAGAGTTTCCTGCTGCTTTGGTCAGTTTACGGTTACGTGCACCGTGTCCTTGTTTATTTCTAGGAGATGTTCACATGTCATCACTGTGGGAAGCAGCTGAAGTCTTTAGGTGGGATGAAATACCATGTGATGGCAGACCATAACAATCAGGTAACACAATTGCTTTGCATCTGAAAATCCTACAGGCTAGGCAGTCCTCTGTTCCTTCCCTGCTGCACACAAACAGAACATGGCAGGTTTTTTTCAAATGTTGTAGCTGTTTGAATCTTGTCTATTTTTATTTTTTATTTTTTTTCCCCTGTGAGATTTGGCATCTGAGAAAACAGTAGAATGTTCCCAGAGATGGTAGGCATGCTGCCTCTTTAGAAAGAGGGGAAGAATTTCTGTTTAGTCTGGTGATATGCCACACATAAAATGCATTCTCGAATCAGAAGGAAAAAAAAAAACCCAGCATCGCTCATTAGGCTGCAATTTTCATTCCTTTGCTAGAAAGTAGGAGCTTTTCTACATCCAGAGCAGACTGGATTTCAGTTCCTTACAAATTCAAAGGTAAAAAAGCAGAAGCAGCAGTTTAATTCTTGTCTCTACTGTAAAGATACTAATGCTACAGTCTGCTTTTCCTCTTTGCTGTTACTTTAAAGGAGCAAATGTCTCCTGTTGTAGATGTGAAAAATTAGAACTTTTGGAAAGGTAGTTCAGGAATTTAGGTAAGGTTTAGATAATTCATTACTGTTATATTTTACATAGTTCACAGTACTGTTGTATCTGAACCTACAGCTGTACTAATAAATTAAATAGGCCAGGGATCATCTCCTGGCCCTGAGGAATAAGTCTCTCAGTTCTAACTTTCTATTCAGTCTGTGTGTAATATTATTATAAGGTAATGTAGGCAATAATATACAGTATTCATTAGAGAGAGAACAGAGAAGAACTTGAGCTGTAGTTTAGTACAGATGAATAAGGGTTACAGGCAGTTAGTCTGCTTAGCTTTAGTTAGGCTAAGTGGAAACGGTAGGACCAGAAGATGCATGAAGGAGATGGGTAAGTACTTGCCATAGGCAGAAGGGGAGAGAAAAGTAATTATGGAAATACATACCCTTGTCCTTCCCAGCAGCTATAGTTTGGGACCATTTATTGTCAAGGTTTTGTTCATAGATAGCTCTCTAAATGTTAAAACTCCTGTCTGCAAAGTAGTTTTCAGGCAGTTTACTTCTTTTAAAGAAGTTGTTCTGGAATATAGACAGTGACCGTTGTATTAGGTAGATACACTTCTGTCAAATCACAAGTTGCAGAGATTTAATTATTTTAGAAACTTTCCTTCAGTAGTGTGTTGAGTAGTGAATTCCTTATGAATTTCATATGTAAATGCTGAGTAATTAATTTCATATGTAAATGCTGGTTTTCTTTCATCTTTCTTCTGTGCTTTAGCCAGTTGTGAAAGAGGGAGGAGAATTGGATGAGCAGCTTGAGCGAGACCGCCTTCGGAAGGTTTTGAAGCGTATGGGAAAACTAAAGTGTATGAGGGAGGTAAGCTGCACTGTCCTAAGTATCCTGAAATATAAACCACAGCGGGTGTGTGGGTGTAAAATATTGTGAGAGTTTTGCTGGATATGCATTGGTGCTGGCCAAAGCTGGATTTGTTTCAAGATCCTAGCTATGCTTTTAAGACAGAGTGTCAAAGAATCACAGAATGTTTTGGGTTGGAAGGGACCTTTCAAGGTCATCCAGTGCAACCCCCCTGCCATGGGCAGGGACATCTTCAGCTAGATCAGGTTGCTCAGAGCCTCATCTAACCTGAGTTTTTGAGGTCCTGTGCTGCAGCATGAGACAATAGCTGTATCCTAGGAAAAGGTGAAAGTTATTTACCATCACCCTAATATTGCTATGTTTTAGACAGTTTGAGCAGCCAGCCAAGTATAAAACCTTCCTCTTTTTCTGCCTGGCTCCTCAGTCTTTCCATTTTATGCATCCTCGTTTAACATCTTGATTCTTCATTCCATATATTGAAATTTTTGTTGCCCACTACCTACAAAGAAGTTTTAAGAAATATTTTCTCCCACTTGCAGCCAATTCTTTGTCCCAGATTTTGTCTATCTGAATGGACTAACATTAAAGTTTACTACCTGATTGTTTCTGATCTGGTAGGAAAAGTGATAGTCCTTTGATGAGCAAACTGTGGATCCTATACACATGGGTCTTGTAATCACTTGGAAAGCATTTTTCTTCCGTGCATTTTTCTTCTGCTTTGACAGGGCTGCTCGGGCAGCTTCACTAGCATAATGGGATACCTGTATCATGTTAAAAAGTGTGGGAAGGCTGCTTCTGAGCTGGAGAAAATGGCTATGAAGTGCCATCACTGTGGAAAAGCATACAAATCAAAGGCAGGACTTGTCTACCATCTCCGATCCAAGCATGGGCCGGTAAGTGCCAGTTGCCATAGTTCACAGGGTAGTGTGGCTTGAGACACAAAGACTTCTGTCTACTACTTGGGTGGGTAATTAGGAATAGCAAACCTTTGCATTTTTCTGTCTTTCTGCTGTATTCTGTCCTTGATAATTTCTTCTAGCAGCAGCTGTGGCTGTTCTGTGTCTAAGATGAAGTTTTTAATTGTAAATCACCATGGCAGCTGTAAACTTTCCCCAGCCTGACTTTTGCTCCATGGAAGAGTCCATGGAAGAGTGATGCTAATGTGTATAACTTGTGAGATGCTTTTCTGTGCTCTCAAAAGACCCAACACTGGAGTAGAACAAGCAGTACTGTGCTGCTTGTCCACGACAGTTTTACAGCAAATGATGTGATATCCTTTCAAGACCAGTGGCTGTATGAAACACTCTACTTGAGCCTTACTGCTGTGACCCACCCTGCGTAGACTTGAAGGTCTCTCTTGCTAGTGGGATGCACTTCTATCCTATGTCTGTGACCATGAACCACAGCTGCAGCATTTTCATGAGGGGTTTGGCAGAATCTTTACTCACAGTATTTATTGTCACTGAAATAGGAACTATTGAAGGAGGCTCACCTCTTGGCCTTCATTGCAGGTCAATTTCCTCCATGAGGAGAGAAGAACAGAGAGCCTGAAGGAAGTAAAACGGGAGCCAAATAACACAGGCAGAGTTCAAAGGAGATCTGCAAAGGTGGCAATCTACTATCTCCATGAACTAGCTGGAGAAGAGCTGGCCAAAGAGTGGCCGAAGAGAAAAGTCCTGCAGGATTTGATTCCAGATGACCGGAAGGTACAAGGCCTTAAAAATGCTATATAGGGTTTGAGTCTTTCTTCACATCAGATGAGTCTTGTACTGGCATCTACCCAGTGTTGCCAGTGTTTAGTGACCCGTGGAAAGCAGTACTGAAGAAGTCATATCTTGTGGGAGGGATCAGGTTTTGCTCTCTCCGGTCTTAGGTTACCGTATTGCTGTAGTATAAATATTTTATCCAGGCAGGCTGTAATGACTCTCAGGTCCTATTGCTGTAATTTTCAGTGGGCACAAGTAACAAAGACAGTTACAGGCAGTATGTTGCTCACAAGTCATAGGCTGCAGATCACTGCTGCCATGCAAGGATATTTCATAGTTTTTCAGGCTTCAGAGTTTCTTCATCTTTTAGACTGTAAAGGAAACTCAGAGGAAAAGGATGACTTATGATTTTAATGGGGTAAGCACATTTAGAGGAATTGTTGTAGGAAGTTTTGGATTCTGGTATTGTGGGAGTTTTCCAGATTCAGTTAGGTTTGTCAAGAGTCAGTGAGGCAGGAAAAGATTGGTTATTGAGAGTTTGGCTGTTAGAATAGGCAAATAGCACTTCTGTTTCTCAGCCTGGGAGAGAAGGGGGCACACTTGGCACTATGCATAGCCAGCATTGCTTCCAGCTTTCAATTCCCTCTCTTTATCTCAGCTGAAATACACTCGTCCTGGACTGCCCACGTTTAGTCAAGATGTGCTGTGCAAATGGAAAACAGAGATAAAGATGTACCGAAGAGTCCACTGCCCAAATCAGGTAATCTCTAAGTGTTCCTGAAGCTTCAGAGGGGACTGATTTCAGATCCGTATGAGCCAGCTGCTTTCCACAACCTTGAAACTGTGGTTTGTCTCTGTGGGAGGCACATTCTGCTTCATCTCACTATGGCTGGTCAGTGTAATCAAGACTCTTTTTGGACTGTTGCCCTAGGGATGTGTTTGTCTACTTCAGAGCCAGTAACTTGGTGTCAGACTGGGACAGCTTTCACATCCAGCTGGGAGCTGGTCCATTTGGAGGTTTGAGCAGTGGAAAAATGACAGGCCCCTGCCTGTCTAGCAGGTGCACTAAAGCTAATTGTAGAAGAAGGGAGGAGTAGAGATGGAAATTAAGTGTAGAGGGACTTTGTCTGGCACAGCACCAGTTTTCTTTTGAAAGCTGGTACTGGGCTACAGAAGACTCATGTCTGGCACTGCCGTCCTGGTCTAAGGATGCTTATGGATGTGCATTAGGACTCAGTATCTCCCTCCCTCTACCTCTCATATCCCTTCTGGAATTGTCTTCCAGATGAGAAGACTTTCTTGTGCAGGAGGAAGTGATTTCTTACTAGAGTTTTGCTGACACACGCTTGTTTTACTGTTTCAGGGTTGTGAATCTGTGTACAGCAGTGTCTCGGGACTCAAATCTCACCTCGGCACGTGTACCTTGGTTGGTAGCCTTCCTGTACTCACTGTCTTTTATACCAATAGCCTGGCTGTCCCTGTCCGTCAGATATCTCCTCGTTCAAGCTGTTGTCCTGCCATCTGCTAATCCGAGTTCCTCACAGCTTGAATGCCTCCCTGTGTGCTAATGGGGTTGCCATTGCAAACACTGCTTGGGGCAAGGAGGAAGCATCTTAATGTCACGCATTTTAGTGAAACTGCAGTCCCCCCTGTAGATTCACAGCTGCAAGAGTGTGTTTTTCCAGGTGCAATGCTGGAGACCTTGTAACATCTCCCAGTTTGTGGGCATAACTGGTCAATAGTGTCAGTGCTCCTATAGCTAAAGCATTGTCTGGTATGAATAAGAGTTTCTCCTTCTTACTGCTGGGTTGTATCTGAGCAAGATTCAAACACAATGTATGGGTATATCAGCCTTCTGGGCAGTAGGTGATGGATTTTTTTTGTTGTGTTTTGGTGCCAGGGAGACTTCGTAGCTGGCAAATACAAGTGTCTCCTGTGTGAGAAGGAGTTCATTTCGGAGAGTGGAGTCAAGTATCACATCAACTCTGTGCATGCTGAGGTAAGGCAGGCAGAATGGAAGTCCTCAAACCCCAGCTTGTTGGAGGTGGAGAGCGTGTCTTGGGAAGGAAATGCTGAATGCTTGCCCTGTTTTATTTTTTTCTTGCTCACTGCTGGGAACAGGGTCCTGGACTCGAGTGGCCTTTGATTTGCTTAAACATAGCTGGTCCTGCACATTGGTCTGGGGAGCAAGTGTTGTGTTGTGTCACATGTCTTGACCCAAACTGCTGCTGCTCAGTTCAGCTCTTCAGCATTTCCCATGCCTCTATCTGGGCAGTTGCCAAATCAAATTTGAACCCTCTGAAACAGAGTGAAGAACAGAGCTTTGTTAGGCAGCTGCCTTTCCAGATCTCACATTGGTGATTCTATTTCAGAAAGCACTCGTCTCATAAGGCAGCTTTGTTGTCAGCCCTGATAGGCTTTATATGGTATTTCCACCATTAGTACCAACCTCTTGCCTTCTAAACCCTCCAGGACTGGTTTGATGTGAACACAACTACCACCAAAAGCTTTGAGAAGCTAATGAAAATCCGCCAAAGAGAAGAGCAGAGGAAGCAACGGAAGAAACGTCCTTTGACCCGGGGCAAAAAGAAGAGAACTGGGACCCTGGCTGCCAAGAAGCTCCCCACTGCTGGAGTTGAAAAGATGAGGAGGAGTAAGAGAGGTCGTCCACAGCAGGTGGACAATGAGAGTGCGAGTAGTGAGGAGGGGGAGCCCCAAGTTGCACAGAGAGCTGAATTTCCAAAAACCAGCCGCAAGCGAAGCCGGAAGTAAATCCCTAGAAGATGAGTTATCCTAAAGCTTTTCAGTTACAAGCCCCACTTCTGTCAGGCTCATAACCCACAGCACTAATATAAGCAATTGAATGTCTCTGGGACTGGGACTCCATTCTACTCAGTGACCTTGATTTTGAAAGTGTTGCCTCTGGTCAGTTATGAGAGACTTCAAACCAAAGCTGTCATACAGAGGCTGCCTCTCCTGGTGTAGTTCCCTTGGACAGTGGCACTAGCAGTGTACCCAGTGTAGTTCCTGCTCTGGTTACAGTCTCAGTTTGGGTCACATTAGTTGCTTGTTTAGTGGTTTCCAGTACAGCAGCTGTCTGTTTTGTCATCTTCCTCTGATGGGTGAGATTAGGGTTCTTTTTTAGCAGTTCTCCCTATAAGGGGCTGAGTAGCACAGTGTTTAGGTCTCTCTGAGGGGGGAGTCCTTTCTTGCACAGTATGGACATGAACTAAGCAGCTCTGTGCAGGATGCAAAGACTTTAGCTTGCCCTGTAACTGTGCTGTCTGTCAGCAAGGCTGCCACAGAAGAGAAAATACCTTCCTAGTGTGTGCTGCAGTCTGTTGCACAGGGCACTGTCTCTATGCCAGCAGCAGACAGCAGCACATGAGCTCTGTTCTGCTTGGAAGCAATGGGACATCATTATTACCCTTGTCAGGAGCCCAGTGCTCCCCTGGCATCTGTCTTCTGTAGCGCTGGGCACTGCATGTATGTAGAGGGTCTCCCAGGCCAGTGAAGAAGACAGTCCTCTCCAGCCTTTTGGAGATCCACTGGCCTTTCCGAGACCCCCAGGAACTCATGTAATAAGGTGGCCTTCGTGGGCCCTCTGAAGCCCGCTTGTTTCAGGCTCGCCTGGGAAACAGACACTCCACAGCAGCACACGTCTGCAGCAGCAGTCGCGCTGATGCTGACACACAGGTTCCACTGAGCTGCCTCGCCAGCCTGATGTTCTCGTCATGCCCACGCTCCCATGGTGTCCTTTTTTTCTCCACCTTCTTTGTCTTACATCACCCATTTCTTTTCAGTACTGCTTCCTTTGTGTGACTGAGGTATATTGGGAAGTGTCTGTGGCAGGGGGACTGGAACTAGATGATATTTGAAAGGTCCCTTCCAACCCAAACCATTCTATGATTAGCAGTGGCTTCCCTGTGTGGGAAAAGTTAAAAGAAGAGGGTTCATTATTTTCTGTCACATGTTGGTGTGAACTCTAGACATCAGGAGTGCCTTCCTGTGCTCCATGAATGCAGCAGATGTCGTAGAAGCTAGTAGGCAGTTGTTCAGTTCAGATTGCAGCACAGACAATCCTGCTCTGCCCTTCAGAGTACGGGTTCTCCAGAATTCCTGTTATCAACAGACCCACTGTGCCAGGAAGTTGCAAAATTTGACCTTTTCCTTGCAGTTTTGCAGGCAAGAAAATAGGCAGCTGGCTCCATGTTAGCTCCCCATGAATTTTCACTGTCTACCAAAGCTGCTGGTGCTGAAATTCACAGGGAAGCTATCGCAGTGCCTGCTGAACAGGCAGGTTTATACGTACGCGCTATTACCAGAGTCATCGCCCTGACAGTTGGAAGTGCTGTGTGGCCAGGGTGTTCTTAGGAACTGCCTCTCCCGTATCATGAGCACAGCAGCCCCCGGCTGCACACGGTCTGTCTCTCGTGGGGATCAACACCTGTACAGCAGTGGGACAGCGCGCAGTGCTCCAGTGGGAGTTGCGTGCCGTCCTCACGCTGCCTTTCAGAACCAGCTGTCACTGTGCTTGCAGTGCTGCACTGCAAGTATAAATATGGACTTCTGTGCAGGGTGTGTAAAGTTTGCAGTAAGAGGGGCACAACCAAAAGATGACAAAATAAAATGTCACCAGTGTGAGAATGTGGTTTCTTGTCTGTTTGGTACGGTGTTCTCGGTACCACCCCCACTTGCACAACACGCCCCTGCCTGCCTGCTTGGTTGTCCTGCATGCTCTGGTGCTGTTCAGTTGTCTGCACCATTTCTCCTCAGTATGCCACTCTACACCGCTGTACTTTGACCTCACTTTTACTACCTTCCCACCCAATAGATGGACAACATGATAAACCCGTGAATTAAAGGAGGTTTTTCTTAGTGGATTTCAGTCTGGAGTCCTATTTACTGTCATTTATGAGTTACTAACCAGACCTGCTTTCGAGAGATGGGTGCTTGGTGACCAGCTGGATTTTGTAGAGTTACATCTACAACATATTCCACCCCATAACATGGCATGTGTTAAACCAACCTGATCTCCTTCTATGACCACGTGACCCGCCTAGTGGGTGAGGGAGAAGCGGTGGATGTTGTCTGCCTGGGCTTCAGTAAGGCATCTGACACCTCCCTCGTCCTGCTGCCCGCACTGCAGGTGATGCTGCCCAGTGGCTTTCTGGGCTGCAAGCACACATTGCCAGCTCATGTCCAGTTTTTTGGTATCCCCAAGTACTTCCCCAGAGAGCTGCTCTCAATCTGTTCACCCCCCAACCTGTATTGATATTGGGGATTACTTTTTGCCTGGCAAATATCCTTCGAGACCATGAGTTCCACCGGGCATGATCACTGCAGCCCAGGCTACCATGAATCTTGGCCTCTCCATTAAGTTCTGCATTGTTGAGCAACAGGCCCAGTATACAGATATAAGTTACATATGTATGTATGCATGTGCATGTACATATATTTTTAAAGAAGGTATCATTCTCTGGCACAAATTAAAAGAAGGGAGATCCGTGAAGTGAACACTTGGTCATTTGATGCTTAGTCCCCACTCCCAGGCAAACAAATGGGCTGCAGTAACCCTCACACGGAAGGTTACTGAGGCCTCTAATTTATATCTGGAGAGGAGGCATATGTGCAAAAAGAATATCCAGTGTTAAATAACTGAGGGTGGTTGGAGTCTATCCTGAAACCATGGCAGGATATTCTGAAGAGGAAAAAGCGTGCATGTACAGCTCACTTCAGCAGCAAGGAGTTGTGAAGTGTCCCTGCAGGCTGTCAGGATATCCCCACTGTAAACACAGTCATCTTCTCAGCATACCGCAGCCAGATGAATGAGGTCTGTCTCCCTTTCGCAGATGCCCCGGTGCCTCCTGCATACCCTACGTTTGCACATTAGTCCCCCTCTTTCCCATAAACCTTATTGTCACACGGACCAGTCTCTGGTTTCCTTGAGGTGGCACAGGTGTCCCCAAGAAGGGCCCCACATTTACCGCCCGTCCACCTCTGGGGCTGCCGGGAGCAGCAGCCGCCTGCGCGGGGCTCGTGCGGCCGGCCGGGCCGTGGCTGCCCAGAAGGCGCGGGGCTGCCCGGGGGCAGGCGAAGTACGACCCGTTCTGCCCACCACGGCACGGCTGGGGACCAGCGTGCTGCCGCAGCCAGGCGCCGAGAGCCCTCCTTGGGCCTGAGGAGCAGGAGCTGGAGAGAAAGATGACAACATTTGCCATGATTTCCCTAGTCTTTTATTTGGTTCTGTCTCGCCCAGCAGTCACTAGGATTATTTCTCTGTTTTCCGTGCTTAAATAAAGGCTTTACTTGAAGAACTAACCGGCTTTCGTTACCTGCCTCTGGAGAAAGGCGCAGGGCCCTGCTTCTGAGGTGCAACTGCGCCTGTTAAAAACACTTCTGATTTAGAAGACCTTTGAGCATAATTCAGATGGATTTTTGGACCTGATACAACATGTATAAAAGGGGACACTGCACTAATTAATGTCTCAGCGGAACTGTCCAATATAACCATGATATCCCCCCCTAATCTCACTATTAATCCTGCTGTATTTTAATTATGGAATTGACCTACTTAATTTTGAAGACAGCTGGCCTTCAGAGTCAAGCAACACCTTGAGAAATAATGTCATGCTTAGTGTTAGTTTCACTGCTAGCATCACAGTCAGGCAGCATCCCAGGGTGACGTCACCTCCCCAGCCGTACACGTGCCGTGCTGGTCACTGAGCAAGCGCTGAGGACCAGATTGCTCCAAGAGCTGGTCCCAGGCCCTGGCTCTGCTCCCGGACACACTGCAGCTGCACTGCAAAATGACCAAGGTACAGAGACACTATTGCAAGGAAAAGGTAGCAGTGGAAGAGCTTGCCTGGCAAAGGTGAGGTGTCCTCACCAATGGAGATTTTAGAAAACAAGTTGGATGCACTCTGTACATAGCTAAGTGTATGATGTATGCTGTCATCATCTCTCTCCTTATCAGGCTGAAATCTCCCAGGCTAACCAACAGAACAGCTGACATTAAAGGATATCATAAGAGACATGAGAAGAGATCTGAGAAATAGATATGAGGCCCTCGTTGAATACAGCCAGACTAATGGGGATGTGGTGGATAGGCAACCTACATCAGAGGTCTCACCACAGACCTACCAGCCATATAACAACCTCTTCTACAAGGAAGAACAGTTCTAGTTGTTGGAGACTCGCTCCTGAAGGGAACTGAGGGCCCAGTATGCGGAGCTGACCCTCGTCACAGGGAGGTCTGCAGTCTGCCTGGAGCCCGAATCAGGGATATCACAATGGCCAACCACAGTTTTGGGGCAGGGGGGCAGTGGTGCAGCTGGGCCAGGTCCTCAGCTGTGGTCTGAGTCTAGAAATGTGCAGCTCTGTGCAGAACACACCATGACGAGCTGTGACGGTGTGCTCCCCCTGCTGCCAACCTGACCTTTACCTCCCACAGCCCTGCTCAAGCGATAACCACCGGTGGCAGTTGGAATGGATGCATCTGGTCATGATGGCTGCATCGGATTCAAAGTGGGTTTGGGGGAGACAAATAATAACACAATAGCCAAGGGCTAGTTTGAGCAATGTGCTCACGTGACCACAGTGCTCATCAGTGTCTGACTCAAGCCAGATTTGGAAGAAACTAGCATCTGTGGTCAGTACACAAATATGACTGTGAGTCAATCATCTTACCCCCATAAATGGTGAGCAGGCTTTGCACAGGTTTGCCCTCCTTCCCATGCCACCCCAGCTCCCCACCTGGCCTTGTGGAGCACAGCACGTTGATGCAGCACCTGCACCGAACAGGGGCATGTGGAGGAGCCAGGCTGGCTGGCAGGCAGGTTCCCACCTTCAGCCAGGAGCTTCAGCTCTGCTCCCAGATGGCGAGAACCATTGCACAGTCAGCACAAGCAAACACAGTGAACAGAGAGATCCCAGTATCAGTGATGCAGATGGCAAATTATCGTGGCCCTGGCAGAAGCAACACCAGGGAGGAGATGTCAGAGGAAAGGCAGCAAGACAGCCCTCGGGAGTCTGGAAACCAGACCAGTATCCCCCAGTCTCACACTGAGAGGAGCAACTAGCAAGGTCTCCATGCAGGCCAGGCCAACATAGGCTCAAGTTCTACCCCAGACACAGAACAGGCCATTCCAGTTGCTGCAGCAGCCTTGAATATACTTGGCAGCTGTCAGGCGTATAAAGGGAAGCTGTCAACACATCCCCCTCAGTTTCATCATTTCTAGGCTAAACAACCCAGGCTGATTTAGGCTTTCACCATAAGCTGCTTTGCCCAAACCTTGCTCCTAAGGACTTTCAGGTGAGTTTTCTCCCTCCTTGAAGCCCAGGCCCCTGGCTAGACACCAAGCCAGAAGAGGTATGAGCACTACCAGGCGGAAGATCAGGCATCAAAGCCAGATCAGGCTTCTTGCAGGCTATGTGCCCATTGACACAGGCATATGACATCTCCTTTTGCATGGCAGCTGGTCACTGCAGAGTACTGTTCCACTTGGATGCAGCATTTGCCCAGTGCTCCTCATTCTTCTTCTCACTGGCGTTAGCTTTCCTGCCCCCGGCTCAGTGCTTTGTACATTTCTCTGCCTACCTGCACCCTCATTTGTAGAAGGAGCAATAACAAATAAACTCCTTCCCCAGGGCGTCCACGGTGGGCTTTGATAGAGGCTGATTTTAGTTTCCATGCGAAGATCAACAGCTTCCATTATCCCTGTGCAAAATGACCATGATAATGTTGGGTACTTTTGCTATCAATACACCTGTCAGATCCCTTTTTAGCTTTACCAGGCTCTTGGCTTCAATGCCTTCATGTGGTGTTAATGATCTGGGAAAGGGCTGAGTGGTAACATAATTATAAGTGTATCAATACACAGGACACCCACATCTCAAACACCATATGCTGTCTCATTGTCCCATCTTAAAAGGGTAGGAAAGAAATTATCAGCTGGGAAAGATGATGAGGATCTGCAGAGTCACAAATGATGCAGTGCATATACATAGCAAACAATTATTAACTGTTTCTTACAATACAAAGTGCCAGAGGAAATAATTGAGCAGCTGGTCTAAACCCAACGAGAATAAATTACTTTTCACATTGCACATAATTACATAGCTGAGCTCTTGACTTTGCAATACCCTGTGATAATCAAAAGTAGAAATGTCTTTTCTTGGGCAGCACCGAATTCCCCCAAACCAATTATGCAGCAGATGGTAAAAAAACACCACCACCATACAAACAAAAAAGGAGGACTGGGAATTATTAATGATTATCAGAGGGGCTTTTCACATTTCATAAAGTTCAGACTGTCTCAAAGGGTTGATATCCACAACCTGGTGATGGATCTGAGCCCATTCCTTGGCTGAAGACAATGGGGGTATTTTCTGTAGCAGCTTTAGAGAAAATATTTGTGGTTTGCTGTCCTTTTGCTCTCCCTTATTACTGTCACAAGGGATCAATGAGTTAACTCCCCCTCTGTGGAAGGCAAATCAGATACAGCAGTTGGCACGTGGACATGGCTGAATTGATGTGAATGAACCCTCACAACATAACATACCTTGGAAATGATCTTCCAGTGAATAGGAAGCAAGACAACCACCCACGCAGAGCAGCAGCCATGGTGACTTTGGTGAGAGCGTGCAGTAAGGGGTCATGGGGCCAGTTGGGAGATGGAGTCTGGGGGTACAGGGGCAGATCTGGCATTCACACCCTCCCCAGCCCTCCCGGAGGCCAGCCTGCAGCTGATTGAAGGACGATGCTCACCTGGAAAAGGCCACCCGAGTCACAGCAGCAGCTGCTGGGGTCTCTCCATAGGCATAAAGAGATCCCAGCTGGCCATGGGAGGCTCTACAGCAGGGAGCTGGAGAAGTCAGGATTTCAGCCTGGGCAGCACCATTCTGCCTCTCTCTGGAGGCAGATGCAGGCAGAACAGGGCCCCCACCGACTTGCTGTGTCTGACACGATGGAGGACATGGAGTCTTGCACAGACATTTGTAAACTTGGTGTTTCTTTGGGAAATAATTGCACAAGTGTGGTGTCCCAGCAAGAGACCAGGCACAGAGGTCCAGGACCCCCAGGTCAGGACCCAGCTATTGCAGGTCATGGCATGTTAATCCTTTCCATAAATCTGTGAATGGCCACCTCATGCCAGTTAAAAGCTGACTAAGGCTTAGATTGGGGACACAAAATCCATGCATCCATTGTGGGTTTCATTTAATCAATAACATTTATGTGCTAGAAAAATGGGCAGTTTCTGCACAGGCACATCGTAAATGGAAAACTTTCCCATCTCCCAGGGGCCCGTGGACATGGACACAGAGGTAAATTCCTGATGCACTGGGAATCCTTGCTGGTGTATTCAGTACTGGGCAGAGAAAGGCAACAGCAGGGTGACGTGATGCAGGTACAGGAGGGTCCTGCACCGCAGTCAGGGCATTCTCTTGCTGCCAGCACCTCTCCCAGAGCCTCACATTTTCCTCAGTGACTGCCAAAACTAAAGACTGACAATGTCTGTATTTAAAGGCTTCCAGAGCCAGGGAGTCCCTGGGGAAAAAGGGCCTCTGACAGCCTCTGCGTGTGTGTTTGTGCGCTGGGCAGGGCGCACGGGACAGGGAGGCAGCGGAGGTGTCTCTGCGCCACGCAGCGCTCAGGCAGCTGATGTGGCACACGTGCCCCGTGCCCACACACAGCTTCTGCTCACGGGCAGCGGGTACCAGTGAGCAGGGCGCAGCGCAAGGCACGCTGAGCGCGGACGGGCGGCAGGGATGGCTGGCGGGCAGAGCACCCCGGGGGGATGCCGGGGGTGCAGCGGGAGGCCCGGTGGGGCTCAGGATGCCTCCTGCGACAGGCAGGGAGGGGAACCGAAGGGAACTGAGGCAGGGTGGGGCTGTGGGGCCTGAAGCCCAGGCTGCAGAGGTGAGGATGGCATCCTGAGCCTGCTGCTGGATTTCCCCACTGAATTCCAAGTACAAGGCACTGCAAGGCATATAATACAATCTAGGTGTATTAGTTCCTGGTTTGTGACTGCAAATTGAATTTTGCCTGGCCAAAAACCCAAACACTCAAATGATAATAAAACACGTGTGGAGAGTTTGCACTCTCAGTATTTATTATTTATAGACTGAACCCACAGACACAAATGCTCTTCTCTGCTCCCAAAGCACGCCGTGCTTCTCCCTGTGCACAGTCACGGGGTTCTTCCCCAGTGCGGCGCGCAAGGGAATGGTGTGGGACAGGAGATGGCTGCTGAGCTCCCGGGATTGCACTGAGTGGCACGGCATGTCCTTTTCTCACGCCCAGGACAACAGGTCTGGCGGGTGAATGAAACCTGGGAATGCCACTTGGCCGACAGTGGTGGCCAAGGGTGGTCAGATACAAACTTCCGCTGACCACAGCACGATTCTCCTCTTACATGAGCAATAAGGCTGCAGCCTGGAGCACAGGGAAAGGACACAGAAATCTAATCCCTTGGCAGTGGCTTTGGGGAGATGCAGCATGAACTGTCCCACAGTACTAATGGACACCTGTTCATGCTGTCAAAGAACAGCACTGCCCACTGACACCTCAGGACTCCAGCCCAGTTGGAGCCAGTGGTCAGTGGCCAGAGGAGAAAAACACAGGACTGTGCCATTGCCTCCTCAGCACACAGAGGTAAGGACTGGTCAGGTGTCCCCATGAGCTGGAGAAGCCATGCTTGCTCCTCTTCCCAGGCCCCATCTCACTTACAACACCTCTGAGAGGTCTCCCACCTCCTGGATTGCCTCCTAAGTGCTGTTCAACTCCTTGCCTGGTGCTGCAGCAGACAGCGCCATTACTTTAGCACCCCTGCAACTTCACCAGACCCAGGCTTCTCGCCAGTCTTCCAGCAGATCCTGCCTATGTCTTGCTTTTGCCTTCTGTTGGGCAGCTCTGGCGGCCTTCCATACTGTGCTGTGCCATGCCACGCCATGCCATGCCCTGCACCACCGCACTGTGTCCTGCTGCACCATGTCACGCCATGCTGTGCCCTGCCGTACTGTGCCATGCCATGTCATCCCCTGCCATGCCGTGCCATGCTGAGCTATCTGTGCTGTGCCTTGCTGTGCATGTCAAGCCACGCTGTGCTGAGCCTTGGCCGTTCACCCTCACAGTCCCCAGCGGCTCTGTGCACCTCTCTGCTTCTGCAGTTTGCCCCCAGCAGTGGAGTGCTAAAGGGCAGGGAAGGTCCCACAAGTGAAACCCACTGTGCCCAGCATCCTGCAGCTCCCCACAACACTGCTTGGTCAGACAGGTCAAGAAGGGGCACGTGAACACGGACATTTGCAGCTAAGCACCTGCAACGCAGCGCAGCGGGCCCACAGAGAGCCCTGTGCCCACGCCGTGGGAGCCACAGCCTGGACTGCGCTGAGGATGGAGTTCCCTCCAGGAGAGTCAGCATTCCAGGCTGCTCTCAGCAACACCTCAAAGCGTCACTGCCTCCATTCAGACTCCTGCAGTAGGCGAGCAAGAGCCCCTGGCTGGATGCAGGTCCGCAGCGGAGCAGGGCAGAAGGGAGGCTGTCCCGGGGCGGCTGTCCCCGTCACCAAACATTCCGATGCGATGCCGTAACACAGAGTATCTGCAGCTGCAGCTCGCTGCCACACACGCCTGGCACCGTGCCCCCAGGCAAAAGCCCTGGGAAGCAAGCAGAGCTCTGCCGGGGCCAGCTCTTGACAAAGGCCGAACAAGCCCCTAGGGTGGCCACGATCAGGTGAATATTGCAAGGAGATGCTCGTTAATTAAGGGCAATACACACCAGTGAGGACCGCCAGAGCTGCGCTGAAGGATCCAGTGCCTGGAGGGCACAGGAAAGCTGGGGAGGGACTTGGGACAAGGGCAGGGAGTGACAGGACGAGGGGTGATGGCTTTAAACTGGCAGAGGGGAGACTGAGATGAGATGTGAGGCAGAAATTGTTGGCCGTGAGGGTGGTGAGACCCTGGCCCAGGGTGCCCAGAGAAGCTGTGGCTGCCCCCTCCCTGGCAGTGTTCCAGGCCAGGTTGGATGGGGCTTGGAGCACCCTGGGCTGGTGGGAGGTGTCCCTGCCATGGCAGGGGGTGGGATGAGATGAGCTGCGAGGTCCCGTCACACCCACACCAGTCTGGGGTTCGGTGATCAGGCTGGTGGCAACCACTGCCCCCGCGGCTCGGCGGGTCGCGGCTTTGGCCGGCACCGCCCGCACCGGTGCCGAGCGGCCCCGCGCTGCGGCGCCTGCGGTGTCGGGGGTGCAGCGTGCGGGGCCCCGGCGGCGGTGGGAGCGGCACGGGGGACAGCGCCGCTGGCTGCGGGGGTATGGCACGGGGTGCGGGCAGCCCCGGCAGCCCCCGGGGGCGGCGCCGGCCGTGCCGGGGTACGGCTGGGGGGCGGCGCCGGTGCCGCTGCGGTGCCGCTCGGGGGGCGGCGCTGGGCGGAGCGGGCCGGGGGAGGGCCCGAGCGGCCGTTCCGCCCCCCCCCCCCCCCCCCCCCCGCGCTGCGGCCGGGGCTCGGCCCCGCTCCGTCCCGCGGCGCAGGGAGCCGGGCCGGTGCCAGGGCCGCCGCCCGGGCCGGGTCCGCAGTCCGGGTCCGCAGTCCGGGCCGCCCCTGCGCCGGCCCGCCGCCATGGGCCGCTTCTCGGCGTTCCTCAACCCCGTCCTGGTGCTCTTCAGCTGCGACCTCTGCCTCGTGCGGGCCAGTAAGTGCGGCCGCGCCGCCGGGACGGGACGGGGCGGGGGCCGCGCGTCCCCCCGCTCGCTGCCGCGGCGCCCGGCGGGCCGCCCCGCTCCCCGGGGTCCCGCAGTGCCGCACCCCCGTCCGGGGGGCACTCCGCCGGGCCCCGCCACGGGACGCCGTGCGCCGGCCCCCGCTGTGGGCTGCGGCCCCTCCCGCCGGCCTCGGCCGCCACCCGTGGGGCCCGGCCCGGGCCCCCTCCGTCTCCCGGGCACCCCCCGGGGCTGCGCCCGGCCCGGGGCCGCCGTGGCTTCCAGGCCAGCAGAGCCCCCGGCCGCGCCGCGTCCCCTCCCCGTGGGACGGGGTACGCCGGGTTGGCCGCGCTGCCCGTGCCCCGGGGGGAGGGCCTCCCCGTCCCCCGGCCCTGCCCCTCACCGGTGGGCAGCGAATGCCCCCGGGCCGTGAGCGGTCCCGGCCGCCCTCCCGCCCGGCTCTCTCCGGGGTGGCGTTTGCCCGGACACCGCGGTCTGCGGGCGCCCAGGGCGCCTCTGCGCTCCCATCCCCGCGCTCGTCTGAGCCACCCGGTGCCGGCGGCAGCCTCCCGCTGCCCATCCGCCCTTTGCCGGGGCACTGGTGTGTGGAATCGCGAGTATCAGACATGTTGTGATGTGTTCTGCCATGTTCTCGGTCTCCTGGCAAAGCGTGGTACTCCAGGGCCTGACAGATTCGGGAAGAAACGCAGTCAGGGTTGTTAAAAAGGGGCCACTTATTTTTAGGTGCGTGGTCTGATGCTCACCTCCCTGCTGCAGGGATAAGTTGGGCAAACATCTGGGTGCCCTTGAGCAGCAGTCCCAAGGGCACGGGCCGAGGGGCAGGTGAGGTCCCCTCTCCAGAGTCATAGCAGGATGGGGAGGGTGCCAGTGCATCATCCCCGTGCAGCTCCACATCTGCCAATGTCACTGGTGAGGGGCATCTGTCTGGCCCCTTCTCCAGCCTGCAGAGCCAGGCTGTGTGGCACACCTAGCCTGTCGCTCCACGGGTCAGCCCTCCCTGCTGCCCTGCCTCCCGCTGCCAGGCTGCTGGCTCCAGCTCTCCCCACCCGTCCAGCAGGCCTAAACAGAGCTGCTGTGCTGACAGGACAAAAGGCCTTAAGTGACTGCTCGCTCTGTCGTGGTGCCCATTTCTTAGGTTGGCTGTAATCAAAAGTGAAGCTGGATAACTTACAAATGATGGAGGATCATTAGCAGTAAATGCATTGGGCAGGGCTTAACTGTCGCATGCTTTTCCCGGAGAGCCCCGTAAGATGTTGAAGTGTCTTGGCTTTATAGGAATGTTTTTAACAGCTGGCTTCAGAGAGTACATTTTTTGGAGCCCTTGTGCTTACAGATCTTTATGGCAACAGCTCTGACATCAAACTGCTCTGACCTCGGCTGCAGAGCAGGCTGGAGAACATTGGGCTTAATGTCAGGATCATCTGCAAAGCTTTCTGTGGTGGGAGCTGTCCTTTGGAGGTCTTGTATAATGATTTCCAGTGAGGTCTCCTCTTGCATATCCTTGCGATTGAACATTGTCACATGTTTCTAGGGTGAACTTCTCTAGTTTCAGCTTCTGAAAGTTCTTGTCCTGTCTCTTCCTGACAGGTGTGCAAATCCCATGTGCTCAGAAGTGTCCTTCTGCAGTCTGCTGAACTGCAAACTGACCAAGGAACACACTCATTGTTCCAGTGAAGAACTGCAGCCTGGACACCTTCAGGTCTCACTGGCACACAGGTTCAGGTCTGCTTGCCTGGAGTCTGCAAAAAACATGCTGGCGACGAGTGCGGCCCGAAGCACTGACTGGCCACGTGTGCTATGGCTCCAATGTGCCCCCCTGTGCTCTTGTGCCCTCCCCTGTCTCCATCTGGGCCATTTAAGGATTGGCTTTGGGTGTTATAGCAGATCATGCTGGCTTTGAGCATACAGTCTTTGCAGTTTGATACCAGCGTGGTTTCACCCCTGGGATGCCCTTCTGCTGCCAGTGAGCGAAGGTCCCTGCACAGGGCCTGGGCAAGCTCTGGCTAGGTACAGCTCCAGCCCTGTGTGGACCCAGCAGCGTGGCTCGTGGATCAGTGCTCTTGTTCTCAAATCACAGAGTGACTCAGCCCCAGAGCCATGTCTTGGCATCCCCAGCCTGAAAACGTGGGCTGGGCTAGGCTGGGCTCCCTGCAGAAGCCTAGAAAATTCTTGTGCAGAGCAGGGAGTCTGCTACAAGCTCCATCCACAGACTTTAGCGTTGCAGAGGTGCCAGACTCTGACTTTAATTTCCCTGCATACACTTAAAGGTTGGGAAGTCCAGCTGCTCACTTTGGGCTCATTCAGACTTCTTCTCATTCTGTTAGATGTAAAAAGCTGCCTAATTTATTACTGTAGATGTATCCTGTGAAGCACCAGGTCCTGTTCTTCTTCTGAGGCCAACTGGCAAGGTCTGGTCACATCCGTAGCACTAAGCTCATGACTTCCAAAGAGGGAAACACGTCAGAAATGCTAGAAATGGTTTGTGGCTCATGCCAACTCCTGAGCCATGCCCAAGAGGGGTTTGGGCACCTGCTGGCTGATTCAGACCAAAGCAGTTCCTGGGACCAGTCTCCACCACTGGATTCCTGGGCTGTTCCCGATCTCATTACATTTGCTGGCGTAGTTCCTATGCCTGAAGGCTAGCAGAAACCTTGAAATGCTTCTGCCTGGGGCAGTGCAAGGGAAGGGGTTATTTGTGAGCTGACAGGGTGCTGTCTACAGCTCAGCTGTTGGTTGTGCAACTGACTTGCACACTGGCTGTGGCTGGAGTGGAAAACCAGACCACATCTGTGGGGAGCTCAGCTCCTGTGCACACAGAATGCACGTGCCCCGGTCAGTGTCCAGATCTGAGGACTGCAGCTTCTTTCAGCCAGTTTTGCTGTTGGCCTGTGGGAGACCAGGGTGTGCAGATAGCGACACGGCTCAGACTGCCTCTTGTGGGTTAGAGCCATGAACCAGAGTCCCACTGGCAAAACCTTGAGTAGACACACTCTTCATGGGATAAAGGATATTCGAGTGTATCTTTGAATCCTTTCCAGTTTTCCAGCCTCCTGTTCTGGAAGAGAGGAGTGTGATGTGATGTGATGTCCTTGTTTGTATTGTCTCCACGGACCCTATCCGCAGGCGATGCGGCAAGCTTCTGTTGGGGATGTGCTCAGCCCCAGCAGCTCTCTGAGAATATGTTTTCTGGGCTCTGAGGGTGACCCGTGGCACCACAAACCTGTATTTCTTAGAGTGGGAATCAGCGCCTTTTCCTGCTTAGATCTGTCACAGAGCTAGGTGTATTCAAATGCGAACGAATGTGTTTAAGTAGCTGACCTATAGCAGAAATGACCTTTCCTTGTCACGCTAACTGTGGTTATGGTGGTGTCTCTGGTTGTCTTTTTTCTTGTTCTCAGGTGCCCTCTGAGGCTCTTTCCCTGTCTCTGTAAATCATAGCATCGAACTCGTGCTGTACCAGCAGGCTGTGGAAGGACATTGTCTTGTTTACAGAGAGAGAGGACACATGAACAGCAGCCTCAGTGTCGTTCTTCATGAGCTCCTGTGTCTGATTTCCAGACAAAATTTGGCTTGGTATGCAGGTCTGTGTACCCGTGCAGGATCCTGCCATGCTCTTAGTGCTGTGGAATCTCAAAATGGTGATGGGGCAGACCATGGGTCGATCAGGCCCAGCTTTCCGAAGGATGGCAGCGACCAAGCGTTGCTGCCAGCTCTTGCAGCTGATGGCATTGCACTGCTGGGAATGTCAGCTCTGCCTTCTGCATTGGGCTTTCCTTCCCACTCTCAAGCAGGGAGAAATGCCAGGCAGATGAGATGGCCAGATTGAGTTGCATAGTGTGTTTATTCCAAGCTGCCCCATTTTCCTGTCACAGTTGATATATAAATACTGTGTCTGGGCTGCTTCCTACACAGTTCTGGGTGGTGTGCCAGGCATTCGTGATGTGCACATCCACGGGGCACCCCAGAGCTTACAGGAGCCTGATTTACCATCACAGTCTTAGTCAATGAATTGCATTAATGTAGGATTTGTTTGGACTTTCTGGACCCTATAGAAACACAGAACTTCCCTGCCAGGAATCTGCTTTGTGCCCAGGCTGAGCAGGAGCATGTCACACCGGGCAGCCCTGCTTCTGCTGGTGCTGGAGCTGAATGAATTAAACTTTCCCACAGATGGACATCTGAGCAACGGTGACGATGCTTCAGACCTGCAAGCAGCTGCCCTTGTGAAGAGCTGATGGGAATGTCATTCTCCTCTCTGGTCATGGGCTTTCTGCAGCGCCCTGAGACAGGCTGCAGGGACTTCTCTTTTCATGTGATTTTGAGCTGCAGGGACTGGTTAAATTGCCATGACTGTCTCTTAAACTCTGCAATTCTCTTTTTGCTCAGGACAGGCCTTCATGTATTTCCCATTTTGATGTCTGCAAGGTGGAAGGAGCCTACTGGGGGCCCTTCATGTCTTTAGGTGGGTCCGGTAGCCTGGGCACATGGTCAGCACTGCTGATCCCCTTGACATGGAACGTGTGTTGTGAGCAATGGGCGATGGCTGCCACTGTAAGCAAGCTGTTTAGGGAAGAGCCGGCCAGATGCCTTGCGAGCTTGTCCTCTTTCCCCAGGGTGAGGTGTGCAGTGAGCACGTTTCTCACTAACAGCCAGGCAGGGACAAGTCCTGGGCAGCGAGCGAAGCCCGCCAAAGCCTGCGGGTGCCCCAGCGGGGCAGCTGTGCAGGCAGGGAGTAGCTCTGTGCCTGCACGCCTCCCCCCCACACGGTGGGCAGCTGCCCGCGAGCCCAGGGAGCACCGTGCCACGCATGCGGTGCTGCCAGCAGGGGCTCAGCCTTGTGTGCCTGCTCTGCTGCTCCTCTCCTGGGGACGGACTCACCAGAGAAGCTGCTCCCTGCAACCCTGGCCAGTGTGCAGCCATGGGCAGGTGTTGGAGAGGCTCCCCGTGGTGGTGTGCAGGGGTGAGTGCCCATTCTGAGACATCTTCTTTTGCTTCTTTCCTGTGCCTTGCCTCGCCCCTTCCCTGGCTCACCCAGACAGGCCGCCGTCCCCTGTCAACGTGACCGTGACGCAGCTGAAGGCAAACTCTGCCACAGTCTCCTGGGACGTCCCAGAAGGAGATGTGGTCATCGGCTATGCCATCTTGCAGCAGGTACCCAAGGCTTGTCCCCGGGGGGCTGGGGACCCTCCTCACTGGTGACCAGCATGCTCTTGTGTCAGCCCTTTTGCTGCAGTTTGGAGCTCCTCTGGCACCTGCCTGAGGACCCCGCTGCGGTTGAGCAGCCCTTGCCAGGGCGCCCTGTCTGAGCCCTCCGCCCTGGTGGGAGGCAGCAGGCCAGGGGCTGCACTGGGAGTAGCTGTCCGTCCAGTGGCTTCCCTGCAGTTTCCCTGGATAAGGATGGTGCTTCAGGTGTGACATAACCCTTTGTGTGCCTTGCTCTGCCTCCATAGCCCCAGGCAATGGTGGCTTCTCTGGCTCTCAGGCCACACAGGGTTGCTGCATAGCAAAGTGCTGGCCAGCCTGGCCCGCCCCAGGGGTGGATGATTGCCCGGGAAGGGAGGACTGAGGGCAGCGTGCCCAGCACAGCCCTGCAGACAGGGACCTGTGCCCGGTGCGGTTTGGAACAGCCTCCTAGGGATGACAGCTCTTCACTCTGGCAGCGGCAAGATGGACAGATGCAGCGCTTCATCCGGGAGGTGAACACCACCAACCGGGCCTGCGTGCTGTGGGACCTGGCAGAGGATGCTGATTACATCATCCAGGTGCAGAGCATCGGCCTGTACGGGGAGAGCCAGGCCAGTAAGCGTGTCCACTTCCGAACCCTGAAGGAGACCGACCGCCTCCCTTCCAACAGCTCCAACCAAGGTGAGGCACCTCCTTCCAGCTCACCCCGGTGCCGCTGGTGGGGCCACACGTGGCGGTTTGCACAGCACACGAGCAGGGATCCGGCAGCCAGTGAGGAAGGTGCTGCCCTGAGCAGCAGGCTTCTTGGGACACCCAGGGTTGTAACAGGTAGCAGGGTTGTACAGGCTGCTGTTGTGTCCACTGTGGCCACAATAATGTCCCCAAGCCCTGGTTTACAGTCCTCCTATCCCAGGGCTTGACACCCTATTCAGCTCAGCAGGCTATGGCCAGGACAACTGCTGTGGCTTGCTCAGCTGCTGCCCAGAGGAAGGAAATATCGAACGGGCTCTCGGATCTCCCAGCTGCAAGCTGCTGAAGGACAAATGCCGGAGCCCCACAGCCTCCTTTCCTACTCATATCCCTGTTGTGCCTTCTTGCCTAGGGGCTGCCTATGTGCTGAACCTGAACCCAAGAGAGACAATGCTCACTGGGCACAGGAGTCTGTTTCCTAGCCGTAAGAGGGGGACTTGAGAAGAGTTTAACAGGGCAAGCAGATGGATTACTTTCCTCAGAACTTTTGTGTTCAACTCAAGGCCTCCCTAACCTGCCCTGGTCCCTACACAGGGAGTAACCTCAGTGATTACTCCCATGCATTGCATGGTCCCTACTTGAACCCAAGTAAGCTGTTAGAATCCCTGACTGCCTTTGGTAGCGAGGATGTTTTGCCCCACACAGGAAAGCCACAGGCTCAGTGTCCTTTCCCCAGCCAGGATGTCATCCCACACCCATCCTTGTCTGGGGGGTGGGCCTCTCTCTTCTAGAGCTCCTTCTCAGGTTCTCAAGTGTTGCTGGTCCTGAAGTAGGTTCTGGTGGGAGGGTATCTGCTGCCAGCCCTGCCTGGGTTCTCTTCTCTGCAGGTGACATCACCATGGAAGGGCTGGACAAAGACAGGCAGCTGCAGACAGGCGAGATTATCATCATCGTGGCTGTGCTGCTCATGTGGGCAGGTGAGTGCCACAAGCAGCGTTCTGGCAGGCTGGGGCAGAGGTGCAATCCAGGGCCCGCAAAGAGGACAGGGCTCAAGACAATGCAGAGGCAAGTTGGTATGGGTCTGGCATCATTCCCAATGAGTCCATGGAGTCTCTCTGGGCACTGGAGCCAGTGGGTTAAAAGGAGCAACCACAGCCACTGCTGAGCAGTGGTGGCCTGGAGCATGTGAGCTGGCTGGCCTGACTGCTGTTCTGGAAGAGCAGGAGACAGTGGGACCCAAGCAATACAGGGTGGAGCACCCCAGCTGACATTAACTGTCGTCTAACTCGGGCCTTAGCCAGCTTGTCTGACGTGGGATAACATTGCTGCACTGGCTGGCAGTGGCTGTGCCTCAGTCTGGCAGCAGTGAGGTGGGTGATTTGCTGCTGTACAGCACCTGAGTAAAGGCAGAGCTGTAGCAAAGAGCAGCAAGGCTGCCTAGGAGAGAACGGTCAGCTCCTGACTGCTCACGTGCAGCTGCTCTGAATGGGAAGTCATTTTTTCCCTGCTCCTTTCCCAATAGATATGGATTTTGTAGTGGCATCTTGCAGGAACCTCTTCTTGTCCTGGCTGTGAACGCTTTTCTAGTACACTGGAAGAAAATACAAGATTTTCTCGTGCAGGTTGGAGTGTGAGAGGGTCAACAGGGAGAAATCGGGTGCAGTCTGTGGGTGGCTGTGGTAACACACTGTGGTTTGGATGGGTCCAACACACCCCATGGTTACAGTTCAAAGCGTTGCTCCAGAGCCCTGCATCCAGGGTCCCAAGGTGTGGGACGTGTGCTGCATGAGATGGGTGCTGTGAAACCATGACAAGGACAGGAGACTGGACAAAGCCAAGGGCTGGCTTCTGTGAGGGCCGCAAGCATTGGACCAGTAACTGTAGCGCCTCGCTGGAGGCACTCAGGAACCCACTCGGGTGCTCACTGACCTCAAGGGCTGTCCTTCTCCAAGTGCCTCAAGGTCTGCCTTTGGCCTCGGAGCCCTGAGCCGTGGGCACTGAGCACCTCACGTGTGCGCTGATGGCTTTAACTGCATCTGTACCTCATCTGCCCAAGGAGGCTGGCCTGGCCACACACGCAGAGGTGCCTGGGGCGGTCCAGGCTGGCAGAGGTGGAGGGTGTGAGTGACCAGCACCCCAGGGCGCCCCGGGCCTGACTGCTCTCCAGCTGGGAGGCTGTGGGGAGGGGAGGCAGGGGGCAGCCAGTGTGAGGGAGTCCTTCATCCCCTGTCTTTCGGCAGCGGTGATCGCCCTCTTCTGCAGACAGTATGACATCATCAAGGACAACGACTCCAACAACAACAAGGAAAAGACGAAGCCGTCCTCGGAGCACAGCACGCCGGAGCGACCGAGTGGAGGGCTGCTGCGGAGCAAGGTGAGTGGCAGGAGGGATGGCGTGTGGCGCCTGCTGTGGCTTGCTGCCTGGACAGGTTCTTGCTCTGTCCAGAAACAGAAACAGCCCAGCTTACGCTCTGGGGTGAGCCCTGGTCGCTCAGGGGCGGTGTGTGCGCCCCGTGGGTGATTGCAGGAGGAGCACTGAAAGAGATGGCAGGCCACATCAGCTGGGATGGCTCCCGCATTGCAGGGTGGTGGTACCTGTCCTCTCACGGTAGCAGTCCCTTCACCGTGCCCCTCCAGGGCTGCACCTCTTCTGCACCCCATAGGCAGGTGTGGCTCTGGCTGGTTCAGGCACGAGGTGGACAAGCTGGGCAGTTCTGATGGTTCCTGTGCTGGTCTACGGCTGCTCGATTTCTGTCTCCACTGAGGCCTGCTCCAGGCCATCACCACACAAGTTGTTCAAGTTTATTCTTGCAGTCCTTAATTACAAAGCTGGGAACAGGGTCTGTAAAAGAAAAAGCTCTGCATTTGCTTCCCCTCCTGGCTTCAGGGCCAAGCTGCTCTAAAGTAGCAGGCAGCAGCGCAGCTCTCGATCTGAGCCCTGTTATAGTGTGGCCGTGGGGACGCTCGCCTCCTGCAGCCTGCTTCAGTGTGCGAGGGCTGAGCTACAACACGTGTGCAGCAACCAGGACACCTTCCCTTCCCAGCACCTTCTCTGAATTCACAAATCTGTGCTCTTCAGTGAGCACATTCCTTTTAGCTTAAAGGAATGTGTCTGCTCATGCTTGCAATGGTTTTTGAGAAAAATCTACATCACCACCTGCAGCCTTTAGCTCCTTGGCACATGCCAGAGCTGTCGCGAGGGTCAGGAGAGGGAGACGTGCCTGGCACTCGGCAAGCCTTGTCTTTTCCTTGTCTTTTTTCCAGTTGTCCCGTGCTTTGTGGATTCTCTGCCCCATACCAGGTGTCCTCCTTTCTCCTCACTTACCTTTTCTGCTCTGCCCCTGTCCTGCTCTGCGTCAAGGTTTCTGCCCTGCCTCCTGTCCAAGGGTATCAGGTGTAGTGTGGCTACCACTAGGGACCAGATGGAAGTCACCAAACATCTGCAAGCCCTGAAGAGTGTGGGGCAGGGGAGCTGGTTCAGCCAGGAGCACTGGGGCACAGCAGTGGGCAGAAAGGCTTCCTGGGGAGGCAAGTGTGTGGCTGAAGGGACTCGCCGGGAGGGAGGCAGCAGGCGATGGAGCTGAGCTGCCCAAACCCTTCTGCCAGGAGAGCACACCAGTGCAAAGGGCCGGGGTTTCAGGGGCAGCTCCTGTGGTCTCCCGAGGGAGACGCTGCAGCCAGGTCTCTGCTGCAGCTCACGCACACCTCGGCTCGGGGCAGCGGGCTCAGCTGCGGCCCTTTGCAGAGGGGCTCTGCTGGCCTTGGTGCCTGCTGAGGGAGGCTGGGGGCGCTGCCGTGGGCTCTGCATCCCAGGGGCTCAGCAAAGCAGGACCTCACAGCAGATTTTTCTCTCACAGAAGAAGTCTCCCTCGGTCAATATAATCGAGGTGTAAGTGCAGCACCACCTCTGCGTCTGGGGTCCCGGGCGTCCTGCCAGAGCCAAAGCAGGCCTTGGAAGAAGAGGCAGCAGCAGGCACCCAGCCTGGAACTCTGCATGCGAAGATGCGCGTATCAGAACTTACGCTTTCCCGAGGGCGCCTGTCCAGGGATGTGCATGGAGCCGGCTCCCAGCCGTGCATGCTGTGCGTGGCCCTGCCCGTCCCGCAGGCCTGGCCCTGCTCCCTGGCCACTGTGGAGCACGGAGCTGAGAATGGCTGGGGGTCCAGACCACCAGCCCAGGGGGGCAAGCCTGGGGGAGCCGAGGGGCTGGGTTGCTGGCTCGAGGGGAGGCTACGTCCCCGTGGCAGCGGACGCCTGCCTGGCGGGCATCCTGGAGCAGACCTGGCTCGCAGCCGCTGCGTCTGGGCTCAGAGGGTGCCTGTGGAGGGTGGGAGTTGCTCCCCTTTTGGCCCAGAGACCGAGGGGGTGGGGCAGTGCAGGCATTCGCCCCAGTGCCACCAGGGAAGATGCGGTGAGTGGCAGGAGGGTTTGTCTGTGGGGCTGGGCCCAGCGAGCACAGCTGAAGAGTGGATCCCTGCTGGAGAATGGGGCTCCACAGCACCCCATCATTGCCGTGCAGGGGCTTCAAGGCCTCTCCCTGCTGCAGGGGACACCACCACAAACGAGCACGAGGAGCCAGTGCTGCCAGAGTGCCTGGCTGGTCTGCAGAGCATGCAGGGAGGGCTGGTAGGAGCTGTTCTGTGGGGTGGTGCGAGTCCCACTGAGCTATGGGAGCAGGCATTGCCCCAGCATGGCTGTGGCGTTGCTGTTTGCCTAGTGGGGCTCGGTCCTGACATGCTCAAGCCATTTGTGGGGGAGCTGCTGAGCAGCCTGTGAGCAGTGTGATGCCTGTGCTGCCTGCAGAATGTGGAGCTGGGCAGGGTGTGAGCTTCAGAGCTCATTGCTGCTCTTGGGACAACCCTGGCTTCAACAGCATCATGACCTGCTCCTAGCTCTTTCT
Source organism: Podargus strigoides (assembly GCA_028020825.1). NCBI lineage: Eukaryota > Metazoa > Chordata > Aves > Caprimulgiformes > Podargidae > Podargus > Podargus strigoides. Next base: position 87,228 of record CM051619.1, read on the forward strand.
CTCTTGCGGGGGCATGGTCACTGCTGATGCTGCTGGAGTTGCTCCCAGGTTGGCTGATGTGACACAGACCTGTTGGAAAGGGCTGGCCTTGGATGCCCGGAGCTGATGGACCACTGGTTCGCTCTTACCTGCCCAGTCTGCCTGCTTGTGCCAGGATAACATGAGCCATCGACCACCTGGCGGCTGGTGAAGAGGTGATGGCTGGTCTGTGCTTGTCTGCTCCCCAGAGCCTGCAGGCAGGAGTCTGTCACGGGGTGTCTGCACGGCTCCGTGTCTGGGCCCAGGCGCGGCTCTCTTGCCAGTGGCAGGAGGGAACGAGATGGCTCTGCTGTAGAGATGGCAGCTGGTGCCCTGGCTGCTGCTCTCCCTCCGTGCTCTGCTCTGTGGCCTGTCACTGAGATGAGGTGCTGGCTCTGCAGCCCTGGACTCAAGCATCACAGGATCCAGCGTCTTCCAAGAATAAACCTCCCAGTAAAGCACTTTCAGGACTCTTCCTTCCAGGTGCTGCTCAGCCCCTGCTGCAGGACTAGGTGGGGAAGGGACAGGATAAGTGAATCCCTGTGGCAGGGTCTTTTCAATAAAAGCATCCTGGCTCAAAGGCAGTGTTGTCCCTGCAGAGTTGCAGGTCTCCGTGTGTGTGTGTGTGCGCATGCATATGTGTACCAGTACTTGAACTTGTGTGTATGGCCCTTAAAAGGAAACCTGTAGTTGCATGCTGTGCAAGAGCTGCAGGCCCTCTAAGGTCATCTTGCACACCTCATTGGCCCGTGAGGGAGTGCTGGTGCTGCACAGGGGGCCATGTCATGCTGCTGGACAAGTGGCAGTTACAGATGGCTCACTGAGGATGGCTTTCTCTGCACAAAAAAAAATAGGCTGCAGAGAGCAGAGACACCCTGGCAGCGGGGCCAGGAAGGAGGTTGAGGCCAGATGGCAGGAGGGGGCTGTGCTGCTCCCCACTCAGGTGAGGAGAGGGGTACCTGAGGAGCAAAAGCACCATGGTGGGGTCCAAGTCCTGTGACTTGGGCTGCTGGGAGCACAGCCGTGGCTCCAGAAAGACAAACCACCTTGCTTTGCCAGCTAACTTTTGGTTTTTTAGGGAAGTATATTAAAAACATTAGGGCTGTCAGGGAAATACAAGAGTTTTTAAAAAGCTCTGGCTGTGGCCAAAAAAAAAAAACGAGCACAGAAGTCTGTCACATTAAATGTAAAATCAGGGTGTGGTGTTGAGGCAAAAAAGACACACACACTCGCCCCCCCCCCCCCCCGCCCCCCCAAAAAAACCCTCAAACCAAAACCAAGCCCCCAGTCCTGTCTCAGAGCACAGCCATGCAGGAAGGCAGGGAACTGCACGTGCTGCACAGGGGGCAGCAGCGATGGTGAACAAAGGTATTTTCTGAGGCACGTACAAGCACACATCCTGCGGATGAGTCTGGCAGCACCAAGACTCAAACGTGCAAAACCACAACTGAGAACAGCACGCAGCTCCTGCCCGACCCGCCGGGCCCCCCAGCTCCCCAGAGCGCAGGCACCCAACTCCAAGTGCTGCTCAGCTGGGGCTCTCGGTGTCACCAGCCTCGGGGGGGAGAGGTGCTGTGACATGAACCTGGCAGCCAGGTCCTAAAGGAGCTGCAAACTGTCCCTTGCCAGACAAACCTGATGTCCTCCTGGCTGCAGCCTCCCCTGCTCTCCCCGGGGAAAGAAACCAAGCGCATGCTTGCCCCCGTCTCCCAGCCACAGCCAAGTGTGCAGTGGGACAGAGGGACCCCAGAACAGAGCAGGCACACGGGGAGAGGGTGAGACCTGCTGGCACACAGCGGTCTTGTGCTCCTCCTGGCCTCAGCATGGTCAGCCCTCGGCTCCCGCGGGTGCAGACGACAGTCATGAGTGCTGAAGGCACACCAGTGCCACACAGCCTGGACCAGCTCGCCTCCCCCAGCTAACAAGGGCCAGCCTGGGCTGTGGCAGCCCTTGGCATAGGGGGAACAGCAGCCAAGGCCAACGGGGGAGCTCCAGGGCAGCTACAGGTTCCATGAGCTGGGGGCACAGCCCAGAACCATCCCCCAGGCAGTGCAGCAGACACAGAACCTCACCCCTGTGCATGGCCCCCCATCAGCTCTCAAACCCAAATGACAACAGTAAAAAACTCGGTTTATTTCCCTATAAAGGCAGAGCTTTCATTTAAAAACCAGCTCATTTCACTCATGAGAGAGTGTCGGGCTGAACTGCAGGGGCAAAGCCTCACTCCTCCAGGTCAAGAGCTATTGCTCCCTGAGGGTTGTACATGCTGAGCAAGTCCTCCACCGTCTCCAGAGGGCTGCTCGGCCTCAGCTGGTCCCCAGTTGCCACCACGAGGAGCAAGGCAGGAAAAACAAGCAAGGCAGGTCAGATACAGTGAAATCCCAGGCATGTGGGGTGGCTGTGCACACACCAGGCGTGGGCAGAGCGAGGAGCACTGTCCCGCCAGCCCCGGAGGGAGCAGCTGCAGTCTGAGCAGCTCCTGCGGGCGGAGAGCAGGGAAGGAGCGGGTGTTGCAGTCTGCGCTGTGTGGCAGCACTGTGAGCAGACCCCGTGCCTGGGGGCAGTGCCGGGGGCAGGGGCAGGCACTGGCTGGCCCGGGGGCAGGCACAGGGTGAACCCTGAGTGGCTGGTCCATTGCTGCAGAGATCTGGCTTAGCCCAGGGGAGTCTTGGGGCCAGCAGTCCTGGGGCTGGTGGTGGTGGGGTCTCCAACCTCCCCCAGCCCCTTCCAGTTGTCTGGGGGTTGCCCCAAGCCGTAGCCCAGAAGCTGCTCAGTAGGAGAACTTGCTCTGGGCACAGGAACAGCTGACTCTGAAAAGCAAGAGGGAAGAAGTCCCAGTCCATGAGGTGTGTGGTTGGGAACCCAGCACAGCCTGGGAGGGGAAGCAGACCTTCCCAGCTGAGCCACCAGCCCCCTCCCGTCAGAGAGGACACGCTGAGGGATGTGGCAAAGCAGCACCAAAGGAAGGAACTTACCTGCTGGGCTGTGGGCTCCCCTCCCCAGATGCTCCATGCTGCTTTGGAAGAGAAGAGAGCACCCATCATACCCCAAGCGAGGCCTGCTGAGAGACGCAGCATGCTCACGACCCGGACAATGCAGGCATGGCGCAGCAGTACCAGGAGTGCAGAAGGCCCCAGCCCACTTCCTACCAAACCCTTTCCCAGGCCAGCCTGTCCTGGGACTGCAAAGCCACCTCTTCCCATCAGGAGCCCCATGTACAAAGGGCTGCCACTTCACAGGCCCACATCCATAGCTCCAGTCCCTAGTCCACACAGAAGTCAGCATGACCAGGCCTCTATCCTGGCCCAAGCCCCAGGGAAATCAGTAGGAAAAGAGGGCAGCTATGGGTCCCACCCAAGAAGCAGGTCTGGATAGGCTGGCCTCCGCAAAGAGTGGCAGAAACAGAGCAAGGAACATGGCTGGGTACATCCTGAGGGTCAGCATCTGTCCCCTACAGCTCCACTGCAAACGCTGAGCCGCAGGATCTGCCCCTCCACAGCTCAGCTCCCTGCTCACCCAACCTCACAGCTGACAGAGGCAGAGAAAGCAACAAGAAGCTCCCCCTTGCTCCCATGCCAATCTTCTCCTCCATGCTCCCACCCTGCCCATAGCCTAGCAGCTCCCTTTTCATGGGGTGCAGAGAAGGAAACAAGACAGGGTTCACGAGAGAGATCCCTGAACACAAGCTCACCACCTACCCCGATAAGATTTCACTGACATTATCATCTTCCTCCTCTTCTTCCTCCTCCTGGCAAAGAAATAAACAAAACAAAACCAAACACCACCATGACACCTCGCTGCCTGGGTTGGTCTCTGCCAAAAGCGAGGCTGCACTGCCCAGAGCCTGTTCTGGAGCAGCAGGGCAGTCCCTGGCCCCTTCACAGGACACCATCACCCATCAGGCATGGCACTGACAAAGGGTGCCTGTAGGCAGTAGGAGTAAAGATGGCACCTGCAGCGCTGGGCTGCTGAAATCCTCAGGGCTCAGGCAGACAGCCACACACAGGGAGAGACAGACCACCATTCTCACACCCCTGCCAGCCAGCAGAGCAGCAGACACCGGCTGCGAGCAGGAACAAGCTGAGAGAGCTGCTGCACACAGCGCACCTTCACCCGGAGCCAGGAGTGGGGTGAGCACATCCTGCTGCTGGGGACCACCTGGGAGCAGGCCATAAACAAAGTGTGACCCCAAGCACTGCCAGGCTGGACCTGCACTCCAGCGTCAGGCCAAGGACCGAGTGTCCCGAGGCTCCTGGGCAGGGACGCGTGAGACTGGCAACACTCTGACTGGCTCTGGGCATGCAGGAGGTGCAGTGTAGATGGGCAGGGCTGAGTCTTAGCCCAGGCTGGCAAAATGATGACCAAAGGGTCCTTTCCGTCAGAGACAGTGTTTCACCCCTTTCCATGGCACCAAGTGTGCAGAGCAGGTCCCACCTCTCTGACAGCGCCAGCAGAGCAGGGCTGAGAGCTGCTGCAGTGCTGGGCCTGACAGGAGAGCTCCTGGAGCAAAGAGCACCTGAGGAACTGCGCCTGCCTGGCAAGCCAGAGCACAGTGCCCCTCATCACGTCAGGCACACACACCGACAGGGTCCTGGGAGGCCAGGAGGAGGGAGCTGTGTAAGGGCTACCCTTTTCCTGCCCTGCTGTGAGAGAGCCCTGGGCATGGGCCAGACTTGCACATACTGTACCCCAAACTGGTGTCTGAAGGGAGGGCTCCCCGGGGGGGCTGGCTCACTTGGTCTGCCGGGCTCACTGCTCTCCAAAACACATGAAGGGTGAAGGGGCTGTTCCTGCCTAGAGCCTGGGACAGGGCAAAAGCAGCAGAGTTAGTGCCTGCACCCTGGAGAAGGCCCAGCAGGGGATGTACAGGCAGGACTGCGGGCAAGGGACAGACACCCCTGCTGTGCTCGGCGGAAGGTGCAAACAAGGGTCGGGGATTACTGCTCAGGGCAGGGACACAGGGCCCTGAGCTATGCTACAGCTCAGCAATGCAGAAGAGTTCAGCAAGGACAGCAAGGACATCCCCACCCCCAGCCAGGGTCAGGGCAGCCTCCCCAGCTGGGGCAGGGACAACACTCTCCCTGCTTGCTGTGCTTCACCAGCCAGGCAGCAAGTCATTTCTCCTCCACACAGCCCAAGACAGGGTCCCCCACTGGAGATCCCGATCCCAGACCTAGGCAGAGGGATGTGTCTGAGCAGTAACTCCTACCTGCATGTGCTGCTTCCCAGAGATCCAGTGCCATCTGGAAGGCCTGGGCCACGGTCAGAGTCACAGCCTGGGCCTGCGTACAAAAAAAAGAATGTCCGCTTCCATCTGGGCCCTCAAGCCAAGACATCTCCCCTGACATGAGATCCAAGAGCCCCCAGGCCCCCCTTTCTGCCTTTCCCTGCAAAGCACGCACATGGAATGCTGTGCCTGTCTACCCACGGGGGCCAGCCATTCCCAAGAGGAAATCCCAGAGGAGCTGGGGCAGAAGAACCTCCTTTCACTCACCACCCGCCTCTGCAGTGTGTGAGCACACATGTGCTCCCTGGCTCCATTTCCAGGTGAGCCGCACAGAGGTAATGGCCTCCTCTCTCTGAAGGGGGAGAGGGAAGGCCCTCGCTCCCACCCTTACCTCACAGAGCCAAGAGCAGAAGGGAAGTGCTTACAATCTTCTTCTTGGGTGAGAGGAAGGCATGGCACTCCAGTGCCCCACTCCCCTGGCTCTGGGCAACATAAGCGAAGACTTTGTTCTGCAGCTTGTCTGTTGTGCAGTAGGAGATCCTGCAGGCAGAGAGGAGCTGCTCAGGGCAACAAGAGACGCCAGCACGGGTCTCTGGCTGTGCTCCCAGCATACCAACAAGCAGCGCTGATAGCCTGAGGCTTTCATCTGCCCCAGGCAGCCCAACTGCCCTGCAAGGGCCAGAGGCTGCCTGGTGCCTGCAGCTAACAAGCGATCGCTGCATCCACAGACACTCCTCCTGCACTGCCCCAGTGTGCTCCTCCAGCCACTGGTGCCTAGTTCAACCCAACGTATGAACTCAAGCACTCAGACAAAAGGAGGACAGCAGGGTGGGCAATCGCCTCCAAGGACACGATTGGAGGCTGGGCAGTAGGATGGTCTGCCTTGGCACATCAGCTCTGGTGCTGAGACCCAAATTTTGCACCAAGGAGATGTCCTGTCTCTGCATCCCATCTAGCCACCATCCTGCAGCCATGCTCCTCTCGTACCCAGCACCCACAGACACCCAACCCAGCCACAGCACAGCTGGCAGCAGGAAAAAAACCTACATCAGCTCTCACAGCAACTGCCTTTAGCCAGCCCGAATAAGCTGCAGTCCATGGCACCCTCGTCCCATTGCAGCCAGAAGGGCAGTCCTGTGTCAGCAGACAGCCATGCAGTCCTGCGCTAACTGTGGGGCTTTCCAGCCCTCAGCCTTGACATCCTGCTTGGATGCCAGGAGAGACAAGCAGGGCCCAGGGAAAAGACAGATGGACTGACCCAGAACTCACAGCCCTCCCTGGCTTCTCAAGATGCTATCAGCCTCTAGCTGGCTGCTAGGGAACACCCAGGCCCTCCCCACGCCTTGCCCACCTGTAGATGGAGATGTTCTCAACCATCTCCTTTGTGTCTGCATCCTGCAGCGAGATGCCCCTTGGAGACACTGTCAGAATCACCTTCTGGAACTTGCGAGCTCCCACCCGTGCCTGGCAGTGGGGAGAAACCAGACACCTCTGCGAATCTGGCAAGGGCCTTCACCCCGCCTCGCCGGCAGGAGCCCCCCAGCCTCTGGTCAGAGTGCCACCCTCTTGGACCCTTGCTGCAGGGATGGGAAAGCAGAGCCTGGATCAGGTATGCCCTGCACGGAACACCCCTGGAATCTGTTCACACTACTGCTGTGCACCCAGGAAAGGACAGACCCCACCTCCCGCAGTACTTCCCCCTCCTCTCCCTGCTGTGACAGCCACAGCTCTGCTCCTCGCTGCATTCCTGGTGCAGGAGCAGGCGGCGAGAGCTGTCCTGCAGGCAGACAGCTTCCCCCCCAGCGCACAGGCAGAGAGCAGCCAGCCTCCTGCAGGCCACCCTCCCTGTGGCAACAGCACGCTCCTAGCTGGGCTCCAGGGCTGGGACAGGGGCACTTCCACGGGCCAGGGGCTGGGCTCGAATCATTCCTCTCCACCCCAGCACAGCAGGCCCCAGGGCCAGCTCTCACCGTGGCCACAATCCTGCGGATGGCAGCAGCAGCCATGTCTTCTCCTTTGGGTTTCTCTACCAGTGTCATCCCCAGATACTTGAGTGTGAAGCACATCCCCTCAAGCAGCGGCTCCTGCATATCGGCCCAGCTCTCAGGAAGCTCTGCAAAGACAAAACCCCTTCGCAGCACAAGCCACGCGCCAGTGGCCCCACGGCCAGTCCCAGCAGAGCCACCCCACCTTGCTGCAGTTTCACTGCTCCCAGCAGCAGTGCTGCTACCTGCACTCAGCAGGGCACTCTCCTGGCTCTGTGACATTCTCGGAAGAGGAACGGAATGAGAGGACAGTTCACCCCAAAGCTTTCAGTCCTCTGGCCCTGGAGGTACAGGCTCTGTCAGCACAGATAGTCAGCTCCTGTATATCTCCACAGGGCCTCAGATCCTGCAGTGTTCAGGGCTAGCTGCAAAAAAACTTGCACTTCCAGGTCTCATCTATTTCACCACCAGCAGGATGTGCTCTGTACTGCATTCCTCTCACCCACTGAAGCTGCTGGCACTCCTCAAACAGTGGCATTCGCTGCCACACTTGGCCAGATCAAAATCGCCCGGTTGTCCCAGTGTAACCAACCCAAACCCCACGGGTAGCTACCATTGGCAGCAGCAGGCTGCCAGGGAAGGGGCAGCTCGTGGTCCAAGCAGAGGTGACTGGGAAACAACTGCACGACAAAGATTCTGTGATAAGGAAGAGCCAAGACTGGTACCTCAAGGAAAACACATTTTATGGATGAACTCCAGTGCACCAAGGGAGGAGGATCATGGGTTGGATTCGATGACCTTAGAGGTCTTTTCCACCCTCAATGATTCTGTGAGAGCTCCCGTGTACATTACTTTGCAGGTCACAGAATTAAAGGAGCACTGGCTTCTGTCTGCCATGTCCTCTCTTTTCAACCCCAGTGCTGTAGTCAAGAGAAAAACAAGCAAGCAAAGCAAAGTGTGGGCAGAGTGTCTGTTCACTCAAGGAAGATTCCCTAGGGAGAGTCCCCAGCATCTCCAGCTTCCTTCAGAAACTAGTTCATTCCACCGGCATGTTCTGCCACACAGTGGATGTGCTGGTAGGAGGAGGAGCCCTGGCTCTACAGTCAGTCCCGACCCCACTGCCACTGGCAGAGCACACACAAAGCAAGCACCGTAGAAGCCTCCATTTGACTTCTGCTCCCACAAGACAAAGCCATTGGCTTCAACAGAAAGTTCACTCTCATCAAAGGCAAAAGCTTGAGTTATCAGACTAGTGTGCCACGGGCGAATGAACACTTCTCTTGTGCCAAGCTCTTCCTGGTGGTAATTTTCAAGGAGAGCTGAAGCACACGTTCGCATACATCCTCAGACCCCAAAGGGCACAAGGATGGTGAGAGGGGAGGTATGCAGAAGGACTAAGACACAGGGAGACACAGTCTCTCTCTTCTTCTTGCGGATACTTCCTCCAGAGGGAAGGAACAGGAACGCAGCAGCGTTCCTGCCCTGCTGCAAACACCACGTTTGTACACTCCCCTGGGCATTGCCTAGGTATCAACTGATCGCACTAAGCTAATACTTCACAGGGTTATTTTGTGCCTCTTTCCTGGGATTAGCTCCCTGAACATTACTGGCACACTTGCAGAAGGCTCTGACTCATCACTGGAATAACCTGAACCCAGTGGGAAATCAGGAGACTTTACTTGCACAGCCTACTCCTGCACAGACTGCAGCGACGAGGGAACCTGCCTGGTGCCACACGGGCGTCAGGGATCGCTCCCCGGGGCAGAAGAGCACTGTCTCAGTGCCCACACATGCTGGGGCTGCCAGAGTGAGCTCTGCTACTCCAATAAAGCCTTTGGGCAGCTCTGCCCGAGAAAGCCTCAGGCACAGCCCTCCTGCTGGCTCTGCGGGCCACTCTCGGACCTGGCTGTGCCTCAGGCAGCACAGCAGTGAATCATGGAATGGTTTGGGTGTGAAGGGACCTCAAAGCTCCTCTCATCCCAACCCCCTGCCATGGCAGGGACACCTCCCACCAGCCCAGGGTGCTCCCAGCCCCATCCAACCTGGCCTGGAACACTGCCAGGGAGGGGGCAGCCACAGCTTCTCTGGGCACCCTGGGCCAGCATCTCACCACCCTCACAGCCAACAATTTCTGCCTAATATCTAGTCTAAATGTCCCCTCTGCCAGTTTAAAGCCATCACCCCTCGTCCTGTCACTCCATGCCCTTGTCCAAAGTCCCTCCCCAGCTTTCCTGTCCCCCCCAGGCACTGGAAGGTGCTCTAAGGTCTCCCCAGAGCCTTCTCTTCTCCAGGCTGAACACCCCAACTCCCTCAGCCTGTCCCCACAGCAGAGCTGCTCCAGCCCTCGCATCATCTCCTGGATCCTCTGGACCCCTCCAACAGCCCCATGAGCGATGAGCCGGCTTGCCACGCTCTGCGCGCATGTCCCCGCCTGCAGAGAACCAGGCACAGGGGCTCGGGGAGGCCAAGGTCTGCACAGTGGGCTGGGGAGGGAGCCCTCGGACGGGGCAAGGCACGTTCCAGCGCCTGGCACTGCCCGTCACCGCCACCCCAGGCCTGCCAGCCCACCCGCACGGGTGGCCTCAATTCAAAAGTGGGGCAAGCGCCTGGCAGCCCGGGGAGCGGGCAGGCAGGGCCAGGCAGCCTGCGGTCCCGCGGCTGCCCCCGGGCACTGCCGCAGCGCCCCCGCCGCCCCACGGTGCCCCCAGCCCACCTCAGCCCGCGGCCCCGCAGCACGCCCACAGCCGGTCCCACGGACGACAGTTCCCCCCGGCACCGGCAGTGCACGGCCGCAGCCTCCCCCGGACCCCGAACCCCTCCGCACAGCAGGCAGCGGCCGCGTTGCGGGCCCCACCAGACCGAGATGCGGGTTATCCGCCCGGCCCCGGCCCCGACCCCGCTCCCGACCCCGACCCCGCTCCCGGTCCCGGTCCCTGCCCGCTCCCCGGCAGCCTCAGCCCGCACTCACTGCGCCGCCGGCGGAGCCCCAGGCCGTGCCGAGCGAGGCGTGGGCTCCGCAGCACGGCGCGCCCCGCCGCCCGCAGCGCCTCCATGGCGGAGCCGGAGCCGATCCCTGCCGGTACCGGGGCGCCGGGACTGCCGGCGGGGGGCGTCCGTCGCGGGGCTCGTCGCGCTGACGTCAGCAGCGGCGCAGGCGCTGGGGTTGCCGAGGCAACGGGGGCGGGGCGCGTGGGGCTCGGCGGCGGTTGCGGTCCCAGTCCCGGTGCCGGTCCCGGTGCCGGTCCCGGTCTCGGCGTTCGGCGCGATGCAGCTGCGGCACGTCCGGACGCTGCTGACCCCGCAGGTCGGGCCGGGCGGGGCGGGGGGAGCGGGCCGGGCCGGGCCGCGCGGGGGGCGCGGTGCTGACGCTGTGTGTGCCCCGCAGGACGGCGTGGCGCGGGTGACCTGCATGGCCTGGTCACCCAGCAGCGCCCGGTTCGCCGTCTGCACCGCGGAGCGGGTGGTGCTGCTGTACGACGAGCAGGGCGAGCGGCGCGACAAGTTCTCCACCAAGCCCATCGACGGCAAGGTGAGGGCCCCGGGGCCGGGCCTGCTGCTGCCGGGGCCCGCTGCGGGCGGGCACGGGGGCTTCGGGCCGGCAGGGAGCACCGGGGCCGGGCAGGCCTCCCCCGTGGGTCTCACGGCCGTGCTCTCCGCAGTACGGCCGGAGAAGCTACGTGGTGAAAGGCATGGCCTTCTCCCCGGACTCCACCAAAATCGCCATCGGCCAGTCGGACAACATCGTCTACGTCTACAGGATTGGGGAGCAGTGGTGAGTCCGGCGGTGGGGTGTCCGCCCGCGAGGAGGGGGTGGCACGCTCCTCCTGCCCACAGCGGGGGCATTGACCCTACCCATGTCAGGGTCCTGGCCCGCTCCACAGCCCCTGGTACACGCTGCGCCTCATCAGGACTGCAGGGAGTTACAGAACCGCAATTCCCACAAAGAGCCTCGGTGGGAAGAGACCTCTGAGCTCCCCCAGTCCAACCATTCCCCCAGCACTGCCCAGTGCCCACTGCCCCGTGTCCCTCAGCGCCACATCTCCACGGCTCTGACATCCCTCCAGGGATGGGGACTGCCCCCTGCCCTGGGCAGCCTGGGCCAGTGCTGGGGAACCCTTTGGGGGAAGGAATTGTTCCCCACATCCAATCTAACCCTCCCCTGGCACAGCTTGAGGCCATCACCCCTTGTCCTGTCACTGTCACCTGGGAGAAGAGACCAACACCAACCTCACTACACCCTTCTTTCAGGGAGCTGTAGAATCGCTCAGAGGTTTCTGTGGTGAGCAGCAGAAAGGGTTTCCTTGAGCACAGCCCTCGTGGAGCCCTGTGCAAGCACTCGCCCACGGAGCTTCACTGGAGACGGAGCTGGAAAGCCTACGCTGCTGTCCCCTGGTTCATAGATGTGGAACGGTGCCATACACCTGCCTCACCCCAGCCTCATTTGCTGGTGTGTGTTGTGCTAAAGGTGCTCAGAAAGGCAGGCCGCCAGAATTTTGGAAGCTCAAAAGTTGGAGATGTTTTAAATTTTCCGCCTAAACTTGGCTGGTGGTAGACAACCAGTGTACAGAAGTTAAACGGCCTGTGTTTGGCAGTACTGAGCCAGGCTGAGTGCAAATAGCAGGGTAACCAGAATGGGCAGGATTACGAGCTCCATTAATAGTCATTTTTGTCTCCCTTTTCTGCAGGGGTGACAAGAAAGTGATATGCAACAAGCTCATCCAAACGGTGAGACCCAGACTCCTGTTTAACTCCATTTTCTCCAGTATATGTAGGATAAAGACAAGTAGAGGTCTCTGCTCATACTCACAGATATACTTGGCCAAACTGCCAGGGGTACTTGATCTCCAAAAGGTGCAGGTAGATCCTAAGATAATCTCTCTGTTTTGAGGCATGTATTACTTGCCAAGCTTCAGAGGCCTCACAGTGCCTGGGTAGAACACAGTGATTGTTGAATGGTCAATGGAGTTGATTACAAAACCTTGGAGATACTGTAGGCATTAGTGGACGGAATGTTTTAAAGGAGTTGAAGGGCAAAAGTAGGAGAAACTCTGAGCCCAGATGGAGCCCAACTGTTTTTTACAGGTTGCAACTCTAAGCCCTGAGATTCCTTATTAAGTCAAAGGTAAAGTGTGCAGAATCCAGTCAAACTGCAGTTTCCACATGTTCAGAGGCCCCAGGCTTGTAGTTTCAGTCAGGTTATCTCCTTGGCTGCCTTTGTGTTCTGCTGCTCTAGCTCTGCCCGTGTGTGTCAGAGAGCAAGGGCTCTGGCAAGGATTGTCCTGATGTTGATGGAAGTCTCTGGAAAAGGCAAAGGTGTTATCGATTCCTTGCACAGAAAGCCATCGGTATGAGAGAACACAGTGCACTGGCTGCTTCTTGTACCTTCAGGAGCAAGCATCCAGCAGCTGCCCTAGGCTTTCCAGACAGCTGCCATCACACTATGACCCCCCACGTCATCTGTGTCGCTAGAGGAGTTCTCTGCTAGGTAGGCCCCTGAAGTAGCCTGTACCTGTTACGGGGGATCATCCTCCTGGGCCACATCCCCAGAAGACAGAGGCAGAGCTGCTCCTGATGGAGTCGCTGGAGTTTCTGTGCCAGGCTGTCCCAAGCTGCCTCTCAGGTGAAGGGCAGCCCCTGGACTGAAAGCCTGCATCTCAGGGTTGGGTCATGGCCCACCGCTGTGCCTCCTCTTAGGGCAGCCTAGGAGGGCCCTCTCGCCCCTCTGAGCACTCGTTCCTGGCCATGGGAGGGGAACCCATGTAACTCTGTTGCTCTGGCCGTAAGTGAAGAAAGCTGTTGTCAGCCTTTGTTCCTCTGTGCTTGAGCTGCTGCACTGAGTGGTCATGACACTGGAATAGACCCATGGAATCACAGACTGGTTTGGGTTGGAAGGGACCTTTCAAGGTCATCCAGTGCAACCCCCCTGCCATGGGCAGGGACATCTTCACCTAGATCAGGTTGCTCAGAGCCCCCTCCAACCTGACCATGAATATTTCCAGGGATGAAACATAGGAATAGAGTGTCAGGAGGAAAAGAGAGCAAGAGGGGCTTGGTGTCCAGCTGGCCCTTTGTGGAACATTGTGGTTATCCCAGGTGGGGGTACCTGTAGCCGCACTGGGGGGTCCTTTAGTGGTTTGTTGCTTACTGCCTGCCTGCCTACCTGCTGGACCACCTCCCTTCCCCTCGGGCTCCTTTACTGCAGCCGCTGGCTGACGGCCTGCTGGCAGGCTGCTTGCCACTCACAAGCTTAGATGCTGTGCACAGCATGCCTACAGTTTCATACATTTTTAATGTAGTGGTTCACTTCTCTCATTCTCTCATTTTTCCCATGCCTTTTCTACCATTTCTGTCATCAGAAATCCTTTATTTTTAATAATGCTATATGTGTGGTTTTTTACCACTGTGTCCCTTTTTCTCCTGTAAGTAAATATTGTCATTTACAATTTTTTTGTGTGCTCAAGTCAATCCGAGAGATCATTTCTTGAGCCCTTTCCCTCTCCTGCCATTTGCAAAACCTATTGGGCACTCTTACCTGTCTTGTGAAGATGGTGACAGGACTGAGCTCCGCTGGCCAGCCAGGCGTCCTGCTGGAGGGGCAGGATGAGCATGTGCAAGTTCGACTTCTGGGCACTGGTCGCTGAGGACATTACCACTTTGTGAGGCTTGTTCCTCGCTACCATGGGGCTGCTTGTGGTTGTGTGAGACTGAAAATAAGGATCTGCCAGATAACGAGGGAAATATATCGATGTCTGGGAAAGAGGAGTAATAAAAATGGGTTTGGGTCACAGGCTGGACATAGAAATTGTGAGCAGCTTTGGTGTCCAGGGGTGTTTTGCTATCTGATTGTAGCTATGTTTGCTGATGTGAATGGTAAGAGTGGGGGATAGAAGTTGAGATTAATTAAGGAGGGTGTAGATATGTCTAAAGCAGGCCCAGATGCTTAAATGAGAACAGCTGAGGCAGGGAGGCTGGTGCTGAACACATCTGGTATAGCCTCGATGCCCTGCTTTAGCCCTTCTGAGCCTGTTACTTCACCCCAGCTCACTGTTATCCAGCCTAAGATTCTACGTGGAGGGCCTCAATCCCACTTTAAGGTCTGTTCAAATGCCCCCATCTCTTCTCTTGCTTGGTCTGAGTGGTCTTACCGTTCCTGAGCTGTCTTATGGAGCAACGGGGCAAGGAACTAAGCAGGGTGGAGCTCTTACTTCTCTTTTTACCTCCTTGGCAGAGCGCCGTGACCTGCTTATTGTGGCCAGCGGAGAATATCATTGTCTTTGGTCTTGCCGAAGGAAAGGTAGAGAAACTTGTTATTCGCCTGGTTTTCTTTTCCATGCAGGGGCTACCAGGGCCTGCGAGCACTTGGGCTGCAGTGTAGGAGCCATCGCTGTGTAGCACTGGGCACGGAAGAGCCACAAAGGGATTACACCCCTGACTTAACTGTTTGCTTCTGGTTCCCAGTTAGTCCTTGGAGGTCCTACTGCATCATTTGGTCCTTTTCCTGAGCCTGTCCTGAAATGTGGAAATGTGACTTCCAACTTTTCCACTTCTTCTCCAACCTACTGGAAAGCGATGAGCTTCCTGTGATTTCTGGCACTGGTCGTGGACTGGGAAACCTCTGGGGATGTTGCACTGGGGGAAGCCCACTTCTGCAGGCAGAAGCAACATTGATCAGATCCTCTTTCTCAGGTTCGTGTAGCAAATACAAAGACCAACAAGTCTTCCACCATTTATGGGACAGATACCTACGTGGTCTCGCTAACTTCCAAGTGAGTATGGCATTGCTTTAGGCTACGCTGCTCTGGCTCAGCCTCCTACCCGCTGTTGGCCTTTGCATGACTGGTGGCAGTATGGGAGGTTGACAGAGTGTCTTTGTGCTGTCAGTTCCCCCCATCTTAGCCTCTCTGTGTTTTAGGAATATAGAAAGTTGGTTACTGTGATTTTACATGATGAAGATACTTAACAGGCCACTCTCTGCTTTCCATGCTTTTGGCCACTTTGCTTTTCCAGACACCAATACAAGTACTCAATATTCTTGTGTTCATCACCCAGCTTGTCTTTGGCAAAGGTTCCTTGGATTAGGAACATCAATGATGACCCTGGGGCTGGCTCCTCTGGACAGGGATGTGGAAGTAAAGGTGCGAGCCTTACTACAATATTGCATCATCCTGCCTGTGTTTTTTTGCAGCGTGTCGGGGAAGGGAATCCTGTCTGGCCATGCGGACGGAACCATAGTGCGCTTCTTCTTTGATGACGAGGGCTCAGGTGAATCACAGGTATCCATGGGCCTTCGATGGGCAAAACTCCTGTTTGCACAGCTTGCTCTCCAGCTCGAGAGCTCTGGAAAGGGATCAGGCCATGGAGGGAGTGTGTGCCTGGAGAGGAGCTGCAGTCTGTGCTTGCTAGCATAGGCTTTATGGAGCATTGATGAAGGCAGAACAGTGACTAGACGCTTTGAAATACATTGAGTGAGGTGGTAAGAGGGGAAGTTACGTTTTTGTCTATGAGACACAAGGCTTTTCAGGTGTCTGGAAAGATCTGATGTTAGCATGTCCAGGAGAACGATGCTTGAATGGGTGGGGTTCCAGGGGATTGCTACTGTCGTCGTCTCACTAAGCAATGTATGGTTATCCCAGTTAATCCTGACTCCCAAGTTCAGTCTCTGTGGACAGGAAACTCTGGCACCCAGCATTTCTCCTGAGCCTCCTGCTCCTCCCCAAGAGGGAGCAGTGGTCTCTGTGCTTCACACTGTGGTGAAGGGGATTGCTATTCTCACTCAGATCTTTTCTCTCCAACCAAAGCAGTTTGAGCATGTCTGCTCTCTACTGGGATATGCTGAAGGCCCATGTATACTCTGCTATGTTCAGAGTGTATTCCAGTCTAGTTAATGGTACTAGTCTTCTTACTGGCATCAGGAATCTTCTCTCCCAGTTAAATGAATGGAATAGTTGGTAGATCTCGCAGTTCTGGTTTCTGCCTACCCTGCTACAGACTGGGGCAGGCAGACAAAGCAACCCCCATGAACTGACTTCACGGGAGGGCCTCATACTGGTCTCACTGCGCTAGCTGAAGACAGAGGCTGGTTGGGGGCTAGTCCCTGTCACGCTTTCAGAATGTTCTTTCTTGTCTGTCCTAGGGTAAGTTGGTGACGCATCCCTGTCCTCCTTACGCCCTCGCCTGGGCTTCCAACAGCATTGTGGCTGCAGGCTGTGATAAGAAGATTGTGGCATACGGGAAGGAGGGCAATGTGATTCAAACCTTTGACTACAGCTGGGACGCGTCAGAGAAGGAATTCACCACAGCAGCTGCCAGTCCTGGCGGGCAGTCTGTCGTCATTGGCAGCTATGATAGGTGTGGTGCCTGGTGGGGAAGTCTCCCCTTTACAGTGCTTTCTTCTCCAGCCGTACACAGTTCTTCATGTCTCTGCTTTCTTGTCTGCTCTCACAGGTTAAGGGTTTTCAACTGGAGCCCCCGCCGCAGCGCCTGGGAGGAAGGCAGACCCAAAGAAATAGCTCACCTCTACACCATCACAGCTTTAGCGTGGAAGGGGGATGGCTCACAGATCTGTGTGGTTGGTATCATCAGTCAGCAGTGCTGAGCCCACGAGCCACGCGGCAGGGGCAGGCGCTCCGGGGAGCAAAGCCATGTGGTCAGGGAGAGCTGCGGGGCGCAGTGACACCGTCGCCTGGGCGTGCGGTGCGAGCTGCCGCAGCCGAGGCCTCGTGCGAGGGCGCCGCTGCAGTCAGGTGTGCGGCGCTGTGAGATACCACGGGCGGTTGTGTGAGGGTCCGTTGGCAGCAGCAGTCCTCCTTTTGTCACGGAAGCATCATAAGGTCAGCGTAGCTTCTCTAGAGCAGTCTCATGAGCATTCTTTCCTCTGAGCACCTGAGGGAAGCAGTATAAAAGCTGATCTGTTGCTTACACTCTATGTTTATGTGCTGTGTTTTCAGTGCAGAGTTGTCTGACTTCTTTCAGCCACTGAGCCTTGATCTGCCTTTCTCTATTGAAGTTAAATCTTTAAAGCTCTTTAAATTAATCATTCTGCAAATCTTCCTGTATTAAGTTGAATAACTCTTTAGGAAGGTTGCTATTTACTGTAATAGTTTTTGCATCTTTTTATGTTCAACAATGAAGAATCCTTGAATTATTTTCAGGCAGAGAATTAATTGAACACGTGAACAAATACTTGCAGAGAAGGGGAGAAGGCTAAGGGACAGGAGATGAATGAAAGGAATGGGGGTGTTGAAAGACAGAAAGGTGGAAGGATTCTGCTGTGAGGAAGGAGAGGTTGGGAGAAGGAGAATCACAGAATCACTATGTTTGGAAAGGACCTCTAGGATCATCAAGTCCAACCTTTATCCCATCATAATCCTAACCATTAGACCATTAGACCATAGCCTCAAGTGCTTCATCCACTCATTTTTTGAACACCCCCAGGGACGGCGACTCCATCCCCTCCCTGGGCAGCCTGTGCCAGTGCCCAGCCACCCTCTCAGTAAAGAACTTCTTCCTAATATCCAACCTAAGCTTCCCCTGACGCAACTTGAGGCCATTTCCTCTCGTCCTGTCATTAGCAATTTGGGAGAAGAGACCAACACCAGCCTCACCACAACCTCCTTTTAGGCAGTTGTAGAGGGCAATGAGGTCTCCTCTCAGTCTCCTCCAGGCTAAACACCCCCAGTTCCCTCAGCCGCTCTCCATCAGGCCGGTGCTCCACACCTCTCCCCAGCCTCGCTGCCCTTCTCTGGACTCGCTCCAGCACCTCAGTATCCTTCTTGTCCTGTGGTGCCCAGAACTGGACACAGGACTCAAGGTGTGGTCTCATGAGTGCTGAGTACAGGGGCATGATCACCTCTACTCCTGCTGGTCACACCGTTTCTGACACAAGCCAGGATGCTCTTGGCCTTCTTGGCCCCCTGGGCACACTGCTGGCTCTCGGCTGTCAGCCAACACCCCCAGGGCCTTTTCCAGGGCCTTTTCCACCAGGCACTTTCCAGCCACTCTGCCCCAAGCCTGGAGCGCTGCGTGGGGTTGTTGTGACCTAAGTGCATGACCCGGCACTTGCCCTTGTTAAACCTCACCCCACTGGCCTCAGCCCATCGCTCCAGCCTGTCCAAATCCCGCTGCAGAGCCTCCCTACCCTCAGGCAGATCGACACTCCCACTTAATTTCATGTCATCTGCAAATGTACTGAGGGTGCATTCGATGCCCTCATCCAGAAGTGGGAAGCTGAGAAGGATAATGGGGAAGATGAGGATAAGGGTGATTTCTAACGCCTCCTCTTCCTCTGCCATGCATTGCCAGTATTTGGTAAGCTCTGTTTCTCTGAGAATTTCTCAATCTTTCTGTTCTCTCAAGAAAGTCAAGACAGGGCTGGTCCTTGTGCATCTGGAGGCTTGAGCCTTGTTCCCCAGAACAGCCAGGACGCGTGGATTTCTGTCTCATCTCTGTCCCTCTTCATGTAAGTAGGGTCTGGAATATCTCTCCTTAACAGAATTCACTGACTGTGTGCACTCTGTTTGTCTCCCCAGGGCACTCTGTGTGGAGGAGTTGAACAATTTGACTGCTGCCTTCGCAGAAGAATTTACAAGAATAAATTTGAAATGACGTATGTGGGGCCAAGCCAGGTAAGAGAATATCCAGTGAGGTGATGTCTCTTGATGATAATGGCATGTTTGCTAAAACTAGACATGTTTGGAGTTCTGCACCTACCTTGTTCACAGCAACCTGTCAGGAAAGGCATAGAGAACATTCCAGGGACAGGGTCAAGGCTGGGTGAAAATTGGGTAGAAGCAAAGACAATGGAGTTTATTTCCCAGCTTGTGAATTTGTGTGGCGTACCTCCATGCCAAATGCAGGCTCCTTCAGTGGCTTAATTTCAGCCAACTTTACCTCGTTCAAAATCAGGTAGTAAGGGTGAGCTGGCAGTCTAGGCACCCCTCTATAGTCAGTGGGGAGAGAGCAGGACTCAGAGAGGATGGCTCAGCCTCAGAGGCCTGAGTAGTCCTCCAGCTGGGCTAGAGACTTCTAAAGGGGAGAAGTGAGAATCCCACACTGCTACAGCAGTTATCAGCCCATGCAAAAGGAATGGTAACGTTTCCTTGAAAAGGAGAGTGAAATGGTATGAGGGGACATCAAAATACCCAAGTATCATCTGTTGCATCATCTTCCATGAGGCAAGGAGTCTGTGTTCTTCCTCTGTGCATAGCCTCATAGTGCTTTTTCCCACTTTCTCTAGGTCATTGTGAAGAACCTCTCAACGGGAACTCGAGTTGTGTTGAAATCCCAGTACGGTTATGAGATTGATGAGGTGAAGATCTTGGGGAAAGACAGATATCTGGTGGCCCATACCTCAGACACATTATTACTGGGTGACACCAGCTCCAGCAAGCTCAGTGAGGTACTGGGAAACTCATGGCATTTCTTGCGTGTTGAGTGCTTAACTTTGTAACTCAAAGGATATGGGAACAATGCATCTGTTTTCAAAGAATCGAATACTAATTCAGGTTGGAAGGGACCCTGGGAGGTCTCTTATCAAAACTCCTACCCAAAGGAAGGTCGCTATTAAATTCAGATGTTGTTGCTCAGATCCCACAGTTTCTCTGGTCCCACACTTTGCTCTCCTCGTGGGGAAAAGTTTTTTCCTAAGTCTCATTGGAATCGCTGTTTTAGTTTAGAACTGTTCCTTGCCCTTTCACCATGTGTCTGCCCAAAAAAGCCTGACATCACCTTATTAGAGGTCTCTTAAGCCTTCCCTTCTCCAGGCTGAAGAAGCCCCGTTCCTCCGACCTCTCTTCGCAGTGCAAGTGCTTCAGCCCCAGCTGTCATGGTGGCACTCTGCTGAACTTGCTCCAGTTTATCAATGTACATTGCAGAGATGAATGTATGAATCTTAGCATGTTTTAAAAAACAAACCAAACCAAACCAAGAGCCATTCATGGCTGCAGTACCACAGCTTATGCCAGTATCATTTCTGGTACCAAACAATTCTGTCCATACCCTGAGCCTCACAGTGCACTGAGCCTATGTGCCAAGCCTGGAGAAGGTGGGCAGCAGGTTAGTGCCTGATAAAAGTATGGAATAGGCTTCAGGACTTACTTGCTTTGTTCACTCAGGTATCATATACTTTTAATCAGGCTGATGATGTGCTGATCACTCTAGCTGGGAGCAGGAGCTCCTGACTACAGATCTGAGTTGGAGGATACTGGTGTTTGGTAATCCAACTGAAAATCTGGCCAGAGTAAATTTCCCAAGTTTCTCTACATGTTTTGCCAATTAGTAGGCCCAGTACAAAAGACACAGCCAGCAGCAGAAAAACAATCCAGTAAGTGAATTCTATTTTGCATAAAGGGGTCAGTACATGGAGGATCACTGGGGGTACAAACAAGTCAGATCACAAATAATAGACATCAATCCCAGCAACCCCAGAAACAACACAGCATGACCCGCAATAGATGGAACAAACCGAGACACAAGGTAACCCACGGAGAAAATGGGAGACAACCAAGACAATAAGGTGGTTACATATGACAGAAGTAACCCCATGTTGCCTCCCCACAAAGGTGCCAGACCTGACTGCGATCCGGTTGCATGAGGGGTCAGGAGGTCCTTCCCCAACAGGAAACTCTGTGAAGTGCATCCACCTCACAGACAGACTCTCCAACCCTTCCTGCAAGTGGGCCCAGCTTTTATCCCCACAGCAGGAACCTGGCACTCATTTACCCAATGGGGGCACCTGGGGCTTGTTTACCCAAGGGCTTTCCCTGCAGGGCCGGTGCACCTTGGAGGAAAGCCAAAAGGCAAACTCATCCCCTCCTTTTGAAGGGCTGTGGGAACCACCCATATGTCAACCTTAATTCAGGGCTGGGGGTTCAGACCCCAGCACTTCACTACATCATGCTGCACAGTGGAGTTTTGCTTTCGGTTGCACAGCTGTGCTCACATCTTGTACAGAATAGGGTTGTGAGTAGCCCATTTACCATCCTGCTGTCTCACTGGAGTTTTGTTGAAGCAGTGACTTGGAGCTCTTGCTTAAGGAGGGAAGAGGACAGCTGCAGCCTTGGCTTTCAGTTTTCTGCCTCTCTGACCATTTGCCTCTTGTCATCACAGTAACTATTGTATTATCCAGTGCTCTTCTTGAGTTCCAGATCAGCTGGTCCCCCACTGGCACTATGCTGATCAGTTGTTGCTAACATGATCACAGAAAAGAAGGGTTTCAGGTACTTGTGGTGTGGAGATTCTGCCCCCACAAATGGTAGCATCGATTCTGTGGAGAAGATTTATGGAGGCAAAGGGGGTGTTGGGGGTGCTTTTTATAGTAAAGTTAGTCTGAGGGAGGTGGAGAAGTGCCTGTGAAAAAATAGGCCAGAGGGAGTACATTGGTCACATAAAGGCCTCTTGTCCAGAAGGCAGTAAGATACTACACAAAGAGAACAGGAGTCTGAAGCAGAGGTTAAAAAAAAGGAGAGGGAAGTGAGGAACTAGCAAGCTGGGAATGACTGAGCAACAATGTTGACAGCTGAAGTGCTGTCGTGGTCTCAAGGAGCGTGATCCCTTCTGCAGCGTAACTCTTGCTGTCTGTTGTGGGAGTCGAGGGCTGGACAGTGGGCCACAGTGCCTGCACCCTGGTCCCCTGCAGGAGCTGCTGACCTGGCATTTGCTCACTCCATGCCATTGCTTTGTAGGTAGCCTGGAAAGGATCTGGAGGGAATGAGAAGTTCTTCTTCGGCAACGAGAATGTAAGTGGGATGGGACAGGGTGCTGCCCATGAATGGTGAGTAAAGCTGTGTGCCCAGCAGCAGGAAAAGCATCAGCTGCGCTTCTGGAAAACCCTGTTTCTCAGCAGTTCCCTGGACTTAGCCTCTCCATGCAGATCCTGATCTGCTTCCTCCCTGTACTTGCCTTTTCCACATGCCGGGCACAGAACAAACTCAGTGTGTGGGCAGTCAAGTTACACACGTCATAACCCTATAGGAAAGAGGAGCAATAAAAGAGCAGCAGCCAGAGACAATGTTAGAGGTACAGCATACAGCTGTCGGGTGACAGCTGGCTCTGCAGGACTGATAGGCCCAGAACTAAACTCCCCAGCCCGGAGGAAAAGCTGGCAGTCACAACAGGAAGCCAAGGGCAATTCCTTAGTCATTGCAGAGGGTTTGAATTTCGGCTTGTGTGCAGCAGAGTTCTTTGCTCTGCACTTTACTGGTGGGCATGTGTGCTTGCCTGGCTTTTCTCTAAGAGCGTATTCCCCTCTCTCCTTCAGGTCTGCATGATCTTTAATGCTGGAGAGCTGACACTGGTGGAATATGGAAGCAATGACATCCTGGGGGCTGTCCGCACAGAGTTCATGAACCCTCATCTTGTCAGGTAAGCGAGTGTTACACCTGCCTGCACGGCCAGTGCAGGCATTTGGTGAGAGTGACCCCAGGTACGTACACTTGAAAGAGTCCCAGTCTGGGGAATGCAGCCCCCCAGGCACTGGAACCTGGGTGGTCTGACAGTGACCCATGGAGGGTTTTAATTGCTCGGTTACACTTATTAGATTAGATATTAGGAAAAATTTCTTCGCTGAAAGGGCTATCAGGCACTGGCACAGGCTGCCCGGGGCAGGGGGGAGTCCCCATCCCTGGAGGGACTGAAGAGCCATGGAGATGTGGTGCTGAGGGACACGGTTTAGTGATGGACTTGGCAGTGCTGGGTTAATGGTTGGACTTGATGATCTTAAAGGTCCTTTTCAACCAAAACGATTCTGTGATTCTATAATGATTGTAAAGTTTTAGAAGCAGAAGAGCCCATTTTCCTCTGGTACTTGCTTATTGAAGCCTGACTTGGCTGTTGCTGAAGAGGGACTTCCTGTGCATGTACTTGGCATCTCTGCATCCAGCTGGTCCTGGTACAGCTTTATCAGGGACTCTCGATGCCAGCAGGACCTCCTCTGTCCCTCTGGAATACTGTACTCCATTTCCAGTTTGAGGGAGGATCATGGGCTGCTCAGAGGTGGGAGCAGAGTAAATCGTTTGCTCTGGGGGACCTTGGTTGCAGAGAGGCAGCTTCCAGAGTGAAGCCATGGATCAGAAAGGTTTGTTCTCACCTGAGGCAGCCATAGATGACGTTCAAGAGCCACAGGTCAGAGAACTGCAGGTGACATGTGCTTGGGGAGGCTGCAGGTGAATCTGGGAGGGACTGCATGATTCAGTCTGAGAATTGAGAGGGCAGGAAAGGTAACAGTCATCGTTCCCTCCATTCCTAGTGTCCGTATCAATGAGAGACGGCAGCGAGGCGTGAAGGAGAACAAGAGACTGGCTTATCTGATAGACATCAAGACCATAGCAACAGGTGAATATAAACCTCCCTCTCCTGTGTTTTGGCCACCCTTCCCGATTCCTTTTCACTTTCTATGCCAGGCAGCAGATCCCTGAAGGTTCTCTCTCACTCACTCTGCCAAGCAGCAGATTCCCGAAGGCCCCCTTGGCATTCACAGATCAGGCTGCCCTGCTGGGGGCAGGTGTGGGCACAGCTGAGGCATGGCTGTGGCTCTGTCCTGGACCTGAGGTTCCGTGCAGTTCAGCAGGATGACATTGCTGCCTGCACTGCCTGTGGCCTGTGCATGCTCACGGAAGGGTGGAGGGGGTTACTGCTGTTGATAAGGCATCAAGATAAAATGTGAGTGCACTCTGCTTTTCATGTCGCAGTGTGTTTGCCAGGGGGTCTTCCCCTAATTAGGTTCCAGGCACCTGATCCCCGCGAGACAGCTTGGAATGTTCAGCACTTTGGGGCACATCAGCTACTTACACTGTTTCCTTTCTTTCCTGCCCAAGTGGACCTTGTTGGTGGCTACAACATTGGCACTATCAGCCATGACAGCAAGATTGCCTGGCTGGAGCTGAATGAAACGGGCCACAAACTGCTCTTCAGGGACAAGAAGCTGAGGGTGAGGCAGGCAGTGTGACAAGAGGGCATGCCTGGGGAGAGGTAAAGTGATGCCTGAGTGGAGGGAGGGAGGTGAGAAGCACAACTGAAGTACTTGTGATCTTCTCACTGCTCCTTTGAGCAAAACAGACCATGTTTAAAGTTGCATGAGCTGGCATCATTGCAGGTTTGGTACTGAGTCAGCTCATTCTGAAGTCAGTTACTAGACATCTTTCTCCATCTCCTCACATCTGAAAATGAAAATCGTAGACTCTTCTGCTGTGAGATGGAGACAAGTGGGTTCATCTTGGGATGAGGACCCTAATGTTGCACTTAAATGTGTGAATTCAAAAAAGGTGTTCTCTGCCACAGCTTGACTTGTGCCTGTAAGATGAGCTGTCTAATTCTCTAAAACAAACAGCACAGTCACAACCAAGCAGCTTGTTCGGTCTGGCCCTTGCCTCATGCTGATTCCCAGCCCATGGCTGAATGTTGTCTGGGAGAGAATTAGTAAGGCCAGCACAGAACTGTGCCCAAAATCATGGCAGTGGTTTCACCCTGCAGATGATGAAGTGCAGTTACTCAACTCATGTCCTAGCCACGATTAGTTTAGTTGTACAGAGAGAGCTGAAGCAGCTCACTGCAGCAGGCAAGAAGATGTATTTATCAATTGTATTACAGTTCCACTCGGTTCACTGTCGAGCCTTTTTCAGCATTACCAAAGTAAGGCTCCTTGACTGCTTGACTTCATGTGCTCCTCTTGTCACAAGAGTGTCCTGAGAAGAGAACACGACCTTCTTGACAAAGGTGTCATTCAGATCTAGAATTTCTATGGAGGTGTCCCAGATGCTGTGGCAGACCCCAGCTCGTCACAGGATGGTTTGAATTGCTTCAGAGTTCAGATCCCACTGGGGACTGTCAGGCTGCAGTAAAATATCTCCATGTTGGCTGTACCTCTCCCGAGTCCAAGGATGGGTGAAGCATTATGTTCATACATGCGTATGTGTTGGAAATCCCTGAGAACTTTCTCAGCCTCATCTCAGAAGGAGCTCTGAATTCACCCCTCACATTTCAGACAGGAACCCCAGGCTTCTTCACTGAGGTGCTCCTCCTTCATCATTTTTGGCAGCTTGTTCCCTTAAGATTGCATCACAGATTGCAGGGGATGCAAAGATATCTTCTTGCCTAGGAATCACAGGTCTCCAATGAGTTCCTTGTCTGCTTGTTACTGCTCACACACAGGCTGATTCACTGCTGCCAAGCTTATCAGCTAGAAACTAGAGTGCTCAACTGTGTCGCCAAAGACTGCAGTGCATACACCTGCCACCTCCTAAACTCTGTGCCACAGGTTCCTCTCACAGGAGCGTGCTGGAGGTATTCTTTCTTGCACAAAGTTTATAGTTCTGGTTCTGGGCCATCACAGAACAAGGACTCCTACAAGTACTTTGTGAGAAGAGAAATAGAAGGAGCAGCCCAATGTGAGTTTGCAAAAAATGTGATGCCCATATCTGCATTAGAGTGCCATTCTAATCAAGAGCCTCTTGACTCTCAGAAGGAGGATTGGTCCATGTCTGCAGCTCTTTATGGCACTACTTGCACATATCATAAAAGTGTCAATCAAGAAAGTCTTTCACTATGGAGGAGACTGAGTCAGTGCCCATAGCCAGGGCTTCTGTTTGGGCTCTGCTGCAGTGATACTCTTCAGAGAGGTACTAACTGCAGCCTCCACCAGATGAAATAGGCTTCTATTTGTAAGTGATGTGTACATTTCCACAGAGCTGGATATGTCCTGTCATGTGAGGAGAACTTTCCCAGCAATATATCTTTTTATATTTATTTCTGCTATATTTGGCTCCTCTAATTTACTGTCTCAACAAGGGGCAGTGGCATCATCGAGATTGCTGTTGCTTCTTCTGGCTCCTTTTCAGGCCTCTCAAGAGGCTTCATAGACAGCTCCTTCATGAAATACTGCCACCAGCTTAAATCAGACAGTACCACCATCCTCCTAAGCTATGTCTGTCTGTATTTCTCCAACCAGTTTGGTACAGATTGAAACAGGGACTTTCTGGTCCTCTTTTGACTGGTATGTCATGAGACTAGCACAATTCTCTCTTCTTTTTCTCATCTTTTCTAGGTGAGGACAATTATGACAAGGAGCAGAGACAGCTTAGGGCTTTTAAATTACAAGGCATCATACATCTTAGTTATGGCATGTGTCAGGTTATACCTTCCAAATGGTCAGGTTTGTTTCAGGGCAGTGTATCCTACAAAAAAACCCACCTCACCTTATTGGTAACAGTTCTTGCAATAGGACTCTACCTAGGATGGACATTTCAGCCCAAAACTGCAGAGGGAAGTCCTTCTTGGTCCCTCAGTTTGTTTGCATGAAGGCCTTAAGACACCACTCTCCTGCTCCAGCTCTGCAACGGAGAGGGAACTGAAGTAGCACAAAGCATATTCTGCTGTATATACAAATGTGCCTAGCAATAAGGAAGGCAGGAACTGAGCATGCTGCTTAAAATACTGCACAGGTTAAAATGGTCTTAATTCTTGGATAGTAATGTGTGTAAATAAGAGTGTGGGAGTTTGGGCTATGTATCTTGGAAAAAGTCTGATTCCTGGTTGGTAATATCTGTCTACAAGATGCTTGCTCAGATGTTCCTACCATGTTCATGTGAGCTAGCAGCCCAGCCGTGAGCCCAGCTGAGCCCTTTTCTCCTCTTCCCCCCTCTAGCTGCAGCTCTGTGACATTGAAAGCAGCACCAAGACTGCCATTCTGAACTATTGCTCCTATGTGCAGTGGGTTCCAGGCAGTGATGTGGTGGTGGCTCAGAACAGAAACAACCTCTGCATTTGGTATAACATTGATGCTCCAGATCGAGTCACCATGTTTCCTCTGAAGGTAAAACTCTGGAGACTTTGATGACCTCCAGCAGTTTCTGTTACTTCTTGCAGATGTGTGTGGGAATAGTTGGGGTGGTATTGCAGAAGGGAGGCAGCAGGGAACTGCTAGTTTCTTCTGGACAAAATACGAGCTCATCTGTCAACCTTGTGGCAGGCATTTCTGGCAGAAGATGGAGATAGTTAATATAGCAAGGAGCTGCTCAGTGGCCTTTCCTTCCCTCTGGTGAGATAAGGACAATGTCTGCTCAGTGGGATGAGCTCATTCAGCAGGCCTTTAATCAGCAGAGCTGTCACAATGCTGTCCTCACATCCCTGCTGCCCCACATATTTTCAGAGAACATGGAGGTGTTGATAGCTGCTACTCTTTCCAGGGAGATATTGTAGACTTGGAACGGAATGATGGAAAGACTGAGGTGATAGTATCTGAAGGGGTGAACACTCTGTCCTACACCCTGGACGAAGGCCTCATCGAGTTTAGAACTGCCATGGACGATGGGGATTATCACAGGTAAGTGCTGGATACACCAGGGGTGATGGCAGGGAGCCCACCTCACATAACAGACACACAAGAGCTAACAGTCCATGAACTACAGCAGCACAGCTTTCCACACAGAGCTGAAGGGCTCTGAGCATGATGTTGGTGCCAGATCTGGCTATAATGCATAGCAGAGTCCTTCAGGAGTGGATATTCAGTTTTTTCAGGCTCACAGCTCTGTGGTTTCAGACTCTGGAGCACAAGAGCCTGGCCAGTCTGGTCCCTTTGGCACTGACAGAAATTCACTGCAGGCAGTTTTCACGTAACTGCAGTGAGTAAGTGTGTCTTCTGAGGCAGCCAGATGTGAAGTGGTACTCCAGTGCTTTTGCTGCTTGCCCCTCTGGGGATGGTGCTGGGTGATGGAAACATTCAGGGGCTTTGCAGAGTTAAAACTGACTGCCTAAAGCAGTCGTGGTAGCCACCTGGGCACTGATGACATTATTACAGGGCTTTAAAGTGGACCAGGGAAGAAAATTTCACATGTTTGTAGCACTGTTACCACTTGAGAGACTTCCGTGCACCAGGGACTTGCCTCAGACACACCACTTGGGACTTACCCCACACTGCTACAGCCTTCTGCTGCTCATATGCCTTAGCCCAGACAGGGATCATCTAGATCTCTGCATTTATCCCCAGTGTTCAGGCCCTGGGCTACCCAATCCTCTTCGGAACTGTTCACACCCAGCTTGCTTTTTCAGTGCAACTCTTGTTAGGAAGCTCCTGTCTCAGCCTGGGATTTTCCTCAGAGCTCTTCTATTCTGTTACTGAAGGTCTGCAAATCTCTCTGTCTCAAGGGCTACTGCATTTTTGGAGACACTGGATATGTCCAGAGAGCCTGAAGCCATGTGGAGGACGCTGAGCAGACGGGCGTTGGAAGCTGGGCAGCTGCACATTGCCGAGAGGTACAGGAAGAAGCTGTAACATCTTTCTCCCTTAAACACTCTCTTTGCTGAATCCCTCTCAGAAACCAGGGTCTAACTAAAGGTGTGACCTTTTTTGTGGCCTGGAAGATTCACTGCACTGGAGAACCAGGTGTTCTTTACTCCAGGCCATGACTTTGCCCTTTCTTCCTAGCATGTAGTGCTAGAACTGAGGACAGGAAGACATCACTCTGTAGCATTCGTTTCTGCTGATGGCAACCCAAAGCAGTGGATAGCCAGGCTTCAGGGAGCTGACCGACACGGGCAAGCTCAGTGCATCTCTGAAGCCTGGGGAAGTGAGGCATGAGCACTGGTCATGTCCATGGCTTCTCCCATGGAGCAGGGCTAGAGGGCACATCTGAACAAATGGCAAAATCCTTCTCTTGAAGCAGGCAGGATTACCCCACCTCTCCAGCTTGCAGAGCTGGGGCTGCTGCCCAGGTTCTGTTTTTTTTTTTTCTTGGACCAAGAGCAGGCAACAAAACCCAGTAACTGACTCACTGCTTGGCTCTTTCCAGGTGCTTTGCAGCTCTGGGCAACGTGGCAAAGGCTCGATTTCTGCATGAAACCAATGCCATTGCTGACCGGGCAGCTCAAGAGCACGTAAGTCAAACTTCTGCTGTGCAGGGCAGCTGCTTTCCTGTGAACACTTGCATGCACATTATCTTCTGTGTCCACGCTCACCAATATCCTTCTGCAGACCAGTACCTCGTCATGTAGA
Source organism: Podargus strigoides (assembly GCA_028020825.1). Classification (NCBI taxonomy): domain Eukaryota; kingdom Metazoa; phylum Chordata; class Aves; order Caprimulgiformes; family Podargidae; genus Podargus; species Podargus strigoides. Next base: position 116,440 of record CM051619.1, read on the forward strand.
AACTGCTGACGTAGTCCTTCATCCATGCCTGCCAGGTCCCTCTCTGGCTAGCCATTCATAAGGCTCCTGTCTTGTCACTTCTGGGATTCTCGTCCATCTTCTTCAGTTTCTGCAGTGCCACAGACCCCACCTGCTGTCATCTCCCTTGTGTCATTCTTTCCCTCAGACTGATAGAGCTAACTGATTTTGTCTGCAGGGTGGGGATGGTACAGACCATTATCTGGTGCGTGCCCGCTTGGCCATGCTAGACAAGAACTTCAAGCTGGCAGAGATGATCTTCCTGGAACAAGTGAGTAAAGGAACAAGGAGCAGAAGAGGTCTCATTTATTTCTGAGCAGGGCCGTTTGTGCCCCAGTGTGAAAGAGAAAAGGAAGAGGTTGCTTATTCGTGAGAGAAGAGTTTTTGCCCTTAAATAGAAGGCGGAATTTCTTGTTCCAAGGTGTAGGATTGCCCTGAGGTGCATGAACAGGGTGAGGGAGGATGTATATCCATGTAAGGGGGACAATACACTTTTTCAAGTGTTTTCCACACATCTAACCCTGCCCACTGTGAGAGCTCAATGGCAGTGGGTCTGCTAAATGGAGCCTTCAGGCTGACGCTCTGCTCTGCTCTCTGACACAGAACGCCACAGAGGAGGCCATGGGCATGTACCAGGAGCTGCACATGTGGGAGGAATGCATTGCAGTTGCTGAGGCCAAGGTACAGAACACAGCTGCACTGGACCGCGGGCTGGGCTTGCTTGATACGTCTTCTGGCTGGGAGTCCCTTCAAGGTCTGGGTTCTCTTCACCTGCCTTGTCAGGACCTCACTTCTGCTTGGAGGGGCTCCAAGCAAAAGGGAAGGTTGCACTGATTAAGTATGGACGTGGGTGAAGAGAGAGGGAGAAAAGCTACTGAAATTGGTTAGGAGTATCTAAGGCTTCAAAAAAGAATGGGTGGTGCAGTGGTACACAGGGCTGGCACTGTGGTATCTTCTGACTAGGCAGCAAGGGGTCTGGTGCCATGAGCTAGCTGTTCAGAGCCTGCAGGATGAGCAGGACAACTCCTTGCCTTGCCCAGGTCAACCAATGCTGCATTTCTCAACAGGGACACCCGATGCTGGATAAGCTGCGTCGGGATTACTACCAGTGGCTGCTGGATACCCATCAGGAAGAGAAGGCTGGGGAGGTCCAAGAGGGGCAGGGTGACTACATGGCAGCCATCAGCTTATATCTGCGGGCAGGGCTGCCAGCCAGAGCAGCACGGCTGGCCATGAGCAGGGATGAGCTCCTGACCAACAGGGATATCATCGACAGAGTCTCCACGGCACTGATCCGAGGGGAACTGTATGAACAGGTGAGTGGCCCACCCCAGTGGGCTTTCTTCTTTGTGGCATCAAAGTTCTTACCCTGTCCACTGCATCTGTGAGATGCAGGGGGACGGAGCTGGGAAGTAGCAGATGTAATTCTCTGTTGATAAATTTGCAGTTAATGTTTGGGAGAAAATCCTAACTGCATCCATTAGGCACAGGTAAGGTCTGGAATTACTGTTATTAGTCAAGGACGAGATCACAACTCATTGGTGACATGTCTCTGAAACATCAGCTGAGTGTTCAGTCATAGTCAAGGAGGCTCCTGGGAAGGTAGGAGCCAACAGGGAAGGAGTTGTGAATCAAACAGAAAATCACTGTGGTATCACTGTGAAAAAAAAACAGTTCTTTTTGCTGGCCTGTTTTATGTGCCCTGTTTAAATTACATTTCCCCAGGCACATTTACCTTTGGCGTTTTCTGACTGTTTCATTTTGATCCAGGAGAATTTTGTGCTTTTCCAAACCTGTCACCTTTTCCTAAGCCTTCAGTTGAAAGAGAAACTGTGGAACTCATTGCTGCCAGATGTTCTGTTTCCAAAAGTATAAATGGTCCAAAACTGATTAGACAAATCATGGGGGTGGAGTCTGTCAAAAGCCATTAAACATGATGATGTGAGGGCATCACGACACAAACTCAAGAAGCTTCTACAGTGCAGGTTGTCAGAGACGGATAGATATAATGGAGGAAAGGCTCGTGTATACTTGCTCTGTTCTTACAGCCTTTCTCTAGACGTGTGTTCCCCACCATTCAAATGCTGAAGGGAATGAATCTTTGGTCTGCCAGGGTGGCCTTATATTATGTTCTAAGTTCTACAGGCTTTGAGCCTCATCGCACCCTCCTGGCCACTACCCTTTCCTGCAAGGTAAAAACCCACTGCAAGAGGCTGAGCTTCCCCCTTCACTACTCAGGGCTCCCGTGTGATCATCTTCACAGCAGTTCCCAGGGGCTGGGGCCGTAGAAAAGGCTGTTGCTGCACGAGTCACCCTGCAGAGAAGGGAGGCTGCCTCAAAAACTCATATCTTGCTAGGAGATGGCACCCCAGAAAAACGCTTGGGCTGTGTCGATCGGCAGAGAGGACAATGACCTCGGCACACGCAGGCTTTCCTAGAAGGTCCCTTTATCCCCGTGCTCTCGGTTAGCGCGGAAGGCATAGCTGATGGAGAAGTCTGTGTGACAGGACTGACAGGCTGTGTACATGGGACTGGTTGGATACGTGATGGTGTGAGGAGATAATGGCTCTGACAACTGGCAGCTTGTATTTGTCATTAGGCTGGAGACCTGTTTGAGAAGGTCGGGAACCCACCGGAGGCTCTGGAGTGCTACTGCAAGGGCAGCGCCTTCCTGAAAGGTAGCGTGCCAAACGTGTTCCTCCCGTCCGTCCCGAGCAGGAGCCTGGGTGCTCTGGCCTGGTAGCAACGTGAGCTGTTGTCCTGGGGCCCAGCGATGCCCAGGTGCTCTGAAGCTTCCATGTATCATCTCATTCATATGTATTTATTTTTCACATGACTGCACACACAGTCCCAGAACAGCATCCTGTTCCCAAGGCCTTCATCGTGCTGGTTGCACCAGCATGGATTTGGTCTGGCTCTCCAGGGTCCAGGGTCCAGACTGCTGGGCGGCCTGTTGGAGCCGGAGTGGGTTAGACAGTGACCATTCCCCTCCCTCTGTGCCCCATCCACGCCCCGTGTTCACCTCACAGTTCTCCTTCCCTTGCTGGACTGGGGGTGACAGCTCTCGTGTCCCCTTGCAGCCGTGGAGCTGGCTCGCCTGGCATTTCCCGCAGCAGTTGTGAAGCTGGAGGAGGCCTGGGGAGACCATCTGGTGCAGCAGAAACAGCGGGATGCTGCTATTAACCATTACATCGAAGCCAGGTGGGGGCAAGTGATAGCTGTATAACCAGCAGCAGCATAACCTGGCAAGCTGTGAAGTTGATACAGTTTGCTTAAGCAAAGGGGGCTGAGCAAGCTCCCTGGACCCTGCTTTGCCAGTGCTGATGTGCAGTCTCTGCTGGCCCCAACCGTGGATGCCTTCCTGCATCTCTCCCAACATCTTTCATCCCTGATTGCTCTTCCCTCTGTCCTAGTTCTTCATTATTTCCCTGTAGCTTTGCCAGTTATTCAGATCCCTTTTGCTGCTCTAACCCAGGAAGAAGAATCAAGCAGCAGATGACTTTGGTCTCCCTGGCTTAACTCAGCTGGAGGAGATGGCTGCTGGCTGGCTCTAAAGAGTTACCCTTTTGATGCTAGGTGCTCAGTTAAGGCCATTGAGGCCGCCTTGGGAGCCCGGCAGTGGAAGAAAGCCATCTACATTTTGGACTTGCAGGACAAACAGACAGCAGCCAAATACTACCTCCAGATTGCCCAGCACTATGCAGCTTTACAGGAGTATCAGGTGAGGCCACAGCCCACAGGCGTTGCTGCTCTGTGTGTCCCCGGGGACTCCTGAGTGTGGTCATTTCCCTGCAGGTTGCGGAGGAGCTGTACATCAAAGGAGACCGGACCAAGGATGCCATTGCCATGTACACACAGGCTGGGCTCTGGGAGCAGGCTCACAAGGTAGAGTCAGAAGCCCAAGCCTCACCCCGCTTGGTGAAATGTCTCTCATCCGGAGGTGGTGGTGAGGGGCATCCAGTAGCCAGCAAGAAGCCAGTCCCTGGTATTGGCATCCCCTCTGTGTCCTTCCTGACTTCAGCAGCCCCGCGGGGGTGCACCTGTGTGCTCCGATGGGGATGGTCCTGTGTGCTCTGATCCCAGTGACAGATGTCTGCCCATTATCTGCACAGCATGTAGCACATACACCTGTTTGTGAGGGGAAGGAGACTGGTTTTCCCCTTCTCCTTCACTACCGTGTCTAACGGAATTGCTGTGCAGTGTGCTGTAGTTTCTCCCATGTGTGTTCCTTTTGGCAGCTGGCAATCAAGTGTATGAGTCAGGAAGAAGTGTCTGTGCTCTATGTGACCCAGGCCCAAGAGATGGAGAAGCAGGGCAAGTACAAAGAAGCAGAGAGGTGAGCATCTTCCTTGGTACTAGTCCACTACTGAGCCTTGGAAAAATGGCTGCAGTGAGGAGGAGCCCTTTCCTGGGCTGGGAGTAGAGTTTGGGGCCAGGGTTTGGAAAGGTCAGAGGTACTCTCTCCACACGTGGAGACCTAGAGCTGATAGTTCAGAGTTCATAGGAAGAGAAGTCACTGACTATTGGTGTACCTGTGTCCACCAGGACAGAAAGGAGGTCCGTGAGGGTGCAGCTGTCTCATGTAGCAGAGAAAATAATGGCAAGGCTCTTCCCCACTGCTACGTCTGATCTGTCACAGTCAGCTGAGGATAAGTTATGGAAAGTGGAGTGTTCCCCATGCAGGTTACTAATAATGTCAGCTCTAGATTAATAACAAGACAGTAAGATAAAGGGACAGACACAGCTGTGTACCTGATGCCATGCTGCCTGACCTCAAGGATGCCCAGTTCATCAGAGGGGGCGTTCCAGCTGGAGGTCACATTGGATTTAGTCTCTCTGCTGGCCTGTAGGACTAAGTTGAGCTGACATTGTCCTGTTGCCATCCCAACAGGACCGATAGCCTTAGGTTGGAGGCCAAGGTGAGAGCAGGTCACAGAAGCACAGGTGATCCCTCCAAGTCACAGCTCAGGTTGACAAGTGAGGATGGAGGGGATAACTTTGCCCTACTGCAGCTGATGGTAGCACAACAGAAGGGCTCTGTGTGAGCAGTGTTCAGCCTTGCAGCCCGCACCAGTCACACCACACACCAGGCACGCCTTTTGGCAGTGTGCTCAGGACCCGACTCCAGCTGGGCAGGGTGCAGAGAGACTCTGAGGACTGGTCGTGTCCTTGGCTGAGCCACTTGGCTGTGCTTGTGTTCCCAGGCTGTATGTCACTGTGAACGAACCCGATTTGGCCATCACCATGTACAAGAGGTGTAAGATGTATGATGAGATGGTTTGCCTCGTGGCCAAGTACCACAAGGACTTACTCAGCAATACCCACCTGCACCTGGGCAAGGTGAGTGCATCTCATGGCAGGGAAGAACTAGACCATGCAGGGACAAGAGTGGCACTAGCTCATTGCCTCTGATTGCAGGAGCTGGAGGCAGAGGGACGTTTACAGGAGGCCGAGTACAACTACCTCGAAGCAAAGGACTGGAAGGCCGCAGTAAACATGTACAGAGTGAATGCTATGTGGGAAGAAGCTTACAGGGTAATCACCACTTCACCGCTGTCCCACTGTGCAGGGGCCGGGCTGTGGCTGTGGGATCCTGGTGGGAACTGCTCCGTCTCTCTTCACCACAGAGTTTGAAGACTTGGCACACACTGCCTAGCTTCAGCACATGGCACAGCACTGGAGGTGCTTGTGCCTGGGGCTCTGCAGCATTGCAGAGCAATGCGGGGCTTGAGCCTGAGCCACTCTGCCACGCTGCCTTCCTCCAGGCACTGCTCTGCTCCTGGCCACTGCCCCAGCTTGTACCTCAGAGGTGTTGCTCTGCCCGTAGCCACCCTGTGGCAGCTCCACCCCAGCACTGCTCCCCTCCAGTGTGGGCACAGATTGCCAGGGGTCACTTCTGCTGTCCTAACAGTAGTGTGGCCATGCTGAGGAGGCAGCAGCCTCTCTTCTGCTCTGCTGTAGAAGCCTTTATCTCACTCTCCCCAGTCCAGGGGTGGCTACAGAAGGGTTCTCTCAGGAGAGAACAGTTGGTTTTGGTGCTCCCTCATGACAACAAGCATTATGTGAGAGGGGAGCCCTGGCTCAGCCTGCTGGAGATGAAATGGATGCATTGGGCTCTTCTGCTTTCTTTGCTTTGGACAGGTGGCCAAGGCACACGGGGGAGCAAATTCCTATAAGCATGTGGCCTACCTGTGGGCGAAGAGCCTGGGTGGAGAGGCAGCCGTGAAACTTCTCAGTAAATTCGGACTTCTGGAGATGGCCATTGACCATGCAGCAGACAGCAGGTAAGCAGGGCCATCAGCCCAGCACTTCTCTCCCATCTGCCTGACCCAAGAAAAAAGAGATGCCCCAAGATAACTGTGTGCCCCTGACAGCTGCGGGTTCAGGATATGGCCTGTATTTTTGACAGGACCTGCTGTATTCCCCTCTCTCCTTTCCCAGTGTCTTGTGCTCTACTGGTGTCTTGCTCTTGATGAGGGCATACAGCACATAGTCCTGCTCTCACCCCATTTTCTCTTTCATTGCAGGGTCTTTGAATTTGCTTTTGAACTGGCCCGCCTCTCCATGAAACAGAAGATGCCAGAGATCCACTTGAAGTATGCCATGTTCCTAGAAGATGAGGTAATCTTTCCCCCTGGAATAGGTGGGAGTTCTCTGGTCACTCAGGTAATTGAAGAGTTGTTCTTAAGGGCTGCTGCAGCAAGCCCTTTTCTGGCTGCAGTCACTGCTCTCCCAAAAGGCTCCACGATTACAGCCCCTCAGACATCTTTGTTTCATAAATCTTCTCCGCTCATGGTAGTAGAGGAGGTCATGCAATGGAGTCAGGGCATGAAGGCATGCTAGAAAATTCCTTCCTCTCTCCTAGGGAAAATTTGAAGAGGCTGAAGCAGAATTTATTAAAGCTGGGAAACCCAAGGAGGCAGTGCTGATGTATGTATCCTTCCCTGTCCTGGCCTGCTGCACCTCCTCTCCCCATGTGATGCCAGCCTGGTTGCTTCTCCAGCATTGATTTGCTCCATGACATCCCTCTTGTTACACCTCATGTTGATTCCCCTAGGTTTATGCATAACCAGAACTGGGATGCTGCACAGCGTGTGGCGGAGGCTCACGACCCAGACAGCATGGCTGATGTGCTCGTGGAATGGGCACGTTTTGCCTTTGAGCAGAGAGAGTTCCAGAAAACAGAGGCCTTCCTCCTGCAAGCACAGAGACCTGAGCTGGCTGTAAAGTACTACAAGGTGAGTGAACATCATTGCCTTCCTCACCAGACAAGAGCCCAGTTTGGATGGAGGAGGAGTGAAATCCATCTCCCAGCTCTCCCTGTCAGCTTAGCAGCCAAAGAGAAACCGTTTGTTCAGGTGATTCTGAGTAGAACTGAATTCTGGACTGCTCTGGAAGACCAAACTGGTAGAGATTTCACAGCATAGCTTAGCTCTGTCACAGCTCTGGGAGGAAGGATCTGCCAGAATATGGATGGTCCTGAGGGGCAGCACGAGTGGGTGTGTTTGGAGACTGTGAGTGCCCGTTCCACAGAGGCAGCTGGGATGGAAGAGCACTTTCCCTTGAGGTAGCTTGGGTGGATGGACAGACATAGGTGCCACTGTGGGGGAGGAAGAAATTGGATGGTGCTGCTGTGGATGTTTCTTCCAGTGGGTCCTCTGGCAAGATGACATGAGAAACTAGATGTGTTATGGGATGCCAGGAGTGTGGGTACACTGGTGACAATTTCTCCTCCCCATTGTGCTCGTGCAGGAGGCTGGGATGTGGAGTGAGGCCCTGCGGGTCTGCAAGGAATACGCGCCAGGTCGGCTGGCAGAGCTGCAGGAGGAGTGCAGCAGGGAGGCTGCCGAGAAGGGCTCCAGGTAAGGAATGCTGTGCTCAGGCTGCAGGGAGCAGCCAGGGAGCTCTTCCCCTAGGCCATTGTGCTGATGCCTTACAGAGATACCCCGACAGGACCCCTGGATCCAGTTGTGTCCTCCTTGAGGGCTCTGGACTTCTTAATGTGTAGATTTCCTAACACCCTTCCCCCCTGCTCTGGGAGACTCCAGGCTTTTTCTTGCCATCGAAAGCCTCCCAGAGGTCTTCTTGCCACTTGGAGTTCTCCGAGGTCTCCTGTGCATCTCCCCATGAATCAGTTCTCTCCTTAGCCCTGGCTGTGTGTGCTCCCTGTCACCCGCTCAGCCCTCTCTGCAGTCCCTGGCTTACTCCTGCTGTGCACCTCCCTGCCTGTGCCCTGCACGCTGCCTACAGCAGCTCTGTGGCAGCGTCCCAGCCCGGCTCACAGCCTGCACTCCTCCCTGCAGAGGAACAGAAGGGCTGCTGGAGCAGGCACGGGAGTGGGAGCAGGCTGGGCAGTATGCCAGGGCAGTGGACTGCTACCTGAAGGTGCGGGATCCCAGCAACAGTGTCCTGATGGAGAAGAGCTTGCTGAAGGTACAGTCGGGGCCGTGATTCCCTTCATCTGCTCTGCTGTCTAGGAGGTCTCCCGCCACCTGCAGTGCATCCCAGAGGGATCTCAGTCATTGCAGGGCACAAGAGAGGATCTGCAGGCCCCGGTGGCTGCAGGCTCTGAAAGCCTTCGTGGCCATTTTGTTGAGCCATGCTGGGCTGTGTGCTTATCCTGCCCTGCACTGACATCCTTGCTCTGGCACCGCTTCCAGCAGCGTGCCAATGTCTGTGCCCATGTCTTCCTGCACTCAAGAGCTGGACTTTATGACTCGGCCCTTGGCTAGATGAGCGCCCTTTCTTCTTTTCATGGCCTAAGTCCACCAGCCTTTGGGTTGTGTTCTTGTTTGTACTTTTCACTCACACCTGTGCCCTTTTACCAACTTCAGCAACAATTCTGTCCTTGTCTGATCTTCTCCCTTGTGTGAGAGTAGCTGGGCTTTGTTTCTTGGAATTGCTGAGGTGGGCTGTCATTTCTTCTCCCCTTCCCCCGTAGTTCAAGCGCTCCTGCCTCTCAGTCTTTTAGCTGGGACTGAGCTCTTCCCACCTTCATCCCTCTCTCAAACAGCTTTTATCACTTGTGCTGCTGACAATTTCTCTCCACAGGCTGCTGAGTTGGCCATTAAATTCTTGGGTCAGTCACAGAGCATGGAGGTGACGCGGACTGTGGCTCCTCAGCTGGTGGCCATGAAGAAATACAGTGTGGTGAGGGCTGACTCCTGCCCCCAGGCTCCTGAACCAGCAGTGACATAGGAAGGGAGAGATCTGTCCAAGGGAAGGAGTCCAAGTCACAACCTGGGGTGATGGGTGGATGGCCCTATCCTGAGTTAGGCGGTGCAGAGTCTTCAAGGAGGAAGGAGGGGAAGGGATCAAGTCCTGGAATAGTGAGAGAGCCAGGCCTTGGGAGGAGGCTGGAAGCAGAGAAGGGGGGTTATCTTTTGGGAAGAGACTTTCTGTTGTGCTGTGTGCTGGTCAGTTCCATCAGCACAAGTGCCAGGCTGGGCTGCAGGGTGCTGCTGGGGTTTCATCTCCCATGGGACTGTCTCTGGCCCTGCAGGCAGCTGAACTCTACCTCAACTTGGACCTCGTACAAGAAGCTATTGATGCCTTCATTGAAGGGGAGGAATGGAGCAAAGCCAAGCATGTGGCCAAGGAGTTGGACCCCAGGTTCTGCCCTGAACTCTAATGATTCCCTTCCTGCTCCCTCTCCCACCCCTAGATGGTCCCTTGTCCTGTCCTGTCCTGCTGCCCCCAGGCTCCCAGGATTCTCTCCACAGTGGCCTTCCTGTGCTCGACAGGGCACGTTCTGCACAGCTGCCCTCCGCAAGGCATTTCCCATCCTGACACTTTTCTGTTGCCACACATCCCATGGAAATCATTATCCCCTCTTGTCCCTTGGCATAACCCTGGGCATCCATTTCTTTCTGAAAGCCCTGCGATCCTTTTGTCTGCTCACACACTGCAAAGGGCTGGCTGGACCCGTTCCTTGCCCTTCTGCCGGGGCTCCCAGCAGCAGGCCAGGAGGACGTCACACAGCTCTAAGTCCTCTTTTTCCCAAAGCAGACAAAGTTGAATCTGGCCAGACACTCTTAGTCTTGTTGCCTATTAAGATTCTTTCTGCCCACTAGGTCAGAGGAGTATGTGGACCAGCGTTACAAGGAGTATTTAAAGAACCAAGGGAAGGTAGAGTCGGTAGGTATTTGGGATGTCTCACAGGCTAGGGAGTGATGTCAGGACTAAGCAGATCCTTTGGGCCTTTCTCGTGGGGCTTTTGCCTGAATGTGCCCACAGGTGAGGAGTCTCTGTGTGCCTGTGAGTCATGGTTTCTGCATTCCAGAGGGGTCACACCATTGAAGGGGAGGGACTGTGTTTATGTGAAGAAAAGGCCTGGGTGGGGTGATGCCTGCCTTGTCTGCACAGTGAATTTATAGTTGTTTCCATCCCCAGCTGGTGGGAGTAGATGTCGTTGCTGCTTTGGATATGTATGCAGAGCAGGAGCAGTGGGAGAAGTGCCTGGAGGTTGCAGCTAAGCAGGTGAGTGCCCGTGTGAGCCCTCGGGGGGCAGAGAAGGGGTCCTGGCTCTCCAAAGCAGGGGCAGCAGGAGGGAGAGGGCAAGGCAAAGCAGCCATTTCTGTGGGAGCACAGGGGGTCACTGCAGCAGCAAAAAAACACCTCTCCACTGCCCTCGTCTTGGCAGAACGGGCCTAGGAGGGAGGTGTTAGAACCCAGAAGCATATTGGGTTGAAATGTTGTGATTACTGGAGCATTGGAAAACGCTAAATGAGTTGTTTGGCCTGGAACTAATTGGTACCATGGAAACAGGGACTTATAACAGAAAGCCTTTCTGTGCATTCTTTGCAGGCCTAGTGTCAGTAGAAATGGGACATCTTTGTCCTGAAAGCAAATTCGACATTTTTTCATTTTTACTGACCTAAAAGTAGCAAAATTGCCTTTGCAGAATAATAAAAGGGAGAAAAGCAAAATGGAACCGTTTCACAGTGCTGTTCCAGTGCAGTGACAGGAGGAGAGGGTTCTAGGTTACCAGGATCTACTTGGAGGGTTTGTCTGTATTCAGTGGTTATTGCTTGGTTATTGGTTCAATGGTTGGTTCTTGGTTCAATGGTTATTGATAAAGGAGCTAAACTAAGGGCATGTGCTGATTCTTTGAAGTGAGCACTGTGAAGTGATACAAATGGTCTTTGTTGTAGTAGTTGTTGTCTTGGAGGCTTCTGTGCTGATGTTCTAATTATCAGGAGATCCCAGTGTTTGTCGTCTTCCATAAAGAATAACTTCACTCTCAATTTAATGGTAATGGCTTAATCAGTTTTACTGTCAGCCAAGCACAATGCTTCCACAATTAGTCCAAGAAGCTGTTAGTCTGTTTATGCCTCTGAGAGACCGTTAGCACCACCTACTCCATGACTGGTGCAGAATTTCATGGCTTTGACTCAGGTGTTCTGCAGTGATTATGCAGGAAAAAAACTTTCATTTATCAAAACAGGTCACCTGCCAGAGTTAATCTTCATCCCAAACTGACCTGCACCCTGTGTTCCACCAGCACCCACACCTGGCTGTTCCAGTTCTGGGCATGTCACTGGGGCAGTGATCTCTCTTGTGCTTAATAAGTTGTTTCCATTGCTCATTTTTTGACAGGACTGCACATTTTACTCCATGTCCTTTGTCTCGATCTGTAATTAAGCCCATGTGAAACAGGTCTGTCCTCAATTGAGTTTCTGTAAGGCCAACTACAGCCAGTTCTCAGCAAAGTGTTGATGTGACCAGCACATGCATGAGCAGCACTCCCAGGAGGCCTCCAGCCCCAGAGATCTGACAGCATTTGAATAATGGGCTAGAGCAGCCTCACAAATGATGAATGTCTTCAGCCCCCAGTGTGTGTCGGTTCATTCTTTCGTTAGACCGAGGGCTGGTTTCCAGGTGGTACTTGTGGTGTCACGTTGTGGAGATGCTGCATCCTTTAGGTATTTGCAGTATTCCTTTGGCAAGTGATGAACAGCTGAAAACCAGCATTATTTCTGTGTGTGGAAGGACCAGCACAGCATCAGCTGGCCAGGATTAGAGGTGTCACGTGGGGCCCAAAGCAAAGACCAGGTCTGCTGGGTGCAGTCTGTCTCCGATGACCTGGTCTCACCCTTTGGTATTCAGGTGTCTGTGTGTGTGCACACGCATCTGACATCATCCCTCCCGAGTGACAAATGCTCAGTTCATGAATCTCACACTGCTGCTTTCTGTGTCCCTTCTCCAGAACTATAAAGTCTTGCACAAGTACGTAGCCCTGTACGCAACCCACCTCATCCGGGAGGGCAGCTGGGACAGAGCCCTGAGCCTGTATGTCCAGCACGGAGCACCTGCCAACCCACAGGTAACAAAGACTGCACGACATCCCAGTGTGAGTTGCCAGAGTGTGCTGGGATCTGCGACATGAGTCAGGCTTCCAGTCCAGAACTGGGATTGCCAGGTGTTCCGCGTGCCCAGGCCACTGCAGCCCTGCTGTGGGTTCTTCCAGAGGCTCCTCAGCTAACGGCAATCTCCTGGCATCTTCTCCATGGGGACAGGCAGGGGAGAGTTGAGTATTTGTGTTTGTTTTGAACACCTTAACCATCAAGAGCAGGATAAAAGGAACCACGTTTGCCCCTCTGCAGGAAGCCTCGCACTCTTCCACATTTCCCTGCCTCGTCCTGTAGCACCCATTGCAGCCAGCGTTCTGCAGCAGTGCCACCATTCCCTCAGCCTGTGCTTGAGAGCTCCAGGCTTCTGGGGACTCCTCGTCTGGCTCCCTCAAGATTTCCCTCCTTTTCGTTGCAGAATTTCAACATCTACAAGCGTCTCTTTGTGGAGATGGTGAATGCGTCTGGCATGAACTGTGCCGAGGCCTATTCCAGCTGGGCTGACCTGCGGGACGTTCTCTTCGCTCTGGTGAGTGCGGAGCATGGCCACCACTGCCTGTAAAACTCCAGCGCTCCGGTGGCTCCTGGCAGGGGGGAAAGGAGAACCACGCCATAGCCAGGGGACGTGGGCAGTGTTCGTAGAACACAAGCTGAGGGGAAATGGGGAAATGTCCACAGCATGGACAGAAGGACAGGACAGCGTGAAGCAGGCATGGCTGTGTAGGAGGCCAAATCCTAGACGTGAGTCTGGACACTGTCACTTGCAGAGCTCATTGTCTCACTGCCACAAGGGAGCCTGTCACAACGTGCCCACTTTCCGTCCTGCACCCCTGTTCAGCAGCCTGGGTGGGACAAGGACCTGGGGAAAGCACAGCACTACTGAGTCCTCCCCATCTCTGCAGTGATGCTCAGAGCCTTCTGCTCCTTCCCTGTCCCAGAATACCTCAGCCAGAGCCCACGATTGCCTCTTCTCTGTTTCTGTCCCACAAGTACCCACCTCTAGCACAGACTAAATCCTCCAGTCCCCCTTTGTCCATCCAAACTCCCCCCTGCTTCCAGTGCTGTCTGTTGCAGTGCTGTTGGCTCTCCCATTCTCCCACAGCCTCCTCAGCTCTCCCCCCTCCTCCTCCAGCACTATGCAGGACCCAGTGCGCTGTAGGCCCAGCCCTTTTCCAGTCCCCAGAGGTGCCTGGGTATTCCAGATCCTTCTCTCTCCCAACCTTTCCCTGGACTCGAGTGGATGAACAGTGCCCTTGTGCTCTCATGTTCTCAATTCCTCTCCTTTTGTTTTCTCCAGTGTGAAAACTTGGTAAAGTCAAGTGAGGCAAACACTCCAGCACATGAGGAGTTTGAAACGATGCTGCTGATCTCTCACTACTATGCCACCCGCTCCGCTGCTCAAGGCGTGAAGCAACTGGTGAGGTTTTTGAGGTTCCTTTGCCAGGTCACCACCCTGAGTGCAGAACCCTGTGGGGATGTACAGGCTCAGGGCTATCCACAGCTCACTGTTCTACTTCAGGGCTCACTTACACATCATGGCTGCGTGAGGATGGGATGGTGATGATCTGGGAGCCCACCACTGAACTGGAGAGAGTCTTCTCTGTCTCCTTATAGTGGGACCTGCCCCCAGCCACTGAGGCTGACATGTAAACCAGTGGGAAGCTGATCTAGATGCTCAGTGTGACTTGTGAGAGCAGAGGCACCAGTAGAAATTTAGGGATCACACAATAATCTCCTCTTCCCAGGAGAGGCATTGCTTCCTCTTCAGTCGTCCTGGGCCGTGAGAGCTGCTGGGCTTCACACGCGGTCCTGGGAGCAGGTTGGCTTTGTGCAGGGCTTTGGGAGCTCCTGAGCCTCGGTGCTTGGCATCACACAGGGCTTTGCAGATACTGGATCTGTGTGCTGGGCCTTCTGTGGGGCTTTGGGAGCTCACGGGCCTGAGCACCGGGCCTCACAAGGCACTGCGAGTATTTTGGAGTCTGATGTGCACTGGGATTTGTTCCGGGCCACGATATATAGCAGAGTCCCTGCTGAAGTCTTGATCCACGGGACTGTGGCGTTGTGACAGAGCTTTGGATGAGTGGGACTGGAGCTGTGATAGAGAGGCTGTGAAAAAGAAAGGTTGCCACAGCTGGGACCACAATAAAAATCATCGGGGGGTGGGGCTGCCCCACGTCTGCCTGTGTGTGTGCTAGGGTCCACAGACATATCAGAGTGCCACGTCTGGTGTCTCGGAAACCCATACAGAGCGACACAGTTGTGGAATGTTGATGTGTTGGGTAGGAGGCCTTCTCACTTGTGGTGTGACGAGAACCCACCTGGCAAACAAACAGGAGAGTGAAATATCTGTTGAATTCCTCACCCCGCTCAAAAATTCTGATGTGATTGAATACAAGAAAAAGCTTACTGTGAGCGTGGCTGAACCCTGAACAGCTTGCTTGGAGAGGCTGGAGAGTCTCCGTCCCCTGAGATACTCAGCATGTGACCAGAGGTGTTCCTGAACCACCTGCTGTAGGTGGCTCTGCTGCGAACGGGGCGGGGGTGGACGAGGGGATCACCGGAGACCCCTTCCAGCCTCAACTGTTCCGTGGCTCAGTGGTGGGAGTTTGGCTGTGGCTTTTAGAGATAACAGCAAGGTTTATAATGCAGGAGAGCTTCACCTTCAGGTGACAGTCCTCCTGTGTGCTCACAGTGAGGGGACTGACGGTCACGACTGAAGTGTTCAACCTTTGTTTATTACTTGTCAGGAATATGGGGGTGCAGAGTCCTGGCCGTGAGCCTGGGGCAGTTTGATCTCATGAGATCCCTCCCGCCCCGATTGTTCTGTGCTGGCTGTTGTGGCTTTACTGTCCCCTGTGTCTGCAGGACACTGTGGCTGCCAAGCTGTCCATCTCCCTGCTGCGCCACACCGAGCTCCTCCCTGCAGACAAGGCTTTCTATGAGGCTGGGACAGCGGCCAAGGTAAGAGCTGCCCGCCAGCATTGCAGCTAAGGAGGGGGAGGACCCTGGGCTCAGGGGATCTCATCTTTACCTTCCCCTGTCCCTCCCCAGCTGCACTGGTCCACCAGGAGCCAGCCAGTGGCATCAGAGGCCTTTCCTCAAGCAGCTTGCCAGGCTCTGCGTTTTGTCATGGGATGGCAGTGGGAGGGCAGACCTGAGCGAGCCGGGGACATGAAATGCAGAGCTGGGGCAGTCCAGAGGCCACAATACTGCATGGCTCAGTCAGTGGAGATGCCAAACTCCTAACTGATCTGCCTTGCTCTGGGTACCCTGAGTGGTCCCTCACCCCTGAGGCTGCCGGCTCTGGCCGCCTGCCCAGACACAATGACACACCAAGCGCAGCAGCATGCCCTCACTGCCTGCTGCTGGCCGTGTAGTAATGCCTGGCTACAGCTTGTGGCACAGCCTGTGGCCAGTGGGCTGCTTGTCCCAGTGGCTGTGAAGTGGTCCTCAGGGATGGGGAGCTGGGATGTGCACTCTCCTTCCCCATTACCTGTGCTGTGAGAGGGATGCTGTGGCACAAGTGGAACCATGTCCTTCCCAGCCATCGCCCAGGCAGGAGGGCTGTGGCTGTGGAGGTGAGCTGCCCGGTCTCACGCGGGGTTCCTCTCTGTACTAGGCAGTCAGCTGGGAGAACATGGCCTTCATCTTCCTGAACCACTTCCTGGACCTCTCAGACGTGCGTATGGTCCGCGGGAGGGAGGGCTGTCGTACTTACACTGGCAGTGGGCTGTGGGGACAAGCCAGGCTCTCAGCCTGGCCAGGGCGCTCCTGAGGCTGAGGTGGCAGCACACGTGGAGAACCCTGACAGTGTGTGTGCAGGCACGGCACTGAGCACCCCACCCCAGCTGCGGAAGGACTCGCCGTGCAGGGCACCTGAGCAGCCCCGGCCACGTCACTCTGTGTGTGCCAACGGCACCGTGCATGCCAAGAGCAAGCTGGCCTAACAGTCGAGCCCTGTGGTCTTCACGGCTTCAAGTGCCATTCCAGCTTTCAGGATAATCTCACCTGAATTGTTCCAAGGGGAGGAACATTACCTGAGGAGTGGAGGGCATGGCCCGATGCCTCAGCCACTGTGATACAAGACGCGGTGCCCCCGTGCCGGTCAGCTCCTTCCTTGGCTGGCCAGTTGGTCACCAGCAAAGCCCAGGCCCTGGGAAGCTGACAGACCTCACTGTACCAGTCTTCCAAGGACTGTCAGCAGCTGCTGGGGGAAAAAAAGTTCCCCATTTCATCTTTCCCTTCTTTGAGGCCACCTGCCAAGTTTGAGTAGTACAAGGTTTCAGGGCACACGTCCTTTGACACCGGATGGCCATAAATGCCACCTCCCAGGAGGGCCTGGTCACCTCAGCACTGACAGAGAGAGGCATCAGCAGTGCAGATTGCACCCGCAGTTCCAGGGATGGGATTGCTTAGTGCTCCCCCACGTCTCCTCCTCAGGCCATTGACGAAGGGAGCCTGGATTCTCTGGACCACTCCGATTTCCAGGGCACGGACATTCCCTATGAAGTGCCACTTCCAGCCCAACAGCACGTGCCTGTGAGTGTCACCTGCCACCTCCTGCTCCCCTGAACAGTGATGCTGCTTCAGGGCCCTCTCCACACAGGGATGGGGCCAAGGGTGGGACAGCAGGCGCAACAGGAGATGGAAATACACAACCCACACCCACCCCCAATATACACGTGCTTGTGCACACATGCGTGCACCCCACCACCCCCAAATGTGCACACATGCATGTGTGTTTGCACGTCCCACACGCACATGTGTCCTGCTCTCCCCAGCAAGCTCCCATGTGCTGCGGGCGGGGTGGCAAGGTGTCCTGGGCTCTGCCCTGCAGGAGGAGAAGCGGGAGGAGGTCAGGGACTGGGTGCTCACCGTGGCCATGGACCGGCGGCTGGAGCAGGTGCTGCCACAGGACGAGCGGGACACGTACGAAGCCTCCCTGGTGGCAGCGAGCACGGGCGTGCGCTCCCTGCCCTGCGTGCTCACAGGTGAGCTCCAGCCCAGCTCGCGCACGCACCAGGCAGTCCGTGGTGCCACGCAGGGGGTGGGAAGACGCTGCAGCAGGGCCTGGGAGGGAGTTCAGGCTGTGCTGTAGGAGGCACAGGGGGGCTGTGGGATCAGTTCTGCTGGAGGAGATGTAAGGGCATGGTGTGTTACTGTGGGGTGACTGAGCCTGGAACAGGTTGTGCAGGAGTTGTGGCATCTCCATACTCGTAGATAGTGGAAAGCTGTCTGGGCACAGCCACCCAGCGTGGCTCTGCCTGAGCCGGGAGGGGGTTGGACCACACGAGGTCCCTTCCAGCCTCCACATTCTGCATTTCTGTGGCTCTGTGCCTGCTCAGTCTGGCCCAGCAGTGACACAGGGCACATGCAGTGCCTGTCCCTGCTTTGTCCCCCTCCACAAAAGCTGTCTACTCTGGCAAGTGCCGTCCCCACCTGCGCACTTCAGACAGGGGGGACTGAGCTGCAGGACTTAGAGTGGGTCGTGGGGGGTGGGGGGGGTGGGGCAGGGATGGCCTCAAAGGTCGGGAGCAGGGTGACACACTTGGGTGTCCTCGCCAGAAGGACAGGCCTCCGTTCCCTTTGATCCCACCTCTGTGGGCACCCCGTCCTCACGCTGCTCCCTAGAAGCCAGCAGCGTTGTTCCCCTGCCTTTTCCCATGGGAGCAGCCCTCGCCAGCTGGCCACGGCAGAGGGAAGGGGTGCTCGAGGCAGGGCTCTGCGGTGGGTCTCTGCTCGTTTCTGAAGGTGTCGCTGTCTCACCAGGGTACCCCGTGCTAAGGAACAGGATAGAGTTCAAGCGGCCAGGAAGAGAAGCCAACAAGGACACATGGAACACGTTCCTGATGGCTGTCAAGGTGAGCTGGGCACCCCGTGGGGCAGGGAGCTGGGCTGTGGGGTTTTCAGCCCCTCATGCTGACAAGAAAATATTGTCCTGCTGGGTGGAGATAGAGCGAACCAGGGCAGTCTCAGTGCACCCTCCATGCGCTGCTGGGCAGGGATTGACCTCACCTGGGAGCTGGGGCAGACCCGGCCCTGCCAGCCCCCAGGGTGCCCCCAGGGCTGGGGAGGACGGCGCTGCCCCCTTGCCACTACCAAGGCCTCTTTCATTCTCCAGACATCCCACAGCCCTGCGTGCCAAGATGTGCTCAAGTTCCTCAACGAGTGGTGTGGGGGACTCCCGAGCACCAGCTTTTCTTTCCAGTGAGCTGGGCTGTGGCAGCTTTTGGTCCTGTCCTTCAGCCCCCTCCACTCCCACCCCCAATAAACACATCTCCCAAGCCTGCTGTGCTCCTGGTCGTCAAGGGCTGCGGAGTCCAGGAACACGTGTGGCTCCCAGGGCACCGCACCGTAACCCCCGTACCCATGCGTCTCTTGGCCTCTGCCGAGCTCTGGCCCTCCAGCTGGCTGGGTGACTGTCACACTGAGTGTGTCTACATCCCTGTGCCTGGGGGGGGACAGGCGTGGAGATGGGCTTACACACCAGCTGCAGTCATGCCATCGGTGGGTCCAGCTCCCTGCCCCATCCTGGGCAGCCACTAGCAGCAGCCAGCATGAAAATGAGAAGTTTATTTACTAAGGGAAACAACAGAGGCTCACAACAAAGAGGTTCTTCATCTTCCACTGCTTGGCCTGCCCGAGCAGAGGCACAGCGAGCTCACCCTGCCTGCTCTGCAGCTCCCAGGCCAGCCCCAGCACCTCTGCCTGCCCCCATCACTGCACGTACAGGACTCACGGAGCCTTTTGTGTGCCAGCAGGAGCCTGGGGAGAGAGGGGGAGAGCAGCCGGGGCCATGGCCTCTGCGGGGCTGCAGCTGCCTGGTGCCCCTGGGCAGCTTCTGTCTGGAACCTGCAGGGTTTGGCCCAAGTGGGGCGGTGGGGCCGGGGGGAAAGGCACACTCCTTGTCCCTGAAGCCCACCCCACCCACGCCTACAGCCGGGCAGGGGCACGGTGCAGCTGCAACTTCACGTGGCTGGATCGCAGCAGTCCTGCAGCGCCACCGGGGAGCGGAGAGCACGTGTGAGCGCAGGGCTGTGCTGCAGGGCCAGGCGCACGCCAACACCTCTGCCAGTGCTGGGAGCGTGTGCCTGGCAAGAGAACGTTTGGGGGGCTGGTGTGGGCAGGGGCCCTCAGCAGAGCCCCCCCCCCTCCCGTGCCCCCAGCGCAGCCCCCGCGCTGCACTCACCTCTCCGGCTACGCACGCGTCTGGGCCAGCCCCGCCAGGAGCTCCTGCATCTCACGTGGTGGCCTCTCCTTCACTGGACTGGGCCCGGCCAGCTAGAGGGGAAAAAAAGAGGTGGAGGGTCACTGGGAGACGTGAAGGGTCGTCGGGATATGTGAAGGGCTGTCGGGACATGTGAAGGGCTGTCGGGACATGTGAAGGGCTGTCGGGACATGTGAAGGGTTGTCGGGACATGTGAAGGGTTGTTGGGATACGTGAAGGGTTGCTGTGATGTGTAGGGTTGTCGGGACATGTGAAGGGTCGTTGGGACATGTGAAGGGTCGTCGGGATATGTGAAGGGTCGTTGGGACATGTGAAGGGTTGTCTGTCGGGACATGCGCAGGGCTGTCGGGACATGTGAAGGGTTGTCTGTTGGGACATGTGAAGGGCTGTCGGGACATGTGAAGGGCTGTCGGGACATGTGAAGGGTTGTCTGTCGGGACATGCGCAGGGCTGGGCCAGTTCAGAGGGGTGGCGATCACTCGGGACAGAGCGGGTCCATCCGAGGGAGGAAGAGGAGGAGGGTTCCTCTGCACCTGCCCAGGTGAAGGGCGCCCGTCTGTCACCACCACGTCCAAACTTTACATCCCCCTGCACCCCCCGTCCCACGGCACGGGAACGGGGCCCGGCAGAGCCCAGCACCACCGGCACGCGGCGAAAAGGCGCGCGGGGAGGGACGGAGCGTACCTGCGCTGCGCCGGCACCGCGTGCACAGGGCCCGATGCCCCGGAAGATCAGGGCCACCAAACAGCACCTGCCAGACAGCACGGCCTCTGCGGCCGCCAGCGCCAGGGAGGGGACCCAGAGCGCCAGGGCCGTGTCCTGCGGAGCGGAGGGGCGCAGCGCCCTCAGCCCCCGGACCCCAGCGCGTGGCTCGGCAGCGGGGAGCGGGCGGAAGGGCGTGGGGGGAAGGCGCGGGGCAGCGGGACGGACTCACGTAGATGCGCGTGGTGTTGAACGGGCACTCGTTGGTGGCGATGGCCGCGCGGGCGTCCGCGGGCAGCGCGGAGCTGTTGCAGCCCCGGACGAGGTGCGAGCCCCGGCTGTGCACCGTGAGGGCGACGGCCAGCGCCAGCCCCGCGCTGCAGGCTGCGGACAGGAGGCAGCCGAGCAGGGACGCGCTCAGCAGGGCCCAGTGCTGCGGGCGGCGGAGCGGTGAGCGCGGGGCTGCCCGGAGCCGCCTGCGGGGCGGGCACACGCAGCCTCCCGCGGCCCAGCACGGCTCAGCCCCGCGCCCGGATGAGGCTTTTGCACCTTTCGTGTCCTTTGTCCCTCCCGCGAGCCCAGAGCCGCCGGACGGCCCCTTCCCACGGGCTCCTGCGCCCGGGGGGGCCCCCAGCGCAGGCCCAGCTCCACCGAGAGCCCCGGCCCCGCCAGCGCCCTCGCCCCTGCGAGAGCCCCCCCCCACGCCCGGCCGCGGCCGCAGCCTCGCCCTCCAGCCCCAGGCCGGCACCCGGCGCCCCCGCTGCTGCCCGCGACACCCGCCCGGTGCCGCCACCGCGCCAGCCGCCAGGCGGAAGGAGCCGCCGGGGACAAAGGTCCAGGGGAGCGGCTGCCGCAAGGGCCGTGCGGTGGCGAGGCCCCCCCCCGGCCCGCTCGGGTCCCTGCCCCCCGCGCCCCGCACTCACCAGGGCCGCGCGGGACCGGTTGTGCGACGCCAGGATGGCGAGGATGCCCACGGCGATGCTCTGCGGGGCGAGATCCGCGCTCAACACGCGCCCAGGGCACGGCCGGCTCCGCCCCGCCGCCCCCCGCCGCCGCCGCTCTCACCAGCAGCCCGGAGCCCACGGACACCACGTTGGCCACCGCGTACTCGGGGGTGACGCCGCGGCGGGCGCCGGCCACGTGCCGCAGGACCGAGCCGTGGACGATGGCGCCCAGCACCAGGCTGCCGTGGCCCAGCACGATGAGCCCCAGCCCGCTGCGCATCAACCGCCGCGGCTCCGCCAGCGCCCCCGGCCCCCGCCGCCCCCCGCGCCCGCCCGCCATGGCCGCCGCACCGAGAGGCGCCGCGGGCGGCACCGCCCCGGGGCAGGGCAGGCCCGGCCCCCGCCCCCCCGCCCGGAAAGAGGCTCCACTCGCGTATTTACAAAACAGTTTATTAAAAATAGGAAATGATAGAAATGAGATGCAGGAGCGGCCCCGCCCCGCCAGGCCCCCCCCGGGACGGGCAGGAGGGGCCGCTGCAGCCCCGCCGCCCCCAGACCCGCACACGCCGCAGCCCTGCGCCCACCGGGACCACCGCCGGGCGGGGGCGGCTGTGCAAAACCAGTAAACAAAGTGCAGCCGGGGGGGACGCAGCGAAGCGCCGGGGGCTGCGGGAGCCCGGCCCCCCCGCCCCCGCTGCCCGGGACACGGAGGGAGGGGGGGGAGCAGGGACGGGGGGCAGAGGCAGCTGCGGGGGGACAGAGGGGCGGCAGGGCCAGGGGCTCCTCCCTGCTTACCTTTAAATTAAAAAAAACCAACCAAACCCCAAAAAAACAACCCAAGAAAAAACCCCCATTTCTGTGCTGTGCAAAAGACACTTTGTACAATTCCAACAGAACAAACTCCATGCACACGAGGGGGGCGACGGAACCCCCCGCGCCAGGACCCGGCTCCCCGGCCCCACCTGGCACAATCCCAACAAAAACAGGGCTGGAAATAATACTGATGCGAAAGTCCCCTTTAATAGGCGCGGGGAGGATTGTCTGCGCCCCCGCCGCACATGCAGGGGCAGCTTCCAAGCGCTGCAGCTGGGGGCTGGCCGCCGCCCGACGCCGATGGATGGACAGACACAGGGGGGTCGCAGGCACCACCGCCGCGCCGGCCCCGGGGGCCGCGGGTGCTAAGAGGAGACAGTCACCGCTGTCAGGGCTCCGTTCCGGGTGTAGTAGAACTTGCTGAATGCTTCTTCAAGTAAACAGGTAAGTCTGCTCTGGTCAGCCTGGGAAGGACAAGGGACAGCGAGGGGTGAGCCCAGCCCCGCGGAGCCGAGAGCCGGCCAGGACGTGTCTTATTTCCCCTGCTTCCCTGGCCAGAAAAGGGAGTGACCCTTTTCTGAGAAAAGGGGCATAAATCGCGCGAGTTTGAGAAAGGAACGCAGACGCAGATCTCTGCCCGAGCCCCAGGCCTGCTTACCTCACTGATGAACCCAAGCTGGACCAGTTCAGCTGCCAGCTCCTGGATGTTGTCATCTGCAACACAGGGAGGGGCGTGAGCCACGGGCGGAGGGCGCTGCTGGCCCAGTGCACGGGGAATGGTACTTACTGGGCTGCAGGTCGCAGCTCAGGTGTCGGTTCAACTTGTCTTCCAGTTTCAGCAGCAGAGTTAACTGGGGGGTAGAGGAGCTCTCATGAGGGGCTGCCCGGTGGCCACAGCCAGCCAGGGGCACCCCCAAAACACCCAGCAGGGCAGGAACCGCCCTCCCGCAGAGCCCCACCGGAGCCCAAGGAACAGCCACATCCGGGTCCATCCCCAAACACAGCCAGCAGCACCGCTCTCCAGAGGAAGCCCCAGTTTGGGGGAGGGCTGGGAACACTGGCTATGCACTAGGTCAGCCACAGGCAGGGCCTGGGTCTGGCTTTGGGCCCCCCAAGATGGCAGCTGTGGCAGCAGAGGGCCTCGGCAGGCACCAGCAGCACCTCGGAGCCCCAGGCTCTGCGCAGCTGCCCGGGCACCCCCCGCCCCGCGCCTGGGAACGTACGTGGTGCTTCACTCCCTCCTCCACCGACTCGATGTTGCACTGCATCAGCACCACCTGGCAGGGAAGCGAGAGGCCGGTGAGCGCCGCGGCGCAGCGTGGCTCCCGGGGAGGGGAGCAGGACGCCCAGCTCTCACCTTGCGGGTCTCCACCTCAGCAGGCTCCGGGGTCGGGGTCTTCACGGAGGGGGGAGCAATGGGAGACTTCACCACCACCTGCTGGGGCTGCTGGGGCCGTGGCATGCCGAAGGCTGTGAGGGGGTAGATCCCGTTCCTAGGGGGAAGGAGCAGGGCCAGAGGTTACACCTCTCTGGATTTTTTCCAGTCTCACACACAGGTAAAGTTGCCTTTCAAAAAAAAATAATCCCTCTTACCTTACATCCTCCAGGAATTTGTCCAGCTCCAGTGCTGGGGATTGTGAGAAACTGGAGGGGGGAAAGAAGAAAAATAAATACTGAGGTGAGAAGTCATCTAAGAGAACCATCCACTCAGGTCTCTTGGAAGCAATTTCAAATCCCCGTGTCCCGCACTACGGTGTCCGCAGTCAGCGGCGGCCAAAGGCGAGACAGGCTCCGCTCTCCCCGTGCAGGAGGGAGCCCAGGACGGGGACATTTTAACTGTGGCAGGAGAGGTGTCCCCTGCAAACAGTTCATTGGGAGTGAGCCCAGGAGTGCCGCGTTCCTAGCAAGGCTCTTCAGAGCCAGCTGTGTCAGCAGGCCCGCGAAGCCCACGTCCCATCTCCGGACGAGCAGGGCACTCGGCCCCGCCAAGGCGAGAACCTCTGCAGCCGCCGGCACCGCTCCGGACCAGCAACGAGGAACTGCGCCTGGGGACCCCGTGGCCTGCCCCAGTATTCCTCACTGGAACTCAGGATACTCCTGTTCCCTCTGTAATTCCCTTTCCAGGTGTCTCATTCAGGTGGTGTCCCACAGGAAGCCTTCCTACCATTTAATTTGTAATCCCCCAGCCTCCAATTCCATTGAACGCTGGCGGAGGGAGGGTTCCTCACCACTGACGGTCCCTCTCTCCCTGCCTCCCTCTCCTGCTGGAACTCATCCCGTGTCTCATGCTCTTCTCTTTCTCACCCTCAGGAGCACGCAGCTCCTCCGGGTGGCGACCATTTCCAGCCCCTGGTGAAGTCACCAGGACTGTGTGCAAAGGGTGCTGCTCCGTGCGCGTACGCGGTACGGGTAACGCCTGCAAACAGCTCACTTCACCACCGTGACCTCCTCCCCCATTATGTGCACCCCAACCTCACATCTGCTCTCATCTATGGCACAAGGAGCTGGAAATGGCCTTTTCCTGCAGTGCTGCTTCGCTGCCTTCCTCCGGCAGAGCAGCAGTTCTGTTCCCTCACGCGAGCTGTCGCTGCCCTTTGCACGGCACGGGGAGCTGGCAGCACCACACCAGGCCACATAGGTACCCCATTTCTAACAGTACCCCATGACTAACAGAGACAGAGGTTCTTCTCCTTACTAATTCCCCAGTAAAACTTTCCTCACCACCTCAGCTCATTCAGCTTGTTTAGTTCCCACTTGACCACAGCTTCTTCACAACCAGTTGCAAACCCCCCTTTGAACTGCCAGTATCCCCCACACCACTGTCTCAAGACCACTCTGAAGGATGTCAGAGATGAGTGGGAGCCTGCACACTGCTCAAATCCCGCCGTGATCCCCACGAGTGCTTTGCTGTAGGCTGCACATCGGCCTCAGTTTCCCAGCCTGCCCTCCAGCGCTTTCCAGTACACACAACCTCAGTCACCTCCCCATCCTCTACTGCAGCAGGAGTTCTCAGCAAAAACTTGCCATTTTTTCTAGCAGCACAGGTTGCACAGCCCTCACGGCCCGGACACGATGCCCTCTGACATGCCACGGTCACTTACTTAGGGAGCCACCTCTGCAGCTTAAGTGGCTGCTGCCTGTTACCGAGAGCTGCCCACAACAGCCTTTCCCTTTGCATGCTGTAGAATGCTCCAGAAAACACTGAGGAACCGTTCCGACAGCATGTTGGAATTCACTTGACAAGCCCACAGCTGGCCCCAGTGACTTCCCCCCGCTGTTCACCCGGGCTTTGCTAAGGACAGTTCCAACTACAGCGTGTGCACCTCCCACCCTCCGGCTGGGGGACAGCTCACACCTCAGCTGTACAGAGCCTGTCCACAGAACACGAGTGCAAGGTCGTGTTCTGCCCAGCAGGTACCCTCCACGGAATTTTTTGTGCCTGGAGGAGAGCGAATGCTCCCGCACCAGCAGCACTACCAGCCCCCTTTTGTTTCCCAGTGGTGAACTGGAAGGGAAGAGTCCAGGTAGATCCTTCACCCCAGCGCCCTGGCCCTGTTCCACACACGCCTGAGCAGCCCCCTCCCAGCACCCCACGGGGTACTCACATCATCTTGACTCCTTCCCTGTCCACATGATTAATCTCTGCCAACACTGCACTCATGTCAAGGTTTTTCGTCATTTCTTCTAAAGCATTTTCAGGAATCATATCTATTAAGAAGAAGAAGTAGTTAGCCCTGAACTGCAGCTCCCTTCCAACCAAAGAAAAGCAATGGAAACCCCAGGGGCCTCAGGCCATCGAACGCCCGCCGGGAGCGGACAGGGACCGCGCCCCTCCCAGCCCCGCAGCGGCGCAGCACGCAGGGTCTGGTCCCCAGGAGGCCAGCTGCACCCACAGCCCGGCGCAGGGCGCGAGGCGGGGTGCCCGGGGACCCCGCACTCACGCTGATGTCCAACGATGCAGTGAGCGGCCAGCAGCTTCAGCGACGGCACCTCGAACAGCGCCGGGTGAAAGAGGAGCTCCCGGGCAGTGGGGCGCTTCCCGGGGTCCTGTTCCAGACACTTCTGAATGAACTCCTGAAAGACAGGAACTGCGTAAGGCCACGTGCAACGCCACGACATCCCGGGGGCGCGGACCCCTCCTCACTCACCCTCTGCAAGGGGTCCTCCAGCAGCTGGATGGCACTGTTGATGGCCTCCTGCGGCACGTAGGACGACTCCCCGTTACCCTGTATTTCCAGCACCGCCATCTGCAAACGCAAAGCCGCGAGTGAGGCTTCGCCGAGCCCCAGCACGCCGAGCAGAGCCCCAGGAGACCACTGCCAAGCGTGGGATCACAACAGACGAGCTGTTT
The DNA here is from genome assembly GCA_028020825.1 of Podargus strigoides. Lineage (NCBI taxonomy): Eukaryota > Metazoa > Chordata > Aves > Caprimulgiformes > Podargidae > Podargus > Podargus strigoides. Next base: position 142,846 of record CM051619.1, read on the forward strand.
GGTGCTACCTAAGGTCATGGTTTGCGGAGGCAGAGCGAGAGCGAGTGCCTCATTATGGCAGCTTGTTGCTAGCACCCACCAGATTGCCAGGGAGACCGAAAGCTACGCCAGCAGCATCACCTTAGACAGCAGGTATCTCCCTTTTGAACCTCATGATCCCCTGGCCTGTACTTCTGCTTGGTAATTCCCATCCTCTAAGTGGACCTGGCAGTGTCCCTCCTGGCTGCAGGAACACAGGACGGGCGGAAGAGCGAGCGCACAGTGCCACCCAGGAGTGGCTCCGGCCAACACACAAAGTCCCGGCTGGGAAGGGCTGCCAGGAGATCCCAGAGAACGTCTTGAGGTTCAACTCAAGTTTTACTTCCCAAAAGTTGTGTATTTCCACAGTTCTCTTCCTGCTTCACTTATGGGATGTGCAGCACAGGCTCAGAATCTTTGAGTTGGCTCTTTCTGACAATTCTTCCCAGAAAACACTCCCATTTCCTACACTTGGGCCTCCCAAGGACAGGGGAACCGCTAAGCTGCTCAGATCAGGTACGTCAGGCTCACGCCTGACTGTAACCAGCACCTGTATGAGGAGTGGACAGGCTGGCCCAGAAGAGTCACGAACTACATCAGTCCTCTCCTCCAGATCCCACAGGAAGAACAGCCCCTCCCCAGAAGGGGAGATCAGTTCCCCATGTACATAGTAGTGACTGTCCCCACCAGCCAGTGGACCACACTCCAGAACTGGCCAAGGCCTGCAGAGTAATGAATTACTCATTAGGAATTCCAGAAAGAACTACACATTGCTGAGCTACTTACTTCTCAGTAAGGCCTTAGGGGGAACCTCCAAGACAAAGTGCATTTGGCTCTGAGAACAAAACACACTTGTTCCCAAGCTAACCCAACCCACAGCATCTCCACAGAGCCATCTCCTTCCCTCAGATCCGTTCTCCCTGACCCATTCCCCAAGGGTTCCACACTCACCTCCAGTGCACACATCCCAAAGGAGTAAATGTCCACAGCAGTGGTGACATTGGCAACTTCTGTAACCCAGAAATAACACTCTATTATCAGCCCATCCCTGCATTCTACACGACCAGCAAGACCATCTCTGCATCAGGCTGTGATGGTCCTGCAGCCTCCTCTGCTATGAACAGAGGAGTTGGAGCATTTAAGCAGGCAAATAACTCCAAACTGTTAATGTGACATCTGTCATGAGCTTGTAGCTGAAAACAGACTAGCTTGGAGGCATTAGCAGGGCCAGCAAAACCCAGGCTTGCAGCTGTAGCCACACCGTACCTCCATATTCCGGGGCAAAGAAGTGCAGGTTCTTCTGCTCCTCACGACAGGTCTTCACGTGGTTGTTAATTGTGTCCGGCGCCACTAGAACAAAGTTGGGAGTGGTCAGTATACAGGACATCATAGCCCATCCCCAAACTAGATCCTAGGGAGCACGTGCAGCTCCAGGGCTCCCTGGTGCCCACAGGGGAGTTCAGTTGGCCCGTCACCAGCCCCTCATCTCAGGTCACCTGCCCCGACGTGTTCCCCATTGTTGCCCTGGCTACAGACCAGTCAAGGCAGCTCAGCATTACTCTCCAAGAGCAAACCTGGAGACCAGTTTCTGCTGGATGGGAAGATAAGCCAGGAAGGACTCCCTGTGGAAGTGCAAGTCCTGACAGCACCTAACTTAAATCAGATCTACAGCATTTGTCACCAGCAACTCAACCAGAACAGAAGCCCTAGGAACAGCCAGAGATGCCAAGATCACGGCAATTAGTCACCGCCTCAGGGCTCTAGGAGAAGGATGGACCTACAGGGCAACTCTCCCACAGATCAGTAGCGCACTGGTGCCAAAGTGTCTCCAGACAAAAGCCCAGCCAAGCTGCTGTATGAGGAGAGATGACCATCCTGATAGCCCAGGCCTCCACAGCACCAACCACAAACCACTCGGAGCTGCAGGGAGGGAATAACTCCCATCCACAAGAACAAGCAGCGGAATATAGGTAGGGACCCCCCATAAAAGACAGAAGCCTTCAGGACAGCCACCTCTGGGAATACAGCAAAGAACTCTGCAAACCGAGCAGCTGGCTCCACCAGGGAGGAACAGCGGGGTAGGCAGGGACAGTCACCATCCCACCTGAAGCTCTACTCCCACCCCTAAACACGCCTGGTCCCAGCGTCTCAGGCCCCTCTCCCACGGGGCCACCCTCCTGGGCAATCTGTGCTGCTACAACGCGGACGCACCCGGGACACGCCAAACCGGCTGCATTTTCGAGTGCCCCTGGATCAGGGCAGGACACACCCAGGAGGATCCCCAGCGGAACGAGGCTGAACTAGTTCCCAGCCTCAGAGGAGAGACGTCCTTTGGGCTCGAGTCAGACAAGGATCTCCCTCGGTAACTCGGCTCCGCCTCCCCGTGTGGCACGTACCAGATCCCGTTACCTCACTCGAGCGCTGGAAACGGAGTTTGCTCCAGCGTCTGCTGTCCCAACCAGCCCTCCAGCAGTAGTGTACTGCTCTTCCTCTTGTGCTAGCTCTGACTTGGGACTCCAGCGAGGTTACTTCATTCCTAGTGCTCACCTCTTTACAGACACCACTGGGTCCTCTCAGCTTCACAGCAAAGCAAGCAAAATTCTTTGTCTTCCTCTGAAGACCTGCTCTGCGTTTTCCCAGTGGCACCGACTGCATTAGACGAGCTCCGGCCAGGGCCATGCGCACTCACACCAACTCACTCTGCTGGGGGTTGTGAGCAGCCACTCGATGCCAGATCCTCCCCAGCTCCCAAACGATGAGCTCTGGGGTTTCGTGCAGCTTTGTAATTTCCACTACTGAGTTACCACTGGGATTTCTCCAGTCCTCTAACGTCTTCCCATGCTTCTGGAGGATATCCTGACCTACCTCGACACCACACATTCCCCACATCTCTATTAACAGCCTCAACAGGAATAAGGGCAGTGCCTGAGGGACTCCAAACCCCTCCAGCGGGGCAGCCCTCCTTCAGCATCTCTGCTGTCACCGTGCCTCCAGCCAGCGCTTGACTCCACGCACACGGCGAATCCCCCAAGGTGTGTCCAGCACCACAGGTTCCCACGCTGGGCCTTCTGAAGAGATTCCCAGACATCCACAGTGGAGAAGTCCTGTAAACTTGCTTGTGTCTGCAGGCAGTATCTGCCTTAAGCAGCCCACTGTGTAGGTCCGGTCTATAGGTGGCCGCTAAGACAGGAGGGGCTACGCCAGATCTTCTCCCACAGCTGGACTTCCTCATCACTGCTGCTCTTTCCCATTTCCTTTCTGTAGATATTTTGGCCAAGGAACCAAGATAAGCTTTATCAGTACTGGCCCCTCCCACCTCTAAGTCCAAATTCTAATCTTTTTTCATGGAATACCAGGCCCTTTGTGCCACAGGAACTATCAAACAGGTGGGTTTGTGACCCCTGCTAAACCCAACATCTATTGCATGCACAACAGTCTCTAACTACCAGGAACTGACTAGACAACCTGAAGGTATAAAATAAGACTTATTTTATAAGCCTTCTATTTGTTCTGCCTTTCTTATGAGCACAACACATTGTAAGAATAAAGAGGAAGCCAGAAGCCATCTTCAGCTGCACAGCTCTGCACACTCAGAGGCCCGGCGACCACCGCCAGAGCCGGCGTGCGGCCGAGCTGCTGCCAGGGCCGCACCGCTGTGTGGCCAGGGCCGGGCCCTGCTGAGGGGCAGAGGCACCAAGGCCTGTCCCGAGCGAGGGGCACTGCGTGTCCTGTGACAGCGGCGCAGAAATTCTGCACGTGCCAAGTGCTGGACCAGTGTCCTCAGGCAGAACTCTGGCACGGTACCACCCGGGACAACACCATCCTGCCAGCTGTCCCTCCAGCCATCCTCTCCTCTGCTCCTGGGCCCTCCTAAGGGCAAGGCAGAAGCAACCACAGAAATCAGTCACAAAGAGAGCTTACCAACAGAGACCCTAGCCAGTGATGCCACAGAGGCACTCCCGTACCAGAGAGGCAAGTACAATGGGCTCCGACTCCACCCTCTATCTGTAACGCCCGTCTGCACCTCGTTAAGGCCTTGGTGACGACCTGTCCTGCACCCAGGTCCCGCGACCTCCTGCAGCAGCACCCGCGTTCGGGGCAGAGCTGGGCCTGCGCTGCCCGTGGGAAGTGCTGGCTCCGACACACGGAAAGGCAGCTCTGACTGCTGTTGTGGCTCACCCAGGGACCTTCCCCTGACATTCCCCGTGCCTCTGGCCCTGCAGAGCCCCGCCGGCATTCCTCAAGGCGTTTTTCTGTCGCCGATGCAGAGACTGCAGCTGCGTGCCTCCTCCCCATTCTAGCAGGTTATATCACAGCTCACGTGCAACTCGGCTGGAAGTCACAGCCATAAACCTTGCTCTGTTCTGGCAAAGCTGAAGCGATGCAACAGCAGAGCAAGGGCACAACACCACCAGGCTCTTCCCTGCAGAGCTGAGCCGAGGCGGCCCCGCCAGACACACAGCCCGCTGCTGCTGTCAGCTCTGAAAAACCCACTGCAAGTGTGTCAGACAAGGCAGACAAAAGGGCTGTTACACCTCGTGGCAGTATTTTAGAGGTTGGGACAAGAAGCTTTGGGTTTGGTCTGGTCTAGTCACTGGTGCAGGTCCATCACCTTGGCGTGCAAACCACTTAGCACAGAGAGGGGCTCAAGAGAGCTTCACCTGAGCGATCACTTTAAAACAAACCCATACCTGTGCAGGGTAAGAACACTCACTTTAAGGTACCTCTGACACAAGCTCTTCTGACCAACTCATACATGGTTGCTACCTGCCATCCACTACATCCAGTGATGACACTTAATGCTGTGCAGGACCAGGCGTGTGAAGGTGAAGGGCAGTTATGTAAAGCAAGACAACAAAGGTAAAAAATGAAAGCCAGATCACCAGCATTAACAATGAACACTCCCTTCTCAGCCACGGGCAGACCAGAGACACAGCACCACACGTCTGGTCAGTCTGGAAGGGAACTAGCAAAGCAAAGATGAATTCTGGAATAGGATTCAGCCAAATCTGCCCTGCACACACGCTGCATGTTGGAAGAGATGTGAAGCACAGTAGAAGGTAGGACAAGGAACTTGCCTTTGGCAAGCTGAAATCTGACAATAAAAGCATAAAGAGAAACCATCAGCATTACTGTGGGAACAAGCAGAGCTTGCTAGACTTCTCAAACACTCGAGGATGTGCTAGAGCAAAGAGCTCACCAGGGTGAACAGGCAGCTCAGAGCGCCCGTCAGCCACTGGGAGCTTCAGCCAAGAGCACGCGTGGTGGTGTTACCCCCCCGCTGCCACCAGTGGCACAATCACCCAGTGACCAGTCCTTTTAAACACTCCATGCTGCAGAAGACATTCTCCTCTTGTCCTGTGTCCAACTCACCCCCACCTTTGTTCTGCATTCAACACTTCCTCCTTGCAAGCAGGAGTCTGCCCAGCGGCCCTCCCCTTCCTCCACTGAACCACTTGGTCTCCTGCAAATGCCCAAGCACTGTTCAAAGCCAGAGTACACTGCTCCCTCTGCTAGCAAAGTGCTCGAGTACACTGCACTCCAGATTTCAGCAGGCTTCGAAATCAGAGGAAAACACCATGGCAGCAAGAAGGATTAACAAGGAACCTGTAAGATTAGTGCCAGGGTTGCTCTGCGATCCAGCCCCAGGGGACAACTTACCACCTTACCTGTGCTGCGGGGCGCAGCACCACAGGGACCCACACATCATCAGCTGAATGCCAGAGCAGCCGCGTGCAGCTATGAAGGGGTGGCCAAAGGGCCAGGCCAGAGTGTTATCCCCTGCACTCATATGACTTGAGACATTTTTACTACTGCAAAAGGGTGTTAGCTGCACAAACCCAAGACTTTTCACAGTTCGCTTCTTTTGCACACGAAGACAACTCCATTTTTATTAGGGAGAGCAAAGTCTAGCAAATACACACGCAACTAGGAAGCTACTGGAAACAAAAAGCAGCATACAGCCATTAAACACTGAGTCAAACAGGGAAGGCAGGGGCAGATTTACATTGATCACAGAACACAAGCACCCTACAGCCCTGCAGATCTCTATCAGGGACTGCAAACAGTGTTTGCAAGTTACTCACAACAGTGAGTCACCAGGAGCAAGAGGATTTTATGATATTTAACAGTTGAATATCTAACAAGCTGAAGGAGCAGAGAGGTTCAGTATATGAAAGGTCAGCATATACAGTCACCAGTGCCAGGTAACAGCCCCCCAGCTGCTCACATCTGTGGGCACTCTCACAACATCCAGTGACATGGCTTCTCAGTAGGATAATTCATCTCTGCTTAAAACACTGCCCACCTTTTACTCCAGAGAAAATGCTGCTGGGGCAGAAGCAGCAGTACTCGCAGAGAGATAATATTGTCCAGGAATTCATGTGCTTTGAGAGAGGTACCCCTCTCCACAGCAATTAATATAGAATCATAAAACCATGGGGTGGTTCAGGTTGGAAAGGACCTCTGGAGGTCACCGGGTCCAGCACCCTGCTCCAGCAGGGACAACAGTTGCCCAGGACCACATCCAGATGGCTCCTGAATAGCTCCAAGGATGGAGACTCCATCGCCTCCCTGGGCACCCTGGTGCCTGTGTCACACTCACACTGGGAAGTGTTTCCCAGTGCTCAGAGGGACCGTCCCAGGGTCCAGTTTGTGCCCGTTGCCTCTGGTCCTGGGTACCACTGGGAAAAGCCTGGCTCTGTGCTCTTGGCACCCTCCCTGCAGGTATTTGCAGGTAAGGATTGACTCCCCCTGACCCTCCTCTGCTCCAGGCTGAGCCCTCCCAGCTCCCTCAGTCCCTCCCCATGGCAGAGATGCTCCAGTCCTTCACCACCTTGGTGGCCCCTCGCTGGACTCTCTCCAATCTGTACCTGTCCCTCTCTCACTGGGGACCCCGCGCTGGAGCCAGCACTCCAGGGGAAGGAAGCAGAGGGGAAGGACCATCCCCTCCCTCCACGTGCTGGCAGGATTTGGCTAACGCAGCCCAGGATATCGTTAGCCACCTCTGTGGCAAGGGCACATTGCTGGCTCATGTAAATATGAAGGCAAACAACTGAACCATGGGAAGGAAGATGATCATGCGGTGTCAGATCTCGTGTGAAGCGGTGGATGATATTTTTACGTTTAAGTAAAAAAGCATTCAGACTTTTAAACTGAGACATTTGACCACATCCATTATGTGGCAGCAGGAAGTGGGAGTAGGCAGAGCAGGGAATGCAAGACCGTGGACACACGAGCAGATAAAGAGGACTTGTACAATAAGGACTTGTCAATCCTGGCTGCATGCAGGCTCTTAAGCAGGACTTAGGAGCTTATTAGCACTTTATCTGGAACAGTTCATGATACTAACAACTCCATTCCCAACAAAGTGTGCAGGGAGATTCCAAATCCACACACAAAACCAAGTGCTAAGTTCCAGACCAGAGGAATGAAGGTCTAAGGGACCGGGGGGAACCCCTGCTTGGTTTGCATCACCCGACAGCAATAGGGTGTTTGTATCACAAGGGGCAGCAGGACTGCTGCTTTTGCTCCGTTCTGTCACAGCCAAAACAGCAGGGCACTAATGAACTTCAACAGCCTCACATCACCGTGCAAGGACTGCACACAACCAGTAAAACCAGAAAAGGCATTCACTGCAGTGCTCTGGAAGAATCTTCTACTCCCAGAAAAGACACACACTGAAAAACAAAGTCCTCCGAAACAGGACTAGGAAAATTATTTTGTGTTCTGAGCAGCTCTGCTTCACAGAAATTGGGATTGAACCAGTACAAGTGCATATTCAATTAAAATGCCATTAGAGATCACAGGCTTGAGCATTTCAGCTCCCCTGAATTTCAGCCTTCCCACCTCTGTGATTACCTTGTTCCACAACATGCCCATGTGAAGCTGTGCAAACAACCTTGGAAGACTTAATAAAGAGAAAAACTCGCCTCCCAAAAGCAGAAGCTGCTCAGCCCACGTGCCTCAAGGCCTAAATCAAGGCTGCCCTTCAGGACCCCAAGGTCCCTCTCTGCAGAGCTGGTTTCCAGAAGGTTCGCCCCCAGCATGTACTGGTACATGAGGTTATTCCTGCCCAGCTGCAGGACTTCACATTTCTCCCTGAGGAACCTCAAGAGATTCCCCTCTGCTTCATTCTCCAGCCGGTCCAGGTCCCTCTGAATGGCAGCACACCCACCTGGGGCACCACCACTCCTCCCAGTTTGGTACCACCTGTGAACTTGCTGAGGGTGCACACTGTCCCATTGTCCAGGTCATTAACAAAGACATTAAACAGAACTGGCCCCAGTTTTTACCCTGGGGTCCAGCACTAGTGATGTGCGTCCAACAGACTTTGTGCTGCTGATCACAGCCCGCTGGGCCTGGATGTTCAGCTGTTTTCAGTCCACTGCACCGTTCACTTCTTTAACCCATACTCTGTACACTCACCTATGAACCAGTACCCATCGCTGTCCCCCGTCTGCTCAGCCAGTCACCTCATCGCAGGAGGCCATCAGGTTTGTTAAGAACAATTTCCCCTTCGTGAATCCACTCTGAATCTGATCACAGTCTTGTCTGCCTTGTGTTTGGAAATGGTTTCCGGGATCAGCTGCTCCATCACCTTTCCAGGGACCGAGGCGAGGCTGACCAGCCTGTGGTTCCCCAGATCTTCTTTCTTGCCCTTCTTGAAGACAGGAGTGACATTTGCTCTCTTTCAGTCTTCAGGAACATCTCCCTAACTCATCCTCACATGGCTGGACAGCATCTCTATATTCCTCCTGCATCAACCACCGCTGCTTCTACAGAAATTTCTTCACACAAAATCCCAAATAAAACTCTTCAGCAATTAGGGAGAATGCCAAGCACTTCACCCTGTAGATGTAAAAATACTTGCCAAGTTTGCACTCACGTGATCTTTCCAGAACTGGCGTGAAAGAGCCTTCTAAAGTGCTCATGTTCCACATGCCCTCAAAGGACCCCAAAAGGAGTAAACGAAGACCTGGGTGGCTGTAAGACACATCCCCTGACACATCCTGGAAATCCATGTAAAGGCAGAGAAAAAACACAATCCAAAGCTGAAGCAGGAGGTGCCTTCAATGCAACACAAAATTCGCCCACAGAAAAGGGAAGTTCTCATAACCTGGAGCACTAACATGGGAAACTGAAACCTTTTTAGAAGATCTGATTTAATTGAAGATGACAACCAAGCTAGAAGATCGTTGTTTTCAGGTGTCCTCACGAACCCGACGACTCGCACCAGCACACTGAAGGCATACTGAGGAATACTAAACAAGAAAGGCATGCACACAAAGCAAGAGCCAGCTTTTAAATCTCTGCAAAATGAAATTGAGAGTTTATTACCACCATAGGATTTATTTAGGGGGTAGATCTGTAAAGTGTGCCTTCCACTTGGTGGCTCTGCAGCCAGGCCAAAGACACCCATCCTGACCACTACATCTGACCTTAGCAGAACCCAGTGCCCTCCCCCCAAATGCACACTCCAAATCACAACACACACATTGTCAGGTGTCAGCTGCCACTTGAAAACCAGCCATGGCAATGAGAAGCCCACCGATTGCCACGTACCTGCGACTGCTCCTCCTGCCTCGAGGCCTGTGCTTACGTACAAAAATCGAGGCAGGTCTCTGGTAACCACGTTTGCCACTCTAGTAATCCTAACAGCAGATAGATCATGAGATGCCTGTCAAGTTATTACAATTAGAAATTAACCTCATGCTATTCCACCCAGTCTCTTCAACACAGTTTCCCAAGAACAATCCAAACGTGAAGAACCTTCACTGTATGACAGGCATATACACCCCTGGGAGTCTCAAAGCCAGCACAGACCACGGCGAGACAGCAAGTCACCTGCATACCACTTTGGAGTTTCTGAAACATTCTGGGCAAAACCAGCTCCACCCCAAACTACTGATCTGCCAGATCTTCCCAGCAGCACCTGCAGGCAGAGACCAACCTTCCCCTCTGCTTGTGGAAGTTTGCCTTCGTTTTGCCAAGTTTCAAAGCAACTGGATATGTTTGGGTTGGTGGAGGATGTGCTTGACTCTGCACATAAAACGGTATGTCTGGAAGCTAAACTACATCATTCACACTAAATCTTCCTAAAAGGATGACAACAGCGGTGAAAAAACCCTCCATTTTTCTGACAGATTTTTCTATGTCCACTGATCTCAACTATAACCGTTTTTTTCTCTAACCCACACTTGCCTTAGTTAAAAAAAAGCCAGATCCAAGATACCTTAGTAACCTCTGTCTTATTTCTGCATCACCTACTGAGTGTCTCAAGTGTCCGTTAAGGATATGAAAAACAGCGTGACAAGTCTTTAAACATCAGGTAACAAAATCCAAGAGTGAAGTAGTGACTAAAGATTACTCATGAAAGCATGTCACTCAGAACCTTACTAGCTGAGTGCTCAAGCGAAACAGGAGCCTTATGCACTGTATTTAGTGTTTTCAAACCCAAATCACTCTTCCAGATGTAAGGATTAAACAATTTCCAGCTTTCGTATGAACACAGTGATACAACAGTAATGTTAAAACAAGTTGTCAAGAAACCAGGTACGAAAGCTCAGCATTTCAAGGCCACCTGATGCTGTTTCAGCACAACTGAGACACCACGACATCTCCTTAACCCTGAAGACCACTGGCTGAGGCCCTCTTCTTGCCTTGCCTTTTCTTCTGCTTGCATCGGCGGCTCGAGTTCTGAGAAACGGCTGGCTAGTCCTAAGCCTTGTTGCCATCAGCGTGACTGGACCCACGCTGAAGCCCAGGCTCAGTCATGTTCCCACTCTGAGGCTTGTTCCTGGACCAGCTTGGCTGGTGCCGGTGCGCAACTTTGCTTCTTCCAGCCCCCAAAGGCAGCCCGCAGCACGTGCCTGCACGGCTGTCCGGCTGGCAGCACCCTGGTGAACAAGCCACCGCCAAGGAGATCTGCCCTCCTAACGCCGCAAGCCCCCACTGCACCATCTTCCCCCTCAGCTACATAGGATCCCAGATTGAGCTTTTTCAGAGCACCTCTACTCTGCCTGCAGTGCAGAGCAGCACACAGCATCCTCTTCCTGCGGACACTGAGGCAGCACAGAGCCCACCTGGACAGGCCCTTCCCACCACCTCCAGCTCACAGTTGGTAGGGCCCCAACTCAGTAGAAAAAAACTCTAACCATCAAGAACAACTCCAATGGCAAAAAAGAAAATAATTCTTTTAAATGTAAATGTGGCCCTCTTATTTAACAGGGTTACAAATTGCAGCACTCAAATCCTTCTCTAGCCACCACCAGCCCAACTCCCTCCTCATACGCACGAATCTCCCCAAAACAGAGCTTCTCATCTGGGGAAACACAAACAGTAAAGCTTACTTCACAACCAGGGGCTTGTTTGGGCAGGACATCTCCGGCCATGAGCAGCCAGACACATTCACTGAAACATTCATCTTGAAAACAAAACATCTAAGGAGTTAAAACTACAAGCAAGCAATTGGATAGCCAAGCCCAAAGCAAAGGCTAGTCCAGGTGTGGTGCCCAGCCAAGTCTAGCAGAGCAGCAGCAGGAAAGAGCCTCATGGATGTGGAAAGTTCAGCTGGGAAGAGCTCTGAACAATGCATCCGCTGGGCTTGACATGCGGGAGCCGGCATGCACTGGGGCCGTGGACTAGCACACTCTACGGACGAGGAGAGGGAGAACTAACAACCAGGAGACTCCACGAAGGGCAGCGCTCCCTCTCTGTAAGGCTGTGGCTGAGAGCACAAGGAACAGTCTGCATCCCAGCACAGAACACAAGGCCTCAAAGTAGGATGCACCTACACCCAAGAGTTTGACATGCCAGCCTTATAGCAAGGGAACACGGTACAAATCAGTTAGTGTGTATGTTTGTGTGTGTAACGTATAGACACACACACACACATATATATAAATATATACATACACACACAAATAAAACCATGTACGTTACACAGTGGCAGTCACGTCACAGGAGCGGAGGAGTTTGCTCACCATTAGCAAATATCCTATGAAAGACTGTTGGTAACAGAGCAGCCCGTAAGCGGGAAGTAAAACGAGATAGAAGTCAATGAGTTGATGAAACAGCAAGCACTTCACATCGATAGACAGCTAGGCCAGAGCCATGGCACAACACGGGCAGGACCAGAGCCCGGCCCTGCCTCCAGCTATCTTTTAAAAACATTTACATAAGGAACGTGAGCGTGTCTAGCTGAGAAGCAGGTGGGCACGGCTGGCACCTCTGAAAGTCGAGGACTGCGGCTGGCTCCGAGGCCAAGCAGCTGGACACTCCTTTCTGCGAGTGCTCTCTGGTCCCTCAGCAGACAACGACCTTTCTCTACAGCCCAGCAGCTTCTCCTGGGCACAGATCTTGGCAGCAGAGCCCATACTTACACACCCGGCCACATAAGTTAATAGCAGAGTTAATACTCTGAGTTAACACTCGGGCTCCTTGCACCTTGGCCTGGAACTGAAAAGAGACTCTGGAGAGTGCAATTAAATACATGATGAATCCCAGAGGTCAGGTGTGCTGCAGACGGGGCAGCGTATGCACCAGCTGAGTGCCTGCAGGCACCGCACCTGGAAACACAGACACCATGCTGAGCTTCCTCCGGTGCTCTGCTGGGAGTCTCACTCAGCACACACGAACACACGGCCACGTCCCAGGGGCACCAGGAGACATCTCCAGTCTGAGGCCTCAGCTCTGTTGGGGCACCCCAGGAGCTGCCCAAAAGGATTTTTAATTCCAACCCATCCCCTCTTTCCCCCCATGACTGGTTCTTAAGCTGCCGATGAGAAGTACAGGAACATCTCCCAACACTGCTTAACACAAGGAGGCAGCAGCAGGGAACACCCCGTCTCCGGCGCGCTCCGAGGACCTCTGCCCTCTCACGGCAAAACCCCTGGTGACGTGCTCCCTGCACAGGGGCACAGACACAAGGCAGTGCTGCTCGTGGATCCTGTGGAAGCGCACCCAGGAAACAGCGTGGGCCTCTCACGAGGAACGTTTTCATCTGACCACGACGACAGAAAGCGGCTGGAACATTCCAGTCTCTGGGAACACCGGTGGCAAGTTTAAGAACTGTAGGTGTCTTTCCTATCACAAGTTCTCCAAAGCTCCCCACTCATTTGACATTTTTCCTCTTTAAATCTATTAACCCTGCACTTCATGGCACTGAAAAAAAGCTCATTTAAATTAAGCAAAAGGTCAGTAAATTAATGGATGATGGATGGCTTTTGCATTTCAGCAGTATGAGACACCCTCCCTCTTTCCCATTCCCTCTCTCTTCCACAGATGACACACAGCATATAAAGATTTCACCCCTCTTCCCAAAACTCAATGCAACAGTAACAGCAATACCCTACTACTCAACTAATTTCTTTTCTTCCTGAAGTGCACAGGTGGCTCTAGGAGAAAAAGACTGATCCAGAATTCCACGCAGAGCAAGAGAAACAGCGGGCAGTCCTGCTGGTGCACGTGCTTCCACCACTTGTGGCAGCAGCAGGGAGTGACAGGCCGAGGGGCTCCCACACCTCACCAGGTGTCACAGAACAAGAAGCAGCCATTTCTGACGCGGCTCGTGTCGCAGGCACCACTCTTCCAGTGCTTCCTCTCCTGGCAGACAGAAGGATGTCCCGCAGAACACGCTCGCAGCTTCTTTCCCCAGATTTTTGCCCCACACTCAGCAAGTATTCTCTTTTGCTTAAAGCAGAGGGCAGAGCAGCTTTCCAGAGCGCAGCACAGAACGGTGCTGGGGACAGAGACAGTAGCAAAGAGCAGACCACAGTGCACCTCATTCTTCCCCTTAAATCCCTGAGAATTACCTTTTAGAAAACACAGCCAGCTGTAAGAAATAACTAGAGAAAGCAATAAGCACGGACCTAACGTCGGCAGTGACCCCAAAGCGACCATCGCTTGAGAGCCCGAACATGACAGCAGCCAGCCGGGCTCCTGCGCAGTCAGCGGAACGAGAGAGTCACAGCCAGCAGTTCCCATGACACAGCTTTGACTTTCCCAGTTGGGAGGGCACTACATGAACACGACGAATACATTCTGCAACACTGGCAACTTGAATTCCAGCCTGCACTGGAGCCATAGCTGTCACAGCCGCAGCATTCCTCTTCCGGCCACGAGTCCACGTGCACTCACTCACTTCCTTTTTTATTTAAGAAAGGACCAGAATCTCCCAGATAAATCGCTTCACTTGTGAACACGAGGTAAGCAAGGCAGCCTACAACTGTGGAGTGGAAGACAGCTTGCTCGGGACCAGCTGCAACAAAGCACTGCTCCTGCAGTCACACTCTCAGCACGCGTCCCCTCCTTGCTGAGGGCAGAGTTGTTATAGCACACAGACACCCACTGCTCTTCAAAGGAGCTCAGCAGTCCCATTGCCTCTGTTCCTCCTACCATGCCCTATGGAAGCAAAGCTGTGTGGACTCAGAGGGAGCAGGCAAGGGTGTAACCCTGTTGAGGCAACTGTCTGTGACCCACGCTCAAAGAGCCACCTTTTTCCTGGACAGCCTCCGAACGGCGCCCCTGGGAACGTCCCACTGGCGACCTGCAGAACCTCCCTCGGGTGAAAAGCCACGGCTCAAGATACCACCTCCACGGGGTTTGTTTGCACAGGTACCAGATGTGCACAACTCTTGGAAGTTTCTCCCCCTGGTCAAAGTCAGGGAAAGACAACAAAGCAAAGCCCATGCTGTCATCTGCCTGCACGACCAGCGAGTCACCAAGTGTACAGGCAGAGAGAGAACGGAGTGTTCCTTCTGCCATGACCCGGCCTCCTGGGTACAGGCATGGATCAGGTTTGTGACAGAGAACAAAGAGACAACACAGGAGTTCCTCGATGGAAAGACAAGCCAGAGGTCCACAGCTGATGAAGAGAGGCTATTTTTAGATGACAGGCGAAGCAGAGCATTCTTTCCTTGCACATTGCCAACATCAAACCAAGAGTTCACACAGACAAAAGCCTGCAGGACAGCAAGCACTCGCAGAAGTTGACTGATGAATAGCAAAGCTGCCACTGGAAACGTTGTGTCAAGGCACAACATAACGCACCCTGACTGCAGACAGGTTTTGAGAAACATAGGAGCAGTGACAGAGCATGTGAGGATGCGCTGCACTGCCAGAAAAATCACTTCTTATGTATGAAATAAAATATTTCAGCACAGGGTGGCTGCCTGGACAGGGCACATCTTTGCCAAACAGCCCCAAGGCAAACTGGGATCCCAAAGTCCAGGCCAAAGCGAGGGATGCTGGATGAGGATGCCAGGACAAGCACCTTGCTGCAGCCAGAGCCTACGAGCTGGATTATAAATGTGGGTGGCTACAAGAAGCACTCATGTGGCCTCAGTGGACACAGCTCTCAAAGTCTCACGACGCTGGGAAGAGAACTCTGTGTGTATTAACATGAGAAAGACTGTGGGGCAGATGAACCCAAGGGTAACATGCACACAAAGACTGAAAGTTTCAGCGCTCTTTCTCGGGTCAGATCAAACACTACCCAGGATCAGTCCTTCCTGCACCTGAAGGGGGCCCAACCAAAAGCAAATTCTACTCCCAGTCTCAGGCACACCTGATGTGGAGGCGGAGGACCGTGTGTACGTACACACCTATCGTGCCAGGCAACCCTGAGAGGATGAGACACCCTTTTCTGTTCGAGCTGTCTCCCATCACAAGCGTCACCCCGCCAGGCCTTACCTGACCCGATTTTGATCAGTCCGTTGTGCTGAATGAAGATGGTGTCGCAGGTCAGGTTCCCGTGGATGATTGGGGGATCGCAGGAGTGGAGGTAGCTGGGGATTCAGAACAGAGCACTGGTCAGGAGATGACCGAGGCTGAAGCCAGGAATTCCCCCCTTCATCCCTGCCCCGTCTCAAACAACATCAGAGAAGAACAGGAGGGCAAAAAGGGCACATGCCAAGGATTTACACCAGGCAGAGGGGTACAGTTAAATGACTGTACAGCAGCCTCTAGAGAAACATGAAAATTAAGCAATTGTCTCTAACAAACAATCTCCAGAACATGGGGGGGAAAAAAAGCAAGCTTTCTCTGATCAGTTCCCAAGAAACCTGAGGTACCAGGGGGAAAGAAACTACTTCATCCATCCCAACACTGCTGGGTGGGTGCCAAAAGGGTTCCAATTTTACACAAAATATCAGGGCCTTATACTGGCCCTGCTCACAGGGCCTCCAAAAGGCACACACAGCCACGACTGGCCCTGTTTTCCAGCAGGCACAAATAAAGCTCTTTGGCGTGGGGGTCCTAGGTACGTTTGAAGCTGCCTGACTGTGCGCCTCCCTCTGCTTGGTTTTATGTTCACAGCCAGCACAAATACAGGCTGTCAGCTCCCAAAAGCTTACCAGAACCCCAGCTATCCATCAGCAGCTGTATTTAACCAAATGCACCCAACTGGGGTGCACTAAGATGGCTGCAGAAAGTCTGCATCATCAAGAAATGTATACATCCACGTATACTTCTAACAACATCCCACCACAGCAATCATGAATCCACTGCATGCTACAGGGCTGCAGCTGCCAGGACAAAGAAAATTCTCCTCACTCCTCTCACACGGAATTTATTTCTTTGAGACTTCTTTGCATCATCCTCTTGGCCGTGGTTAGCTCCAGGTTATAAGGCTGGATGCTCTGGAGAGCTCCCTGGTGCTCAGCACCCACACTCACGATCATAGCAGTCGCAACTGTCAGGATCTAAAACCTATATTGCACCTGTTTCTCTGTTTGAGAGGCATCAATATTGTCTAGCTGAAGACTCTGTGATTGTTATAGGAAGTGCAGTGGACACCCTGCAGACTGGGATAAGAACTGAGCTGGGGGACTGAAAATGCTCTCCAAGCTCCAGCTCCATGAAGCTTGCTAATGCGTGGCAGCACGTAGGCTTACAGCGTTTAGCATTCTAGCACAAGAGAGGCCACCTGGAAAGAGACGGCCGCAGGATCAGTAACTCATACCTGAGAGCAGAGAGGATCTGGGTACACCATCGCTTCCAGGCCTACAGACACGGGAGCAAAAGGGATAAAAGTCATTCAAAGAGGAACTCATCCCTAGTTCTGCGATTCACAGCCCGGCCGTATGGAGGGATGTACCCTCCACTCTGTGGCACCTTAGCTTTTACCAAGCACAGGGCGGAGGAAGAACAAAGAGGATCGCTGCTCTCGTGCTCAGCTTCATTTCTACATATCCATATGGGTCACGAAACACACCTCCCCTCCCAACTCCTCTCTCGGCTTCCCCTCTTCCCTGTCTGCACACACGGGAAGGGACAAGCCTGTCACACCACATGTATGAAGCTACAGAACTGCTGGAAACAATGCAAACAGCACAGAGGAGAACCTGCCACTAAACTAGTTTACAGAAGTAAAAAGGAATTGCAGCCACATGTTGACAGCAGGTCGCCTCCTCATCAGGCTCCTCTGCTGAAGGAGCTTTCCAGAAGCTGATGGCACTAATACGTGAAAAAAGGGGTTACCTTTTCATTCATAGTTTTGTGGTTTTTCTTTGTCTTCTTCAGGAACTGTTTCAAGCTCCCTGAAGACATGTATTCAGTGATGAAGATCACCTGCAGGGGCAGTTGGAGACATTACCCTCTGCTTCAGTAATTACCTGCACGTACAGTGAGAAAACCCAACAGGCCATTCGCTTCACTCACCCTGGCCTTGTTCTCCTTCACATCAGCCCAGTATTTGTGGAACTTCACAATGTTCAGATGTTCCAGCTGAATTAAGTTGTCAAACACCGCTTTCACTTTCTCCTTAACATCAGAAAGACAAAGACATATTACATCAAAGACCCCATCAGCCCGTATCTTACTTTCTCCTTGGATCTTGGTCCCCTTAAACAACACTCAATCAACACAAGAGCCCATGGGAACAGTACAACAGCAGTTCTCCACTGCATTTTCTGCACAGGCCAGGCTTAAGCTGCATTTGCTACATTTGAGCAGCACAGCACTCCAAATCCAGACAGCAACCCACATGAAAGGTCACTGATAGCTCTAATCCCATCCTGGTGGGTGCGAAACACATCAACTTACTTCCTGAAGCTTGAAGTTCTTCCGCTCAGAAAACTGAACTTCATTCCAAACAACTTCCACACCCTCCTCTGTATCCATGGCCAGGTAGGCACTATCGATGCCCGGGACATTGCGCTGATTCACCTGTTGGGAAGGATGGAGACAGATGTGAGCTCGAAGCCAGCAAGGCCAGGTCACTGCACCATGCATCCTTCATTTGAGCATTATGAACTTTGTTCATTAACTTGTCATTAAATGAGCACTCCAGGACAGGACTGTGCACGAAACACAGAATAAAGTGATCCGAGAGAGAGAGACAAAGGGGAAGCTGCAGGCTGGGAACAGACTTAGGAAAGGATTACACAATTGAAACTGCTACAATAATTTCTTTGGTTAATAAATGCAAAAGTTAACCCAGCATGAGTACATCCACACCCAACATGAAAGACATAGATGAGCACCAAGACAGCAACGAGGTAAGGGGAGGAGAGCTGGCAGAGGAAGAGTTTAAAGCCCAGCACAAGGTGGCGAGGGCTGTGGAAGCACTTAATGCTAGAAGATCTGCACAGGTATGAGATGAACAGCACTCCCAGCAGCAAAGTTTACCATAATATAGTTTTTCAGCAGCATCCAAAGCTCTACACAGGTTCCTTCCTCCAACACCTAGAGCACCTCACTGTTCCATAACACCTTTTACAGGCTGTTCCACAGGCTCACAGAAGTCACAGTCATGGTTAAAGTCCTGCTGCACCAGGCAATGTGCAGTGATGGAACTGGATTCCCATCTCCAAGTACTTGGAGGGTAGAATTCACCTTTTAATTGTCAGCCAACAACCATTACTAGTCACCACCAACTGGCCACATACCCAGAATCATTTCACTTTCAGCTGATCCAATTCTCCCGTTGAGGTAAAAGTTAACACAGAGCTGTGTTACATTACCACGAGGTCCTGGCCACCTCACAGCTCTCCCTACTCATATTGTCTCACCTTCTCTTCCCTCACTAGGGACCCCACCAGCATCCCATTTGCTGGAACCTTCTCACCATATGTAAGGGCTTCCTCAAAAATCCCTCCCTGCTTGGCAGCCACTTTTACACGATCGAATTCACTCAGTGGCAGTGTTATGCCATGTAAATTATTGTGATAAAACCCGATCCACAGGGTGACACAGGTGAGAATACAGAATATAGGCCATAATGACATAAAGACAGCCTGAGCTGCACAAAATAACCACTGAAAACAATCACAGGAGACAAACAGCTCAGCATGAACAATCCCATTCCCTTCCCACCCCTCGTCCGCCATGTAACTGAGGGGTGGCAGGGCTGAGATTTGATTGAAGGAGACACTCATCATATTTGTCACAAGAATTTGATTTTTTATGTATATACTGATACTGACATCTAAATACCAGGCCAGGCCTGGTATGTTTTATCATTAAAGAAAGGTGAAAAAATTAAGTCCTCAATTACTGACAGCTACTCAAAATCTGCCCTGATAACACAACCAGTGCACATGGATTTATCGTATCTTCTCCCATTTCTGGGCAAGTTCACCACATGTAAATAATTTCCACGACTCATAAGCAACATTCCAGGGCACCAGACAGGACTCGAGACAGCAAACCCATCTGACGTCCCTGGTGGCAATTCTCAGTTCAAGAGGAGATTCAACAGCTGCAGCAGAAAAGTAAGAGGGGAAAAATGCAGACAGACAACCAAAGAGGTGACAGCTAACTCCTCCTCGGTTCAGGTTGCCAAATCAGCATTCCACATCCCTCTCCATGCTCAGCAGGATCCTAAACCCTCCCAAAAGCACATTCTGGCACTTGCCCAGTACCTTCCCAAGGGTTACAGCCAGCCCTTGCCTCCGAGCAGCTACTGGCAACGGCCGGCCGCGAGCTCAACAGCTCACAGCTCGGAAGCGACGTGGCAGGTCAGACTATGGCACATGGAGGTACTTGTAGGAATACACATTTTTACTTCTCCACAAACCTGACTGAGCAAGAAGAAACAGAAATGTTGAAACACTTCCTTCCATGCCTTGCCCTGAAGGAGTGCAGCCAGCAGCACAGGTAGCCCAGGACACCCTTTCTTTCCCAGAAAGCCCCCACAGACTAGGTACCTTTTAAACCCTGAAGGAAGAAGTCAATTGAACCCAGCTGAGCCTGAATTTCTGAAGTACGACATAGGAAGCAGTTCCACAACCACAAAAAAATGTACAGCAGAAATACTAATGTAGCTCTTTGTCCATATAAACAAGAGGGAAGGAAACTCAAGAAGATTTTCAGGACTTAAAGGGGTGTGGGGGGAAGATTTAAATGCTGTTACTTCAATGCATATCTTAGCTCTAAGGGGGAAAAAGTTTGGAAGATGTATTTCCCTTCTGAGGTTATTCCAAGTGTCCAAGGCATATTTTTTCTGTAGCTCTCAAACACCTGGATATCTATCACTGGAAGTGGCCAGGTGAAGAGTAGCACAAATACATTAAAAAGTTCCTCTGGTCACTTGTTTAGGCCAGAGATCACAGAGAGAGAGATCACAGCTCTGCTCAGCCAGCTTGGTGAGGATCGTGAACAGGGGTAGCAGAACCCCAGAGGACAGGAGCTGGACCACAGGCAGACATCACCTCTCTCTGACCTGCAGCGAAACAAAAAGCAGCACATTTACCAGAAAGAGGAAACCAAAGCAGCTGCCTCAGAGATTTGAAGCTGATCTGGAGTGTAACAAAACCAGAGACTGCCAGATGCACTGCAGGCAAAGGGACAAAAATCCCACGAAACAAAGCAGCAAACCTACCTCACGTTTTGATTACACTGACAGCACTGGCCTTCGCAGTTATATTCCTGCTAGGAAAATGCTTGAAAGGTGTTAATTCATAAAGAAAATTAAAGTAATTAGTGCAATACAACGATCTCAGGGAAAGGAAAATACCAGTTACTACCCAATTCATACAGCAATCAAAAGTACAAGGAGGAGAAAATCTGACTGTCCCCAGTTCACCAGTTGGTTCTCGCAGACAGCTGTGTGTTGGAACAAGGAATAAGATAAAATACACAAGCAATAAGTTTGTCTGTGGAACCAAACGAACAAATCCTGACGATTTCAATACAGAGTTGAAAGCCTCCCATGAGCTGGAGCCTGCCCTCATGTGTAATTTCACATCCAAGAGCTTGGGAGATGCCGTCTTGAGGAACAAATCAAAGACAGACGTAGTTTTTAAGCATACCCAGTGGTGTCCCTGTCACCTCCCAGAGATTCTTGCCCTGTGCTGGCTCTCATGGTCAGACCACAAAGGACAGAGTGTGGCTCAGAGCAAGGATCTGCTCAAGGAGCCCAGTTCCATCCTGGCAGCAAGAATGGCAACCGTTCTGCAGAGCAGCAGTGAGTTTTGAGTCACAACGCCCTCACACAGCCTGCAGCCTGGTGGCCTGTCCACCCTCTCCAAAAGCATTCTGTCAGTTCTGGAAAATCAACGTCCCAAGGGACAAAAGTATGGCAAGAGTCAAGTTGCTCTGAACAGAGAAAGCACTGCTCTTGAGAGCCCGCAGGGAGACAGGCTCGTTCCCACCTGTTTAACGGCCAACAGAAGCGAATACGTAAATTGTCGAGCAGGAGCCCAAAGGGACGCGCGCTTGGTTTCCTTTGGTGCTTCACAAGCGAGGAGCAATCCAACGGAGTCCAAGGGAGCTCAGTCTTAGCTTAGGGAAGATGGAAGAGGCAACAAATTCCCCATCCCTAACTCCAAAGGGAAACAGAATCAGCACAGCAAAATAACAAAGGGAGTGGGGAAGGAAAGCCAATACCCTACAAGTAAAACCCATTCAGTTGGCAGAGTGTCGGGAAGGTTAGGGTATCTCAGCTGCACAGCTGTATTTACTGCACCATCAGCACCCCTGTACTGTTAGCAAAACCCTCATCCAACAAAGGACACTGAGGACACATCGCAGAGAGCTTGTGGCCCTGGGAACAGGCAGAAACAAAAGGGAGGGCAGGCTGATGCAGCTCTCAGTTCTGAGCCCAGGGCTGGTGTGCTCAGGTGAGCACCAGTAACGCAAAACACCCCAAGAGGGTAAAGGACAGGATAACTCCAGGTTTGCTGCTGCCATTCTGCCTTCCCTTATTGTGTGACACCTGCACTTGGCAGGGATCTTCAAATCACTGCTGAGAACTCTGAAAAATATTGCTTGGTCTTAGGAGGCATTAAAAGATCAATGTCAGGAATTACAAGGAAAGGAATAGAAAATCCCATAAAAATGGTACACTGCTGCAAGTACAAATCTTGAACAGGCCTGTAAAAAATCACTCCTGGCACACGGCACACAAATAGAAAGGAATTATTTCATGTTTCTGATAACAGAAGGCAGTCAATGAAGTGATCAAGCATTATATTCTAAAGAAAATTATGAGGAAACACTTCATCCTGACACACACACACACACATATATATATAAACTGTAAAGTTGACTACCGTGGGATATATGTCAGCAGTAAATATGGCTGCAAGTCAAGATTAAACTAGTGATCTGAGCAACTGAGTCATTGTCCCTGTTAGGAAAACCCACCCGGGCAATTAACAGGAGAAACCCCTTCAGCAATATTGTGCAGGGCAAGTGGAGACACTGTGTAAGGGAACACAGCACTTAGGCTGTCAGAGACTGGCAATTTGGGATTAAACAAGAGTATCTGGGTACAGAGTTCATGGGATGTATGAGGGAAGGGCCGAAAGCGTGGAAAAAGAAGGATCGAGACAAGCCGTTAGCCAAGTGCTGTGCCTGCACTGTATCTGTGTTAAATTATTTTTCAAACTATTTTCTGTGGAAGGAAGCGTGCCCCTTGCTGTGTGCGCACGCAAGCGCGCAGACTTGCTAGTGAGCTTCAAGCTAGGCTAGCCAGAATGTCAGGATAACAGACAGAGAGCCTGGGAGACAGGCACTGGAGACACCCGTGAGTGGGATTTTCCCGGAGCACTCATCCTTAGACCCAGGATACAGCTATTCACGTCACCTCTGTTAACAGGGGACGCTTGGGAAAGCACCGTGCTCCAATCTGTGCTGACCCCGGCAGGGCCTGGCGTCAGGGGCGGCAAGCGGCCTCTCCCCTCCACTGGCCCAGCAGAAAGCTGCTTCCCAACCGTAAGCCTGGCCATAACATCTGACCCCACCAAACGGGCAGCAGCAACCACGCCGCTGCGCTCGCTTCCCCTGGGGCTCCTGGCACAGTTCTGAAGGGACAGAGGTCTGACAAGGGGAAAGCTTGGTGCTGCTCAGAAGCTACATGGGCCACGTTATTTTTAGAACAGTTCTAAAGAATGCAGAGCAAACCTGTCCCTCGGTCACAGGCAGCCCCAGAGAGCCAGCAAAGCAGCAGACAGCTGCCCTAGCTGCGCCGGCTCCCCAGCAAGGCAGCAGCAGCAAGGCTGAGCAGCCACGCTGGCTGGGCCAGCACCACAGGAGCCACTGGCTGTTGCAGTCCATCAGCAAGAACATAATGGGTCTGTAGACAACAGGCCCAAGACAAAGGCTCCATCCATTCGCAGGCTCAATCTCTGCGACCTCTCTTCTCTTCAGCAGCAGGACCCAAAGCTCAGAGCACCCCAAACGCCACCTTCCCAAGGAGCGATGCCTCACTTTCCCACATACAGAAACTCAGATGTGTGATAGGAACAGAAGGACCAATGCTTATCTTTTACTACCTCAGCAAGTTTCTTTCCAGTCCCAACAGCAGCTGAGAAATCAGACCCAAGCACCACAGAACCCAAACACCCAGTCTGTGGGCATTCTCTCTCCAGGAGTCCTGCGCTGTCTCCTTGAGGACACAAATTCTGAGGGGTGAAAGTCATCGACTGCCTCCAGATGAAAAATGATTCAGAAAACTGGGAGTGAAAAGACACCAAAGAGGTAAAACAAAGATGCAGTAGACCCAGCATTTCATTTCACATCTTCCTGGGTTCAGCTCCTCAGAAATCACAGCTCCTTCCTTAACATCTGACAGCGCAGCGCGGCTCAGGAGCACCCGCAGCCCCAGCACCAACACACAGTCGTACGGTGCAGCCACCTCGCCACCAAGGGCCCCCAGCGGCTGGGAACCACCTACCCAAACGACAGCAAGGGCTTTCAGAGCAGAGAGAAGCAAACCAATTGTACTGGTGCTGCCTATATCAATTTCCTGAACTTCCAGCAATGGCATACAATGAAAACCAGCAAGACTGCGCTGAGATATACCTGCAGGAATATTGCCTGTGCGTGCTGACTCAGGGGCTGCTGCTCCTCAAGTTCTGCACCTGACCCCATACCCAGGTCCCCCTGGAACTTCATCCTCCTGTCTCAGTCTGCACGCCACAGCAAAAGAAGCTGTGAGGGACTGCACCTCTCACCTAGTGTACCTGACAGCAGAAAATACCAGAGAGAAACAAGAATTAGTGAACACAGACAGGCTTAGACACAAGAGATTGGTCTCCAGGGATGAGGCGAAAATGAACCTCTCCATCTCAGAGGCCACTGAAGCAGGGGCTCAGTCCTCCCCTCTCTCCTAACCATGACAGACATGCTCGTACACATACTCAAAAGGGAACCTGCTTGTTCCCACATCCAGGATATGACACAGACTCACTCAGTAGCATTGAATGGTTGAGTCTTTCCCACTAACAGGAGCTTGTCGAGGCCGATACAGTAATACCGGGCTGAAAATCAGAAAGATTCAGCTGCAGCAAAGCACAGGTTGTCCTACAATTACACTTGGGCCACTTCTCCATTAGATCTGTGTGGCTCTGGGGACAGTTTGCACTGGGTCCATGCTCTTGGTTTCAGGTTTAATACCAGCCAGTGGCAGGAGTCTAAAAATCAACTGCAAATGTGTCGCTGCATCCACCTCTACTAAGAAGTTTCTATTCCTAGCAGGCACAGCAGATAACTCTGAAGATACTCGGACAATCCAAGAGCAATAAATTACACGTGCACACTGACTGAAAGAAGAAAACAGAGTGTCACATGAGAACATCAGAAAAAGAGGGTTTTGTCAGGGAAAAAAGCCAGGAGGGAACAAGGCAAGCACGAGCTTGTAGAGCCTGCCAGCCTCAGCCTCTCCCCCTGTGGCTCCTCCAGCCTCACACCATGGGTCCTTTCTCTCCAAGGCAAGAGTCCCCTGTTAAAGTCCACGTCCAGGTCCTTGCAGAGAACATAGCATAGTTCAGCTGGAAGGGACCTACCAGGATCGCCTGGTCCAACTGCCTGGCCACTTTGGGGCTGGCCAAAAGTTAAAGCATGTTATCAAGGGCATTGCCCAAGTGCCTCTTAAGCATGGCGTGGGGCATCGCCCACCCCTCCAGGAGCCTCTACAATGGTTTCACCACCCTCTTGGTAAAGAAATGCTTCCTCATGTCCAGTCTGAACCTACCCTGGCACAGCTGGAGCCATTCCCAGGCGTCCCGTCCCTGGTTCCCCGGAGAAGAGCTCAGCACTCCCTCTCCACATCCCCTCCTCAGGAAGCTGCAGGGAGCCATGAT
This sequence comes from Podargus strigoides, assembly GCA_028020825.1. Lineage (NCBI taxonomy): Eukaryota > Metazoa > Chordata > Aves > Caprimulgiformes > Podargidae > Podargus > Podargus strigoides. The sequence continues at coordinate 168,393 of CM051619.1, forward strand.
GCCCCCGGGATGCAGTTTGCCCACTTTGGTGCCAGGGCACACGGCCAGCTCCTCTCGAGCCTGCTGCCCCCCAGCACCCCCAGTCCCGTTCTGCAGGGGGGGTCTCCGGACACCCCTCTCCCTGTTTACACGTGTGCCCAGTGCTGTTTCCCCGGTGTGCCAGGGAACCAGGGCACGGGTTAGGGCTGCCGAGCCCCCGCCTGACCCGCATCACCGCAGCGGGACTAAGGGGGAGCCAGCAACGCGAGGGGGTGCGGGCAGGGGCCCCGCACCGAGGCGCTGCTGCAGCTCTGCCCGGCGGAGCCGGCGCCGCACTAGGGCGAGTGCGTCGCTGGGCGTGGCCAGGACAGCGAGCAGCCTATGGGAGCTGCCCCCAGTGATGTAACGCTTCCCCGCCCCCCGCCATTGGCTGGAGCGGCCGTCCTTCAGGCGCCGCCCCGCCCCGCGCCCATCCCAGCCCCGGCGGGGCGCGCTCGGGACGGCAGGCGGGGGCACGGACGGCTTCCCCCGGGCGCAGAAACGCTTCTGAGCGCCCTGGAGGCGGCAGCAGGGAGGCAAGGGGGCCGGCACAGCCACCACAGCCCGTTCTGCCGCCCCACGACCATTTTGTGCCCAGAACCGGCAGCACCAGCAAGAGGCACTGGTGCTCGGGCGTCACTGCGGCTCGTTCCGCCGAAATCTGCTAATTAACGGGCAATAACCTGAGCACTCACACCCCCAGTTCACAGCCTGCACCCTCGGATCCACAGGGCCCCTTATGCAGCGTCACCTCTTCTCTAGGAAGCCTATTATAGAGAGCTACAGCTATTAAAAAAATATTGGAGGTTATTCGATTTCCAAACATACATCTGAGTACACAGCTCAAAGCAAGCAGTAAAGAACGTAACACTGGGGGAACAACAGAGCAGTGGTCAGGCGCCCCATCTCACCCCGCCTCCGCTCAGGCGCGCTGCTTTCTCTCCAGGTTATCACACTGAACTCAGCACCCAGAGAGGATGCTGCCAAAATAAAGAATCAGAATTGCATCACCAGGGAGGGGACAGACATCCCTTCTCCACGGAGTAACACCTCCTCCCTGCCAGGGGTAGTGAGCACCAGGCGGCTGCACTGACTGGAAGAACCGGCGCAACGCCAACAGCCCCGCAGAGGGACAGCATGAGGGACCCAGCACTCTGGTAGGCGAGGATGCTTGGAAAGCCAGGCTGTTATTGCAAAATAAATTTCATGCTGAAACATCTGCAGTGGGAGAGTTTACTCCAGGGAACAGATGGGTCCAAACACTGAAGACAGCAAAAAGAGTATGATGTCATACAGTTAAAGTGAATGAATGCCACTCCAGACGCCTAATCAAACCACAAATTAATATGCAAAATTAAGAGACAAAACAGAATTTTAACTGCACGGTCACTAGAAGCCTGTGTTTTTTATAGGCACACACAGGCAACTGCAGCGGGTACTGCTCAGCCCCAAGTCAGCACATCCCGCGGGGAAGCAGTGTAACCTGGACAGACGAAGGCTCGAGGATCCCCACGTTAACTCCAGGCCAGTCAACAATTCATTTTGTGGCCTTCACCAGTCCCTCCTCCCTCTGCAAGGTTCTAACTGCCTTCACACCAACCAGCCACTCTCATTCTGAAGTCAGAGACAGTAATTTAGCCATGATGAAACTTTAAGGAGCTTACTGTGTTTGGGCCTTATTTTGTCTGCAGACGGAAGAACTGAAATCCAAAGGAAATACTACATAAATGCAGGAAAGTACAGGAAAGCCTGAAAGGAAATTTGTCTTTCTGTGTCAAAATGACCAGTACTAAATAAAACATACTGAAAAGACAACACAAACTGAACATCATCAGTGTGTGCCAGCTCAGCACAGACCACAGGGAAAAGCACTTCAGGTTATGATCAGGAATATACAGTGGAGGATCAGATTAAAGCTTCATACAGGTACCCTCCCCAGGCAACCCAAACCCCACAGCTTCACCAGAAAAGGCACATTCCTACCACACCACATGAGGATTTGGCTTCTGTTAACAAAGCCAAGACCACCTTCACGCAAGCAAAGGTAAGGAACAGCGAGGAATCCTCGACCTTACTTTAACCTCCACATTTACACCAGAACAAATGACTCCACCACCACCAGCAGAGTTTGAGCTGCCCTGCGTCTACAACAATGGATAAAGCAGGAGAACCTCTACGCTCAGCCCTGCCTGGGCTGAGAAAAGCTACATCAGCACTTGTGCCACAACACCAGAGTTAACATTTGCTGTCTTTCAGCTTTCCCAGCCAGAGCAGGTTTCACCGAGCCAACACGAAGCAGAAACCAGTTTGTGGAGACAGCCCCCATTAAGATAAACAGGGCACAGCCAAGAGCGGAAAAAGGGAGAGGTCCAAAACAATAAGATCTAATCTACCTGCGTCTTCACACAGGAGAGTTCTGATACACACGCCGAGGAGTGGATGCGAACTGGACAAGCTAAGCAGCCCGCCTGCAAGAAGTGACTATGCTTTATGCTAACTGAAGGCTTTGAAGCAAACCAAAACCAATTCATAAAGCTGATGAGACTGAGTAACTGGCTGCCTCGGCAGTGGGCACTGTTCACTTCACACTCCCTCGGAAACACCAAGGGCTACCCAGTCACTGCTCTTTGCTATCCCCAGAGCAAAAGAGCTGTGAAACGAGGTGTGCACAGGCAGGAGACTGTGCACTGGAGACACTCCCTGCTAACACTGCAGCAACAGTTGGCCCTGACACCACCCGTACAGAGGAGCCTCCAGCACGATGAGCATGCAGAGAGAAAAGTGGCCGCGCTCTGGCCTCAGCGCCCCCGAGCCAGAGGAAAGGCGGCCCCGCGGCTTGCGAGGGGCCATCCGTCTCCCTGCCGCCCCAGGAGCATGCCGGGCCCTCATGGCTGAGGCCCGGGCTGACCCGGGGACAGGTGGAAAGAGGACAGCCGGCGGGGCAGGACGAGAGCCCGCCCGGGTCCCGTGCCCCACCCGGCTCGGTCAGGGCTCTGCCGCACACCCCGGCGGTACAGCCCCGGCAACCGGCGCCCAGCACTGACCTCCTCACGCCGTTTCTGCCAGCGGCCGCACGGCGACTCCTCCAGGATCTCGGACTCGTCCTCGCTCTCCTCCTCTTCCTCCTCCTCCGGGGGCGCCGCGGAAGTCACCGGGGCAGACACTGAGGTCACTCCCGGGCCAGACGACGCGGACTCCGGCTTCGGGTCGGAGCCGCCGCTCGGCACCTGCTTGGACTCACCCTCCGACATGCTGCGGCCGCACAACCTACGGGCCAGAGGCGCGGGCCGTGAGAGGCGAGGCGCGGCGGCTGTAAGGCCAGGCCAGACCAGGCCCAGCGGGCCGGACCGGGCCGCACCCGCAGGGCCTGTCAGCCGGGGCCGCGCCCCGGACCTGCTGGCGGCGCCCGACTGAGCCGGTTTCGGCCTGAGGCGGAGGGCAGGACAGGGTCAGAGCGAGGGAGTGACCGGGAGCGGGGACCACACACTTACCAGGCTCTCCCGGCACCTCCCGATCCACAAGCGCGTTGCTACTCCGCCGACGGGCCGCCGCCGCCAGCCGCCGCGCTGCGTAACGCGCCGTCCGGGGCGGGGCCTCCCGCCCGACGGCCAATCAGAGCCCGCGAGTGTGCCGTCAGCCTCCGCGAATTGGCCGGTGGGCGGGGCCCTGTGACGTAACACGATAGGGGGCGCCTGTGTGCTCACTGCGTGAAGGGCCGAGAAGCCGGGTGGGGAGGGCGGGACGATTGCCTCATGCGACAGCCAATGAAAGCCCGGGAGAGAGGCCGTCAGCTTCCGCTGATTGGTTGGTGGGTGGGGCTAAAGTTATATAAGGGGGTGGGGAGGCGCGCGTCCCTTATTCTCTGAGGCGGGGGTGTGGGTCGCTGTGTCTTCCAGTGCGCAGGCTGGTGACGGGCATCCGCTGTGAGGGTGCGCCGACCCGGCTGGGCGGGTGAGCGTGGGACCGCCCTACACCACAGGCAGGCGGTGGTACCGCCGGTCCCGAGTGCCCTGTTCCCCCTTCCCCGTTATATGATGAGCGCGGCTCCCCGGGGCGGCAGGGCAAGCTGGCCTTCGAAGGGCTACCGCAGCCCCCGGCGTGCGCCTGGGCCGGCCCGGGAGAGGCCGCGGCACAGGGCAGGCCGGGGTGGGCAGTCCCGGTCTGGCAGGCTGGGACGGGGGGCGCGGCGGCCGGGCGCCGCGGGCCTGAAGTCCGCCGAGCCGAGCGGAGCGCGCTGCTGGCCCCTATGCCGCGCTAGCCGCCACTCAGCTCTATGGCAGGCGCTTCCGGCGACTCTCTAGCCCGAGCTTCCGGCCGCGCGACTTCCGCTCGGCGGCGGTTCGTTGGTGGGTGGTTCTGCCGCCCTCGCTGCCTCGCCGCCCGCGCTGGGCCGCTCGTGCCCTCCGTTGCTGCCCGGTACCCGCCGCCGTCCCTCCGCGCAGCGCCGCCGCGCCGGGGGCCGGGGCCGCCGGTGGAGGCCGCCGCGGCGCCATGGGCGCCTACCTGTCGCAGCCCAACACGGTGAAGAGCTCGGGGGACGGGGCCGGGCTCGGGCCGCGCCCGCTCCACTTCGGCTTCAGCGCCATGCAGGGCTGGCGCGTCTCCATGGAGGTGAGTGGGGCCTCGCGCGCGGGCCTGGCAGGGAGGGTCTCTTCTTCCTCGGCCACTACTCGGTGCCGTGGCCGTTGGAGCGGGGAGGGGCCGCCTCCCGGTGCTGCCGCGGCCTTGCCGGAGGGCCCCGTAGGCCGACGCTTGTCCCCGCTCCCACGGTGACCTGCGGGAGAGTCGCCTCGCGTCGGGGGCGCACCGGGCGGGTTGTGGTAGGGGGCTCCCCCGGCACGGACAGCCCGAGAAATCCCGCCAGGGAATTGGGTCAGAAAGTTGCGGAGAGTGTGGGATGGAGCAGGGAGTGAGGGCGATCCTGGGGCACAACCCCTGCTTCTCGGTCCAGGCCTTTCCCTGTCCTCTCTGTTTCCTAGGCAAGTTTACTGGAGGAGTTCTCATTGCTGCTCTGGGTCTCCCGTAGCCAGTCCCGGCTTCAGGCTCGTTATGGAGCAAATTAATTATCGCAGGGTGAATCTCTGGCTGCAGGAGCCAGACGTTTACCCATGCTGCTCCCTAAAGCCGCTCGTGTTAGGGCAGTCGAGTTGCTGGGACCACCCCTGCCTCGCCAGCAGTTACTTCTCCTTTGAACTGATCACCCTCTGTGAGTACCATTCACGTGCTGGTTTATTTTTCGTTCCAGGCAGCCAGCAAGCAGGCAAAATTAGATCAGGATTGATCACAGAATCACAAGGGTGCATCTTCTCTGGACATGGTAAAGCAGCCTTCTTTTTTGTGGCCCTTTGGCTAGTTTGGAGAGGGTGTCCTGTTCAGGCTGTTTTTTTGCAGATATGGTTTCATGAGTCACACTCTGAGATACTTCACTGCCACTGCTGCAGTCTGGTGAGAAAACAGCACTCGGGTGTTTCCTCCTTTCTGTCTGCATTGGAGCTTTGTGAAACTGGGGGCTCCAGGGCAGAAGAGGCAGAGGAATCGGTGCTCATGCTCTTAAGATAGACTTGGGGTATGTGCACACTTAGCTGGCTGCAACTGACAGTGTCTCAGCTGGTCCATCCTGGTGACCTCTGGGGAGGTGACGTGGTGGCACAGAGGCAGTGCTGGAACACTGAGGCAATGTGCAGTATAATCTCCACAAGGCGATTAGCTGGTGCGTAAGGGGCTGAATGCAGGCAGCGCTCTGGCACACTCGGTGCACAGAGGATGAGAGGGTTTTAAGGAGATGGACGTGGATGAGGGAGAGCTGCCTCTGTTTATCGTGCTGGTGGGCTGGAGGAGCCCTCCCACAGGTGGGACATTGGTGGCTCATCGTTTCACTCTTTCAAGGTCTGTTCCTGCTGCTGTTGACCTTTAGGGCAGCTGGATGAGGCCCAGAGCTTGCAGCTGTGTTTTCCACACTCCCAACATCTTCGCCTTATCTCCCTGCTGGCAGAAGCGGTACTGAGGATGTTGATGCAGACACAGTTTAGCTGTGTTATCACAAGAAATGAGACAGCAGGAGTGCCTGTGTTACGAGTTGAACCTGCTGCAAATTGCTTCTATGTCTGTGATGGGAGAGAAACACATCGTGGTTCCCATGCAGCTGAGCAGAGTTTGTCAGTTCTGGTGCATTTTCCTGCATTCTGGTGCTGTGTGTTCTTCTCTGTGCCCTCTCTTGTGTTATTTTCATTTTCTTCATGTTTAATTGTACTTTTGCTCTTCTGTCAGGCTTGGAGAAAGTTCTGAGGAAAAGTTTGCGCTTAAGGCTTTTGTTAGGCATTGTCAGTGAAGGCAGTCACTGTGCACAAGCGGGAGGACACTGGTGGTTTGGGATAGCAGAGATTTGTCTGTTGCCTTTAATTTAGCTTTTTGGAGCCCCCACATGTGGTGAGTATATAGGGCCCTGAAAAAATCCTGCAATAAAAATCCCCTCTTAGCCCAGAGAGGTGGTTTTGTGAATGAGGAAGTGTTTGGGGCAGATGAGGGACCCAAAGGGTAAGGATACAAAAAACTAGTGTTAGGTACTGTGAGGAGGACACGAGGCAGTGAGTGCTCTGCAAGGGGAGCAGAGGGACCGTTTTTGCTGCCAGTGTGGGGTTTCCTCCCCAGCAGCATTTGCATTACTTGCTCTAATTAAACTGCTGCTCAGTCACCAGGGACTTATCCCAGTTACTCTGTTGTGGGTTTGCTGCCTCATCAGCTTCTGTAAATGCTCTGAACAAGTGTCAGAATGCTGGTTCTTTGCTTACTCCTATTTCCATTCCTGTCTCCAGTGAACTCTCTGGGTACGTTTCCTATGTTGTGATTCACAGTCATTGTTTTCATTTGGAACTAAGATTGCGGTATGCCTGTTCAGGCGGTGTTGTGGCATCATTTCACTAAGTGCTACATAAACCCAGAACCTCTCTTTTTCTGTTTTCCTTAATGCTTGATAATAATTGCAGGGGAATTGAGCTCCCTTTATAAGACTGTGGGACTCCAGAGGTGGAGAGCTCTTATCCAAGGAGTCCTACAATAAAAAAGTAGAAGAGCTCAACAGTTGGCTTGGCCATGCAGCATGTGTAGCTGTGTGTGTATAGAAATCCTGGGTTATGGCTGGCCATACGGACACATGCAAACCTTAGAGCCCGCTGCTGTGGAGTAAGCACAATGTTTTGGGGCAACTGTAGCACATTTAGCTTTAAGGTGATGAAGTTGAACCACAGCAAAGAGACTGGCTCACGTTGTTTAAAATCTCAGTATTGTTTTTGAACAAAAGCATGTGAGGTGCAGTCAGGCTGTAAGTTGGTGGGTTAGGGCTCGAACTTCAGGGAGTGTTAGGAGATTAGTTGGGCGGGGGGAGAGTTAAGAGAAAGATTCCGTCCATCCATCAGTTCCAGGCTCTGTAGTGGAATGGAGGTCGGGCTGTAAAATCTGGGTGGTGCCTTCTTCAAAATCTGCTGTTCCTATGAGACCTTGTGGAGAGAAAGGCTGCTCAGTGGATATAGCTTATGTGTTGTTGATCTGTGTAGTTTGGGAGCACACAGGCTGGATGCATTTTGATACCTAAGCCCAAAACACCCCTGGGACACACAGTTTGCCCCCGCAGGTTCTCAGGGTTTCCGGACAGTTGCTAGAACCAAGACTTACCTTAGGAGGTGATACCTGGGTTTGTGCTTTGGTTTGCACACTGCTAGTTGACTGGTTGCTTGTCCTTTGCGTCACTGTTCAAAAGACACTTGAGAGAGGCCAGGCTCTTTGCCTGAGGCCACCAGTGCCCTCCTGGAGCATCCCACACGGCCAGAAGAGCAGGAAGGAGCCTTTGTCCCAGGAGATGGTTTTCCAGCCCAGCTGTTTGTTCTGGCTGGATGTGGCAATCTGGTGTCCTGCAAGGCTGCCTTTTGTGGGGCTGTTGGGGTAGACAGCCGCTGCGCTCTGTGACCGTGTTCGCCAGGACAAACAGAGGCAAAAGCCTACAGTTGAAGGCACGAGGTCAGGAGGCTCCGTAAGTGACCTTCTGGCCTCACCAGGGTGGCTTTTCAGTTTGTTTGGCAAGAAATGGGGAAGAGAGCATCCGTGGGAATAGCCGGGCTCCATCGGAGACCAAGCCAGTTGCAGTTGTCTGTGTGGGAAAGCTGCCCGTGTATCAGCACAGAGAGCAGCATAACATTAAATACCTGGGCCCCCTCTTTGAAGATGAGCACTTGCCAGGTAAGTGTTTGAGGATGAGAGGAGGCTTGCTTGCTGTCCTGGCAGGAGTGGAGAATCTCTGTGTCCCTGCTCACGGCCTCCCTGCTCTTTTCTCCTCCCTCTCTGGCGGGTCTAGTGCAATCCATGTCATTCCAGGCTTTTCCTCTCTCTTTCAGGACGCACACAACTGCATACCCGAGCTGGACAGTGAAACAGCCATGTTCTCCGTCTACGATGGACACGGAGGTAACTGCACCCTCTCTCCTCTCCAGAGTCCTTCAGTGTGGCTCCCCCGGGCTGTGTGGTGCCTGCTGGGGCAAGCAGCTGTCTGTCGTGAGCAATCCCGCTCCTTCCCGGGCAGCTTTTTTGTTGATAGATATCATTGGCTGAAAGTTCTGGAAATTGCTGAGGGTTTCTAGAAGGAAGGTCATGGGCTGATAGAAAATTGAAATGAGATTTGCATTCCATCTTCTCAGACTCTTAAGAATGGCTGGTTTCTGGTGGATCAGCTAGGCAGGATAGGCACAGAAGAGTGAAGAATCACGTGGGACTGGAGCAGCGGTCTGGCTAGTCAGTGTGTTCTGGTGGTTGCCAGTACTGGTTGCCCAAGGAAAGAGTGAAAGAACAGAGCAGGCAGATCCATCCCCTGACACCTTTCCGGCTTCCGTTCCCCAGGTAAGGGAGCCCTCAGCTAGAGATTGCAGCCATTCGATCTTACAGACACGCTCAGGTCTTCTTGATGAGCTCCCCGTGAATTTGCCTTTTGACCTGGTTTGGTGATTACTGGCGTAGGACATTTGCTATAGAACTTTACTCTTTGAAAAAAGACTTGGATCTAACTTTGCTGCCAGATAATTTCCTGCAATATCCCCAGCCCTTCTGAGAAATTAACGGATAGTCACTCCGTTGGCACTTTCCACTTTCATCATTTTGGATTCTGTCCTTTCTCTCAGCCAGAAGAGTCCCAGGTGTCTCTGCTCGTGCAGCTGAAGCTGCACCATGAAACAGCAGCAGCACCCGTGTGTGCCCAGTTGGCACAGTCGGCCTGCACTGGTACTGTTCAGCTCTCTTAGCGTTCAGCGCAGCGTGGCTGCATCCAACCTGGCTGTTGGTCCCTGGTTCCTATGGAACTGCGTCCAGAAATTAAGGGAGTGCTAACGAGCTTAAGCCAAAATCACACCGTGGATCGTTCTAGTAATGTTTAGCACAGGTGGTGAAATGCAAGTTACAGATCCACCATGAGCTGATTGTGACACAAGTGTGTTCTGCTTTGTGCTCGGTTCCTTCCCTAACAATTCCCAGCAGCACGTTGGCTGTTTTGATACAAACTGTCCCCAGTTTCTTCCAGTTCTCTCCTGAGTGGCAGTAGATGGGTGTGAGTCCATACTGTCTGTGTCAGTGAGAAATTTCGTCTGCCAACGTCACGTAAAAGCGCAAGATCCTGCTGTCAGATTCTTCACATTACTTTGGTTTTGATCCTCCTGAATGATCCATCACTTCCTACCGACCTCTTTTCCAGATATTTGTTGTCGATGTTGAACAACATAAATCCTCTGTGTTGAAAACTCCACTTCCGTCAATCCCTGCTTCTTTTCCCATGGCAGCTTAGTGTGTGAAACATTTGCTGATTTGTTTGAAAGCTTTCTGAAACTCTATGTTCAGTAGATCAGCTAAACCTCCTGTTTCCTCCTGCTCATTGACTGAGAAACCAGTGACAGGTTTGGGACGTTCTCTGCTCCTTGTGAAGATGGGCGTGTTTCCCAGCTGGCAGGATGGGCTGTTCCACATGGGAGGTTTCAGAAAGACTTTGGACACTCTTATGACATCCCCGTTAGTGTAGGACATGAAGTAAGGTTTGTTTTTAAATACAATGGGAAAGGTTCAAGGTAGACATTAGGGAATGGCGTGAATTGGCATGGCAAGGCACTAGTGTGGCTTTCTAACTTGTATTTTTGATTTCCAGTGATTCAGTCTCTGCAGCCCTTTCTACACAGGCCTTATCAGGAAGGGTAGAGTTGGCCCTGACTGAAGATCAACTTTTGCCCATCCCTACTTCTGTATGGTTTTACTGATGCATTAGTTCTTCAGTTTGGAACAATTCCTCAGGTCTGTCCCATGTAAAAGGGGGGTTTAGGGTGGGAACCTCTCTAAGCTTTATTACTTACCAATGCAAAGAGGAGATTTAGCTTTTCTTTTATCCCTTGCTCATCTGCCAGCCTGAAACTCTCCAGTAAGCTTCCCACTCCAGGCAGGTTGGGAGAGGTTTTTGTTCTTGTGTTCCTTGAAAAGAGGTGAGGTTGGGTTGTGGGGCGGGGGGTTATATTTAGCTTGCCATTTTGCTCATCAGATTTTCTTTCCTGTTTTCCCCCTGTGGACAAGACTTCCAGTTTTTGGAAGATGCTGCTGGTTTTCACATTCTACTAGCCTTCCCCAGTTGCCTTTTTACTTGCCCTGGCCTCCCTACCGCAGAGCCTGGAGAATGATACATGGGTGCTCTGCACCTCCAGTGTGGTGTTTCTGACCAGTCCCTGTTGGTATCTACACATGCTTTATCCTTTTAGCTGTTTCTTTTTTTTCTAGTAAGTGTCTTCATTTGCATGTAGCTCCCCCTTTTCGGTGGTCAGCATGACCATATAGGGAGGTTTTCTTTTTGCTCTTACCGGCATGTTTAATTTGAACCCTGTTGTGGTTTTTTTCCAGTTTGGTCTCTCGTGCCTGTTCTTGGTCGTCTCACCTTCAGATCCACCTTAGTGTTTTGCCTCCCTGTCATTGTCCCAGGTTGGGAGATAATACTCTGGTTTTATCCTGTTTTGGCATAGTATTCTAATCCATAGGGCTTCTGTGATGGGGTTTGTTAGCTAGTTTATTTGTTGTTTGACTATAAGCTTGCTTTCTTTTGTATTCAAATGGTGTGTATGTGTCTAAATACAGATCTCAGCTTGGAGTGGGATCTACTGTCAGCCTTGTGAAGATGAGATAGGATGGGTTTGTGCAGGTACATGCACTGAAAAAAGATTTGATCTAGGAACCTGTATCTCTGGAGGCCTTTTTCTTGCCTAGGTTTGAGCCCTGAAGCTGCTGCCTGTTCTTGTCTTCACATGTCCTGTCCGAGCCTGTGCTCCTGGAGACAGCGATCACACCGCAGGGAGGCTCCAGCTGGGTACACAGGAACCAGCCCTGCTGAAACGCTGAGATAAACTGACTGTGTTCCACATTGCATCTGAATGTGACTCCTGCTTTCAAAGCTGAATCAGATGCAGTTTTTGGCGGTGGCATCCGACCTCTGAGGCTTGAACTTTCCCGTGTACACTTTCACCTCTCTGTGTGGTCTTTCAGAAAACTCTACGTGCTCTGGCAAACAAAAGCGGTCTCTTTTTATAATTTCATAGAAACCTCAAAGTACACACTCTGGGGAATCCTCCAGAGATTTACTTTTTCACTGAACTCAGTGCTACACATTATATATTTTACTTTAGCCTCCTGAAGATCTTGCCACGCCTGCCTCTGTGTCACATGAAGTGGGAAATGCAGCTGAGGCTTTGGCATTACTTAGCTGGACACTGCTCCTCTAGAAAGCTTTAATAAAATGATTGATGGAGACTTGGAGCGTTTTACAGTGGGTTTCAGGCTGGAGATGTGGGAGGTGTGACCCTGGGTTCGTTGTTGGTTGTGTGTTACGGGTTATATGTGAGTGGTTGTATTCTGTGTTCAGTCCCTGAAGGGATTGAAGTCCCCAGCAGCTGAAGGCACTCCACACGCTTGGGTACCAGGTACCAGCTCTGGCACCTCGGCTTCTCCTCTGTCCCGCTTCTTGGGGAAGTGTGAGGAGTGGAAGCTGCATTTGGTGAGGTTTTCTTTTCCCTGCCGTCCTAAACCTTTCAGTGCCAGCACTCCTGTCACAGTTAAGGTGTACCTGGAGCGTGTAGAGCCTTGTCTGGAGGGTAAAGGCAACAGACATCATTCCTCTAGGAACCAGTCCTGCGGTCGTGCCCGCCTTGGTGAGGGGCAGAGCCTGTTCCCACACTGCCCTTCCCGTGCTGTGTCGTACCCGTGCACTCGTCCTTCTCTTCCTCTGGCAGAATTGTTTGTTTTCTGGCTGTTTGCAGCTTTGGAAGATTCTTTCCGTTTTCCTGCTTTGCAGGTCAGTTTTGTGATTCAAAGAGCTCTTCCCAACTTTTCCCATTTTGCTGGAAATGTTGTCTCAAATGCTTGTTACAGGTGAGGGCAACCAGGGGCATTTGCTGTGGGTCTGCTTAGGAAGCCGTACAGCCCTGAGCACCTCATTCACTGCTGACAGATGGTTTTGAGGCTTTTAGTCGCTTCTGATGCTGAGGTGAGCATGAGTGTGTTTGGGAATATACAAGGAGTCATTTGCTCCAAGAACGTTGTGGTCTGTCCCAGGAGCCACTGTTACGTGGTTGCAGCTGATGTCTCTCTGATAGTTGTTCTGCTCTCGGGTTCCGTGCCTCGGGCTGGGAGCACCATGGGGCTCAGTCCTTTGATCCCTAGTGGAACTGGCGGGGAAGGACCTTGGTGAAGAGCAGCACCAAGCAGGACTGAGGTGCCTGAATCAGCTTTTGTAGTTAGCTGGCTTCTCAGCCCTGCTGCTGATGCCCTCACCCCCACTCAGGGCCCAAGTTTTCAGAGGGAGGATACTTGAAATGAAGACAAGACTGATAAAATGGGGTAGGGGGCTGATTTTGGTGTAAGCCTAACCAGTTTCTGTCCACCAGGAAATTAGGCTGGTTGCACCCAGGCCAAGCTGCAGAAAGGCTCCCTCGCCACAGCTGCCCCAGCACGCAGCGCCCGCTCCGTGTGCCAGCAGGACCTGCCGTGGAGCAGAGTTTCTCTGCTGCACTCTCAGTGAGAAAAACCTGGTGGGTTTCCTGCTGCAGCAGGTCCAGAATTGTTGGGATGGAATATTTTAGCACACCTGTCTGCATGTAAAAGATTAATTCCTTGTGGCAGTTCAGTTTCTCTGGCTGCTGTGGCAGCAAAGTGCTTTGAGTTACGGACTCAGCTTGTGGAACCCATCAGACCCTGGTGGGACTGCTGTGCGAGCAGCCAGACCCGAGCTCTGTGTGCTGGGCCAGCAGCTGCCTCCTGTCCAAAGGGACACATGCCTGGTGGACCTGAGGACTCATCCTGATGGGTCATCTTCTGCAGCGGAGGCCTCTGAAGGAGAATCATGTTTTTCTAGACATTTTGGTTGAAACACTGGAAGTGAGCACCTTGGTATTCCCTAAGCAAGGGAGACGGGGCGCTGCCAGACCTGCTCTGCTCATGGCGTGGCCTGGCCAGCTTTGGGGTGAGCAGCAGCCGATGAAGAGATGGGTGTAGGAGACTGGCAGAAGGGTCCTGTGCGAATCCTTGTCCCTTTGCAGCAGAGATGTCTTTTGTGACATCTGTGCTGGAGCTGCACGGGAAGCAGCAAAGGTTCCTCATGTTCTGTGGCACCTGCAAGTCCTCTTACAGTAATTTGTCTTTGGGTGGCCCCAGGCAGGAACATGGGACATTCCTGGATCACTGTTTAATCGCAGTGTCCCTGTTTCAAAGAAACGACTTGTTTAACTGCCACGGCTTTTCATATCGTGGGGGGGCTTCCTGCTTCTGTGGTGACAGAGCCAGATCTTTATTGCATTGCTCTGCACGCTGCTGCCATCCTCCCACAGTCCCTGCTGCAGCCCCAGGCCCTGCCTGCTCACGGGGACGAGGCTGCAAAGCCACTGGTGGCTCTCTCAGCTGAAGCCAGTTGCTGTGAAGAAAATCCCGTGTCCCGAGCTGTGGCAGAAAGATTGCAGCATCCACTCAGCTCCTCCATCTGGTGGGTGATCAGGTGTCCACGCTGGTGTTATTAGATCTGTCAGCTGGTTCCAGCAGCACGGACGGCACGGAGCTGCTGCCTCGTTGCAGACCCCTGGGCAGGGAAGGGGGTGCCTGCCTGGCTCTGCCCTGCGCCCTGGGTGAGGCAGCCCAGCGCCCCTGAGAGCGGCAAAGCGAGGTGAGGAGGAGACATCGGCGCGTCCTGCTTTCGGCTGGGATAGAGCTGAGTCTTCCCTTAGCAGCCAGAACAGCGTTGTGTCTGGGATTGAGTGTGGGCCCTGGTATGAGGAGAATGTTGGTAACACACTGAGGAGTTTGGGTGTTGCTAAGAAATCGAGGACTTTCCGAGCTCCCGTGCTGTGCGGGTGCACAAGGAGCTGGGAGAGAGCACAGCCAGAGCAGCGGGTCCGAGGTGCCCAGCAGAGTATCCCACGTCACTCAGTGTGTCGGTGAGGGGTGGCTGGGAAGACTCTTCCAGGTCACGGTTTCAGGATCTCTGCTCTGGGATCGCTAGCCAGGGCGTGCTTGGCAGGTGGTAAAAAATTGCATTGTGCCTCACTCCTTCATGTACTCTATTATTGCTATTATTAGCATGATTTTACTTCTGTTTCAATTGTTAGATTGTTTTTATATCTACCTCTGAGCCTCCTTACCCTCACCCCTCCAGTCTGCCCCATCCCTGGGGCAGGGAGGGTGAGCCAGGGGCTGGGTGGGATTTAGCAGCCTGCCGGGTTACACCACAGCAGTACGTTTTGGCCCCCTGTGCTGGGCACTAGGAGGGACTGTCGTGGTGTAACCCCAGCCAGCAGCTAAGCCCCCTGCAGCCCCTCAGTCACTCACTTCTCCCCTCAGTGATGGGAGCAGGAGATCCCATGTGAATCTTTGTTCGGTTTCATCTCATCGCTGGTCGCTGGCAGATCTGTCATCTGTTCAGCACGTGCTGTCTCAGAGCATTCTAAGCAAGGTGCTGTCTTATCTACATGTATATGATGGCCTCAAGCTGTGCCAGGGGAGGGTTAGATTGGCTCTGGGGAACAATTCCTTCCCCCAAAGGGTTCCCCAGCACTGGCCCAGGCTGCCCAGGGCAGGGGGCAGTCCCCATCCCTGGAGGGATGTCAGAGCCATGGAGATGTGGTGCTGAGGGACACGGGGCAGTGGGCACTGGGCAGTGCTGGGGGAATGGTTGGACTGGGGGAGCTCAGAGGTCTCTTCCAACCAAGGCTGTTCTATGTATATGTAAGTTTTATGTAATTTCTATGTATGCAAGTTGTATACCTTGTCTAAACATCAGCATGCTTAGTTTTATCAGGCAACATCATAGTATCTTTAAGAGCAGATGCTGAGTTGGATTGCCAAGATCTGCACCATTGAGCCCATGCCAGGGGACGTTAATTGTCAGTCCCCTTCATCTGAGGGCCTGTAAGGGCTGGCCAGTCATTTGGGGCTCTGCTACGTTCTGTGATTTGAGTGTCAGGCCGCCCTGGTATTGCCTTGTAAGTTCTCATGGAAGCGCTGGGGTCACTCCTGTGTCTCCCTTAGATCGCTTATTTCTCCGTGATCTTCCTTTTGTGTTTTCCCCTCTCCTCCCACCGTGTGTTTTTGGGAGCGCGGTCGGACTGGAGCTCGGTCTCTTTGTTGTCTGTAGCTGCAGCGTTGCACTTTTTGCAGCGCTGTTTCAACGGCGACAGTTTTGCAAGGTTTCTGTTCTTTGTCAATGGCCGCTTGATCCCTTCTCTGCAGGCATGTTTGGAAAGTCCCTTGTCTGCTGTTTCTTTCTCTCTCTCAAATCTCACCACCTTTCTGCTTCTGCTGTGTTCCCTCTGCCTCTCCCTGTGCCCAGCTGATGGGTGCCCACTTCCCACCCTTCTGCTTCCCCCTCCGTTCCCCAGCTCCCTGGGCGTGCAGGACTGCTCTGTGTGCCCCACTACCTGCACAGCCTCTGTCTGCCTGGAGGAGAAGGAGGGGAGCTGGGATGTGCTGGCCAGGAGATCACCGCTCCCTGGTGTCCTTGTGCTCAGCCCACTCGCACTCCTCCTGCTCTGCCCTGTGGTGGAGAATGGCTGATCCAGCCCTGGGCACGCTTCTGGAGCCCTCCACCTGCTGCAGTCTGCCCTGCTCCCCTCTCCCCACCCTCCTCTGGCTGCTGGTTAGTTTGTTTCTCAGTTTCTAGCCCTAGTTTACCTTTCTCCTCACCTGTGAGGGGACCTCCTGTCCCCTACATCACTCTTTGCCTCATGTGAAAACCTAAATTACTAGATTGGTCTCTTGCAAGTCACGACATTCCTTCTGGCTCCCCTTGCTGAGATGAACTACAGAAATTCACAATCCCTCGCTGTTTTATCTTCTTCCCCTCTTAACAGCATCTTTGTGATCACAATACATGTCTCCCTTGCTCTGTTGCACACTTGACATCAATCACTGAGCTGCTGGGGTGTTTCCAGCTTTTAAAAGTCTCAGCCTGTCCAGGAGCGGGTGCTTGGTTCGTGCTGTGGACTGTCCCGTGCTCATGGCAGCCCGGTGTCACTCACACCGTGCACATACGCACACCTTCCCATGCCAGGAAGGCTGCCGGGCCCATCAGGACCCCCACCTTCCCCAAAGGTGTGCCTCGGGGCTGTGGCATCGCAGTCCCGTTGGTCTAGAACACACACTACAGTATCTAGCAGGTTTTGTGCTGCCCATCAGGTGTCAGTAACACTCTGAGAAAGAGCCTGCATTGACCAAAGGCTTCCCTTTTCTGGGAGCACCAGCAGCCTCTTGAAGTGATTTCTGCTCTCTTTCAGGAGAAGAAGTTGCCCTGTACTGCGCCAAGTATCTTCCTGAGATAATCAAAGACCAGAAGGCCTACAAGGAAGGGAAACTGCAAAAGGTAAGAATCCACCTCTGCCCTGAAAAGCATGCACAGGGGAAAGCCCTTTTAATTTTCTTACTCGTTTCAGTCAGAGCTGGGGCTGGTTCTCTGCGTGGTTGTGGTGGGTTGTTTTTTTGGAGGGCAGGGGTAGCTTTTCTGAGAGACAGGAGGTCAGTTCATGCCTTGCTTCCCCAAGCCATCCTCTGGAGGACAGGGCAGAGTGCCCTCAGCACCTTTGCTGGTGACACCGAGCTGGCAGAAACCTCATGAAGTTCAACAAGGGGCAGTGCAAAGCCCTGCCCCTGGGGAGAAACAACCCCGTAGCACCGGTACATGCAAAGTGTTGCCAGTTGAGGGAGGGGGATGATCCTTCCCCTCCACTCAGCGCTGGTGAGGCCGCACTGGGTGTGCTGGGTACAGCGCTGGGCTCCCCAGGACAAGGGGACGTGAACAGACTGGAGAGAGTCCAGCGTGAATCATGTCTGCAAATACCTGCAGAGAGGGTGCCAAGAGGACAGGGCCAGGCTCTTCCCAGTCGTGCCCAGGACCAGAGGCAATGGGCACAAACTGGACCCTGGGACGGTCCCTCTGAGCACTGGGAAACACTTCCCAGTGTGAGGGTGACACAGGGAGGCGATGGAGTCTCCATCCTTGGAGCTATTCAGGAGCCATCTGGACGTGGTCCTGGGCAACTGGTGTCCCTGCTGGATCAGGGGGCTGGATCAGATGGACCCCAGAGGTCCCTGCCAGCCTCAGCCGTCCTGTGAGTCTGTATGGTGTGTTCTGGAAGAGGCTTGATTGCACAGGGTGGCACACAGGTGAAACTCTGCTCTCTCACATCTGTGTTCATGTGTAGGCCCTGGAAGATGCTTTCTTAGCCATAGATGCCAAGCTCACCACTGAGGAGGTGATTAAAGAGCTCGCTCAGATGGCTGGGCGACCCCAAGATGATGAAGATGAGAAGGAGAAAGTTGCAGATGAAGATGATGGTAAGTCAGATGCTGAACAGCCACGACTGCAGCTGCAGGCCAGGGGCTGAGAGCCGCTGGGCCAGCTCTGCCTTGGCAGAAGGGTTTCTGTCCGGTTAAATTGCAACTGGAGCTGAGCTGCCACCCCTCAGCACTGTTCATTGCTTTGGGCTGGTGCAAGGGGAACGCTGATACACTTGGTAGCTTCATGCTTTGAATAACAAACCAGTCTGTCCCAGCTCTCCCTAGGGCTTACTCCCTGGGGTGCCAAGTTCTCGGGTGTGTGAGAGCCCTGCGCTGGGCAGGGGGCTGAGATGTGCAGCGAGCCAGCGCAGTGCCCCGCGCCTCGCTCCGCCGGGCTGGCGGCAGACACCGCCTGCGGGTGGGACTGCAGTGGGTTCTGGTCTCTCCAGCAGTTCTTGTTCTCACAAAGACACGAGTTGTGCTTTTCCACCAGCAAGTAGTTGCCAGACCATGAAGCCAGCTAGGAGGTGAATCCCAGGGCAGAACCCTCTGCTGCTCTGGGCTGAGGATCTCGTGAGCAGCCTTGGAGCAGATGTAGGGTGATACCATCACCTTGAATGCTGGTGTTGGTCTGGAAACACGGAATTTGTTGGCCCTCCTCCTCGGGGACAAAGTGGGTGGGTGTGTGGTTTTTTTTTCTTTTTGTCCTGTACTTTCAGGCGTATTTGGGATGAGGCTATTTCTTTTGCTTTGGGGACTACTTAGCCAAGAAAAGGATAACCAAGACGTTGTCAATGGGGAAGTGGTGGTCATTGGCTCATAGGTGAGGGAGAGTCATCCTGTTCTCTGTCCAGCGTCCCCTCAGACACTGCATTCCCTGCCCAAAGCTGCTCTGTCACCTGTTTCTAAGTGCCTGGGGTGCTGAGGGCCCATGGAGCAGCTGCTCTAACAAACTTCTTGTTCCCAGTTGCAGTCTTAATGAACAAATCTGCACATGGAAGTGGTCTCTTTGCTTCCCCTGCAGCTTCAGATGAGCCACACTCATGCAGTGAGGCTCGTTACCCTCCCACCGTACAGCTAATTAAAGGCCCTGTGCTGCCTGCAGGTCAGCCGGGGCCAGAGGCACGGGGCTGTGGTTAGAAGCCATTCCCCTGCCATCTGCAGCACCTGGAGCTGTGGGACGTGCAGGCTGGGCCATGTTTGGCTGTGCCTGCTTGTGATCAGCCTGTCGAGCACTGCTGAAACCTGTCTGCACGGGCAGCCTCCTGTCAGGGCAGCTTGCTGCTGAGCCAGCCTTTGCTGCACACTGCTGCTGTGGTGATGTGTGCCACCTTCTGACCCTCTTTGTCTTCACCCCCCTCCCCCTTTCCATTTGTAGTGGATAATGAGGAAGCTGCTCTTCTGCATGAAGAAGCCACAATGACCATTGAGGAGCTTCTCACACGTTATGGACAAAACTGCACCAAGAACCTCAAAAACAAGTCTTTAGCTCCAGCTGGGGAGAACGCTGCAGAGGGGACAGGCAAGCAGCATGATGGGGAGTCAGATATGAATGGAGAGGCTGACCCAGGGGAGCTTACCGACCACAAGGAGAGGAAGAATGGGAAGCCAGATGAAGAAATCACGGGTATTTCCTCCACCTCAGACAAAGCCAGCGCTGGAGGCAACAGCCCTGCTCTGCAGAAGCCTGAACTAGGCAAAGGTGACGAGGCCGTCACCTCTTCTACTGGGGAGGCCGGGCCCTCCTGCTCCTCCACGGGAAAGCCCCAGCGCACAGCCAAATCCAAATTTTTTGAGGACAGTGAGGATGAGTCAGATGAGGTTGAGGAAGAGGAGGAAGACAGTGAGGTAGGAAACAGCACTGGGACAGAATGGCCTTCTGGCTGGGCAGAATGCTTTGCTTACTGTGGTACCTGAGCTATGAGCCTCTGGCTCCTCCTAGCTGTGTCCTGGGAGTAGGTTTTTCAGGCCGGTACCTTGAGCCCATCTCATGGGAGTGTCGGGGATTGCTCAGATAACCCTGAAGGAAACACATCCTCATCTGTGCAGCGGCCATAACGGATAGCCCTCGCTCCTGCTGCATGCACCACACCATCCCTCCATCCACGGGGGTAGTTGGAACGAGCTGCTCTCATTGTAGACATCAGGTGTGGGGATAACGTACCAGGTCACCTCGCTCTTCTGGGGCGAACGTCCCGTCGGTGCCCGGGTGGGGGGGGACCAGCTGGCGGGGAGGGCACTGCGAGTGCCCCATGTGACTCCTGCTGGTGTCTCTCCTTTCTTGTAGGAGTGCAGTGAAGATGAGGACGGTTACAGTAGTGAAGAGGCAGAGAATGAAGATGATGAAGATGACACTGAAGAAGCAGAGGAGGATGAGGATGAAGAGGAAGAAATGTTGTTACCAGGCATGGAGGGGAAAGAGGAGGTGCACACCCTGTTCTTGTGTTCTGTGGTGTAGTGTGGGGCCAAGGGCACGTGGCAGGGGGTGCTCAGCAAGGAGTTCTTTCCATGAGATGGGGATAAAAAGCCCCTTCTGTTCTCCTGGGGCTGCACACAGCTGCTGACAGCCTGGGTTTGTGCAGCGGGCCGAGGGACAGGGCACGGGGCTGGGCAGCAGGCGGAGATCAGAAGAGCCTGAGCCCACTGCTGGCTCTGCTGTGCTTGGAAACCGCGGTGGGGCTGGCGTGGAAGGAGGGCGCAGGACAGCAGCAGGACTGCTCTGCTGGCACTGCTGTTCCCAGGCAGAGCATTGCTGTTTGCCAGGCCCGGGCTGTGGCTCCTCAGCCCGTGGCAGTGCTGGCAGATGGGACAGGGACACAGGATGTAACAGGAAAAGGGAGCTAGAGCTTCCCAGGTGCCAGCCCTCTCCCTTTGGAGAGATGTCCTACTTGCAATGAGGCTTCTGCTTGAGCTGGACTGGGGCTGGAATCGACACATTAGAGCTGAGGGTATAGCAGGACATGTGGAACACTGGAGGATCCTGAACCAGTGGCACCTTGTGAGGCTGGAACGGAGGTACTGCTTGACCCTGCCTCCCGCTGAATGCACTCCTGCTGTTTCACACTTCCCTTGGGCTTTTCTCCACTGTTCCGTGTGTGCTGAGACGCAGCACAGGGGCTGGGATGTTGCTGGGCCTGGGGTGGCTGGTGCTGATCCCCTTGTTGGCCCACTGCAGAACAAGAGAATTGAGTCTCAGCAAAACCATTTTTTTCTTGCAGCCTGGCTCTGACAGCGGGACAACTGCTGTTGTGGCGCTTATCCGGGGCAAGCAGCTGATCGTGGCGAACGCTGGAGACTCTCGCTGCGTGGTGTCCGAAGGTGGCAAGGCTGTCGACATGTCGTATGACCACAAGCCGGAGGATGAGGTGGAGCTGGCCAGGATAAAGAATGCTGGCGGCAAGGTCACCATGGATGGGAGGGTGAACGGCGGCCTCAACCTCTCCAGGGCCATCGGTGAGCACGACGGGGTGAACGGCGGCCAGCCTGGCCTCGGGACACCGTGCTCCCAGCACTCGCCAGCCGCCGAGCTGAAGGAAGGGTTTTTAACTGGGTGATGAGTGGACCCTATTCAATATTTGATGTGGTGAGATTTCAGTCTAATTAGAGAAAGCAGCCGTGCAAGTGGCAGGCATCAGTGGAAAGCCACACCTAGCACCTGCCAGGCTCCGGCGCAGCACAGAGCAAGTGAAGCCTCCAAGGCTGTTGTGCCAACAGCTGGGTTCCCAGAAACCACCTCGTATAAACTCTCTCAAAACCAGACTGTTGTCTTTCGAACAGGATTTTTTCCTGTTAGGAGGCTGTTGAAGGACCTTGGTATGTTGCTTCCTGGGGACCTAACTCTTTATACCAGTTTGAGCTTACTTGTTCCTGAGCCAGCCTTGCCTTTTAATTGTACAGACTCCATGCCCCTTGCTGCAGTGCTTCAGGCAGCACCTGAGTGCTGTTTGGTCCCTTATGAGCAGTGTGGGAGTAACGAATGGCTCGGGAGACTGGGCACGGCATTAGCAGCCAAACAAGGTCTCGCCCAGTCTGTGCAAATGAGCTGCTGGGAGGCATTAAGGAAGGGGGAGTGAATAACACTGAGAACATAGTGGGAAATACACAGAGAACAGAAGGAAGTGTCAGCAGCGAAGGGTGTGAGTGGAGACTGCTTGTGCAGAAAGACCAAGACCACTGGGATGGTTATCTTGGGGTAGGACAGAAACTAGGTAACGAGTGTTAGCACAGCACAGCCAAGCTAGTGGTGGGGTGAGCTGCAGATCCTGCTCCAAGGCAAGGGACAGCCCAACTGGTGAGCACTGCAGCAGGCTCTCGGACAGTGTTGGCAGACGCCGTGTGCTGTCGGCCTGGTGTTGCCCCAGGAACGGGGGAAGTGGCACTTGGTTTGGGGTAAAGAGACGCTGAACTGGTGAAGGCACCTCTGGTAATGGCGTGTTGGGCCTTGGATGCGTGGCCAGTGTGCCCACAGCCTGCCCTGGCTCCAGAGCTGCTGGGGTGGCCCTTTGGCAGGACGGTGTTCCTCACTCTTGGGGGTAGGCAGCATGGCCAGGGCCCCACCAGAGCAAAAGCTGATGCTCCTCTCCACTGCAGGTGACCATTTCTACAAGCGGAACAAGAACCTGCCTCCAGAAGAACAGATGATCTCTGCCTTGCCTGACATCAAAGTGCTGACAATAAACGATGACCATGACTTCATGGTCATTGCCTGCGATGGCATCTGGTGAGTAGTGAGGGAGCAGTTGTGCTGCTGCTTGGACATCACCTCGCTGGGCTTCAGGAAGGCCCAAGGGCCCTGGGTGCTCGTTGTCCATTTTCCCCACAGCCTCAGGGTGAAGTTGGGCCCCGAGGAGCTGCTCTCAGCTGGAGGGACATCACAGTGTGCTGAGCTCTGAACTCTGCTGTTCCACGCTGTGTGGAGCCGCTCCTATCAGCTCCCCGCCGCAGTGGGGCTCTGGGGACACTGTGGTGTGACTGCTCCCTTCACTTGCCCTTCTGACCTCTCCACTCTCTGCAGGAATGTGATGAGCAGCCAGGAAGTGGTGGATTTCATCCAGTCCAAGATCACCCAGAAGGATGAGAATGGAGTCCTGAGGCCGCTTTCCTCCATTGTAGAGGAGGTAAGGTCCCGAGCATCACCGTCCCTTCAGCAGGCAGCGTTCCTGTGTCCCAGCCGGGTGCCTCGCGCTGCCCTCTCTCCGTTGGACCAGTTTGTTCAGCACTGGGGGTATCTGGCAGCACGTGGGCTGCCGCGCTGGCTGGAATGCTCGCAGAGACACCCCTGAACTGGGACCCAGTTCCTTTGGCACCCTGACCAGTGTTTGTGGCCTCTAGGTTGCTGTCAAGCCAAAGGAGTTGCTGTCCACTTTTCAGAAAAACAGAGCTGCTGAGGCGGTCTCTGCCCCTTGTCTGCCTGCAGACAGCGTTTGGGCCCTGGCTGCACCGTCCCGGCGGCCCCTGCGCTGCTCTGTTGTGGAACGGGCCCGGCGTCTCGGGCTCTTCGCAGCGCCGTGCCTGTGCTCTCTGCTAACCCCTCTGTCCCTCCACAGCTGCTGGACCAGTGTTTGGCTCCAGACACCTCGGGGGACGGCACTGGCTGCGATAACATGACCTGCATCATTATCAGCTTCAAACCCCGTAACGCACACCTGCCCGCCGACAGCGGGAAGCGGAAACTGGAGGCCACGGCGGCACCAGCAGAGGAGAACGGCGGTGAGAGCAAGAAGGCCAAGCTGGAATAGCAGGCCTCGCACAGGGACTTGGCCGTGCGCTCACCAGACTCTCGTTTCTTAGACATGCTGAACTCAAGACTCCAGAGTCTTGTCCTTTTTTTAGCCTTAGCAGAGGCCTTGTTTGTCCGTGTCCTGGTTGGGGGGTGGGGGGCGGGTCTGGTTAGCGAGGGCATGTCGCACTCTTCATCCGTAACCATTCCAAAGAGGGAGCGAGGGCAGCGCTGCGCGGGAGCAGCCGCAGTGCCCGGCCCCGCCGCAGCGGGCAGCCTGTCAGCAGCGCCCTGCGGCGAGGAGGAGGATGTCCCCCCATTGTCTCCATGTGGTTGTTGCCATTTCTGTGCCTGTGAATTTCTGTTCGGAGGGAAGAACTTTTTCACTGTTGAGGTTTTTTTAATCTGCACCCGATTATTTAAGGCCCTTTCTGTTTTTATTTGTGAAACAATCTGGCTGTGGTGCTGCTGCCACACCTCCTTCTGTTGTACACTTTCAATCAATACTTTTTTCAAACTAAAAGCCCAGAAAACGTAGCTGTACTTTTGGTCCTTGGTTCTTTCCTGGAGAAGGGGGGTAAGGAAGGTGGGATGGGGGGGACAATGTCTTTCCCTGCTGTCTCAGGGCTCAGGGGGGATGTGTGCAGCTCACAAGAAGCAGCTGGCTTCTGCCATTGTCAGCTCGTGCTCCACCAGCCTGGGTGGGGACATCTCGTCTCACCTGTGGCCCTGAGCCGGAGCCCCTCTGCCCAGTACCTCTCTCCAGGGGTGATGTGTCCAGACCTGAACTGTTCTGACCCTGGATCATCCACACTGGGTGGGCTCCTGCAGCCCTGCTCAGGGTTGGGGGTTCAGAGCCACCAACACCCGTGGGCGCTGCGGTCGGACCTGCTGCTCCACCTGTTCCTGCACTCAGCTTTCTGGGTGAGCCAGTTTGTTCCCCTAGAATGGTGCTGCCTGCATAAAGCACCCGGGGAGAGGAGTTTTTCCTCTGCAAAAGCAGGTTTCTCCTCAGGGCATCTTCCATTTGCTGCCAGATGGGTTTGTCTCGGGGCACTCTGGCTAAGGGGCAGCTCGCGACCTCCCTGCTCTGAACGTGCTGGCCAAGCTGCCCCAAAGTTTGAATGAACAGATGGAATTGTCACAGGAATGAGCAGAATTCTTTTCTCCAGTCCTAAAAGCATTTGTTATTACTGAAGTCCCAGGCCTGGCCGGAGCACCCGGGGCTGAGCTGGGGGGCAGTTCTGCTCGGTGGACACAAAGACTGAATTGTCACGTTCCTGCTGCGAGGGATCAGTCTCCAGGGGGGTCGGTTCTAAACATTCTCCCTCATCACCAAGGGAAGTTTTTGATGTAGGAGTGAGCAGCCTGTGGGGTCCCCTGAAACGACTCTGGTCATCGGTGATCTCGTGTTGGTTGGTTGTACTGAGATGTAACTGGGTTTACACCATTTGCCACGAGCTCTGTTGATGGTTTATAGCGCCAGTTTTTAATCAGAAGCTCTGTGCTGCCATGTGCTGTGTCAAAGGCCCGTACAGCCGCACTTCCTTCCACTGACCTACTGAAGCTGTTCAGAGAACAGAAGCGGGGTTCTGTGGCGACAGCTCGTCCCCGTGGACGGAACGGGGCCCAGGAGCCGGGGCTGGGCGAGTCCTGGCGCCCTGTCTGGAGCCAGCAGTGGCCCCGGTCTGGCTGCCACGGCGCCCTGGGGCAGGACGGTCAGAGCCCGGGGTGCCTGCGGTCCACGGGGTCAGGGGGAGACACCGCCACAGACACGGGGCGGCTGCCCACGGGGCTGGTGCCTCGCTGGGGGTCCTGGGGCAGGTGGGACACTACGGTCCCCCCGCGGCCCGTGGCAGCGCCCCGGGGCATGCAGAGGAGGCGATGCAGGACACGGAGCACCAGGGCGATGGTGGTGGCCGGGGGCCGGGTGGGGCCCTGTGGTCCCAGTGCCACCGGGTGGGGAGCGGCTGCGGGAGCCCCCCGGCCCCGAGGTACCGGTCAGCAGCGAACCACTGCCGGTGAGGCAATGGCCGCAGAGGAGCCACGGGACTGCCACAATGCCCCAGCACCGAGGCCGCAGGGACCCCTGCCCCGCCCGCGCTCCCCGCAGACCGAGGGCCCCGGCCCGGCTCCGCCAGGAACGGCAAGGTCCGGCGGCCGAGCGCCCCCTGCCGCCCGGGGGCATCACGGGGCTTCCCGCGGCCGCCCGGAGCGGGGCCGTGCCCGTCGCGGAGGTCGCCGCAACCGCCTCTGCTGGGGCACGGACACCGTCAGACCCCGCCCCGGTGGCCGCTCCCCCCTGCCCGGGAAGGGGCGGAGCCGCCGGTGCCCCGGTCCCGCGACCTCGGTCCCACAGACGCCCGGCCCCGCCCCTCCCGGTACCCGGCCCCGCCCCGCGGCCCCCGGCAGGCCGGTCCCACCCCCCCGCTGCACGCCGGGGAGACCGGCGCGGGGCCGGGAGGGAAGCGGCAGCAGCGGACCCCGCACGCTTCCGGGCGCCCCGTCCGCTTCCGGGACGCCGCGTCCGCTTCCGGTGCTGGCCCCACCCTGCGCCGGCCGGAAGCGGAAGTGCCCGGTCGAGGCGGGGCGGCGGTGGCCGCCCCGGGCTGGCGGGGGCGGCTGGCGGGCCGCGGGCGGGCGGGCGGCGGGGCCGGCCACGATGCCCCGGCGGAAGCAGAGCCACCCGCAGCCGGTGAAGGGTGAGTGCGCGGCGGGGCCGGGGGGCGGAGGCCCGGCGGTGACCCGCGGCCCTCGGTGTGTTGCAGCGGACGCCGAGGACGGCCCCGAGGAGACGGCGGGAGCGGCGCTGGTGCTGCCCGGCGAGCTGCTGCTGGGCCGCGGCCTGGCCTTCGAGAAGGGACCGCCAGGTGCGTGCCGCCGTCCGGGCCCGGCACCGGCGCCCCGCGGGGACGCGGCCCGGCCCTGCCGGTACCGGCCCCCCCCGCTGGCGGCTCCCCGCGCTTGGCCCCAGCCGGCAGCCGCGCTCCCCGGGGGCCGTCCCGCCCGGTGCTGCTCCGTCCCGGCGAGCGCATCCCCGCAGCTGGTCCGGGGCACGGGGACACCGGGGCCGGCAGGTCACCCCACCGCTACCGGGGCCGTCCCCAGGGATCCCAGCCTGGGGTGCTGTCCCCCCGCCGCCCCTCGGCACGGCTGCCAGCCTTTCCACGGGCCCCCAGGCCACGTGCAGCCGGGCAGCACCGGGGCAGCCAGAGGAGCAAGCGCTGCTCCAGCTCCGTTCAGGCAGGGGCCGGTGGAGCATCACTCGCTGCCCCCGACAGCGAGCGCTGAATAATGCAGGGACACACGGGGCGAGAGGAGGGGGACACGGGTCCCCCGGCCCTGCAGTGCTGTCCCCTCTACGTCCTCGGCCACCGCGCCGGGCCGTGCCGGCAGCTCCCGCTCGGAGATACCGTCCTGACCGCTCCCGGCCGCCAGCCCCAGCTGAGGAGCGGGACCGGGCACCTCGGGGACCACTGGGGATGGCAGGAGAGCCATCACTGGCTGCATCCTGGTCCCCACCCCCCGGCCACACTGTCCCCCTGGGCAGCACTGACGGGGGATGCAGCGCTCCAGGGGAGCTGGGCGCAGCCAAGGGGACAGCCCCAGCCGTGTCCCGGGGTGGCAGGCACCCCATGGGCTCCTGGGCTCCAGGTCAGGCGCAGCACGGGGACAGCTTGAGGCTGGTAGTGGCAAGGCTTCGGCTACATGTCCTGCCCTTCCAGCCTGGGGGCACATCTGGGGCACATCTGTGGGGCGTTGGGCTCCTGCCATCCCTCCCTGGGGCATGGGCGCTACCCCAGGGGTGCAGGAGGACGGGGCTGTGCCCAGCAGGGGAGCAGAGATGCCCCGAGAGCCTGGCACAAGCTCCCCTGTGTGGGGCCGGGGAAGGTCTGCGTTCCTGCACCACGGAGGGGCTGGGGTTGGAGCCCCATGGTGCCCACCGTGGGGCAGCAGCACGGCTGAGGGGGGGCCTGGGGCAAGCGTTATGGGGACCCAGCCCTCCCGCCTGGGTCAGGCTGCGCTCGACACCTTCCCAAGCCGCTGCTTCCTACCAGCTGGGCCGAACCAACTGCCCAGCCCGCCCCTGTGCCCCGCACTGCCCACCCTCCCTGGTGCCAGGGGTCTGCTGTGGCCTGACACCTGGCTGGGCCAGCCCCGGGGCGGGTGACAGGGTCCCCCGAGGCGCCCAGGACAGTGCCTGCAGCAGGGTCAGGGCAGGTCGTGGCTGTGAGGCTTCTCACCCCACGGGCACAGCGTGGTGGGCTCCTGCTGGGTGCTGCTAGGGTGGGCGCAGCTGCCTGGCCCCTCCTTGGGACGGTGGCATGAGCAGAGGGGCTGCGCCCAGGCCCACTGTGCTGACGCCATCCCATCCCTGCGCTCTCCTCAGCAGACACCCTGGTGGGGAAGATCGCCATCCCGGCGTACGCGCTGAGCGACGACGACTGCTCCTCGGGGTGCCAGCAGCTGAGCGTGGAGAGTGACCCCGAGGAGGGCAGCGAGCCTGGCCCCGCGGCGCTGCCCTGCCGCCAGTGCGGGCTGCAGCTGGCTGCCAGCCTGGGCCAGAGCTGCCTGCAGTGCGCCGGCGCCGAGGGGGGCCGCAGCCAGCGCATCGTCTACTCCTGCCAGCTCTGCCCCTTCGCCTCCCACTACTCCAGCCACCTCAAGCGCCACATGAAGACACACAACGGGGAGAAGCCCTTCGCCTGCCCGCAGTGTGCCTACGCCTCTGCCCAGCTGGTGAACTTGACCCGGCACCTGCGCACGCACACGGGGGAGAAGCCGTACCGCTGCACGTGCTGCAGCTTCGCCTGCAGCAGCCTGGGCAACCTCAAACGCCACGAGCGGGTCCACAGCCAGGACAAGCCCTTCCAGTGCGCGGCCTGCGACTACCGCTGCAACCAGAGCCGCAACCTGAAGCGGCACATGCTCAGCCACCGCCTGCCCGACGGTGAGGGGCCACACCGGCGGGACAAGGACCCAGGTAAAGAGGGGGGATGTGGGGGGGAGAGCTGCTGGGGGGTCCCCCATGGCACAGCCCCGGGGCTGGGGAACGGGCAAGGCGCGTGTCCCACCATCAACCTGTGCCAGGCCTGGCGCCACGCACCACCGGCCTCGGTTCCCCGGGGAGCTGATCCCTGCCGGCGCCACGCTGCCCCGCTCACAGCCCTGTTTGTGTCCCGCAGAGCCGCTGCTGCCGGAGCTGGGCCTGCACGTGGGCAGCGGCAGCGGCCCCTTCCTGCCTGGCTGCGCTCGGCTGCGGGGCGAGGAGGCGGCCGCGCTGCCCGAGCTGCTCTTCCCCTTCACCTGCCGCATGTGCGGGCTGGTGCTGGACGACGGCTTCGCGCAGGACGAGGGCCTGGCCGAGCAGGTCTGCGGGCGCTGCAGCCTGGCGGTGCTGGGCACCGAGCCGGGCGCCAGCCCCCGCAAGGGCAGCGGGGACAAAGGCTTTGCCTGCAGCCTCTGCCCCTTCGTCACCCACTACCCCAACCACTTGGCACGGCACATGAAGACGCACAGCGGGGAGAAGCCGTTCACCTGCCCGCTCTGCCCCTACGCCTCCGCCCACCTCGACAACCTGAAGCGGCACCAGCGGGTGCACACGGGCGAGAAGCCCTACAAGTGCCAGCTCTGTGACTACGCCTGCGGCAACCTGGCCAACCTCAAGCGTCACGGGCGCATCCACTCGGGCGACAAGCCCTTCCAGTGCAGCCTCTGCAGCTACAGCTGCAACCAGAGCATGAACCTGAAGCGGCACATGCTGCGGCACACGGGCGAGAAGCCCTTCCAGTGCCGGGACTGCTCCTACACCACTGGCCACTGGGACAACTACAAGCGCCACCAGAAGATCCACGGCCACACGGCTGAGAGCTGGGTAAACCCACGCAATGCCAAAGGCCTCCTGGCCCCTCCAGCCGTGGGCACAGCCCTGCCCTGAGACAGCACTTAGCCTGGCTGCAGGGGAACCCAGCCCTGTGTGTGGGGCCCGGGGTGCCTCAGCCCACGGGCACCCCATCCCGGGGGCACCCCCACCACAGCCCCTGCCCTCCCTGGGGGAGGGACGGGTGGGCAGCGGACTCCACGGGGGCACAGGGGTGCGCCGGGGTCTCCAGCAGCCCTCTCCTGCCCGGGCAGGGCAAAGCCACAACCGGCAGCGTGGGGGCCAGGCTGGGGTCTGTGCCCCAGCGGTGGTGGGGCCGCGCACCCCCAGGGCTGGCGCCTGCCTCTTCCTGCCTGCCGGAGCCTTTCTGTGCCGGAGTTTGGGGAAAAGGGGGGAGGGGGAAACAGGACCGGTGCCGTGGCTGCCGCCACGCCGGTCAGTGTAATTTATATTGTGTATAAAAGCATTAAACAGTCCGTTTTGTTATCTGCTATTCCCCCTGGGGGCCTTGTTCTGCTGCAGGTGAGGACAGTGCGGGGCTGGTGAGGTGTGCAGGGAGGGGAGGGACAGCAGCCACCCCCAACAGACAGCCCGGTACCAATCGGATCCGGTTTAATCATCACTGCGGTGTGGAACCGTCGGGTCCTGTCCATGGCTGCTCCGGGCGGTCTGCGCGGCGGGAGGGAACGTGGGTACAAGCCGAGGTTACGCTGGAGCCTATGAGCGGGTTAGAGGGGGCCCTGCGCAGAGCCCCCGCGGACAGCTGACTGCAGTCTGTCTCTGAGCACAAACCTAAACGCTAATTTGGCATCGTGGAGCCCCCCAGGGCCGCTCGGTGCTGCCAGGCCGCTGCCAGCCCCCGGGGCAGCCGGGTGCTCGGGCCAGGCTCCGCGACACTGCCCCGGGAACGAGCCCTCTCCCCGCCGGAGCCAGCAGCAGGAGGAGTTCAGCTGCCCCCGCCCCGAAGGCACCGGGGGGCTGGGGGTGAGCTCCCCAGCCCGGGGGGAGCAGGGGAGGTGGATGGAGCGGGTGAGAGGCACACGTTGATTGCAACCTGGCTGCAGGTCGTACATTCCTCAGCGAGGGCCGTGGGGCCGGGGCTGTCCTAGGAAGGGGGGCACTACAGATCTTCATCGCCGATGCCCTCAAAGGCGTAATTGCCGTGGAAGTCGTTGGCGCCCACATCGTTAGCAGAGCTGGAGTGGCTGATCCCTCGCAGGCTGACAGAGGTGAGCTTGCTCTGTGGAGAGGGGAGACGTGAGGGAGGACCCTGCTGCCCCCCCTCGGCCCGAGGGCGACGGGGCACCCGCAAGCAACTCACCGAGAGTTTGGCCACCGGCTCCCGGGAGGCGTCGGGCGAGTCCTGCGGGGCAGCAGGGTCAGGCGTGGGGACACAGAGACACGCCACCCACCCTTCCACCACCTCCCTGCCCTCGGCCACCACTCGCCCTCCTGGGCTGACGCCGGGCCACCCTCCCCTCTCTAGTCGGGCCCCTGGGGATGGGGTCCAGGACCTCTCTCTCTTCCCAGGGCTCCAGGACCCGGGCACCACAGCCCTGCCACGGGGACAGTGGCACCGCTGGGGGCAGTGGGCTCTGGTACCTGGCACACACTGAAGCCCGTGGCTGCATTTGTCTCCCTGGCAGGGTGTGGGGCGCCACTCACCAGCAGCGGGGGCGATTTCACAGCTTGCTGGCTGTCCGAGCGCCGCAGCGCCCCGTTCACCCGCCGGCGAAACATCTGCAGGGGAGGAGCTGGGCTCAGCCGCAGGGTCCCCACCGGCAGCTCCGGGCGGCCCCGGGGATCCTTCAGCTGGCCCCAGCCCCAGGAGAGCAAGCAGGGCCCAGCCCAGACCCCAGGGCGGGTCACAGGGGCAGGACGGGATCCCAACCCTCACCTTGCGGATGCTGCCTCCAGACTTTTTCACCATCAGCTCATCCACCATGGACTGCAGGCAGATGCTCAGCATGATGGCCTGCGAGGGAGAGGTGTCACAAGGCTCTGGGCACCCCACAGCCTCCCTGACACACCACACCGAGCCCAGACTGGCCCCCCCTGCCGTCCTTGTCCCTGCCAGCCTGGCACGCGGGCAGCCCTACCTGTGGGCTGGTGATGGTGACCCACTGCAGCCGGTCCTTACTCATCAGGTACTCAAAAGCCAACTCCAGCTTCACCTCAGACTTCCCCGGGCTGCTCCCCGAGGGACCATTGCTCATCGGCACCTGCAAGGGCACATGCTGAGGCCAGGAGCTCCAGAGGGAAAGGGGCCAGCTTTCCAGGGCCCCGTGCTGGCAGAGGGCAGCCCCCCACCCCGGGCACTGGACATATGGTGCAGCTCCCCCCAGCCCTCCACCACCATCAGGTCCCCCCATGGTGGCAGGCTCCCCGAACGCCCTCACTCCGATCATCCCCTGAGCCCCAGAGCACAACGTGGACAACACAGCCGTCACCTTTCCCGGGAGAGCTGCCACGCCAGCCTGGCACAGCTGGGTCCCACCAGACCCCACGGAGCCCTCCCTGCTCCCCAGGGCCCTCCGGGCAAGTGGCACTCACCGAGGACGTGACCCGCCAGCAGCGCATGCGCGTGACCTTGAAGCTGCCTTCCTTGATCTGCTCGTTGGGCAGCCGCACCTGGAAGTTGAGCTCGTTGTTGCCAGCACTGACGACGACGTGGCACCCCTTCTCGGGGAAGTCGGTGACGCAGGGGTCGAACTTGAGATAGCCGTAGTACTTCAGGGTCTGCGCCAGGCGGATGAACTGCGGGCAGAGCCAGGGCAGCTCAGCAGGGACGGCCGCTCTCCCGGGCCAGGGACAGGCCACAAACTCGGCCCCGCAGGAGCGGTGCCAGGCTGGTGCTGGGGCTGCTCCGGCCAGAGCATCGTGCCCTCTCCTACCTCCTTCTTGGAGACTTTTTCCTGCAGGGACTTCAGCTGCCGGTGCTGTTCCTTGTTGACAAGAATCCATCCGTGCTCGATGTCCGACACCGTCTACCGAGAAGCAGAGGCTGGTGAGCAGCCGGGCCCAGAGCCACCCGAGACCCCGCACAGCTG
Organism: Podargus strigoides; assembly: GCA_028020825.1. Lineage (NCBI taxonomy): Eukaryota > Metazoa > Chordata > Aves > Caprimulgiformes > Podargidae > Podargus > Podargus strigoides. The sequence goes on from CM051619.1 coordinate 200,875, forward strand.
TCACCGAGGGCTGCGGTGCCCCTCCTCGCCCGGCTGGGCTGCCCTGACCCTCACCTGCGCATACAGCAAGTTCAGCCCCACGCGATGCTCCATGACATCATCGTCATAGGAGGAGTCCCAGTAGCTAGAAGGGAACCACATGGGTCAACCTATTCCCCAGCTCCTAACAGGGACGAGGAGAAAAATACCCCCCGTGCTGGGACAAGGCACAAGGCTGGCTCTCAGGCCCGCTCCCCCAGTAGCTGCCAGCTGCCGTGCCCCAGTCCCCCTCTCCAGCAGCTGCCAGAGACGGGAAGAGCCATGTCTGGGAAAGCAGAAACAGAAGCCAAGCCCAGCAGGACAGCCCGGCCCCTGGTGTCATGGCTGGGGACACACAGGTGTGTTCCTGGGGGCCAGAGCACCCCGCGGGTGGTGATGGCAAGAGGGGAGGGGTTCCTCTGCAGAGCAGGGACCCCGGACACCACCCCACTGCTCCAGCAGACGCTGCCCCTCACCTCTTGCGCAGGATGATCCTGAACTCGGGGTTGTGCAGGCTGGTGACGGACACATAGGGCAGCTCAAACTCCTGCAGCTTCCGCACGACTGCAGGGAAACAGCTGTCAGCCCACCGGACCCCCGCAGCCAGGGCACACGGGGGAGCCCACCGGACCCCCGGCAGCCTGAGCAGGGCTGACGTCCCACTGCAGCCCTTGTGGGCTGTTCCTGTGTGTTCTACTCACAGGAGAAAGCTCCGTCCTTGGTCTCTCTCACTAGGAAGAGGCTGAAGTAGCCGACCAGGTCATCTGGCAGATCCAGTTTGGAGGCCACAGCCTGGGAACGAGAGCAAGAGGTCAGCACTTCCCGCAGCGAGGCAGCACGACATCCTTCCCCTGCGGGGGGATCCAGCCTGTGCACGCTGGGGCCCGCAGCAGGAAGGCAGCGCCTCCGCTGCGCTGGGGGACAGGGCGGGGGGGCACTCCCAACATCGATAAGGGCCCAGAGAGGGGCACGAGCACATCGGCACCCCCTTTCTTGTGCCACTGCTCTCCAGCCCCCCAGGACAACCCTGCTCTGGGGTAGGGATGTGGCAGGGAAGGCCTGGGGTCCCCCAGGGTCAAGGGAGCTGTGGGAAACCACAAAGCTCAGCAGAAGGAGCTGGTCCTGCCCAGCACAAGAGCTTTGGCACCTCAAGGACATCCTCTGTCTGGTCCGAGGTAAGGATGGTGACCTTGACCTTCTGGCCGTTGGAGAGCAGCACTTCCAGCACCACCTCTTCTGTGGGTATCTGCTGCGTCTCCTGGAGAGAGAAACAGGATCAGCACCCCAGCCCCTCCACCACCAACCACCCTTGCGCCGCTCAGGCTGCCCCGTGGTCCCAGGCCCCCTGCATCCAGCGGCTCCGTCCCCCACCTGCTGGGCCTTGCGCAGGAAGCTGTTGAAGGTCTCACTGCCTCCCAGCGTCGGGTCCTGCCGCACTGGGGGTGGAAGATGACCAGAGTCAGGTGTTAGTGGGACCCACAGCAATGCCTGTTCACGCTGCAGCCCCTCAGGGTCTGCACCCACCCTGCTAGGTGCAGGGCGAGCACACGGGCTCCCCGCAGCTGCAGGCACCAGCAGGTCTCCTCTGCCAGCATGGGGAAAGGGCTGGGATGGAGGAGCTGACATCTAGTGGACAAGGCCAGTTAATCCCAGAGCAAGACTGGGAGTAGCAAACAGAGCAGTGCGGGGAGGAAAACGCGGGCAGTGGCGCAGTGCTCGGAGCACAGGGCAGCCCCACTCACCCGCCTGCATGTACTTCTCCAGCTGCTCCCGCCGCTGCTCCACCTCTGCCGGGGTGAGCGTGAAGATCTTCTTCGGGGGAAAGGCTGGCACCACGTTAGCGCCATACTCCTTCCTCAGCTGGGAAGAGAGCAGAGTGCTGTGAGAGGCTCCAGGGAGACAGTGGCTGCTCTGATCCCCCCACCCAGCTCATTGCCAGGGCCCTGGTGAGGGGAGCGGAGAGCTCGGCACTGCTCCTCAGCCAAGCGGGCAGCCAGCAGCTCGTGGGAACCCAGCCGGGACAGCACAGAGCAGGAGAGGAGGCCTGCCCCCGATGCCAAGAACAGAAAACAGCACCCAGCGCTCTGGCTCCGCAGCAGCACCGGCCAGCGGCCCGCGGGGCACCCTGCCCACCCAGAGGCGCCTGCCCGCGGCAGAGGGCTGTCAGCAGCTCCCGCCGCCCTGCGCGCGGCTCCCTACCTGCTCGTGCAGCCCCAGGAGCTGGCTGTAGCGCACGCGGCAGTGCAACACCCCGTTCACGTGGATGTTGTAGGCCTGCGGGGAGAGACGCCCGTCAGGACCCTCCTGGCACCCTCGCGTGCCCCGCGCCAGGTTGGGCACCGCTGCGGGAGGAGGGGGACCGCAGCAATGCGGCGGCCAGCAGAGCGGGACCCGGCACCCAGCCGCAGGGAGCTGCGTGGCCGGGACGTCCCCAGTGCCAGAGGCTGCGGACCTGGGCTCGCTCCATTGCCTCCTGGGGTGCGTGGCCATGGCCAGCCCTCCCCACGGGGCCGGGGGTCCACTGCCTGCCCGCCCCGGGCCACCACAACATGCCCAGCACTGCGGGGCCCTGCTGTCCCCAGAAGGGTGTTTGGGACAGCGGGAGAACTGCCCGTGGGGGCCGGGGACGCCGGGGACGCGCCTCCGGCCCGCGATGGCAGCCCAGGCAGGAGGCCCAGGTCCTTCCTGCGGCTGCTCTGCGTGGTGGCCCGCGCTGGCGGGGCGCTCCGTGGGGTCACCAGCTCCTGCCCAGACCCAGGGCTGCAAACCAGCTCCCCTGACAAGGGACGGGGTCTTCCCCCACCCCAGGAGCCGCGGTGGCACCCGAGGGCAAAGTGCACAGGGAGGCCCGGGGCCGGACACACAGCTGCCTGTGGACGACCAGGTCCCTCGCAGCCCTTCCCGCAGCTCGGGACGGCCGCCCGTGTCCCCAGCACGCTGCCTCGTGCTCCTGAGAGCTCCTCCAGCCAGGGACCTCGGCAGAGGGGGCGGGCGGGGGTCCCCAGGTCGGCCAGCGTGAAGGGGCGGCGGCGCCCAGAGCCGCCTGCCCTCGCCCCGACCTGGGAGCGCCCGGCACCGGGGGAGCCACCGTGCCAGCGCCCCGCGGCAGTGTCCCTCCGGGCACGCTGGGGACCCGCTCCTGGGGCAGCTGCCGAGCCGGAGGGCGTTCACTGCGCGCAGAGCAAAACAGGAAGCCGGGACGGACGGACGGACGGACGGATGGGCTGGGGGACAGGATGAGCCGAGCGTGGGGATGGGACAGGGCCCCTGTCTGGTCCCCCCCCGCCTGCTGCCACCCCCTGCCCGCAGCGAGAGACCCTGCCCGGACCCCCCCGCCCGCAGCACCCCGGCCCAGCCGCCCCCGGCGCAGGGCAGGGCCCGGGCACCCTCCGAGTGGCGCCCGCGGGGCCGCACCCCAGGGACCCCCCGAGGCCTCCGGGGACCCGCCTGTCCCGCAGGACCGGCCCCGGGGCGCAGGGGCGGCACGGCCCGACACCCGCTCGTCCCGGAGCGGGGCGCTGGCTGGGGACGGGGGGGCGGCTGGGGGCTCCCGGTCTCCCCGACCGCTCCGCTCCGCTCCGGCCCCGCTCACCACGTAGGCGGCGCCGCCGCCGTCCCCGGCGCGGGTCTCGGTCTCGGGGATGGAGAAGTGCATGGTGGGGCCGGGCCGGGTTCCGCGCCCCCGCTACCTGCCGTGCGCCGCCATGTCGGGCCCGGCGCTCCCCGGCGCCGCCCCGCGGGGCCCCCGCGATGGCGCGGCCGGCGGAACCGCCCCGCCCCGCCCCGCTCCGCCCCGGTGACCCCCGCAGCCCCGGGGCAGCCCCGTGCCCGGCGCGGGCCCCCACCGCCCCGCTCGGTAACGTCACAGCGCTGCCGCGCCGCGCCCGGTGCCGAGCGCGGGCCGGGCCGCGGGGGAGCCCGGGGGGGAGAGCGGGGCCCGGGGGTCCCGGCGGCGCGGGAGGGGACGCCCCGGGAAAGGGCACGGCCCCCACCGCATGGCGTCACCGCGCGTCACGCGGGTGGCCGTGACGTCACGGCGGAGCGCCGCTGACGTCAGGACGGAGCCCTCCGGCCGCACGGGGGCGCTGTGAGGCGGCGGGCGGGCGCCATGGCGGAGCGGGCCGCGCCGGGCGGTGAGTGCGGGGCGGCGGCACCCGGGACAGCGGCACCGGCTGCGGCCCTGCTCCCGCCCCGCCGGCCGCCTCCTCCCGGCCCGGCCCTGCTCACGCTTCCCTTCCTTCCAGGTGCGGGCCCCGGAGCAGCCGCGGCGGTGCCGGCGGGGCCGCAGGTGAGCAGGGCCGGGGAGCGGCGTGGGGCGGGGGGCCGGCGGGGACCGGGGCTGCCTGACGGTCTGTGCCCCGCGCAGGCCCCGGAGCTCTCCCGGGAGGAGAAGCTGCAGCTGCGGAAGGAGAAGAAGCAGCAGAAGAAGAAGAGGAGGAGCGAGAAGGGACCGGGGGCCGAGCCCCCGGAGCCGGGGACGCCCTCCGAGCCAGGGCCGCCGCGGGGTGAGGACCTCCTTCCCCCCGGGGCAGCCCCCGGCCTGCAGCGCCCTGCACCCCGCGCCCCCGGGCTGCCCCGTGGCGGGGAGGAGCAGCCCTCGGCCGCGAGCACCCTCCAGCCACGGGGGGACCCCCGGGCTGCCCGGCCTCCCCGCGCCTCCGTGCCTGCGTCTGGCCGGGACCGAGCCCTGCGAGCCCGGGCCCCTCCCCACCCGAACCCCGGGTGGCCTGGGGGTCCCCGGGTCGGCTGCCTGGGTGCTGGGGTGCTGGGGAGCGTGGGGCTCGGTGCCCGCCGCCCCCGCCAGGGCAGACCCCCGCACAGAGGAGGGTCTCCCTGCCACGGGTGGCCCCGCACACCGGGGCACATCGCGCAGGGGACTGTGCACGCACTTCTCCCGTCTGTCTCCTGCAGGAGCTGCTCACCCCACGTCCCCCCCAGCCTTGGCCGATGGCCCCAGTGATGGGGAGAAGCCCACCGGGGGCAAGAGCAAAGCTGAGCTGCGAGCAGAGCGCCGGGCCAAGCAGGAGGCTGAGCGGGCCCAGAAGCAGGCCAAGAAGGCAGAGCTGGGCCAGACAGCCACAGCAGCCAAGCCCAGGCTGACCCCCACCGAGCCCCAGTCCGGTACAGATGTCATCGCAGGGTGCTGAGGGGGTAGAGTGGGTGGGTGCCTACAGGGGCTGCCCGTCCGACCCCCTCAGTGACCTGGGCACTGCCCTGTGCTCCCAAGCCTGGGGGCAGCGTGGCTGGGCCGGGGGCTGCGCCGGGGCGGTGCCGCCTCATGCCCCCTCCCCGGTCCGCAGTGGTGAAGCGGCTGCCGGAGCATGTGCAGGTGGATGACCCCGCTGCCCAGCGGAAACTGGCCAAGAAGCTGGAGCGGCAGCAGGTGGGAGAGGGCTGGGTGATGCCGTGGGGTGTGCGGTGGGGCGAGGGCCGGCTCTCTGGTGTGCCACGAGGGCGTGCTGGGTGTGATGGGTGGTGCTGGGGTGAGCAGGGCTGTATGGCGCACTTGGGTCAGCCACCGTCGATGTCTTGGGCTGCAGGTACCTCTGAGGCAGGACTATGGCACCAAGGTCAACCTGTTCTCCCACTTGCACCAGTACAGCCGGAAGAAGCCGCTGACGCAGCAGATGAGGTATGCGGCTTCCCCAGCCCAGGCCCCTGGCAATCCTTTGGCTCTGTTTTGGCTGGCCTGGCTGAAAAATGGCCGTGGTGAGGGGGTTATCCTGGGGCTTGATGGGATGGAGGGGGACCCCTTTGCTTGTTCTAAGGAGCAGCAGCAGGGGCAGCCAGATGTCCTGCCTGTGAGGTGAGGAGAGCTCTCGGGCAGTGCAGGCTGCAGGAGAAGGGGCTGTGGGATTTGTGTGGCTCCTCATGGCACGGAGCAAGGAGTGGCCGGACTGACAGCTCCCTCTGGCCGTCCCCCAGGTTGTTTGGCTGCGGGGCTGGCCATGGCTTGGCTGTTCCTGGGCTGCAGAGGGCCAGTGCTGACAGCTCCCGTGTTTGTCCCTGCAGCATCCCCTCCACGGTAATTCACCCGGCTGTGGTGCGCCTCGGCCTCCAGTACTCCCAGGGCATCATCAATGGCTCCAACGCCCGTTGCATCGCCCTGCTGGAAGTCTTCAAACAGGTATGCGAGCAGCTCCCCCCGTGCAGCAGGCAGCAGGGGCATGGCACCAGGCACAGACATCTCCTCCCGTTCCCTGAGTGCTGAAGCTGTGATCTGTGCTCAGCCACCTTGAGCCTCTTCCCTCTGACCGTGCTCGGGGCCGGGTCCTGCTGGGTGAGGGTGGTCGCCTGCTGTGCCTGGCCAGAAGGGGCCTGAACTCAAACCCTCTTCCTTCTTCTCCCAGCTGATCCGGGATTACTCGACTCCCCCCAGTGAGGAGCTATCGCGGGACCTGGTGGCCAAGCTGAAGCCACACATCAGGTGAGGGCTCCCAGTGCCAGAGCAGAGAGACTGAAGCTCCACTGAGTGTGATCCATCGGTCACCTCTCTGGGTTGCTGTCTGTCCAAACCTTGGCTGGCTTTCCCCAGCTTTTTGCCTCCCTGCCCACCATCCCAGCCCAGCTGCACCCTCCCTGCTTAGTCCGTGTCCTCCAGGCTGCTCTGGAGCTAAGCCTGTTTCCTCTCTGCAGCTTCCTGAACCAGTGCCGGCCCCTCTCAGCCAGCATGGGCAATGCCATTAAGTTCCTCAAGAAGGAGATTTCATGCCTACCCGACACCCTGAGGGAGGAGGAGGTGAGTGGCCGCATGCGAGCAGCAGGCCCCAGCCCTCGCTGCTGTCACCAGGGTAGGGGGACAGCCCTGGCGCAGGCTCAGCAGGGAGGAGCGTTGGGATGGAGGCTGAGAGCGGTGCTGCTGAGGAGCTGGAAGGCTTGGCCAGCAGTGTCACCAGCCAGAGCCTGAGGGGGACTGCACCCAGGCCTGTTCCCCCCCTGCCAGCACCCGGAGGGGCCTGGGTGCGCCGCAGTGACCGCTGGGCTGGTGGTGTGGCTGGGCTGGTGGGACTGGAGCTTGGCAGGGGTGTAAAATGGAGAAGCTGCAGCAGGAGCGGGTGGTCTCGGTGAGGGCAGCACTGCAGCACAGGCCTGGCCACCAGCCAGCATCACACCTGCGTGGAGAAGTGACCCCGAGGGCCGGAGGACTGGCAGGCTGGCCCAGCTGGTGCTGTGTGCTGCAGGAGGGCCACAAAGGCCACAGCAGCTGCGCACCACGAGCTGCCCTTGCCCAGCAGGATAATGGGCAGAGCGGGGGAAGGCCTGATGGCAGCTCGGACACATGGTGAGGCACCGAGGTTTGCTGGGAGGCTTTTGCTGGGACAGGAGCGGCCCCGTGCGTCCCAGGGGAAGGGAACAGGCTGGGAGCAGGGCAGGGCTCTCCGCTTGCAGAGCCGAGTCCGCAGTCCTGCCCGGCTGCGAGGGACAGTGGCGTGTCTTCGCTGTGGCTGTGTGTGATGGCACTGTCTTCCCCAGGCAAAGGAGAAGCTGCAGGACACTATCGACAAATACCTGCGGGAGAAGATCCTGTTGGCGGCTGAAGCCATTTCCAGGTCTGCCTTCGAGAAGATAAATGACAAGGACGTGATCCTGGTGTATGGGTGGTAAGAGGAGAGCCGGGGGGAGGGAATGGGGCACCTGAGTGAACAGGGGAAGCTTGTGCAAAAACAGCTTTTCACGGGTGGGAAAGTCAGCGTTGCCCACGAGGGAGGGAGGGCTTGTGGCTCTGGGTCCCCAACTGGAAATAAAACCAGGAGGGGGCATCAGGGGGTGCCGGCCAGAACTTGGTTGTGATGGGGAGCTGTTAAATAAAGGCAGAAGGGAGAAGTTTGTGACCAGGGAGGTGGGACAGACGGTGGATGGATGGGGGTGTCAGGAGAGAGCAGAGCACGGCCCTGGGATCAGCACATGCTGACTGGGCATGGGAGTTCTGTTAGTGCTCTGGAAAGAGCCGAGAGCTCGTTAGGACACTTGTCCCACCCTGGGAGGCTGATGAGCTCGTGTCACGAGGTGGTGACGGAGCACTTCCCGCCCGGCAGCGAGGGGAATGCTGAGCCGAGTGCGGAGCGCAGCGGAGGGTGGTGGCAGGCGGGGCTGCAGCCACTGTCCCGGCAGGGCCCTGCTGCGGGGGGCTCTGTCCTGCTGCTGGTGGTAACGATTCCTCCACACGCTGGGACAGGCTGGATGCTGGGAGCACTGCAGCCCTGGGACTCACGTGGGAAACGGGAGGGTCTGATCAGTTACACCGGCCCGCGCTGATGAGTGCAGCTGTGTGGTGCCTCCCGCTTGGCTTGTGAATACCTGGGCTGCACTGCCGCCGTTGCGATGAGCCCAGGCCCCAGGCCCACCGGCCCGCCGTGTTACGGCAGCGGGCAGCGGCGAGGGCGGACGTCAGCTCTGCCTGGCCTCCTCTCCAGGCAGCTCTGGCTCCTCAGGGCTCGGTGGGAGCCCAGCTCCTGCCCTGGGCAGGGGAGGCATTGCTGTGTTTGGGCTGGGTGTGGCACTGCCGCTGGCACCCAGCCCCTGCCGTTGGGCGTGTCGGGGTGTCCCCTGGGCGACACCCCGCGCTAACGCTCAGGAAACGTGAGCCCCGCGCTGCAGCTGGCGCCCAAGGAGCTCTCCCGGCAGCGGGCTGCTTCTGGGCCCCGCCGGCGGCGTCAGCGCAGGGTGGCTGGGGGCGAGCGCGGCCGGGGGGCGGCCGGGGCGGCCTCCTCACCGGCGCCCGCCAGCTCTTCCCTGGTGAACCGCACGCTGTGCGACGCCCACGTGAAGAAGGGCCGGGCCTTCCGCGTGGTCGTGGTGGACAGCCGGCCGCGGCTGGAAGGCCGGGAGACGCTGCGCCGGCTGGTGCGGAAGGGCATTCACTGCACCTACGTCATGATCAACGCCATTTCGTACGTGCTGCCCGAGGTGAGGAGCGCAGGGGGCTGTGCTGGGGGGGCGCGGGGATAAAGGTGCTGACGGATCCCTGTGCTTCCCTGCCAGGTGTCCAAAGTGCTGCTCGGAGCCCACGCGCTCCTGGCCAACGGCTCTGTCATGTCCCGGGTGGGGACATCCCAGATTGCGCTGGTCTCCAAGGCCTACAACGTGCCTGTCCTGGTGTGCTGCGAGACCTACAAGTTCTGCGAGCGGGTGCAGACGGACTCGTTTGTCTCCAACGAGCTGGGTATGGCTCCTGTCCCCTTCCTCCCACCCGGGACCTGCTCCCTCTTCCCGCTGCTAGCCAGGATGCTGGCTCTTCCCTTCCGTGGGCGGGGGACCACCACTCACGGGAAGGGTGGCCCGTCGGGCGGCGGTGCTGCGTGCTCCCGGGGCAGGATGCTCCGTCCGACCGCTCCTCTCCCCGCAGATGACCCCGACGACCTGGTCGTGCTCCGGAAGGGCCAGGCCCAGCTGGGTGGCTGGGCAGAGAACAAGTCCCTGCGCCTCCTCAACCTGGTGTATGACGTGACGCCGCCTGACCTGGTGGATCTGGTCATCACAGACTTGGGCATGATCCCCTGCACCTCGGTGCCTGTCGTCCTGCGGGTCAAGAGTGTGGATCAGTAGTAGGGGCGGCCGCACGGACACGAATAAACCACAGTACACCTTGTCTGCCTGCTGTGGTGTGGCAGGAGCCCTGGCGCCCGCGTCGCCGCAGCCTCAGCTCTGCCCTTTCCTCGGACGTGCTGGCGCTTCTGCCCAGCTCTGCCCAGCCCCCCGCCTCCCACTCCAGGCTGCGACGGGGAAGGACCTTCCCTAGCCCTGGGCCCCTCCTGTGGGGCCTGGGGGAAGTGGTGGCACTGTGGTGACAGTCCCTGTCCCGTGCCTCCTCTGGCTGCAGTTCTGGGAGTCAGTCCAGCTGGGCGTGTGCAGGAGAACCCTGCAACACCCTTGGGGTGCCAGGGCTGCGCCCAGCCGGAGCAGAAGCTGGGGGCTCTGGCGCAGGGATGGGGGTGTCCTCCCTTGTCCTGGAGCGTTCCTGTCCCTTTCTGATGCAGTGACAGTGGTGCTCATCCCAGCTCCGGGCAGGGATTGCTGGGGACTGGCTGTGCTCCCCGCTGGAGCTGTCCCCTGCATGTTCCCAGCCCCAGGGGGGACGCGATGCCTGTGTGCCCGTTACTCGGCCTCTGCCCGAAAAGGGGGGCTGTTAGGCACCAGTCCCACCCGTGTGCAGGGTGGGGGGCAGAGGCAGGGACCTTGTGGCCCTGGCCTGGAGCAGGTGACAGAAGGCCGGATGCTAACCGGGCTCGAGGGCGGTGGATGGGGCAGAGCGGGTCCCTCTGTCCCACCCCTATCAGCTGCCCGCTGCCCCCCGGGTGCGTTAGGGGACACGGACGGGCGAACCCCGGGCCGAGGCTTTCCGAGGGGACGGGACCGGGGGCAGGCGGTGCCACAGCGTGTCCAGCCGGGGTGGAATGGCCGATGGGGAACCGAGGCTCCTGCTGCGCCACAGCCAGGGCACCGGGGATCCCCCGGGCCGGGCCAGCGCCCGCATCCCGCCGGGGGCGGGGCCGTGCAGAGCTCGCGGCTGCCGGCAGAGCTGCTCCGAGCCGGTAGGGGCGTGGTCTCGCGGGAGAGGGCGTGTCCATGCAGATCAGACACCGCGCGGCATCACGGGACGCTCCCACGCCACCAACACGACGCCGGCCACGGGCCTGGGGGCGCTGCGAGGGCGCTGCACGGGGCCGAGCCGTGGGGCGCGGGGCGCTGTGCGGTGTCGAGGGCCGGTGTGCGGTGTCCGTGTGCTGAGTGTGTGTGCGGCGGCGTGTGGCGGTGGGGCGCGGGAGGTGCATTCATACTTACCTGGCAGGGGAGACACCATGATCAGGCAGGTGGTTTTCCCAGGGCGAGGCTCATCCCCTGCACTCCGGGTGTGCTGACCCCTGCGATTTCCCCAAATGCGGGAAACTCGACTGCATAATTTGTGGTAGTGGGGGACTGCGTTCGCGCTCTCCCCTGGCATTGCGGTGATAAGAAAAGAGTTGCGGTTGTCCCGTGAGGGTCTGTGTCTCCGTTTTTATCGGGAGTTTTAGGCGGGATGCGGGAGAATGTCACCATAGCAGAGCTCCGTTTTCTGAACTGCGCGTGCAGGTACGGAGTCGCTTCAGGAGCCACACACGATGTTCCCCACGCAGAAAATTCATGGTGTTGCCCATTATAGCTGAGTTCCACTCGTGGTTCTGAGAACGAGCGAAACCTCCGCCCGCGGCCCGCTCCTGCTCCACACGACACCAGAGAGCGGAGACCACACAACCTCTGAGAACGGAAACAAGGCTCTGAATCAAAACGTGAGTCACACCGCGTCGCAGTTGCTGGAGAGCTCTTGAAAGGCCTCTAAATGGATTCTGTCTTTAGTACAAAAATACCAGGGGAGAGCGCGAACGCAGTCCCCCACTACCACAAATTATGCAGTCGAGTTTCCCGCATTTGGGGAAATCGCAGGGGTCAGCACACCCGGAGTGCAGGGCATGAGCCTCGCCCTGGGAAAACCACCTGCCTGATCATGGTGTCTCCCCTGCCAGGTAAGTATGAACACACCTCCCGCGCCCCGCCGCCACACGCCGCCGCACGCACACTCAGCACACGGACACCGCACACCGGCCCCCGACACGGCCCTGGCACTGCACAGCGCCCCGCGCCCCACGGCTCGGCCCGGCGCAGCGCCGCACAGCGCCCTCCCACGCCCGTGGCCGGCGTCGTGTTGGTGGCGTGGGAGCGTCCCGTGATGCCGCGCGGTGTCTGATCTGCATGGCCACGCCCCCATCGCGCGGCCACGCCCCCACACGTAGCGGCGCGCTCTGCATGGCCACGCCCCGGTAGCCCCGCCCCGCCTGTCCGTGATCCCGGCCCCGGCGCGCCCCGCTCCCGCCGCCGCAGACCCCGCCTCCCCACAGCGGCCTGCAGGGGCCCGCACCGCCCCCGGGAGCTGCGTGCAGCCCGGCCGCCCCGGGAGGGACTCAGACGGACACACGGACAGGGCGCTCTGCGCTTTATTTATCCTCAGTCCCCGTGGCGAGGCGGACCCCGGCACTCGGGCCCCCAGAGCCGTCCCAGCCTGCCCGGGTGTCCCCCGCTCAGGGTCCCTTGGCCTTGCGGCGCTGGGTGCCCCACAGCAGGAGGGACAGGGACAGGGTGACGGCTCCCAGGATCCCGCCGAAGAGCAGCGTGGGGAACGTGCCCTGCGGGGCAGGGGCAGTGAGCGGCGCGGCCCCCACGGCCCCACGCGGGGGCACTGGGGCCGGGACCCCCCCACGCGCTCACCTCACGCAGGCACCTGTACCCGTGGAAGGGGGGTTCGCAGAGGCACTGGACGAGGCCGGGGCCGTCCGGGGCACAGGCGGCGCGCTCAGGGCACAGCCAGGCTGGCAGAGCAGAGGGGGGGTCAGGGGGACAGACACAGCCAGCCCCCCCGCCAGCCCCACGGCCCCCAGTGCCGGGGACACAACCCCCCCATCCCTCCCTGCGAGCCCCACCGTACCGAGCCCCCCGGAGCCGTTGCAGGGGTTCCTCTGTCCCTGGCAGAGCCGGCTGCTCCCGTCCATCGTCACCTCCTGCCAGGCGCTGTCCCCCCCCGGGCACTCCAGCGCCCGCGGCACCGCGCTGGGGAGCGGAGCTCAGCACCGGGCACGGCAGCGCCCCCCGCGCCCCCCGCCCCGGCACTCACAGGTACTGCAGGCGGGTGAAGCCCCGGACGGCACCGCTGGGCAGGGGGGCCAGGGGGTTCCCCGTCAGGTCCCTGCGGGGACACACGGGGCACTTGGGGCTCCTCTCCACACCCCCCCGGGCAGGACCGTGCCCGTGGCCTTGCTGGGCCTCAGGAGGGTCCGATGGCCGTGGGGTGCCCCCCGACCCCTCTGCACTCACAGGATGACGGCGGCGGCGGCCTCAGCCAGCCCCGGGGGGGGGCTGCGCAGGGAGCAGTTGCTCAGGTCCAGCCTAGAGGGGGCAGCAGGGACGGGAGGGACATCAGCACCCCCCGCAGCCCCGTCCCGTGTGCCCCCTGCCCACAGCCCTCCCCGTGCCCCCCCGACACCCACCCTGTGAGCCCCCTGTGCCCACCCCAAGCACCCCCCACCCGCGTGGTCCCCAACACCCTCCGCGCACCCCCGTGCCGCCCCAGCACACCCCCACTCGTGCACCCCCTGTCCCGCACCCGTGCAGACCCCCCACCCGTGCACACACCACCTCCCCTCGGCCCCCCCGTACCCCAGCAGCCGCTCCGGGCTGGCGCCCCGCTCCCGGCAGCACCGCCCCTCGCCCTCGCCGCCGCGGGACGCGCAGTACCGGCCCACCGCCGACTCGTTCCGCAGCGGCCCCGGGCACCGCTCACACACCTGCGGCGGGGGCGTTCGGCAGGGCACGGGCACCCCCGACCCGGGCACCCCCCGGAGCCCCGCAGTCCGGGCACCCCTCGACCACCCGCGCCCCCGAGCTCCGGCAACCCCCGACCCCTGGAGCCCCCGGTGCCCCTTCAACACCCGACCCGGGCACACCCCAACCCTCGGGCACACCCCAACCCCGGACAACCCCGGAGCCCCCCGACCCGGGCACCCCCCGACCCCCAGGCATCCCCCGGAGCCCCTCACACGGGCACCCATGACCCCTGGGCACCCCCTGGAGCCCACCCTCCCGGGCACCCCCCGGTCCAGGCATCCCCGGAGCCCCGCGACCCGGGCACCCCCCGCGCATCCCCGGAGTCCCCCAGTCCGGGCACCCCCCGAGCCCCGGGCACCCCCTAGGAGCCCCGGGCAACCCCTGGGACCCCCGGCCCAGGCCCCGCTCACCGCCGCCCCGGCGGCGCAGGGCAGCAGCAGCAGCAGCGGCAGGACCGTGCCCATGGCCCCGACACGCCCCGCCCCGCCGGGCTCTTCCGGCCCCGCCCCGCCCCTCGGACACGCCCCCTGCGCGCGCGCCCCTGGCGGGCAGGCCGGGAGACCCCGGGAGGGGCGGGGCTTTGGGCCCCGAGCGGGGGCCGCGGGGGGGTCCCCCGCAGCGGGCGGGACCGGGGCGCCGTGACCTGCCCGGGGCAGCGGAGCGGGACCGGGACGGGGGCGGGGCGGCCCCACGTGGGGTCCCCCCGGGAGGTGGCCGTGACGTCATCAGGGCGCGCCGGCGGCTGTCAGGGCGGCACGTGGGGCCCGCTCTGCCGCGCCGGTCGCTGCCGCCGGTGAGTGTCGCACCGGGGCCGTCGGGGCGCTCGAGGTCACTGCCCGGCACAGGGGCGGCCCCTCCGGGCTGGGGCCACACACCGAGGCTGGGGCCGGGGCTCATCCCGCGGCCGCCCGCCCCGCCTGGCCCTCGGCCCTCACCGGGGCTCCGGAGGGGTCACTGGGGACAGCGGGGGGCCGGGGACCCCGGGAAGGGCAGCAGAGCTGTGGCCGGGGGACAGCGGGGACAGGGGGTCTGGGCAGCCGCGCCTGGAGTGGGGTCACGGAGGACCCCGGGGAAGAAGGAAGTGTGAGGGGGGGTGGGCCTCGGGCAGAGTCACCGGGGGACGGGGAGGTACGGCAGCGGCTGGAGGAGCGGGGCCACGGCCCGGGGCCACGGGCACCCTGGGGCCGGGGGAGCCGAGTGTTGGGGGGGCGGCCCTCGAGCCGGGGTACCGGGGGACACCGACGCTTGGGGCAGGGTGGGTCTCAGGGACACCGGGGGGGCCTCAGGGGCACCGGGGAGACACCAGGGACTCCCGGGGGGGGGCGCTCAGGGTCATTGGGGGGGGCTCAGGCGCATCGGGGGCGCTCAGGGACATGGGGGGCCCTCAAGGGCACCAGGGAAGGCTCAGGGACACTGGGGGGGGCTCAGGGGTGCTGGGGAGCCCTGGGCTGGGGCCACCCGGGGTGCCGGTAGGGGGGGGCTGCGGTGCCGCCTGTTTGGTCTGGGCGGTGGAATGCGGTGGGGTGACCTTGGACCTTGCCCGGGTGCTGCCTTGCGGGGGGGGTGTCCTGCCCGGGGCCCGGGACGGGGACGGAGTCGGTGGCGGGAGGCGCTGCCCTCTCACCCCCTGCCTGCCTGGCTGGCATGGCCACAGAGCCCCGTGCCAGCACAGCCGCCCCAGTGCCCCGGCCCCCGCAGCGGGCACGCCTGGGCAAGCTGTGCCGCGCACAGAGGTGCCCGTTGGGGCCCAGGCTAATCCCCCCAGGTATGTGCCAGGCGGGCATTCCTCCGGGGGTGGCAGCGGGCATGGTGCCAGCACCCTGCCTGCCCCCCACCACTGCCAGCCGGGCTTCGGCCACCGTCTGCCCTGCGCTGCCCCGCGGCAGCCCCTAACGCTGCCCCACTGGTACAGCGGCACGGGGTCCCTGCGCCGCCGGTGCCCGCTGGTGCCCTGGCACTCGCCTCTCTGGGCTCCACACAGCCCTGTGCCCGCTGGCGGAGGCAGAGGGGGGTCTGCTCCTGCCTCCTCCCTGCCCGCCCCTGGGGCTGTCTGGACGCCCCCTCCCGCTCTGCCAGGGCTGGGGGCAGAGGCTCGGCGGGGGCCCCCAGGGATGCCCCTGTGAGCTGGGCAGGGGTGCCAGGGCCAGCGATGGCTTGGGTGTCTGCTTCGTCTGGCTGCTGCCGGTCCCCCTCTGTCTGTCCGTCTGTCCCCGCCATGTCACGGGGGTCACCCTGCCCAACCCCTGCTCTGCTGGGCCTGGGCACCGGGGCTCCTCACTGGCACAGACGAGGCTCCACTGCCCGTCCGTGGGTCCTGCGGGCTGGGGGCTGCTGTGGGGGCTGCCGTGGCGCTGGCCAGGCTGTGCTGGCCCCACAGGCTGGCTGGCACCAGGGTGGTTGTGCCGGGCTCGGCGGGGCTGGCACGGGGGTGGCTGGGGGCATGTGTCTGCCTGGGTAACCGGTGCTGCGGGGCCGGTGGGGCCGGCGGGGCCGGTGGGGCCGGTGGCGCGGGGGTGCGGGGTGGGACTGTTTGTCAGCCGTGGGCTCGGTGCTCTTTGGAAGCGGCGCCCGTTTCCCTTGGCGGGGGGCAGCTGGGGGTGGGCGCCGCGGTGCCCAGCCCAGAGGGAGGAGAAGGGTGGAGGGACGTTCCTGGCCCCCCCGCCCAGGTCCTTGAGGCTGAGCCGGGGGGAGCGAAGGTCCCCGCAGAGTCCGGTGCGGCTCCCGGCGCCAACACCCCTCCCTCCTCCTGCAGCGCCGGGGCGATGCCGGCCGGGACGTGCTGCCGGGGCGGCCGCCGGGGCTCGGTGTGCCCATGAGGCCGGCGGGGCACAGCCGGGGCGGGCAGGCGGGCGGCGGTGGCTGCAGCGGAACGGGCGACGCTCGCCATGGAGTTCACGGTGATCGACTACAGCATCTTCGCGCTGCTGCTGGCGCTGTCCTCGGCCATCGGGCTCTTCTACGCGTTGAGCGGCGACCGGCAGCGCACGGTGCAGGAGTTCCTCCTGGCCAACCGCAACATGAGCTGCTTGCCGGTGGCCCTGTCCCTGCTGGCCACCTTCCAGTCGGCAGTGGCCATCCTGGGCGTGCCGGCCGAGATCTACCGCTTCGGCACCCAGTACTGGTTCCTGGGCTGCTCCTACATCCTGGGGCTGCTCATCCCCGCGCACGTCTTCATCCCCGTCTTCTACCGCCTCCGCATCACCAGCACCTATGAGGTGAGCGGGGTCAGCCCCACGGGGACGGGGGGCACAGACAGGGCCAGCGCCTCGGGGGACAAGCGGTCAGTGCCCAGAGGAGGTGTCCTGTCCCCCACCCTGGGCACTGCGCTGGCCCCCTGTGCCCGTAGCAGCAGGAGCCGAGGTGCTGTCCCCCCCCCTCTGCTTCCCCGCTGCCGTGGGGGGGACACAGGGGACGTCCCCCCTGCTGGGGACCCTCTGTCCGGGCGGGATGGCACCCTGACCCATGTCCCCTGCAGTACCTGGAGCTGCGGTTCAACAAGACGGTGCGGGTCTTCGGCACCGTCACCTTCATCTTCCAGATGGTGAGTGGGGGGTGGGGCGGGGGGCACGGGGGGGCCGTGCAGGGCTGCAGCGCTGCTCTCCCCGCAGGTCATCTACATGGGGGTGGTGTTGTACGCGCCCGCGCTGGCCCTCAACGCAGGTAAGGGGGGGGAGCAGGGGACCCCGTCCTGCATGGGGGGGCTGCCCCCCCACCGCTCCTTAACGGCCTCTGTGGCTTCCAGTGACGGGCTTTGACCTGTGGAGCGCGGTGCTCACCATAGGGCTGGTCTGCACGCTCTACACCACGCTGGTGAGTCCCAGCCCCCACCCGGCCGCGGGGTGCCCCGTGCCCCCCCAGGCTGCGGTGACGGGCGCTGTGCCTCCGCAGGGCGGGCTGAAGGCCGTCATCTGGACCGACGTCTTCCAGACGCTGGTGATGCTGGCGGGGCAGCTGGCTGTCATCACGGTGGGCGCCCAGCGGGTGGGCGGCATGGCCCGCGTCTGGCGCCTGGCGCAGCAGGAGGGCAAGGTGTCGGGCATCGAGTGAGTGGCACGACCCCCCCTCCGTGCCCACCCAGGGTCGGGCACCCCACGGGAAGGGGCTGGGGTGGAGGAGAGCGGCCCCGGCACGGTGGGGGGCTGTTCTGCCGCCCCCTTTCGGTGCAGCGGGGTGCCGGTGGGGGCGCGGGGCAGTGACCCCCCGGCGGTGCCCCCCGGCAGCCTGAACCCCGACCCCTTCGAGCGGTACACCTTCTGGACCCTGGCCGTGGGGGGAGTCTTCATGATGCTGTCGCTGTACGGGGTGAACCAGGCGCAGGTCCAGCGCTACCTCAGCGCCCGCAGCGAGCGGGAGGCCAAGCTGTGAGTGGGGACGGGACTGGGGGTCCCGCGGCGGGGTGGGCCCCCCCATTCCACACCCCCTCGCCCCCTCTGATGCCCCCCCGGCGCCCGCAGCTCCTGCTACGCCGTCTTCCCCTGCCAGCAGATCGTTCTCTGCCTCAGCTGCCTCACCGGCCTCGTCATGTTCGTCTACGACCGTGAGCACCCGCTGGTGCCCACCCAGCGCCCAGGCTCCTCCGACCAGGTGGGTGTCCCCCCCCTTCCCACAGCCCGTGGGGCCAGACCTGGCCCCCCAGCCCCACGGCGCTGCTCCCGTCCCCCCCAGCTGGTGCTGTACTTCGTGATGGATGTGCTGCAGGACCTGCCGGGGCTGCCCGGGCTCTTCGTCGCCTGCCTCTTCAGCGGGTCCCTCAGGTGAGGAGGGGACCAGGGGTCAGCGGGTCTGGGGGTCCTGGCCGAGCCCCCCTCCCACTCCCTCTCCTCCCCAGCACCATCTCCTCTGCCTTCAACTCGCTGGCCACGGTGACGATGGAGGACCTGGTGCGGCCGCGCTGCCCTGGGCTGTCGGAGTCGCGTGCCACGCTGCTCTCCAAGCTGCTGGGTGAGCAGGGGGTCACGGGGGGGTGGTGCTGGCAGGGGGGTCCCCAGCACCACCATGAACCCCCTGTCCCTCTCCCCAGCTCTCGGTTATGGATTGCTCTGTCTGGGGATGGCCTACGTGTCCTCCATGCTGGGTCCTGTGCTGCAGGTAGGGTGGGGGCACGGGCCCCCCCAGCTCCGGTGCCGGGGTGGGGGTCCGGTGCTGAGGGACATGTCCCCACAGGTGGCCATCAGCATCTTCGGCATGGTGGGGGGGCCGCTCCTGGGGCTCTTCTGCCTGGGCATGTTCTTCCCCTGCGCCAACCCCATGGTGAGTGTCCCCTGCCCGGCCGGGGGCACCGACCCCATGGGGGGGGCAGTACTGGGGGGCTGGGGCACCCCAAGCCAGGCTGGGGCTCAGTGCCCCCCCTCTGCCCCGCCGCAGGGTGCCATCGTGGGGCTGCTGGCGGGCCTGGCCATGGCCTTCTGGGTGGGCATCGGCAGCCTGCTGCGTGGCATGGAGGCGGCTGGGGGGGCCCCCCCGCCCAACAGCACCGCGCTCCCCTCCCTGGGCAACCTCACCACCGTCCTCGCCACCGCCCTGACGGCCCCCACGCCGGCCCCTCAGAGGTGAGCGGGATGGGGGGCTTGACGCTGGCATGCTGCAGGACGGGATGTGGGGGTGCAGATCTGTGCCCCCCACCCCCCAGTCCCCTCCCCGTGACCCCCATCTCCCCCAGCCCCACAGGGCTGCAGAAGTTTTACAGCCTGTCCTACATGTGGTACAGCGCCCACAACTCCACCACTGTCATCCTGGTGGGGCTCCTGGTCAGCCTGCTCACCGGTGAGTGTGGGGCAGCAGGGGGGCCGGCGGGGGGCCCCCCCACCCCACTCACCCCCCCGCTCTGCCCCCCAGGCCCCACACCAGCAGCAGCCGTGGACCCCCGCACCATCTCCCCCGTGCTGCCCCGCCTGCTCTGCTGCCTGCCCCCCAAGTACCGGCAGAGGCTCTGCTGCGGGGTGGGCTTCCCCCCGCAGGTGAGGGGCCTGCGCTCCCCACCCTTTTTGGGGAGGGGGCATGGGGCCAGTGCCCCCCCCATGCTCCTGCTGCCCCCTGCTCTGTCCCCACAGGACACCGACAGCGTGGACGCTGAGGTGAAGATCAACGGGGTGCCCAACGGCCTGGCCCCCCCCGGGGGGCGGGAGGAAGAGGAGGGACAGGGCTACATCCGCACTGCGGGGTCCCCCGCCTACGCCCTGCAGGAGACCTCCTTCTGACCCCCCTGGCACGGGGGACCTGGCCCCCCGCGGGCCAGGGGACATGGACCCCCCCGGGGCGCCTGCACAGGGCTGGGGAGCTCCAAACTAGCCGGGAGGGCTGCACCCCCCTGTGGGGGGGCTCTGGGACCATAGGGGGGGTGGGGTGGGAGCGGTGCCCTGTCCCCACCCCCAGGCCAGGACACTGCCTGGAGCCCCCAGCCTGGCCACATGCCTTACTGCACCGCTCCTGGGCCAGGGGCTGCTCAGACCCCTGGGGCACCGAGTGCCACCCCCCCCCATCACCCCACTCTGTGTTCGTTGTCCCCCAATAAATGGTTCTGGAGCACAGGTGTCACGGGAGCCCCAGGACCAGCCCCCTCCCCACCAGCCCCTGGGGACAGGGACCTCTGTCTCCCCACGCTGCAGGGGGGCCCCACTGTCCCCCAGGAGTGGGACCTTCACCTACCAGGGGGGATTTATGGCAGCGGCCGCGGCCTTGGCCCCTTTCCCATGGCGTGGGGCCAGGGGAGCGCAGATGGGGGGGACACAGCCACTGGGGGGCACAGGACCCCCATCGCCCACCCTGTGGGCACAAGGTGAGGGTCCCGGGGGGGCCCAGTGCAGCAGAGGCAGGCAGGGGGGTGCTCCCTGCAGGTTTACAGCTGCAGGTTGGGCCAGGCAGCCCCCAGCCCCCCCATCCCTGCCCACCCCCAGTGTCCCCGTGGCCGTGGGCAGGGAGCCTGGGCATCCCACTGCCCACCCTGCGGAGCTCGCAGACCCCTGGGCAGGGTGGGGGAGCAGAGCACATTGACACCAGCCCCCCATCGTAGGGCAGAGCAGGTGTGGGGGCTCCCCTGGCCACTCTGGGGGTTGGGGGGGCCATCCCCCCTTGCCTGCCTGCTGTCCCCCGCCTGTGTGCTCCTGGCTGCTGGTGGGGGAGTCAGGACCGGGCCCCCCAGGGCCATCTTGTTCCTGTGTCCGTGGTGTGATCTCGCCGTGTGTGCCCCTTCCTCCACACGACTTGCGTGACCCTGATGGAGTCGCTCTGTGTTTTTATGTGCACGCTTGAGCGGTCGCCCCTGTTGGGACACCCCCCCAGAAGGCAGCTTGGCCGCCCCATGCGCCTCGGCTCTCACCAGTGCTTCCCAGTGGGGTACCCCCAAAGCCTCCCCGGTGTCCCGTTCCCCTGCACCGGTGCTGCCGGGCGGGAGATGCAGCCAGGTGTGCGACAGGGGCCTGGAGCCGGCTCCTGCACCGCTGGGCCTCGGGCCTCGTTCCTCGCGGGGTCCGGTGGCTGTTCCCGGGGTCCGGTGGCTGTTCCCGGGGTGCTGCTGTGGAGGCGACGGCCGGGGTGGGAGCACAGTTCTCGAGCGATCGATCGCAGCAAGGCCGGTGCCGATCATCGGGAGCACGTGGATACGCGTCTGCATCTCAGACCGTCACCACAGCTCGGCCCCTGGGCTTGGCACCGCTCCAGCACGCTTCACTCCCCCGCAGCAACCAGTATCAGCGGCGTACTGGAAGCGACCCTCCAGTCAGCTGCACGTGGCGAGGGATCAAACGCGGGACAAACAGCGACACAAGCATCACCCAAGAGGCAGAACAGGATATCTTTGATCCACCGGGCAGCCAGGAAACAGCAGCTTCCCCTCCCGCCCGCCTCCGGATGGGCGCACGTGCTCGCTGTCCCCGTTCCCTCCGGGGGTGTTTGTACCCGACTCTTCAGTTCACCGCAACCCCTCCTCGGCCCGTGGCTCATCCGGAGCCGTGCTGGTGACAGGTCACCGCTCTGGCCCGGGGGGTGCTGCCCGCTGGGTTGGGTTTCCCGCCGCGCCTGTCACCTAATTGTCCTGGTTAAATTATAGATCACCTCCTGCTCCCCAAATCCATCCCCGGGGTTCCATGATGCCAGCCCATAATATGATAATTCAGGCAGCCAGTCACCCTCACCCCATGACAGCACTGCCACTGTGCACGGGGCACGCTGGGGACCCCAGGCACTGGGTGCCATCGTACAAGGGGGATGATGCCGCCTGTCCCCTGGGGATGGGGTGGCTGCAGGTCCAGGACCCATGGGGTGTCTGTGCCCTCAGGGCTGTGTCCCACCCACCCCTGTCCTCTGGGGCAGCCCATGTCCCCCAGCTCACACCCCACAGGGCTGGGTCCTGCCCCCAGCCTGCACCCAAGCAGGGTGAGCTGACCCCTCTCTGGCACCCCCCAGCACCCCCTGGCACTCCCCGGGTCCCCCTGCACGACTCTGATGCCGTGGGTCACCACAGTGGGCACACACATGGGGTCACGCCGTGCCCCCAAGGCCCTGCCCGTGGGGTGGGAGCCCAAGGCTGCTGCGGGATGGAGGGGGGGGCTGCCTGCAGCCATGGGCCCACCCATGGGGGGCTCCTGCACCTGTTGCACCCTGCATGGGCGAAGGGGTCCCTCAGGGGCTCCGCTATCCCCCACCCGCTGGCTCCAGCCCCGCACACCCAGAGCTGGGGGTACCCAGGCAGCGGGGTGCAGACCCCTGAGGGGCTGGGGGTGTAGGCATGGCTAGGGGGGGGGCGACAACCGAGGGGGTGCACGGCTGCGTCAGGGCCGGGAAGGGGGCGGCACAGTGAGGCAGTGGGGCTCCCAGGTCGGGGGGGACGCAGGGTCAGGGGTACCCGGGTCTGGGGGACCCACGGGCCCCAGGCGACCCCCCACCACACTGCGCTGCCCCGTGGGGTGGGGGCAGTGGGGCTGGGCGGGAACCGCGGGATCCCCCAGGGGAGTGTGGGGTGGCCTGGTGGGGTGGGGTGCCCAGGGACACGTGCGACCCCGCCGCGTCCCCCCCGCCCACGGCACGGAGGGCGAGTGGAGGCGGAGCTCAGTGAGCAGGGGGCGTGGCTCTGACAGCAGGGGCGGGGCTGACGTGACGGGAGCGTGGTGACGTATAGCGGCGTGGTGACGCAGTGGCGGCGTGGAGACGCATGGCGTGCTGACGTGTACGGCGTAGCCATGGCGCCGCGGCGGCCGGCAGAGCTGTACCGGGCGCCTTTTCCGCTCTACACCGTTCGCCTGCACCCGCGGCGGCCGCTCGCCATCACCGCCGGCGGCGGAGGCGCCGCCAAGACCGGCATCCGCAATGGCGTGGTGCGGCTCAGTTGGGGAGCGGGTGCCGTGTGAAAGGGGGGTGAGGGGGCCCGAGGCGGACCCGGGGGAGACGTGTGGGGCCGGGGGTCCTGGAGGGGCCCAGGCCGCAGGCGTGGGGCCGAGGGAGGCCCGGCTCGTCGCGGGGTCAGGGCGGCGGCAGCAGCCGGGTGCTGTGGGCGGGCCGTGGGGCAGCGGCCGGAGCGGGTGGCCCCGGGGTAGGTCCGGGACTGAGGCCTTGCCCTGCCCTGCAGCACTTCCTGCAGCTGGAGCAGATCGGGGGGCAGCTCAGCGCCTCCCTGCTGCACTCCCATGACACGGAGACCCGCGCCACCATGACCATGGCCCTGGCCGACGACATCATCGCCGCAGGGCAGGATGCCAGCTGCCACATCCTCCGTTTCAGCCTGCAGGCGCCCGAGGCCAGGAGCGGCTCAGCTGGCCAGAACGGTGAGGCCGGGAGGGGTGCACAGGTACAGCCTGTGGGGCAGGGCGTGGGTGGTCTGTGGGGTGCTTTGGTGATGGGGCAGTGCTGTGGGCCCCCCCGTACCTGCCCCTGACCCCCCCCGGCCGCTGAGCTCAGCCTGCCCGGTGGCAGCAAACTGTAAGGGCTCGGTGTTGTCCACCCACTACAGGCAGTGGGGAGAAGGGGCCACGGAAGCGGAAGGGCCCCAGCCCAGTGGGGCAGGGTGACACGCAGAGCCAGACGAGCGAGGTGACAGTGGAGAGCCTGCACAGCGTTCGCACAGATTTCAGCCCTGATGCCCTGCAGAAGGCCGTCCGCTTCAATGCCGACTGCTCTCTGCTCGTCACTGGCGGTGCTGACGGCTTCCTCCGCCTCTGGGAGGTAGGCATGGGGGGAGCTGGGGCCAGGCATTGCCGTACCGGCGGCAGCGTGTGTCCAGCAGGGAAGGCCAGGCCTCAGCAGTGCCACATCGGCAGCACTTGTGGTTCTATAAGGCTGCGTCTTCCTGATGCCAGCTCTGGGTGCTGCGCCTGGAGGGGGCCGCCATGGGAGCTGCTGTGGGGCCCTGGCCTGCGAATGCAGCTCTGACACCTGCTCTGCCCTTGCAGTTCCCCAGCATGAAGAAAACGCTGGAATTCAAAGCCCACGATGGGGAGATCGAGGACATTGCGCTGGGCCCTGACAACAAGGTGAGCGCCGGGCGGCTGCCCAGCCCCACAGGCAGAGCCGTCCTTGGACGCCCACGGTCTCTGTGCAGGTGGTGACAGCAGGACGGGACTTCCAGTGCTGCGTGTGGCAGCAGGACCAACTGGTGACGGGGCTGTGCTGGAACGAGAACCTGCCAGGCATCCCCGACAAGGCTTATCGCTACCAGGCCTGCCGGTGAGGGCGGGGGGCTGGGAAGGGACCACCCCCATGGCTGAGCCTTCTCCCAGGCCCTGCTGCAGGGCAAGCGGCTCTGCTGGGGGCTTTAGCGGGGTGGGAAGAGGGGAGGGTGCAGGGGGGCAGCGCTGCTGGCTGTAGCGACTGATGCCCCCATGCTCCCCTGGGGCAGGTTTGGGGCGGTGGAGGACAACGCCGGGGCGCTGCGGCTCTACACAGTGCAGGTGCCCCACAAGCGGGAGCGCCGCCCCCCACCCTGCTACCTGACCAAGTGGGACGGGAAGAGCTTCCTGCCACTGCTGACCCGGCCCTGCGGCAGCGAGGTGATCTCCTGCCTCTCTATCAGGTACCCTGGGGCTGGGTGGCAGGGGCTGGGGGCTGCACCCAGCCCCCACTCACTGTTCTCCCCCTGCAGTGACTCGGGCACATTCCTGGGGCTGGGCACGGTGACGGGCTCCGTCGCCATCCACATCGCCTTCTCGCTGCAGGTGAGCGGTGGGGGCCGTGGGGGTCTGTGGGGAGCAGGGGCAGCCCCGGTGCCCCCCCAGGGCCAGGGTGCCTCGAGCCATGCCCCCTTCTGCCCTACAGAGGCTGTACTACGTGAAGGAGGCGCACGGCATTGTGGTGACGGACATGGCCTTCGTCCCTGAGAGCCGGGGCGGGCGGGAGCTGCTGGCGGGGAACGAGGCCGCTCTGCTCAGCGTGGCCGTCGACAGCCGCTGCAAGCTGCACCTCCTCCCCAGCCGACGTGGGTGCTGGGGGGCTGCTGCAGGCACGGGGGTGCCCTCTGCCCCTGCCCAGCGTGGAGCGGGGTTGCCCCTGTGCCCGTCCTCATCTCTCCCCCCTCCACAGGCTCGCTTCCTGTCTGGCTGCTGCTGCTGCTCTGCGCTGGGCTCATTGTGGCCACCATCCTGCTGCTGCAGCTCGCCTTCCCCGGGTTCCTGTAGGCCCCTGGACCCCCCCAGCGCCAGGACAGACCCCCTCAGGCTGGCTGGCCTCCCCTTATGCCTCGGCCCACCCCGAGCAGACTGTGAAGCAGAGAAGGGACCAGCCCCAGCCCTGCCGCCCCCGTGGGCACTGGGGCGCGGATGAGGGGCCCGGGACCTGGGTGGGGCCCTGGATTGGTGGGACAGCACAGGGCTGGCCCCAGGAACGAGGGGGGGGTCCTGCCAGCCCCCCCACCCCACTGCTGCCATTAAAACTGGAGCGCCATGGCAGTGCTGTCCCCTCTGTGGGGGGGGAGTGGGGCCGGGGACTGACGGTGGTTGTTCCCCCCCGTGCCGGGGGAGCAGGGCTGGGGGCTGGCAGTGGTTCACCCTGTGCTGGGCTCTGCTGCGTGGGCCCCGGGGGTTGAGTGCGGTGGAGCTGGGGCAGAGGGCGGTGCGAGGGGCTGAAGGGGGCCCCCAGCACGGTCCGCAGGCGCCCCTCGGAGCACCAGGACCCGCGGGGGGCGGGCGGTCCGACCCTACCCCGGCCCGCGGCACCCGCGCCCGGTAGGAGCCGAGGAGGGCGGTGGCGGCGGCCAGCTCTGGCTGGCCACGCCCCCGAGCGGCTGCCCCCCCCCCGCGGGTGGCCACGCCCCCGAGCGGCTGCCCCCCCGCGGCTGGCCACGCCCCCCGAGGCTGCCCCAGCCCTGGTGAGTGGCCCCGCCCCGGCAGTTGGTCCCACCCGGCCTTGTCCCCGCCCCAGAGCGGGCTCGCGTGGCGCGGCGGCCGTCTTTGAGCGGGGCGCAGGGTGCCGGTTAACCCCTGCGCTGCCGGCGGGCTCTGCACGGAGCCGGCCCGGGGCGCTGGGGGTGGGGGCTGGAGCCCCCTCACGGGCGGGCGGCACCCGGCGGGCGGGAGCGGGGCGGCTCCCGGCGGGTGCCGGTACCGGTGGTGGTGCGGGAGGGACGGGTCGGCGACGTGGCCTGGGGCGGGGCGGGTGGCACCGAGCGACACCGAGCCGTGAGTGCAGGGCCGGGTGAGTGGGCACCGGGGGCACCGGGCTGTGGGGGGGTGCACTCTGTGTGCGTGTGTCCGTGCGTGGGCAGCGCTCCCCCGGGCATCGCCGCCGTCCCGGCGGTGCCAGCGTGTCCCCGTTGACGCTCCCGGAGCTCTCCACTCCCCCGCCCCGGGGCCAGGGGGACTGAGGAGGCTGCTGGAGGTGCGACAGCGGGTGACGAGGTGCAGGCAGGGGGTGAGGCAGAGGAGCAGAGGCCGGGTGGGGTCAGGGTGGACGGAGCCGTGACCGTGTCTGTGTGGAAGAGCCTCGTGCAGGACTCCCCCAGCTCCCTGTCCCCTGCCCCCATCCCCTGCCCCTCTCCGAATGCTGGATTCCCCCGGGCCCGGCCCCCGGGATCCCCCACCCTTGGGTGCCCACCCTGCTGCTCTCGCCCGGCTGCAGCCTGAGGTCTCAGGATGAGGATCGCTCTGCTGGCGCTCGTGCTGGTGGTCCCGGTGGCACAGGCTGCCCCCCAGCCTGGGGGGCACAGGTACGGGGGGGTGCACGGGGGGGGTGGCTGGGGCACAGGGCTCCGGGGGTCCGTGGTCAAGGTCAGGGCTCATGAGGACAGGGGTGCACGCTGGGCTGTGGGGCCATGGCCGGATGGGATGCTGCGGGGACATCAGACCAGGCCGTGGTGGGCATTGCCCCCCACCCAGGGGCATGGGTAACTCCCCCCTCCCGGCCAGGCCTGAGGCCCCCACGGCCACGCTGCCAGATGTGGATCTCAACCCGCTGAGCCCGGAGCTGCCCATGCTGCTGTGAGTCCTTGTCCCTTGGGGAGCCCACGGGGGCGATGGGTTGGGGGCACAGGCTGTGGGGCAGGGTGGTCCTGGGGCAGGGGCAGTGTGTGCCCACCCCCTGCCCCGTCCCCCCAGGCTGCTGCGGAGCGCAGTGCGGAGCCTGGGGCAGCCAGAGCAGGACACAGAGGCCATGACACGGGAGCAGGGTAAGGCAGTGAGGGGCGGGGGTCCGACAGGGCAGGACACAGCCCCATGGCACCCCCTGCCCCATGGCGCCCTGTGCCCCACAGCCCTGCTCTACCTCTTTGTGCTGCACGACCATGACTGGAATGGGCAGCTGGACGGGCTGGAGCTGCTGCAGCTGCTGGGCACAGTGCTGGCACAGCGGGACGGGGGGCAGCCAGGCCCCGACGCGGTGGGTCCCACGGAGACAGCCCCACGCACCCCACAGAGCCCCCGGGCTGGCCCCTCACCCCATCTCCCCCACATCCCCGCAGGTGGCTGCGCTGGTGGACCAAGCCCTGGAGAGGCAGGACCTGAATGGGGATGGGATGCTCGACCCCCCCGAGCTGCTGCTGTCCCCCAGCCAGGGACCCCCGGGGCTGCCCCTCCTGCAGCAACCTGGGGAGCCGCTGGCTGGGGCTGGGGGGGATGCAGAGATGCCCAGGGGGGACACGGGGGTGAGCAGCCCAGGGCATGGCCTGGCAGAGGGGCAGGCAGCCCCCCAGGGTGAAGACCTCAGTGCTGGAGCCCTGAAGGAGGAGGAAGTCCCCAACGCCGGAGCCATCGGGGCAGATGAAACCCCTGAGACTGAAGACTCCCAGGGGGAGGCAGCCCCTGTCTGGGGGGACCCCGGGGATGGGTAGGTGGTGGGGGGCTGTGGGCAGGGCTGTGCCAGCCCCACAGCGGTTGCAGGGTGTGATGCCCTGGCTGCTCTCTGTCCTGCTGAGGGCACATGGCAGTATGGGGGGTCCCTGTGCCCCCCCGGCCTGCAGTGGGGCTGGGAGGGGTGGTGGGGCCGGGATGGTGAGGTCACCCCTGTAATGCAGCAGGATGGAGAAATAGAGACACTGGCACTGGCCTGGGCTGTGGTCACTGCAGCACCGTAGGCACCGGCCGGGGAGAGGGGGCACAGCTCGGGGGCGCAGGAGGCAGCAGTGGGGTGGGGGGTGGGGGGTTTATTGGCAGAGGGGTGTGGGGTGCACGGGGGGTGCTGTGCCTTGAGGGGTCCCCTGGCACAGGGCACCAGCTCAGACGATGCCGTCGAAGCCCTGGACCCCGCATTTCCTGCCCGCGATCCGGCAGCCAAAGGTGAGGGCATCCTGCAGGCTCTGCCCTGGGGAACGGGTGCCCTGTCAGCCCCATGGCTGGGCCAGGGTCGCGGTCACAGTCGTGGCTGTGCCGTGCCATGCCACGGTCATGGCCATGGCTGTACCAGGCTGTGCCGCGGCTGTGCTGTGCCAGGCTGTGCCATGCCATGGTCACAGTCATGGCTGTGGCTGTGCCAGGCTGTGCCCACCTGCTGAGAGCGCGAAGATGACGGCGGCGTTGAAGGTGTCCCCGGCCCCCAGCGTGTCCACGAGGGTCTCCGGGGGGAAGGCGTCCGAGTGCACCAGCTCCCCGCCAGGCCCCATGGCGTCGGCCCCTTTCTCAGCCCAGGCGCAGATCAGTGTGGCCCTGGGGGGGCGTGGGCGGGATGTGGGATGTGACTGTGCCCCCCCCCCAAACCCGCCCCCCTTCCCACACCCCCATACCCCGGCTGCACGCGGCTGCGCAGCCCCCGCAGCGCCTCGGGGGCCGAGCGGTACCCGAAGTGCTGGGCCAGATCCTTGCTGATGAACACCTGGGGAGAGGGGTGGGGATGGGGGGCAGCGCCCCCCCGGCACCCCCAAAGCATGCACCGCTGCACCCCCAGACACCAACTACTCACCCTGGACCCTGACTGTGCCCCCCAACATCCCAGCTGCACCCCCCCAAACCCCAACACACTGCTGCACCCCCCCTGTACCCCAACTGTGCCCCCCCAGACCCCACCCGCATCCCTTGCACTCTGACCGCACCCCTCCAACCCCCTCCCTGCCCCCCCCATGCCCCACCCCCCATCCCCGCATCCTCCGAAGCCCCAGTGCCCCCACTGCCCCGTGCCTGGACCCCAAAATCCCGACCGCCCCCCGGCTGCTCTGCCCCCGGACACCCCGGCGCGGGGTGTGGCCCCGTGACCCCGCCCCTCGCCCCGCCCCGCACCACGTGGCCCAGGCCCATCAGCGGCAGCAGCTCCTCCCGCGGCTTCTCCACCTCCACCGAGGTGCGGACCCGCTCTGCCGCCGGCCGGGCCCGGTTGTGCTGCTCCACCCGCCGCATCATCGCCGCCTGCTCCGCCGCGTTCCGGGCCTGCGGGCACGCACCGCCTGGCACCGCCACCGGCGGGCCCGGGGTCCCCCCTGCCCGGCCCCGGGGTCCCCACAGCCCCAGCCTCACCTCCCAGTGGATCCACTTGTACTGGGAGAGATCGACCCGCTCGAAGTCACGGGCGGTCACGTCGGGCAGGTTCCTGCGGGGCGGGGTTCAGGCGGGGCGGGGGGACCCCCGGGCGCAGCGTGGGGTGGCCCCGGGTGACCCCCAGCCCGGGGGCGAAGGGCAGCGCCGGGGGCTGCACATGGCTTGGCACCACCCAGGGCAGAGGTCCCCGCAGGGGGTGGCACCGCCTCAGTCAATCATTAATGATGGCGCGGCAGGCCCCTGAGATAGACTCAAAGGGCGGCACTGGAGCCGGGGGGTGGCGATGCCCAGTGGCCACGGCTGCCCGGCTCGGCCAAGGGACTGCAGTCCCGGGCACCGGGCGGCCGCCACGTACAGTGTCCCCAGGGGGCTGTGCAGGCTGTCCCGCGTACTGGAGCATGTGGCCACGCGGCGATGCCACCGCCAATCACGGCCGTGGCACGGGGCGGGTGACTGGGGGCTGTGGGGCGATTTGCAGTGATTGTGTGTGCGGAATTACAGGAATCACCCAGTGTGGCATGCGGGACCCCTGGCAGGCAGCGCTGGGCAGGCACTGGCAGAGCCTCGGCCGGGGGCTGAGCACCGTGACATCGTGGGGTGCCACCCCGGGTGCCCAGCTTGGTGGGGCTGAGGCATGGTGGGGGCCGCAGCCCCACAGGGGCCCAGCCCAGCGCTGCCTGTGGGCGATTCGGGGCCGGTGCTGGCACCCTTACGTGTCGTAGAGCACGATGGTCCGGGAGCCGCTGGTGGCGCTGACGACGCAGCAGGCGCAGGGCACGTCCCCGTGGGGCTGCCAGGCCACGTGCGACACGTCCACACCCCGGCGCCGGAAATCCGCCGCAATGAAACTTGGGGGACAGAGAGGGGGGTGAGGGGCGCCACGCACCCGCTGGCGTGCAGGATGGTGCGGGTGCCCCGGCTGACGCTGGTGATGACGATGGAGGTGGGCAGGCGGCCGGCGGGCTGCCGCACCGCGTGGCACGCGTCCACCCCGGAGCGCCGCAGGTCGGCCAGGACGAAGCTGCCGGTAGGAGAGACGCGGAGGGGCCGGCAGGAGCGTGAGGGTGGGGGCGGCCCCAGGACCCCACCGCTGCCCGTGTCCCCCGCACGCACCCCACTTACTCAGCAGCGTGGCCGGGAGCCAGCGAGCCCATGAAGGCGCAAGGGGCTCCCAGCAGCGCAAGCACCGTACAGGAGTTGGAGGCGTTCCCGCCGCGCTGCCACCGCTGGGACACGCATCTACAAGGTGGCAGGCAGTGGGCACCGGGTACCGGGCGGGGGGCACGGGCAGTGCTCGGTGGAGCTGCTGCCGCCCGGCGGTACCTGGTGTCAGAGTCCTCGGCCGGGTACGTCTCCACCACGCTGATGATGTCCAGGCACACCAGCCCCACGCACAGGATCCGCTTCTCCCCGCCGGGGCCGGGCTCTCCCGCCCCCGCAGCCATGCTGGGCCCGCTCCGCTCCGCTCCGCACCGGCACCGGCACCGCTGGCCACGCCCCCAGGGCCCGCCCCGTCCGCAGGGCCCGCCCCGGCGCCGCGCACAGCACGGCGCAGCCAATCAGAGCTCGGCGGCACGCCGCTCCCTCCGGGGGCGGGGCGAGGAGAAGGCGTGGTCAGGCTGGTCACGCCCCGAGGCCACGCCCCTTCACCGCAAGGGCGCGCATGCGCAGTATGGCCGTGTGGAGCGGCGTGTGGGGCTGCACGCGCTCCGCGCGCCCCCAGCCCTGTGCGGGGCCCCTCCGCACGCAGTCCCGTGCACACACCCCTCCCCGTGCACACACCCCTCCCCGTGCATACACCCCTCCCCGTGCACACACCCCTCCCCGTGCACACACCCCTCCCCGTGCATACACCCCTCCCCGTGCACACACCCCTCCCCGTGCTCACACCCCTCCCCGTGCACACACCCCTCCCCGTGCACACACCCCTCCCCGTGCATACACCCCTCCCCGTGCACACACCCCTCCCCGTGCACACACCCCTCCCCGTGCATACACCCCTCCCCGTGCACACACCCCTCCCCGTGCTCACACCCCTCCCCGTGCACACACCCCTCCCCGTGCTCACACCCCTCCCCGTGCACACACCCCTCCCCGTGCACACACCCCTCCCCGTGCTCACACCCCTCCCCGTGCACACACCCCTCCCCGTGCTCACACCCCTCCCCGTGCTCACACCCCTCCCCGTGCACACACCCCTCCCCGTGCATACACCCCTCCCCGTGCACACACCCCTCCCCGTGCTCACACCCCTCCCCGTGCACACACCCCTCCCCGTGCTCACACCCCTCCCCGTGCACACACCCCTCCCCGTGCACACACCCCTCCCCGTGCACACACCCCTCCCCGTGCTCACACCCCTCCCCGTGCTCACACCCCTCCCCGTGCACACACCCCTCCCCGTGCTCACACCCCTCCCCGTGCACACACCCCTCCCCGTGCACACACCCCTCCCCGTGCTCACACCCCTCCCCGTGCACACACCCCTCCCCGTGCACACACCCCTCCCCGTGCTCACACCCCTCCCCGTGCACACACCCCTCCCCGTGCACACATCCCCTCCCCGTGCTCACACCCCTCCCCGTGCACACACCCCTCCCCGTGCACACATCCCCTCCCCGTGCACACACCCCTCCCCGTGCATACACCCCTCCCCCGTGCTCACACCCCTCCCCCGTGCTCGCACCCCTCCCCGTGCACACACCCCTCCCCCGTGCTCACACCCCTCCCCGTGCACACACCCCTCCCCCGTGCACACACCCCTCCCCGTGCACACACCCCTCCCCCGTGCACACAACCCTCCCCGTGCTCACACCCCTCCCCGTGCACACACCCCTCCCCGTGCTCACACCCCTCCCCCGTGCTCACACCCCTCCCCGTGCACACACCCCTCCCCGTGCTCACACACACCCCGTGCTCACACACACCCCGTGCACACACCCCTCCCCGTGCACACACACACCCCGTGCACACCCCCGTGCACTGTGCGAGTGACCCCGTTTTCGCACGGGGTGCCGAGAGTCACCCCACGTTTCCGCCGGGAGCCGCGCGCGGCACTGCAGCCCAGAGCCCGGGGAGCCCTGGCTCGAGGTGCGGGGGGACACGGGCTGCGCTCACCACGCACGTGGTGACTGGGGACGCCGCCTCCCCCAGCCGAGGAGACACCGCCGGCCCGACCCCCCGGTCCCGCAGCGCGGAAGGGAACCGGGAAAAGCTCTTGTGGCCACTGACTGTAACAAACCGCGCCGGGCGGGCCGGGAGCGCCAGCCGCGGAGGGACGGCACAGCACAGCCCGCGGGGGAACCCCTCCGCACCGGCCCGTGAACGGGGCTGTTCACCGGGATCCGCCCTGAGCCAGCCCTTCGTCGGCACGTTTGATCCGTACACAGGTGGGGTACAGGTGGGATACAAGTGTGGGCACAGGTGGGGTACAGGTGTAGGTACAGGCGTGGTACAGGTGGGGTACAGATGGGGTACAGGTGTGGGCACAGGTGTGGGCACAGGTGTGGGTACAGGTGGGATACAGGTGTGGGTACAGGGGTGGTACAGGTGTGATATAGGTGTGTCATCACGTGCAGGTAGGGTTATCCTGTGCTGGGCAGGGGTGTCACCGGGCTGGTTAATTTGTCACCAGGCCAGGCTGCAGTGGCAGGGATGGTGCAGGACTGGTGGCACAGGTGGGCAGTGGTGGCACAGGTGGGCTGTGGGGCATGGGATGGGCAGCGGGGCCAAGTCCCCGGGGACTGGCAGTGCCACACCAGGGGTCCCTGGGCAGAGGTGTCACTGTGCCCCCAGGGACTGTCCCCAGGCCCCTCCACGTTCCCTCCCACGGTGGTGCAACCTTTGCTCGGGGCGGGGAGCGCCCGGGCACGGTGCCTGCGTCACCCGCCCCCAGCGAAACCTCCTGTCCCCAGGGCCCCAGGGATGGACGCGGGGCTGCGGGACCTGCGGCTGCGGGAGGAGAGGACTTTCCTGCAAAGCGTGGTTCGGGATGAGCCCCCTGTACCCAGGGACAGCCGCATGCCTGCCATTGTCCCCGAGCCCCTCCACAGTGATGCCACCCTCGGGGCACCCAGCAGCCCCCACTCTAGCAGGTACCTGGGGGGACAGGGTCAGGGGGTGTGTGCTGCTCTCCCTATGTCCCCATGTCCCTATGTTCCCGTATCCTTGTGTCCCCATGTCCCTATGTCCCTGTGTCCCCATGTCCCCACATCCCCATGTCCACATGTCCCCATGTTCCTGTGTCCCCGTTTCCCCAAGTACCCATTTCCCCATGTCCCTGTGTCCCCATATTCCCATGTCCACATGTCCCCATTTCCCCGTGTCCCTATGTCCCCCTGTTCCCCTGTCCCCATGTCCCCGTGTCCCCAGGGACCTGGTCCTGATCGCGGAGGCGGTGGCACGCAGTGAGTTCCTGCGGCGCCTGGGCGAGGGGTGCCCTGAAGCGCTGGCACGGAGTGTCACCCCCCTGCAGCATGGCCCCGGGGACACCGTGCTGGCCGAGGGCACCGAGGGCACCTCCATGTACATCGTGGCAGGTGAGGGTGGGGGTCTGGTACATGTGGGGGTCACACATGGGGGACACACGTTGGAGTGACATGTTGGGGGACACAAGTGGGGATCACATGTGGGGGGGGTTCACACATGGGGATCACGCATGGGGGGAGTCACGCCTTCGGGGTCACATGGGGGGTCATGTCTTGGGGCCAATTGTGTCACAAATAGGGGGTCATGCATGTGCAGGCGTGCTCACGTCTGTGCCCACGTGTGGGTGTGCATTGGGATGAACTCAGCCACTGAGTTTGCCACGTGTGCCTGTGCATGTCAGGCTGCTGCACACGCATGTGCCCGCGTGTGCCCCTGCCCACCCGCTGTGTGTGTGCTGCACATGCACCCGCTGTGGGGGATGCGCCCCCCGTGGGCACAGGGGGTGTGTGCGTGCACACATGCGTGCAGTGACGTGTCGTGGCAGAGGGGCAGCTCAGCGTGACCCAGCGGGGACGGCAGCTCCGCACGCTGGGGCCCGGTGACGTCTTCGGGGAGCTGGCCATCCTCTACCACTGCAAGCGCACTGCCACAGTGCAGGGTGAGGGCACCCCCCAGCCCCTGTGTCACCCCCCAGCTCCATGTCACACCCCCACCCCTCATGTCCCCCACAGCCCCGCATCACCCCCAGCCCCATGTCACCCCCGCCCCCATGTCACCCCCGTCCCCCCGCTGTCCCCCTGTGTTGCAGCACTGGGCCCCGTGCGGCTCTGGGCCATCGACCGGCAGCGGTACCGGGCCATCGCCACCCGCCAGGCGCGGCAGAGGCGGGCAGAGATCCTCGGCTCCCTGCGGGCGTGAGTGGGGCCCACACCCCCGGCACCCCCCGCACCGCGCCCGGACCCCTGAGGGGTGCCAACCCCCCCTGCTAGCCCTGTCCCCATCCCTGCCCACCAGGCAGGGTCCCCATCCGTCCCTGTCCCGCAGGGTGCAGTGGCTGCGGGACCTCTCGCACTGTCACCTCTCGAAGCTGCTGGACGCCATGGAGGAGGTGGGTGGGCCCCCCATGGGGACACCCCCTGTGGGGATCTGGGGGTCCCGGGCACGTTCCCGAGGGGGCACAGCCCCTGGGGGTGCAGTGTGGGGCCTGGGGATGGGGATGCTGGGACGTGCCCGGGCTGGGGGGGCTGACCACTCCCATATCTCCCCCATGTCCCCCCTGTGCCCCCTCTCTGTTACCCCACCCCTGCAGTGCACCTTCGCCCCCGGTCACGTCATTATCCACGAAGGGGACGAGGGGGAGAACTTCTACATCATCCTGAAGGGAGAGGTGGGTGCACTCCCCGGCACCGGGACCCCCCCGGGGCGGGGGCAGGACCCCCCGTGTCCCCCCCCCCCCGCTCAGTCCGGTGGTCCCCGCAGGTGCGGGTCACCCGGCGGGTGGGGGGGCGGCAGGAGCTGCTCCGCGTCCTGGGGCCGGGACAGCACTTCGGGGAGATCTCGCTGCTGCAGTAGGTGCCCCCCGCCCCGAGCACGCCCCCGCACAGACAGCCCCCCCCGCACCGCCCGGGGCTCCACAGAGGCTGTGGTGACATCCCCCCCAGTGACACCCCCTCCCCTGCAGTGACACCCCCCTGCACCCCAGGGTGCCCCTGTGCACACCCATCCCTTGCACTCCCCTGCCACCTCTCGTACCCCCTGTCCCCCCTCTGTGTGTCCTCCCTCGTGTGTCTCCCCCGTGACCCCCCTCCCCTGCGCAGGAACACCCGCCGGACAGCATCGTGCCAGGCCCAGGGACACGTCACCTGCGTCACCGTGGCCAAGGAGTGGGTGTCCCCATGTGTCCACCCCAGCCGGTCCCTGTGGGCCCCCCCTCCGCTGACCCCTCTCTGCCCCACAGAGACTTCCTGCAGATCGCCCCCCTCTGCCCCCAGCAGCCCTCGGAGCCGTGAGTGTCCCCGGGACCCCCGGGACCCCCAACCCCGCGGAGGGGCTCCAGGGCAGAGCTAGGCTCCGCAGGGCACCCCCTGGGGGACCCTGCTGAGGGGGGGATGGGGGGGCCTGGGGTGAGGGGTGCAGTGTGGGGTGTGGTGGTCCCAGCAGGGAACTGGTGTTGGGGGGCCCAGGTGGGTCCTGGTGCCCCCCATGGAGCAGGAGCTGCCCCACATGAGGGGTCCCCCCCATGGACCACCCAGCCCAGGTGGCTCCTGCCTGGCCCCACGAGTGGGGGGTCGGGGTCCCCACAGCCCCTGCGGGCTGTGCCTACCCTGGGGGCTGTGAGGGGCTGTGGGGGGGCTGTACCCACTGTCCCCCCCTCCTTCCCACCCCAGGAACACGTCGGAGACAGAGGGGACGGGACCGGAGGATCCCGAGCAGTGAGTGGGGGTCAGGGTGGGACAGGGACGGAGATGGGGACAGGGACAGGGATGGGAACAGGGACAGGGATGGGGCCACCCTGCCCTTGGACATGGGTCAGGGATGTGAGGGGCAGCGGTGGGGGGCACCCAGCTACAGCTCAGCCCCATGCTGGGGGTCCCCGCACCCAGCAGGGTGA
This sequence comes from Podargus strigoides, assembly GCA_028020825.1. NCBI lineage: Eukaryota > Metazoa > Chordata > Aves > Caprimulgiformes > Podargidae > Podargus > Podargus strigoides. The sequence goes on from CM051619.1 coordinate 237,163, forward strand.
CACTGTGTCCCCAAGGTTGGTGTGGGTCCCCAGCCTGGTGCCACCAATGTCCCCAGGGTGCCACAGGGCCACGGTCTGTGCCCGCAGGGGCTGGGGGTCCCCCCGGCTGCGGCAGCCCCTGGTGCCCCCCCGGCTGGAGGACCTGGTGCCTGTGACCTACACGGAGGGGCAGTGGCAGGGCCAGCGCGTCGTGCTGGGCACCGGCGGCTTCGGCAGGGTCGAGCTGGTGAGAGATGGAGCCCGCGGGGTGCCATGGCTACCGAGTGTGTCCTGCCATGGCCAGCAGTGCCCATCCCAGTGCCCATCCCCATCCCAGTGCCCATCCCAATCCCCATCCCAGTGCCCATCCCAGTGCCCGTTCCGGTGCCCATCCCAATGCCCATCCCGGTGCCCATCCCAGTTGCCATCCCGGTGCCCCCTTAGTGCCCATCTTGGTGCCCCCCCCCGGTCCCCCCTGTGCCCATGGCCCCACGTGCCCAGGTGCGGTGCCAGGGCCGTCTCTACGCGCTGAAGCGGATCCGCAAGGACTGGGTGGTGCGGCGGCAGCAGCAGGAGCACGTGCGCACGGAGCGGCGGGTGCTGGCGGTCACCCGCAGCCCCTTCGTGGTGGGGTGAGAGCAGGGGGCACCGGGGGGCACCTGGGCCGCGCCAGGGGCACCACCGACCCCTCTGTGCCCGCAGGTTCTTCGGCACCTTCCGGGACGGGCAGTATGTCTACCTGCTGCTGGAGTTCTGCCCGGGCGGTGACCTCTGGACCAAACTGCGCCAGGAGTACGGGGACCGGGCCAGTGCGGGGCCATGCTGTGCCATGCTGTGTTGTGCCATGCCATGCTGTGCCTTGCCATGTCTTGCCATACTGTGCCATGCTGTGCTGTGTCATGCCATGCTGTGCCAAGTCGTGCCACGTTGTGCCGTGCCGTGCCGTGTTGTGCCGTGCCATGCCATGTCATGCTGTGCTGCGCTGTGCCATGCCACGCAGAGCCATGCCATGCCATATCATGCCATGTGCCATGTTGTGCCATGTCGTGCCATGCCGTGTCGTGCCCTCACAGGCGATGTTTCGCGGAGCCGGTGGCCGTGTTCTGCTGTGCCTGCGTGGTGGAGGCGCTGCAGTTCCTGCACGCCCGCGGGGTTGTCTATCGCGACCTCAAGCCCGAGAACCTGGTGCTGGACCAGCGCGGCTACGTCAAACTGGTACCACTGGGATGGGTGGCCTGGCACCGCCACGGCGGCACTGGGGAGGGGCGGCGGGGCCGGGTGACGGTGGCAGGGGTGCCTGCAGGTGGACTTCGGCTTCGCCAAGGAGCTGGGGCGGGGGGAGAAGAGCTTCTCCTTCTGCGGGACCCCCCAGTACCTGGCGCCCGAGATGCTGCGCCACGAGGGGCACGACTTCGCCGTTGACTTCTGGATGCTGGGCATCCTAGCCTTCGAGCTGCTGGTGGGCAGGTGGGCGCCCCTCTATCCCCCGCCACACTCCCGGGGCCCGCTGAGCCCCCCCACCGTGATCCCCCACCTCCCCGCCCCTGCAGGCCCCCCTTCCACAGCGCGGACCCCCAGCAGATCTACAGCCGCATCCTGGACGGGGTCTTCTCCTTCCCTGCCTTCCTCGGGGAGGCTGCCTGCTCCCTCATCAGCAAGCTCTGCAGGTGGGGGGTACGGGGGGGGCAGGGCAGCTGGGCACAGCAGGGGGGGCACGCAGGGCTGAGCCCCTCGGGAGGGACATGGGTACCCTGGCTGCATCCCTGTGCAGGGCAGGGGGGTCCTCTGGGGGCATCTTCACACCCTATTGTGCAGGAGGGCACCCCAGATGCATGGGGGTGCCCCCCTCCACCCCATGCCACCCCCTCGCAGGCGCCGCCCGGGGCAGCGCCTGGGGAACACGGCCAGCGGCATCCGTGGCATCAAAAAGCACAGGTGAGGGGGGAGGGGTTGGGGGGGGTCCCACGGCCCCCCCCCAGCCCCTCTGCAGTGCGTGTGCCCCCCCCAGGTGGTTCGGGGCCCTGAAGTGGAGGAAGCTCTCGCTGCAGCAGCTGGAGGCCCCCACGCTGCCGCTCATCAAGGAGGTGAGGGGGGAGCTCGGGGGGGTTTGTGGGGCAGAGGGTCCGGCTCTGACCCCGTGCCCCCCCCAGGGACCCCCCTACGCCAACTTCAAGCGTTTCTCGGTGGATTGGACACCGGCAGAGGAGGAGTTCTCGGGCTGGGACAAGGATTTCTGATGACAGTGGGACCCCCGGGACCACAGTGGGACCCCCAGGATCATGGCGGGACCCCCAGAACCATGGTGGGACCCCCGGACCCAACCACCTGCGCCCCCACCCCACTGTACCCCCTGGCCGGGGTTCTGGGGGGCTGCCCCATGGCCCCTCTGGGGTGGGGTCCCTGGGGGGGGCAATAAACCGCGGGGCCCTGCCCGGGCAGAGGAAGGTGCCGGACCCGCGAGTACAAAACCCGGTGCCGCGTCTTTATTTTGGGGGAGGCAGTGGGGGGCCGGGGGGGGCAGTGGGGTGGTGTGACGGTGGGGCAGCAAGAGGTGGGGGGGGCTGCTGATAAATAACGTGGCGGGTGTAGGGGTCCTGGCGGGGCGTGGGGACCCCCGTCCCGGTTGTGCCCCCGGTGGGGGGGTCCGGGGGGCGGTGGGGGGCGGTCCAGGGTGCCCTAAGGCTCCTCGTAGAGCAGGGCGGCGCTGAAGGCGGTGAGGGGCTCGTCGGGGGCATGTGCCAGGCGCCCTGCCACCAGGTCCACACAGAGGGTCTCGCCCGCCGCCAGCGGCAGCAGGAGGCTGAAGACCCCCAGGGCGCCGGGGCTGGGCGGCAGCGGGGCCACCGGCCCCTTCTCCAGCCCCTCGGGCTGGAAGCCCCCCGAGTCCAGGCGGGCGGCACCGTGGCCGGAGCGGGACAGCACGGCCTCCAGCTTCTCCCCCCGGTGCCCGGTCAGCACCGCGCTCACCAGGTACCGCCCGCTCACCGGCGCCGTGAATGTGCCTGGGGGGGGCGGCGTCAGAGGGGACCCCATGGACCCCCAGGGACCCCCATCCCACAGCCAGCAGTGTCCCCCATGGCATGCCCTCCCCCCCATGGCAGTGCCCCCTGCCCTCACCAGTCTCGGGGTCGTAGGCACCCCCATCGTTGAGCAGGACGCGGTCGAAGAGGACGGTGCCCGGCTCTGCCCGCTGCGTGCTCAGGGCGGCCGAGAAGGCGATGCGGGGCACCGAGCCCGGCTCCCCCACCTCGCCTGGGCACTGCGTCAGCGCTGGGCACCTCTAGCACCCCCCCGACACCCCCAGCCATCCCCTGGCACCCCAGCCTGGCACCTCCTGCCTCCCCTGGCACCCCCCGCGGCTCCCCCACCTCGCCTGGCCACCACATCAGCGCTGGGCACCTGGCCTGGCACCTCCTCGCACCCCCATCCTCCCCGCACCCTCAGCCTCCCCTGGAAACCCAGCTGGGCACCCCCTGGTACCCCCAACTCAGCAGCCGCAGCCCCCAACCCCCTCCCACACCCCTGCCGTGTCTGTGCCCCCCCTTGACCACGTCCCCCACCCCAGCCCCTCTGCCCCCAGCTGTGCCCATCACACCAGGCTGCCCAGTGCCTCCCACACCCCCACTTCCCTCAGCAGCCCAGACACCCCCCAGCTGCCACTGCAGCCCCCTCAAGCTCCCCTGTCCCCAGAACGCTAAGTTCCCCCCCATGCCCCCCACCCCTTGACCCCCCAGCCCCCCCCAAACCCCCAGCCCCTTGGACCCCCAGTCCCCCACACACCCCCGTCCCTCGGCCCCCCATGCCCCCCCCATCTGTACCTCTCTCTCCGGGCAGCCCTAGAGGGAAGGGAGGAGGGGGCTGCAGTGGGGGCAGGGGCAGCACCCCAGGGCATGGGGTCCAGCCATGCCAGCGCTGCCCCACTGTGGGGACGAGGCACGGGGGGCCACTCCTTACCAGGGGGGCCTACGGGACCTTGTTCGCCATCCTTGCCGGGGGGCCCAGCAGGGCCGGGGGGGCCCATCTCACCCACGGGGCCGGCGGGTCCAGGGGGGCCGGGGGGCCCTGAAGGGAGGATGGGGTTAGAGTCCCCATGGCCCCACACCCCCCGTGCTGTCCCCAAGCCCCATCCCCGCAGCCCTGTGCCCTCCATGTCCCCACCATTGTGCCCAAGACCTGTCCCCGCAGTCCCGTGCCCCACAGACCCCTGTGCCCCCCATGTCCCTGCCAATGTCCCCACACACTGAGCCCCCCGAACCCCATGCCCCCTGTGTCCCCATGCCCCTGCCGTTGTCCCCAAGCCTCGTTCCTGCAGCCCTGTGCTCCCCATGCCCCCGTGTCCCCGCTGTTGTCCCTGCACTGTGTGCCCCCGTGTCCCCATGCCCCCGCTGCTGTCCCCAAGCTTCATCCCTGCACCTCGTGCCCCCCGTGTTCCTGCCGCTGTCCCCAAGATCTGTCCCTCCAGACCCCCGTGACCCACATGTCCCCGTGCTTCCACCATCGGCGCTGCACCCCGTGCCCGCCGTGTTCCTGCCACTGCCCCCAAGACCTCTCCCCGCAGCCCCGTGCCCCCTCCGCCCCTCGCCCCCACGTCCCCGCCACTGTCCCCGCACCCCTCGCCCCCCGTGCCCCCGCACCGTGTGCCCGGTCCAGCAGCTCCCGCCGCAGGTGCTGCAGGGTGCCGTTGAGGGTGCCCAGGCGGTGCGGGACCTGCGCCCGCAGCTCCTCCAGCAGCGCGGCGCGGGCGGCCCCGGTGCGGTTCAGCTCCCGCAGGGCCCCCCACAGCCCCCCCAGCTGCCGCCCCAGCGCGTCCCGCAGCCCCCGCAGCCCGTCCCCCACCGCCTCCAGCTGCCCGCACACCCCCTCCAGCTTGGCCAGCCGGGGCTCCAGCCCCGCAGCGCAGCCTCCCGCCCGCGCCAGCTCCCGCGCCAGCCCCTCCAGCCGCTCCTCGCTCTCCGCCTGCCGCGCCGCCGCCGCCGCCGCCGCCTGGTCCAGCTCGGCCACGATGCGGTCGGTCATGGAACCCAGCTGGCGCTGCCGGGTCTCCTGCTCCTCCAGGGCCTCCCGCAGCCCCTCCACCGTCCCGTTCAGCGCGCCCAGCCGCACCAGCGCCGCCGCCACCTCCTCCCGCAGCCCCCGCACCTCCGAGGGCGAGGGGCCCCCGAAGACGCCGAACCCGTCCAGCGGCGGCTCGGGCTCCGGTTCCTCGGCGAGGCCGGGCTGCGGCGGGCGGCAGGCGGCCGTGCAGGCGTCCACCTCTGCCCGCAGGCGCTCCAGCTCGGGGGGCGGCAGCGGGGCGCAGGGCGGGGGGCACAGGGCACCCCCGCTCAGCCCCGCCAGCTCGGCCTCCAGCCGCCCCGTCCGGTTGCGGAGCTGCGCCAGCTCCTGCGCCACGGCCCCCCCCGGCTGCAGCCGCCCCGCCAGCGCCCGCAGCCGCCCCTCGCTGTCCCGCAGCCGCCGCTCCAGCTGCCCGAGCAGGGGGCCCGGCTCCGCGGCCTGCGTGCCCGCCGTTGGCACCGGGGGGCCGGGGCAGGGCTGGCCGCAGCGGGCCAGCAGCCCCTCCAGCTGTGCCAGGCGGGCGCCCCGCTGCGCCCCGCTGGCCGCCAGCCCCTCCACCGCCCGGCTCAGGTTGGCCAGGCGCCCCGGCAGCCCGCTCTGCCGCCCCTCGGGCTCGGGGGGCCACGGGCCGGCCCGCGAGGCGTTCAGCCGCCCCTCCAGCTCCGTCAGCCGCCGGGCCAGCACCGGGCCCTGCCCGCCGGGCACCACGGGCAGCCCCTCCAGGCGCCGCTCCAGCTCGGCCAGGCGCCGGTGCAGCTCGTCCGGGGGTGGCACGGCGGCGGCGGCGGGGGCCAGGCGGGCGCTCAGGCTGCTGATGTGCCGCTGCACCGACTCCACCGCCTCCCGGTTGCGCTGGTCCACCGAGCCCACCAGCTTCTCCAGCGCCCGCATGCGCTCCCGGTCCTCGGCCGCCTGCCGCCGCAGCCCCTCGGTGCCGGCCGTGCAGGCGGCGCAGCTCTCCTGCAGCTCCCGCAGCGCCGCGGCCGCCCCCGCGTCCCCCGGGCCCGCCCGGCCGCTCTCCGGCGGGCGCAGGCGGCTCTCCAGCTCCTCCAGCCGCCGCTGGACGTGGCTCAGCGCCTCCCGCACCTCGGCGGGGGCGGCCGCGTCGGCCGGCTGCTGCCCGTCGGCCTCCCGGCGCGGCGGCTCCCGCCCGGCCCGCAGTTCCTCCAGCTGCTCGCTCAGCCGCCGCACCTCCTCCTCCAGCCGCCGCACCTTCTCCGCCTCCCCGCCGCCTGCACCGCACCGGCAGGGTCAGCATCAGGGCAGCGGCGCGGCCGCCCCACCGCTGTCCGCCAGCCCCCGCCGCTACCTTCGCCCCCCAGGCCGCTCAGGGGGTTGCCGAAGCCGGAGAGCGTGGGGCGGCCGGGCCGGGGCCGCGGGCGGCCGGTGGGCTGGGGGGCGGCGGGCGCCGGCCCCTCGGTGCAGTCCTCGCCCGAGTAGCCCTGGCAGCAGCGCCAGGCCAGCTCCGACACCGTCCGCTGCGCCACCTTGTAGCGGGGCCGCAGGAAGCTGCGGTACCTGCGGGCAGAGGGGTCCCTGGCACCGCAGCGGGGTGGCACGGGGCGGGGGTCCCGGTGCAGGGGGGGGCTGTGTCACCGCTGCCAGTCATGCTGCGTGCCACCGGCCCCACGCGTGTGCAGGCGTGGGGCAGCAGAACTGGACTCAGGCCGTGTCCCAGCCCCCAGTGGGGGTCCTGCCTGTGACCACTGGTGCCGAGGGGGGGGTCCCCGCCACCCACCGCTGCCACCCCCCCACGCCACGCACCCCACGCGGGGTCCCGGCATGCGCCGCGCAGCCTGGGGGGGTCGGTCACAGCTCGAGGCCGCCTGGCTCTTGCGAAAAGTAAACAGACCCCGGGTGGATAAACACCGGCGGTGGGGCCGCTGTCAGAGCCGGCGCCACTCGCCCTCCCCTGGGTCCCCCCAGCCGTCCCCACTCACGCCAGGACGCGGGGGCACTGGAGCTGCCCCCAGGCGCAGGGCTGGTAATCCGGCTTGACAAAGCTCTCCACGCCATCCTCCACCACGCAGCTCACGCTGCGCGTCACCACGTAGGCACACCAGTTCCTGCGGGAGGGGGTCAGGGCATGGGGGTCAGACCCCCGGTCCCCCCTTGGCCCCCCAGCACACCCCAGCACTGTGGGGTCAATGGGCCGGATCCTGCGGTGCCACAGCCCCCCCATCCTGGTGGCACCAGGGACCTCTGCCAGGCCCCATAGGGGACGGTGGCACTGCAGGAGCGGCCACAGCCCCTGGGGAGGGTTTGGGGCCAGGCAGGGTTTGGGATGCCAGCACCCCATCACCACCCCACGTGTCCCCAGTCCCCTCCACACTGGTGGGGCAGGGGCAGCTGGGGCAGCCACCCACTGGGGGGGCTCAGCTGCCCCACGGTCACTGTACCCCACAGCCAGGGGCCTGTAAGTGGTGGTCACACACCCCCCCCTGAGCCAGAGTGGACGGTGGGGGTGGGGGGACAGTGTCTCTGGGGGGACACTGCTCCCCCCACATCACCCACATGAGGGATGGACCCCGGCCCCACATGCTGCAGGGGCCCCAGGCTGGCCCCACATGTCACAGGGACCTCGGCCCCAAGGCGTGGGACCCCGGCCTGGCCCCACGTGCCACAGGGACCCCAGCACAGCCTTATATGGTCTGAGCCCGCAGCCGAAGCCCAGCCCTGTCCCAGCACCCCCAGCCCCACCGCGGGCAGCCCCACAGGCAGCAGCCCCCCTGGTGCCCCAGACCGCCGTGGCGGGAGCTGTGCTGCGGTGGGAGCCGTGGGGCCCTGGCCGGTTCCCGTCAGCCCGGCTGGTTCCCCTCAGGCCCCGGCTGGATTCCAGCTCGTCCCCGGGGGCCGCCGGGAATTCCTGCGCCGACCGACGGGCCCCCCCGGCCCCCTCCTTCGTCCCGGCCCTTCCCGGCCTCACGGTGCTTCCTCAGCCCCACAGCCGGGGCTGCCCTGGGGCCCCACCGCCCGGGATGGGGATGCCCACATCCCCGGGACGGGATGGGGACGGGGATGGGGACGGGAGCCCTCCTGGAAGGGCACGGCATGGGGACGGGTCACTGTGCCCCCAGCACAGAGGGCCCGCTGTGCCCCCAAGTCCATGGGGATGGGCTACTGTGCCCCCCCAAGGCCGTGGGGAGACCCACCTCGTGGGGGTGTGATGGGGGGGTGGGGTGGGATGGGGCTGCCGTGGGGCCGCTGTGGGGCAGGGAGTGGGCAGGGAGGGGGCAGCACCGCCGCGGCTGTGCCGGTGCAGCTCCACCCCGCACAGCCACGCTGCTGATGTGGCCACGGTGGGAGTGTGACCCCCGGCCCCGCGTGGGGCCCCCCCAGCTCCCGGCCCACACTCACGGGCTGCCCCACACCGGCCCCACGGTGCCCATCTCTGCACGGGGGCGGGGGGGCGGGACCGCGGTGGGGCACGGTGGGCCCGGGCCCCCCATCCCCGACGGCACCGACACCGCTCTGGTGGATGCTGCGGCGGGAGCAGCTCCGGAACCACCCCCCGCCCCGGTCCTCGGCACAGACCCCCCCGGCCCCGGTGCTGGTGTCCCCGCCGCCCCTCCACGTGCCCTGCCGGCCCCCGCCCCACACGCCGCGCCAGTCCCACGGGCGGCAGCGCCCCGTATCCCCCCCCCAGCCCCAGGCAGGGGTCCCGTCGCGTACCTGTGCCGGCCGGCGGCGGGGGCGAGCGGGGCCGTGCCCCCCCCGGTGTAGAGGCTGTAGCGGGGGGGGAAGCTGGCGGCCATGGCGTGCGCGGCCAGCAGGCAGGGCCAGAGCCAGCGCCAGGCCCGGGGGGCCATGCCGGGGCGGGGGGGGCTCAGCTGGGCTCGGCCCGGCACCGCTCGGCTCCGCGCGTCCCCTCCCGTCCCGTCCCGTCCGTCCCCTCCCGGCTCTGCCCTCCCCCTGCCCGGCCCCGCTTCCTGCCGCCGGGCCCCCTCCCCGCCCCGGCCCCCCCGGCACATCTGCTCCTCGTTAGCACGGGGGGACGGGGACGCCAGAGGGGCCGGGCAGGGGGCCAGGGCTGCGGGCAGCCGAGCGACCGCCGTGGGACCCGTCTGGCACCGCCACGGAACACATGGCCGCGGGACACATGGCACCCGCTCCTGGCACCGCTACGGCTCCCCCTGGCACCCCGCTCCTGGCACTGCCATGGTCCTGCACCACCACAGTCCCACACGGCCACGGCTCCCCCTGGCACCCCGCTCCTGGCACCGCCACGGCTCCCCACAGCATCCCGCTCCTGCCACAGCCACCGTCCCTCATGGCACCCCACTCTTGGCATGGCCACGGTCCCCAATCGCATCCCGCCCCTGTGCCGCAGCGCTGGCCCAGGGGGTCCCACGCCACAGCACGGTGGGGCACACACTGGCAGTGCCCCAGCCCGGCACAGGGCGGCCAGGTGCCTGGCACACGGTGCTCGACCCCGCCACGTCCCCGTGCTGGAGGGTGCCCCTTGTCCCCGTGGCAGTGCCAGCACCCTGTGACGGGCACAGCCCCGCACCGCTGCCGGACCACGCTGGGGTCACCGGGGCCACCCCGCAGGGAGCCGGTGGTGACACCGCAGCCACCCCGGGCCTGCGGTGCCACTATGGCTTCCCCAGCCCGGGCAGTGACGTCATGGCCTCCCGGTGACATCACGCCTTGGCGCCAGCCCCGGGGTGACATCACGACCTGGCGCGGCAGCGCGGGAACCGCCGCTCCCGGAGGACGTCGGATGTGGGTTAAACACAAACAGCTGGCGGCAGCTGGACCGGGGGACACGGGGGGACACGGCGGGGGGACACGGCGGAGGGACACAGGGGAAAAGGACGCGAGGGAGGGGGACCCAGGGGATGGGGACACGGGGGATGGGGACACGGAGGGTGGGGACATGGGGGATGACGCAGGGCACGGGGACTCCGTGGGGCGGGGACACACACAGGACCCCCGTGGCTGTGCCCTGTCCCAGCCCAGACCCTGTACACCCCAGCCCGCCCCCGCCATCCCCGTACCCCCCAGGCGGCCCCACCCAGCAGTTATAATTAGCTATAATTAGCTACAATTAGCCCCGGCCGCACTGGGCCTCCCCACCGCGAACTCGGCGCAGCCCCGCCCCCGCCTCAGCCCCGCCCCGCCTCAGCCCCGCCCCCGGCCGCAGCCACGCCCCCGGCCTCGCGCCAGACCTTATATGGACACAGGCGTTTCCCCAGGGGCGGGCAGGCCCCGCCTCCCGCCGTCAGCCCCGCCCCTCGGCCCCCGCAGAGGGCCTCGGGCGAGCCGGGCCGTGACGTCACTGGGAAGCCCCGCCCCCCGGCCGGCCACGCTCCCCAGGCCCCGCCCCGCCCCTCCCGTCGCTCCCCGCGGGCGGAAGTGGCGCGCGGCGCAGGGAGACGTGTCGGCAGCGGCGGGCCCGGCAGGTCCGGGGGTGCCGGGGGGAACCGGGGGTCCGGCCCCGCTCGCCTCCCAGGCGAGGCTCGAGGAGGGGGGCACCAGTCGGGGAGGACGGGGCTTCGAGGTCCTGCCCCTTTGGGGGCCCCGGCCGGGAGTGGGGAGGGACTCGGGAGGGGCCCTGCTCGGGGGGTGGGGGGGGCGCTCGGGCCGTGTCCCGGGGGTCCTGGTAGGGCGGGGCTTCAGGAGGGCCCTGTCCCGGGTTGGGGGCCCCAGGCAGGCTCGGGCCTGGGGGGGTGGTCCTTCGAGGGGCCCTGCCCCGGGGGGAGGGGATTACGGGGGGCCCCTTCCCGGTGGAGACAAGGTTCAGGGGAGGCCCTGGTGGGGAGGGGGTTCGGGGGTCCCAGCAAGGAGGTGATTCAGGGGACTCTGTCCCGGTGGGGAGGGGTTTCAGGGGGGCCCTGCTCCATCAGGGAAGGGGTTCAGGGGGGCTCTGCCCAGGGGTTCCTGCGGGGAGGGGATCCGGGAGGGCCCTGCCCTAGGGGTGAGGGGGTTCAGGAGGGGCCTGTCCCGGGGATCCCGGCAGCGAGGCGGTTCGGGGGGCGCTGTCTCAGGGGCCCCTGCCTGGGGGTCCCAGCAGGGGTGCCCGTGTGTCCCTCCCCAGGATGATCACGGACGTGCAGCTCGCCATCTTCGCCAACATGCTGGGGGTGTCGCTCTTCCTTCTCGTCGTCCTCTACCACTACGTGGCCGTCAACAACCCCAAGAAGCAGGAGTGAGGGGACCCGCACGGAGACATGGCAGCGGGACACGGCACCGCCACCACAACGTGGCACCGGCACTGTGGTGGCACCGCGGCGACACCACTCGGCCCTCTCCCTCGTGCAGGGCCATGGCACACCACGCCGTGGCGGCCACGGGGGAGCAGGGCCTGGCCCTCGCCCCGTGGGGCCCTCCCCGTGCCCTGGTGGTGCCCTGGCAGTGAGACGTGAGCCCGTGTTTCTTCCAAACAAACTTTAACGGAAATACAAGAATACGAGACAAAACCGTGTGACGTAAAAATGTCTCCCGCCGCCTGTGCCTCCGCCGGGCCTGCGGGGAGGGGCTGGGGCGGGACCGGCTCTGCGCCACGCAGCTTTGGTCTGGGGGGCCTGGCCCTGTCCCCGCGGTGGGGCCGGTGCTGGTGGCGTGGCCAGGCCTCAGCGCAGCAGGAGCGGAGCGGCCGGGAGGAGCGGAGCGAGGGGGGGCCTGTGGGGGGGGCCGGCAGGCGCTGTGGGGGGAGAGAGTGGCACAATGGGGGGCTGGAGCCCCCTCCCCTGCACCATGGCATGGGGCAGAGCAGGGCTGGGGTCCCCCTGCCCGCACCACGGGGCCGTACCTGGGGGTGCAGGCCATTGCCCCCGTACAGGAGTCCCTCGGTGCTCAGCCCCACCCCGGGGGGCGCGGGGGCCTCGTGGCAGAGCCCTGGGTCGGGACAGAGACCGGTGTCACTGGTGTCACCACTGGTGGGGCCCCCCTGGCTGGTGGGGAACCACATGCCGCTCCTGCAGCCCCCCCCCCCCGCAGCCCCCACACCGCGGGCGATGCCAGCACCCACCCAGGCTGCGCTGGGGCCCTCCTGGCATCCGGCTTCTTCGGGAGCACCTGCAGAGAGGGGACAGGGGTCGGTGCTGGGGGGGCAGTGTTTGTCCCTGGTCATGTGGGAGCCCCCAATGGCTGCTGGGGGTCCAACAGAGCCAGACGCCCGTCCCCTGGCCATGGCTTGGGGGGCAGAGACTGGCAGAGCCCCACAGATGGGGGGGCTCTCAGCCCTTTGGAAGCCCCCTGGCATTCCCCTGCCCCATGTCTCCCCGGCACAGCTGGCAGAGCCATGGGGCAGCCCCCTCCCAGGGCTCAGGGACCCCCAGAGTGGGGGCGCAGGCCCCCCCAGGCCCTGCAGTACCTGCAGCAGCGCTGTGCCGTGGGCAGCTGCCGGCTCTCCCACGCCGCGCTGGGCCTCCCGCACTCCGGTGCCAGGCGCTGCCCGGGTGCCCGCCAGCAGGATCCCTGTGGGACAGACAGACGGCGCTCAGCGGGCACTGGGGCTGCTGAGGGGGGGTGTGAGCCATCCCCACCGGTACCGGGAGCTAGGCAGGCTGGCACGGCCCCCGTCCCGACACCGTTCCCTCTAGCCCGGAGAGCTGGGACAGAGCTTTCCGTGGCACGGCCAGGCCGGGCCCCACCGCAGCACGGGCACAGCGCCGCAGCGCCACAGGAGCTGCTTTGGCAGCTGCCACCACGCGTGGGAGGGGAGTGTGACAGACATTCGACAGCACAGTGTGGGGCCGGGGCCGCTGGCAGGAACCAGAGCCAGGAGCAGCAGCACCAGACACACGGCTCGATGGCCGCGGGACACGGCTGCGGCCGAGGACCGGGCTGGGTGCCCACGCTGGCGCCCGCCCGCGCTGCGGGGGACGGGCAGGGAGAGGCAGTGCCGAGCCCACGGCAGGGCACGTGCCAGGGCTCTCTCCCGGTTCACGCTCGGGGCCCTGCCGGTGTGATGGGCTCTGAACTGGGACCCGCGTGGGTCCAGTGACATGCCAGCCCTGAGCCCCCCGCGCACCCGGCTGCGGTGATGGCAGCAGATGGGACCAGGAGCTCGTCCCATACCTACAGAAGCTGCTGGGCAGGCAAGGAGGGGGATGGGGAAGGTGCAGGGTGCAGGCGAGGGTGCCACGCAGGACACCCACCGTGGTGGAACCACAACGGTGTCCCCCAGGATGCTCTGGCTGGCACCGGGGCGGGTCACGCGTGCACGGCCGAAGGAACAGACGTGACACGGTGCCCAAGAGAACACAAGGCCTTTATTTCCTCCCTGCCATGGCCTCAGGGCGGGTGAGGAATGGTCACACAGTCACACAAAGCAGACATAGGGGATGAAGCGGTGTGGCGGGGGATGCCATCGCTCCCATCAGCAGCACCGGCACACCCAGCCCTGGGACAAGGACAGCGCCAGACACACCCCCACTCACACAGGTGCCCCGAGAGTGGCCCCTCACCTACACTCCTCCCCTCCTTGGGGCCCAGAGTCCCCCCAGCAGACTGGGGGTCCCCATCCAGCACCGCTCCCTTCCCTGGGGAAGGGACCAGCTCACAGAGCAGCACGGGGTGCTGGGGCTCCCCCCACCATCGGCTTGACCCTGAACCCCCAAGGGGCCCTGCCATGGCATGGGGGGCACGGGGAGCACCTTGCCTTGTTTTGGCAGCCTCGCTGCCAGGGTGCAGTGCGCTGTGGGGCGCATTGGGTGCCTGGGCAGGGAGAAGGCACTTTGGTGTGTCCCCAGGGCCCTGGGAGGGCTTTGGGAGTGGCAGGGGGAAGCCGAGCAGAGGTCTTCCATGCTGGCTTCTTCAGGAGCCCCTGGGCCCGGGGCACGTCCTGCGGGCCGGGGGGGCTGTGGGGCCACCGGGCAGGAGCTGAGCTGTGCCCCGCAGTGCCCTGCGGAAGCGGGGCTGGAGAAGCCGTGTGGTGTCTGTCCTGGCCCAGCTGGAGCATGGAGCTGAGCACGGCATCCAGGACCCTTCCGAGGGGACGGGGCAGTGGCTCACACGCACTTCTTCCACACAAACCCACTTTTATTCGGTTGGAGCACAGGGTGAGGCGGGCCCCACGCAACAGCTCCACAGGCACCGCACCAGGCGCACGAGGGGCCCCCAGCCCCGCTTACCTCTGCCGGGAGCCGGGGCTCTGGTGCTGCCCTTGGCAGGACTCCGGCTCAGCGGAGCCGCGGGCGCACTGGCGCTGGTGGCGAGGCTGGGGGCAGCTCTGCGGGGCGGGAAGTCCTGCTGGCTGCTCCCACTGGTGCCGTTGCTGAGGCTCCTCACATGGGACAAGGCGTTATCAGAGGCCGAGGTGGGGAGTCCGCTGGGAAAGGGTGAGAAACAAGGCTCAGCTTGGCTCTGTGGGGAGGGGTCCCCTCCACGCAGCCCCCAGCTCAGGCACCATCTCCGTCAGACCCAGAGAGCAGCTGGGGACAGCAGTGTCACAAGAGACCATCCCTGAGCAGACCCCACTCCCCCCTGCTGTACGTTTCAGAGTCCCCAGTCCCAAATCCCACCCCAGTCCAGGCTGGGAGAGGAGGGGGGAAGCAGCAGGATGCTGTTCGTTGCTCCCCAGTTACCGGGGGGTGAACCCCAAACAGCTTCACCGGGCCCTGACATGGCGGGAGGGCTCCGTTAGCTGCAGGGCACCTCACTGGGAGAGCATCAATCACCTCTAGTGTTATCCCGCAGCTCCTCCCCCTCAACACAGCAGACTCCTACCTGGAGCTCCGGGGGGGGGTCCCAGCGCCTCCTCTCCTCTGCGGGCCCCCGCCTGTGCCCTTCATGCCACGCACGTGCCGCAGCATCCAGGCCCGCAGGTTGCTGAGGCAGCTGTGCTCTGAGAGCACGATGCGAGGCCAGGGGTTGCACTCCGCCATGTCCAGTGCCGCCACTGCCAAGGCTCGGCCCACCTGCCGGGGAGGGAGCCGGCTGGAACGGCCTCGGGGCGGACCGCCACTCGCGGGGGCTCCAGGCAGCCAAACAAGGCGAGAAAACCCAAGCGCAGACAGCCCCCGAGCTCGTTCTGTCTCCATGGCAGGCTCCAGGGGAGCTCCCCATCGGGAAGACTGTTCCCATGGGAAGCCTGGGTGCGCAGCTCACGTGCAGGGCTGGGGTGAGCCAGGCGCCGTGAGCACGGGGACCCACTGGAGGAGGCAGTCCCCCACTCAGCGGGCAGGGACCAGGCACCCCACGCTCCAGCAGCGCTCGGGAACGCCCAGGGACGACCCCAGGCTCCTCTGCTGAGGGCAGAAGCCAGCGAGCAGAGCGCTTTGGGGCTGGGGGCGGGCACAGACGGCCCCACAGACCGGGACAGGCTGGGACAGGTCATGGCAGTGAGATGGGAAACACCTCATCCCCTGCATACCCCTCCAAACCCGTACCCACCCCGGGGTGGGAGCTGGCACGGGGACACACAAGCACAGGAGGAGAGAACATGGGTGCAGGGCTGTGCCCAGAACCCAGGGACCCCCGTACCTGCTCGAAGAGCTCCACGGTGTATTTGGAGGGGAAGGCGGGGGGCGGCGGGGGGCTGGCCCGCCCATTGTCATGGCAGGCCACTGGGATGCTGTTCACTGAGCGCCCCGTGTTGTAGTTGCACTCCAGTGTGTAGCTGTGGAGCACAAGGGAAGCCCAGGTTACTCGACAGATCCACCACACCCGCCCCCGCAGAGCTGGGGTCCCCCTGCCTGGGAGCCCCCAGTGTCCCCCTCCAGCCCCAGGGGGGTCTGGAGAGAAGCCACATGCGTTGCATCTCCTCATCTGCCGAGGAAGGGATAAAGGAGGTGGAAAAGCAGCGGCTGGTGGTGAGGTGGAAGCCAGGAGAGGTGCGGGAGACACGGGACCTGAGGCACCACACTCCGGAAGCAACGCCAAAGAAAGGATGGGCCACAGGGGGCTGGCAAAGGTGAGTGCTGTGATAGTTCCCAAACCCACAGCAGGAGCGTGGGGAGTGGAGGACCCTCACAAAGGACTCAAAGCTGGTGCAGAGCAGGGCTGAGCCTCCTGAAACCCAACTGGCTAGAGATCGGAGCCATGGAGCCACCAGGCTGTGGTGACAACACCTTGCCCATTAAGGACAATGAAGACCAACACCGGGTGGCACACTGGGCTGTAAGCATGGCACAGAGCCCAGCGTGTGCCAGCTGCCAGGCTGCTGAGCCCCTTTCCCAGTGCCACAGGTGCCACACAGCCACATGTGCCCCCAGTGAGGCTGTGGAACTGGAGGTGATGCTCAAGGGTCATGCTGCTCTGGGGGGACACACTGTGAGCCCACGGACCCAAGGGGCAGCATACAAGGGTGCCAAGGTCCTTGAGAGGCTCCTCTCAGTCACCTCTGGAAGACCGGACAGCTGTGCAGGGCAGAGCCGCCCCCACTAAAGCCAGCGCGGGGTTCGCCCACCTGTGGATGATGCCCAGGGCTTTGTAGACAGCCACACGCCCACTGCCCTCCTTGGACTGCCCGTCCCGCTTGTCCCTGGCGTACATGTTCTTCTCTGAGAAGTTACAGCCCATGAAGTCGAAGTGAGGCGAGTTGAGGGAGATGAGCTTGGGGAACAGCATGTTCTCCACCTGCAGGGCACAGAGAGGAGCAGGGGAGGCTTTGGCGGGGAGCCCTCAGCTGTTCGGGCTGCTCCAGCACCACCAGTGCCAAGCTCAGGGATGCTCTGCCCAGTTCCTGCGTCTCGCCCTGCCTGGGGGATGCTGCCCACCCCTGCTGCCCCCTGCCCATCTGGCAGCAGGAGGGAGCGTTTGGTACCCCAGAGGGGTACAGAGGGGGCAGAGCGGTGCCAGGGTCCCAGCTTGCTCCAGCACCTCCACGCTCCCACCCCCTGCCCTCACCTGATCGTTCTCATCGCTGAAGCTGTTGCCGTACATGAAGCAGCCACGCTTGGAGGCGTGTCCGTGGAGATCCACGTAGTAGGCCAGGCCGCTGTCCTGGGGCGGGATGGATTCGGGGTGAGGGGCCGGCAGAGGCTTCCCGGCCCCCTCCTCACAGTGCTCGGTGGTGTGGCTGGGAGGCAGGATCCACGTGGCCGGGTCCGTGCCGCCCGGCGCGGCAGCGGGTGCTCCCGAGAGCCGGGCTTCCTGAGAAGGGCTGAGGTACGCGGTGGCACGCCAGGCGCCGGGCGAGTTCCGGAGGTTGTTGGCTTTCTCCAGCTCGGAGAGAGCCGGCTCCGGGGCCGGGGCGCCGCTGCCGACGGAATGGTTGGAAGATTTAGTGGAGAGGGAGCTGGTGCTGAGCGGGGAGACGTACGTCCTCCAGTCGGGGGAGCCGGGCAGGACGCGGCTGTGCACGTGGTGGTAGAGCAGGACGGCTTTGGCTCCGTACACCGCGGGGTGCAGCTCGGCATCGGGGTTCAGGTACTGGCGGTTCAGGTTCACCCCGCGGGAGTCGGTGCTGCCAAGAGAGGGGAGCAGAGGTGAGGTCCTGGGCACAGCAGGGAAGCGGGACCCCGAGGCTGTGCCCACTCACCGGTAGTGGCCCCGCACCACCCCATCGGGGTTCAGCATGGGAATGAGCTTGAAAACAAACATCCTGCGCAGCATCTGGGCGCGGGGGTCCTCCTCCCGCAGGATGAAGTCCAGGAAGCCGTTGAAGACGAAGCTGGAGGGTGTTTCTCCTGGGTGGACTCTGCTGCTGAGGAAGAACACCTGGGGACAAAGAGAGGGGACAGGGGCAGGTTGGTGCCGTGTCACAGCTGAGGGGCCCAGCGCTCCCTGGGGAACGTGCCCATGGTGCTCCCACTGCTCCCCCCAGCCCTTGAGGACACAGCACCTCAAGCCAGAGACGTGAGGGTGGCAGCGAGGCCCCACCACATGGACCGTCACTGGCTGTGCTGGCTGTCCCCAACATGTCCCCAGAGCCGGCATGGCAGCTCACCCTCTTCCCTGCGAAGCAGCGCGGCCGGGGCGTGCCGGTGTCTGGGAAGAGCTTGTCCAGGCGGGGCTCCCGTGCCTCCAGCATGCCGTGGCAGGAGGTGACGGTGAGCAGGTCCACCCGCAGCTTGTCCAGGGAGTGGCAGAGCAGCTCCCGGTGGTAATAGACGGAGTCGAGGGGGCTGCAGGGGGAGGAGAGGGGCTCAGGCAGCCCACCCTGGCAGCGGGCAGTGACAGGGCAGAGCCCCCCTCCAGGGAAGAGCAGGGCTGGACTGGGGCAGCTGCCACCCTGAACACTCAGCGTTTCACCGGTGTGGGCAGAGACCCCCCTCTGCCCTCCCAACAGCCCCATCCCGCCCCCAGCAGCCCTTGGGAATGCCAGGGGGAACCTGTCCTTGGGAACGTCAGGGGACACCAGCCCTTGGGAGTGCTAGGGGACCCTGTCCTTGGGGAATGCCAGGGGGACGTGGCCCGCAGCTCTGCAGGACCCTCGGGAAGCCCCTCGGAAGCGCATGCCTGGGAGGAGCTGCTGCAGCCGCTTGCGCAGAGCTGGGTCCCAGAGGAGCAAGCACCAGGCAGGTACTGGGGGGGCACAGAGACCACCCTGCCCGCAGCGGGGGCAGAGCCAAGCGGGCGCCGGGGGGGCACACCTGCTGGGAGCCATGTGCCGGCACTCCTGGAAGCGGCCGTCCAGCTGCGCCAGCATCTCCTGGCACTCGGCGTAGGAGAAGGGGTAGCAGAAGGCAAAGTAGGTGGTGGCACCGCGGTGCTCCAGGAAGCGGTGCACGAAGGACAGCACAAACTGGGTCTCCACCACCTGGCACAGACACAGAGCAGAGGCTGAGCGGTGCCAGGGCCCCAGGATCAGCCGCCAAGGCCATGCAGAGCCACCTCCCGGGCGGGGGACACCACAGGACCCCCCGTGCGCCCTCTGACTGCAGGAGAACCAAAGCTGCGCTCCCAGCAGACTCCAGTGCACTTCGCTCACACCCTCAAGCACCAGGCTGGTCACCCCAAAGCCCCGAGCCTCTGCTCGCCGCACACACAGCACCCGGGGCCCCACAGGGACACTGAAGCCTCGCCATGTGCCTGGCTGCAGGGCAGGGGGTCCCTGTGACCCCTGTGCCCACCCCCAGCGCTTGGGGACTGAACAGCAACTGCTCCAGTGAGAACTGGCAGAGTCAGCGAGCACTGCCAAGCTCAGCTGCACATCGGGTCTGTCCCCAGTGCTGTCACAGGACAAGTCAAGTGTCATCTTGTTCTGAGCCAGGCAGGGGACATTCTCTCTGGCCCTGTTCCATGGGGTTGAATGGGGGGCATGCTGGGGGTTTGCTGCATCCCTACAGCAGCATGCACAGAGCCTCTCCTCCAGGCAACTCCTATCACAGACAGAGACCACCCACAAGGACCAGCAAACTCCTGCTTGAGGCCCAAAGAGCTTAAAGGGGCTGTGAGTCAGCCCGTGGCCACCCCTGCTGGCTGTGGTGCTCTGTGGCCCCCACTGCAGGGGCATCAGCACCCTGACATCACACAGCTGGCCATGGAGAGCTGTTTACTGGCCACTTTGACAACTGAGGGAGGGGAGGGGAAGGGAAGCCCCAGATATGCTCCAAGAGCAGTTCCATGGTTCCCCCCTTGCACACAGGGAAATCTCCCAGTGAGAGCCCATGCCCCAGCCAGCCCACAGAGCCAAGAGCTGCTGGGTCCTCCCCTCCCAAGCGCTCAGCCCTGGGAGGGGACTCTGGCCCCTCACCCTTGGTGCTGCTTGCTCCTCACCGGCCCCATCCTGCCCTGCCACAAAGGCTGGATGTCACCCCAGTGTGGCGAGTGAGGGGTGTCTGTGTCCCCAGAGCTTCCCCCCACCCCAAACACAGCCTCCTCTCCCTGCCTGTTACTGCACCGAGGCCCACCCAGCCCCGGCCCAAGCCCCCCGGCCCCGTGCCTGCACCTCGAAGCTGGGCCGCTCGCGGATGCGCTCCCAGCGGGGCCGCACGGGCAGGGTCCGGACGAAGGGGGACATGCCCTGGGAGTACAGCCGGCTCTGCTTGTTCATGTTCAGGATGTGCAGCTTTATCAGCTTCCCCGGAGCACCGCCCTGCACGCTGAAGTAGAACCAGGACCTGGGGAGGTGGGGGGTCAGCAGTGCCGGCTCGGCCCTGCCCTGGGACCCCTCCTTCCAGAGCATCCCTAGCCCTGACCCCCGTTTCCAGGGGATCCCCAGCCCCGCCAGCCTCCCCCCCCGCCGTTACCTGTTGCCGTTCTCATACTCGGTCTGGGCGCAGTCGGGCCGTGTCCAGACGTTGAACTCGTAGTCGGCGGTGGGGAGCGCGGCTCCCCATCCCGCGGGCGCCGCCCCCGTCCCCGACTCCACCTGCTCCACATGCGCCAGGTTGCCCGAGTCGAAGCGGGAGCTGAAGAGCAGCCCCCCGCACCGGATCTCCATGGCTGCCGGGCCGCCACGGCCCGCTCATCGCCCCGCTGCTCCGCCGCCCGGCCCGGCCCGGCCCGGCCCGGCTGGGCCCACCGCGCTGCCTAGCGACACCAACGCGCACGCCCATTGGCCCGCCACGCCCTCGCAACGCGCACGCCCATTGGCTCGCCACGCCCTCGCAGCGCGCACGCCCATTGGCCCGCCACGCCCCCGCAGCGCGCACGCCCATTGGCTCGCCACGCCCTCGCAACGCGCACGCCCGTTGGACGGCGCCTCGGCCACGCCCCCCGCCGTCTGTGCGGACACACGTGCGTAAAAACACATGGGTACGCAACCACGTGCACACACACACGTATATACATACGTGTACATAAACACGCGTGGAAACACAGACTCCCCCCACGCCCTGGCAAAACTGGCGGACGCGAGAATCGATCCCCGCACCTCTCGCACCCCGCCACCCGAGCTAACCCCCGCGGCGCCGCGCCCCCGCAGCGCCCCTCTTACACCGCCCCACGGCCGCACTGTGGCAGCGCAGGCAACCCAGCCCCGGCGGGGGCAATCCCGGCACCTGGCGCTTCTGCCCCCATCAACCCCCCACATTATCCACATCGCTAACAAAACGCACGGGCACTAATTCAAAGGGAAAAAAATTCCAAATAAAAATGAGTCCAGTTCATTCAGCCCTGGGAAGAGGTGGGGGTGCAGGGGGGGGTCCAGGTACCCACAGCTGGTCCTTCACATGGCAAAGCACAAGGGTACAGGGGGGTCACCCACCCAGCAGAGACCTCGAGGAGGGACAGGGGGGAGAGGGAAAGCCAAAGCTGATCCACAGGGTGCAGAAAACCCAGAGGTGTGCTTCCCAGGAAAGACAAAATAACCCCACCCCTGTAAACCCCCGCGAGCCCAGAGTCCCCCTGTGCATCTCCCGTGTTATCCCCATCCCGCCGCCCACCCAGGGCACACGGGAGATGATGCTCCTCGGTGGCTGGGATAGCGGGCAGTGACACAATGCTGTCCCCTCAGTGTCCAGAGATCATGGCCAAGGCCCAGTTTGTGACAGCCAGCGTTGTGTTTTGCAGGTAGATCCAGGAAGAATAGGTGAAGCTCGTCAGGTGTCCCCTCACGCAGTCCCACCACGCTTCTCCGCTGGGAAAGCAAAGAGAACAGTCACAGGTAGGGGACACGCTGGCTGTGGGGCCATGCAGCCCCAGCGTCACCAGCCCAGCAGGGACACGGGAGCCCCTGGAGGAGGTGGCAGCACCCAGGGCAGGGACACGCACGCCGCCTGTCCTTCACCCAGGCTCAGCCAGCTCCCACCCGGAGCGGGGATGGGGACCCCCAGGCAGTGTAGGTGGCCAGGAGGTGCCAAGGGAGCAGGACCAGGGACACGGGACTGAGCCCAGCGTGTCCTGTAGCACCGGCTGGCACTGCCTGTGGGGCAAACGCTGCTCCCCTGGGGGTACGCTCTCTCTGTGGTGCCACCAGCCGTGGTGCCACATCCCATCCCTCTGCCAGAGCCAGGCCAGGAGCCACGGACAGGGAGATACTCCGCTGCCACACTGAGGGAGTGACCTGCTGCAGCCACGGGCAGAGCTGGGCATGGAGAGCATCACCGAGGGAGCAGAGCCTGGCACGGGGACAGCGGGGACATGGGGACACTCACTGGCAGGAGTCCAGCCAGTGGTTCCAGCCCCGCTGGAGCGCAGCAGCCAGGCACTCCAGCAGCGGCAGCAGGCAGCTCTGCACCAGGAAGAGCAGCAGCTCCCAGACACACTCGGCGAAGTGCAGCAGGGACTCTGGCAGCCGGGACTGGAGCTGTGGGGCAAAGAGCCGGGGGGTTAAACCGACGCCTCCTTCATGCGACAGTGGCGTCACCTTCCTCCTCCGGGGCTCTCCCCCCACTTCCTGCCCTGGCATCGCCACCTGACACGGGCTCTGTCCAGGCGGGCACGTCCTCCTTACCCAGTCGGTGAGCCAGGGCAGGCTGCGGGGGATCCAGGAGAGCAGGGCAGAGACACCCTCGCCCACGAACCGCGCCGCCGCGCCGCTCCTCGCCCACAGCAGCTCCAGCTGCGGCTGCAGGACAGCCGCCGCCTGCGAGCCGTACGCCGGCAAGCTCCGCTCCAGCCACCTGAGAGAGAGCGAGCGCGGCTGAGGGCACCGCTGGCAGAGCCACCGCGGCATGCGGGTGCCTGGAGCCGCTGCCACGGGCCAGGGGAAGCAGAGAACTCAGGAGCTGAACTGAACCCCTTCCCAGTGGGGAATGGCTCCCCAGCACCACGGGGTCGCTACAGAGTCCCACACTGCTGCCACTGACCTGTACCCTTCGAGGCAGCCTCGGGAGACCCTCTGCCAGGCGTGCTGCAAGGCCGGCAGGGCGCCAGAGGAACGGAGCAGCTGAGCGGAGAAGGAGGCTGGAAGAGACAGGAGCCATTCCCTGAGTGACCCTTGGGCTCAGGCTGTGGGAGCTGCACTCCGTCTGTCCCCGAGGCAGGGGACACACAGCCTGGGCTGCTCTGCCAAACACCTCGGGAGATGCTCCGAGATGGGACAGAAACTCCAGGGCAGAGGAAAACTGTGGTGGGGGCATTCCCAGGGAACCCCTCCCAAGGGGTCTGGCTGCACAACCCAGCCCTTACCCTGGAAGGAGCCGTGGGTCTGGATGTCGAGCAGGAGAAAACCAGCAGCGAGGACCAGGAGGAGGAGGAGCAGCCGTGACCAGGGGAAGCCCCGGCCCTTCATCCTGCGCAGCAGCTCCTGGGCAGCGGGAGGACAAGGCCCTGTCACCCCCAGGGCTCCCGGGGGGGGGGTTCCCGTGTCGGGGGGTTCCCACACTGCCGTGCTCACAGCTGCTCTCACCACCCGCCCCCAGCTTCCCAGTGGAAACCAGTGTCATCTGCCAAGCAGCTGGGAGAGGATGGAGGCAGGCCAGCGCCATCTGTCCCCGGCGTGTCCTGCAGATGTGCCGCTGCGGGGCCCTGGCCCGGTGTGTGCCAGCGGCAGCAGAGGCCGACCGCAACCCCAGCACGGAGCCGAAACCTGGTCACTGGCTGACACTGGGCACCCCGTCCCATCCCAGGGCTCACCTTGCAGGCAGCATCGCAGGCAGCCACGTCCGGGTCGCTGCTGGGTCCCCTCGCTGCCAGCTCCTCATTCGTCACCGTGAAGGAGCGAACCGTTTCCTGCAGCGACTGACGCACCTTGGGGAAAGCACGAGCGGTGTCACGGCACCACGCACCCCGCGCCGGCAGCACCCCACGACACAGCGGGGCCAGGATGGGCACAGACACCGAGGACCCACGGGATGGGCCAGGCCCCTCCGGGGCTCTGGCACCGGGACCACGCGCCCTGGCTGACCCAGCCGGTCATCGCCCTGGAGCTGTGTGGCTCCGTCATCTCCCTGCCCCACGAGTCCCCTTCCCACAGCTCGCTCCCACCTTCTTGGTGCTGCTGTCCCAGGACTCCAGCAGGTGGTTCAGGAGCAAACTGTGGGGGGGGAGGAGAAGAGGGGGCTCAGCCCGGAGCTCCGAGCAGCAGCTCACAGCCTCAGGGACACCACCAGGCTCGGAGCAGTGGGCACGAACCGACCTGGACTGGGAGAGGTGCTTGGTGTAGAGCTGCCTCCAGACGCTGAAGCTGAGGGGGTCCAGGCTCAAGCACTGGCTCAGGGAGGTCAGGAGCTGGGAACGGCACAGCAGCTCGTCACATGCCATCCTCGTCCCCAGCGTGACATATGTCACTCTGTCTGGTACGCCAGGCTGTACCCCCAAGCCCGCCGGGTGTGTGCACCCCCCGCTCAGGCTCACCTCTTTTTTCATGCCGGGGGGGCAGCTGGGCGTAGCTCGGGAGAGGAAGGAGGGGAAGTAGGTGTGCAGCGCTGCCTCCGGCTTCGCCCCGAGCGCCAGCACCTTCAGGCGAGGGTAGAGCCGCCGCAGCTGCTCCTGCAGGCTGAGGGGACAGGGCAGGGGCTGTGGAGAGCGGCCAGTGGGGCGTGCAGCCCACGCCAGGGGGTACTGAGGTGTATTGGGGTGTACCAA
Organism: Podargus strigoides; assembly: GCA_028020825.1. Lineage (NCBI taxonomy): Eukaryota > Metazoa > Chordata > Aves > Caprimulgiformes > Podargidae > Podargus > Podargus strigoides. The sequence continues at coordinate 261,502 of CM051619.1, forward strand.
GGGGGTGCCAGCATACCTGGGGGACAGTGAGTTGTTGGGCATGAAGGCAAAGTCCAGGAGGGGAAAGAAATCCTTGGGTCCGATCATACCAAAGCCTTTGGTCAGGTTGGGGTGCACCCTGCACAGGGAAACAAACCACAAACTCTCTGGGACACCGCGGGTGGCCTCGGGGGGCCGAAAGGGGACAGCCACCCCCTCCCCAGGTCACAGCAGCCTCCAGCCCCTGGTGCTTTGGGTGGCCCCGTTGCTGAAGCGCAGAGAGGAAGTGGGGGTCTGTGGGAGCCCCCTCAGGTGCCCAGAGCGAGGGGCAGGAGGCAGCTGGGAGCCCCGACGTGCCCGTGCACCACAGCCGCTGGTGACAACGAGGACCCTGCTCCTGGAGTGCCATCCCTGCAGGCACTCCCTGCACTGGGAGCAGGAGGCCCCCGCAGCAGGCTCGGCAGGGCAGACACCCCCCTGGCTCACCCCCCCCCACCTCAGCCTTAACGAAGAGGCCCCGGTGACAGCAGCGAGGCGTCACTCACGTCAGCAGCCGGTCCAGGTAGGCCACGGCGTACGGGGAGAGAGACTTGATGCCGAGCACCGGCAGCATGACGCCGAGCCACACTGCAGGAGAGAGGCAGCGTCAGAGCGGGGGGCTCCTGCCGTGCACCCCCACGTCCCGGTGACACCGGGCGCTCCCTCCATCGGCACGAGCGCTCCTCTGGCCCGCGAGCAGCCGCTGCGGAGCAGGGGAACGCTGCGGTGCCAGGACTGTGGTGATAATTCAACCCAGAGCAAACCACTGTCCCTTTTCCCCACCCAAACCACCCAGCGGTGCCTCCTGGGATGCGGGGAGCCCCCTGTCCCTACTGGGAGGCCCCCAGGGCAGCTCCTGGGGCTGCAGAGGGGACGGGCAGATGTGAACCCTCCTCCGTAAGTAACGTGCTTATGGGGGCACCACTGCTCTGCTCCCAGATGGGCACTGCCGGGAGGTGCCCACGGTGGCTGCAGACACCCCGGTCCCCAGGTGTCCCCCGGGCGCTGCAGCCCCCTCTGCAGCCCTGCAGCAGGACGGTGTGTTGTGAAGCAGACCCCCTCCCCAAGCAGCAATGCCAGCAGCAGCAGAACACACGGGGCCACCCTGGCTCTCATCCTGCTCCCCAGGGAGGGGGACCCCTTGGCAAGGACGGGCACCCCCATCTCTCACCTTTCAGGCCCTCGTGGAGGTCGGTGAAGCCGGCCTGTCCCAGTGCCCAGAGGACGGTGAGGCATTTCGCCGGGCGGTGTTGCTGGGACCGCAGCACCTCCAAGTACTGGGGCAAAGATGAGGACACATTAATTGAGAAGAGCCCATCCCGACCCATCCCACAGCTAACGTGCCTGGAGCCATGTCACCTCACAGGGCCACCACTGCCACAGGACTGCAGCGGCTCCACTGGCCCCTAGGCTGCCCGGGACCCCAAATCCCAGCCCCAGGGAAGCAGAGCTGCCAGCACCGCACGGAGACCGGAGCCACTGGTCCCTCTGTGCGGGGAGGCACGAGGGCTTCGTGCCCAGGACCACCCTGACAACTCCCAAAGGGCTCCTGAATAAGGGGAGAGGGGATCCCTGGGGTGGTACAGCTGGTGGCACCATGCCCGCAGCCCCGCAGTGCCTGGCTCACCTTGCCCAGGTTGGTGGTGGCGATCCTGGGCCTGTCCAGCAGCAGTGCCTGGATGCAGATCCTGTATCCGTGCAAGGACTCCCCTGCAACACAGCACAGGCAGGGTCCCCTCAGCCATGGGGCACCTCAGGTGTCCCCCTCCCCCATGACACCCCCAGAAGGTGTGTGGGGTAATGACCCCCCTGCACAGACCTGCCCTGCTAACAAGCTCTGGTCATGAGCCCCCCACAGCAGCATGGGTCCTGCTCCCTCCCTGGCACTGCCCCCCACCCAGGACCCCCCACTACAGACCCCACAGACCCTCAGAAACCCATCTGCACCTGCCTAAAGCTTCCCCCCGGCCCAGTGCTGCCCCCCAAAGCCACAGCAGGGTAACCATCCCCACCGCAGTCCCCATCCCAGAGCTTCCCAGCGCTCCTTTCCCCCCTGCTCACCTCCCAAGGAGGAGGAGGGTTCAGGGGACCCCTGTGGTTCCCCAGCACCACCCAGTGACTCCCTCCAGCTCCACTAACCCTGGGATGGGGGCATGGTGGCAGTAGGGGAAGGGACCCATGTCTCACCGGGGGTTTTGTCCAGTTCCTGCAGCATGGTGTAAAGGCAGTGGTCGAAGAAAAGCTCCAGCACGCCGGCCGCCCTCCCCAGCAGGGATCTGATGAGGCTCCGCAGGGGCTTGCTCAGGAGGCAGTACGGGTAGTCTGCAGCCAAGACAGACACACAGCGCTGAGACCCCTTTAGCCGTCACTGCAGGGAGCCGCTGGTGAGGCGCTGGCACCTCGTCCTTGCACGCCACACGTCCAAGAAGTGGCTTCATCCAATCGCTCCGTGTCCCAGTTGTAGGGATGTCACAGAACGAGGCAAATTACTCCCGCTTCATGTGTTGAATAAGGAATATCTTTGTGTCTTTTGTGTCACCAAGTTTCCTCAGGCAGTTTTGGTGCAGAGAAAGGAATGTTTGGAGGGGTAAAAGCTGTGTCAGTGTGCAGGGAGCAAGCCCAGGCTGCGGGACAGGCCCACCCTGAGCTGTCTCCAGTGAAAACCAGAGATTTCCCCGTTCACGTCTGTGGCTGTTTCGGTCCCGTCTGCTCCAATGTCCCCAAAGCTGCCTCCTGACCCAGCTGTGCTTTAACCTCTGCTCTGAAACCTGCATAAAGCCTGCACTGAGCCCCCTCCAGGCATCCTGCTGGGACCCACACGCTTGGACACACTGATCCCACGGGTCTTTTCCAACCTAAATGATTCTGTGTGATTGCCCAGTCAGGGGCTGCTGCCTGCAGGGCACCAGCTGCCCCCACCACCTGGCTCCAAGGACCACGCCGGCCCCACATGCCCCCCGCTCTGGGCAGCACGGAGCCACCCCAACACAAGACCCCACCCTCGCAGGCTGAAGGCACTGACCGTGGGGGTGCTGGCTGAGCATGGGGTCGCTCTTGGGCGCCTGCAGCTTGTAGTTGAGGTAAGCAGCCAGGTCCTTCACCCAGACCGAGGGGTTCTCAGGGAACACGCTCTGGCTTTTCTCCAGCTCCTTCTGCAGATCCCCCAGGTCCAGCTGGAAGGGGCAGACAGACAAATTCAACCTGGGATGGGCAGAGCTGGTCCACAGGCACAGGAAGAAGGAATTCAGCTTCTGGGCACGGAGAGAATGCTCCCCACCTCTATCCCGCCCTGAGAACACCACCCTTCCTGCACAGAAACCCCCCAATCCACCCGTTAATGCAAACAGGACAGCTCAGCCAGCATCACCCCGGTGTGCTGCCTCGTACCCACACCGTCCCGCAACTGCACCAGGGTCCTCGACAGAGAAAACGGCCAAGATCATCAGGACCCACCCAAATAACAATCAGCAAACTGAGCACCGGCATCAGCTGAGGTCCCCTCCCCGTCCTCCTCCTGCCCCATCTGTCACAAAACACGTGCACCACCTGCTTTGGAACTCAGGTGTCTCCCAGCAGGGGTGGGGATCAGAGGGGGGCAGGGGGCCAGAGGGGATCAGGGCACAGGCAAGATGTGACCCTGGGGTGAAAGTGAGGGGGGGAGTGGGGCCGCAGTGGGTCAGCCCTGCCAGGAGCTGGTCTCCCAGCAGACGTGGTACCAGAGTTCATTTGGGGCTCCTGTGTAAAACCCGCCCGTGCTCAGAGCCAGACAAGTTCCACAGAGGCATGGGAAAGGCTGGGAGTGCAGGAACGCTCCCCAGGAGCCGGGGAGGTGGGAGGAGGTGTCACCTCCGGGGCCATCCCAGGATTCCTCCCGGGCAGCAGACAGGGAGTGGGGGGAGACACCAGCAATCCCCCCGCCAGGCACCTGCCCGCAGCGGGGCAGGACTCCAAGCACGGGGCAGATCTCCCGGGATGAATTCGTGAGACAAAGCTGAACCGGAACAGCATCGCGCTCTTTGTGCTGCTCCCTTCAACCGGATTTAACAACGCTCCGAGCGTCAGGCGCTCGCTGCCGGAGTGGTGGAGAGCTGATGGAACGCCGGCTGGCCTCGGCGAGGGCCAGGGAACAGGGTGGGCACCCAGACAGGCACAGAGGATGCCCAGGAGGCAGAGCCTGTCCAGGCACACTCACGGCTCTCAGGGCTTCCTCCAGCGAGCGGCATTTGCCCAGCTTCGTGCCGGCGTCGTTTGCTGACGGCTTCTTGGCGCTCTTCCCCACGTGCTGCCGGCGGTGGGGCTGCTCGGGCGCCGGGGCGGGAGGGACCTGCTCCTTGTTCTGCTTCTTGAGCGCCCTCTCGAAGCCCAGCTCGAAGATGGTGTCAGAGGTGGCGATGGGAGCTGGGACCAGGGAAGGGAGAAGGGCGATGGGAGCTGTGCCGGGATTCCCGAGATGACCGGGGACCCCCCAAGAAGCCCCGAGAGTACCAGGGACCCCTGAGATCACTTGGGCAGCGGGGCACAGGGGCAGGCCTGTGGCCAAGGGGCAAACCGGGCCCGGGCCCCAGCACGGGGAGGGGGTCAGGCCCACCCCGGGCGCCACAGCCGACGGGAGCCCTGGCAGCGCTGTCACCGGCCCCACGGGCATAACCACCCAAGGCCTCGGCAGCACTGGGCGCCCACCTGCCCCAGGCAGACCCCTCCCCGCAACCGCAGGGCCCACACAGGGCCCAGTCGCGGCCCCGCACGACGCGCCCGGTGAGGCGGGGGACGGTTACACCGCAGCCGCGGCCCGGCCACACTCACCGGCCAAGGGCAGAGCGCGGCCGGCATTGGCCTCGCCCAGGGCGCGGCGGTTCCCGGGACCACCCGCGGGCCGTCGGCCCTTCCGCACCACCTCCCAACGGCCGCCACCCGCCGACGCCGGGCCTGGAGCTGACGCCGCCATCGCCGCCGCCACCAGTGGAGCGGGAGGAGGCGGAGCCCGGCGGGGCGGTGCGCATGCGCGGGCCGCCCCCGCTGATTGGCTGCAGACACGCACACGGGCCCAGCGCGGCTGGTGCCACGTCTCCGTCCCGCCCCGCCACGTGACTGTGTGCCTGCGGTTCCGCCTAGTGGGCGTGGCACCACTGAAGGGGCGTGTCCATGCAGATCAGACACCGCGCGGCATCACGGGACGCTCCCACGCCAAAAACACGCGCCGGCCATGGGCGTGGGCGGGTGCTGTGCGGGCGCTGCGCGGGGCCGAGCCGTGGGGCGCGGGGCGCTGTGCGGTGTCGGGGCCGTGTCGGGGGCCGGTGTGCGGTGTCCGTGTGCTGAGTGTGCGTGCGGCGGCGTGCGGCGGCGGGGCGTGGGAGGTGTGTTCATACTTACCTGGCAGGGGAGACACCATGATCAGGCAGGTGGTTTTCCCAGGGCGAGGCTCATCCCCTGCACTCCGGGTGTGCTGACCCCTGCGATTTCCCCAAATGCGGGAAACTCGACTGCATAATTTGTGGTAGTGGGGGACTGCGTTCGCGCTCTCCCCTGGCATTGCGGTGATAAAAAAAGAGTTGCGGTTGTCCCGTGAGGGTCTGTGTCTCCGTTTTTATCGGGAGTTTTAGGCGGGTTGCGGGAGAATGTCACCATAGCAGAGCTCCGTTTTCTGAACTGCGCGTGCAGGTACGGAGTCGCTTCAGGAGCCACACACGATGTTCCCCACGCAGAAAATTCATGGTGTTGCCCATTATAGCTGAGTTCCACTCGTGGTTCTGAGAACGAGCGAAACCTCCGCCCGCGGCCCGCTCCTGCTCCACACGACACCAGAGAGCGGAGACCACACAACCTCTGAGAACGGAAACAAGGCTCTGAATCAAAACGTGAGTCACACAGCGTCGCAGTTGCTGGACAACTGTTGAAGAGCCTCGAAATGGATTCTGTCTTTAGAACAAACATACCAGGGGAGAGCGCGAACGCAGTCCCCCACTACCACAAATTATGCAGTCGAGTTTCCCGCATTTGGGGAAATCGCAGGGGTCAGCACACCCGGAGTGCAGGGGATGAGCCTCGCCCTGGGAAAACCACCTGCCTGATCATGGTGTCTCCCCTGCCAGGTAAGTATGAACACACCTCCCACGCCCCGCCGCCGCACGCCGCCGCACGCACACTCAGCACACGGACACCGCACACCGGCCCCCGACACGGCCCCGACACCGCACAGCGCCCCGCGCCCCACGGCTCGGCCCCGCGCAGCGCCCGCACAGCACCCGCCCACGCCCATGGCCGGCGCGTGTTTTTGGCGTGGGAGCGTCCCGTGATGCCGCGCGGTGTCTGATCTGCATGGCCGCGCCCCTGACGGGTCTGCCAGCAGCGCCACGCTCTCCATGGTCGCGGCCCCGTGCCCCCTCCCGCCGCGCGCGGGGCGCTCGGCTCGTGCCCGCACAGCCCAGGCCTGCGGAAGGGACGCGCCGTGCGGGGACAGGGCACGGGGCCGTGGTGCACCGCCGGGAGCGGTAACGTCCCCGTCGCCTCCCGCAGGAGGCTCCACGCCCGCTGACGGGGAGGCTCCGGCCAGGGCCCTCACGTGCAGATGTGGCACTGATGAGCGCGGTGCGGCGGTGACGGCAGCGCGAGGTTTGCAGTCAGGCTCGGTGGTCTCGAAGGTCTTTTCCAGCCGCCGTGGCTCACAGGTGCCGTGATCGTCCTTCCCCGACCGTTCCCCTTCAGTCGTTCCATCCCGCTGCCGTGGGGGCCCTGCTCCTGCAGCACGCGGCTCCTGGCGGGGGGCTCGGGGGTCACTGCCGCGCTGCCCTGTCAAGGCGCGGACTCACACCGTCCCTCTCCCAGAGCCGCCAGTTACGGCCCGAGGGCCACTGGTGCCCCGAGATCTCCGGCTCTGTCGCTGCCAGTCCCTGCCGTCCCATCACCCGTTCCTGCTGCTGGGCCTGGCAGTCACAGCCGTCAGGCCGAGCCCTTCCTCCTCCTCCTCCCCTCCTCCTCTTCCCCGGGCCCTGCTGCGCTCCGCATCCTCCTCTGCCTCCTGCACCCCCAGTCTGCTGCGGCGCCGGTTCAGCGGAACCCTCTGACCTCGCTCTGCTCACGCATGGCACGTGCCTTTGTCCCACACAGCCCTGTCCTCAAGAGCCACTCGCTCCGTGGGCACCGGGGCTCGGAGGTGGCCTGGTCCTGACCCGCACCACAGCCCAGCACAAACCAGTACCCCCCAGGAGGGTCCCGCCCAGCCCAGTACCCGGGGACATGGGGTCTCTGCTCCGGCTGATGGATGTGGCTCCCACTCTCCTTTGCCGGCTGGGCCAGCAGCGGAGCTGAGCTCGCGTCCCCGAGACGCTCCCGGACATCCCCGGGGTCGCGGCCGGAGGCCACTGCCCCGGGCGGTCACACAGGCTGCCCCAGCCCCGCCGCTCCCCCCGCGGAGGCCGCACGCTGCCGGCGCTGCGCTCCAGCCCGGTCACGCTGGGCTCTGACAGGTGAAAGGCCGCGCGGCACCGGGTGGAGCCGGTCCCGGTCCCGGAGCGGGCGGACAGGGGACCCGCCGGGGCCGCATCCGAACGGCCGCGGGCAGCTCCGGGCGCAGCCTCAGAGGGCGTGGCGCGGCCTCGCGGGAGAGGGCGTGTCCATGCAGATCAGACACCGCGCGGCATCACGGGACGCTCCCACGCCAAAAACACGCGCCGGCCATGGGCGTGGGCGGGTGCTGTGCGGGCGCTGCACGGGGCCGAGCCGTGGGGCGCGGGGCGCTGTGCGGTGTCGGGCCCGTGTCGAGGGCCGGTGTGCGGTGTCCGTGTGCTGAGTGTGCGTGCGGCGGCGTGCGGCGGCGGGGCGCGGGAGGTGTGTTCATACTTACCTGGCAGGGGAGACACCATGATCAGGCAGGTGGTTTTCCCAGGGCGAGGCTCATCCCCTGCACTCCGGGTGTGCTGACCCCTGCGATTTCCCCAAATGCGGGAAACTCGACTGCATAATTTGTGGTAGTGGGGGACTGCGTTCGCGCTCTCCCCTGGCATTGCGGTGACAAAGGTAGAACGGTATCGGCGCACGCGGGGTTGGGTTAGTCGGTGCCGCGACATAGCGCAGTGGGAAGTGGCAGCTCGGTCCGCAGTGGCGGGGTCCGCCCCGCTGCGGTGTGCGCTGTTTGTTCTGCAGCCGCCTTACCCGCTCTGCGCCGCAGGACACGCGTGCTGGTGTCCCTGCGCTGCGGCTGTGATTCAGCATCTCACACGTCCCAGTTTCCCTCCCTCCCCCCGCCGATGGTTCCGTCGGTCCGCGGGGACACCGCTTGTTCACGCGTGGATGTGTGCGGTTGTGCACGGAGATAAACCCTCGTATCCCCGCGCTGCTCCGGTTCCGTGGGTCCCGCTGGGATCTGGAGCCGCGCGCGCGTCCACGTGGCGTAGGAAAGGCGTGCCCCGTCCCGGTAATGACGTTACCGTAGTGACGCCATCCCCTCGCGCCACCACCGCCGTCGTTTTCCGCATCCGGTTCCCTAACGGCGGCGCGGTCCGCAACGGGGCGGCGCCGGTTCCGGGGAGCCCGTTTTGGGACCCACCGGCATGGCGTCCAGCGCCGCCGCCCGCGGGCCGCGCTGCCGGGGCCGGGCGGGGCGGGGATCGGGACGGAGCCGCCTCCGGGACGGCGAGAGCCGAGCGCTCGGTACGTACCGGGGGGCGGGCGGCGCAAGGGGCCACGATGCGGTGCCGGGGTCCGCATGGGCGGGATGCGGACCCCGGCACCGCATCGTGGCCCGCGAGGTGGGGGGAGCACCGGGCTCCCGGTTGCACCGGGTGGGGGTGCGTTCGGAGACCCCCGTTGTAACTCTGCTGTTATTTTGGGGCAGATCCGGACGCTTTGGGTCACTCTGAGGAAGGAGTAGAATCTACCAAATCCCAGCAAAAAACGCAAAAACCAAAAACTAACGCTATTGACCCCAACGCGGAGCCGGGGGGTCACGGCGAGCCCTCGGGAACGGCGGAGAACGGGTCCGTGCCGCCCCCCAGGACACCCGGGAAGCGCGGGCGGAAATCCAAGGCGGAGCTGCTGGTGCTGAAGCTGTCCCAGGACCTGGAGTGCCCCAGCCCGCAGCCCGTCTGCGTGCAGAAGGTGTTGGGGAACAGCGAGGCGGCGGAAAGCCTGGAGAGCCCCCCCGGTGGGCGCCCCAAAAGACGGGCGGCCAAAGTGTAAGCACCAAGCGGATGGGGGGGTGCAGGGCTGGGTACCCCCGGGGTGGTTCCTCGAGACCTCGGGTCTGCTCCTGCTCTAGGGGCTGTGTTCGGCTCCAGCAGCACGGCGGGGGCTGGAGGTGGGCTCGGGGGCGTTGGGTCTCTGTTGGCCGTGGGCTGTCTGCCGTGGGGGACAGGTTCCTTGGCTCCCCCCAAAGCCAGGAGGAGCTGGGACAAGCTGAGCGAGCCACGCGCTGCTTAAAGGGGGGACCTGGGGGGACCCCGTGTGCTCTGGGGCCTCAGAAGGCAGCTTGGGCAGTGCCTGCGCTCTCCGAGGGTCGCAGCGTCCCAGTCCCCTTGCGCCGCTGCACAGAGGGAGGGCGCGGCGCCCGCGGCAGGGTGCTGGCTGCAGGAGCTCCCTTTGCTGAGGGTGCCCGCGGGGTGCCCTCCCCTGCCAGCTGCCGCAGCCCCGGGGACGCATTCCAGAGGGGACAGGGGGTGCTGGCTCTCCCAGTGCCAGGCCTGGCAGTTGGTGGCACATCCAGACGAGCTCTGCCGCAGCCTGGCTGGAGCAGACTGTGGCCCAGCCCAGGAGCTGGCCGGAGGGAGGGCTGGCCAGTCCCTGTGCGGTCCCTCCGCTCACCGCCGGGCGATGCCTCTGGCGTCCCAGGGCTTTGCTGTACCTGCAGGAGCTGGCGGAGGAGCTGACGTCTGTGTACCAGGCTCCGGCTCCCACCGAGGGGGCCCAGGAGCCGGAGCCAGAGCGTATCCAGAAGAAGCGTCGGAGCCGGAGGAGGAAGGAGGAGGAAACGGACAGCGATGATCCTGCGCGAGACGCTGACTTTGTGCCCTCGAAGGAGGTCCTGCTGCAGGCGGAGGAGGAGGAGGAGGAGGAGGGGAGCGACGCGCCACTCAGTGAGGTGTCGGAGCCAGAGCTGGAGGCGCTCCGAGGGCACGGTGGGAAGATGTCGGCTGCAGGGGTAAGGGCAGGGGCAAGGGCAAGGTCTCTGCCTCAGCCTCTTCTCTTTGGCCTGGCACAAACAGCACAAGGAGTCTGAGCTCTCATGTGGTGTCTGAGCGAGGGTGGATGAGGACAGGGTGACAGGCACCCCTGGGAGAGGGCGTGGGTCTTGGGCTCCTGCCAAAGCTGGGGGGGTAAAGACAAGGTCCTGGGGACTGTCCTGCAGTTCCTGGAATTCCCCAGAGTGGGTCTTTGTGTCGTTAGCCCGGTGCGACGCAGTCCTGGTGGCTGCTGGTGCTGTGGCTGGGGGAGAGCTCGGTGCTCATGGGCTGCGTCGGTGCCAGGCGGGTCCCCAGGGGAATGTGTGGGCAGGCGGAGGCAGCTCTGATTCTGCTCCGGTGCCCAGAGATCCAAGCCCCAGTGCCGAGGCCTCGCTCCCAACGGCTTCCACAACTCCATCATGGCCCCTGTGGAGAAGTGCTGCAGCCTCACCTGCAGCCTGTGAGTGGGGGCTGGGGGGCTCGAGGGTGCCGGGGGGGTCAGGGTGGGCTACGGGGAGCAGTGGCTGTTGATGCTCTGGGTACCATCAGTACCACGGGCGTGAGGAGCCTGTGCCAAAGGGAATGTCGGTGTTTGCCCATCACCTGTGGGGAAACGCCGTGGGGCTGTGGGGAAGGGCAGGGGCTGAGAGCCCTTGGCGGGGCGGCTGTCGCTGAGCTCTGGCACGCTCGCTGCAGGCGGGAGCAGAAGTACTCCAAGTGGGAGTTTCCCGACTGGATCCCTTTGGCGCACAAGTGGACGTGTCTCTCGGAAAGGTACGGTGGGAGCAGTGCGGGGAGGGACCCACGGCGCAGGCGCTGCCTGCAGGCTGGGGCAGGTCCTGGCAGTGTCGGGGGGAGCGGGCAGCCCCAGCCGTCGGGAGCGGGGAAGGATGAGGGCACGGCGGGTGCTGTGTGGGATCAGGCCCTGGCAGGAAGGATGGGGCTTTCTTGCAGTGGCCTTTGGGGGTCTCATGGACCTGACCGTGGAGCCTTAGCGGCCCCGAGGGTGGCCGGCCGCGGGGCACATGGAGCTGCGTGGAGGCTGGGGTGGGTGCTGGAGCGTGGTGCTGTGCTGGGGGGGTGACTGGGTGAGGGGCAGGGCTGTGGGGGGTATGTCCTCTCACCCTCCTCTGCCTCCCCAGCGAAGCTGCCCCGTACCTGCCGGCCGAGGAGAAGTCTCCCCTCTTCTCCATCCAGCGGGAGGGCATCGAAGATGATGGTGTCCTGTACCGGGTGAACAGGTCGGTGCTGGGGAGCCCTGGGACACTGCCAGGGTGGGGGTGCTGTGCCTGTGCAGTAACCCCGGGGCTGCGGTCCCAGCAGGTCCAAGGGCCGGGCGGCCACCCCGGAGTGGCAATGGACTGAGCAGCCGGCCCGCACGGCGTGCCCTGGGCTCCCACCGGCCCCGCGCTGCCCGTGCCCTCACCCGCCTCCCCCGGCAGGTTCCACTCCCTGCAGCCCCACAAGGAGCGCCTGGACGTGTCCTTCTTCGTGGGCGGCCCCGTGTGGGCGATGGAGTGGTGCCCGTCCCCGGAGGGCTCGGCGGCCGCTCAGTACGTGGCTCTGTACTGCCACGGCAGCATGGAGGAGACGCGCAGCGTGGCCGGGCTCCACCAGGGCCCCGCGCTCCTGCAGCTCTGGGGCCTGGGCACACTGCAGCCGGAGCCGGGGTGAGCAGCCTGGCCTGGGGACGGGGCAGGGGCTGCACCTCCTGTCCCTCCACAGGGAAGGGGTGGGATTTGTCCACTCCCAGAGCCACCAGCCACGGCCCGAACCCCACGGGGGCTGTGCTGGTGGCCAGCTTTGCTCCTGGCATGCACTGGGAGCTGCTGGTGTGTGCTGGGAGCTGCTGGGCACCAGCTGCCACGTTCTTCACGGCTCAACCTCTGCCCACAGCTCCGCCGACAGAGCCGGGCTGGCGTACGCCATCGCTGCCGACCACGGCTGTGTCTGGGACATGAAGTTCTGCCCCAGCGGTGCCTGGGAGCTGCCTGGCACTGCCAGGAAGGTGGGTGTGCTGCCGGGGGCGCTGCCCGCGCCTGGGGTCACCTCTGGTGTCCTCCCGGGGCTCCTGGGTCCGTGCCCTCGCCGAAGCCTTGCCTTCCTGGGCGAGGGACGGTGACCCCGGGGCTGAGCCTCGCTGTCGTTCGGCAGCACCCGCAGCTGAGCCGCCTGGGGCTGCTGGCCGTGGCCTTCTCGGACGGCCGGGTGCTGCTGTACGCCCTCCCGCACCCCGCGGCACTGCAGCGCGCCAAGAGAACCCAGGTAAAAGGTAGGAAGAGCCGCGCCGCCGAGCAGGGGCGTCCTGGGGCCCCTCTGCCCACGCTGAGGGCACGGGCAGGGGCACGGCCGCGGGGCAGCGAGCCCTGGCACACCTCCTGCCGCCCCGGGCTGGCTCCTGGCGGAGAGGCGCAGCACGGGAGGGGAGCGGGGCGGCTTTTGGTGTCCAGGGATGTCACGGTGCTGCTGACCCAGCAGCAGCTCCGTCTCGGGGCCGCTGCGGCAGCCCTGCCTGGCGCTGGGCGCACGGGGCGGGCGCGCTGGGCAGTGCTGCTGCGGCCGGTTGTGGGCTCCCCGGCCATTCCCCACCTCCCTGCGTGTTCTGTCGTGGCAGAGCTGCTGCTTCCAGCGCAGCGCGAGCCGTTTGTCACTGCAGGGCGCCGGGGCTCGCGGCGCTCGGCTGGCTGGGGTAATGGTGCCTGTCACGGCCGCGTCTGCCGCGCGCCGCGCAGGATTGATGGGCTGTGCGTGCCTGCTGCTGGCGCTCGCTCGGCCGTGGCCGACAGCCCGCACGTCCCGGCTGACGGTGGGAAACGGGTTCCCCGCGCCGTGCCTGTGCCCGCGCCGCACCGGCCACTGCCTTTCCCGCCCCCTCACGCCGGCTCTGGGTGGTTTGTGCCGGCTGCCGCAGGAGCTTGCGGCAGGCGTGGATCCTTCCCCCGCCCGCAGCGCTCCGGTCACGTCGCGCCAGCCTGGCTGCGGCTGCACGTACCGGCCCGAGCCTCGCAGCCGCGCTGGGGGGACGGTGTGCAGCCGCAGGACCGGTGCCAGGCTGCGGCGGGCTGGGGCCCTGCAGGTCCCCGTGGGTTTGGTGACAGCATCGCCCAGCGGGGCGGGTGACGGGGCGCGGTGGGGTGAGGGTCGCTGGCGGGGGGGCAGCCCTTCCCCAGCTCTGCCTGCAGCGCCCCTCGGGGTGCCGGTTCCCCCAGTGCGGGCTGCCCTGGCTCCCGGGGGTCCCACCACTGCCTGCTCTTGGGTTTGCTGCTCCCCGTGCTCCGGTCCCTGCTGCAGGGTGTGCTCACCCACCGTTGGGGGGGGGGGACACACTGGTCCGGATGGGTGGCAGGACAGGGACTGGGAGCCCTGGACCAGGAGCACCAAGCCAGGCTCCGGGCTGCTGAGCAGCTCCTGCCATACAGAGCTGCTAGGAAAGCTGGAGCCTGTCCTGACCCTGCTCTGCTCTCTTCCAGATGGGTCCTTCCACAAGCATCTTATCTGCAAGGTCAGTGTCCCCTGCCGCTGTGGTCCCCTGGGGGCTGGCACCCAGCGAGCCCCTGCTGCTGCGGGTGGGCGGGCAGGGGGTTGGGGTGCCGGCAGAGCTGGTGTTTGGGGCGGAGAGTGGAGCCATGCTCCCAAACCTGGGTGTCCCCGGCTCTCGGGACGTGGCTGGCACGGCACGGGGCTGTGCCCGATGGCTGTCCCTCTGCCTGCAGGTGCAGTGTGTTGCCACGCTCCAGGTGGGCTCGATCCAGGCAGGGAACACCTCCGAGTGCGGGCAGTGCTTCAGCCTCTCCTGGATGCCATCCAAGCCCCACCACCACCTTGCAGCTGGTTTTTACGATGGTGAGTTCCCTCCTGCACAGGGGAGCAGCAGCAGGCGGCAGATGCCGTGCAGGAACCTCTCTGCCCATCCCTGGAATGGGGGAAGGCTCAGCATGGGCTGGCCACGGGCACCTCGTGCTGCTCTCGGCTCCAGGACCTGTCTCTGGTTTAATCCACATCTGCCTGACTTGCCTGGATGCGAGTTCGTGTCTGGTTTGGGCAATCAGCAGCTCTGTGCTGGGACCCAAGCCGTGCTGTGCCGCTCTCAGCCCTGGCACTGCCCCTGCCCGCCCCCAGCCCCGCGCTGCAGCACTGGGCACCCTCTGCAGCGCTGGCACAGCTCCTCAGGGCCGCGGGTCTCGTCCCACAGGCACCGTGGCCGTCTGGAACCTGCTCACCAAGTCCTTGCTGCAGTGCGTGCACCAGCCCGACGGCTCCCTCAAGCTCTACCCCTTCCGCTGCTTCGCAGCCCACGACCACGCGGTGCGGAGCATCGAGTGGTGCAAGGCTGACGGGTGAGGGCAGGGGAGCCGGTTGGGCTTTCCAGGCTGGGGGGTTCAGCCACTCCCCGTGGGAGCAGCGCTGTGCTGCGGGACTGGGGCCACCTCGTCGCCGCGGCAGGGACGGGCACGGCTCTGCGCTGGGCTCAGCGCCGCCTTTCTCCTGGTTCTCAGCAACTTCCTGGTCACGGCAGGGAGCGACCGCAAGATCAAGTTCTGGGACCTGCGGCGCCTCTATGAGCCCATCAACAGCATCAAGCGGTTCCTCAGCACCGAGGTGGCCTGGCTGCTGCCCTACAACGGCGTCACCGTGGCCCAGGACAACTGCTATGCCTCGTGAGTGCGGGACCCACGTGGTGCCCGCTCTGCGCCCAGGGGGGTCGCACCCCCTGGGCACCTCTGGTCTCTCCCTCCCGGGAGCGTGTGGCGGTGCCACGGCCAGGGCAGGCTCTGGCTCTCGCAGTCGCTGTCCCCATCCCTTCCCTCTCCGTTGCAGTTACGGTCTCTGCGGGATCCACTACATCGACGCCGGATACTTGGGCTTCAAGGCGTATTTTGTGGCCCCCCGCAAGGGGACCGTGTGGGTAAGGGGCTGGCACAGGGGCTGTGTGAGGGTGGGCACCTGCCCGAGCTCAGACTGCGGGTAGGGGTGACACTGCCCGGCCATGGGTGGCCCTGGCTCTTGGGGTCACCCTCTGCCCCTCGGACGAGGGACCCTGGCAGCGGGTGTGGTCCCACCTGCATCCCGGCTGGCTGCGCTTCCCAGCCCGTCCCTCCCGGGGGGCGTGGGCGGGTGCCCAGGGTTGGGGTCTGTGGTGCTGCTGGCCGGGGGGTGGCAGGGAGCCCGGTGGGACCCTGCGCCCCAGAGCCCCCTGTTCCCGCAGAGCATCTCTGGCTCGGACTGGCTGAACACGGTGGCTGCGGCAGACATCACCGGCGAGCTGGTGGCTGCGGTGCTGCCCGACCTGGCCATCAACCCCCTCAACGTCAAGCGCTCCTCGGACCGCAGATTTGTAAGGGGCTCTGTGTGTGTCCGTGTGTCTGTCCGACGCGTGGGGCCGGCCTGGCCCTCTGCCCCCACCCTTATGGCAGCACCTTCCTCTCCCTGCCGTGCTGTGGGGCAGGGCCCCCGTGGCCTCCAGCCCCGCTCAGTCCCTGGTGGCCCCTGCCCGCGGAGGAGCGGCCGGACCCCCTGCCCTGCCCTGAGCCCCGTCTCGCCCACAGCCGGTCTACAAAGCCGATCTGCTGCCCCGCAGCCCCGCCGGGCCGGGGGGCGCTGAGCAGGCGCTGCCGAGGACCAGGCTCTACAGCGAGATGGTGGCCAAGAGCTACATCCGATTCCGGGACACGGACCTGGTAGGAGGGGGGGGGACACCGGGCTGGGGGGTCCTGACCGGGAGCGGGGCCGGGGTGGGAGCGGCAGCAGGAGGAGGTGCCCCTCGGACCCCGCAGCAGCCCCTCGGACCCCGCAGCAGCCCCTCGGACCCCGCAGCAGCCCCTCAGACCCTGCAGCAGCCCCTCGGACCCCGCAGCAGCCCCTTGCCTCCCGCGGAGCGCAGGCTGGCTGCCCCGAGGGCCTGGCAGGGGGCTGGCTGGGGCTGGGGTCCCCGCGGGCAGGGAGCCCCTGGTTGCCTGGTCACAGGGCGGTGGGGGCCGTGGCTGCGGGCAGAGCGGTGCTCGCAGTGCCCTGGAGAAGCACGGGGGTGGTGGATGGGGTCTGCCGCGCTCCCCCGCCCTCCCCGTGCTCTGGCTCCTGCTGCCCCTCCCCATGGCTCCTTGGTGGGTGACCCTGGGGGCGACACGTGTCCCCTGGCCGTGCTGCGGTCCTGGTGCTGCCAGGCTGGCCGTGCGCGCAGCCCGCTCGCTTGGGGCCCCCTGCCCACCGCAGTGCCCCCGCCCCACAGCGCAGCTTCAAGAACTTCTCCGGCCGGGAGCCCATGCGCAGGATGCACACGCAGGAGGCGAAGGCGGAGCTGAGCCTCGACCGCCTGCAGCTGGAGTCCCTGCACAAGGTGGGGGGCTGCGCTGCCACTGCCACTGCTGCGCGGGGTCCCGGCACCCCGGCCCCTCCCTCCTGACGCCCCTCTCGCCCCGCAGGTGCGCTTCAGCCCCAACCTGGACTCGCACGGCTGGCTGGTGTCGGGCGGGCAGGCGGGCATCGTGCGGGCGCACTGCCTGGCAGGGCTGGCCTCCAGCACGGGCCGGCAGCTGCTCCTGGAGCACCGTGCCCGCTTCAGCTCCCTCTGCGGGGACGAGCCCGGCAGCCCCAGCCCCGCCGAGCGCTCCCCGCTGCCGGCAGAGTAGCGCGGTGCCTCCCTGCCGCTGCCGTGCGCGCTCGCCCCAGGCAGGAGCTGGGGGCAGGCTGTGCTGTCCGGGGGGCTCTGTGTCCCCTCTGGGGGCTTCTCACCCTCTGGGCCCCCGCCATGGGGCAGGGGTGGCTGCTCCTGGCCGTCACCTGGGACGCTCGGGACGCTTGTCCCCGTGCCCTGGGCCCTGAGGGTCCTTTGGCGCTGTTTGGTCTGAGCTGGTGCGGGGAGGGCGGTGGGACCGGTGCGTGTCCCTGGGTTGAGCTGTGGGTCTGGGGGCCTGATGCTGGGGAAGCACCCGTGGGCCCCCACCGCTGTGGGGCTGTGCTTGCTCTTGCCCCCCGTCCCTGGAGAGCCCCCGGTGCAGGCGGGGGGCCGGGGCTGGCCTCGTCCCGGGCAGGGCGGAGGGGCCGCGGGAGCTCTGGAGTTGCTCACATTGAGCCTGTGTTCAGCTGTGCAGTAAACGTGGGTGGTTTTGTACGGGCTGGTGTGGTGCTGGTGTGGGGCTGCCCCTCTGGGGGCCAGGGCTGTCCCCCCTCCCCGCTCCCCTCTGGGCTGCCGGCGCCGCTGCTGCTGCTCTCCAACACGTTTATTGGGCTGCGGGCTCTGGCGCTGCCCGCGGGGCTCCTCGCACAGAGAGGCGGACGGACGGACACTCCACGGTGCACAGACACGGACGGACAGCGGCGGGAATGGAACCAGCCCGGGGGGGCGGGGAGCGGGGCCGGGGCAGCCAGCGCTCAGGGCTGAGCTCCAGGCTCTGGCTGCCATGGCGGGGCACAGCACAGGGGCTCCCCTGGCCCCCCACAGCCCCGGGGGCAGCAAGGCCATGGCTGTGGGGGCAGTGGGGCCAAGGCCAGGTCACGGGGACATCGCCTCCCTTCCCTGGGCCCTTCAGCAGCTCCCTCCTGTCCCCTCTGCTGCAGGGGACAACAGGGCTCTGGGGGGGATGTGCAGTGAGCCAGGACCCCCCTTCTCCTTTGGGGATTGTCCCAGCACAGCTGGGGCTGTGGCAGCCCTTGTTCCCCCCGAGCTGTGCCAGGGGGCCCCCTGTGCCACAGGGTCCAGGCTGCGTGGGTCCCCCCAGGGGCACCGTCCCACCCTGGGGTCCGCAGCAGCGGGGCCGATGCAGCGCAGGGACGGGAGCCCAGCGCTGCACCCCCTGCTCCGGGGGCAGCTCCCACTCACCCATGGGGGGGCCCGGGCCAGGTCCACCCCAGCCCGGCAGCGGGGCGGGTCTCAGGCGCGGGGGCCCTGGCAGTGCGGGCATGTCGCCATCTCCTCCCGGTACCGCTCCACCTGCACCGTGCAGGAGGCGAACCCCAACTTGCTCCGCAGCTGCGTGGTGGCCTCCAGCAGCACCGTCTCGGGGTCGGCGCTGGCGTCTGGGGGCAGCGGGGCAGCACGGCTCAGCCCTGGCGTGGGGGCTGCCAGGGGGTCCCCCCAGCCATGTCCTGGGGGCTGTGTGAGCCAGCTGGGCCGTGCACCGGGCACTCACCGACAGCCACGTGCACCGCCACGGCGGGGTGGCTCGGCGTCAGGGCCCAGAGGTGCAGGTCATGGGCACCCCTCACCCCGCTCACCCCCAGCAGCGCCTCCTTCACCGCCTCGAACTCGATGCCCCGCGGCGCCCCTGCCAGCAACACCAGGTCACGGGGGGCAAGGACCTCGGCCCCGGGCCCCGCTGGGGTCAGGGCTTGTGGTGGGAGCAGCTGGAGGTGGGGGCTTCCCCAGGCTGGGGACGGTGGCTCTGGGGTGAGGCAGCCCCCAGCACGGGGCTGTTTGCCTGGGCTGGGGGGCAAAGGGGGCGAGGGAAGGGCAGAGGGGAGCTGGGGTGTGCCTGGGTGGGGAGCAGAGGTTGTGAGGGGGTGAGCTGCCGGGTGGGGAAGGGGCTGTGGCAGCTCCTACACCCTGCCAGCCCCCCCGCGCCCTGCCAGCCCCCCCGCGCCCTGCCAGCCCCCCCCACGCCCTGCCAGCCCCCGTGCCCGTGGTCCCGCACCCTCCCCACCCACCGCAAACCTTCCATGAGGACTCTGAAGACGTCCCTGAGGATGGTGAAGGTGGAGCCGAGGACGAAGACTGAGAAGAAGAGGGTGCTGATGGGGTCTGCGATCTTGCACTGGGGCTGCAGGGGGGAGCAGGGACCGTGTGAGGCTGGGGAGGACAGAGCCAAGCTGGGCAGCCAGGTGTGGGGTGCCAGGGCCCCACAGCAGCCTGCGTGGGGCCGAGCGAGTTTTTCCCTTGGGTGGCACAGGGGTGTCCAGCCTGGGCACCTTGAAGTAGATGATGGTGGCAGCCACGAGGACACCGACACTCTGCAGCAGGTCACCCACCACGTGGACGAAGGCTGCGCGGACGCTGGTGCTGCCGGGCAGGGGGGCACGGCTGGGCAGGCAGCCCCCGGCGCTCTCCAGCTGCTCGTAGCCCCCTGCGCCGTGGCCGTGGCCGGCAGGGGACTGGTGCAGGATGTACGCCATGCTGGGGAGAGCAGGGCGTGCTCAGGCTGTGCCGCGCAGGGGGCAGGGGCCTCGCTGGCCCTGCCTGGACCTGCACGTGGGCAGCGCAGGCAAAGGGGCACGGGCAGGGACAGCCAGGCCCCGGGAAGGGGGAGAGGTGTGGGGCAGAGTCCCACCGTGGGGCAGGGCTGGAGGCACAGTGGGGACAGGGCAGCCGAGCGCTGCAGGGAGACGTGGGGCCAGGGCTCAGGCTGGGCATGGGAGCGGGGCTGAGGGGGTGTATGGACATGGGCTGGACACTGGGGAACAGGGCACGGGGGACGCAGCGCTTGGGAACACGAGACTGGTGAGCAGGGACAGAAAATGACCTGGGGATTTTGGGGTACGAGGGGCGCGTGTTGGGCAGGGGCGTGGGAGGGGGTCCAGGGCCCAGGCTGGGGTGCAGGGGGGCGCACAGCCCGGCGTGGGACATACACCAGGTTGACGCCGACGGCGCTGGCAGACGTGGCCAGCATGGCTCGTGCCTCGATCTCATAGTCGTTGCTGATGATGCGGGCGGCCGCCAGGTAGACGAGGGCCCCGGTGACAACCCAGATGGAGAGGACGGAGGCCAGTGCGCCCAGTGTCTCTGCGGGACAGGAGCCATCAGTGCCCGCCCCAGCCAGGGGCTCCCACCGAGCCGTGCCCCCCGGCTCACCCGAGCGGTGCCAGCCAAAGTTCATGGTCTTGGTGGGCGGGCGGGTGGAGACCCAGAGGGAGAAGAGGCTGACGGCCATGCTGCCCACGTCCGTCAGCAGGTGGGCAGCGTCCGTCATGATGGCCAGGCTGTGCGCCAGATACCCGCCTGCGGGCACACAGCAGCTGGCACACGCGCCCCAGCCAGGGCGCCCCCGGCCCCGTCCCACCGTTACCTATCACCTCCCCGACCATGAAGACACAGCAGACGGTGCAGGCGACGCTCAGCTGCCGGCGGGCCCGGAGCCTCCCCGGGCCGGGGCTGGGGGCGAGGGGGCTGCAGTGGCAGCGGGGAGCCAGCGCCGGGGGGGCCGGGGGGGCCGGGGCGTCCTGGGACCCTGCGAACAGACTGGGAGCGGGGGTCGCTGCTGGCCGCACCGGCTCCCGGTGCCCCTGCCCGGCACCCCCGGGGCTGCTGGGAGCCTCACCCGGCCGCGGGGCGGGGGCAGGGGGCCGGGGCCGGCGGGACCGAGGTGTCGCCGCTGGCACCGAGCGGCTGGACAGCGCGCCGGTGCGGGGGACGTGAGGCGTGGGAAGCGGAGCGGCGGAGGCGGGAGACCGGTGGCGGGGCTCAGGGCACTGATGCGTGGGGCAGCCGTGCGGGAGAGGGGATGGAGAGCATGCCGGTGCGGGGAGGTGACGGATGGACGGTGCCGGTGCGGGGAGGTGACGGATGGACGGTGCCGGTGCGGGGAGGTGACGGATGGACAGTGCCGGTGCGGGGAGGTGACGGATGGACGGTGCCGGTGCGGGGAGGTGGTATTCGGGCGCCGGTACCAGCTGGACGGACACCCGAGGACGGAGCGGGGCTGGCGCATGGGTGTGGGTGCTGGTTCCGCTTGGATGGAGGTGCCGGTACCCGGGAGGGGATGGGTGCCGGTGTCAGGGGGTGCGGTGCCGGTGCGGGCTGGGAGGAGGTGCCGCTGCACGGACGGTCGGGGCTGGCTCGGGGTCTGCGGAGGTGCTGATGTCCGTGCCGGATGGATGAAGACGCGGAGGCTGGGGGGAGTATGGACGTGCCGGGGGGTGCCGGTGTCGGGGGGGCGGGAGGCGTGGGAGCTGGGCAGTGCTGGACGTACCGGGGGGCTAGCGGGTCCCGGGCGGGGGCTTGATGCTGCTGGGGGGTGCAGGGGGGTGGGGGTGCCGGGGATGATGGGGGAGCCAGTGCCGGCAGTGCGGGTGCGGGGGGATCGAGGGCTGCAGATGAGGGAATGATGGAGGTGCCAGGGGTTGCCGGGGGCACTGGGGGATGGCGGTGCCAGGGGGTGCCGGGGTGCCGGGGTGGCAGTGCCGAGGTGATGGGGGTGGCGGTTTTAGGGGTGCCAAGGGTGATGGAAGTGCGGGGTGATGAGGGTGCCGGAGGTGCCGGTGCGGGGGTGATGGAGGTGCTGAGGGTGCCGGTGCCATGGTGGTGCCGGTGATGGAGGTGCTGGTGATGGGGGTGCAGGGGGTGCCAAGGTGATGGAAGTGCCGGGGCCACGGGGTGCCGGTGCCGGCGGTACCTCTTGAGGCGCAGGCTGCCGTCGGCGGGGCCGCCCCGCGGGCTGACCAGGCGGGCGCTCTCGGTGCCGGTCGGGGACTCCATGCCGGGGCGAGCAGCACCGCGGGCACCCGCCGCCGGCACCGCCGTGGCCCCGCCCCCTCTGTCGCGGCCCCGCCCCCTGAGGCAGCCCTCGCCGAGGCCCCGCCCCCTCGCTGTGGCCACGCCCCCTCACTGTGGCCCCGCCCCCTGCCGCGGCCCCGCCACTGACCCGCGCGGCGGGGGCTGCTGGGGCACGGGTGGGTGGGGGGACAGGGCTCCGCCGCGCCGCTGTGCGGGGGCGATGGGACGCCTGATCCCGGGAACCATTTCCCAGCAGGGAAGGACCAGGGAGGGGTCGGGAGCCACCGCGGCCCCAGGGCAGGGTGTGCCCGGCCAACCCAAGCGCCTTCCGCACCGAGGGGACCGGAGCGCCTGGGCACTGTCCACCCGAGTTCGGGGGGCTTTTCACTGAGTCACAGGCTGGGGGGGGCTGGAAGGGACCTCTGGAGACCACCCAGTCCGACCCCCCTGCCAGAGCAGGGTCACCCAGAGCAGGGTCACAGGGTGGCGTCCAGGCGGGTTTGAATGTCTCCAGAGATGGAGACTCCACACCTCTGGGCAGTGCCAGTGCTCTGTCACCCTCACAGGGAAGAAGTTCCTCCTCATGGGAACCTCCTGTGTCCCAGTTTGTGTCCAGTGCCCCTTGTCCTGTCACTGCACACCGAGAAGAGTCTGGCCCTGTCTTCTTGGCGTCCGCCCATCAGATATTGATGAGCAGTGATGAAATCCCCTCTCAGTCTTCTCCAAGCTAAACAGACCCAGCTCCCTCAGCCTCTCCTCACATGGGAGATGCTCCAGTCCCTCCAGCATCTCAGTGCCCTGTGCTGGACTCTCTCCAGTAGCTCCATGTCCCTCTGGAACTGGGGAGCCCAGAACTGGACACAGCTCTCCAGATGAGGCCTCACCAGGGCAGAGTAGAGGGGGAGGAGAACCTCCCTGACCTGCTGGCCACACTCCTCTCAATGCACCCCAGGAGCCATTGGCCTTCTTGGCCACGAGGGCACACTGCTGGCTCATGGTCACCCTGCTGTCACCAGGACCCCCAGGTCCCTTTCCCCAGAGCTGCTCTCCAGCAGCTCAGCCCCAGCCTGCACTGACCCGTGGGGTTGTTCTCCCCCACATGCAGGACTCTGCACTTGCTCCTATTGAATTTCACTGAGTTTCTCCCTGCCCAGCTCTCCAGCCTGCCCAGGTCACACTGATGGCAGCACAGCCCTCTGGCGTGTCACCACCTCTCCCAGCTTGGTGTCACCACGAACTGGCTGAGGATCCGCTCTGTCCCTCCGTCCAGGTCATTAACGAATATATTGAACAGGACCGGACCAGTACCGACCCCGGGCAGCCCCGTGGGCTGCGGGGCTCCAACCGGACCGTGCTGCTGATCACGGCCCTCTGAGCACCGTGTGCCGCCGGGGCAGCGGCGGAGGCGTGGGCTGGGGGAGGGCTGCATGGCCGGGCCCCAAGGCCCATCAGCGGCACAGCAACTGGAGGCCGGTAACGGCAGGGGTACCCCGGGTCGGTACTGGGACAGTCCCGTTCAACCTCGCCATGCACCCGGAGAGGGGACAGAGTGACACCCGCCGGGAGGAGCGGCTGGGCGGCCGTGGGTAGCCGGGCCGGAGCCGGGGGGCTGCACCAGGGAACCCCAGCGGGGCCCGGCCTCCACCGGGGCGCGGGTGCGGTGCCGGCGGGGGCTGCCCCGGCTACCGGGGTCGCGTGGGGCGGGGCCTCGGCCCGTCCCGGCACCCCCCGCCCCCGTCCCGGCACCCCCCGCCCCCGTCCCGGCATCCCCCGCGGCCCGTCCCGGCACCCCCCGCGGCCCGTCCCGGCATCCCCCGCGGCCCGTCCCGCCCGGCGCGGGGAGATGGCGGCGGCGGGCCCCGAGCGCGGCCCCGGCGCGCTGAGCTCTCTGCTGAGCCGGCTGCCGCTGGCGCCGTCCCCGCGGCGGCGGACCGCCAGTCAGTGCAAACCGGAGCCGCCGCTGCTGCGCACCAGCAAGCGGACCATCTACACGGCCGGGCGGCCGCCCTGGTACAGCGAGACCGGCGCGCCCGTGGACGAGGCCTTCGTCATCGGTGAGCGGCGGGGCGGGGGCGGGCCCGGGCTGGGGACGGAGCCGGGGCTGCGGAAGGGACCGGGGAGCCAGAGCCGGGGCCAGGCCCGGGTTGGGGCAGGGGTGGAGCCGGCGCCAGAACCAGAGCTGGGGCTGAGCCCAGGGAAGCGATGGGGCCGGGCCCTGAGCCGTGGCCAGGGAGGTGATGGGACCCAGGCTGGGACTGGCGCTGTGGAAATGATGGCGCTGGGATGAGGGATGGGCCACGGCCACCATGGTGCCACCACCCGCTCGCCGGCAGGCCTGTGCGGCGGCAGCGCCTCGGGCAAGACGACGGTGGCCACGCGGATCATCGAGGCGCTGGACGTGCCCTGGGTCGTGCTGCTCTCCATGGACTCCTTCTACAAGGTGAGGCGCGGTGCGCCGCGGGTTCGGGGCGGCCGGCGCGGCGCTGAGCCCTGGCGGTGCCCGCAGGTGCTGGACGAGGGGCAGCAGGCGCTGGCAGCCCGCAGCGACTACAACTTCGACCACCCCGATGCCTTCGACTTCGAGCTGCTCGTCAGCGTCCTCCGCAAGCTCAAGAAGGGCAAGAGCGTGAAGGTGCCGGTCTACGACTTCACCACGCACAGCCGCCGCCGCGAGTGGGTGGGTGCTGCGGGGCCCTGGGCTGGGCCCCCGGGGGTGCTGGGGAGAGCCCCTAGGAAGCGGGGGGACGCCTGTGGGTCAGGGGCTGTGGGCCTGGGAGAGGGAGGGAGGGAGGGGCTGGGGTCCATGGGGCGTGGGCAGGTCATTCTGGGGGTGCAGGGGCAGGGAGGGAGCACAGAGACAGACGTGGAAACAGGGGCTCTTCTCTGCCCGCAGAAAACGGTGTACGGGGCCAATGTCATCGTGTTTGAGGGGATACTGGCGTTTGCCAACAAGGAGCTGCTGAAGGTATCGCTGCCTGAGGCGGCTGGTGGCCCGGCTCGGTGCGTGGCATGGGAGGAGCCGTGCGGGGCAGGGGGGCTGTCCTGGCCCAGTGTCTGGGGCTTCAGGGGAGGCAGCGCTGGGTGCCATCGCTGGGGGATCGGGCCTGGCTGGGCCATGGGCGAGGGGACTGAGGCAGGTCTGACAAGGGGGGCTGCAGAGGGGGTGCTCACTCCTCCCAGTTTTCCAGCTCCTGGATATGAAAGTGTTTGTGGACACGGACTCTGACATCCGGTTGGTGCGGCGGCTGCAGCGCGACATCATGGAACGGGGACGGGACATCGTGGGTGTCATCAAGCAATACAACAAGTTTGTGAAGCCAGCCTTTGAGCAGTACATCGAGCCCACCGTGCAGGTCGCCGACATCGTGGTGCCCAGGGGTGAGGCTGTGCTGTGTTTGCCAGACCCGGCCTGCGCGTCCACAGCAGATGTCCCGGGGTGGGTTGGGGTCAGCGTCTGACTCGGCTGCTCCGCTCTCCTGCCAGGTGGGGAGAACTCTGTGGCCCTGGACCTCATCGTGCAGCACGTGCACAGCCAGCTGGAGAAGGTGAGGTGTGGCCTGATCGATTGCTGCTAGCATGGGCAAGGAGGATCCTGCACACAGGGGAGGGTGAGGCTGCTCATGGCCTGGTGCTGCTGGAGCACCCGGAGGCTCTCGGTGCTGCCTCTCTCTTTGCAAAAGGCCTTAGCGCAGCTCTTGGGGCACAGCACGGGGCTGGGTGCCATGATGCCTGGCAGCCTGGCCTTGTTCGCCTGCTGTCCCCTCGGTCCCAGTCAGCTCCTCCTGATCTCAGCTGTCCCCACCTCGCTGGCCCCTGGCTGTGCCCAGCAGCCCGCCCTCGCCTCCTGGCCATGCCCAGCGGTGGTTTTCCTGCTCTGGGCTCAGCCCTGGGGAAAGGGGTGGGAGCCTCGGTGGCTGTGCCAGGCCGGCAGGTGACTGGCTGTCCTTTCTTTCCCCTTTTTTCATGCTGGATGACTCTGTTCCACCACCCAGCGCGAGATCACTGTCAGGTAGGTGGGGACCCTGCCAGGGCAGAGGGGCCGGTTCCTGTGCTGGGGGTGGAGGGCTGCCAGCACCCCCTGGCCAGAGGTTTGCTCAGACACCTGAGCGTAGCTGCTCTTCCTCAACTGCCAAGGTGGCTGCCCTGTCTGCAGCCTCCTGGGGGCTGTCTCGCTGCAGTGGCAGGTTCCTGTGTGACCCATCCCACAGCAGCTATGCTTGAATTGTGTGACTCCATGCTGCTCCTGTCCCTTACAGGAGCAGTGTTCCTGCCCTGAGTGTGGGACTGCCCCAGGCTGCTCCCTTCTATAGGAAGAGTGCCCTGGGCACTCCCTTTCCCAAGGCTTTGCCCGTGCAGAGCTGCTGCTCCCGCTCCCCAGGTGCTGGCAGAAGCTCGGAGCTTTGCCCCAATTTTATGGGGTGGTGCTGCTTGTGCCTGGTACCAGACTGGGGCTTTCCTAGGGACTGAGGCAGGAGGGCCAAGCGCTTTCTGGTGTCCAGTGGCTCTGTGTGCATGTGCTGTGCAGCTCTGATCACTGCTTCCCTGTCGCAGGGCAGCTCTGGCCTCTGCCCACCAAGGGCAGCCCCTGCCAAAGACGCTGAGCGTCCTGGAGAACACGCCGCAGGTGCGGGGCATGCACACCATCATCAGGTAGGTCCCTGCCTCCGGCGGGGTTTCCTTCTCCGCGGAAGGGCTGTTCTGTAGGATCCCACTGCAAATCCTGCTGGAAGCTGGCCCTCCTCTGCCTTTGGCTCGTCAGGCGCAGGTGTTTTCTGGGAGCAGAGCTGCGGAACAGAGCTGGCTGCAGCCTGCAGACTTTTTTGGAGAGAAGAGCTTGGCACGTCTGTTCTGGGCTGACGTTTGGGCCATGGGCAGGATTTTCTTACGAGAGGAGCCTGGTTAGCTCTTCCCTAGCTGGGGCACGGGCGCAGTGCTGGGGGCACGGGGCAAGGCGCCCTTGCTGCCCCTCTCCCGAGGCACTGCGTTTAGAGACAGCTTACAGGGGAGACCCAGGCTGCTGCTTCCATCAGTTTGCTGCTCATTTTAGCTTTTCATTCCCCGCTGATGCTCCTTTCTTCCAGTAGCATTAGTGTAGGGTCAAGAGCCAGATCCTGTGGGACCACAGAGAGGCTCCTCATGCCTGTGGCTGCAGAAGCTTGCAGCCTCTGCGTGCGTTTCTGTGGCTGGGCTGTAATTCAGAAAGGGATGCTGAGCTCAGCGGGGCTCTTGTGCTGTGCCTGCTCTGTGGGTGTTGGGTTGGAGAATGTGACCTCTTGGCCACGGGCAGGCCGTGCACCTCCCTGCAGGAAGCAGAGTGCTCCTGCCCCAGGCTCCTCCCTGTGGGAGCTGGGCTCGGAAGGCAGCTGGCAGCAGGGGATGTGCCTCGCAGGCGATGCAGCACCACGTGTGCTCCAGGTAGAGATCTGTATCTGGAGCCCCTGTACCTCACCCCTGGGCTGGGGGCTTTGCCTTCAGGTCCAGCTAAGGTGGCTTTGGAGCAGGTGTGAATGTGTCCCTCTGGCATCTTGCTCCAGTGCTCTGGCAGTGGCTCCTCCATGGCCTGAGCTGATTCCTCTGGCTCCTCTGCTGTCTGCGCTCAGCAGTAGGGGAGGTGGAAGGGAGATCCTGAGGGAACAGCTCCTCCAGCGGCGGAATGTGGTTTGCTGGCAAAGGAGCAGTTCTCCCTTGTCCCGGGGTCATGCAGGGAGAGAAGAATGAGTCTTTGTGTGGCAGCCTGCCCCTCTGTGGCATTCCAGTTCATGGGCTCTGCCACAGACCTTTGACCTGCAGCTGCTCCTGTTCCCTCGGGAGAGGCGCCGACGGGACGCTGTGTGCTGCTCTGGGGCCAACGTGAGCCCGGGCCGATGCGTTAGCGATGCTGAGGCCAGGTCTGACCAGCTCTCATCCGGGAGCGACGGTGCTGTGGGCGCTGAATCCTCTCATCCACAGCTGCTGTTCCCATTGTCCTCCTTGAAGCCTGTGTCCTTTGGCCTTGCTGGGAACAGCCTGTTGTGCCTCTGCCTTTACACCATAAGCGTCTCATAACCTTAATCTGCTTAGGCTTAGGAGTTGTTCAGCTGCCCTGGGCAGGGAGGGGATCAGCCCTGTGCTGGAGCCCGCTGCTCTGGGATTACTGCGGCGGCGCTGTGGCTCTGGGGCCGGCCGGGCTGCGGGGAGGCAGACTTTGCCTCTTCCAGATGGTGAACGAAAAATACCACGCTGGTGAGGGGCGTTGACTTGGCCTGTCAGCCACCCCCTCAAATCCAGGAACGCAGGGAGAGCTGAGGAGCTCTGCTGTGAGAAGCTGTGTGTTCAGCAGCAGCCAGGCAGTGTGTATTTCTGGTGCTTGTAGGTGCCACTTGGCAGTGCTCGTTGCTTCTGCGTGACTTCAGTGCGGTGTGGAATTGTGCGTGGTCCCCACGCGTGATCCTCCGGGCTTCCCTCTGCTCCAGAGGCGCCGTTCCCTGCCCTCTGCCGTTCTCCTGGGCTCCCTGGGGAGGCCCAGCCTGGCAGGGATCGAATGTGCTTCCTTTGCCAAGCTTCCTGTGTGTGGATTTACTGTGCCCTGGCAAATCCAATCCTGTGTCTTCATTCCGGCTGCCGCAGTGCTGTCACCCCTTCCCACAGCGGCATTGCTGGTGTTCCCACGGGAACCACCTCGTGGAGTGCCGTGGCACGCCGAGATGGCACAGCATTCCCCAAACCTGGTGTCGGGGCATGCACCAGAGCTGTGAACCAGGGTTTCCCTCCAGCCTCCCTTTTCCCATCCCGCCTTTCCCGTGCGGCTCCATGGACACAGCCTGTTGATCCCCACTTGCCAGGCTGCTGCCCTGTTGGTTCAACACCGGAGGCTCCTCTGCTCCGCAGCCTTCCGTCTCCGAGGGCCCTCCTGGGAGGCGGTGGGGGCAGCGGATGAGCGTCTGGCTGAGTGAACTCATGGCCAGTTCAGGCTTGGTGTCTGGAGGAGGTTTCCAGAGCAGCTTTCTGTGGAGAGGTGGAAACTGAGAGTCCTGCGCCGGAGTGAGTGATGATTTTGTTCACGGCCGGGCTGAGGAAGGGCAGTGTGAGAAGGGTCCTGTCTTCCAACGTACACAGCGCTTCGCTGTCGGGCCCAGGTCACCAGTCAGTTTGCTGCTGCATGTCAGTGCTCCGCAGCGCCCCAACGCTCCTTTCTGCCCCCCAACATCCCTGAAGCATCCCTGGCTCTCCCTGCCGCAGGAGAATGGCGTTTCCTCCCCACCGCGCGCGTTCAGGACCCAGGCGCTGGCGGAAAGGCTCTGGGACATCGCCTGCGGCACAGCCTGTGTGACATGGGTCACCTGCCTCAGCGCGTCTGCTCTGCCCTTTGGACTTTGTGCCCTGGCAGGACACATTGTCCCGCGCTGGAGCTGCCCCTGAGGAGCGTGTGGCCGGTGGTGCTTGAGCGGGAAGCAGAGCCAGGCGCTCCCTGCGTGCCGGGAAGTTCCCAGCACCAGAGGTGGTTCAGACACAAAATGTCTCCGTGCTCGTTTCCCAGGGGCCTGAGCACGGTGGCTGGCTGTCAGCTGCAGACACCCCTGTTCCTCAGCTGAGCTCACACTGTGCTCAGGCTCCCAGCCAGCTGCTTGCTGGTCCCTGTTGGGCCACCCAGTGCTTTCCTGCTGTCTCCTAGGGAAGACTGAGGTCTGTGCCCAGCTGTGGGCTCCCAGTTGCAGGGGTGTGCACGCTGCCCGCTCCCCTGGGTGAGAAGTTGGTTGTCTTTGCATGAAAAGGGAGGCACACTGGGGCCTCCAGAGCAGGGACCAAGGATGTTCCTCCATCCCCGGGATGCCTGCAGAGGAACCTGCCTCTGTGGGGGCACAGACGGGCCTGTCCCACCCAGGTCAGGGGCTGGCGGGGGCGGCCGACAGCCCTGTCCGTGGCAGAGCAGCCCCAGGGCTGGCGGGGCTGGTGTGGGGCTGGTCAGGGGCGGCTGGCTGGGAGAGATGGCCCGTGGAGGCAGGGCTGCTGCCAGGCTCGTGTGCCTGGAGCTCGGGCGCTGCTGCCAACGCTGCCGTGGGGGAGTGCGTGGGTGAAGCCCACCCGTGGGGGAGCGCGTGTGCCGACAGCCCACGCTGAAGGGCTGTGGGCAGGGTGCCTGCTTCTTCCAGACCAGACGTGTTTTCCCCACTCCCCTGGGAGCGCTGTGCTGTCCCGGCGCTTGGGAACTGTCCCTTGGCCGGGTTTTCTGGTCGCTGCGGGGCTCTGGGGTGCGAGCTGCAGAAACACCTCGGGGTAGTAGTGAGTGTTTGTCCTCCCCCGGAGCGCTGCTGGCTGGGCTCCATCATCGTGGCGAGATGTGAGAAGTGGCAGATGATGTCTTAAAATACAGAGTAAAAATACTCAGTCTCCTCCTGCCTCTTCTGGGCTGTTGCCAGTTCCGCCTCGTCCATCCGGGGACTGGCAAATGTCTGGAGGGTTCCTTGTTCCTCCCCAGAGAGCTCCGGGGGTTTCCGCAGCCCGCGCTGCTTTGGGCGCTGGTCACAGGCCAGAGCACGGCCCTCGGAGCGAGGCGGGGCGGGGACAGTCCTGCCTGTGACACTCGTGTCACCGCAGGCTGTGACCCGTCTGTGGCGGACACGCGAGGGCTGGTGCAGCAGTTTCTCTGCGTGACGAAGGTGTCCGTGTCCGCCCGTGTGTGTGAGCTGACGGGCTGAGCGCCCCGGGATTAGCTCGGCGCAGAGCTGGCTTTACCCTGGCAGAGGGGAGGGTTCCTGTGGATCACAGCCCCGCTGGGGGTTTGTTCTCTGCTCTGTTTGATTTCCTGCTGCTCTCAGCACTCCAGGGCTGGGACAGATAAGGCCGGGTATTTCCAAACCCGCCCGGTTCCTGGCAGCGCTTTATCTCGAACCGGTCCATGGGGGGGGGCGGGGGGAGCGTGCCGGGTGTGCTCCCGTGCCCGTGTGGGGTGACCGCGGCGCAGCCTGCTCTCCCCCACCTCGAGGTGCTCCCGCGGCCGGCTGTGCGGAGCCCGTCCCACCCGCCCCCGCGTCCCCCTTCCCGCAGAGCCAGCCGTGCTGCCCGGCGTTCTCCTCTCCCGCCCCCGTGGTGCTCCCGGCTCTTTCCACGCAGTCAGCACTCAGGGCCTCAGTCCCCAGCCCTGCAAATCCGCCGGGATCCAGCAGCGATTAGCGGTGGCGCTCGGAGCCGGTGGCACTGCGCTCCACGCTCGCTGCCCAGGCCCCCCCTCCGCTCAGGGTCAGCCGTACGTCCGCGCCCCACTGCGGGTGTCGTCCTCCCTCGTCCCTCCTTTTGTCACTGGTGTTCCTTGCTGGGCCAGCCCAGCCAGCCCACTGCACCGGCAGCTCCCAGCCACCGCCCTGTCCTGGCGAGGACCTGCCCTGTCCGCTGCGGGCCTGGCGTCCCCCTGCCAGGGGTGCCGAACGTGTTCCCTGGCCACCTGGTCCTTTCTAGACAGCACCCGAGGCCTTCAGCAGCCCCCGAGACGGTGGCGGTTGGTGACTGCCCCGAGAGCTTCCAGCTTCCCACGGGCTCGCTCTGTTCATGCCGGCCTTCCTCCAGAGCCCCGTGCGCCGGCCGCGGGGTGGAGCGGGGGCTCTGCTCTCGTCTCACATGGGTCCCCTCCCTCGACAGGAACAAGGACACGACCAGGGACGAATTCATCTTCTACTCCAAGCGCCTGATGAGGCTGCTGATTGAACATGCCCTCTCCTTCCTGCCCCTGAAGGTGAGCCACCGCTCCTGGGGTGCGGCCATGGCCATGTCCCCCTCCCTGAGCCCCGGGGCCCTGTGGGCACCTGGCTCTGCCCGCACTCCCTTCTCCCCCTGTCTGCAGTCGGTCACTGTGGAGACGCCCCAGGGGACGACGTACGAAGGGAAGCGGTTCCACAGGCAGAGGGTGAGGCGTCATCCCGGGCCCTTCCTCCCCACCAGCACGTGGCTGCCCCCTTGGCACGGACCTGGTGGCTGCCGGGGTCTGTCCCCGTGCAGATGAGCTGCTCGGAGGGATTTGTTCCCCCCCTGCAATGCAGGAGCCCCCCTGTGCAGCACCGGGCAGCCGCGTCCTCCCTCCCCCAGATCACGGGCGTGTCCATCCTGCGCGCCGGGGAGACGATGGAGCAGGCCCTCACTGCCGTCTGCAAGGACATCCGCCTGGGCAAGATCCTCATCCAGACCAACCACGACACGGGGGAGCCCGAGGTGAGGGGCGCCCGCCGCCCCCGCGCAGCGCCTCCGGCACCGCGGGGTGGGTGACCCCCTCTGCTTCCCCCCAGCTCCACTACCTGCGCCTCCCCAAGGAGATCAGCGAGGACTACGTCATCCTCATGGACAGCACCGTGTCCACGGGAGCCGCCGCCATGATGGCCGTGCGCGTCCTTCTGGTGAGAGAACGGGGGACAGGGGACACGGGCCCGGGGCCCTCCCGGTGCCGGCCGGGCTCTGACGGCTCCGTGTGCCCACGCAGGATCACGATGTCCAGGAGGACAGGATCTTCCTGCTGTCGCTGCTGATGGCGGAGATGGGGGTGCACTCCGTGGCCTACGCCTTTCCCCGCGTCCGCATCATCACCACGGCCGTGGACAAGCGCGTCAACGAGGAGTTCCACATCATCCCGGGCATCGGTGAGGGCCACCAGGGCTGGGCCCCCGCCCCTCGCCCCCCAGCCCCCAGGGAGCCCCCACGGCCACCCTGGGGGTCCCGGGGAGGGGGAATTGTGACGGGGCTGGTGCCACCATCGCCTCACTCTGTCCCCTCGTCCTTCAGGTAACTTTGGGGACAGATACTTCGGCACCGACGGCCCCTCGGGCTGGTGTGAGAGCGACGGCATGGAGTGCTGAGCCGGCTGGGCACAGGGCCCCCGGCCAGGCTGGGACTCCGAGGGGCTCCGAGCTGCCAGCCTGTGCCCACCCCCCGCAGCACGGCCCCGCAGGACGCACCCGAGCTGCCAGCCTCTCCCTCCAACCTTGGGGTCCCATCCTGCCCTCCGAGGAGGGAGGGATGGAGGGACGGGGTCTGCTGTGGCCCAGGGGGAGAGGGGGTGTTCCTCGCCCCCCCGACTTGCCTCTGTGCCCTGCGCTGGGGGGAGGGCGCGGGGGTCTCCCTGCTGCATGTGCCGGAGGGGCCAATCGCCCCTGCCCGGGGCAGGAGGGGGACGGCATGCGGTCCCCTTGGGGGCCGGGCAGGCTCTTGCTGGAATTTGTATTTATTTATATTTATTTGGAGCCGCTGCCCACCGGGCTCCCCCGGGGGCACCCAGTGACTTGAAAACCATCAGGGATTGGGGATCTCCTCAAGGAACCACCTTGTCCCCACCGCCCCCACACTCCGTCCCCTCCTGCCCCCGACGGGCGTTCCCACGCGGTGCCGGGGGGTCCGGGGCTGCCTTTGCCCCCACGCCGGCCGCAGGGTTTGGTGTTCAAACGCTCCCGGTGGCTCCCGGGCAGCCGGGGGTGTCCCGCTCTGTGGGGCCATCCCTGGGGACCAGCCTGGCCCTGTGGGCTCCTGGTGACCCCGGGGCCCCAGTCCCGCTGCTGCTGCCCTTGTTGCTCAGGTTCTTCTTTGAAAGGGCGGCAGTGGCCTCGTGTCCCCCGCAGGGAGCGGGGCCCGGGGGTCTGGGCCAGGTCTGTGCCCCCCTTTGCTGTGCTGTGCCCCCAGCCCGGGCACTGCCCCCCGCTGCCCGGCTGCCTTCGTTTTGTACCCAATAAAGGAGCAGCGACACCCCCGGGCTGCCGCCTGCCACCCCGAGGTGGGACGGGGAGGGGACCCTGCGCGGGATGTCACCGTGCTGGGATCGCGGGGTGCGTGGCGGTGCCAGCAGGTGTCGGGGAGGGGTGTGACGGGGGTGTCACCGCGTACCGGGGCCGTGGGGTCGGGGTGCCCGCGTGTCCCGGTGCCCGCGGTGGGGATGTCGCCGCGTCCCGGTGCAGCGGGGGGGGGCCGGGCCCGGGGCCGCGCCTGCGCAGAGCGGCGGCGGCGGGCGGAAGCGGCGGCGGGGCGGGGCAGGGCCGGGGCGGTCGGTGCCGCCGTCCCCCTGCGACCCCTCGGCGGGGCCCGGGCGCCATGGCGGAACCGGGGCGGCCGCAGCGGAAACTGTCCCGGGTCGGCGAGAGCCTCTACCGCGTCCTGGGCCTGCAGAAGGGCAGCTCCCCCGAGGAGATCAAGAAGGCCTACCGGTACGGCGGGCACCGTGCGGGGCGAGGCTGGGGGGCTGTCCGGGGGGCCCGCGCCGGGGTTCAGGCGGTACGGACCGGGGGGGCTGTCCCGGGGCCCCCGTCCTCCCCGCCGTGTCCCGCCCCGTGTCCCCGTCCCCCCGCCGTGTCCCGCCCCGTGTCCCCGTCCCCATGCTGTCCCACCCCGTGTCCCCGTCCCCATGCTGTCCCACCCCGCAGGAAGCTGGCGCTCAGGTACCACCCTGACAAGAACCCCGATGACCCGGCGGCGGCCGAGCGGTTCAAGGAGATCAACAGCGCCCACGCCACGCTGAGCGACGGGGACAAGCGCCAGCTCTACGACCAGTACGGCTCGCTGGGGCTCTACGTGGCCGAGCAGTTCGGTGACGATGCCGTCAAGCACTATTTCCTCATGTCCAAGTGGTGGTTCCAGGTGAGCCCAGCCCTGCCCGCCTGCCCTCGGCTCCGCCGGGCTGCGTGACGGGGACCGGGCTGGTGGCGCGGCTCGGGTGGCCTCACGGCGGTGGCCGTCCCCTCCCCGCAGGCCCTGGTTCTGTGCTGCGGTGCTCTCACCTGCTGCTGCTGCTGCTGCTGCTGCTTCTTCTGCTGCGGGACGTGCTGCCCGCCGAAGGAGGACGACTCCTACAAGTACGTCGACCCCAAGGACCTGGAGGCGCAGATGTGTGCGGAGGACAGCGGTGAGTCGGGCTGCGACCACCCGGCTGGGGGGGCTGGGGGGTGGTCCCCGACTGGTCTGACAGCTCTGGCTTGTGGCTCGGATCAGATTTAGCCACATCTGTTCCTGAGCCACCAGCCCTCGGTGTGTCTGGGCCAGGCCAGGGCTGGTGACAGTGGTGGAGGGGACCGCACAGGCCATGGGGACACCTCCTCCCTCCTTGTGTTCCCCTGGGAAGGGTTCCCCGACACCCTGTGAGAGTCTGCGGCCGAGAGACGCTTCAGCCTGCGCCCTGCAGGGCAGGGAGCGTGGGGAGAGCCGTCTGCTCCAGGCTGGCTTCATTCCCCGGGCACTGGCCGTACTGGTGTCTGTGGGGACTGCCACTGGGTCACCTCTGCAGGTTCCCTAGGGTGGGGGCGCTGCTGGGTGGGTGTTTGGGAGCCTTCGTGGGGGTGTTGGGACATCCTGGGGATCTGCGTGCCAGCACCATGGGACAGGGTTGAGCCGCAGCTCTTCTCTGCAGACCCACAGGTACCCGTCGCAGCGCAGCCCCGGCCGGCCAGCGTGGAGCCCTTGCCAGCGGCCAGGACCGATGCCTGAGGCTGGCCTTGGTCCCGCCGGCTCCCCCAGGACTCCGGGCAGGGACCTTCCTTTGGGACTGTCACTTTCCGGGACCCCGGTCACGCCACGCGGGGCGGCTCTCAGCCTCGGCGTGGGTAGAATCTCAGGTTAATTTGGCCAGCATCGATGCAGAGGCTCCTCTGGCCCTGCTCGAGCTCCGGGGCCATGCCCCTGTCTCCCAGCACTGGTGGCGGAGGCGGCCTGGAGCCCGCGCTGCTGCGCCCCGTCCCCAGTGCCTCGCCTGCTGCTGTGCCCGGGCACCGGCCGCCGGCCCGAGCAGCCGCGAGCGGAGACTCTGCGGGCCGGCTCCGTAGCTTGCCAGAGGTAGCTGAGCACAAGGAGACCATTAGCACTGTAACCTCCGGGGCTGGGCTGAGCCCCCCTGCCCTCTCGGGGACCCTCCTGGTGGGTGCTGGATGCCAAACGCTGCTCGTGGGGTTGGGGTGCCACCTTCTGTTCCCCCCTTCCTCTCTGCCCGGCCGTGGCCCCAGGGCGCGCTCACCGCTGCTGGCAGGGCTCCTGCAGGGCTGGGCCTGGGCCGGGCACTTTCCCTGGGTCTGTACAGGTTTTCTGGGCACCATTAAAGGATGGCGGGAGGGGAGGGCGCTTCTCGTGCTCTCTGTCTCGGCGGGGGGGCCTCTGCCTCCCTCTGCCCTGTGCCGGGGGGCTGTGGCCATGGGGGGACAGTGGGATAAGTGGGGTGTGGAGCAGGTGGATCGCAGCCCAAGTGCTGCTCGGGGGGCTGGTCTCTCGCGGGGCTGGATGTCACTCTGTCTCCTGTCACCGTCCTGGGACAGCGCTGGCTCCCACGGGGCTGTGCTTCCCCCCCTCGCTGCTGCAGTGCGTGGGCAGCAGCAGCCTGGCCAGGCACCTTGGTCCTGCTGGGGGCGCTGCGAGGCCTGTCCCCCCTACTCCAGCCACTGATGCACGGTGTGGCACTGTCCCTGTGTCTCCGTGTCCCTGCAGCCCCACGGGGGATGGCCGCCCAGGTGCTGTGGCTCGGGCGAGCAGCTCCCCTGGCCCGGGGCTCCACTGCCCCCCAGCCCCGCTGCCCCTCGCTCGGGCTGTGCTGGCCCCTGCCCTGCTCTGGGGAGGTGTGACGCTGCTGAGGGACGGGGGGAGCTGGGCAGGGGGACGCAGGGAGCTCCTGGCCCTTCCCTCCCCCCGCCCCGGTCAGCAGCCCCTGTCCGCAGCTGCACGGGCTCTGTCTCACCCCCTAAATATAGCAGGAGCGTCAGGGCGAGCGCCGGGATGGGGGCGTTCCTGGCACCGTCCCTCCCGGGCACCCTTCCACGCTGTGTCCGGGGGGCTGGCACTGGGCAGGGGCCACGGGGCATGGGTGACCCCAGCCTGAGCCCGGCCCCGCTGCCTGCAGAGGGGACCCCGCACCCCCAGCCCTGTCTGACCCAGCCTTGCTCCTCCCGGCCATTTGGGTCCCGCACCCCCTGCCCCAGCCACCCCGGGGCCGGTGGCACGGAGCCCCAGCCCCTCGTCCTGCCCGGGCAGGGGGCGGCAGGGCGCAGCGCTGCTCGTCCCGGGGAGCCGAGCTGTTCCCGGGCCCGGGGCTCGGGGCTGGGGTGGGGTGGGACGGGCGCGGCGGGGCCGTCTGCCCGGGGGCGGTGTGCGGCTCGGCCCCCGCTGCCCCGGCCTCCTCCCCGAGGTCCCGGGATCACCCGGTCCCGGGGTCAGCGGGGCCGGGACCAGCCGTGGGGCCCCGCCGCGGCGCCGTGACTCAGTGTCACCCGACGCCGCCGACAGCTGCGGCGGCCCCGGCGGGGCGGGGGCGGCTAAAATTAGCGCCGTGCTCAGCGGGGCCGGGGCCGGGGCCGGGGCAGAGCGGGCAGGGGGCGGCCGGGGCCGGAGCCGAAGCCGGAGCGGGGCCGTGGTGGGCAGAGCCGGGCCGGGCCGGGCCGGGCCGGGACCGCGGCGATGAACTTCGCCGTGGGGCTGAAGCCGCTGCTGGCGGAGGCGCGGAGCATGGAGAGCCTGGAGAAGCAGCTCATCTGCCCCATCTGCCTGGAGATGTTCACCAAGCCCGTGGTCATCCTGCCCTGCCAGCACAACCTCTGCCGCAAGTGCGCCAACGACGTCTTCCAGGTGCGCCCGGGCCCCGCCGCCGGGGGCTGGGGGCGGCACCGGCACCGGGACGAGCCGCTGGGGCCCCAGGAGAAGCTGCTGGGACCCCCGATCGCAGCCCGGCGGGGACTGCAGGGCTGTATCCATGTCCCGTGTCCGTGCCCCGTGTCCTGTGTCTGTGCCTGTGTCCCATGTCCCGTGTCCATGTCCCGCGTCCTGTGTCCGTGTCTGTGTCCATGTCCCGTATCCATGTCCGTGCCCGTGTCCCACGTCCCATGTCCATGTCCCGTGTCCTGTGTCCGTGTCCATGTCCCATATCCGTGTCTGTGTCCCATGTCCCGTGTCCCATGTCCCGTGTCCGTGTTCGTGACCATGCCCGTGTCCCGTGTCCGTGTCCCCTATCCTTGTCCAAGTCTATGTCCCGTCTTCGTGCCCGTGTCCCATGACCATGTCTATCTCCGTCTCCACCTCCATGCCTGTGTCCGTGCCCGCAGCCGGGGGGTCCCGGGCCCCGCGGGGTCCCACTGCGGGCGGCAGAGCCGGGGGACGCTGCGCGGGTGGGTGCCGCGGCCGTGACTCGCCCCCCGCCCCCCAGGCCTCCAACCCGCTGTGGCAGTCGCGGGGCTCCAGCGCGGTGCCGTCGGGCGGGCGGTTCCGGTGCCCGTCGTGCCGCCACGAGGTGGTGCTGGACCGGCACGGGGTGTACGGGCTGCAGCGGAACCTGCTGGTGGAGAACATCATCGACATCTACAAGCAGGAGTCTGCCAGGTGCGGGGCGGCCACGGGGACACTGGGGACCCCACGGGGGAGCGAGACCCGTGGGTGGAAGGGGGACCGCGGGGAGGGGGCTGCAGGCGCAGGGATGGGGGCAGGAACCCACGGGAGCGGGGGGGGGCAACAGGGACCACAGAGGGCTGAGGGCATCCCTGGGGCAAGAGGTGTCCCTTGGGGCTGGAGGTGTCCCCGGGGCCAGGGCCCACCGGTGGGCAGCAGTGTCCCCCCTGCCCCGCAGGCCCCTGCACGCCAAGGCCGAGCAGCACCTCATGTGCGAGGAGCACGAGGACGAGCGGATCAACATCTACTGCCTGCGCTGCGAGGCGCCCACCTGCTCCCTCTGCAAGGTCTTCGGGGCACACAAGGACTGCGAGGTGGCGCCACTGCCTGCTGTCTACCAGCGCCAGAAGGTGGGTGGCCCCGGGGGGGCTGGCAGGGGCCCGGGGGCCGCCCACCCAGCCAGCCCTCACACCCGTGCCGTCCCCTCCCAGAGCGAGCTCAGCGATGGCATCGCCATGCTGGTGGCGGGGAACGACCGCATCCAGGCCATCATCACCCAGATGGAGGAGATCTGCCGCACCATCGAGGTGGGGGGGTGTCCCTGGGGACCGCGTACGGCCCCGGGGGGCTGGGGGGCAGCCCCTGAGCCCGGTGGTCCTGCAGGAGAACGGCCGGCGACAGAAGCAGCACCTGGGGCTGCGCTTCGACTCGCTGTACAGCATCCTGGAGGAGCGGAAGAAGGAGCTGCTGCAGAGCCTCGCGCGGGAGCAGGAGGCCAAGGTGCAGCGCGTGCGGGGCCTCATCCGCCAGTACGGAGACCACCTGGAGGCCTCCTCCAAACTGGTGGAGTCGGCCATCCAGGCCATGGAGGAGCCCCAGATGGCCGTGTACCTGCAGGTCTGTGGGGGGGGTGGGGGCCAGGACTCTCCGGGGGGACTGGGACTGTCCCAGGGCTGTGTGGTGGGGCCATGGGTCCCCCTGGGGGCTGGGCCTGCCCCACAGCGCTGGGGGGGACACTGTGGTCACTCCAAAGGATCTGAGGCTGCCCCTGGGATGTGCTGGGGAGGGGCTGTGGTGAGGGTGACGTCCTGGGGTCCCAGGTCCCGTTGCTCCAGGGAGAGACTGACCCCCCCGCTTTCCTCCACAGCACTCCAAGGAGCTCCTGAAAAAGTGAGTGGGACCGGGTGGCCACGGAGGGCAATGGCAGGGGGGGCACCACAGGGCTGGGGGCATGGGGAGCAGTGGCGGGGGGGGGCACAGGTCTGGGGGCACAGGGGGCAGAGGTCTGGGACTGCGGGGGCCCTGTGGGTGCTGTTGCCCGGCAGCTCACGGGGCTCTGCCTGCCCGCAGGATCGTGGACATGTCCAAGGTGTCGATGAGCAGCCGCCCGGAGCCCGGCTATGAGAACATGGACCACTTCTCCATCAACGTGGACTACGTGGCCGAGATGCTGAGGACCATCGAGTTCCAGACAGGTGCCAGTGCCGGGACCAGCGCTGCCGTGCCCTGGGGTGTCCCCTGGATGTCCCTGGGCTGCCCATGACACAGAGAGGGAGGGCCTGAGCTGTCCCCCTGTCCTGCAGAGCCACTGGGTGAGGATGAGGTGGAGGGACCTGGGGATGGCAGTGAGGCCGTGGCAGATGAGGAGCGGCTGGACAGCCTGGAGGTGCCTGAAGCCGTGGAGGGTGAGTCCTTGCCATGCTGTGCCGTGCCATGCTGTGCCGTGCCATGCCCACGGAGGGGACTGTGCTGGGCCGTGCCATGCCATGCTGTGTCTGTGTGGCTGCGCCATGGCTCACATGTGGCTGCGCAGGTCCTGCAGCATGTCAGGGTGTCCCTGTCCCCACTTGTCACTTTCTTTCCCTCTGCAGATGTGGGGCCGAGGCAGAAGCCAGCGAGCTCCCCCCATGGTGAGACCCTCACCGGGACTGAGGAGGGGGCGGTGGGGACACAGCCAGGCCGTGGGGCAGAGGAGGCACCTCCTGGGGACAGATGGGTGTGGGGATATCGGGGGGTCACACCTTGGGGCCCCCAGGCCCTCCCTGTCTCTCTGCCTGTAGGGGATGGTGTGGGGGTCCCGGGGTCCCCGCCACATGGTGCTGAGGCCACTTTCCCACACAGGTCAGCACTGAGCTGGTGCCATGGGGCAGCATCAGCACCCGTGGGCTCATCGCGGTCCCTGGCACCCCTCGGTGGGCCCCCACCCTGGTGCTGTGACTCCCCAGCATTAAACCCTGTGTGAGGATGCTGTCTCTGATGCGGTGTGTGCGCTGGGGTGGGCCGGGGGGCTGCCCCCACCACAGTTCTGCATCCACCTCATGGGGTCCAGCCTGGGCACAGCCCCTGCCACACCACCCAGTGGTGCCCCCGGGACCCCATGTGAGAGGCTGCGTCCCCAGGGAGCCCCAGGGCAGGACTGCAGCCAGGAGCTTCTCCCCTCAGTCGCTGCGGGTGGGGCTGTGCCCCCCGCCTGCAGCCCCTGCCCCCAGCCCCGCCAGCCCCCCGCTGCCGTCTCGGCAGCACCGTCCCCCGGGTGCAGCGAGCAAACAGTGCTGGGATGAGCTGGCTGAGTACACAGCCAGGAGCGTGGCACTCAGCGCCGTGTCAGGGCCCGTGTCCCCACCCCGCCGTCCATCCAGGCCCCCCGGGAGCACCGGGCAGTGCTGGCTGCGTCACCCGCTTCGTCCCGCGCCACCGTGGCGTCATGGCTGATGCAGCAGATGATGCACATGGCGAGGGGCTCCTCGTGGGGCCGAGGCTGGGTCCCCTGCACTGTGGGGGTGTCCTCAGCTGCCACCCCCCCTGCCCCTGCTGGGGGGCAGCAAGGACCGGCTGCTGAGCCTGCCTGGGACCCCCAGTACCCAGCAGACCTGGGCACCACCAGGCTGGCCAGGGACTGGGGTGCAGGACCCCGAGGTGTGAGGCCAGGCCCACAGAAGCCAGAGCTGGGACAGCAGACGAGCCCCAGCGGGGGGCCCAGGAAGTGGGGGTGCCCTGGCAGCCAAGGAGACGTCTGGGCTGTGCCAGCAGGACCCTTCCCTGGCCTCAGCTGGGTCCCTGGGAGCAAACAGGCAGGGGACAGAGCGGGGACTTCTGCAGCCGCTGGGGAGGAGCGGAGTGACTGGTCCCCACGGACCTGGCGTTACCTGCAAACCCCAGTGAGGGACCCCGGTGTGGTGCCCTGTGGCACTCACTGGCCACCAGCCCTCGGCAGAGCGCAGCTGCCGGAGCCACCGGCCACTTGTCCTCCCACCAGACCCCGTGTCCCAGCATGGGCACATGCTCAGCCCAAGGGACGTCTCTGCTCTCCCGTGTCCCCGAGCTGTTGTTCATGGTGGAAGCCATGAGGCTGGGGGGGAGCTGCTCCCTCACACCCCAGAAATGCACCCGGGAGGGCTCGTGTGGTCCCCGGGGACCGAGGGGAGGCTGGGTGGCCCCTCCATCCCTGCACTGGCCATTTGGGGATGTGACATTTGCCTTTCCCCACCCCTCAGGTGTGTCCCCCTGTCCCCAGCACCTTCCAGAGTTGACAGAAAGGGACTCACAAGGACCTTGGCAGCCCCTGGACATGTTTGGGTGTCACCCCTGAGGTCTGAGGTGTCTCAGGAGCCCCAGCTTGGCTCTCCTCTACTTCAGGTAGTTTTCCTCCTTGAGCCCCGTCTCCAGGCACTTGTCACCAGTCTCTGCCCTGCCCAGCCCCAGCCTGTCCCTTGGGCCGCCCTGAGTGTGTGAGGTGGGGTGGACGCTGTCCTTGACCTCGCACACCCCAGCCCCGGCTGCTCTCCGGCCGCCTGACACCCTCCCTGAGCACCCTGGCAGGGCTTGAAAATTCCCCCTTTGTTGCCTGTCCCCCCCTGTGTGTTTGTGACACCCCCCTTCCTGCCCCCCGTATGGGTTCCCAGCATCTCCAGACCAACCCCCTGGTACACCTGGGCCTCTCCCTGGTCCCTCCCCACCGGCAGCACGGGGAGGTCGTGGATGCCGAGCCCTGGCCTGGTCAGGGGTCCGCAGGGGGAGGAGGATGTGACCTCAGGGGCCCCAGGAAGGGTCGCGGCGATGCTGCAGGGACTGGAGCATCTGCAGTGTGAGGAGGTGCTGGGATGGCTCTGTCTGGAGCTGACCCCATGTGTGAACTGCCTGGTGGGATGGTGACACAGCCAGGCTCTTCCCAGTGGTGCCCAGTGACATGACCAGACACCAGGCACAAACCGGACCACGGGAGATTCCACTTAAACTTTTTTCCAGAGTTTTTTTTTCTCAAATAACCCCAATCCTTTATTCAGGGGGAGGCTGATCCCACACGTCCCCTGGCCCAGGCTGCCCAGGGAGGCGGTGGCCCCTCCAGCGGCGAAGCTCCCCATGGACTGAGGGAGGGGGAAAGGCCCCTGGAGCCCCCTGGCCCCAGCTCCGGCCGGGTCAGACGGAGCGGGTTCTCCAGCTCTGTCCAGTCCGGCTGTGAACATCTCCAGGGAGGGAGACGCTCTGGGAACCCTGTCCCAGTATGGTCTCTCTTGCCTGGACACTTCCAGTTCCAGATTTCTCACTTCCAGAC
Organism: Podargus strigoides; assembly: GCA_028020825.1. Taxonomy (NCBI): domain Eukaryota; kingdom Metazoa; phylum Chordata; class Aves; order Caprimulgiformes; family Podargidae; genus Podargus; species Podargus strigoides. Next base: position 303,944 of record CM051619.1, read on the forward strand.
AGATTTTCCTCTTCCAAAGCCTGGATGGACATGGCCCTGGGCAGGGGGTTGGAGTGGGAGATCCCCCGAGGCCCCTTCCAGCCTCAGCCGTCCTGTGACCCCTCTGCCGCTCGTCCCCAGAGGTCTCCCAGCTCCCCTCAGTTCCTTCGTCCTTTGTCACCACCTCCTGCCAGACCCTTCTGCCAACTGAGACTGGCTGGCTTGTTGTCCCAGGGCTCCCCCAGCTCCTGCGTTCCCTGGGGGTGCTGACCCCCGCTGCCCCACGGCTGCCACCGTCACAGACCCAGGCACCTCCTTCACTGCCCCCTCCTGCCGTGCTGCCCTCCCAGCAGCTGCTAGAGAGGTTGTCACTGAATCATGGTGACAACCTCACCTACTCCAACCCCTTGCCATGAGCAGGGACACTTTCAACTAGGTCAGGCTGAAGGCCCCTGGGAGGACCAGGGCCACCCATGGGGAGGTTGAACGCCCGCCCCCCAGCTGTCTTGGAAGGCTTCATCCACGTTCTCCTCTTGATGGGGGGTCTGAAACACCCCCCCCTCCCCTGGTGCCCCCCCCCCGTGTCCCCCCCCGCTCTCTGCTCTGACCCACCAGCACTCAGCAGCACCGTGTGTGCCCCCAGAGAAGCCCCCGCCCCCCAGTGCTCCTGCACGGGGCAGCTGTGCCCCTCCTGAAGGGACATAGCTGTGCCCCCAGCCCGTGAGTCTGTCCCCTGTCCCAGGTGAGCCCGGTCCCCCCGGCCCCGTGCAGCACCCGCTGCCCCCCGTCCCGCACTCGCTCACGGCCCAGGTTTCCACCACGTTTTATTACAAAATCGGTGCGCGCCCATCCCGGAGCCGCCCCGGGGCCGGTACCGTGCCCGCTTGCCCCAGCACCGAGGATGCGGCGGGCGCAGGAGGAGTAGCCTGGTCCCGGTGCCGGTCCCGGTGAGTTTGCCGGTGCGGGGGTCCCGGGCCGGCGCTCACCGACCCACGGAGTCGAGGATGATGCGGTTGCTGTCGGCGCGGGCGCGCTGGCTCTGGGCGCGGGCGAGCAGCAGGAGGTGCCGCAGGAGGTGGAAGGTGAGGTCGATGGAGAGCGGCGGCTCGTCCCGCCGCGCCCGCCACGGCTCCGGGGGCGGCGGCGCCAGCGGCGGCCAGAGCGGGGGGTCCCGCGCCTCGGCCCCCGGGACGGAGCCGTCGGGGGGCGCGGGGCGGGCGGCGGCGGGCGGCGGGCGGGCGAGCAGCAGCAGGAGGGTGAGCAGCGCCCGCCGCATTCTCGGCTCCGTCCGCACCTGCGGGGCGGGGGGCTCAGCACTGCGGGGAGACCGGGGCGGCTCCGGGACACCGGGGCACCCGAGGCGATCGCGTACCCGGCAGAGAGCGGGGGGCCGGTGGGTGCCCACCGTCGGGCCGTCCCAGGAGCGGTGCCCCCTTCCCGGCCGCCCGCACCGTCCCGTAGGCGCTGCGCCCTCCCCGGTCCCCGCCCGGTGCGCCGCCCCGTACCCGGTGCGCGGTGCCCTGTCCCCTGTCCGCTGCCGGAGCGCTGTCGGTGGAGCGGAGCGCGGTCCGTCTCGCGGGAGCGGGACCGGCGGCGCGGGCGGTGGTTATATAGGTCCGGGAGCTCGGGCTGACGTCAGCGCCGGGCACGCACCGACCGGCGGGGGGGCGGGGGGGGCACCGGGACGGCAGCGGGGAGCGGGGTACGCGGCCGCGGGAGTGAGCGCCGGGACGGCGGGGCTGCGGCACGGGGCAGGTCCCGCTCCTCCCGGCCCGGCACCCACCCGGGGGGACGCGGCGGAGCTGGTGGCGGCAGGTCCCCGTCCCGGAGCCGCCGGTCGTGCCGCCGCCCGGTCCCCGGGCTGCCCCGACACTCCCGGCTGTCCCACTCCGGGCGCTGCCCCGGAACGCTCCCGGCCCCGTGCACCGAGCGCCGCCCGGGCACGGCCCCGGTGCCGCCGTGCCGCTGTCCGTGGTGCTGAAGGGCCGGGGCACCGGGACGGCTGCCGCCGCGGCGGGGAGTCCCCCGGGGCCGGCCCGAGCCCCGGGGCCGGTGAGCTGCGCCGGACGGGCGGAGCGGGCTGTCCCGCGGCTCCTCGGGCTCCGGGGGTGGCGGCGAGGCCGTCTCCGAAAGGGGGGGACCCCACCCCCGGCACCCACCGGCTCAGGACGGGCACGGAGGGGCACACGGACCTGTGGCGGGGCCCGGAGGCACCGTGCCCCGGGCAGAGCTGGCGGTGCCGGGGTCAAACCACGGCGCACACCGGGCGGGGGCTGCAGACACCCCCGGGCGCAGCGCGGCATCGCCGGCCAAGTTCCGTGACTCAGAGCCCGGGCACCGGAGCCGGGAGCGCCGCGCTGCATCCGCGATGTCCCCGCCCGGGGCACCGGCTGCTGCCAAACGGGGAGGGAGCTGCCGGGGCACCGCACCCGGCCTGCAGCCCCTCCACAGCCCCCCCCAGCCCCGTACCCCAGTCTGCAGCCGCCGGCAGCACCGAGGCCCTGATTGCAGACCCCCCGTCCCCAGCAGCCTCACGCCTGCGCCTGGGGGAGAGAGGACCCAAGCTGGCACCCAGTGCCAGTGCTGGTGCCAAGCTGGGCCCAGAGTGGGACCCCCCCGCAGTGTCGGGCAGAGGCAGGGGAGAGGCTGAGCAGGGCCCCCCCGCACAGCGCGTCCCACGCGGGGCTGCAGCGGGAGCGAGGCACAGCCCTGCCCGCACACGCTGCTGTGCACCCGTGACGGGGATGCAGGGTGAAGGCTGGCACCCGGCATCGCCTCCCTGCCGCTCCAGGGCAGCGCCTGCAGCAGGGGCTGGGCTCCCCCCCAGCCCTGGCAGCCCCCGTGCTGCTCCTGAGGACAAGTGCCTGGTGCCACGCTGGCACTGCCAACACACCGGGGCCTGCCCGTGACCCAGATGGAGATGAGAGGCTCTGCCCCACAGCCCCACAGCCCCAGCAACCCGAGCACCGCAGTGCTCCAGCCCCACGGCTGATCCCAGCCCCACGGCTGCATGCTCAGCTCCTCGAGGAACAGGCAGGGAGCAGCGCTGGGTCTCCACCCACCGAGGGGACAGGGGCGCTGCCAGCACAGGAGCGACCGGCCGGAGGGACACGAGCTCTGGCGCCACGAGAATCGAGGGAAACGCAGTTTATTGGGTGCTCCTCAGCTGCAGCAGAGTGACAGTGACCCCGTTCCCAGGGCTCACACCCCGACTGCAGCAGCGGGTGCCGGGAGCTGCAGGCACGGGGCAGATGGCACGGACGGGGCGGGCAGCACCGACCCCAGCTCCAAGCAGGGCAGTGCCCACGGCACCACCAGCCCAGGGCCTGTGCTGGCACCCGCTGCTCTGGCCCCTTGCCTGGGATCGAGACCAACACCGCCACAGGGTCACCCCGTGTGTGGGGCCACGGGTGGGGAGAGGAGCAGGCACGGATGGAGACGCGCGCTGAGGGGCAGAGCTGCCCCACAGCATGGCACGCTGCTGGCCCGGAGCAGCCCTGGGCATCGGTGCCCCTCAGGGCTGACCCTTCGCCACCTCCCCTGCGTGTCCCTGCGAGCAGCGAGCGCCGCAGCTGCGGGCGGTGAGGGGAGAGCAGGACGGGAGCTGCCAGCGCCCTGCACACCCCGGCCCACCCACGGCCACGGCTGTCCCCAGGGCGCTGAGGGGACAGGGCCAGGTGGGCAGGGAGTGGACATGGCTCCCCCCTCACATCCGATTTGCTTTCCAGGAGAGGTAGCAGTTCCAGACGATGGCGACACACTGGACAACGGCCAGCCTGGGGACAGAGGGGACAGGGTCCACAGCTGCGGGCCGCGGAGCCGGGGGGCTGGGGCCAGGGCTGTGTCACTACCTGTGCTGCAGGGGCACCAAGTAGAAGTTTGCGATTTGCACCGGTGGCCAGATCTGGGCAGAGAAGAAGACGGCGGTGAAGGGCCCCTGCCCACACCCCCACCCTGCGCCCACCTCTGCCTGGGCATTGGGGGCACGAGGCGGGGGACGGGGGCGCAGGGGAGCCCGGCCAGCACTTACGCAGTAGTTGGTCAGCAGCGTGTCCACGTAGTCCTGGGGGAGAGGGGAGACTGTGAGTGCCCAGAGCCACCCCGCTGCAGGCAGGGCCACCGTGCCCCCCTGGCCCCTTCCCGGGGCTCTGCCCATGTGGGGTGGCAGGGAGAGGGCAGCCACAACTGCTCTGTCCCCACCAAGAACCCTTCCTGCAGCCAACATGGCCCGTGATGCCACAGCCAGGCCACCACAGGCCACCCTGTCCTGGGGGAGAGCAGGGGCAGGCGTGGGGCAGGCCAAGGTGCTGAGAGGGCAGGCGGTGAGCTCGGGCACAGAGCGGGCATGGCAGGGGCAGCTGGCTCTCTCCCTGGCAGAGGCTGCGAGCCCCTGCCCGGCCCCACATCCCCCAGCCCTTTCCCAGGCACCGTGGGGCAGGGATGGAGAAGGGCACCCCATGCCGCAGCCGTGCCCCACGGCTGCAGGACAGGTCCCTCGCCCAGCCTGGCTGTGACTCAGCCGTGAGCGCGGCCTCCTCCCGGCGCTGGCCGGCAGCCCAGGACGGGGTGAGCGGGTGCAGGGTGATGGATGCTCTGCTGACGCTTCATCTGTGTGGGGAGAGATGGATGTGCCCTGAGCAGGGGTGAAGGTGGCTGCCAGCCGCTGCCCGGCCCCCAGCCCAGCCGGGAGCCACGGCTCACAGGGATCGCCCACCACCGTGCCCAGACCCTGGCGGGCTTCCCTGGGGGGCAAGGCAAGACCCACGGTGTGACCTGGCCAAGGTGCAGCCAGGGAGGGTGGCAGCACCTGGCAGTGCTGCCTGTGCCGGTCTACGCGTGGTGGGTGCACCCAGGCCGAGGAATGAGCTGTGGCCCCCCGGCTGTGGCAATGCCCCATCTCCCAGCCCGGGGACAGAGGGCCTGGCTGGGCTGGGGCCCCTCACACAGCCCTGGCAGCCATCGGTGTCACACACTGGTGCTGCGCACCCCCCAGCAGCCACACGACCCCGTGTGCCTCCTCCTGCGGCGGGTGCCCACCCGCCCCCCGGTGACTCACGCTCTGGGCACACTGAGTCAGCTCTGGCACTGGTTTCCAGCAATCCCAGCTAACGGGAGCCATCTCGGTGATGGCTCAGGAGACGCAGCCAGGAGAGGGGCTGGGGGGCTTGCAGGGCCACCCTGGCCCAGGAGGGACCCCAGGGAGCCGTGCCACAGCCCTGACACTAGCACCTGGAGCACTGGCAGCATTGGGTACCCGATGTCCCCAGGGCCCTGGGACCCAGTGCTGAGCCCAGCAGGACCAGCCCCACGCACCCCTGTGTCCCAGCCGGGCAGAGCTGCTCTGTGCCCCGCAGCAGTGGGGTGGGGGCTCCCCACCCCGGCCGTGGGCATCCGCAGAGCCGGCTCCGCACTTGGGGTGCAGGGGCACAGCAGAACTGCGGGCCGGGCTGAGGATGGGGATGCGATGGCAGAGCTGGGGGCACGCTGTCGGTGCGGAGAGGGGGCTGTGCCTGGCACGGGCATGGGCACAAACAGGAGCAGCCGGCAGAGCCGGTGCACCGGGAGGAGTTGCCGAGGCCCTCTGCCGCCCCGGGGGAGCGGCACGTACCTGCTGGATCTTGGCCCAGTTCTCCTCCACCGCCAGCCCATTCACCGCCCCCGTGATGGCGAGGAAGCAGCCGAGGAAACCCGGCGCAAAGGCGCCCTGCAAGGGGGAGTCGGGGTGCTCAGAACCTGGCCCCAGCACAGAGCCCTGCGGAGGGATGGGCACCACTGCGGGGCCTCCAGAAGGGTCCGAGCACAGGCCATGGGCGGCCCCTCTGCCACCCCGACCACCCCAGTGCTCCACTGCCTTGGGAGCTCTCGGAGTGGGATGGAAACCTGCCCGTGGGCACGTGGCTGCACCCACCACCCAGTCTCACTGCACCCACCGCCCCGTCCCACTGCACCCACCGCCCCGTCCCGCTGCACCCACCGCCCCGTCCCACTGTACCCACTGCCCCGTCCCGCTGCACCCACCGCCCAGTCTCACTGCACCCACCGCCCAGTCTCACTGCCCCCACCGCCCAGTGTCACTGCCCCCACCGCCCCGTCCCACTGCACCCACCGCCCCGTCCCACTGCCCCCACCGCCCCGTCCCGCTGCTCCCACCACCCCATGTGGGGACCCCTGCCCCCGCAGCACCCACCTGGTCCAGGACCATCTTCTTCACAGCCACGACTTTGGTGGTGCCTGGGACGAGCTGATCCAGGATCCTGTACCAGCCACCCACGACGGGGCCCTGCGGGAGCCGGGCCGTGAGGGGCAATGTCCCGCTCCCCCCAGGCCCAACACCCCCCCGGGGCACGGGAGCTGGTGGGTCAGGATCCGGCCTCACTGCACACAGTGGAGCAAAGCACGTTTGCACCCTTGGGTGCAGAGTCACCCTATGGCCACGTGAGATTTCCCCAGGGGCTGGCACCGGCTGCAGGGATGGGCACGGGTGCTTGGGCTGCAGGGAGAGAGGCTGTCGGCCCCATCCCGCCCCAGGGTGCAGCCAGCGGTGCCCACACCTGGGCACAGGGACAGGGCTCTGCTCGAGGGGACCCAGCACTGCCCATGGCTGCTGGAGGTGGCACCAGCATGGCCCAGCCCACACCCAGGCACCACCACAGACCCACCCTGCAGGAACCCCATCCCACCACACCACGCGCCGCCCCCAGAGCCGGGGTCCCCCTGCACACTGGCACTCACCACAAAGCAGAAGCCGATCGCCATCATCTTCAGGGTGCGGGGGCCGTGGTGCCCCCGCAGCCCCCGCTGCTCCACCACCTGCTGCGCGATGACATCCCCAGCTCCCATGAGGGCCCCTGCGACCAGCACAGCCCAGTCAGGTGGCCACTGGTCCGGGATCTCACCCAGCCCACACCCAGGTCCTCCGGCCCCAGTGGCCAAATGCCTCAGGCTGCCCTTGGCACCGCCAGCGCAGCCGGGCTGGGCACGGGGGCTTGCTGGGCACCAGGGCAGCTCCTGGCTGCTGGCACAGCTCCCTGCCCCAGCTGGGCCCTTGGCAGCGCCCGCTCCAGCCTGCACCCCTGACCTCTTCGACGCAACTCGGCTGGCCCCGTGCCCTGGGGGCGCTCCCTGCATGTGCCCCCCGCTGCCCCCGGGATGGCTCCCGGCAGGTCCCCAGCCCCGCTGCCACCCCGCTCCGCTCTCAGCAGCCCTGAACCCTGCCAGCCCTGGTCTTGGGGAGTGGTGGCCCCAGTGTCCCCCCTCCTCCTAGCAGCCCCAGCCATGCCACCAGCTCAGGGCCAGCCCTGCCTGGCCTCCACCAGCAGTTCCTCACTGCTCCGCATCTGGGGGTGGCAGAGCCCTGCGTCCCCAGCAGCACCCGCAGCCCACTCCCCCAGCCCTGAGACCCCCGCAGCCCCCTGCTACAGCAGAGTGTCCCCTGCCAGCCCAGGGGTGGTGGCAGGTGAGGGTCCCCAGGCTGGCACAGCAGAAGTGCCCACCGACCATCATGCATCCCTTGCCCAAGGCTCCGGGCGCAGTGCTCGGCGGTGTCGAAGTGATGCCAGGGCTACGGGGGGCACAGGTCTGTCTCGGGGTCACACCTTGCAATGACTGCCCGGGGCCACACCGGGCTGGAGCCCGCCGCCGCGCCCCACACTGAGCACAGGAACTGGACCCCGGGCGGGCTCCCGGCCCGCGGGGTGGCACTGTCCCAGCCGCTCGGTGCCGCGGGCAGGCAGGAGGTGGCACACAGTGCCCGTCCGAGCCCGCGGGCTGCTGCTCCCGCAGCCACCAGACTGTGACACCAGCCCAAGGCTAAGCAGGACACACCGGCTGCGTCCCCAGCATTGCTGCTGGCAGCGACACTGCCACCACGGGGGCACCGGGCTGCTCTCCACAGCGGGGACAGCAGGGACACCGCTGTGGGCAGGGACAGCAGGGTCACTGCTGCAGGCAGGGACAGCAGGGTCACCGCTGTGGGCACGTGCTGCTGCCCGCTGTGCCCGGGCCCTGCTGGCAGCCTGGCCCAGGGCCTGGCAGGCGGGAGGCAAAGCCCTGCCTGACCCTGGTGCTCTCGCTGCCAGGCAGGCGGGGATTCGAGAGGCCAGCGGAGCTGGGCACAGCCCACTGCTGGCAAAAGTCCCCGGCCTGGGCACAGCCATCGGCTTCATGGTGCTGGGGGAACGGCAGCGCTGGTGGCTCTGGCAGCAGCAAGGGCAGAGCTGGAGGCTGGGACCTGCCCAGTGTGGGGCACAGTGCCCGGTGGAGCCCACATCCTCCACGGCACAGCCAGCAGTGAGGGGTTGGTCCTGGGTACCCCCCAGGCTCTGCCTCAGCCTCCCTCCAGGAGCCAAGGGGTGCCAGGCAGCAGACTCCATCACACTGGATAAAAGTCCCAGGGGGTGCAGCGAAGGGGCCTGGCAGGACCCCCCAGCCAGGCAGGCAGGGGAATGCGCCACCACCATGGGCAGCAGGGAGGGCCAGCGGCTGCACACTGGGCTGAGCCCCCCAGACCCACAGCAGCTCCCCAGCACAGTGGGGTCCCCCCCAGTTGTGCTTTGTTGGTGTCCTCAGCTGGTTACTGGTGAGCAGCTCGGGTGTTGGGGCAGGGAAGGCTGCACACAGGAGGTGCGTGGGGAGCACACAGGGACCCTGCTCCTGGCCCCCTGCCCCCTGAACTCCCCAGTGCCACGGCCCAAAGTCAACCCCCACCCAGGGGGAGCAGAGCTCCCCCATCAGCCTCCACCCAGGGTTTTGGGGTGTGGCCTTGAGCTGGGGGAGGCCTCTCCAGGGCTGCACCCCATTCTAGCCCCACCATTCCAGCCCCGGCCCCTGGCACAGATCTGAGCCCACAGCTATCACCCCTGGGATGGACGGGGGGCTCCTGCTCCCCCCTGAGCCTGGGGGAAGGGCAGCACCTGCTCCCCTGAGGTTGGACCCCTGGGGCAGAAGGACCCCCCCTCCCCACCACAGGACCCACAATGGCAGGGCAAGGGGGGCTGTGGTATCGGGATGGGGGGGGCTGTGCGAGGGGAGGGGACGGGGGGCTGTGTGCCATGAGGCAGGTCAGGGGCTGTGCATTATATGGGGGGGGGGGGGGGCGGGGGGCTGTGTCTGGGGCTGGGGTGAGGGGCTGTGTGCCACACTAGCGGGGCAGAGGGGGGGCTGTGTGTATGAGGGGGGAGCTGTGTGGGGCAGAAGGGGGGCTGTGTGTGTGACAGGGGGCTGTGTGGGGCAGAGGGGAGCTGTGTGGGGCAGGGGGGAGCTCTGTGTGTGACAGGGGACTCTGTGGGGCAGAAATGGGCTGTGTGGGGCAGAAAGGGGCTGTGTGGGGCAGGGGGGAGCTGTGTGTGTGACGGGGGGCTGTGTGGGGCAGAAGGGGGCGGTGTGGGGCAGAGGGGGGGCTGTGTGGAGCAGCGGGGAGCTGTGTGGGGGCATGGGGGCTGTGTGGGGCAGGGAGGGCGGGGGGAGGAGGGAAGGGGCTGTGCGCCGCGGGGTCGCCGGGCCCAGTGGCCAGGCGGGCCGCACAGCGTGGCCGGGGGTGAAGGGGTCCCGGCCCTTACCGGCGGTAAGCGCCTGTGCCGCCCAGGGCCGCCGCGCCATCAGCCGCCCGCAGCCCTTCCACAGCGCCGCCATGGAGCGGCGCGGCGCGATGACGCCACGAGGCGGCGCGCCCCAGTGACGTACTGCACAGTGACGTACTGCGCGTCGCGCCCCAGTGACGTACTGCACAGTGACGTACTGCGCGTCGCGCTGTAGTGACGCGTTTATTGCTCAGTAGCGGCCCAGCAGCGTGGCCAGCAGCGCCATGCGCATGTACATCCCGTTCTCCGCCTGGCGGAAGTAGGCGGCCCGCGGGTCCGAGTCCACCTCCACGCTACGGGGAGAACGTCAGCCCCGGGCACCGCCGGGACCCCCTCGGGCACCGCCGCCCCCATCCCTTCAGAGACCCTCCCATCCTGTACCCTGAGCCCTGGCCCCCCAGAACCCACACAGAGCCCCTACCCAGCACACTGCAGCCCTCTCCCTTCAGAGACCCCCCACATCCCCCCACCCCACAGCCCTTCCTCCACTGAGACCCCCCCATCCTGTATGCTGCAGCCCCCCTGCACTCAGAGACACCCCCCAAGGCCCCCCCACCTCACACGCCACAGCCCCCATCCCCTCAGAGAACCTCTCCAGAGCCCCCCCACCCGAAACACTGCAGCCCCAGACCCCTCAAAACCCACTCAGAGCCCCCTGCTCCCCCAGCACACCGCAGCCCCCACCACTCGGGGACCCCCCACCCCTCCCCAGCACACCACAGCCCCCCCTCCCCACCTGATCTCGTTGACACGGGGCAGGGGGTGCATCACCACCATCTTCTCCTTGGCGCGGGTCATGATGTGGGGCGTGAGGATGAACTGCCCGAAGCACTGGGGGGAACACATGCAGCCCTGAACTGTGGGCGAGGGAGTCCCCACCCTGGGGTCCCCTCCCAGCCCCCCCCACTCACAGCCTCAAACTCCTGGGGGTGCTGGAACCGCTCCTTCTGGATGCGGGTGACGTACAGCACGTCTGTGTCCGGCAGCACCTCCTCGATGCTCCCAAACTCCTCCTGGGATGGCAGTGTCAGCGGGGCCAGGAGGGGCACAGGGCCCCGGCCCCCCACCTCGCCTGCTCACCTGCTGGATGCCCTTAGAGGCCACAAAGCTGGTGATGTCGGGGGGCATCTGGAGGCTGGGGGGGGTGACGTAGCGCAGGTTGACACGGTACTGGGTGAGCAGGCGTGCCAGGGAGTGCACGGTGCGCCCGTGCTTCAGGTCACCCACCATGGTGATCTGGGGAGAGCACGGCGGCCCTGTCAGCCCCACGGCACCGTGGTGGGGGCCGTGGTGCCCCCCCCAGCCCCCTGTGCCCTACCGTCATGCCGTTGACGGTGCCCAGCTCCTCGCGGATGGTGAAGATGTCCAGCAGCGCCTGCGTGGGGTGCTCCCCCACCCCGTCCCCCGCGTTGATGACAGGCTTGCGGCAGTGCTTGGCGGCCAGCTGGGAGCAGGGGCAGGGCTGAGCGCGGGCAGAACATAGCCCCCCAGCCCAACCTGTGCCCCCCAAGCGCAGGTCCCCATCAGGGCAGGGTTCCCAGCGCCCACGGGGCAGGGTCCAGCCCCACCAGCCCCTCTCACCTCGACGGCACCTGGCTGGGGGTGGCGCAGCACCAGCACGTCGGCGTAGCAGCACATGGTCTGCACGGAGTCGGCCAGCGACTCGCCCTTCTGCACCGAGGAGGTGGCCTCCGAGAAGGAGAGGACGGAGCCACCCAGCCGGCTCATGGCTGCCGCGAAGGAGCTGCTGGTCCGCGTGCTCGCCTCGTAGAACATGGATGCCATCACCTTGCCCTACGGGGGCCGTGCTGTCACCTTGGGGAGCCCAGGGGCACTTGCGCCCAGCACAGAGCCCCCACGGTCTCGCTCGGGGTGCCAGGCGACTGCCCCGTGCCCGCCTCACCTTGAGGATGTCCAGGTTCCGTTCCTTCTGCACCAGCATGCGCAGGGTGTGCGCCACGTTGAACAGATGTGACATCTGCGGGGAGAGGCGGCTCAGCGGGGGCATGCGCTGTGCTGTGCCCCCCACCCACGCTCACCTGGGCGCCCATGGCCCCAGCACCCGCCAGTCTGGGCACCTGCTCCTTGGAGAACTGCTGGACAGAGAGGACGTGCTGCCCGACCAGGGGATGCAGCACCGGGGAGGGCTGGAAGTTGGGGGGCGCCTGGCGCAGGAGGGGGCCCGGCGGGTAGAAGTAACTGTCCTGGATCACAGCTGGATCTGCGGCACCAAGAGCAGCGGGGTCAGCCCGGGGGGGTCAGCCCAGGGGGTGTCCCACGGAGCCCAGCCAGCGCAGGGACCCCTGCAGCACTCACCGGTCTCCGCTGCCCTCTTGCCAGCCTTGTCACGGGCGTCCTCAGCTGGGGTGGGAGAGGGAGTGGTGGCGTTAGAGGCTGTGGGTGGCTGCGCTACCCCAGGTCCTGCTCTCCTGCGGCGCTGCCAGCGTGGCACAGCCCTCCTGGCACTCGGCAGCACCAGGCAAAAGCACCGCGTGGCCCGATGCCACGGCCACAGCCACCCAGCCGGGGCGAGCTGAGCCCTGGCGCCGCTGTGCCCCTCTCCCCGCGCGCCCCACGGAACCCGATCGGACCCAGCCCAAATCACACCGGCGGGCGAGGGGTCCCCGAGGTGCCGCGCCGGGGGGGAGCAGGCGGGCGCAGCTGTGCCCTGTCCCGCGGTGCCCGGCCCCATGGCAGGGTGGGGAAGGGACCCGTGCCGGGGCAGCCCGGGGCCAGCGCGGCACCTGGGGGAGGGGATGCACTCATGGGCTGCGGTTGGTGCCATCGGTACGGCCGCGTCTCATTGAGTGAGCGTCCCCCCCGACATTACCGCTGCCTCGGGTGCCCGGGCGGTGCGTGGCTCCCAGCCTCCGGAACGCTGAACGGGACACAAGGGCCAGCGTCAGCGGGGCAGCCCGGCTGCGGCCCCAGCCCCGGCCCCGGCGCAGCACGCTCGCTGCCCCGCCGCCTCTCCGCCGCGCCCCGCACCGCCGCGCCGCCCGCCCCCCTACCTGGCAGCCCGGGGTCGGACGCCCGGTGGATGCGGGGCGGCAGGTGGAAGCGCCCGTCGCCCACGGGGCCGGCCCGCCGCGGGCTGGAGGCTCGGCCACGCAGGGTCTCACCGGCCACCACGTGTCGGGGCCGCTCGGGGGTCTGCAATGAGGGGCTGAGCTGGAGCCGGGGTGGAGCGGTGACCCCCCCCTCAGCCCCACGCACCCCGGTACCTTCGCGCTTTCCTTGGCGGGGGCTGCGTGCGGGGGCAGCGCTGCTCCCGAGGGCCATTTCTTCACGTCCTGCCCGTAGCCGGGGGGCACCAGCACCTGTCGCCGGGGGGTGAGGGGGTCGGTGAAGAGGGGACTCCAGAGGAACTGGGGGGACACTCCTGGATACAGGGGAAAGGACCTGGCAGCTTACCTGTCCGTCAATGTAGGCAACCTCCCCGCGCAGGACCACCCTCCGCACTGTCCCCTTGACCTTCATGCCCTCGAAGGGCGTCCAGCGGGCCTTGGAGAAGGCCATGTGGCTGGGAACGATCCACTCCTGCTCCAGGTCCACCTGCAGGGACAGCGGGTCAGGGACAGCAGGGCTGGGGACAGCAGGGCTGGGGACAGCAGGGCTGGGGACAGCAGGCAGGGACCCACCTCCACGTAGGTGTCCTCCTGCGCCGGCAGCCCGAAGATCTTGCGGGGGTTCTCGTAGAGGCGCTGGATGATGTCCTCCACGCTGAGCCGCCCCTCGGAGACGGCCGTCAGCAGCAGTGGCAGCATCGTCTCCAGGCCGGGGTAGCCGGGGGGAGGCTCCTGCCCCTGCTTCTCCTCCAGCGTGTGGGGGGCTGCGGGACGGGGCCGGTCACTGCGGGATGTCCCCACCTCGTGCTCCCACCCTGCAGCTGCTGTCCCCCCGGGCTCACCATGGTCCGTGGCGAAGCAGTCAATGGTGTCCATGTTCTCCCAGAGCGCCTCCAGGTCCTGGCGGGTGCCCAGTGCCGGCCGCACGGCTGCCCGGCCCTCCCCGAGGCGCCCCAGGTCGTCCTGGCACAGGAAGAGGTGGTGCGGGGCCACCTCACACGTCACCGGGATCCCCTTCTGCTTGGCTGCCTTGATGAGGAGGATCTGGGGGGCCCATGGTGAGGGGGCAGCCCTGAACCCCGTTGCTGGTACCCACAGCTGCCCATCTCACCCCGCCGCTCACCTCCTCCCTGCGGGCCACGTGGCAGATGTGCACGGGGCGCTGGTACAGCTGGGCCACCATCAGGACGGCAGCCACCGTCCGCCGCTCCGCGTGTGCCACGACGGGCAGGTGCCGCGGCCACTGCTCCAGGTGCTGGGGGGCACAGGGCTGGTGGGTGCCGGTGGCGGGACGCAGGTCCAGCCCCGTGCCAGCCCCTGCCCACGGGGGCTCACCTCCATCCACAGGGACACGTCGTCCAGCCGCAGGCAGGAGAAGGTGTCGTCCAGGTACAGCTTCAGCCCCGCGGCTGCCCCGGCCAGCGGCCCCAGCGAGCTGGCGTTCTCCGAGGAAGCCCCCAGGAAGAGGGCGAAGTCGCAGCGGGCACCGGCCTCGGCCAGCTGCAGGGCGGGAGGCGGTGGGTGCCAGGCTGGGGACGGCCCCGCCAGGGGCAGCGAGCGCGCCGCAGCCACTGTCACCGCAGCGCCCGGGGAGGGGATGTGGGCACGGGGCCAGGCAGCGGCAGCCCCTCACCTTCTGCGCCAGCGCAAAGGAGGTGGCGTCGGTGAGAGCGGGGCTGGTGTTGGGCATGGCACACACCATGGTGACACCCCCGGCCAGGGCGGCCGCTGTGCCCGACGCAAAGTCCTCCTTGTGGGTGCCGCCCGGCTCACGGAGGTGGACGTGGACGTCGATCAGGCCTGGGGAGTGGGGCAGGGTCAGCGTGGGCAGCCCCCAGCCTCAGGGGACAGAGGGCAGCCCGGCAGCGCAGGGAAACCTCTCCTCTCCCCACAGCACCCCCGGAGCCCCCAGCCCCCCCCAGCCCCGGCCCCACACACCAGGCAGGCGGATGAGCTTCTGGGACGTCACGCAGTCCACGTGCATCTTCAGCGGGGGGGCTGCCCCGATCTGCCCCAGAGCCTGCGGAGACGGCAGCCCTGAGTCGTGCAGGGACCCGGGCTCAGGGACACAGGGGATCCAAGCTCTGGGATGGGGCCAGGACTGCTCAAACTGCACCCCAAAAATGACCCTCCCACAGCACCGCCCATGCACAGCCCCCCCAGCAGGTCCTTCCTGCCCCAGCCCCCCTTTGCTCCCCCGTCCCTGGGTCCCCATGCGCCCCAGCCCACCTCCACGAAGAGCTTGGTGCACTTGATGTCGATGATGAGGGGCACGGAGTAGTCGACGGCCAGGCGCCGGGTGCGGTAGCCCTTGGTGACGAAGGAGGAGAGCCGGCGGCCCCCCGAGTTGCGCATGGAGAGGTTGATGACCATCTCGAAGTGGTTCTCGGCCAGGTAGTCCAGGATGCTGCGCTGCGTCTCCCGGGCACCAGCCTCGCTGCCGTCCGCCTCCTCGAAGTGCCAGTCCACGGCCATCACCTGCCGGCAGCCACGGCTGTCAGCGCCTGGCGCCTCCCCCAGGGGCCCCCGGCCCCCCGGCCACCAGCCCCACCTTGATGCCGTGCTCGGTGTAGAAGTCAGCGGTGCCGAGGCTGGCGTACAGCTTGTAGCCGAGGCTCTCCAGGGTCCGCACCGTGGGCAGCAGCTCGCTCTTGTTCTGCAACCACCCGGGGCTCGTCAGACGGCGCAGGGGTGACCCCGGCCCCCGCCCCGGCCCCACGCACCTTGTAGCTGCCGATGGTCAGCAGGATGTTTTTCTTGGGGATCTTGAAGCCAGTGCTGAGCATGGCCTTCAGGTAAGCCTCGCAGCGGTTCTCCCCGAAGCAGGCCACCTCCCCAGTGCTGGTCATCTCCACGCCCAGCACCACGTCAGCGCCCGCCAGGCGCGAGAAGGAGAACTGGGGCACCTGGGGGCAGGGGGCGCTCAGCATCCGCCCGGCCACATGCCCCAGCCCAGCCCCGCAGCCCCCGCTCACCTTGACACCCACGACGCCCGTGCCCGTCATCAGCCCCACGGGCTCCACATCCTCGCCCATGATCACCTGGGTGGCCAGAGCCACCAGATCCACCCCCAGGGTCTTGGAGACAAAGGGGAAGGAGCGGGAGACGCGGACGTTGCACTCGATCACCTTCAGCTGGTCGTCCTGAGGGAGAGGGGACGGCGTGAGGGATGTATGGGGACGCAGGGGGTCCCCTCCGCTGGCACCGTGCCAGCCCCCCCAGCCGAGGTACCTTGGCAATGAGCTGCAGGTTGAAGGGCCCGGTGACCTGCAGCTCCTGTCCCACAGCGTGGACGATGGCCTTGATGCGCTCCAGAGTTTTGGGGGTGATGTCCTGGGGGGGCGTCACCAGCGTGGCGTCACCCGAGTGCACCCCGGCGTTCTCCACGTGCTCTGAGATGGCAATGGCCACCACCACGCCATCACAGGCCACCGCGTCCACGTCGATCTCCTGCGAGCAGGAACACGGTCACGGCCCGGGCCAGGGTGGGGGTACAGGGTTCTCGTGGGGCACCGGGGCGCTGCGGGGCTGGAGCAGCCTCCTGGATGGACCTTGGCCTCCTGGATGAACTTGGAGATGACGACGGGCTGCTCCTTGGAAACGGCCACAGCATTGCTCAGGAACTTCTCCAGGTCGCTGTCCGAGTAGGCCACGTTCATGGCAGCGCCGCTCAGCACGTAGGAGGGGCGCACGACGCAGGGGTACCCCACCTTGCAGCAGAAGTGCTTGGCCGACTGCGGGAGAGACGGCACCCTCAGGGGACGAGCCGAGGGCCGGTCCCCGCTGGGGCAGCGCCATCACCCTCACCAGCCCTGCCATGCCCCCCACCTCCATGTTGGAGAGCTCCTTCCAGAGGGGCTGGCTGATGCCGATGGAGTCGAGCAGACGGGAGAACTTGAAGCGGTTCTCGGCCGAGTCGATGGCCTCCGGGGAGGTGCCCAGGACGCGGCACTGCTGGCGGTGCAGGGCCATGGCGATGTTGTTGGGCAGCTGCCCGCCCATGGACAGGATCACGCCCTCGGGGTTCTCCAGCTCGTAGATGTCCATCACCACCTGTGGCACCACGGCGGGCAGGGGGATGGCTGGGACAGGCAGCCCCCACGCTGCCCAGCCCCACGGCAGCCCCCAACGCTGCCCAGCCCCACGGCAGCCCCCACGCTGCCCAGCCCCACGGCAGCCCCCACGCTGCCCCAGCCCCACGGCAGCCCCCACGCTGCCCCAGCCCCACGGCGGGCACGGCCCCAGCCCCGCTCACCTCAAAGGAGATCTCGTCGAAGTAGAGACGATCGCACATGTCGTAGTCGGTGCTCACCGTCTCGGGGTTGTAGTTCACCATGATTGTCTTGAAGCCCATCTATTGCGGGGGTGAGGAGGTGAGGCTGAGGGCCCCCTGCGCCCCCCAGCTCCATCTCTGCCCAGGGACCCCCCACCCACCGAGGGCCCGGCTGACCTTGCGGAGCTCCTGGATGCAGCCCACGGCGCACCAGTCGAACTCGACGCTGCTGCCGATGCGGTAGACGCCGGAGCCGATGACCATGACGTGGGGCTCGCGGAAGGCCAGGTCGTGCTCGGTGCCGTTGTAGGTCAGGTACAGGTAATTGGTTTGTGCCGGCCACTCCGCCGCCACCGTGTCGATCTGCTTCACCACCGGCAGGATCTTCAGGTCGTGGCGCATCTTCCGCACGGCCAGCTCGGTGCTGCGGGGGGCAGTGTGAGCGCCGGGGCCGCCGGCCGGGGCGCAGAGCGGGGCCGCCCCCTCCCCGCGTTACCTGAGCACGGCCAGGGCCACCTGCTTGTCGGAGAACCCGAGCTGCTTGGCCCGCTGGAGCACGGCGGGCGGCATGGGGCTCTGCCCCTCGCGGTACGACTCCAGCAGCACCGCGTGGTCCGTGATGTTCTTCATCTTCTGCAAGAACCAGCGGTCGATCTTGGTCAGCTCGTAGAGCCGCTCAATGGAGTAGCCGGCCCGCAGCGCCGCCGCCAGCACGAAGATCCGCTTGTCCGTCGGCGTCTCCAGCTCCTGCAGGGCCGGGGCAGTGAGTGGGGCTTGGGGGGGGCAAACGGCCCCTTCCTCCCCAGGACGGTGCTGGCAACTCAGTCTGGTCCCCAGACCCCCCCGAGCCCCGGCGCTCACCACATCCGAGGCCGGCTTCACCGTGTGGTCAAAGCCCACGCAGTTCTCGTCCACCATCCGCAGCGCCTTCTGGAAAGCCTCCTCGAAGTTCCTCCCGATGGCCATGACCTCCCCTGGGGACGGGGCGGTGAGCGGCTGGACCCTGCGCCCCCCACGCTGCCCCCCAGCTCCCCGAGCTGTCCCCCACCCCTGCGCTCACCCACGCTCTTCATGGAGCTGCCGATCTCGGTGCTGACGCGCAGGAACTTGCTGAGGTCCCAGCGCGGGATCTTCACCACGCAGTAATCCAGGCTGGGCTCAAAGTTGGCCGTGGTGGAGTTGGTGACGGAGTTCCTGGGGAGGGGACAGGGGTCAGCGGCCAGGGGGGCACACGAGGCCAGCCGGAGCAGCGCCCCGTCCCGCACTGTGCGGTGCCGTACCTGAGCAGGGGCAGGGGGATGCCCAGGGCCAGCTTGGCAGCCACGTAGGCCAGTGGGTACCCGGTGGCCTTGCTGGCCAGGGCCGAGCTGCGGGAGAGCCGGGCGTTCACCTCGATGATGTAGTACTGCGGGCAGAGGCGGGAGGGTGAGCAGGGGGCACAGGGTCAGTGGGGGGCACAGGGTCAGTGGAGGGGGGCGCACAGGCCCCCATGGCACAGGGACAGGCATCACCCCATGCATCCCACTGCCCAGTGCTGGGCTGGCACCAAAGGGCCACTGCCCCCCCGAGGGCACAGATAAATAGCCATGGGGCCAAAGGTGAGGGCAGGGGGCGGGGGAAGGGGCAGAGACCCCCTCAGGATGGCACATGACACTGGGGAGGAGCAAAAGACCCAGCGCCCCGCTGTGCGCATGGGGGGCAGCTGAGCCCCGCTGTCCCCTGGGACGCCAGGCGCTGCACAGCCCCAGGGGGCATCACGGGGCCAGGCTGGCCAGGGGGGCACAGGGGAGCTGCAGTCCCAGCCCTTGGGGGGCTGCACCCACCTGCTCCGACTCGGGGTTCAGGGCGAACTGGATGTTGCACTCGCCCACGATGCCCAGGTGCCGCACCACCCCCAGCGCCGTGCGGCGCAGCAGGAAGAACTCGGTGGCACTGAGGGTCTGGCTGGGGGCCACCACGATGGACTCGCCCGTGTGGATCCCCAGTGGGTCCAGGTTCTCCATGTTGCACACCTGAGAGCAGGGGGTGTCACCATGGGATGGAGGGTCCCAACCACCCCACGGGCTGTGGGGGTCCCAACCACCCCACGGGCTGCCCACGCATGCTCCTGGCTGGGTCCTTCCTGGCTCCCACCGCCTCCTCCCCTGCCTGTGGGACCCCAAGGACACCCCCACCTATTGCAGCCCCCCCAGAGCACCAGGGGCACAGGGGGTCTGGCTCAAGGGGTGCAGCTCCCAGTGGCACACAGCAGCCGTGCTGGCACCACGGAAGAGACTGGGAAGCCCTCCCTGGGGATGGGGTCCAGCGGGAGCCCCCCCACCCCATACCGTCACGCAGTTGTCGTAGGCATCCCGCACCACCTCGTACTCGATCTCCTTCCAGCCCTTCAGGGACTTGTCCACCAGGACCTGGGAGGTGTGGGTGAAGGCCTGGCTCACCAGTGCCACCAGTTCCTCCCGGCTGTTGGCAAAGCCAGAGCCCAGGCCCCCGAGGGCGTAGGCGGAGCGCACCAGCACTGGGTACCCCAACCGCTCGGCCGCCGCCTGCGCCTGTGGAGAGTAACGAGGTCAGAGTGGGACGGGGAGGACAGCACCATGCCCAGAACCTGCCCCCCGCCGCCCCCCACCCACCCCGTCCCACCCCGGACCTGCTCCAGGGACGCAGCGGCCTCGCTGGGCGCCACGTGCTCCCCAATCTCCTCCATCTTCTCCACGAAGACCTTGCGATCCTCCGTCATCTCGATGGAGGCGACGGGGGTGCCCAGCACGCGCACGTGGTACCGCTCCAGCACGCCCGCCTTGGTCAGCTCCACGCCACAGTTGAGGGCCGTCTGTCCCCCGAAGGTCAGCAGCACCCCGTCGGGGCGCTCGTTCCGGATCACCTGGGGGGCACGGGGCGGTGGGGCAGGGACCCACAGAACGCATCCTGCGCCCTCCAGGTGCCACCGTGCCTGTGCTGCCCCCCCCAAACACCCCTCCGCCACCCCAGACACCCTCTTACCCCCCAGCCCTGCCATCCCTGAGCCCTCCATGCCGCCCCCTCGCAGCCGGCGCCCTGGGGTGCTCACCTGGGTGACGTACTCGGGGGTGATGGGGAGGAAGTAGACCTTGTCCGCCAGCCCCTTGGAGGTCTGCACCGTGGCGATGTTGGGGTTGATCAGCACCGTCTGGATGTTCTCCTCCTTCAGCGCCTTGATGGCCTTATGGGGAGCAGGGGGGTCACGGCTGGCGGCCCCCACTCCCCCAGTGACCCCCCGTGTCCCTGGGGTGGGCGCTCACCTGCGATCCCGAGTAGTCGAACTCTCCCGCCTGCCCGATGGAGAGCCCTCCGGAGCCCAGGATCAGCACCTTGCGGGGCCGGGCCGCGTCCTGCACCCCCACCGGGGCCGCCTCGTAGCTCAGCCAGTCCTGCAGGCGCTCCCGCACTGGGGGGACGGGTCACACTGGGCCACACACACCCCTGTGCGCAGCCCCTGTCCCACGCTCCTGCCCACGGCCCCCCCTCCCACCCTGCACTCACCCGTCCGGGCGCTGCCGTTGCCACTCCGCAGGTCCCGTGCCGCATCCACAAAGACGTCAAAGAGCCCCTCCAGGTCCATGGGGCCAGCGCGGTGCTCAGGGTGAAACTGGACACTGCAGGGAGGGGGGTCAGGCAGGGCACAGCCCCACAGCCCCCTGGATCCCACAGCCCCCCCAGCCCCGACCCTGCACCCACCTGAAGAAAGGTTTGTGCTGGTGGACGAGGCCCTCGTTGGAGCTGTCGTTGGCGTTGGTGAAGAGCGGGGCCCAGCCGGGCGGCAGGCTGCTCGCCTCCACCGCGAAGCCGTGGTTCTGCGCCGTCATGAAGCAGCGCCGCGTCTCCTCGTGCAGGCACGGCTGGTTGTGCCCGCGGTTCCCGTACCTGGGGCGGCGGGATGGGTGTCAGGCAGCCCCAGGAAGCAGGGACCCGAGGGAGACCCCCACCCTGGACCCCTACTCACTTCATCTTGTAGGTGCGGGCGCCGAGCGCCAGGGCGAGCAGCTGGTGGCCCAGGCAGATCCCGAAGATGGGCTTGGGCTGGGGCGCCTGCAGCACGCGGCGCAGGCTGGCCACCGTCTGCTGGCAGAGCTGCGGGTCCCCGGGGCCGTTGCTGATGAACAGCCCATCAAAGTCTGTGCCCAGACAGCAGCGGGGTCAGAGTGGGCCCCCCCAAGGTCACAGCAGGACCCCTGGCTATCAGCAGCCTAGCAGCGAGGCACCCCAAGTCCACAGCCCCTGCCACCCCAGCAGGGTCACACCGAGGTGCCCTGAACCCACAGCCCCCATCCTGGTGGCAGCAAGGCCCCCCCCAGTCCCCCCACTAGGGCACTCTGATGCCACAAAACCGGGCCACTCATCCCAATCACCCCAAGCCCACGCTCCCCCATCCCTGCAGGGTCACACTGAGTGTCCCAAGGCCCCAGGAAGGACATCAAGGCCCCCTGACCCCCCAGCACAGAGCAGGACACAATTCCCTGCTCCCCCCACCACTGGCCAAGGAGAAACCCCCTGTCCCAGGCCCCATCCCCTGCCCCTCGGCAGGGCCCCGGGTGGCCCCTGGCCACTGCCACCCCACCTGCGGTGTCCAGCGGATGGTCCCAGGGCACCACGGTGACGGCCGCCCCCCGCTCGCACAGGCACCGCACCTGGTTGTACTTGAGGCCGCAGTCGACGGCCGTGATGCGCAGCGCCCCGCCGGGGTTGAACACTCGGGGCACCTGCGGGGGGTGAGCGTGGGGTCCCAGCGGATCCACCCGGCCCCCCAGACTGGGACCATCCCTCTGTGGCCCCAGCTGCCCCCCAGCCCAGTGCCAGTCCCCTCTGTCTCCCAGTCCCCCCCATGCCCCCAGCCCACCTTCAGCGACACCTCCTGCACCAGGTGCCGTTTGTTGGGGTCGTCAAAGCAGAGGCTCTCCTCGGGGGTCCCGTCCGGCACCAGCTTCCCCAGCAGCGTCCCCTCCTCCCGGATCTTCTTCGTCAGGGCCCGAGTGTCCACTCCTGCAGGCGGGCGGTGACATAGCGCCCCACGGCCCCCCACCCTGGGCAGGGCCCCATGTCCCAGCGACATCATTGCCCCCAGACACCAACACCGGGGTGACCCCAGGGGTACAAATCCCAATGCAGAGCCAGGCCTGCCCCCCCCCAGGGCTGCACCCCCTCAGCTGCCCCACAGCCACCCTGCGCCCCGTGGCCCCCCCAGCCCCACCTTGCAGCCCGGGGACGTTCTGCTCCTTCAGCCACTGGTCAAGGGACTGGGAGGCGCTCCAGTGGCTGGGGGTCTCCGAGCACTCGCCCACCACCAGCGCTGCCACGTGGATCTTGCTGGACTCGAACCACTGCGGGGCCAGGGGGTGAGCATGGCCCCCCAGCCTGCGAAAGGCCCCGTGCACCCCTCAGGTGCCCGTCCCGGCTGTGCCATGGGGCCCAGTGGGACGGCTGCAGCCCTGGGCAGGGGGAGCCCTGTGGGACAGGGACCCCCGTCCTGCCCTCTGCTGCCATCGCCCCATGGTGGGCTGCCACCGCCCCTGCCCCCAGCCCTGCAATGGAGGATCCGTCCAGCCGCGCCCCCCGCACTGGGAGCCCCAGGATGGGGTGCCCAGGCCCCAGGACCACAGCCCCCTCCCCAGGGGCCAGCACCGCGGGACCCCTCAGCCTGGCACAGCCGCAGCAGGGACCGGCACGCACGGCTGCCCCAGGGACCCCCCGCCAGTCCTGCCCCGTGGGCCGGGGCTCCGGTCACTGGGAGCAGGGCCCGTGGGGCTGCAGCGGGGCTGGGGGCGGGCAGAGGAGCCCCCAAGGGCCGGGGCGGGGAGGCCCCGCACGGCGCTGCGGGGACCTGGACTCTGCCCCGGGACGGGCGGCGCAGAGCTGGGGGCCGGGGAGGGGTCCGGAGCCTCGAGCCACAGCAGGGGCTGCTCTAAGATGCATCGGTGCCCCTCGTCCTGCGCGGCTGGGACCCTTGCGCTGGGGGACACACAGCCCTGCGCCCCATGTGCTGTGAGGGCACCCCAACCCCAGTGCACGGGGTGTCCCCCCGCCCAGCCCCTCCCGGGAGCACCCCGGGGCCCCACTGCTGGCACCGGGCCCGGTGGCATCGGGGGCGAGGCTCCGCCTGCTGCCACTGGCACACCCCGCCTGGCGCCCTGCGCCGGGCCGCCGCGTCTGGGGGCTCCGGGCGATGCAAGGGCACCGCTGCTGGCACCCACCGCCCGCTCCGCCGCCCCGGTGCCCCTCACCCTGCTGAGGCCGAGGGGGTCAGTCTCATCCCGGGGGACCCCGTAGTTGCCGACGAGCGGGTAGGTGAGCACCAGGATCTGCGCCGCGTAGGAGGGGTCGGTGAGGGCCTCGGGGTACCCCACCATGCCGGTCTGGAAGACTGCGAGCGCGGGGAGGGGCTGGGATGGAGCATCCCGGCCGCCCCCCGAGCAGCGTCACGGCGGGGCGCCGAGTAAAGGGGATCCCCGCACCGGGCCGGACCCTCCATCCCCCTCCCCTCCCGCCGGGCTCGGGCCGCCCCCCGACATCCGCCTCTGTCCTGGACCTGCTCCCGGTCCGGCCCCGCCCGCCGCACTCACCCACTTCCCCGGCGGCAGCGGTCCCCGCGGCCCCGAAGGGGCGGCCCCGCAGCACCGACCCGTCCTGCAGCACCAGGCGGCCCATGGCGGCTCCACGTGCGCGCCGGCGGCTCCGCGGCGGCGGCGACCGAGCCTGGCGGCGGCGGGAGGATCCGGGGCGGGGCCGGGGCGGGCAGGGACAGCCCCCGGGGCGGGCAGAGGCGGTGGCAGCACCTGGGGCACCGCCCGCAAGCCCGGCAGGGGAGAGGGCTGCGGGGCAGCGCCGAGCGGGCAGCGGGCGCTGGGAAAGCACCGCCTGCAGCGAGCGGGGGCCGCCGGCGGGAACGCGGGGACCGGGGAGAGACAAAATCGGGGACGGAGACCGGTCATAGAGAGGAAAACGCTGAGGCATCAACTGAGAGTCTATTCTTTGCACCGCGAAACCAGGGGAGAGCGCGAACGCAGTCCCCCACTACCACAAATTATGCAGTCGAGTTTCCCGCATTTGGGGAAATCGCAGGGGTCAGCACACCCGGAGTGCAGGGGATGAGCCTCGCCCTGGGAAAACCACCTGCCTGATCATGGTGTCTCCCCTGCCAGGTAAGTATGAGCACAACCCCCGCGCCCCGCCGGCACACGCCGCCGCACGCACACTTAGCACACGGACACCGCACACCGGCCCCCGACACGGCCCCGACACCGCACAGCGCCCCGCGCCCCACGGCTCGGCCCCGCGCAGCGCCCGCACAGCGCGCCCACGCCCGTGGCCGGCGTCGTGTTGGTGGCGTGGGAGCGTCCCGTGATGCCGCGCGGTGTCTGATCTGCATGGCCCCTTCCCCGCCTGACCCCGCCCCCTCCAGCGCCACCAGGCGGTTGCGCCGCACTGCCCCGCCCCCCCACGGGCGATAGTCGCGACAGCGCTCGGGAGTCGCCGCTCCGGATCTGCCCGCAGCGCCGGCGGCCCCGCGGGGTGGGCAGGGAGGCGCTGGCGAAGCCCGAGCACCGCAGGGAGCGTGCAGAGGGTGCAGCCGGGACGGGTGACGGGGCAGCGGGCACAGCCGAGCCCTGGGGGCGGTCCCCGCCGCAGCGGAGCGCCCCGGGGTGCTGTCACCGGGACCTGGGGACGTGGGGTCAGAGCAGAGGCCCTGGGTACCCGCATCGCCCCGGGTTGGGGTCCCAGCGCCCGGGAAGAGGCTGTGCCTGGCCGGGGTGGAGGGGCCGGAGCCGCAGGAACAGCCCCCGGCCGGGAGCGGAGCCACCGGGAGGCCGCCACGGCACCGCACCCCGGGACCGCGGGACCTCCCTCCGGGCAGCCCGAGGGCCCGCTGGGCTCGGCGGGACAGCGGCACCGCGGGGCACACGGCGAGGGGAAGGAAAGCGAGGGGATGCGGCAGCGGTGGGAGGGGCGGGCCTGACCCCGCCGCCGGGTCCCGCCTGCACCGCCCCGAGGGGGAGTGGGCGGGGCTTGGGGGCGGGGCCATGCAGAGCGCGCCGCTGCCGGCGGAGCCTCTGCCAGGGAAGGGGCGTGGCCTCGCGGGAGAGGGCGTGTCCATGCAGATCAGACACCGCGCGGCATCACGGGACGCTCCCACGCCAACAACACGGGCCGGCCACGGGCGTGGGCGCGCTGTGCGGGCGCTGCGCGGGGCCGAGCCGTGGGGCGCGGGGCGCTGTGCGGTGTCAGGGCCGTGTCGGGGGCCGGTGTGCGGTGTCCGTGTGCTGAGTGTGCGTGCGGCGGCGTGCGGCGGCGGGGCGCGGGGGTTGTGTTCATACTTACCTGGCAGGGGAGACACCATGATCAGGCAGGTGGTTTTCCCAGGGCGAGGCTCATCCCCTGCACTCCGGGTGTGCTGACCCCTGCGATTTCCCCAAATGCGGGAAACTCGACTGCATAATTTGTGGTAGTGGGGGACTGCGTTCGCGCTCTCCCCTGGTTTTGTGGTCACAAAGACAGATGTGGGAGTCAATGCCGGGGTACGGTTCCCCGCGGTAACGGTGCCCGGGGCGGTACCGGTTCCTGGGGAGAGCTGCGCGCCGGCCCGTGCTGCCTCGGTGAGCTGTGGCGGTTCGGCACCCGAACCTTCCCCCCCCGGTGCTGCAGCCCCTCACGGGTCGCTCCCCACGCTCCCGCCGTCGTGTCCCGTGTCCCCTCCCCATTGGGGTCCGCACCCAGTGATGTTCAGCCGCCCCCTCCCCAGCCCCCCCACAGCCCCCCCACAGCCCCCCCACGCCCAGGCACGACACCGTTTTTACCACACGAGTTTATTTTAAATAAAACTTAACCACAGATGCAGGCTTTGCGACCGGAGTGATGGACCAGACAAGCGATGCGACGGGGAGATGATGGCCAGGGCAGGTAGGGTGCTGGAGACCCCCCCCCGGCCCAACCCCGGGGGTCCACAGTGGCCGTGGGTGAGGGGAGGGGTCCCGCGGCGGGGAGAGAGGTGCCACCATCCCCACGCTGCAGAGGTGGCCACTCTGGGGCTTCTTTCCCGCCTTTCCCGGGACCCCAAAGCATCACCTCCCTCCTCCGCGCCGCGGCCCTGACCCCTGCGCAGGGGTCCCGGGCTCCAGCCTCCATCCCCGGGGCTGGCACGGTGCGGGCATCACCTGCTCCCCCCAACCCCCCCCCAGGCCTCGGTCGTTCCCTCCGGCTCTCACGCAGCGGGGCAGGCAGGGGCACCGGGGCGGCTGCAGCGCTCACACCGGAGGGGACAACGGAAATAAATACGGGGTGAGGGTGGCGAGAGCCGTGCCCAACCCCCCGAGCCCCCAGCATAGGGACAGCCGTGCTCCTCGCTGGGTGGGCACTGGTTTGTTATGGAGAGTGGCTTCCCACCGGAGGCGGCGATGGCGTGTGACGGTGCAGGGCGAGGCACACAGGCTCAGACCTCGAATGTCTATGGTGGGGGGCGGCGCGGGGCGCGGGAGCGTGCCGGGGGGGCTAGTACTCGTCCTGGTCCTCTGGCTGCTGCTCCTCCAGCTCGTCGTCCTCCGGCGGGGCGAAGCCCTCCTGGGGTTGGCGGGGGGGGACATGGGTGGCCGTCAGCCTGGGCATGGCGTGGGGTGGGTGCTGCCCAAACCGCACTCCCAGGGATCCCGGGGGTGCCGGGGGGGTGGCAGCGGTGCCCGGCGCTCACCTCGGTGGCGTAGAGGACGCTGACGATGCCGGTGATGATGGGGCTGTTCTCGTTCTCGTGCTCCTGGCAGATGAGCTCGATGTCCCGCAGTTTGCTGAAGTAGAAATCCCGCTCCTTCTCCAGCCCGTCCACCGTCAGCTTCAGGTCCATCAGCTGCGGGGAGGGGGGGCAGGGCCTTTCAGCCGCTCGGTGCCCCCCCGGCCGTGCCAGCAGCGGGCAGGGGTCCTGCCTTACCTGCTGGTTGAGCTCCAGGATCTGCGCGTCGGCCTCGGTGCCCCCGTTGCGGGCGGCGGGGGAGTTTTTCCGGAGGATGCTGCTGGGGACGTTGCTGAGGCGCGCGGGGTTCGGGGGGTTCTTGGGGCCCGTGGGGGAGGTCCTCTGGGGGACTTGATGGCAGATGGTGACCAATGGGTTAATGCCAACCTTGGAGGGGGCACCAGCAGGACCCCCCCCCCGCATTGTGCGGAGCAGCACGGGCAGGCAGAGCACTTGGGGAGCCGTGACTGTCCTGCCTTCATCCTCCTCCCCTGCCTCAGTTTCCCCTAGTAGATCTCCCCCCCAGCCCCCTCAAGGGGAGGCCTGGAGGGGCTTGCTGTGGGTTGGGGGGGTCCAGCCCTTGAGATGCTCCCGTGGGGCTGGCACATGGAGCCCACGATGCCCACGGAGCATCGCCCATGCCCGGGGCTGGCATGGCACGGGGGGGACAGCACGGGGGGGGTCAAACCCTGCAGGCAGCGGAGCGGGGCGCAGGCAGGGGCTGAGGGGGGGCCGCCTGGCCGCAATGCGGGGTGCAGGACGGGGGGGGTGGCGCTCGCCGGACATTACCTGCAGTGCCAATGGGTTTCTTGTGTTTGTTGAAGATGTGATCACCTGGGTTTGGGGGGGGCGCCATGTCCTGGCCCTGCCGCGCCAGCACCGGGTTGTACTCCTTCCCGTCGTAGTTAGCGTCGAAAAACTTCTTAAACCACTGGATGAACTCAAAGTTATCCTGGAATTTCCCCTTCACCAGCCTCTCCACCGCGATGATCTGTGGGGCCACACGCACACACACACAGGGAGGGGTTGGCACGGCCCCCACCCTGCTGTGACCCCCCCAAATCCTCTCTGTGGCCTTACTTTATCCACTCCCATCTTCTTGAAGGCGGCCTGCAGCACCTTGAAGTTGTGGATGTACTCGTGCTCCAGCTTGGCCTGGAACTTCACCTTCCGCAGGTGGACGCAGCCGGGGAACAGCATATCCATGAACTGGCAATAGGCAGCGCCTGCGCCGGGCCGGCACCGCGGTGTCAGGGCCGGGGGACACCAGTGACACCCCCCCTGGCGTGTGTGTCCCCCTCACCTGAGCAGAGCTGCTCGATCTTGGTGTAGCTGAGCTGGAGGGAGTCGTTGACCCAGGCCAGCATGTCGTGGCGGCTCAGGTTCTCGCTGGTCACCGACGTCGAGTACACGTTGACGGCCATGCCCCAGCTGCAGAGAGATGGGGGTCACCCCGGTGTGCCCCCCTCCCGGTGTGCCCCCTCCTGCCTCCATGTACCCCCCAGCCCAGCCTCACACCAGTGCTGCCAGGACTTGGGGTGCCCATCCCACCTGGGCTCCAGCACTGGGGGACGCCACGGTGCACCCTATGGGACCCCCCCACCCTGGCTCTGCCCCCCAGGTATGGCAGGAGTGCCGAATGGGGGGGGCACGAGGGTCCCACCCAGCCAGGCAGACCCCAGCATGCAGTTAATGGGATGGGGGTCCCAGGCACCGCCGAGGGCACTGCTCCTGTGCCAGGGCACAGCTCCTTCCCTGTGCATGGCCACAGGGCTGCTGGGGGCCCATAAGCAGCTTATGGCACCGGCCCCCCCCGCAGCCCTCGGCCCCCCGCAGCCCTCGGCCCCCCCAGCCCTGGGTGGCCGCCTAATCTGCCGGGGCTGGGATCGGGGTCTGATGGAGCCAGGCTTAGAGGGGCAACATCTGCCGGGGGCACAGCTGCCAGATGGGGGGGGCTCCCAGATAGGGGGGGGCGCTGCCCGGGCACCACCGGAGAGGAGACCCCGCAGCCATGGCCCAGAGCTGGGCGGGGGGGGGTTACCGGGGGGGCACCGAGACGCCGTCCCACCAAAGGCACTGGAGAAGGGACTGCCCCTGCTGGGACAGCAGGGCCCACCTCCCCGAGGGGGGGTCCCATCCCACCCCGTCCCCCCCCGCACAGCAGCGTTAATCCGCTTCCCCTCGCCCAGGGGCTCAGCCCCAGCTGCCAGCCGGGGGGGGCAGCCCCCCTCACCCCCCCCACCCCCCCCAGCGCGTGCGGCCGGCGAGGGGGGGCACTGCCCGCACCACGGCTGCACCCCGGGGCTGGGGGGGACCCCGTGCCGGACCCCCGGTGGCCCCCGCACACCGGGTGGGGGGGCCGCGGGGTGCTGCATCACAGAGCCCCCCCGCGGCCGTGACTCAGCAGCGGCGACACCGGCACAGCCACGCGCTCCCCCCCGCGCCCCCTCCCACCCTGCGTGCTGCCACGGCGTGGTGGCACCGGCCGCAGCGCCCGGCCCCGCAGCCAGGGCCGAGGGGCGCCGTGGGGGTGCGGCGGGGGTCCCCCGCCCCCGCAGCTGAGTCACGCGCGGCGCAGAGCCAGGGCCACGCGCACTGCGGAGCGGCCCCGCGGCACAGCCGGGAACGCGACAGCGCTGCCAGCCTGGCACGGGGCACCCCGACCCCGCTCCGGCACCGGAGCGGCCGGTGCCACCGGCGCTGCAAGGGGACGCGGGCTGGGGCACGCGGTGCCACCCTGGGCAGTGCCGCAGCGCCGAGCACGCCCTGGCATAATGACAGGGAAGCCGAGGCTTGTGCCCGCCGCAGGGACGCGGCCGCAGCCTGGAGCAGCGCCAGGGCGATGCCACCGCGTCCCCGCGGGCGCAGGGTGCCAGGGCTGTGCCCAGCCGGCCGTGCGCAGGGGGCAGGGGACGCTGAGCGCTGCAGTTTCATTGTGTGGGCACCGCGAGGCCCAGCGGCGGACACAGCACCGGGCACGGGTCCCTGCCCCCTGTGCCAGCGACGCCGCGGCAGCGGGCACCGGCGTGCCCCCCGCCGGCTGCAGCCAAACCCAGGCAGAGGAGAACGAGGCCACGCCGGTGGTGCCAGCGCCGGCTGCCAAGGCCACGCAGGGGCTGTGGGTCGGTGCCGGCCCGGTGGCACCGTGGTGCCAGGGCGAGCTGGGTTGGTACGACTGGCGGCTGCTATTTTAGGAGCCGCGCCGGTGGCTTCTCAAGTGACAAATACACGAGGGGGTGGCAGACAACCTGGCATGGAGCCGCGCGGTGCTGCTGGGTGATCCCGCAGGGTGGCCCAGGCGCTGGCAGGGGTGGCCACTCACCCCTGTCCCCCCAGTGCCATGTCCCCTGACCCCAAGGACCATCCCCGCACCGTGCCACACACTGTGGGCTCATAGCAGTGCTGGGGACATGGGGAGGGTGGCACGGTGGCGGGACCCCCGCCTGTGCCCCCAGCACCACACTGTCCACTGTGTCCCTCAACACCCAGCGCCTGTTGGTGGTGCCAACCGGGTGTCACCAGAGCCAGCGCTGGCACGGCCACCTGTTGGTACCCCGTGGCCACCACAGGTCGGTGCCACGGGCAAGCAGCCCCTTGAGGACAGACCCCATCCCACGCCACGTCCCCCTATGATGGGAGGGAGCCACCGTGGTGGCGCACAATGTCCCCAGGGTGGCACTGGGGGGGTCTCAGGGTGGCACTGGGGACCTATGCAGTAAGAAGGTCACCGGCAGACAGGGCTCGGTGTCCCCCAGGGATGGCACCGTGTCCCCCCCATCCCAACATGCACACCGGAGCGGGCACCGTTCAATTCCGGCGCTGCCGCGCTGCCCGTGCCACGCTGGGCCCCGGTGTGGCACCGTGCCGGAGCCACCGCCGCCGTGTCACCGTGAGGACCGGGGACGGGAACGCGTCACATTTCCGCAGTCACCGCTCCGGCCAAGCCGGTGCCAGCGAGCCTCTGCCACCTGTCCCGGGAGCATCACCCCGCACCGGCGCCAACCGGTGAGCTGGGCCCGGTGGGACCCGCTGAGCCCGGCGGTGTCCCCGGGTGATGCCCGGTAACCGGCGGTGATATCTGGTTAACCAGCAGTGACACCGGGGAACCGGCGGTGATGCCCGGTGCCGGGACTACAGCTCCCGGCGTGCCGTGCCGTACCGTGCCGTGCCGTGCCGTGCCGTACCGGGGCCGCGGCCCTGCCGGCGGCCGCCGCTGAGTCAGGCCGGACCCCTCCGCCGCCCCCGGCCCCGCGGGACCCCCGGCCCCGTCCGCTCCATCACCCCCCGGCACCCCCCGGCCCCGACCGCTCCATCCCCGGGCCCCCCCCACCTGTCACGACAGCTCCGTCACCGCGGACGCCGGGGACACACCGGAGGACACCGGACGGACACCCGCCCCCCGCTCCAGTGGCAGTCCCGGTGCCGGCCCGCACTCACCGCGCTCGGGCCGCGGCCGCTGCGGCCGCCGCTCCGTCCCCTCCGCACCGCGCCGGGCTCGCCGGGACCGGGCCGGGACTCACCGGGCCGACTGCGCATGCGCCGCCGCCGCCACCGCCCCCCCCGCCGGCGGGACCGGCCTCCGCTCCGCCCCGCCCCCCGCCGCCACGGCAACGGCGGCCGCCGCCCCCCACAGCGCCCCCTGGCGGCCAGCGGTGACCTCCGGCACCCCCCATGTCCCCAAAACCCCGTGTCCCCTTCCCCACATCCCTGTCCCCCCATGTCCCCCCATCCCTGTGGGTCCCCCTGTGTCCCCACACCCCTGTGTGTCCCTGTCCCCACATCCCTGTCCCCCCGTGTCCCCCCATGTCCCCTCATCCCTGTGTGTCCCTGTGTCCCCACACCCCTGTGTGTCCCCCTGTCCCCACATCCCTGTCCCACTCCATGTCCCCCCCATCCCCGTGTGTCCCCGTCCCCACATCCCTGTCCCCCCATGTCCCCACATCCCTGTCCCGCCATGTCCCCCCATGTCCCCACATCCCCGTGTGTCCCCCTTTCCCTGCATCCCTGTCCCCCTCCATGTCCCCCCATCCCCGTGTGTCCCCGTCCCCACATCCCTGTCCCCCCCATGTCCCCATATCCCTGTCCCCCACCATGTTCCTCCATGTCCCCCCATCCCCGTGTGTCCCCGTCCCCACATCCCTGTCCCCCCATGTCCCCCCATCCCCGTGTGTCCTCCTGTGTCCCCACATCCCCGTTTGTCCCCCTGTGTCCCCACATCTCCATGTTTCCCCACATCCCCATACCCCTGTGTCCCCATATGTCCCCCTGTGTCCCCACCCCCCTGTGTGTCCCCATGCTCCCACATCCCCGGGTGTGTCCCCACACCCATACGTGCTGTGCTGGGGCTCCCACCCCCCCGCTGCCCCCCAGCCACGCTCGGGGGGGGGCTGAGCCCCCGCCCTGGGGGCTCTGTCACACGGGGGGGGACATGGGACGGTCGCCAGTGGAGCCGGGGTGACTGCAGTGAGAACGGTCTTTAATGAGCAAACAGAAACGCACTGCCGGTTCCTAACCGGCCACAAGGACACTACCGGGGGCCAGGGGACCCCCCGGGCCCCCTACACCCTCAGGGACCCCCAGGGGAGCGGTGCACAAGGGACAACTCACATCGGACACCTGGGGGGGACGGGGCGCCCCATAGCACCAGTGGGGGGGCCCTGGGGGGGACATGGGGACCCCCACGTGCACCCCTACCACCGGGGTCCCCAGGGCCCCCGGTAACCGTCGTGCATGGAGGGATGGGGACGTGTCTGCACGCACACGGACACCTGGCGGGGAGATCACGTGTGCACACGCGTGTGCAACAGGCACCTCGCTCAGACCGGGCACGGGATGACACGCGTGTGCACACACGTGGCAGTGAGGAGCCTTATGGCACCTGGCATAGCGGGATGCACACACGTGTGCAATGAACATCTCACCGTGACCGTGCCCGGCGTGCCACACGTGCACACAGATGGCAGCGAGGAGCCTGCCGGCGTGGTAGGATGCACATATGTGTGCACGTGTGTGCCATGAACATCCCACTGAGACCGCGCACCGGCTGGCACATGCGTGTGCACACGTGGCAGAGAATGGTCTGCTGGCCCCTTGCCCGGTGGGATTCACACGCGTGTGCACACGTGTGCTGGCAGGCAGCTGCTGGTACCGTGCTCGAGCAAGCGTGTGCGTGCGCCCCGCATGAGCTGGGGGGGTGCGGGGGGTGCGGGGGGGGTGTGGGGTGTCCCTGTGTGTCCCCGTGTGTCCCCTAACGCTAGTGACACAAACCACTTCGAGTACCTCCACGTGATGCACAAACAACTCACACTCACGGACCCAAACCCCACGTGCAAACGGAGAGGGGCTGGGGAGCCCCCGTCCCCCCCGCCCCTGGCACGGCTGCCACCGCTGGCACGGCCCCGCGGGGCCAGGTGGGCACCGGAGCCGGGGTCCCGTGGGGCGGGGGGTGCCAGCGCCTGGTCCTCAGTTGGGGGACAGGTCCCCGGCTCTACCAGATGCCACTGGAGCGGCCCCCGGGGGGGGCGAGGATCCGGGCCGAGGCTCGCTTCGGGACATGGTCATCGATCTGAGAACCTGCGGGGAGACGCGCGGGCATCAGGGCTGGCACTGCCAGGGCGAGCGCCCCATGGCCACCCTGGCACCGCCACGGGGTCCTGGCACCGCCACGGGGTCCCGCCCCCCCCGCCGTGGGGACAGGGGGTGCTCTGTGTGTCCCCACTGCCCGCAGCCCCGCTCCTGCCCCAGCCCGGCGTGCAGCCCGGTGCCGTCCAGCGCAGGGCAGTGTCACGGTGGCTGCGGGGTGGCACAGCGGGCACCACCTGGCACTGCGGGGACGTCCCCCTTCCCTCTGCTCCTGCTCCTGGGGACGAAAGCGGCCACACGCCCGCGCTGGCTCAGTCCTGCCACCCCCGCTGCCCCCCGCCTGGCACAGACCCCCGCCTGGCACAGACCCCCGCCTGGCACAGCCACGTGGTGGATGGCACGTGGAGGGATGGGTGAGGGCTGGCAGGGCTGTGGCATGGGGACAGGGAGAGGGATGGGATGGGGCTGGGGTCGGCTCCCTACACTGCCACCAGGGCGATGCAGCCCCCTGTGCCATCCCTGGGGTGGCACGCTGGAGTGGCGGGCATCTGGCGGTGCCAGAGAGCCACCAGGGATGCCATTGACCCTGGGGGCTGCCACCGATCCCAGGGGGCTGCCAGGCCCCTGGCTGCGCCCCGCTCTTACCAGAGAGGCTGAAGCTGGACTCGTGGAGGTCCCTCATGCCCCCGTGGCGCGTGGCGGGCCGGGTGGGCGTATCGGCCAGGGGGGTCCCCGTCTCTTTTTTCCCAGCATGCACCGCCACGGCCACGTCCCCCAGGTAGGGGGTGCGATCCACGGCCCGCAGCTTCCCGCTCTGCCGAGGGAGAGAGCAGAGACAGTGTCACCCCCCAGGGCACCGTGCCACGGCGGGTGGGGGGCGACACCCACGGGGGGAGCGGGGTTCGGGGGTGCCACTGCCTACAGCGGGGTGCAGAGCAGCCGGGGGTGGGGGGAGGGAAGGGGGATGGAGGGGGGCTGTGGTGTGGGGAGGGGTCTCCCCATGCAGGAGGTGCCAGCGCGGGGTGGTGCCAGGGCAGGAGCAGGGGCTGGGGGAGGCGGTGACCCCAGTGGCGCAGCCCCTTGCCCCCATCCCCCTGGCGATGCCAAGCTGACCCCCCCGCAGCGGCGAGGCACAGGCGGGTGCCCAGAGCAGCCCACGCAAGCAGGTGATGATGCCCTGTGCCCCCCCAGGGGTCCGTACCCCCCACCCCAGCACTGGGCATCACCTCCCAGCTCCCCAGGATGGCACCAGACCCCCCAGCCACCCCCTTCTCTCACAGCATCACCACCGTGCTGAGCCCCCCAGCGCGTCCCCCCCCCGGTGAAATGCACAGGGCGTCCCCAACACTGGGGTCTGCCGGAGCCCCCAGGTGTCAAGGGACAG
The DNA here is from genome assembly GCA_028020825.1 of Podargus strigoides. Classification (NCBI taxonomy): domain Eukaryota; kingdom Metazoa; phylum Chordata; class Aves; order Caprimulgiformes; family Podargidae; genus Podargus; species Podargus strigoides. The sequence continues at coordinate 338,556 of CM051619.1, forward strand.
CCCTGGGGACGCAGAGAGGGACGACGGGGCGGTGGCTATGCCCTGTGCCTGCAGTGGGTCGGTGATGGGGTGCAGGGGCAGCGCTGCGGGATGGGGCACCGGGGAGAGGCAAGGAGGAGCCCAGGGGGACAATGTGCCCCAGGGTCCCCTCCTGTCCCAGCCATGCCTGTCCCTGCCCCAGTGCATGTGGGGCCACCGTGAGCTGAGGGACTGTCCCCAAACCCTCTGCATCGGTGGCACACAGGCAAGGGTCAAGGGGAGGGCAGAGCTGGGGGGTCCTCCATCGTACACCCACCCACAGGGACCCCTGGCCGGGCACTGCCCTGTCCCCACCACACAACACCCCAGGGTGGTACCGACCATGGCACAGCCTGGCACCGGGGTGGCACAGACTCGTCCTCCCAGCACCGGCAGCACCGACCCATGCCACTGGGACCCCTGCGGCCACCGCCTCCCGTGCCCCCTGGCACAGCCCTGGCACAGCCCCATGCCATGGCACAGCCCTGGCACGGCCCCTGGCACCCCCCTACCTTCTCCCGCTGCACCAGCTTCTTGTAGATGGAGTCGGGGAAGGAGCGGAGCGGGCAGAACTTGCCGGTGCCCTCGGCGCACATGAAGACACCGTTCTCGTAGACCACGCGCCCGCGGCTGATGGTGACCAGGGGCACCCCGTGGCACCGCATGTTCTCGTACAGGTTGATGTCCCCCCCCTGCACTTGGGTGCTGGCCGAGATGGTCCTGGGTGGGGGGATGAGGTGGTGAGAGGGTGCCCCACGGCACGGGGAGCCCCCTCCCTGGTACCCACCGCCGGTGGCACCCACTTGGTGGCCTCGGGGTCCCAGACGACGACGTCGGCGTCGGCGCCGGGGATGATGCGGCCCTTGCGGGGGTACAGGTTGTGGATCTTGGCGGCGTTGGAGCTGGTCACCGCCACGAAGCGGTTCTCGTCCATCTTCCCCCCGACCTGTGCCCGCGGTGGGGGGGTGAGGGTGTGCCAGGCTGGATCCTGCCCCAGCCCCATGGTGCTGCCCCCCCAAACCTCTCGCTGGGACCCACTGGGTCTCACGTGCCCACCACATCGGAGGGCAAACCCCCCGTGGGACCCGGGGAAAGGGACCCCACCCCAACACCGGACCCATTGCCGAGCCCCCTGGGTGCCAGGGGGGGCAGCCCCATCCCGTCCTGGGGTGCCAGGGGCAGGGAGGGTGCGGGGCCCCGTACCACGCCGCGCTCCCAGAGGATGCTCATGCGGTCCTGCACCCCGCTGACGCCGTGGGGGATCTTGGTGAAGTCCTCCTTGCCCATGGCTTTCTGCTTCGTGCTGAAGGGCCGGTGGTCCGAGGCCACGACGTTCAGCGTGTCACTGCGGGGGCATGGGGCAGTGCTGGTGAGGGCACCGCTGGGGCAGCTCTGCCACAGCCAGCTGGCAGCGGGGTGCCCGGGGAGCTCAGTGCCCAAGGGATGGGGTGCCCATGCAGTGGGGTGCCTGGGGAGCTCAGCATCCAGGGAGAGGGTTGCCCAGGGACCTCAGTTCCTGGGGAGTGGGATGCCCAGGGAGCTCAGTGCCCAGGAAGTGGGGTGCCCAGGGGAACAGGATGCCCAGGAAGCTCAGTGCCCAAGGGATGGGGTGCCCATGCAGTGAGGCCCAGGGATCTCAGCACCTGGGGAGTGGGGTGCCCAGGGCTCAGTGCCCAGAGAGAGGAGTGCCTGGGGAGTGGGGCATCCATGCAGTGGGGTGTCCAGGGAGCTCAGTGCCCGGGGTGTGGGGTGCTCAGGGATCTCAGCACTCAGGGAGCGGGGTTCCCCTGGAGCTCGGCACCCAAGGAACGGGACACCCGTGCAGTGGGATGCCCAGGGAACTCAGTGCCCAAGGAGAGGGGTGCCTGGGGAGTGGGGCATCCATGCAGAGGAGTGCCCAGGGAGCTCAGTGCTGGGGTGTGGGTGCTCAGGGATCTCTGCAAGCAGGGAGCGGGGTGCCCAGTGCCTGGGGAGTGGGGTGACTGGGGAGCTCAGTGCCCAAGGAATGGGGCACCCATGCAGTGTGGTGTCCAGGGAGCTCAGTGCCCAGGGAGAGGGGTGCCCGGGGTGCCTCACTTGGCGAGCAGGCTCATGAGGTAGGCGGAGGTGTTGGTGTCGAGGCGCAGCGGTGGCACGGTGACGTAGGCGGCGGCGTGGAACCAGTCCTGGTGGTAGTAGTGCAGCCCGGTGAGCGTGGCGTGCGCCGTGGTTGTCTCTGCGTACACCACCTTCCCTGCCAGGGGGGTAGGAGGCACGTGGGGGGGGGCAGCGGGCATGGGGGCATGTGTGGGGAGGCCATGTCCTACCCTGGGGAGAGGGGGGTGCCCCTCTGAGCCCCCCTACCTTGCATCTTGGCATTGGCGATGACGTCCCCGGCGGACATGCTGGAGACGTTCACCAGGTAGACGGGGCAGTGGGTCTGTGGAGAGGGGGGTCAGTGATGCCATCCCTGTGGTGCCCCGGTTCCATGGGGGGGTCCCCACGCCCCAGAGGGGCGTGGGGACCCCCCCATGGAGCCGCGGCGCCTGGCACAGCTGGCACAGCCCACTCACCCTGTTGGCAATGGTGATGACGCGGTGCGTGGCCTCGGCTTCCAGCTGCGGAGAAGTTGGCGGTGAGACTGGCACCACAAAGCACCCCGGTGGGTGCAGGGTGGCATCAGGATGCCACCACCTTGGGGACACCAGCAGTCACCTACCTCTTCAGGCCGGCTGATCTCGATGCCCTCCGGCCCCGTGATGCCCAGATCCAGCGCCTCCTTTGCTCCCTGGGGAATGGAGGGGGGTTAGGGGTGCTCTGCCCACCCCATGTGGGCACACCGGGCACCCCTCAGCCTTGGTGCTCACCTCGGCCACCAGCTCGCCGTTCTCGGCGTGGACGCGGGCGATGGCACCGATGTCACGGCAGGCACGCAGGGCCTGGTAGAGCTCGCTGTCCCGCAGCATGTACAGCTCCTTGTAGGTCATGAACATCTGGAAGGAGTTCACCCCCTTCTCCCGCACCAGCGCCTCCATCTCCGCCTTCACCTGTGCCATGGGGGGGACACGACACATGGGACCTGCTCCGGTGTGCCAGTGTTGGGCTGCACCCGCTCCATCCCCCCTGCTCTGCCTGGGCATGGGGTACACAGGGGCTGGGGGCTGATCCTGCTCTGGCAGCACTGGGGGACACTCAGGACCCCCAGCATGCTGTGGGTCGGGGTCTGGATGCCAAGCAGGGTGAGCCCCCATGGGTGTTGTGCCACAGATGGGGTCCCCCAAGCTGGGACTGCCATACCCGGGCACCCTGGGCTTGGCAGCACCCTCCCTACCCTGGCGAGGGGCTCAGCACCCCCTGCCCTGCTGTGCCCCTGGACCAAGGCAGCTCAGCACCCCAGGCAGCTCGTGGGATCAGTGGGGCTGGGAATTAACCCCGGCGGTGCTGTGCCGGTGCCACCCACGACTCACCTTGGGTGCCCACCAAGTGATGCCCATGTGCAGGGCGTAGTCGCAGCAGACCTTGGGGTCTGCCAGGCTGCGGCACTTCTCGTAGGCATCCAGCAGCGAGGTGTCCTTGTCGGGCAGGACGTGGCCGATGATCATCGTCGTCCCTCCCACCAGTGCTGCCTGCGGGGCACAACGGCAGTGGGGGGGCAGGATTCACCCCCCAGGGAACCCCACAGTGCTGCCCACACTGCAGGGTGGCACTAATTCTGCCTGGCTACGAGTAGGGCATCCCCGGTGGCTGGGCTGGGACAGCCACGTTTGAGCTGGTGGGGGCACTGGGCTGGGCACCGCTGCAGGCAGGGACCCCCCCGCACCACGCTGGGGTGCACTCACAGCGCCCTGCCTGTGGCTGCTCGGTTGCAGCAGCACATCTGGGTGCATCACACATCTGGAGAGCCCCATGCTGCCGCCCACCCAAGCACCTACTGCCCCCCCCCGCACCAACTGCTGGATTTGGGGTGCCAGGGGGATGCCCTGCCTGGGCCCTGCAGTCCCTGTGTCCCCCCACTGGGGCTGGGGACCGCAGGGAGAGCCCCCCCGCCACGCCACACGTGGGCAGCAGGGTGGGTGCCGTCGCGCCCGGTGGTGTCCCCGGCTCACCCAGCCTGGCTTAATCCCCAAAGCTCCTTTACCAATTGGCCCTGGTGGCACTGGTGGTGCCGGTGCTGTGCTGTGGGGCAGCCTATGGAGATGAGGAGCATGGCACGGGGTGCCAACCAGCCCCCCAACCCCTTTGCCGTGGCAGAGTTGAGCCGAGCCCCCTGCCCAGGAATGCTGGGCACCCTGGGGCCAGGCACGGCCAGCACCAGCCTGGCACAATGGCTGCTCTGTGCAGGGGCATGGGGACAGCCGGCCCTGGCACTGCCCCTTGACACCCCCGGGTGGTGGCAGCCGGTGCACGGCACCGCCAGCCCCTGCGGCATGGGCAGCGTCAGCACACGGGGGTCCCGGTACCTTGGTGCCGTGGTAGAAGTCATCCACACAGGTGGCGTTCATGAAGGTCTGGTGGAAGTGGGTGCTGGTGTCAATGCCACCCGGGATGACGAGCTTGCCGGTGGCATCGATGACCTTGGCACCACCGGGGATCATCAGCTCCCGCCCCACTTGCTGGATGGTGCCGTTCTCGATGTAGACGTCGGCCTCCAGCGTGCAGTCATCATTCACCACCTTCCCCCCCTTGATGAGGATCCGCATGGTGGCCGCGTTGGCGAGCATGGCGCTGCGAGGGCACGTGTCAGCCCCAGGATGGCCACCGGGTGCCCCCGTCACCTGCAGCCCCCCAGGGCTGAGAGGGGCTCACCCCCACTGCCCATCCCCGGGGGTGCCAGGCTGGCACGGTGCTGGTGCTGTGGGGGAGTCCCCCTCCTTGGCACAGGCAGGCAGGGCACTGGGCAGTGCCGCGGCTGCGCAGCCGCTGTGCCCATCCCCGCACGGGGCCGTGTCAGCACTGGATTATCCCGGGGAATCCGGGGGAGGGGGGGCCTGGGCACCAGCCACGGAGCGGGGCTGATGAACCCCCGGGGTGAGGGAGGGGCCGAGCCCCCACTGCTGGTGCCACGTGTGCCAAGGGGAAGCTGCCAGTGCTTCTCCCTTGCCCACCTTGTCCTGGCAGCACCGTAGGGTGGCCAGGGCTGGCACGGAGAGCACCAGGGCTGGCACCGCTCACCGGGACCTCTGCCCCACGGTGCCAGCTCTGCTGGAGCCCCCCGTGCTGCCCCAGTGCCACCCTCATCCCCCGGGCAGCGAGGGGTGCCCCCAGACGCGATCCATAATTCATTGGCAGACGAAGGTCAAACGCCATCGACCCAGCTGAGCAGGGTCGGCACGCGATGGCAGCGTGGGCACCCCAGGGGCACGAGGTGGGCTGGGACCCCTGCCCATGGAACCCCCCAGGGCCTGGCAGCGCTGCCTCCCCTCCTCCAGACAAAGCCCATGTGCCCATGTGGCAGCATGGCACTGCCTGGCATCACCGGCACAGCCACGGGTCAGAGCTCAGGGCAGCACCGGCCATGGCGGTGCCCACTGCCCCCATGAGCCCCCCAGGACAGGGGTGGGCTGGGCGGGACGGCGCTCACGCGGCGCAGGAATGGGGGTGGCACCCCGGGATGGAAGCGGGTTGCCGTGACGGATGGATCTGGGGCACGGTGGCACGTGGGGAGGCAGCGGTGCCACAGCACCCCCCCGCCATGCCCCGTGGGTGGGATGGGGAGAGGGGGGCACAGGTCCCCACAGCCACGTCCCAGCCTCGCCTGCTTGGGGTGTGCCCCCCAAGTCACTGTGTCCCCACTGTGCTGCCATGGGTGTGCTGGAGGTGGGTGAGCGTGGCAGAACGTGGCAGAGCGTGGCAAGGCACCAGCCCGACATGCTGCCCATGGCCTTGGCCACCATGGAGGTACCCACACTTCCACGCTCCCCCCGCCCTGCTGTGCCAGACCCCTCCTCAAGGACCTGGCGGCCACCCCTTGCACCATGCCCAGCCCAGGATGCCCACCATGGACTGCCTGGTGTCCCCCAGCTCACACCCAGTCCCCCCAGCTCACACCCAGTGCCCCCCCAGCTCACACCCAGTGCCCCCAAGGGCTCTGCCCCTCTGCCCCCCAGCCCATGCTGCAGTGCCAGGGGGGCACAGCCTGCCCTGGGCACACCCGGGCACGCTCTGGCAAGCCGCTGCGGCACGGTGGCACAGCCGGCATGGGGCGGTGGAGGCGGCTGCTCGCCGAGGTGGAAGACAACAGGTCCCGCGGCACAGCAAAAACGCAGTGTCAGCGCTGGGGGGGTCACACGCATCCTCGGGGACCCCCACCCACCCCCGCCACCTCACGGGCACCCCCATGCCGCAGCCCCCCGGCTCAGCCATCCCTGGGCGCTGCCGCCAGCCCGGCCCAACCCCGGGAGGCCGCCGCGGCGCTTCCCGGCATACAAAGCAGCGCGGCCATCTCGGGGGGCTGGCGGCCCCCCAGCGCCCGCCGGCTGCGGCTGGCGGGGGCACGGGGACAGCTGTGACCCCGGGAGGACAAAGGGACCCTGTGGCGTGGCGGGGGCTGCCGGGAGGGCACCTGTTGGGGCGGGGGTGGCCGCTGGGCCTGGCCTTTGTGCCGGGCCGGCTGGGATGCGGCGCGGCGGCACGCAGAGCCGCATTGTGCGGCGAGGCCGGGGAAGGGGCCCCCCAACGCCCCCCGCTTTTGTCTGCGCCAGAAGAGCCCCCCAGCACCCTGGGACCGTCCTTTGTGACTGTCCCCCCCCGGGCAGGATCGGTCCCACCAGTGACTCCCACCAGCGCTTGTGCCCTGCCGGCAGCAGCAGCCGGGTGGGCATCGCCCCCATCCCAGAGACACCTCCTGCGGTGACAACCGCCATGCGCCCCCAGCCCTGCCCCGTCCCCACCGCCAGGCCGGGAGCTGGCATCCCGCTCTGGTGCCGGCCGAGGGGCCTGCCAGCCGTGCCCCCAGCAGGGATGAGTGACGGGGGCACCCAGCCACCACCCCGGGAGGGACGGGGACACCGGGGCTGCCCTGCAGTGACCGGGGGACCGTGGTCCATGGCTGAAGGGCCGGGGACGCTCTGACAGAGCCAACTGCCCGTGCGGCCCAGCCTGGATCGTGGTCCCTGCGGGCACCTTGGCACGGCACACGGCACAGCACACAGCACGGCACACGGCACGGCACGCCACACACGATGGCACGGCCACACCCGAGCGAGCACGGGGTGCGCTGCCACGGAGGAGGGGTGCTGGGTGCCCGGTGGATCCCCCACCCCGTCACGGGGTCCTTGTCACAGCCCAGGGTGTGCCCGGTGGGGGCACCACAGCTGGCACTGCAGCGGGCACTGAACCGGGGGTGCAGCCAGCCCCGGGGGGTCCCCGGGCACAGACTGGAGCTGCGGTGCGGGGGTCCCCAGGCTGCCCCCCCCGTTGCGGGGTGCCGGGCAGGGCCCAGCCCCGGGCAGGTGCGGGGATGCTGCGGCGGGAGCGCGGTGCCCGGCTCGGCGGGTGCCGGCGGGTGCCGGTCCCCAGTCCCGGCGCGGCCCCGCAGACAAAGCCCGGTGCCGCCCCGCACAAAGGATGCTCGGAGCCGGGGCGGGGCCGCCCGGGAGCCCCCGCGGAACAATGAACCGGGCCCGGTGGGACCCCCGCCCGTCCCCCCCCGCACTCCACACAGCCCTGGGGTCCCCGCTCCTCCGTGCCCCGCGCACCTGCTGCTCCGCACCCGGTCGCGACACACCCCGTGCCGACGAAAGAGCCGGGCCCGCTTGGTGCGGGGAGGGGGCGGCCCCACCGCCACACCCCACCCAGCCAAGCCCCTCGCGCTGTCGCGACACCATCGCCCTGTCGCGACAGGTGACTAAGTGGGCGGGGGGTCACGCACACCACCTTTCTGCCCTGCGATAACCCGAGAGGCGCCTCACGCGGGGGTGGCGGGGCACTCCCCCTCCTCGCCTGTGGCGACAGCCCCGCCTGTCACGACACATGCACCTGTCGCGATTGTCCTACCCGTCGCAATACGGCCGCGACAAGTGAGGTCCCGCCGGTGCGGCAACGTGCGAGCACATCCCATCCCACCCCATCCCATCCCATCCCACCCCATTCCATCCCCATCCCCATCCCCATCCCCATCCCCATCCCCATCCCCATCCCCATCCCCATCCCCATCCCCGGCCCGGCCCGGCCCGGCCCGGTCCCTCCGGTACCTCCCGCTCCCGCTCTGCTCCCGCTCCGGTTGCGCCCGCCGCGATCGCCTCTCACCCAAACCTGCGCGGTGGGGGGCGGGACCTACCGCCGCCTCGCTCAATCGCCGCCCGCCGTCCCCGCTGGGGGCGGGGCCAAGCACCCGCCAGCACTATAGGCTGCGCTCGGCCTGACTGACAGGTGGAGGGGCGGGGCCTCAGCCGAGACCCCGCCCAGCGGCGACCACCTGCCCGCCCGGTTGCCATGGTGACGGGAGCCTGCACAAAGGCGCGGGGGGGTGCGGCCCTGAGTGACCCCGGAGCCCTTCGACCCTCGTGGGCACCCCAAAACGTCCCCATGGCCACCCATGGCCACCCCAGCACCTCCCCATGGACCCCCAGCACCTCCCCATGGCACCCCACGGCCCCCACGGGGGGTTCGGCCTGCTGGTGGCAGCTCTGCCCTGCAGCAGAGTGAGCAGGCCCCACATGGGCCTGGGCGTCATGGAAGGGCTTGGTGGGCAGGGACCTTTCAAGGTCATCCAGTCCAACCCCCTGCCGTGGGCAGGGACATCTGCAACGAGGTCAGAGAGCCATGGGATCGTTTTATTTGGAAAAGTCCTCTGAGCTCCCCCAGTGCAACCATTCCCCCAGCACTGCCCAGTGCCCACTGCCCCGTGTCCCTCAGCACCACATCTCCACGGCTGTGACATCCCTCCAGGGATGGGGACTGCCCCCTGCCCTGGGCAGCCTGGGCCAGTGCTGGGGAACCCTTTGGGGGAAGGAATTGTTCCCCACATCCAATCTAACCCTCCCCTGGCACAGCTTGAGGCCGTTCCCTCTTGTCCCAGTGCTCCAGACCCTGTCCCAGCCCCGCTGCCCTTCTCTGGACACACTCCAGCCCCTCAGTGTCCTTCTGGGAGTGAGGGGCCCAAACTGAACCCCGTATTCGAGGGGTGGCCTCACCAGAGCTGAGTACAGGGGACAATCACCTCCCTGCTCCTGCTGGCCACACCATGGCTGACACAGGCCAGGATGCTGGTGGCCTTCTTGGCCCCCTGGGCACGCTGCTGGCTCATCTTCAGCTGCTGTCACCCAGCACCCCCAGGTCCTTTTCCACCGGGCTCTTCCCAGCCACTCTGCCCCCAGCCTGGAGCGTCCCATGGGGTTGGGGTGACCCAAGGGCAGGATCCAGCACTTGGCCTTATTGAACCCCTCTTTCAGTTTAAAGCCATCACCCCCTGTCCTGTCGCTCCAGGCCCTGCTGAAAGTCTGTCCCGTCTTTCCATGGGTCCCCTTTAAGTACTGAAAGGCCACAATGAGGTCTCCCCAGAGCCTTCTCTTCTCCAGGCTGAACACCCCAACTCCCCCAGCCTGTCTCCCTGGAGCAGAGGTGCTCCAGCCCTCACATCATCTCCGTGCCCCCCTCTGGACCCCTCCAGCAGCTCCATGTCCTTCTGGTGCTGGGGGCCCCAGAACTGGACACAGTGCTCCAGGTGAGGTCTCACCAGAGCAGAGCAGAGGGGCAGAATCCCCCTGGACCTGCTGCCCACGCTGTGGGTGATGCAGCCCAGGACACCGCTGGCTTTTTGGGCTGCGAGGGCACGTTGCCGGCTCACATCCAGCTTTTCATCCACCAGTGCCCCCCAGCCCTTCTCCTCAGGGCTGCTCTCAGCCCCTCCATCCCCCAGCCTGCATTGATACCATGGACTGCCCGACCCATGTGCAGGACCTTGCCCTTGGCCTTGTTGGACCTCAGGAGGCTCTGAGCATGTGGGCCAGCCCAGCCCCCAGCGCACCGATGTCACTGAGCCCCCATGGCAAGGCACGCTGCGTTGCGTACACAGCACCTGCTGGTGCTCGAGCTGCTGGTGCTGCTGGTGCTGCTGGTGGTGCTGGTGGTGCTAGTCGTATAGAGGTGGTGGTGCTGCTGCTGCTGGTGGCTCAGCCCATCGGCAGCTGCCTGGGTCCTGCTGCTCCTCAGGACTCGGACCCTCAGTTTGCAGCCAGCACCCAACAGCTCCCCCCAAGCCCTGCCTGGCACCGCTCCCCAGGGAGAGGCGAGGCGGTGCAGTGCCCATTCCCACCGGCCATGAAGAGGATCTGGCGGTTCCCGAGGGGCAGGAGGGTACGGGAGGTTCCCGTGTCCTCTGGGAGCAGTGGTGGCCCCGAGCTCCAGCCGGAGGGCCGGGGTGCGCTGGGTCGAGAACCCATCAGGGTGACCCAAAGCTGGGAGGAAGAGGTGTGTAAAAACAAAGACTGTCATTTAGAGTCCTCATGACAGGGCTGGATTGCACGCCAGTGCTGAATAAGACTCCTCCATGAATAATGTCCAGTGCAGAGGTGGTGACACCTTTCCTAACCTGACGTCGAGTTGGTGGCACTCCTCTCCCGGTTCCAGGAAACGCTGCCCCTCTCTCCTGATGGGAGCTGCTTCCCTAAGTTCTGTCAGTCCGTGCTCCTTAGCTCTGCACAAGCAGGGAACGTCCCAGCCCCAGTGCCCACGGCGGGGGGATTCACCCGCTGCCCCCCGAGCCCGGGGCCGGAGGCGGGGGCTGTGCTGTGGGGCCGGTTGGCACAGGAGGGAGGGCTGGAAGCGGGAGCAGTCTGGTCAGCGGGGGCTGGAAAGGGGAACTTGCGCTCAGCAGTCCCCGCGCCGGCTCCCGGGGGTGGGACACGAACTCGGGGGCTCCCAGCTCTGACCTCCATCCCTGCACTGGCCTGGGCTCACAGCGGTGCCCGAGCCCTCTGCGGAAGGCAGGGTGTTCCTTCCCACAGCCAGGCGTGCAGACTCTCCCTGCAGCTGCAGCTGCAGGCCAAGAAGTCTCTGCACCGTGACGCCACAGCTCGGGAGCTGCCAGGGCTGTGGCTTTGCTGCAGCGCCGCGTGGAGACTGCTGAGGTGGGCCACACGAGCTCTGGGACAACAATGGCAGAAAGAGCAGGTCTGAGGGAAGGCATTGTCCTTCTCTTCCCGTTTCTTGAAGTGGCACCTCCTGCTTTGGACACAGGCTCGAGCCAGAAGAGGAGAGGCCAACACCAGTGTGGGGTGGGAGCTGGAGAGAGCACGGAGCGTGCACGAGGTCACCGAGCAGTGCCTGGAGTGTGCCCAGAAAGAAATGAATATCCTGGGGCAGGAATGAGAGGTGAGCCTGGAGGTCAGGAGGTGCCAAGCGGAGATCACTGCAGCTCTGGAAGAGGAGCTGGGGAGAGCACGGAGCGCGCAGGAGAGCGCCCTGCGACGGGCACCAGTGCGGGGAGACGGGGAAGGTGAGTCCCAAGGTCTGCTGTGAATCCACTCTGCCCCTTTCCACCGGGCTGCTCCGTCCGCACCTTGAGTCCTGTGTCCAGTTCTGGGCACCACAGGACAAGAAGGACACTGAGGTGCTGGAGCGAGGCCAGAGAAGGGCAGCGAGGCTGGGGAGAGGTGTGGAGCACCGGCCTGATGGAGAGCGGCTGGGGGAACTGGGGGGGTCAGTCTGGAGGAGACTGAGAGGAGACCTCACTGCCCTCTACAGCTCCCTCAAAGGAGGTTGTGGTGAGGCTGGTGTTGGTCTCTTCTCCCAAATTGCTGATGACAGGACGAGAGGAAATGGCCTCAAGTTACGTCAGGGGAAGTTCAGGTTGGATGTTATGAAGAAGTTCTTTCCTGAGAGGGTGGCTGGGCACTGGCACAGGCTGCCCAGGGAGGGGGTGGAGTCACCGTCCCTGGGGGTGTTCAAAAAACGGGTTGATGGGCACTTGAGGCCACGGTCTAATGGTCTGATGGTCAGGATTATGATGGGATAAAGGTTGGACTTGATGACCCTGGAGGTCCCTTCCAACCATAATGATTCTGTGATTCGATTCTATTCTCTCCCACCCCCAGCGTGCTGTCCCCCTGGGGGCACCGCTCGGTGCCACCATGGGCACCGCTCACTCCCGCGCGCTCCCGCCTGGGCACGGGGCTCGGGAGGTGCCCGCAGAAGGCAGCGCCAGGAGCCCTCAGAAGCGGCGGCGCAGTCGTGGGGCACAAGGCAGAGTCCGAGCCAGCGGAGGGGACAGAGCGGCCACCCTGGGGCTCAGGTGAGCAGCTCCAGAGGGGACTGCTCAGTGCTGGGGGGGCAGGGATCACGGCTGGGGCTTCGGGGGGTTCTGTGTTGTGCGCAGCCTCTGGAGTCGCCTGCGCGGGCTGGAGAAAGCTGCTTCCCGACGGTCCCACGTGGAAAAGCTTCTCCCTGCCTTTGCGCGTGGCCCTTCCAGCCTTGGGTTCCTCTGGTGGCTTCAGGCTCTCCAGATCTTCCCAGTGTCCCCCCACAGCTGGGAGCTGTCCCTGGGCTTCCTGGGCTGGCTCTGCTGCAGCACCGACACCGCAGCTCGCTTTGTCTCTGCCAGTGCCTGCGGCCCCTGATGCCGGATCTGCTGGGGATGCGCCCGGGACATCGCCTGCTCCTCTGCCAGAGGTAAAGGAAGCCCCGGATCCCCTGCCAGGGCAGCCACCCCGGCCCTGGCCCCGGCCCCACCACCTGCCCCCCTCCCCGCCAGCCCTTCCCATCCCACCAGGGCTTCCCTGGGCCCTGCTCAAGACCCCACCACCCCGGGGTCCGGCGTAGGGACTGGGGGGTCCCCCAGGAGTCTCACTGTCCCCCCATCCCTGCCTGGCCAGAGGGGAAACTGAGGCAGGAGCTGTGCAGGCAGTTTCCTCACCCACCGCTCACGGGCAGAAACACAGGGTCCCACTTTGCTGGGGGCTCTGCGCCCCCACACCCTGGTGCTGCACAAGCAAAGCCCCCAGTGCTCAGCCCATGGCCCCCTGCACCCGGGACTGGGACCCCACTGTCCACTGGGACCACACTGGGACCCCACCACCAGCACTGGGACCCCACTGTCCACTGGGACCCCACTGGGACCCCACCACCTGCACTGGGACCCCACCGTCACTGTCACCCCACTGTCCCGCATGGGCCCCGTGCTCCCCAGGGCTCCAGTGCTCTCCATGATTCCAGTGCTCCCAGTGCTCCCCAAGGCCAGCAGCTGGACACCACTGTGCGTGCTGGGATCCCATTACTCACTGGGACCCCATCCTCTGCTGGGACCCCGCTGTCCATTGGGACCTCACAGTCGCCTGGACACCACAACCCGTGCTGGGATCCCACGATCCGTTGGGAACCATCATTGCTGGGACAACACCAAGGGCTGGAAACCTGCTGGGAATCCATTATCGCCAGGATCCCACCACCCGTTGGGACCCAGTGAACTGCTGGGACCCCACTGGGACCCCGCTGGGACCCCATTGTCTGCTGGGACCCCGTGAACTGCTGGGACCCCACTGTCTCCCAGGACCCCACAACCTGCTGAAACCCCATCACTGCTGGGACCCCATAGTCTGATGGGACCCCAGGAACTGCTGGGCGCCCCCACAAACTTCTTGAACTGTGCTGGAAGCACATCATTGCTGGGACCCCCTGAACTGCTGGGATGCCACTGGGACCCCATTGCCTGCTGGGACCCAATGAACTGCTGGGACCCTGCTGGGACCCCATTGTCTGCTGGGACCCCACGAACTGCTGGGACACCGCTGGGACCTCATTCTATGCTGGGACCCCACTGCCCATCGGGACCTCACTGCTGCCTGGACCCCCCCCCAGGCTGGGACCCCCCTCCTTGCCCCATGGCCGCGAGGACCCACACAGAGCACAGGACTGCAGTGAGGTTGTTTTTTTCCTCTTTTTTTTTTTGTTTTTTCCTCTTTTTTTACGTTTTTGCACAAAACCAGTACATTGATTCAAGTGTTCTCCAGCACAAAGTACATCAGAAAGGAGCTCGGCTGTATTATACTCTTCTGGGCACCAAAGAAATCCAATACAAAATAAAACCCGAGGCTTAGGATGGGCTGGAAGCGGAAGGGACAGAACTTTCTACATCTGCTGCACGCATGGACCTTGGGTTAGTTCCGAACAGCTATGTCACGAGAGCAATACTTACACAGCTACGACAGCGCCGGGCGAGCCGCCGCCGAACCCGCCGGGGAAATGCAGGGGATCCCGCGGCAATAAATAGAGAAGCGACCCGCAACAAAACGAACCGACAGGGAAAACAACAAAGGAACGAACCCAGAGAGAAAAGGAGGAACGAAAACAGGGGGGTTGGGGTGGGAATCCCAGGGGAGGAGGGAGCGGGCTCTCGGGGTTGATTCCTCGGAGGAGTACGGGGTTCCCCACACGTAGTTAAGCGTCAGCTACGGCAATGCCTAGGCTAAAACACAGGGATCTCGCCTTTAGGTTTCAAGTACAAAGTTAAAATGCCTTTTTTTGGTGTTTTTTGTCTTTTTTTTTTTTTTTAATAATAATATATAAGAGTAAAATAATAATAGTGCTCTTTGAAACTCCACTACAAGAAAACAAAACCAAACAGTCATCGTCCAGACAGCAGACTTCATCGAACAAGAGAGATCGGTAAGAAAAGGTTTGTAGCACCGTGTTTGTCCCCCACTCCCTCGGCGGAGCCGAAGGAATTCCGGCTGTTTTGATTCCCGTTGGTGTTTGTCTGGGGCTGCGCAACCAAATTGGTCGGGTTCGGGTGAAAAAAAGATGTGAGTCGGGTACGGGAAAAACGGAACTCTTTCCCCAGGCATCCCCACGCTCCCCACCGCCGCCGGAGCTGCCCCCGCGCCCCCGGCACCGCCCCAGCCGGGCCACGGTGGAACCTGAGCCCACCGGCACCGGCTCTGGCACCGGCACCAGCCCAGCCGCAGGCACCCGTGGTGGGTGCAGGAGCCACCGTGCCAGGCTGGCACCCCGCGCTGCAGAGCCCCCCGGGACCCGGCCCGGGGAAGGTGGAGAGGGTCCCGGGGAAGCACTGCAGGGCTGTGCCAGGCCGGTGCAGCACGGGGGTCCCGTCAGGACCCCCAAACCCTGCCACAGGGCTGTGCCAGGCTCCCGGCTGGCACCACAGGGCCACGCGGGGGTCACCAGCGGTGCAGCACGGCCACGCAGGATCCGCACCTGGCGCTGCAGGGCCACGCAGGACATGCAGAGCGGGTTGCAGGGCCACGTAGCACTTGCACCCGGTGCCTCAAGGCCACGCAGGACCTGCAAACGATGCTGCAGGACCGTGCTGCACTTGCACCCGGCGCTGCACGGCCGTGCTGACCCGCACCCAGTCTGCAGGGCCACACAAAGCTCACCCCCAGCACTGCAGGGCCATGCAGGACCTGTGCCCAGCACTGCAGGGCCATGCAGCGCTTGCACCCGGTGCTGCAGGGCCACACGAAGCTCACCCCCAGCACTGCAGGGCCATGCAAGGCTCACGCCCGGCGCTGCCGCAGCAGATGGGACCCGCACGCGGTGCCGCAGTCCCGTGCCGGACTCGCCCTGGCCCTGCAGGGGCACACGGGACCCGGCCCCGGGGCCAAGCCAGAGCCCGGAGCTGCGGCTCAGCGCCCGGGGCCGGGGGACCGCCGCGTCCCGCCTTGCCTCCTTTACCACCCGGCAAAGCTGGGCCCCGCGGTGCCCCCGCCACGGCCGCCCCGCACCGGGTCAGCTCCCCACGCCAACAGAAGGGCCTCCAAACCCCCGGTAGCACCAGGCGCGATGGGGAGGTGGAGGGTGCCCCGTGGCCACCCCTCGCCTGCCCCTGCCGCCATCGGTCCCAGCACCTCAGCACCCTGGGGCCGCCGGCGCGGCTCGCTGCCAATTAGCCAGCACCCCGCACCGAGCGGCCGGCGGCCCCCGCCCACGGATCCCCAGCACCTTTCACAGTTAGAGAAGAGACGGCAACGGGCCGAGACCCTCCGGGAGCCTCCCCCGTGCCATAGCACCAGCCCCTGCCCTCACCGGAGCCCCTCCGCTCCAGCACCGGGCAGAGGATCCGGCCACCCCGGCGGGCACCAGGGACGTGGGGCAATGCCCCGGCACCGAGCTGGACCCACCGAGCTCCCGCGGCACCCACAGCTGCCAGACGAGTAGCACCATCCATCCATCCACAGCAATGCCAGCACCCTGCCTGCACCCTGCCAAGCACCCTGGCTCCCTGCTGCGCCGCCACCGCCGCCACCGCGGCTGCCTGCCCTCACCGACACCGACACCGCTGCCCCTGCGCCCACCGCCTGCCTCACGGGCATCCATCACCCCCAGCAAGGGGGCACGGGGCCACCACCCCCTGCACGGGGCACCGACAGGACATGGTTACTCCTAAAACACGCTCAGACAGAGAAGCGATGCCCCGAGGTGCCCAGCGCACAAGGTGATGCCGCGGGTGGCACCGCGGTCCCATCCCGGCTCACCGGGGCATCACCCTCCTTCCTACGGATGTAGCACCAGGGTCCGGGGACCCGCAGCCGTCCCCGTCCCACACCAGAAGCATCCCAGCCACGCTTCGGCACCGCTCCCTGCCCTGCCAGCGCGGCACCGCCACGGCCACCGATTCACAGCACCCGTGCCCCGCGCCGCCCCGGCGGGCAGCACCCAGGGGTGCTGGTGGGGAGAGCACCCCACCGCTGCCACCGGGTCGGGGCGGGGACACACAACCAGCACCGGACGCCACGTACGCAGAAGAGCACCAGTACGTTGTGCGCGTGGCGGGCGGGGCGGGCGGCGCGGGCAGGGCAGGGCGGGCATCGCCATCGTCGCCGCCGCCACCGCCGCCAAGGGAGGCGCTTCCTTTAGGACAGAAAAAGGTTATTGCATGACTCGGGATGGAGACGCTTCCCGCCCGGCCGCCGCCCCGGCTCGCTCCCGCGCCGCGCCGCTCGCTCGGCAAGGCCCGGCAACGTAAGGCAACATGGAAGCTGATGTCTCGACTCACCCCGCTGTTTTAAAAGCACCATTATGAAGTCAGGTTGTACAGTAGTAACAGTACCTTTTATATATATATATATCTATATCTCATATCTATCATATATATATAAACTGTAAACAAGAGGTAACAGCGGCTTCTAGAGAATTTTGCTTTCTTCAAGGTTTTCCCCGTGTGGTAGGCACCCAAAATACTGTAGAAAAGGTGTGTGTTGTGGTGTGTGTGTGTTCCCCGCTTCCCTGCCGCTGGCGTCGGCTCCAGTATCACCAGTGAACGGTGCTGGTGGAAAAGACTGAGGCTCAAAGTCGCTGGGAACGGCGGAGCCGGCCGAGCACCTCCCTGCCCCCCATCACCCCCCTGCACCCCCCTTTCCCCCGAGCTCGCCGGGGGCCGGCGGGGCCGTGAGCTGGGCGCGCGCTTGGCCGCAGCAGCCGGAGCGGGTTCTCCCTCGGCCTCTCCTCCCGGCTGGGGCTCCCCGCCGCCGTCCCCCCCCCGGGAGCGCGGCTGAGCGAGGGACGAGGGACGGCGTCTCGGCCCGCCCGCTGCTCCCGCAGAAACGGGAACCGAACCCGCCGGGAAGGCCCGGCCAGGAAAAAGAAAAGAGCGGAACGTTTAAAAAGTTACCCCAAAAAAATTAAAAATTAAAAGGTTTTGGTGGGTTTTTTCCTGTGGTTTTTGTTGTTCTCGTCGGGTTTTCTCGTGGTTTTTTGGCTAGGGGAAAGCTGACCATTGGGAAGGGAGGAGAGGCCGCGGAGCCGCAGGGCGGGTTCCGCCGCGCTGCCACGTCCCGTCCCTCGTCTGGGTGCTGACTCTTCTCTCATCCCGTGGTTTCCCTTCTCTCGGCGTGGATGGGGGTTTGGTTCGGACTCGCTCCGGTGGCACCGGTTCCCGCCTCGGTGTCTCCTAAACGCAGGCGAAGTATTCCTTCAGGGGAGCGAAGAGGTGGCGGATCACCGGCACGCTCCAGGACCTGCCGAGCAGTCTCTGCCGGGCCAGGCGGCTCATGTTGGACACGTCCGTGTAATGCACCGGGAAGCCAAACACCCTGCGGGGACAGCGGGGGGACAGGGGGTCAGGGGGGTGCGGGCCCCCCCGGCGTGTGCGCCCCCCCGGCCCCGCGGCGGTACCTCTCCATCTCCGTGCACCACAGGATGTCCTCCTTCTCGTTCATGAAGACGGGGAAGTGCTGGTCCTTGCCCTGCTTGATGGAGTTGGAGCGAGTGGTGATAGTTCGCACTTTGCTGAACTGCAAGAGGCACAGGCTCGTCATGCTGGGGGGACACGGGGACAGCGGCGCACGGCTGGGCTGGCCACAGGCGGGAGGGCGGCCACGGGAGGGGACAGTGGCCACGAGCAGGCAGGGTGGCCACGGGAGGGCAGTGCTGCCCAGTGCCAGACCTTGAGACCCCCACCCCTGTGTGCCAGTGCCACCACCGTGCCCCTCCTCCATCCTCACGGGCCCCCTCCCCTCTGGCCCAAGGGCTGTGTGACCACCAGGGACCCCCACGGGACCCCCCTGCCCCTCGGCCATGCCACGGGACCCCCGTGGGCTGGGGCTGACCTTTGCTATCCTGCCATGCTCCAGGCACTCCTGCAGCTCCAGCTTATCGTTGACTGTGGACGCGAGTGGCCTGGGGGAAAGAGACAGGGTGGGCACAGGGTGGCAGCACCACGTACGTCCCCATGTCCCCACGCTGGCACGGCCGCTCTCTGGCCTGGGTATGTGGGGGGCTCTGGGGATGCTTTGGGGGGCTGCAGCAAGCGATGGTGAGAAGCAGCTGGTCCCTGTGGCAGTGTGCCACCATGTCCCCCCTCCAGGAGGGACACAGCTCTGTGCCACCCCGCCAGCAGGAGGCACCAAGGACAGGGCCAGCCTCTCCTATGGGTGTCATCGCTCCAGGCTTTGGGGTGTGCTGTCACCCAGCGCCACTTTGTGACCCTCCTTCTCTCCCTCACCCAGCGCTGGATGGGGCAGGGGACATCTGGGCCTGGGGAGGACCCCGGAGTCTTGGGACACCACAACTGGCACTGTCACCAACCTGTTCATCCCAGGGAGGTTCCCCCAGAAGTACCGTGCCCGGTGCGCTGCAGACACTTCTTTGGCATCAATCATGACGGGGTTGGACTGTGGGAGAGGTGAGAAGTCACTGGGGCTCGGCAGGACCAGGACCCTGGGGGTCCCCAGGGCCGGTGTCCCCCGTCACTCACCTCCAGGAAGCGGGAGATGTCCCTCTTGTCGCTCACCCCCATGGCCACCACGTTCTCGAAGAGCCAGAAGAAGGGCCGGTCGTCGCCCTCCTTGGGCCGGGCTTCGTGCAGCAGGCGGTAGAACTCGAAGAAGAGCCGCCCAGTCCCCTCTGGGGGGGACAGAGGGGCTGGCGTCAGCGGTGGGGGGGACACGGGGGTGGCAGGGGGGTGGCAATGGGGTGACACTTACCATAGAGCCCCTTCCTGGCGGGGTTGACGATGGAGAGGTCGTTGCAGGGGCTCCCCCCGATGACCAGGTCGAAGGGACCCCACTCCTGTATCTGCAAGAGGGGATCCCTGGTGAGCCGGGCGCTGCCACTGGCTCTGGGGACACCATGCTGGCGGAGGGGGACACCCAGGTGCACGGGGGGCGGATGGTGAGGCCGTGCCAGTGAAACCCAGTGCGTGGGGAGATGCAGGACGAGGGACCGGTCCCCTCGTGGGGATGGGATGGCTCTGGGGGGACAGGAGTGTTCTGGGGGGAGCCGTGGTGGCGGGGGGACACACACGTACGTGTTTCTGGGTGACATTTCGGACGTCCCCGACGTACATGATCTTGCCCTGGTGCCTCACCATGCCCACGGTGATGGAGTCCTCGCACACCTCGGAGGCGATGTACCGGTCCACCTGGATGCCCAGGTCCTTCAGCACCAGCAGGCCTGCGGGCAGGGGGGGCTGGGGTGGGCGGCATGCCAAACCCCCCCAACCCCATGCCAGGGCTAGCATCACCAAACCCTGGCATCACCAAACCCCCCCAGCCCCACGCCAGGACTGGCATCACCAAACCCTGGCATCACCAGAAACCCCCCCAGCCCCATGCCAGGACTGGCATCACCAAACCCTGGCATCACCAGAAACCCCCCCAGCCCCATGCCAGGACTGGCATCACCAAACCCTGGCATCACCAAACCCCCCCAGCCCCACGCCAGGACTGGCATCACCAAACCCTGGCATCACCAAACCCCCCCAGCCCCATGCCAGGACTGGCATCACCAAACCCTGGCATCACCAAAACCCCCAACCCCACGCCAGGACTGGCATCACCAAACCCTGGCATCACCAAACCCCCCCAACCCCACGCCAGGACTGGCATCACCAAACCCCCCCAGCCCCATGCCAGGACTGGCATCACCAAACGTTGGGGCCCTCCCCCATCCCAGTCCGTCCCACCCCCAGTGGCGCCGTGCCATCCTCCCCCCCAGCGCAGACCCCTGCCCCAGGGCAGAGGAGATGGCAGGGGCTGACACAGGGACCCCCTGCCACTGGTGCAACCCCCACCCTGATGGGCACAGGACTCCCCCCACCTGTCCCAAACACCCCAGGGAGGGTCCCTGCCTGGGGGGCAGCAGGGTTGGGGACCCCCACCCACCTGTGGCGATGCCATCGAAGAGCGACAGCACCCGGATGGGTTTCCTCTTCTCGGCGGGCACCGGCGGGTACACCTTCGGGGGGTCCTGCACGCCACGGGCAGGGGGTCAGGCGGGGGGACGGGGGTGGGGGGACGGGGACAGGGACACGGGGGACCCTCCATGGGGACACTCACAAACTCCTGGTCGTGGTTGTTGGCGAAGAACATCTGGAGGCGCGAGGGCCAGTCCTCCCGCCGGCGCAGCAGCCCGTAGATGCCCTTGTGCCCGCACATGTAGCAGTTCCAGGGGTCCTCCTTGATGGCCGCCTGCGCCGCCCCCGGGCCCACCAGCAGGTCCACGCACTCCACGCAGAAACACCTGGCACGGCCGGGACCCGCTGGCACCAGCACCCATGGGGACGGTGCCACCCCCCGCCATGGGATGATGGGGAGGGGACGCAAGTGGTGGCAGGGGACGGTGAGGGTGGCATGGCGGCGATGCCACAGGGCCAGGCTGTGGCTGTGCCACTCGAAGGCCAGAGGGGCACACAGGGACCACCAGCCCTGTGCCAGGAGCTGTGGCATCACCAAACCCTCCCCAGCCCCACCCCAGGGCCATGGCATCGCCAAATCCTGCCTGGCCCCACGCCAGGACTGGCATCACCGCACCCTCCCAGCCCCGTGCCAGGCTGGCACTCACCTGCAGCAGTTGTTGTTGCCGCACATGAGCACCTCGCGCCCGCCGCAGCAGATGGTGCAGTAGGACTGGTACCCGTCGTCGTCGTACTGGTACGCGCACTCCAAGAAGCAGTTCTGGGGACAGCCAGGGCGTCAGTGCGGTGGCACCGGGGCCCCCCTCAGGGACAGGGTGCCTGGGGGTGCTGGCAGTGCCACCCGCCGCGCCACGCCGTACCTTGCAGTTTTGGCACATCCCTCCGATGAACAGGGGGTGCTCCAGGGTGACGTTGAGGCTCCCGCAGGAGATGCAGATGTCTGGGGACAGGAGGGGACAATGTCACCCCCAGGCTCTGCCACCCCCCAGCACCACCCCATGCCACATCCTCTGCCACCCACCCCTGCCAAATGCCACCCCCTGTGGCTGGGTCACATCGCAGAGCTCTCCCCCAGCCCCAAATTGTGGCACCAGCAGGACAGCCACCACGGTGTGATGGGGACAGAGCCTGGGGACAGCGGGGCAGGGTCCCACCACCCCCCTGCCCCATCCCAGCCCCCCAGGGTCTGTGCCCACCCCATGCTCATGTCCCCAACCCTGGGCAGTGTCCCCACGTCCTCACCACTACCTGGGGAAATGGCTGCTGCTGTCCCTGCTGCTAGCAGGGCTGAGGGAGGGGACAATCCCAGCCCCTGGCTTCCTGGGGACCCCCAAGCTCCCTCTGCCTCCCCCTACCCCAGCCCTGTCCCCGGGGCGGGGGGACACATCCCAGCCCTGTCCCCGTGTCCCATCCCTGTCCCTAAGGGGGGGGTCAGGAACATGTCCCAGCTCTGTCCCCATCCCTGTCCCACGCTCACCTTCGATGTTCCTGCATTTCTGCCGGACCTCGTACACCAGCCGCTCTGGGGGGGGAGAGGTGTCAGGGCAGGGGGGGCTGCCCCGCGCCATCCAGGGCCCCCCCCAACAGCCCCCCGAGAGTGACGGTCCCCAATGGGGACAGGGACCTGGCCCACAGCAGCTGTCACCCCCAGACCCCACGGTGCCCCTGGCACCAGGACCAAACCCCGGCGTTTGCTTGGCTGTGCCCTTGCCGGGGGGTGTGGGGGCACCCCAACCCTCAGGGGGTACCTCAGGTGCACCCCAGCCCTTGGTGGGTACCCCAACTCCCAGGGGGTAACTCGGGGACACCCCAACCCTTGGGAGTACCTCGGGGGGTACCTGGGGACACCCCAGCGTTCGGGGGGTACCTCGGGTGCGCTCGTCGATGATCTCCTTGACCTTGGGTTTCTCAGTTGTGCTTTTCCGGGGTTTTTTGGCAGGTGGGGGAGGGGCGTAGGCAGCCTCAGGCTCCACCCACATCTCCGTGTACACCTCCTTGTAGGGGTTCCGCTCCTCTGTGGGGACATGGGGGGCCCCGTCAGTGGGGTCCCACCAGCAGGGGTCCCCACCAGCGGGGTCCCAATCAGTGGGGTCCCCCCCCCACCCCACCGGGGGGTCCTCTGCCCCCCAGCACTTCCTTTGCCCCAGCCCACACCACCCCGGTGATGGCAGAGCCGGGGGTCCTGGGGGACAGACCCCAAGGCAACCGAGTGGGTCCCCCCGCTCACCTTCGGGGGGCTCCAGGCCCTTGGGGCCGGAGGGCTGGAAGCCCCCCAGGGCCCACTCGATCATCTGCTTGTTCTGGATCTCCACCACCTTGGAGGTGTCCGTCTCGTCGTTCTCGGGGCACGCCGGGAAGATCTTCCCTGCTCTACTACTCGCCACCTGCCAGGGGACACATGCACCCCCGGTCACCCCCCAACCCTGCCCAGGGCGTCCCCACCGCCCCGAGGGACCTACAGGGTCCCACTCCCCTATGTCACCCCACAAGAACCCCCACAACACCTCCCAGCACTGCTGAGAGAGCCCAAAAAAGCCAGGACTGCCCCCCAGCATCACCTCATGGGGACAGCAGCAACTCCCCAGACACCCCCAGAGACCCCCAAAATCTCTTTAGAGGGTCCCCTAGATCTGTCATCCACAGCCAGCGCCACCTCGCAGCTGCTGCCACCCCGCAGCCGGTGCCACCCACCTGCAGCACCTCGTAGATGGCTTTGCGGTACATGGGCTGCTTGTTGTAGGTGGCCTGGTGGAAGGCGCTGGCGAAGGAGCTGAGCGGCAGCAGCTTCTCCACGCACACCTGGAGGACAGGACGTGGCCGTGGGGACAGCTGGGGACACCTGAGGGACACCAAGAGGGGGGGCTGCCCGGCCCCCACCCCGCGGGTGTTAACTTACCACTGAGAACTTGCCGTCGCCGAACCACATCACCCAGCGGGTGCCCTCGGCCGCCCGGCTCCGGCCCGTCATCCACCAGGACACGATGCGCCCGGGCCACCAGGAGAAGCCGCGCAGCTTGCCCCACACCAGCTCGCCGATGCCGAAGCCGCGGCCGTCCTGCGCCGCAGGGACACGGAGGGACATGGAATCACAGAATGTGTTGGGTTGGAAGGGACCCCCACGGTCACCCAGTCCAGCCCCCGCAGTGGCGGGGACATCCCCACCAGATCAGGTTGCTCAGAGCCCCATCAAGCCTGACCTTGAATGTCTGCAGGGATGGGGCCTCCACCACCTCCCTGGGCAACCTGTGCCAGTGACCCACCACCCTCCTACTGGAAAACTTCTTCCTTGCATCTAACCTAAATCTCCCCTTTTCTAGTTTAGAGCCATCACCCCTCGTCCTGTTGCTCCATGCCCTTGTGAACTGCTACCTGCAGCTCTGAGAAGGACCTGGGGGTCCTGGCAGGCAGGAAATTATCCCTGAGCCAGCGATGTGCCCGTGCCACCAAGAAGGGCAATGCCAGCCTGGGCTGCACAGGGCAGTGTGTGGGCAGGAGGGCGAGGGAGGGCATTGTCCCCTCTGCTCTGCCCTGGGGAGGCCACAGCTGGAATCCTGCGTCCAGTTCTGGGCTCCCCAGTTCAGGAGAGACAGGGAGCTACTGGAGAGAGTGCAGGGGAGGCAGCGAGGATGAGTGGGGGATTGGAGCATCTCCCCTGGGAGGAAAGGCTGGGAGAGCTGGGACTCTTCAGCCTGGAGAGGAGGAGGCTGAGGGGGATTTAATTAATGTTTACAAATACCCAAAGGGGGCTGAGGGAGGATGGAGCCAGGCTCTTCCCAGTGGTTCCCAGTGCCAGGACAAGGGGCAATGGGCACAAGCTGGAGCACAGGAGGTTCCATTGAAAGATGAGGAAGAACTTCTTTGGGGTGAGGGTGCAGAGCCCTGGCACAGGCTGCCCAGAGAGGGGTGCAGTCTCCTGCTCTGGAGCTTTCCCAGCCTGGCCTGGGTGCAGCCCTGAGGGATGTGCTCAGGGGACCCTGCTGTCCCGCAGGGGAGTTGGGTGGGGGAGCTCTGGGGGTCCCTTCCAGCTCGGACAGCTCCGGGAATCCATGAACAGTCCCTCCCCCTGCTTTCTTACAGGCACCTTTCAGGCACTGGAAGGTGCTCTAAGGTCTCCCCAGAGCCTTCTCTTCTCCAGGCTGAACACCCCAACTCCCTCAGCCTGTCCCCACAGCAGAGGTGCTCCAGCCCTCGCATCATCTCCGTGCCCTCCTCTGGACCCACTCCAACAGCTCCATGTCCTTCTGGTGCTGGGGGACACAGCACTGCAGGTGAGGTCTCACCAGAGCAGAGCAGAGGGGCAGAATCACCTCTCTCCATCTGCTGGCCACACTTCTTTCGATGCAGCCCAGGATGCCATTGGCCTCCGGGCTGTAGCTGTGCAGTGGTGGCTCATGTCCAGCTTTTCACCCACTACTGTCCCCGAGTCCTTTTCCTCAGGGCTGCTTTCCAGCACATCATCTCCCAGCCTGCACTGAGAACGAGGATTGTGCCAACCCAGGTGCAGGACCCTGCCCTTGGTCTCATTGAACCTCATGAGGTTCACCTGGGCCCACTTCTCCAGCCTGTCCAGGTCCCTCTGGATGCCATCCCGTCCCTCTGGCATGGTGACTGCACCACCCAGCATGGTATCGTCAGCAAACTTGCTGAGGGTGCACTCAGTCCCACTGCCAATGTCATTAATGAAGATATTAAACAGCACTGGTCCCACTACAGAGCCCTGAGGGACACCACTTGTCACCATCCTCCATCTGGACATTGAGCCAATCACTACTGCCCTCTGGACGTGACCATCCAGCCAATTCCTTATCCCCTGAACAGTCCACCCAGCAAACCCACACCTCTCCAGCTTAGAGAGAAGGATGTTGTGGGGGACTGTGTCAAAGGCCTTGCAGAAGTCCAGACAGGTGACATCCATAGCTCTGCCCTTGTCTTGACATCAGAACCTGTTGTCCCTGGGGGGCACCAACCCCGTAACCCACCCTGTCCCCATCCGGCACTGCCCTCACCTCGTACTCGGGCTCGTCGTCGGCAGATTTGGAGGTGTTCTTGTCGATGGCATCGGCCACCACGGGCTCAGGGGTGGTGGCCACGGTGGGCGAGGCAGGGTCGGTGGGCTGCTGGGGGGCTGGGGGGGGACTGGCCTCCTCCTCCTTCTGCGGCTCGGCCCGCGGCGTCTCCTCCACCACGTTCATCACGGCGATCACCTTCGCCTTCTTCTCCGCCTGGGTTGGGGACACACACACACAGGGGTCAGGGCAGGGCTGTGGGGGGACACGGCACCCCAAATGTGGGTAGGGGGTGCCCTGGGCCAGCCTGGCTGGGGAGGGGGGGTGGTCCCAGCCTGGTCCCCCCCCCAGAGAGGTGTCCTCAAGGACACAGCCCCTGGTCCCCAGGGATGCCACTGGGGTGATGGCACCAGTCCTGGAGCCCTGTATGTCGTGTCCCATCCCTGTCCCCATCCTGGCCTGGGGGCTGCCTGGAACCCCCCCAGCCATTCCTGCTGCCCCCTGGGGGCCCATTCCCGGGCCCCCCAAACCCCGTCCCCTGGGGGCGTCTGTGTCCCCTCGGGGTGTCTGTGTCCCCTGGGGGTACGGCTCTGGGGTCTGTGTCGCCTGTCCCCCGGCAGCGCCTGACCTGAGCTGCAGCTCCATCACTAGAGGAGCCCCCCGGCACTTTGCCTCTGTCCCGGGACACAGATCCGGGGACACCCAGCACCCCTCGGACCCCGGGACACAGATCCGGGGACACCCAGCACCCCTCGGTCCCCGGGACACAGATCCGGGACACCCAGCACCCCTCGGATCCCGGGACACAGATCCGGGACACTCAGCACCCCTCGGACCCCGCCACCCGCTGCTGTCCCCGGGCTGAGTGTCCTGAACCGCACCGGGCCGAGCCGTGCCTGGAGGCTGAGCCGGGCCGAGCCGAGCTGTGCCCCAGCCGGGACACCGAGCCTTGTCCCGCGGCAGGGAAGGGCCGGGCCGGGCCGAGCCACTGTCCCCGCGTTCGGCACCTACCCATGCGGGCTGGGAGCCGCGGCGGGCCGGGCCGAACGGAGCCGAACTAAGCCGAGTGGAGCCGAACGAAGCCGAGTGTAGTCAGGCCGAGTCGAACTGAGGCGAACCGGGCCGAACTTAGCCGAGCCGAGCGAAGCCGAGCGAAGGCGATCGGAGCCGAGCCGACCCGGGCCGGTCCGGGCCGCGGGGGCAGGGCCGGCGGTTCTTTGTCTGGGCTCCCCGGGTCACATGGTGCCTCCCGGCCCGGCTGGTTGGCTGCGGCGGGGAGGGGCCGCGCGGCGCCGAGGGGACAGCCCGGCTCGGCCCCCCCCCGCCCGCGCCTCGGCCCGGCTCGGCTCTGCTCGGCAACTCGGCTCGGACTCACTCGGGTCCAGTCGGCCACTTCGGACCGGTCGGCTCCACTCGTCGACTGGGCTCGGCCTCGGTCGGGTCGGGTCGGCTCCCTTCGGCCTTTCTCGGCTCTGTTCGGCCGCACTCGCTCGGCTCTCACCGTGGCCCGGTCCCGCTCGGCTCCGGTGTGTCCCCGCCGTCCGCTCCCGTGCAGCGCGGCTCGGCTCCGGCCCGGCGCACCCCGACCCCTTCCCGGCCCGGCCGCGGGGCCAGGCGGCAGCAGAGGGCTGAGGGGGGTCCCCGGTCACTCGGGCCGGGCCCCCCGGTACTCACCGGCCCGGCGGCAGCAATCCCGTCCGGGCTGGGCTGGGCTGGGGCGGCCTCCCCGCCGCGGGGCCGCTCCGCGCCGCCTTTTGTCCCGGGGCCCCAGCGCCCTCCCGGCCCCTTTGTGCTGCAGAGCGGCGGGACGGGCCGGGGGGCGGCGGCGCCCCGGGGGGACTCGCCCCGGCACGGCAGGAATCCGCCCGGGGGGCTCCGGCCCGGCCCAGCCCCCCCGGCCCCAGTGGGCCCCGGCCGCGGCCCCGGCGCGGGACGGGCGGGGGGCACCGGGCAGGTCACGCCGCGGCGGGCGCGGGGCCGGGAGCAGCCGCTGGCCGGGGAGGGCTGGCACGGCTCGGCACGGCATGGCGGCACGCACCCGCATGGCACTGGTGTGGAGCCACGGCACCCAGTTCAGCCCAGTGCCTCACACCAGTACGGGACTGGTCTGGGACCACATCACCCAGTTCAGCCCATTAGCACACACCAATACAGGACTGGTCTGGGACCACATCACCCAGTTCAGCCCATTAGCACACACCAGTATGGCACTGGTCTGACCTCACATCACCCAGTTCAGCCCACTGGCACCACTGACACGGCACTGGTCTGGGACCAAATCACCCAGTTCAGCCCATTAGAACACACCAGTACAGCACTGGTCTGAGATCACATCACAGATAGGCCCAGTGGCTCACACCAGTATGGCACTGGTCTGGGACCACATCACCCAGTTCAGTCCATTAGCACACACCGACACGGCACTGGTCTGGGACTACATCAACCAATACAGCCCAGTGGCTCACATCAGTATGGCACTGGTCTGGGACCAAATCACCCAGTTCAGCTCAGTGGCACACACCAACACGGCACTGCTCTGGGACCACATCAACCAGTTCAGCCCAGTGACACAAACCAGTACGGGACTGGTCTGGGACCACATCATCCAGTTCAGCCCATTAGCACACACCGACACGGCACTGCTCTGGGACCACATCACCCAGTTCAGCCCACTGGCACCACTGACATGGCACTGGTCTGGGACCACACCAACCAGTCAGCCCAGTGGCACCACTGTCACGGCACTGGTCTGGGACCAAATCACCCAGTTCAGCCCATTAGAACACACCAGTACAGCACTGGTCTGAGATCACATCACCCAGTTAGGCCCAGTGGCTCACACCAGTATGGCACTGGTCTGGGACCACATCACCCAGTTCAGCCCAGTGGCACACACCAGTATGGCACTGGTCTGGACCACATCACCCAGTTCAGCCCATTAGCACACACCGACACGGCACTGGTCTGGGACCACATCAACCAGTACAGTCAAGTGGCTCACATCACTATGGGACTGGTCTGGGACCAAATCACCCAGTTCAGCCCAGTGGCACACACCGACATGGCACTGCTCTGGGACCACATCAACCAGTTCAGCACAGTGGCACACACCAGTATGGGACTGCTCTGGCCCCCCAGGCACAGCCCTGAGCCCCCCGTGTCCCCTGGGCTGTGTCCCCCCAGCACCAGACGCCCCCAGGGATGTCCCCAGCGCTGGCACCGCCTGTCCTGCCATGCTTGGCCTCCATGCTGGTGGCCAGGACAGGGTGGCAGCAGGCTGTCACACACTTGGGGTGCCGGGCACCCCAGGACGGACCCCCCCAGCCTCTGCTGCCCCGGCCACCCGGGACAGGGGGTCCCCGAGGGTCCCCACGCAGGCGGTGTCCTGCAGAGCGGTGGCTCCTGAGCTCCTGGGCCCTTTGTGTTGCAGAGTGGAGGGACAAAGGGATGGATGGCTGTCACCCCCGGGCGTGGGGCTGTCCCCAGGAGGGAGGGGACAAAGAGGCTGAACCCCCGGGGGGTGGGGGCCCCTGCTTTGTGCTGGGCCCAGGCAGGGGAGGAAATCTCCCATCCGGGGGTCGTTAGAGCGGAGATCAGCGGGGGAGGGATCCCGGGGGATGGGCACAGCACCCACCCCCTGCCCGCGGGTACCTCTGCCCACCCCACCCCCATCCCCATTCCCTGTTCTGGTCCTGGACCCACCCCCATCCCCACCCCCATCCTCATCTCCATCTCCATCCACTGTTCTGGCCTCAGCCCCATCCCCACCCCCATCTTCCTCCTCACCCCCATCCCAATCTCCATCTCTAACTCCATCCCCATCCTCATCCCCATCCCCATCCCCATCCCCATCCCCATCCCATCCCCATCCCCATCCCCATCCCATCCCCATCCTCATCCCATCCCCATCCCCATCTTCATCCTCATCCCCATCCCAATCTCCAACCCCATCCCATCCCCATCCCCATCCCATCCCCATCCCCATCTTCATCCTCATCCCCATCCCCATCCCAATCTCCATCTCTAACCCCATCCCCATCCTCATCCCATCCCATCCCATCCCCATCCCATCCCATCCCATCCCATCCCATCCCATCCTCATCCTATCCCCAACCCCATCCCCATCCCCGGACACCCCCGGGACACCCCAGGACACCCCCTGGCTCTACTGGCCCACCCAGGGCGTGGTGAAACCTCGCGGCCATGCCAGCTGTACCCTGTGCCCCATGGGGACACCGTGGCCGTGCCAGCTGTACCCTGTACCCCATGGGGACACTGTGGCTGTGCCAGCTGTACCCTGTACCCCATGGGGGGATACCCAGAACCCCGTGGGGCTGGGAGTGCTGGCACCATGCCACCCTGGCATTGCCACCGGTGCCCGGCGTTCCTCACCTCCCTCTTCCAGCGTGCCAACCACTCGTCCCGCTTCCTCTTGCTGATGTAGTAGGGGTCCCCGGCCTGGAAGGTGTGGCGGGGCATGGGCCGCTGGCGCAGGCTCGACTCCCAGCCCAGCCCCCCCCGCAGCCGCCCCCGCGAGCCCTGTGCCAGGGAGAGACAGCAGGGTGAAGGGCACGGCCACGGAGGTGCCACGGGCACTGGGGCTCTGGGGGTGGCAGGGGGGTGGAGGGGAGCTGGGGGTGGGCACCGTGCTGGTGCATGGTGGGAATGGCTGGGGGAGAGGGGTACGGGGGGCACGTGCCCTGGCACATGTCTGCACCAGCCGGGCACCACGCCGTGGCTGGCTGCACCGCGATGGGCACTGCCAGCGCTGTCCCAGGCATGGATCTGCCCCAGGGGGATGTGCTCCGCTGGGCAAGGGCCACCCCATGGGCAGGGCTGGATGGAGGGGGGGGTCACCAGCCTGGCACGGCTCGGTGCCCTCTGGTGCCCAGTGCAGAGGCAGGCGCTGCCCAGTGCCTGGTGGTGTTGGGGTGCAGGAGCCCAGGACCCCCATCCCACCAGGGACCCCCATCCCATCAGGGACCCCACCCAACCAGGGACCCCATCTCAACAGGAAACCCCATACCAACAGGAACCCCATGCCACCAGGGACCCCATGCCACCAGGGACCCCATGCCACCAGGGACCCCATCCCCATCCCCATCCCTGCAGCTCCCCCACGGCCGCTGGCACCGCGGGGCTGGGGGTGCCGTTTCCCGTGGGCACGGGGAGCAGCGTGCCAGCCGGTGGGCTGTGGGGCCGAGCCCCTCTCCTGCGGGCACCTCACTGCCCCCCGGGGGTGCCCGGCCCCGGGCCACACTTGCCTCCATCTTCAGGCTGTCAAAGTTGTTTTCTTCCTTCTCTTCCTTGCCTGCACACAGAGGGGAGAGGAGCCGTCAGCGGGGGGCGCAGCTCGGGGTACAGGGCAGGGCACCCCAGTCCCCACAGGGGAGAAGGGGGTGACCCTGGGCAGGGGACGGGCACCCATCGCCGCCACGTGACGCCTGGGGGATGCCAGCTGCTGGGATGCCAGCTGGCTGCTCCTGTGCCAGCTCCCTGCACCCCAGCTTGGGGGTTTGGGGGGTCTGGGGGGGTGTGGGGGAGCAGCCCCCGCCGGGGCTGGGGCTGGGGCTGGGGTGGGGGCCCGCTGGTGTGTGCATGTGGGGGTACCCAGGTGCCCGTGCTGCGCTGCGGGCATCCCTCCTGGGTGCTGGTGCCGCTCGGTGCACTGGGTGCCCGGCACAGACCCGAGGCACACTGTGCCACAGCCCCCCCGAATGACCCCCCAGCCCTGCGTGACACCCAGACAGTCCCTTGTCACCGTACATGGGGACCTGACCCCCCTGTGGCAGCCAGCCCCCACCCCAAAAAGCAGCGAGCCCCAAGGAGGAGAGCTGCTCCGAGTGCCAGGGGCCACTGGGGTACACTGGGGGCCACTGGGGGCCACTGGGGGACAGGAGCTTTCTGGCTCTGTCCTAGGGGTGGCAGTGGGTGCGTGCCCGGGGTGCCCGAGTGACCTGTCCTGCCCGTCCTGCCCGCAGGCACTGGGATCTCAGGTGGGGAAACTGAGGCACGGTGAGGGAGAGGTTGGTCCCCTCCATCCCTGGGTCCAGCAACCCGGGCACTGGGATTGGCCAAACTGGGGGGCACCAACTGAACTGGATCCACGCGGATCCTGCCCAAGACCTTCCCCCGGCAGGGATGGGACCGGGGGGACAGCAAAGGGGCACCCCCACGCTGAGGTCCCCATGTCCAGAGGGACCCCCCCAGCTCATCGCGACCCCCGAGCTGCTCCCCTGCCAGCCGGGCGCTGGCACACGCTGGTGCCCAGGGCTGACCCCCCACCAGCACTCAGTGGCACCGGAGCTGGCACCGCCTGGGCACCGGGACAGCGTGGCCCCAGGACTGTGCCACGCACATGCCCCTCCCGCCTGCCCTGGTGGCACCGGGCACATGCTGGGGTGGGCTCGCACGCCCACGTGAGGGCATTCCACGCCCGGCGCTGTTCTGCTGCCCCCACCCCAAGTCCCGCCTGGCACGGAGGGGCTCAGCCCTTCCTCCTCCTCCTCCTCCTCCTCCGGCAGCGCTCCCGGCGGGGCTGGGGGTCCGGAGGGGCGCAGCGGGCAGTGCCAGCGCCCCGTGGCGGGGTGCCCTCACCGCTAAGCTCTTACTTTTCTCTGCGGCCTCCAGGAGTTTCCTCCTCCCGCGTTTCTTCTGGGGGTCGGAAGGGGCCAGCTCACCCTCATCGCCCGGGGGGTCCATGCCCTCCTTGGGGGTGCAGCGCCCGTTCTCCAGCGCCCGGCCCGTCTCGCCATCTGCCAGGCTCTCCGTCTCCTCCTCCTCCTCCTCGGGGCGCCCGCCCTTGGGGCTCGCGCCGCCCTCCTCCGCGCCCTTCCACTGGGCACCGTCCCCTTCCACGTCCCCGTTGGGCAGCGGCTCGGCGGGGCTGGCCTCCGGGCAGGGCGGGGGGCACTTGGGGACGGCCGCGGTGTCTTTGGGGGTGTCACTGCTTTCCACCTGCCGAGACGGAGAGGGGAAGGAGCTGCGATGGGCGCTGGCAGGGGGGGCACGGCGCATCCCCAGCCCGCACCCCGCCGGCCACCACCGTGGGAGCCCTCCACCAGCCCCATCCATTCTGTGTCCCTGTCCCCATCCCTGTCCCCACTTTCTCCCTGCAGACGGCACAGCGCCACGCGTGTCTCCAGGACCACAGCCCACGCCCCCACAGCCGCGTGATAATCTGGGGACACGAGCACGTCACGCCAAAAAGACCACGTTCCACCTCCTGCAGCTCTGCCACAGTGCCCCGGGGTGGGACAGGGCTACAGTGGCACCCTCAGGACCAGGACACCCAGCCATGGCACCCCCAGGACCATGAGGCTCTGCCATGGGCACCTCAGGACCAGGACAGAAGGCCATGGCACCTTCAAGGGCCAAGACATGGTGCCATGACACCCTCAGGACCAGGACACACAGACATGACACCCTCAGGACCAGGACATGGTGCCACAAAATCCTCAGGATCAGGAAATGGTGCCATATGGCACCCTCAGGACCTGGACATGGTGTCATGGCACCTGCAGGACCAGGACACACTGCCATGACACACTCAGGGCTAGGACACAAGAGCGTGTCACCCTCATGAGGAGGACACAGTCACGGCACCTTCAGGATGAGGACACGCTGCCATGGCATCCTCAGGAGCACAACACATGAAGGTGACACCATGAGGACCAGAATTTGGAGCCATGACATCTTCAGGACCAGGACACATGGAGGTGACACCGTGAGGACCAAGACACAATGCCATGGCACCCTCAGGAGCAGGACACGATGTGATGACAGTCTCAAGCCAATGACAGGTGGCAATGACACCCTGAGGAGCAGTCCATACTGCTAGGGCACCTTCAGGACCAGGACACAATGCCACGACATCCTCAGGACCAGGAGACACCACCATGATGCCCTTATGACTAGGACACAATTCCATGACACCCTCAGGACCAAGATATGAGGAGATGACACCCTGAGGACCAGGACACAGAGCCATGGCACCCTCAGGACCCGGACACACGGACATGGCACCCTCAGGAGCAGGACACGTGGCCATGACACCCTCAGGACACAGTGCCGTGGTACCCTCAGGACAAGGACACACTGGGATGTCACCTGGCCACTGCCATCCGCATGTGGGTGAGGACAGCCCAGCCCCGTCGTGCTGGGGACATGGGGACATACTCCCCAGGATGGGGGGGCAGGTGACAACCACGTGTGTGTGTGTGCAGGGCAGCAGGGACAGCCCGCCTGCGTGTTCCGACATGTGTGTGCACGACGGGGACCGTCACGTGTGTGTGTGTACAGGTGACAGGCACAACCCTGGGACAACCCCTGTGCACACGCGTGTCACACGAGCATGGCCCATGGTGAGAGTGTGACAGGCACAGCTGGAGCATGTGATGTGCACACGCGTGTGCCAGACGGACAACGACAACACAGCGGGCAGGCGTGCGCATGCGACAGGCGGCGTCGGTGCGTGTGACAGGCGGCGTCAGTGCGTGTGACAGGCGGTGCTGGTGTGCGACAGGCGGCGTCCATGTGTGTGACAGGCGGTGCTGGCCCTGGCTCGCGAGCGTGAGACATGGGGGACGCCCGGCTGTGCCAGCGCTCGCCGCCGTGCCGGTGCCCGAGCCCGTGCCCACGTGGCAGACGGCGCTGCCGGCTGGGACCCCGCCATGCTGCCAGCCCCGGGGCAGTGGCACGGCCTGGCACGGCAGCGGAGTCAGAGCGAGAGGCGCAGCCCGGCCGGCGGTTTCCGTGGCGAAGGAGAGTGAAAGTGCTGCTGCGTCACTGCGTCACTGTGACAGCTGGCGCCTGCCGCAGCGCAGCCGTGCCAGGGTGGGCTCTGCCCAGCGCCCCTCGCCCGGGCACCCCTTGGCCCCGCTGCCGCGGCACCGGGGAGCGCTCGGTCCCCTCCCGGCTGTGCTCCCGGGGGTGCAGGCTCACCCCACGCCACCCCTGGGGCACGGGGGACCCCACCCCGCTGGGCACAGCACCGTCCCCCCCGAGACCCCGCACGCTGCCCGTGGGCACGGGGTGCCCATGCCACCCTCACCCCAGCGGCCAAACGCCCTGAGGACACACAGACACCCACGGGTGCTGCCACCACCCCCGCCTCCGCCCTCTCGGCTCCCCGTGGCACAGGAGGGTCGGGGTGCCGGGGGCTGCAGCGTGGGGCCAGGGCGGCAGAGGGGACCTGGCTGCCTGTCCCCAGCAAACCCCATGTCCCAGGCTGCACCGCAGGGTGCCAGGGAGCCAACGCCGAGCCGCCAGCCAGGCTTGGCATGAGCCGGGGTGCCCGCGGTGCTGCCCACCCTCCCCTGCCCTAGGGCCAAAGGGGGACAGGGAGGGGACACTGAGGAGTGCCAGGGGGGTGGCTGTGCTCTCCAGGGCTCCCCAGATGAGTGCCACCATCGCCCGCTGTCCCACGGGGGCACAGGACCCCCTCCCCAGGCGTGCCCGGTGGGCAGCGAGGGGCAGATGTGGCTTACCATGGCGCGTCCCCTCCGGCTGCCGCCCGCCCGTGCGCAGGCGTCTCCTCCCCGCGGCCCCGGGCGCTTCCTGCCCGGCCCGGCTGCCCCGGCTCGCTGGCACAGTCACTTCCTCCGCGCGCTTGCCAGGGGGCTGCGGAGCCAGGGGCAGAGCCGGGAAGGAGGGGACATGCCACCCTGTGAAGCGCAATGGGGACAGGGCTGGTGAGGCAGGAGGGGGCTGGGGGGACCCTGGCGGGGGTTTGGTGACGGCAGCGAGGAGCCACGGCCGTGCCAGCGCAATGCCTGGGCACCCCTGGGGATGCAGGGACTCATGCCCAAACACCCACCCGGGGACAGCGTGGTGGTGTCACTTGTGCCAGGGATGTGCATGCACCGGGGACACACAGAGCCACTGCCACTATCCCTGAGGGTGCCTGGCACCCTGTCCCCACGCCACATGGGCTGGTGCCAGCGTCAGTGCCCGGTCCCCGGGGGGGCATGGCTCAACCAAGGGGACACCGCTGCCATTGGGAGGGTAGAGGTGCCATGCCAGGCCAGCACGGAGGCCGAAGGACACACCTCGGTGTGGCCGGCTGATGGATGCCACAGCCCCGGGGATGCCTGCGCACCAGCTGTGGCGGTGGGACAGGCAGCGGGGACACTGCAGTGCCCTGGGATGTGGCACTGGAGCAGCAGAGGGTGACAGCAGCGGTGGCTCGATGGATGCCAAAGTCCCCAGCTGGCAGAGGGCAGGGAGCCACCGGTGCCACTGGGACCCTGCCGGGGGGCTCGGGGATGCTGGCGCTGGCTGGGAAGGGGACGGTGCAGCAATGGGACGGAGGGGGGGACTCGGGGTGAACCGGAGTGGGGTGAGGGGCTGCACCCCGGCCCCCAGCCCCTGCCCCGCTCCCGCCCGCGGCCGCATCCTGGCCACCGCCCCGCAAACAATCGCAGGGGCCCCGGGCTTCCCGGGCGGAAACGGGAAGGTCACACCGTGCTCCGGATCGGGCGGCTGCGGGGGCTGGCGCAGGCGCGGCTGGGGGGGCTCAGGGCGGCCGTGGGGGGCTTGAGGTGGCTCCCACACCGGGACGGGGGCTGGGGGACCATGCTGGTGCCAGGCACAGGGTGCCACGTGCTCCCCGCGGCTGCGAGGCCGTGCTGGTGCCAGGATGAACTCTCACTGCTGGCCTTGGGGCAAGTGCCACCCTGCTGGGACCATGCCACCACGGTCCCGTGGCCGAGGGGAGCACGTGGGGCTGCTGTGCCACCCCGGTGCCACGGTCCCGCTCCGGCCCCACTGCTGGCAGCCCCTTCCCACCATCACAGCAGACCCCATCCCACCGGCGTGGCAAGGGCGATGCCAGGAAGCTGTGCCCTCCGTGCCATTGTGGGACGGGGGCACATGGGAGGTTAACCCCAGGATGGGATGGGCACCGCGTCCCCATGCATGACGGTGACACGCAGCCCACCTGGCACCGCGGCTGGCACGCCCTGGCACAGCACCCAGCCAAACCCAACCTGCCCTCATGCTTCCAGCCTTGCAACAGCCCAGTGCCACCCCAGCCAAACCTGGCGTCCCAGCTCCGGCCCTGCTGCCACTTCCCTGCCTGGATCGGGACGGGTCCCCGGCTCACCGAGCCCCCCCCCCACTGGCACGCCCCCTCGGGCACCGAGGAGGCACAGGGGAACCCGGGACCACGCCATGGCCTTGATCCTCCCTCGTGCCCGCCGTGTCCCGACGGAGAGCCCAGTGCCAGCCCCACTGTGCCCCCTTGGCCAGGGAGAAGGTGCCAGGAGAGCTGCTGCTGTCTGTGGCACCGTCCACGGAGCCACTGGCTGATGGGGCATCTCACTGGCAAGCCTCTCCCTTGGCGATGGCACGGCACAGCTGGGCACGGCACGGCTTGGCACAGCTCCGAATGGCACGGCTCGGTGTGGCACGGCTCACCGATGCCCTGTGACACCGTGCCCGCAGGGATCTCCACGGGGAGGGTATTTTTAGCAGCTCACACCCGGCCGGGGCTTTCCCAGCCTCCTGGCACTGCCCGTGGGGCTCGCCAGCTCCGCTCGCTTGGCAGCGGCAGCCGCGCCGGTGCCACGCACGGGGCAGGTGCAGCACGCAGGAGCACGCAAGCGTGCGCGGGACGGGCACCCGCCGCGAGCCAGCCGGCTCTTCTGCAGGAGGTGCCCGGCGTCATGGCACTGCCACCATCCCTCTGCCCTGCTCCGGACCCGCCGTGCCAGGGGAGGGGGCTCCCAGGGCCGGCTGCGCCGCTGGCCGGAGCCTCCCGCTTCCCAGGCTCCCTCCGCTCCCGACGACGTTCCCGACTTGTTCCCGTGCCAGCATTGTTCTTCCACCCCAGCGGCTCCCCCCGCCCCGCACGTACCTCCTGCCCGCCGGGTTCACAGCCCGCGCTCCCGGCCCCTGCGCCCCATCGGGCCCCGCCCCCCGGCGATGCCCACCGCCGGGATGGCACGGATGGGCACCGGCAGCGTGGATCCGGACACAGCCAGGCCAGCATTAACCCCTTCCGCAGCCACACACCTCCCAACACCGAATTCAAGCTGGCACCAGCAGCCAATGGCGCAGCGTCAGGGACGACGCCACCCTGGCACTCTGACTGGCACCACGGCTCGGGAGGGCTGAGCCACCGCCTCCGCACGTCCCCCCAGCCCCGGGTGCCCTGTCCTGGTGCCACCGCTTTGGGCGCGATCCCGGCCGGCCGGGCTAGCGAACCGGGAGCCCCCGCGCTTCGGAGCGGGCATCGCCTGTGCGGCAGGAGCCGGGGACGCTGGCAGGGGCTCGGGGGCACGCTGATGGTGGGCACCGGGGGGCTCTGCTCCCTGCACCCAACCAGACCCGGGGGGCTGAGTGGCTTTGTGGTGAGGGGCACGGGGGTGCCAGACTCCCTGACAAGGAGCAAATGCACGGCGGGGCCTCGAGCGAAGCCATGCCAAGCAGAGCGCCGCCGCCGCCGGGCACCGGAGGGGTTCGCCGGGGGCTGGGGGGTGCCACGCTCCCCTCGTGCCGCAGCGCCGCCCCGGGGCTCTCCTCCGGCTGCCAGCGCGGGTGGCGGGGCAGGCTGTCCCCAGCGGGGGGCACACCGCGCCGCCCCCCCGCTGCCCCCGCGCCCGGTGCCCGCTGGCTCACCTGGGCATGCTTGCGCTTCCGCCCGGGCCGCCCGGCTTTCCTCATGGGCGTCCCCGGCTCCTGCTTCTCCTCCTTGCTCGGGTTCTCCTCGGGCTCCTCTTCCCCCTGCGAGCCGGAGACAGAGAGGACGGTTACGCCGCCGGGCAGCACGGGCTCCGGGCACGGCTCCGCTCCTGCTCCGCGCTGGCATCACCGCGGGTGCACCGCGCCTGGCCGCTGCGGCACGAGCGCTGCCGCTGTCACCGGGGCTACGGCGGCTCCTGCCAGCGCTGGGGCTGCGGTGCCAGCTGCCGTGGGGCCGGGCACCTTCACCAGGCGACCCGCATCAGCTCGGGGTCTGTGCCCGCTCCTGCAACACACGGGTCTGGGGGGTCCTGCCCCGCGGCGTGCGGAAAGGGCTGCAGGGACCCCATGGCACGGCATGGCATGGCACGGCATGGCACGGCACGGCATGGCACGGCACGGCACGGCATGGCACGGCACGGCACGGCATGGCACGGCGGGCCTGCAGAGAGCCGTGCAGCTCGGTGGGGACAAGGGCGGGCAGCGTGAGCCGTGCAGCCGCCTGCTTCAGCGCGCCACCCCCAGCGTGGGCACTCTGGGGTGCCACGCACCTCTCCACACTCAGCCCCACCCCCCAGCGCCGGGCACTGCCACGGGCGGCGCAGCAGCACCGCGGCGCGGGCAATGAACCTGCTCCCTGCGCCGGAGCCGCAGCAGCCGCCCGAGGGCCGCGGCGTGCCAGGGACCCCGCTCCCCGCTCGGGGCCCATGCCTGGCACCGCGGCACGGCGGGGGTACGCGCATGCGGGCGAGGGCTGCGGGCACCCCGGTGTGTCCCGCGGCGGCGGGGCCGTTTTCACCTGAGCCGCAGAAGATGCCGTCAGCAGCAGCCAAGGCAGGAAGAGGCCGCGGAGGGGGGAGCCGGGGAAGGAGGAGAGGCCGGCGGGGGGCTGGCGAGGGAGAGGCCGGGGAGGGGACGGGTTGGCAGGCAGACAGCGCGGGCAGCCAGCTGCACTCCCGCAGCCCCGCAGCCGCATTCCTGCCCGCCGCTGCCCGCCTTCCCCGTGCTCGCAGGCGGCGCTGCCCGCAGCATCGCCGGGCTGCGGCTGGCACGTCCCTGCCGGGGTCCCGCCCGATGGCCCCGTGGGGCTGGGGAGTGCCGTGCCCCGCAGCTGCGGTCCCCCACGCCCCCCGTGCCCCTCGCTGCCCATCTCCCCCCGCCCGGTGCCATGCACGTGGGATGGCACAGGAGCCACGTGACAGTTTGTCCCCAGCCCCTGTGGTGGCTCACCGGGACCGTGCCACTCGCCTGCGCGTGGGGCAGGGCACCCCCAGCCCCCTGCACCGACCCCGCAATGACCGTGCCCAACGCTGGCACCCACTGGCACCGCGGTACCCGGGGGCTCAGCCCCGCTGCCCTGGGCTTCGGGACGGGTCCAAGGACGATGTCAGGATGACGGTTCCAGCTCCATCCCGCCACGGGATCCAACTGGGATCCCGGGGGGTTCCCAGGGGTCCCCGCTCCCCCTGAGCCCCTTTGATCTCACCACCGGGCACGCAGCCCAGGGCTGGAGCAGGGCACCAGCTGCTGGTGGCAAGGGTGGGCACAGCAGCCCTGTGGCACCGGGTGCCAGCCGCTCCGACCCGCCCCGTGTCAGGGAAAGGCACGGCAGAGCGTCCAGCCCCGCGGTGTGTGGGACCCCTGGCGCTGCCCCACAGGACGGGGTCCCCGGGTCAGTGCTCAGGGCTCCATTCCGCTCCCCACGCACCCAGAACATGGGGACAGCCGGGCTGGGGGACACCGCAGCATGGGGGACAGCGGGGGTCCCCGCTGCAGAGACAGGAGATGCCCCAGTGCGCGTGGGGACAAGGTGAGCTCCCTGCGAGCTCCCTGTGTGGGGCTCAGCAGGGTCCCTGCCCCGCCGAGCTGGGGGACGCGGGGTCTGGGGCAGCACCGGGGCTGCAGGGATGCCCCCAGGGGACTGCAGGGTCCCCCGGGGCACAGCCAGCACCCCAAAATCAGGGTGGGTGCTGGCGAGGTCGGGATGCAGCCTGGGGATCGGCTCGCCCCGCTCGGAGCCGAGTC
Source organism: Podargus strigoides (assembly GCA_028020825.1). Taxonomy (NCBI): domain Eukaryota; kingdom Metazoa; phylum Chordata; class Aves; order Caprimulgiformes; family Podargidae; genus Podargus; species Podargus strigoides. The sequence goes on from CM051619.1 coordinate 378,858, forward strand.
AGCTCCCCGCAGAGCACCCGCTCCCCTCGGTGCCAGGGCTCCGGCGGGCGCGGGGCCGCATGGCACGTCCTCGCTGCGCTCCTGCGCCGCTGCCAAGCAACAGCCCGCAGGGAAAGCACCGCCATGACGCAGTGCTGGCTGCGCCGCTGCAGCGGGTCCCAGCGCCCGCCTGCAGGGCGCCCGGGGCTGGGGGGGCACAGGCACCCCCGTGGCACGGCAGACGGAGCTCGGCCTTGCCGGGTCGGTGGCAGTTGGCACCGGCGTGACCCGCGGTGTCACGGGCACCAGGGGAGAGCCCGGCGCGTCCCTCAGGCAGAGGTGACCTCCGCGCGTGGCTGCGGGGGAGGCGATGCCGCGTCCCGGCGGGGTCAGGCCAGGACGGCGCTCAGCCGGGCACGCTCGCTGCCAGCCCACGTGGGTCGCTGCCGCCCCGGGGACCGGCACCCGTCCTGCTTCCGAGGGTGAGCCGGGCCGCACCGGGCTCTGCCACGCGCCAACGGAACCGCACGGAGCCCTGGTGCCCACACGGGTGGGCTTGGCACAACCGCCACGGGTGACATCACGGGACCGACCCCTGGTTTATTTGTCCCCCCCAGCCGTGCCAGGCGCCTCCCAACCGGCACCGGGTCGCCCCCTCCAGCAGCCAGGAGCGGTGGCGGAGGCCGGGGACGGGCACGGTGCCTGACCCGGCGTGGGAGGCACGGCGTGGCCGAGCCAGCCCGGAGGAACTCGGATGACCCCGACCCCGCGCTGCCCGCAGCGGGATGGCACCCGGCCGCCCGCCGCCCCGCTCCCCGGGCTCTGTCCCTGTGCCCACCGGGACCTTCTCCTCTGCGCGGGAAGAGCGGTGCCAGCACCGTGTGGCAGGGATGCCCGGGAGCACCGAGGATGCAGTCAGAGCCCACCGCCACCCCCCGGCGCAGCCCCTGGCCCTGCCCTGCGGCCTCACCGCACCCCGTGCCCAGCGGTTTGGGGGTCCCCCCTCACTCCCTGCGGTGAGGGGGCACAGGGGGACACGTATTGGGGACGAGGGTCCGTCTGATGGGGCCATGAGCCCCGCTCTGGCTCAGGAGGGGTTCACTGACCGTCGCGGGAGGAGGCGTGGGGACCCCTGAGCCCCCGCAGCAGGCGGGACCCCCCCAACGGGGGAGCAGGACCAGTACAGGGTGACACCACGGGGCCACCGCTTCATGCATGTCGCCCTCCCACACCCCCCCAGCCCGGGACACGCACCCGCCACCCACCCCACGGCCACCCAGAGCCACGGTGCCCCCCAGCCTTGGGGATACCCCCCAGAACCCCCCCGCAGCTGGGCTTGCCCCGGCCCCAGGAGGTGACAGCAGGTCTCGGCTTCCCTGTCCCCTCCCCACCGCCAGGAATAGCTCAATCCCTGCTAATCCCCACCGCGGCCGGGGGGGCTGCCATGGGGGGGGCACACCCCCCCTTCGCCTGCAGCGCCAAGCCAGGAGCGCGCCGCCCCCCCCCAGCCCGCTGTGGCACGAGCAGCGCCCCACGCAGCGGTGGGGACGGCCACGGTGCCATCGGGGCCCCCCGGCAGCCCCCCCCCGGCGGCAGCCCCCCGGCCGGACCCTACCTTGTGCGTGTCGAGCGCCTCGCGGTCCGGCGCGGGGCTGCTGGCCTCGAGGGTCCCGCTGGACGGCATGGTGGGGGGGCGCCTGCGACTGTCACCTCTTCAGCACCAACGCGGACCCCGCCGCCGCTGCCACCAGCTCTCTGCGCCGAGGAGGGGGTCCCGAGGAGGGGGTCCCGAGGAGGGGGTCCCGAGGCGTCACCCGCCGCAGCGGCCACCCCTGCGTCCCGCCGCCTGCCTGGGTGCTCCTGCCCTGCGGGGAGCAGAGAGGGTCGGGGTGAGGGGGAGCGCTGGCCCCCCCGCCGCACCGCGCCCCGGCCCCGGCAATTATTAACGTGCCACAGCCTTGGCTCGACGGGCTGGGCACCGGCAGCGCCCCGGCCGCGGGGCGCAGGGTGGGGTGCGGGGTCACGGCGCGGGGTGCGGGGTGCTGGCTGCAGCGGTGCGGGGCGCGGGGTGCAGTGCCGGGCGTGGGGTGCATTCTGCAGGGTGTGGGGTGCATGGCGCGGGGTGCGGGGTGCACGGCGCAGGGTGGGGGTGCCGGGGGTGTGCCGGGGGTGTGCCGGGCGCGGGGTGCCGGGGGTGTGTGCCAGGGGGGTGTGCCGGGGGTGTGCGTGGTGCGGGGTGCCGGGGGTGTGCCGGGGGTGTGCCGGGCGCGGGGTGCCGGGGGTGTGTGCCAGGGGGGTGTGCCGGGGGTGTGCGTGGTGCGGGGTGCCGGGGGTGTGCCGGGGGTGTGCCGGGCGCGGGGTGCCGGGGTGCGGGCAGGGCCCCGCGGGGCTGCGGGGAGGCGGGCGCCCCAGCACCTGTTGCTATGGCAAAGCTGCTGCATTCGCCATGGCCGGGGCTGCTGTTGCCTTTGGCACTGGAGCTGCAATTTGTTTCTAGAGCTTTCCAGCCGCAGCCCGTTCCCAGCCGCCGGGCTGGGGGGGGCTGGGGGGCTGCCGGGGGGCTGCCGGGGGGGGGCTGCGGCTGGGACACCACCCCCAAACCCCCCACCACCCTCCCGGCGCCACGGCTGCCTGCGGCGGGGGGCTGCCTGTGGGGCGGGGGATGGGGGGGACAGGGGGGCCCCCAGCGGGGCGCAGCAGCACCGCCACATGCACGGGGACCCCCGGGGGCTCAGGGTGCTGGGCTGGGGGGTGGGAGGTGGGGGGGCGCAGCCATCCCTGCCCTGGTTCCCCCATCGCAGCCCCTCTGGCAGGGGGTGGGAGTGCGGGGTGAGGGATGAGGGTGCGGGATGGGGGTGCAGGGTGCGGGATGGGGGTGCAAGCTGGGAGCGTGGGATGCAGGTGCAGGATGCAGGCTGGGGTGGTTGGGTGCAGGTTGTGGGTGCAGGATGGGACCTGGGGATGCAGGATGAGACCGGGAGGTGCAGGATGAGTGCTGGGGGTGCTGGGTGCAGGATGGAATCTGGGGGTGCAGGATGAGGATGGGAGATGCAGGCTGGGGGTGCAGGATAGGACTGGGGGTGCAGGCTGGGGGTGCAGGAGAGGACTGGGGGTGCAGGATGGGGTGTGGGACGGGGGTGCAGGAGGGGATCTGGGGCTGCAGGATGAGACCTGGGGGTGCAGGATTGGGGTGTGGGATGGGGGTGCAGGATGCAGGACGGAGATGTGGGGTGCAGGCTGCCGCCTCCACGCACAGCCTCGTGCCAGCCGGTGGCAGCCGGGGAAGGGCCACCCCATCCCTCTCCTTCGCCAGCTCGGGGAGCCCTGGGGGAGCCCCCATCCCTGGCACCAGCCCAGGTCACCGTCCCCACGCCTCTGCCCCGCACTGGCACCCTGGGCACCGCAGTGCCCCTTGGTGAGGGGCTGGGACCACCACTGAGCACCCCGAGCACCCCCACAGTGTCACTTTGGGCACCCATCTCGCAGCGGCTGTGCCCCCAGCACCACGGCACGCTGCTTGGCACGGCACGGCGCGGCACCTCAGCCCCACACCCCTCGCATGAGCTTGGGGCCCGCGGTGCCCCCCGGAACCCCCATCCCCACTCCTGCCACACCACGCCTTGGCAAAGCCCCGGCTGCGGGCACGGGAGGGCACGTGCCACTGGGAAGCGCCCGGGGACACCCCGTCTGCACCCAGGCACCTCCGCGGCGGGTGACCCCCCCGTGCCTGAAGGCACTGGGGGGTGACGGTGTCCCCGGTGTCCCCGCTGCCAGCGCCTCCCCACACATCCCTGCACCCCTCAGAAATGGCTCGGCCGCCCCCAGGCCCCCCCACCGGGGTCCCTCCGGCAGTGCCGCGGGGAGCAGGCGAGCCCCCCCTTGGCATCCCCGGTGCCCGGTGCTGGCGCCGCCGCCGCGGGCTTTGATTCCCGTCCAGCAAACACGGGCTCCAACCGCGCTAAAAATAGTCGGGCTGCGGACAAACCCCCGCTGCCCAACAAAGACAGGGACAAACCGGTGACAAACAGGTGACACCGGCTGCCTCCCGCTCCCCCGGCCCCGTGGGGTCCCGCCGGGAGGGAGTCGCGCCTGTTATGCCACCGTCCCCGGTGCCACCCCCGGTGCCATCCCCGCACGCCACGCTCTTACCCGGCTGAAGCTTGCCCACCGCGGCGCTGGGGTGGGGTGGGGTGGGATGGGGTGGGGTGGGACGGGGGCTGCGGTGCCGTGCCCCCGCGTTAGGCCACCGCGAGCCACCTCCCGCAGCGCTGCGGTGGCTCGGGGACGGGGGACACGGGGACCCTCGCTCACCGGCAGGGCGCGGGGAGGGACTTCTCTCCTTAAGCGCCGGGGCTGAGGGCGAGCGGGGGCCCCGCAGCCCCAGCCTGTGCCGTGCCGTGCCGTGCCACGCCGTGCCATGCCGTGCCGCGCAGCAGGGCCGCGGCGAGTCACGCTGGCAGAGGCGTTGGGAAGTGGGTTACCTGCGATGGATGGGTGGATGGATGTCACAAGCGTGGCGATGACATAAACCCCCCCCCCCTTTTTTTATCTCCAGGAACCTCCGCGCCGCAGCCGGCGACACCGCCAAACCCAAACGGCCATTTTAGGTGATGGCGAGCGGGGTCCCCCACAGCCCCCCCACGCCGGTGGCGGGTGACACCTTCGCCGCAGTCCCCCCCGCACGCCTCCTGTCCCGACGTGACCCCGGCACGGTGACACCCACCGGGACGTGGATGGGGTCCCTCGTGCGTCCCCACCGCCTCCGGTCCCGCACGAGGGACCCCATCCAAACGCCGCTCGCTCGTGACAAGTGCCGCAGCGTATTATTATTGTTGTTGTCACTTTGAGTCACCGCCACCCCGGGCGGCCGCGCTCCTCCTCCTCCTCCTCCTCCTCCTCCTCCTCTCCTCCTCCTCCCCAGCGCCGGGATGAAGTTCAGGATTGACTCAGAGGGGACGGGAGTGCGGCCGTGAGTCACCCCCACCCCTGCGCCCCCCACCCCTGACTCACACCGGGGCGCTCCCCCCCCACAGCACCCCCGCGGCACGGCTGCGACTGAGGGGGGGCGGGCACCCCCAAAATTCAGCAGCTGCACCCCAGGGGCGACGCCGGGCCCCGGTGGCACCGGCTGGATTCGGGTGGCATTAAAACCCCACAGCACGGCGAGGGCGAGCGGGTGCCGGGCCAAACCGTGCCAGAGCGCAGGCCCAAACACCGCCCCGCGGAGCCGGAGCCGCCGGGGCACGTGCGCGGCTGGCACACGCGTGTCCTGGGCACGCGCACACGCGTGCCGGCGGTTACCTGGCGAGCCCACACGCTTTCCCCCGCGGGTGCTGCGGGGTGCCGCACGCTTGCCGCTGGCACCGGGCTGGCAGGCGGCGGCACCGGCAGCGCCGGCGGGCAGGGATGTGCAGATGGGTGCTCCTAAATATACCTGCAGGAAAACACCGCCCGAGGGGGCCCTGGCACGGCACGGCACGGCACGGCACGGCACGGCATGGTGTGGCATGGCATGGTACGGCACAGCATGGCACGGCATGGCACTGCACCCCAGCACACGGTGTGGGTACCGGTATACGGTGTGGGTACCAGCACACGGCATCAGTACTGGCACACGGCACGGGTACCGGCACATGGCACCGGTACCATGTGGTGTGGGTACCGGCACCGGCACCAGCACGGAGATGGGCACCAGCACCGGCACAGGGCACAGGTACTGGCACTGGTACCGGCACAGGGCACTGGCACAGGGCACTGGTACCAGCACACAGCGTGGGTACCGGCTCCTGGCACGGGCACCGGCACACAGTGTGGGCACCGGCATCCCTCGAGAGGCGTCGGGCGCTGCGCGTCCCGCCAAGCGGCTCCCGCTCGGAAGTTTCGAGCTGACTCAGCACGCGAGGCCGGTGCGGGCGCGGGAGCTGCCGGGAGCCACCGCCGCCACCGCCATCCCCTGCGTGCCAGCTCGCCGCGGCCGGTGCCGCTGTCCCGGCGGGGTCTGCCCGGGCACGGGTGGGCTGCGGGTGCCAGCGTGGGGCACAGCGCCCCGCGGCCGCCCCGGCCGTGACACCGCCGACGTCACACAAAGGCAAGAAATAAAAGAAAGAGGAACTGAGCCGAAAAATGGCATTTTGGGCACAGCGACACCCCAGACCTGGGGGCCGGGGGTGGCGGAGGGCTGGGGGGGGGGGCAGTGGGCGGGCAGCACCCCGTGCCCACCCCGCGCCCTGCCGGGCCCCCTCCCCGCTGCCGCCCCCCCGGGGGGGGCATTTTGGGTGCAAAAACTGAAAGTTTGGGCAGGCCCGGCACAGCCCGGACCCCCCCGGGGCAGCTCTGCCGCCGCCGCCCCGCGGAGCGCAGCGCCGGTGCCCCCCGGCTGTTCCCCGCAGCCCCGGGGGGTCTCGGAGCGGGGTCCCCGGCGGCGGGACACGCACCGCGGGCGGGGGTGACAGCGGGAGCGGGCCGGGCCGGGGCCCCGCGCTGCCCTTCAGCCGCCCGGCGCGGCGCTCAAGGACACGGCGGCCCCGGCGGGCCGCGCTGCCGCCACCCCCCGCCCGCAGAGCGGGGCCGGGCCGGGAGCGGGGGCGGCGGGGACCGGGGCGGGGGGGGACACACACAGGGCCCGGCCCGGCGGGTGGCGGCCCGGCCGCTGCCATGTTTTCCTGCGCGGCGCTGCGCCCCCCGGCCCGGCCCGGCCCGGCCCCGCCGCAGCCCCCGCCCGCCGCCGCGACACCGCCGGGCCGGGGGGAAACGACACCGGGGCGGGGGTGTCCGCGGGGCTCCCGCCGGGCGCTGCGGGCCGGGCCGAGCCGAACCCAGCCGAGTCGAGCCGAACCCAACCGAGTTGAGCCGAACGCAGCCGAACCGAGACGAACCGACCCGACCCGACCCGAGTGATACCGAACCGACCCGAGTGCTGCCGAACCGACCGGAGCGCTGCCGAACCGGCCCGAGTCGCTCATAGCCGAGGCGGGGGCTGCCGAGTGTGTGTGGGGGGTGTCCCGTCTCGGGGGTCCACGGGGTCCACCCGTGTCCGCGCCGCCGCGGGGGCTGTTACCTGGGCCGGTGCGGGCCCGGCGCGCCGTGCCGAGCCGTGCCGAGCCGCCGCCGCCGCTGCGCTGCCCGGCGAGGCCTCCTCCCGCAGCGCCGCCGCCTCCACTGCAGCACCGAGCCGCGCCGCCCGCCGCCCGCCCGCCGCGCGGTCCTAGCGCCCGCCGGGCCGCGCCGAGCGCAGGGCCAGCCCCGCCGGGCCGGGCCGGGCCGAGCCGGGCCAAAACCGCGGCGGGACGTGTCGGGCTGGGCTGGGCCAGCGTGCTCGGGGCTCCGCTGGGCCAGTCCGGGCAGTGCCGAGCCCAGCCAAGCCAAGCCGTGCCATGCCGTGCCAAGCCATGCCGAGCCGTGCCAAGCCAAACCATGCCGGACTAAGCCAAGCCAAGCATAGCCAAGGGATATGCGGTATCGAGCCAAATGGGGCTGAACCAGGCCAGGCTGAGCCGAGCCAAACCGGGCTGCGTGGTGCAGTGCCAAGCCGAGCCGACCTGAGCTGTGCTGGGCAGTGTGGGGCGGATGCAGGCCCGTGCCGAGCAGTGCCGTGCCAAGCCACGCAGTGCCAGGCCACGCAGTGCTGAGCCAAGCAATGCCATGTCCAGCCGAGGAGCACTAGGCCATGCCATGCCATGCCACGCCAGGCTCTGCGGCGCTGTGCATGTCGTGCCGTGCAGGGCCATGCAGCGGTGTGCAGTGTCAACTGGAGCAGTGCCATGCCAAGCAGTGCCATGCGGTGCCACACAGGGTCCAGCCACACGCTGTGCCCAGCGGGGCCGTGCCACGTAGGGCTGAGTTCTGCAGTGTGGCCCCTGCGGTGCAGGGCTGAGCTGTGCCAAGCTGTGCCATGTGGTGTGGTGTCTACCATGCGCCGAGCCAGCCGTGCTGTGCTGTGCCACGCGATGCCATGCAGTGCCGAGCCGTGCCAGGCAGTGCTGTGGGGACCTGCCCTTTGCTTTGTGTCCTGCAGCGCTCAGCCACCGGGACCCCCCCGCTGTGATCCACGGCAGTGGCCCACGGGAGTACCCACCCTGGGCCCCCCCCGTGCCCCCGTGGTGTGCCCAGTGGCCAGTTCTGCATCCCTCTGCCCAGCCCGTGCCACCCCCTGGCACCGTCCCTCGCTCTGTCCCTTCTCCCCACGCTCATGCCACCCGTGTCCCCCCAGGGCCGTGGGGAGCTGGGGGGTGGTGGGCACCTGGGGTTGCTCACGCTGCCGTCCCTGTCACCACGCACGCTTGGCACGGGCTGCACCCCAATGCCGGTGCGTGACTGGGGCTGCACGGCGAGGCTGGCAGCAGCGGGCGCTGAGGACGAGGTGACCTTGTTGGGTGCCAGCCTGCCCCAGCGAGCATCCTGGCACCCAGGCTGGCATCCACAACCCCTGGCATGGGCACAGAGGGGCCTGGCAGCACCTGGCCCCTTGCCGTGCTGTGCCGTGCCACGCCGTGCCATGCCATGCCACGCTGTGCCAGCTGCAGCCCTTCGAGTCACCCCCTGGTGCTGGAAGGCGCCCGGTGCACATGGGGGCACTGTGAAATAAGACATTAATTAATTACAGTAATTAACGGTGCGTTCCCCTGACTCCACAGGCGCCGCAGGGTGCCAGGGTGGCACGCAGAGCTGCGGGTGGGTGCATCATCCCCAGGGGTGGCTCCACGGAGGTGTGGGTGCCCACAGGTGTGGCTGTGGCTGGGTATGGCTGCAGGTATGGCTGTGATGCCACGCTGGGGACATCCCTGGGCAGTGGGCAAAGCCCCGTGGAGCAGCCACAGGGACCCACGGGGTCCCACGGGGCCGGGCACAGTGGGGCTGGGGCGGGCAGCACCACGCGGGGGGGGCACACTGCTGGGTGGGAACTGGGGGACGCAGTGGCGCTGGCACCACGTCCTGGTGAGAGGTGCCCAAGGGACACAGACGTGATGCCACCATGGCCAGAGGGACCCCAAGAGACACAGGCTTGGGGTGTCCTTGGGTGTCCCGGGGTCCCTGGGGTGTCCTTGGGGCACATGGGGACCTTGGGGTGCAGCCCCAGGGCTGGGGGCTCTGGGGGGGCTGCGGGTGCTGAGGAGGGGACGGAGTGACGCTGGGTGCTGCGGGGGGTGGCACCGGTCCTGGGGCATGGGGCAGTGTCCCTGGCCAGATGTGCAGGGTTTGGAGGGGACGGGGGGAACATATGGCGGGGCAGGGGCCGGGTGCACAGATGTGCACAGATGTGGCGGGCGCCGAACAGAGGTGGCTCTGTGCGCTGGCCGTGCCCCGCAGCCCTGCCCACGGCGGGTAATCGCTGGCGGTGGCACTCGGCACGGCCCGCGGTGACGCGTGGCAGCTGCTCCCCCACGCCCGTCCCCTCTTCACCCCAAAGGGACACGACCCCCCCGGAGGTCATTGAGGACTTGGCAGATGGCACCACATGGCTTCCAGATTCCTGGGGTCCCAGAGGGACGTTCCCCACATGCCACCACAGACACCCCGCTCCTCAGGGAGCCCCTGGGGACACATGTGACAAGGGGTGGCACAAGCGGCTGATGCCACTGCCTTCCCTTTGCATGTCCCCGATGGAGCAGCTGGGTGGGGACACGGGGCAGGCGCCCGTCCCTGTGCCCTATGCCCTGAAAACTGGGGGTTTCCCTCTCCCAGCACCATCACACTGCTTGTCCCAGTGCCAGACTGGTGCCCGGGGCAGTGGCACGGCGAGGGGCTGCCATACGGCCTGCACCCATGTTCCGCACACCGGGCTTCACCAACAGGGTCTGGGGATGGGTGGTGGCCTCCCTAAGTGCCACCCTTGGGTGACATGTCGTGACAGCCTGCCCAGGACACTGCCAAGCCAGCTAACAACGCTCTCCTTGGCATCACCGTGTGCCCCAAGGGAAGGTGAGGGGGACACCATGGCATCCTTCCCGTCACCTCCGAGCGATGACGGAGGGAAACCATCAGCTGCAGGCTGTCACCGTCCCTGGACTCGTGTTGTCACCCCTTCCTTCCCCTCTGTGCCACATTTTGGGCCCTGGCACCTCTAAGGAGGTGACAGCTTCCACCCCACCATCCCACGGGCTGTCCCACTGCCACCTCTGGCACCGCCACCGGCGCAGACCCCGTCCCTGGAGGGCACCCGTGGCTCTGCTGCCGGGCCAGGGGGGCTCAGGTAGGGACGCTCAGGTCCCACCGGCGCGATGCCAGCTCCCCGCTTCCACTGCTCAGCAGAAGCCCCTGATGCCCGCACAGCCGTGGCACCTCCCCTGCCGGTGGCCATCGCCAACCTGGCTGTCCCCGAGCGTGGCCGCCGTAACTCTGTGGCGCTTGCAGCCGCCCCCGGGCAGCGAAGGGGGGCTTTGGGGCAGAACCCCTTTGTGTCACAGGCAAGGGGACCCGGGGGGCTCTACACCCCTATTTCATGCACAGCAGGGGGCGGAAGGCGAGATCGGTGACACGACGGTGACACCGTTTGGGGGGCGATCAGAAAAGATCAGGACACGGAGCAGGAGTATTTGTTCCCTTTTTTTTCCAAGCTCCCAGCAGCTGCTGGGGTGGATGAGGCGGTGTTGGGAAACGCGGAGGAGAGCGGGACATGCAGGGACCCACGAGGCGAGTGGCGGCGGGGCAGACCCCGCGGGTGGTTCGGAGGAAGCCGCTGCCGTGGCTGAGCTCGGTCACGGTTGCACGATGGTGGAGGTGGGCTGGAACCGGCTCTTCCCCAGGCCGGGGAGACGTCTCCATCCCCAGCGGAGCCCTGCGGCGTCGGAACACACAGCGCCGTCAGCCTCGCCCAGCTCCGGCCGGGCCCCGCGGCTCTGGCACCTCCTGATGCTCCCGGCTGGGGCTGGCGGGCTGGCAGAGGACGCGGTGTGCAGCACCCGCCGTGACCATGGTGTCCTGCTGAGCCCAGAGCTCCCCACCCCGGAGAACCCGGGGGACGGAGCAAACCCAAGCTCCTGGGTCAATGCCACCAGGAGCACGGTGCCACGGCAGGTCCCGAGCTCCTGTGTGAGCTGACACCCATGGCTGCAAGCCAAGGTGAGGCTGGCACTGGGCATTTTCCCCCAAAACAGCCAAGATTTATTAACAGCGCTGCCCATCCCACCCCCCCATCCTTGGTGGGCAGCCAGAGCCACCAGGAGGACCCATCACAGGTCCAGGCACCACGGACGGGAACACGGGGAACTTGGAGAAGAACCACCATGGTTTCAAGGACTTTTTTTGCTCTCACTGACGTGGCTTTTCTCATTCTGTCCGCAGCAGAAAGAAACCTGGAAGCACTTTCTCTCGCTTATCTTTTCAGTGGTCTCTAATTTAGCACTCGTCAGCGCCGGTCCTTGGGGTGTTGGAGGCACTGCTGGGCTTCTTGGGGAGCAGTGGCTAAGGGGTGGGGCAGTCCCCATCCCTGGAGGGATGTCAGAGCCGTGGAGATGTGGTGCTGAGGGACACGGGGCAGTGGGCACTGGGCAGTGCTGGGGCAATGGTTGGACTGGGGGAGCTCAGAGGTCTCTTCCAACCTTAATGATCCCATGATCCAGTGATTCCCTGATCACTGCCATGGTCCTTCCCTGGTCTCTCTCCAGTTTGTCCATGTCCTTTCCATACTGGGGAGCCCAGTGGTCACGGCCATCCTTCTCCCCAAAGCCATGAGAGTTAAAGGGACGGTAAGAAAAAGCCACCTGCAGCCAGCACAAACAGCTTTCCCTCGCTGCCTTCCTCCCTAACGCTCTCATTTCACTCCTTCTTCAGTTACCAGATTGTTTCCCAGATGAGGCAGGACTTGAATTTCTAATGCAAAAATGATAATGTCCTCCTCAGCCAGTCCCTGTCCCTTTTGGGCTCGTGTCTGTGCCCGGAGAACCCTCCTCCGTCCCGCTGGGAATGGGGAGCGCTGGGCGCCGTGGCTGCGCCAACACCCCGAGCGCTCAGGTGGAAACCCGATCGATCGGTGCCCTGCTCCAAGCTTTGCAGGTGGGCAACGATAACCATCTCCTGCAGGTCCTCCAGAGGCACTGTCACCGTGGGGCTCTGGTGGCACTGTCACCGTGGGGCTCCGGCTTTTGCCCCTGCCACCATCTCCTGCTCTCCAGCCACCTGTCTGTCTGTCCCGCTGTTGTGCCTTATTATAACTTAAAGCCAGGCTCTCTGAGGGTAGAGATCGTATTTTTAGTACATCTGGACAGGGTCCATCACAACAGGGCCCTGTTTCCCGCCTGAGGCCTCTCAGTATCGAGGTAATGCCCATAAAATAGGAGCTAATTCTCTTCTCGTGAGCTTAACGATGTTCTCCTGCTGTGTGCAGCAGGAGCAGAGCTGGGTGTTACCAAGGAGGAGCAATGGGGAACCTTCCTCGCCTCGGGCAGGAAGAGGAGATAAAGGAGAAGGGCAAGAGGTGGCGGGGACGTGGTGCTGTGTGTCACAGTGGTGCTGCTGGAGGTGGCAGTAGGAACACGTCCATCCTTACCTGACTGACCGTGCAGCCTGCGGTCGCCTAGCCTGCAACACAGGGAGAAGCGGTGTTATTCCGCGTGAAACGGCCGCTGCCCTCCCCACCTCGTGCTGCTCGACGCGCGACTGCTCAGGGCAGCGCCGGGACGGGTGGCATTGGGAGACCAGGGGACATTAGATTGGCTCTGGGGAACAATTCCTTCCCCCAAAGGGTTCCCCAGCACTGGCCCAGGCTGCCCAGGGCAGGGGGCAGTGCCCATCCCTGGAGGGATGTCAGAGCCATGGAGATGTGGTGCTGAGGGACACGGGGCAGTGGGCACTGGGCACTGCTGGGGGAATGGTTGGACTGGGGGAGCTCACAGGTCTCTTCCAACCTTAATGATCCCATGATTCAGTGATTCTCTGATCATTGCCATGGTCCTTCCCTGGTCTCTCTCCAGTCTGTCCATGTCCCTCTCACACTGGGGAGCCCAGTGCTGGACCAGCACTCCTCACCAGCGCTGAGCGGAGGGGAAGGGTCCTCTCCCTTCACCAGCAATGCTTTCCCAGCCCAGGAAACCATTTGCTTTCACTGCACAGGGGCACATGGCTGCCTCGTGCTCAGCTCGGTGTCCACCAGGACCCCCACGTGTTTCCCTGCCAAGCTGCACGCCGTGGCCTCCAGCCCATCCCAGGACTTTGCCCTTCTCCTTCCTGACCCACACAAGGTTTCTCCCGCCGCATTCCTCCAGCCTGTCGAGGTCCCTCTGGATGGCAGCAGGACTTCAGGGGGACAGCTGCTCCTCCCAGCCTGCTGTCACCTGCAAACCTGCCGAGGATGGGCTCTGTCCTGTCCTCCGGGAACAGATGGCTGCAGGGACTCCAGTTTTGACCAGTATGGGCAGGTGTATTCCAAACTGGTTATTTTTGTCTAACAAATTTCATGGGGCTGCAAACCATGTTCTTCCTTCCAGCAGTTTGAGGGAGCAGATCACAGCTCTTCAGTCCCTTTTTTAGGAGTCTGGGGGCTATAAAATCCAAAATATGAAGGGACCAGAGTCCTGTTTCAGGTGACACTGCCATGGGTTCACCTCCTGGTCACCAACAGGAAGAGTGGCTGCGGGACATCCCTCACCGAGCAGGCACCCGACCTGGAGCAACGCACACGTGCGACGCAGGGATACGCATGGATCTGTTACGCGTGGGTACGGAGGGTTTCGGAGGAGGGAACACAACGAGATCACCGTGAGCTGCCGTGGGGTGACGTCTAACGCGACCGCATGGCGGTGGCTTTGCCAGCTCCCGACTGTGCTCTTCTGGAAACCTTGTAGACATCTCCTCTGGAGATGCTGCTTGATTTGTCATCCCAGCCACAAAAGCCACAGCCAACTTGGGCGCGTTCCCGGCTGATTTCATCCCGCTGAAGCTGCCCCGTGAGCCTCTGCAGCGGGAAGTTCTGAGGTTGATTAATTGGGACACGGAGAAATATGCAAGAGATTCTTCTTGTCGATGCAGGACGGGAGGCAGGCAGGGGCTGAGGGTGCAGGGACGGGGACGGGGATGCAGCCGCAGGCGCTGCGCAGAGGACGGAGTCGGGGCAGGAGCTCGGGTACGTGGTGTCTGGAGGAGCTCCCGTGGTGTCCGTGCCCTGCCGGAGGGCTGCGGTTCCTGTATTGATCGTTCCTTGGTTCCTCTGCCAGAGTTTTATCTCCCTGACTTTGTGACATGCCGAAATCACTCACTCTCTGGCAGGGATCATATTTACATTCCACACGAAGGGGTTTGGACCAAGCTCTGCTTTTGGTTCCACATCTCTGTGTCCCCCCCCGACCCGAACTCCAGTGCTGCTGCAGTGAGCGACAGAGCTGATGTGTCTGCCTGCACCTCCGCTACCAGACATCACATTCCAGCTCCTCAGGATGCCCCTTTCCCTTATTTCCCATGCAGGACACAACGTGTATTTGGGAAAAAGCAGCAGGGTCATCTGCAAAGCATCTCAAATATTTCACTGGAGAGGAATGTTCTAGGGCACAGAGAGCTGACGTGATTCTGGCTTGGAAACTCCTGGTTTAGCTAAAATTAGCCTCACTGCACTTCTTCCTACAAACTTATCCTGTCTATCAGCCATTGGCAGGGGCTGCCCAGGGCAGGGGGGGAGTCCCCACCCCTGGAGGTGTCAGAGCTGTGTTCACACAGTGCTCAGGGATGTGGTGTAGCTGAGCACTGTCAGTGCTGGGCTCATGGGTGGACTCAATGATCTTCAAGGTCTTTTCCAACCCAGATGACTCTGTAATAGCGATGCACTTCATACAAACTTTGAATGTCTCATAGTGATGGAGAACCCACCAGGAAGTGGAGAAAGCAAAGGCTGAGGGACCCCTGAGCAAGGAGGGGGCTCCAAGGGAGAGCACGCCATGAGGAACAGGTCTCCTGCAGACCCCTCCGCCCCAGCCGTCGGCTGCAGGGCTGTTGGCCAGTGCCAGGGCTGTGTTCCACGCCTGCCCCAGGGACCACGCTGCTGGCACGGACTCACTTGTGCCACAGGACGGCGCGGTGTGGGAAGGGGGGGTATGCAGAGCTGTGATCCCGGGACAGCAGAGATGAAAGAGCCCACCAGCAGCGTCATTCCCAGCAGCTGTCCAGCCAAGGTCACCGGAGGCAGTGGCGCAGCAGATGACGGTCCCACCGCTCGGGAACTTCACTCAGAGCCCACGCTCGGTTTTTTTATCCTGACATACTCATCTGAACCGTGTTTCTCGCAGCACTCCAAGCAACTCCTCCTCTCTCACACATTTCAAAGATCTGTGTGTGACCTTTGCCGACAGAAAAACATTCCTGAAGGCTGAACACACGCTGAAGAAACCCTGGCCATGACGTCACCTGAAGCCATGGCAGATGTTGGAGAGCGACCTGGCAGCGTGGTGACGACCGGAGCTGGCAGAGAAACCTGTGCTGTGTCTGCAGGTGGTGTCAGAGCAGCAACAGCAGCGTGGGCTGCTTCCACCCAGAGCCCTCTCCTGGGGCTCCAGACGGAGACAGCACACTGATGTCCTGCAGAGGAGCAAGCCAGGAAAGCTTTCCAGCTCCGAGACCACAGTTTGTCCCCTTACCTTGGTCCTTTCCATTCTGCATTTTGTCTGTTTCTTCTTCATCTTCTTCCTCTGCTTCAAAAAAAAGAAAAAAGGAAGAAAAATGAAAATGGTGAAACCCTCAGAGGGTTTAGATTGGATGTGGGGAACAATTCCTTCCCCCAAAGGGTTCCCCAGCACTGGCCCAGGCTGCCCAGGGCAGGGGGCAGTCCCCATCCCTGGAGGGATGTCAGAGCCATGGAGATGTGGTGCTGAGGGACACGGGGCAGTGGGCACTGGGCAGTGCTGGGGGAATGGTTGGACTGGGGGAGCTCAGAGGTCTCTTCCAACCAAAATGATTCCATGAGGGTGTTGCAGAGTTGGCCCTTGCCAGGTGTTCAGTGACACTGCTGGTGACACCAGGGCAAAGCCACATGGGTGGTGCCAGGCTGTGCCCCCTGAGATGGGCACTTGTTTTACGTTTCAGAGCCATTAAATGTAATGTCAGTGATATTTAACTCTGGTGAAGTTAAAGAGAATTCATGGCCAGGCTCGTACGTAAGCCGCAGCCAGCGGGAGCAGGAGGTCACATTGTTGTGCAGATGGTGGCTGCTGCCTGGGTGCGCAGCACTGCGGTGGGACCTGTGTAAACAGGCAAGGGCCGTTGTGAGCAGCGATACCGCTCCGGCCTCCTTCACGCTGCTGCGGCACAGGGAGGAGAGAGCCCTGCAGTGAGAGGCACAGTGGGAAAAACCGGAGCGTTTGGAATTGATCTGATCAAAGGGGACCTCAGCAACACTCGCTCGCTGCGTTGCTTTGACAGCAGGTCCTGATGCATCATCGGTGAGTCCGTACAGCGCGTGCCCAAGGGATCCCTCACAAAACCAAACGTATTTTTAATCATAAGAGACCTCACCTGGAGCTCACAGGGCCATGGAATGGTCTGGGCTGGAAGGGACCTCAAAGCACATCATGTCCCAACCCCCTGCCATGGCAGGGACACCTCCCACCAGCCCAGGCTGCTCCAAGCCCCATCCAACCTGGCCTGGAACACTGCCAGGGAGGGGGCAGCCACAGCTTCTCTGGGCACCCTGGGCCAGGGTCTCACCACCCTCACAGACAACAATTTCTGCCTCACATCCCATCTCAATCTCCCCTCTGCCAGTTTAAAGCCATCACCCCTCGTCCTGTCACTCCATGCCCTTGTCCAAAGTCCCTCCCCAGCTTTCCTGTCCCCCCCAGGCACTGGAAGGTGCTCTGAGGTCTCCCCAGAGCCTTCTCTTCTCCAGGCTGAACACCCCAACTCCCTCAGCCTGTCCCCACAGCAGAGGTGCTCCAGCCCTCGCATCATCTCCGTGCCCTCCTCTGGACCCACTCCAACAGCTCCATGTCCTTCTGGTGCTGGGGGCCCAGAACTGGACACAGCACTGCAGGGGGGGTCTCACCAGAGCAGAGGAGAGGGAGAGCATCACCTCCCTCACCCTGCTGGCCATGCTGTGGGTGATGCAGCCCAGGACACCGTTGGCCTTCTGGGCTGCAAGCACACATTGCTGGCTCATGTTGAGTTTTCCATCCACAGACACCCCCAGTCCTTCTCCTCAGAGCTGCTCTCCATCCATTCCCCCCAGCCTGTCCTTGTGCTTGGGATTGCCCTGACCCAGGTGCAGGACCTTGCCCTTGGCCTTGTTGGACCTCATGAGGTTGGCATGGCCCCACCTCTCCAGCCTGTCAGGGTCCCTGCGGCGCCTTTGGGTGCTGACCCTGCCTCCTGCCCAGCGGGGCTGAGCCGTCCCACAGCCCCTCGGAACACAATGCCCGCAGCTATATCGGGCGAGCCGGGCGCTGGAGGAGGTGTCTGTTCTTACTGCTCACCTCCGGGACAATATCTGTGAAATCCCACTGCCTCTCGTCAGCTGAGGATAACTCATGCTTTTCCTAATTTACACAAATGAAATGATTTCAGATACTTTCAGGGGAGCCTTCTGTAGGGTCTGCGTATCCTCCAGCAGGAGACGGTAATTAATTCCATTTTCTCTCCCTTGTGAACCATAACTGCTCTGCACGGTCCCTGCAAGGGTGCAGACCCCAGGCCTCTGGGTTGGCCTCTGGGGGCTTTCAGAGGGCAGGAGAGCCTGCAGGTCCAGCCCCCCCCCCCAGCTCTGCCACCAGCCCCTCCGGAGCAGTCCCCCAGCTCAGCCACACCGCTCCAAATGCGCCCAACAGCGAGAGAAATTCCTGCAGCCATCTGCTTTGGGCAGAGGGTTTGTGCACCACGTTCCAGCCTAGAGGGACAGAGCTGTGTGTGGTGAGCAGGGTGATTTACAGCAGCAACGCAGGGCCCGTGGCTGCGCTGGCACCCGCGATGCCACTGTCACCCGTGGGGACTGCACTAACTCCCAGCTGCCTCTGCAGCCAAGGCGTGGGGTGAGTTTACTGCTTGGCAGTAAAACAGCAGCCTGGTTTGTAACTCTGACTTCTCTGGGGGAACAGAAAGCCCCACTGGTTTCCATACAGAGCTCGGGAATTTGTGGGGGGCACTCAGTGACAGAGCGGGGGGGGGAGGCGTGGAGCAGGGACCACGAGGTCCACTCTGGACACAGTGCTCCACAGCCACGATGCTGAGGCCTCAGCCACCGCATGCTCCATCACCAGCAAAGCTCGAGAGCCCCGGGACGCGTCCCTGGGCTGCAGCAGAGGTCCCACCAGGGTGTCTGCACAGTCAACAGCCACAGAGGGAATAATTATCTCTTTTTCCACATCGCTGTTTCATCCTTCGTTGCAATTGGGCCTCATGAATATTTCCTATGTATTTGTGACTAGGGCATCTCGTGGGGGTTCGTGGCAGAGGAGTCTCACCTGCGGCTCAGGTACTGCCACCACAAAGCCATCATGTGGGGACACCCATGACTTGTGTTGTCACGGAGCTCTGACTCCCAGCGGTGGGAGTGGGGGGCAGCACTTCTCCTGCCTAGGAAGTGGTCCGGGACACACCGGCAGGGTGCCCTGGGCAGGCTGCTCAGTGCTGATCTGTCTGCATGGGTCAGCACATCAGGAGCTCCTTGGGAGTCCATGGATCACCAGCCGTGCCACCAGCCGTGCCACCAGCCAGGTCTGAGTCCCACGACTATTGCCTTAACTAGCAGTGACAGTAGTTGCCCTCTACCAGTCCCTGACAGGAGGGTGTGGAGCTGGGGGTGAGTCTCTCTAACCAAGGAACAAGCGACAGGACAAGGGGTGATGGCCTCAAGCTGTGCCAGGGCAGGGTTAGGCTGGATATCAGGAAGGCTGCTGAGTTAACCCTTACCTGAGTGAAGCTCCTTCACCAGCGACGACATGGTGTTGGTGATGGAGTCGGCAGCTACCAGCAGGTCGTTGTGGAGGTTCCTCCTCGTACCTGGGAGCACAGCAGACACACAAACCACTGGAATCACACGTGCTGCATGGCCACTGCCCCACAGCTCTGCCCCACAGCCCTCCCCAGTCATCTTCCTGCTGCTGGGAAGATAACCATCACCTTCCCCATCTGCGCCGGTCCCTCCGGCAGAGCCAGCCCCACTCTCCCAGCAGAGCATCCCGCTGACCACAGCACCCGCTGGTACCATGGATGTGCCTCCCCATCCTCCCCGAGCCCCTTCCCTGCAGTTTTGGTTGCATTTGGAGGCTTTGATGGCGTTGGGTCGTGTTTTCTGCCCGGGAGGTGGTCTGCAGCCACGGTTTCTCAGGTTGCAGGAGCAGGTCCCTGTCACGGGCCCCACCTCAGCATCCCTGTGCTTTAACTTCTCACAGCAAATGCACCCAGGGCACCCCCTCCCCCAGCTTGCCTGTGGATTTGAGGGCTGTCTGGGCCCTGCTGGGGCACACATCCAAGTGGATGTGCTTCCCATCAGCAGCTCTTCCTTCGGGGGCAGGATGCCAGCTGCCCAGCATCGCTCCCAGGGCAGCAGCAAGGCACTGGGTGCTCCTGTGCATGCACAGGGTGCAGTTCCTGGCGGAAAAGATGCAGATTGTGGCCAGCAAATGTGAGACCTGTGACTTAAGGGACTCCTCTGCACCTCTTATGTGACAGAGGCCACTTTATCCTGGTTGCTGAATGTCCCAAGTCCTGTCACTGCACGTGGCAGTGGCCACCACCCTGCCCAGAGATGCTTTTAGCAGTGAAAGGTTGTAGAGTTCCAGCTTGTTTCCCCCCTGAAACCAATGGATAACGTTAACGAGCTCGTCTGGACATCTACGGGCAGAAGCCACCCGAAGCCCTCCTGCCTGCTGGCATCCAATTATTTTATTATGTGAAAAGATAGATATTTTATCCTGTTTCCTGTGTTCTCCACCAGCCTTGAATTTGCCTGATTTTGCATGATTAATATGAAATAGCACTAATTGTGCAGATTGTCTTTCCGGAAGGATCATTCCAGGAAACTTATTATGGAGTCTGGTGGCCATTTTCTTTTTCTTGCAAGAGTTTTCCTAGCAGTTGAGAGGAAAAAGGGTTGGGTGTGAAGGGACCTCAAAGCTCATCTCATCCCACCCCCTGCCATGGCAGGGACACCTCCCACCAGCCCAGGGTGCTCCCAGCCCCATCCAACCTGGCCTGGAACACTGCCAGGGAGGGGGCAGCCACAGCTTCTCTGGGCACCCTGGGCCAGGGTCTCACCACCCATCTCTATCCAAATACCATCAGGGCATTTTATCCCCTCTGGCCAAGTGGAAGATGAAGAGATCTTCCATCAAGAGATGGAAGGACCTTATCTAACCTGGAGCCTATATGATCAAGAGCACTGGGACTCACTTCTTCACAGGGTTCCTTCTCCAGACCCCCCGTGCTGACGGGGAGGCTCGCAGAAGACTTGTGCTCTGGGAGGGGGGACCAGGCGCTGGCATCTCTGCCTGCTCCTAGGTCATGGCAGCGAGAGGTGGAACAGCACCAAGATCTTCACTCCCTTTTCCTCCTCTCTCCCATCATGGCACTTAATAAAAACCCAGTGGATACATGAAAGTTAGCAAAAATAACGTGTTTTTGTTAAAAAAACCCTCCATAAAATAAGTGTACTGCGGGCACTGCCTATAGATTTTTTGCCCCTGGGGAGCTGTCACCACTACCAACACCAAGCTGTCGTGATGGGGCTGCTGCACCCGTCCTTCCCCCAGCCCTGAGCAGTTTTATACAACACCTGGTTCATCGTAACAGACATCTGAGATGCTGCCAGGTGTTAAAAACCTAGAAACCCCCCAGGTTTTCACCCCGGGCAGTATCAGCAGGCCCCGAGGAAGCCTCTCCCCCTGGGAACCAGTCATTCAGGTACAACAAACGAGCCCTTGATTAATGACCTCAGCTTCTCCCGGAGCCAGGAGCGCGAGGAAGGCAGCGCTGGTGGCTGCAAACCCTGTGGGGAGAGCTTTGCTTCGTCACAGCTTTTGCCTGTGCCCACGGAGGAAAAGAGCAGGCGGACGGAGGGCAAATCTGGGTGCCAAGGCAAGGCTGCAAAATGACCAAAAATATCAAGTGGGACAGTTAACGTGCTACTATAATCATGTGTTCATTCCTCCCAGCAGCAGCAAGGAGATCATTGTGCTCTCTAATTAAAACAGGAAAGGGGCAGATGATGAAGCAGATAGAGCAGACGTCCCCAGTAACTGGTTCTGCTGCTGTGCCACTTGAGGCAGGCTGGAAGACGCAGCCGGCGTGCAGGGGGGAAGGAGAGGCAGCTGCTCAAGGAACCAGTTGAGAGCTCTCGGCTGTACCGTCGAGCTCCGTGTGGAGATGAAGAGGAGGCGACCGGACCACCCACAGCACCAGATGGAGCGCCGTGCCTCTGGTGTTTGGCGTCGTGCCTCCCTGGGAATGCCTGCCTCTGCCGGCGTGGCTGGGAGTGCTGAGAGGGACCAGGGGCTTGTTCCGAGCGACGGGGTCGGCAGGGACGTGTCCTTCTCAGGGGGAGCTCTGGATACCCCGGGGTTCCAGGCGGACGTCCTCCAGCACCTCACCGGACGCTCTGGGGAAGGAGCATCAGCCTCTCCCACCACCCCTGGGGCGAAGGGCGTGCAGTCCTTGCTGTGGCATCAAATACCAATCAGAAGGGTTCATGGATACCTCCTGCTCCTCTGCCACCATTTCGTAGCCTCTTTCCTCACCTTCTTCTGGCAGCAGCTCACGTAGAATCACAGAGCAGCCTTGGTGGGAAGAGACCTCTGAGCTCCCCCAGTCCAACCATTCCCCCAGCACTGCCCAGTCCCCACTGCCCCGTGTCCCTCAGCACCACATCTCCACGGCTCTGACATCCCTCCAGGGATGGGGACTGCCCCCTGCCCTGGGCAGCCTGGGCCAGTGCCGGGGAACCCTTTGGGGGAAGGAATTGTTCCCCACATCCAATCTAACCCTCCCCTGGCACAGCTTGAGGCCATCACCCCTCGTCCTGTCCCTGTCACCTGAGAGAAGAGACCAACCCCCCCGGCTACCCCCTCCTGTCAGGGAGCTGCAGAGAGCAATGAGGTCTCCCCTCAGCCTCCTCTGCTCCAGACTGAACCCCCAGTTCCCCCAGCCACTCCCCATCACACTGTGCCCCAAGCACTGCAGGCTCTGCGATGTGTGATACGCAGCGCGATTTCCCAGGGAGTCCCACGAGGTCCATACGAAGAGTTGCTGCCCATCGGTTGTCCTCGCCCACAAACAGGTGATGCCCTTGCCAGTGCCACAGAGGTGGATTTTCTGCTCTTTCTTTCACTGGCAATAAACCACAAGTGGATGTCCATCTCCAGAAACATGGATCATGTTCAGAACCAACCTCTGTGTCGGTCAGAGATGGGGAGAACAGGTCCTGCTGCTGTTCTTCTCACAGCTCTACATCCCAGGATGCTTCTGGAGCACTGAAGGTGAAGAGTTCTGGATCAATATGGGCAAAAGAGAAGAAAAGAGCACACAAAGCCCAAGTGACCCCAATCCTGAGAAGTACAGAGTATGGGCACCCCTTCCTACTGGGAACGGCGTCCTCTGCCATGAGCAGCGCTGAAGGAGGTGGGACTGAAGAACAATGAATTTCCCTCGCTTCTTCTCCACTTCCTCTGGTTGTCTCCAAACGGTGGAGCCCTTCTGGAGCCGACGAGGGCTTCGACACGGAGCAGTCTGACGTTTCTGAAACGCATGACTCTCAAACTTTTCATTTAAAAAAGCAGCAGCAGCTAAGTATAAACTCACACTACCTACAGAAGTGGGGGAATAAAAAGATGCATGTCAACTGCTGCCCTGGTTTTCTACAAAGCACCAGGAGCTGTGTTACTCCCAGATGGACGGGCAGACCCGGGGGATCCAAGCACCCCGTTTTACCGAAGAACCCGAGGACAGGGTGGACAGAGGAACGGAGCTGGAACTACTGCACAACCCAGCACTGCTGATGTCTGCCTAGGGAGCAGCTGGCAGTGAGGAGTTTAGGCCAGAAAGTGGTATTTTTTTTAATGCAGAGGGGAGCAACATGTAGAAAAGGTGCAAAAGAAGGAGCCTCGACCATAGGAGCAGGAAAAATTCATTGTCCGATGTGTCCTTCTGCTTCTTTGTTATGGTCTTCATAGAATCACGGAATGGTTTGGGTGTGAAGGGACACAAAGCCCATCCCATCCCACCTAAGGTGCTCTAAGGTCTCCCCAGAGCCTTCTCTTCTCCAGGCTGAACACCCCAACTCCCTCAGCCTGTCCCCACAGCAGAGGTGCTCCAGCCCTCACATCATCTCCGCGGCCTCCTCTGGACCCACTCCAACAGTCTTCCCCCCTTCTTCTCTTCTCTTCTCTTCTCTTCTCTTCTCTTCTCTTCTCTTCTCTTCTCTCTTCTCTTCTCTTCTCTTTCTCTTCTCTTCTTCTCTTCTCTTTCTCTTCTCTTCTCTTCTCTTCTCTTTCTCTTCTCTTCTCTTCTCTTCTCTTCTCTTCTCTTCTCTTCTCTTCTCTTCTCTTCTCTCCTGCTTGTTTTCTTGCTTTTGGTCATTAAACTGTCTTTTTTTCTTCTTGCAAATCTCAGCACAGCTCAAGCACCAGGTTTTGCAAATACAACCATTTTTTAATGTCTAACTGTGAAATTCTTTGTGGGTTTGAACCTTCTGGGATGAAAGATCCCTTCCCCAGAGGGAAGCTCATCATCACAGAAACAATTTCATTAAGCTGTTGAAGATTAAAAATGTGCCCCTAAACTATTTTGTCTGGAGCACAGGAAAGGGGGGTCATATTATTGTCTCAGTATTGGCCAGTTAGGTTTCTGTTGGACGTAGAACCATTGAATCACAGAGGGGTTTGGGTGGGAAGGGACCTTTCCAGGCCATCCAGTCCCACCCCCTGCCATGGGCAGGGACACCTGCAATGAGATCAGGTGGCTCAGGTCCAACCTGGCCTGGGATGTTTCCAGGGATGGGGCATCTCCCACCTCTCTGGGCAACTGGGCCAGGGTCTCACCCCCTCAGTGGGAACAATTTCTGCACTGTATCTACTCGGAACGTCCCCGTTTCCACGCTGATGGCCCGACCGACACCAGATGTGGTTCCGCTCCGCGTGCGACTCACCTTGCGTGAACGCCTCCTGCACATCTCCCCCGATGCCCGCGAGCGAGTCCTGCGGGCCGTGGGTGGGCGTGGAGCCGGCGGAGGTGGATCTGACGGGCATGGGCATGGGGCGGCTGGCACCGTGCGTGGGCGAGGACTGAGCCGAGCCGGCTGCTTGCGCCTGCACGGGAGACACGAGACACGGTTGCCAAAATTTTTTAACTTTCTTTTTTTGGGTCAAACGTCTAAAAATAATTCTGAAAATCGAAAATAAAAAAAAGCCGAAGGAAATTACGCTCCAGCGCGTCGCTCTCGAGCCGAGTGCCGCGTGACGCACGGCCGGCGGGGGCGGGGGAGGCCCAGTGCCGGTGGCACGCCGGGCGCAGCGCATCCTGCATCCCACACCGGGCTGCACGTGGTGCTCGGAGCTGCACCCCGGCGCGGGGTCCGGCCAGGCTCCGTGCCACCGCCAGACGTCCCCGGAAAGCCGCGGGGAGGCAGGGAGCCACGGGGCCAGCCGTGAGCCAGGCTTTGTCCACTGTGTCCTGTATTTCAGCCCGGTCCCTGCGCTGCTGCTGGTTAAAGCGGAGCTGCTCCTCAGTAATTCCTCACAGGGCACCAAACCACGCGGCCCCTGCAGCGAATACCTGCTTGCTTTGTGCCCTTTGCTCCCTCCTCTCTCTTTTTTTTAAGCCTCTTCATCCTTTGCTCCCTTTGATGTGCATCAGTTACCGGGGCAACCCGGCCGGCGCAGGGTGACACCGCCGGTGGCACGGCCAGCGCCCGGCGCAGCATCCAGCCCGGCACGTTTTACCCACGCACCTACCTTCATAATTCTTAGAGTGAGCACCCAAGCACTCGAAATTTTAGTTGTTGTTATTTTTTAATTCCTTTGAAGGGCTGGGCGAGCAGATGGGCCATGGGGATTTGCATACTGCAGCCACCCCCAAGAGAGCGGCCGGGGACGTCCCGCAGCCGCACGACGATGCGCGCCCGCGCCACGCGCCCCACGGCACGCGGGGCTGAACGGGATCTGAAAGTTTTCTGGTTCAGTGAAGAGCTGAAAATCACCTGCAGAAGAAACTCTGCCTGCTGGAAACATGGCTGCTGCTCAGCACCAGGGGCTGCAGCTCCCGGGCTGTGGGGGCCCCCAGAGCTGCACTGGGGACCCCATGGGCTCTACAAGCTGCACTGGGACCCCATGGCAATCCAGATGCTGTACTGGTTCCCCCTTGAGCTCCATAAGCCACACTGGGAACTCCATGGGCTCCAGAAGCTGCAGTGGGACCCCTACAGCTCCAGAAGCTGCACTGGGGACCCCCATGGGCTCCAGTTGCTGCACTGGGACCCCCATGAGCTCCAGAAGCCACAACTGGGACCCCTACAGGCTCCAGAAGCTGCACTGGGTCCCCCACGGGCCTCCAGTTGCTGCACTGGGACCCCACATCCCATCGCTGCCGAGAATTGAGGACCCGACGGTGACAACGAGCCTCCCCGGCAGCCCGGCTCGCACAGCCCAGTGTGAAACCAGCCCTGTCCTAGAAAGCACTTTATCAACTGAGAAAGCGAGAAAGCCACCTGGGGCGGCCGCGGAGGAGCGGCACAGCGCCCTGCCAGCCCCAGCAGCCACCACGCCACCCGCGGGGCACCACGGCGCGGTGCCAGGGCTCGGCCCCGTGGGAGCACAGGGCAGGAGCAGCTGAGCCTCTGCAGAGGTGGGAAGCGAAGCGAGGCAGCCCGGAGGCAGAAGGAAACCTCTGACCCAGCTCCTCCCGTGTTTGGGAGGCTCAGGAAGCCAGTGGCCGTAAGAGCTTTTAGCACTAAACGCTGCTGCACCATCACCTCCCTCACCCCAGCGGTCTAACTGGAGGTCCCCCACCTCCCCGGGGACCTGCTGTCAAATGTCCCACTGCCACCACCCGACAGAGGAGAACGGGATGAGAAAAGCACTGAGAACCGCAGGTGGGAAGGAGCCTCGGAGGGTGGCCAGAGCAACCTCCTCCTCTGAGCAAGGTCAACTTCAAAGTGTTGCTTGGGGTCATCTTCAGATGATCTACGGAAACCCCCAGAAGGGAGATCCCACCACCCCCTGGGCCGCCTGCTCCAGAGTCTGACCACTCTCACGGGAATTTCTTTCCCGAATCCATTCAGAATTCCCCAGCCAAGGTGTGACCATTGCCTCTCCCTCTCTCCATGCACCTCTGGGAAGGCTCTGGCTCTGCTTTCTCCTTGGTCACCCGTTAGGACACAGAAGATTACATGGATTTCCCTTTTGCCTCCCCTTCTCCAGGCTGAACAGAGCCAGCTCACACATCACCCTGACCAGAGGGTTTTGTAGGACACGGACATGAGGAAAAGCTTCGCCATGGGGAGGTCACCAGAGAGGTCAGGGACCTCCATCATCGAATCATGGAATGGTTTGGGTGTGAAGGGACCTCTCAGCTCATCCTGTCCCACCCCCTGCCATGGCAGGGACACCTCCCACCAGCCCAGGGTGCTCCCAGCCCCATCTAACCTGGCCTGGAACACTGCCAGGGAGGGGGCAGCCACAGCTTCTCTGGGCACCCTGGGCCAGTGTCTCACCACCCTCACAGACAACAATTTCTGCCTCACATCTCATCTCCATCTCCCCTCTGCCAGTTTAAAGCCATTACAGGCCATCTTGAGAGGTTTTCAAAGCTTGCCTACGTGAAGCCATAACTCACTTGACCTAGCGCCCGCTCCAGTCCCACTTCAAGCAGAAAGTTGAGCTTGAAGACCCTACAGCTCTACATTCTACAGAGGTTTACTGAGAAACTAAGAAACCTTGCTTTGCAAGAAACAGGCATGGATTTTAATGCATTTTTATCACGTAGCATATTCCTATGAATAAGTGAAATAAAAGGGATCTTGTGTATACATAAAGCCAAAGACCCAACAGGTTTTAGAGAAGTGATCTGGACAAGTAAACATCTCATCATGCCCCAAATAACCAACTCCAGAAAACATGGCAGAGACAGAACACAGAATCATCACGGTTGGAAAAGACCTTGAAGATCATCGAGTCCAACCATCAACCTAACCCCAGAGTACAAACACACGGTCTCCAGCTCTCATTTCCCATCCTGTGTCCTTGCTGTAGGAGACAAGGCAAGCCAGAGGATGTCAAAGGGCACCCAAGGAAAAGCAGGGCCCTTCGTTAGAGAGCGGGGTGGCAGTGGGTTCTTCTCTGTGTGTCACACACACTCAACCTCTCCTTCACATGTACCACGCTTCCCTTGTCTTTGCTTCAGACCGAGATGGCTCTCGAGCCTGGCTGCCTCCCGGGCTGGAGCTGAAGAGCTTCTGTAATGCTCACTGGAAGTAACTGGAGCTCTCCTCCACGCTGCAGGGGCTTGCTCGGGAACAAAAGCTCTTCTCTTCTCATCCAGGTGTTCTCCCCACTTCAAAGGCTGGGGGGGACACACACCACCAAGCCCCCCCCACCTGACACTGCCCATGGCTTTCCCTGCAGGTCTCTTCTTCTTCAGGCCCTCCGTATCCCCTAATATCCAACATGGATATCCGCGTCCTCCATAGGCGCTGGATTTAGTAACGTGTGACTCCCTGACGAGAGAAGTGAGCAGCAGCAGCAGCAGCAGCAGCAAAGCTGCACAGAACAAGCAAAAAATGCCTGGCCAAGAATGCCCCGCTGAAGGTTTAGGTTGGACACTGGGAACAATTCCTTCCCCCAAAGGGTTCCCCAGCACTGGCCCAGGATGCCCAGGGCAGGGGGCAGTGCCCATCCCTGGAGGGATGTCAGAGCCGTGGAGATGTGGTGCTGAGGGACACGGGGCAGTGGGCACTGGGCAGTGCTGGGGCAATGGTTGGACTGGGGGAGCTCAGAGGTCTCTTCCCACCAAGGCTGCTCTGTGATTCCATGAAGGGCACATCCCATTGAAGGTGACTTGGGTTTGGTGTTCAGTGCAACACATTGCCTGGGTCCTGCCACAGCCCCACGCTGTGCACCTCCTCCTCCGCCGTGACCGTCCCTGGAGGTGTTCAGAGCTGTGTTCACACAGCGCTCAGGGATGTTGTGTAGCTGAGCACTGTCAGTGTTGGGCTGATGGTTGGACTCAATGATCTTCAAGGTCTTTTCCAACACAGATGATTCCGTGATCCCGTGATCACTTTCCCCATTTTTTTGCCGTTGTTATGGACACTTCCACGTCCTGCCTGTCCCCAGTGCTGGAGTGTGAGCGAGTACTTTGTGTGCAGAGACGTGCCCAGCGTGGACGTGGAGCTCCTCTTCCCCTTGGTCTACTGGAGCACCAACATGCTGGAAAGCTACAGAGAACGTCGCAGCTCCTGAAGTGACAAAAATGACTTGTGTTTACTGCAATTTCAGGCACTTTTTCTGCAGCCAAGAGTTCCGGAGGCTGCTGGGCACACGGGTGGGCTGCAGGGGAAGGACCTTATGTGCTGACACAGAAGGGAATCACGGGCAAACGCAGCGGTAAGGAAACACCTCATCCACCCCCGCGCACCACAGCTGGGGCCGCTCTGCACAGCCCCCTCCTGACAGATGTTTACCCCACACGCTCTTAAAAACCAAGAGCAAATCCAAGTCCCTTGCAGGAAGGCTGAGTAGTAATTAACTCAGGATAGGAATAATGAACTAGAGAG
Organism: Podargus strigoides; assembly: GCA_028020825.1. Classification (NCBI taxonomy): domain Eukaryota; kingdom Metazoa; phylum Chordata; class Aves; order Caprimulgiformes; family Podargidae; genus Podargus; species Podargus strigoides. Next base: position 407,509 of record CM051619.1, read on the forward strand.
GAATTTCAATTTACACGTCTTTCTATTTTAACAAAAAAACCCTTGACAACTGATCTGGGAGAAAACTTTCCCAACCAAATTTGTAACTGCTTTGCATGAGGCTCCTCAAGCCTACGCTGCTCTGCGGGGGGGAAGAGAGGAGTCTGCTCTGGAGTAGGTCTGGGAGGGGAATTACAAGGGGGATGCTCACTGCCCGCCGCTGCTTTTCCCCCGATTTGTGTTTATTTGAATGGTTTTAACCTGTGATAAAAATTGGAATGCTGTTAAGCCGGTTTGGTCTTGTCCTCTCAGCTTTCCCGGGCAGGGACGATTTTCTGCCATTCCCTGCAAGGGATTTCTCCAGAGGTTGGGTCCCTATCACCATTTGTGCTTTTCCTTTGGACTAGTAATTTAAAAATTATTTATCGTAACCAGAAACAGAGGAGAAGAGGCCTTTCAGTGCTGCAAATGAAACTGTCGCTGCCTGAATAATCCCAGCTCGATCGATGCCTGTGCTAAAAATAATTCAACCCCCCCCTCTGCAAATACTCTTTGAGGGAAATATTTAAAACAGAAAATAAGGTTACTACATCAGACCCCCCCCAACCGGTCCTGCTGACCTTATTCTTGCAGGGAAATTGGATTTTGCTGTCCTTGGTGGCACATCAGCCGGGCTATCGGCTCCGCAGGCCTGGCGCTGCCTGCTGCCCTTCTCCAGAGCAATCACGTCAAGGCAGGGAGAAAAGGCTCATTAGGCGGGCGGGCTAATGACCCTTCTGCAGCATTAATCACATCCCCCGACTGAAACCGCGCGCAGGGCTCGTATCATGGCAACAGAGGGACAGAGGCATGACGCCCGCTCCCTCGGACTCCCTGGTCCCCCACAGGTGTGGGGTGGCAGCCAGGGAGCAGCTGTCTCACTGGACAAGGACCTCCATCCCACTGCAGCCTGCGTGCAGCCTGGTGATGGTTGGACTCGATGGCTGATGGTTGGACTCGATGGCTGATCCTTGGACTTGATGGTTGATGGTCGGACTCGATGGTTGATCCTTGGACTTGATGGCTGATGGCTGGACTCGATGGCTAATGGTCGGACTCAATGGTTGATGGTTGGACTCGATGGCTGATGGTTGGACTCGATGGTTGATGGTCGGACTCGATGGCTGATGGTTGGACTCGATGGCTGATGGCTTGACTTGATGATCTTCAAAGTCTTTTCCAACCGAGATGATTCTGTGATCATGCTCTCACTTTGCAGAGACACACTCCTCCGAAACCCGGGGCGAGAGAAGAGCTCTGCAGGGACGGATCGCGTTGCTGCCACCCCGACACCCGCCCACGCGCCCATCGGTGCAAATAAACACGTGTATTTATAGAGAGGGCTCGCCTGGGCGTGCGCGGGGAGCGCGGTGCACACACCCCGTCACCCACCTCTGGAGCGAGGTGGCTCCGTTTCGGACCCCGCTGGCGCGGGGCTTTTCGGGACGCTGTCGAAAGCAGAGCTGAGGGGATTATTAGACAGCACGTTGCCCGTCGCACCAAAGGGTTTGTGTTTAATTGTTCAAAATCACCTAATTAGATGAGATACACAAACCCACCCAGCGACACGGCGTGGGCTGTGAGATGGCAATCTGGCGGCGAGGCTGAGCGTGCCGGGGGGGCACGAGAGGGGCCAAGACTGTGCATGGAGCAGGCTCTGTTTTGCAATCACGGCGTTAATTAACAGCTCATTTGCTTGGGAAGAAGGTGGCTCTGCCCTCCTGACCGCAGCCCTGGCCCTCACTGGAGGACCAAAACAAAACGGCTTTGCCAGAATCCCTGCCAGAACCCCCGCTTCCCGTGACACGTGCCACCGCCCCGCGCCTGGCCTGGGGGGCGAGCAGCTCGCCCTGCAGCACCCGGGCAGGACCTGGCGCATCCTCCCGCAGGCTGGGGGACATCTCGCCTCAGCGCTGCTTCCACGGCTGCTCTGCCAGCCGCCTGCGGTTACTCGGCTCTTCGCACAGTTTGCTTTTTCACCTTTAATTCTGTAGGGCACAGAGAACCCATGGCTGCAGGGCAGGGGTTTTAGGCTGCCCCTGCTATGGGAGGTGGGGGTCTTCCAAGCGTTGGCCCATCGGGGCTGGGGAACTGCTGAAGGCAACGGCTGTGCGGGCAGCCCTGCCTCCCCTTCCTCCTCTGCCTCCCCTTCCTCCTCTGCCTCCCCTTCCTCCTCTGCCTCCCCTGCCTCCTCTGCCTCCCCTTCCTCCCCTTCCTCCCCTGCCTCCCCTTCCTCCTCTGCCTCCCCTTCCTCCTCTGCCTCCCCTTCCTCCTCTGCCTCCCCTGCCTCCTCTGCCTCCCCTTCCTCCCCTTCCTCCCCTGCCTCCCCTTCCTCCCCTGCCTCCCCTTCCTCCTCTGCCTCCCCTTCCTCCCCTGCCTCCCCTGCCAGGCAGCAGAGCCACGCACGCTCCTCGCAGAATTAAACAGCAGAGTGATGAGGACGACTCTCCTTGGATGATGATAGCGAAAAGGGGGAGAAAGAAGAGCCAGCTCCACTTGACTCATCCATTGGTCAAATTTAGAAGAACCCACGTGTTCCAGCAGTTACCAGCGCCCAGCCGCCGCTCGGAGGCCCCCCCAGCAGCCTGCTCCATGCCCAGCTCCATGTCTGAACTCCTCCATTCATGAAACGCTGTTTGTTTTCATTCCCCTCCATCCCCCAGCTGGGGGATCCAGAGCAGGGATCAGGAAACAATCAAACCTCGGTTACCACACAGAACGCCTCCTTTTTCCCTGGCTCCTTTCAAAGCCTGACATTTTTGCTTTCATCCGCCATTTCCACAGTTCGGGGGCATGTGCTGCCTCCCCTTGCAGCGGGGCCTCGCGCGGGGATCCCGTAGCTGCGCTCAATATGTGCCAGATTGCTCCCCCCAGCCGCATCCAGCACCGCCGCTGCGCTGCCAGCGTTCCCAGGACCCCGACGGTTTCAGTTCCCACCCCATCCCCTCACCGACTTGGATTACAAAGGTTAAAAAGCAAGTGTTATCTTTCAAAATGATCCCAGTTTTGTTTCCAGGCTTCTCAGTTGGCGCTTTTATCCCGTTAACTCATCGGCATCACTAACGTGGTTGGAAAGTGAGCTGCTCCCAGGCAGGAGGGGTGGGGGAGCCTCCCCAGCCCTGTCCCCCAGCCCCCAGCCTGGGGGGGCTGCACGGCATCACGGAGACGTGTCTGAATTCGGGGAGCACCCAGACCAGCCACTGGAGCTGCAGGCTGTGGTGGTGGGTCTGGGATTCCTCTGTTCTGCAGACACTGCTAGGGAACACGTCAAATGCCGCAGGCCAATTTCTGTACCCTTAAAAAGACATCTAGGAAAGTTCACCCAGGCTGAGAAGGCAGAACTGAGAGCACAGCTCTTGCACCTCCACACCCATCACAGAACCACAGAATGGTCTGGGTTGGAAAGGACCTTGAAGATCATCTCGTTCCAACCCCCTGCCACGGGCAGGGACGTCACCCCGCGAACACGCAGCCTGACCCGTGTCCCTCGTTATCTGTGGCTACCTAAGAGCCAGTGGCCACGGGCCAGCCCCACTGCGTCACCGCCGAGCAGCAGCAGGGGACAAACCCAGAGGCTACAATAATCAGCGTACCGTAGCACAACACCCATCTCTGGTGATCTTGAACCCAAGATCGAGTTCCTTCTCCCTCCACACACTTCTCCCAGGTGACAGTGACAGGATGAGGGGTGATGGCCTCAAGCTGTGCCAGGGCAGGGTTAGATTGGATGTGGGGAACAATTCCTTCCCCCAAAGGGCTCCCCAGCACTGGCCCAGGCTGCCCAGGGCAGGGGGCAGTGCCCATCCCTGGAGGGATGTCAGAGCCGTGGAGATGTGGTGCTGAGGGACACGGGGCAGTGGGCACTGGGCAGTGCTGGGGGAATGGTTGGACTGGGGGAGCTCAGAGGTCTCTTCCAACCAAAACAATTTGATGATTCTACAAACTGCTTTTAAGGAGAGACAAGTATTGCTTGTGGTGGTTCCTGGGCAGGATACTATGACGACAGGAGCAACCCAGTTCACGGGATAAGAACCAGAACTAATGGGTCTCTCAACAGATCCAGCTTTTAAAGTCACTGATGAAATTCTTCCTTGGCAGTAAGAGCACGAAGCTCAAGAGGCAGTATATAAACAAGTTTGCACATGAGCTTCTGAGCAGGCAAGGGCATGCGACCTGCAAGAGAGTTGGACAGGAACCATAGCTCTGTCTCAGGGCATGACAGATACTGACAACAAAGAAGTGCCTTTGTAAGCCTGGGTGAGCTGTTCCCTTCTCACAGAGCAGAAAAACCCTCCCAAAGCTTGTGGCTTCGGGGGGCCACGCTGCACAAAGAGATCCACGTGCAGTAGCACGCGCTTGAACACCACACCCGAAGGAGAACGGTGGCTGGGTTCCTTTGCGGGCTCACCACCGCCACAGACACAACAGGAGAAAGAGGAGGGAAACAAGCGTGCGAGGAGCTGAAAAGATGGATTGTCGACTGGTGACCATGGGACGGAAGCGTGAAATCTTCAAGCCAGAGCGCGGAGTCGTTAGACGATGCTCAGCAAACGAACTCCTGAGGAATTTGCCCCGGGCAGCCGTGCAATAACAGGTTACAAAAGGTAAACTTGGTATTTGGTGGTGTGCTCCCCAAACAGTTGTCAGCACGGGTCAACGAGCGAGGCAGGGCTGTGATTTGTGGCTCCGCACCACCGTAAAAGTGAGGAGAAAATGGGTTCTGCTGAAAGACAACCTGCAGGCTGGAGGATGCGAGAGGGATTCCTTGGGGATTCATCTATTTAATATTCTAATTACGTGCACAAAAATAACTGCGCTCTAATGAAACTTCCTGATGACATAAAGGTTAGGATGAATCATTAATACAGAGGCAGAGCAGAATATTCCACACAAACTGGAGGCTCAGAAGAATAGAAGCGGTGTGGGGTACACTCATGCACCACAGAGCGAGGGTGTCTCATGTGTAGATGCCTGCAGGATGGCAGCTAGTGACTAGTTACAAGGCAGGTATGAGTTAGCAGTTACCAGTTCCAGGAGAAGTACTAATTACCAGGAGAGTGCAGTCACGTCAGCAGCCCCAGGGCACGCTCTGAAGGCACTGCCATGAATACGTCCTCACCTCTGCTCTAACGGCCACGACACTCACGAGATGCCCGCGGAACAGCGCGCGTGATCCGGTTAGTCCTGCTCCAGCCAGAGGAATTGGAATGCAAAAGGAGAAAAGGAGGGGGGCACACAAACTCTGCTCTCCATTTTAGCAAAGGATGGTGTGAGACCAGGCTCAGGGACATGGGGCAGTGGGCACTGGGCAGTGCTGGGTTAGTGGTTGGACTGGGGGAGCTCAGAGGTCTCTTCCAACCAAGGCTGCTCTGGGATTCTGTGATCTAATGCTTAGGAGCACGTGGAGTGCATTAACCAAAGAGCACCACGGAATCTGTACGTGCAACGTCCTTTTGACAGTCCTGAGTATTTGAGCACCTTTGCTATGCAAACAAACACATCTTCTCAACATAAATGTACTCACTGAACAGTGAAGTTCCCAGCCTTGGCGACATTTTTAAACAAAATCCCCGTTTTCTGCATTTAGAGAGCACAAACTTGGAGGAACAGTCGTCTTCCCGAGGAACTGAAATCTATCAGTCACTTAAAGAAGGCTACTTTGAGGCAAAACCACCTGCTGCATGGAGAGGAGAAGTGAGAAAAAATTTCTCTGAGCTTGCAACTCGTGTGTTGTTCAATAAAGCCTGCAGGAAGCCATCCACAAAGGAGGCTTCTCAAGTCAAAACTCTTCTTTTAGACCCAAATAAACACCTAAGGTTTGCTTCATGGTTTGGATCAGACTTGGTCTGACCAGTCCTGACAACAGCACGAGATGCTCCGTGCTTGGGAGCAATACATCCCTGCAGGAAGGCATGTTCCTCTTGATGCATGCAAGGTGTTCAGCCGTGAGGATGCTGTTCCTCCTGGGCTCTTTGTTCTACTGCACTTATTTTATATGTTACTCACTACAGCGTAAGGCTATGTTGAGTCAAGGAATAAATTTGCCCTAGGGGAAGAAGTCCAAAGCTGGGCTCCCAGCCTCCCTGACACGTTGCTCCCACTCATCCTCGCTGCAGAAGGTGCAAGCCAAGCCTCAGGAATGAGGAGCCAGCATCGTGCCTTCAAAGCCAAGGCCAACCACCTCCTGGGGTGTGTCAGCAGTCAGCAGAGCCAGGGAAGGGATCCATCCTCCCTGCTCAGCACGCGTGGCTGGAGCAACCTTCTCCAGCTGGACCTGCTCTGGGCAGGAGGTTGAACTGGGGACCTCCACAGACTCCTCCCACCTACAGGAGACTCATCCAGAGGGGATCTTCAGAGCCAGCTCATGAGTGAGGAGGAAGGACCATCAGCAAGGGGATCACCACTTGCCAGGAGGACTTCGTAACTGCTACAAGTCACGGGGTGTAAACGCTCGTAAAGGGACCCACGGTGGCAGTCGGGTGAAGCAGAACAGTTCTGGTTCCAGACTGAGCCCTGGAGACTTCACTGACGTGTGCAGGGGAAAAAAGGTAGAGAGTCATCCCAGGGGGAGACTGATGTGGGGTGGTGATGGAAACAATTACTAACTGCATCTGAGAATTAATCATTAATTAACGATAGGGCTTCAGATGCTGAAAGGGGAGCAAACACTGGATGGATTTACGAGGCGCTCACGTGCTGTGTAACTCCGCGGCTGGCACGGCAGAGGGGAAGCGCGAAAGCAACGGAGCTCTCAAGGCTTGTGCAGGACCTTAAAAAACGTGGCTCAAGGTTTGAGTTTGTTGGCAAAGAGAGAGCCAACGAGGACAGAATGTGGGCGAGGACAGAAAACGCGGGGAAAAGATTGGAATTCTTCACGGCTTCCATCATTTCCTGGAACGCTCGCCCGATGTTTTATGCAGTCCTCAAGGACACTGGAGACTGTGCTTGGGAAGCTCTCCATGGGTGATGGACGCTGCCAAGGCAGGTGCTGCTGCAGCCTAACCTGCTGCCAAACAGCCTCGCGGTGTGCCACGGCAACGGCTGGCACAGGCACAGCCAGTTCAGGGACACGGGGACACGGGGACACAGGCTGTGCCCCACACACACGTCCCAGCGCTGGCCCGGGAGCAGAGGCACTGGGGCTGGTGTGAGCGTGGAGCACGCGAAGGCAGGGACTGGAGTGAGACATTGGGAAGAGTGGATGGGCGAGACCTTCAGCAGAAATTGTTGTCTGTGAGGGTGGTGAGACCCTGGCCCAGGGTGCCCAGAGAAGCTGTGGCTGCCCCCTCCCTGGCAGTGTTCCAGGCCAGGTTGGATGGGGCTTGGAGCACCCTGGGCTGGTGGGAGGTGTCCCTGCCGTGGCAGGGGGTTGGGATGGGATGGGCTTTGAGGTCCCTTCACACCCAAACCACTCCACAATTCTGTGACTCCTACAGAGCCCACGACTGGCAACGAACTAAACCCACGTGCTCCTTTGGTGTGCCCAGGAACTGTGCACAAAGTTGTTGCTTTTTCATCCACTCTTCCATTGACAAACTTCTCTGTGCCCAAAATCAAAAGGGAAAGATGAGCCACTTGTCAGTGGGCTCAGAACAGAAACTACGCGGAGCGCTGGGGGAGGCAGGGCTCTTAGTGACGCTGAGTTTCACTTACTGGGGCCTGAGGTCATGCTGGAGTCAACAGCATCCTCCGGAAAGTGATTCAGAGCAGAGCGCTGACTTGCTCTTCAGAGGACCACTGACTGCAGAGGGAGTCACAGAACCATCGGATCCCAGAGGGGTTCGGGTGGGAAGGGACCTTTCCAGGCCATCCAGTCCCACCCCCTGCCGTGGGCAGGGACATCTGCAATGAGCTCAGGTGGCTCAGAGCCCCGTCCAACCTGACCTGGGATGTTTCCAGGGATGGGGCATCTCCCACCTCTCTGGGCAACTGGGCCAGGGTCTCAGCACACCCCCAACTCCCTCAGCCTGTCCCCACAGCAGAGGTGCTCCAGCCCTTGGATCATCTCCTCTGGACCCCTCCAACAGCTCTGGGGTCTCTCCTGTACTGAGGACCCCAGAGCTGAACACAGCACTGCAGGGGGGTCTCACCAGAGCAGAGGAGAGGGGCAGAATCCCCCCCTGGACCTGCTGGCTGCACTGAGAGCAAACTGCAAACATTACAGGAGAGGATAAAGGCCTCAGAAACTGCCAGATGCCGCGTGTGAGTCCTAAGGTCCTTTTCCTGCCGCAGCTCAGGTGGCTGAGCCACCCGAGAACGCCCTGCAGGCACCACGGGTGATGCTGCTGTGGCCCAGCACAGGGACTGGCCCCGAAGGCACGCGAGCAGCACCACGACCCGTGGTGGTGACGTACACACAGCCATGATGACACCCAGCCAAGGCACTGAAATAAAGCTGACTGGGAGGAGGCACCTGAACAAATGATTGACCGTAACCTCAGCAAGGATACGGAAACACAGGTTCTACTGTCCATAAACCTCAGTCCGAGCGCTGAACAGTAAGGGACGAGCACACAGCTGGATTTCTGTATCCGAACACTTCCCCTGGGTAACTGTAAGGTGGCCAAGAGAGACCGTGGTTCTTTGGCCAAACACCTCTGTGTCACCAGGCTTACGGCGCCCTTCGCCAGGAGCTCCCGACGCCACGGCCTCGCAGCCTCTCGCAGGCACACAGCAGCTCCCGCTGCCCTGCGGTCTGCAGGACGCCCGGGGATGTGCCACCCCGCTCTGGCACGGCTGGCTTTACAGGCAGCCGTAAGAGGCGCCGAGGAGCGAGGGTGCGGCGAGAACCCCGCACCCCATCCCGCAAACGACCCTCGCGCACCCCTGCTGCTTCGTCACTGTGCTGCGGTACCACGCTCCTCCTCCTCCTCCCCTGCCCGGCCCCAGCTCGTCCCAGCCCAGCCCCCGGGGGACACAGCAGGGTTACTCACCTGCCACACGTGCCACCGGGGGGTGTCCAGGCACGAGGGGAGGAATCTTCTGCTGGCACGGGGCAGATGCCCGCGCTGGGGCTCGGAACACGAGCAGCAGGTCGGGTGCTCGGGGACTCACGCCGGTGTGACAGCCCCAGCTCCTCTCCGAGCGCCCGGCAGCGTGAACGCCGTGACGGAAAGGGGACTGACACCTTTAGCACAGGTGACTCACTACATCTAAGAGCACTCTGAGGAAGCAGAATCCACTCTAGATGCTGAGGAGAAGCACCAGCTGCTACGTGGACGTGAGACCGAAGAGGGCTCCCCCACGAGACCCAGCGCGGCCAGCGGGAGGTGGCTCCGTTCCCTGACAGCTGCTGCAGGCGTGTTTCCAACAGCGAGCTCCTCGTGGCCTGCCAGGCTCCTTTCATCTTCAGGAGTGGCTCACCAGCCAATTAACAGCACCGGACACGGAGCGTGACGCAGCCCGAGAGCCTCTGACGGGACGCTGGGGTCTTCCAGGGAGCTGCAAATCGCCACAGAAGGAAGGGGGGACAATGTGGAGGCTCAGTCCCGTCACCGTCCCCCGGGGACAGCCCGGACAGCTTCTCCCCTCCCTCTCTGGACTGTGTTCTCTGGGGGAAGCTCCTGGTTGATCACTCAGCTGATCACACCACGCACGTGTGCGGATCATGGAATGGGTTGGGTGTGCAGGGACCTCACAGCCCATCCCGTCCCACCCCCTGCCATGGCAGGGACACCTCCCACCAGCCCAGGGTGCTCCCAGCCCCATCCAACCTGGCCTGGAACACTGCCAGGGAGGGGGCAGCCACAGCTTCTCTGGGCACCCTGGGCCAGGGTCTCACCACCCTCACAGCCAACAATTTCTGCCTCACATCTCATCTCCATCTCCCCTCTGCCAGTTTAAAGCCATCACCCCTCGTCCTGTCACTCCCTGCCCTTGTCCAAAGTCCCTCCCCAGCTTTCCTGTAGCCCCTTCAGGTACTGGAAGGCTGTTATAATTCTTTGTGGATTTAAGCACATCTGCTTTTGGCTTGCAAAATCGTGGGGGTATTTACAGTAGTCAGACTCCAGCACAAACACCATACCAGCATTTCTCTCTAAACCCAATTTGGATTACACGATGATTTTAGTAGCTAGAACAACTTCCATTTCACTTTGATAAATAAAACCCCCAGGAGGTTTCAGTCTCTGAGCACACCATGAAAGGCCAAGCCTACAGCTGGAACAGATATTTCACAGTCAGGATGCAGGTAAGACTTTTGTGATCCAGCACTAAGGAGAAATTGATACCAGGTATGGGTTTTTTTCTGTCTCTGTAATATTTACACTGGTGTTTGACTATGTGAAATATTCTGATTCTTTTCTGATCGCTGGGATGTAAATACCTGCTGGTGCAGTGCAGCAGCCATCACCGTGCGAGAGGCAGTGATCAGTGGCACGGCTAACGAACCCTCTGAGGAAGGAAACACGGAACTGCAGCATTTGCAAGGCCTGGAATTCCTAACAGTCCTTTAATACTAAACAGCACCACAGCTCTATTTTCTAGGTTTCTTTACCTTCTAGCACACTTCAAATCACAGAACAGCCTTGGTTGGAAGAGACCTCTGAGCTCCCCAGTCCAACCATTGCCCCAGCACTGCCCAGTGCCCACTGCCCCGTGTCCCTCAGCACCACATCTCCACGGCTCTGACATCCCTCCAGGGATGGGCACTGCCCCCTGCCCTGGGCAGCCTGGGCCAGTGCTGGGGAACCCTTTGGGGGAAGGAATTGTTCCCCACATCCAATCTAACCCTCCCCTGGCACAGCTTGAGGCCATCAGCCTCAGCCTCCTCTTCTCCAGATCAGCTATAACTACATATAAAAACCACCCCAAACCACACAGCTCAAAGATTTCAGCCTTCCAGGAGCACCACCAATGGTCCCATTTGGCAGCTGGCTCCATGGCCAGCAGGGAGGACAGCCAGCCCCCTCCCAGCCAACCTACCAACAAGCTAGAGCCAGTGGGGTGAAGATTTCCACTCTGCTGCTCATCCTGGGATGCCTTTCAAGGGTAACTGAGTCCATACCAACGTGACAACAGCAAGGTAGACACTGAAATACAAATCCTTTCTCCAGGTGTTATGAGCTCTTCAGAACCAGGCTCGCTGGTCTGCAGCTCACTGGGGTACATCATTCAGTCTGGAGCAGAGGAGGCTGAGGGGAGACCTCATTGCTCTCTGCAACTCCCTGACAGGAGGGGGCAGCCAGGGGGGGTCGGTCTCTTCTCCCAGGTGACAGGGACAGGACGAGGGGTGATGGCCTCAAGCTGTGCCAGGGGAGGGTTAGATTGGCTCTGGGGAACAATTCCTTCCCCCAAAGGGTTCCCCAGCACTGGCCCAGGCTGCCCAGGGCAGGGGACAGTCCCCATCCCTGCAGGGATGTCAGAGCCGTGGAGATGTGGCGCTGAGGGACACGGGGCAGTGGGCACTGGGCAGTGCTGGGGCAATGGTTGGACTGGGGAGATCAGAGGTCTCTTCCAACCAAGGCTGTTCTCTGACTCTGATTCTACCACTGAACCAGACTTCAGTGACATGAAGGGTGGTTTGAGATAGCGCATTGTCTCCACGATCACGGGGCTGTTCCCTCTCATAGGTCTTTCCTTTGCTCAAAGCCAGAGTGCCAAAGCGTGTCTGTGGGGCTGGGGAAATCAAGAACAAATTGGAGAGCAGCCAATAACCCAGAAGAAACCACTGACTTCAAAAAGAGAAAAGTTTACAACGCAGTTAGTAAAAGAGTGATTTATGCCCACGGGGATTATTTTGTTGTATCAGACCATACCTAAACCCTTGTGCTGCTTATAACATGCTTTAACAAGATGTTCCAGGACTCCCTTTGAAAGAGACAACCCTTATAAAGAGATGAGGTGAAAAAAGGGATTTCTCCTTACAAAGGCCAGGGCCAAAGCGGAGCAATAAAGTCTGTGTGACAGATGCTGAAATGAGCCCCAAATTGCTGCCATCTGTTAGTAACCTTTGCCCAGTAACATGAATTTCATGTGAGGTCAAGAAATCCCAAACTGCTATTTCCTCATTAGGATTAATAAGGGCCAGGTGCCATACAACCCAGCACTGGATCCAGATGTTCTTCACGTGGCTTTCATTACCCTCTGCGCTCGGGGAAGGGCAGGAGGGGAAGTATTACAGATGTGCATGCAGAAACACCTTTCATATTAATTTTTCTGCAATTACTGGGCATTAACAGCATTACACACCTTCCACCCGCCCGCGCGCCCGCAGGCCGGCTGCGTGGACGCAGATCCTGCAAGGCACCTTCAGGACTTACAGCAACGGCACTCCTGCCCCGTTGTCCCTGGCCGGGGAAGAGAAGCAATCCTCTCCCCAAGTGGCAGCCAAGGTACAGGCAGTGCCTCTCGTTTGCATTTCATCAACATCTTCTTGGGCAGTCTCGAACGGCTGAAAAAGCCTTGGTTCTCCCTGCCTCTGACGTGGACACACTCAGGGTAACACACAGGGCAGGGCTGTGTAGTTTGGCTCAGAAAAGCTAAGCATGGCCACTCCTTATGGCACCCGTGCGTTGTACCTGGGTGCCAAAGAACCCCAGACTGGTGTGGGTGTGAAGGGACCTCACAGCTCATCTCATCCCAACCCCTGCCATGGCAGGGACACCTCCCACCAGCCCAGGGTGCTCCCAGCCCCATCCAGCCTGGCCTGGCACACTGCCAGGGAGGGGCAGCCAGGCAGCACAGCAGAAGGAAGCAGCCGTCGCAGAGAACTGAGCATTGCACTGGATCCTGTCCTGGAGGAGGAGGGTGCACGCACGCTCTGCACCCACAGAAGTTGATTTACATACTGGAGCGGGTCTGTGACTACAAAGTGAAGAAAAAAACTGGCTTAGGAGAGTCAGCACGGCCACGATATTCAGCAGGGAAGCAATAAATATTTCTTGTGTTGGACTCTGCTCCTCTGCTCTGGTGAGACCCCCCCACAGTGCTGTGTCCTGTCCTGGGGCCCCAGCACCAGAAGGACATGGAGCTGTTGGAGTAGGTCCAGAGGAGGGCATGGGGATGATGTGAGGGCTGGAGCACCTCTGCTGTGGGGACAGGCTGAGGGAGTTGGGGGTGTTCAGCCTGGAGAAGAGAAGGCTCCAGGGAGACCTTAGAGCAGCTTCCAGTGCCTGGGGGGGACAGGAAAGCTGGGGAGGGACTTTGGACAATGGCATGGAGTGACAGGACAAGGGGTGATGGCTTTAAAGTGGCAGAGGGGAGATGGAGATGAGATGTGAGGCAGAAATTGTTGGCTGTGAGGGTGGTGAGACCCTGGCCCAGGGTGCCCAGAGAAGCTGTGGCTGCCCCCTCCCTGGCAGTGTTCCAGGCCAGGTTGGATGGGGCTGGGAGCACCCTGGGCTGGTGGGAGGTGTCCCTGCCATGGCAGGGGGTTGGGACGGGGTGAGCTGTGAGGTCCCTTCCCACCCAAACCATTCCATGGCTCCAAGGGATACTCATTTAACCAGTTCCAATTCATGCTCAGGGAAAACACGGTGACATAAACCCAGAATTCTGCCTTCCAGCTGCCAGCCCTGCCAAAGCATCGTCAGCATCCCAGTTGTCAGGGACTAAACAAACACCAAGTGAAATCACAGCTTGCCAAACCAAATGCAAATCGTCGCACATCTCTGCAGTCCCCGTAACGATGTCTCCGCAACGCGCACACAACAGCTCCAGGCTCGTGAATATCTGTCCCCAAACGTGGCAACACATGCTTGGGTGGAAACATCTCCGTGCGGTGACAGGTCCCGCCAACACGGCACAGTGAGTCCTCGTGAGCGAGTGGGAACGGACAGAGGCACTCACGGAGGGGGAGAACAGCTCCCACACCAACAACCCCCACTCCTACCTTGTGCATGAGAGCTGCAATGGTGACCCACCAACTACTGCTGCAGGACAAGCCTAAGCACTGAGTTCATGGTTCTAAGTAACCTCCAGCTCTGGAGAGACATCGCTGGTCACCCTTGTTGTGCTTGTCACACAAACCATCACAGAACCACAGACTGGTTTGGGTGTGAAGGGACCTCACAGCTCACCCCATCCCACCCCCCTGCCATGGGCAGGGACACCTCCCACCAGCCCAGGGTGCTCCCAGCCCCATCCAACCTGGCCTGGAACACTGCCAGGGAGGGGGCAGCCACAGCTTCCCTGGGCACCCTGGGCCAGGGTCTCACCACCCTCACAGCCAACAATTTCTGCCTCACATCTCATCTCAGTCTCCCCTCTGCCAGTTTAAAGCCATCACCCCTTGTCCCATCACTCCATGCCCTTGTCATCTGCACTACCGCGTGTCAGAGATGCACAGACAGCTCAGGTCTGGTGGTGGCTGTTGGCCTGACCCTGTCCCCACGCACCCCTGCGCCCCAGGTAAGTTCAGCCTTAAGGACACGACGCTCTTGCCTGCCACCTGCTGCTTTGTCACCGCACGGGGACCCCGCTGATGGGTGGGGTTGGATGCACACCGGCTCAGCCCAGTGCTGGGCTCCCACAGGTGGGTGCTGGGGGACGGCAGTGGCGGTTCTGCAGCGAGCAGCTGAGCTCTAAGGGGATTATTAATCCCCTCGGGTCAAAGCCAAGCTCAGCCTGAGCAAAGCCATCGATTCTGCAGCAGTTCCCTCCATCTCCACATGCTGGGGCACATGGTGATGGCCAAGGTGGCTCTGTGCTCTTCTGCAGGTCCCCTGAGACCCTGGGCTCCCTGGGGAGTGCAGGAGCACCCCATGGGAGCTGGTGGAGTTATGCTGGAGCTGGCAGGCTGGGCACTGGGCCGGCACTGGGGATGTTGGTACCGTGCTAGGACATGAGGCTGCCTCTGCACCCCTCCCCACTGCAGACCGGGGTTCTGCTGGTGCCTGGGGCACCCCCGGGACCACGGCAGCAATAAGGGAGAACTGGCTGTCTTTCACCATCCTGAAGAAACCCACAAAGCAGGCACTACATTATAGATTTTATACATCTTCACACACTTCCCAGTGTCCAACCTCCTTCCAAACCTGTGCCCCAGCTCCCCAGGGCAGCGTGTCTCTTGGGATGGGATGACCATGGGATGGCAGCGACCCAGGAGCCCGCAGGTGGGAACTGCAAGCAAAGTGGTGTGTGGACCAGCCATGCCACCCCAGTGAAACCTATCTCAACACCTTCCCTCCCACGAGAGCTGGCTGGCAGCGTGGCCATCCAGAGAGCTGCCACGTCCAGGGTGCACGACGCTCCTTCGCAGAGCGAGGATGCTCCCCTCCCACAGGATCCAAATGCATCGACATCCACATGGGGCACCTGAAGGAGAATACACTCACTACAGAAATAAGCTCTCGGGGCCCCCAGAGCCCCCCTGAGCGCAGGTGGCACAGCCCCCAAACCTTGCCTCTCCTTACAAGCACCCAGGACACACTGACAGGAGCCACTGGTGAGTGCTGTGCCCCCCGGTGCTCCACAGGTGCCCCTCCCCAGCCCCTGTCACACACAGCACAGCGGGCAGGGATGCACATAACTGGGAACACTGGGAAGATAACATGGAACAACTTTCACACCGGGCAGGCTCTGGACAGAGGGAACGAACCCAGCCCCTTCCGTGGGGTTTGGAGTGCGTGGGGAGGGGGAGCCAAGCGCAGCCGCGGTGCGCTCTGCAGCGAGCTCCGTTCAGACGGTAACGGCTTAAACGGTGGGACCTGGCACCCGGCTGTCCCTGGGCGAAGGCAGGACTTGGAGAGAGGCACCCAGACAAAGCCAGCCTGTGCCGAGCTGGGCGAGCCGAGGTGTGAGTAAGTGCTGGGGAATGTGATTGAGGGAGGCATGAATGGACACCACGCGTGGAACCACACAGCAGCCTCGGTGGGAAGTGACCTCTGAGCCCCCCAGTGCAACCATTCCCCCAGCACTGCCCAGTGCCCACTGCCCCGTGTCCCTCAGCACCACATCTCCACGGCTCTGACATCCCTCCAGGGATGGGCACTGCCCCCTGCCCTGGGCAGCCTGGGCCAGTGCTGGGGAACCCTTTGGGGGAAGGAATTGTTCCCCACATCCAATCTAACCCTCCCCTGGCACAGCTTGAGGCCGTTCCCTCTTGTCCCAGAGCTCCAGACCCTGCCCCAGCCCCGCTGCCCTTCTCTGGACACACTCCAGCCCCTCAGTGTCCTTCTGGGAGTGAGGGGCCCAAACTGAACCCCGTATTCGAGGGGCGGCCTCACCAGAGCTGAGTACAGGGGACAATCACCTCCCTGCCCCTGCTGGCCACACCATGGCTGACACAGGCCAGGATGCTGGTGGCCTTCTTGGCCCCCTGGGCACACTGCTGGCTCGCGTTCAGTCACTGTCAATTAAAAAAATCGAAGTTTTCTGTTGCCGTGGGCATTTGACAGCATTTCCTCCCTTGTGCTGTCCCTGTCCCCTCTGAAATGGACAGAATGACTAGATCCCCTTTGGATTGACACCAGAAGGCCACCAAGTCCCCAGCTGAGGGTCTGGAGAGGCTCCTGCCCCTCTCCAGCAGCAGGTCTGTGCAGAGCCATCAGACCCAACCGCAGTTATTCGCTCTGGCAGCGCTCGGTCTCCACCCCCACCAGACTCTGCAGCAGAAAGACAAGCAGCAACCCATGTCCCTCCCAGCCATCCTCCCCGTAACCCCAGAAGTCACCTGCTAGGGGCAGAGCTGCCAACTGAAGAGCAGGGCAAGGTCTTCTTCACCTCCAGCCCCTCACGTCAGCACAGACCCAGCCTTCCTTTCCCAAATGTCTGCTGACAGACAAACCCCACGGGTAGGGAGGTCTGGTTCCCTACACAACTTTAAATCCTCAACATCTCAATGGCTCTTACAGGAGCCTTTCTCTGTCTGATGTCCCCCAGGAAGCCCTGGAACATGGCTCTTGGTGAGGAGGCACCAACTCAAAGCTATGCCTGACTATATCAGTGAGCTGAACCATACCCAGGAGTGTTTCTGGCACCAGAACAAGATCATTTACAGTGTATGTAGGTGTTGGAACGCTCCCTGGCACGGCTCTGACACATTTCAGCTAGCACGTTCCCCGGCAGCTCCCAGGCACACCATTCCCAACGCCGTGCAGCCACGGGGTCTCGGGGCCACGCGGATCTGCCAGCACGGAGGCGTCTTCGTGCCAGTTGCCCTCAGTGTCAAGAGAACCTTCCCCTGTGCATTTAATAGCACAGACAGAGCTTGCATGCTACAAACTTGTCAGCTTAGAGGAGGCATTTAAGGCTGTCAGCGTGGTGGGTAACCAGATTTGGTTCTTCTCCTTAAATTTATCCCGAATAGGCAGTTTTGTCCTCTTCTCCATGGTGCCACGTGGGCTGCCCACTCCTCCCCTCCAGAAGGTGGCCTTCCACTTATTTCAGAAAAGTTTTTCAGTTAGGAGTATAAATGAATGCCAGTCAAGCAAGCTGGGTCTTGTTAGCTCCATCGCAGCAGATGTAACCCATCGATGCTGAGAGCTGGCTGAGCCCCGCAGAGCCCAGGGCCGTGCCCCGGGGAGCAGCGAGGCCGGGCAGCGTACGGAGGCAGCTGACTTGCCCTGTCGAGGCATTGGGAGGAATTTTGTGTCAAAAGGCACCAGGAAGTGGAGGTGGGAGTCACCCAGACGTGCACCAATGATCCACTCCAGAGAGGTGTACAGGACCTTTGGGTGATGCACACACAGATGCAGAACTCAAGAGCAGTCTCAGATTTGGACATGGACACGATGAGGCTTCTTCAGCTGTTACAAGGCTGGGAGTTCCCCACTCACAGGTGTCACATCCCTGGGGAAGGGATGCAGGTATCATCCTAGCTTGCTGTCTGGGCTCAGCTTTGCCACAGCCGTTGGTTAAGAGGGTTCACCTCATTAAAGGTGCGTGCACTGCTGCCCTTGCGCTTCTCAAGCTGACCAGAAGGTACCATCATAGCGGTGACTGGGCAGTGTTGGGTGAATGGTTGGACCTGATGATCTTAGAGGTCTCTTCCAGCCAAGGTTGTTCCACGATTCTATCTACATCCTCTGAATCTGGATGATGGGAGGAAAATGGGAACTCCTGACTCGCTCTCCACGGGGTTAGGCAGCGACCCTCCCACCATTTCCACGGCTCCATGAGGATTGTTGGGTGAGAGCGCGTTACTGACTGGTAACGTAACCTCCACACTCACGAGCCCGCTCTGCTCTGCTACGTCGTATGGTTCCCACCATCTTCTGAGGGGAAAGAATTTCCATTCCAGGGTTTAAACGCTCCCATGTGAGCTCCTCTGCTGTGAAGCCACTCCTGTGCCTGTTTGGCATTAACGAAGTTCCCTTGTGTTGCAATATGAGCGCCCGATGCTCTTCTGCATTTGTTGTGTGAATTGTACTACACGTCAGACACGGTACACGTGATGTACAGCGCTGAATTCCCTCAACGTTCTTCTCAGTATTGAACAGTACAGCTCCAATGGCTGCTCGTTTGACTCTAAAACAAAGAGGTTTTAATATATAGCAGACTATTCCAGCCTCTCCCCAGCTGTGACATGAAAATGGTCCTGTTGTAAATTAGGATCTACGCTGGCAAAGATCTTTATTAGCTGGGACACAACAATCTTAGCAGTAGTAGAGAACAGTGTGGTGGACTATGAATACCATGTGGCTTAAAACTCCATCACTGGAATAATATCTCTACACAACGCACTGCTCCTCAAGGGTGTGACCAGGAGTGGCCCCGTTGATTCGAAGGGACAACCCTGAAAGGGGAAAGACACTACAGAAAGTTTTAAAGTCTTGATAGGAGATCTTGGTAGGGGACAGACTTTTCAGCAGGGCCTGGAGCAAAAAGACAAGGGGTGATGGCTTTAAACTGAAAGAGGGGAGATTCAGAGTAGATACAAGGAAGGAATTGTTCCCACTGAAGGGGGTGAGACCCTGGCTCAGTTGCCCAGAGAGGTGGGAGATGCCCATCCCTGGAAACATCCCAGGTCAGGTTGGACCTGAGCCACCTGATCTCATTGCAGATGTCCCTGCCCATGGCAGGGGACTGGACTGGATGGCCTTGAAAGGTTCCTTCCAACACCAACTATTCTATGGTTCCATGATTCTATGACTCTATGAACTCTGAACATGGGGCACAGAACCTATTGGACCCTCCTGTAAACGCCAGGATCAGAAACAGCGTCCCTCTCCTGATACAAATTCCTTATAGCTTGCCTTGATTTTCTGACCAAGACTGCCCAAGAGCCACAGTAGCTCCTAGGCCTTCTGAGGATATTTTTGTGACAGCAGTTTGGTCTCTCAGATGCCACTACGCTCACCTAGTCTATTGCTGGAGATGAAAGTCAGTGATCAGTGTTCTGGAGGCACCAGTTGGTAACCTCAGCAACCAAGCAACTTCTTGTCAGCACCCCAGGAGCAGCAAAGATCTCTACTCAGTGCTTACACATGCAGTCACTCTGGCTGCAAATACATGAACAAACTGTCCCAGCAGGTCAAGTGTCTTGCTGCCGTAGGTGGAATGCTGGCTCGTGATGACAGTCAAGGCATTCCAAATGTCCACGCTAACCTGGGCATCTTCAGCCCCTGGAACACAGCATACGTTGTCTCAGTTAAACCTCACTAGCAACACGGAGAAGGCAGGATGGGCCTTGCAGCTTTAGCAGTCATCACCTTAGATCACTAAGACACTTGGGTCTTCTCTTCCCCAGGACCCAGGTGGTGCTCCACATTTTCCCTCATATGTGCCCCTGTTCTTTCTGGACCAGTCTGTAGACCTTTGTGAGGTACAAACCACACTAGATCCTTCTTCTCTAACTTGTTTTTCCAAGATGGATGCTTGTGGACCCAAGGATGGAGCTGGCTGAGCAGCAGACTGGCACCCTTTCCTAGCTACTAAAACATCTATACACATGTAGGGGGAAGATGTGACTCTAGAGCCACTAGAACTGGTCGTGGTTCTACAGGACAGTAGGGGTGTTTGGTAATATTTTTTTAAGTTCTTCAGTTGGCTGTGTTTCTTCAGCCCCCACTCTCACAGACATTCAGCCCTTTATTCACGTATTTCTGCTACTGGAGTACATGGATGGCCATAAAGTCCCAAAGACACTTGGAAGCCAATGAGTTCTGCACTTCAGACTGGAGATATGCCATTACCTCCCTTCCAGAACAGTGCAGACACCAATACACTGTGGGATGTGTAGGGCTGTTATCAAGCACATGAAGTCCAGTTGAAGCCCAGTTACCAGTGGCGTGCCTCAAGGTTTGATACTGGAGTCAACACTGTTTAACATCTTCAGTAATGACCCAGATGAGAGGACAGCATGCACCCTCAACAAGTTTGCAGACAACACAACACTGGGAGGACTGGTGGATACACCACATGGTTGTGCTGCCATTCACAGGGACTTTGAAATGTCAGAGAAACAGGCAGATAGAGACCTCATCAAGGACCTCATCAATACTGGGTGCAAAGTCCTGCTCCTGGGAAGAAACAAACCTCTGCGTCAAGTGCACTCTGGGGCTGACTGGCTGGAGAGCAGCTTGGCAGAAGAAGACATTGGGGTCCCACAGAGAAGCTGAACTTGAGCCAGCAATGTGTCCTTCCAGTAAAGAAAGTCAACAGCACGCTGGGCTGTGTTGGGAAGAGCCCTGGCAGCAGGTTGAGGGAGCTGATTGTTCCCCTCAACTCAGCACTGGTGAGGCCACATCTGGAGTGTTGGGTTTGGTTCTGGACAACCCAGTACAAGAAAGATTTAGAGCAAGACTGGAGCAAGTCCAAGGAAGAGCCCAAAAGATGATAAGGAACCAGTGTGTCTGCTGGAGAGGCTGAAGGAGCTGGGACTGTTCAGCTTCAAGAAGAGAAGGCTCAGGAGTATCTTATCAACACATACAAAGCCCTAGTGGAAGAGAGTAAAGAAACAGAGCCAGACCCTTCTCTGTGGTAGTCACTGAAAGGACCGGAGGCAATGGACTGGAAATAAAGGCACAAATGGAAATATGGGAAATTCTGTTTAAAAATAAAGAAAAAACTTTCTTATGGAGAGGTCAGTGAAGCACTAGAATCAGTCGTCCACTGAGGTTGTGGCGTCTCCGTCTTTGGAGACACTCAAACCCTGATGGGACAAAGTTCCTGAGCAGCCTGCTCCAGTTGACCTTGAGCATGGGGGTGGACTAGATGACCTCCAGACATGCCTTCTCACCTCAGCTATTTTGTGATTTCCATGACTGTGAGTTTATCTCGGGACTTCCAGCTCCTCAGGCTGCACCTTTATTCAGAGGAGAGCCATTTCAATTGTTAAGGATGTAAAGTTTCAGTTCCTACAGGTCAGCAACGTGTCCTTTGGATGGTCAAAATCTGCCTTCTTGAGTGGCAAATCCTTTTTGGCTCCTTCAGCACTGATTCCAACAGAATGGGACTGGGTGGTGAAATGATGTATTGACATTATTTTAGCAGTCAGTTTTGGTTCTCTTATCCTCCTCCTAACATCGTGTTCCAGGGAAAGGAGGGAGGTAAAATCAAGCAAATTCTTCCTTTGATCTCATATTTACCCTTTTTCCATGTCCATGATCCAGATGAACATCACAGCACAGGAAAACTGAGCTAATACAACGCTGCATTTCCATGCAGATGATTATTCCTAGCGACGATGTTGGGTAGGACAACGACACATGATACAACATTCCAGCTGCACAGTTAGAAAGAAGTTGGAGGACAGGCACAGTGGTGTCTTGGTTGCTTTCCTTCCTCCAGGAAATTCCTTGAAGATCGCTGCCACATGCTGCAATCTGGTCCTTTCATTAAGGCAAAGAATTCCTGCAAGGTGCCTGAGCAAACTGGGGGATAAAGCTCTACTGGCAGCATCAAGTAAGGACGAACGATGCTCCAACAGAAGACGCACCACTCACCACCATCTTCTTCATTAAAATCAATGACAAACCTTCAATAAAACGCCACCCAGGAGTCACCAAAAGCCCATTTCAGCACATAAAGCACTTTCAGCAATAGAAGCTACCCAGAAATATCTATTTCCTTACAGAAAATAAGCCACCAGAATTTCCAATCCATGCATCAAATCTGGGTACCTGACAAACACCACGCAAAAAAACCCCAACAACGGGAAACACGGAATTAATCTTCATTAAAGCTTTGTGTATAAAGAAAACCATGTTTGAAAATGCTGAAAATGTGTTCTGGTGGAGAGAAGACATTGAACATCTGGCTGTTTCCAAGAAAAGCAAAAGGGCTCCCTCTGGAGTGGATTCCGAAACCAACACAGGAGCCAGGTTTTAATAGGCAGAGAAAATGGAAATCAGTAACAAAGCAAACGTGTTCTTGTCTCCTGTTAGTTTACTCATCCTGTTTACAATGAGCATACTGGGACTAATTCAAGGAGACTATATCATGACTGAATGATATGGAGCCATGCCCAGAATATTAAGTCATTAATTAGTTTTCATGCATAGACTCGTATGTGGCAAGGAGGCGAATGAAAGGATTCCTGAAGAGACAAGAAAGCTTTCTTAGCATGGCAAATACTCCAAAGAACCTCCAACAAAATATAGATTATGAAGCCAGCTGAGAAGCCACATTTTCCACCCTGGATGATCATGCACAACTCCATAAAACCTAACGAACGCAGCCACCGGGTGTGCACGCACGGCAATGAACTTCATTTGAAAGAGAGGGGGGAACAGCTTTAAGGACACAGACACAAACATGCTCCACTGGAAACTCATAAGGGCTGCTTTCAAGCCGACAAGCGAGAAGGACCCCCGTCCCGTGGCTGATTTGCATACAAGCCAATTAACAGAGAACTGTTTGCATGCAGAAAGAAAAAATAAGAGTCAGATCACCCAGAAACTGGAGTCAACTTACTGCCTGCTTTTGCTCTTCTTCCTATAAACGTTGGCAAAGGAAAAAGGTGAAGAGAGAAAAGGGATAGATTAATTAATTCCTTATGAAAAGGAAACACACACACACACACACAAATACACACCAGACCCCACGGAACAACAGAACGCAGCAAACTGTAGGAAGATCTGCAGACACGAAAGGACATGAGGACAGGATCTCAGAATCATCTGGGTTGGAAAGGACCTTGAAGATCATCCAGTCCAACCATCAGCCCAACACTGACAGTGCTCAGCTACACCACATCCCTGAGCGCTGTGTGAACACAGCTCTGAACACCTCCAGGGATGGGGACTGTCCCCTGCCCTGGGCAGCCCCTGCCAATGGCTGACAGCCCGTGCTGGGAAGGAATTCTTCCTAATATCCAGCCTAAACCTCCCCTGGTGCAACTTGAGGCCATCATCCCTTGTCCTATCACTTGTTACTTGGTTACAGAGACTCATCCCCACCTCTCCACACCCTCCTTTCAAGTAGTTGTAGAGGGCGATGAGGTCTCCCCTCAGCCTCCTCTTCAGTTTGTTAATTCAGAGCAGCT
The DNA here is from genome assembly GCA_028020825.1 of Podargus strigoides. Lineage (NCBI taxonomy): Eukaryota > Metazoa > Chordata > Aves > Caprimulgiformes > Podargidae > Podargus > Podargus strigoides. Next base: position 430,895 of record CM051619.1, read on the forward strand.
CCATCTCACTGACCACTGTACTGAAAGGTGTTCTCCTGAGCACGGAGGGGACCACAGGGAATGACTGCAGAGAACTCCACATTTCAGAGCAGATACTTTTGGGTTTTCCTCCCAAGTCTTGGGGTTCTTTCAGGTGTGTATTTCAGTATTTCAGCTGATGTAGGGTACAGCTCCGCTCCACCACGTCTCCACACCAGCTGCAGAGGCCAGTGCTGCCCTCCTCACATTCCCACACGTTCCCAGTTGTTCCTCCTACCAGCACTGGGACTCCCAGGACCAGATGGTGAGCCAGGTCTGGGAAAAGATCTGAAATGATCTCCACTCTACACAAAGAGCTGTTAGTTTGAAAAATGAGGCTGTATCATTAACTACAGATGTGAAAAAAAAATATCTCAGGAGGCGTGGAGCTTTGCTAGAAGGACGGAGCAGTCATTAGATCCATCATCAAATCGGCGGTGAGGAAATCACCCGTGAGGAAATGGAAAAAGTGAAATGGGATACGTCTGCTGAATATCCATGGAGCTGAAAGCAAAAGCCCTGCAGGAAGGCAGGCAGCCATCACTGCCCACTACACATGGAGAGAGGGACAGCGAAAGGCACGGGGTGACTACAGAAGGTGTGAGAGGTGAGCCTGTGCAAACTGCATGAGGCTCAACAAGGCCAAGGGCAAGGTCCTGCACCTGGGTCAGGGCAATCCCAAGCACAAGGACAGGCTGGGGGGAATGGATGGAGAGCAGCTCTGAGGAGAAGGACTTGGGGGTGTCTGTGGATGGAAAACTCAACATGAGCCAGCAATGTGTGCTTGCAGCCCAGAAGGCCAACGGTGTCCTGGGCTGCATCACCCACAGCATGGCCAGCAGGGTGAGGGAGGTGATGCTCTCCCTCTGCTCTGCTCTCATGAGATCCCCCCCTGCAGTGCTGTGTCCAGTTCTGGGGCCCCCAACACCAGAAGGACATGGAGCTGTTGGAGGGGTCCAGAGGAGGGCACGGAGATGATGTGAGGGCTGGAGCAGCTCTGCTGTGGGGACAGGCTGAGGGAGCTGGGGGTGTTCAGCCTGGAGAAGAGAAGGCTCTGGGGAGACCTTAGAGCACCTTCCAGTGCCTGGGGGGCACAGGAGAGCTGGGGAGGGACTTTGGACAAGGGCATGGAGTGAACAGGACGAGGGGTGATGGCTTTAAAGTGGCAGAGGGGAGATGGAGATGAGATGTGAGGCAGAAATTGTTGGCTGTGAGGTGGTGAGACCCTGGCCCAGGGTGCCCAGAGAAGCTGTGGCTGCCCCCTCCCTGGCAGTCTTCCAGGCCAGGTTGGATGGGGCTGGGAGCACCCTGGGCTGGTGGGAGATGTCCCTGCCATGGCAGGGGTTGGGATGGGATGAGCTGTGAGGTCCCTTCACACCCACACCACTCCATGATCTGCTCACATCCACGCTGTTAAAATCCCTCACCACCCCAACCAGGGTGGCCTTATCCAAACTGCCCCCAGAAGGGGTCTGGGTGCCTGATAACCTCTGGGTGGTGGTTGGAGGAGGTTTGGGAAAGCGCTGGTAGCTGTGATCCAAAGGCACCTCCCAACAGGAGTGTCAACACATGTCGGAATAAGATGTGGAAGGCCACTTGATGCAAAAACCAACCTTAACTCTCAATGGCAACAGCGTGAGTAGGTCACTGCGTGGGCTAATACACACCAGAGCAGGGCACTAGTGGTGGGGTTTGGGTTAGCTCCACACTACAAACCAAAATAGTCCAGGGCCCTTCTCTGCCCTGAGGCCAAGTATGACAGCACAGCTCACCACGGGAAGGGTGGATGAACCTCCAGAGAACAACAACATCCTTCCAAATCCAGGCTTTCCTCTCGCTGCTTTATTTACAGAGGGAGCTGAGGTACCAAACCTTCAGCTAGCCAAAGTTAGGGAAGCTGAACCTAGCTCTAAATGGTGAAATGAAGGCAGCATTAAAAATGCAAAAAATACTGCATAAGAAAATGGAAAAAGCCATAAAAGCTTCGCAGCTGATGTAAATTATAAATGGAAATTTTTGAAGTGCACCAAATGATGAGAGAGGCTAAAACCTTGTGGGGAAAAATCCATGTCTGGCAGGGCTAAAAGCCACCAAAAAGGAGACTTTGAAATGAGCACAAATACCCGAAACAAACCAAAGCCTTGAGGTGGTGTGGACAGGGGAGGAGGAGCAGGTATTTCTGTTCTCTCTGACTAATGGTACTTTCCCCCTGTAGTTTCGATCAGCACTGAAGTACTCTCCACTAATAATGAGAAAAAGTATTCAAAGCATCTACTAGAGAGAATATTTTTAGATCAGCAGGCCTGGGTAGGTTGCAGGTGGGATTCTGCAAGGAATTACATGAGGAGTTATCCTGTCCAGCAAAGGTATGAAAGTCTCTTTAACCAAGTAACAAGTGACAGGACAAGGAGTGATGGCCTCAAGTTGTGCCAGGGGAGGATTACACTGGATATCAGGCAGAATTCCTTCCCAGCACGGGCTGTCAGCCATTGGCAGGGGCTGCCCAGGGCAGTGGGGGAATCCCCATCCCTGGAGGTGTTCAGAGCTGTGTTCACACAGCGCTCAGGGATGTGGTGTAGCTGAGCACTGTCAGTGTTGGGCTGATGGTTGGACTGGATGATCTTCAAGGTCTTTTCCAACCTGGATGATTTTGTGATTCAGAGAAGAATTCAACACACAGTTTGTTTTTTCCCAGTTTAAAAAGTTCCATGAAAAATCTGGAGAAGGCAAAGAAATCAACCATAAAAAAGGCCTGAGTATAGAACTGTGAGAAGCTCAGCAGAGCTCGACCTCTTTAACTGATTTAAAACTCAAGATTGAGAAATGCCTTCACTGAGATGAGTAAGTATCTGCGTAGGAAAAAAACAAGGGGTGCTAAAATACTCCTTAATTTAATGGAGGGAGAAGCACATGTACCAGAGCCAACGGGTGTAAACTCAAGCTAAAGACATTCAAACTGAAAATGAGGCATAAATTTTGAAATATGCATTGGCAGCGAGTTCCCCGTTGGTGCTTTCTTCAGCTGAAGAGCAGATGTCTTTCTGGAAGATGCTTTAATCAAAGCGGAGCTGCCAGGCTCCATAGAACGCTCCGAAAGGGAAACGCAAAGAACCAGATTATGCAACGTGCGGAACCAAATAATCACAGCAGGCACACAGAGAACTCGGGTCGAGAGGGACCATGGAGGTCTCAAGTCCAAACTCCTACTTGAGCAGGGTTAAGTTAATCTCAGACCAGGTTGCTTAGAACTCTGTCCAGCTGGGTCTTGAAAACCTCCAAGGATGGAGATGGAACCTCTCTGAGCCATCGCTCCACTGCTGGAGCATCCTCATGGGGAAGATGTTTCGCCTTACATCCAGTCCTATTTACAGTTTTTAAACAATTTTGGGAACTGGGGGAGTTAACTGAAAGACACGAGGTCTGTAAATGGCAAGTCCAGTAAGAGGCAGCTCCTACCCTGACCTGCTGTGTAACACAGCCTGGAAGGTGGCATGACTGGGGGATGTTCTTGGGTGCTTCTCCCAGGTGACAGGGACAGGACAAGGGGTGATGGCCTCAAGTTGTGCCAGGGCAGGATTAGATTGGATGTGGGGAACAATTCCTTCCCCCAAAGGGTTCCCCAGCACTGGCCCAGGCTGCCCAGGGCAGGGGGCAGTCCCCATCCCTGGAGGGATGTCAGAGCCGTGGAGATGTGGCGCTGAGGGACACGGGGCAGTGGGCACTGGGCAGTGCTGGGGGAATGGTTGGACTGGGGGAGCTCAGAGGTCTCTTCCCACCAAGGCTGCTCTGTGATTCTGTGAACATTTCTGTCAAGCTCATAGTGAAACTGTGTGATATCACCTAGTGAATGGGTCCTGCAAACATCACTTTGTCACGTGTGAGTCTGTGGTGGTTTCCTCTCCCTCCTTCCCTCCCCACTGTGTCTCACCCACCCCTCGTGCTCTCTTCCCCCTGCAACACCCTGCAGAACCTCTGTGCTCTCCTCATCGGGGTGTGACTGACACCGAGCGCTGCTCCTGCTCCACACAGTGCCATGGCCACGTGTCCTGCTCAGGGGTGAGAGGGAGCACACTGCTGGGAGCAGCGGGCGAGGCAGCCCTGCGTGGGCAGAGCTCTGCTGGCTGCTCTGAGCCCGTGGCTGGTGAGGTGGAAGAGCAGAGTCAGGCCAGGGACCAGAACGGCCGCTGACCCTCCGGAGGTGGCAGCATTCACAGCAGGTCTGCCTGGAGTCAGTCTGGGAAGGTTTGTGAGTGCTTTGAAAATAACAGAGCCTACAGAGAACTCACACCAGAGCTTGTCACCCTGCTAGCACAGATGTCCAAAGCAACTCCTTGAATGTGTGTAAGAAAATTGCTCAGTGTGGTCAGCTGAACCAGGAAGAACCAAACTGTTTCTGATACAACAACTCCTTATACCTCCCTAAATCTGTCATTCAGTTCTGGATGCCCGTTTTCACCTCAATTTACACAGGTTTAGGGTCTGAAGAAATGGAGGTGAATTTAGCAGGTGACTGTCTGCAATACTTTCAGCAGACAGACATTAACAGGCTGGACAGGAAAACCCAGTGTGCAGAACCACTGACTCAAAAACCCCAATTTCCCAAATATTAATACCATGTGCTCATCTGCAGAGGGGAACTAAACCCATCGGGCACCTCGAAAGGGGCTCATCACAGCCTCTTCTGTGACTGATTACCAACTCTGATACTCCATCAAAGCCTTCCAAGCCCTGTGGGTTCCTGATATTGGAACCAAAGCAGCGGCGTACGACCCTGCAGACCCGCCAAGCACCTGCACCAACGCGCAGAGCCGGGATGGAAAAGCCTTTCTGCTCCTTCCTTCTGCTCCCTGTGGCAGGGTTTCTAAGCCAACAGGAATGGCAGGGCAGCAGGAGGAACTCCTGGGGTGGAGAAGGCTGCAGTGCAGTCCTGACAGGGGATTGCTTACTTTGAGGAGTTTCATCAGCCCTTCGAGCTGCACCATCAGCTCCCTTCTGCTCTCCTGAAGCGCCGACATCCTCTGTTCCAATTCATCCTTCCTCTGTCTGCTCAGGGTACATGAAAGAAAGAGTCAGAACATGAACTGTGGGTATTTCTAAACCACTTCAGGAGTTCACCCCTGTAACTGTGACTCTGGATTTCATCACTCCTCCCTGCTTCCAATTTTAAAAAACCCAGCCAAGCACCGTGCAGTGACCATGAAGCCTATATATAACAACCAGGCTGTTCACTTAGAACCCAGAAATCTCCACTCAGCACCTTGGGAGTAGGAAGCCCTTTTCAAGAGCACTCCCTTTTAAGGAAAAAAAAAGCCCACTTTTTTATTCCCTTTAAGAATTCTCCCAGCATCAGACCCAGGCACCCAGCAGAGCTTTCAGGTGAGCAGGAATGAGCTATGGGAGGACAGGCAGAGGAGAGCAGGCTGCAGATGTTTTGGAAAAGCCATCACCTGTCTGATGGAGACTCAGCAGAGCTACTTCTGTCCTCCAGAGGGACGTACAGTCCCTGGCAGATTTGCTGTGCCACAGCCCAGGTAAGAAGAGGAGATAAGTGTGACCTTCCCTTTTCTCAGCATCAGAAAACCACTGCATTTCTACAGATGCCCATCTGCCATGTATTTAAGGAAATGTGACTGCATTGATGCTTAAAAAACACAATTTGAGATTTTCTCCACAATTTTCCCCTCCCTGGCAGTGTTCCAGGCCAGGTTGGATGGGGCTTGGAGCACCCTGGGCTGGTGGGAGGTGTCCCTGCCATGGCAGGGGATTGGAATGAGATGAGCTTTGAGGTCCCTTCACACCCACACCAGTCTGGGGTTCTATGAAATGATTCTATGAAACTCCAAGACAAACTGTCAACGTGTCAGAAGTTCCGTATCTCCTATGATTTAAGGCATCCTGGGCCTCACAAATCACCATAAAAACAGAGTAGAAAGGCTTATTTATTCACCTACCATTATTTTTGTGGACATCATAATGTCTTAATGCCAAACTAAAGGCACCACAGGCTACAGACTGAATTTGTCAATGTCTTGGTTCTGTCTGTGCTCTCACAGGACACACTATGGATAAACCACTCCGGGAATTTTAATCACCCCTGGTTTTAGAACCTGGACAGCAGAACCTGGGAAAGAACCAGGCCATTGACCCAGACTGAGCAGACCTGGTGAGAAGGGCTTGCTTCCCCACGGGGACCATGGCAATGGTGCAGCACAACCACACCCCCAGCCAGCAAACTGGGATGAGAGAACAGAACCAGCTGCTTCCTGCACTGGTTCTACAAAGGGCAGACACTGCTCTGGGTATTCCTTTCAACACCTTGTTGTGCTTTGAAGGACAGGGTTGTGAAATGCCAAAGCACATCACAAAAAGAAGGCAATAAAGGGAAGATTACACATGCCTGGTCACTAGAAGGTGTTAAAACCCCTCCACAGACAGATGAAGCTGTCTGTGTGGTCCTTGTTCTGACTCCAGGTCAATTCAGGGTCTGTGGCTTTTTATTCTATAGTTATTTAATACAACACTGTGGTTAACAACTACAAATGATGCAAAAATTAACAGATGAAATAAGAATAGCTCTGCAAATGTCGTTGTTAACGACGATTCAGTGTCTGGCTTTGGCTAATGTCACTCAGTTTCTTTTCCAGTGACCTGCAGTGAAGGCAGAAGCTGTTTGCCAATGACAAAAGGTGTTAACTGTTTAAGAAACAGAAGGTGGGGCAGAGTCTGGAGGTGAAGGGAGGGATGCAGCACGGGTGAGCCACTGAGGAGGGACCACTGCCAGTCCTGCAGAGATGCAGAGGGCTTAGAGGGAACCTGAAGCAAGCTGAAGGGAGAGCTGCAAGCCCTTTTTATGGGGAAAGGGAGGACATTCAAGCTATTTACACGAGATGAGGCTAAGAGGGGAGGGAATAAAAATCTCTGAGTACTCACACAGAGAAGATTTTTGAAAAAGATCTTTTTTTTCTGAAGGTTAGAAATAACCCACATGTTTTCAGTCCACTGAGCACAGAAATTAACTGATGACTGCATTAGCAGTATCAGGGGATGTGGTGTGCTCTCCATCTCTAAAAGGAAGAACGTCTGTCCTACGTGGATGCTGCAGCCCAGGCACAAAGGGCTCTGCAGGAGCGTGGCAGTGAGAAATCTCCTGGGCTGCATCAAACGTGTGGCCAGCAGGGAGAGGGAGGTGATGCTCCCCGTCTATTCTGCTCTGGGGAGACCCCCCCTGGAGCACTGCATCCAGTTCTGGGGCCCCCAGCACCAGAAGGACATGGAGCTGTTGGAGGGGTCCAGAGGAGGGCACAGAGATGATGTGAGGGCTGGAGCACCTCTGCTGTGGGGACAGGCTGAGGGAGTTGGGGTGTTCAGCCTGGAGAAGAGAAGGCTCTGGGGAGACCTCAGAGCACCTTCCAGTGCCTGGGGGGGACAGGAAAGCTGGGGAGGGACTTTGGACAAGGGCATGGAGTGACAGGATGAGGGGTGATGGCTTTAAACTGGCAGATGGGAGATGGAGATGAGATGTGAGGCAGAAATTGTTGGCTGTGAGCGTGGTGAGACCCTGGCCCAGGGTGCCCAGAGAAGCTGTGGCTGCCCCCTCCCTGGCAGTGTGCCAGGCCAGGTTGGATGGGGCTTGGAGCACCCTGGGCTGGTGGGAGGTGTCCCTGCCATGGCAGGGGGTGGGACAGGGTGAGCTGTGAGGTCCCTTCACACCCAAACCATTCCATGACTCTGTGATTCCCAGCCTGTGTCACACAGGAGCCTGGGCAATCGTGATGACCTGAGAGGCTTCACAGCCTCCACTCAACCTTTTCTCAAGTCCATAACTCCTCTCTTTGCCAGGGGTGGTGACACTTTAGTTGTGGTCTGAACTTGGCTGTTTCCAGCTTAAGCTCTTGGGTCTTACAACCCCTGTCTCTGCTGGGGCAAAGCTGCCCCACAACCTCTTTTTCTTCCACTTCTTGCATAACGTTTGTGGGTATCTTCTGCATCCTCTCCAGTTTTTCAAACACTTCTAACAGATATGCATAGCTACATAAAGCACAGTCTGCAAAGAGCTGCTGCTGCCACGGCTTAAACCTCAGAACCTCCTCTGGATCATAGATGGCACAGAAGGTTCAGCTCTGAATTATCTCATAACAGAGGATGAAATGAAAGAGCCAGAGAATGCCCTTGTGACCACCCAAACTATGACACACTTTCTTCTATAAATACTGACAATTTTTCCCCATCACTTCAAAATGACTTAATCAAAGGGGCTTTGGAGGCTGTTCTCCACCTGGGGATGTGTGTCTGGCTGGCTGCGGTACGGACGCTCGGCGTTCACTGACTCATCAAATCACTGACTTCTATTTTAAGCACCACTCCTTTGGCCAAGAAACCATAAGCAGTTAATGCCATTCCTGCCAGTTTTTCCCATTGGTTTCTTCTTTACAAGCACTTTTCTGAACTCTACAAACAGAATTCATTTTAAAGAGACGTTTTTGATTTACTTCAAACTCCACTTTTTTTAAAAAAAAAAAAAAAGGCAAACTGCAAAGTGCTGTCAGCCTTCAGAATTCAGCAGTTGAAATAACCCTTGAAGGCCACGGAGGACAGGCTGATATTACCCTTTTCCCACCCAGTGCAGCTTTAGGTATTTCTTTTACCGTAGGAGCCGGAGTTCAGCCAGCAAAGTGGGGTTCTGCTGGGCCTTCTCGGGGGTGGGCTGCGAGGCTTGCTCGTGCTCCAGCCGGAGACGCTGAATTTCTTGGAGAATCTCCCTAGAGAAAGGACAGAGGGAAGATTAAAGGGGAAAAAGCTCAGCCTCTGCAGGGCTCTTCAAGGCTGTTTGAGCCCTCCGAGCGCGATGTGTGCCGGTCTCCAGCCTGAGCACAGCAGTGTGCTTCATGCAGGATGGGCACAGGTTCACACCCAAACAGGTGAGTTAGTGCTGACTGCTGTGATGCACGTAGAAAACGTGTTCCTTCCTCAGCATTACAGAATCACTCATGCACACAGGCTGGCAGTGCCTCCCCAAAACCTCTGGTGTGGGATGGGCTGTTCTGAGAGGGAAGGAGCTCCACGTTCAGCACAGTCCGCAGCGCACACGCTGCAGGAAGGGCTCAGCACTGCGCAGCTCCACACTCACCTTCCCAGGGCTCCTGGTGGGTCAGAGGGAATAAGGGATGGAACAACAGCTCGTGGTGCCAGAGACAAACTGGGGAGGTCTCTGGAGGGGAAGGGATCCACCAGCAGCCGCTGTGCCGTGCGTAGCTGGGGGTGAGGGAAGGCAGCCCTGAGAGCCAAGGGCTCCCTCAGTGAAATGGAAATGAAATCCTCCTGAGGGCAAAGATCATAATCTCTAACCCTCCTCCTCCTGAGCTGCTCTCCTCCCAAGGCTCCATCCCAGCACTGACTGAGATCCCCCTTATCTCCGATCTCCAGGAATAATTACAAATACCTGCAAGGTCTCCTGGTAGCACCCTGAAGCTCTGATGGTTACACAGGGATGGAGCTGGTCCCCTGCTCTCCAGGAACTGGTTCTCCTCCAAACTAACCCAAAGGAGTATTTTTACCTGCTGTGCTGAGGGTGCCTTGGCAAAGGGCCCTGCAGGCACAAGCTCACACAGGGCAGCTGGAGCACAGCTTGAGGCCAGCACGGCGTCGGGCACTCGGAGAGGCTCCGTAGGTGCCCCATGGGCTGCCTGTGCCACCCAAAACAGGGGGTCTGCAGCTGCTCAGTGGCTTGCTCTTCAGAGCTGCACTCTCTGAAGAGAAACAGGACCTGGCAATGCAGGTGCTGAAGAAGCAGATCACCACAAATGCAATATCAGGATAAATAATCCCGCTGCGGGTGGTGCAGCCCAGGACACCCTTGGCTTTCCGGGCTGCGAGCGCACGCTGCCCGCTCATGTCCAGAAGAAGGAAACCATCTCCTAGAGCCCATCTCCTATTTCTTCCAGGCCTCCCAGTTTCTTTAGATTTGATTGACTTTCAGGAAAAGGAAAAACCCCCCTCGTCCTTCTCAAGCTGAATTTACCCACCCCATCCTTCCACCCTGCTCACTCCCCTCCAGGTATTTCCCTGCTGCCCCCTGAGCTCCTCCCCCTGCTGTCAGAGCTGGGTCTGCAGCCCATCACACGCGGCAGCGATGCAGCTTCTAACGCCCAGCACCAGCGCAGAGGATTTTAAGAAGATCAGCGAAGAAGATCAACCTGTTCCCTGGGGAATAATGGCACGGCGGGTGCACCCGCGCTGAGCTAATTGGGTAACGAGGCAGCTACACCCTTGGACAAAAGAGCTAGGAAAACAGTCTGGTTAATGTAATACAGGAGGTTAAAACCAACAAAGCACAAGGATTTCTCTCTCCTCGAATGTTGTTCCCAAACAATCCCAATCAAAGGTTGCTTTTACCTGTTTTTGTTCTCCAGCTCTGCTATCAGCTGTCTCTGCTGTTTGTTGGCATCAAAGCTGCAGCCCAGGTCCGTGGGCGGGCGAGGCTGGTGGGTGAGGAACAGAGAGAAATCAGACACAGGATTCACTCCCTGCCACCACATCTGGCACCCTCTGGATCCAGCCCCGTGCCTCCTGCCTGGGGCGGTGCCGTGCCACAGCTGCAAACCCCACCACAGCTGTGCCCAGAGGGACGGCAGGGGCACGGTGAGATGTGGGGGGGGACCTGGCTCATCACCCTCACTCTCTGTCTGAAGATTTTTATTTGCCTTTTTTTTTTAAAAAAAAAGATCTTCAGAAAAAAATACCCCATAGTTATCTATTCCTGAAGCATCGACGGCTTCCCTGGGAGGAGACGCGGTCATGCCCTCGTCATAAAGCCTTCAGTGGAACACTGACCTTCCCACACGTCAGCGAGCGAAGGAAGTTAGAATCATGGAATCCCAGACTGGTGTGGGTGTGAAGGGACCTCACAGCTCATCCTGTCCCACCCCCTGCCATGGCAGGGACACCTCCCACCAGCCCAGGGTGCTCCCAGCCCCATCCAACCTGGCCTGGAACACTGCCAGGGAGGGGGCAGCCACAGCTTCTCTGGGCACCCTGGGCCAGGGTCTCACCACCCTCACAGACAACAATTTCTGCCTCACATCTCATCTCAGTCTCCCCTCTGCCAGTTTAAAGCCATCACCCCTCGTCCTGTCACTCCCTGCCCTTGTCCAAAGTCCCTCCCCAGCTTTCTTGAAGCCAGTTATATGGACCAAGAAGAGAAAGAGAGAAGAATTACAGGATCTTCCACTGGTTCACCAGGCCATTACAGCATCACGGAATGGCTGAGGTTGGAAGGGACCTCTGGAGGTCATCTGCTCAAGCAGGGCCACCCAGAGCCAAGGACCACATTCAGCTGGCCTCTGAAGATCTCCAAGGTGGGAGACTCCACAGCCTCCCTGGGAAACCTCTGCCAGGGCTTGGGTACCCTCGCACTGAGAAGTGTTTCCCAGCATCTGGAGGGACCTTCCTTTGGTCCTGGCCCTGAGCACCACTGGGAAGAGCCTGGCCCCATCCTCTCAGCACCCTCCCTCCAGGAATTTTCAGACATGGATTCACTCCCCCTGACCCATCTCTGCTCCAGGCTGAGCCCTCCCAGCTCCCTCTGCCTTTCCCCACAGCAGACACACTCTGGTTCCCAAATTAAGATTTCCTTGGCCGGGCAGTCTCTGGGTCCTGTGCACAGATTAAGGCCATGGTGCCTTTGCCTCTTGCCATGAACTTGGGAAAGGGGTGGCAGCATCCCCAGGCTGGTGCTCGTGGAGGAGATGCCGTGGGCGCAGCAGCCTTGGGAGAGCAGAACCATCCCACCCAACAGCAGCTGTGCTTTGGGACCAGAGGGGAAGAAGGACCCTGCAGCTTAATGCCTGGCTCGTCAGGTGATGGCAGATGGCAGCTAGGACACCTTGTTTTGCTGACCAGAGTCAGTGCTTCTCCAGGGGTGCAGACTGGACAGGACTATGGCTCCAGGGCAGACTCTGAGGGGCTGAGGTGGCAGAACAGTCCACAGGTGGGCAAAGGGAGCTTGGCAAAGTCCCCTCACTGCTGGTGCCAGAAGGATGAGCACAGATACCAACGTACCACATGGCTGGTAGATCTCCAGGGCTTTGTCAAGAGCTCTGAGCTTTGCAGCTCTACTTTTGCCTTTGTGTTTTGACTGAATCTCAAGATCACAGAGATTTTTACCACACCATTTTCAGAAGGACCTCAGATGGGGATCCCGGTTGGAGAAGAGACTTTCACAACCGTTTTCGGAAACTACTTGGGTAGAAAACCAGAAGTTGGAGGGAAGAGCTTGCTGTCCACCCGTGCTCCTGGAGACAGGGTGGAGAGTGATGAACACAAAGGGGACAGACACCACCAGGCTTTCAGTTTTGTTTCGCTGTGAGTATCAAGAGTCAACCTTGCCCGGAGTCAGGCTTGACGTGTGGACAGCACCTTTCTTCGGGCAAACCCCACGTGGTAGGTGGGTCTGCACCCATGTTATATCTTGGGGTGACCTAAACAGTGTTGCTGTAGGTAACACTGGTATGACCTACTCACCCCCCCAAACAGTGAGTCACAAAGCCAACGTCCCGTGGTCTCTCCCTGCGCCCTGGTGCAACCAGCCATGAGGACAAGTGCAGGTGGCCTGTTCCACCTGCAGCTCTGGGGCTCCATCTGGAGCACATGAAGCTGCAAAGTAGGACTGTGCCTATAAAAACACAATCTTGTTCTTAATCCCTTTCTTCAGAAATCCTGTCCAAAGCCTGAAATCACCCTCATGACCTAAAGTCCTCAGGAGCAAAGACAGCACTGCAGAGGGGGCACATCCCTCATGCTGCTCACATTCAAACACTGCTAGTCAAGAGGTCTGCTGGAAACCGCACAGTGGCTGCTCTGCATGACAATTCAGTGTGCTCTTATTTGTTCTATTGCTTCCAAAAGTCCATTTAATTCTTTAGTAAGTCAGACTCACAGAGTTGTCGGGGTTGGAAAGGACCTTTTGAGATGGTCTAACCCAAAACCCCTGCTCACAGCAATGTCAGCTACAGCAGACTGCTCAGGACATTGTCCAGCTGAGTTCTGAATACCTCCAATACCTCTTTAAATGGAAGTGAGCTAGTGCTCATTGCCTCTTGTCCTTTCACAGGGCACCACCAGAGAGAGTCTGGCTCCTCTAGTGGGAAGTGTCCCTGCCATGGCAGGGGGATTGGAATGAGATGAGCTTTGAGGTCCCTTCCAACCCAAACCATTCTGGGATTTTATGATTTCATCGTCTTTCTTGCCACAGTCATATATTAATACACAAAAAGACCTCCACAAGTCTTCTGAATGATAAACAAGCCCAGAAAAAAAATAAATCAGGCTGCTGATTCTCCACCAACATCTAAACCTTCCAGATTCTTAAATGTAAAAGGCACCTGATGCTCACCCTGAAGGTCTGCAAAGGGGATGCCTGTGCACCAGGCAGAGGCACAGGAATTGTCTGAAGTCTTGCAATAGCCAAAAGTGTATCAGAGAGTCACCTGAGACAGCACTGAGCCTGCCTGAAAATAAACAGAGACAGGTGGCTAATAGCTGCTGTACTTCATAGAATCACAGAATGGTTTGGGTTGGAAGGGATGATCATCTCATCCCAGCCCCCTGCCACGGGCAGGGACACTTCTCCAGAAGATATCAGTCAGATGTTTCGAGCAGCATGAGGAAACTCATCAGAGTTCTTGGACCTCAGTACTGAAAGAAACCTTTTGTGTTCATCTCCCAAAGCACAAATGTTCATAAGGTGACACTCCAGATGCTAGAAGAGGGTCCATAAAGCTTACACCTAGAAACAATGCAAGAAAGGACTAACAACTAGAGACCAATCAGCTTAACCTCAGTTCTTGGGGGAAAACCACAAAATAAAGCCACTTGTAAGTACCTAGAAGGTAGGTTAAGAGTCTCTGTGGAGCTTTTAAGAACAAATTATGCCAAAGCAAACTGCTTTCCTCCCATAGTGATAAATCAAACCCTACAGATAGGAGAGAAACTATGAACACAACACACTTGCACACAACACAGCCGACCTCAGCAATGCTTCTGACATCCTCTTGTGAGGTTTTACACCTTTCTCTTAGGTTTAGAACCATCCAATATTCTCATTGATATCACAGATGACGGAATAAAGTACCTACTTCTTACATCTCCAGACTGCATCACACCGTGGCGAGCTCCTACTGCTTTACAGGACAAGATAAAATAGAAAATGTACTAAAATACAGAATTATTTCAGGAATTGGAGAAATGGTTGGAAAAACTAGGTTGCATTCGATTAAGACAAGTGCAAATTCTCACATTTACTTTCGACACGTCAACTCATGACATCAACGACACATCCAAAACGGATTCGCAGATGAGTTCAGTTCATGAGTCACCCACATCGTGCTGGTGGAGAGCACTGCATGGGCTGCTGGAAGCAGGGTATGGCATGTGCTCTGATGCAGGGTTATCCCGGGTCTCTGACTCAGGCGAAGGCTGTTCCCAGCCTGGGCATGACTGCTTATAAAAAGCTAAGGGCCAGCTGGAGAAAGAGGGGGAAGAAGAAGGATGACAATGAGGAAAGGCTGAAAGAATGAGGGAATAAAAGAATGAGAGGAGACAACATAAGAAACTTCAAATACACACTTGTTGCAAAGAGGGAAGTAGTACATCACTCTCCATATCCCCAGACAGGGCAGTGAGCTCAAACCGAGCAAGGAAGAATTAAGTGAAGATTCATGGAAAGCTTTTTATCGGTAGATGAATTCACATATTGGAATGAATTGCCTCAATGGACTCTATGTGGAGTGGGCTCAAGATCTAATTTTTTAAAAAAATTACTTGGAGAAGCAAGTAATTTTTCTGCCCAAGAACAATTCATGCATAGCAGAGGTGATCTATGGTGAAGAAGGCCTGTAGGTACCTGGCCTGTCATTACTCAGCAACAGGGAAGCCCCAAAGCTCCCAGGGCACTCTGGTTTTGATAACTCTCCTTGTAGGGTGTTGACCTTTCTACCAACCTATTACTGCAAAGAGACAAGGTAATGATCAAACACTCAAAGGTGATGGCCAACTTCAATTTTCCCACTCCAATTTCACACCAGTGGTGGTTGGTTGGCCATTTCCAGCCCCTGCCAGCTCCTCACAGGTCTCCACTCCCTTCCAAGGAACCTAAGAGCAAACCTTCCTCTTAAATCAATATACAAAACTATTACATTGATAAATCTTAAATCGATAAACAAAGCTCGGCAGCTTTCTTCTCTTTAATTAGCTCTACTTTGGAAACACATCACCTTCTGGTTCCATAGTGGAAAGCATTGTTTCCAGTGGTATGGCCAACAGGGTCGTCTCAGAACATTGTTCCCTGTACATATGAACAATAATAATCATCATCCTATCTTTTAAAAAAAGTTGTGTTTCCTCCAAAATCACAGAACCCCAGACTGGTGTGGGTGTGAAGGGACCTCACAGCTCAACTCATCCCACCCCCTGCCATGGCAGGGACACCTCCCACCAGCCCAGGGTGCTCCCAGCCCCATCCAACCTGGCCTGGAACACTGCCAGGGAGGGGGCAGCCACAGCTTCTCTGGGCACCCTGGGCCAGGGTCTCACCACCCTCACAGCCAACAATTGCTTCCTGTCTAATCTCAATCTATCTCCCCTCTTTCAGTTAAAAACCATCACCCCTCATCCTGTCACTCCCTGCCCTTGTCCAAAGTCCCTCCCCAGCTTTCCTGTACCCCCCAGGCACTGGAAGGTGCTCTAAGGTCTCCCCAGAGCCTTCTCTTCTCCAGGCTGAACACCCCCAACTCCCTCAGCCTGTCTTCCTCCAACAGCTCCATGTCCTTCTTATGTTGGGGGCCCCAGAACTGGACACAGCACTGCAGGTGGGGTCTCACAAGAGCAGAGTAGAGGGAGAGCATCACCTCCCTTGACCTGCTGGCCACCTGTAACTCATAGTTCTATTAAAGCTAAAGATATTAGAGATCATCTCTTGATAGGGCTCTGAGCAACCTGATCTGGTGGGGATGTCCCCGTCACTGCGGGGGCTGGACTGGGTGACCGTGGGGGTCCCTTTCCAACCCAACACATTCTGTGATTCTATGATTCCCTCTATCCTTCATAGCCCAAAACCTCTGACTCCCAGGCACCTCTCTGCTCCCATCACTTCTCAAGCTCTTTGATTAGGCTTTCTCTATCAGTTCATCCAAGTATTGCATTACATCTGTGCCCACGAGTATTTCAAACGTCTCTTCTAAATACAACCATTAGGAGAGAATTTTAAAACATGAGGTATCATTCAAATATGCAAATTTTGGGCATCTGGTAGGACAGCCCCTATTTCTTCAGGGAATGAACTCCTCTGGAGCAAAGGGAAGGAAATGTACCTACAGCCACTGCTCTCATTTCTGCCCAGCGTGTTATTAACACCAAATCCTTACGCCCTGGAAGAGTTCAGGGATTGCGATGGCAAATGCTGCTCTTCCCGTCAATCCAGAACAATGAACCCATCAGGGCATTTGCACGCCCCTGGTTACTTCGATGAGAGGTACCTGTCCTCTCTGTGAAGTTCTTAAAACCTCTGCCCTTACAAAACCAACCGGTTGCACAAACCACCCATTTCTAGTCAGCGCTCTCATGTTTGCACTGCGTCTTCCCTGACCGGCACGAACAACTTGGGTCTGCCAAGATTCCCCACTGTAATTCCTCGCTTTGGAAAGCCCAGCAGGGTCAGCCTCCCACCTGAACACCAGGGGGACAGCCCTGAACACCAGGGGGACAGCCCCTTTCTACTCAACCCTTGCAAAGGCTTTCTGCTGAAAACAGAGCACGAGGACCTGTTGGGAATCAACACCGTAAGACGTAAGGCCTTCAAAATGACTACCAAAAAACCCCCATTTTTGCCTGTGATTGAGAAAATGAACTGAGTTCCTATTATTTTGCCCTCTCTAGCTTTCCTTCTCAGTAAGCAGTAAATAGCTGAGGAAGAGAACAATGCTGTTATGGCACAGAAACAACGTGGAGATCTTTCCTTGGCCCTACTGGATGCAGCTCCCAATTTTCTGACCTAGGTTGTAGCATGACCAAACCCCTAAACATTACAGATCCCTACAGACACAGCCTATGGAGTTCATTCAGGGTAAAGGATTTTGAACTATAGTGGAGCTTGAAAAGCAAAAAGACTTTTTGACACAGTGAATTGTAACACAGGTCTCTGTTTTATACCAAACAGCAGCAAGACCAAAGCCTTTTTGAGCTGAGGACTAACATTTTAAAGGTGTTAAAAGGTGAAAAAGCTGGCTGAAGGTAAGATTCCCATTGCCTTCTGCTTTCCTGGTGCTCAGCAGGAATGCTGAAGCCTCCACACCTCTGAGATCATCCAAATGGCAAGCCCCATTTCCTCTCAGCGAGACAATTCACAAGAAGATGCTCATAAAATCTACTTAAAATCTTTAATATTACACAGCAGCAGTAAAACCTTCTAGCTCTCAATTCAGTTTTCCTGTGAGCAGGGAGTTAAACCTGGGAGAGAGCCGTGCTGGAGCTTCAAGCCACAGAGTCATAGAGTGACTCAAGCTGGAAGATCACAAGGCTCGTGGAGCCCAGCTCCCATGGGCTGGCATTTGCAATAAGCAGCATTCAGACCCCACCTACAGGACCCCTGGTTTGGGTGACAGAAGAGGATTTAATGAGCCCCAAAGGCCAGTCTGGCAAGGTGCTGTGCTCCTCCATCACCCCGACCGGGAAGAAACTGCCAGAGAACAGTAAAGCTTGTGTCTCATGGGCACCACATTCCAGGCTCCTCATGGTGTCACGGGAAGTGAACCAGTGCTTCCCCTGCCCATCCCTGTGGTAGCACAGTGTTCCTTATGGTCAACAGACAAAGAGGAGGAAACAAACAACAAAATGGTGATGTGGAAGTGCTGGGTTAGTGGTTGGACTTGGTGATCTCAGAGGTCTCTTCCAACCAAGGCTGTTCTGTGATTCTGTGATCTAACTGGTGTACCCAGGAGAAGGAGAAATGATCTGAGAACCGAGCTGCAGATTTACCCTGCAAAGATGTCCAGGAAATCTGGTTGACTTCTTTCCTTATTTAAAAAGGTATTTATTAGATAATGGCTGAAGCCTAAAAGAAGAGTTACACGAAGGGAACATTACAAATATTATTTAGGCTGTAGGTAGCTTTAATGAGATGAGATGATGAGAGGCTTTTAGCAATGCCTGAAGTTGAGGGAAGAAGAGCAACCACACATTGCTTTCCACAAAGAGCAACGTGGGCAAGAACCTAATTATCGTAACTCATCCACATAACTCAACCTAATTATCCACTCATCCATAATTGAGTATTCTCTCATATTTATTAGGTGCTCGTGCTTCTCCCAGCAGCAGGGCTGCACAGGTCAGCAGAGTCCTGCCCGAGCACATGGCCCCTGTGGCCCTCTGCTCCTGCCACGTGCCACAGGCTGCCACGCTGCGCTGGGTCGCTCCCGGCTGCACGGGAAACACCGGGCTGGTTCTCTCCTCGGACTGACCTTCTGCACAGAGCAGCAGAGGGAGACAAACAGAGGAAGCTGTGACTTAAACGCAGTTTGGCTCGCTCGCCGTTAATTTCTTCATTCATCTGTCACCTCCTGCTTGTCCCTGTCCCCCTGACGGTGCCCGCAGAGGCAGCCAGCAGCTATCTGGGTGCACAGCACTCTGCTGGGGCCAGCGGGCAGGCAGCCCTGGGCAGCCCCCACCCCATAAAAGGGACCTTTGCTGCAGGCTGGCTCGGGGGAGTGAGAGCAGCCCCGCCAGGACCCCGGCTCGGTGCCCTCCACCCTGCCCGGCAGCTCAAGGACAAACCATGCATTCTCCTCTCTTCTCCTCCCCTCCCCCAATTAGTTTTCCTCTACAAGAAGAAACAGACCTGGATTCCAGGAGTTAACTCTGAGACCTGCCTCCCAGTAAGACCCCACGGAAAGCCCCCCTTCCCCTGAAGAAGTTAATGGAATGCCTTTGCCTTCCCCGGGCGAGCGAGACGCACTAGAGTAACCAGTGAACGTTTATCCCACTTGAGAAAAACCAGAAACCAATGGACTGGTCAGACCCTCTGCCACACAGTCCCATTTCCAGCAGTGACCACTGCCAACTACTTCAAAGAAAAGAGTAAGGAACTTGGCACCAGCTGGTGTGGCACGAACACTCTGTGTCTGGGATCCTCTTAACTTCTGGGAGTTAGAGCGTGTTAAAAATAAAGCACGTTTCATCCGAGAGGTGGGGCTGGAGAGAACATCAAGAAGTAATTCTGTTCACAGCAGCCCCTCCCAAGCATTCCCAGCAGATACTGGTCTATCTTGGTTATAAAATCTTCACTGACAAATCTTCTGTGACTCCTTTATGGTGGTTTGTCCCCATCCTCCACTCCCACTAAGGTTCAGATGCATAGGAGAACATAGCTGGGAAGGAACTTCTGGAGGCTCAAAGCATGGCCAGCTCACAGCAGGCTGCTCAAGAATGTGTCCTGTTGAGCTCTGAATCATGGAATGGTTTGGGTGTGAAGGGACCTCACAGCTCATCCCGTCCCACCCCCTGCCATGGCAGGGACACCTCCCACCAGCCCAGGTTGCTCCAAGCCCCATCCAGCCTGGCCTGGAACACTGCCAGGGAGGGGGCATAATGAGTCCAGGGAGGAAGATTCCAGTTCTCCTTTGGGCAACCTCTTGGACAACAATGCTTGACCATCATCACGGTGAAAAAGCTTTTCTTAATGTTTAGTTGGAGTTTCCCTTCTTGCAGCTTCTGTCTCTGTTGCCTCTCGCCCTTTCACCGTGCACTCTGTGGTGGGTTGGCCTTGGCTGGCCAACCGGTCCCCATCTCTGGTCATCAGCCATGCACTCAGCCACCAGCCAGCTCAGTGCTCTCTGCTGGCCCTGCTCCAGGATGTCCGTGTTCTTCTGGCACTGCGCAGCCCCAGCGGTGGGCTGCAAGGGCACACTCCTGCTGCCCCCTGCTGCACAGCTGCCTCCCAGCCCAGGGACACGCAGCCCACGCGGTGCCACCCTGTCCCAGGGGCAGGACTGGCACTGGGCTGTGCTGCACGTCCTTCTGTCAGCTCACTCCTCCAGCCTGCCGAGGCCTCCCAGGCTGATGCCCCACGGCTGCAGCGACTCGCTGACTTACGTGTTACCACCTGCTCGAAGCACTCCTGTGTCTCCAGTTTGAACTGATCATCCCTGGAGGTGTCAGAGCTGTGTTCACACAGAGCTCAGGGATGTGGTGTAGCTGAGCACTGTCAGTGCTGGGCTGATGGTTGGACTGGATGATCTTCAAGCTCTTTTCCAACCCAGATGATTCTGTGACTCTGTGCCTCCTCCAGCTTCTCTGCTATAAAGAACACATCATACACTGCACCTCCAGCAGTGAAGGCGGATGGAAACGACTCCCTGGGCTTCTCTGCTCTGGTCTTTTCATTCCTGACTCCTCTTTTGTACATCCTGCTCACCACAGGCTTACTGATTCCCTCAGGATTCCCTGTTTCTGATGGTATTGAAACTCTTTTCCCCATAGAGTCCAGCATCCCTTGGGAAGTGCCCTCCAAATTCTTCTCCCATCCCTGAATTCCCTGCTAGCATTTAACCAGCCATGTTTCTGGGCTTTCTTTTTCTTTCCATTTGGGCTGGCTCTCCATTCCTCCAACACCATCCTTTCCTTGGGACACTCCTTAGCTTCCTTATTGACCCATGAGGAAAGGTTTTCATATGGTTTTGTTTCCTTTTTGAATTTTGACACACAGCTTCTAAGAGAGGATTTTTCGCAGCCTCCAGGCAGCTTACAGGCTTCCTGCCTTTTGGCCTCATCCTTTTAGGATTTACTGGGCGTGCTCTCTCCTGCTGTTAAAGCTGAGTGTTACTACTATGGATCAGCTAGCACAGTTAACACCACTCAAACTCGTCCTGGTGCACCACTCAGGACCAAACCCAGCAGCACATCTCTTTGTGGATGCTAAAACTAGTTGCTCAAAGCAGCATCACTTATGGCACTGCGGAGTGTTCCTGCATCTCCCTCTGCACGGGCACTGATTCAGTCCCCATGTGGGTAGCTGAAATCTCCCTCTCTTACTTGTCCTAAACTCACAGCTTCTCTTATCCCACTGAACTTTTCCTGATCACTGCCATCATCTAATCAGGGGATCAGGATTTCTTCTCTATCATTAAGAATTTGGAACTTCAGCCCACAAGGACTCTGCAGTTCTTCTCTTTTTCTGTGACATTTCTATACTCTTACACTGAGTATTTCCCTCATGTACCACATCATCTCCCCGCCTGCACATCCTCCCCTGCTCTTCCGGGGAAGCTGGTACCCTGGCTGCCATACACTCATGGAATCATAGAAGGTTTGGGTTGGAAGGGACCTCAAGGATCACCTAGTGCCAACCCCACTGCCATGAGCAGGGACACCTCCCACTACTCAGTATCTTTCTCCTACAGGACCTCTGAGATATTTATGCCACGGCACGCTGTCCCAAGGCTCAGTGGGACGTTCCTCCACCAAGTTGCAACAGCCAACTTGGACACCAGTCACACAGAGTGCTGGCTAGGGAAGGGGGATCTCCTGTTGGCAAGAAATAATGAGAACCTGCCATGAAGCAGAGCACTTTCAACTCAGATTTCCTCAGAACATGAAAAATACATCCATTTCAGCTGATCTCTTGACTGTGAATAAAGAGTCGACCCAGTAAATAACCTTTAGATTCCTTGCTGCTACGCTTTGGTGGCAATGGCAACACACTGTTCCCTTACATCCTTTCCCCTCCACACTTCAACCCCTGGCAGCACTTTGACACCTACCATAGGATGTGACTGACTTGCATGAAAAGAAGGTCTAAAAAGCATGATTCTTTTTTATAAAAGCTTTACAAAAAGGAAATACCTGGTCACATCCACACGACAAAGTCACAGCCAGCCAGAGGGACCTGGACAGGCTGGAGAAGTGGGGGGAACTGATTGAAGGTCAACAAGGCCAAGGGCAAGGTCCTGCACGTGGGTCAGGGCAACCCCCAGTGTCAATGCAGGCTGGGGGATGGAGGGGCTGAGAGCAGCCCTGAGGAGAAGGGCTGGGGGTGCTGGTGGATGAAAAGCTGGATGTGAGCCGGCAATGTGCCCTCGCAGCCCAAAAAGCCAGCGGTGTCCTGGGCTGCATCACCCACAGCGTGGGCAGCAGGTCCAGGGGGATTCTGCCCCTCTCCTCTGCTCTGGTGAGACCTCACCTGGAGCACTGTGTCCAGTTCTGGGGTCCTCAGCACAGGAGAGACATGGAGCTGTTGGAGGGGTCCAGAGGAGGGCACAGAGATGATGTGAGGGCTGGAGCACCTCTGCTCCAGGGAGACAGGCTGGGGGAGTTGGGGTGTTCATCCTGGAGAAGAGAAGGCTCTGGGGAGACCTCAGAGCACCTTCCAGTGCCTGGGGAGTACAGGACAGCTGGGGAGGGACTTTGGACAAGGGCATGGAGTGACAGGATGAGGGGTGATGGCTTTAAACCAGAAGAGGGGAGATGGAGATTAGGTATTGTCCATCCAACCTGGCCTTCAACACTGCCAGGGAGGGGGCACCCACCCATTCTGAGAGACTGCAAACACAGACTGCCTTCCTTTCTCTCCCCCCGGAATAAATCTGTTCCATACCATTTGTTCCATGATTTGTTTTCCTCGGGTACCTACGTGTTTATCTCTTCTCTAGACTGAGCAGGACTAAGCTGCTTATTCTCTCCTCTGACCTCATTTCCACTCGTGTGCTGTCGCTCCCCCCTGCCTGAGAACGCGGCGCTGCTGCTGAACCCGGGGAGAGCCTGCTGCTCCTCCCCATCAGCTGAATAATCCAAACCCCACAATTTCACGGATTCACAGAATATTCAGAGCTGGAAGGGACCTCCAGAGCTCCCCCACCCAACTCCCCTGCGGGACAGCAGGGTCCCCTCGAGCACATCCCTCAGGGCTGCACCCAGGCCAGGCTGGGAAAGCTCCAGAGCAGGAGACTGCACCCCTCTCTGGGCAGCCTGTGCCAGGGCTCTGCACCCTCACCCCAAAGAAGTTCTTCCTCATCTTTCAATGGAACCTCCTGTGCTCCAGCTTGTGCCCATTGCCCCTCGTCCTGGCACTGGGAACCACTGGGAAGAGTCTGGCTCCATCCTCCCTCAGCCCCCCCTTTGGGTATTTGTAAACATTAATTAAATCCCCCTCAGCCTCCTCCTCTCCAGGCTGAAGAGTCCCAGCTCTCCCAGCCTTTCCTCCCAGGGGAGATGCTCCAATCCCCCACTCATCCTCGCTGCCTCCCCTGCACTCTCTCCAGTAGCTCCCTGTCTCTCTCCAACTGGGGAGCCCAGAACTGGACGCAGGGTTCCAGCTGTGGCCTCCCCAGGGCAGAGCAGAGGGGACAATGCCCTCCCTCGCCCTCCTGCCCACACCCTGCCCTGTGCAGCCCAGGCTGGCATTGCCCTTCTTGGTGGCACGGGCACATCGCCGGCTCAGGGATAATTTACTGCCTGCCAGGACCCCCAGGTCCTTCTCCTCAGAGCTGCTCCCCAGGAGCTCCCCCCTCCCCTCTCCTGGTGCCTGGCATTGTCCTTCCCCAGGGGCAGCCCCCTCCCCTTGCCCTTATTGACCCTCCTGAGGTTCTTCCCTGCCCAGGTCCCTCTGATGGCAGCACAGCCCTCTGGAGTGTCACCACCCCTCCCAGCTTGGGATCAGCAGTGAACTGGCTGAGGATCCTCTCTGTCCCCTGGCCCAGGTCACTGATCAGTGTGTTGAACGTACCACCCAGCCATTCACAGGAAGCTATTGATCAGGAGTCTGAGGAACACGTTCCCCGGCGCAGGGCGGGCACGGGGACGAGCGGTCACTTACGGCGTTCCCAGCCTCGGCGGCCAGCCGGGCGGCGTAGCGGGCGATCAGCCTGTGCTCCTCGTCCAGCCTGCCGGGGCTGTCCAGGACACTGCGGGAAAAGCCACAACACCGTCAGTCCCCGCTGCCTGCAGGCACAGTGACAGCGGGGGACAGGGAAAGGGACGTTCAGAGACAGCCATGGGAAACAGAAGAGGCACACTGGAAATAACCTACATCACTCCCTCGTCCATTCCAAAACGGGGACTGCTCTCAAGACTTTCTCCCCAGCAGCATTTTCTCCAAGGTTCACACAACCCAGCTGTAAATGAACCAAATTGTCTGTTTTCACCAGCTCATAAATCTGTCTCGTTAGGAGCAGATGTAATTTGTTTCCCAGGAGCTTTTCTGCAAACCCTTCTGGTTTACTCAAGGTGCAAAGGGGCAAATGGCTGAAGGATGGAGGAGAAAAGCTGTGTTCTCAGGAGATGGAGGATGACAAGTGTCAAAGCCAGGGTGATTACCAGGAGGGAGAGTGGGGGGAAACATGCTGGCCTGAGAAGAACAGATGCTGTCACCAAACAACATCAACTTATCACAGAACCCCAGACTGGTTTGGTGTGAAGGGACCTCACAGCTCACCCTGTCCCACCCCCTGCCATGGCAGGGACACCTCCCACCAGCCCAGGGTGCTCCAAGCCCCATCCAACCTGGCCTGGAACACTGCCAGGGAGGGGGCAGCCACAGCTTCTCTGGGCACCCTGGGCCAGGGTCTCACCACCCTCACAGCCAACAATTTCTGCCTCACATCTCATCTCAGTCTCTCCTCTGCCAGTTTAAAGCCATCACCCCTCGTCCTGTCACTCCATGCCCTTGTCCAAAGTCCCTCCCCAGCTTTCCTGTCCCCCCCAGGCACTGGAAGGTGCTCTAAGGCCTCCCCAGAACCTTCTCCTCTCCAGGCTGAACACCCCCAACTTAAACACAAACAATACTTGGTGAGTCAGCCTGACTTACACCTGACTTACTACCACCTTACACCACCCATACGTACAAAACAGGGTACATTGAGACCTGCTCCTTCACACCTCAGCTAGCAGAGGATGAAGCGGCCCCAGCTGCCCCACAGCCCGCACCCAGCCAGGCTGCAGCTGCCTGCCAAACGCTGCGAAAGAGAGAACGAAAAATACATCCAGTAATAGTCAGCGCCAGCGCCATGAGGTGACAAGAAAGGGAGATGGAATTTGGAAAGAGGACAAGTAGAGAGAGGAAATGGGACAGATCCCCAGGGACAGGAAGCGAGAAGCAGCACCTGGACCTTCCTCACATTTAACAGGAGCATCATCATGGAATCCCAGAGTGGTTTGGGTGTGAAGGGACCTCACAGCTCATCCCATCCCAACCCCCTGCCATGGCAGGGACACCTCCCACCAGCCCAGGGTGCTCCCAGCCCCATCCAACCTGGCCTGGCACACTGCCAGGGAGTCTTCTGCAGCGAATGCAGACTGTGTAACACAGACAAACAATGACAGTCCAGGTAGGGCTACTTAGTCTGGTGAAAACAGAAGGTGAAACAGAGGCTGGATGGGGACAGGCTTGCTGCATGATGGGGAACGTAAATTAGGAATGCTGAGCTTAAGAAATACGTAACAAACAACTGTCCAAGTAACAAAGCACAACTCATCAGCTCCGTGGGCTTTCTAAATACATCTGGGACAGCTCGCTGCACTCTGCAGCTCTCTGTGCCCCCAGCACAGCCTTCAGGGTGGGGATTTTCTATTATTGCTTTGAAAAGCACTTAACCAGTTTGGCTTGCTACCACAAATAGACAGTAGGTAAAAACCCCAATGTATTATTGTACGATAAATGAAGTCCACGGAGCGCTGTTTGCGATATTCCTTCTGTAGCTTGGATGGACTTTTTGGTTGGAGGACATCAGTGAATTAAACAACCTTTAATCTGGTGAAAAACCTCAGGGATGCAGCTAGCTGTGTCTTAAAGGCTCTCAGAAGTGGAAGAAAGAGAAGTTCAAGTGTCAAGCAGGGTTCCTTTGCAAAGAGTCAGTGCAATTAATCACGGGTTCAGACTGGCAATGGAAGGAGTGGCTTCTCCACCACGGTGTTCTCTGAAAGCTGCAGCCTGGGAGAAGCAAGGTAGTAGGTTCAGCACAGAGGTGAATAGGGGTGATGGTTTTAAACTGGAAAAGGGGAGATTCAGACTGGATGCAATGCAGAAATTGTTCCCACTGAGGGTGCTGAGACCCTGTCCCAGTTGCCCAGTGAGGTGGGAGATGCCCCATCCCTGGAAACATCCCAGGTCAGGTTGGACCTGAGCCACCTGATCTCATTGCAGATGTCCCTGCCCACGGCAGGGGGTGGGACTGGATGGCCTGGAAAGGTCCCTTCCCACCTCCTCTGTGATTATATGAATAGGGTAGGGTGGGATAGGATGGGATGGGACAGACTAGGGACCTGACACAATCATCTGTCCCAACTGACCGATCGCTTCAGGGCTGACCAAACAGTCCAAGCATATTGAGGGCACTGTCCAAATGCCTCTTAAATGTCCAGACACTGGTGTGAGATGAGAGAGGAGATGCTCTGATGGTCTCTCCTGGTCCTGAAGGTTATACTGCCCTGACTGGAGAGAGGCCATGAGGGGCAGCAGAACAGCAGTCCTGTGCCTTGCCTCCAACAGCAGCTGAGAGAATGAAATTAGGATTTAAATCATTTTCTTTGCCTTTGGCTCCTCCTAGGAGTACCCAGTCCTAAAAGACTGCGAACCTCTGCTCCACCTGGCTGTAACATGAGCTGCACACAGCATTTCAATCTGTCACACACTCTTCAAGACACACTTCTTCATACCTCAAAGGTGCTCTGATTACAGTAATTGAAGGTGAGAGTCTGAAATTCCTCGGGTTTTATCATCTTGTGGACAATATTATGGGCTTTCAGTTCATAGCAGGTGATGGCAGACAACAGTGATTCACTGCCAAGAACAAAACCTGACTTAGCCCAGAGGTCTGGACAGCTGCAATGCACTTCCATACGGCCACGGAATACAAATATCTACGTGACAGAGCAATGAAATAGGTCCCTAAAAATATTACCCAGAGGATGACAACATGGATAGAGCCAGGTCTTTACATATAGCCTCCAGACCACTAAACCTCCCTCTCCTTTCCAGCACAGCTCTGCCTCTGTAAAGGCATCATTTAATTAGGTCCAAAAGTGGAATAGGGCAAACCTCCTGGCTACAGCCTGTGATGCAACGTGAGAGCTGCAGTCTGGGGCTGCAGGGTAGAACTTCTCTCCATAGGCACAGACATGGAATATAAATGTGCACATACACTAAAGCTGAGAGAAAAGAAATGAATTCCTCAAAGCTTTTTGGAAAGGCACAGAAAGAAACAGTTGTGCTGGGCAGGTCACGTTGATGGGAGGGAAAGAGCTTGTGTGTTCAGGCCAGGTAACAAAGGGGGGGACAGGATGCCACCACGTTTGGGGTGGAGAGGGAAGAGCAATGGGGAGAAAGAAGAATAGTTAGGGTTACAGGACAGCGCTGGCACGAGGACTAATGGGGAAGAGCTGGCTGGGAGAAGATTAAAGGTGGAAATCAGTTTCCTACTGGTGAAGGTTGAGGTTCCAGATGGGTCATGACACCCCCTGCCATGGCAGGGACACCTCCCACCAGCCCAGGCTGCTCCAAGCCCCATCCAATCTGGCCTGGGACACTGCCAGGGAGGGGACTCTGACCCAGGGGACGGGGTGGGACAGGCCACAACCTGCTCCTTTCCCCGGGCAGATTCACACGCACACGTACTGGTGCGTTTTCAGACGATTCCCAGAGAAAACTAACCACATTTCCCTCTGTTTGCCAACGGAGGCCAAGTACCTTTGATGGGAGCGTGTGTCCCCAGAGGAAGCAGCGTTCCTGTCCCCATCCCTGCTCCGGGAACGCTTCCCTACCACTACCCGGGCGCCTCTCTGCAGCCGGCTCACACAGGTCGCTATCAGAGCGTGCTCGTCGGCTAACGGGCTGCCAGCGGCCGCCTGGCACCCAGACCTGGGCGGTGGGCAAGAGAGAGCAAAAAACCAGCGTCAGTACAGAGAGCTCGGGGACCCCGCCGGGACAGACAACAAATTCCAACCAAGGGCTGAGGCAGTCAAACGCAGCGGGCGAAACAGCTCCGAGGAATGCTTGGGTACAAACAGGTGGTGGTCACGGATGTGGGGCACCCCTGAGGCTGCTGCCACCCTGGGAGGAGCAGAACTGACCCCCCTGCTGCCAGACGCTCCGCAGGGAGCGCACAGCACACGGGGGTGGGGTCACTGCTGCCAGCAAAACCAGCCAGCATCCCCTCTTCTCTTTCGTCCCAATAAAGGGACATCCCAGGTACTTCAGTGGAGGAGCTGCAGGGGATTCCTCCTCCCCACGCGTCCAGGATTTGTTTCAGAAGCTTTGACAAACGTGGCAGTTATGGCTTTCAGCATCGATAACCTGACACCATGAAAACAGCACCCACGTTGGTTTAAGATATACAAACTCTTGTCCTCTCCGTTACGTGCAGCCACATGTCAGAGAAGTCTGTCAGCAGCGGAAAAAAAAACTTATAAAAGAGAGGTAAAATGGAATTATGGACACCACCCCCCCCCCCAGGCATTGAGCAGCCTCTAACAATGGGTTTGTCATAAGAGGGAGGCTGAAAGTTAACCACGGCACGCAGGAACTGCCAGCGACCTCCACGCGGTGACACTGAGCTGGGATTGTCTGGGCTCAACTGGGATCCCTGGGCTGAGCTGGGGATCCTTGGGCTGAGCTCAGGATCACTTGGCTGAGCTGGGATCCCCTGGGCTGAGCTCAGGATCACTTGGCTGAGCTGGGATCCCCTGGGCTGAGCTGGCTATTGCCATCTCCCCGCTCCCAAACATCTTCTCACCTCTCCCCATGGCACCCCAAGGCTGCTCACTCGTCTCCTTCCCTCTCCCCCCCTCACCCAGGGATGTCAGACATCATCACTCTGTATTCACTTGCTTTCAGATGATCACATATGTGTAATCCTTTATCTCCACATGCCTGGTGTCTTCAGAGGAGTCACCCTGTGCTTTGGAAGGCCGACAGATACCCCTGATCACAGAATCATCTAGGTGGGAAAAGACCTTGAAGACCATTGAGCCCAACCATCACCCCAACACTGACAGTGCTCAACTCCACCAGCATGGCATCCAAACCACTCACAGCCCTGTTCTATGTTCCCACAGCCCAGCTCCATCCTCCTTCATTACTTCCAGCTCTTTTCTGAACGCTTTCTCACCAGTCCCTGCTGCACCACACGACCACACTGACAGTGGCCACCAGCTGCTTCTGGACCTGTGAGGTGTCTACAGCCTTCTCGGCATCTGCTGTCCCAAAGCTGCCCCAGCACATCAGGTGGGCCCCACTCCTGTTCCTACAGACCCAGCCACGCCGTCACCTCCTTTTTGTGGGATCCCACTTGACAGGGGTTCCCTCTGTGCTAAGAAAATATTGATATTTTCTTCCTCTGACTGCATTTTTTCAGCTGGCGTTGCACCTCCACACCAGCAGTTACCACCACAGTCCAGGTTTACCTAGTTTATTTATGAAAACACCATATGGGACAGTGTCAAAAGCTCTATGAGCCAATATGTTTTAAATTAATGCTTCCCCCTCCTTCACGAGCCCGCCCCCCCATTGCCATTCTTTGCCACGATTTGTTCCCAACATAGACACATCAGCTATTTTTATTCCCCACCCCTCTGCGTGGTACGGACCGATTGTTTTATAACATCTTCAGGGACCTGAACACGTCCCCTCCTCCTCAGGGGGGATGGCTGAAGGTTTGGGTCTGGGCTCCAACTGCACGTCGGTGAGAATGGGGCTGGAAACGTTGCTCCTGCCCCTAATTTTACACACCAAGACTCAATAAGCAACTCAATAAATCACTAAGGTATTTAAATGGTGCTTTTGGTGTCTTAAATTAATTTCTGTTCTGAAAAATCTACCAGGAAAGCCAAGTAAAATAGATAATTTCTTTAAAATTCTGTAATTTATAGCGAGAAATCCCTGCAAATACTATCCTGGAATCATAGAACAGCCTTGGTTGGAAAAGGCTCACAACTTTGGAGATCTGCACAAAATTGCACAGTGCTGCTCTGGCCCCTGAGAAGGGCAGGAGCTTTGGAAGGAGCTGCTGGGATGTAATCCAGAGGGATCTCTTGTTTTCTGCCACGCTGTGTCCCCCAAGCAATGCAGCCCGACGGCAGCAGCGCGAGGAACGGTCGTCACCAAAGCAGAGAAGGGGGGAAAAACATGATCTTGTCAGACCTGAACTTAAAGAGAGGACAGGCAGGAAGGAGGAGGCAGCAAAGTGGCTGCAGAAGGGCAGCAGCGAGAAAAACAGGTTCTGTGTGGGCTGGGATCTCCTGTGTCTCCAGACAAAGAGATATTTTCATCCCTTCTCCAAAAAGAAAGCCTCTTTTGCTATTCTGTAGGCACCTGTAAGGTATTACGGTGCAAACGTGCACAACCACCCCGGCTGCATCTACAGCAGCCACTGAGATGGTGCCAGCCTCAATCCACCCAGGCTCATGCTATCAAATGCTCTTCCCCAAAACCTTTTTGTGGCTGAAACTATGGCTAAAATGGAACTGGGATCTCCAGAGGTCATTGAACTGTTTGGGTTGGAAGAGACCTCTGAGCTCCCCCAGTCCAACCATTCCCCCAGCACTGCCCAGTGCCCACTGCCCCGTGTCCCTCAGCACCACATCTCCACGGCTCTGACATCCCTCCAGGGATGGGCACTGCCCCCTGCCCTGGGCAGCCTGGGCCAGTGCTGGGGAACCCTTTGGGGGAAGGAATTGTTCCCCACATCCACTCTAACCCTCCCCTGGCACAGCTTGAGGCCATCACCCCTCATCCTGTCACTGTCACCTGGGAGAAGAGACCGACCCCCCCTGGCTGCCCCCTCCTGTCAGGGAGCTGCAGAGAGCAATGAGGTCTCCCCTCAGCCTCCTCTGCTCCAGACTGAACCCCCAGTTCCCTCAGCTGCTCCCATCACACTGTGCTCCAGACCCTGCCCCAGGCTGGTGCTGACCAACACCCCAGGTCACACAGGTCTAAGAAGCAGAATGTAAGAAAAGGAATGCACTCCCCCTACGCCAAAGCAAAATGGCAGAGCAGACACTAACGGCCACCTTCGGGTGGGACCGGTGACTGAAGAGCTGGAAGGAAGTGTCAGAGAGATGAATGTGGACACATGAAGAAAGGAGATAAAAGGCACATTGGGAACTGTCAGAAGATAAATTAAGCTGGCCAAGCAAACAGAAATCACTCTGGGTTCTAGAACTTAAAAACAACCAAGGGAGAGCATCAATGCCGGAGATATGAAATACATCAACGCAGAGCTGAGGGCAAAGGGAAGCTGGGAACAGCCTGGTCACGCAGACATCTGCAGACCCAGAGAAGGGCAGAGCTCAGCAGGGTCATCAGTGGCATCAGAGCCAGCAAACAGGACAAACAGACAGCAAAAGGACAAACAAAAAGAAAGGCAGGAGGAGTTGTGAGAGATGAGAGCGAGCATGGCTCTAAACTGGCAGAGGGGAGACTGAGATGAGATGTGAGGCAGAAATTGTTGGCTGTGAGGGTGGTGAGACACTGGCCCAGGGTGCCCAGAGAAGCTGTGGCTGCCCCCTCCCTGGCAGTGTTCCAGGCCAGGTTGGATGGGGCTTGGAGCAACCTGGGCTGGTGGGAGGTGTCCCTGCCACGGCAGGGGTTGGGATGAGATGAGCTGTGAGGTCCCTTCACACCCAAACCATTCTGTGACTCTGACATTAGGAGCAGAAGACTGAAAAAAATGAGTTAGGGGAGTTAGAGGAAATATGCCTTTTGGGGAAAAAACCAACCGATCCATCCATCTTCTCACACAGGATGCACACTAACAAGACTGAACACAACGCATCTCAATTCAAACACAGACCTGCCCTGCAGAAGACACTGCACAACCTACAGACTGACCACAGCTGCTGCGAACACAGATGATGCAGAAGAGTATTTGAAGAGGGAAATTCATGTCATGAACCTAATTGAGGACAGGTTGTCTGGGAAGAGAATTACTGAAAGAAGAACAGTGCACACTGAGCACAACAGGTCACACACACGTAATGTTATGTCTGTAAATGTGAAAGCACCCCCAGTGGAGCATGGCCACAGCTCTGCTGCTGCTCCCACAGCTCGCTCCGTGCTAGAAAAAACTTTCTCTGACCTCATTCTGTCTACAGCATTTTAGAAATGACAGAAAGCTCCCAGCCTCCTGCAAAATACAGTTATGGGAATCCCAGACTGGTTTGGGTGGGAAGGGACCTCACAGCTCATCTCATCCCACCCCCTGCCATGGCAGGGACACCTCCCACCAGCCCAGGGTGCTCCCAGCCCCATCCAACCTGGCCTGGAACACTGCCAGGGAGGGGGCAGCCACAGCTTCTCTGGGCACCCTGGGCCAGGGTCTCACCACCCTCACAGCCAACAATTTCTGCCTCACATCTCATCTCCATCTCCCCTCTGCCAGTTTAAAGCCATCACCCCTCGTCCTGTCACTCCAGGCCCTTGTCCAAAGTCCCTCCCCAGCTCTCTTGCTGGGAGCTGAAGAGTTCCTTGTCACTCTGGATATTTCCCCCAGAAAGCAGAGGAGGAGGAGGCTGGAAATGCCCGAGGTTCCTGAGAGAGGCACACGGGCTGAAGAGGAGCGTTGGTGAGTTACTGATCTCAGCCACTCTTCCACAGGCGATCACGTACCTTCTGGAGGAGGCACAGCACACAGCCCAGCCCTGTGCTGCCTCTGGGGACGAACACAAAACCCGTGTGCCTGCTAGAGGGACCCAAACTCCCCGCCTGTGCATCTCCGACGACACATTAAAGCTGGAATGAGGCTGGTTTTCACCAATAACTTTGTGCAATCCACAATATGACAGAATTATTAAAAACATTGCTAGGGAGCACCTGGAAAAGGCTTTTCATGCTGTGGACATCAATCAGTGTGGACTTCCATGGAGGTTCCATGTTAGCTACACCTACCCAGACAGCTATATCGAGGTACGTCGATGTATCCAGGTTGGATGGGGCTTGGAGCAGCCTGGGCTGGTGGGAGGTGTCCCTGCCATGGCAGGGGTTGGGATGAGATGAGCTGTGAGGTCCCTTCACACCCAAACCATTCCATGATCCTGTATCTACAGGAAACCCTATGAACAGCAACTTCCTAATAGCATGTGGATGCAACTAAAAAACTGCAGAAGCAGTTGTCTTTTTCCAATAAAATCACATGAAGGTATCCATTTACTATCTCTTCAAATAAATTGATCCATGTTTGCTCCACCTTTTGGGGAAGGAAAGCAGAACAAAACAAAAAGCCTTGCTCTTGGATCAGGCTGCTGTTGGGAGCTGGAGTACCTCAGCGTGGAGGAGGAGTCTGATGAAGGTACAAACAAATATAAAATGTCCTTCAGAGGAAAAAGGATTTAGAATCACAGAGCAGCCTTGGTTGGAAGAGCCCTCTGAGCTTCCCCAGTCCAACCATTCCCCCAGCACTGCCCAGTGCCCACTGCCCCGTGTCCCTCAGCACCACATCTCCACGGCCCTAGGCAGGACACTACCCTTAGCTCATACTGTAATATCACAACAACAGAAATCATAGATTTCCAGCACATGCTATTGTGCTTTGCTGATGCCCTTTCATTCTTTTCCAGCACTGATGACATTCAAAGACAGGCTGAACCCCACCCTTCCTCTTTTCAGGATGAGTTTTGTGCCCGCAGACAGATGAACATGCAACTTCCAACATTTTCATCCCTCATTTACCCCAGGTACATAACACACAGTCTGGGTCAGGGACAAATTCAGCTTCCAAGAAGTCAAGCCAGGGAAAGGTGGCTGGTTTGAAGCAGTGCAGCACATTAAAACGCAGCTCTGAAGGCAGTCAGCTCACACAGAGCAACCTCAGCGACCCTGCTCTCTGTATTTCACGCTGCCAAGATGCAGCAGTGCCTCCAGCTCGGGAAGTGGGGCCTGTAATTTTAGTCAGTGATGATCTTTTCATCACAAATTAACTGAGAGTAACAGCAACTGTAATAAATCTTGGGGAAAACACTGTAATCAGACATATGGGTGCTGACAAAACAGAAATATAAGATATTTTCCATGGGGAAAACCCTATTTCTGCTCCTTACCTCACTCCAGAGTTAACTGCTGACACTGAGCTTTCCAGGCTTAAAGAAATGGAGGGTGCAAAGACAGCACAGGCTCGTGCTCCTATGCCCCTGACAGATGACAGACCAACCAACAACACTTCAACGAATCCACAGGTTCAGTCAGTGCACTGAAAGCCTCAAAATACTCAGAAATATTAGAATCACAGAACTCCAGACTGGTGTGGGTGTGAAGGGACCTCACAGCTCATCTCATCCCAACCCCTGCCATGGCAGGGACACCTCCCACCAGCCCAGGGTGCTCCCAGCCCCATCCAACCTGGCCTGGAACACTGCCAGGGAGGGGGCAGCCACAGCTTCTCTGGGCACCCCGGGCCAGGGTCTCACCATCCTCACAGCCAACAATTTCTGCCTCACATCTCATCTCCATCTCCCTTCTGCCAGTTTAAAGCCATCACCCCTCGTCCTGTCACTCCAGGCCCTTGTCCAAAGTCCCTCCCCAGCTTTCCTGTCCCCCCCCAGGCACTGGAAGGTATTTCTATAGCTCTCTCCTAATTAATTTTGCAGTGTTTCCATATTCTTTTTGAAATACGGATACTTTTCCTGAGCCAAAGTTTCAGCAGTACCATGTAAAACCTGGAAAGCTGCATTTCTTCGGCGTGTGTGGACACGGCCTCATTAAGATAATCTGTGCTGCTTTAGAAGTACTTTCCAGCACAGCTCAGCTCAGTA
The DNA here is from genome assembly GCA_028020825.1 of Podargus strigoides. Taxonomy (NCBI): domain Eukaryota; kingdom Metazoa; phylum Chordata; class Aves; order Caprimulgiformes; family Podargidae; genus Podargus; species Podargus strigoides. Next base: position 465,692 of record CM051619.1, read on the forward strand.
ATGCCAGCAGGCAAGTCTGGCAGAGGGGAGACAACTCGGATCACACGTCATCTGGAACAGCTTTCACTCATCATCCCCTGTAGAACCTCAGCTGAACAAACAGAAGCTCTGATGAAGACCTGTATTTCTCATTATTATCACAGAGTCAGAGAACAGCCTTGGTGGGAAGAGACCTCTGAGCTCCCCCAGTCCAACCATTGCCCCAGCACTGCCCAGTGCCCACTGCCCCGTGTCCCTCAGCACCACATCTCCACGGCTCTGACATCCCTCCAGGGATGGGCACTGCCCCCTGCCCTGGGCAGCCTGGGCCAGTGCTTGTGTGAATGAAACCAACCCAACCCTGATTAGATGTGGGCAGGCTGCCAGATGAAGTACCCTTTCATAACAGGACTCTGGAGGTGGGACCCTTGAAGAGGGATAAGCCAGGAGCTTGGTAAGTGGTGGGCACTCCTACAGGTATGGTGGTCACAGGTGATGACACCTACCATGTATCTGCTGCCTGTCAGTTCTCACACTGCCTGACAAAAGAGGACACTTGAAAATAAAGATGATTTTGGCTTTCTCAAGATAAGTTCTGGACTGGTCTGGTGCCACTGCACACTTCCATGAATGCCTCACCTCCCAGGAAGGGCAAACTGTGGACAAAGGATGGCCACAAGAAGCGCTGTGCAGAATCAGGTGGTTCCTTTGGTGTTTCTTCCAAATCTAATCCAGCTCCTTTTCTAGTCTTTGCTGGAGATGGTATCTGTAAAGCACATGTGTGATACAGCATTTCATCCCCAATTACCTCAGTGTAGCCTTTGCAGCACCGAGGGAACAATGTATTTATCAGAGTACAGGAAAGTTCTGTGCTTTTAAATGGGAAGCCACCTGTAGTTACACACAGCTTTTTCCAAAGAGCAGCTGCTTGCAGTCCACTGGTACATTGTTCAGCGATAACTGCGACCCAGGACCAGCCCCCGTGCCTGAAGTAGCCTATCCTGACATTTCTGACACCATCCAGTGTTTTTTGATGGTCTCACTCAGCTCCCTTCCACAGATGTAGGAGGCCTGAGTTAGCAGATGGTAACTGATTCTCACCAGGACCCTTTGAAGCAAGTCTTGGTAGCTGAGAACTGTGGGTGCGCAGAGGCAGATGACACACCGTACGTCCAAACAGGACTGATTTCTCAGAGTCTTTATTTCTGAATTATCTTTGGTCTACCTGGTCTTGCCTTGGGCAACAGACAGCAGCAAGAGACCTTGCTGCCTTATGAATGCAAAAATGCTCCAAGCCAAAGGGTGCTGCCGATCCTATCGCACCTCATTACTCAAACTACTAACCTGGGTAGGACTGCTGAGAAACTGTTTGTGTTTCCCTTCACCACTGCAGTTCTACATCCAGTATTTCTGGGATTCTTGTGATCTAACCCAGATCTGTGCACATCCTTGCCCGCACCAGAGAAGAGAAAGACTGCTTTAGTTGTGTGCCTTTGGGGCAGTCTCCGCTCACACGGGGTATGTGGATCCCTGCAGCTCACACGAGCAGAGGAACACGGGACTGGAACACCCAAGTGGGCTCAGATTTAACTGTCAGGTGCAGGTCTGGTCAGCCCACATAAAAAAGAAAGGCACTGGGAAGAACAGTGAGTGTGACTCAAGTTCAGATTAGCTTCTCTGCAAGGAAGAATGATGTAGAGAAGGACCCTTAGGCTAGAAGCAGGTGGGATACATAGAGCCCCCAACAGCATGAAGGAGGTTATCAGGTGAATTTTACAACAAAAAAGGAAGAGTTTTCTTAAACAGGTCATAATGGAATGGCAGAACTCAAGAGCAGAATTCGACTTCCTGACTCGACTGACTGACTTGCTGCGACCAACCTTACCTAAGCATCTGCTACGTGTCACCACGGGGCACAGGACACACTGTCACCATGAAATTCTTCTCCCCTCAAACCCCCTGACAATGGAGAGATCTTGTCAGAACTGAGTTAGTGTTCACCTTCCACACTGCTTTCCTTACCAATACCCTCTTACCAGAAGCTGTCCATTTCCTTTCCCTTCATCATCCCCCACAAAACCGCTCTCCCACTGCCCCTGATCTCAGCAGCATGCTGCAAGGTCTGCGTGGCCACGAAAACAAATTGAAGGGTCGTAGAATCACAGAACCCCAGACTGGTTTGGGTGTGAAGGGACCTCACAGCTCAACTCATCCCACCCCCTGCCATGGCAGGGACACCTCCCACCAGCCCAGGTTGCTCCAAGCCCCATCCAACCTGGCCTGGAACACTGCCAGGGAGGGGACAGCCACAGCTTCTCTGGGCACCCTGGGCCAGCATCTCACCACCCTCACAGCCAACAATTGCTTCCTGTCTAATCTCAATCTATCTACCCTCTTTCAGTTAAAAACCATCACCCCTCGTCCTGTCACTCCATGTCCTTGTCCAAAGTCCCTCCCCAGCTTTCCTGTACCCCCCAGGCACTGGAAGGGGCTCTGAGGTCTCCCCAGAGCCTTCTCTTCTCCAGGCTGAGCACCCCCAACTCCCTCATTATGAATGCTGTGTGCACAATGGGAAGTGGCAGTGTTATCTGAGATGTATTTAGAGAGTCCCAGTGACACAAACCCCACTCTTGGTATGTTTTTTTACACCTCTCACAGAAATAACCCACCAATATTTCACGGCACGTGTACCTTTTTGTCGGTGTAGGTGCTCCAGAGGACATGTGGGTCACCATGGTGTCATTCATGTTAGTCAGAGGGCGAGGAGGACTGAAACAGAAATATTTATTCCAGTTAGTCATTAAATAAAACAAAACCCAAAAGGAACCAAACCCAGTGCTGAGGAAAAGGATGTCCCTGTGCCCTGTCACATCAGGGCCAGAGCAGCAGCAGAAAAGGCTTTGAAGACGCTTGAAGAGCTCGGTCTACTCGAGTCGAATTCATGTGTTGCACTAAAATGAAGATAAAACTGACATTTGTGCTACTTGACTTCTGGCATTGCCTCGTAGTTCAAGCAAACACAGGAACCATTCAAATGAGGGCAATTATTTGAAATGTTTAAAGAAACCAAGCAAATATTTATTACAATGAGCAATCATTTATCAACAGCATACACCAGCTGTCTGGGTTTTATTTTAGTAAATTAAAGTTAGCTGGAGAAAACAAACTGATAGAGCCTCGTTTCCTTGCTGCCCTATAAAATCCAACCACGGATGGATGCTCCCATTTTTAATCCCAGAGAGTTTCACGGTGCCACCCTGCCATGGCCACCCAGGCTTTGTGTGCTGGTGGCTGTGGGAGGACACGGGGAGCCCACACAGGCTGTCCCAGGACAGCTCTGCTGCTCAGTTCAGGGGGCAGTGCCCGTCCCTGGGGGGATTTCAGAGCTGTGGAGATGTGGTGCTGAGGGACCCCAGAGGCAGCTGTGCTGCCTATTGAATGCTAACGCTGCTCTAAACATAGCGTTACGCCAAGAAATGATTTGGTTGTAAGATATTTAATCACAGAGCAGCCTCGGTGGGAAGAGACCTCTGAGCTCCCCCAGTCCAACCATTCCCCCAGCACTGCCCAGTGCCCACTGCCCCGTGTCCCTCAGCACCACATCTCCACGGCTCTGACATCCCTCCAGGGATGGGCACTGCCCCCTGCCCTGGGCAGCCTGGGCCAGTGCTGGGGAACCCTTTGGGGGAAGGAATTGTTCCCCACATCCAATCTAACCCTGCCCTGGCACAGCTTGAGGCCGTTCCCTCTTGTCCCAGTGCTCCAGACCCTGCCCCAGCCCCACTGCCCTTCTCTGGACACACTCCAGCCCCTCACTGTCACCCTCACTACAACCATTACACATTCTGAAGCAAAACACAATTAAGCCTAGGTCTAATTAATTGCTTGTCCTTTCTCAGATGTGGTTGATGAAGGTCCAAAACAAATCCAGGAAAATTCTGAGACCTCAGAAGTCTAAAAATTCAAAAAGAACTCAGTCTTGAGACTGTGCTGTGCTGGCCAATCGCCCTGTAAAGGGACCTGTACAGAAAAGCAACGGTAAACAGGAGTTACCCCAAGCAGCTCTCTGATCTGAGACTGCTGATGTGCAGCAGAGCAACACCATTTATTCCCTTCCATCAGACTACAGGGACTGGCAAAGCGCAGCGCTCCGGCCAAGCGATCTGTGCCGCAGGGTGCGGCTGGCACGGTGGCCGGTACCAGGAGTGTTAAAAAAAAAGCAAGCCCAGTCCGTCAGCCAGACCTGGCACTGATGGGGCTGACTGACACCTGAGACCCTGAAATGTGAAAATCCCAGGAAGGACAATGCAGCAGGGTCTGAATGCACTCGCTCGACAGCCGTGAGTCCCGAACAGGTAAGGCTTCTGTAGCAGCCAGTGCTGGGCACGGCTGGGGACCCCCACCGACCGGCCAGGCTGTTCCCTGCTGCAATGAGAATGACAAAGAACTACAGCTGAGGTTGGACTGACAGGGGCAGGCAGGCACAAAGCACCTGGTATTACATCACACTGCACTGCACAGTGGCTGGCCACAGTCTCCTCTCCTTTTCTTCTTCTTCTTCTGATGATGATGATTACTCCTACTATCACTATTTTAAAGGGATGCTGACACAATTTTAATGAGACATTTATCATAGAATCCCAGACTGGTTTGGGTGTGAAGGGACCCCAAAGCTCATCTTGTCCCAACCCCTGCCATGGCAGGGACACCTCCCACCAGCCCAGGGTGCTCCCAGCCCCATCCAACCTGGCCTGGAACACTGCCAGGGAGGGGGCAGCCACAGCTTCTCTGGGCACCCTGGGCCAGGGTCTCACCACCCTCACAGCCAACAATTTCTGCCTCACATCTCATCTCCATCTCCCCTCTGCCAGTTTAAAGCCATCACCCCCTGTCCTGTCCCTCCATACCCTTGTCAAAAGTCCCTCCCCAGCTTTCTTGTGGCCCCTTCAGGTACTGAAAGGCTGCTATAAGATCTCCCTGGAGCCTTCCCTCCTCCAACACCAAACCACAGACCATCCAGCACTGCTTATTCTGACTTAACGATGGTCCTACTGTTGCAGAAGGACTGAGAAAAGGCTCAGTGATGCAAGGAACAGCATTTCAGCAGCAATTTCTGGTCACTGGCAGGCAGAGATGGCTCCTGAAGGGCTGTTTACAGGGTGGTGACACCCATTACTGCTGAAATTACTTCAGGTTTGTGCATGAGGACCAGCTACTCTAGACTAAGACAACCAGAAAGGGCAACCTAATGTGGGAGAACTCCACTGTGACACCAACCTGGAAGAGGCAACGGCGATTCTGGTACTATAACCTTTTTACAGATGATAATCAGTACATTCAACAAAACAAATAATGTGGTTTTGATGCTCAGGAACATGCTGGTTTGTTGGCCAGAAGGTGCCTGTGCACATTTCAGTCAGAAAGGCTGTTCTGTCTGTATGCATAGACCAGTAGGTTCATCAACACCAGTAAAGGCATCATCACACTTGATACTGGGATGACACTTCATTTATTCTACTGGGACAACATGATCCCTGTGTGACCTGATCCAGGTGTTCCTGCTCTGGCAGGGGGATTGGACTGGATGATCTTTTGAGGTCCCTTCCAATCCCTAACATTCTGTGATTCACACCAAAGATGATTAGAGGGTTCCTGTGCTTCCTGTTATTCTACCAGGTCTTGTTTATCTCCAAGATGACGAGACACAGGATCTATTGCTACTGTTTTGGTTTTAAGCTTCCTTTCCAGCCAGTTTTACTCCAAAAGCCAAAGGAGGACAGGAGGACACACTCTTCCAGGCTAGTGTCTGAAGGAGATAGATTGATTCTTTGATTAGCTAGATGATTGAAGACCCTACCAAGCAGTGGCAAAGGAAGACAGATAGAGACAAACACTTGAAATGCACTTTGCCTGAGAATCTCATCATTTATACGGAACTTCTCCTGTTCAGAACCTTCCCATCTGTCCCAAATGAGACAAGACTTGGCACATGTTCAGTGTGGTACAAGGACACTGGGTGGCTCCAAGGAGAACAGAGTCTCTCCCCTACCTGGCATGATGCAGACGCTGCCATGGGACAAAAAGGCACAAGACATGGCCATGAAAAAGAAGTGTATCCCAGTCTAGTGCTAGCAACTATACAAGTGTACTCACACTGGCAGAGTGGGCGTGGGATCTAAATGTCCCAAAAGAAGGGTGGAGTGGTGGGAGAAGGTTCAGGGGAGCAAGGAAATCATTAGTGTCCTCCCTCAGGGAAAGAGGATGAAGCCATTTTACTGTATGCAAAACACTCTCTGTACAATATATAATAACTCTACATAATACAATTGAAATCTTCCCCCCTTGCATTGCAAATTCTCTGAAAATAATAATAAAAATGGGGGAGTTAAAGATTTAGAGCCCAGATGACCTTTAAAGGTCCCTTCTGACCCCAACTATTCTATGATTTTCATACTGTTCCTACAGATAATGTCCCACAATTATTCAAGAACGTAGTTTGCTGGCCTGATCTAGAGCCAGTTTGGCCCCACTCCCCACAGGGAGTCTCCCAACATCCTGGAACGGGATCATCAGCACGCAGAACCGCCTCTGAGCAACCCATGCCTCTGCTCAACTACCTTCACATACCTCATCCAAAATCAGGCAGCCTTTCCTTTTTCCAGCAGAGGCTGTGACCAGTCTGACCTGGGATGATGTGCAGAAAGAGAGCAGTCTGCACCAAGGTACTCGCCAGCATCAAAGGAGTTGGACTCGATGATCCCTGTAGGTCCCTTCCAACCTGAGAGATTCCACTCTAAACCTACACTTGCCCAGAGGCAAGTGGTGAGCAAGCAGCTGGGAAGACCGGAACATAGAAGGTTCGTGCACTTTGTAATTGTCCTTCAGGCCTGACTGTACCCAAGCACTTGCTGTCATCTATCCAAAATAGGTACAGGTTAAGGAATGTCTCAAAGTGAAAGCTTTACCTCTTGCCAGGCCAAAGAACATAGTTTCACTGAACACGTTGATATGGATTTCAGAGCCTTGTGTGCAAACGGGAAGGACCCCAGGGAGGACAATGCACACAACAGAGGCTAACTGCAATGCAGACATTAGTTGTGTTAAACCAGGCAGGCTGGCACGAGCAGGCAGGGATATCGTGGAATGCTGCGGGGCACGGAAGCTTCAGCAGTAGTCCACAGAGCTCCTTTGAAATAAGATTAGGTGAAAATGATTTCAGACCTCCTACTTAAACACTGTCCTTGCTATTCCACTCGATGTGCCTGAAGAGTTCAGCAATTACTTGGAACAATTCTGGAAGTTAATTGGGTCAGATACCTACTTGCTTGGAAATCCATCAGCTCTGACGTCAGAGGCCACGCCTCACCTGTAACAGTGAGCACTGCATGGGGGAACCTTCTGCCCAACATTCTCTCTACTCAACAAAGTTATTCTGCTATTTAAGAGGGTAATTCACTGTTATTTGCTGAATGAACTCTTATCCTCTAATTACTCAAAAGCTATCATTAAGTAGGTGCAAATCAAAGAATGACTTCTTTTGTACAGTGTATTACATACAACCAAACCCATAAGTAAGGCCCATTGTTGATTATTCAAATCTAAATAATGATCTCCTGCTGCCTTTTCCCTCTGACCACACGCCTGAGCAAGTGCAACATGAGATCAATACATGTGTTCAACGGGAGGCACTGAAGGCAGAGCAATGAAGCAAAGGAAAACCTGTTGAAAAATGCAGTAGGTGATAACGAAAAAGAAAAGTTCACCACAGAAAGCAGGGATGGCTCAGCAGAGACACAGGAGCAACTACAAGCTGGAAAACAAACTTCCACTGGGAGGATTCCACCTCCAACGTTGAGCAGACAATTATCACCGAGTCACAGAACAGCCTTGGTTGGGAGAGACCTCCCCCAGTCCAACCACTCCCCCAGCACTGCCCAGTGCCCCGTGTCCCTCAGCACCACATCTCCACGGCTCTGACATCCCCCCAGCTATGTGCTGCTTTGAGACAACCGACACACAAATTAAACCAAATAAAAGCAAACCACAAAAGCAAAGCCATAACCCAACCCAAGGAGCAGGAACTGCAGGGAACAAAGCGCCCCGAAGCACGTGGGCTACTCCCAGGGCTGTGGCACCTCTTCACCATCCTCCACCACAGCTGGAAACTTCGATGCTGCCTATAAAACACCTGACTGCTTTACTTGGCATAGGAAATAACTCAAGGAAACCTTCTGGCCTCTGTTGTAGTTGCGGTTCAGCTTAAACATCTGTGATGATTCGCTTGAACTTCATGAACTTTGAGTTAGGAAATACCTGTAGTAACATCTGTGTATATGTTTTGAGCTCTTTTGCCCCAAAACATGAGGGAAAAGACACACACACATGTATACACATATATACATATGATTTCTTACAATGACTGAAGACAACTCACAGAATCATCCAGGTTGGAAAAGATCTTGAAGACCCCCAAGTCCACCCATGAATCTACGACACGAAACCCCCGTCGGACACACGTAAGAATCACCAGTGCAACTCAAGAAGCACAACGTGCACATTCAGCAGCGTGCCCTGGCAGGCAGCAAAGGCCCAAGTTCCCACAAGACCCAGCAGGAGCTGCTGCAGGGCAGTGGGTCCCTTCACACGACCCACCAGTGCCACACGCTCTGTGTTGGTTTCCTGTGACATTGTGCTGTCACTGCATGCCACATACTGCGTGCTAAAAGCTCAGAAAGCTGTATTTGCATAGTCACAAAACCAGGTTTGCAGGATGCAGTGGGAAGGTGCTGGAGAGCATGCGAAACAGACCTCAGAACTGAAATCACTGTGTTTTAAGAAGGCTTTTTTTCTTTTCCTTTCGGGTTTTTCTTTCCTTTTTGGCATCTACACCCCGAAACCTCAGGGTCAGGCCCGTAGCTGTCCTTGCAACAGCCTTTGTAACCCCCCAGAACTCCTCCAGCCAGAGCCCAGCAGGGGGACTGCACCCCTTGGGCAGCTGCCTTTGGACCCCGCGCCACGCACAGCTCGGCTGGACTTGAGGGGCACCGCAAGGTGTCCGAGGCAGGAGGACCCAGGGGGCAATAATTCAAAATGCTGACTGCACCCCAGCTGTAGCCTGCAAACTGAGCTGGAGCACTGCGCACACCGAGAAAATGCAGGAGGGGTTCTGGCTACTTTGGAAGGAGAATATTTGATAATATTAAATGTAAATATTTTTAGAGGCACTATGCACAAACCAGAAAAATATTAAATCTTTCCTTAGTGGTTTTTGTGGGTTTTTAAAATCTTGGGCAGGAGTTTGGATTAAGAAACAAGAAACTACCTTCTCCCTCCTTATAAAGGAGGAGAGGAGGTGAAAGATGGAAAATAAGAAGTGCTAAGACAAGAGGGAACGGCCTCAAGCTGTGCCAGGGGAGGGTTAGATTGGATGTGGGGAACAATTCCTTCCCCCAAAGGGTTCCCCAGCACTGGCCCAGGCTGCCCAGGGCAGGGGGCAGTCCCCATCCCTGGAGGGATGTCAGAGCCGTGGAGATGTGGTGCTGAGGGACACGGGGCAGTGGGCACTGGGCAGTGCTGGGGGAATGGTTGGACTGGGGGAGCTCAGAGGTCTCTTCCAATCAGCGCTGATCTGTGGTTCTGTGATTCTATCTGAAGCAAAAATGCAGAGTAAATAACAGACTTTTTTTTTCTGAGCAGGGAACAAGAAAAAAAAGCCAGAATAGGGATAACTGGAATTTACAGGGCATGCAAACCAATTAATTGTGCCAGGTTATAGTATCCTTTAAGTATTTCTAAAGAATTCTTGCATTGTAATTAAAGTTATGTCTAAGGCTGCAGCTTCAGGAAGGCACCGAGCGCTCACTCTGCACAAACTTCTGTAAAATTCCACACGAGATGAGTGTCAGCAGCTCCTCACCGTAACGCGCTCCGTCCTGACTCTGTCTTTGTGAGAAAAAAAATCAGGAATTGGTTAAAAATAGCTGCTATCACTCCTCCAATGAGAGCACCAAGGGCAAATGTATTACCCACGGGTGTGCTGAGCCAGCGTGGCTTTTCCTATGAAAAGGGAACACAACAACTGTAGTATTAAATTGGATCTCACCTCCCCATCCCAGTGCAAATGGCTTTAAAGTGGCAGAGGGGAGATGGAGATGAGATGTGAGGCAGAAATTGTTGGCTGTGAGGGTGGTGAGAGCCTGGCCCAGGGTGCCCAGAGAAGCTGTGGCTGCCCCCTCCCTGGCAGTGTTCCAGGCCAGGTTGGATGGGGCTTGGAGCACCCTGGGCTGGTGGGAGGTGTCCCTGCCATGGCAGGGGTTGGGATGGGATGAGCTGTGAGGTCCCTTCACACCCAAACCAGTCTGGGATTCAATGGGAGCAACTTTCAACAAAATTTGCATGTGTATATTACAGATTAACTGCTCCTTTGTTCTCTTTGTTACTTCAAACCGCAGAAAACAGCCAATTCCTGTTTGTGTTTGTGGTCTGGGAATGAGAAATGTGGTCTCTGCTTCCCCTGAACACTGAGCTGAGGTTTCCACACGCCCTTCTGCAGCTTTGAGATCTCTTTTTTACCTGTGACTAATTTCCCTAATGACCCCGAGCGCTGAAGCAGCCAAAAGGTACCCTGAAGCAAAGGCAGGTACAAAACATAATTAACAACCTCGAATCCAGCAACAACTTAGGTTAAAAACGTCTAACCAAACCCACCAGCCTCAATATTTGCCGAAGGGGAACACTTGGGACAAGTTGGGATCTGACCCCGTTTCTCCACCCGCCGCGGAGCGGGGTGAGGGCCCCGTGCCCACAGGGGCTCGAACAGTTCACCTCTGCCCCGGGAAACGGCAATGTAGGCTGTTTTGGCAGCAGAGATGGCAAACAGACTATTTCAGCTTTACAGGGTTTGTGGCAACGGGGAAAAAAATAAATAAATAGTTGAGGGTGTTTTTGTGGGGCTGATCAGAAGGAAAGGACCCATCCAAGGGGTTCAAAAGCAATCACAGCAACCTGAAACGCAGGCAGGGATCTGGGGCTGTACCAGGGATGACAATGACACAAACCCCGAGCGCGGCAGCAGCCCCCGTGCAGACAGTGCCTGCCCTCGGAGCCACCGCACAGCGAGCCCCTCGTGTTTATCTGTGCCCCCCTCCGACAGCAGCATCCAAGAGCGCTCTTCAGCCGGCTGCGAGCTCCAGCGGGTGCCCAGAGACACTGCCCCCAGCACGAGTCCCTTGCTGTGCCAGTTACCCCCAGAACCGGCAGTACACGTATCACCGAAACCCCCTAAACCCTGCTGTTTTCCCCCAGAGCATCACCCGGGGACGGGTGACGCGCTGATAACGACCCTCACTGACACAAGGCACCGAGGCAGACGTTACCTGCCGTGACTTTGTTCCTGCCCTGTTCATTAATGACGAACGGGGAAGATGGAAGCGAGTTCCCCCCGGCCGCCCGCCGAGCCCCGGTGCCGCACCGCTCCCCGAGCCGCTCCCGCCGCCTGCCCGCAGCCCCCACCTGCCCGCAGGGTCCCTCCGCCGCTCCCCGCCGAACCAGCGCGGCACGCAGCGAGCCCCCCGGGACGTGACCCTGCCCCCGGCAGCCCCGGCAGGGCAGGCAGCAAACCTCCGCGGCCGTGGCGGACGCCCCTCGGTGCTGCAGCATCCCGCGGCGGCATCCCGCGGTCCCTACGGAAACCGAGCCGCCACGTGACCCAGCATCTATCTCCCGGGCACGGGGGGTGGCATCCAGAGAGGGGTCTGGGCTGGAGAAGGGTGAACTGGCCGGCTACAGCAGGACTACGGATTTTATTCTCCTTTTTACGAATATTTTTTACAACCTAACCCGTGCTGGTCTGGGCGAAGGGGCAGACGTGCCCTGTCAGCCACACGCAGCACACCCACACACGTGTCACGTTTGTTCACAAACACTTTCTGTCCCACTGCGTTCTCCCCTTTGAACAACTGAACACAAACACAAGCAAACCTCAGGCTTTAACACCACAGGGCAGGGGTCCAGCAGAGCCCCCCACTACACCCAGGAGCTACAGAAACTGGAAAGGAAGGAAAGGCAGGAGCAGCAGAGAGGAAGGAACAGAAATAAAGACTGACTAGAATATAAGCACAGATCTAACCAACACACACAGGCCAGAAATGTCAATTCCTGTATGGAACTAAAAGAAAAACTCATATGAGACTCATAAATTATAAGTGCAATTCACCCACTTCCTCCAGCACTGAGACAAGTTATTGAGGTTTGCTGAAAGCCTCACTGCAACAAGCCTGGACCAAAGGCATCGAGGGGAAAAAGTCACAACAACTTCCCTTGGTTGTTTATCCCGTTCTTATCTTGGTCATAAAAAGTAGATTTTTAGGTGAAATTTGTTTGGCTTCAGTGTCAACAAAGAAGTCTCAGCTCCTTTTTCATGTGAAAAAGGAATAGATAAGTATAAAAGGCATGCATAAAAGGAATTTTAACCACTGCTCCACATTCTGTCCCAGAGTACCAGCATTATTCCCAGAACCATTCGGTATCAAACAAACACCGACACTGTCCCGGAACACGATGGCATAACAGGGCACCTCGGCAATGCCCGCTGCGGAGGGCCAGGCGAGCCGGGCAGTGACACCCTGAAAAGATCCTTGCAGGATGGCTGGGAGGAATCAGACTGAGCAAGACTGACCACATGAATAAAAAATATTTGAAATAAAACCCCAGAATGATAAACCCAGCACTTGGAGGTTCCTATTTATTTCAGAATAGAATGACAGAATCATCCAGGTTGGAAAAGAGCTTGAAGATCATCCAGTCCAACCATCAGCCCAACACTGACAGTGCTCAGCTACACCACATCCCTGAGTGCTGTGTGAACACAGCTCTGAACACCTCCAGGGATGGGGACTGTCCCCTGCCCTGGGCAGCCCCTGCCAATGGCTGACAGCCCGTGCTGGGAAGGAATTCTTCCTGATATCCAGTGTAATCCTCCCCTGGCACAACTTGAGGCCATCACCCCTTGTCCTATCACTTGTTACTTGGTTAAAGAGACTCATCCCCACCTCTACCCCCTCCTGTCAGGGAGCTGTAGAGAGCAATGAAGTCTCCCCTCAGCCTCCTCTGCTCCAGACTGAACCCCCCAGTTCCCTCAGCCACTCCCCATCACACTGTGCTCCAGACCCTGCCCCAGCCCCGCTGCCCTTCTCTGGACACACTCCAGCCCCTCAGTGTCCTTCTGGGAGTGAGGGGCCCAAAACTGAACCCCGCATTCGAGGGGCGGCCTCGCCAGAGCCCAGGAGCCCTCGCCGCCCCCATGCCCACAAGGTGCCTGCAGGACGTCCCCCTGCCATGGCTGGAGCAGCACAGGGAGGGCAATGCATGCTTTTAATTTCCTTTCCTAAAGGCAAAATGTCCCACGGCCAGGAGAAGCTGCAGCATGGCGAGCTGTTACCTCACAGCCAGGGCACCCTCCTGGAGCAGCACCCAGGGCTGTGACAAGAGCTCCAAGGCTTGTGCTGCCCACCCTGAGCCCCCCACCCTGGGAACCACCGTTACCCATGCTCTGCTCCCCCTCCAAAGTGCCTGTGGCACCCCAGACCCAGGAACTTCCCATGCAGGTGGTGGCTGGCTGCTACGAGACTGAAAATAGGAACTACAGAATATCAACAAGGTATTTTTAAAATGGATTAAGGCCTGTTAAGAGCTCAAAAAACATCTGTTGGTTTGTAATCTTGGCAATTAAATGATCTTAGTGGGTTTTTTACAGCTACTGTAAAAGATTTAAGACTTTTAATTATGGGCTCAAAGCACACAGAAAATGAGCCTCCATAAACTGCGTTTTAAGACTTTGTCTTAATATTACACTGTATTTAACTAGGGCCAAGTGTAAAATTACACATCTAGGACCTCAAAATGCAGAGCAGACTCAGAGCAGAGCACTCCATTTCCAACAGCAGCAGAAAGGATGAGAGAGCAGAGCGGACAGCGAGGGCAATTTGTTGGGAGCGGAGCTCATCTGGTCCCTGAACAGGGATACGTGGACATGGATTTGTGTGCAGGGAGAGAAATGAAACCAGAACCAGGGCTGGAAACAGGGCAGCTTAAGGGGAAAAAATAATAAGGCACAGATATTAAAGAGGAATCCCAGACTGGTTTGGGTGTGAAGGGACCTCACAGCTCATCCTGTCCCAGCCCCTGCCATGGCAGGGACACCTCCCACCAGCCCAGGTTGCTCCAAGCCCCATCCAACCTGGCCTGGAACACTGCCAGGGAGGGGGCAGCCACAGCTTCTCTGGGCACCCTGGGCCAGCATCTCACCACCCTCACAGCCAACAATTTCTGCCTCACATCTCATCTCCATCTCCCCTCTGCCACTTTAAAGCCATCACCCCTTGTCCTGTCACTCCATGCCCTTGTCCAAAGTCCCTCCCCAGCTTTCCTGTCCCCCCCAGGCACTGGAAGGTGCTCTGAGGTCTCCCCAGAGCCTTCTCTTCTCCAGGCTGAACACCCCCAACTCCCTCAGCCTGTCCCCACAGCAGAGGTGCTCCAGCCCTCACATCATCTCCGTGCCCTCCTCTGGACCCACTCCAACAGCTCCATGTCCTTCTGGTGCTGGGGGCCCCAGGACAGGACACAGCACTGCAGTGGAGGAGGACATCCAAACTGCACCTTCTGAACAGGCAGGGCACGGCCCCCTGCACTCTGTGCAGTACGTGCAGGAGACACGCTGGCTAGCATGTGCCAGCCACGTCACCTCCTGCGCACCCGGGGCAGAGCCCCCTGGCCGGTGTCACACTGACCACCCTCGAGCTGCGGAGGTGGCACACGGAGGTGGCACACGGAGGTGGCACACGGAGGTGGCACACGGAGGTGGCACGCCGCATCCTGCCCTGCAGACACCTGTGGCTGGCAGCGAGGAGCAGCTGGAGGCAGTGGCACCGCCTGCAGCGGCCGAGCGTGACGCAGCCCATCTGTCACGGCTGCAGCGGCCGTGCCACCCGGGGGGCTGCCACTGGCAGCACAAGGACACCCAAGCGCTCCCAGGTCTGCTGGAGGACGCCGCTGGCAGCGGGATGTTTTTCTGGCATGTTTGATAGCAGCAGCAATTTTTCACCTCCTGTGCCACAGGGCTGTGTCACCGACAGGATCCATCTCGGGTGACACCTTAAAATAAAAGCTCAGGTGGGAGGGGTTTGTGTTTGGTGGGTCCAGAGCCAGGGCAGACGATCAAGTTATAACCTGAAATGCCACGGCAGCCAAGGAGATCTCGGAATGATTTCCCCCAGGAAAAACGACCCATGGCAAATATAATCTCTCCTTCATCAAACAGAAACTCAGAAGAGGTTTTTAATGCCTCTTCACTTCTTTCCATCATAGAGACTGCAAAGGAATTGGAGCCTGGGGGTTCCAGCCCCCATCCTGAGACACCTGAAAAGGGGGGGGGTCACAGAACAGCTCCCCAGCAGCCAGACACCGCCGCCTCGCCCCGCTCACAGCCTGGAGGAGGCAGGGAGAGACAAGGGGAAGTGAAGCGGAATGCACGGAAAGAGGAGGAACCAGCAGAATTCCCACGTCTCTATTCCTGCCCCAGCAGGGCTGCAGGAAGGCAGGCAGAGGCAGCTTCAGGAACCTACACTCATTTCTGGCAGTGTAAGTACATCGAACCCATGACTGCCTGACGGAGGACGTGGACGGAGCTCTGCAGCGCAGCCTGGAAAATTCCCTGCTCTGAGACTCCTCCAAAACGTTTCTATGCATGTTCCATACCTCACAAAGCCATAAGGAAACCCTGTCAGAGCTGAGCTGCTGGCAAACACAGACTGGAATTCTCACTGGATTTACAAATACTCTCCTCTTGGTTTTAAAGTTTCAGTGGTGGAAATTCCAACTGGTCATCATTGATCCTGGTCATCGATTCCAACAATTTACTTACTTCACTATTAAATAAATACTTGTTTATTTTTATTATAAATATTTATATATTCCATATATAATGGCTTTAAACTGGCAGAGGGGAGATGGAGATGAGATGTGAGGCAGAAATTGTTGGCTGTGAGGGTGGTGAGACCCTGGCCCAGGGTGCCCAGAGAAGCTGTGGCTGCCCCCTCCCTGGCAGTGTTCCAGGCCAGGTTGGATGGGGCTGGGAGCACCCTGGGCTGGTGGGAGGTGTCCCTGCCATGGCAGGGGGTGGGATGGCATGAGCTGTGAGGTCCCTTCACACCCAAACCAGTGTGTGGTTCTGTGATCCTGAATTTGCCTAGCTTCAACTTCTGCTGTGTCTTTTGTTCAGCCTATCTGCTATAGTTAATCTCTCCAGGATAGATATTTTTAGAAATATCACAGAATCACAAAACAGCCTCAGTTGGCGAAGACCTCCAAGACCTCCATCAAGTCCAACCATTAACCCAGCTATCAAATCATTCCTTAACCTCTGTGTGTTACACTTGCATTGCTGGAGTCTTTGGATGTAAAGCTCTGCACCTTCCCAGAGCTATTTCCAGTTTTTCATCATTTTTACAGCATCACAAAACCACCTAGGTTGGAAAAGAGCTTGAAGATCATCCAGTCCAACCATCAGCCCAACACTGACAGTGCTCAGCTACACCACATCCCTGAGCACTGTGTGAACACAGCTCTGAACACCTCCAGGGATGGGGACTGCACCACGTTCCCCTCCTGGTCAGGAGAAGGCTGTCACCAGCCCAGAGGCCAGGCTGGTCTCTGCAGGACTCTGTCCAATGACCTCCTGGTTGCAGTTATATTGAGGACAATGAGTTAAACCATTTCTTTTCCCAAAGCCAACATGTGCTGCATTCATTATTGTTTTCCAAACAATTCAATGCTCATGATAAAAGCATTATGCCAACAATACCACTTTATTAATCAAAATTAACCTCATAAAAAGAAGGTACAAACCGAGCCCGACTACCCCAAACTGCCAAAAGCCTGTGCTTGATTGGCACGAGTCACCTTCTTATTTACTCATCAACAAAACAGCTTATCTACTGCTCAATTCTTTTATTCACCATCAAAGTCATGTTGGTAAACACAACATGTCGGAGATTGCCCTGTTTGCCTTCACTCCTCATCCCCCCACACTGCCTCGAAAAAAGCAATGAGATCATAGGGATCCTGGGAACTTTCCAACGCTCCCAGACATAGCAACAATCAGCAGCAAGCATCCAAATTAAGAAATTCTTTCCAAATGCTGTTTGGAGTGAGAAGGTAGCTGGTGCAGTTCCTTGTCCTCCTGGATCAGCTCTGGAAGGTGCCTGTGCCACCACCAGCACACAGCACAACGGCTGCCCCTGGCCTGAAAGCCATCCCCCAGGGACTTTTAAACCATTACTTTACACCCTCTGCTGCCAACTGTTGTCTTTTCTCCTCCCTTTGACAAGCACAGCTGTTTGTTCTGCCCTTCCAAGCCTTGTTTTCCCTGGAACATTTGGCCTAGTATTGTTAAACTGTTCCTACTTAATAATATTTGTATGTTCATATTATTTACTCAGCTGACGTTGATTTTAGCTTTGTGAGACACTCTCCTCTACAGCATTTAATCACAGAACCATAGAAGGGTTTGGGTGTGAAGGGACCTCACAGCCCATCCCATCCCACCCCCTGCCATGGCAGGGACACCTCCCACCAGCCCAGGGTGCTCCAAGCCCCATCCAACCTGGCCTGGAACACTGCCAGGGAGGGGGCAGCCACAGCTTCTCTGGGCACCCTGGGCCAGGGTCTCACCACCCTCACAGACAACAATTTCTGCCTCACATCTCATCTCCATCTCCCCTCTGCCAGTTTAAAGCCATCACCCTTTGTCCTATTTGTTAGATGCTGATGTGCACCTCATTTACATGAAAAAAATACAAGCAAGCCATGATCACTGGCACCTACCTACTGTGGCCCTGAGCAGTTCCTCTGTGCAAGCTGAGCTCTAGCAGAGAATCTCCCCTGGCTGTGTTGCTTTTCACATGTAAAAACTGTGGGGTTTTTTATAGAGAAACCCCCAAAGGTCTTATATCACTCATATAAAAACCCAGCAGGGCTTTTTAGCCCTCTGTTCATTTTATTTCCATGTGATTTAGTGGTTGATATAAGTCACTGACTCACATGATCCTTCCACCAGCGCGTTCCCTGTCGCTCCTGCAGTTGTCCTTGCAGCATCAGGCAGTACTTCCCAACACTTAGGGCACACTTCTGTTTTTTAATTAAAGCTGGCAGCAGGGAGCAGATGTCTCCAAGCTGCCTCGCTGCTGCCAGGAGCTCCTGGGCAGCAGTCCCAGCCACTGCAGAAGGTGTCGTGCTGCACCCCCAGGGCCACGCTCCCCCGGCCAGCTCCCACACTGCTGCTGTTCCCTCTGGGCTCAGGGAAAAGCTGATGCCACGTTTGTGAGTCAAGGTATGGTCTAATTGGAAGCAAAAAACAAGTGTGGAGGCACTTCTCCAGCAGCACCTTCCATGGGCCACATATTAAAAATAAACCCACAGAAATAAGCCACCCACTTTTGTCTTTACTGCTCCTTCTCTAGCTGAGGACTGAAATGTGTTTGATCCATGAACTTACTAATGAGTCCTAGCAAAAAAATAACAAGTAATTCATCAAACTCAATAATCTGTGTCAGAAGGAAAGCTTCAGCTCGCTGTTTCGGGCTCGGTCTCTGCAGCCTTCCTCCACCCAGGCTCCACAATACCACTGCTGTAATTACCTTCATGCACTGTACTTAAGCAATTACACACTCATTTATTTTTTATAGAGCTATTGCATTGTAAACTCCTAATTTTCTCTTGTGAACATTAATGTGTTTCAACACGGAAGCAGCATAGGAAAAAATCTGGAGAGAAAAACGTGGATGGATTCATGACCTGATGAGGTTTTCAACAGCAAATCATTTCCCCTGGGGCTGCCCAGAACCCTCAGTACAGAAAATCCAGATTCCAAGCTAAGCCATGAGCAGCACAACACATCCCAGGCAAGGCACGGAGCTCGGCCTGAGGACAAGGTTGTCCCTTGTCCCTGGGGGGCTGAGAAGGATTCAGGAGAAGAGACTTCAGCTCTGCATCAAACAGCAGCATAACAGACTATTTCACTGTTTTTTAAATTTGAGTGCAACTTCACAGAGAAAATCAGAACAATTATATTCCACTAAATCAGCTCAAGCATTATAAAAGTCAGTAAGAACTCAGTGATGCAAGAACTGGAACAAACAATCACACAGCTAAGCAGAAACTGGTAAAGCTGAAAAGCCACGCTGGTAAGGAGCTCAGGGCTGCGACTGCTCTTCCACGTCACGTTCTGGGCCTTCTATGCTTCTCACAAACGAAAGCACACGAGTGTTTCACCACACTAGGACAAGCTTTGCAGTTCTCACGTCCCAGTGTTTTGCCAAGCCAGCCTCCAGCTCTCCCTTCGCCAGAAGGAGCGCGCAGAAGAGCCGGGCAGTCACAGCCACGCGGCACAGGGAAAGGCTGAAGCACCCCAATACTGACGGTTACACCACAGTACTGAAGAGATTATAAGACATTCAGATATCAGTACCTTGGTTTTCCACTCAGAAATCACAGAATCACAGGATGGGTTGGGTGTGAAGGGACCTCACAGCTCATCCCATCCCACCCCACACCTCCCACCAGCCCAGGGTGCTCCAAGCCAATGTCAAGCCAAGGCTCCCAGGCAGCAGCAAGGACCTGAACCTCACTACTGCTACTGTTAGGCAACATTAGCTTACAAAGATGTTTAACATTGTTTTGTTTATATAATTTTAACCTATAATAAATGACAAAACAGAGTCTGACCCAACACGGCGATGTGCAGGAGGCTGATGAGCACTGTGAAATGCTAATAGGTGCAAGTGGGATATACCACCAGGCCTTAGCCTAACAGCACAGAAACATACTCTGCATCTCCTTCCTCATTAACAAGATATTCTTAACCAACCAGTATGCTTCAAATAACTCTTCAGAGAAGCACAACAGCCACAGCATTGCAACTTCATAACTGGAATCCAAGGGCTCCTTCCTGCTTGTTCCTTCCGAACTCAAACACAGCCACAAACACCTTGCTTTGCACCACAAGTGAACAAACAGATCAAAATAGATACTCACACTATATGTGCAAGGTCAAGTGGCTTTTCTGGCTGCTCAGGAAACACAGGACGAGGTGGTTCTCGACTCGGTACGCAGCCAAGGGATTTACTAATTGCATGGCTCAGCTTCTTCGCAGGTGATTTCTGGTTTTGAAAAGAATGACAAAAATGAAAGTAGTTTAACAGAAGTGAGAGGAAGGCATAAACCAGCTGACTGGTGTTCCTATCAGGAATTAAATCAAGGAGCAATCCCATCCAATCAGAGGATTTCTTATCCTCACTCACAAGGTCATCTGAACACAGGCACTGTAATGTGAGGGACGGGCAGGGGGAGAACCAAGGACCTGGTGCAGGAGCAGGTGAATGACCTGCATGCACAGCCAGACCCACAGCCAGCACCTCTCCCACCCCCATCTACTGCTGTACGCCCCTCCCTCGGCCAACGCAGGGGGTTCTGAAAGACAACGTTCACATTTTTTTTGCTCATTATCACAGAATCCCAGACTGGTTTGGGTGTGAAGGGACCTCAAAGCTCACCTCATCCCAACCCCCTGCCATGGCAGGGACACCTCCCACCAGCCCAGGTTGCTCCAAGCCCCATCCAACCTGGCCTGGAACACTGCCAGGGAGGGGGCAGCCACAGCTTCTCTGGGCACCCTGGGCCAGGGTCTCACCACCCTCACAGACAACAATTTCTGCCTCACATCTCAGCTCCATCTCCCCTCTGCCACTTTAAAGCCATCACCCCTCGTCCTGTCACTCCATGTCCTTGTCCAAAGTCCCTCCCCAGCTTTCCTGTCCCCCCCAGGCACTGGAAGGTGCTCTGAGGTCTCCCCAGAGCCTTCTCTTCTCCAGGCTGAACACCCCAACTCCCTCAGCCTGTCCCCACAGCAGAGCTGCTCCAGCCCTCACATCATCTCCGTGCCCTCCTCTGGACCCCTCCAACAGCTCCATGTCCTTCTGGTGCTGGGGGCCCCAGAGCTGGACACAGCACTGCAGGGGGGGTCTCACCAGAGCAGAGGAGAGGGAGAGCATCACCTCCCTCACCCTGCTGGCCATGCTGTGGATGATGCAGCCCAGGACACCGTTGGCCTTCTGGGCTGCAAGCGCACATTGCCGGCTCACGTTGAGTTTTCCATCCACAGACCCCCCCAGTCCTTCTCCTCAGAGCTGCTCTCCATCCATTCCCCCCAGCCTGTCCTTGTACCAAGCCAATTATGGGCAAAGCCAAGGTGAAACATAGCGTTGAGATATGAATGCCCAGTTCCTTTATTTTCTTTCAGAAATTCCCTTGGCTGTGCTAAGGAATCTCACAGGAAGAACTCTCCTGGGATGCTCTGGGGAGGACTGAATGGCTGGTGACAAGCCTTGCCAAGCACAAGGAACGGAGAGCTGGCCTGAGTCACACGCTGAAAATGTGGTTTAAGTCCAATGTTGACTTACCAAATTAAGTCTTACAATGTTATGACACCCACTGAACTCCTGCCAGTGATGTGGGAGGCCAGACAATGCTTTTCTGAGAGCCCAGAAGGAACCTGGCAGTTCTGTGTCTCTGACCTGACTCACTAACAGTCCCTGTATGTGTAACCTAGTGGCTAATTACTCCTATATAATTTTTTTTTTTACTGCTCCTGTAAGACATTCCAAAGTGGAATCTGAACCAATTCTCAAGGCACATTCAAATTATAATTGAAATGAAAGCTAATTTAAATAGGATGCAAGGCTACCCAGGACAGCAGTTACACATATAGTTACAGCTAATATAAATTAGTAACTAGCAATGACTAACAATTACTAACATTTACTAACAATTAAACAAGTAGTAATTAGTAAACCAGTAAGAATCTTCAGCTCTGGGCCTCTTGGTTTAGCAACATAACCCAGGCTTTTTTGAGTGGAGAACCTGTGTGTGAGGAAGTTGTTCCCCCTGTGGATGTATGTGGTTTGTAGTAGACTGGGGAACATTTTAAGTATAAAGTAAAATGCTAATATCAAGTGCAAAACAATGAAAAAAGAGAAAAATTCCTTTCAAATGAGAAAAGGCAGAGAAGGTGGATGTCTGTGAGAATATATTAGGATAGCTGGTTCTTAACTGAAGATTTATTTTCCTCTTCCAATTACCATACAACTCAAAGTAAACACTGAGAATTCAAAAATCAAGAATGGAGAACCCTGAGAGCGCCCTCTGAGCTCATGATCAATGGAGTCTTGGGAAAAAAACCAATTATTCATGATCATATTCTTCCCTGGAGACCTCCCCTGCAGTGCTGTGTTCAGCTCTGGGGCCCCCAGCACCAGAAGGACATGGAGCTGTTGGAGTGGGTCCAGAGGAGGCCCCAGAGATGATGTGAGGGCTGGAGCACCTCTGCTGTGGGGACAGGCTGGGGGAGTTGGGGTGTTCAGCCTGGAGAAGAGAAGGCTCTGGGGAGACCTTAGAGCACCTTCCAGTGCCTGGGGGGGACAGGAAAGCTGGGGAGGGACTTTGGACAAGGGCATGGAGTGATGGGACAAGGGGTGATGGCTTTAAACTGGCAGAGGGGAGATGGAGATGAGATGTGAGGCAGAAATTGTTGGCTGTGAGGGTGGTGAGACACTGGCCCAGGGTGCCCAGAGAAGCTGTGGCTGCCCCCTCCCTGGCAGTGTTCCAGGCCAGGTTGGATGGGGCTTGGAGCACCCTGGGCTGGTGGGAGGTGTCCCTGCCATAGCAGGGGGTTGGGATGAGCTGTGAGGTCCCTTCACACCCAAACCAGTCTGGGACTCTGTGATTATCTTTGGCTTTTGCAGACAGAAAGTCTCAGCCCTGTCAAAGTACCACTGCAGAATTCTTGTCATGGGTATAAGATTCTTATCTCCTCTCACCAAGAGGAGCTCCAGGTGGATTGGATGTCAAGATAATTAACCACTTTGGTGTGGCTCCCATAGGGAGCTCTGTTCAGAAGCACTTGAGGTTACTAATTCACTGAATGGTGAGTGCTAAAAAGACTTATTGATTCTAAGCTGATGGGTTTCCTTTTTCCTTTACTTCCTTTTAATGTGTAGAGAACACCTGGCAGATTGCAATCTTTGCAAACACTACTGAAGGGCATGGCCCTCTCACTATGAGAGGTTCTAAAGATGATCATCAGCCTTTAATTATTTTGAAATCCAATGAAAAACACCATCCAACCTTTATATTACTTCAGAGAATCACCTAGGTTGGAAAAGACCTTGAAGATCATCCAGTCCAACCATCAGCCCAACACTGACAGTGCTCAGCTACACCACATCCCTGAGCGCTGTGTCAACACTTCTTACTAAGTCCACAGCAAAACTGAAATAATGCACAAAAATGATACCAAAAGTAAAACTCTATTTTTCCTACACGTTGAAAACTCCCACATTTATTACTCTCTTTATTTGTTCCCCACTTCTCCTTTTAGAGTATTCCCTGCATTCCCCTGTTCATCACAGCAGGCTGAACCAGCACGAGGCTTCACAGCAACTACGCCTCTTTGGGATATCTTGTTTCCCTGAGAAAGGGCTTTTTTTCCTAAGCTGTACTTTAGAAATTCCAGCTAAAAAACACCTCTCATCATTCACCTCCTGCCTGTTTGAATCACAGAATCATCTAGGTTGGAGAAGACCTTGAAGATCAAGTCCAAGATATCATCTGTAAGCACCTTTGCACTTGCAGATGGGATATTTCCCCCTTCAAAAAAGCAGAAGACAAACAGAAAGCCCCAGAGGAACATAATCCTCCTTCTGGCCACCACCACCACTGCAAACCCACAAGTAAGGCAATCCCCTTCCCCATCACTGCCACCACCACTGGGAACCTCCCCAGATCACAGAATCCCAGACTGGTTTGGGTGTGAAGGGACCTCTCACCCCATCCCAACCCCTGCCATGGCAGGGACACCTCCCACCAGCCCAGGTTGCTCCAAGCCCCATCCCTGGGCCAGTGTCTCACCACCCTCACAGCCAACAATTTCTGCCTCACATCTCATCTCCATCTCCCCTCTGCCACTTTAAAGCCATCACCCCTCATCCTGTCACTCCATGCCCTTGTCCAAAGTCCCTCCCCAGCTTTCCTGTCCCCCCCAGGCACTGGAAGGTGCTCTAAGGTCTCCTCAGAGCCTTCTCCAGGCTGAACACCCCCAACTCCCTCAGCCTGTCCCCACAGCAGAGCTGCTCCAGCCCTCACATCATCTCTGTGCCCTCCCCTGGACCCACTCCAACAGCTCCATGTCCTTCTGGTGTTGGGGGCCCAGAACTGGACACAGCACTGCAGGGGGGGTCTCACCAGAGCAGAGGAGAGGGGGAGCATCACCTCCTTCGACCCTGCTGCCCACACTGCTTTTGATGCAGCCCATCACTTCCACCACCACTTTTTAGATGATACACTTAATAAATTTTTCAACTGAAGCAGAAGTCGGGGTCGGAGCAGCTCGGGTGGACGTTACGGAGGTCGCCTGTCTCCAGGCAGAGCGCTGGCTGGCACGCACGCTTTCTGCAGCTACCACAGTGGTAAGCTGCAAAACTGCATTCCACAGCGGTGCTACTCCAGCTCACAAGTAGCAGCAGTCAAACACAACGACCAAACTGAGCTGCATTTGCAGGCAGACAAGCGTTACCCTTGGAGCTGCCCAGATCTGCACAAGGAAACCTGCCTGAGGAACGGGCATCCAATGCAAACCCACTGAGCACTTCCTGCTGGGATAACCAATTTATTTTTGACAGGTACCACTGTGTTATATGTGCAAAAGACATGAGAAATGATCAGTGAAATGCAACCGTGACTCTCCACATGTTTGAACATCCATTGCATCTGCACTGTGTACTGCCAGATCCTTTCCATTTCAGAACAGTTTATAGATCCTGCCTCTGTTCACCTGCCTCCCCATCAAAGGCCACTCCTGTTAAACAAACTCCTCTTTCTATCGTGGAATTACAAAGCTGGGAACTACAAACTACATCACCAGAAGTTGTCTACCTTTTCCTAATTGTGCATTTGTATGTCACATCACAGAGTCACAGAATCACCTAGGTTGGAAAAGACCCTGAAGATCGAGTGCAACCATCAACCCAACACTGACAGTGCTCAACTACACCATAGCCCTGAGCCCCGTGTCAACACATCCACATGTACCAGAAAGGACTAGTAATCACTTGCTACAATGGGCTCACACATTTGTAAGCAATAAAAACTGAATTGAAACTTGGTTGGCAAGAACATTGTTTTGAAAGTGGAGGTTTTTAAGTTATCTGTTTCTCTTTCCTCCCCCTGCCCCCTCCCATATCTGTCTCATTTTACCGATATTCCTTGTAGTATCGTCACTGTAAACTACACAGGGTGTGAGCACCAAGTAAAGCAGCATACCCACCTTTCTTCTATACCAAAAGTGGGTAAGCAAGCCAAAAATTATCCAAGTCAGTGCCCAGAGCACTTTCCCTCTTCTCCCAGCAGAGGAACTGTGCTGAGCAGCCAAGTGCATTGAGCAGAAAGAAGCCCATGGGATCAGTGGAGCGAGGATAATACACAGAACCAGTACTGCAAGGAGGAAACTAAACCCCTCATCTGCCTCCAGCTCTCAGCAGAGCTGGCACAGAGTCACCCCAGATGTCCCAGCCTCGTCCCCGCCGGAGCACAGGGGCTGCGTGCCCTCTGCTGGAAAATGTGGAGTTGTAAAGGAGGGTTCTTCACGTCATCTGAGAACAGGAGCCCATGTGATGCTGGAGTCCACACAGGCAGCAACGTGACAGGGATGCAGAGTGCATTATTTAACACCGCGTGCCCTTTCGGCTTCTTTCCGAGGGACTGAACTCCCCAAACTGCTAATAGCTGTCAGGTAGTCTGAAAGGGAAATTAAATGAAGCAGAAATAGGAGAGATGTAATTTTGACAGCAAAATCTTATTAACAGCTACTTACAATATTGCTAGGTTTTAACTGGGGAGAGAAAAGGGTCTGCCTTCTGGTTTGGATTGGATTAGTGCCCAGGGTAATGACTTCCCAACGGAAGCCACAGATATTATCACTATAGAAACAACTAAACGGTTGTTTTCTTTGTTGATACATGCTATAAAGCCACCAGATTAAGGGTGGTTATAAATAACAAACAGTCCATTATTTACAGCAGGAAGAGCCTTCTAACTCAACCACAGCTCATAATAACCCATCGAAACGCTGAGGTCCTGAGGGTGAACAGCACCAACCAGAACCAACCACGACTAACCCACACCCTTCCAGAAGGAACAATCTGATTTGCAGTCCTGCTGCACGTGCAGAGCTACATGGATCTGTGTTCAAAGCTCTTTCTGCAAAACAAAACTGAAATAGCCCAGAAGGAAAGATTGGGAAAGGGTTTGAAGCTGGGTTTTGTTCTCCCCAAACAGGGTCCAACAAGCAAGGGTGTCCATACAGCAACGCCTCTCCTCCAAACAAAGGTGTCCACCTAACTTACCTGCATATAGATAATCACTATAGTAATATAGATATTTTAAAAATGACTATTTTTATAGAATCAAAAAAAAAAATAAAAAATGAAGGCACTTCAGAATTTCATGAAAAAGAACCATAGGAAAATACTTATTATTAATGTTTATTCTGGGTCTCAGGGCTCCAAAACACTGAAAAATACACCATGTAAGACTGAACTAGCTCGGGCTGGATTGAAAACCCATGTTGGGCTGAACCCCCATGATGGGGCCCCCAACACCAGAAGGACATGGAGGTGCTGGAGGGGTCCAGAGGGGGGCATGGAGATGATGTGAGGGCTGGAGCACCTCTGCTGTGGGGACAGGCTGAGGGAGTTGGGGTGTTCAGCCTGGAGAAGGCTCTGGGGAGACCTTAGAGCACCTTCCAGTGCCTGGGGGGGACAGGAAAGCTGGGGAGGGACTTTGGACAAGGGCATGGAGTGACAGGACGAGGGGTGATGGCTTTAAAGTGGCAGAGGGGAGATTGAGATGAGATGTGAGGCAGAAATTGTTGGCTGTGAGGGTGGTGAGACCCTGGCCCAGGGTGCCCAGAGAAGCTGTGGCTGCCCCCTCCCTGGCAGTGTTCCAGGCCAGGTTGGATGGGGCTGGGAGCACCCTGGGCTGGTGGGAGGTGTCCCTGCCATGGCAGGGGGTGGGATGGGATGAGCTGTGAGGTCCCTTCACACCCAAACCAGTCTGTGATTCTATGAAAACCAAATGTCCTTTTTAACTGTGTCAGAGTACCAGCTCATCTCTGCAGATGTGGTCAGCAGGAGTCTTTGGGTCTTCACTCAATAAATTACCCTTGAGGAAACACAAGTAGGTCACCCTCTTTCCGCAGAGGCTGCCCCGGCGCTGTGCAGAGCGGAAGGGTTACGATGCACGCTCTGCAGCCACATCTTCCCTTCCAGACACCAACAGAGTGTTTCCACAAGGCTGACGTTGCCGATGTTGCTCAGTTCCTAAGCAACCGTGTTCCCCAGCCGGTCCTCTGCAGAACTGCTCCCCCGCCCTGGAGCCTCCAGGAGACTTTGTGGCTGCTGAGTCCCACCTGAGAACTTTGCCGTGTTATGTACAGGACTGCAACTTTTCTGAAGAGTGATCCAGAACAGCCACCTTCAAATTCATTTCCATTGCTGGATGTTCACAGAACCCCAGACTGGTTTGGGTGTGAAGGGACCTCACAGCTCATCCTGTCCCAGCCCCTGCCATGGCAGGGACACCTCCCACCAGCCCAGGTAGCTCCAAGCCCCATCCAACCTGGCCTGGAACACTGCCAGGGAGGGGGCAGCCACAGCTTCTCTGGGCAGGGTGAGGCCAGGGTCTCACCACTCTCATCAGGCTCAGCTTTACCAGCAGTACTGGTCAGCGGGCTGGTGAAGGCAGAAGCGTCCTACTGAGCCCTGGTGGGAAGAGGACACTCCAAGCTCTCCTGACCTCACCGACTGACGGGTTTCCCTTGGCTGCCATTTAGGGAGCAGTCCGGTCCAAAGCCAAAACTAAGATACATTTTTAAAAATTAAAACTAATCATCAATTCTCAGAAAATTAACACACAAGACTTGCAAAAGTTAAAAAAAAAAATAGGTAAGAAACCTCTCTTAGAAGGCCCCTCTTGCATTCTCAGTTCAGCAGAGACAATCCAGTCTGTAGTAGTACTTTAAATATCTCTGATTTTTTGTCTATTTAAAACACTTTGTTACTTAAAAAAACCCAGGAAATGGTTAAAAAGGCTGAGAAATAAGTCTGTAGAGCTTGAGTCAGAATGATACTGATGAGCCAGAAGTATTACTTCAGAGTACAGGAACAGAAGTGCTCCTTTGATTGCCTTATTGTTTCGTGAAATCCCTCGGATCTCTCCATTTCTGTCCTTGATTTCCATCTTTTTTCTTGGCTTCACTTTCAGACAATCTTTAGCCACTTAATTTCATCTTTCTTTGATTTGGGTTCTGACTGTGCTGAACAAGAAATGTCAATGCCTCCTTCCCTCTCCTCCCTTTGGCTCAGGCCCAGGTGTAGCTCCACAGCTGTGCCACACATCCCTCCGATGAACATCACCCATTTACAGAAGCACACCTCTGAGAAGGGTTCCTTCCCTCCCACCTACTGCTGCAACTTCTTACCACGGTGAGTCACAGCTGGTTTCTGTACAAAACAGTCAAACTTGCTGCTGCTGCTGCTAAAATTCCTTCTACAGATTTCTGAATCACAGAATCACAGAGCAACCTTGGTTGGAAGAGACCTCTGAGCTCCCCCAGTCCAACCATTCCCCCAGCACTGCCCAGTGCCCACTGCCCCGTGTCCCTCAGCACCACATCCCCACGGCTCTGACATCCCTCCAGGGATGGGCACTGCCCCCTGCCCTGGGCAGCCTGGGCCAGTGCTGGGGAACCCTTTGGGGGAAGGAATTGTTCCCCACATCCAATCTAACCCTCCCCTGGCACAGCTTGAGGCCGTTCCCTCTTGTCCCAGAGCTCCAGACCCTGCCCCAGCCCCGCTGCCCTTCTCTGGACACACTCCAGCCCCTCAGTGTCCTTCTGGGAGTGAGGGGCCCAAACTGAACCCCGTATTCGAGGGGCGGCCTCACCAGAGCTGAGTGCAGGGGACAATCACCTCCCTGCTCCTGCTGGCCACACCATGGCTGACACAGGCAGCCAGGATGCTGGTGGCCCTCTTGGCCCCCTGGGCACACTGCTGGCTCATCTTCAGCCGCTGTCACCCAGCACCCCCAGGTCCTTTTCCACCGGGCTCTTCCCAGCCACTCTGCCCCCAGCCTGGAGCGTCCCATGGGGCTGGGGTGACCCAAGGGCAGGATCCAACACTTGGCCTTATTGCACCTCACCCCACTGGCCTCAGCCCATGGGTCCAGCCTGCCCAGGTCCCTCTGCAGAGCCTCCCTACCCTCAGGGAGATCCATGGTAACGCCAGGGACTGTTCTGACCGTCCTACAGTCCAAACCATGCACCAACCTCCACTGTTCCATTTACCTCAAGGCAGAGAGTCTGAATAGCCTCCTTTTCCATTTATATAACCTCCCACTCCTCTGATTCACATCATGTCTTAAAATCAACTTATTCTGTACTGCCTAGTAAGAATCATCTGCCTCAAGAGCTCCTACTGAAGCCAACCAGGGTGGCAGATTCCCAGACCCCAGCCCCAGAGCGGGGCACAGCCCGTCCAGCCTGGCCCACCGCAGACACACGCTGGGGACCTCGGAGGGCAACACCCACATTGGAGTTGGAGTTACTGTTCAGCTATGTCTTTGTATGAAGAAATGCAGACTGGATGTATATGTACTTAAGGGGATAATAACCTACTGATAGTTCGGATTAAACATTCCAGAAGTTTATTACCCACATAGTTAAAAATAAAAGGACAATATTTCAGTTTGAATTTTCCTATCTTCACTTTCTAAACACTGAATGGTATTAAGCCCCAATTTTCTAAATTAAACAGTAATACTATAATGACTCTTACTCATGAAGATAATTACTAATTATAATCCAATCATCAGATGAACTTCTCTTTGAATAAGTAAAAGGTTGGGCTTAATCTTTTGCCATAAAATAGGGTTTTATAGCTATAATTGTCTATTATTTCTTGAGATGAGACTACCATACAGTCATCTAACAATCTTATTTCTCATACAGTTTCTTGAAGGCTTTTTAGTTAAAGAGTTTTCAGTGCATATATTTACAAATGATTTTTTCTCTTAAATAAATACTTCCTTTAAAGATACCACCTGGGTAAAGTTCCTTTCCAAGCCCACCATTCATGCTAACCAGTTTACCTTTCTGGGGAGGGAAAGCATTGCAATCTTTAAGTCTTTCTAAGCTGGAAAAGAGGAAAATATAAGAAAAGTAGGACTGATGTGAAGAGGGGAAGAAAACACATGTGTTAAGGTCTTGAGAAGGACTGTGCTGCTTTGTGTGCTTTAAACAACACTGAATACATTGACAACCATCAATAAATTTAGTATAGTTTACCTATTTATATGTTTCTGCTATCTGAAAGCCTTTAAAAGTCCTACTGTGCAGTTCTACCACCAAAACTCTGACTTTCTGGATAAATGAGCAGAGAGGTGGTTGTTTCAGCATGACAAAGAAAGGTGAGTTACCCAAGAGGAATGCTCCTTCATCTGATGCTGGTTGCTATGAGGACCATTCGCATGGCCACGCCAAAAACAGTTCTGACAGAGCTGGTAGTTGTGGCACTGCTGGCATCGGTACCGGAAGCCCATCATGCTCTCACACCGGCAATACGAACATTCCACGGGATGGAAGACTTGGTGGAGATGGGGAAAGACAGAGGGGGAAAAAAATAAAGAAAAAAGAAGTGATAAGCAAACTTTAGGAAAACCTCAACCATCAAGTTTCAGTGGAGCTTCCAAAACTCACCCCCTGGTTCTTAACCACTAAAGCAACTTGGTATTCTGGGCAGGTCATGGATTTTGAGTGCAGAGCAGGTAGTTTTGATAAGATTCACCACAAATTTAAGTTGATAGTAACATAGCAGTTCCACCTGACAAGTTCAGTATTTCTTCTTCAGAGTTTTCCCTCCTTGAATCACCTAGCCTGGAAAAGACCTTGAAGATCATTGAGTCCATCCATCAACCCAACACTGACAGTGCTCAGCTACACCACATCCCTGAGCACTGTGTGAACACAACTCTTAATATCTAATATCCAGTCCAAACCTCCCCTGGTGCAACCTGAGGCCATTACTCCTTGTCCTAGTGCTTGTTCCTTGGTTAAAAAGACTCATCCCCACCTCAGTCCCCCCTCCTGTCAGAGAGTTGTAGAGAGCAATGAGGTCTCCCCTCAGCCTCCTCTTCTCTGGACAAAACATCCCCAGTTCCCTGAGCTGCTCCTCATAAGACCTGTGCTCCTTGGATACACTCAGGCCCAGAAGTCTCCATGAGAGTCCACCATGAACACGTGAGCAGTCAGGGAAAGCAGAAAGGCTTTATTCCCAGAGGGTGATCTCTGCCCAAGGAGGTCACTTTGCCCTGCAGTCAGCTGAGAGGTTTTCACAGCAGAGGCAAATTCAGAGCACCGTGATGGGCTTCTGCTCTGAACCACCCCTCACTGAGGAACTTCCCTTGCTCTGCCCCGACTGTGAACCGCCTCTGTACCTCTATAGCTCAAACCAAAGAAATCCCCAACATACCTCTGAATCTTAACATCTCGAGAGCTGGAAAATTAAATAAGGTGTGACATGAGGCACCATCAGAAGCAGGCTCAAAATAAATAAATGCTTCTTCCCTGTGCTTCTACCCATGAACAATCACAGCTCCATTTAAGAGATAAGACCTCAGAAGAAACAAAAAAGGAATGTGAGAATGGGGTAAAGGAGATATGATGTCAAATGGATCTCAAAAGGTGAGGCAGAGGGATTAGAATGGAAGGATGAAGGTGGATTATAGGAGCAAATGGTTTAGGACTGCTGTGGGTCTGGAGTGTAAATAATTACAGATAGGAATAACTAACTGTGCTGTGGAGAAGACCACAGGAAAGAACTCACTGACTCACTGGTCTCACTGGTCAGTCAGCTGAAATTCTTAGATACGTTTATAAACTACTGAAAGATGCAAGAGAAATAATTGGAAAGAGTCTGAAGTTTTGATCCATGATAAAAATTAAGACTAGGCTGTTCTAACTCAGCCTTGGTGCAATACTACCCAGGGCAATGAAGTGTCTGTAGAGATACAGCTTCCACAGGAGGGTCTGGCCAGTAAAACACCACAGAGGTGCCTGCTACCTCGAGAGCGGGTGTGTATGCCACAGCTGTTGAAAACATCTGGGTAACAATTAAAGCAAAGACAATTTGAACATTGACCTGGTCAGGAATGCCATGGATAATTAAGCCAAGATGATCAAGAGGAAGATGCTTTATTACAGCACCTAGCAACACTGCATAAAGAAAAGGACGTGACCGTGGCAGGTAATTTCGACACAGAAACACCCAGTGGGAAGGGACTGTAGAGAAACTGGTGAGTTTGGGTTTTCAATAGAAAAGATAGAGAAAGGAATGAAAGACAGACATCTAGATTTGTATCAAACAGTAGAAAAGGACTGGTTGAAAAAGAAGACGACAAGTGACCTGAAGTCAACATGAAAACAGAGCAGTTTTGTGACTTTTGGAAGCTGAAGTCGTGAGAACGTGACTTGCAAGCAGCACATTTCAGTCAAGTCATGAGAAGTGGTAGGTGAGCTACAGGAAGAAACAATTCAACAGGAAAACCAGTTAGAAGGCCTCTCAGTTCCTTAAATGTCGCTAAAGAAACAAGAACAAACGATCTCAGCGCAGGGGAGAGAGCAGAGTGCAGCAAAAGACCAACGTGGCTAAAATTAAGAGCTCCTCAACAACCCAAAACTCAAAAGGAAGCCTACAGAAGCAAAACCTGAGACAAATTATTAATGAGGGTTAAACATATTACTCAAATATTCAAAGTCAGAACAGAACAAGAGAAAACTAGCAGGAGATGTAAGAGGGACACTACAAGAATTGTAATTATGATCCTTACAAGGGTATGAATTGTACATACCTAACTACTGACCTCTCATGTTACTATAACTTGTAGAACACACACTGGAACAAACCATAAAGCAAAGTCCTGTCAGCACCTGGAGAACAACAGAGAAATGAGCCATGGAGAACATGTGCCAAATCATCCTCACGTCCTTCCACCACAGAGTAAAGCACCTTGGGAACAGGGAGCAGGCACCAAATGGCAGCAGTTTTTCATTTGGCTTCAGTAATTCCTACAAAATTGGTCTCCTGTGATGTTCTCCTGACAGGGGAAGATACAGAGTGGATTCACTTGCACGTGAGTCTCACTGGAAAAATACCTGAGAGCAGTTAATTATCAAAGTGGAAAGATCTAATGAGCAAAGGGCTTTAATTCCAGGACAAACACTGGCCAATATTTTTTATAAATACATTGAATGATCATCAAAAATGCCTGATTTGGGGCACCCATCAGCGATAGGACAAGGGGTGATGGCTTTAAAGTGGCAGAGGGGAGATGGAGATGAGATGTGAGGCAGAAATTGTTGGCTGTGAGGGTGGTGAGACCCTGGCCCAGGGTGCCCAGAGAAGCTGTGGCTGCCCCCTCCCTGGCAGTGTTCCAGGCCAGGTTGGATGGGGCTTGGAGCACCCTGGGCTGGTGGGAGGTGTCCCTGCCATGGCAGGGGGTGGGACAGGGTGAGCTGTGAGGTCCCTTCACACCCAAACCGTTCTGTGATCACATTTCAAGGAAGGTGTGGGTTAATTATACATGCAGGAGAAAGCCACGTAATTAATTGTCTGAGCAGTATCGAGTAGACACCTTGGCTAGGAGCAGGCTGTGAGAAGGGATGGTCAAACATGCAAGGGGTACTTACAAAACCAGCAACACATTCGCCACGGCCAGGGGCCAAACCCAGGTACTTAAGGGTTTAAACTGCAATAAAAAAAATTCATGCTAGAACATTAGGGAAAAACCTTTCTCACCCTAAGAATATTTCACAGTGATCTCAGCCCAGCTTCAAGTCCAAGGAGGTGCTGAAAGTTTTTGACAGAGGATTTTAAGAAGCAGCGAGGCAAATCTTTCCAGGATCCCAGACTGGTTTGGGTGTGAAGGGACCTCACAGCTCATCTCATCCCAACCCCTGCCATGGCAGGGACACCTCCCACCAGCCCAGGGTGCTCCCAGACCCATCCAACCTGGCCTGGAACACTGCCAGGGAGGGGGCAGCCACAGCTTCTCTGGGCACCCTGGGCCAGGGTCTCACCACCTCACAGCCAACAATTTCTGCCTCACATCTCATCTCAATCTCCCCTCTGCCAGTTTAAAGCCATCACCCCTTGTCCTGTCACTCCATGCCCTTGTAAAAAGTCCCTCCCCAGATTTCTTGTAGCCCCTCCAGGCACTGGAAGGTGCTCTAAGGTCTCCCCAGAGCCTTCTCTTCTCCAGGCTGAACACCCCAACTCCCTCAGCCTGTCCCCACAGCAGAGGTGCTCCAGCCCTCGCATCATCTCCTGGACATCCTCTGGACCCACTCCAACAGCTCCATGTCCTTCTGGTGCTGGGGGCCCCAGAACTGGACACAGCACTGCAGGGGGGAGATCACAAGAGCAGAGGAGAGGTGGAGCATCACCTCCCTTGCTCTGCTGCCCAGGTTTGTTTTGATGGTCCTATGGAAGGTGCAAGGAGGGCAGATGGAGAGACTGGACCATGAACCCAATGCTCATGTCTGGCTTCTCCTCCATTTTCTGACTCCAGATCATATACCTGTAAGCAGCAAGTTTTTGCTTTCCCTTCTTTTTTGCAACTGATACAGTCATAGAATCACAGAACAGCCTTGGTTGGAAGAGATCTCTAAGCTCTCCCGGTCCAACCACTAACCCAGCTCTGCGACGTCACCACTGCCCCATGTCCCTCAGCACCACACCTACAGTCAGTGACTGTCACCGCATTTGAGTTCCCTGCCAAGTGTCCTGCCCCCGTGGGACACCTCCCTGTCCCACCTGACCCACCCCAGCACCACTAACTCCACGTAGGCTCCTGCACTGCAGAGTATCCTCAAAACAAATATTGTCACAAAACTACCCTCACCCATCCAAGCTTGGAAATTCTTCCAAATGAAAACTGGAAGGATGTGATGTGTCCTTTCTCCTCTTCTTCTTTTCCCCTCCTCTATCACATAGACACTTTTCATTTGCTTTCTTCTACAAACCCCTACTTCATTCAAAGATCTTGTGCCATCTTGTGATTTCACAGAACCACCTAGGTTGGAAAAGACCTTGAAGATCATCAAGTCCAACCATCAGCCCAACACTGACAGTGCTCAGCTACACCACATCCCTGAGCGCTGTGTCAACATGTTTGCCTCAGACTCCTCATATCCATTCCTTCTTTGTTAGTATTTTCTTTGGCCTGTTCCCCTTGCTCTCCAACATCAAAATATAAAAATTCAGGTTTCCAAAGACCAAAAAAAAACCCCGACCATATTTTCTTCTCTTTGGTCTCTAAGCTTACTGACTGCACACTCGCTGTCTGGTGTCCCCCTCCTTCAGTTCTGACCTTCAGAAATCCCTCTGCCTCTCCCATTCCCACAGAATCCATTCTGGACAAAATCCCTTATTACTATTTCCCACCCAAACGTAGGTATCGTTATTCCACCAAATTTTTGAGTTGCAAACCCCAAATCCAATATTCCTCCTTATCTTGAAATCTCCATACACTTCCCTGGCTCTGTGTATTGATATTTTATCTTAGATTTTAACTGCTGCTGCCAAAACCCCAGCCTTTGCTCTGTCTGAACAATGCCCTTCCCACGGAAGCATATGATTATTAAATGACAAATTGCTAAAATGAAATGATGAAGAAGAGTTTTGGAGGAAAATTGGAATCCACGTGTTGTTTCAAAGTTCACTAATTTTAAAGGTACAGGAGAGAGGTACCTTTACCAGGTTGGATGGGGCTTGGAGCAACCTGGGCTGGTGGGAGGTGTCCCTGCCATGGCAGGGGTTGGGACGGGATGAGCTGTGAGGTCCCTTCACACCCAAACCATTCCATGATTCTAGGTAAGAGAAATGCAGGACTGAAAGACCAGAGACTGGGAACTGAGAAGCATATCCACATTGTATGCTTACACAGGACAGAGCATTTCCACAGGAAGAATGGTATCAATAACAAAATGCAGATGGAAATGAGTAGGGGAAAAGAAGAGAACCTTTATTAAATTGTGTAAAAGTACCCCCAAACTAGCAGTTAAAGGGAAATGAAAATATGACAGCTGCAAAACACAAGAAAACAAACCAAATAGGAGATGATAAAAGCAGAAAGCTAATGTTTCAGGGAAGACCTGTTAGCTAGGAGACAAAACTGCAATCAGCTGCTTAACTGCGCAATCCACACCACAAAAAGCCAAACACTCCAACTGCTGCATCCCTTCTAAAGCTGTGATTCCACCACAGAAACCACGTCTAGGATATAATGTATATGCCAAGCTCCAGATTTCAGCTCTGACTTGCAGTTTTTCCATGGAAACTATTCAAATGAGTGGAAAAATAACTCTTATAGGAGACTGGCAGTGACAAGGACAGTGGGACAGAGTGCACCCACAGCAAGTTCACGGATGGCACCAAGCTGTGTGGTGTGGTGACGCGCTGGAGGGAAGGGATGGCATCCAGAGGGACCCTGACAGGCTGGAGAGGTGGGCCCATGCCAACCTCATGAGGTTCAACAAGGCCAAGGGCAAGGTCCTGCACCTGGGTCAGGGCAATCCCAAGCACAAGGACAGGCTGGGGGGGAAGGGATGGAGAGCAGCTCTGAGGAGAAGGACTTGGGGGTGTCTATGGATGGAAAACTCAACATGAGCCAGCAATGTGTGCTTGCAGCCCAGAAGGCCAACGGTGTCCTGGGCTGCATCACCCACAGCATGGCCAGCAGGGTGAGGGAGGTGATGCTCTCCCTCTCCTCTGCTCTTGTGAGACCCCCCCTGCAGTGCTGTGTCCAGTTCTGGGGCCCCCAACACCAGAAGAACATGGAGCTGTTGGAGTGGGCCCAGAGGAGGGCACGGAGATGATGTGAGGGCTGGAGCAGCTCTGGTGTGGGGACAGGCTGAGGGAGTTGGGGGTGTTCAGCCTGGAGAAGAGAAGGCTCTGGGGAGACCTTAAAGCACCTTCCAGTGCCTGGGGGGGACAGGAAAGCTGGGGAGGGACTTTGGACAAGGGCCTGGAGTGACAGGATGAGGGGTGATGGCTTTAAAGTGGCAGAGGGGAGATGGAGATGAGATGTGAGGCAGAAATTGTTGGCTGTGAGGGTGGTGAGACCCTGGCCCAGGGTGCCCAGAGAAGCTGTGGCTGCCCCCTCCCTGGCAGTGTCCCAGGCCAGGTTGGATGGGGCTGGGAGCAACCTGGGCTGGTGGGAGGTGTCCCTGTGATCTGTGACACCGCAGTGTAACCACAGGCAGTGTGCCTACAGGCATTAATATAAGCTTAAGATAACAGTCATGGCAAGTTTAAAAGCCAAGTATCTTCTTTTCTGTATTTTCCCTTTGTTATAAATGGGAGAGGAAAGAAACCACAGCCTGAAGACTTCTTCCACGTGTATTTAGAAAGGGTCCTGTTTCTACAAAAGCAGAACTAACCTGATTAGAACGCCCGCACAAAAGCATACTCTCATCATGCTGCACATTAGCATGCAAATGAAGATGCTGGCTCTCTAAAATAACATGCTGGTCTATTTGTATAGATCAGTCCTAGCAATCTGTGGAGTTTATTTGATGCCTTAAAAAGAGATGTTTTTTGCTACCTGTAAATGTTATTTCTCCAATAAAGCAAGCTCAGTTCAGAGCTCAGTTGCCTTTTGCTTCTCTCGGTGTTGAAATGACAGCCAAGGCAATGGCAGGATTCCCAGTTTGGTCCCACCAGTGCTGAACAGAGGGCAGTGAACATCTCCCTTGACCTGCTAGCTGTGCTCTGCCTAAAGCAGCCCAGGACACTGCTGGCCTTTTCTCCTTCAAGATGGCACTGCTGGCTGACCTTCAACGTGGTGTCCACCAGGGGCCTCTCTGCCAAATTGCTTTCCAGCCATTCAGCCCCCCACTGGTGCATGGGGTTATTCCTTCCCAGATGCTGGACTCTGTACTTCCCAGGGTTGAGCTTCATGAGGCTCATGAGGAAAGAGACAGGCAATATTATTTTTAAGACCTCTCACTCTCATGAATCTGCACTCGGAGAACCATCTCACACACGTCAGAACACCCAGCTTACAGCCAGGATTGTGTCTGGGACCTTACTGCCTCAGACTTCAGCTCTGAGATGGCCACAGGGGGATGCCAGTTCCCACCCTCCTGTCCAGTGCTGAAGGTCCCACCATGGCAGTCCTGGAACAAAGCCCTGGAACACCAAGGGGGGTTGGACTAGATGATCCTCAGAGGTCCCTTCCAACCCCTACCACCCTCTGATTCTGTGGAGCCTCCCTGAACTTCTTCTACAGTAGAGACAGAACCCACAAACATTAGAAGTTATCCTGGCGAGTTACCTGAATGCTGAAGCTACGTGTAACAAGGCTCCTCTGTGTCACATCCAATTAAATCTGGAGCCTGGCTGGCAGAACAGACAAACAGGGAGAATCTCTGGCTGCTTGGAAGAAAGAGTCAGAAAAAGGAACACTTATGCAACTGGTCCCAAGGAAGATGGTGAGCCCAGGACCTACATATTCTGGAGCAGCCATATCCCACCACGAGGGCAACGGAAGCTGGCTGATAACAGAGGAATGCCTGCACTGATGGATAAGGATGTGTTACTCTGGGCATCTAGTCATTTCCTCCAGGAGCCTTCAAGCAGAAAGAGATCAGACTGTGGATTATCTCCAGGTCTTTCCACCATTTCACTTCTGTCCAGACTTGATGGCTAACCATTTTACCCTTGCCTAAGAAGCTCTGTGCAATTCCATCTTGACTTGTAAATCATACCAACATTTTTACTGCCTCTTTCCTTACTGTATTTATTCCACCTCGAGTGCTTTCCTTGAAGTAACAGTTTAGATAAGAGGTAGGGGAAGAAAAAGAAAGCAAAAAGTCACTGTCACCCTTCTATTAGTGCAGCCTCTCACACAAGGACAGGAAAGACATTGCAGTACTGCAGTTTACCCAATATTTTCACTAGCTCAACCTCCCTACCTTTAAGTTTTCTCATAAGATTTCACCCACGAAATTGCTCCCCTCATAATTCTTTTAAAAATCACTTTTCTTAGGAAGACACAGTTGTCAGGAAGCATCTGTAAATATATGGAGCAACTGGAAAATTCACCTTCTGTTGCAACAGAGAAAAGGCCCACTGAGCATCACGACTCCAACCTGCTGAACAAATGCAGATGAAATTCACAACCAGCTGCGCTTTGCAAGAGGATCAAGAGGAGACCAAGAAACAAATGCCAGAAAAGAGCATATCAAAAATCACAGCAGTACTTAAGCGTGTCACAGGCAGAAATGTCAAGAAGCAGAGAATGGAATATAAACCAGGAAAGCTTAGCTAGAGACAGGCTGTGCCTCGAAACAAACCCAGGAGCTGGAGTTCACCTCCCTGTGTCTGAGGAGGAGTCTGTACACCTTGAAATGACTATCAATGCACTAAGAAGAGGTAACAGCTAGCAGAGCAGGGCAGGGTGTTTTGAAGGATGACAATATGATTTTACTCTGTGGGGAAGGAAATAAAAGCTGTTTCTCACTGTTAATCTTCAGCTTTCCATCCCTCATTGCTCCTTAACTACTTTCCATAGGCAGTAACCCCAGGGAATTTTAGCTAAGAACAGGTCTGGAAGTGAGAGGAGCTCAGCTCCTACCCCCCATAGTGAGCACTGAAGTGACTCACGTGCTCAAATGCTGCCCAAGACAGGTATTGGAATGGGTACCAAAATCTTGGGGAGTTAGCACTCAAAAGCCTGTGTTAAAGCACAATTCAAGTGAAGTTTTTTGAAAGCTTCAGAATAAACCTGAACATTTATAGTTTTTCTGCTCCTTGTTTGTTCATCTTCCACCACCAGTGATGCTAACTCCAAAACTAACCTTGGTTTCCATTGGTGCTGATGATTTCATAAGTCTTCATCCCAGAAGTGTTTTCTCTCTAACAAAAGTCTGCCCTGAAATGCTCTGGCACTCAGACCATTACAGGAGGAGCAATGAAGGCACTAAGTGCTTCCTCACACGAGAAAGGACAGCGTATTTACATGTCCTGAACAGAAACCCTGCCTGGACCAGATGTTTCCAACAAGAAAATATTCCATTTACCATTTTCCACATGGGCAAGTCTGTGGAGGAGAGGCAGCCACACAAGGCACTGAGGAGGGGGGTCAGCCATCAACGTGTCTAAAAACATGTTTAGCGTGATCTTTTTCTGCAAAGAAAAAAGAAACGTAACTTCATTAGAAGAAAAAAAATCAATTTTATATACAAAAAACCCACTTCAGCCTTCACAATCTCTCTGTGACTCAACTTCTGTCTACCAGGAGTATTTCATACTTTATAAAGAGATGAAAATCCCAATTCCTTTGCTCAGGGAGTTTCAATCTTTATGAGGCAGAGTAACACCACAAAGAAGGTATTAGTACAGACACAATAGAATCATACAGAAATAAATGATAAGCAGATGAAAACACACACAAAAATAAAGAGTAATTACAACTAATCTCCATACATGATCCATACAGTAATTTTTGATGTATTTTTTAAGGCAAAATAATGAAAAAAGAGGCAAGGGAAGAACAAAGCGAAGATTTTAAACTGTCAATAAAAAAAAAGAAATGAAATAATTAGGAGAAGGGAGTCAGACGTGGTAGGAGTAATATTTTCTAAGGGTTTCAAATTCAAGTGAGCAAGACAAAACTGCTGCAAATACAGACAGATGGAGATAACGGGTGAGAAAAATAGCTAAGATATTAAGGATGCAAGGAAAGACTAGGTTGGCTTTTGCATACAATAAAGTAGATGCTTCAAAACTTCCTGTCAGCAGAAGACCAGCTGCTCAGCTGGCTCTTCGGTCTCACCCTGGCATACAGCAGTGTTACTCCAAAGAGCATCCACCACAGGGAGGGAAGGCACAGCTAGAAGAAAAGCCAGTCTGGGACCAGTTCTGGGACTCCCAGCACCAGAAGGACATGGAGCTGTTGGAGGGGTCCAGAGGAGGCCCCAGAGATGATGCAAGGGCTGGAGCACCTCTGCTGTGGGGACAGGCTGAGGGAGTTGGGGTGTTCAGCCTGGAGAAGAGAAGGCTCCAGGGTGACCTCAGAGCACCTTCCAGTGCCTGGGGGGGACAGGAAAGCTGGGGAGGGACTTTGGACAAGGTCATGGAGTGACAGGACGAGGGGTGATGGCTTTAAACTGGAAGAGAGGAGATGGAGATGAGATGTGAGGCAGAAATTGTTGGCTGTGAGGGTGGTGAGACACTGGCCCAGGGTGCCCAGAGAAGCTGTGGCTGCCCCCTCCCTGGCAGTGTTCCAGGCCAGGTTGGATGGGGCTTAGAGCAACCTGGGCTGGTGGGAGGTGTCCCTGCCATGGCAGGGGGTGGGACGGGATGAGCTGTGAGGTCCCTTCACACCCAAACCACTCTCCGATTCGATGACTAGACAGTGATATATGATACACACGTCAGCAGAAGAACCTAAACCCTGCAGGAGAGCTTCTTTCTGCCACAGACAAGGATGTTCCTCAAAGAAAAACCTGGTTCCCTTTGAGCACGGAGAACCTTATGAGTTGTCATAGCCTGTGTATGGAGTGATGCAACTTCCACGGAGCTCACAAGAGGGCAGCAATGCCACAGGCTTGCGGTTTTGGTGCTTTTTTTCACTGATACAGGCAGGATATTTTGCAGCCAATCGACTAAAAGAATCAGCAGCACCAGCAGCACTACACCTTGTGTGCTGGGCACAGGCACTCTCAGTAACGGCTGAGTTGACAGGAAAGCAAACGGCAGTCTCCTCCTCCTGGAAATGCAACCTGGGCTGGTGGGAGGTGTCCCTGCCATGGCAGGGGGTGGGATGGGATGAGCTGTGAGGTCCCTTCACACCCAAACCAGTCTGTAGTTCTACGAAAATCAGTAAATGTGAAGGCACCACCAGTCATGAGGGGCAAATGCTCCCCAGGAGAACAAACCCATTTCTACATGCTTTTTGTAACCACCTGCTTACTCTCCAACTGTCCTGCACCTTGTGCTTAGACTACAACTCCATCAGAGTATATTTACACCATCCTTTGTACACACCACCATCCTGTCCTTAATAAACACATCCCTATTACTCACTTTACCCAGGCTGCATGTCCTCACCACCCTTCTGACACTGTTAAGCTTGTGCAGCCAGCTCAGCTATCAGCCCCACCATCCAGGAAGCCTCAGGCAGCCAGTGCTTTAGCCAAGCTTCTATGAGTAATGTATGCACAAACCAACACCTACCTAGGCCTGCTCGTATGGTTCGTGCTGCTGTTCCAACAGACTCATGTGTACTCTGACTCCACACAAGCCAAGCTCCTGGCTCCCAAGTCTCTGAAGTGAACTTTTCAGCTCAGCAGCAACACTGCAATTAAACTGCTCCGTAAATGGGACAGAAAGTGGTCACACCTCTGCAGTGACAGGCTGTGCCATCACCACAGAAAGACTGGGACTTAGGCAGGGAATGTTGTGCTGATACAACATCTCTGTGATGAACAGATGGGCTGCAGCCAAGGGAACAGAAGTCTTAAGTATGATATAGTATCTCACATCTGTGGAAGCCCTCACTTGACCTAGAAGAGTAAATTATTACTGCAAGCTTGTTATACATCTGGAAGCCATCACAAAGAACACAGCTCTGGCCAAAAGCATCCCAACAAACTCCATAAGTTTGAAATATTCCACCTGTGACCCAAGAAATGAAATGGAGTTGTGGAGTGTGCACAACCACAGACACTTCTTTGCTTACCTCCCCTTCCACCACTCAGTCAGAATCACACCAGCCAGTCCAACCCCCCTGCTAGAGCAGGATCCTGGGCAGCAGTAAATCATTATCCTGTTGTGGGTCCCAGAACCAGGACCTCCACGGACAGCTGGCCAGGAAGGACTGGTCTCTTGGTAGTTTAAGTAACACCAGGGAGTGTTCCTGGCACTACAACTCAACCATGCATGCTTTTATGTTATTAAACCTGTGCTGGGCTTAACCACTCACCCTCCCAAACCATTCCAACATCCACATCAGGTGTTAATATCAGCTAGGAATCATTTTTAATAAACAGTTTCCATGTAACCACCCTGCTTGGGGGAATAAGGGAGTTCAATAGGAGGGGTGTGGTTAGGCTGTTCCAGTCAGCACTGGGAGGACAGAAGAGCTCAAGGCACAGCTCAGTTCACTGGTGGAGATGTTGCTTACATGTCTGTCATGTAAATGCCAGAGTCTGAAACCCCACAGCTTTACCAATGCCATCTGGAGAGAATTACAGCAAAAGGATAGGCTGTAACAGGAGAATATTACAGAAGTACCTCTGGGATGCATAAGAAAATAAAACTAAATCCAAAACAGGTTCTTCATCTACTTCCCAGGACCTGTTTGTTTCAATACTAACAAATAAATGAAAGAACTGTCTTGTGGGACAGTGTATTATCTGGATTAATTAAAACAACATTACCACTCACTACACACCTGGCCTTAGAGGTCTCTTCCAACCAAGGCCATTCTATGATTCTTACACTAGGGGGTTTGTTTTGCTGAATAAAATTAGAGCAAAGGAATTTCTGCAAGTGAATCACTATGAAGAATTAGCTTTCTTGTTCATGGGAGCCAAAGCCAGAGTACTAAGAGATGCTGGAGGCAAAGCCACGTGCAAATCATAGGATCACAGAACCATTCAGGTGGGAAAAGCCCTCTGAGCTCCCCCAGTCCAACCATTCCCCCAGCACTGCCCAGTGCCCACTGCCCCGTGTCCCTCAGCACCACATCTCCACGGCTCTGACATCCCTCCAGGGATGGGGACTGCCCCCTGCCCTGGCCAGCCTGGGCCAGTGCTGGGGAACCCTTTGGGGGAAGGAATTGTTCCCCACATCCAATCTAACCCTGCCCTGGCACAGCTTGAGGCCATCACCCCTCTTGTCCCAGAGCTCCAGACCCTGCCCCAGCCCCACTGCCCTTCTCTGGACACGCTCCAGCCCCTCAGTGTCCTTCTGGGAGTGAGGGGCCCAAACTGAACCCCGTATTCGAGGGGCGGCCTCACCAGAGCTGAGTACAGGGGACAGTCACCTCCCTGCTCCTGCTGGGCACACCATGGCTGACACAGGCAGCCAGCGCAGAGCACGCAGGGTTCAGGATCTGCTGCCTGTCCCGGCTCTGCAGTGAGGCTGAGGTTTCACACGCAGCAGCACGGCCACGGACACGAACCCTGCCTCGAGCGGAGCCACTTCCCTACGCACACACACACCTTGCACTGACACAGCAAAGGGTGACGTGGTGGGAGCTCACACAGCCCACAGACACCCCCCGAGGATGGAAACAGAGCAAAAATATTTATTAATTGCACTCTTAGTGAAAACCCCTCTATCCTCAGTAACTCGCGGATGAGCCCGAGCCCTCGTCGTTTCCTAATCAAAGGCTTTTCCCTACTGTGTTCAAATATACTAATTCCTAATTAACTTAAATCTAGCAAAAGTGACTACAAATTCTAAACCTAAATACTTCAGAAATATATATTGCAAAACATAATCGTGACCAGAGTTTAAAAATTTAATTTTAGGTGTAAGACTATCTAGGCTCATGTTTACAGCTGATTTCAGGATTACTTACACTATTTACATTATCTCAAATTAGAAACAAATCCTTGGAACAATTAAATTACAACTAAAATGAATAAAGAAGTAAAAAGCTGTTAGAA
Source organism: Podargus strigoides (assembly GCA_028020825.1). NCBI lineage: Eukaryota > Metazoa > Chordata > Aves > Caprimulgiformes > Podargidae > Podargus > Podargus strigoides. The sequence goes on from CM051619.1 coordinate 510,573, forward strand.
GATCACTACATCTTCTGTGAACATTACACATGATGGAAATATTTTTGGGAAAACCAGCTAAATAAATTAATGAAACTGATGTAAAACCAAACTGTATTTATTTTGTACAGACCCAATCAACTAGTGAGGAAGTTGTTGAAACTAATACATTTAACTAAAACTCTTACTACTTGTTGAAACTAACACTCTTAATACTCTGAAAATGCTTAAAAAAAATAATAATCACGGGAATAAAGTCAAAATGCTGTGTTTCATATTCCAGAATCACAGAGTCATGGAATGGTTTGGGTGTGAAGGGACCTCACAGCTCACCCCATCCCACCCCCTGCCATGGCAGGGACACCTCCCACCAGCCCAGGGTGCTCCAAGCCCCATCCAACCTGGCCTGGAACACTGCCAGGGAGGGGGCAGCCACAGCTTCTCGGGGCACCCTGGGCCAGGGTCTCACCACCCTCACAGCCAACAATTTCTGCCTCACATCTCATCTCCATCTCCCCTCTGCCACTTTAAAGCCATCACCCCTTGTCCTGTCACTCCATGCCTTTGTCAAAAGTCCCTCCCCAGCTTTCCTGTCCCCCCCCAGGCACTGGAAGGTGCCCTAAGGTCTCCCCAGAGCCTTCTCTTCTCCAGGCTGAACACCCCCAACTCCCTCAGCCTGTCCCCACAGCAGAGGTGCTCCAGCCCTCACATCATCTCCGTGCCCTCCTCTGGACCCACTCCAACAGCTCCACGTCCTTCTGGTGCTGGGGGCCCCAGAACTGGACACAGCACTGCAGGGGGGAGTCTGACAAGAGCAGAGTAGAGGGGGAAATTCATAGCAGACGGGGAGAAATAGGTCATCCTTGCTGTTCTTCTGGTGGGGAACAGAAGTCTCCCTTCGAGGAGAGGGAATAAACTGGAACCGTAAATCTTTTCACTGCCTAAGACCTAGACGTACTATTTGAAATTATTCAGGCTTTCTTAAAACTCCTTAAGTTGTATAGTACGTACTCTCAGTCCTGGTCTGGTGGGAGGTGTCCCTGCCCATGGCAGGGGGTTGGAACGAGATGAGCTGTGAGGTCCCTCCAACCCAAACCATTCTATGAGTCTATGATAACTCCCCTCCCTCCAAACCCCACAGGAGAAGAAAGCAACCCAACAATCCCACTGAGCTGACTCTTACTTGCTGGGGGAAACAGGTCCGCAGGGAATGCTCCGTGTAGCCAAACGAAGGTCCCTCGAACACAGCTGTGGGGAGTTTTAGAACTTCTTTCAAAAACTGATCAAACTTGGTAAATATCATTAGTCCGTTTGAATCTGATATTTGAGAGAAGATATCTGTATGGGAAGATAAGAAAACCCCAGGATAAATACACTCTTACTACTGAAAAGAACAAAGTATTTCAACCCATGTAAGCATCAAGAAATTCCTGTTTTTTTTTTTTTATTATGGACATCATTTCTTATCACTTGCTATGAAGATAAAATTTAGAAATGAACATATTTGAACATGCTGTGATATAAATCTTCCTGTTTCCTCCATCCCATCTCACCCTGTCTTGAGAATACATATATACATACATATATATAAAAAGAAAAGTAGTGAGGGTGGCAGGGGAAGGCAGTTTTGCAGGTATTTTCCTTCCCACACCACACCATGGGCACGTGGACAGAAGGACACCACCTGAGCCTCCTGCTCTGGAGCCTGGGGTAGGAGAGCAGCACTCATTCCAAGCAGAGACACTATGGACTTACACAGTGCCTTCACCTCTCCACTGTGTTCCTCACCTCCTATCCCTCTGTAACATTTCAGATGGTTTTCAGCCATTACCAACCAGAGCATCACCATCTGCAGAGCAGCACAGCTCCAAGATCTGAGCAACACCATCTTTCTTAGCTCACCTTTCTGTGCATTGCATCAGGAGCACGCTGTCCTCCTCCAGCACGCACCACTTCACACACATTCCCGCTGAATCTCACCTCCCATTCTATTTCACAGTTACTCAGCACTGTCAGAAGATACTACAACTCTTCAGTCTATTGTAGCCTTTACTAGGCTGCTTTACTTTGTATGAAAATGTCACCTTTCACTGTACTTCCCCAGATCATTTATTAAAAAATCAGACCTCAAGTTTTACATTTAAAGAGGTGCCCAAGGGTTTCAAATTAAACAAATGGACTTGTAAAGCCCACTGGGAAACAAGCTGGGTATGATTTATGGCCAGCAGATGGCACGTGGAACAAAACCATTCCTACAGCAATGCTGCATCTCAGGACAGAGAGTGCTGAATAAGCAAAACAGTTCACTTCCAGAACTGAACACAATAAAACATATATGGACAGTGATGGAAAAAAAACATTGATTGCATCAACAGGTTGGATTGGTTGGGTAATACTTACATCTTAGTTTGTCCAGGATTTTGCCACCACACATTGTTGCTAACAGAGCTTTCACTGAAAACACCGTCAGCTTCCCATGGCCCTCGCTGGAAAAAAAATACACTCTAAGTAATCACTGCAAAGAATGATAAATAACAAAACTACTTGAGGTTAGGAAGGAAATGCATAAATAAAACTGCCCTCCATTAAGTACTCAGAGCTGCCAAAGCTATTTAATGGCACATTACAACAGTGGTAGCAGCAGCATTTGTAAGAGATTGGAAGGGTTCACATAGGTCTCATCTCTCATCACAAATTTTTTTACTCCTGGATTTAAACTCTGATGTTCCAATACACATTTCATTCTAAAAACCAGACAGTAATTGAGAGCTAAGGGAGAAGCTGTCTGACATCCAGAACACACCACACAGAACAGGAATAACGTGAACACAGCTTTACTCTAAGACACTAAAGCTGCTGTGCTCCCAGAACAGAGGGCACGTTTGGGGAATCATTTTCTGCTGTCAGCAACAGAAAATGAATTTGTCTCTCTGGAAAGGATAAAAAAGCCCATTCAGCACGGCGTGACCTGCAGAAACAGCTCTGTGGGTTATTCCTGGTACCAGGAAGAAAGATCAGGATGGAATTTGGAGGGAACAAGTCAGCAGGAACACAGAAGGCAGCTTGCTGGGTTCCAGCACAAGCACAGCTGAGAGCAGGAACAGTTTCTCCCAGCTCAGTGCTGGCCCAGAAGGCATCCCGCCTCCTCGGCTGCTGGGCTGTCACAGCAGCAAGGAATGGATGGAGAGCAGCTCTGAGGAGAAGGACTGGGGGGTCTGTGGATGGAAAACTCAACATGAGCCAGCAATGTGTGCTTGCAGCCCAGAAGGCCAACGGTGTCCTGGGCTGCATCACCCACAGCATGGCCAGCAGGGTGAGGGAGGTGATGCTCCCCTCTCCTCTGCTCTTGTGAGACCCCCCCTGCAGTGCTGTGTCCAGTTCTGGGCCCCCAGCACCAGAAGGACATGGAGCTGTTGGAGGGGTCCAGAGGAGGCCCCGGAGATGATCCAAGGGCTGGAGCAGCTCTGCTGTGGGGACAGGCTGAGGGAGTTGGGGGTGTTCAGCCTGGAGAAGAGAAGGCTCTGGGGAGACCTTAGAGCACCTTCCAGTGCCTGGGGGGGACAGGAAAGCTGGGGAGGGACTTTGGACAAGGGCATGGAGTGACAGGACAAGGGGTGATGGCTTTAAAGTGGCAGAGGGGAGATGGAGCTGAGATGTGAGGCAGAAATTGTTGGCTGTGAGGGTGGTGAGACCCTGGCCCAGGGTGCCCAGAGAAGCTGTGGCTACCCCCTCCCTGGCAGTGTTCCAGGCCAGGTTGGATGGGGCTGGGAGCACCCTGGGCTGGTGGGAGGTGTCCCTGCCATGGCAGGGGTGGGACAGGATGAGCTTTGAGGTCCCTTCACACCCAAACCAGTTTGGGATTCTCTGATTCTCCGAGTCACAGAACCTCCAAGGTAGGATATGAAGACACTTGCAGTGTAAATCCACTGTTACTGAAGTTGGTTGAATGTTGGTTTAGTGGTACACAGGGCAGGAAAACTGTGTGTAATTGTGGGGAAAAGCTGTTGGAATTCTGAGCAACTTATTGCCAGCCAGAAACGTACTGAGTCATTATCCTGAACTATCAACAGTGGTACAGCCTGATCAAGCACCCAGGACATTACAGTCACATAGAGAGGGAGAAAAAGAATTAAAGGAAGTTCAAGTAGCTGTCATTAAATGTATTGGGGAGATAATTTGTGCCATTGTGGATAATACAATGATGGGGAAAATATATGATGGGGGATGGAAGAGACCCAGTGGAAATGACCTGCCTACTTCCCATTTGCACTGGGACGGTGGCACTGGGAAAGTGACAAGAGGAGAATTACTCCAAGTAAATATTGGCTCACGGCACTGAAGCAGTGACAAGGTCCAATGGCGGTGACAGACAAGCAACCAGATAGAGACATCAGGAAGGAACCAAATAACTTTTTCCCCCTTTCACACTCAGAGTTAATATGCAAATATTCCCTTCTGGTGACATTTCACACCCCCAGGAGGTAAAGGCTCTCAGCCTTTTGCTGGCTGAGGAGCACCTGAAATATAAAATTCTATTTTTCAAATACAGACTGAGGGCACCTTTCAAATGTCCCCTGGAGAGCAGAGAGGCAATCTCTCCTGGAGCTCCAGGAAACTCAAACCTGGACCCCAGGGGATGCCCAGACAGGGCCCTGCACAAATCAAGCCTCTGCCAGCCCAGAAATGAGAATTGGCCTTTATGGGGTCACAGGATGTTCGAATGGGATCCAAGCTGACTGCCAAAACAAGGCAGCATTCCAAAACAGGCTTGTTGATCATGATTCAATAAAACACTTTCACTTTTTAAAACTGCTATACCACCACAAGGTTCACATTTTGTTCTATCACAGCCTGCAGAGCACAGTTCCACTTCACCCTCAGTTGAGAAGTAAGAGGAGTGTGGCCAGCAGGTCAGGGAGGTTCTCCTCCCCCTCCACACTGGTGAGGCCTCATCTGGAGAACTGTGTCCAGTTCTGGGCTCCCCAGTTCCAGAGGGACATGGAGCTACTGGAGAGAGTCCAGCACAGGGCACTGAGATGCTGGAGGGCCTGGAGCATCTCCCATGTGAGGAGAGGCTGAGGGAGCTGGGGCTGTTTAGCTTGGAGCAGAGGAGGCTGAGGGGGGATCTCATCACTGCTCATCAATATCTCAAGGGCAGGTGTCAGGAAGATGGGGCCAGACTCTTCTGGGTGGTGCCCAGTGACAGGACAAGGGGCACTGGGCACAAACTGGGACACAGGAGGTTCAATCTGAACATGAGGAAACACTTCTTTCCTGTGAGGGTGACAGAGCCCTGGCACTGCCCAGAGAGGTGGTGGAGTCTCCATCTCTGGAGACATTTCAAACCCATCTGGACGTGTTCCTGTGGGATCTACTCTGGGATCCTGCTCTAGCAGGGGGGTGGACTGGGTGATCTTGAGAGGTCCCTTCCAACGCCCACCACTCTGATTCAGTTCAGGAACATGGCTTACAGCACTCTGCAAGTTCCAGGAGGCATCAACTCATCTTTCTGTGGCCATGTCAATCTCTGCAGGCACCACTATGATATGAAAGACACACATGTGTGTGCGCAACACACAATTTCATGGACTCGAGAAACACGATGCAGACAGCTTGCAGAGTCTCATGCAGTTGTTGGCTGCACTCACTGAAGTAAAAGAGAAAATCAGTTGAAGAGTACAAGTGGAGGAGTTACTAGCCTGTCATACGTTGCTATCATGAAGTTGAGGAGGAGGCTGATGGACTGCTCTACGCTGATCTGGTGAGTAGAAGGCAGGCGTTTGTTCAGCTGGTAGTAGATGGATGAAATGATGGTTTCTAGTCGAGACACGTTGATCTCTGTGTTATGATCCAAAGTGTTAAGGCCATTATCTCGGAAGGCTTCAATCATGTTCCAGATATCAACAAGATGAACTAAAAAGAAAGGAAACAAACCTGAATTCTATTCCATAAGGCATGCAAGCTTACTTTTACGGTGCTGTTTGTGAACGCTACGTTAGCTTTTATTCTGGAATGAACAGTTACTTACCTGTATTCAGAGTGAGAGACAGCCCCTCAAAACTCCTACTCACAGTTTGGGTCAGCTGGTTTAAAGTAACAGAGCAGTGCCCCAACACCTTGCCTGCCTTTTACTCCTTGGAGAAAGACATCAGCCAGATTCCAAATCCACTGCACATGGGTTACAACCATTTTGAACATACTCATGCTGACCAGGAGTTCAGCACTGAAGGAGGAACTTGATGTTCCAGTTACACTATGACTGTTTTCAGCTGATCCAGTTGCTGAGTTTACTTTGTAAACAGAGGTGTAGAACTCCAAAGCCTTTCCCTAAATTACCCTGCTGTATCTCAGCCTGTATCTCAGAAGGCAGACAGAAAGCTTTCCAAAACCACAGTAAAGGATCTGCAGAGCCACAAGAAATACTACTTTAAAACATTTCAAAGCTTGAAAGGTCTGTGTGAGAGTGGGAGAAGACACCTGAGGTTCAGCAGTAATCCAGCACCCAAACTGAACGGGATCCAACGGTTACAAAGGACAGACTTGGTGGCTAACATCACAACTCCTTTGGTCTGTTCCTTAACGTACCAAAAAGGGTCTGCAGTAAGAGTGTGCCCCTTAACATTTCTTACATAAAACTCATCTTGATATTTCTCACAGCAAACCCACCCAAGGATAAGAGCCCTGCTCCCATTCACACTGAGCATATGCCCCAGGGTCACCCTGGGCTCCAGACAGAGATCCTGACCCCACAGCCTCATCTACAGAGACACCTATGGCAAAGGCTGGAGGTGGAGTGTCTGAAGCAATCGTGCACACAGAATTTTGGAAGAGCAATTCTAACTTACGATTGCATCTCTTCTGTACGAAGCGGAGTTTGCAGGCGGTTCGGTACGTTGAGAGTCTGATGACATCAAAGTTCTGTGCTCCTAGGAGTAAAAACAAGGGGGTGTTTTTCTTTCCTCTAGAACATTCAGCTTCGCCGAGAGAATGACTTGAAAAGCGGTGTGAGTATTTCTGCACATCCATCATCTCTGTCATATGAACGTGACAAAGATTTCCATCAGGTACCTCACAGCAAAGTGATTTTCAGCAGTGGATTAAAAACTCCTCAAACTGACCTCACTTTGAGACTGATAGGAGTACCTTAAGAGGAAGCAAGAATTAAGTGCTGAGTGAGAAGATCTGAATGCCTTTATCACCAGTCCATACCACATCTACCAGTTCCAGCACTTACCCTGACCCTCACAAACTTGAGCCACTGCAGAAGCTGTGTTAACCCTCTGCCAAACAGACCCGTGTCCCTCCTACACTGACCAAACCAGATGGTAAATGATGTGGGGATGAGAAATTACACTGGTTTCAAGTCCAACATTGACCATTTCTAATTGGGAAGTAGCCAACAAGTCCTGAAAATCCCATCAATCATAAACCAAACTGCCTTTTAAATGGGTCACAGTTCCACAGCATCAGTGGCCACATCCTATAATCAACAGTTTTAGGGGTAGGCTGAAGCAATCCGGTTGGGCAATGGCATGGAAGCATATATGTATGTACACGTGGGAATCTAAATGTATATAAAATATATATATATATATATATACACACACATACACACAAAAGGTCATTGAACAGCTACGTGCAAACACAAAAGTAAAAAGCCATCCATTTCCTGTCCTTGCCTTCCTGTGTTCCATTCAACAGGCTTCAACAAGGTCATTCTTCTACCCTACCTGCAGACCAAAGGGGATGTGTTCTCAAGACACCCCACACAGCTCAGAGTCACAGAGGAGCTGAGGCTGAAGGGACTGCTGGAGATCATCTCACCCAACCTCCCTGCTCAGGCAGGGGCAGCCACAGCAATTTGCCCAGGACTCTGAGAAAAGTCCAGCTCCATCATCTTTACACCCTTCCACAAGATCAACTCCACCTGTACTCTGCTGTTCAGAGGAGTGAGAACAGCTTGCACAGAGCTCCACAAGTACCAGAAACCCAACAAGCCCATCTGTGGGGAACATGGCCAGCGTGGGGCAATGCCAAGGTCTACTCCCATCTCACACAAGCGACCATCTGAGCACTGAACTTGAATGTTGACCAACCAACGGCCACTGAATGCATCAGTTTTACACACAGCACATCTCATTTTGCAAGGTTCCAGTGAGGTTTCATCCAGGAGATCACAGACAATTCAGTCACCCTTGCCCAAGACAAACTGAAGAGAGGCAGAGAAGAACAGGAGATGCGGTGGACAGCAGGGAGAGGACAGGAGCTGGCTTGTGCCATCCACTGAACGAGCCAAAAAGGGACATGACTGTAAACTCACAGGCAAAGCAAGCTGGGAAGGTGGGGAGAAATGCCAGCCAAGCCTCCTCTCGGGTGAGAGGGAGCAGATAAACATTAGCCAGGAGTGAAACTGCTCCTGAGCCGATAAGACGTTTACAACCACAGTGAGAGTGTTACTGTGGGATTACCTTATGGCTTCACATTCCTTACTTACTCATTTCCATGAAGAGCTGTCTCTTCTCTGCCATCGTCCTCCTCCTCTTCCCGCTCTCCTCAATCATTCTGAAGACAAAAAAAGGCAAACACTGTGTGTGCTAGAATTTCTGCTACAGGAGTAACTTCCTGCGAACAGCATTATTTTATCCCTCAACCGAAACAGTTTGATTCTGTTTGGTGAATGAGAAGAGCAGTACAAAGACAGACACCTCCCTAATGATCGGATCCCGTCACAGAGAGATGCACTTCAGACTTGTTCATACCTTTCAAAGCAGTGCCAGGACAGGAAACATTAATTCCAACACTGTAGCTGCTAATCTAAAGTTTGCAAAACCCAGAGCTGCGTACATAGAATGGTTTGGGTGGGAAGGGACCTCACAGCTCATCTCACCCCAACCCCTGCCATGGCAGGGACACCTCCCACCAGCCCAGGGTGCTCCAAGCCCCATCCAACCTGGCCTGGAACACTGCCAGGGAGGGGGCAGCCACAGCTTCTCTGGGCACCCTGGGCCAGGGTCTCACCACCCTCACAGACAACAATTTCTGCCTCACATCTCATCTCAGTCTCCCCTCTGCCAGTTTAAAGCCATCACCCCTCGTCCTGTCACTCCCTGCCCTTGTCCAAAGTGCCTGGGGGGTACAGGAAAGTGCTCTAAGGTCTCCCCAGAGCCTTCTCTTCTCCAGGCTGAACACCCCCAACTCCATTTTTAAAGAATATTTTATTAAGCTTTTCTCATGAGTGAGCACTGGGCTGAAGCTTTCACAGAACTCTCCTAAAGCATCAGGATACTGCTCCTGAGGGACAGTTCCCAGCCCAGAACAGCCATACCCTCCCAGGACTGCCTCTTTAGCCTCTCCCCTCTCTTGCCCCTTTATTTGCTTAACTTTGCATGTCACTACACTAGACAATAAAAGAGATGAAATTCAATTGCTAACAGTCCTCACCTTCTGAAGAACTGGCTCACATGTTTAATGAGGCATTCTCAGCAGGAAGAGAATGTGTTGGTCTGATTTTGTTTCACAGACTCACAGACTGTTAGGGATTGGAAGGGACCTCAAAAGATCACCTAGTCCCATCCCCCTGCCAGAGCAGGAACACCTAGATCAGGTCACACAGGAACGCATCCAGGGGGGTTTGAATGTCTCCAGAGAAGGAGACTCCACAGCCTCTCTGGGCAGTTCCAGTGCTCTGTCACCCTCACTGGGAAGAAGTTCTTCCTCACATTTATGTGGAACCTCCTATGTTCCAGCTTACACCCATTGCCCCTTGTCCTATCATTGGATGTCACTGAGCAGAGCCTGGCTCCATCCTCATGGCACTCACCCTTTACATATTTATAGACATTCATGAGGTCACCCCTCAGTCTCCTCCAAGCTAAAGAGACCCAGCTCCCTCAGCCTTTCCTCACAAGGGAGATGTTCCACTCCATCACCTCTGTGGCTCTGCACTGGACTCTCTCCAGCAGTTCCCTGTCCTTCTTGAACTGGGGGGCTCAGAACTGGACACAATATTTCAGATGTGGCCTCACCAGGGCAGAATAGAGGGGAAGGAGAACCTCTCTCGACCTACTAACCACCCCCCTTCTAATGCACCCCAGGATGCCATTGGCCTTCTTGGCCACAAGGGCACACTGCTGGCTCATGGTCATCCTGCTGTCACCAGGACCCCCAGGTCCCTTTCCCCTACACCGCTCTCCAACAGCTCAGTCCCCAGCTGACACTGGCACATGGGGTTGCTCTTCCCCAGATGCAGGACTCTACACTTGCCCTTGTTATAGTTCATTACATTTCTCCCCACCCAGCTCTCCAGCCTGCCCAGGTCTCTCTGAATGGCAGCACAACCTTCTGGTGTGTCAGCCACTCCTCCCAGTTTGGGGTCATCAGCAAACTTGCTGACAGAACACTCCATTCCTCATCCAAATCACTGATGAATATATTGAATGGTACTGGTCGCAGTACCGACCCCTGAGGGACTCCACTAGATAGAGGCCTCCACCTAGACCCTGTCCCATTGACCACAACTCTCTGGCTTCTTTCCTTCAGCCAGTTCACAATCCACCTCACTGCCCCATCATCCAGACCACGCTCCCTCAGTTTGGCTGCGAGGATGCTGTGGGAGACAGTGTCAAATGCTTTACTGAAATCAAGACAGACCACATCCACTGCTCTACCATCATCTGTCCACCAGGTTATGTCCTCATAAAACGCTCTCAGGTTGGTCAAGCATGACTTCCCCTTGGTGAAGCCATGCTGACTGCCCTTAATGACCCTCTTATCCTTGATATGCCTGGAGACAGCACCAAGGATAAGTTGTTCCATCACCTTTCCAGTTTCCCTTCCCCTTCCCCCACCCCAGTGTTTTTGTCCAAATTAGTGTGCTATCAAACACACCTATTTTCTCTCTTGCTGCTGAACAGACACAGAAGCCGTGGTCAGAGTGAATGCTACACTCAGAGCTGAATGGAAAGAAACATCATGAGGTCTAAAAATTGCTTCACGTGCTAAGTGAGAGCAGTGGATTTTCAGAACATAGAGAACTGGTGCACACAGAAATAACTGCAGAACAACACTGGGATTTCATTTCTTTAGCTTTAGTAACACTCAATTCAACCAAAGGCTGAAACTCCCAGTGCTGACAGCAACATGCCTGGCCACAGACTATCTGTGCTGCCACCCATCTTTATCAGAGGGGAAAGATCTAAGCTCTGATACAGGTTTCACACACAGAGGTGTTTGGTGATGAACATCCTGTTTTGCTCTTCTGGCAAAAGCAGCATCACCAAAGAACTTACTCTGCTTCCAGCCATGGTGACGTGACAGTGAGCCTACAGGGTCTCTCCTGGATGACTTCCAGAGGCACTTCTTCCTCACACAGCTGTTTGTAACCTTTAGCAGTGCAGAGAGGACACGCGCAGTACAACAGCTCTTGGGTCACTTAAGGAGAAGGACTAAGAGGAGGTTCCACCTACTGCATTTTCCCTTCAAGGCTGTTAAACACAGAATTTCCTCCCTGCAGGGACACAACAATGCTTGAATGTAACGTCAGACTGGGGCTGGTTCCACAGAACATGGTTCTGCTTTATAGCACGAGGCAGCGACTTTGGGTTCTACAGTCACCATCCTCAATAGCACCCTAAACTCAAACATTTCTCTTATTTGTCTCATTGGTTTGGTTTGTCCCTTCTCCTCTTGCTGTTCCACCCTTCTGTTCCCCAGCTCTCCCTTCCCCATACCTCTCGCAGCTCTCCCCGACAACATGTGTGTGTATTATATATAGACATCTGGATGAAAACCAACAACCTAAACACAAATTAACACCTAATGACTGTTTTCCCCTTGCTCTAACAGGCTCAGCCCCTGTTGACTCTGCACCACACACTTCTCTGCATCCCACTTGGACCCGAAGCACCAAGACCAACGCCAAGAACCGCTCGGGAGATCCTTCGGCCAATACTACAGGACCCATCTTAAAAGGTTTCGCTCTTCTTGGAGCTCATCAGCTGTAGGTAACGGCCTAAACGAGCAGCTTTTCCTCTTCAAATCCATGGGAGGGAGACTTGGGAATCCATCTCCGCTACTACAGCAGCCTGTAGGTTCTTGCAGTAACGACAGCCCCATCTGAGAAGTCACACTTCTGTTCTTCCTACTGCGGTAGAGACTATGAACTTCAGCTTCGTCATTTGGGTTCCACATCTGCAGTTTCAGGTGTCTCCTCGCTGCTTTTTGATTCATTTAGTCCCTAAATGACTTCATTTTTTCCTGCTCTGGTGGGAGGTGTCCCTGCCCATGGCAGGGGCCAGGAACTGTATGATCTCCAAGGTCCCATCCAACCCAAACCATTCTGGGATCCTGTGCTTTCAGTAAAAAGATGCCGAAGTATAATTACTTTTTCTTTATTAAGTATTTGAACAAAAAAACCAACCCCAAAGATTGATTTCATTCTCCCTCTGTCTATCCAAAATACCGGATGCTGCCTTACTCATTTCTTTATTTTTCATCCTCTCTTGGTTCATATTCTCATCAGTTATCAACAGTCAAACACTAATATATGTCATTAATTAAAAGTATTCCTTCACTCCCCCGTGCCTCTCACTAGGAAAAACAAAGTGATCTACACGTTATTTCAGGGGGACCCATGTAACACCCTTAGACCAAAACCCAGGAAGACAAAATATGAGCATTTCCTACCTGTGCAAGTAGGCAGGCAACATCTTCTTTTAAAGTACATTTCAACCATTTTTGATAATTCTCCTAATTTAACTGAAAATGTCAGACTCTGTTCCCATCACTGTCCAGGAGCCATTGAAGCATAAGCAATTGTGCACAAAAGTATTAAAAGTACTTTTAAATGTGACTTCTGTACCAGCTCCAGAATACCTCACCACAAAGCAGAAAAGAATTCCAATCCAGGTGGAATTCCAAACCACCTGAGTGACTGTGCCACAGCAGGATGCCACCTCACACACGGAACTCCACGTTCAGTGCCCAGAACAGAGAGGAAACCCTGCCCTAAAGAACTCAGGTGCCAGACTACAGACGGGTCGATGGGACTGACCGTTCACATGCATAGCTGACTCCTTGTGAAAGTGAAGTCACAAAATCAAAGAAAGCTTTAAAAGAAGACTACAAGGTGTTATTTAGGTCCAGAGCAACATCTATTCATTTCTAGTGAAGGGGGAATTGTTAAGCACGGGAGGCAGGGACACTGCAAGCTCTTCAGGACAGCACTGTGTGTTTAAACACACATTGCACCCCCACTTCTAAAGAGGGGATGACTGGAGAACCATCACACACTCTTAATTTTCAATTCCCCCAAAGCCTGAGGCACAGAAATGGGTTTTTACAACCCACTCTGGCGGTTTTGAGGCTGAAGTTGAAAGCAATGTCTCTACACAAGATTCACCATGAGCCTGCCAACAAGAGCAAATGTAGTGCTTAAAACTGTTTCCTTAAAATAAAGCAGAGTTAATGTTCAATAAAGATAAATGAAATGTTCCACCATGATCTTCAAGCAAGAAGTTGGAAATACCCTCATCAATAGCTGGGCTCTCCCTCTCAGGAGGGGAAGGCTCATCTTTATAACACAGGAGGGGATTTCTGTGCCATCCGTGCTGCCGAGCTTCTCCAGTGGGAATCTTACCAAACCCTTTCCAGCCCTGGTAACCCACAGGCGCCCAGAACTGCTGACTGGAGCATAGGAGATGGCTCAAATTCTACCTCCTAGATTAAGTTAAAACGTAAAATCACAAGTCTACAAAGTTAGGGGTTTTTTTGAAACCTGTTAGACATTATTAAGAGGGTATAAGACTATAAAATAAATAATTTACCTCAAACTAAATGTAAAAGTGTATCTGCCATTTGCCACAGTCAATGGGAAAGTGACTGTGTACCGAGTCCTGGGGCCCAGAAAACTCCAGTTCTGAGCTGCCAGGGATGTACACCACCTCCTGCAAAAACTGGGCCGTGCCCAAACGACTTGTCAAAACCACCAGCACCGCCCTCCTGCCTCAGCGCCTCCTTTGAGGGCATCGTTCTATTAATGCACAAACAAATAAAACGACAACATGTGATAATTAAAGATAACATCCCATCAGCAATGCAGACAAAATGTAATACAAATAAACTCAAAGAATACCTTTGTGCTTTCTCCACGGCATTCTGCCTGCCCCCACTGCACCTCACTCTACTATGCCCACACAACTAGGCTGCTCCACCGTGCAGCCACTCCACATTCCCAGGTCTGCTCATATTGCAAGGTATGGACAAATAAAAACCCCAAACCATATTTTGGCTGCACCCACTGGGTAAGCAGGGTGAGAAACATTTTAATGTCCTACAGGAAAGCTGGGGAGGGACTTTGGACAAGGTCATGGAGTGACAGGCCGAGGGGTGATGGCTTTAAACTGGCAGAGGGGAGATTTAGACTAGATATTGGGAAGAAATTGTTGGCTGTGAGGGTGGTGAGACACTGGCCCAGGGTGCCCAGAGAAGCTGTGGCTGCCCCCTCCCTGGCAGTGTTCCAGGCCAGGTTGGATGGGGCTGGGAGCACCCTGGGCTGGTGGGAGGTGTCCCTGCCATGGCAGGGGGTTGGGATGGGATGAGCTTTGAGGTCCCTTCACACCCAAACCAGTCTGGGGTTCTGTGATTTCTATAAATCTGCATTACTTAAGCACAGCTGAGAAGTTAAAACACTTCCATTCCTTCCAGTAGCCCTTGAAAGCCCACAGGACTGGAAAAGGCCCATGAAACTAAGTTTAGCCACAGTTTATCAGTAGAAACATGTTTAAACACTAAACCAAACATACACAATGCAATCATGATTTCCTCTCCCTGGTACTCAAGGGAAAAATAATAATATTAACTTAATACCAATATTATGAATTCAAATCCTTATCACCAGATAACATAACCCTGAAACCACAAAGTAAAAAGGAAAGCAAGAGTGATGGATAATGGTGAGAGAATGAGTGTGTGCTGGGAGTGGAATGGTGAAGCCAGCCCCTCACCCGAGGGACATCAGCTGTAGCTCCAAGGGTGGCACCAGCACTGCACACTGCCAGGTCTGACCTGAGAGAATGATTTCCCTTTCCTTTGACAAGGAGTTCTAGGAAATGATTTGCACTAAGTGCCTTATCTGAACACATCCTTTGGGTTCTACCCAGAGCAGCCCCCCGCAGCACCGAGTATGTGCTGTGCCCTCTGCTTTGTGCACCAACTCATCCCCAAGTCGTCGGTTTAAACTTCCAGATTTGATTTCCTCCCTCAGCTTGCACAACACACCACAGATAACGCCGCCACGGCTGCAAAGAACTGGAAGCTGTCACTCCTAATGCCACCCTGTGGTACTGAGTGTGTAAGAGAATTCAACTGATGGGAAAATTCTGCCTTGATGATATTGCAAATGCCCTTGTTCTTGCATCACAGCTTCTTCCTATGTTTTCTATACCACTCATCACCTCTTAGAATTTATATTGTTACTGAAACATGTGATAAATCAGAGGCCTGAATGTCTTCGCTGCAACATAGACAACATAGAAAGGGATTTACCATTCTAAATAACCTCTGGCCAAAGACAAGCAGCACTCTGCTGCAAACAGACAGGGAATCTGAGACAATCCTGAGCAGCCTGAACGCTGGCCCAGCCGCTCTATTCATCACAGAAGCATTAATGAACAGTCAGGGGGCCACAAGGCACGGAGGTCTGCGGGATGTGCCCTCTCCAATGTGAGTGAGATCACTTAACAAGCAGGCAACAAGTTCCAGCATCCCAAACCCCACTGTGAGCTCCCTGCTTGGTACTGAACGAGCCCTCAGCAGCAGATGGGGGAAAAATCATCACACAGCTACAAAATGAAGACAAGAATCCATGTATGATAATGATAAGCAGAAACCCAAATAGAATTTGCACAGAACAACACAGCCAAGGCAACGACCTCAGCAAGTCACCTCTGGAGTGGCAGCCTGGACAGAGGAGAGCACAGCAGGAATTTAAGGGTCCAAGGAATGGTAACACGCCATGAATTGACATACACTTCCCAGTAGCACAGAAACAACTTCCTGGGTCCCCTGGGCTGCCCAGCCCATTCCTGGGGGTCACCAGTCCCCTCTGGGAGAACAAAGTCCTGCGCTGGTGCTCTGCACACCACCGAGGCTCTGCTGGGCCTCCAGAACCGCACCCACCGGCTGCAGCGGTCCCTGCCGGGGGACCTGCTCACGGGAGTATCACCAGGAGGGGGTGTTAAGCACAGGGTCACACCTGACACGGGGAGAACTTTCACAGTCAGTGCCACAGGCGGCCACGACAGATCCCAGTACCTGAACGACACAGTGAAGTCTCTCAGAGCAGCTTCCACTTTCCCGGGCTCAGCTCCTCCTTCAAACACTTAAAGGCAATCTAAAAACATAAGGGGGGGGGGGGGGGGGGGGGGGGGACGGACACCACAGGTTTTATCCCAAGCCAGAGGTGTTTTTCCCCAGAAAAATCGCGCCTCTCCCCGCTGAGCAGCCCCAGCCCTGCGGCCGGTTGTGCCTGCGCTGCCCACACAGAACGGACCCTGCGGACCCGGCGTCCCCGCCAGCACCTCTCTGCTCCCAGGCGGAACGAGAGGGCACAGCCGAGCCCCCGGGTGCCGGCACTGTCCCCGCTGCACGGAGGGCAGGGCCCCCCGCCAGGCCCTCTCTCGCCCAGGCCCTGCGGCCCGCGGAGGAGCAGCCGAGGCGGCAGCGCTGCTCTCCTCCCCCCGGGCTCCGCTCCCTCCGGGCCGGGCCCTCGGCCCGGCAAACCCCGCCGCCGCACCCGCAGCTCCCGGGGCTGAGGCGAGGGGCTCGGCTGGACGCTGCCGCCGACACCTTGCAGGCCGGAGGGGCGCGTCCCGGGCCTGCCCGCCTGTCCCTGCGCCCTGCCCGGGCAGCGGCGGCGCAGGGGCACCCTCCTCCCCACCAGGCCCGGCACCCTCCTCCCCACCAGGCCCCGCACCCTCCCACCCCGCGGGCGGCAGCGGAGCTCGCAGCGGGCCCACCTCACCCCGCCACCGCTGCCTCCGGCCCGCCCAGCACGCACCTCTCCCGGGGGCGGCGGGCGGGGGCCCCGGGGCTGCCCGGCCGCAGGACGCACTGGCCAGGCAGGCTCCGCTCGCCGCCACGCCGCTGGCTCCACGGGCACGGGCGGCCGAGCGCCTCCGCCTCCCCGCTCCAATGCCCCCGCCCGCCTCAGCCGCACAGCCAATCCCAGCGCGCCGCCGCACAGCCAATCCCAGCGCGCCGCCGCACAGCCAATCCCAGCGCGCCGCCGCACAGCCAATCCCAGCGCGCCGCCGCACAGCCAATCCCAGCGCGCCGCCGCACAGCCAATCCCAGCGCGCCGCCGCACAGCCAATCCCAGCGCGCCGCCGCACAGCCGCGCGCACTCTCGCCAATCGGCGCCCGCGCCCGCCTCGCCCCCTTCGCAGCCGTCAGCCAATCAGCAGCTGGCTCCCCCAGCCCCGCCCCCCGCTGCGCGTGACGCCGCCTGGCCTCCAATCAGGAGGCAGATGCTTCTTCGGCGCCGGCCGTGCGCGCCCCCGCCCCGCGCGCTCCGTCTTCCCCTCAGCCAATGGGCGGCCGAGGCCGTGCACCGCCCGCCGGCTCCCGGGAGCGTCCCCAGCGGCTCCGCGCAGGCGCAGTGCGCGCCGCTGGGGGGTCGGCCCGGCCCTGGCCCCGCGGTGCCCGGGCGGGCTCGGAGGCCGCCGCTGCCGCCCGTGGGGTGTGCGGAGCGGAGCGGGGCGGAGCGGGGCGGGGCGGAGAGGCGGCTGCCTGAAGCCCTGGGAACGTCTGGAAGTACCTGTGGGCCCCTACTGTGAGGCGGAGGGCGGCCTGGCACGGGGGGGCTCTGGGAGGGCGCTCACAGCCCGCGCTGCGCCTCACCGCTCCCCGCGGGCCGACAGCAGCGGGTTCCACGGGCACTGCCCCGGCCCCGCTCGCCTGCAGCCGGGCCCGCCCCAGCCCAGCACAGGGGGCGGAGCGGCTGTGCGGGGCCCGAGAGGCAGCGGCAGGGTGGCGGTGCTGGTTCACTGCTGGAGCAGCGAGGCGAGCGCTGTATTTCAGTGTGTGTGAATAAACTGCACTCCCGCTCCTCTTCTCTCGGTGGCTTTTCACTGGGCTCACACCAGTAAGGCCATGTCTTTCTTGTACTGGGAGCCCAGAGCTGCCCTCATTCGGGAAGGATGCCCGCCCGCTGGGCACGCTGCTCCATGCGGCCGGGGCACGGCACCCCGCAGCGGGGGGGGCAGCCTGGGGACCCTCCCCCGCAGCTCCAGTCTGTGCCCGGGGACCCCCCGGGGCTGGCTGCACCCCCGGTTCAGTGCCCGCCGCAGTGCCAGCTGTGGTGCCCCCACCGGGCACACCCTGGGCTGTGACAAGGACCCCGTGACAGGGTGGGGGATCCACCGGGCACCCAGCACCCCTCCTCCGTGGCAGCGCGCCCCGTGCTCACTCGGGTGTGGCCGTGCCATCGTGTGTGGCGTGCCGTGCCGTGTGCCGTGCCGTGTGCCGTGCCGTGTGCCGTGCCAAGGTGCCCGCAGGGACCAGGATCCAGGCTGGGCTGCACGGGCAGTTGGCTCTGTCAGAGCGTCCCCGGCCCTTCAGCCATGGACCACGGTCCCCCGGTCACTGCAGGGCAGCCCCGGTGTCCCCATCCCTCCCGGGGTGGTGGCTGGGTGCCCCCGTCACTCATCCCTGCCGGGGGCACGGCTGGCAGGCCCCTCGGCCGGCACCGGAGCGGGATGCCAGCTCCCGGCCTGGCAGGACAATGAGGTCCCAGTGGGGTCCCAGCAGTTCACGGGGTCCCAGCAGACAATGAGGTCCCAGTGGGGTCCCAGCAGTTCATGGGGTCCCAGCAGACAATGGGGTCCCAGCAGTTCACTGGGTCCCAATGGGTGGTGGGACCCTGGCAATAATGGATTCCCAGCAGGTTTCCAGCCCTTGGTGGTGTCCCAGCAATGATGGTTCCCAACGGATCGTGGGATCCCAGCACGGGTTGTGGTGCCCAGGCGACTGTGAGGTCCCAATGGACAGCGGGGTCCCAGCAGAGGATGGGGTCCCAGTGAGTAATGGGATCCCAGCACGCACAGTGGTGTCCAGCTGCTGGCCTTGGGGAGCACTGGGAGCACTGGAATCATGGAGAGCTCTGGAGCCCTGGGGAGCACGGGGCCCATGTGGGACAGTGGGGTCACAGTGACGGTAGGGTCCCAGTGCAGGTGGTGGGGTCCCAGTGGGGTCCCGGTGGACAATGGGGTCCCAGTGCTGGTGGTGGGGTCCCAGTGGGGTCCCAGTGGACAGTGGGGTCCCCGTGCAGGTGGTGGGGTCCCAGTGGGGTCCCGGTGGACAGTGGGGTCCCCGTGCAGGTGGTGGGGTCCCAGTGTGGTCCCAGTGGACAGTGGGGTCCCAGTCCCGGGTGCAGGGGGCCATGGGCTGAGCACTGGGGGCTTTGCTTGTGCAGCACCAGGGTGTGGGGGCGCAGAGCCCCCAGCAAAGTGGGACCCTGTGTTTCTGCCCGTGAGCGGTGGGTGAGGAAACTGCCTGCACAGCTCCTGCCTCAGTTTCCCCTCTGGCCAGGCAGGGATGGGGGGGCAGTGAGACTCCTGGGGGACCCCCCAGTCCCTACGCCGGACCCCGGGGTGGTGGGGTCTTGAGCAGGGCCCAGGGAAGCCCTGGTGGGATGGGAAGGGCTGGCGGGGAGGGGGGCAGGTGGTGGGGCCGGGGCCAGGGCCGGGGTGGCTGCCCTGGCAGGGGATCCGGGGCTTCCTTTACCTCTGGCAGAGGAGCAGGCGATGTCCCGGGCGCATCCCCAGCAGATCCGGCATCAGGGGCCGCAGGCACTGGCAGAGACAAAGCGAGCTGCGGTGTCGGTGCTGCAGCAGAGCCAGCCCAGGAAGCCCAGGGACAGCTCCCAGCTGTGGGGGGACACTGGGAAGATCTGGAGAGCCTGAAGCCACCAGAGGAACCCAAGGCTGGAAGGGCCACGCGCAAAGGCAGGGAGAAGCTTTTCCACGTGGGACCGTCGGGAAGCAGCTTTCTCCAGCCCGCGCAGGCGACTCCAGAGGCTGCGCACAACACAGAACCCCCCGAAGCCCCAGCCGTGATCCCTGCCCCCCCAGCACTGAGCAGTCCCCTCTGGAGCTGCTCACCTGAGCCCCAGGGTGGCCGCTCTGTCCCCTCCGCTGGCTCGGACTCTGCCTTGTGCCCCACGACTGCGCCGCCGCTTCTGAGGGCTCCTGGCGCTGCCTTCTGCGGGCACCTCCCGAGCCCCGTGCCCCGGCGGGAGCGCGCGGGAGTGAGCGGTGCCCATGGTGGCACCGAGCGGTGCCCCCAGGGGGACAGCACGCTGGGGGTGGGAGAGAATAGAATCGAATCACAGAATCATTATGGTTGGAAGGGACCTCCAGGGTCATCAAGTCCAACCTTTATCCCATCATAATCCTGACCATTAAACCATTAGACCGTGGCCTCAAGTGCCCATCAACCCGTTTTTTGAACACCCCCAGGGACAGTGACTCCACCCCCTCCCTGGGCAGCCTGTGCCAGTGCCCAGCCACCCTCTCAGTAAAGAACTTCTTCCTAACATCCAACCTAAACTTCCCCTGACACAACTTGAGGCCATTTCCTCTCGTCCTGTCATTAGCAATTTGGGAGAAGAGACCAACACCAGCCTCACTACAACCTCCTTTGAGGCAGTTGTAGAGGGCAATGAGGTCTCCTCTCAGTCTCCTCCAGACTGACCCCCCCAGTTCCCCCAGCCGCTCTCCATCAGGCCGGTGCTCCACACCTCTCCCCAGCCTCGCTGCCCTTCTCTGGCCTCGCTCCAGCACCTCAGTGTCCTTCTTGTCCTGTGGTGCCCAGAACAGGACACAGCACTCAAGGTGCGGACGGAGCAGCCCGGTGGAAAGGGGCAGAGTGGATTCACAGCAGACCTTGGGACTCACCTTCCCCGTCTCCCCGCGCCGGTGCCCGTCGCAGGGCGCTCTCCTGCGCGCTCCGTGCTCTCCCCAGCTCCTCTTCCAGAGCTGCAGTGATCTCCGCTTGGCACCTCCTGACCTCCAGGCTCTCCTCTCATTCCTGCCCCAGGATATTCATTTCTTTCTGGGCACACTCCAGGCACTGCTCGGTGACCTCGTGCACGCTCCGTGCTCTCTCCAGCTCCCACCCCACACTGGTGTTGGCCTCTCCTCTTCTGGCTCGAGCCTGTGTCCAAAGCAGGAGGTGCCACTTCAAGAAACGGGAAGAGAAGGACAATGCCTTCCCTCAGACCTGCTCTTTCTGCCATTGTTGTCCCAGAGCTCGTGTGGCCCACCTCAGCAGTCTCCACGCGGCGCTGCAGCAAAGCCACAGCCCTGGCAGCTCCCGAGCTGTGGTGTCACGGTGCAGAGACTTCTTGGCCTGCAGCTGCAGCTGCAGGGAGAGTCTGCACGCCTGGCTGTGGGAAGGAACACCCTGCCTTCCGCAGAGGGCTGGGGCACCGCTGGGAGCCCAGGCCAGTGCAGGGATGGAGGTCAGAGCTGGG
The DNA here is from genome assembly GCA_028020825.1 of Podargus strigoides. Classification (NCBI taxonomy): domain Eukaryota; kingdom Metazoa; phylum Chordata; class Aves; order Caprimulgiformes; family Podargidae; genus Podargus; species Podargus strigoides. Next base: position 532,084 of record CM051619.1, read on the forward strand.
AGCCCCCGAGTTCGTGTCCCACCCCCGGGAGCCGGCGCGGGGACTGCTGAGCGCAAGTTCCCCTTTCCAGCCCCTGCTGACCAGACTGCTCCCGCTTCCAGCCCTCCCTCCTGTGCCGACCGGCCCCACAGCACAGCCCCCGCCTCCGGCCCCGGGCTCGGGGGGCAGCGGGTGAATCCCCCCGCCGTGGGCACTGGGGCTGGGACGTTCCCTGCCTGTGCAGAGCTAAGGAGCACGGGCTGACAGAACTTAGGGAAGCAGCTCCCATCAGGAGAGAGGGGCAGCGTTTCCTGGAACCGGGCGAGGAGTGCCACCAACTCGACGTCAGGTTAGGAAAGGTGTCACCACCTCTGCACTGGACATTATTCATGGAGGAGTCTTATTCAGCACTGGCGTGCAATCCAGTCCTGTCATGAGGACTCTAAATGACAGTCTTTGTTTTTACACACCTCTTCCTCCCAGCTTTGGGTCACCCTGATGGGTTCTCGACCCAGCGCACCCCGGCCCTCCGGCTGGAGCTCGGGGCCACCACTGCTCCCAGAGGACACGGGCAGCTCCCGTACCCTCCTGCCCCTCGGGAACCGCCAGATCCTCTTCATGGCCGGTGGGAATGGGCACTGCACCGCCTCGCCTCTCCCTGGGGAGCGGTGCCAGGCAGGGCTTGGGGGGAGCTGTGGGGTGCTGGCTGCAAACTGAGGGTCCGAGTCCTGAGGAGCAGCAGGACCCGGGCAGCTGCCGATGGGCTGAGCCACCAGCAGCACCAGCACCACCACCTCTATACGACTAGCACCACCAGCACCACCAGCACCACCAGCACCACCAGCAGCACCAGCAGCTCGAGCACCAGCAGGTGCTGTGTACGCAACGCAGCGTGCCTTGCCATGGGGGCTCAGTGACATCGGTGCGCTGGGGGCTGGGCTGGCCCACATGCTCAGAGCCTCCTGAGGTCCAACAAGGCCGAGGGCAAGGTCCTGCACATGGGTCGGGCAATCCATGGTATCAATGCAGGCTGGGGATGGAGGGGCTGAGAGCAGCCCTGAGGAGAAGGACTGGGGGTGCTGGTGGATGAAAAGCTGGATGTGAGCCGGCAACGTGCCCTCGCAGCCCAAAAAGCCAGCGGTGTCCTGGGCTGCATCACCCACAGCGTGGGCAGCAGGTCCAGGGGGATTCTGCCCCTCTCCTCTGCTCTGGTGAGACCTCACCTGGAGCACTGTGTCCAGTTCTGGGACTCCCAGCACCAGAAGGACATGGAGCTGCTGGAGGGGTCCAGAGGAGGCCATGAAGATGATGAGGGCTGGAGCACCTCTGCTGTGGGGACAGGCTGGGGGAGTTGGGGGTGTTCAGCCTGGAGAAGAGAAGGCTCCAGGGAGACCTCATTGTGGCCTTTCAGTACTTAAAGGGGACCCATGGAAAGATGGGACAGACTTTCAGCAGGGCCTGGAGCGACAGGACAGGGGGTGATGGTTTTAAACTGAAAGAGGGGAGATTCAGACTGGATGCAATGCAGAAATTGTTCCCACTGAGGGGGGTGAGACCCTGGCTCAGTTGCCCAGAGAGGTGGGAGATGCCCCATCCCTGGAAACATCCCAGGTCAGGTTGGACCTGAGCCACCTGATCTCATTGCAGATGTCCCTGCCCATGGCAGAGGGTGGGACTGGATGGCCTCTGAAGGTCCCTTCCCACCCAAACCCCTCTGTGATGGGGGACTGGGGTAGGACGAGCAGGTCGGGGAGGTTTCCAGCCGAGAGCCCCGAGCCCCTTTCGTCCCGGTCGCAGGCAGCAGCTCTGGGATTTGGGAGCCTGGTGTGGCTGCTCAGGGGTGCTGCCACTTGTGAGCTGCTTGGATCAGCTCCAGCAGGGACAGCAGCTGCCAAGTTTCTCTTTCACACTGCTGCAGGCAATGGCCTGACTTCCAGGAAGGCTGAAGCCTCCCCTCTGTCCCCCTCCCAGCACACAAGTCAGGGAGCAGCAGCCCGCTGGGGACTGCCGGGGATAAAAGGGAGAGGTTTGGGGCTGGGCTGAGAGCAGCCCTGGAGCTGCCGAGCAGGAGGGAGAAGGTAGGAGCTCGCTGGTGGGCTCTGGGGCTGGGGCCGGGGAGCAGCACGGAGCAGGGGTCTCGTTTGTCTTTGCTGCGGATCTCACGTGCTGTCCCATGGCTTGAGAAATGCCAGGAGAGGGAAGACGGGGGCTCAGGGCAGCAGGGGAATGGCCTCTGCTCTGAGCATGGCAGGGGGAGCAGCCTTGGCTCGCCAGGCTGCCTGAGGAAGCTTGGGGGACCAGTGTGTGCTGCACACTGGCAGTGGACTGAGGCTCTGCTCCCCAGGGAGCGGCTGGACGTCTGCCCCACCATGGCAGACAGTGAATAAACGCCCTGCGCTGCTTTGCGAGCGCGCACAGCTTTCCTTCGCTTGCTGAACTCTCCTTATCTCCACCCAGGAGCTTTTCTTGCTTTTGTTTTTCCACTTCTCGCCGGTCCTGCTGGTGGGAGTGCACGAGCTGCTGGTGGGTGCTCGGTCACTGGTGGGGGCCAACCCCCACAGTGTTTCTGCCCCTCTCTTTGGGGGCTTGAGCTTCACCCACAGCAGCAGAGGCATGATCTGGCCAGTGGTGGGATGGGGCACACACTGTCCGTGCTGTTCCCCCAGGCTCTGCCACCTCCAGACTTTGTCTTGAGGCTGAGCCTGACCAGAGCACAGATGTGAACTGGGCAGCCCCTGTGTCTGGAGCTGGGACTTTTCTGCAGGCTTTGCTCTGACAGACCAGCTTGCTCTCCATCCTTCTGCCTGCTCTCCATCCTTCCACAACATCCAGGAATTAAAGAGCAAAATTCTCCAAGCTGCCAAGAAGGAGTCGCAGGGCAGCGTGCTGAGGCTCTCGAGCTTGAAAGTTCGTATTAGTGACCTCTGGAATGCTTTGCTGAATGAAAACTTCATTTTCAGCTTCAAGAATTCAGTGGAGATTGCTGCGTACAAGAAACTGGAAACTGCATTTAGCCAGTGGACCTGGCAGCTGAGGAGTCACATCTTAGACTTGCAGATGAAACTGGACAATAAGGTGCGGAATGGGGACTTGCAGAAGGTCACCATGGAATACCTTGACAAACTAGTGCAAGAGACAAGTGATGCCATTACGAAAGACATGGAGAAGTATTTCAGTGAAGACAGAGACTGTGAGATACTGGTCCAGTGGAAAAGCAGCACAGAACTGAAGCTGAAAGAACTAAAAGATTCTCTTCTTCTGGAAACGAAAAAGAAGTGTGAGCATCTTATTGAACTAAAGAAGAACCAGTGCAAACTGGATGAAAGGAAGTCAGAATATGAAAATGAGCTCCTGAAAAGGAGCAGGCAGTTGGCTCTGACTCTAAAAGGCCAGAGGCTAAGTGAAAAAGTGAAAAAGAGCTGAGAGACAACTTTATTTCTCTCTGGGCAGACTGGATTGCTGAAGTCTCCTCTGCTGCTCCCCCTCCGGAACAGGTTGATATCGATGTGGAAATAGAAGACGTCCTCCTAGATCACTTCAAGGAGCCTAACATACCGACACGAATCAGGACGTTTCCCAAATACAGAGTATTTTCTGTTGACTTGAAGAGTCACGTTGCTAAGAAGAGACTTTGGGGCATCTTGCCTACGGGTTTTGATGATGCTGAAGTGAGCAGCATACAACGCATTACGGATAACATCATCGCGTGTGTGAAGGCAAACATCGACAAGAAGGAAAAGGAGAAACGGGATTACAGTCGAAGTTTTATTCATGAAATACTCAATGAAGTACAGAAAGGTATGAACTCTGTCTCTAGCAATGCAAAGTACAGTTTTAATAAAGATTACAGAATAGATTTATCCCTGTATCTGTGCAGAATGGCAGCAGAAAGGTTTAAAGCCATGCATTTAGCATTCAAAAAAGCAAATGATCCAGCCATCTACCTGGAGAGCAAGAGAGAAGATTTCTTTACATGTTTCCAGATTTCCTGCCAATCCAAATCTTAACTCTTAATTGGCCTAAGAGTGTTTTCAACAACACAATCATCACAGAATCATCCAGGTTGGAAAAGAGCTTGAAGATCATCCAGTCCAACCATCAACCCAACACTGACAGTGCTCAGCTACACCACATCCCTGAGCGCTGTGTGAACACAGCTCTGAACACCTCCAGGGATGGGGACTGTCCCCTGCCCTGGGCAGCCCCTGCCAATGGCTGACAGCCCGTGCTGGGAAGGAATTCTGCCTGATATCCAGTGTAATCCTTCCCTGGCACAACTTGAGGCCATCAGCCCTTGTCCTATCACTTGTTACTTGGTTAAAGAGACTCATCCCCACCTGAGACTCATCCTTATCCCCTGTCTGGTGGGGGTGTGTCTAATGCACACAGCGGGAAAGATGGGGGCTGGAGAAGGCAGGTGACAGGGCTGGGGCTGGGCTGGCAGGCTGGGAGAAGGCCAGGATGGTGCTGGTGTACACTTTGCCTTCACTTTCTCTTCTCGCTGCCTTGCTTTATCTTCTTCTCCCCCTCCTTGCTTCACCCTTCCCACCCCTCCTCCCTTTGTGTACCCCCTCATTCCCCCTTCCCATAGAATCACAGAAGCATTTTGATACATAGAATCATAGAAGCATTTAGGTTGGAATATCACAGAATCAGAGACTGCCAGGCTGGAAGGGACCTCAGGGATCATCAGGTCCAACCTTTCTTGGCAAGAGCTCGGTCTAAACAAGATGACCCTGAGCCCTCTCCAGCCCAGTCTTAAAAGTGCCCAATGTTGGGGAGTCCACCACTTCCCTGGGGAGATTATTCCAATGGCAGATTGTTCTCACTGTGAAGAATTTTCCTCCTGTGCCCAGCTGGAATCTCCCCAGGAGTAACTTGTACCCATTATCCCTCGTCCTTTCCATGGGACTCCTTGTCAAAAGGGAGTCTCGGTCGTCTTTGTAGCCACCCTTGAAGTACTGGAACACGGTGAGGAGGTCTCCCCTCAGCCACCTTCTCTCAAGAAGACAAACCCAGTTCTCTCAGCCTTTCCTCATGTGGCTGCCCACTCCTTTGACCATCTTCGTGGTCCTTCTCTGCACCCTCTCCAGCCTGTCCACGTCTTTTTTGTATAATGGCAACCAAAACTGAACACACTGTTCCAGGTGTGGCTTCACGAGCGCTGAGCAGAGCGGGGCAGTGACTTCTTTCTCTGCTGGTGATGCCCCTGGCGATGCAGCCCAGCATCCTGCTGGCTTGCTTTGCCGCTGCAGCACATTGCTCACTCACACTGAGCTGCTTGTCCACCAGGACCCCAAGGCCCTTTCCACAGAGCTGCTCTGCAGCCGGGGAGATCCCAGTCTCTGCTGCACTCCTGGGTGACGTGTTCCCAGGTGCAGGACCTTACACTTGTCCTTGTTGAGCTTCATAAGGTTCTTGTCAGCCCAGCTCTCCCAGCCTGCCCAGGTCTGCCTGCAGGGTGTCCCTCCCTTCCGAGGTGTGCGCTCCCCACTCAGTTTGGTGTCACCCACAGACTTCACCAGGGAACACTTGGTCCCAGATGACTTATGAAGAGGGGCAGGTGGCCTCAAGTTGCACCAGGGGAGGGTTAGATTGGATGTGGGGAACAATTCCTTCCCCCAAAGGGTTCCCCAGCACTGGCCCAGGCTGCCCAGGGCAGGGGGCAGTCCCCATCCCTGGAGGGATGTCAGAGCCGTGGAGATGTGGTGCTGAGGGACACGGGGCAGTGGGCACTGGGCAGTGCTGGGGGAATGGTTGGACTGGGGGAGCTCAGAGGTCTCTTCCAACCAAGGCTGTTCCGTAATTCTACTCAATTTCCAGTTCAAGGTCGTCGTGCTCACCCACACTGCGGTGATGGAAGCCCAGGGAGCACTGGCAAGGAAAGTCACTGTGAGTGCTCCTAAGCGTGGATGGGAATGTTGCTGAGAAGCCCCAGAGTCGGCCTGACCTGATCCCCATCCTTCCCCCCGCAAGAACTGCTGTGAGACACATGCCCCACGATACAAAATGGGGGCTTTATTAAAGGGCAGACAGAACAAGTTTGGAATGGCCGTTGATAAATCTGCTAAACTACAGCAGCGCTGCTCATTAATGTTCATACTGCTAGCAAGAGTAATACAAACTGCACCCAGGATACCTTCACCCATCAGGGGAGAGGCGCGATTCTTACCCTGGCAACCACTGAGCCATTGTCATGTCACCACTGCATCACAAACAGGGACCTGCTTGGTGGGAGCGGCGCAGCCCCGGGTGTCGTTGCCAAGGTGGCTGAGCTAGCGAGCACACGGGCACGCTGGACAGAGTGTGAACGTGACCTCGGAGAACGGGAGGAGAAGCCAAGGGGCAGGTAGGAGCGGGGTGCTTTGGTGTCACCCCAGCCTCTCCTCCCCTCCGGATCCCGCCGGGTGCCTGGACCTCCCCAGCTGACCCCTTTGCACATCCCCACGCCATGCAGAACCTCGAGAGGAGAATCCGGTGCTGCATGTGACGATGGAGTGGTGGGTGCTGGACTTGCTGGACTTCATCTGCCGCTCTGGCGCGTTGGCCATTGTGGTCCTGGTCATCGCCCACATCTGGTTGCATGTTTGTTCGGCCAGGGTACGTGTCTGTCTTGGCATCGCCCCAAACCTTCCCTGGGCAGGGCTTAGCTCGGGGCTGAGCCCATCCCCGGGGTGCTGGGGAGGGGCTCTGTTTTGGGAGGGAGCACTGAACTGAATCTATGCTGGCTGGAAAGCTGCCCGGCCCAAAGGGACCTGGGGGTGCTGGGTGACAGCAATGATTGGTCTGGGGGAGCTCAGAGGTCTCTTCCAACCAAAACAATTCTGTGACTCAATGAGCAGCGACCACTGCCCACCCAGCCATCCCCCTGCTCAGCAGCCACCAAGCCACCTCCGCTCGGGCAGCAGGCTCGGGGCCAGGGACACTCCTGTCCCTGTCACTCCAGTCACCCTTCCCAAGGGCCTTGTTGGCCGGGCAGGGGGAGACACCCCACACTAACCCACGGCTTGCTTTCTAGGAGTGGGGCACCTCTGTGTGTGGGAGCTGTCGGAGGAGCAGCAAGAAGGGCCGGAGAGGTGAGCAGCCCCATCCCAGAGCTGCGCCGGGCGCTGCAGCGGCTCCTGGTGCAGAGATGCCATTGCTCCCGGAGCCCCTGTGGCAGTGGCCTTTGCTCACTCTCCCTCTGTCCCCCCTTCCAGCAGTGACCGTCGACCAGAACCCCCCAGATGTGTCTAGGGAAGCCCGAATCTCCCAGGATCTGACGGAAAAGGTGCTGGAAGCTGAGAACAGCGGCGCTCCAATCCTGTTCGATGCCCTGAGGGAAGAACACCTCGTCTGCCCGCACTGCACCGAAGAAGAGGACCTGGCCAGGCTGGCTGTCAGGCCTGAGAGTGTAACGTTCCTGGTGAGTGAGGACACAGAGAGGGAAGTGGAGCTGGGCTTGGAGCTGGCCATGGGTGGGGAGCCTGTCCATGCCTGGAAGACGGCCGTCAGGATCCCGAGAACAGCCCCGGAGAGATCCAGTGAGGAGAGCAAGGCGCCTCAGCCCCGGAGCCTTGGGCACAGCGAGAGCTCGCAGACATCGATTGCCGTCCCCAGGGCGCAGGGCGCACCACAGGGACAGACGACAGTGGCCAGGCAGGACACAGGGGCTCCTCAGACCAAGGAGACACAGACAGAGCGCAGGGCCATCACCAGCAACAAGCAGACACAGACAAAGCGCAGGGTCACCGTCGGCACAGCCCTGCAGCCCGCTGGGCAGAGGCAGCCTCTCCCCAGGAGGCCCCGGCCCCCATCTGTACGGCCCCCCTCCTCTGGGGCCCTGGGACAGCCGGAGGGAGCTGGGACAGAGCCCCCGCCACCACCAGAGGACGTGGGGCAGGGGGTCGGTCTGCAGCGCATCCGCCTCGCTAGTAATCGAATGAAGAGCTGGATGAGGAGCCGCATCGGGGAGGAGTGGGACGATCTGTGGTCAGGACAGGCCTGGACAGACACCAGCACTGCTGAAGCGGAGCTCATGCTGCGACGATATCTCAGTCCAGGGACGACGCGCTCGCCCACACCACCGCCCTGATGGTGTCAGGAGCACTGGGCTGGGCTTTGATCTGGCCGTGGGTGGGGAGCCTGTCTGTTGCTGGATGACCACCCACCAGGTCCCCAGAACAGCCTCAGAGAGATCCAGTGAGGAGAGTAAGGCATCTCAGCCCAGGAGCCCTGGGGACAGCGAGAGTGTGTCCAGGCGGCCAAGGCGGCCAACAGCATCCTGGCCTGCTTCAGGAACAGTGCAGTCAGCAGGAGCAGGGACGTGATCATTCCCCTGTGTTTGGCTCTGGTGAGGCCGCACCTCGAATACTGTGTCCAGTTTTGGGCCCCTCTCTTCAAGAAGGACGTTGAGGTGCTGGAGAGGGTACAGAGGCGGGCTACCGAGCTACCGAAGGCTGAAGGATTAGCCTTGAGAAAAGAAGGCTGAGGGGAGACCTTACTGGTCTCTACAACTCCCTGAAGGGAGGTTGTAGTGAGGCCGGAGTTGGTCTGTTTTCCCTTGTGACAAGCGATAGAACAAGAGGAAATGGCCTGAAGTGGAACCAGGGGAGGTTCAGGCTGGATATTAGGAAGAAGTTCTTTACTGAAAGGGCAGTCAGGCACTGGAACAGCCTGCCCAGGGAGGTGGTGGAGTCCCCATCCCTGGAAGTGTTTAAGAGACGGGTAGATGTTGTGCTTAGGGACGTGGTTTAGTGGTGTTGATAGGGCTAGGAACAAGGTTGGACTTGACGATCTTGAAGGTCTCTTCCAGCCGAAATGACTCTGTGATTCTGTGTGTGTGTGACATTGATCCCCATCCCCAGGGTGCAGGGCACACCACAGGGACCATGGCACGCCACGGCTGGGAATGAAGTCGTTAGCCCGGCTCAAGTGCTTCTACTCTAATGCACGCAGCACGGGCAACAACCAGGAGGAGCTGGAAGGCATTGTGCAGCACGACAGCTACGCCGTAGTCGCCATCACGGAAACGTGGTGGGATGGCTCTCATGAGTGCAGTGCTGCAGTGGATGGCTGTAAGCTCTACAAGCAGAACAGGCAAGGTGGGAAGGGTGGTGGGCTGGCGCTCTATATTAGGGAGTGTTTTGACTGCATGGAGGTCAACAAGTGTGATGGGCCAGTTGAATGTTTATGGGTGAAGTTGAGGAAGGCCAACGGGGCGGATATCCTGCTGGGAGTCCATTACAGACCACCTGACCAGGATGAAGAGGTCGATGAACTGTTCTGTAGACAACTGGCAGAAGCTGCAAAATCGCAAGCCCTCTTTCTTGTGGGGGACTTCAACCTACCAGACATCATTTTATGAGGACATAACCCAGTGGATAGATGATGGTAGAGCAGTAGATGTGGTCTGTCTTGATTTCAATAAAGCATTGGACACAGTCTCCCTGTTTTGCCAATTAGTAGGCCCAGTACAAAAGACACAGCCAGCAGCAGAAAAACAATCCAGTAAGTGAATTCTATTTCACGTAAAGGGGTCAGTATATGGAGGATCGCTGGGGGTACAAACAAGTCGGACAGATCACAAATAATAGACATCAACCCCAGAAACAACACAGCATGACCCGCAATAGATGGAACAAACCGAGACACAAGGTAACCCACGGAGAAAACGGGAGACAACCAGGAGAATAAGGTGGTTACATATGACAGAAGTAACCCCATGTTGCCTCCCCACAAAGCCCGCGTTTGTACGTGCCAGACCTGACTGCGATCTGGTTGCATGAGGTGTCAGGAAGGTTTCCCAACAGGAAACTCTGTGAAGTGCGTCCACTGCACAGACAGACTCTCCAACCCTTCCTGCAAGTGGGCCCAGCTTTAATCCCCAAACAGGACACCTGGCACTCGTTATCAAAATGCAGGGCACTTGGGGCTTGTTTACCCAAGGGCTCTCCTTGCAAGGCCGGCCCCACCCTGGAGGAAAGCCAAAAGGTAAACTCATCCCCTCCTCTTAAAGGGTCATGGGGACCACCCATATGTCAACCTTAATTCAGGGCTGGGGGTTCAGACCCCAGCACTTCACTCCCACAGCATCCTCGCAGGCAAACTGAGGGAGTGTGGTCTGGATGATGGGGCAGTGAGGTGGATTGTGAACTGGCTGAAGGACAGAAGGCAGAGAGTTGTGGTCAAGGGACAGGGTCTAGGTGGAGGCCTGTATCTAGTGGAGTCCCTCAGGGGTCGGTACTGGGACCAGTGCCATTCAATATATTCATCAGTGATTTGGATGAGGAATAGAGTGCTCTGTCAGTGGTGAGGACTGGGCAGTGCTGGGGGAATGGTTGGACTGGGTTATCTTAGAGGTCTTTCCCAACCAAGACTGTTTTGTTGTTCTGTGATTCTGTGATGTGAGGGGGAACATTGTTACCAAGGATGAGGAAAAGGCTGAGGTCCTTAATGCCTTCTTTGCCTCAGCCTTTAACAGTCAGACCAGTTCTCCTCATGGTATTCAGTCCCCTGAGCTGGCAGATTGGGATGGAGATCAGGACAAACCCCTCGTAATCCAGGAACTAGCAGTGCAGGACCTGCTGAGCCAATTGGACATCCACAAGTCCATGGGGCTGGATGAGATCCACCCCAGAGTGCTGAGGGAGCTGGCGGAGGAACTTGCCGAGCCGTTCTCCATCATCTCTCAGCAGTCCTGGTTATCGGGGGAGGTTCCGGACGGCTGGAGACTTGCCAACGTGACCCCATCTACAGGAAGGGCAGGAAGGAGGATCCGGGGAACTCCAGGCTGTCAGCCTGACCTCGGTGCCAGGGAAGGTGATGGAACGGTTCACCTTGGGGGAGATCACGTGGCAAGTGCAGGACAACGGGGGGATCAGGTCCAGCCAGCGTGGGTTCACGAAGGGCAAGTCCTGTTTAACCAACCTGACCTCCTCCTGTGACCAGTGAGCGCCCAGTGGGTGAGGGAGAAGCGGGGGGTGCTGCTGCCTGGGCTGCAGGGAGGCGTTGGACACTGTGTCCCACAGCATTCTGCTGCAGGAGCTGGCGGCTCCTGGTCACACAGGGGACTCTGCGCTGGGTTACAAACTGGCTGATGGCCGAGCCCACAGTGGTGGTGGATGGAGTTAAACCCAGATGGAGACCGGGCACAGGGGTGTCCCTCAGGGCTCGGTCCTGGGGCCAGTCCTGTTCAATGTCTGTATCAATGGCCTGGATGAGGGGATCGAGTGCACCCTCAGCAAATTTGCAGCTGACACAAAATTGAGTGGGAGTGTCACAGACTCACAGAATCACAGAATGTCAGGGACTGGAAAGGACCTCAAAAGATCGTCTAGTCCAATCCCCCTGCTGGAGCAGGAATACCTAGGTCAGGTCACTTGAGGGCAGGGAGGCTCTGCAGCGGGATTGGGACAGGCTGGAGCGACGGGCTGAGGGCAATGGGGTGAGGTTTAACGAGGGCAAGTGCCGGGTCATGCACTTCGGCCACAACAACCCCACGCAGCGCTCCAGGCTTGGGGCAGAGTGGCTGGAAAGCTGTCCTTTGCTGCAGTTGTACCATCACTTGCTGTGAACACCTAGGAGGCGAGCTCTCTTGTCTCCTGGCATGTGCATCTCCCTCCCCTGCACTGGGGCTGGGGGCTGAGCTCCTGGGGCTGGAAGGTGCCCGGCCCCTCGCTGCCTGCCCCGGCTGCTGCAGGGCCCCGTGTCCCCGAGACCCCACCTGACCCAGAGCATCCCAGAGTGGGAGATCACCCCCTCGGTCAGGATAGAGGGTGCTGGTGCCACAGCACCCCCGCAGTCCAGACAATATTTCCCACCCACGGGTGGACAGATCCCCGTGGAGAAGAATGGTGGGCAAGCAGCAAGGGAGCTCCCCCAGCAGACAGGAGCCCTGGGGCCAGGAAGAGCTCACAGGCATCAATCCCCATATGCACCGCCCCCTGCCCTGGAGCCCTGGAACAGCTGCAGAGAGCTGGGATGGAGCCCCGGCCCTCTTGTCAGCCCAGCTCTCGCAGCCTGCCCAGGTCTGCCTGCAGGGTGTCCCTCCCTTCTGAGGTGTGCGCTCCCCCACTCAGTTTGGTGTCACCCACAGACTTCACCAGGGAACACTTGGTCCCAGATGACTTATGAAGAGGGGCAGTGGCCTCAAGTTGCACCAGGGGAGGGTTAGATTGGATGTGGGGAACAATTCCTTCCCCCAAAGGGTTCCCCAGCACTGGCCCAGGCTGCCCAGGGCAGGGGGCAGTCCCCATCCCTGGAGGGATGTCAGAGCCGTGGAGATGTGGCGCTGAGGGACACGGGGCAGTGGGCACTGGGCAGTGCTGGGTTAATGGTTGGACTGGGGGAGCTCAGAGGTCTCTTCCAACCAAGGCTGTTCCGTAATTCTACTCAATTTCCAGTTCAAGGTCGTTGTGCTCACCCACGCTGCGGTGATGGAAGCCCAGGGAGCACTGGCAAGGAAAGTCACTGTGAGTGCTCCTAAGCGTGGATGGGAATGTTGCTGAGAAGCCCCAGAGTCGGCCTGACCTGATCCCCATCCTTCCCCCCGCAAGAACTGCTGTGAGACACATGCCCCACGATACAAAATGGGGGCTTTATTAAAGGGCAGACAGAACAAGTTTGGAATGGCCGTTGATAAATCTGCTAAACTACAGCAGCGCTGCTCATTAATGTTCATACTGCTAGCAAGAGTAATACAAACTGCACCCAGGATACCTTCACCCGTCAGGGGAGAGGCGCGATTCTTACCCTGGCAACCACTGAGCCATTGTCATGTCACCACTGCATCGCTGTCATTGTGATGGCATCACTGTGCCATTGCCACGTCACCATTGTGCCATTGTCATGTCACCACGGGGACCTGCTTGGTGGGAGCGGCGCAGCCCCGGGTGTCGTTGCCAAGGTGGCTGAGCTAGCGAGCACACGGGCACGCTGGACAGAGTGTGAACGTGACCTCGGAGAACGGGAGGAGAAGCCAAGGGGCAGGTAGGAGCGGGGTGCTTTGGTGTCACCCCAGCCTCTCGTCCCCTCCGGATCCCGTTGGGTGCCTGGACCTCCCCAGTTGACCCCTTTGCACATCCCCAGCGAGAGGCTGTGCTGCCATGCAGAGACCTGGGCAGGCTGGAGAGCTGGGCAGGGAGAAATCTAATGAAATATAACAAGGGCAAGTGTAGAGTCTTGCATCTGGGGAAGAACAACCCCATGTGCCAGTGTCAACTGGGGACTGAGCTGCTGGAGAGCGGCGCAGGCGAAAGGGACCTGGGGGTCCTGGTGACAGCAGGGTGACCATGAGCCAGCAGTGTGCCCTTGTGGCCAAGAAGGCCAATGGCTCCTGGGGTGCATTAGAAGGGGGGTGGTTAGTAGGTCGAGAGAGGTTCTCCTTCCCCTCTATTCTGCCTTGGTGAGGCCTCATCTGGAATATTGTGTCCAGTTCTGGGCCCCCCAGTTCAAGGACAGGGAACTGCTTGAGAGAGTCCAGCAGTGCAGCGCAGAGGACACAGGACCCCAGCAGTTGATCACAGAGCCCCCGCGGCCGTTTCTCAGCACCCAGAACCCAGCCATGATCCCCCTTCGCGCTCCTTCCCCTCAGCCCTGAGGCGGCGCGCGCAGCCCCGCCCGCGGCCCGAGCGCGGGCAGCCGCGCTGCGCATGCGCAGTCCCGAGCGGGGCTCCGCTGCTCATGCGTTCTGTCATTGTTGCTAGGCGACTCCGCCACGCTCCTGTCCCCAGTGCCAGGCCGCGCCGCCACACACCCATCGCTCACGCGCAGGAGTCCCCTCGGCGGGCGAGACGGAGCTGCCATGAGCCGAGAAGCGGGAGAGGAGGCGGCGACGGGCTCGCGGTTCCCGGCCCTCAGCGCCCCTGGCCCCGGCCCGGAGCCGACGGGCTCGCGGTTCCCGGCCCTCAGCGCCCCCGGCCCCGGCCCGGAGCAGTGCCGCACCGCTCGCTGCCGCCGTTTCGCCGACCGCCGCGGTGCCAAGCGCCGGTGAGAGACGGGGCTCGGGGGGTGTGTGTCCCCCGCCACCCCCAGCCGGCTCCAGGCCCCGCCCTGCCCCAAACCGCCACCAAGTCCCGCACCTTCTCCCCAAACCCCGTGTCTGATCACACGGGATCTCCCCTTCCCCAAACTGGCTCTGGGCTTGATGCCCCCACCCCCAAACCAGTGACAGTTCCAGATCCCGCACCCCAAACTGGCACTCAGTGGCACCACTGGGGCCAAGACCCCTACCACAAACTGGCAGGGGGCAGGGACGTGACGTGGCCTCGCCAGCCTTCACAGGACCCAGGCCCTCTCCCCCAGTTGGCCTTGCGTCAGGGACCACCCTGAATGCTGAACCACTCAGAGACATTCCCCAGTCCCTGCCAAATGGCTGGAGGTCAGGGACCGCCCCCCACCATCCCAGCTCATCCCAAAGCCAAGGACATCCCTGTCCTGTCCCCAGCCCAGCACGGGGGCAGCGATGCCCGCTTCCCCACGATGTTGTCCTGCCATGGACCCTCGGCCCACCCGGATGACACTGGCACCAGAGCAGTGGCATCCTGGATCAGGGCGATGTTCCCAAACCTGGCACTCCCCAGCAATGGCTCACACCGTTCCCCAAAGCAGGACTGACCTGAGGTCCTCTCCTAAGCCTTGGAGGCCCCTGCAGGCTGGGGGAGATGGGACCGTGGGGCGGCAGTACCCTGCCACCCTCTCCTCAGCTGGGGCTGGCTCAGGCTCCCCGTCTTCCCCCAGCCTGGGGGAAACTGAGGCAGTAACCACCATCTCCTCCCCAAACCAAGAGTAAACCTCAGCAAGGGGCCTGTGGAGGCTCTAACCAGCCCACGGGGCCAATCCGTACCTGGGTCAGTACCAGCCATGCCCACCCTAACAGGCTCATTTTCCCCTTCCTGAGCCTTCCCTTTCCGTTCAGTTGATCCCAAGGAACTCGCATGGGACCAACCGGCTCTGGGTCGCACTCCCAGCTCCAGAAAGGGAAGCCTGGACCCAGTTTTCCCTCGGGGAGGCTGGCCCACCCTTTCCTGCCTCCTTTCTGCATCTGTGGGGACTTCCTGGCTTGGGACTAAACCCGCTGAGGGGAAGAGAGAGTGAAGTGTGCTGTGCAGTCTGGGCTGGCATCCCAGATCCAAGGCCATCTCCAAGCATTAGGAAAGTGTAAAATGTTCTGTCTTTTCCCTTTTTCTGCCCAGGCTGGCCCTTGGCAAAGACATGAAGCCAAAGGCGGCTCTGGAGGAAGAGCAGAGAAGGAGCCATAAGCAGCTTGAGGAGAACAGGCAGGTACGGCTGTAGGACAGGAAGGTCCTCTTGGGTCCCTGACCTCTCGACATTTGGCTTTACCCTCCTTTTAGCTTTGTGCGGCGCCTAGTGTCACACAGCAGCATTGCTGTGGGAAGCAGCAGGGACAGAGACTCCTCAGGACGGGCTGGGGGTGATTCATGGGCTGGATCCTGGGGAAATTATTTCCCTAGGACAAACAGCCCATGAATTAGAAGGATCTGGGGCTGATGCCATGCATCCAAAGGCCAACCCAAACCCTCAGCTCCATCCGCACACACAGGGAAAGCAAACCAAGAAGGTGCTCTGAGCACGTTCCTCTTGGCGTTGATGGCCTGCAGGGCTTTCCAGGAGACCCACGGGTGCACTGAGGTCCTTGCAGTGCTCATCAAACCCTGCCACAGCATGGGAAAACGGGACTTAGGGGGTCCCCACAGGCACTGCAGCACGGGGGTAGGAGCCAGACCCTGAGCAGGCGTAGCAAGAGTTCCTCCAGTAGCCTTCCTTCCAGAGCTGAGGTTTCTGGGTGTGAGATCTGTACCACTTCCTTCACAGAGGCTGGCCAAGCTGCTCTATGAAGCCACGCAGATGATGACAAGTATCCAGGTGGCTGCTGACGCGAGGGAAACGCAGAGGAGGGAAGAGGAGGCAGAGCTGAACCTGCAGAGGTAAGAGACTACGTGGTGGGTCTGCGCTGCTGGGAAGGAGCAGTGCAGACGTGGGTGCAGCTTTGGGAGGATATCCTAGCCCTGATTATCCAGGAACACTTAGCAGTTAGGGCAACACTGAATTTATGTTCAAAAGGAAAATTTAGGCACACAAAGAGCCTGCAGATGCCACCTGCTCCAGCTGGATCTTTACAGAGCTCTGCAAGTGTGAGGAGTGGGAAGAACGTGAGGCTGTGCTAATTTGAGGAATTGGATATTAATGTCTTTGCAGTCAGACTGCTCAGGTGCTGAGTCAGGAGCCCTTGATGTTGTAGGGGTCTTCCTCCTTGGAGGTCCTCAGCCCATGCCTGGACAAGGTCCTGCACAACCTGCTCTGACACTGAAGTTTATCCTGCTGGGACCGGGAGCCGGTGACTTCCCAAAGCCCTTCCAGCCTCCGTTATTCTCTGATCCTCAGCGGGTACCTTCCTGGGCAAACCTGTCCTGCTTCACTGGAGGAGCTGGGCTGTCTCCAAGGGACTGGCTCTTTCTACCCTGTCCCCAAGACTCAAAGACCAGCTAGGAAACACCGAGTCCCTGCTCTGCTGCCGTTGGAGGGCACTGTAGGAACATTTGATGGGAAGCTGGTGTAGCAGGATGCTGTTCCTTGCTCAGATGGTTTCCCAGTGGGAATCACATTAAGGAACCAGGTGCTATGTCCAGGAACTGCCCGTAGAGCAGGTTTGGGGGTGACAAAATTGGTGGTCACTGTTCAGCCTCAGCCAAGGGCCATCCCACGAGCACGCTGGATGGTGCCCTTGGAAGAGGAAAGAGTTTTGTCATATGGATGTGGGCTTTCGGTCCCATTTGGCTTTAGGTGGAGTGTGGTCTCTGGACAGTTTCACTCCCCAGAGACCTCCCCAAGTCTAGATGTAGCTGGCAAGCTGTTGGGCACTGCTTGTCCATCCCCTCTTGCCCAGACACAGCTTGCTTGACAGAAGGACTAGTGCTCCTTGCAAAGGTAACTACTGCTTGAACTGAGCTGTTTAGTCTTTTCTCCTCCGTGAAAGTGGTTATTAGAGCCCTGGGCAAAGGCAGAGCTGGGGAACTGCCTGTTTGAAGAGAAGGGCCTGCAGGGTCATAAAATCCTAGAATAGTTTGGGTGGGAAGGGACCTCAAAGCTCATCTCATCCCAACCCCCTGCCATGGCAGGGACACCTCCCACCAGCCCAGGCTGCTCCAAGCCCCATCCAACCTGGCCTGGAACACTTCCAAGATGCCAGCTCTGCCCTTGTGTGATGCTCTAACAAGCACTGGCAAGAAAGCTGCTGCTCCACTGATATCTTGCGGCCGCTTGGAATTCCGACTGGGTTCCGCAGAACAGTGCTCCTGCAGCGTGGGCCACTGAACCCCATCCGAAGCACCTGCTGCCCTGCCTCAGCTCCCTGTTTGCCTTTTCTCCGTACTGCCTGCAGGGTGCAGAAGCTGGAGGACGAAGCCAAATGGAGAGCAAGCAAGTTTGAGGAGATCGCCTCCAAGTGGGCCTCGGCCAAGGAGATGAGGATCCCGCAGGAGCTGCGGCAGCTGCTGAACCAACAGCAGCAGCAGTGCGCCCTGCTGCTGGAGCGGAAGAACGAGCTCATCCGTGACCTGCAGCAGGTAGCGTGGGGACCAGGCAGGGACAACCAGGAAGAACCGAGGGGTTTCAGGCTCTGCAAGAGGCTGTTCTAAAGCAACAGCCATCCCTGGCTGGCTTTTCAATCCACCAGTCCCTGGCAGGGATCTGTCTAGTGTCAGCTGGTCCAGGTCAAAACTGTGCCAGGAGCTGCAGTGCCCCAGTGGGGACAATGGGACTGAGTGCCCTGGCACTGCTCAGTGTACAAGGACTGACAGACAGGACACTGGTAGCAGACAAACGGGCAGATCCCAGACTGCACAGTAAAAAGAAACAACAGGGAAATGAGCCGAGAGGGGGAGTGCTTTAGTAACCACTCCCCTTCTAATACACCCCAGGATGCCATTGTCCCTCTTGGCCACAAGGGCACACTGCTGGCTCATGGTCATCCTGCTGTCATCCCCCATGTCCCTTTCCCCTGCGCCGCTCTCCAGCAGGAAAAGAGGCGCTGCCTGGGTCTTACCCTCTCAGTGAGCACCTGAGCATTCCTGGTCCGACACTGCCCTCTGATTTCAGCATCTGCTCTCCTCCTCCAGAAGCTGAAGACCAAAGACAAGCAATACATGGAGGCCCTTAAGAAGCAGTCAGATGATATCCACCTGCTTGTGGCGAGAATGGAGGAACAGATCAGGACCATGCTGAGAACTTATCGCCACAAACTCCTCCAGACTGAGGTAGCCACTTCGTATGGTGGAGAAAGAGTCCAATGAGAAAACCTGGCACTGCCTGGCTTGACTCCTGTCCAGGGCAGCAGGGCTGATGTCTTGGTGAACAAGGCTGAAATCCAGCCAAGCAAGAGCCCTGACTGGTGCTGAGTGCTGAGGGGCTGGTTTAGACTCTGCTCTGGGGTTCAGTGCAGAGCAACTCGGTGGCATGTGAAAGCTGTCACTGCTCGATGCCTGATTCTTCATGGCTCTAAAAGCCAGAAAGGACCACTGTGGTTCTTTGCCTTCCCTTCTGCAGAGCACAAAGTCCCACTTCAGGGATCAAACCTGCCTTTGTTGCTGAGCGAGGGCATCTCTCCCCATTTCATGCCTTGCTAGGTGAAATCAAGGGACTGTCTGAGCAAGCTCCACTGCTAATCATGAAGCAATGATTTCCAGGGAGCTGCCCAGCACCCAGAGCATCCCTCCCAGCTCTGGGTGGCTGACAGCAGCAGTCCCCACGGGGTCACAGTGTGAGGTCCTGGCATGGAGAGGAGAGACGAGGCCGGTGTGTCTTCCTCGGACGGCAGCACCAGTCCATAGCCCATCCTCTCCTGGAGGCTGCTGGCCTGCAGCAGTGTAAGGTTGGCAATGAGTGGTGCCAACGTGATGGTGAAGGGCTCTGTCTCCTTCACAGGAAGTTTTTGAGCTCGAACGGCAAGAGCTGCTGGCCAAGAACAGGCAGAAGTGGGAGGAAGCCATTCAGGCCTATAAAGCACAGCAGGTAAGGTCCACGTGAGATTTAGAATCAGAGAATCATAGAAAGGTTTTGGTTGGAAAAGACTATTAAGATCATTGAGCCTTGTGCTCCAGACCCTTCCCCAGCCCCGCTGCCCTTCTCTGGACACACTCCAGCCCCTCAGTGTCCTTCTGGGAGTGAGGGACCAAAGGCTGCCAGGATCAGCGCTGCTCTCCAGCACTGGGCTGCCTGGAAAGGCACGCCTGCAGGAAGGCAGCTGGTTCCTCAGGAGCAGGGGGCAGAGAGGCAGTTTCTCAGCCTGCTCTGCAGGGGAATTGTCCGTGCATGACCTTGCTTTGGGCCGGCCAAAGGAGCTGTGATCGCGGGAGGGAGCTGATGGATGACGTTCTCCTTTTCCCGGCAGCTGGAATACCTGCAAGCCCGTGTGAGGCAGGTGGAAAAATATGAGAAAGAGCTGAAGCAGCTGCGGCTGCAGGATGAGGAGAAGTATAGAAGCATGAAGACAGAGCTGGAGGACTATGTGCAGGTACAGAAAAGGCTGTGGGGAGGCAGTGGAGCAGATCTCCCTGGACCTTTCAGTGTGTAGCTGGCTCTGCGGGGCAGCTAGGTGGTGTGAAAGCTGCAGCTGGGATCTGCTCACCTCAGCCCTTCAGCGTGCACAGTCCAGCCCTGTGTCAACAGGGTAATGGAGCTGGTGTCCTCTCCATGGCATCTGGGATCACATGTCCATCTGCTCTTGGCTGGGGGACTAAACCCCCCCAGTTCCCCTGCTGCTTGTCCTGTGTTGTTTCCCAGGCTGCACCAAAGAAATGAGACGTGTTGTTGCATTTAGACTTTAGAAAGGCTCATTGTTCATCCCGTGGGATGTCCTCCTCGGAAGCCCAGGGAAATACAGGCTAGGTCTGATGTCTAGAAGGTTTGGCACAACTGCAGGTGAAATCCTACTGTTGCAAGGCCCCTGTCAGCCTGAAAAGGCAAGTCCAGGGAGGGCAGGCCTGACTCTGTGGTTTCTTTGCCTTCGTATCACTAACCTGGAAGGTAACAGAGGGCTTGGAACATTTGCAGATGGCCCTGAGCCATCTGGGGAGGGAGGCAGTGACATGCTGGAGATCAAGGTTCCCCGGCGGCGATGTGGGGCTGTTGTGAGAATGCCCCTGCTGCCTCTGGCTGTAGCTGTGGGAGTGTCTGCGGTTAGCCAGCACTCAGGGCTAAACCCCGGCAGTTAGGATGTCACCCAAGGCTCCCTCCCCAGATGGGAAGGAGAATTGGGGAAAAAACAGAAAATGCCCGTGAGCTGAAGTACGGGCTGAGTTATTAGAATAACAAAACAGGGTTCCACTCAGCCTGGTTCAATGCTGAGGGCAGGAACAGAGCACCATCAACAAGGAGCCTCAGGGAGAGGAGGAGGAACCCACCCTCACGGAGCCCCCTCCTTTCATCATGACCTGGAGTTCATACGGTCGCTCCTCCAGCTTGCCAAGTAACTTCTGAGCCCCTTGGGTAATTCAGAGACATGCAGTTCTTAAAACTGACATGACAACCAGCAGCTGAGGTCCAAATTAGTGCCCCACTGAGGGAAAGTGGGGCACAACTTCAGTCCCCTCTCCCTTCCCCAGACATGGCCCCATAGCATGGACAACCAGCATCTCCACCACTCCCCCCCGAGTGCTGCCACGTGGCCAGGGGTTAGCTGGGGAAATGTGCACGGGAAGGTGGGGTTTGGAGGGCAGGATCAGTAGGATCCAAGCCTCTGTGTGGTCTTTGCTCATGGCACGGTTTGTCTTCATGGTTTTTGAAATGCCAGAACCTGGCGAAGCAGCTGCAACAGATGAAAGCTGCCTGTCAGCTGAACCAGGAGAAGCTGGAGCACAACATTGCCGTGCTTGAGCTGCGGAACAAGGAGAACGACATCATCAGCAAGGAGCAGAAGAGGAAAATCTGCCGGTAAAAATCCCTCCCTGGACGATGGGCTCTGCCTTATCTGTCATGACCTCCCATACACCGCTTCTTGTGGAGCCCATCACCTAGCACAGGCCAATGAACTCTGTCCCAACCCATCCCTGGGCAGGGCCAGGGGTTAGCCTGTGGCAGGGCCATCCCCAGAGCACTTGGAATAGTCTGGCCATGGCCAACCTGCTCCAGCTGCACTGGGCTCAGTCAGGTCTGGGCACTGAGTACTCACTAGGAGATAAGCAGCCTCGAGCCTCACAGCTTTCCTACAAGCTGGGGATGCCCGAAGGTGCCTCTTCAGGGATGCCCAGCTTTGCTGTCCCTCTCCAGGCTCCGCGCCTTGCTCAGGAACCTGAGAACGAAACTGGCCAACCAAGAGAAGAAGTTTGGAAAGGAGAAGCGGAGCCTGGAAGTTGGCTGCAAGCGCCTCATAGGGAAGTACAAGGATGTGCAGAGGAGGATGAGGTGAGGTGTGCGCAGGCATCCACCCATGATGAGGCCTCAGAGCACCTAAGTGAGGTGCAGGGAGTCGCTGACTCGTCATTTTGGAGTATGGAGCCTCCTTCCATGGGCCATCTCCCTTCTCCGCAGGCACTTGGCTCTCAGCGACGCTGAGAAGTTCACAGAGGTCTGGCTTATGAAGGAGGAAGAAGCCAAAGAGCTGGTGAGGCAGGCCTTTGATGCAGGTCGCATCATTCACACCCAGCAGCTGGGGCTGCCCTGGGAAGATCCTTCTTACTGGTTCCTCAACAACGTCGGCCCCCTCGGGCTTCACGAAGTGAAGAGGACGGCGACCATGCTGGCTGCGGAGGTCCTGACAGGTGGGATGCACAGTGCCCTTCTCACCCTCATGACACTGGGAGACCCTCACCTTCCTCCATGACAGCCCCTTCTGTCCCTCCTGTCCTTGCCCTTGCAAGGTGGGATCTTCAAGGGGTGACACTGCGAGCCCAGGCAGGGGCTGTGCCCAGCCCTGAGCTGGCTCAGGCCAAGCTGGAGGATCTTGGCACTGTACTTCACCCAGTGCTCCCAGTTCCAGACCAGCTGACCGAGAGCCAGCTCATGCCTCAAGGTCTTTGGGGTGTTTTCCAGGAGGCAGGGAACACTTGTGATTTCCCTGAGGATTCCTGCAGTGCCGTGACTGGGGAGCAGTGTCCAAACACAAAGGCCTTTGCTCACCCTTCTTTCTCCATGTTTCAGAGAGCAGCTCAGGGGAACAGGAGGAGGAAGGGGAGGAGGAGGAGGAGGAGGAGGAGGAGGAAGTGGGCAGCGGAGCAGGAGGAAAAGAAAACACAGCGTGGGTTAAGGGTGGAGTCACCCCTCTGCAACTTATCCCCACTAAGACTGCCAAGAGGATCCTGGAGCTCGTGAGCAACGAGGCGGTGAGTGACGATGTAGCACAGGTCTTGATTAGGGAGCAGGCTGTGCCCTGGTTCTACTGGATCTTCTCCGACCTCCACGTCTGGGGCTGAAGGCTTCTGCACAGCACTGCCTTGCTATGCCAAGCAGCCTGTTGTCAGAGAGCTGCCCCAGGGGCTGGGAGAAGATCTCGAGGTCTTTCTACTGTGTGTGGCACATATCTGATGCTCCCCAGGCCAGAGTCAGCTCAGGCAAAGCTGCTGTGTCTGATGCTCCAGGCCACTCCCCGTCCCTGGGCAGGGATGGAGATGCTATTGCTCTGCACCTTCTTATCTCTGTGTGTCTCCCAAGGGTTTCCTCATCAAGAACGATCTGTGGAAGCCCCTGCGCATGTTGGGAAGGCACGAGCAGCTGCTCTTGAAGCTCGACTCCATCTTTGAGGTGAGCTGTGGCTCGGCCCCTCAGGGGCTGTGGGGAGGGCTGGTGGTCACCAGGGCAAGCTCTCTGCCCCGTGGTGTAGGACTGAGACAGCCCAGGGAGGTGCAGTTGGGCTGCTGGGGGGGACTGCAGGGCAGCGAGGGGAGAGGAGCACTGCGAGAGGGTGTGAAGCACTGTGGCCAGACACTTCTGAGCTCCAGGCCGTCCTGCTGATCAGTTAAACATCTCCAGGCCTCCTCCCACCTGTTCTCTGTCTCTCCCACCCACAGACAGGCCCAGCTATCCCACACTAACCACTTCTTACCACCCACCCCACCTGGCGGGGCATGGCCAGAGGGACACCCTCTGCTCCTGGGAAGTGCTCTTCATCTCGCTCCCCCACCCGTGATGGCTCTGAGGGTTGCTAACCTGGTTTCTCTGCTCCCCAGGCCCTCCAGATCGACAGTGAGGATGACCTGTACCAGCTGCTGGATTTTTTTCTGAAGCACCAAGGCCAGGAGGTGGCTGTCAGCCAGGTGGGACCAGCAGGGACAACAGTGGGGAGAGCCCAGCAGAGCCAAGGGTCCTGGGAAGGGCGATCAAAACATCTCCTGAACACCCAGGGAAGGCAGAGAGGGGGACCAGTGTGTTGATGCTGGGATGTTTCCCTGTGACCAGGCAAGGGAGGTGAACATGCCAGGGTCGAGGGCTTGTGATCTGCTTTTGCCACGGCTGAGCAGCGCCTCTTGCTCATGGAGTTTTGCCTCAGCTCCCTAAATTTGTCAAGGGCCAAGGCTGCGGGCAGCTGGGAGCTCCCAGGGGGAAGGTGCTTCTTGGGGAGGAGGAGGGGATGAAGGCACAGTGGCTCATCTTGCTGGCCTTCCCTTCAGAGCCAGGGCAGCCCCGATGGAGAAGGTGTCACAGATGCAGGTGAAGACAAAGAGGACGGCGGATGCGGTGCCCAGAGGGATGAGCTCAAATCCCCTCAGAGCTTGCAGGG
Source organism: Podargus strigoides (assembly GCA_028020825.1). Lineage (NCBI taxonomy): Eukaryota > Metazoa > Chordata > Aves > Caprimulgiformes > Podargidae > Podargus > Podargus strigoides. The sequence goes on from CM051619.1 coordinate 555,773, forward strand.
GTCCCTTCCATCTGTGAACATCCAGGCTGATGATGTCCTCGGGATCCTGAAGGCGTTTCTGAAGCAGTTTGAGAAGCTGAGGTAGGACTAGGGACAGAGAGGGGCTGTTGTCAGTGGGAGGGAGCCAGACTGGGGCACAGAGGGGGGCTATGGGGGTGTGCAGGCAAGGCTGGGGGTGACAGTATTGCCCCGGCTGGAGGAAGAGCTTCCCCTGCCCTCCCTGCAAGAGTAGAGAGGGGTGAGGGGGGTCCCACCGGGACAAGGTGGTGAGGGATGGCTGGGACAGCCAGGCAGGAGATGACCAGGGAAGCAAAGCCATGGGGCAGGCAGGTGCCTGCTGTGGGGTCGTGCTCCTTCGTGTGACGATGGCGATGGTGGCCAGTGCAGCTGAGGGGCACAGGGCAGTTCCTTACCCGTGAAGAGCTGAGCCCCAGGGCTTTGCTCTCTGTCCCCCAGGGAGAAGGATGAACCAGCAGAGGAGGTGCCACTGCCACAGGAACGGGACAGCTCCAAGGACGGGCAGTACTGGGAAGCCCTGGCACACGTTATCCCCAAGCCGACGCTGAAGCTGTGGGACGCGCTGGCGGTGGCACTGAATGAATACTAGTGAGTACCTGGCAGTGCTGTTGGGGACAGGGCAGGCTGGTGGCATGGCAGTGGGGCACCAACTGGCCATGCCAACACTCTGCCCTCCTTGCCCAGCGAGGTCCTCAAGCGCAGGGCCAGCCTGCTCGCCGAAACAGCCATCCTGCAGCAGCAGAACTCGGAGCTGTGCCTGTTGCTGGAGGGGCACATCAGGTAAGGGGTGAGTGTGCCATCCTCTTCCCCGGCCGCTGGGGGACACCCCGCCATGTGTGCCCCATGCAGAGGTCCCAGACATGGGGGGCCACTAGTCGGGCTCAGGGGGCTTCTTTTTGCAGGTGAACAGCAAGTGGATGGACACAAACCTGTCCTGTCCCGGGGAAGCACGGTGATTTCCCAGGACTGGGGCACGGCTTTGCTCTGCCCAGAGCTTCCTCCAGGGATTAATAAACACTTCCCAAACCTGGGCCAGGAGTGTGCCTGTGGTCTGTGAGGAGCACCCCTCTCACCTCTGCAGATGCAGGGAGCCGCAGCCAAGCACCCCCCTGACCCCAGGGACTCAGTGCGCTGTGGGGCAGCGTTTCCCCACTCACGAGCCCTGTGATCTGTGTCCTCCCTTCCCTCCGTGGAGCCGAAAGCAGGAGCCTCCACCTCCCACCGTCCCCAGGCACTGCGAGAGCCTGCCCTTCTGTACCTGATTTTACACTTTATTCCCCACTTTTGCTGCCCCAACACCTTTTCTTCCCCCCCTGGATTCCTCCCAGACAACCCACCCCCAATTAATTCCCCCTCCTCAGTCCCAGCACTGCTAGATCTGCTCCCAGCTTCTGCATTTCCAGGTGATGTCAGCCCAAAGCTGCGTTACTGGCTGAGTTATCTCCAGGAGGGCCGTGTCGCATCCGTATCTCCCTTCCACCCCTCTGCTTCCCACCAGTTACATCTCATTCCCAGCACGGGCTTCCTGGCCAGCTTTATCTTTAGCCTTGACTCCCCTGCCCAACGCTAAGGCAGCACGAGCAGTTTCTCATACCAGAGCAGAATAACACCATGTGCGGGATATCTGTGCCCTTGAATAGTTGTCACTGGTTGCCACTGGGGGATGGGGACAGCTTTGAGGGCCGATAATCCCATGGGATGGCATGCTCACTGTACCCCTGGGACACAGCGGGATCCACAGGGCACAAATGCAAACAAGAGAGCCAAGATGGGGGGTCTGGGAGACATCGATTGCTGTCCCCAGGGCGCAGGGCGCACCACAGGGACAGACGAGAGCGGCCAGGCAGGACACAGGGGCTCCTCGCACCAAGGACACACAGACAGAGCGCAGGGCCACCAGCAACAAGAACACACAGACAGAGCGCAGGGCCACAACTGAGGACACACAGAGAGAGCGCAGGGCCACCAGAACAGCGGACACACAGACAGAGCGCAGTGCCACCAGAACCAGGGAGGCACAGACAGAGTACAGCGCCACCAGAACCAAGGAGACCCAGACAGAGCACAGGGCCACCGTCAGCATAGCCCTGCAGCCCGCTGGGCAGGGGCAGCCTCTCCCCACCAAGGTCCCCACGAGGCCCCCGCCCCCATCTGTACGGCCCCCCTCCCCTGAGGCCCTGGAAGAGCCGGAGGAAGATGGGACAGAGCCCCCGCCACCATCAGAGGACGTGGGGCAGGGGTTCGGTCTGCAGCGCTTCCGCCTCGCTAGTAATCGAATGAAGAGCTGGATGAGGGAGGAGTGGGACGACCTGTGGTCAGAATAGGCCTGGACAGACACTGGCCCTGCTGAAGGGGACCTCATGCTGTGACAATGTCTGCAGCGCAGGGAGGACGCGCTCGCCCGCACCGCGGCGCTGGAGGTGTGCGGAGCACCGGGCTGTGCTGTCACCTGCAGCCAGAGACCTCGGCGGGGAAAAGAAACCTTTATGAGAATAAACCAGTGCCACTGTTACAGCATCCCTGTCATTGGATGTGGGGAACAATTCCTTCCCCCAAAGGGCTCCCCAGCACTGGCCCAGGCTGCCCAGGGCAGGGGGCAGTGCCCATCCCTGGAGGGATGTCAGAGCCGTGGAGATGTGGTGCTGAGGGACACGGGGCAGTGGGCACTGGGCAGCGCTGGGTTACTGGTTGCACTGGGGGCGCTCAGCTGTCCCCAGCCCCACCCCGGCGCTCTCCGCCCCCCCCCGCGCGGGGCCCTCCCGGCCTGCAGGGGGCGCGGTGCGGCCGCGGCGGGCGGGGCGCAGTGACGTCACGGGCACGCCGGGTGGGCCGATGCGGCGGCCAGAGGCGGGCTGCGGCGGGACGGCGGCGGCTGGGGGCCGCGGGTGGCGGGGCCGCCATGCAGTACGTGACCGCCATGCAGTACGTGACCGCCGAGCAGCTGGCTGGCTTCAGCAAGTACAAGGTAGCGGCTCGCCCGGCGGCGGGCGGGCGGTGTCGGGGGCGCCTCGGGGCCTGGCGCCGCCAGGGGGTGTCTGAGGGGCCGCCGTGCCGGGGTGGGGACTCTCGGGGACGCCGGGAGGGGGACCCGGTGCTGCGGGCCCCGGAGCTGGGGGGCTGCAGGGGGATCGGGGTTTGGGGGTGCCGCTGCAGTGGGGCCCGGGGGGGGGGCAGGGGCTGCCGTGGGCCCTGTCCCCGTGGAGCGGGGCCTGGTGCCGCGGGTGCAGTGCGGTGGCGGGGTGGCTGTACGAAGTGTGTCCCCCGTGTCCCGCCGTGGCACAGGGCGCTGCGGGGCGATGAAATGATGATGACATGCTTTCCCCGTCCCGCCCGGCTGTGTCCCGGCGGGGTGCGGGGAGGACCGGAGCAGTGAAGGCACGGGCACCTGAAACGGGGGACTCGCTCCTTGCCGGAGGGGATGGGGCGACCCTTGTGTGCCCTGCCGCAAATCAAGGGGTGTCGCCTGCAGCCTGCCCCCCCCGGCCGTTTCCCAGCGGGGCCGAGGACGCCACGTGCAGTGCTGCAGGGTGCAGTGCAGCGCGAGCCTGTCCGTGTGCCAGGTGGGCCCCCAGGCTGTTTGTCCCCCCGGGGGAGGACAGGCTGTGTGCCATGCAGTGGGGACAGCACAGCGTGGGGCGCTGGCAGCGTGATCACCAGCTGTGCACCCCCAGCTGTGCTCCTGTGATGGGGACACACCTTCAGGGACCTCTCCATTATGGTGGGGGCATGGCCAGCCTGGGGGCTCCCCCATGTTTAGCACGGGACCACGTGTCTCCTGCCCTGTGGCTGCTCCGTGCACAGTTGGACCCACAGGAAGGTGCCGGGTGCCACCCCCATGTCCCCGTGCGAGCGTGGCAGCCTGTGTCTGGTTGAAAGCACTGAAAAGCTTTCAAGGAAGCCGCTGTAAGTGTGAACAGGCTCTGCCGTGGCACTTTAAATCCTCAGGGGCTGATTTTGGGCCAAAGCACGTGGTGTCCTTGGCACAGGGAAACACTGGATTGTGTTTTTAGGTGGACTGGGGGGTGTTTGCTGTATTTTTTTACTTCTCCCACACCAGCAGCGAAGCTTAAAGGGTTCACCCCGCCTTCTCCTTTGCTTTGCTCTTGTTCTAGGATCCATCACATTGGGCCACGTTGCAGTCATCCTTCCAGGGGGGTTCATGGGGTGTCCTTTAAGTGTGCAGGACAGCTAAGTCTGGTTTGGTCCCTGCTGTACAAAAAAGACGTGGACAGGCTGGAGAGGGTGCAGAGAAGGACCACGAAGATGGTCAAAGGAGTGGGCAGCCACATGAGGAAAGGCTGAGAGAACTGGGTTTGTCTTCTTGAGAGAAGGTGGCTGAGGGGAGACCTCCTCACCGTGTTCCAGTACTTCAAGAGTGGCTACAAAGACGACCGAGACTCCCTTTTGACAAGGAGTCCCATGGAAAGGACGAGGGATAATGGGTACAAGTTACTCCTGGGGAGATTCCAGCTGGGCACAGGAGGAAAATTCTTCACAGTGAGAACAATCTGCCGTTGGAATAATCTCCCCAGGGAAGTGGTGGACTCCCCAACATTGGGCACTTTTAAGACTGGGCTGGAGAGGGCTCAGGGTCATCTTGTTTAGACCGAGCTCTTGCCAAGAAAGGTTGGACCTGATGATCCCTGAGGTCCCTTCCAGCCTGGCAGTCTCCGACTCTGTGATGTGTTCAGGGAGTGAAGCAGGTGACGCTGTCTGTGTGGCTCTGATCTCCTCCTGGAGCAGTCTGGGGGGGCAGGAATGGTCAGGGCTTGCTCACGCTCTCCTTTTGCACACTTGGAGCTGACCAGCTGGAGATAAATGGACTCGGTAGAGCTGGTTTGGGCAATGTGAGAGGTTGTGTGAGGTGTCCTGTGAAAGACAGATTGTGTGGGGATTTGTCACTGAACTTCAAGTGTGAAAGGCCTTTAGAAAGGCAGTGAATGATAGTGGTTTTGTGTGGGTGCTGGAAAAAGGTAAGCAAAATGTGCTGAGGCCTCTCAAAGTGACTAATTTTGCTCCTGTGAAAACAATGCTTTTACTTGAAGAGACTGTGGTGTGTTCAGCCTCTTTCCAGTAGTGCCTGGAGGGTTGTGTGGTGTTGCTGCCTTCCCTCCCAGTACCTGAGCGGTGAGAAGGGGGTCTCCACCCTCTGCAGCTGGTGCTGGCAGTTGAACTTAGGACATGGAGCTGTTGGAGGGGTCCAGAGGAGGGCACGGAGATGATGTGAGGGCTGGAGCACCTCTGCTGTGGGGACAGGCTGAGGGAGTTGGGGTGTTCAGCCTGGAGAAGAGAAGGCTCTGGGGAGACCTCAGAGCACCTTCCAGTGCCTGGGGGGGACAGGAAAGCTGGGGAGGGACTTTGGACAAGGGCCTGGAGTGACAGGACGAGGGGTGATGGCTTTAAACTGGCAGAGGGGAGATGGAGATGAGATGTGAGGCAGAAATTGTTGGCTGTGAGGGTGGTGAGACCCTGGCCCAGGGTGCCCAGAGAAGCTGTGGCTGCCCCCTCCCTGGCAGTGTTCCAGGCCAGGTTGGATGGGGCTGGGAGCACCCTGGGCTGGTGGGAGGTGTCCCTGCCATGGCAGGGGTTGGGATGAGTTGAGCTGTGAGGTCCCTTCACACCCAAACCATTCCATGATTCTGTGAACTGCAGTGACCTTCTCATTTGTGTAGCAGACACCAAGACCTGCTCCCAGGTATGGTCTTTCTGGAGATGTCTCTGATGGAAATGCCATTGCAATCACATCTATGAACAGGGCTCTGAGCGCAGACAGGGTGAGGAGGAAGGTCCCATCCAGCATGTAAAGCAGAGCGTGCGCAGCGTTGGCCGCTTACTGTCACCAGTTAGACACTGGTGTTGTGTTTAGTGGCCTTGATTTCAGATAGTGTCGGGCTGAAGTGTGTCAGCAGGTCTCTGCTGGAGGTATCAAGGTACCACTGCCAGCCTGGCACGGCTGAACCAACTGGCAGAGGCCAATAATGCCGTGTGTGCCCTAGGGGCAGGAGTTCAGTCTTAACTGGCACAAGTAGCTCTGCTCTGGAGCTTGTGGTTTTACTGAGTCAATAGAGCCTTTGATAAGAGGGGGTGGACTCCCCCTTCTCGCTCCCAGAGCATCCCTGGGATAACCTGCGGGTGGAAGCTCTTTGCTGGAGATCCCAGTGAACTGCCTTGAGAAGAGCAGTGGGTGCTGACACCGCACTGGTGAGGAAGCCCCAGTCGGTCTCTGCAGCGCTCCCTCCCTACTTGTCTTGTTTGCACAGGGAACTTTTTTCCTTTACTGTTTTAACCTTGAGCAAGCAGCTGATCCAGGCACACGTCTCCGACACCGGGTCATGCATTCCAGCCTTGCTTTAAGCATTGAGGCTTGTCCTGCTCTCCCCTTTCTTTGCCTTGAAGGGGTGACTCTAGATCCGTCACCGCTCTGTTGATGACAAGCCGGTTGACCTTCTGGGTACAACTAACTCTTTTTACCCAGAAAACTTGTGCAACAGCTTAAACTGTCATCCCAAATGGACAGGGCAAGGAAGGAGCAGCGTGGGAGGTCTGTGTCTAAGCTTAGTGGCAGAGGTGAGTGTGTGCAGCAGCACAGCAGGCCACCCGAGAAGGGTGGCTCATGTCATGTAACCTGAATAGGTACGCGAAGCCAGTGGTGTAGCTGGAAAGCAGCTAGGCTGAGCGATCGCTCTTCGTTGGGACCAGCCAAAAAGGTGATGTATGGTCAGAACCAAACTCCACCAAATGGCCTGGCAGCCTTTGAGAGGGCTGTGCTGCCATCAGAGGGACCTGGGCAGGCTGAGAGCTGGGCAGGGAAGAACCTCAGGAGGGTCAATAAGGGCAAGGGGAGGGGGCTGCCCCTGGGGAAGGAGAATGCCAGGCGCCAGGAGAGGGGAGGGGGGAGCTCCTGGGGAGCAGCTCTGAGGAGAAGGACCTGGGGGTCCTGGCAGGCAGTAAATTATCCCTGAGCCGGCGATGTGCCCGTGCCACCAAGAAGGGCAATGCCAGCCTGGGCTGCACAGGGCAGTGTGTGGGCAGGAGGGCGAGGGAGGGCATTGTCCCCTCTGCTCTGCCCTGGGGAGGCCACAGCTGGAATCCTGCGTCCAGTTCTGGGCTCCCCAGTTGGAGAGAGACAGGGAGCTACTGGAGAGAGTGCAGGGGAGGCAGCGAGGATGAGTGGGGGATTGGAGCATCTCCCCTGGGAGGAAAGGCTGGGAGAGCTGGGACTCTTCAGCCTGGAGAGGAGAAGGCTGAGGGGGATTTAATTAATGTTTACAAATACCCAAAGTTGGGGCTGAGGGAGGATGGAGCCAGACTCTTCCCAGTGGTTCCCAGTGCCAGGACGAGGGGCAATGGGCACAAGCTGGAGCACAGGAGGTTCCATTGAAAGATGAGGAAGAACTTCTTTGGGGTGAGGGTGCAGAGCCCTGGCACAGGCTGCCCAGAGAGGGGTGCAGTCTCCTGCTCTGGAGCTTTCCCAGCCTGGCCTGGGTGCAGCCCTGAGGGATGTGCTCAGGGGACCCTGCTGTCCCGCAGGGGAGTTGGGCTGGGTGAGCTCCAGCTCGGACAGTTCCGTGAATCTGTGACTCTGCCCCAGCCTTTAAGCTGTGCCTGGCACAAACACTCCATAGATTTGGGGAAAGGCAGGCAGATTCAGAGGGATGTGGAGAAGGCACCATGTGTCCAAGGGAGGGAACATGTCCTTGGAGAGGAGCTGGTGTCCCTGGAGCTGATGCAGCAGCAGCAGCAGAGCTTCGTGGAAGCTGGTCCACAGCTTTCTGCAGCCCTGGCTGGTTTACTCCTCCCGCTGCTGCCAGGAGCACACGTGGGGAGCGGCGAGTCAGGAGCCCAGATGGGTTTGGCTTTGCAGTGTGCACGTTTCTGCGGGCTGGGGGAGAGGTGGGTGTATGCTCCTGTCACAGGCTGGCTCGGTGCCACGGGTGGTAGGGTGTAGGACAACTGCCCTTCAGCTGCTCTTGAAGGGACACCGAGGAGCTCCTCTGCCCAAGGAAGCTGTGCTGTTGTGGAGTGTGGAATGTCCCTTGCCAAGAAAGAGGCAGCCAGGCACTGCTGCTGGGGAGCACAAACCTTGCAGTTGGCTGCCAGAGGTCGTGATCTGCTGCTTGAAAACCTGTCTGCAAATCGCTTTCTGGCAACCCCCTCCTATGGAATTCTGGAGAGGGGGAAAAATGAGACCATCTGGAACATTCACAGGTGTCTCTCCTCTTACTTTGCTTTCTCAGAGGGAAAGGCCTACCCCTTTCTTCCCTCCAGACTGCCTCCGAGCCCTGTTTCCACCCCGCAACCCGAACAGCTCCGGCGTGGAAGCTCTCTCTGCCTTTCCCTGCGTGGTGCGCGGAGCTGGATGCAGCGTGTGAGCTGGAGCCTCGCCAGCGCAGCGGGGAGGGGCAGCATGGCTTCGTGTGACTCCTGCGCGCGTGTCCGTGAGCTGCGCGTCGCTCTGTGTGCAGCGCGGTGACTCCTGTGGCTCCCTGCAGCGGGCTGGGGGCTGCGCTCGCCGCTGCCGCCGTGCGAAAAGCGGCTGTGGGAAGTGAGGCTGGCTGCAAGCGAGGGCAGAGCGCTGTGACTTCACGTGTCCTCTTACAGCTTCTGGTTTGTCACTGCCTCTTTGTATTCCAGTCACGTGCCCTGCATTCCCTGGAGCCTTTCCTCGCCCGGTGTTGTCTGAGCTGCTTGTGATTCTGCTCTGTGCAGCTCTGCCCTGCGAGGTGCTGCGCTGTGCTGGTGTGAGGGAGCTGCTGCTCGCTCTTCCTGGGGCACATCTTACAGCCACGTGTGTGGTCGCTGCGTGGCTTTCATCCAGCCCACGCAGGAGCAGGGAAGTCCTCGAGTGGTGCGTGTTGTGTGTGTAAGTGGTCTCTGCTCGTGTGTTTGCCTCGCTGGGTGGAAGCACAGGTACGAGCCCCTGTCGTGAGGCTGGCTGCACCTCGGGCTTTCCTTAAGGAGGGTACGTGTTATCCTCAGGAACCATGGTTTGAGGGAAACACCAGCAAAGGAGGATGTGGGAGTGACACTCCTTACATGTGGCATGGGAGGGATGCCAGGAGACTGCAATGCCACGTGTCCTGTTTGGGTCCCAAGGTGGGACAGGCTGGTGTCTCACTCACCCCAGCAGCTTCGGGAGCAAGTATGAGTTAGTGAGAGCAAAGTGAATTTGCTCTTGGGAAGTGCCTTTTGTAACAACTGCTGCCCCCTAAAATCCTTCCGTTCCTGTGTCCTCGCTTCTGAGCAGGAGCTGGTGACGGCAGCCCACGGGGAGCACGCAGCCAGCCCTGGCACGGGGGAGGCTGGTGGCAGCCCGCTCGCTGGCGGCCCTGGTGAAGAGGCTCTTTGTCTCGTTACCTGTGTGGGCAGCAAAATGAAGTCCTCTTGGTGTCTCTCCCACGTGCCTGCTGGGCTGGGGCATGGGAGCAGAGGGCAGTGCTCAAGCGCTGGGAAAAGTGTCCTGACTCCCTGCTCATCCCAGCTTCTCTCTGCAGGAACCCACACTTGGCTGTGGGCTAGCCAGTGACCTGCTGTGAGCTGGGTCTGTTCTCCCCGTGCCTCGGTGGTTCCCAGCCTTGCTCTCCTACCGAGGCATCCGGGACAGAGCTGCCTGGAGCGGCGAGGGGTGGCAGCTCTTCCCCAGCGGCGTGTTCCTGAGGGTGGAGAAGGCGTCTTGTGCTGAGCGTAGGTGTGTGGTTGGGAGCATGCAAGCCCAGTGGTGGGTTCATACACAGCAGAGACTGCACCAGGAGGTGCTGGTCTGTTATCCCAGTAAGAAAGGCACTCGGACTCTGTAAGGTGCCATCTGCACTGCTATTATTAGAGCTAAGGATATAAGGAGAGAATAGTATAGATAATCATGGAATGGTTTGGGTGTGAAGGGACCTCAAAGCTCACCTCATCCCAACCCCCCTGCCATGGCAGGGACACCTCCCACCAGCCCAGGTTGCTCCAAGCCCCATCCAACCTGGCCTGGAACACTGCCAGGAAGTGGGAATACACTTTCAGGGATAATCTTACATCCCTTTAGATGGTGGGAACCCCAGGTGGTGTTGCATCAAATGTGTAGCTTCTGATCCATGCACAGTGTGCTGGGCAGACCCTGTCTATAGGAGATATTTCACTTACTTTCATCATTCTAGGTATTGCAGGATTATTGTTTTTTTTAAAAGATAACAACTCTATTCCTCATTTCAAGTGTCAGGTGGAAAGAATGTTCATGAGAGCTTCTTGCTGCACTCCTAGATAAAGGCAAGGACACGCAGGCAGCGCGGTCGCTGATGCTGAGTGGGAGCTGCCCGCAGGCTCCTCCACCGGGGCCAAGGGAGCTGAGGGCAGGTTTAGACAAGATCTTAGGCAGAAATTGTTGTCTGTGAGGGTGGTGAGACCCTGGCCCAGGGTGCCCAGAGAAGCTGTGGCTGCCCCCTCCCTGGCAGTGTTCCAGGCCAGGTTGGATGGGGCTGGGAGCACCCTGGGCTGGTGGGAGGTGTCCCTGCCATGGCAGGGGGTGGGACAGGGTGAGTTGTGAGATCCCTTCCAACCCAAACCAGTCTGGGATTCTCTGATATGTGCAGCACAGCAGGGCTCTGGGCACACCCAGGCTGGCTGGGATGTGGGTCACTGACTCATTGATGTCCCCTGGTCAGGGTCACTACAGCAGGCTGAGCTTGCAGTATGCCAAGCACGGCTGTCCTGCAGCGTCAGATGAGACGTCAGCTTGGGAGATGTGGTGCACTGAGTGCGCCACAGGGCATCGAGCTTAAAGGATTGCTTTTTATTGTGAGAAGTACTCTCCTCCTGCATGTTTTTCCCCCTTTTCTGCACCCATCCTCCAGGTGGGAACCCCTGATCTCCTGGGCTGTCACCAGACAGCAGCAGCCCTGCCAGGCACTGCAGAGCCACAAGTTGCATGTGTATCTCACTTTGGCTGTTGACTGAACAGTTTCTATAGGTCCCTTGAGCCGGTCCCACACGCCGTCCTCTCTGCCCTAAAGAAGGTGCTCTTCCCCCAGCCAGCCTCCAGAAATCCTCTTGCCTTCAGACTTGAAGTGCCGTGGAGAGCAGGGCTGCAGATGCTGCGCTGCAGGCAGCAGATGGCTGGCAGCTCTCCCTGGCAGGCTTTTATAGGCTGCTCTGAAAATCCCAGCCCTAAAGAGATCTCTGCAGGGTTTGCTCTGCCAAGCAAACACTGCTGTGTGCCTGTGGCAGTTCAGACCAGTGGAACAACAACAAAACTGGTAGTGGGAGCAGCAGAAGGGAAAGCTTTCCGATGCTATCGATGTGGATGTGAGGCTTGAGGCCATGGTCACTAAAAGGCCAGTCTGCCTCATCCCCAGACAAGCAGCTTGCCTTCTCCTGCAGGCTCCTTAGCAGGAAGGGTGTGAAGGAGGAGATGCCTTTGAGTCCTGTTCTTGAATCACTTAACTCTTTCCCCAAGTGTGTGTGTGTGTGTGTGTGTGTGTGTGTGTGTGTGTGTGTGTGTGTGTGCCGTGCTGCGGAGGATGCTGTCAGGGAGCCCAGAAGTCTAAGACGAGCAGCTGTAAAAGTGAGAGGTGTTTTTCTTCTTTCTTCTCCTGTTCTGTGGTTAAATTCAGGGGTTTGAACCTCTGCCCTGCTTAGTGTGTGTCCCTTGCAGCTCTCGTGGTCGGGAAGCTGCCTGGCTGCCACAGTTGGAGGAGCAGCGAACTGGAAGTGCCCTGGCTCACGAGCCTTGGCTGAGCTTTTGCTGGGCGCCAAGCGATGAGATGAGGGTCAGGGGATTTCTCCTGCTTTCTAGAGACACTTCTGACGTGTGATGTAAGGTTTTGATGAGTGATGAGCTAGTTCCACTCCCGGGACCTACTCTGTGTGTGGTTACATCTCTTCAACAATCCTGGAATTGCTGCTGGAAGCCTGGGGAGCTGTTTGCTGCTGCCACAGGGCTGGTTTCTGTGTGGTGGCCTTTCCATTATGGGATATCGAAGGTACTGAACCATACTGTGGTGGGGGATTCCCAGACTCTCTGTTTTTAGCTGCACAGTGGCAGTGATGAAACCCTTTGTGGTCAGGGACCTAGTGCTGCTTCAGTCCACAGTGGGACAGTCCACAGCCTTTTGCTCCACCGATTGCCTTTAAAAAAAAAATCTGTTATTTACTCTGCACTTTTACTTCCGATGGAATCACAGAATAGTGCTGATGGGAAGAGACCTCTGAGCTCCCCCAGTCCAACCATTGCCCCAGCACTGCCCAGTGCCCACTGCCCCGTGTCCCTCAGCACCACATCTCCACGGCTCTGACATCCCTCCAGGGATGGGCACTGCCCCCTGCCCTGGGCAGCCTGGGCCAGTGGTGGGGAACCCTTTGGGGGAAGGAATTGTTCCCCACATCCAATCTAACCCTCCCCTGGCACAGCTTGAGGCCATCACCCCTTGTCCTATCACTGTTACCTGGGAGAAGAGACTGACCCCCCCTCGCTACCCCCTCCTTTCATGGAGCTGTAGAGAGCAATGAGGTCTCCCCTCAGCCTCCTCTGCTCCAGACTGAACCCCCCAGTTCCCTCAGCCACTCCCCATCACACTGTGCTCCAGATGAATATCTGGTAGATCTTTGCACACACCTTCCTCCTTTGCTGTCCTGCTTGGAGTCTGCTGTGATGGTTGCCTACGTCTCCCACACCCTCTCTAGGGAGCAGGCGGATGGCCAAACACTCCGGCACTGCTGGGCTTCCCCATCCTCAGTGTCAGTGTCGGCACAGAGCCGGTCCCAGGATGAACAGCCCCAGGGATGTGGAAGGGAAGGAGCAGCTGAGGTGGGTGGCACTGTTGGGCATGCTGGTATGCTTGGCTGTTTGACCCCTTTCCATGTGCTGGAGGAGCCTTCCCAGCCCTGTTGGAGAGGTGGGGGTGACAGTGGTGTGCGGAGAGCTGGGACACAGCTCTGCCCTGAGTGCTCGCCCAGCATTGCAGCGGTCGCTCAGAAGTAGTGCGAGCTGCTTCTCACTTCATCGGGGTCTTTTTAATTGCACTGAAAGTTTCCTCTGACGTTTATTGGTGCGTGTTGAATCTTGGCTTCAATTAACTCCCATCATAAAAGTCACTCTGCTAATTAGCAGCAGCTGTTTGGCTGTTGGGACTGTTTGGAAGAGAACCGGAGTGCACTGTGGAAATTCAAGTATCACTTCCCGTGGCTGGCTCAGAGAACGGCCGCGTTACTGGGGCTTGTATAACTGACCTGGCTCGCTGTGCTTCAAGTCTTGCACTGAGCAAGATGTCAGAGCAGCTTTTGCTCTTAAGTGTGAGTTTCCTCTTTGCAGAGGGGCAGGATGAGGTTTATTTGTGCCTTTCACATAGGCTCTGTCGAAACTTGGAGGTAGTCTTCCTCCTCCTCCCCCGCAGTGCCTTGCTTCATCTCTGCTCATCTCCTGATGTGCGTGGGCTCCTGTTTGCCTTTGATAGGTGTACTTCAAAGTTCAACTTGATTTCTTTTCTTTGGGATTGTAATGAGTTTTCTTGCATTGACTCCTGTATTCTCCTGGCTTGTGGGTTGGCATCAAACCCAGCTCTTCCCTGGATTCGTCCCAGTTCTGCCATGGCCTTGTGGTCCTCTGGAGATGAGTCTGGAGCTGTGATCTTGCAAGCATCCGCACCTCCCCGGTGGCTCACGGCCTCTGCGAGGGGTAGCTCAGCCTGGAGGGGCCAATTTGCCTCGCTGACCCAGCAGGAAACAGGTTTTGGGGTGTCTGCTGGGTCTGAATGCCTTTGGGAGGGCACAGGGTGGATGTTGAGGTGTGCCTGGGGATGGAGAGAGAGTGGCCGCTGCCTCCTCCCCTGCCCCCTTGCCTGAGTTGCACTGCCATGCTCACCCTTGTCCCTTCTGTGCTCCTTGGGCACCAGGAGTGGGCTTGCAGAACTAGTTTGATCCCTCTCTTGGGTAGTTCACCCTCTTGTTCAGAGTCTGAAGCAGCTCTGGCAGCACTAGGAAAGTCGTCTGCCACTGTGTTATTCTAACAAGTTTCCTGTTTGTGCATTTTTGCTTCTGCATTTTCTTCCTCCCCCTGTCTTTCTTCCCCAGAGTCACTGCTCTGCTCCCTTGATTCCCACTGCAGAGTCTCACAGCTGGCTGCTCCTCCCCTAACTGTATCCCTCCCTCAGGCCCCTGGTTCATCTTTCCCACTCCTGTGCTCACCATCTGTGCATCCTTTCTGCAGCTCATAACCTCGAGCTGGAATGGAAGAGGTGGTGACCCATATTCATGGGTATTTAATGCTGCCAAACAGAGAGAGCTCCTGGGTGCAGTGGGAATTGGCAGGCTGTTTCCTGAAGCCTGCCATCAACACCAAGTGTTGCTCCATGCTACTTATCCACGGGGAAATGATTTCCCCCTCCCCATGATGGTGATGGGATGGGGTTGGGACTCAGCAGTAGGGTGGTGGGGCTGGCTCCCTGCTCCATCCCACCGCGGGGCGACCCCAGTGCCAGTGCAGAGCTGCAGCCCTCTGTATGAGCTGGCTGGAGCTCCATAGCCAAGGATTGACTTGGGTGTGGGTTCCCAGTTGGGTGGGGTTTTGTGAGGGGGGGCTGTTGGGGTGACCACAGGCAGGTGCCTTCATGACCTGCTGTGCTGGCGAGTGAGTCTGGCCTGTGGAGAACGGATGGAGATGTGCTGTCTCTGCTCTGCCCGGGCTCCTTGCCGAGGCTTTGCATCCAAGTGTGCTTGTTTGATCCCTCTGCAGTTCCTCTGCTCTGAGGTAGAGCTGTTACTCAAAGAGCACTGCTCTCCCCACAGCCAATTCCTGCTGCTGGAGTGGGGCCATTGCTGCACGTCCCCCAGCCACCATCCCAGTGGTCCTAAACACCTCTTCTGTCCCCATCTTCTGCCCCTGAGCGGCGGGGAAGAGTGAACTTCTCCCCGCGGTGCCTCATCATCAGCTCTGCTGGAGGAGTGGTCCCACTCTGTGTTTGTAGAAGATGGGGGATAATCACAGAATCCCAGAACAGCCTTGGTTGGAAAAGACCTCTGAGCTCCCCCAGTCCAACCATTCCCCCAGCACTGCCCAGTGCCCACTGCCCCGTGTCCCTCAGCACCACATCTCCACGGCTCTGACATCCCTCCAGGGATGGGCACTGCCCCCTGCCCTGGGCAGCCTGGGCCAGTGCTGGGGAACCCTTTGGGGGAAGGAAGTGTTCCCCACATCCAATCTCACCCTCCCCTGGCATCTCTCCTGACTGGTGCTAGGCTGAGGCTCTGAACACGAGAGTGTTGGCAGGGCAGAACTCTGGGTTTCCCAATGAATTTGCATGCCCAGTGGGGCTTGGGGAGCAGGAAGGAGGCTTCTGCTCAGTGTGATAGTTCCTCTTGGAGGAAAGGGGCTCTGACCTTGCTGGGACCCCTGCATGCCCTTAATTTTGAAGCATCTTTAATTGCTAGATGGCTAAAACCTTCATGGTGAAAAACAGGCAGGAGGAGGGAAGCGATGCTGGGGTTGAAGCTTGTGGTGCCAGCTGCTTGGGCAGGCTCGTGGGACAGGCATGGCGTAATCGTTTCAAACTGAAAAGAGATTTAATTGGATATTAGGCAGAAATTGTTGGCTGTGAGGGTGGTGAGACCCTGGCCCAGGGTGCCCAGAGGCTGCCCCCTCCCTGGCAGTGTTCCAGGCCAGGTTGGATGGGGCTGGGAGCACCCTGGGCTGGTGGGAGGTGTCCCTGCCATGGCAGGGGGTGGGACAGGGTGAGCTGTGAGGTCCCTGCACACCCAAACCATTCCATGATCCTTCGTGCTGTTTTCAGCTGCTCCTGGTGGGAGCCAAACCCATCGGCTCACGTGGTGGCTGCGGGTTTACCGTGCCAGCGTGCTCCGTTCTTGTGCCAGCTGAGAAATGGCCTGAGAAAAGATAAACAGGACTTGAGTTAATGAATACCATTAAAGCCTGGGGTGACTTCTGCCTCAGCGGAGCGTGGGCAGAGTGCAAACGTGACTTGTTTGTGCTGGCATGGCTCTGCTCACTTACATTCGCCAGGGACTGTCGAGTTCACTGCCGCCTGGCTTACCTCGAGCCTGACAGGACAGGGTCCCCATCCCTGTGCCCACTTCACAATTGAAGATATTTATAGGAAACAGCCTTATGGACTTGCTGGAGTTAGGAGTCCCTGTCTGCTTTCAGGAGGAGGCTCAGGGGCGTAGGAAATTCCTTCTGTGCACTCACACCTTCTGTTTGACCACCTCTCCCTGAAACCGAGGGACAAATCGCAGCCCTGGCTGGTGTCACCCTTGCTGTCACCGGTCGTGACAGCAGAAGGGCTCGGAGAAGGGTAACAGTCACACGTGTGAGTCACTAGGCTGCTGTGTAGAGATCCCACATGGAAAAGGCGACGCTAATTTGCAGAGGGGATGAGGTGGGTGGGTGGCAGAGCCGGAGCTGTGCGCGGTGACCGCTGTGTTCACAGCCTGGTGTTCCTTCGGAGCACGCGCAGCGCGCGGGGGCCTGGCACACCCCGGCCCCTCAGCCCTGCTCCCGGGTGCCAGCGTGAGGGGCAGGCAGATGGAGAAGGGTACCCCGAGCCTGTGTTTCTCTGGGACATCAGTCTCCAGAAACGTTGGCTCTGGAGGGACACAGGAACGAGGAGCCTGGCTGAGGGCTTCCTTCGAGGGCAGGCTGCTGCCTGTCCCCAGCGGTGTGTGACCCGTGGCGGGGGCTGGAGGGTGAGTGGCCAGAGGAGTGAGCTGCAAGGCAAGCATCCCACAGCTCCCTCATTCCAGCTCTGACCATGCAGAGGCCCCGGGCCCATTGGAGGCGATGCCCGTGCTCGTGTTGCCTGTCCTTGCCTGTCCCTCCTCCTTTGCCCACTGCCGGTGTCCCCAGCAGTGCTGCTGGCTTGCTGTCCCCGGCGGAGCGGGGGGCTCGAAGGGAACCCCTTCTTGCTAGTGCAGCAAGGTAAGAAGGTGCAGTGTCTGTAGGAAGGAAACCAGATGATGAAGAATGGTCATGGGGCAGCCGGGTATGGTGGATGTTGTTGGGTTTTGTAGCTGAAGATGCCTGGCAGGTCACTGAGGTTCTGGCAGGTGGCTTGGTGGCCTTGTCCTGGCTGCCTCGGAGCGCTGTCCCTGGCACCGCAGCCAGCCCCAGCTTGGTCCCTTTGGTCTGGTGGTGTCCTCTGAGCTGGCAGAGCACCGACCTGCCTTGCTGAGCAGGCAGAGAAGGGTCCCTGCAGGAGCCTGGTTGACGCTGGGGTGGCTGTATCCACAAACCTCTGCTAAGCAGCTGCCCTCTCCCCTGGGAAACAGCTCATTCCAGGTCTGAGTTCTGCAGGCAAGGTAGGAACGTGTGTGACTGTGGGGAAAAGCTGCTTATTGACTGCTGTCCCCACTCCCCAGATGTGGGGGCTGAGGGAAAAGCTTCCTGGGACATGGACCTGGGGAAACTTCCCTGAGGTACCTTACAAACAGGAGCACGGAAACCCCGGGGCACTTCCCCTGCCTTGCCCCGAGCCTTGCATCTGTTTGCTTCTTCCAGGTTCTTTTGGGGATACTGAGATTTAATCAGCCTCCAGCTCTCCTCCCCTAACCACTGGTTCAAATCCTATTATCTCCTAAAGCGTTTGGAATTCTGTCCCCTGAAATGGCATTAAGCTGGGATGGAAATTCCTTGAGGCTTAAACCTCGCCTCCAGTGCTGCTTGCTCCACAGCTCCTGTGGGCTTGGTGGCCTGGGGACATAACACTGGGGCTGACCCCAGCGAGATGGACTGATCCATCATGGGGGAGGGCAGGGAAGAGCTGGTGGGGGTACAGAAACACTTCCCAAGGATGGGATTCACTTGGGAATGCTGTAAGCTCTTAGCCTGTGTGCTCCATGCCCAGGGAGACCCGGTGCCACTTCCTTGCACTGCAGCTGTTTTATGGGGTGCTGCTTTGCCCTTTCCCACCACTTTCTTCCCAGCTTTTTGAAACGGACAGACTGTCCCCTTCACTTCCAGGGTTGCACAGAATCACAGAATGGTTTGGGTTGGAAGGGACACAAAGCTCATCCCATCCCAACCCCCTGCCATGGCAGGGACACCTCCCACCAGCCCAGGTTGCTCCAAGCCCCATCCAACCTGGCCTGGAACACTGCCAGGGAGGGGGCAGCCACAGCTTCTCTGGGCACCCTGGGCCAGGGTCTCACCACCCTCACAGACAACAATTTCTGCCTCACATCTCATCTCAGTCTCCCCTCTGCCAGTTTAAAGCCATCACCCCTCGTCCTGTCACTCCCTGCCCTTGTCCAAAGTCCCTCCCCAGCTTTCCTGTACCCCCCAGGCACTGGAAGGTGCTCTGAGGTCTCCCTGGAGCCTTCTCTTCTCCAGGCTGAACACCCCAACTCCCTCAGCCTGTCCCCACAGCAGAGGTGCTCCAGCCCTTGCATCATCTCCATGGCCTCCTCTGGACCCCTCCAACAGCTCCATGTCCTTCTGGTGTTGGGGGCCCAGAACTGGACACAGCACTGCAGGGGGGTCTCACGACAGCAGAGTAGAGGGGGAGCATCACTTCCTTTGACCTCCGTTTCCAGCTGAGGAGCACGGAG
Organism: Podargus strigoides; assembly: GCA_028020825.1. Taxonomy (NCBI): domain Eukaryota; kingdom Metazoa; phylum Chordata; class Aves; order Caprimulgiformes; family Podargidae; genus Podargus; species Podargus strigoides. Next base: position 574,328 of record CM051619.1, read on the forward strand.
AGGAACAAGCCGTGGGTGCAGGGACAGTGGTGGGTTCAGGGCCAGGGGGTGGGTGTGGATGTGGAGCTGCTCTCTGATGGGTTTCCCTTTACCAGCCAAACTCCCCTTATCTCGGGGAGCGCATAGGTTATGTCCGTGGGGCTGTGGTAGGGGTGGAGGCTTTGATTGCTCTCTGTAAAACTCCTCCTGAATTTGGGATTCGTCTTGTGTGGGGTGGTGGCAGGTGACAGTGCTGGGGGGCTGCGGGGCTGTTGTCCCAAGCATGGGGACCCAGGGTGGGTGGGTGGGTGGGTGCCAGGAGCTGCCCTGCTCCTCACCGAGCACCTTTTGTATCCCGTGAAATTTTTCTTGGGATTCTTACCGGGCTGTTACTTGGGGAAGAGGACTTTAGACGGGGTGATCTTTGCTAGGGAAGGGCTGTGAGCTGGGGAGCAGATAACAGCTTGTGGTGCTCTTGAGAGCCAAATGATGTCAAATTTTAACTTTTGAACTGGAAACTGTTCTGTGGCTTGTCTACGCCTTTGATTTTTATCTCTGTTTTAATTTTCCCTGCCACATACACACCCCGACCGCCTCAAATGACCTCAGAGCAGTAGGGTGAGGGGTCAGAGCTCTTCCTCCCCACTTCCCAAGGGCAGCAGCTGCCTCTGCAGACATCTCAGCTCCTTAATGGAGAGGAGCCCTTCTGATGAGCCCTGTCCCATGTGGGGTACCTGTGGGCCTCCTGATGTTCACCCAACAATCCTCCCCCCTTGGACACGTGGGCTCCAGCTTGCCGAGCTGGGCACAGGCAAGGAGCAAAGTGCTGATCCTTCCCCAGGCCCGTGGGCAACTGCTTCAAACTGCTCTGCCCCAGCTGAATAAGGAAAAACGATGTGGGTCTGACCTCCAAACAGTGAAATCTGTTGCCTGTTCTGCTACCATCGCTTTGCACCCCAGTCTCTGTCCCCACTTCCTCCTCCTCTCTGTCCCCACCATAGAATCACAGACTGTTAGGGATTGGAAGGGACCTCAAAAGCTCATCCAGTCCAATCCCCCTGCCAGAGCAGGAACACCTAGATCAGGTCACACAGGAACGCACCCAGGCGGGTTTGAATGTCTCCAGAGAAGGAGACTCCACAGCCTCTCTGGGCAGTTCCAGTGCTCTGTCACCCTCACTGGGAAGAAGTTCTTCCTCACATTTATGTGGAACCTCCTATGTTCCAGCTTGTACCCATTGCCCCTTGTCCTATCACTGGATGTCACTGAGAAGAGCCTGGCTCCATCCTCATGGCACTCACCCTTTACATATTTATAGACATTAATGAGGTCACCCCTCAGTCTCCTCCAAGCTAAAGAGACCCAGCTCCCTCAGCCTTTCCTCCTAAGGGAGATGTTCCACTCCCTCCATCATCTCTGTGGCTCTGCACTGGACTCTCTCAAGCAGTTCCCTGTCCTTGAACTGGGGGGCTCAGAACTGGACACAATATTCCAGATGAGGCCTCACCAAGGCAGAATAGAGGGGGAGGAGAACCTCTCTCGACCTACTAACCACTCCCTTTCTAATACACCCCAGGAGCCATTGGCCTTCTTGGCCACAAGGGCACATTGCTGGCTCATGGTCATCCTGCTGTCACCAGGACCCCCAGGTCCCTTTCCAGCAGCTCAGTCCCCAGCTGACACTGGCACATGGGGTTGTCCTTCCCCACATGCAAGACTCTACACTTGCCCTTGTTATATTCCATTCAATTTCTCCCCACCCAACTCTCCAGCCTGCCCAGGTCTCTCTGAATGGCAGCACAGCCTTCTGGTGTGTCAGCCACTCCTCCCAGTTTGGGGTCATCAGCAAACTTGCTGACAGAGCACTCTATTCCTCATCCAAATCACTGATGAATATATTGAATGGTACTGGTCCCAGTACCAACCCCTGAGGGACTCCACTAGATACAGGCCTCCAACTGGACCCTGTCCCATTGACCACAACTCTCTGCCTTCTTTCCTTCAGCCAGTTCACAATCCACCTCACTGCCCCATCATCCAGACCACACTCCCTCAGTTTGCCTGCGAGGATGCTGTGGGAGACTGTGTCCAGTGCTTTACTGAAATCAAGATGACCATGTCCCGTGGTGCCCACGAACCAGCCCAGGCTGTGGGAAGCTGGTGCCTCTGTGTCTTTCTTTAGTGCCAAATGACCCTCTATGCCTGAAACTGTGACAGGATTTGGAGATACCTGTGGGATGGTATGGTGTTGTGTCACGTAGTGTTGTGGAGTATCTGCAGATCCTCATGGGTTGGGGTTGAAGGACCTTGCTTGTAAATATCTGTCTTTCCAGATGGAGAAAGTCTCTTCCAAGTGGCTGGAGATGGGTGGGACAGTGATAGGTGCCACCTCAGTGGGCTTAGTCCTTGACTGAAGCATGTCCAGCTCTTGTGCAGGACCTCTGGGATCAGTCACTGGTTGTCTCTGGGTCACTCAGAGCTGTCAGCACAGAAATGTGTCCCCTGAAGCTCTCCATTAGTATCCATCCAGTCCATCAGAGAACAGTCTCCCCTTTTGGAGACCCCACCAAGGGGGTGGGGTCTTTGGCAAAGGGGTGCTTGGGTGTGAGACCTAAGGAGCCCAGAGACCTGTGGGGCTGCAGGAGTGCTCCCCACAGTTGCTGGGGAAGTCTCTCCTTGCAATTCTGCATGGCACCTTTGGGTGCTGAGCTGAGAAAGGCCCTGGTCCTGCTCGTCCTGTGGGGCAGGACTCTGCAGGGTAGCTTGAGCAAGAGCACGTCAAGCTGCCCTCAGTGGGTCAGTCCCGTGGCCTGGGTGCTTGGGGCTGTGGGATTGTCACTTCTCCTAGCAGATGTCCTCACAGACACCTCAGTATTTGGGATTTCTGGCTTTTTGCAAGTGTTGTTGGAGCCTTAACTGTTGGTTTTTGGTTTTCCCTTGTCGTTTGCAGTACAGTGCCGTGGACAGCAACCCCCTGTCTCTGTACGTCATGCATCCCTTCTGGAACACGATTGTGAAGGTGAGACCTCGTCCTGCCCGCAGTGGGACACCAAAACTCCAGTCACCACAGTGTCTCCTCTGTAAAACTGTCAGCTGAAAAGCTCTGCTTCATTTGTGGTGCAACTAATTACACAGGGTGCTGCCCTCCAGCCTGCCCCGAGCTCACTGCATCGCAGCCTAAAGCTTCCTGCTGCCCCATCACATGCCAGATGTGATTTAAGCAGCGTTGTCTGATGCCCAGATGATGGTGACCAGGTCTCTGCCGTGGCTGGGAGCAGCATGTGGTCCTGATTACATGTTTTAATGAGTTCCTGTGTTCTTTTGCTGCTTTCCCATAGATCTTCCCTACCTGGCTGGCCCCAAATTTGATAACGTTTTCTGGCTTCCTGCTGCTTGTCTTCAACTTCTTCCTCATGGCATACTTCGACCCTGACTTTTATGCTTCTGGTAAGGCTGCATGTTCCTGTTTGGATGCAAAGCATCGGAGTGGTGAAGCCTGTCACCTCCTCTGCCGTGACTTCTGCTGCTCGTTGATAAGGCCTCTTAGTCTGGGCATTCCCAGAGGCTGGGGGCTGTGCCAGAGGGGAGACACAGTTGAGGGGTTGAACTCGCTCTCAGTCACTTACCAATAGCTTCCTCTCTTTTTCTCCCCCTTGGCCCCTACCAGGTTTGTTTTAGGTCGCTCAGAAGAGTTCACATAGTTCTTCTAAAGCTGGGCCAATCATCAAAAGACAGTTTAATGGGGAAAATACAGGTTTCTTGGGATTGCTTTCATTGCTAGGTAGACAAGTACTGTTCTCGATATGCCAGGCTTCTAAAAGCTGGGGTGGCAGCATGGCAGTCAGCTAAGATTTGGGCTGTATTTTGGTCCATGAGCCACAGGAGGAAAAGCTGAGGGCAGCACAGGGAAGGAAGCTCAGTGTGAGAATCCCCAGCACATCAGGTATCCAGAAACTTGGGGTCTGCCAAAGGGATGGGGAAGCTCATGCTTTGGGACCCTTTTACGTACATGTTACACGTGTCCTGCTTGGAAGGACAACTTCTCATTTTGCTCCACGAGCTGGTGCCTGCCTTCCTCGTTGGATGGGCTTGTAGATGTGATGTCCTCCACTTGCTGCTGGAAAAGCACTGTTGTGCAGCTCTTAGATCCTGTGACTTTGGGGAGCTGGGGACCAAGGACAGCTATGTCCTGGAGAGTAAAGTCCTGGGTGACACGGTTTCTCATGCAGTTTTGGACCAGCTCTGCCATCACGTCCTGGAAAGCTAACATCTCACTTTGACTGAGTTGTGTAGGTGCTGTTGTCTTGGTGAGCTGCAGGTCCTTGTTGCTGTGCCTCTTGTGCCAAAATAAACCCACTGTAAGGACATACTGAGCTGTCCTGAGTTGGATCTTTCTGGTCTCTGCAGCTCCTGACCACCAGCATGTTCCGAACGGAGTCTGGGTCGTCGTGGGTCTCCTCAATTTCATTGCCTACACGTTGGGTAAGACTTTATCTCGTTGACTGGGAGGAGTTTGTGTCTGTTGTTTGTTCATGCTGCGGCTGCGTGTCGTCTTATCTCTCAGCCTGTTGAGAAATGTTTGACTCTGGGCTCCTGCCATAGAATCCCAGAGCAGCCTTGGCTGGAAGAGACCTCTGAGCTCCCCCAGTCCAACCATTCCCCCAGCACTGCCCAGTGCCCACTGCCCCGTGTCCCTCAGCACCACATCTCCATGGCTCTGACATCCCTCCAGGGATGGGCACTGCCCCCTGCCCTGGGCAGCCTGGGCCAGTGCTGGGGAACCCTTTGGGGGAAGGAATTGTTCCCCACATCCAATCTAACCCTGCCCTGGCACAGCTTGAGGCCATCACCCCTCGTCCTGTCCCTGTCACCTGGGAGAAGAGACCGACCCCCCCTGGCTACCCCCTCCTGTCAGGGAGTTGCAGAGAGCAATGAGGTCTCCCCTCAGCCTCCTCTGCTCCAGACTGAACCCCCCAGTTCCCCCAGCCACTCCCCATCACAGTGTGCTCCAGACCAGAGTGGTTTCTGAGAGCTGCTTTGCACAGTGGATAGAAGGAAGTTGTCCCAGAGCAGCTGATGTGAAAAGAGGATGCTGGAACTGACTTGGATATGAATTGCGAAATTCTGGCTTTGGTCTGCTTTAAATAAATATGGTTTGTCAGCCTACGGCGGTTTTCAGTCTCAGACTGAGCAGGGGGGCAGGAAGCACACTCCCATTAGAGGATGGAGGTGGTGAAAGCTGCTGTTCGCTGGCTGCCCGTGCTTTGGCAGCTGCAAGCTTTGTGTGGGGGGTGTCCAGCAGAAAAGCCCCCATTTCTCTTTCTTCTCTTCCCAGATGGTGTTGATGGGAAGCAGGCTCGCCGCACCAACTCCAGCACGCCCCTGGGAGAGCTCTTTGATCACGGCCTGGACAGCTGGGCCTGCGTGTACTTTGTCGTGACGGTCTACTCCACCTTTGGGCGAGGCTCCACGGGTGTCAGTGTCTTCGTTCTCTACCTCCTCTTATGGGTGGTCTTATTTTCATTCATCCTCTCCCACTGGGAGAAATATAACACAGGGATTCTCTTCCTGCCCTGGGGATACGACATCAGCCAGGTGGTGAGTACACAGCGAGCCCCGGCCGGGCTTCCGCAGGAGCTCAGCGCCCTGCCAGCGCTCTGGGGCGCGACAGGAGCTCTGCTGCGTGTCCAGAGCCCTGCACAGCAGTCACTGCAGTGCTCTCTGGACGTGCTTGTCTTCTGCCTGTCTCCAGGAGGAGGAGGAGAGCTTTCCAAGGCTGCTTGCATGACATTGAGCTTTAATTGCTTTACCGAGCGGGAGGTCACATGGCACTAGAGTCTGACCATTCAAAACCATCAAATCCAAGGAAGTTTGTGCAGTGTGGTTTTTATTTTGTTCCAAGTAGCTTCTGTATAGAATCATTAAGGTTGGAAAGGACCTCTGAGCTCCCCCAGTCCAACCATTCCCCCAGCACTGCCCAGTGCCCACTGCCCCATGTCCCTCAGCACCACATCTCCACGGCTCTGACATCCCTCCAGGGATGGGCACTGCCCCCTGCCCTGGGCAGCCTGGGCCAGTGCTGGGGAACCCTTTGGGGGAAGGAATTGTTCCCCACATCCAATCTAACCCTCCCCTGGCACAGCTTGAGGCCATCACCCCTCGTCCTGTCACTGTCACCTGGGAGAAGAGACTGACCCCCCCCTGGCTCCCCCCTCCTGTCAGAGAGTTGCAGAGAGCAATGAGGTCTCCCCTCAGCCTCCTCTGCTCCAGACTGAACCCCCCAGTTCCCCCAGCCACTCCCATCACACTGTGCTCCAGACAGTTCGAGCTGTGCCAGGGCATCCTGCTGAGAGGAGCAGCTCCTGGTTGTATTCTCAGCAGCTCAGCTACGAGACTTACTAGCCCTGGTACTGTAACATGGGATATAGATGGGGTTTAAAATTTTTTCTCCTTCCTGCTGGTGGGAAGAACTGGATGTGATGTAGCTTAGATCAGACTTCTCGAGCTGCCTCTCCCTGAAGCTGCCCTGGCTGGGTGCTGCCACACTTGGCTCATGTCTCCTTCTCCTCTGCTTGCTTTCTTTCAGACCATTTCAATTGTCTACATAGTGACAGCCATTGTGGGAGTTGAGGCCTGGTATGCACCTTTCCTGTTTAATTTCTTATATAGAGACCTATTCACTACAATGATTATTGGTAAGAAACTCCATGTTAAAGCCTGTCTTTTAAACTCCACCTTTTTACTGAAACCCCATGTCTTAATGATATGATAACACTGTTCTGTTTGCTGTCATAAAAGCTCCTGTAGGCTGTTATTGAAGTGACTAATTGAGGGTGTTCTTGCAGCCTGCCCTTTCCCAGGATTTCAAAGCATTGTTCTCTGCCTGGCTCCTTGGAGAAGTTAACTCCAGTGTGCCTGGGGCTGTGCTGGCTGGAAAAACAAAGCAGCAGAGCGCTGTGCTCGTGCCTTGGCTGTATGTTTATGCCAGTCCAGAGGGTACAGTGGCACACTGCTGTGTGGGGGTCAGTCCCAGTGCTGCCTGCCTGGGGCAGAGGGGTTGTGTGGACAGACATAAAATGGTTCCTGGCTTGGAGCAGCATCGTGGGCAGAGGGGAGTGGCTGAGGGTTTGTGGCTGCTGCTCCAGGCTGAGTTTGCCAGGGTGCTGGGAGGCAGCTGGAGCTGAGAAGTTACCCAGGGGTGCTAAATGGGAGCCTCCCTCCGCCTGGGACCCGTGAGCACATGAGAACACATCTCCAAGGAGCTGTGTTGCCCAGGGGGAGCACGAGAGGTTTTAGGGGATGAAGCACAGCCTGGTGTGTGGGGCTGCTGCAGGAGGGAGCTTACAGCCACAGAGGTGGGGAAAAGCACTCTGCTCTTTGGGGATCCTTCCCTCCATCCACCCATTTAAAAATGAAATCAAATGAATAGAGTTAAATTAAACCTCAGCCTTTCTCTCCAGAACAACCCCCTGCCAAAGGGGGGAGCCGTGCAGGTGAAGCTTAGCAGGGGAGAGCTGTCTTTGTTTAATGAAATTCAGCTTATTCAGGAGTTCTTGCTTGGTTTAAATCTCATGTTTGCACTTTTCTTAACTGGGTGGATATGCTGAGCTTTCCTTTGGCAGCCATATAACTTAAAATCTGAATAATAAATGCGCTTTTCCTACGTGAAAAACAGAGCAGGATGCCTACATGGGCTGGATTTGTGCTCTTGGATAGGAGTTGGGCTGTTAAAAGCAGGAGTAGTTACACCTCTGTTAATACCTTGTGCTGTATAAACATGGAAGGAGTTGTGATCAACTCTCACAAGTTTGAGTGCAGCAGATGACATTCCTTCTTGAGGCCCAATTTTTTTCAGAGTTCCTTAGACTCTCTCTCATTTGTCAAGTTTGAAGATAAGAACCTTTTTGCACAGTGGGAACTCCAAATGTTTGCTTGCAGAAGTAGCAAATTGGCTTTGTGGTGAAGAGTGAGAACTGCTGTGCACAGAAACGTCACGTGTGGAGTCTGAACTCGCCTCATGTCTCATTAAAGACGGTGTTTAATTAAACTTTGTGACTCTAACGCCTAGCACTGGGCTCCTTACTGCCATTTTACAAAATGTCTTTAATTTCTAGCAGACCTTGTAGTTACAGCTCTTGAACCAGAATTCTGAGCACCTAATTTAAACCTCTGAGCTGTTCTTGGGGCACCTCTGAGCTATTTTGGCTGGGAGCCACTTAAACCCGAGGTGGGGCACGTGGTGGTCTCCCTGTCACGGGCAGTAACGTGGCTCTCTCTTCCAGCTTGCGCGCTCACTGTGACGCTGCCGATGAGCCTCTATAACTTCTACAAGTAAGTTTGTCCTCAGCCCTCCCTCCCTGCACCACCACCTTTGTGAGAGCTCCCAAAGCCTCTTCCTTTCCAGTTTTCAGACGAGTGTTTTCGGTGTGACACAATGGCTCTGACACACCAGAAGGTCCCAGTTTGTGGGGTGCACTGGGCTGGCAGCCTGCTCAGCAGGGTCTGCAGAAGGTCCCCCAGCATTTATAGCCTTGTCCTGTTGGTCACAGCCCAGAGAGCTGGGTGACTGTGTGCTTCTGTGCTTCAGGAGTTCTGGGGGTTGGGGTTAACAATGAAGCTGTGCATCTTCCTCGTCTGACCGTGGTTATGGCCGATACCAGCAGGTTTGAGTAGCAGAATGACCAGTGAGATCTTGCAGCCCTCTCCTGAAGGCAGGGAGCAGGTATTTCTCAGCTGTGGCTCCATGTGTTTTCCTTTCCTTGCTTGTGTTTCAGGGCCTATAAAAATAACACCTTGAAGCACCACTCTGTGTATGAAATCACGCTGCCGCTGGTGTCCCCAGTGTTGCTCTTCTTGCTCTGCACCACGTGGATCTTTGTGTCCCCAACAGACATCCTGGAGGTCCATCCCAGGCTCTTCTATTTCATGGTTGGAACAGCCTTCGCTAACATTTCTGTAAGTGGCTTTTGCTTTTGTCACAATCCGATTTAGCAGCATTTTGTGTTTTTGCTTGCTTGAGACCTTAACAAAGGCACCCGTGGTTGTCACCCTGGGTCCAGCAGCTCACGCTGCTGCTTGGCAGGATTTTCTGCTGAGAGTGCAGGTAACACTGGAATGCCTTGGTCATAGAATGATAGAATTATTTTGGTTGGAAAAGACTTCTGAGATCATTGAGTCCAACCATTCCCCCAGCACTGCCCAGTGCCCACTGCCCCGTGTCCCTCAGCACCACATCTCCACGGCTCTGACATCCCTCCAGCTCAAGGGAACTCCTTTTACTTTTAAAGATGCCCTTGATGCCAGTTTCCATATTACCTGCCTGCCCTTCAGGGCTTTGCTCCCTGTGTCCCACAGGAATTCTAATGCAAAGAAAGATCCCAAGTGAGAAACTTGGGGAAACTGCATGATGGTAGCTGTAAGCGCCGCGTGCCCAGGGGGCCAAGAAGGCCACCAGCATCCTGGCTTGTGTCAGCCATGGTGTGGCCAGCAGGAGCAGGGAGGTGACTGTCCCCTGTACTCAGCTCTGGTGAGGCCACCCCTCGAATACGGGGTTCAGTTTGGGCCCCTCACTCCCAGAAGGACACTGAGGGGCTGGAGTGTGTCCAGAGAAGGGCAGCGGGGCTGGGGCAGGGTCTGGAGCACTGGGACAAGAGGGAACGGCCTCAAGCTGTGCCAGGGGAGGGTTAGATTGGATGTGGGGAACAATTCCTTCCCCCAAAGGGTTCCCCAGCACTGGCCCAGGCTGCCCAGGGCAGGGGGCAGTCCCCATCCCTGGAGGGATGTCAGAGCCGTGGAGATGTGGTGCTGAGGGACACGGGGCAGTGGGCACTGGGCAGTGCTGGTTGGACTGCGGGAGCTCAGAGGTCTCTTCCAGCCAGGTCTCTGTGTACACATGTGACAGTCCTCTCTGCACTGTGGGCAGCTCTGGGCTTGCAGAGTCGATACGGGGTGCAAGCTCTGACAGCTTTCTCTTTCTGCAGTGCCAACTGATCGTCTGCCAGATGAGCAGCACACGCTGCCAGCCCCTGAACTGGATGCTGCTCCCCATAGCAGCCGTGCTCTTCGTGGTGATGTCTGGCTTCGTGCCCAACAGCGAAACGCTTCTCCTCTACTTGTTAACTGCTCTCCTCACCCTGGCACACATCCACTACGGAGTGGTCGTGGTAGGTGAACTCAGCTCGTGGGCTTGGGGCTTGGCTGGAGCTTAAAACCAGGAATGTCAGTGAGAATAACTGGGAGCACCAAGCTCTCCTTGGGCTGTCTGTGACCATGCAAAACTTGAGCTGGCCCTGCACTGGGAGTGCCAGGATGGAGGAGGGAACATGGTGACAACACAGCTGTAATGCCTTGTCCCCTGCTGCAAGGGCTGTGCAGAGATCCAGGGACTGATTTGCTCCCCTTGCTCTGTGCCAGCCCTGCCTAACGGCCTGAGTTTGGATTAAGAGAGAAAATAAAACCGAAGGAGACCGAGTCCCATTAGCAATGCCCCAGAAAGCTGCTGAGGAATGAGGGCAAGGGACCTCATGTCCTCTGTGGAGCTGACTGCTGCCACGTGCATACATCCTCCTTGGGAAGCCCTGTTGCCTGGGAATCCCAGCTCTAATGCTGAGCCTCCAGAGTCGAGTTTGAACTGTAATTACAGCAAAGAATTATTAGCCAGGTTGTCTTGTCTTTCCAATTAGTGTAATGAGGCTTTGATGAAAGAAGGATTTGAATAGCTAAGGAGCTTAAATAAATTTGGTCTTGGAATCATAGGAGGAGATGGGGACTGACTGGATGGTCTAATCCCAGGCTTGGCATCCCCTGCAGTGAGCTTCTTGGTGGTCTGCTCCCCTGAGTTTGCCTTCCCCTCATCCCCTTGCCTCCAGCTTTCCAAGGGCCCATCTGTGCAGTCTCCTCTTCTGGGATAAAAGAACCTTTATTGAGCTGCAGAGCCTTTGAAGGCTCTGTGACTGGGACATAATCCCAAACTGCTCTGAATTTGGGAGTGATGATGAGGAATAAACCCTCTGCCCTGACTCTGTGCCCTGCTTACCCTCTGGTGCTGCTCAGCACCTTGCAGGGCCACACACCCAGCCCTGACGTCGAGCTGGCATGGACAGAGCTGGGCTACCGGTCCGAGCAGCCTAGCTGGCCCCATAGCACGTGGCAGAGGCTGTGGTCCAGATGTGCTGCGCCCGTGGGGAGCGTGTAGGGTGGGGCAAGTGGGTGCAGGAAGGTGGCAGGGGCTTTGTCGGCCGTACAGGGAGCTGGCCTGGCACTCTGCCTGCTTCCCCATGAGCACCTCCCCTGTGGGGACAGGCTGAGGGAGTTGGGGTGTTCAGCCTGGAGAACAGGAGGATCCAGGGAGACCTTAGAGCACCTTCCAGTGCCGGGGGGAAAGAAAGCTGGGGAGGGACTTTGGACAAGGGCATGGAGTGACAGGACGAGGGGTGATGGCTTTAAACTGGCAGAGGGGAGATGGAGCTGAGATGTGAGGCAGAAATTGTTGGCTGTGAGGGTGGTGAGACCCTGGCCCAGGGTGCCCAGAGAAGCTGTGGCTGCCCCCTCCCTGGCAGTGTTCCAGGCCAGGTTGGATGGGGCTGGGAGCACCCTGGGCTGGTGGGAGGTGTCCCCGCCATGGCAGGGGGTGGGATGAGATGAGCTGTGAGGTCCTTTCCAACCCAAACCATTCTGGGATTCTGAGATTCCTCTTTGTCCCTCTGAGCCTCACTAACCTGCTCCTGCTGTCTGCCTTGTCCCCAGGTGAGCCAGCTGAGCAGGCACTTCAATATACGGCCCTTCTCCTTAAAGAAGCCCACGCCAGATTGACTAGGAGTGGAGGAAGAGAAAATCAGCTTGCAGTCTGCAGAAGTACTGTAAATAACTGCTGCAAATACCTGTAAATACTTCAGCCATCGCCACAGATCTCAACCTATCCTCTGGACAGACAGCAGGGCCCAGTACGCACGGTATCCGGTGCGGCCAGCGCAGGACTGGTGCGGGGCAGCCCCGCTGCTGGTCAGCCAGCACAAGCTTCTGGGTTTGGGTGGAACTGGAGGAGGAGGGTAGGCTTTCAGGTCACTATTACTGTATATTAGACCAGCTGAATGTTCCCAGGGAAACCTCAAACTCCAGCTCCTGCTCAGGTAAAGCGGGTTGGGATGGAAATGGCTTTACCTGAGCAAAGCATCTTGGCCTGTCACCAAAACCAACGTAATTTCTACAAGGTCAGGGGAACATCCTGGTGGTCGGGGGAGTTCCTGTCTGTCCCTAGTCCTGCCACAGCTGGTACTTGGGGAGCAGATGGTCATGGTTCCCCCACATTCTGTCCTGCCTCCCTGCACTCACCTATCTGGGCATATACTTGCACCTTTTTTTTTTTTGTTTTTTAAAAGAGGTGAAGAAGAACAACACTCAATGATTCTAGGAATGTTCTACTCGAGGGTCTTAGAAAATCAGCACTTGATTTCCTGTAAAAGTGGGAAGGTGGCTTCCACCTCTCCTGCTTGAGCTGTGAGTACCTGGGACCACATCTCGACCGTGCTCCTGTCTGTCCCTGTGCTTCCCCTGCCTGGGAACGGGCTCTGGGCTCCGGTGGGCAGCAGGTGGCTCACACCAGCCTGTGTTTTCCCCCCTCTTCCTACCAGTTTGAACTGGCTGTTCCAGGCTGGCTCTGCTGGGTCACCCCACGCTGTTGTCACAGAGCAGCCAGGCTCACTGCACATCACCCTCCCCACCAGACCATCGACCAGCAAATCCCCGCTCGGAGAAGCACCTTAAGTGTTGTGTTGGTTGTGTGTGCACTTTCAGAAAGCTCACAGGCGTGTGTGTGGTGAGATCCTTCCCAAGTCTCTCTTTTATTTCCACACCCAGTATCCTCAGCAGCTGTGTGTCTCATCCAGGGATGTATTTGTTTACTGTCCATTTGTAAAACATGCGTTTGCATTGATTTTTTTAATTTTAATTAATTTTTGTAATTGAGTTTAGAGTGGGGTGGTGAAGACTGAATGCTGATTTTCTTTCCTGTTCACTTTTATTTAATGAAGACCTGTGCTTGAATGAAGAGTGTAGCTTAAACCCAGGCTCTGGAAAGGCTGCATCCGGAAGCAAACAAGCACGGCGGGTTGTGCATATGGGAACAAAGTTGCTTACACCCTGATTCTTGTGCAGCGTGGGGCGGAGAGCCTGGTCACAGCATTCTCCTTCTGCAGGGTGAAGTCTCCTCCTGCTTTAGGAAACCTCCAAGTTGTAACTGCTATTTAATGTGGGGTGTTTTGGGTTTTTTTTGTAAATTTGAATGGTTTTCCTGCAGACTTGAGGCAAGCCCACGTGTTCCCGGTGCACGTCGGGGCTGCTGGGGCACGGGACGCCCTGCGAGGAGTGAGCTGACCTGGGGGGGCTCAGCCCAGCGTCCCTGTGCTCACAGGTCTGTCCAGCTGCGGCGTGGCTGGGAAGGGTGGCCAGTCGGGGAGAGGGGGGCAAATGGTTTTCAGAGTTTATTTAATAAACTAGCTTACTCCTTACTGATGTTGTACAGGAAAAAAACCAACAAACAACAACAGAGTGTACAAACAAATTGGGCTGCGCTTGAATTTTTGCCTCTTGCTATCTAATGAGGTGTAATAATAATTATGAAGGGGGATAAATTTGAGTCACACTCGCACAAGAACTACAGAGAGTCTTCAAATGGGACCCAAAGTTTATCCATGGGATGTGGTCAGACAGCAAAACTGTGCTGGCAGCACTGACAAAGAGGGGAGACTGGGTGATTTACTTTCTCCTTATGTCTTTGCAGGACCAGGGAATAACTGAGCTGTCCCCTCGGGCTTTCAGCTCAGCTCTGGGGTCCCAAGCCTGCAGCTTGCCTTGGCCTGTCCCTTCCCACTAGTGTTACTGGGCCAGTGCTAATGCTGGGAGAAGCTGGCTGATCTTTAATCTTAGGCTGTTGCTTTGTCTCAGAAATAACACCATTTGTCTGTTGTTTCACCCTGCTGCGAGCTGGTGTGCTTTCGCAGCACATAACACCCCCCAAAAGACCCCTCTGTGAAGTGCTAAAGCGGGGCTTCCTTCCAAAATCCTGCAAATATTCATCCTGCTGCAGGAGAAAGATCCCTCTTCAAAACTGGAACCACTTCCTACCTGCACAGGCTTTAGCTTTGGAGGGTCCTGGATTTTTGGTGCCTTACATTTATTGCACCTTGAAGCTAGAAAAATATCTCCTTACATCAGTGCTGGAAAATGGGCTTGCTTGTCTCTAGTGCCACCAGGCTTGTGGCAGAGCGAGGGGGGGCACACACGACTCCATTCCTGACTCGTGGAGCTGGGGGGTTCTGTCTGGGCTGGGAGGAGTGAAGTGATCCCTGCTCCCAGATTCTGGGAGGGGAAGGGGAACCCAACAGACAGACCAGACCATCTTGCCATGGTGGGGTGTGACGTGCTGAGAAACAGGCTGTTTATTAATAATGGATTTAAGTCTTAAAAGAATGAATGTATTCCTTCCTCGCCAGCAGCATCTGAGGGTGGGGGGGCGAGGGGGTGGCTGCTTGTGGCAGGATGTCCTCCGAGGGACAGGACAGGGTTGTGCACAGCCTGGGTGGGGTGTGGGTTCACTCCCCATCTGCCCTGGCTGCTGTGTGAGAGCTGATCTGTGCTGGCTCTTCTGCCAGCCACAGTGTTAATCACACTTACTTCATGGACCTGCTGAGTTAATACGAGCGTCTCATGCTTTCCTAAATCTGTTTTGCACATTTTATCTCAATACAGAGTGTTGCCAGGAAAAAAAACCTCTCCAGGGAGGGGTGCAGTGCTTCAAGACCCGCTGGGACCTCCCAGGCTCGGGCTCCAGGCAGGTCCTCGTGCTGCGGGAAGAGGTGGCCAGCGCTGCCAGCCCCTGCTCCTCGCTGCGCCGTGCCTGCTCAGCCCTTGCTCCAGAGCAGGTTTCTGTGGGAGCTTGGGACACCAGTGTGTGTCAGCACAGGACTTGCATAGCCAAGGCAGGGAGGTGGCCTCGCTTGCAGCCTTTTTCATGTCAGTGTTGTGGTTCAGCAAGACCCAGGGACCAAGCACAGGCAGGGCTGAGGGCTGACGTACGGGTTTGGGGACCTCCTGGGCTTTGAGCAGAACTGGCACTAAAATCACCATTTTACACATACAAACGCTGCAGCTGACCTGTGGGTGTCCAAACTAGGGAAACCAAGCACTGATGAGCTGTGGGTTCAGCTCATGCTTTCCCCTGGTGCTGCAATTAACCCCTTTCCTCTGCAGCCCGTGGCTGCAAGGGCTTGGCAGCAGACTCTGCTCTTGGGAACATCAGCCACGCGACACAGGCAGCTTTGGCAGAGCCACGGGAGCAGGATGCTGTCAGCGTGAGCTGCTAAGGCTCTGGAAATGTATATTTAAGCTCCTTAAACAGAGCTGGCCTGCTGTTACCTGCTGGGTGCACTGAGTACCTGCAGGTTGTGGTCTGGGAGCTGTTTTGATCTTGGTCAGTGCTAAACTCTTCCCTTAAATTCTTCTGCCTGCTTGTGATAGAGCTGGAAAGTCTCTGGAGAAGGAGTGCTTTTTGGAAACTACCAGCCTGGACTCCCCCTGCTTCTGCCCCCTGTTCCTGTGTCCCAGCAGGGGCTGGGGTGACGTGGAGGCAGCTCTTGGTGGCAGATGGTGGTGATGGGTGCCCCACTGACCTCTGCTTCTGGAAAAGGTCACTGTTGGTTTGTAGAAGACCCTTTGGCCCATCCAGGTGTGGTCAGACCTGGCTTGAGAGGTCTCCAGGTTGGTTTCCCAGGAAAGGAGGTGGTTGTGGTGTTGCTGCCCCAAGCGTGGAGGTTCTTGGTGAAATTTGCTGCTCCCCCTCCAAGCTGCCAGCGGCATCTGCGGTGGCTGGTTGGTAGGAGTTGGTGTTTCAGTCTGACCTCCTTCTGTCCCTCGAGCCTTCAGCTGGAGGATGCTGGTGCTGGTAGTGGGCCATGTGCTGCTGGTGCCAGCCCCTCTGGGGGAGGAGGGGGGTGGATCCCAGGCTGGTTTTTGCTCTGGTCTGAGCGTTGAATCGCGCTCCTTTCCTGGAACCTTGCACCTAAAGGCAAACCGCAGCAGCAGCATCAAACCCAGCCCACAGAGGGTGAGTTGGTGATGCTGCCTTGTCCTTCTAGAAACAAGTTTGGGGGCATTGGCTGGACTTGGCAGCCCGGTCCTCTGCCACTGACCCCCTGTGCTGGAGAGCCAGTGCTGCTGGCTGCTCTCCTGGGGCTGTGGAATGATGCAGGGAAAGACGTGTGTGATGCTTGTGTTGGTGTGGTGACTCTGTGGTGGTTTGGTTCTGTCCCTCACCCACTGAGCCTCCCTTGTGGAGCTGCTGTCAGCGGGTACCCAGGGCTCAGGGGGCTCTGCCATGCTCCCCAGGGGACCTGAGCAGGTCCTGTCCCTCTGCACCAGGCTGTCCCTAACCACAGATCAGATGACGCTGCTGACTGGTGGTCCTGGCACTGCCATGGTCCCAGGGACCCCCATCGCTTCCCTGGAGTCCTGTCCCTGGGGGTTTAGGTACTGCAGTGGGTTTGAATTCCAGTCTGTTAAATGCTATTACTGAAATATTTATTGTGTTTAAACCAAACAAAAAAAAAAATCTATTAAAGTTCATTTCCAAGCCTTTTAATGGTGTTTGTTTTCTTTCTGCACAGGGAGGCAGATTTGGGCAGCAGTGCCTGGGCTGGAGCTCCAGCCCCACTGGGAGCAACTGGAAAAGCTCCTGGAGTGATGGGGTTTATTCACCTGCTGTGCCCGGCTGGGGCTGTTGCCCGGTCCGAAGAAACACAAACAACCGAAATTGTTTATGTGGTGCTTTATTGAGGCCCCGGGAGCCTGAGGACTATTGTCCAAAGTCAGAGCCCCCTCTTCCCTTCAAATTGTACAAGTTTATATAGTGTAAGTTTAGTTAACAAGATAGAACTACCTCATTAGTTACTGATAATGTTTGACAGATATATTGCTGCCATGATCATACATCAAAGAGATACCTTCAAAGAAATATATCTAGTCATTAAGTTTGACATGTTCCAGGCCTCGACCCAGGACACAAGATATCCCCTCCAGGTGCATAAGATAATAGGGTACACTCTTAGGGATAAGATAAAGAAATACATCTGCATGCACATATTTTTAGGTATCTGCTAAGTTACAAAATCCCTTTCCCAAAAGCAGGCCCTAAGAGCCTTAGCATAACTACTGCTATTAGATAGGTATGGTAACAAGTCCCCCCTTTTGAGCATTCTTCAGTCTTCTGCAAGGATGCTCAATTTCAGTCTCTTTAAGTCCTGGATTTTCTCGGCTCTCGGCTTCTTCATATTTCGGCGGCGGAAAGGATGTACTCGGTATGCTTGCTCTTGCTATTGCTTTCAGCAGACCTCGATTCTGCCCGGTTTCTCTGGTAATGATACTCAAAACACAACGGTAACATAGCCATCCAACAAAGATTAAAATTAGAAACAATAACAAATATTGGAGGAGCGATGAAATCCATCCAGAGACCCGAAGCCCCAAGGATTCAAATAAGGCTCCTATCCAATTACGCTGAGCCTCTTTTTCAATTTCTTTCGTTCCTGATTCTACTGATTCCAATTGTGAGATGTCTTTTTCCACCTCTAATGTCATATTTGGGATATGGATACAGCAATGGTCAATTTTGTTATTTAGATACCCACAAACCCCGTGTTCCTTTAGAAGCAACATATCTAATGCCATTCTATTCTGCACAGTCATTCTAGTTGTGGCTTGTAATTGGAGATTTAGATCTCTAAACCCCTTTTTCGTGGCTGCAGCTAGTCGCTCTGTCTGTCCTAAAAGATTATACAACATTTCTCTATTTCTATATGCTGCTACGAGAGCAAAGATTGACTCCAGTGCCCATTCAAATTTGACTCCACTACTAGGTTCATGCCACTGATCCTCTTCTAACTCATTTAAATCCCTCTTATTCCTCTGGTGCCCTGAATTCAATTTGGATTGTTTCCAAAAAGGGCATAATGTCGGGGACCCCTAAGGTGATTTGTTTTACTGGTCCCTGTATGGGAATGTTTCAGGCCAACCTGAAAATGTACACACATATACCAACATATATCGAAAATTCTGTGCTTTAGGTAGCTCTGAGAAATCTACCTGCCAATAATCTCCTGGCTCTGGTCCTATTTGTATTTTTCCTAGCTGGATTTGTTTTCTAACAATAGGATTATTCTTTAAACAGACTGGACACATAGCATTCACTCGTTTGGCTAAGGTTAACATCTGGTTGGAAATTATTTCTCGTTTTAGGAATTTTACCATTACCTCTGCTCCCCAATGGCATTTATTGTGTTCGGTTTCCAAAATTACCTTCATAATTTTTCCAGGGACCACTACCTGTCCAGTTGATGTTTTATACCATCCAGCTGCATCTTTCTGTGCTTCAAGCAAATTCGCCAGCTTTTCATCTTCTGCCGAATGTTTTGGTGTCTCTGTTAGAACCGGGGTAACTGGGCTTACCTTAGTAGGTATTAATGCCATCTGGGTCCATATATGCCTGGCTACTTCTCGGGCGGTGGTGTCAGCCAGGCGATTTCCATCGTAAATTTTTCCTTCATCTCTCTGGTGTCCTTTCATATGCATCACCGCCACTTCCTTGGGTCTGTGCACTGCATCCAGCAGCGCCAGTACTTCGTTTCGGTGTTTGATAGTCGTTCCTTGCGAGTTCAGGAGTCCTTTTTCTTTCCAGAGTGCCCCATGGATATGGATCACCCCGAAGGCATGACCCCAAATGTTTACCTTTTTCCCTGTACTTAAAATCAAAGCCCTTACCAGTCCAATTATTTCAGCTTTTTGTGCTGACGTACCAGTGGGTAAAGCCTTGGCTTCGATAACGCTACTTACAGTTACCACCGCATATCCTGCGTGTCTGGTACCGTTTTCCACAAAGCTCGATCCATCCGTGGAAAGCTCCCAATCAGGATTTTCCATCGGGACATCCTTCAGGTCCGGGCGGCTGGCATAAACCTGCTCAATTACTTCCACACAGTCGTGTCCTAATTCTCCTTCATCCAGCTGGCTGCGAAGAAATTCTGCTGGGTTAATATGATTAGTTATTCTTATTTCTACATCATCTTGTTCCCTTAATATTGCTTGATATTGTAGCATCCGACTTGATGACAGCCAATGACCCCCCTTTTGTTCCAGGACAGCTATTACCATATGAGGCACAAACACTTCAATTTTCCTTCCCAAAGTCAGCTTTCTTGCCTCCTGGATGAGGATTACTGTGGCTGCTACTGCCCTTAAACAAGACGGCCACCCCGTACTTACAGTGTCCAGCTGTTTTGAGAAATATCCCACGGGACGTTTCCATGATCCAAGTTTCTGGGTTAGCACTCCCAAGGCAAGTTTCTGCCTCACATAAAGCTGAAAGTCTTTGTTTAAGTCTGGGAGGCCTAAAGCAGGCGCTTCCTTTAATGCCTGTTTTAGTTTGTGGAAAGCAGTTTCTCGTTGTTGGTCCCACACCAGCTGTTTCTCTTTCAGTGCCTCATATAAGGGTTTGGCTATTAACCCGAAGTCTGGGATCCACAATCTGCACCATCCTACCATTCCCAGGAAGGATCTCAGTTCTTGGTGATTTCTCGGAAGAGGGATAGCACAAATAGTTTCAATGCGATTGACACCTAATTTCCTCTGCCCTTTAGTAATCTCACATCCTAAGTATATTACACTGCGTTTTACTAGCTGGGCCTTTTCTTTCGAGACTCTATATCCAGCCTGTCCCAGCATATTCAAAAGAGATACTGTCAGGTTTAAACAAGCCTTTTCTTCTTCTGTTGCTAGAAATATGTCATCAGCATATTGCAACACTAGGTAAGAGAAAGGAGATTCCCTTACCTCAGTAGTTTTCCATTCTTCTAATTCTTTTGCCAGTTGATTTCCAAAAATCGTTGGGCTATTCTTGAATCCTTGTGGCAGTCTTGTCCAGGTTAATTGCCGCTTTCTTCCAGTTTCGGGGCTTTCCCATTCAAAGGCAAAATATTTCCTGCTTTCAAATGCCAGAGGGATGCAGAAGAATGCATCTTTCAAGTCAATTACAGTGAACCATTGAAACCTTTCCGACACAGATGTTAACAAAGTATATGGATTAGCAACCACCGGGTGAAGGTCTTCAATAATATCATTTACAGCTCTCAAATCTTGTACTAATCTGTACTTACCATTCGGCTTTCTCACTGGAAGGATAGGGGTATTATATTCAGATTCACATTCTTGTAATATCCCTAGGGTTAGGAATTGTTTAATCAACGGGGCAACCCCTTTTCGGGCCTCTACTTTGAGAGGGTATTGTTCCACTCTCACCGGCTGAGTTCCCTCTTTTGGTTTTATGATCACAGGCTGGGCTACTTTGGACTTTCCCGGGATACCGGTTTCCCATACCCAAGGTACTACTGCATTCTCTATTTCCTTAGGTATTGGGGAGGATTCTATTTCCTTGATTACAAACAACTTCGCAATATTTTCCTCTGGGATTTCTAACTTCACCCTTCCATTTTCAAAAATGATTTTGACATTTAGGATAGACAACAAATCTCTCCCTAGCAGTGGATTCGGACAGTTGGGCATGTATAGGAATTGATGATCTAATTCTTTTCCCCTAAATTTTAGATTAAGTGGTTGCAAAAAGGATCTTTCCTCTAACTGTCCGGTAGCCCCAACAACTTGAACAGTGGTGTCACTAATTGGCCCCAAATGCTCGTTTAAAACAGAATAGGTTGCTCCGGTATCCACAGTAAATTCCTGTTCCCTGCCCCCTATATCTATCCTTACCTTCAGATCCTGGTCTAGTCAGCTCTGACTCTCATATTCCCCCAAGACCATTGCCTGAGCGACACCTGCCGGATTTAATGGTTAAGCGGCCGGACCGCTCACATTTATTCCCCCAGTGCCAGCTCTAGCCGGACACTCATTTTTCCAGTGTCCTATTTGGCGGCAAAACGCACACTGATTAGGACCCAACCTTTCCGATTGGTAAGGGTTCGAGTTCATCATCCCTCGGCCACCCGCATTCTGCAAACCCATTCCTCCCCGACCATTTCCTCGACTTCTCCCGAACCCCCGCCCGCGCCCCCTCCCCTGTTGTATCACTGCTAAGATGGTAGCTTGTTGTTTCCTGGAAGTTTCTTTTTCTCTATTATTATACACCTTCCAGGCCACTTCCAACATTTTATCCAGATTACGGGTGTCCTCTCCCTCCAGCTTTTGCAGTTTCTTTCTGATATCCTCTTGGGACTGTCCCATAAATAGCAGGGCTAGCTGCAATTTTCCAGCCTCTTCTTCCACATTCAAATTGGTAAACCTTCTGGCTATTTCTTTTAGTCTTTCCAGAAAGGCATATGGGGACTCAGTTTTATCTTGTCGTACTGAATACAGTTTTGACCAGTTCAAAGTTTTCGGGATGCCTGTTCTTACCCCTTCCAGAATTAAATTCTGATAATTTCTAATGGCTTGCATGCCCCGAACTGTATTAGGATCCCAATAGGGGTCCTCGCTAGGCACCAAATCATTCACAGTGCCGCCGTACAATTGTAACCTCACCCCCTCCCGAGCTTTTTCTTTGGCCGCTCGTAATACCATAGCTTTTTCAGTCGAATCCATTAAAGTATCTAATAGCACCTGTATATCATTCCAATCAGGATTTTGAGTTTTCATAATCATTTTAACCACCCGTGCCATTCGTTCGGGGTCCTCCCGGTAATTTCCCACAGATTGTTTCCAAATTATTAAATCACCTGGGGAGAAGGGAACTTTTACCAGCACCTTCTCTCCCTGGGGTCCCATTGCCTCCCGTAAGGGGAGGGGGACGAAGTAAAATGTTCTTACTAGAACTCCCCATTTCCACATTCCCGTCATTTTCCTGGCCATCACTCTCATATTTTTTTCCTCCTCATTGTCACTTTCAGGGGGTGCACTCGGGGATATCAATAAGGACAGATCTTTCTCTGGCCGAGAGTTTAAAGCCAAGCATTTTGAACAGCCCATTTTCCCTTTACATTCCCCACATTCCATATTCTGAGCCTCTAACAACAACATGCCACACTCTTTCTGCCATTCCGGTTTCCTCCCCAAATACCGAAATATATCCAAATAAGGTATTTCATCCCACTTTTCGTTACGATACAGAAAATGCATTAGCGGGGTAATTACACCGGGGTCTATTGACCCATTTAATGGCCACATCGGTCCTTCCCTGTCCGTATATTCTGGCCACCAGTGATTACAATATTCAATCATTTTATTTTTCTAAGTCCTGATAAAACCCTTCACTTTTCCATCGTTTCAGTATACAGCCCAGCGGCGTATTACCCGGTATCTTATTGTTAGATCGCAACATTGCTTTCACAGTTTTAAATGACATCATCTCAGTTTCAAAATATCTCACGCACACTTTACCACAATCACTCGTTACTTACTCACAAATAGCAGCAAAATAATAACAGCAAAAATAATCTTACCAACAAGACAATATAAATACCAAACCAACCAACTCGCCGCTTCTCGTCGCCGCGAGGGGCAAGTGCCGGACTTGCGCAGCTTTCGCCGCGTCTGACAGCCGGCGCCTAGGCTTACCAACCGAGACGTCTTAGCCCAACCTAGCGAGGATCGCCGCCTCGTCTTACAGGCAGGCACCCAATACCAGAAATAATAAAGCACCCCGGGCTTACCTCTCGCAGTTGTCCGCCAGGCGCGGGGGTCGGGCGCAGACCGATGACTCCCCGAGAATCCCTCGGTGCCGGCACGGAGTGGATCAGAGTGCGAACCGCCCCAGCCGCCTTCGGAGTCCTGCCGCGGTCGCCAGAAAACTGGTGCCCGGTCCGAAGAAACACAAACAACCGAAATTGTTTATGTGGTGCTTTATTGAGGCCCCGGGAGCCTGAGGACTATTGTCCAAAGTCAGAGCCCCCTCTTCCCTTCAAATTGTACACGTTTATATAGTGTAAGTTTAGTTAACAAGATAGAACTACCTCATTAGTTACTGATAATGTTTGACAGATATATTGCTGCCATGATCATACATCAAAGAGATGCCTTCAAAGAAATATATCTAGTCATTAAGTTTGACATGTTCCAGGCCTCGACCCAGGGCACAAGATATCCCCTCCAGGTGCATAAGATAATAGGGTACACTCTTAGGGATAAGATAAAGAAATACATCTGCATGCACATATTTTTAGGTATCTGCTAAGTTACAAAATCCCTTTCCCAAAAGCAGGCCCTAAGAGCCTTAGCATAACTACTGCTATTAGATAGGTATGGTAACAGGGCTGTCGTGCTGCTGGTAAGGGAGGTCCCTGTCCCCAAGCTCCCTCTTCTCAGAGGTTTTGTCCCTAGTTGGACCCCCCCTCAGCAGTTCCCTTGGCGAGGATCAAGGGCAGTTCTTGCAACGAAGCTGTGCCCTGGGGCAGGGTCCAGGGTCTGGAGCTCTCCTTGCTCCAGGCAGCCCAAAGCCCCGCAGGGTGATTAAATAGTCACAGAAATCAGAGTCCTTCTGGGTGGAAAAGACCTTTAAGATCATCAGGTCCAGCCGTTACCCTAACATGAACTCTCTAAAGCACCCTTGGAAGTGGTGCTGAGTCCATGGGTGGCTGGGGCAGAGCTGGGGCTGTGTGGGGCCACAGGGCTGCTGAGGGCGGTCTGCCCCAGGGCTTGAAACAGGGAGTGAGCAGAGATGCTGAGCAGAGATGCTGAGCAGAGATGCTGACCCTTTCCTGCCCCCTGACGCTGGGATCACGGACTGCTTCAGCTCAGCTCTGCTGTGGTGCTCACCCTGAAGGGGGGGCTGGGTGTCACTGGGAGCTGGGGTCTGCCTGCCCTGACAAGTCAGGGCTCAGCTCTGCCCCAGCAAAGCCTCCCGCTGTCACAAAGCTCCTGGCACCGTGAGCTTTGGTGCCAACTGAGGTGATCCCTGGCTTATCCCTGCACCAGTGCAGGGGCAATAAGCTGCTCCCCGTGGCTGGGGGCCCTGGCTGGGAGACCACAGAGCTGATTTAGCCAGGGATGCTGAGCCCAGGAATTAGGAAGAATGTCCTCTCGGGTCATGGCCTTCCTGGGTCACCCAGCTCTGGATCAGGTGTGCTGGGACAGGATGGGGACACGGTCCTTGCATTGGTGGGTGGGCAAGGCTGCAGCAGAGGAGGGGAGAGGGGCTGTGTTCTCCCATCCAAACACGTACCTTGGGGGGGCATCTTGGCTCGTGGCCACCAGATTGCATTAAAATTCAGCCAGGCACCGAGGCTGGGGTCGCTGCTCTGCGTGTGCGGCTCTGCGTGTGCAGCTCAGTGTGTGCAGCTCTGCGTGTGCAGCTCAGTGTGTGCAGCTCTGTGTGTGCAGCTCTGCGTGTGCAGCTCTGCGTGTGCCGCTCAGTGTGTGCAGCTCTGTGTGTGCGGCTCTGCGTGTGCGGCTCTGCGTGTGCCGCTCTGCGTGTGCCGCTCTGCGTGTGCCGCTCTGCGTGTGCAGCTCAGTGTGTGCAGCTCAGTGTGTGCAGCTCTGCGTGTGCAGCTCTGTGTGTGCAGCTCTGCGTGTGCCGCTCTGTGTGTGCAGCTCTGCGTGTGCAGCTCAGTGTGTGCAGCTCTGCGTGTGCAGCTCAGTGTGTGCAGCTCTGCGTGTGCAGCTCAGTGTGTGCAGCTCTGTGTGTGCAGCTCTGCGTGTGCAGCTCTGCGTGTGCCGCTCAGTGTGTGCAGCTCTGTGTGTGCGGCTCTGCGTGTGCGGCTCTGCGTGTGCCGCTCTGCGTGTGCCGCTCTGCGTGTGCCGCTCTGCGTGTGCAGCTCAGTGTGTGCAGCTCAGTGTGTGCAGCTCTGCGTGTGCAGCTCAGTGTGTGCAGCTCTGCGTGTGCAGCTCTGCGTGTGCAGCTCTGCGTGTGCAGCTCAGTGTGTGCGGCTCTGTGTGTGCGGCTCTGCGTGTGCGGCTCTGCGTGTGCCGCTCTGCGTGTGCAGCTCTGCGTGTGCAGCTCAGTGTGTGCAGCTCTGCGTGTGCAGCTCTGCGTGTGCAGCTCTGCGTGTGCCGCTCTGCGTGTGCAGCTCTGCGTGTGCAGCTCTGCGTGTGCAGCTCTGCGTGTGCAGCTCTGCGTGTGCCGCTCTGCGTGTGCAGCTCTGCGTGTGCAGCTCAGTGTGTGCAGCTCTGCGTGTGCAGCTCTGCGTGTGCCGCTCTGCGTGTGCAGCTCTGCGTGTGCAGCTCAGTGTGTGCAGCTCTGCGTGTGCAGCTCTGTGTGTGCAGCTCTGCGTGTGCGGCTCTGCGTGTGCGGCTCAGTGTGTGCAGCTCTGCGTGTGCGGCTCTGCGTGTGCAGCTCAGTGTGTGCAGCTCTGTGTGTGCAGCTCAGTGTGTGCAGCTCTGTGTGTGCAGCTCAGTGTGCGCAGCTCAGTGTGTGCAGCTCTGCGTGTGCAGCTCTGCGTGTGCAGCTCAGTGTGTGCAGCTCTGCGTGTGCAGCTCTGCGTGTGCAGCTCTGCGTGTGCCGCTCTGCGTGTGCAGCTCTGCGTGTGCAGCTCTGCGTGTGCAGCTCTGCGTGTGCAGCTCTGCGTGTGCCGCTCTGCGTGTGCAGCTCTGCGTGTGCAGCTCAGTGTGTGCAGCTCTGCGTGTGCAGCTCTGCGTGTGCTGCTCTGCGTGTGCAGCTCTGCGTGTGCAGCTCAGTGTGTGCAGCTCTGCGTGTGCAGCTCTGTGTGTGCAGCTCTGCGTGTGCGGCTCTGCGTGTGCGGCTCAGTGTGTGCGGCTCTGCGTGTGCGGCTCTGCGTGTGCAGCTCAGTGTGTGCAGCTCTGTGTGTGCAGCTCAGTGTGTGCAGCTCTGTGTGTGCAGCTCAGTGTGCGCAGCTCAGTGTGTGCAGCTCTGCGTGTGCAGCTCTGCGTGTGCAGCTCAGTGTGTGCAGCTCTGCGTGTGCAGCTCTGCGTGTGCAGCTCTGCGTGTGCAGCTCAGTGTGTGCAGCTCTGTGTGTGCAGCTCAGTGTGTGCAGCTCTGCGTGTGCAGCTCTGCGTGTGCGGCTCTGCGTGTGCAGCTCTGCGTGTGCAGCTCAGTGTGTGCAGCTCTGCGTGCCTGGGAAGGTGCCTGGGTGGCACAGGGCTAAATGGAGAGGGCTGGTGGCAGCTTTGGCCATCTCCAGGTGGACGTCCCAAGCACTGTGTCTGGTCCCGAAGCTGTGGGGGGACTCGGCAGAGTGGTGCAGGATTTACATCCCGTGCCCTGATTCCCTGCTCCGTGCCCTTCCCGTGGCAGGAGGGAGGGCACCGCTGGTGGCCGCAGGGCTTCAGCCCCGTGCCCGTGGGTCACACCATGTGCACAGTGACCTTCAGGACCTCTGTGGCTGGGAAAAGCTTTGCCCTCCTTCACCAGCACACAGGGACACAGCTGCTGTGTCCGGGGGCTCTGTGCCACAGTGACCCACCAGTGACCGTCGGTGCCACCCGGTGGCATTTCTGCTGCAAAGGTGAAGAATTGCTGTAAATAAAGGAATGTGATGGGGGTGGTGGTGGGGCAGGAGCTGTGCCCTCCTGGCTGTGAAATTGTGGGTGTGGAACAGCCCCAGGAGCCTTTTCCTCCCCAAGGAAGGGATTGCTCTGCATCCCACAGCTCCGTGGGGCACAGCTGTCCCCACAACCAGTGGCACACGGGCTCTGTCCCACCCCGGACCTCCCTGAGCTGCTGCAGAGGGCCTGGAACCCTCAGGCTGTGGCACTGACCCCGGCTCCCCCAACCCTGGGGGAGCTCAGCTTTGACCAGACCCCCTTTAACTGAGCTGGGCATCCCCAGAGCAGCACTGGGACAGGGGTGACAGCACAGATGGTGACTCTGGGGCCAAAGCTGTCCTGGGAGGGCACACCACAGGGACAGATGAGAGTGGCCAGGCAGGACACAGGGGCTCCTTGCACCAAGGACACACAGACAGAGTGCAGGGCCACCATCAGCACAGCCCTGCAGCCCGCTGGGCAGGGGCAGCCTCTCCCCACCACGGTCCCCACCCCCATCTGCACAGCCTGGGACCCTGGGACAGCCGGAGGGAGCTGGGACGGAGCCCATGAGGAGCAGGTGGCACTGGGAGGAGCAGGTGGCACTGGGAGGAGCAGGTGGCACTGGGAGGCAGGGGACAGGACAGGTCTGGGCTGTTCTGCACGGCCACCCAAGCTGTGTTCTCCAGGGGGTGCTGTGGGAGGGCCGGGGTGACGGTGACAGATGGGATGGGTGGTTCGGACAGAGGGAAGCCCGTGGAGAGGCAGGAGGGGGAGCTGGGCTCGCCTTAACATCCAGCCCGGGAGGAGCGGTCTCCCCCGTACCGCCAGACCCCGGCGGGGAACCCAGAAGCGAAAGCCGGTTTTTATTGACCCATCAAACCAGGAGTGTCCCAAGAACGGCCCCGAGGTCACCGCAGTTGCTCAGTGAGGGTCTCGCACACCTACAGCCCACAAAGGTGGCCTTCCAGCAGCTGAGGGCTGCGGCGAGCTGAGCCCTTCCCCAGAGAGCCCCCGCCACGCCGCCGCCACCCCCCGGCCAGAGCAGGGCACGGGGAGCCCACCCTGGGCTGGAGCACGGGATCCCTGTGACCCTGGGGATGTCCAGCCCCCACCCGCTCTGGGACAGTCACCGGAGGAAGACGTTTGAGCTGCTGGACATGGCCAGAGCCATGGGGAGGGGAGGGCAGGGTCTGCCCCTGGCACAGCCCCGGGGGTCCCTGCAGGGCCTGGGTGGCTGCTGGGGCACGGTGCCTGGTGTCCCCTGGGGTGGGATGGGCTCCTCCAGAGCTGTGAGTGGAGCAGGGACAGTGCTGGCAGGGGGGACAGGCCCTGGGGGTGCTCTGTGCCCCATCCCCGCCCGGGGGGGGAGTGTCCCCGGCTGCTGCATCCCAGCTCCCTGCTCCATCCCTGTTCCTGGCTGTCCTTCCAAGGAGCCTTTCAGGAGCTGCTGCCACGGCTCCAGCGATGCTGCCCCAGCTCTCCCTCCCCTGCACTGGGGCTGAGCTCCCCCTGAGGGCACTGGCCATGGCCCCTGGGGCAAAGAGCTCAGAGACCCCCAGCCTGGGTGCCCCACAGTCACCAGCTGGGCACCTCTAGCAGCCCCGGTGAGGGATGCACAGCCTCGGGATCAACGCCATCCGCCAGCCCCATTTCCCTGGGACTAAAGCCACACACAGCCCCAGGGAGGAGGAATGCAAAAGAGGGGTCCCAGCAGCAGGAGCAGCAGGGAGGAGATGTCCCCTGAAGCTGCTGAGAGGCTGCAGGGAGGAGAAGGGCAGGGGGTTGGGGAATGTTGTGGCGTGGGGCTGGGGACAGGGGAGAGGCTCTTCATGCTCCCAGCAGCTTCTTGACCATGTAGCCCGGCATGCTGTAGAGGAAGAGGGCGATCATGACGAGGAGCAGCAGGGCCAGCACGATTTTGATGATGAGCCACTTGTAGCGGGTGCAGATGAGGTATTTGATGGACTTGAGTGGGTTCAGGAACCAGATGAAGGACGTGTCCGGGCGGCTGCAGGGGAAGCAAACACCCCTGGTTAATGCCACCACCACGGAGAAGGGATGCATGGCAGGGAGCCGTGCAGCATCCCCTTCCCTGGGTAAGCCTGCGCAGAGTGAGCCCAGCCAGGAGGGTGCACAAGGCATGAGAGGCACCAGCTGGAATAATGTGGGCTCAGGAGGGAGCACGAGGATTCCAGCTGAAGCTGGAATTGGATGGTGAGGACCAGAAGGGAGGAGGAGGTGGGAAGCCAAGGAAAGGGGATGGAGCCAAGAAGAGAGGCCGAGGAAGAGAGTAAGGAAAAGCAGTGGGGCAGTGAACAGCAAAGGGGGGAACCAGTAGAGATGGCCCTGCCCATAACACTCACCCCTACATAGAATCGTTTTGGTTGGAAAGACCTCTGAGCTCCCCCAGTCCAACCATTGCCCCAGCACTGCCCAGTGCCCACTGCCCCGTGTCCCTCAGCACCACATCTCCACGGCTCTGACATCCCTCCAGGGACAGGGGCTCCACCACAGCCCCGGTGCGACCCCTTCTCACCTCCCCATGCCTGGCTCCCCCCCAGGACCCCCCACAGCACCTCCCAGAAGCCCAGGCTGGGGAGGGGGGGTCCCACTTACTTGGGTTTCTCCAGCGGATCAGGCTCGTTGCGAGCCAGCCCGGCGGGGGATTTCTCTGCCTCCTCCGCCGTCAGAAGGTGCAGTTCAGCCTCCACTTTCCCCTGTGGGAAGTAGAGAGCTGTGCTGAGACCCAAGAAATGCTCCCCACCTCAGCCCCCCAAGACATGGTGACAGAGGGGACCTAAGGGAACAGAGGCAAGTACAGGGGGGTGGAGGTGTCTGCAGTGAGTGCAGTCCCCAGGATGCAAACCCCCTTCCTTTTCCCCTTCCTTACGGTGACCTCCAGCTCGTCATTCTCATCTCTGGCCACAAACGGCCACCAGCCCTTCACCCGCTTCTGCTTGAAGATGGAGATCATGGGCAGCTCTGTCTCGTTTGTCACCATCTCCAGGCTGCACTGTTTCGATGTCTTGGCTCCCCGGGGGAAGCGGTTCAGGTCCAGCTCGATGGCCCCTGGCAGGAGAACCCCAGACTGGTTTGGGTGTGAAGGGACCTCACAGCTCACCCTGTCCCACCCCCTGCCATGGCAGGGACACCTCCCACCAGCCCAGGGTGCTCCCAGCCCCATCCAACCTGGCCTGGAACACTGCCAGGGAGGGGGCAGCCACAGCTTCCCTGGGTAAAGGGGAAAGGGGAGCACAGATGTTGGCACCCCCAAAATGCTGAGTCCTTGGCTGGAGGTGGGTCAGCATCTCCTGCCCTGGAGAGCAACTCTGAACTCGTTCTGAGAACTACAAAGCCGATTTCTTTGCTACAGGAGCAGCCTTTGAACAGCAGCAGCACAGACAAGGGCTCTCACCCCACCTCTCACCAGCAGCATCTCAAGGGGTCTGTAGGACGCTGTGGATTTGAGGAGCAGAGCTGCCCTTCCAGCTTCTCTTTCTATACAGGCTTTGTCTCACCCCACTTGTCCAACCACGGGCTCCTCGCTGGCTGCCCCACCGCCCCGCTGAGCAGAGCCCCCGCTCACCGAGGAAATCGTCGGCCGAGAAGTGGTCAGCGTCCCAGACCTGCAGGGTGAGGCGAGCCGGGATCTTGTACTCGGTCTCATCCCAGGAGAACATGGATTCCTTCTTGGAGATGACAATCTTCTCCTCCGCCATCAGGTAGTCAAAGGGGAAGATGTAACGCCAGTTGAAGTTGCCTTCACCGGTGAGTGAGTGGTAATGGACATCCGTGTCTTGCTTGTCCTCCTGCTGCCCCTTCAACCACCTGCATGGTCCAGAGGGGTGAGAGGGGTGCCACGCGTTACAGGAGGGAGCAGAGAGCACAGCACCACCCTGTTCGTGCAGCCAGGATGCTCCAGGACAGACTGGAAGGACCTAAAAGGTGTGAGCAATGGGCTGGGGCTGCTCAAATCACCCCAGCAGCGTCCCCAAGGGGTGGCATGGGGACAGGAGGGCCCTAGGGGTACCAGGGGGTTGGAGAGCAAGCAATGCAAGCTGGTTGTCAGGGGTCTTTGGGCAGGGAGATGTTAAAGAGGTGGAGAGGAGCACGGTGCATTGCTCGGGAGCCCGGAGCAGAGCATGCTGGAAGGATGTCCCATCCCATGCTGGGGGTGTGGACAGGCCCAGGGGAGGCTGTGGAGACCTTCTTGCTCCTGGGAGATGGGGTGGCCGTGCCTGCCTTACCATCACGTGTGCTTGTGCCCCCAGTTTCCTGGCTCCAGTGAACAGGATTCCCAGGGGGAAAAGGACACGGAGGATGGCCCATGGCAGCAAGTCATAAACTCAGAATCACACAACAGCCTTGGCTGGAAAACACCTCTAAGGTCATGAAGTCCAACCATGAAGCTAACACTGCCATCTGACCACTCCTCTGGGCCCCAGAGAGGCACAGCTTTGTTTTAAAGACTGTGGGGGCCCCCCAGCCCCTCTCTGACGAGCCAAGGCATCTCCATTCCTCAGGGCACGCTCAGGGGTTTGGGCATGTTTGTCCCGAGGGGCTGCAGCCAGCAGGGACGTGACTCCACGGTGACACCCGAGGCAGGGTTACTCTCTTGGGCTCCACGCACTCTGATGCCTGCTCTGCCTCGCGAAACCCAACAGTCAAGTGACTGCCCACCATGCAGATGGGGAAGGGCTGGAGCAGCTCAGACTCAGAGCCACTGCAGAAGAACCACTGGTCTGGTGGGACCTGAGACACCAAAACAGACCCAGTTTTCTGAGAACAGCGCAGGGTGCCAGCAGAGGAGACCTGCCCTGAGCTGATGAGGCTGCAGAGGAACCACCGCGTGGTGGGAAATCACTGCATGGTGATCCCCCAGCCTGAAATGCCATGGCATTGATTTGAGGTGCTGTACAGAACTGGGCTATGGGGTGTGGGTCCCCTCATCTCCTTACCAGTGAGTTTTGGAAGGGGCTTTACTGCTGGGAGAGCGCGAGGTGAGATGGGAACCAACCACAGCTTGGCTCCAGATGCTGCAACTGGAGGTTGCAGGGCTGAAACGCCAAGTGGGGGCAGCAAGGCAAGTGCAAAAAGGGGGAGGGGGCAGAGAGGACCAAGCAGCGAGGCCTCAGCCATTACCCCTGACACAGATGTCAGACAACTCCTGTCCTGCCGTGAAAGCATCATCACCCAAAGCCACCTCACTGGTGTTCCAGCCAACGCCTGGCAGCGCAGAGCCGGGCCGGGCACAGGCAGCGGGGATGTGCGGCCACGAGACGGAGAGGCAAGAACCACAGCACAGCACCACAGCCTGCACCCCTCACTCCAAGAGCACCCCGGGACCCCAGCGAGCACTGCCAACACCCCCAGGGAGAAGCGGAGGCGGCGGCGCTGGCACGCCATGCTGTCCCTACCCCCGCACAAAAATGTCACTGGACTTCTCGCCGGTGAAGTAGTCGTCGTCCTCCAGGATGACCTCGTCCGTGTTCCACACTATCACTCTGAGCTCGTACCTGGCAGGAGGGAGGGACACAAGGAGTGAGGTGTGGGGGCAGGAGGGAGGAGTGACACTGACAGAGTGTGGGCAGGCACCGAGGTGGCAGGGAACTGCTCACAGGGACCTGAGGGACCACGAGGGCAAGGACAGGGGGATGTCCACATCAGCACAGGCAGGGTGAGCGGAGCAGCAAGGGGGGCTTTAACTCCCCCTGCAAGACCCAAGCCACACGCTTGAAGGGACAGCCCAGGCTTCGTCCTGGGGAGGTTTATGGCTCCGATGGGGTCTGTAAAACAGAGAGCCCAGCTCCTCCTGGCTGCCACCCCCTTCATCAGCAGGGCTTTGCCCTTCCCTTCCTTCCTCCCCCCTCTTTTCCTCTCTCCTACAAATCACAGAACCCCAGACTGGTGTGGGTGTGAAGGGACCTCACAGCTCATCCTGTCCCACCCCCTGCCATGGCAGGGACACCTCCCACCAGCCCAGGGTGCTCCAAGCCCCATCCAACCTGGCCTGGAACACTGCCAGGGAGGGGGCAGCCACAGCTTCTCTGAGCACCCTGGGCCAGGGTCTCACCACCCTCACAGCCAACAATTTCTGCCTCACATCTCATCTCCATCTCCCCTCTGCCAGTTTAAAGCCATCACCCCTCGTCCTGTCACTCCATGCCCTTGTCCAAAGTCCCTCCCCAGCTTTCCTGTCCCCCCCAGGCACTGGAAGGTGCTCTAAGGTCTCCCCAGAGCCTTCTCTTCTCCAGGCTGAACACCCCCAGTGGGCATCACAGTCCTTCTTAGGACTCCAGCAGGTTCAGAGGCCGCGAGATGTCCCCAGCACTGCCTTTTGTGTGGGGCCACCCAGGGTTTCCCACACCCACAGCTCATGTCAAGTGGTACCCAGTGCTCCCAGCAAAGACCAGTGAGATGGATTACACCCCTAGGATGACAGCCAGGCGTAGCCTTCCTTGAGACAGGCTAGCTGGTTCAGACCCCGTCTGCAGTCCACTGCATCAAGGGACATTCTCTCCACCCAAGGCATCATCTGCTGGTGCACAGGAGTGCAAGAGACTCCCAGCCAGATGCCCAGTGCTGTCCCTGCATCCCAGCCCTGGGGTGGGAGAAGGGGCCCACAGACACGGACCAGCAGGGCTAGGAAGGATGCTGAGGGAAGAAATGTCTTTCTTCTCTCTAAATGAGTTGGGAGAGGGCAGGGTGGGGAGGGAAGGACTCTTTCACTGCATGGTGCCTGCTCTGTCCTGCTTGGATTGACCAGCTCTGTCCCAGTAACCTTCCCTGCCCTGCGCTCCAGCCATCACCTTCTGGAAAGGGCCCGTCCAAGCCACCCAGGGATGCTTTGCCCTGGGAGCGGGTCGGGGCTGGGCACACTGGGTAACAATTCCCCAGGATACACAGATGAGAGAGCTCGGGAGCTGCAAGGGATGGAATGGGTGGGACACCACCCTTCAGGAGCAGCTCTGGAAGGGGGAGATCTCATCTTGGGATCTCTGGGAGTGCCAGCATGGTCGAGGTACCCAGGCTGAGGGCCAGGCTGGGCCATGGAGCAGGAGAGGGGAGAAGCAAAGCTCCACCCCCAGCCTCGAGTTTTCCCCAGGGCTGGCTGGCTGGGAGGCTCCTTACTTCTTTGGTTTCCTGGGAGAAATATCAGTGGCAGGGCCAGGCGCCGGCATGTCCATGGGGAACATGTCCACCCACATCTCCAGGCGACCCTGCAAGGTTGAAGAGGTGCAAGTCAGCTCCCCTGGCCTCTCCTTGCCTCCTCCACTCAGCATTGTCTCCCCCAGCATCTCCTGCCCTTCCACATCAGCCTGGCTGTTCCAGAGGTGCAGAGGCACGGGGGAGTCAGGGGACCAAGGGACTTTGGGGTATGACATAGAATCAGAGAATCCCAGGATGGTTTGGGTGTGAAGGGACCTCACAGCTCATCTTGTCCCAATCCCCTGCCATGGCAGGGACACCTCCCACCAGCCCAGGGTGCTCCCAGCCCCATCCAACCTGGCCTGGACCACTGCCAGGGACACGGATGCAGGCTGGAGCAGGACAGGCACTGAAGGTTCAGTCTGCTAGGGGCAAGAGGTGACTGTTAGGGCTGTTGATGCCCAAGTGCCACTTTTGCAGGGTGTCTCCCCCGCCTCCGCTGCCCACCACAAGGTGGGTTATGGTTGGTCTGCCCAGCTGACACCTCTGCTCCCTGCTGGGAGGCTGCCTCCACTTCTGCCCTGGGACTTCGCAGACCTGCTCGATGCCCGGCTTGTCAGGGTTCAGCAGCGGGCGCGTCTCCACGTGCTCGGGCACCAGCCTGCAGCCTGCCCGGGGGACGTCCTCCCAGCGGCGCAGCACCGCCAGCGCCAGGTGCTCATCCGTCTGCTTCTTCTGACCTGCGGGGCAAGGGGGGCTGAGCTGGGACAACGGGGCAGAGGGACGTGAGGGACAGCACACAGCCCTGCTCCTACACCCCTACCCCACGGGAACAGAGCTGCCTGCTCGCTGCTCCATTTCCTTCCTTCCCGTTTGCTTTGTCCTTCAGCCAGCACTTCCCAGCTCTTCTCCTTCTCTTAACCTCAGTCATCTATCACAGAACCCCAGGATGGTGTGGGTGTGAAGGGACCTCACAGCTCACCCTGTCCCACCCCTGCCATGGCAGGGACACCTCCCACCAGACCAGGTTGCTCCCAGCCCCATCCAACCTGGCCTGGAACACTGCCAGGGAGGGGGCAGCCACAGCTTCTCTGGGCACCCTGGGCCAGGGTCTCACCACCCTCACAGCCAACAATTTCTGCCTCACATCTCATCTCCATCTCCCCTCTGCCAGTTTAAAGCCATCACCCCTCGTCCTGTCACTGCAGAGGATCCCAGTCCCCTGCCAGTCTGTGTTTGCCCAGGATGAACAAGCTCCATACCCACGGACCGACTTCCCTTCCTCTTCTGCCCCCCTCCTGGCCTGCCCTAATCTGTCTGGAGCACACATTGCTCTTTGGGAACACACTGCCAGGACAAAGCATTCTCCATCCATCACCTTGAACAGCCCAACCAGTATGTGACAGATGTGCTGCTTTGGGGTGACAGGGCCACTACATGTAGTGTAGTAGTCCTGGATGATGAGGGGACACCCCAGACCCCTGCTCCCCTCCACAACCTTCATCCCACGGGGCAGATACCATTCTCATCCTCAATCTCCGTGGGGCCGGTGAAGACCCTGTTGGCAACTTTCACTCTTCCTCCTGGCCCAAAGTGCGGCCCATCCACCTTGCCCTCTTTGCACAGCTTGGACAGGATTTGGGAGGGCTTCATGGGGTCTCGCCAGGTGTTATAACCATGTCTGTGAACAGGAGGGCAAGGTCAGTGAAGTAGCAGCACGATTTGGAGGAGAAATTTTGCTCCCTTCTGCCAGCAAGACCAATGCCACTGCCACAAAGGATTCACAGGGGAAGGATCGGAGGCAGAAAGCATGAACCTTCAGAGTGGACTAGGTCCCTCCACACACCTACTCTGCCCTTTGCTAACACCCTCCCACCCCTGCCCCGTTACTCTGTGCTGCCTCAGACCTGACATTCCCATCACACCCCACTCGAGTCCTGATGCTCAGCACCCCTCCTTTGGCCCTGCTGCTATTTCAGCTCTGTCTTCAACCCTCTACTCAGTCCCACCAGTGCTCCTCAGTCCCTTCCTCCAAGCCCTGGGCTTCTTAAAACCCACTCTACTGCTGTCCTGCTGAGCTGGTCACAAAACCTGTCTTAAGAGTGATGGTACAGCACAGACTCCTCCGTTAGCGGGCAATAAAGGAGGGAGATTCCTGCAGGAGGTCTAGGCTTGGTGTGGAAGATGAGACAAGCATGGGTCCAGGCAGGAGGCCGGGCAGGGAAAGCTTTGCTCGTACATGGAGTAAGTCTGTGACACCCCACAAGTAGCTCGGTGCTTGCTGTAGTAGCGGTTCTCCAGATCAATCTTGGTCTCTCCGATGAGGTCGTCAGTCCCCACCAAGTCCCAGTCGTACACCGCCACCGTCAGCATGGACTCCATGGGGAAGGTGGCCTCGATGTCGAAGGATCTAGGCCAGGAGAAAGCAGGTGAGGGGAAAGAGGAAAGCTGTTGAAGGCTCTGGCTGCTGCTCAAGACAGACATGGGTGAGGTGGGTCTGCTCCTGTCTGTGGACAAGCGTTTAGTTTGCATCTACCACTGCAGGATGTTCAAGGCAGAGATTTTAAGTAAATCTCTGCATGGGCTGTTCCACATCCAGCAGCTCTAGACAGGAGGTGGCACGTGGTGACTGCTTGACCTGGATGTCTCCATAGCCCTGGAACCCCCCTGGTGTGTTACTGCAGAGCCAGGCCATACTCTCACTGGTGTTCAGGCTTAACGATCCCTCAAGTAGGTTCTTCATCTTGATCAGATACGGATGCCTCTTAAACACCCTTCGCTATATTGACCATACCACTTGGGAAAGATGGGCAGACAGCTGGAACGAGGATGCCCTACGCTGCTGACAAGGAAAGTTCTGTGTGATGAGTCCCAAGGAGGAGCTATGGGACAGGTAGGATGCAGGTCCAAGGGCTGGGAAACTTGGCTCAGGCTTAGCTCACCCCTTCCAGGGGCAGACAGGTAACAGGGCTGGGGCAACTCACTTTCCAAAGACAGGGTTCAGCTGCTTGGAGATGTAGTTCTCCTTGTCTTTGATGTCCGTCTTCCCCAGCTTGATGGCAATATAGGGGTCAGCTTTGCCATTGATGTCAGCTGGGTGAAGGTCCGTGGCCTGCAGAGAACAGGTGAGATCTATCAGTGCCATTCACAGTAGTGAAGGATTCAGGGATGGCCCCATTCTCCATCCCTGAGACCATCTGGCCTTGCCTGGCCGTAGGCATGTGGCTAAGCACTTCAGTGCCCCTAAACAGAGTGTCTTGGTTTAAACTGGAGATAAATCCTGCCTTGTGTTAATCACACAATCATAGGATGGTTTGGGTTGGAAGGGACCTCAAACTCATCTCATTCCAACTGGGCAGGGACACCTCCCACCAGCCCAGGTTGCTCCAAGCCCCATCCAGCCTGGCCTGGAACACTGCCAGGGATGGGAATCCCTGTCCTGGTTTGGGGAGAGGTGGGGGCTGGCCATGTCCCCCCAGAGAGGCGTAACCACAATCTTTGGCATGCCCCTCATCAGTGGAAAGAAACAGGTTTCTCAAAAGAAGAGCAACAACCCGACCAAGACGCCAACAAGATTGTCCCCTTCCCCTCTTGTTCTCTCCACTCACTGCATTAGGGCCAAGGGCTTCTGGCTTCTCCCCATAAAGGGGATGAGTATCCCCAAACCCAGTCCCAACCTCCATCAGGGCACAGAACAGCAGCTGCCCATCCCAGTCCTGGCTGGTGGTGGTGCTGACCAGGCTGGTGTCCACCACTGCAGCCTCAGTCTGTTGGTGATGGATGGGAGACTCGTTACCCCACGGGGCAATGGGATGCAGCACTGGATGGAAAACCAGGAGCACACAGCTATGGAGAAACCACTCAAGTCCCAGTCAATGAGCTGCTTCAGTCCTCAGGCTGTGTCCTTGGCCCTGACGCACCCAGGGCTGAGAAGCAACACCCCTCCAGCTCTGGGACCAGCTGCTGGGCGTGCACCGCCGGAGGGAGCACAGGGTCACGCCGTGCCACACCACACACACTCACCCGCACAACATAGACTCGGACCAGCACATTGATGGGGTCATTGCTGGGGATCCCCTGGAACATGCCAAAGTTGGGGTCATATCCTGCCTCCTTGGTGATGTCATCAGGGAGCGGCACTTTGTAGACGCACATGGAGCCCTAGTGCAAGGGAGTGCACAGCCCGATGAGGTTCCTGCTGCCCAGCAGCTCAGGGTAAGCAGACCCACCCAAGCCACCCTTCCTGAGGACCCAACATCCACGTTTCTAGCCATGTGCTGGAGCAGACAGGCCAGATCTAGAAAACTCCTCCACTTCATCTGGCCAGGATTACACCCTCAGAAAGGTTCTTGTCCAGGGATCTCAGAGCTGACAGATGTGCCTGGGTCCTGGCAATGGTGCCACATGGCTGTGGGCTTGGCTGACTGGTATCGCTTCACAGACACAACCCAGGGCACGACTTCTTTCCACAGCGGGCAAGAAAGAGGAGCTGCTTTCCCCTCGGTTTTCTGAATCACTGAGGATCTGTGTGCCTGCAGGTCACCACTTGTGTGGATACCCTCTCTAAAGCTCTGATTTCTGGGGCTATCTTTGGAGGCTTTCCCTCCCTGCATGGTGCCTGCAGCTGGGTCAATGCAACTTGGTTTCTATTGCATCCAACCCCTTCCTGCTACACCAGCAGGGAAGAGCTCTGCTGGCAAGAGCTCCCCAAGCTGCCCCTGCCCCCACCTGACTCAGCAACCAAACTCACTTTGAACCTCCCCACTATCCGCTCTTCTTCTGTCGCATTGTCATCGTTGTCCCCAATCTTCCCGCGGAGCAGGTTGAAGGTGTGCAGCCAGTCCTCAAAGTTATCAAACTCTGTTTCCAGCTCTTTGTTGAAGACCTGAGATAACAGAAAGTTAAAGGAGGGAAATTAGGTTAAAAAAATAAGGTGAGGAAAAGATACTGTGACTCCCTGAGGCAATTCAGAGGGAAGATATCACAGAATCATGGATTGGTTTGGGTGTGCCAGGGAAGGGGCAGCCACAGCTTCTCTGGGCACCCTGGGCCAGGGTCTCACCACCCTCACAGCCAACAATTTCTTCATAATATCCAGTCTAAATCTCCCCTCTGCCAGTTTAAAGCCATCACCCCTCATCCTGTCACTCCATGTCCTTGTCCAAAGTCCCTCCCCAGCTTTCCTGTCCCCCCCAGGCACTGGAAGGTGCTCTAAGGTCTCCCCAGAGCCTTCTCTTCTCCAGGCTGAACACCCCAACTCCCTCAGCCTGTCCCCACAGCAGAGGTGCTCCAGCCCTTGGATCATCACCTCAAGGACCATGGACACCTCAGTGACCAGTGGTACCGTACAGGAGGGAAGCTCAGCTGAACGGGTGAGATGGCTCTTCCCCCTCTGTGCAAGACCCAGGTTCAAACTCCTTCCGAACCCCAGAATCCCAGACTGCATTAAGCCAAATAAACACCAAATAAACACAGAACCAGAACCCATCCCTGCCCCGAGTCCTGGCTGGACCAGCCATGGCCAGGCTGGAAAACTCTCCCCTCCATCCAAGACACCCCAAGGATGCTCCTGTCCCAGGTCAGCCCCTTGTTCTGTAAGGCTTGTTACTTCTGACTCCTTGCAGCTATGGAGAGAGGCCGGCAGTCCCAAGGCACATCTCACCTAGGGTCAGAGACCCCTCGGATAGGCAAGGTGCCTCATGCAGGGTTGACCCATCCTGCTCTGATGCCTGGGACTGCCATCCTGCCAGGCTTCCAGCCTGGTCTCCTCCTCCCCTGCCGACACACCCACCTTCAGTTCATCGATCTTCTGCTTGTTCTTCTTCTCCGGAAGCTCAGGGACTGACTGTTGCTTCTTCTTCTTATCTTCTTTGGGTGCCTTGGACTTCTCCTTGTTCTTCGCCTGGCCCTTGGAGCCTTTCATGGGAGAGTCATCAAGTTTGATTTCTGAGTCCGCAGGGGAAGCAGTGGGGAGGGAGGAGATGGAAATGGGGGTGAGGAGGGATGGAGGAGACAGGGAGGGGGGACTTGATCAAAGTCCTTCAAACAGGAGCATGAAAGCTGACAGCTGCTACTGCCTGCAACTCCCACTCGAGCCCTATCCTGTCTTCCCTTGACTCTGGCCACTGCTGCCCAGGTCACAGCATCTCCAGGAGCCCAGAGGTCTCTGTGCAGGGAGCTTCCAGAGCTGACCTGAGCAGAAGTCATTTGGAGTACCACAAAACATGGACAGGGTGATGGGCTCTGGTGAGCTTCTACAGCAGTGGGAAGACCTGGTCCTGCCCACTGCATCTTCTTTTCTTGCTTCCACTGGAGACTTTTTGTGCTGTGTGCAGCCTGGAGATTAAAACCCCAGCCTAGGTATGGCAGAGGGGACAGTGCTTGATGCTCAGCACCAGGACACAGGCTGCTGGCCTTAAAGGCACATTGCCCATGACCAGTTGCAATGACAGGTTGTTAGGGCCTCTATTCAGGGCAAGCACCAGCCAGGAATGTCAACTACACCAGGAACAAGCTGCCTGGAAAGGCACATTCCAAGAAAACTTCTCCCACCCCTCTACAATCCCCACCCCCCACTGCCTCTGCCAGCTTTCATGACTGCCAGGCAATGCCAGTGGGGACAGACAGATGACAACAGACACAGACAATGTGGAAGAGGAAAGGAGGATGAAGTGGGAGCGCCAAGAGGAAACGGATCCTTCTCAGAAGACAGAAAGAAAACAATAGGGGACACAAGACACCCTCCAGCAGCCCTGCTGTGACAGCAAGCCCAGGAAGGAGCTGCTCAGAGTGCCCTCCAAGCTCAGCAAGATCCAACCTCATCGTTCTCATCTTATGAAGACCAGTCTGCCAAAAGAAACCAGGCTCTGTATTTTTCTCAGTTAATGGATTTTGCATTGTCCAGGCATGACAGCAACCTGGTATCACAGGGACATGGAATGTACAGAGAGCATGGCTGAAAGCCCTCAGGTAAAGCCCTCCAAGCCCTGCTGGTGGGACTGGCAGGGAGCCTCCAAGGCTGCAAACACAGGGCCCAACACGACCCGTGCCAAAAATCCATCCTGCAGGGGATACGCAGCATGCTGTGAGCATCTGGTCTGGCAGAAGAGCAGTGGCAGGCCCTGAAGGGATGCCCAAGCACCGAAAGGAGTCCTGGTCCCACCTTACCCTGCTGTGCTCCCTCTCTGGTTCATAACCTGCTTACCTTCTGCAATCTCCAGCTCTTCCTTCTCCTCCGCTTCTGCGGCGGCTGCCTCCTGCTGCCGGAGGTGCTGAGGGAGAAACGAAGTGAACAGGAGTGGGTGCTCGTGCTGAGGTCTCTGTGCTCACTGGAAATGTTTAACTCAGGGTCACAGCTCGCTCTTCCCATACGAGCTGTGAGGTTTGGGCAGTGCTGGAGAAACCAAGGGTGCTCAGTGCAGCCTTGGGCACCCATGCTGGTCAGTACCTGTGCCTGAGTACACACCAGAGCACAGAAGAGGAAACCTGCTTGGCTCTGCCAGGGTAAAAAAAGCCCTTCTGACAGCTGGGTGAGGTTACAAAGGAAAGCAGCACAGCCCTGAGCCTGTGGAAGTCACTGGGAATAGGGGAGACCTTGCAAGCAGGAAACATTTTCCTCCTCCCCTCTGCACACCCCTCCTCTGCTCCGCACCCACCTCCTTCATAGTCTCAATTGAAGCAAAATACTTGGACCACCAGTCCAGCATGCTCTCATCTGGCTCCTCCTCTTCTGCTTCCTCTCCTCCTCCTCCTTTCTTCTTCTTTTTCTTTTTCTCCTTCTCTTCCTCAGACTGCAGAGACAAGGGAAGCAAAGACAGAGAAAAAGAGGGATCAGATGAAAGCAAAATGTCTCTTGAAGTGCAAAGGTGGTGGGTGAAGCACCTGAGCAGGTAGAACCCTCCAGGCTGGGTGGCCTCACGAGCACTGTCCCCCATTTACAGCCACAGACACTGAGGCACAGAGCAGCAACATGCCCAAGGCTCCAGAGAGACACAGTGTCAGAGCCCCAAAACACCCCCTCCTGTCCATCTTCCCTTTCATCCATGGGTTTCCCACCTGAATCTCACACGGTCACCACCCTCCCTCTGCCCCACAAAGTACACTGGGTCCAGTCAGTGGTGTGGTAAAGCCTTCTGCAGCTGGTATCTGGTTGTGGTGGGAATGACCAGCATCTCTCCCACAGGGTGCTGCCTGCCCTGCTCCCCCTGGAACAGTTGGGCTGGCCCAGAAGACCTCCCCAGCTGCAGGAACCAAGGCACTGCCCTGTCTGCTGATGAGACAACACTGTTCTGTCCCTGCCCTGGGACGAAGGGGTGCTGGTCACCCCAGATCTTGGGGTTGGTGAGGATGCACAGTCCATTGAAAGCTGCACAGAAGGGCAGGATGGGGCATGGAGGCTTGGGAGCAGGGATGCAGAGCAGGTCCATCACTTACCACATCCACCTTCACCACTGCATCAGAGTTCTGCCGCCCGGGATGGAAGGGAACAGGGAGAGGAGGTTAGCAGGGCAGCCTCAGCCGAGTACAAGCACACACTGGCACACACATGCACTACAAGCTCCCCAAGGATGAAGGCACCAAAACCCTTGAATGAGGAGCTTTGGTTGGAAAAGCTCTGCACACAGGGGAGATGTCTGCTGTGACACACCAAACCCAGCTCCGCGTGCCAGACATCTCTCTTGCGCTCTGCTAAGGGAGAACCACAGCCCCAGAGAGGGGGGACTGGGTCTGGGTAACACCTCTCCTCTCTTGGAGCTCTTCTTGTCTATCTAGGGAGGTCTGCAAGCTGCTGGGGTTCATTTCGAGATGCATGTGGGTTCTGACCACCCATGCAGGCTGCTGAACGGGGATCTCAGAGAGCTCATGTGGCCATCTGAGCGTCTCAAAACTGTTGTAAAAAGGAAAAAGCATCAGGGAAATGTGCATGACTCTGGCTGCAGGGCTCTGAAAGGGCAGGATCGCCGCAGCTGCACAGCAGGGGAATTTCTGAGGAGCCACTTGTGTCTGTTTTGGTCACAGACAGGGACAAGGTTGTGGTCGAGGGTGTCCATTCTCATCTGTTAATGAAGGCAAACCTAAAGCTGATTTGCACAGCCCAGGACAGTGCTTTGCTGGGCAGCAAGCACCAACTGATTTCAGCCAGGACAGAAAGAGGCCAATTTCTAGGACTGACAATGACACAAGGCTCTTCATTCCAGGCACCAACCCAGCCCCATGCTCAGCAGGACAAGGCGGCCTCTCTTTGGGTGGAATCCCTCAGAGACTGGCAATTCAGCAAGGAAAGTGATGCTAAAGGGGTGCTGACATACAGATACCCACAGCTTCCAGCTTCACCATTGTCTCCATCTTCTTGATGGGAACCTCAGGTTCCATATTGACAACGATCTCCCCTGTGGGGCGAGAGCGATGGGCCCTGTTGGTCATTGCCAGATAGCCATTGAGGTGTTTGGCTGGACAGAGGACAGAGAAAGAACAAGAGAGAAGGAGAGTACAGAGGAGAAACCGACAGCTCAGGTGAGATCCTACAGGATTCATGCACCACCTTCTTCAGAGGAGTGGAGGAAATGAGCACAGCCCTTTACAGTATGATTAAAAAACCCTTCCACAGCAAAGGAAAACAGATGATGAGAAAGGATTGGGTTTTTTTTTTCACCTGCACCAGCCTCCAGAGGAGAAGAGGCAAAGAAGATAATCACCCTGAAAGTTATCATCTGGCATGGACCCAACCACAGGTCCAGGTCTCTGCCACCCATGGCACTTCCCCCATGAACCTCCTGTCTCCGCCCAGCCAAGAGTGCCTGCACTTCCACCAAGGACTGGGAGGAGATGAACAACTCTTGTGGCTCACCAAGCCCTCCACTGCTGTGCTGGGTGCAGGGAAAGCGGGTTTGTGATGGGTTTTGCTGTGGGTGCTGACAGATGGGGTGGTGCTTGGGACTGAGAGGGTGGCCTCAATCTGTAGCTTTCTACTCTTTACTTAAATAACAGCAGAAGGTGTGGAGCATGGCAAATTCACCTCCCAGTCTTGAGGAACATTTGAGGAGTCTAGAGTCATGAAGCTGCTGAGATGTTAGAAGTGAACCAGCCTTTCTTGTCTTACAGGTATCAGGGGTGTGAGCAGTCATCACAGTGAGACCAGAGATCAAAAAAATCCAAGGGGAATCATGGCCTCACACCCTGTGCCTTCTCACCCCCTTGACCCAAACCCCGAATCACTGCGTGCTTAACCAACAAGCAGGCAACGTCCTGTAGTCCTACCACCCTCCTCCCCTTTCCGTGCTCCTCAGCTGCACTCAGTGCCCCACCAATGACCCATTCCAGCCACGTCCCCACGGCCCCAGCCTGGTACCTGCCATGTTCCAGTGCTGAGCTTTCTTATCTGGTGGGCGGTAGATGAACTTCCGGAGGGAGCTGACGGCGTGGGACCCCACCAGGGTGTAACGCCCGAAAGCCCGGCAGTCCACCACGCGGATGTTGAGGGGTGGGTGGAGAAGCTCATTCTCTGGAAGGTCCTGGGGAGCAGAGGTGGGCTGGTTATCAAGGGCTGGGCTGTGGGATGTCTGCTTTGGTGGTTGGAAAGGCCAGTAGGGACTAAAGCAGAGATTGTGTTGGAGGAACAGGTCTCGAGCAACTCCAGTAAAGCACGGCTTGGGAGGCCTCCAAAGAGGCCATCACCTACTGGGATGGAGCTCATATCCTATGCTGCTGTGGGGAAACTGAAGAAAGGGGCTAGGAGCCATGGCTTCTACTCCAGAAAATGTGTTTCAGCTGAGGGCTCAGGGGGAAGAGGAAGCACTCACCACTTCAAACCACTTGACCAAAGTGCTGAAATTGGGGTTTTTCTTGTAGTTCTGGATGAGGGCTGACTGGACCCCCTTCCCAGCACACTCAATGTCTACACGGGGCCGGTCCACCTGGGCCAGGTTCACTCTCTTCAGATCCCTCAGCCCCCAAAACAAGATCTAGGGCAGGAGAAGAAGAAGGAAGAGCATGAATGTGAGAGGGACTGCCCCTGGCTGGAACCAAAGGAGTTGGTTCTCCACATCCCCCAGGAGCAGGGACCCTAATGCAAGTGTCATGTCCTGGGCACTGGTGAATCCCTGATGTACCTTCTCCTCCTTCACATGGCTCAGGGCTGCAGCACAGTCTCTGACACCCCACATAATCCACACCATGTCTGAGCTGCAGCAGCCTAAGATCTCCAACCTGCTGCCCTCGACACTCCCTTTTCTGCCATGGGACTCCACAGAGCAGGAGCAGACCAGCTTTGTCCACCCACAGATTCAGAGCTGGCATCATTTTGTCAGAATGGTATC
This sequence comes from Podargus strigoides, assembly GCA_028020825.1. NCBI lineage: Eukaryota > Metazoa > Chordata > Aves > Caprimulgiformes > Podargidae > Podargus > Podargus strigoides. The sequence continues at coordinate 619,243 of CM051619.1, forward strand.
AGCATCACTGGGAAACTTGCCTCTCTCTTCTTAGGGTAACAGACTGCCACCACGACCAAAAATTCCCCTAAACTGAGAATTTTCCACCTCCCAATTCCCCATGGCTGTATTCACCGTGCACAGCAGAGGGATTTATTCCACCAGCTGCAAACATGTGGAAGACCAGGAGTTAGGATCTCTTTAGAGACCTGCAGACCTGGTCAGCAGCATCTCACCTGAGCAGAGATACCTACAACCACGGGTGAATTCTGCAATGAACACCACTGGCTGTATTGCTTGGATCACCACCAAGACAACCAGGAGAGAGAGACCCTTACTGGGTGCATCACCCTTTGGATATCTACAGAGACAAGAGAGGCATCCTGCCCTCGATGCCCGAGGCTGGTGGGATGCAGCTCACCTGACCTACGGGACTGCTGCGGGTGGGGATGTGTTACATCAATCTCCAGTGTGCCCTGCACTGCATCTCAGCCCAAGTGCCATCTCCTGCAGCGCTCTAGGCTTGCTATGGCACCCACATTTAACACAGCGAGGAGTCATCCAGTTCCCTGTCCTTTGAGGGCTGCTGCAGCCTCGCTCCCTGTGCAGCCGGTACAGACAGACCCCTGCTGTGCACACATCTGGTCTCGATGCCCAGCTAGTCATCAGAACCTCAGAGATCCCTCCTGGCCTTCAGACACCCACAGACAGGCTTTCCTGCCCCACACAAAGCCAAACACTGACATTTGGTGCTTCAAGGTGATTACCTCCACTCTGTATTTACTCAGCACTGGTCGAATCCCCAGTGGCACTGGCAGGATAGGGCCCCGGTCCATGTCCGTGGGGCCATCAATTGGGGGCAGGTCTGACTTGCCTCCAGGGCCAATCTGGAAGAGATGCAGCATGGATTAAGATCTGTTCCTTTGAGCTGGTCCTCAGCTGCTGGGAAGCAGGATGCTTTTGTCTGTCTCGGCTGTAACTGGCACAGCCTGGTCTCATGCACTGGGTCTGTGGTGTCTCAGAGGGTGCAGGAGCACTGAGGGTTGCTGAGGATCCAGCTGACTGTACTGTGCAGGTACTTTGGGAAGGGCAAACACATGAGCAGAAAGTGCTGGGAAGTGCTGTGCTTCCACAAAGGACAGACCCAGCAGCAAAGCAAACTTCTCAGCCCATCAACACACCCTGACCCAGGACTGTTCCTTTCCCTCCTACAGGGAGTTGGATCTGCCTGGGCTGGGTGTGAAGAGATGCAGAAATGGTCCAAGAGCTCAGCCCAGGAGCAGTTTTCAGGTCCTGTCTTCAATCCAGGGCATGAGAGAGATCAAATATCCCATGTGAGCCAGTCCCTAGAGAAACCACCCCATTGCAAGGGAAGCTGGTGGAAAAAAAGGGGGCTTGGATGAGCACCTGCCCTGGCAGGCAAAGGAGGCAGGACAAGCTAAAATCTCACCATATTCTTGGGATGCTGTTATAAATTCACACCCCTTTTCCCCGAGACCTTAAAATTGGTGACTCCGAGAACACCAGGACTCCCAGTGGCATCTACCATATCCCAGTGATCGCAGAATCACTGAACAGCCTTGGTGGGAAAAGACCTCTGAGCTCCCCCAGCCCAACCATTCCCCCAGCACTGCCCAGTGCCCACTGCCCCGTGTCCCTCAGCACCACATCTCCACGGCTCTGACATCCCTCCAGGGATGGGGACTGCCCCCTGCCCTGGGCAGCCTGGGCCAGTGCTGGGGAACCCTTTGGGGGAAGGAAGTGTTCCCCACATCCAATCTAACCCTCCCCTGGCACAGCTTGAGGCCATCACCCCTCGTCCTGTCACTGTCACCTGGGAGAAGAGACCGACCCCCCCTCACTACCCCCTGATGATGCAGAGTCTGGGGTAATGCAGCACTGCAGTGGGGTGTCCTGTCCAGCAACATGCCTGGCACCCACTGCACATCGCCTTGACCAGCACAGCTGGGCAGGAGCTGCCCTCTCACTGGGTCAGTAGCTGTGCTAAACCCTTCCAGCTTTTCTAGGATGTATGAACTACCTGCTCCTTGCAGCACCCAAGATAGATAAGCATGGATTAAGCCCCACTCCCTTGCAAACCTCCATCCCATCCTTCCCCTCCCTTGGCTTAGGGTGGCTTTGGCCAGCCGGTACCTGGAGCAGCTCGAAGGCAGCCAGCAGGTCGCCCGCCGTGGAGTTGCCCCGGTAGATCTGGTAGTATTCCAGCTGCGGGGGGAAGCGCGGGGGACAGTAGTGCTCATCTGACATCTTCACCACTGGTTTGGCAAAGGTGCGACCCATGAAGTCAGCCTTGCCCTGGAGAGGCAAAGAGAACACTTGGGGTTGCTTACTCAGTGCCAGGTCCCCCAAGTTAGCCCCACAGCTCTCCCCGTCGTGGTGGGAAGAGAACCAGCCCAGTGAGCCTGGGACACCAAAGCTTAGTCCCAGCTTTCACTCCTGGCTTCTTCACATGAGATGAAGGAGGTTGCCTAGGGCTGAAACAGCAAGGAGGCCAGGGCTGAGCAGCTCTTCTGAAGGGAAAGACTCAGGTAATGTCTCCTTGTCTCCAGCCTCACAAAAGCTCTTGCTTCACTCTCCAAAAACAAGACATCGTTGAGTCTGAGATCTAGTGAGCAGCAGAGGCTCCTAGTCCATGCCATGGGAGATGTGGAGGGACCATCTTCCAAGGGTCAGGAGAGAAGCTGCTTCTCACATCCTTTGCACCATCTGCCTGGCCTCCAACTCAGGAGTGACCGCACCATCTACATCATAAACGTTTCCCTTTGCTGGGATTCTTCTTACCACTGTGTCCTGGTCATAGATCTCAATGACAATGATGGGAGGGTCATCCCGCATCTCATGGGCTTCTCCATACAGCTCCACATTGTCGAAGACCAGCAGCTGGTCCCAGGTTGGGCAAAGGGTCTCATTGAGAACCTGAAAGAGTGGGAGAGAGACTTACTGCTCCACACAGGGGCTAAGGTCAGGTAGGGGCTAAGCACGAGTGGGCTGCTGCACAGTTTTTGGACCAGTGAGGCATGGGGTATCTCCTAAGGGATTTTTTTTCTGAGAAAAAAAACCAAAACAACAGCAGGCAAGCAGACACAAATCATTTCCAGTGTTCATCAGCCTTTGCTAAAGCTTGACAGCCCTCAGCCCAGGAAGACACAAAACCCACTTCAACATGCTTCAGTTTCTCCCAACCAGAACATGTTGTGAAGGTTCTCCTGGGGAAGAAGCTCCTGAAGACAGTCAAGCCACAGTGCCACAACTGTTTTCCCACCCCAGGACCCCACGATCAACCCAATCCATGACCCACCAGCAGTCACAAGACCTGTGGCAGGGGAGCAGGACGGAGAGCTGATGGGACACGCAGCACCAGAGCCCAGCCCTGCAGGTCAGGAGATGCTGTTTACCTCGGTGCATTGGCTCTGGGAGATGAAGAAGACTCGTGCAAAGGGATCCGAAAGGCCACTGCTGTCAGCTGCAAACAAACTTCTGGCTTGGTACATGTGGGCTCGCAGCTGGAAAACTTGCTTCTCTGCAAGAGAGAGGGGAAGTGAGGGCTTGACCTCGAGCCCAGCTGTGGGGCTCAGCCTGCAGAGCTCTCAGGGGCAATGCTTTTGCTCAGGACCAGCACTTGCCAAGGATACAGGCTCAAAGGGTGAGTCCTGAATGGATATGGGGGCCTCCTTGGTGTGCTGCCTGCCATGTGCACAATGACAGACATGAACGGGGTAGGGAAGAGGGTGCACAGTTCCCCCATCCCCCGCTCCCCATGGGAGCAGTGGGAGATCTCAGACTGACACCGCTGGAATTATTCCCCCTTAGCTCCCGGAAGCCCTTGGTCCAAGTGATGCCCAGCCAGGCTCCCTCCTGCCCTCTCCAAGTCCTGTCCCCAGACCCACTGGAGGTAGGAAGCTCTTACTGGTGTAAAGGAGGCTGATGGGTGGGAAGGATGGCAGGTTCTGGCCTCTGGCAGTCTTCTTCTCCTCAAAGCCGCAAGGCAGGCCACTCAGGAAGTCTTTGCGCTGTTTGTTGATGCCCAGCCACAAGTACATCTCCATCTTGGCTTGAACGGTCCAGCCAGCAGATCCAAACCCCCTCTTCCCAGGTAGCTGGGCACAAAGGGCAGAAGAGTTTACATGGATATAAGGAAGATCTTAGAGATGGAGAGACCACCTCTTGCAGCATTCAACTCCTTCTGGTGCATCACTTGTACCACTGCCTCTTAAAACCAGGGACCCAGCCCTCGTCATTTTGGATCATGACTCTAGTGTTTCATGCATTATCTTCTTCCCATCATGTTGGCTTCCTCCTTCTAATCCAGCATTCTCTCACCTGGCCAGCTGGATCAAACATCTCACTCCTTCCAGACATTTCTCACTCACCAGACTGGGTAAGATCAGTGGTTCACACATCCTAGCAACAGACTTCCATCCCTATCAGTAGAGCATGGGTCTGCTTTGCAAAACTGGACAAACAACTCTCTCATCTCCATCTCCCATCCTCCCAGTCTGTCCTTCCTCCATCCCCCTCCTCTTAGCTGCAGTTTCCCCAGGGAAGACAGACCAGCACCTTGAGGAAGACCGTCTTCACTTTGGCGCAGTCCTTGCCCATCTCCTCATCCACAATGGAGTAGAGGATATCCTTGGAAGGGACGCGGGCGTAGGCGATGCGCTTGTTGTTGCTCATCATCCAGATGAAGATGTCAGGAATAGTGTGCTGGGGCTGTGAACATCAAAGAGCCCTGTCAGTGTCTCAGCTTCTTCTGACCACTGAGGCACCAGCAGGGCTGGAGATGTTCTGAAGGTAAATTCAACAGATGCCACAGGAGATGGATGCACCTATCACCACATTAGGGCCACTGAAAGGGTTTTGAGCTTCCTACTGCAGAAGCTTTTCTGCTTAAGGAAAGCTGCTCAGAGCTAAGCTCAGCAGGGTGAAGCTTAGCAGGAAGGAAACTGGGATTTACATTTGTTCTAGCTTAAAAAAAAAAAAAAAAAAAAAAAAAGGATTAGAAGATGAAAGATTTTCCTTTTCTCTTCGTTCAGTGACCATGGGGACTACAGGGCAGCGGCCATACCTTAATTCCTGACTGTGGAAAAGTTTCCTTGTCTGAAGAGGTCTCATCAGGTCCTTGGCAATGCTGGGTTAATGGTTGGACATGATGATCATAGAATCATACCACAGAATCCCAGACTGGTTTGGGTGTGAAGGGACCTCACAGCTCATCCCATCCCACCCCTGCCATGGCAGGGACACCTCCCACCAGCCCAGGGTGCTCCAAGCCCCATCCAACCTGGCCTGGGACACTGCCAGGGAGGGGGCAGCCACAGCTTCCCTGGCATGATCTTAAAGGTCTTTCCCAACCAAAATGATTCTGTGATTCTATGATTCTGTGATCACACCTTACAGTCTGGCTTAGGTTCTGCTGTGGGGAGTCAAAGCCAGGGAAATGCTGAAATAAGGGATGTGGAGCTGAGGCTGGGAGCCTGCCATGGGAAATGAGAACAGGAGATGCAACAACCACAGCTGCCACGAGGGTCAGCAACCCCCAGTGGCTGCCCCAGCCCTAAACTGTCAAAACATCAGAGGAATGGTGTAATCTTCTGAAAGAAGAAAAAAATACTTTGCGGATATTCAGGAAATATTTGGAAGCAACTCTCACCCGTGAGCTGCAGCGAAGCAGGAGAATGCTGCAGCCATAAAAGTTCAGGTGGTTTGAGTTCTGCAAGAGGACAGGGCTTTACCCCACAGCCCTCTGAAGAGCCACGTACTTTAACAAGCCAGGATCAGAACAGGCTCCTGCTGCTGACTTCAGCAGCGTGTGGACACGTGCCACCTTCCCACGAGTGACCCCCAGGGAACTGCACGGCCTCGCCATGGCTGGCGCTGGCAACACTGCCTTCAGCTCAGCTGCAGGAGGACCCAGCTCTGTCACTGCTGGGGAAGGGTTCTCAAATTTGTTTTCTGACTCACTCCTACCCAGCAGGGCATGGGCAGACTTGGAAAGGCTCCTTGCACAAGACCTGGGCCACCAGGGACCTCTCCTGCCTACAGGGTTTGCAGGGAGGCCCCCATCCATCCCAAGCTGCTGTAGGCATGTGCTGCCCCAGCTCACACTGTCTCTATGTGTGGAAGGACTCACCTCATCTGCCAAGAACCGCAGTTTCTGCAGGAAGTTTTGCACCAGCTTCAGCTTGTCTTTCATGGTGTTCTTCTTCACCTGCGACCGCAGCGTCGCGGCTTGCTGTCCCATGTTCTCCTGGGGTCAAAGGGGAGTCCAGGACATCATGTAAGCAAGAGCAGAACAGAGAACAGAGAAGGGAGCAGCACCAGGCAGGTCTCTGGTGTTCGGCAAAGGGTGGTGAGGAGGCAGATGCCTTAATCCCACCAGGCATCCTGGTGATGGTACTTCTGACACTTGTTCCTTAACCTTGGCATGAAGCAGGGACAGTCCCTGACAGTGCAGGGATGTCTGTCCCAGAAGATGCACAAGGCAGAAAGGTGTCACCTGTGTTTAGGGCACTTTGGGGTGGCTTCAAGCCTGGTGTTACGTACGGTCTCTCCCCTTCTGCTGCCCCTGCTGTAATTCAGCACCTGACCGTTCACAAAAGGGGATGTGGAGGCTTTCACATGTTAAATTCATCGCTCAGGAGGATGCAGGTGGCTACTGAAGTCAGTGTCCTAGGCTGTGCCAGCTGGGTAAGCCACCTGCTCTTTGCACATCTAACTCCTTTGCAAGGAGCTGGGCTAGCAGCCCCAAACATTTAGGCTGTATCTACCCCTGGAGCAGCTGTTCTCTGCAGGACTCCCCTACATTCCTCCTCCCCAGTGTCCTCAGCTGTTCGACAGCAATGCAGCTCCTGCTCTGCACTCCCAGATTTCTTTCCAAGGCAGAGCAGAGGGTGGTAGAGCAGAGGCAGCAGCATGGACCCAAGTGCCATCTGGGATCTGTGCAAGACCAAGTGGTCTTGGCCTCCTCTATTTAGAAATAAACCTCAAATCCTCAGGCCATAGAGGCTGGACATCAGCATGCCTACAGACCGAAGCTCCCCACTGCATTGGTCCAGCCCCCACTCCTGAATCCCCCTCCCTGGCTGAATCCCACTCACCAGCTCCCGCATGCAGGACTTGAGCCTCTCCCGGTCCAGCCTGGTGCGGTAAGAGTGGTGCTGGTCCTTGTCAGCCAGTGTCACGAAGCGCCTGATGGAAAAGGTTGGCAGCATGAATCCCATGGGAGCCTGCAGGCTTTCCCCAAGGATCCGTGGCTGGCTGGACCTCTGCTGGCAGGAGAGCACCTCACTGCAGGAAAACGCCCACGTTCCCCCTCCATCTGCAACGCGGTCGCAGCCCAGTTCCCTGTTTGCACCCAACACCGAGTGTCATGCATGGACAGTAGGTACCAACCAGGTACCAGCCCATGGAGGCCACGAGACTGAGGCTTTCACCACTGGTTTGGGGTCTTTAGATGTAAGCCCCACCTCACCCATGCTCTAAGCCAGAAGGCAGCTGACGTGCCGTTGTGCCAACGCAATGAAATGCTTGCCCGTCATCCAGAGGAGAAGGCAAGGTGGGCTCATGCTCACAACCTTGCCCATAGCCCCTCAGAGAGCAGTGGTCTGCAACGTGCCACCTTTGCACATCTTATACTCACAAGCACCCACTGCTCAGCTCCTCCAGCACCCCTCGGAGCCGGCGTTCCGGGTGTGGCTTCTCCGTCTTGATCATTTCCTGCACGTCGTTGAGCCCTTCCTCCTGCAGCGGCGATGGGGAAAGCGGTGAGGGGTGATGGGGTAAGGTCCCCCCTGAGGTCCAGCCCTGGGGGTGTTGCCAGTGGGAAACATCTGCTGCTTCTCCAGACCTGCTGGCCCCAGGACTTGCACATTTATCTGTGGGGACCTGGCTCTGTGTGATGGGAATGGCTCCACCACGCTCCATGAGACCAGCTGGCCAAGGTCCACAGTCTTGGCTGGACCTGCCAGGCTCTCCCTGTGCAGATCCTGCTGTGACCCTGCCAACGTGGAGCTCTCATAAAAGCTCTCTGGGAATTAGCTGAGACTATTAAGGAGGCTCTGCCACATGAAGGGCTCACCCCTGCAGCCCAGGGGGACAAAGCCTCCTTGCTCCTGCGCCCTTTGGTGGGGACACCTGGGTCTGACACACAGAAAATTCAATGGGCTCCTAGGATTTGCACACCTGGGAAATGTCCCCCTTTCTGGCACAAGTTTGTCAGTGGGTCCTTGCACTGTTTGTCCCTGTGCTGTGACAAGCTGCAGAGATGTGCAGGGAGCCTGGATGTGCCTCATGCCATCCCCGTGCCCCAAGCTGTCTCCCTCCCTCCCCAGCACGCACTGACCAGTTTATCTGCAATCTTGTCCATGATGTTGGCATTATACAATCTGCGGCGCTGGTCCTGCCACCAGCTCTTGATGTAGATGCAGGGCTTCTTCTCAAAGTAGGGCAGGTGGAAGTAGTTCCTGCAAGAGGAGGCAGAAGAGATGCTCCATGGTGCTAACCCTTCCAGCCAGGAACAGCCCCCCTGTCCCACCCCTCTCCTGGGGAGGCAGTGCTGTGACGGGGAGGGGGTTACGTAGGTCTGCTGTGGGACAGAGCAGGCTGAGGTGAATTGCATCCTGAAGGACAGATGCTCCAGCTCTCCCAGCATTCTTCCCAGGGCCACACCTGGGGTGCATGGGTGCATTTCCCAGGCCCAGAGAGAAACCAGGGAAGCTCCCATGCCCACAGCTCACCCATAACCCAGCAGAGAGCAAACACCTCCAGTGTGGCACAGCAGGACCAGGGGCACAGGGGAAACTGAAGCATTAAGACCCTTTTCTGAATGCTGGTGAGGATGAGAGGTCTCTGCCCTTTGCAGAGGTGACAGATCTCCACATCCTGGTGGGATGGAGCGGTAAATAATCACAGTACAGCTAAAGGGAGGGTGAGGCTGAAGAATGGGTTCATGTTTCTTGGATGCCAGAGCTGGGATCCATCCATGGCAGGTCCTGTTGCACTTGGGATCACCTTTAGTTAAAAATCCAGCTTCAGCTCATCCTTCCAAAGCCAGCGGGGTATTTCCAGCCAGGAGATGTCAGCAGAGCCCCATGGCTGAGCGTGAGGCTGCTGGCACCAAGGGGATGGTGACATAGGGGAGATAACATGACACGTGGAGCCCAGGGGACAGGCTCAAAATCCATCTCACCTCCGTTTTGCATTCACCTTGACAAGGAGCTGGTGACCAAGTGAGGGAACCCCAGGTAGACACTTACATCTGGAGCTCAAATACCCGCGATTCCGTGTGGTTTGTTTCATTTCCCAACTGAATTAAGTCAGCCAGTTAATTCTATTAACATCTATCTACTGGTATAACACACTCAAAATCCAATTTAAGCATATCTCACCAGGTTAAATCCAATTAGCTCTCCTTAGTGCAAGTCCTTTATATTCAAATCCAGGCTGTGGCTGAAGCCCAACCCAGACATGGGTGCTGATCTCGTTCAGTTTGGGGCTTTCAGATCCAGCTGAAAGCACCCCCCAGGATCACACTTGCAGCTGCCTGGATCTCATCTGTATTTTGGGGTAACTGCTACCTGCCCACCAGCAATTTGGTTTTAATCCACTGGTTAACTTCATCCCTATTTGCCACAGGGGAAGAGCACTAAAGGTATCAGAGCCATGAGCTTTGGGTGCGTATCTGGCCGGGTGGAGGGAGCCTGGGAGGTAAATTCAGCCCTTACTGAACATCAGAGAATCCACAGGAGCGCTCAGGACTGTGGGGAACGGGGTGGGGGTTCAGCTGGCAGACTGTGGTATCTAAGATGAGGTATCTAACGTCCCTTTGCAGGGCAGGGAGATCTGGTTGCCACTGCTGCTTCCAGGTCTGCTTGGCCAGGGACTCCAGGTCCCGTGATGGCACTGACTTCACCTCTGCAGACAGCGGTGGGAGCTCGGACATGCAGCCCATGTGAGAACCAGCCCATGGCTGAATTGAGAGCCACACCTCTGCCCAGTGGCACTTCAGTGGCCAGGTGGGCACGCTTACCTGTCTGTGACCAGGGGCTTCACCGGTTGAGATGAGGAAACAGAGACCAGCTCTCCACTCTCATCACCTTCATCCTCACTTGAGTTCTGGAGCAGCTCAGACTCCTCCTCGTCCCCATCCCCTCCCTCTTTTTTCTTCCGCAGGACAGGTTTGGTCATGCCATCGACCTGGTTCCCATAGTTACCTCAAAAAAAAAAAAATTAAAAATAAATAAAATCACAGGGCTGTAACTCCAGTCAGGCTCAGTCTCTTGGTATTAATTCAGACTGGGGAGAAGTTTCCTCTGCAGGAACCATGGGGGATAGTGGAGTTCAACTCTCTAAAACCACATCCAGGAACCATAAATTAGTGATAGGGGTCTGTCCCCTGCTCATGTCCCCTCTCAAGCCAGCAGGAATACACACCCTCCATTTGGTGGTCAACCTCAGCCAGGGTGAGAGGGAGCAGCTCCCCTGGCCACAGCACAGCATGCAACAGATGATTAGGGGCCCCACGTAGCTTGTGCTGGTAAAGTCCCCATCACCCTCTCCTAAACTGAGAGCCCTGCATGCTCTGGCATCTGTTAGCATGGAAAATGGGGCATAAACCCCGCTCTTGGCCTCATATCCCACATTTCCTGCCAAGCATGCTTCAAAACCTCCCTCCCCAAAGAAACAACCAACCTATTGTGACTTCGAAGTTGATGGGTTTGTCACCAATCTTCCTGTCAATCATAGTAGCTTCCAGGAAGGCTCCAAAGAGGAAGAACTCCTCCATCTTCCCAGTGCAGTTCTGCAGGAGAAACCATGGCGACCAGGGCTGAGGTCAGCCAGAGGGACACCGACAAGAGTAGGACCCCCTGGGCAGAGGGGTGCATCTCCTGGCACCTCTGAGCAGCCTCATGGGCTTTTTGAAGATGTGATGTCACTGCTTGGGCTTTCCAGGGGACCATGAGTGTTTTCTCTCTCCCAGCCTCAGCCATGTCTGTTTATTCACAAATTGAATTAACCAAAGCACACTAAATCATCTGCCTGGATGGTCTTTCAGAGCTGGAACAGCTTTACTTCCAGGTGGTTTCATTTCCCCTGGCCATGAATTAAGGCCACTTTTGAAGGAGAGCTTTCACACAGAGCGCACTGCCATCAGACATCTCCATTTCTATACTTGACACCCTTGGCTCATATGGATTAACGGATGTGGGCACCCCTAGGTAAGACAAGCCTGGACTGTCTGTTTATGCAGAGAACAGACAGCAGCCTTGGGGGACCTACACTAAACAAAATCCTCAGTTTGTGAGACCAGAGATAATTAACCAAGAGGCCTGAGACCCAAGACTCGCCACCAGCCGCTGTAGGGTTAGGGATGACTTACATCAACAACTGATGTGGCCTGCTCAACTTGCACCTCGGTGGAGCTGTTGATCTCTGGGTTGGTGGTGTCCAAGATCTCCACAGCAAGGCTCATCAAAAGCCTGGCCCGGAAGGAGACGCCTTCACCCAGACCCTCGTTCAGCTCCTGGTGCTCGTCCATGAGGGTGTAGTTCCGAGTGGAGCCATACATGTTCACCCACGCGGGGCCAAAGGTGGGCAGGAAGCCTGCAGCAAATTGCACATGAGCGTAAGGAAGGGGACGTGCAAGGAAGGGGGTCTTTGCCTCAGGGTACAAACTCACTCATGGATGGGCATCACTGTCCTGGCACGTGCATGGTGATGCAGGCGTGCACATGCGTGTACGGAAATGCACAACTGCAACCACACATGGAGACAGACTTGGAGTGAAGGCAGTTCTGGGGACGTGCAGTCCACCAGCCCAAAGACAGAGGTGAGCCTCCCACTGGGTGAGACACCCAAGAGTCAAGAAAAAAGAACTCCCCATTAGTCCCCTTTCTAGAGCCATCTTTGGTTCCACACTGGTGTTGCCCATGTGTGCCGCTGTGTTCATGGTTGTGGGAATGGGGGAACCTGCCAGATATTCATCCATTCACGGCAATGAATTACTTGGAATGGCAAATTGTTCTTAGGTGTCCTTCCTTTCAGGTATTGGACTGCAGGCTTGTGACAGGGCTTGTTTTTCAAAGAGTGTGTGTCCAGTGACCTCAGAAGACCACTGCAGTGAATCAAAGTCCCTCCAGCCAGGCACCAAGCAGCAGCTATCTCCAGGGGTGGGGAAGGGGCCTAGGCTATTTTGCTAATTCTCTGCCAAAGTGCTGTTTCTCTACTGTGAAGAAGGTAGCTCAGTCTGCTCCTGTCCCATCTTTAGCTTTACCTTTGTCTCCTTCGTTAGAGATCTTCCTCAAATCAATGAAATGGGTACCAATGGCCACATCATTGACTTTGTCCGAGTCTCGGATCTGGATCTTTATCCGCTTGCACAACGGGGGGAACATTTCTGTGAAGATTATTTGCTCATTCCAGAGAGGCTCATAGCTGCTTTTCTGGATGGATGTCTTCCCCTGCCAAGTGGGAGGAGACAGATGTTTGACAAGGGTTTGAGCTCCCAAGCCATCCCTCACAACCTGAACTTCTCCCTCGCTAATGATCACCAAAACATGCATTCAACTTGTGACTCTCCCAAGTAATGAGCTGCTTTCCTCAACTGGACAGTGCCGCAAACTCATCATAATTTGCACAAGAGAGGGGAAACATAGCAAGCAACGTGGCTTTGCCATGCATCTTAGCATCTACATGCCAGGACAACTGAGATCATCTCTGGCCACTTGCACAATGGCCTGTCCTGCCCCACAGTCTCTATAACCTCCATGGTTACCTCCCAGTGTCACCCTGGTACTGCACAGAGCTTGCTCACCTTCTGCCCTGCGAAGACCACCTGCACGTAGGGGTCTACCAAGTCCTTGTTCTCCCCAATGAGAGCTTTCTTCACGTTGGCCATGATGCTGGTGTTCATACGGGGCAGCCCCTCTGCTCGATAGATCTTGATGTAGAAACGAGCCCATTGCCTCTCTGGAGGGACCCCATCCGGGAGGAGGAGGTTCCTGCAACATCAACAGACAGGGCTGGAAAGAGCTGCTGGGGCTGGCAGGTTTCTCAGGAGAGGGTTACCAAAGAGGGAGAAGCTGCCCCACTTGCTGAGCCCAGGCTCTGTGGAGGTAGAAAGATATCCATTTCTGCAGCCATATATTTTACTGCTCTTCTGTTTCTGCCCATCCTCCCATTTTGGGGTGGGGAATGGTGGTTTCGTAAGCAAAATCTTAAAGAAGCCCCCTGAAGTGCCCCTGGGACAAAGTGCATTTCACTAAAGGGATATCATTATTATTGTCAGTGGGAACAATTAAACCCAGCCTGATTTAGACATCTAAAGCAGGACAGATGAATGGGATGTTAGAAAAGCCTTTTTACTTTATCAGGGTAGAAGGAGAGCTCCACCAAATTGGTTTTCTTGGCATATTTGGCTTTCCTCTTCTAGGGGGAAGAAATGAGAGCCATGGGTGATGCTGTGAACAAAACAATTGCTTGAGGAATTGCTGGAGTTGTCAAAGTGAGATAATATCACCACTACAGCATGGGACAGTGACCCAAAACACTTGAGGTGGTGCTTTGAGGCCACTGGTCCCCAGCAAGTCAAGAGAGCTGCACTGGTATTCTGCTACTAGTCTACCTTTCTGCCTATGTGCCTGAGAGGTAGACTTGAAAGCCTGTGTTTGCCCCTGTAGATATTTAATCAGCCTGAAACATTTTGGGGCTGGAACTCTCCTGATTTTTCTTTCATGGTCTTTTAGATGCTCTGGGGAATCACAGAGCCTTGCACACCCATGCAGCCTGGGAAACCTCTCCCATATCTCCCTTCTCTGCCTTGGCAGTGGGTGATAAGACTCCATCCTGTCCCATCTTCCCATCCAAGGGCCAACAGGAGCATTAGGTGGGGACATCAGGCTGGTTGACATCAGGCTGGTGTTGGTATAGAGAGCTCAATTAAGAGATGGTCTGACCTGACAGAAATGACTGGTCTGTACTTGATATGGCCTGGATTTGCACCAGTGATCTGTCAGACGTTCTCTCTGAAAAGCAACTTACCGGTCCCGCTAGTTTCATTGCACGAGGTGGGTATGGGTACCAGGGGGTTGTCAGCCTGATCGGGTGGGGATGCTGTCCTCATCATATGATCCAAGGTAAGGAGGCATGGAAAGTCATTCCCAAGAAAGTCTGTGTGAAGTTGGCTCTGCAGACCCTTACCCTTCAATGTCATCCTCATCCGTCTCATTGGCTTTGTGTGGTGTCTTGATATTGTCCCCTTTCCCTACCACAGCAATGTCACACTTCAGGTAACCTTTCAGCCCGGCGGTGATATCCTCAGGGTCAGAAAGGATGGCCCATTTGTGGTAGAACTGGTGCTCTGGAAGCCAGGGGACAAGACAGTCACTTATCAGAACGAGACACAGCAATTACTGCAAGGACTGGAAATGTCTTTCCACTCGAGTGGGGAGACCTGCACATACATGCAAGAGACGTCTTCAGGTGTGAGGAATTCAGACAGAAACCCCTGAAAACTTCAGTAGGAAGGTATGTTTCATGTTGAAGACAGAGAAGGACTGGGATGAACTGTCTGAGTGGAGGTGGCATCCCCACCATTGGAAGTCTTTAAGGTCTCAGGTGCCTTTTGGATGGTGTTAGAAAGACTTCACCCTTCTGTGGAGCAAAGAACCAGGCTAGATGCTCCCTTCAGGTCCCCCCAGCACCATCTGCTAAGCACCCCTCACATGAAGACTCTGGAGGCTTCATTTACACCTTAGCTCTTGGGATTATTTACGGAGGCAGACTGCTGCAATAGGTGTGACACAGGAGCAGAGGAAAAAAAAAAGCAGTGATTTTGGAGGTATCTTTTCTGAAGAGGTCTTGTGTGGTCAGCTCTGACTTGCTGTGAGCACCAGGTCCTCAAAGGGGCATTGCTGCCACCCTTGTGAGACCCCCCTGCAGTGCTGTGTTCAGCTCTGGGGCCCCAGCACCAGAAGGACATGGAGCTGTTGGAGGGGTCCAGAGGAGGGCACGGAGATGATGCGAGGGCTGGAGCACCTCTGCTGTGGGGACAGGCTGAGGGAGTTGGGGTGTTCAGCCTGGAGAAGAGGAGGCTCTGGGGAGACCTCAGAGCACCTTCCAGTGCCTGGGGGGGACAGGAAAGCTGGGGAGGGACTTTGGACAAGGGCATGGAGTGACAGGATGAGGGGTGATGGCTTTAAAGTGGCAGAGGGGAGACTGAGATGAGATGTGAGGCAGAAATTGTTGTCTGTGAGGTGGTGAGACACTGGCCCAGGGTGCCCAGAGAAGCTGTGGCTGCCCCCTCCCTGGCAGTGTTCCAGGCCAGGTTGGATGGGGCTGGGAGCACCCTGGGCTGGTGGGAGGTGTCCCTGCCATGGCAGGGGGTGGGATGGGATGAGCTGTGAGGTCCCTTCACACCCAAACCATTCCATGATTCTCTGATGATCATCTGTGAGCAACACTACAATGGCTCTAATCAACCTCTCTTCCATTGCACACTGGGAATCTTCTTTTCTTGCATTAAATGCCAGCCACAGAGGGCAACATCCAGCCCATGACCCTCAGCTATCTGGAAGGTTGAGATCTCCCCTAAGCAAATCCCCTGGGGCTTCCTTCCTCAGCAGGTCAGTGGATGGAGACCAGTACACCCAGAGAGCATCTCAGCCCCTGGCTGTAACCCCCCAGTCCAGGCTGGGACACACAGCCACAGGCAGTGTCCTTGCTGACCACAGAGGGAGCCCAGGTGACTTGCTATGTCCGAGATACTGACATCGAGTTGGACAAGCATCACCCCAGCAAACCAGCACAGCCATTTATCCAAGGGTGCAAACAGCCCTTACGTACCAGGCTGGGTATAAACAGTGCCAACGTCCATCTTGAAGGAGCCTACCAAAGTCCCACTGCGCAGGAGGTTTTTTGAGTGGATCACCTGGAAATCCAGAGGGGAAAATGGGTCAGATTTTTTTCCATGCTCTGGGAACCATAAGGCTCTTCCAGAGGTGTTCAGCGTCAGGAAAGGAGCTGATGCATTTTCCTGTGTCTGTGTAAGGACACAGAGGTGTTGGTTGGCAGCTCTTGCTTAGCAGTCTTGCAAGCAAGTGTATGCTTGGATTGGATAAAAAAAAAAATGCAAAGAAACGAATCTTGAAACAAAATGCAGTTTTCCAGCCACTGTGGCAACAAACACTGTGAGATGTACCTGAAGGAAGAATCCTTAGGACTCTTGAGATCTGTGGTCTGATTCCCTCTGTGGCAGAAACTGTACAGTCAGTCTGTGCACGGGGCACATATGGACACTCCCAATTGGTGTGCTCCTGCCAGGGAACCTGCGAACGGCGTCCATCGCCCTCCTCCCCGGCCGTGGGCACGGCTGCAGCCTCTGCTTTGCTCTCAGTATCTGCAGCCCTCAGTTTCCACACTAGCTCTGCCACCCCCACGCCTCAGGAAGTTCTCTGGCAGGCGTGGGAAGGTCTTGCTTCTCCCAAACCTACAGACATCCCGAGCCAGGCTTAGTTCTGCCTGGCTCTGAAACACCAGACCAGCCACGGAGGGAGATGGTGAAGGCAGGAGTGGGGCTGCATGGCCCCAGCAGTGAAGGTCAGTGATGGACAGAGGGATTGGGGGTCTGCAAAACACGTGAGCCTTGCAGGACTGAGCACCTCAGCTTCTGTCTGGGGTCTTGTATCAAGGACCTTAAAGCCATCCCCAGCACATATGCAAAATGGGCTGATTTCTTCCAAAGCCCCATGAGAAGGATGAACAGAACCGCGCTCACTTACAGACAGCTTGATGATCTTGTCGAACATGACATCTGGGGGGACGTGGAAATCGAAGACGAAATACTGAAAGGGAAAGAGCAGTCGTGAAGGCTGGGGAGTTGGGGTGGGCTCCTTTGGGACTGAGCGACAGTACTGTGGTGCAGGGTCCAACTGGAGGAGCTGTGGCAGCCTGGAGGAGCACCCTGGAGCACAGGTCCCAGCATGGACAGGTCCCTGTGACCCCCACCACTGACTGCCTCTGCAGTCTGGGGAACCAGAGCAAGCACTAACTCCTTGGAAAAACTGAGATTAATTTAGCACAGATCAACTGAGCGCCCTTTTTACCATTCTGGCAAAACACCAGAGGGCAAAGGCTTCCTGTGTCCTGGTGTGGTTTGAGATTTCAGCTTAATCCCACAAGAGGTGAGAGAAGAAAAAAACCCCAAATGACAAGAAATTACACGTAAGTGCCTAACAGGAACGTAGAGCCCGACGAGCGAGCAGCCACGAGCATCACTGGAGGACAGACCCACCTCATTGTAGTAAGGACAATTGGTCGACTCCTTCATGGACGTGTACTTCTTCTCCTCTCCAACCTCCACGCACACCACGGGGTCCATGTTCAGCCCAACCAGCTGCCGCGCCTCGATGATGGTGATGCTGACCTGGGGAGAGGCATTTATGCACCTTCACCTCCTGCTGCTCACTGCCTTGACCCATAAAGGTGCAATTCCACGTAGGTAACAATCATTACACTTTCCAGCAGCCATTTTTTCTAGAGTCCTCTCTTTGAAGTCTATCACAAAATTGGTGGTAGGACAGGTAACCTCATGGTTTCAAAGCACAGTGAATTTGAGTATCCTTTAAAATTATTTTTTTTTAAATAACATGAACTCTCACTCCTGCCTACCTTGAAGCCCAACAGATGAGGTCATTTCCACGTGCCTTCTCAAGCTATCATTATTTTGTAACTTGAACTCAGTTTTATCTTAAATCATATAACAGAACAACCCCAACTGGGGCCCCCAACACCAGAAGGACATGGAGCTGTTGGAGGGGTCCAGAGGAGGGCACGGAGATGATGTGAGGGCTGGAGCAGCTCTGCTGTGGGGACAGGCTGAGGGAGTTGGGGTGTTCAGCCTGGAGAAGGGAAGGCTCCAGGGAGACCTTAGGGCACCTTCCAGTGCCTGGGGGGGACAGGAAAGCTGGGGAGGGACTTTGGACAAGGGCAGGGAGTGACAGGACGAGGGGTGATGGCTTTAAACTGGCAGAGGGGAGATTTAGACTGGATATTAGGCAGAAATTGTTGGCTGTGAGGGTGGTGAGACCCTGGCCCAGGGTGCCCAGAGAAGCTGTGGCTGCCCCCTCCCTGGCAGTGTTCCAGGCCAGGTTGGATGGGGCTTGGAGCACCCTGGGCTGGTGGGAGGTGTCCCTGCCATGGCAGGGGGTGGGACAAGATGAGCTGTGAGGTCCTTTCACACCCAAACCATTCTATGAAAATAAAAACCTATTAAAAATTAAACTATTATCTATACGATTAAATTTGGGGAAATTTCACTTCAGTAACACATAAGAGGCTTGACTTCCAATCAGAAGTCTGCCTCTTGGTTGTAATTTGTTTTGTACCTTCCCCCTGCTCTTTATGTTATGTTCCCCCCTCCTGAACCAAGCATGCTCGTTCCCTCTGAACCTCACAATTCTGTCTGCAGCAGATGCTGCAAATGTTCTGCAATAAGTCTCTAACAAAAATAATTAGTTGCATTGCTCCAAGATATCCCTGGGAACGCGTTGCTGTGCTGAGAGGCGAGGACATCAATCTCAATTGCTGCTGAATCAGCATGACTTGTCGAAAATGGGAAGAGGAGCCAATTTATGTATCCCAACACCTCCACGGCTCTGACATCCCTCCAGGGATGGGGACTGCCCCCTGCCCTGGGCAGCCTGGGCCAGTGCTGGGGAACCCTTTGGGGGAAGGAGTTGTCCCTAATATCCAACCTAAAGGATGGAGAGCAAAAACCAACTGACAAGTTAATCTTGACATTACTGCTCGACCATTTAAATGCCAGCTCTTGGGAAGTCATGCTTTGTAGTCACATGGTGTATTGAAACCCAGCAGGAACTTGTTCCCTGCAAAATGTCCCTCCCAGCCCCTGGACTGTGACCCCTGTGAGCTGAGGTTTGAGGCACAACATTGTCACCTACCTGATAGTCCATTGGCCTCCCGGCACTCGGCTCCATTTTGATGTCAGGCTTGGACCTTTGGAGGGGCAGAAAAAACCCTCAGTCAAACCACAGATGCAAGCTGTGACAGAGCATCTGTAAGGCCACCCCTGGAAGCTCCTGCCCTCTTTAAATCCGAGGAATATAAACCCTGGATGCTGTGAAACACCACCAAACATTGGTGCTCCTTGTAGTAGGTCAGGTATTTCAGAAAAAAAAACTGTGTTAGGCAACATGATTTCCAACATAGCCCATCTCGGGGTACGTAGGTGTGGGGTGTCTGCCAGCATGCCCCCACCTCCTGGCTGGCACAAGCTCACATCTGGCTCTCACCTCTTATTTGAGACATTGGTGGTGACAGCTGTGACAGAGGCCAAGGAGATGGTGTCTGGCTCCAGCCCATATCCCTGTCTCATGGCTTTTCGGTCCAGGTCTTCTGCTTCCAAAACAGCGGGTTCATCTGCATAAAGGAGACAAAAGAATGTCTCTTATCGTTTCCACTCGGTGAATAATTAAAGGTGAAGAGAAAGGTAACCAATACGTCCTATCAACCTCACCTGACAATACAAAAAAACAATGGTTTCCAGGTCAGGTCACACATAACCTGGTCTAAAAAGGGATTTAACAAGAGGTATTGCCTCCTGTGACACATTATTCCACCGGGGCAGCGTTCCTGTATATGGTTTTGGAAAGTAAAAAGAAACCAGAGACAGACTTCAAGGGGGGAAAGAGCAAGTGCTGAAGCTCTACCTACCAGAAGAGTGGTTGCAAAGACAACCAACTGCCTAGCTTTGGGGTAGAGAGGTCTCAAAAAACAGGAGAAATGGGTCATTTCCCAAGAAGAAAAATTGCTGCAGGGAGGGTCAAGACCCCAGATCCCACTGGCACTGAGACACAGCTGCGTTGTCCACCAGTTCATGTTGCTGCTGGAAGAAGCTGCTGAGATACTCCTTCCCCCTGCACAATCCATATGCATGTCATCCCTGACCCTCCTGCCTTTGCTCTGGTCAAGAAATGACCACAAAGAAACAATTATTTTTTTATTGCTGGGCCAAAACCCACCAGTATAGCTGTTGGGTCACTGGTTTGCTTTGGTGGCACAGCAAGGTAGCACCAAAGCCACTCGTACAGCACAGACACTGCTCCTGGGAAACAGATTCCCTGCCTCTACCAACCTAAGCAAGCTTGTAGCTTGCTCCAGGAGACCTGAAACCAAGTTTCTCCCCATAATCTAGCCTGGTTTTGTGAGATAACATGGGCTTCATCCGAAGCAAGGGAGATCTAGGCTGGGTGTTAGAAAGAGCTCTCCATGAGGGTGGAGAGACACACAGCTGCTGGGTGGGTGGGGAAAGGGTGTCCTCAACTCAGCTGGGACTTTTTGAGATTGACTCTGAGCCATACCAGCCAGGAGGGACCTAAGCAGGGTGGATCCTGCCACATGAGGGTGGGCAGACAGACTTGCACCCTCCCTGCTTGTTTTCTGGTGATTCAGTGGGTCTGTTTGACCTCAGCAGCACCAGCGGTCCACGTGGGAGGAAAGCAGACAATGGAACAAGAGGGATGCTGGCTTGGCCAATGCAACGCATCCACCCTGTCCCATCACCAGCTGGCCAGACCAAGGGCAGGAATCACAGCTGAGGCTGAGAGAGGAGGGTGGTGTTAAGGAGCAGAGCCCTGGTGAGGTGTGTGCAAGCCAGAGGTACCTGGGGACAGGGGAAGAAGGAGCCCATGGCTGTCCAGCACTGACCACACCACGCAATACAGCAGCTGTGTTGGAACCATTCCCTGACCACAGGTAAATCCTCATCTGTGAAGGCATTCTGCCCTCAGATCGTGCACCCTGCTCCTGCCTTTGCATCCCAGCTGCTTCCCCCATGCACGAAGCTTTCACCACGAGATGAATGCCCTGGCGCTGGGGAGAGACCTTCCAATGCCACGCCTTCCCAGAGGCTGCCGATGCCTCTGCCTGCACTGATGTCCTAGGCCAAATTCCCCCCTTCCCGTCCTCAAACCTGTCTGAAAACCAGCAGAGATGTGCCCAGAAACACTATCCAAAGCAGTGCTTTGCCCTTGCCTGCAAACATGCATCCCCCCATTTCTTTGCTGTTGAAACCCAACCCTTGGGTCTGAATGGAAACAAGGAGGAATTTCCAATGACACCCTCGTGCGTCCCCAGCGAGGCATCCGATTTCAGCCCCGCCGCGGTGCCCAGCGGGGGCACAGGCAGCCCCCATGCACCCAGCAAGGCACAAGGGCTAAACCCTGCTTTGCATTGTCACAGCTGCAAATCATCCCTTAAATATAAGCCAGAAGATGCCTGCGTGATGCCCAGGTTTTGCCACAGTCACACAAGGTGGGTGATATTTGGCCAAGCCTTCACAGAGAGCCTCTCTCCATCAGTTCCTGCTTCCACTTCCCCATGGAGAACCTCTCTCCAGTTCTCCTGAGCACCCAACACTCCCTGTCTAATCCCCCAGTTATTGGCTGGTTGTGCCCAATGCCCCCACTTCAGGGACAGACTTTCAGCAGGGTCTGTAGTGACAGGACAGGGGGTGATGGTTTTAAACTGGAAAAGGGGAGATTCAGACTGCATACAGTGCAGAAATTGTTCCCACTGAGGGGGGTGAGACCCTGGCCCAGTTGCCCAGCGAGGTGGGAGATGCCCCATCCCTGGAAACATCCCAGGTCAGGTTGGACCTGAGCCACCTGATCTCATTGCAGATGTCCCTGCCCACGGCAGGGGGTGGGACTGGATGGCCTGGAAAGGTCCCTTCCCACCCAAAAAGCTCTGGGATTTGATGGAGTCTCTCAGGTGCTTTCCTGGGATGTGGAGAACAGCACAAGAGCAGCACTGAGCAGAGAACAACGTCCTCCCAGGAGCAGCCTACCTTGTTTCCGATGCTCATCCTTCGACAGACGTGCCTTGCCGAGCTTCATGGCTGAAAACACTCCCTTCCCAGCTCTGGGGGAAGAGGGGCAGAAAAAAGAATTACATCAATTACTCTATTTGTAGTGCTGGTTTTGGGGATGGGAACAGGAGGAGCCTTTCACAGCTCCAAAGCAAGAGAGGGACAATGAGCTGAAAGACTAAGCAGGGGCTACTGCAAACACGGCAGAGGCAGAGTGGAGATGGCAGCCACACACACTGCCTTTCAGTCCTGGGGCTCTTCTGTTTGTCTCAGGGAATGTCTCCATTTGGGATGAAACAAAAGGCTGGAGCACAGAATCAGCAGCCAACAAACTCCCCCCCTCCCCACACCTCCTGTCTGTGCTGCTGGCCCAGCCTTCCCATCTCTCCTGACCCACTGGTGCAATCGCTCCCCAGCTCCCCAAACCCATTAACTACAATAAAAACATCCAACCACTACCCCACCACCTCGCTATGAAAAGTCAATACCCTCTCTGGCTGCACCAGCAGCAAAGCTGTGCAGATCCTCAGGTTTTTCAGCAGCCTGTCGCAGCAACATCATTTGTCCCTTCAGCACCAGGCAGTCTCAGCTCCCCGACTGCAACCCAGGCTGGGGTCAAATTAACTTGGGGCAGTCTGGGCTGGATGAGCTGATAAAGGAATGGTTTGCAAACAGCTTGCCAGTTGCTTTCTAAAAATACCCATCATTTCAAGGTAAGTTTAAGACGTGTAACTGCTAGATCCAAATGCTGTTACTCCAGCTCAGAATTCAGCCCACGCAACCACGAGTGCATCCACAGTCTGGACTCCTGGATTACTCAGTGTTTGTTACAGCAAATATATGTAAAGACAGAATTCAGAAAATGATAGGATTTCTGCACTGCAAACTGGATTGCTCCCAAATGCAAATGGGCAGAGATTGTTACAGACAGTAAGAGCCTCGCAGGTATTTTCAGGAGACAGTTCCCTGTTATTTGGAGAGCAGTCTGTTGCCCAGAGGTAGCAGGTTCTGAGTTCCCCTGGTGAAAGTTATGGAGTCAGGATGTAACGTGGATTTTTAGCCTGAAGATTCAGCTGGAAAACCTCATCAGGAAAAAAATCTCCATAGTATCTGTGTAAAACTGCAACCAGCAAGCAGCACAAGCCAGGCTGTGTGATACCCCTGCTCTAACACTGAAGAGCAGAACAGCTGGAGAGAGACCTGAAGGCAACAGCCTGTGACTGTGCCAAAAGAAGAAGGTGGTAAAGCCAACAGGGAAGGGTTTTTTTCTTTGAAAATTCCCATTACCTGGAAGTGCTGCTCTTTGGAGACACCTTGTTTTGATGGACATGTTCTTGGGCCAGCTTGGAAGCAAGGGGGAACCTCACCTCCAGCCTGCACCTCACCTCCAAGCTGGCTGCCAGGGCAGGAGCACCAGGGCTCAGCACCAGCTCTGGATGCAGCCAGATTGGGATGTGCTGCCCATGAGCCAGATGACATCACCAGAACTGTGGCATCCCCAAGTCTCAGCTTTGATCACATCTGGCTGGGGCCAAAGGACGAAGCTGTACCCTTTTTTCTCGTTGGCAAAACAAAGTCCTGGCACTGCAGCCAGCCCAATGCATTTGTTGTTTTAAATCACAACATAAAGTTTGCAGGCTGCTGACAGAGCCAGGGCAAATGAGAAGAAATTAAGACTAGGAGGACAACACATTCACCAAGGGAGGGGGAACTCACTGGGGGCAGAAGGCCAGTATAAGGTACAGCAGCTCTTTATAGCTGTGGTTTAACTGGGACTACAGCAATGCTTGGGCCCCCAGGCAGCCTCTGGTAGCTGGGATTAATTCACGGGATCCTCAGTAAAAGGGAAGTTTCTCAATGGATACAAGGAGTAAAGATAAAGGTTGGGTTTCCACAGTCATAATCCTGCCAGGGAACATCTGCCTCGGGGTGCTATGGGGGAAGTAACACTTGCAAGATATTTGCAAATTCATTTTTTTATGAGTAAATGCTGTAATAACAGCTCAGGCTGTGAAATTCTGCTCTGAGACCACTCTCCACCACAGAGTTTCCCTCCAGCAGCTGTGGGAAAGCCAGCAGTCACACAGCCCCTCCATAAGACAACACACCTCCAGGGCTGTTACACTCCATTTCCTTCTTGCCAATTAATTTCTTAAAAATGGAGGGGGAAAAAAAGTCCAACCAGCCCCAGAGCTGGCATGGAGGCAGTTTGCCTGCAGATAAAAATCACTGTATCTGTCCTGGGAACTGCTGAGGTTCCTTGGGAAGTGAAATCAGAAGAGCAACTGGTGATGGAGCAGGGAAGTCACCAGCAGTGCTGGTCCTCTACCAGCACCCACAATAAGTGCATGGACACCAAGGATGTGTTGGATCCTGGTTAGCACAGCACCTGATGCCCCCATCAGTAAAATTATGAATCTAGTTTGGGGCCATGTGGAGTAAGACTGGGATTAAGCACCCAGTCCAAGGAGCATGCACTGGGATCCATCCCAGCAGCACCAGCCCAACCCAGCTCCTTCCAGAGGGATGCACGTGGGAGAAGGGGTCACCCCCATCGCCTCCCGGAGCGATGACCCCTCACTGCCAGCTCAGCCTCAGTAAATGCACCAGGGACACTGGCTGCAGGATCCTCTTGTGTGTCCCCAAAGGCAGTTTTACTGCAAAAGGGGTCCCAGGAAGGTGAAATAGCCCAACAGCTCACCTTCAGGTGCTGTCCCCATACCTGCATCCCAGCCACATCTCCCTGCTGCTCTTCTCAGCCCCAGGTACAACATCTGGTGCTGCCTCCTTCCTTCACCACTGCCCTTATCACAGTGGACTGGAGCCCCAGGGAGGCAAATATCAAGGAAACAGAGGAGTAGGGAGGTCACCAAGGAAAAAAGAGAGAAATACGGATTTTGGTTGGATACTTGGTACGTGCTGAGGAGAAGGGAAGAAGCAAGTGAAGGATGAGGCAGGGGCTGTCACAGATGCTTCAGAGGCAGATGTCCAGCAGCTCACCCTTGTCCCCCAGTCCCATCTATCACCCTTTCCAAGCCAGGTGACACATCCCATAAAAATCCCCTTCCCATCCCTCGGGGGTACTACCTTCACCTGCCGGCCGTCCGGGACTTGCTTTTCCCCAGGAGAGGATGCTGGAGGAGCTCAGCCGTGGCACACCTGGGGTGGAGCGGCCATCCCGGTGCCGAGGGCAGAGCCGTGCCCCACGTCCACGTGGGGACCGAGCAGGGATGGGCACCCCAGCCAAGCTCCTCTCTGGGCACAGCAGGGTCTTTGCAGCATTAAACAAAGGTTGTGCCAGCCCCTCCGCTGCTCCTGCCAGGCACGCGATGGCGGGGACGGGAAGGTGGCAGAGAGCTGACACCGTCCCCACATGAATATTGCATGAGGGCCCGGAACCTGAGATACCGACACAGGCACTGAGTGCCCCCCCCTTTGCCAAGGTCTGCGTGCAGCCTGGTTTCCTAAAGAACTGAGATGCTGGAGAGGATGCTGCTGCTCCCCTGCAAAACACCTCAAGCTGCTGGCCCATTGCAACCCAGTTTGGCAGCAGGGTCAAGACTGGGGTCCTCCAAGTTTGGGGGTGTAGGACCGAACACCTCAACTGTGTTCCTAAATTGGGACAAGCCTCTAAGCAAGCTCAAACCCGTATCAGACACCAGAGCACCCACCCAGCCTCCCACAGCACTCTCCCCTTGCATTTTCTGGTGTCTAACAGGGGGTGGGCAGATGAATTATCCGCAGTTGATGGTGGAGCACGTGTCCTCTCTTTGGTTTGCTGCTCCCAGAAGCACTTGGCTTTTTATTTTAGGGTTCCATCCGTGTGACTCTCCAGGAGGGGAGCACAGAGGGACAGACAGGTTTTTGAGACATGGGCAAGGAGGTGGAAGCAATCTCTCTCCTGGACAACCTCTAGTTAAAGACAGGGTTGCAGGTTACTGGTTAATTATTCACGGCTCAAAAGGACATTTTAATCATTGGTTTTTACTGGGGAGTTGGGAGCAGGGTTTCACAGCTCATTTCTTTGCAGGAATTATGCCTGTCAGGTGGGTGCTGCCTCTGTCGTCACCAGACTTCCAGTTTGCTCACCAGTACAGGGACAGAGCCCTGCCAGCCCCACGGGGTCATCCTGCACACACCGCCCTTGAACCCAGGGACGACCCCATCTGCCTCTCCCCCTTCCCCACACAGCCAAACTGGGGAGAAACGCCAGTAAGGACTGGGATGCTCAGTGCAGCGAGATCTCTTCCCATCTTTTCTTGAGTCTGTCCTCTCTTCCCTGACTACTTGAAGACATTTTTCTCCTTTCCCCACCTCATCTCTGCCTCTTCCCTTTACACCATTCATTAGGAGGGTCCACCAGTAACACACTGCCAGAAACTGGTCCTTAAACTGCAGTGGAATAAACACGAGCCAGAGGAGACCTCACTGAGTGGGAAGTGCCCTGCGGTGGCTGCAGGGATCATCCCCTGGACAGCAGATTAGCCTGTGCTTGCAGGAGACTTGAGCTTAAATTTCAGCAAATCTGCTAAATCAGAGAGCTGGAGGATGCTGCCGTTTGAGGAGCTCACACAGCCTGGTCTGGTGACAACCCAAGCAGCTGGGGATAAAAGAAAGGCAGGAGCTGAAGAATCTTTCTACATGGATGATGTAGCAGCCTGACCTGTGGGCACAGGGGCTGTAAAGCTGGTGCTAAATCCCATGTGCCCAACCCTGTGCTGATGACCTGCACCCAGACCCTCTCCTGCCCCAAGCCCTGGCCAGGCTGTCCATGCCTGGTAAACTCTTCCCCCAGGCAGGACCCATCCAAACCTGATGGGAGCCAGGATTCTCTCACAGCTCCCTTCCAGTGCTGCCAGGGACCTCTCCAACCCTGCTTATTTACATTTGACTTTTGCTGTACATAAATATTCCCTGCAGGCTCCAAGACCTCAGGCCACACATCCGAGAGACCCAAGCTCCTCCAGCTTCAGAGAAAGGGAGAGCACCCCTGACACCAGATCAGCCACACCAGGAGCTAGGAAAGCTGGAAACGAGGAGGAGGAACAGGGAGAGCAAACCTACTTGTGCTCCTTGGTCTTCTCTCTGCCTTTGCTGGAGCCGGTGGCCGTGCATCAAGGGAACAAAATGCAAACAAGCTTCAGTGCACCTCAAGTGCTTCACACCAGAGCAGAGAGGCTGCTCTTCCCTTGGCAGCTTCCCTGCTCCCAGTGCCCCATCCCCAGGCTGTGGTCATGGGCCACCTTCCTCAGCAAGGCTGAGCCCAAACGCCCCTGTCCTGCCTGC
This sequence comes from Podargus strigoides, assembly GCA_028020825.1. Lineage (NCBI taxonomy): Eukaryota > Metazoa > Chordata > Aves > Caprimulgiformes > Podargidae > Podargus > Podargus strigoides. The sequence continues at coordinate 646,412 of CM051619.1, forward strand.
AGCTCTAATTTAGGTGGGTAACAACTCTGTGTGACCTAGAGGGGCTCAGGAGACCCAGCAGTCCCCATGCCAGGAGCTGCTGGGCACCCACTGGATGTGTGTACGGGGCCACCAAGGCGGCTGCAGCTGAGTGGGTGCGTGCAGAGATGGGGGACGTTGCCAGGGCAGCAGACAAGCCACCTTCTGCTTTTTGGTAGAGGGGAGTGGTCTTCCTTATCCTCCCACAAAGGTGTGTTCGTATGCTCCCTCCTGAGAGGGCTCAGCTGGAAGGATGGGACTGGGGGATCCTCACCCCAGCCCAGACTGACATTGCCTCCCCCTGCCCTGACACCATGCAGGAAACACCAGCTCCTCACCTCCCTGTTTCACTTTGCACACCTCTGCTCTGCCTCTGCTCGCTGGCTTTTCACACCCATTTTCCTTCTCTCATGGCCCCAACATTTCTCTATTTGGGTCCTGCCTCTATTCTCCTCCCCAGTCACTCTTCCCTGGTTAACCTCCCCCACAGTGCATCAGCAAAGTGGGGAGGACACAGCAATTAACCGTCTGTGGAAAGCAATTAGGAGGGCTGGGTTTTAATTACAACTTGTTACTCTCCTTCACCCCATGGCCATGTCTGTGCTGAGGACATAGGGCAGGAGGGGGGGCTGCTTCAGAGCACGGACCTGCAGCTCTCTGTGCACTGAGCTGCTGGAAAATCACCCAGAAAAAAAATATGTTGGTTTGATGGGTGGCTGGGTGGGTTTTTGGAGAGGTGACGCCTGGGAGATCAGCTCCAGCACGAGACAGGGGACAGCACCCAGCACTGGGTGGGAGTTTGGGACAAGCAGGGTCCTCCTGTTCAGCCCACTATGGGCAGGGATCAGTTTAGAGCTGATGACCAATGCTGGTTCTGAGCCCAGCAGTCCCCCTCTGTCCCTGCAGCCACCCTTGCTCTGGGAGCAGCCCCGCAGGAATGATGCCCTTGCCAGCTGAGCTCGGCAGGGGAGCAAGCAAACACCGGTGCCAGGAGCTCAGCGTTCATCTGCATTGTAAAAGCTGCCCTAGTGCCCTTGCCCACGGCAGGGACAGGATTTAAATCACTCCACGCTTTCTCCTGCAGCTCGTGGATGTGGTCTGAGCTCCTTGCAAAGCCATGGCCCGTCACCATCTCACCCCACCGTGTGGGGGGTTCAGCTGGGTCTGAACACACAGGTCCTCTGCATCGCTGTGGGGACCAGTGCCTGCATCTCCCCCAGCAACTCACTGGTGCAAGACCCTTCCCTGTCACAGCTGGGCTGGGAAGCTCTCCCTCCCCACCAGCGACCACCCAAACTGTGCTGGGGGTGCCAGAGTGTCTGGTGTCCCCCATGCCAGGACAGGGAGTGACATCCTCGGGTGGGTGGGACAGGGCAGTGCCTCAGTCTGCATCCCTGCTCTGGTAACTTCGCTGCTGTAAATGTGGTCTGGATGAGGGATGCAAGAACATATCTGCAGCTGCCCTCTGGCTCTGAGTGTGTCCCTCCTCCTGCAACTCTGTTCTCCTGGCTTCCTGTGCAGCAACTCACAGTGCTGCTGGTCCTGGGCACTTGGACCAACTGCCTGGGTGAGAGGTCCAGAGATCCTTCTCCGGGGGCCTGGTGGAGCAGGTAACACCAGATCACTCACCATCCCTCCTCTCCTCTATCCCTTGTCCCTTCCACTCCAAACCTCACTGCAAAAGGTGCCTCTCTGCAGACACAGCCAGCCACAGTTTGGGCTCTGGGTGCCTGGAAAGGGCACAGATTTCCCCATAGTGGCACCACCAGAGAATTTTCATTTTATATTCTTTAAGCAGCTTGGTCTCCATCACTCTCACTAGCACAGATGAACTTGTGGTCCTGCCTTGCAGCCATTTCAGGGGGATGCTGCAAAGGGCTGGAGGTAGAAAATGAGCCTGGCCACAAGCAGGGACAAGGGGAGTCAGGGTACCTGAATGGTAACATGAGGTGTCTTTTCTCTTTCCCCTTAGCCTTAGCTCTGCAATCACAAAGAGCAATTCATTCCGATGTGATTCACCTCACTGCAGGGACAAAGACCCTTGCCCGCTTTCTCCCCTCAAAACCCCCACCAGAAACATGCATCAAGCAATCAACCAAACCCAATTTATAAGCATGCCTGAGGGAGAACTTGCTGCAGCAGGATTTCCTAACCCATTGGCATCCAGGGAACTGGGTAGAAAGACAGTGATAATACTGGTGGTGCTGGAATGAGGAGAGTGTGTGAACAAGATAGAGCAACTGACAGAAAAAGAGCATGGATGGATAAATGGCATGGTACTGGGCTGGCTGGTGTTCTGCATGGATGGATGGACAGATGGATTGGCACTGGCATGGACAGATAGATCTGTACTGGGGTGGATGGGTTGATGGATGGATGGAATGGCACTGGCATGAATGGAAAGACAGATCTGTACTGGGGTGGATGGATGGATTGCTGGATGATGAGAACTGCAGTGATGGATGGAAAGGGATGCAATGAGATGGATGGCTGCATAGGATTGTGTTGAGATGGACTGATGGACAGGTCGGTGGAGAACTGCACTGGGATGAATGGATGGGTGGACAGGCAGAGAGCTAGGCAGACAGATATTATCCCCAAAGCTCCTTCAGAAGGCCCCTGAGCGGAAGGAAATGTGTCCTTGCTGGGCACAGGGGAGACCAAACCCCAAGAAGCCCTGCTCTTTGGGGATGGGGGAGGGGTGTGTGTGTGAATACAAGCAAGCTCTGCCCCCCATTAAGAAGAGGGCAGGAAGCAGTCAGGACCTTTCCCTGGGTTCCAATGCCATGCAGGGTTTGGTACACCGACACGCATGTCACACGCATGTCACATGCATGCACACAGCATGCCCAGAGGGCCTGAGCGAAGCAGGGATACCATGCCCAGTACCTGGGGTCTTCAGGGTCTTCACTGTTTGGAAGAGACACAGCCAGCAGGATGAGCACAAGGAAGAAACAAACCCACCCAGACATACCTCCCTGTCCTGGTTTGAGGGGCACAGACTTATGGGGATGGGTTGGGATCATTGTCCTGGACTCACTCACGCCAGATAAATCTATTTACACAGATGTGTTCTTATTCATGGCGCCTTTGGGAGTCCCCTAGCCCTACAGAAAGGGTGACCATCAGATTTTGTGGGATTTGGCTGTAGGGGGACCACAGGACCTGCCTCTCCTTTGCAGTGTGACACGGAGGGGGGTGGCAGGGTGCAGCTGAGTGCCACAGAACGCTCCCCGAGCACAGGGCTCATGTGCTCCCATACAGCTTCTCCCCCCTCTGCAGGCTCCAGCTCCCAAGCACTCATGTGCTGTCCTGTGCCTGCAGAGCTGCAGAGCTGGGATGCTGGTGTGTGAACCAGCAGTGTCACTGAGGCCTGGGCCACATACTCTGCTCTCCTGGCATAAGGTCTGGGAGTCAATTGCAATTAAGGAAGATTTGGAGCTTAAACCATACTGGCCTGTATCCCAAATCCTGGGGATATTTATGCCTGTACAGTCACAGAGTCACAGGATGTGGGGATGGGCTGGGATGAGAGCAACCCCCCCCCCAAAAAAAAAAAAAAAAAAGCCAAGAAGATCCCACCAGTCACAACATTTTGGTACCTTGCCACTGACTTGTATCCATCGTTAAACTTAGTCCTGAGTGAGGCACCAAAGAGAGGAAAAAAAACAACACAGCGTCAGGCTTCTTGAAGCAGCCCCCCAGCAGCAGGGGAACACGGACCTGGTGTTCTCCAGTCACTAGGGCTGGCACAAAGGACACAGCCAGCAGCAGAACGAACCAGTAATTCATTTCTATTGTATACAAACCAGTCAGTGTATGGGTGATCACTGGGGTACAAACAAGTCAAACAGTTCACACATAACAGACACCAACCCCAGCGACGACACAGCACGACCAATAATAGGTGGGATAAACAGAGACATAAGGCATCCCATAGAAGAGATGGGAGAGAACCAAGTCAAGAGGCTGATCATATAGGATAGAGGGACCCACATATTGTTCTCACAAAGCCCACGATCACCAGCACCAAACCTGACTGGGGCCCAGTTGCAGAGTCAGGAGGTCCTTCCCCAACAAGGAACTCCACACAGTGCATCCACCTCACACACAGACTCTCCAACCCTTCCTGCAAGTGGGCCCAGCTTTTATCCCCAGTGCAGGAACCTGGCACTCATTTACCCAATGCGGGCACTTGGGGCTTGTTTACCCAAGGGCTTTCCCTGCAGGGCCGGTGACCCTTGGAGGAAAGCCAAAAGGCAAACTCATCCCCTCCTTTTGAAGGGCTGTGGGAACCACCCATATGTCACCCTTAATTCAGGGCTGGGGGTTCAGACCCCAGCACTTCACCTGGTGAGTGCAGGCAGGCTTCCAGCAAGCCAACTGATGGGGACATCCCTTCCAAGGAGGGGTGGTGGTGTGTCCAAGCCACAGTTCCCTGCCACAGGGTGCTCAAAGACAGCTGGTGGGTGGTAACTTCAGCTGTGTGCATCCAGCCTGGGGTGCTGCGCTCATATTGTCCCCAGGAAAAACCCATCTGGTGACAGGATCTGCACTCCTGGCACAGGGCACAAGAGCCATCACCACCCCAGCAGCTGGCATCATCTATTGCTCCTGCTAGATCTGGAAGATCTCCTACACTGGAACAGTTTGGGGTCAGTCAGGGTGCTAAGAGCTTCCAGGAAAGACCTCAAGCTGCTGGCGGCTCCACCTTGGGACTCACAGCAGCACCCAGTCCTTTTCCAGGACCCCAGACTTGCCTGGTTATGCTGATGGAGCAGTGATCCAGTGTGTGACATCCCTAAGCTGTGTGCCCAAGTGCCACACTTGCATTATCAATTTCAGATCTTGGACACGGAGGTTATGAACCCATTTACACTGGTCTTCCACGACAGCCAAGGATGGAGACACACACATCCAAAGGCTGAGTCAGATGCTACGTGGGTAACCATCCCTCGGGAGATTCCTCTTTCCTGTGACCTAGGAAGATTGGGATCATAGCAAGAGCTTTGCTGAGCTTCCTAGGGCCATGCAGGATGATGCTGGGGTGCACCTCACTGTGCTACCTAATTTCTGCCTCTTTATACAGCTCTGGAAAGCCACCATGAGCCAAGCAAACGTGTTTGCACCATCAACCAGCCCAGTCTGACCAGTGAAGTGCCCAGGTCTGACAGAAGAAGGGAGTTCTGCCTCTCCCAGCCTCCTGTCATGGATATTTTCATCACCAAGTTCAACTCCAGTGCTTGGCAGTGTCCCCAGCTTTGCAGCAAGTGACCCAGAGGGCTGATTAGTGGCAGGCGGAGAGTTGAACCCAGTCAGACATGTCTTGGAGCCACAAGACAAGAAAAGACACGATCAATAATTCACCCCCACCAGATTGCTTTCAGCTGCAGAGCTCTGTCCTGCCCATCAATATTTCAAGGTCAACAGCTATCGGATGATGCTTCCTGGGATCTCAGTTTCAAGGTGGTCAGGAGCTGTGACGTGCACAGCCCTATCCCACCCAAATTTTGGGAGCTCAGCAGGGTCTCTGCTCTCCCTGAACTGCCTCTGGGAGTGTCCATCTCTCTTTACTGGGCACAGAGGGAATGTAAGGATAAGTCAAAACTGGGAAATAAGAGTTTGAAGGTGTCTCAGCACTGCAGAGGCAGATTTCAGGGCCACCCTCTGAGCAGGGCTGGGGTGGGTATTTACCTAGTGTGCTGCTCCTCTTCTGCATCGTCTCCAAGGCTAGAGCATTTACAGAGAGAGAGGAAAAAACCCCACTGTGATATGAAGATAGAGGACTCTTCCATTGTGCCAGTGTTTTCAAAAAGGGGATAATTTGCTTCAGTGCAGGAAGAACTTCAGAACATACCAGCACAGCAGACCACTCCATGCTTGTCTGAGAACCACCCTGCACTGGGCTGATCCTCCCTCTGCCACCCACGGCTGTGCCTGCAGGGTCCATGCATGACCCAGACTGGTTTTCTCTGGCTCTTTGGCCAGCTGAGCTCCGTGCTAGGGTGGAAATGAACTGGTCCTCTCCACCTTGACCTCCTTCCTCCCCTCCTCCCTTCTGCTTGGGGTGAATTTGCTCAAAGAGAAAAGCTGTTCAGGCTGGAAAAGGCTGTGTCAGGTCAGTGTGCCAGGCTGCCTGGAAGGAGGTAAGAGGAATTACCAGCTGCTTTTCCCTTGCAAAGTCCTGTCCTCACCCCATCCTGGCTGAGTGCAGTCATGTGTATGAGCAGTGGGCATCCAGCTTGGGTCCAGCTATCCCAAAGCACACCAGCTCCCTCCCCAGCAAAAACATAATACAAACATTTATCACAGCTTGGAGGCTCAGGTCCCATCCTGCAAACACCTGTGCAGCACCCTCAAGGGAGCACAGCACCAGTCTCAGGGCCTGGGAATGGAGCTCTGATGGTTTTAGCATCACTGGTCCAAAGCATTTCTACTTTGACCTCTGCTGGAGCTGCCTCCCCTCCCAGAGCAGAACCTGCAGGAGCCAAGAGATGGGGCAGAGCTCCTGCACATTGTGAGCTTGGAAAGCTGTGGGATTGCTCTCAAACAGCTGCTTCAAGCAAAGCATGAAGGTCATGTTTACATCAATACCAGAAGTGCCACGCTTAGCATGAAGCAGAGATGCAGGACTGCAGACACGTGAGGGTAAAACACACCTAGAGGCACCCTGCAAAGGAGGGGGCGAAGATGAGGATGCCTTGTGTCAGAGCAAGGGATCATCTGGGATCCAGCACTGCCCAAGGAGGATGCCCTAGCAGGTATAAAAAAATATAAAAATAAAATATAAAAGGGGAAAAAAAGTCTCTTTGTGCTGAGTCCTTGAGTTCCCAGCACACAGCCTGTTTCCTCGGCCGCTCCTGCGAGCTGCGCTGCAGTCACAGGTACCAGACTGGTCCTGAGGGGTCGGAGCCAGAGCCCAGCGTGGTGTGTCTGCAGTTCAGGCTGTTTCTCCCCAAACCATGTCACTTCAGTACACCTGGATGTGTGAGACCATCTCCCTGGGGGCTTTTTCAGCTGGGCTGCTAATGGCTTTCCCCCTCCTCACTTGTACCAGCTGCCTCCTCCCCGTGTCACTTCCAGCCGGCGCCACCCAAAACCCACGTGCAGAACACCAGAGTAGCCCACATGGGAAAAGGTGAGCCCTCAGAACTGGTCAGCAGAGACAGTGCTGGGTTTCAGCTTTGGTAAGGCTTTGATCTGCTGGTAGCACCAAAGCCTGGTCACCTGCATGGTGGGAACCTGGGGCAGAGACATCCACGTGGCTCTGCAGGAGCTGGACTGAATGCAGCACGTGCACCCTGAGGATGGAGATGCATCTGGTTCCCCTGGTGCTGGCAGCATGAGGTGAGGCCATGGAGCACAGCCCCAGACTCCTGGGGGAATGTTTGGAGGCTGAGGCACTGCTCTGCCCCAGACCATGTGTGGGTGGAGGGAGCTGTGTCTCTGCTAGCAGACCTGCCAAAGCTGCAGGATTTCTGGGCTGAACCATCACAGGGGTGTCTAAATCTGAGTCCTAGGGCACTGACCAGGAGGAAAGGGAGAGCACCAGATCTCAAAGCTGGGAGCAGGGTGAAAGGCAGGCAGACCAAGGAAGGAAGATGTCTGAGATCATAGAAAAGGTCCTTTGCAAAGGTGGGAGTTAAACCAGGTCCCCATGTCAGAGGAGAGACTTTCAGCAGGGCCTGGAGTGACAGGACAGGGGGTGATGGCTTTAAACTGAAAGAGGGGAGATTCAGACTGGATGCAATGCAGAAATTGTTCCCACTGAGGGTGGTGAGACCCTGGCCCAGTTGCCCAGAGAGGTGGGAGATGCCCCATCCCTGGAAACATCCCAGGTCAGGTTGGACCTGAGCCACCTGATCTCATTGCAGGTGTCCCTGCCCATGGCAGGGGGTGGGACTGGATGGCCTCTGAAGGTCCCTTCCCACCCAAACCCTTCTGGGATTCAACAGATCTGTGTCTCCAGGGCTGTAGACTGGCTTGGCCCATGATCCCTTAAGCTGCTCCTGTGACACTGAGGGGACAGAAAAGTTCATGCCTCATCAATCCCCCCTCCCTTGTCCTTTCCTTCCCTGCTCCTTTGCCCAGATCCAGCTGTCTGCACCCTGGTCCTGCTGCCCTCATGCAGACTGTCCATCTTCTGTGCAAGAGGGAGAGCCCAGAGGGTTCCTTGGGCTGGAAGAAGGACACCCCGGGGCACTCTCAGATCTGCGATGCTCTTGGCACAGCCACAGGAAGGGGGACGGGGGGATGAGGATGAGGATGGTCAGGAGAGGGTCTCATGGGGGCCCTCCCCAGCTACACTGATGCCTGGTTTTGAAATGTAGATCTGGCAACACTAAAACTCTTATTTTTATTCTTTTGGTGCAATGTCATAGAATCCCAGACTGGTTTGGGTTTGAAGGGACCTCACAGCTCATCCCATCCCAACCCCCTGCCATGGCAGGGACACCTCCCACCAGCCCAGGTTGCTCCCAGCCCCATCCAACCTGGCCTGGAACACTGCCAGGGAGGGGGCAGCCACAGCTTCTCTGGGCACCCTGGGCCAGGGTCTCACCATCGGAATCTGGCAACACCAGAACTCTCTTGTTTTTATTCTTGTGGTGCAGTGTCTTGAGTCTAGTACTGATAGAAATGGAAGGACCTTCCACAGGTTCATATGAACAAAAAAAATTAATGAGCCCTTTTCTTTGCTTCAAAAGGATGGTTCACATCAAAGTACCTTTTGATTCTTTTCAAACACCTGAATGTTGCTTTTTTTATTCCTTTCTTTGATTCATGGTAAACCCCAGCACAGGTTTGCTACAGCCCGAGCCAGGCTCAGCTTTGCACAGTGCCTCAGATGTTTCTTGGGGCATTGTGTCCTCCCAGGCAAAACCCTCCTGACACCAGAGCAGCTCAGTGAAAACATGGTCAGTGAGTGGTAAAATACATTAACACCTTCAGAGCTGCTGCAGTCTGCATGGGGATTGATCTCAGGGTGGATGGAGGTGGGGATTCACCAGGGCATACCAGTATTGCCTGCATCCTTCCCTTCCTGCTGCAAGCTGGTATGGATGCATCCAGCCTCGTTATCCCTGAAAACCTGCCCCCTTTAGCCAGGTTCACTCAACTGCTGCAATTTCTCAGTTTTTCTTCACATCCTCACTAATCCATGATTCTCACAAGCAGGGACCCCAGCCTCATGGGATGAGCTCAGGCTCCCAAGGGATCGGTCAGCAGAAAAGGGTCAAGCCATCAGGAAGCAGGGCTGTGTTTTAAGAAGAGTATTTCCAGTGAGGCAGCAGCCTCCAGCAAGCTGCTTCCTGCAGGTCTATTGACTGCAGCCTTATTTCTCAGCGTGATATTTGTCTCTGCCTGAATCCTTAGCGAGGAGCCAGGGGGGTGCTCCAGGCCCTTGGGTACTTCTCCTTGTCACAGGGGAAAAATAGCTACAGGAGCTTTGCATCTGCATTTCATTGCCCAGAATCCTGCTGGGACTTCATGGGGAGCAAAAGGCTGTCCCTGAGGCTTTGTTCCTGCTGCTGAGGGCTCTCAGGGCTTGCTTTGCTAAGGGAGACAAAGCTCTGACTGGCAAAGAGAAGGCAAATCTGGCATCCCTTGCTCACTGCTGCCTAAGAGCTCAGCACCATAACGTCCCAGACATGCCCACCTGCCTTCCCTAGAGTGCTGGGTACCTCCTTGGGCACCCCCTGGATATAAGGAACTCCTCACCTCTAAGCCACTCGAGGGAGGTGACCCTGGCTAGTAACCTGGCCAGACCTCCACATCTGCCTGCAAGAAGGGACAAGGGGTGATGGCTTTAAACTGGCAGAGGGGAGATGGAGATGAGATGTGAGGCAGAAATTGTTGGCTGTGAGGGTGGTGAGACCCTGGCCCAGGGTGCCCAGAGAAGCTGTGGCTGCCCCCTCCCTGGCAGTGTTCCAGGCCAGGTTGGATGGGGCTTGGAGCACCCTGGGCTGGTGGGAGGTGTCCCTGCCATGGCAGGGGGTGGGATGGGATGAGCTGTGAGGTCCCTTTACACCCAAACCACTCCATGATTCCGTGATCTCAGTGGTCTGACAAACAGGGAGATTGATGAGATTTTTGCAGTTTATTTGCCCCATACCAACTCGTGCCTCTCCTGTCTCATTCCCTCACCTGAGATTTCCTCCAGAAAAGAAGAGAACTCAGCTTGTGCAAACGTCTGCTATGAACCAAAGTCATTGCTCTGGGCATGGAGGAGTCACAGGAGCAAATATGGTGTTCCCCTCCAAGGTCTGTGTCTTCTCCTGACAGCTTAGGGACTGAGCCTGGCTGCAAGTAACTCTGATTCAATCCCCACTGCCAGCACAGGTTCCCAGCACACAGCTCACCTCTACTAGGCTGCAAGCGGACGGTTTCTCCGTGCTTGGCTATTTATATATTCTGTGTTGTTGCTGCTGCTTTTCCCATTTCAAGGTCTGTTTGGTTCCCCCCCCTCCACCTTCTCCATCCCCTCAGGAAAGGGAATCAGCTGAATAACAAAATAATGTCCCTAATGAGCCAGGGAAGGAGGCAAACAGCTTTGTGACGGAGGCAACGCTGACAGGAAGCCTGTGGAAACTGGGGGAGATCTTCCCCCTGCCTTCATTCAGATTCAGAGCCCCCCAGGGGACATGGAGGATGGAAGCAGACTGTGAAGACACACAGAATTATAGGCAGAGGGGCTGCCAAGAAGATTTCAAGTCCAACTTCTTCCCCAAGAGGCATCAGCTGGCCCCAGGACGTTCCTCAGATGTGCATCCAGCTCGTACTTAAGCATCTCCAGGGATGGGAGCTGAACTCCCTCCCAGTCCAAGCCGGGGTTTCTCTCCCCGTATCCCTACAACATATCTCACTGCCCCCTGGCAGAGATTTGATTTTTGGCTGTTTTGTGCCAAAGGGATGAGCAGCTCATCCTGAACCCAACCCAACCCTTGAAGGCAAGGCAGAAGCTGGACTTGGCTTTGAACTTGGCTTCCTGAGCGTGGCCAGGTCCAAAGGTTGGTGTGGCACAGCAGGGCTGCCCATCTCAGTCCCCACACCGAGCAGTGGTACCCACGGGAAGCTGAAGGCATTGCACAGTGATGCCCTGTCCGACGCATGGAGTGACAGCTCCCACATCTGGACTTGGGCCCCAGTGGCACTGGAGCTTTTGGGGGACTCAGGCATACAGCAGCCTTGTCAGAGCATTTCAGCTGCCTCCATCTCCAGACACCCCAGATGGATCCACAGCCTGGGACACGTGCAGGAACAGACATGCTTCTGGAGTGTCCAGCTCACTGGGCATGTGCTACAGCCATGTACCTCTACTCTACGAAATTAAAAGTTCAAGGGCACACTCCCTGCCTTTGAAGTCAAACTGCCTGGCACACATCACACCTTTGCTAATACTTCCCATCCAAAGATAGGGTTTGGATGGGCAGTCCCTAACCTGCCCCGTGGCTGCTGTATCTCCTGACCCTACCTGGGGATCATCTGGGTCAGTGCTAGGTAGCCAAAACCTTCTCAATGACTGTCCTAATAATTTACTAAGGTTATGGGCACTTCAGGTGCTTCACCTGGCACTGCCCAATCAATGAGACATGGCAGAGGTGTTAACCAGTACAGGTATGGCAATAAGTTCCCATGATGGAGAGTCAGTACCTTCATGCTAGGGAAGCTTGAGGCACTCAGTGACAGGCTGCATGGGGAGCTGCTACAAGAAATGAGCTGCCCAGAAGAGCTGTGTGTAGGAACAACCACCCTCCTGTGCTTTCTGCCATCACTGGACACATGCAAGTTGATGATCCCCCCCCCCCCCAAATGCTCCTTCCTTTGGCTCAGCTGCTCTCAGAGGCATCAGGTTGGCCCCTGGCTCTTCCCTGAACTCCTCTTTTTTGCAGGTCTTCCCCAAACTCTTTCTGGCACACAGTGGGGAACAACTCACAGCACTGCACTGCAAGAAAAGCCACTGCAAGCAGAAATCAGATCCCCATGCACGTCCCAAGGAGCTCCTCCCCATGCACCGGGCATGGCTGATCTCTGGTTCTGGGGGCAACTGTGCCTGATGTGTGGTGGGACCTGGAGAAGGAAGGGGGCCTCAAAGGTGAGTAGCCCAGCTAGAGCCTCACCCCATGCCCGTTCTCCATCCCAAATCCCAGCACCTCTCCTGAGCATCCTTTCAACGGATGTCTTTTCAGCTGCTCCATTGTTTCTCCCCACCAGCTCTTCTGCAGACAAGAAATGGGAATCCAGGGGCAATCCTTGTGGGACATCCATAGGGACAAAGCAGGAGCAACACAGCACTGCAAACCCCTCTGCCACCAGCACCAGAGGGTGCTGACTGGCTCCCTACCTCGTGTTGAGGGACCCCTGGCTAAGGGTGTCCCCCTCTCCCAGAAGTTCGTCTTCACTGTGGTAATACAGCTCATCCTCTTCCATCCTGCAAGGGTGGTGACACGGAAAAACATCAGCCCTTTCCTCCTTGGTATTTGTAACAGTAGTGGGGGTGACATTAATGACCTTGGGGTTGGCAGAGGTGAGTGTGGGACAAGAAGACACAGCCAAGCCTGATGGCCCCTTGCACTCCAAATGACCCGCTGTGGGACAAGCCTCCAACCCAGAGGACACAGAGAAGCTCCTTGGGACAAAAGCAGCAGGTGAAACCAGTTCTAGTGCAATTGTCCTCGTGCACACTTAAGCTTGGGACAGTGGGACTTGCATCCCTTTGCTTTTTGGTGTGTCTGCTAAGGGATGCTCCTCCCTCTCCTCCTGTCAAACCATTGTGTATCAGCTCGCTGCCAGTGCAGGGCTGTGGAGCAAGGGGAAGGGGCTACAGTTCTGTTCTACTTGTGGGTGTCAGTCTCTTCTCCCAGGTGACAGTGACAGGACGAGGGGTGATGGCCTCAAGCTGTGCCAGGGCAGGGTTAGATTGGATGTGGGGAACAATTCCTTCCCCCAAAGGGTTCCCCAGCACTGGCCCAGGCTGCCCAGGGCAGGGGGCAGTCCCCATCCCTGGAGGGATGTCAGAGCCGTGGAGATGTGGTGCTGAGGGACACGGGGCAGTGGGCACTGAGCAGTGCTGGGGGAATGGTTGGGCTGGGGGATCTTTTCCAGCCAAAACGATTCTATGATCCCATGGTTTGACCCTGCGATGGGAGGGCTCTGCCAGCCGAGCTGTGCCTGGTACACTGCCCTGCCATCCACCCTTTAAATCCTTCAGCATCTTCCCTGTTCAGCCACACCATGGTCCACTGAGCTGGGAAACCAATCTGCACTTCCAATTTGCTTGAAAATTCACAGGTTTCAGCCCAGTTCACACAGTTAATTATCTGCCTAGGAGTGATGCGAGAGGCTGGAGATATCTTCCCTCCGGCTCACACCTTGGGGAACAAGAAATTTTGCCCTTATTTGGCCACAATGAAGTGCTAAGCCCAGACAGAAGGCAAGTGCTGGTGCAGCACGCGCTGGTGTGAAGCCGGCGGGGGACGTACGGCCGCAGCGGCGCTGAGCTGTAAATACCATTAAAGGTGCCCAGTTCCTAAGGGTGTGTGTGGATTCACAGCTCCAGGCTGGGCTCCCACGTGCGTTTGGGACTGCTGCCCTCACACAAGGGCTGTGCTGGTCCCAGGAGAGCAGTGGGTGCCCTGAGGACCATCCCTGCCCGTGCTGTCCCACTCAGCCTGTCCCACTCACAGCATCTCGCTCCTCCATCAGGTTCTCGCTTTCCATGAGGCTTTCAGCAAGTGCAGGGCTTTGGTGTCTCCTCTTTTCCAACTAAAACGGGTCAGTGGGTTCAAGGGCTACTGGAGCAGTGACCCAAAGTCACTACCGTGGACAACACAACCACATAAACTATGTAAAGCTGCCTGGAAATCTGACTTAGCAACCCAGTGTATTTACACACGAGTGGTTTTACGCGTGCAGAATCCTCAGGGTGAGGATTTGAGCACGGGGTTCAGAGCATCCATGATGAGGTGGGCTGAATCTGGCCCAGCATCACTGGGGCCTCAGTGTCCATCCATACCTTGGCCTCGTGGTGGCACTCGAGGTGGTGAAGGGGCTGTTCCTCCCAGCCAGGACTGAGCCATAAGCAACAGCTCATGGCAGAACTGGTCCCAGCTGCACTTCGTCCCAATGGACAGCCAACTGCAGTGTCCCCAGTCCTGAGCCCTCCCCGCCCATCCCAGTCACCAGGATGGGTTTGTCCCAGTTTCCCAGCAGTCCCTGGGGTTGTTTTCATCCAGTGTCAGGCCCATGAGCTTAAAAGGACACAAAGGTGATGCTAAAGACCCTCAAATGAATAGGAAGCTGGTAACAGCATCCCTTAGAAGAACTAGAAGTGTCCCTACCTGCCACCACAGGGTGAGGGGACCCTCAGATAACCCAAACAGTGCTCATCTGCCCAGGCACTGCCTCCAGCATGGGGCTTCACGTAAGCCTGGTGAGGTACTGCCAGACTGCCGTGGAGGGAGGGAGGTTTGGCAGTGTCTTTGAGACACTGTCTGAGGGTTAATGCTGCAAGGGAGCTGCCAGGGCTCGTTCCTTCCTCCATCCCATAGTGTCCTGGGGACACCATGAGCTCCACTGGGATGTGAGACCCTACACATGGCCCTACACCCCACACATGGCTCCAGTTCCATCCAATATGAGGCCTGACCATAGCCAGCCTTGTTATCCTCTCTGAATCTGTAATTAATTACATTTGCTCTCCAGTGTCTGCTGTGTGCTACAAACCTCAGCGTCTGCTGGAAGGTTCAGCTCGGTGCTGGGCAGGCGTGGTGGAGCACCAGGGACCTGCTGGCACTGGCGGGTGGACATTTACAGCCCATCTCACCTTGAGCTGTGACAGTGGCTCTTCTGACGGCCAGATGTGATGCACCTTAGATGACAGGCCCTTTCATGATGAGCTGAGCCCTCCCCATCCCCGCTGCCATCACACATCTCCAAGTGCTGAGCATCACGTTACCTTCTGAAGCTCCTCTGCGCGGATTGCTGGTTGGATTTGCCTGGAGAGACGTCTGAGCCCTGCCGGGGGCCGGAGAGGAGGCTGTCTGTCTCTGAGGGGTACCTCCCATCCCCCTCTGAGTAGACACCGGGGGTCTCCAGAAACTCCTTGTCATTCCATGTGCCCACTGTCCCATCCAGAGCCTGGTACCTGATCTCTATGGAGATGCTGGTCTGCAACACACAAGGAAGACACAGTCAGCTCCCAAAGGCAGCACGGGGAGGAAGGAAGGTCCTGCAAAATCTGAAAGGCAGGAAGAGCTGTGGCATCAGCTGGCTTGATCACTGAGCCTTACTGACCCCAAAGTCTCTCCTTTCCTAGTGCATGAGACATTTGGAGAGCAGGTCTTTGGCTCCAGGAGGGGGTCTGACCCAGCTCAGGCATGGTGCTGCAGCCTCCCTCCTACTCAGGGACCTGATTCACTTGGAGTTACTGGTGCTTCCCAGACAAGCTACGTCAGATATGAGAGACACCAAAAGCCCTGAAGAGCAGACAAACCCTTCGAGCAGCTGAAGGCACCACGAGCAGATGAAGCCATGTCATTGCTGGGTTTTTCTCTGTGGTGCATCACCTTGCTAAGAATTTGTGCCCTGCTGTTAAGTGCTGGACTGTCCAGCCCCATGGACACATGATGCCTTGTGCCTGCCTGGCCCCATCCCATCCCCGTGCAGGGCAGGGTTTGGCAAGGGATGGGCATGCTCCCAGGGATGATCCTGGTTTGGGGAGGGAGTGTCCCAGATGGGCCATGACCAGCCCAGCTGGAGCGTGGGGACAGGAAGGGACCTGGCACTGGGTCTGTCCACGAGTGATCTAAAGCTTCTTCTGGATGAACCAAGTAAGAGTAAGGTTGTCTCCCTCTTCTGCGTGGTCATCTCCCACTTGCCCACCCAAGATTACACTTTGCTACTGCAGCAAATTCAGGCTTGGAGCTCCCATTTTTCCTCCCAAAATCTGTCCCTGAATTTCAAACCCAATCAAATATATGAGTTCATCTCGCTGCAAAGAGCCATTGGCACCACTGCTGCCCTGATGGCCAAAGTCCTTCTGAAACCATTGCTTTGAATAAAGCCATGAGAAAAATCTCTTTCCAAAACCCAGATCTATTTGGAAAGGCAAACAGCTGCTACAGAGACCAAAGCAAAAACCATTCTCCACCTCTGCATCCACAGAGAAATTATGTTATATTGAATGCAAAGGCAATTGATTTTAGACACAAGGATAATACACAAAGGCTAATAAATGGGGAGCAGGAAAATTTATTATGAAATCTTCCTGTTTTCATCTATATGTTTAAGAGGAGGTGCAGCATCCTGACTCGCTCCAACCACAGCTTGTCAAAGGGACGATGAAAGGCTGGAAAATACAGAATCCCAGAACAGCCTCGGTGGGAAGAGACCTCTAAGCTCCCCCAGTCCAACCATTCCCCCAGCACTGCCCAGTGCCCACTGCCCCGTGTCCCTCAGCACCACATCCCCACGGCTCTGACATCCCTCCAGGGATGGGCACTGCCCCCTGCCCTGGGCAGCCTGGGCCAGTGCTGGGGAACCCTTTGGGGGAAGGAATTGTTCCCCACATCCAATCTAACCCTGCCCTGGCACAGCTTGAGGCCGTTCCCTCTTGTCCCAGTGCTCCAGACCCTGCCCCAGCCCCGCTGCCCTTCTCTGGACACACTCCAGCCCCTCAGTGTCCTTCTGGGAGTGAGGGGCCCAAACTGAACCCCGTATTCGAGGGGCGGCCTCACCAGAGCTGAGTACAGGGGACAATCACCTCCCTGCTCCTGCTGGCCACACCATGGCTGACACAGGCCAGGATGCTGGTGGCCTTCTTGGCCCCCTGGGCACACTGCTGGCTCATCTTCAGCCACTGTCACCCAGCACCCCCAGGTCCTTTTCCACTGGGCTCTTCCCAGCCACTCTGCCCCCAGCCTGGAGCGTTCCATGGGGTTGGGGTGACCCAAGGGCAGGATCCAGCACTTGGCCTTATTGAACCTCACCCATTGGCCTCAGCCCATGGCTCCAGCCTGTCCAGGTCCCTCTGCAGAGCCTCCCTGCCCCCAGGGAGATCCGCACCCCCACCTGTGTCTTTGGTAAATGAGGGCTAAAGGGTGACTCAGACCCAGCTGGAAAGAGCTTGGTGGGAGGTTCTGACTGATTCTGTTCTTCGTATGGCAAAATCCAAATTGGAGTCAATCAGAATGATTTGCTGCTCTTTGCTGACCTCACCAAGCTGTTGCAGATTGTTTAAAAAAGCAAATTGATAGGAAAGACAAAGGTCTGTGTTGAAATATTATTTTTTCCTAATTTTTCAAACCACCTCAACACTATTGTGAAACATTTCATTTTGTGATCTCATTTTAAAACTACATTTAAAGGTTTAAAAACCCTTTAAAAGTAATTAAAAATTAGGGACGTAATGAACTGAAAGATTTTGGCTTGGGCTGAATAAAATCATCACTTGTCTGAAGGGAAATTGGTAGGTGTAGGATGAAACTAAGAGAAATTCACACTGGAAGCAGAACTCTCGATTTAACAGTAAAGAGAATTAATGAGCAGAATGATTCACTGAAGGGCTGGTGGGCTGCACTGTCACTGGACATTTTAAAATAATTTATTTTTTTTTTCTCTCTTTTTTTCACCACTTGAGATAATAACAAATTCTGAGACATCCCAGAGCCTCTCTGGTTGGAGGCCAGATCATCATATCCCTCCTGGCTTTACAGTCCCTGGCTCCTTTAATCTCTTTGCTAAGGCAAGTCAATAACATTGTTAGGGATGGCTGGAAGCTGCCAGTGATGTTTTCAAGTCAACACAGAAAAAGGAAAACAATTTTCAACCCTTCCTTTTCGTTTGATTACAGAAAGGTGAAGTTATCATAGAATCTAGAATCTCAGAATCCCAGACTGGTTTGGGTGTGAAGGGACCTCACAGCTCATCCCATCCCAACCCCTGCCATGGCAGGGACACCTCCCACCAGCCCAGGTTGCTCCAAGCCCCATCCAACCTGGCCTGGAACACTGCCAGGGAGGGGGCAGCCACAGCTTCTCTGGGCACCCTGGGCCAGGGTCTCACCACCCTCACAGCCAACAATTTCTGCCTCACATCCCATCTCAGTCTCCCCTCTGCCAGTTTAAAGCCATCACCCCTCGTCCTGTCACTCCCTGCCCGTGTAAAAGCCAGTGAAGATGTGCCTCTCCCTTCATCCAGAGACAGGGGATGATGTCTGTAGCTGCACCTGCTTCCCAGGGATGTGTCTGCAGTGTGGCCACCCCAGGGTGGGTTTGGAGGTGGGATGGGGCAGGACCTTGGTCTGCAGAAGGGATCCCGTGCTTGCAGTGGCCCCTCAGGACTGAATGTAATGCTAGAACTTGCTCAGGTGCCTTTGCAGAGCAAACATGCCTTTAAAATCACAGGTTTTAAGGAGCTGAGAGAGGTGAGGTTTGCAGACAGAGATCGCTTCCTTCCCTGGTTCTGAAGGTGGTGTTTGCAACCTTTCACATGGCTTTTTGAAAGGGCTTGTAGCGATAGGACGGGGAGTGACGGTTTAAACTGGCAGAGCGGAGGTTTAGATTAGATATTAGGCAGAAATTTTGGGCTGTGAGAGTTTCCCAGAGAAGCTGTGGCTGCCCCCTCCCTGGCAGTGTTCCAGGCCAGGTTGGATGGGGCTTGGAGCACCCTGGGCTGGTGGGAGGTGTCCCTGCCATGGCAGGGGGTGGGACAGGATGAGCTGTGAGGTCCCTTCCAATCCAAACCAGTCTGGGATTCCATGATTCTATGATTTGTCTTCCCGTTTCCTCAACGTGAGGAACATGTTGCTTCCAAGCAAACCCTTTTTCTTTGCATCTCAAAGGACGAGGAGCGCAGATGTTGGTTATCCCATCTCAGCTGATGGACAGTGGTTTTCCATACCAGCCCACCTCTGCCTCCTCCATATCTCTGATCATTTTTCAGTCATCATCTCCTCCTGCCACAGCCCTCACTGGCCACTCCTACGCCTACCAAAAAAATGGGCATCTTTTGTATCCAGAAGAAAAAGGGTCACCTCTCCAGGAGAGCTGCCTCCACTGCCCATCAGGAGCTATCCCAGATTTATTTTTCCACTGACATTCCTCCATGCAATACATCCCAGGTGTTGCCCTCTGGATTCTCTCTTCTTGAGGCTCCCTCAATCCAAATTTATCCTCTTGCTGGAGCAAAGGCTGGGAGGGGGTGGTTTGGAGAGGGGATTTCTGAAGCTGAGTTGTCCGTGTGCCCCTGGTGGTGAAGTGGATGCCACGTGGGAGAAAGGATCCAAAATCCTGGTGAAAGCCCAAAATGCAAACACCCCCCCTCACCTCCCAGCTCTGGTTTGAACAGGGGGGAGCCAGGGCTCTGGAGATGCAGGATTTGTGCCTGTGCACAATATGGGGGGGGGGGTTATTGCCTTAATCCAAGGCAGAGCTGTACTGCAGTGAAACCTGCCTTCCCTGGGCTGCCCCAGTTCTGCAGCAACAGACAGCAGGCAGTGTTGATGTTGTGCAAGCTCCTGGCCAGGCTGCAGAGCACCAGGCAATGCAGGCACCTCCTCAGTCCTAGGCTGGCTCATTCTCAAAACCTCATCATTTTTGACGTCAAGAATTTGCATGTATTTAATTTTTCATCCATTCATTTTCTTCTCTCCCCACTGTGACACGGAAGGGTCTTAAAAATGTGGGATTTTGTTCCTTTGGAGGGCCTTTAATCAGGCAGCTTCTCACTCCAATAAACCCAGAGAACAGCAGGAGCTATTTTCTCCAGCCCTGATATTGCTGTTGCATCCCAGGCCTGTGCCCCCTCCCTTTTTTCTCCCTCCTCAGGGCAGCATCCCTTGTACTTTTATTGGTTTCATTCCCTCTGTCCCCACAGGAGAAGCCATCTCCTGTCTCCTGCTAATGAAACCGCTCTCTTTTCATTGCTAATTGCTGGTTGTTAGCACAGAGGGTTACAAGCCTTTGCACTTTTTGCTGAGTGTAGGAAGCAGCTTATAAAGGAGTAAGAAGAGGGGGAGAGGATGAGTTTTTACTTTTTTTAATTAAAACACCAGGGTTTTGATACCCAAGAAGATCAGAAGTACCTACATTTCCAAGTGTGTGACAAAACTCGGTCTCCATGGGAAACAGCTCCCGTGAGATGCGTTAACCAGATGGAAAGCAGTGGGTTACACAGCAGCTGCTCTGCAGGCAGGGAGCTTCTCCTTGGGGGTGAGGGGTGCAGACCCAGCTTGGGTGCTATTTCTTATCCTGATTTTCCCCAGAGGGGTGTAAAGAGTGGGATTTCAGGTGAGCTGCTGTGTAAAGTATTCCTTAGGGGCTGCAGGGGTCAGATAAAAGCAGTGTTGAGGTCAGAGACAAATTAAGTATTCAGGGCCAGGTTGGATGGGGCTTGGAGCACCCTGGGCTGGTGGGAGGTGTCCCTGCCATGGCAGGGGGTGGGATGGGATGAGCTTTGATGTCCCTTCCAACCCAAACCATTCTGTGATTCTGTGAATACAGAGTATTTCAAACACCCAGCACTAGGGTATGGATTAAAGCTGATCGGCTGATGGATGGGACAGAGCCAGCACGGGACTGCTCAGGTGCAGGAGAACATTGGGAGCTCCACCTGGGACTGCAGTCAGAGCAACTGCTCAGCATCTCTGCAGGGATCTGAGGACCATGCTGTGCTCTGAGCTGCCCCAGGTCTCCAGCAGCAGGACATTTCCAGGCTGTTTCTGAGCTGTGCATGAGCGATTGCACCTTGTCTGTGTGTAGGTTAAACCCGATCGGTTCCAGCTTTGCCACCATCCCACCCTTCTCATGGCACGCACAGCCTTTGCTGTGCACCCTCAGGACAGTCCCAGCTGCCTTTCAGTCCTTCAGATCAAGATAATGGGCTGAAGGAAAGGCTGAAGATCTGAAGATTCAGGTGCATGACAGAGACTGGTCTGTTCCCACAGAGCGAACAGACATACGGACAGACGGACCAACGGCTGAAGGGCAGCAGCAGCCACCCTTTCTTCATGACCTACCTGAATGGCTGAATTGTTGTCATCTATGAGCGTGTCCGTCACCTCTACCTGCCCTTCCTCCACCACCTTCTGCAGGACCATCCGGAATGTGCCAATGAGCCTGTGGAGCAGAGGAGAAGTGAGGTGAGCTGTGGAGAGCACCCACCACCATTCATTTTAACGGGAAAGGGCTTTGCTGGCCACGTCGCCAGAGCTTGCGTGGCTGTTTCCGCCCCCCGTTTGCCTTAAGAGGAGATAGGTGTGAGATGCAGGATCAGAGCATGGCCAAGGGCTCTGGCAGCTGCAGCCAGTGACTCCGCCTCGATGGAGATGCTGGGCAAAGGATAAGCCAGGAGAGAAGCCATTTCAGGATAACACAGTTGGGATAAGAAAAGAAAGAGACTTTGGGAACGTTGGTCCTGAAATACTGGGATGCAGCTAAGGGAACTGAGGCCAGCCTTTTCCATCCCAAATGTCTGCAGTTACATCGAACAAGGCAAGAACCAAGGCATTGTCCCTCACCCATCTGCACCAGGACATTGTCAGCCCAGGCCATGGCATGGGCAGGTCCCCTGTCCACGTGCCTGCCCCTAACCCCCAGCCCAGGAGGGGTTATCCCAGGGCAGGGCATTCCTGGAGCTGTTTGGGTGTGCCTGGTTGTGTGGGGGATGAGCTGAACAGCCCAGCGGGGCTGGCCCAGGGTTGGAGGGCTCATGTTGGTTAGTTTATACTTGGATGGACGTAGCCTGGAGGTGCTGCATGTGAGTCTGAAAGCTGCCCAGAGGAGAAGACTGACTCCCTTCTGCTAAGGGAAGGCTAATCATAACCGATGCCTGAAGGCTTGTGTCCTTATCCCAGCCCTCTCCCAACCTGCTAGGTATCTCCAAACAACGCAGCAGAGACTCAGGGAGGCTGGGCTGTCTGCATCCTGGGGGCCTTCACAGAATCATTTAGGTTGGAAAGGACCTTTAAGATCAAGTCCAACCATTCATTTCAAGACCCAGCTGGAAAAGGCCAAGAGCCACCTGGTGTGAGGTCAAGTTGACCCAGCTTTGAGCACGAGGCTGGACTAGAGATCTCCTGAAATGCCTTCCAGTCTGAATTATCCTGTGATCCTTTGATATGATCCTTGATCCTGTAATTATTGCTGTGGTCTGTAGTGTGTGGGGCAAGCTGTATGCCAACGTTCAGTCCCTGTGTATTTGTCACACCTCATAGAGCTGGTGACAGCCTCACCTGAGCCAGGACCGCACATCCCAGAGCCACAAGGGCTTGTGGCTGAAGGGAGACATTTACAGCAAGCATGGAGTGATGGTTTCACACATTATTTCCTCCTTCCCAGGTTGTTCCCACTCTTATGCTGGATGCTATTGGTCCAACAGCAGAGCTTCAGTGGAAAACAAGCTGGTTTCTCCAGCCCCACTGCTGCACAGAGCAGCCTGCCTGTCCCTGCACAGGAACGGATGGGGAGGGCTCACATCTGTCCCACCCCACCTGCACGTGCTGCCTCCCACCCACACTGAGGTGTGGGTGTATGACACCTTCCAGCCACCATGGCCATGTCACCCCGAGCATCTGATCACCACCTCAGCTCCCCCAGGATGAGCAGGATGAAGGCATCTGATTGCTCTCTTAGTGGCTCTTGCCCGGGCGTGCTGATGCCTGCTGCTCTCACAGCCAGGGAGTGCAGCACTGTCTGCACTAAAAGCAGTTTGTTAAATTACAGGTCCAAACAGACACCACAGAGAGTGGAGGAGCCTGGCTCTAATAGAAGTCATTACTTATTTGCCAGCTCATGGCTTGTCAAAGAGCTGGGGCTTTATGTTCTTCCTGTTCTGCTCTTGCACCAGAGGGACCTTCCCAGCCTGAGAAGCTATGAATCAACAAGTGGCTCCCAGCACAGAAAAAGCCCTGAAACAGTGAATGTGAAGCTGCCTGGCATGTCATCTCCAGTGCCCCGATCCCTGATGCCAGGGAAGGTATTACCCAGCACAGCAGGAATATCTCTGCAGTGCTCTGCAGGATGGGCCCTGTGAGCAAGCTGCTGCTGATTAAACCACTTCCTTACAAACCTTAAGGCATCGCTTCTCGTGATGCTGACTTATTGAGACGTGATTTCAGAGGGGGGGACAAGAACTCCCCGTGCTGTGCAGTGGGATCTTGAGGGCTCCTCTCCTGCCTCTGCCCTTGTGGAGCCCAAGCACCTGATGCTGTGCCTGCATCGGCAGCCTGGAGACCCAAGGGGAAAGCGGGGTCAGCAGCTCTGCCCTAGGGCACTCTGGGGCACAGCTGAGGATGGGCTTTGTCTTTCACAGCTCTCAACCCATCCCCTTAAGCTTTGAAGGCATATGCTTTGAACCAAGGGCAGGTTGGATGGGGCTTGGAGCAGCCTGGGCTGGTGGGAGGTGTCCCTGCCATGGCAGGGGTTGGGATGGGATGAGCTGTGAGGTCCCTTCACACCCAAACCATTCCATGGTTCCATGATAAATATCTAGGGCTAGAGAGAGGGTCTGCACTGGCTTTGGGCTGGATTTGCCTGGGTCTTTCCTCTGCCAGCTCTCTTTTTAATTTCCCTGCCCATGGGGAATGACCTTTCTTTGCACAGGTGCCTGTGTCCCTTGACGTGCGTGCATGGGGATCAGACCGTACTGCCGTGGGGATTTCTCTGACCACAGGAATCAAACTGTGCTGTGTAGTTATCCCACTGCACACCACCCATTTATAATAATAGAATTCCTGAGGAAATTAATTAACTACCTGTGAAAAGCAGAAAAATGACCTTACTGTTGCTCACCCACTTAGCCCTGCCTGGCTGGCAGCAGCAGCAGGGAGGTCCTGCTGTAGCTTTCTGGTGGTGTGTGATGCTCCCAGAGCCAAGGAGAGCCATGGCAGACCTGCCCTGGTGTGCTGGGCAGGATGGGGCCCTTCCCTGCAGGACTGTCACCTCCCCTCCTCATCCTCCACGTGCTGTGCACTCCATTAACTGTGTCTCCAGGTGCCACGTAGGGCGCTGAACATGCACACCTTTTCCTTGTGTGCTGTGCATTGCTTCCTGCACGATGAATAATGAGTGCATCACCGCCTTCCGTGGAGACCTGCTTCTGCTCCCAGGTGGGAAAGGCTGCTGTATCAGCCTGGATTTCAGGGTTTGTGGAACAATGAGAATTGCTGTTTACTCTCTTGTTTTGGAAGGGTTCCCTTGAGAGATGTCTGCGCTTTACTTCTCAGGATCTGAGCACAGACTGTGCTGCGGGGCCCTGGAGCGCTGTCCCCTGCTCATGGCTGGATTTGATGTCAGCAGGTCCCTTTGGAGGGATGCTCCTGTGGCCTGAGCTCGCAAATCAGCTTCACAGAATCACAGTGTTAGGGTGGGAAGGGACCTCTGAAGATCATCCAGTCCAGCCCCCCTGCTAGAGCAGGCTGCCAGACAGACCTCTGGGGTTTTGAGCATGGGGAGTGCGTGCTGCACGGGCTCTGCAGGGCACAGATGGAGCTCATCTGTCTCAGAGGGGAAAGGAATCGTGGCGTAAGAGCTGGCCAGGCTCGTTGAAAGGGCTTTGAACTAGGTTTGAAGGGGGAAGGGGGTAAAACTGGGCCTGCTAGAGTTGAGCCTAAGGGTGGCAGGCTCAACTCAAATTTCACAGTTGGAAATGAAGTCGTTAGCTCAGCTCAAATGCTTCTACTCTAATGCACGCAGCACGGGCAACAACCAGGAGGAGCTGGAAGGCATTGTGCAGCACGACAGCTACGCCGTAGTCGCCATCACGGAAACGTGGTGGGATGGCTCTCATGAGTGCAGTGCTGCAGTGGATGGCTGTAAGCTCTACAAGCAGAACAGGCAAGGTGGAAAGGGCAGTGGGGTGGTGCTCTATATTAGGGAGTGTTTTGACTGCATGGAGGTCAACAAGTGTGATGGGCCAGTTGAATGTTTATGGGTGAAGTTGAGGAAGGCCAACGGGGCGGATATCCTGCTGGGAGTCCATTACAGACCACCTGACCAGGATGAAGAGGTCGATGAACTGTTCTGTAGACAGTTCTTTCCTGAGAGGGTGGTTGGGCACTGGCACAGGCTGCCCAGGGAGGGGGTGGAGTCACCATCCCTGGGGGTGTTCAATAAAAAGGTTGATGGGCACTTGAGGCCATGGTCTAGTGGTCTAATGGTCAGGATTACGATGGGATAAAGGTTGGACTTGATGACCCTGGCAGTCCCTTCCAACCATAATTATTCTATGATTCTATGAACTGGCAGAAGCTGCAAAATTGCAAGCCCTTGTTCTTGTGGGGGACTTCAACTGACCAGACATCTGCTGGAAATATAACACAGCAGAGAGAAAACAGTGCAGGAAGTTCCTGCACTGCGTGGAAGATAACTTCCTGACTCGGCTGGTAAGTGAGCCCACCAGGGAAGGTGCCTTGCTGGACCTGTTGTTCACGAACAGGGAAGGACTGGGAGGTGATGTGGTGGTCAGAGGCTGTCTTGGGCTGAGCGACCATGAAATGATCCAGTTCTCCATCCTCAGCCCAGTTAGGAGGGGGGCAGCAAAACTTTTGCCATGGACTTCCGAAGGGCAGACTTCAACCTGTTTAGAACACTGGTGGAGAAAGTCCCTTGGGGAACAGTCCTAGATGGCAAAGGCATTCAGGAAGGATGGACTCTTTTCAAGAAGAAACTGTTAGAGATGCAGGACCAGGCTGTCCCCATGTGTTGTAAGACAAACTGGCGAGGAAAGCGACCGGCCTGGCTGAACAGGGAGCTCCTGCTGGGACTCAAGAGAAAGAGGAGAGTCCACCACCTCTGGAAGAAGGGGCAGGCTACTCGGGAAGAGTACAGGGATTCAGTTAGGCTGTGTAGGAAGAACATTAGTGGGGCAAAAGCTCAGCTTGAACTCAGCCTGGCCACTGCTGCAAGAGATCATAAGAAGAGTTTTTACAAATAGATTAACAACAAAAAAAGAACCATGGAGAATCTCCATCCCTTATTGGATGTGAGGGGGAACATTGTTACCAAGGATGAGGAAAAGGCTGAGGCACTTAATGCCTTCTTTGCCTCAGTCTTTAACAGTCAGACCAGTTCTCCTCATGGTATTCAGTCCCCTGAGCTGGCAGATTGGGATGGAGATCAGGACAAACCCCTCGTAATCCAGGAACTAGCAGTGCAGGACCTGCTGAGCCAATTGGACACCCACAAGTCCATGGGGCTGGATGAGATCCACCCGAGAGTGCTGAGGGAGCTGGCGGAGGAGCTTGCCGAGCCGCTCTCCATCATCTCTCAGCAGTCCTGGTTATCGGGGGAGGTTCCGGACGGCTGGAGACTTGCCAACGTGACCCCATCTACAGGAAGGGCAGGAAGGAGGATCCGGGGAACTCCAGGCTGTCAGCCTGACCTCGGTGCCAGGGAAGGTGATGGAACGGTTCACCTTGGGGGAGATCACGTGGCAAGTGCAGGACAATGGGGGGATCAGGTCCAGCCAGTGTGGGTTCACGAAGGGCAAGTCCTGTTTAACCAACCTGACCTCCTCCTGTGACCAGTGAGCGCCCAGTGGGTGAGGGAGAAGCGGGGGGTGCTGCTGCCTGGGCTGCAGGGAGGCGTTGGACACTGTGTCCCACAGCATCCTGCTGCAGGAGCTGGCGGCTCCTGGTCACACAGGGGACTCTGCGCTGGGTTACAGACTGGCTGATGGCCGAGCCCACAGTGGTGGGCTAATGGCAGCGATGCCGGACAGCCCTGCTTCTGTGACCTGTGATGCTGCCTCTGGGACAAGGTCACCTCAGAGAAACCCAGAGGCTGGAACATCACATCCATCCCAGCACGTCGGTGCTCTCCCCAGCTGCGCCACGGACGGAAGCACGTGGTGAGCACTGGGAATGGCAGGCTGCTGCTGGTGGGCAGAGATCAATGTCAGGGCCAGGCGTAGCCCCATGGCAGCTCCTCCCAGCCATGATATCTGCATGATGGCAACAGGTGAGGAGCAGATGTCCTGAGAGGACAGCGAGATGCAGGCCCTTTCTCCATCCTCTTCGCATGTCTTTGCAACCCTTTCAGCCCGATTTATTGCTTCTGAACTCGTGGCTCTGCTCGCAGAGCTCCCCTGGGAGTGTGAGTTACTGGGAAGCTGCATCTGCATTAGGCCTGGGACAATGTGCCCCTTCCTCGGACCCCTCCCAACCCTCTGCCCCTGGCAGGCAAGAGCCAAGCAAGAGGGAATGAAATATTCAGTGTTTCTCTACACAGCCTTTCATTTCCAAGTGTTTCATAATTCATCAAGTGCCCGTCTCCCCTCCCTGCCATTTCTGCTGATGGAAAGAGAGGGAGTTTTTCTGGGTCACTCGTCATTTCATCAGACTGTAGGAACATCTCTTGTTTCACACCCAGCCTGGCTGGTTCGGTGCCTAGAGCTCGCTCAAAGCCTTGGATCAGGGCAGGCTGGGGCTGCTGCACACCCCGTGACATGCCACGCTCTGCCCTTGTGGCACGTGCCATTTCTCAGTGATGCCATTTGTGTGCCTGGTGCAGCTCAGGGGAGGCAGTGGCTGGAGGGGACGAGGAACCCCACCAGGCATTGCCAGCACTGAACTGTCCACTCTGTCCAACCAAGGGCTCCGAGGCCAAGATGTGCATCTGGCTTTGCTCCAGCCCATGACGTGGTGGCAGGGAGGGGGCAGGCAGGAGCAGCCACTGCATCTTCCTGCTGCCTTCCCCCTGCCAGGACGCCTTCCCACCCCTGCCACTGCAACCACCAACGGATTTGGTAACACCCCCCAACCCAAAGCAGCATCTCTGAGCTCCTGCACGGTGGCTACAACCCGCATGAAAACCCAAGCACTGCCTTGCACGCAGGTGTCCCACTCCACCTGGTACCTGCAAAGAGGACAGAGGAGATCTGGGGGACCCTGGTCCTCGGGGACAGCGAGGGGATACAGCGTGGAGGCATGGTAGGGAGGGAGAGCAGTTTTCATGCCCTGTGCACAGTCTGCCCTGAATTAGTGAGCTTCTGCCATGCCAAACAGGCAGCGTGGGGACACAGCCAATGCCCAGGATGCTCCAAGAAGTGCCCCAGGGAGATGCTGACCTGTCAGACTGTCATCAGCAGGGCTTAGATGACCGGGTGGCTCAGCCCTACTCAGCCAAAATCTGCTGAGGGTATGAACCCCTGAGGCTTTGTCAGCTCCAAGAGCTATGGCCACCAAATTCTCATTTCTTTAATCATACAATCATAGAATTGTTTGGGTTGGAAAAGCCCTCTGAGCTCCCCCAGTGCAACCATTCCCCCAGCACTGCCCAGTGCCCACTGCCCCGTGTCCCTCAGCACCACATCCCCACGGCTCTGACATCCCTCCAGGGACACTGTTATTCCCAGACATCCAAGGAACTGGAGCAATTTCTCTGGATGTGACTTCCCCACATTCAGCATCCTTGCCCATGCTGTTAGCCACAACCTCTCCCTGCATACAGGGAAATGCAAATCACTGCCCAACAAGGTCTGGTCCCTGCAGGGCTCCACAGTCTGCCAGCATCCCCAGTGACAAATCCCTGCCTGCAGTCACTCCCAGGTGCTGCTCACATGTGTAACACCTTCAAACTAAATTTTCACAGAGTTTTTAATTTAGTAATCAACATACTACGTGACACCAAGTCAAACACCGTGCAAAAGTCTAAGTATACCCAAATTACCACTTTAGCAACCAGATTTGTAACCTCATCCCAAATTAGTTACCTGACAGGATATATTTCAAGACGACAAAGCTGACTCATTATCTTATTCCACTTGTCTTCCAGGGTGAAAAGCCATTTATATTTAATGACAATTTTTGCAAGAGTATGCTGAAAAAAAACCCAAGTTAATTCATTGCAGCAACTTTTAATATCTGGAGGCTGCTGGGCTGGAACTGCTGCTGTGTCCTACATTTCAGCAGGTTACCCAAACGTTAACAGAACAATAATCACTCCATACACTCTGACTTGCCTGGGTACAAAGGGGGTAATTAGGAGGGAAGTGATTTAGGAAGCTTTAACTTAAAGAGCCAGATGATTACAGATGAAGCTGCAGTTTGGCTGGGCAGTGAAAAGGGCTCTTCATTTTGGTGCAGGCTCCAGGGCACTCATTGCATAAGCCACAGGAGGAAGCAGTTTGCATTTATCAGTATTGCCCAAACACTGGTTTGCTCATAACTGCAAGTGCTGCAGCTGCCACACACACCATCAGATCCCCAGGTATCCAACAGCAACTCCCTTTCAGCTCATTTCCTTTCTGCTTTTCCAGCCTGAGCTCCCAGATACCCCAGTGAGCTTCACAGACCTAACATACCCATCCAGCTGCTCATCAGAGCAGCTCCCTGCTTTCTCATCACCCATTTTTGGACCCTTTGCACATCTCTGCTCTCCCATCCAGTCCTGCCTGGTTGCAAGGCACCATAGAGCCAAAGGACTGCCACGGCTGTGGGTTGCTGGGGTGAAGGAAGAAGGTCCCACAGCAAAGAAACCTTTCTTGGAGGCAAGCTGCCCATAGTTTAGCCCCTGATGTGTGTCCCAGCATGTGCTGGGAAACACAAATTACAACACTAGAAAATACTACAATGGCTAGAAAAAAACCCACTTTTTTCAACTTTTCAACCCACTTTTGGCAAAGGAGGGCTTGGCTTTTCAGTTGCATGAATCTAGAAGCTACGTGGAAATGACTGTAACCCATGAAGAGTCATTTTAGCCACCCAGGTTTGAAGAAGCAGGCTTTGGGTCAGAATGCTCAGCACACGTGGACTCTGCCAGGCGAGAGGGACGGGATATGCCAGGGCAAAGAGGAGACACAGCCATCCTGCACGTGACAGACTGAGTCGTGTTTGGCACAGCACCGTTGGGCCATGGTAAGCCCAGGGCAGAGGCTCACCCATCCCTTTGGCATGGCTCTGCTGCACGAGCCTTCTCCATGCCCACCTCCTGCCTGGCAGAGGAGGCAGAGCTGCCAAGGTGGCTGAACATCTCAGGCTGCCTTCAAGGAGGTCTCTGGGCTCAAGATCCCAAGATCTCATTTTAAAACTACCCTAGAAGTAAAAGAAATGGTGTCAGGTCAAGGTGTATTTGTGTCTCTGTGTAAAGAATAACAGAAGTGCTCTCTTTTCTTATTTTCCCTTTTTCCAGACACCCAAATTGCCCAGGGATATCAGATCTGCTTTTGCTGTGGTTTGGGGGAAGCCCACCTATGCTCTGTGTGCCTTTAAAACTTAAATACAAGGCTGAGGAATTTTCAAAGACTCCCTTCCTCCAAAAGAGTCTTTGCTCACTGACTTAAACCCCATGCCCAGGTTACAAAGCTGGGTGGTGGGAACTGTCTGGTTGCTGCAGGAGATCTCAATGCAATGTGTTTTCCTGGTGATGCAAGATGAGCTCGATGGGCATCAGTCCAGAGAAGGAAAGCCTCCTCTTGGAAGTGCCCCTCCAGGCAGGAGGTGAATTTCTAGCATTACAAAAAGCCAGCAAAGTATCATTTCCCTGGGGAGCCAAGCATCTGGCCTGCCTCAGGAGGTAATGAAAAATGAAAGAAAGGGCTCAGACCTCTTCCTCTGCACAGCCTGCACTACACAAGCCACAGCATCGCTTGCTGGCCATGGCCAACTTGAGCTGAGCCAACTGTCCCAGCTGCCTTCTCCCCTCCTCGCTTCACTCTGCCACTTGGCGAGCCAAGATGATTTGCAGCTCCTCCTGGGAAGTCTGGACTCTGCTCATCTCTCTCTCTGTGTCTCTCCTCCTCCACGAGGCTCAGCATTTCAGCTCTTTTTTCATGTGCCAGCCTTGACTGCAAAACCATATGACACGGTATCACTCGCAGAAAGGCTGACACCGAGCTGCTCTGCAGACATCTCGGCTGATTAGCTTGCATCTCTGACATGGCATGGAAACTTCTGCCTTTCCAGGTCCCTGCCCCTGGTGACATCAGTCCTCTCAGGTCATAACCAAGCACAACTTTTCCATCTATCTTTTACCTTCCGTGGAAGCTGATGCTAGAAGTTCTTAATGAGACTTCAGCCTTGCTGCAGCCATCCCATGGCAAGGGGCTTTGTGCAGGAGAAAGGTTTCAGGTAGAAGATACATCTGCAGGTGGACAAGGCAGTTGTAGGTGTACCACTGTCCCTAAGGGCAGGGAAGATAAGCTGGGCTTTATGAACCTCAGTCTCTGGAGCACTTGGCACCACCCTCTGTTGTGGAGGGGTGAGAGGAGACCCTGCTCGCTGGACTGATCCCCACCACACCCATTTTGCATCAACTGGAAAAGAAGTTGGACTGGGACCTTCTTCCGAGGTGAATAATCCCACAGCTCAAGAAGTGCAGTGGACAATGGAGAAGAAAAAAAGTGTTAGTTTAAGAAAAAACGTGAAAAGAAAGAGTGCAGCCCATGGGTCAGGAGGATGGGGGAGCTGGAGCTCTCAGGAGGACAAATCCATTCATAATGATAACCTGGATACATCAGGAAGCACCACAGTTCATCAGACCTTGCCATCCCAAGTATGAGTCTTCTGGCCTATGCAGGATGTCCACCTCAGGACTCCTGGGGCCAGAGGGGATATCTTCATGTTCAATAAACTCACATAGACCTTTCTTCCATAGAGATGTCAAATTCATTTTTAAACCTGTAAGCTTTCAGTATCCACCAAATCTCATGGAAAGGCTCTCCACAACCCACCCAGCATCATCTGGAGATCCATTTCACAGAAGGGTTTGAGTGGGAAGGGACTTTTCCAGGCCATCCAGTCCCACCCCCTGCCGTGGGCAGGGACATCTGCAATGAGATCAGGTGGCTCAGAGCCCCATCCAGCCTGACCTGGGATGTTTCCAGGGATGGGGCATCTCCCACCTCGCTGGGCAACTGGGACAGGGTCTCACCACCCTTATAAAAAATTCTCTTCCTTACTTCACCCTGAGCCTGCTCCTGCTATCTTCATTTTCACATCTTCCGAGTTTTTCTACTGAAACAGATGATGAATAACTGCTTCCTCCCCAGTTTACCCTTGTGGCGAATACATCCTCCTTTGAACTGGACTAATTTAATGTACAGTTCCTCATATAAAAGCTGTTCGAGAGCTTTTGTCCCCTTTTCTACATATTCCTGCTCTATTGGATCCTTTTTTGTGCTACTGCACATTAATAACACAAACCCAAAGGACTCTTGCAACCAACAGCTTGTTGCAAAAACAGTCCATAACAGCATTGGAGAGCAACCTTTTGTGCTTCCTGTGCTGAAAGGATCAGTGGGAAAAGTTGTTTTAAAGAAGTTTGGATAATCAAGGTTACTGGATTGCTCCCAGCTACTAAGACAGGGGTAAGATTCCCTCCAAGAGACCTGCCCAGTCTGGACTTCATGCAATAAAGATTGGGGATCAAATCACATGGGGAAATGATGAATATAAACCCAAAGTTGTGCAGGTGACCCCTAAATCCCATAAAATTTTCCCATATGATTTTATTTGTCTTAATGGTGAAATTAGGAAGAGACTCCAAAAAAATTGTTTTGGATGGAGACAAACCCAAACAAGTGCAGCCAGCGTGCCGCTATCTTACGCGAACGGTTTGTCTGGGTTACCAGCACATTTAGTTGCATCCAAAGAGATGTAATTGTTTTCTGCCTTTGAGCACTTCTCTAGACAAGAGGGGAAGCCTGCAGCTCCAGAGTTCATCACTTGCCCATTATCCTCTCCCTGCAGTGGTTCTGCAGCGGATGGTTTTCTGCAGCTGACACGGTGAGCACTCCGCTTTCTGCACGTCGAGGCAGTCTCGTACAAGACTTGAATTCTACAAAGATCTGAATTGCTGGAGAAGCCAGAGTACAAAGGACAAACCAAAGCTCTGTTTTTACGCTGGGAAGCACAGTGCTGGATTAAAAGCCTTTGGTATCAGTCTCTTTGTCTCTGTCAGGTAAGGAGAGCCAACTCCTGCCTCTTCCCCGCTGGTATCGGTTTTCTCCATCACCCAGCAGGGAGCTCATGGGTTTGTAACCTGGCTTTTGGCCTTTGGCCAGATCCAGTCACTGCTTCTCACCCCGGAGAGGAAAATGGTAACACAGAGGGAAAACAAATCACCTCGAAGCAAAAGCCCTTGGTTTTTGTGCAGCCTTCCTCATCCTTAAGGGATGTGGTCGTTTAATGCACAAGGAAAACGAGTGGCTCAGAAGAGGCTTGTCCAGGCTGTCCCTGCAGGTCAGGAATGGGAGCAGCAGCAGGGACCAGACCTCCTGCCCCAGGGATGATGCTCTGTGGCTGCTGGACCACACAGCCATCCTCTCAGATGTCTCACCAGCACGGCACACTGCCCTGGCTGCTGCCTCCACTTGCTTCTGGCATCTCTGCCTTCTCCTGTGCATACAATCCTCCACCACACATCACTCATACATGTCTCAGTGTCTTCTCCTGCTCAGACACACTCAGATCCACATCTGGGACCTCACATCATGCACCCATCTCCTGCATGTGCCTTCCCCCAGGGCCCTTCACTGTGGGACCACGTGCTATGAATTTTCACCCATCTTGAAGGTATTTTGTAGGTCTCCCCTGGGTATCAGAGGAGAAAGGACAGTGATTAACTGAGCTCTGCTAGGAACTCAGTATTTCTACCCAGGTCATCCCACCATGCAGCAGTTACTTGGCTGCACGACGTGCTTTCCAGGATGGGACACACAGCATCAGATGAAACATGTCATGCCTGCAGGATGGGTGTGTAGGACCCATGATCATTGGTCCTTCTCTTGTGTGGAACATTTTCAGTCTGCATCTACACTAGTAAATGAACCATGGGCAGGATGTGGAACAGCCCCTCACCCCCTCACACTGGGACAGGGCACCCCTGGGGTGGTTTGGATGGATCTTAGCTGGAGAGGAAAGTTCCCCAGCCTGGGGACACCCTGCCTGGTCAGGGGCTGGGGACAGGTTCCTGGGCCAGTGGCACTGCTGCTCTGGCCCATTTGAGCCATCCTCATGAACCACCTCCCCACCTCCACGCTCTGCCTCTTTTTGGGCACTCAGTCACTCAGTCCCAGAGCTGAGACCCACTGGGGCCCCTCCGAGGAGCCAGCACACAGTCAGCTGCTGCAGGGAGGCTGAGGCACCCGGCTGGTGATTATCTTACCAGCTAATTAGCTGCATGCTGATGGCCACTGAGGCAGGAAACAAAAGCAACTCAATGAACCACGCAGCCACGTCTGGGCACCGGGCACCTCCATTATTCAGGGTGGACCTGCATCAGGTGTCACGCCTTTATCTGGGGCTTTGATAAATAGCATTGATCAGCTGCATGTGAATTATTCACAGAGACCATGGCTCACCTTTCCAAACCCCAGTGCCAAGGCTCAGCTTCTCCCCACTCCTCTCCCTCCTCTCCAAGATTTCTGTCTGTCTTTCCTCCTCCTCCAACTCATTTCAGTGCAAGAAGGATGGGTTGTAGTTACAGCACTGGCTTGTGACCCTGGGCTTTATTTTTTTTTGTACCACAGATCCCCTGCATTCCCTTGAGGGAGGTGCTCAGCACCAGCTGCCCAGGGTGGGATGGGGCCAGGTTCATCAGCTGTGCCTTGGCATAGGCACCATATCC
The DNA here is from genome assembly GCA_028020825.1 of Podargus strigoides. Lineage (NCBI taxonomy): Eukaryota > Metazoa > Chordata > Aves > Caprimulgiformes > Podargidae > Podargus > Podargus strigoides. The sequence continues at coordinate 680,992 of CM051619.1, forward strand.
TGGTGTAGTCATTTCCTAGCTGGCAGGAGAAATGAGTGAACAGAAATCCCTGGATAATCCCTTTGTATTTAGGAGTAGTCTGTTCTGCAGGTTGATTCCTGCCACAGATGCTCAGATCTGAAACATATTCCTTCCTCCATCAGTAGGCATCTTACAGACTTGGACCAAGGCTCTCCTGTCATTCCCTCTTTGGGCTCCTGGTTGTAGAATTGTAGAATGGTTTGGGTTGGAAGGGACCTTAAAGATCATCTAGTTCCAACCCCCCTGCCACGGGCAGGGATGCTTTCCACTACATGAGGTTGCTTGAAGCCCCATCCAACCTTTCTTGGCAAGAGCTTGGTCTAGACAAGATGGCCCAGCACCCTGCCTAGCTGAATCTCAGAAGTGCCCAATGTTGGGGAATCTGTCACTTCCCTGGGGAAATTATTTCAATGGCTGATTGCTCTCATTGTGAAGAATTTTCCTCTTGTGTCCAATCAGAATCTCCCCAGGAGTAACTTGTACCCATTATCCCTCCTCCTTTCCATGGGACTCCTTGTCAAAAGGGAGTCTCCATCTTCTTTGTAGCCACCCTTTAAGAACTGGAACATTTATTTTATGATTTTATGAAGAACAGCCTGCTATTCAATCTTTCTGCTTATACAGGGTCTGATCCAAAGACCACTGAAGCCAAAAGAAGCCTTAATTTAATTTGGTAGATTTTGGACTAGGCATAAAGTTCAAGTAGAAAAATTATAGAAACTATTTACTATAGCAATTGGTAAAACTGCACTTTGGATGCAATAAGATGCTCTCACAGCAAATGTTAAAACACCAAAAAAAAAAAAATCCTTCCAAAAAATCCTCCTCCTAAAACTTACAGTGTTACAGTTCAAGTGGAGCCCTAGGTATACTTATGAAGTTTACCCCCTTAATTAACAGTTTTCTCCTTTTGGTCACGACACAAAAGCCCACACTGTTGCACAACAATACCCACAACAGAAGTATATTCTTGCTGGAAGCAGTGAAGTTATCATAGAGGTGCATTTCCAAAACAGTTGTTCCTTCATATTCTCTTTTTGAATAAAAATGGTCCTTTCTGGTTCAGTGATTTATCATAGATATTGTCTTCTCCTTCAGGGAACTTCAGCCTTTTCAACTCATCCTTCAGCCACATCCAGTACCCAGTACCCAAAGCACATCACCCTGGGGCAGAGCATGCTTTGCTGCTCCTGGCTCTCCCAGTCCCCTCTCCAGCCACTGGGGGTTCAGCTCCATCCCCTAACCACGAGATGTCCTGGGCTGTCCGAGACAACCACAGCGCTGGAAGATGCAACTTTGGATCTACAGAAGCCATGGGTCCTTCCAGAAACTGGGTACTCAAAGGGCACTGGAGACCCATGTGGGTGCCTGAGCTGAGCCCCAACTCCCCATGGACACACTGAAGGGCTTTTTAATTTAGCAGAGAGATGGAAGAGGTAATTAAACTGTGGCAAACCTCTGCAGGGAGGAGGACACTCCACTGCTGCCCTGGCATGCCCTGCTCATGGCAGGGGGTGGGACTAGATGGCCTTGAAAGGTCCCTTCCCACCCAAACCATCCTGTGATTAGATGATTCTGTGATTTCAAGGCAAATACACCCCAGAAGTGGGAGCAGCAGCTCCTGTTCCAGTCTGTAACGATGCAAAGCAGGCGAGCATACTGGATAAGTATTTCTGTTGGTTGTGGCAGGCCAGGAGCAGTTTGTGGATAATCATCATGAAAGAACCAGCAGCCTCTCATCCACTGCTACCAATTTTAAACCAAGCTGGAATAACAGAGAAATCCCAGCACAGAGTTCAAACAGGGTGAATGGAGAGCGAGGGCTCGCCTGGCAGCCATCCTAAGGAAAGAACAGGAACCCTGTACAGGGTTCAATGAATGAGCAAATTAAAAACCAGACTGTAATTAGTGGCATTCCAGGTAGGTTTATGAGGTGATAATGCCTGTCAAAACAAGCTTGGTTTGCTTCTTTGGAGTCAGTTTGTTTGGTAACTGCATGAAAGCAGCAGGTTCTTACAAACTGTTTGGTTTAACACTGCCAGCCCCCCGTGCTACACACTAACAGGAGCAGGTTAATTACAATAATTTACTGTCAAATTTTCAAATAATGTGAAGACTGACAGAGCAGTCAACCAGGAGAGAGTGAAAGCAGCCACGCAGAGCAGGGGAGACCGTGGGATGTGCCTGGGCCAAACTGACAGGGCACTCGTGTGCCAAAAACACTGCCAAGGAGCAGCATCCGCACCCCAAGTCAGCAGAAAATGGCCCTGACTTGCATGAAGGCAACAGCTCCAGAGAGTGTGCTGCACCAGCAGCCCAGCACAGTGAATCCTCCACCAGCAGGGAGGGATGGGGGAGAAGGGAGATGTGTTTCACCCCTTGTCTGCAGGGCTGGGGAGATGCAGGGCAGGACTGGATGCATCCACTCTGCGCCTGTACTTTAGAGGGAGGATGTCCCCATCCCTGGAGGGATGTCAGAGCCGTGGGGATGTGGTGCTGAGGGACACGGGGCAGTGGGCACTGGGCAGTGCTGGGGCAATGGTTGGACTGGGGGCGCTCAGAGGTCTCTTCCAACCAAGGCTGCTCTGTGATTCTATGTTGAAAGCTGAACGTGAGTAGAATAAAGAGCTGCAAAAACGATTTGAGATCGTAAAAAACTGTGCAATGAGAGGTAGCAAGAATGGCCTTCTCAAAAACAAGACTGAGAGGTGATCTGACTACAGATGTGAAAGAGCTTGCAAGGGCAGAAAATACCTGGTGAGCAGTGGGCTGAGATGCTCCTGGTTTCATGTGCTGCAGACAGCACAGGAGGGGAGCCCAGCTGCTTCAGCTGAGACTCCTGGGTCCCTGGGACGAGAGCCACAGCATGCTGGGCTTCCTTTGTACCAAAGAGGGACTACATCGATGGAAAAAGTCAGTTCTCATAAGGTGTTGGAATCTTATTCCTGCTCACTACAGATCTGACCATCCCTTAATGGTGAGGAATAAAGTTCATGGCATGGCTCAGTTCATGTTGAGGATGGGGTTGCAGCACGCCAGTGTCATGGACAATAAGGTAACCATGAGCCAGCAGTGTGCCCTTACAGCCAGGAAGGCCACTGGCATCCTGGGGTGCATTGAGAGGAGTGTGGCCAGCAGGTCAGGGAGGTTCTCCTCCCCCTCTACTCTGCCCTGGTGAGGCCTCATCTGGAGAACTGTGTCCAGTGCTGGGCTCCCCAGTTCCAGAGGGACATGGAGCTACTGGAGAGAGTCCAGTAGAGGGTATGGAGATGACTGCAGGACTGGGGCATCTCTCTGATGAGGAAAGGTTGAGAAACCTGAGTCTGTTTAGCCTGGAGAAGACTGAGAGGGGATATCATCAAAATCAAAAGCACAGGTGTCAGGACGACGGGGCCAGACTCTTCTCAGTGGTGCCCAGTGACAGGACAAGGGGCACTGGGCACAAACTGGAACACAGGAGGTTCAATCTGAACATGAGGAGGAACTTCTTCCCTTTGAGGGTGACAGAGCACTGGCACTGCCCAGAGAGGTGGTGGAGTCTCCATCTCTGGAGACATCCAAACCCCCCTGGACACCACCCTGTGCAGTCTGCTCTGTGTGACCCTGCTCTGGTGTGGGACTGGACAAGATGATCTACAGACGTTTCTTCCAACCTGCACCAGCCTGGGATTCTGTGTGGTCAGTTGAGATCACCGTGGAAGATAAAGAGACACAAGCTTCATCCAGGGCAGTGCAAGCCCAGCCAGGACACTGGGACATGGCTGCATCCTGCTCCCCTGCAGCACCAGCAGTTACTGCTCAAAGGTACGGCTGACCCACGCGTGCTCCTCGAGACAGCCCAGGCCCTCACAAGTCAAACTGAGGAAAATGTCCAAAGTGATAAAACAAAAGGTCCTCTTGGCACTAGAGGTGGCTCTTATACAACCAATCTCTGCATTTGCAGCCTGCTGGTATGCCCTGGCCTATCCAGGTCCATGGAGGACCAGTGACAGTTCTTCATTCCCAGGCACAGAAACACCATTCTCTGCTTTTCACTGCACCTTTCAAGTGGATTTTTTTCCGGTTTTAAGACAGAGAGAGAGAAGGGATTGCTTCTTTGTGTGCAGAGCACACAGAATTGCTGCCCAGGAGGTAAACTGGGTACATCCTGACGTGCAGTTGGTTAGCTCAAAACCATCTGATTCAGTTGGTGTTTTTACATTCCCTTCTGCTGGGTAATGATAAGAAGTCCCAAGCCATCATGGATGGAGGGATGCTCTGTCCCCTCACGTCACCCAGCTGCCCACTGCACTAAGTCTGTGCAAATGCATGGCAGTATCCAGGCTGCTTGCCCACACCAGGGGAGCAGAAAGTAAAGGAAGGCACTGAAGGAGCATCCAGTGAAGGAAAAAACACTGCTGTCAGGGACACAACACAGCAGGTTCTAGAGGCTGGAGCTGATGCTAATTGGAGAAGGAGGTGGATCTCTAGGATTACATCTATCCATCTCGGGCTTCCATCACCCATCAGCAATTGAGGACATTGAGACTGGGGACATGGGACTGAGAACCCAACCCAAAGCCCTTGAGGAGTCCATTCCCACACAGACCCTGAGACAGCTCAGGGCTGCAGAATTAATTCAGATCTCCTGTTCCATGTGCTTATTGACTCATGAACTTATTGACCACCACAACTGCACTACCTCAATGGAAGTGCCTCAAGGAGGTGGTTTGAACACACCTTGAGTGATTTGTGCTACGTAAGGCTCCTGCAGCAGAGCTGAGATCTCCCCACAGCCCTGAACCACTCTTCTGCCTGGAGCTGCCATCCATTCCCCACCCAACTCATCCACCTGGGCTGGGACCCTCTGGGGGCTCCTTGCCTTTCTCCTCCCAGATAGCAACTGAATAAACCAAGTGTTTTCAACTCTCCATCTGCTACTCAAGCTCCTACTTAAAAGCAAGACAAAGGTAGGTAATTTTCTTCCTCAATTTGTTGTTTGGGGTTTTTTCTGTTTTCTTTAGGGCTTCTATGTTCCTTTTTTTTTTTTAAAAAAAAAAAAAAAAAAGTCCTGTCTATTTAGCATGCCTGCCCTGCATGCCATCTGTTTGTGTCCTCGTTTTTTTGGCTCTGAAGCAAGTTTTTGAATGAACATGTGCCCAGGAGATGTTGAGGAGACCCTGCTGAGCTCCAGCTGGGGAACACACTGGATTTCAGGACAAAAACATTAGTGCAACAACCGACCCCAAGCATAAGCCCTTCCTTGGCTCTTTTTTCCCTTTCCCCTCTTTAATGTCAGTGTAAGTGCTCATAATGCACATGTGCCCCTTCACATTTTCGTGAAATGCTCCCATATTTTTGCAGTGACAGCATGGATAAATGTATGAAATAAACTAAGGCTGGCAGAAGGGACAGAGAAACTTCCCTTCTCCTGTCTTCATTATTAATACGAGGGCAAAACTCAAGACTGAGAAACCTTAAATAACGTTCATAACATTGCACAGAATACAAAAGGCACGGCAACCACCACAGCACAGACAGGAGAAAAAATACAAGAATAAGATAAATAAACACTTGCACAATTTGCAAGAGCTGGAGAACTACATTTAGTTCCACCTTGATAACGAACCACAATATTCCACTTTCTCTTAAACACATGCAAATTGTATTGAACCCAACAGCAGCACCTGGGGAAAACCACAGCATCGACATGGCACTGACCACCATCTCGTTGTCAGAGGTTCACAGCCTCACTGAGCTGTACACATTGCATCTGAGCTTCCTTGCCCTTCCCAGGAGACATCACCAACATCTTCCTCACCCCCCAGCCTCCAAACCAAACAGGGATGTGGCTCCAGCTCAAGCAGGAGCTCCCTCTTCCCACCAGAGAGGAGCTGGGTGTGTGGGTGGCAGGGAAGGACAGACCACACTCTCACCTGTTGGTGAAGACTTTGCTGTAGTTGAACACTTGGATCTCCAGGATCTCATTCCCATCGACATTGCTTGCCACTGGCCAGCGGAAGGTCTGTGGAAAAGGATGGGAGGGAGATGTCAGGCTTGCTTCAGGGAGCTGCTGCAGCAGCCATGAGGATGGAGCTGACTGTGGAAAAAGGCTAACTAGCCTAAGTAGACAGATGGCCATGAAAAAAGGCTAACTAACCTTTTTCCTAGCAAAAAGACAGACAGGGCTGTTTTACAGGTGTCTCATGAAGGATGTGCCTTGGTGACAAATATTTCATAGATACAGTATGAATATTAATGCACATTGTAGAAATATATATTTATATATATACACACATTTAAATTTATATATATATATAAAATATATGTATATATACACAAAAATACTTTCATTTGTGTTTTTTTTGTTTCCCAAGGCAAGAATTCCATCTGCCAGGCCAAACCGCTTGAGCTGCCTTCAGTTTTCCAAGTCCTGGGTCTTTTGTGGCCTCCCAAAGCCAAGCACAGCCCATTGCCCAGCTGCTCGAGGGGCAGCTCCTCAGTTTGGTGCATCCCGGGCTGGGAACGCGATGCCCCAGATGCGGAGGCAGCGGGGTTGAGCCCTGCACCACTCACAGGAGCGGTGAGAGTGCGTTCAAAGTCCTGAAAGGAAAGTGCTTATCAAGCAACTTCACAGGAAGAAATTAGTGACTCTTCAGAAATATGCCAACACTCATTTTTTAAGCTATTTTTCCCCCTCTTTTGCATTTTCTGCAGTGAGTCAAGGAAGCAAATGCAAAAAGTGCTGAAATATAAAGTAAAACTAGTAATGGCCCCACAACAGTCATTATTTTGCTTATTATGGTCCAGCCTCACTCTGCATTCTGTGGCCACATTTACTTCGGGCTCTCCATCATGGGGATGTACCTCAGCCCTTCCCCTTACAGCGTGTGCACTGCTCTCTACTTGCTTTGATGCTCCATTAGAGGGTACTAGTTAGGTAGACAAAGACAACCAGCAATCCACCATGTCTCTCTGGCCTGAGAAGCTGGCCAGCCCTGACTGTTCAGGGCTCCTTGGCATCAGCCCAGTGGTCCTACCCCAGCCTCTCTTCTCCACCGTGGCCCTCAGAAATGCTGGTCAAAGGGACAGAGTCCACCACATCATGAGCACACCAGCAGCCCATCAACCTCCGGCAATGTTCTGGATCACAGAACCATTTTGGAAGGAAAAGACCTTGTCTACATTTAGCCAGTACCCAGGGCTACGCTGCAGCAGTTGTTCTGCCACCCAATGCTCCCCCCACAGCTGGGAAGAGGAGTCAGGGAAAAAAGGGAGAAGCTCCATGGGTTGAAATAGAAACAGATTTAATGAAATAACAAAAGTAATACAGTCAGCAACATGAAGTGCACAAGGTTCTACTCAGCCTGGTCCTTGGGGTCAGCAGCAGGAGCAGAAGACCAGGAAGGAGGAGCCCCAGGAAGAGGAACTCCACCCTCAATGAGCTCCCTCCTTTTACCATGGGCATGAGGAGGAGGTGTGGGATACACCTGTGAGTCACTGCCCTGAGTGGATCTCCCAGCTGCCTGGGGGCTGCTCATGGCTGCCTGCATGGCTGGGCTGTGGGGCTGTGCCTGGGGAACCAGGAAAGCCCTCTGAGCTCCCCCAGTCCAACCATTCCCCCAGCACTGCCCAGTGCCCACTGCCCCGTGTCCCTCAGCACCACATCTCCACGGCTCTGACATCCCTCCAGGGATGGGCACTGCCCCCTGCCCTGGGCAGCCTGGGCCAGTTAAACTGGTCCCATCTATTGTCTTCAGCTGGGCAATGGATTCCCCATCCTGCCTTGCAGAGGGAGGTGACGTTCCCAAGGTCTGCCCAGAGCAGACCAAAGAGACCAGAACTTAGACTTTCTCAAGGGCAACTTCACTTTTAACACCAGTGGTAGTTTATTATGGGATAAGCTGCTCTGCCAAGATCAGGACTTTGGGTGCTTCTGTGATGGAGACAGAAAGACTAAGTGCAGGAGACATGATTTCTGCCTGGATCATAGAATCACAGAACCATTTGGGCTGGAAGGGACCTTTCCAGGCCATCCAGTCCCACCCCCTGCCGTGGGCAGGGACATCTGCAATGACATCAGGTGGCTCAGAGCCCCGTCCAACCTGACCTGGGATGTTTCCAGGGATGGGGCATCTCCCACCTCTCTGGGCAACTGGGCCAGGGTCTCACCCCCCTCAGGGGGGACAATTTCTGCACTGTATCCAGTCTGAATCTCCCCTCTTTCAGTTTAAAACCATCACCCCCTGTCCTGTCACTCCAGGCCCTGCTGAAAAGTCTGTCCCTATCTTTTTTATAAGCCCCTTTAAGCCTCTTTAAAGTATTGAAAGGATCCTCCTGGTCCTTCCTGGTACCTGATGTCTATGTATCCTCACCACCTCAACAGAGCCTCAGATCCATCTGTGCTGAGCCTTGGCCAGTACAAGACAAATCCAAACCCCGCTGCTACCTCTGTATAAGAATAAACCATGGTCCAGGCACAGGCTCTGTTCTGCTCACACACATCTGACATGGGTTGGGAGTTTAAAGAAGTCTGGAAGCTCTGCCTGAAACCCCAGCAGAGCTCTGTTCCTGGACACAGACAGGTCCTGGATTTTTTTTCCCCTTCCTTGGAAATACCATTCTCTGCTTGCCCACAGACCAAATCTGAGGGGAAAACTGGAATGAGTGGGCATCCCTGGCACTGTCACAAAACCACTGGGGCAAGGCTCTGGTCCCCACCCTTGGGCTACAGGGTGAAGGACAGAGGCTGTCTCTTGCTCTTTGGGTATGTGCACCGAGCACAGGGACGTCCTGCTCCAAAGTCCCAATGAGTAAATCCCAGAGCACCATCTGGGAGCTGGGGATGTTCAGCCTGGAGAAGAGAAGGCTCTGGGGAGACCTTAGAGCACCTTCCAGTGCCTGGGGGGGACAGGAAAGCTGGGGAGGGACTTGGGACAAGGGCAGGGAGTGACAGAACGAGGGGTGATGGCTTTAAACTGGCAGAGGGGAGATGGAGATGAGATGTGAGGCAGAAATTGTTGGCTGTGAGGGTGGTGAGACCCTGGCCCAGGGTGCCCAGAGAAGCTGTGGCTGCCCCCTCCCTGGCAGTGTTCCAGGCCAGGTTGGATGGGGCTTGGAGCACCCTGGGCTGGTGGGAGGTGTCCCTGCCATGGCAGGGGGTTGGGATGAGATGAGCTGTGAGGTCCCTTCACACCCAAACCAGTCTGGGACTCTGTGATTCTACGACTCAAGTGTGGCTACCAAGTTAAGGTATAGAAATAACAATGCATAGGCCCCCCCTCCTGGGTTAGAGGTTAGTCAGGCAGCAAAATAACAAAGCTGGAAAGTGCAGTGGCCTAGAAAGGCCCCCAGGATCCCTGCTGAGCTGCCTTGCTGCCAGCTTTCTGCACCGAGAGGCTCGCCCAGGGATGTTCACACCGCAGCCCATCGGCTGCTGCTGCAGCAGCTCACCCAGGGGTGCTACGTGATGGAGCGTGGAGGAGCACGCTCCCATCTGCCACGCTCCCTGACTGCTGTGCCATCCTGGGAGCACTCCTTGCACACGTGCTTGCACACTTCCAGGTCCAGAGGGACCCATCTCTCTAGAGCCACTAATGCAATTTTCTGAAAGCACTCGGTGTTTTACCTAAAATCCCGGGGACTGCAATGCAGGGTACCACTCTCTGCTGTCAGAAGTCAGCCCTGCCTGGGGGAGCCCCTGGTTTCTTGGGGCTGGGCTTTGGAAAGGGGCTCAGAGCTGAACTGGAACAGGCTGCCCAGGGCAGGGGGCAGTCCCCATCCCTGGAGGGATGTCAGAGCCGTGGAGATGTGGTGCTGAGGGACACGGGGCAGTGGGCACTGGGCAGTGCTGGGGGAATCGTTGGACTGGGGGAGCTCAGAGGTCTCTTCCAACCAAAACGGTTCTATGAATTCTGCTGCAGATCCCCTGGATTTGGTTAAATCGTTTAGGACAGAACACAGATGATCTCGGTTTGGGGCTTAACAATCAGGGTTGGGATTCCTCCACCTTGGCTTAGATGCTTAGAGGTTACCAGTCCAAGCCCTCATCTGGGCTCTCCATCACTGGAGAAACTCTGGCACGTCCCAGGTACAAAGCAAGCCATGGCTCACCTTTGGCAGGGGGTCACACTCTTTCTAGCCTCTCTGGACAGGCTATCCAGCCATGACTGCATCCCTCAGATTAAAGGAGGGCACCCTGCTCTGGAACCTGTCCGAAATCCCCCCCCAGACAATAACAACCAACAGGACGAGGAATGGCACCCAGATCCCCAGGCTAGGAACAAACTTCTGCCCCTTGTTCCCCAGCCCACCTGCCCAGTCACCCTCAGGCTCCTCCTGCTGTGGTCCTAGTGTGTGGAAAAGCACCCCCAGCCCACTGGGTGCACCCAGCCGTGAGTTTCACAAACTCATTTCTGCTCCTTTGGTTACAAACTCGCTGTCCCACGCACAGTGCAGCCCTGGGCTTTGCTCCCCCCGAGGCTGCTCTCAGCTCCTCTGACTGCTGTTGGGGTTGGAGTATTTGGGAGAGTGGGGTGGTGGATCCAGAGCACCCAGACCACCTGGAGCACCCTGTGCACGCGGGTCTGACAGTGGCACTTCAGCTGTGGAAGGAGAATGCAAGTCTTGGTGCTTATCTCTCTGAGTCACAGCCACCTCAGCCTAGGGATAAAAGCTCAGAGGAACTGGGTGATACAGTTTCCCTCCTAAGAGAGATAATTTTCACTATTATTGTTATTATCTTTTAAGCCTAGGAAGGATTGTTACAGCCCAGCCTCTTAAGCAACCCAGTCCCCAGTTTGTGGTTCACTCAAAGGCTCCTAAATCAAACACAGATTTGCCTTGCAGCTCACTCAGAACATATTTTTAACAGGGAAAAAAAAAAAAAAAAGACATCCCAGAACCCAAGCAATTAATTACACATCCAGAGAAGTGGTTTCCACAGCTGGTTGCCTTCAGTGATAAACATTTGCACTGTATTTCTGCTTTGAATTTATGGGCTTCAGCTCCCCAGCCTTTGCCCTGTGTCCTCCCACCAAACTAAGGTCATAAAATCATAGAAAAGCCTTTTCCTAGATTGGAAGAGACCTCTGAGCTCCCCCAGTCCAACCATTCCCCCAGCACTGCCCAGTGCCCACTGCCCCGTGTCCCTCAGCACCACATCTCCACAGCTCTGACATCCCTCCAGGGATGGGCACTGCCCCCTGCCCTGGGCAGCCTGGGCCAGTGCTGGGGAACCCTTTGGGGGAAGGAATTGTTCCCCACATCCAATCTAACCCTGCCCTGGCACAGCTTGAGGCCATGGCAGGTCTCCTGTGGCAGGAGGTGAGGGGGCAGGCTGGAGTGCTGCTGCCAAAATGTGGCTTGTGTCAGTAGGAACCCTGCAGCAGCCACTCTGCTTTGAGCCAGCAGGGTGAGACCCACAGGCATTACATTGACCCAGTGCAATTGGGCAGTCTGATGGCCCAGGGTGTCCAAGAAGCCCAGGGAATGGAAGGGCTCTGAGAGCACGTCCATCTGTCCCTCCTCGCCCAGCAGCAGCTCCACTCGACCTTTCAGCCTGTTCTTACAGAGATGAACATTCGAGTGTTCTACAAAACTTCCCTCAATGCCACGGTGGGTGCCAGGTAAGAAAGCAAACTCATGATAAACCCAAACTTCACATCTAACCCAGGGACACATTCAAGGAGATGTTCATGCTGCCAGATGGGGACAGTGGCTTATTCCAAACGTGCCAGCTCTGAGGATTTCCATCTCCCTCCAGTCGGGCAGCTGGGCTCAACCACGTGGCACCATGCTGGGCATTAAACCCATGTGGTTTCCCCACCCTCTGGCTCTCCATAGCTGATCTCCTGGGACTGGGGATCTCACACCCACCAGGAATCCCTCCAGCTGTGGCACGATGGAAGTACTATGTCTATTAAGGTGACAGTGTGATCCACAGACCTGTTTTATTCCTTCTCAATAATCTGCCTAGAAATGGGGGACAGACACTTTACTATAGCATCCGCAGTGATAAGACAAGAGGTGATGGTTTTAAACTCAAAGAGACAGCTTCAGGGGAGCTGGGAAGGGCATCTTTGCAAGCCCTGACACCCCTTTTTAAGCCATGACTCCCTTTTTAAGCCATGACTCCCTTTTTTCTGCAGCACCTGGGAGCCTTGGCTGGTTGCTCATCCCCCCTGTCATCTCCAAGCCTGATAAAGCAGGGGCATTTCCAGATAGAATCATAGAATGGTTTGTGTTGGAAGGGACCACAAAGATCATCTAGTTCCAACCTTGTTCAGGTCAAGGCTGCAGTTCTGTCCTGGTCCCTTTAGGAGAGACTGAATACAGGCAAGGAAGACCACACAGGACCCATCCACAGCTCTCCATGCCCAGCACCATCACTGGAGTCCCCTTCCCTTCCCTCCTGCACTGGGAGCCTGCAGGGAGCTGCAGGAAGAAGCCCTTTGGAATGCAGGCAGGACACAATGCAGCCATTCCTGATGAAGTGAAGCACAGCTGCAGTGCCATCCCCACCCTCTGGAACAGCCAGCAGCCTATTGTTCCCCCGCTTGGAGAAGCAGAGGTTTTGAATAATTTATTAAGCAATGAATAAAAATAATTGCAAAAGAAATAGAGTGAAAGCAAACAAATGGAAACCACTGGGGCAGCCCAAATTCAGCCTGGTACGGGGGCCGCGTGAATGGCAGGCGGTGGCAGTAAAGCTGCTGTCCTCATCAGCAATGTCATAAAAACCTCTGGCTTTAGAGGAATGTAATGTGAATTTTCTGCTTGTTTCCAGCCCTGCGATGGGGCAGGGAGCGTCCTCTCCATCCTCACCCCTTTTTATTTCCTCTCACAGAGATGAGAGATCACCTAGCCCAGCTTCAGAAGCCTCCCCCATCCAGGGGATGAGACATCCCTCCATCCACATCCCCTCTCCCAGGCACAAGGTCACCGTTTTGCTCCAAGGGAAATACCTTCCTTCCTGGGCAGCTGATTGAGTCAGGCAGCCCGAGATGCATTCCCTCATGGCAGGGTTGTGGTCCGTGCCCACTGCACCAGGGGGTCCTTCAGCAGCACGAGGTGACGAGACATAAAACAGGGGAGGAGGAAGCAGGATTGCCCCAACCCATGAGCAGCACCTTTGGGGTCACAGTCCTGCAGCAGGACCTGCCATTAGCATGTGTTTAAGTAACCAAACGCCTTGTGGAGCAGCCACAGACATCCCAGCTCAGCCAGTGGATGCTGTGAAGACCTTGCATGACCCAGAGGATCAAAGCCTGACCAATGTGGCAGTTGTTCAGGGCACGAGCACTCTCCAGCCAGCACAGGGAAGATTTAGGAATGTGCTTAACTTACAAACCACTGGGATTACTCGTGTCTGGCAGGTCCCAAGCCCTGGAGCTGCAGTTGCACAGCCTCGTGTCATCTCTGCCAGGGCTCCGTGCTCTCCACGTTGGTCCTCAGTGCAAAGTCACCTCGGATTCCTGCTGGAGTTTCCTCCAGCCAAGTGATGGATGAGAACAATCCAGGTGTTTGCAGGGGGGGGAATGGGGACCTGGGTCCAGCCCAACTGCTGCCAAGGCATCACCCATCACCCAGCACGAGGAGGAGGGAAGAGCCCAAAGCTTGGTCCAGGCATGCAAGGTTGCTCCAAATCACCTTGCCTCACCCTGCTACAATTCCATGTGTCGATACTACTGGGCTGATTTTAACCAGGTTTACATGAGGCTCTCCCAGCAGCAACTGTACTAAATATGATCTAAACAGGATGGGGACAGCCTGAGGCTCGTCCACACAGATGCAGTGAGAGGCACTGGAAGAAAATACGATGCACATTAATATACACCTGTGGCTCACAGCTCTTACACCTGCTGTCCTTTAAGCTCTATAGCCCTTGTCCTCCTGACGTGCACCAGTGCCCGTCCTTTTCTGCATGCTGCCTGGGACCACAGGGGGCTCAGAGTGTGGCTGGGATGCTTGGAGTGTGGTTGGGATGCTCAGGGCATGGTTGGGATGCTCAGAGCATGGCTGGGATGCTCCAAGATCGCTGTGCAGCACCCAGCACCCGGAGCAGCCAGTGTCTGGCATCCCACCAAGCCCGAGATGGCGAGCGGAGCGTGCAGCCCTTCAGCCCTCACTCAATCACAGGAGTGTGGAGACCCAGGCAGCTCGGGGTGCACACCTCCGAGGCTGTTATTCAAATCAGGCATTATACTAACAAATCACTGCCTGCAAATCTATACAAATCTGCATCTCCTTAACAGCAGCAGCTGCCCCTGGCTGTGTAGGAGAGCGGCTGGAGCCACATCTCCAGCCACCTTCTCGCTGTGCCTCACTGACCCCGTGCAGCCCTGGGGGGACCGGTGGCAGATCCCAGGGGCTCCCCCTGCTCCTTCGTCCTGAGATTAAGCTCTTCCCCTAAAACCTGGCACAAGGTCTAACCCGTGGCAGGGCTGCAGAGAGGCAGGGAGGAGCTGGGTGTGCTCCTGGCCATGCCAGCTGGGAACACCACGGCATTTATCACCCCCCAGAAACAGCCCATGCCTGGAACTAGCGTGAAACTTTATTTTCTAAAGGCAGAAAAAGGTTTAGGAAGCGGTAAACAATTTAAAGATCTCAATATTCCTCAGAGCCTGTTGTACTCTCCAGCCCCTGGGAATGGGTTATCTCCTATGAGAAACACAAAGCAATCAGAGGAACTACCCGTTCTCTTTTCAAAGTGTATTTCCATTCTGAATGTGACTTCTTAGCAGCTCCTCTGTTCCCTGCTTGTGTGGGTGACCTTATTTCAATCATCTCAGAATATTTTCTTGGGAACTCCTACAGAAAAGGCTGTCTTTCCAAAACCACACAGAACTTGGGTTCCATGTCCTTCTCTCTCCCTTTGCAAGCCCAAAGCCGAGCGCTGAAGGCCGATACGACATCCCAGGGGCACCCGGAGCAGAGGGACTGGCTGGTGACCCGGGGTGAGCAGTGGGATGCGGATGGGCTGGGGGAGGCTGGCAGGCTGAATCACAGAGTCACAGAGCAGCCTTGGCTGGAAAAGACCTCCAAGCTCCCCCAGTCCAACCATTCCCCCAGCACTGCCCAGTGCCCACTGCCCCGTGTCCCTCAGCACCACATCTCCACGGCTCTGACATCCCTCCAGGGATGGGGACTGCCCCCTGCCCTGGGCAGCCTGGGCCAGTGCTGGGGAACCCTTTGGGGGAAGGAATTGTTCCCCACATCCAATCTAACCCTCCCCTGGCACAGCTTGAGGCCATCACCCCTTGTCCTGTCCCTGTCACCTGGGAGAAGAGACCGATCCCCCCTGGCTGCCCCCTCCTGTCAGGGAGTTGCAGAGAGCAATGAGGTCTCCCCTCAGCCTCCTCTGCTCCAGACTGAACCCCCCAGTTCCCTCAGCCACTCCCCGTCACACTGTGCTCCAGACCCCGCCCCAGCTTCATTACTGGTGCCAGCACACTTAAACTGGGGAACAGGGATATTCATCTGGACGGGGAGTGATGGTGAAGCACACCACATGTGGGAGACAGCCCAGGAGGAAACCACATCACCTCTTACCTCATCAAACCTGGCCTCGTCCTCACAGTTCTCAAGCACTCGGGTGTAGAAGGAGAGACCTGGAGAGGGAAAAGAGGTTGGTTGCAGCGAGGTGAGGGGCAGCCAGGGAGGGAGACAGGGATGAGATTTAGGACCACTCAAACCACCCCCTGAGCAGCGGACCTGCACGCTTGGGTCCCCCCGCAGGGATGCAGCTGTGTGCCCACCCCGACAGCAGCACGGGGTCTGCTGGGCACTGCCCTGGCACAGGGGCATGGCAGGGGAAACAGGGGCTCCAGCTGCTCTGCCTGTGCAGGTAGGGGACCCTGAAAAGCCCCTGCTCAGCTGGGAGCAGCGATGGGAGGAGAGGAGGAGCAGCTACACGTGCTGCCGTGGAAGGGACCCCAGGGAGAGCAGCCAAGCATGGAAATTATGGAAATAATCAGGTTTTCCCAAGGAGCCCCAGTGCATGGGTTGCCCCGTGCTTCCAGCTCCTCCCAGTCGGATAACCTTGCCCACCCACACTCCCCTGAATCAGTATTTCTAGTTAATATCCACTTCATAACACTGCAGGAGGAAAACTCATAAAAATGCTAATATTTAATCATTGAATCACATTGAGGCTTTCCCTTACCGGAAAGAAAACTGTCTCTCTTGGGTAATTAAAACCATCTCAGTATGTGAGGCTGGTTTGGGCTCAGCATTGCACAGCCTGTGGGCAGGGCAAAGGGATGCCAGGGCACCCCGTACTGCTGCGGGGTCAACGTCACCTTATTTTAGCAAAGGCTGAGATACCCCGGTGCCATGGCTCTGGGCAGGGAATGCCTCCTCCCTTTCTGGTTCAACTCTTACACAAGGAGAGGCAGAAAATCATTTTGTCAGACTTTCTGCTGTTGGTGGCATCCCACCGGAGCAAAGCAGAGCCAGAAGGTGTGTCCTGTATCCTGAACCACCCTCCCAGTGCCCTGCCATGGACCACTTCTCCCATGGACACACAGTCTCGCAGGGATACGGGCAGAGCACTGTATTTATCTCATGCCAACCGACTCTGGGTGAGGGTGGAGGAGATCCACGAGCCTCATGGGCTACAGGAGGGCTCCCAGGGCAAGGGGACCCGCTGCTGGTTCCCCCCTCACTTCCCATGGGAGCTGCAGTGGGATGCAGCCTGGCCACCCTCACCCAACAGAGGGGGAACTGGGGCCAGGAAAGGGACCACTTCTCCATCGAGGACTTAAGACAAGCCAACACGCTGGGACCGCCCTGCCCCTTCCTCTCCCAGTCCAACGAGCACCACGGCGATGTTTCAGTACAGCAGTACCATTACCCACCGCTGCCCAGTGCTGCTCCAGGAGGTACCCATGAATGAGCTCCCTCATTTACACACACTAATCCAGAGAGGAAGCCTTGCCATGAAGCTCTTTATAACTCCATCTGTGATCAGTTAGCTGACAAGCTCTCTAATTGCACGGGGGTGCAAGTTCCCTCCTTCACAAGCGCAATTAGGCTGGTCTAAGAGTCAAAACTGCTGTGGGCAAGTGATCCTGGATGAGTTCTGGTCCCCCTCCCAGGGGGAGGCAGGAGCAGGCACCCCCAAAATGGGCAGGCTTTGGAGCCCTCAGGTGCCTTAGAAGTTCAAAACCAGCCCCAAATCTCCTATGAACATCCAGGAGGGTCATAAAGGCAAGGGGTGTTGTTGGTTACCCCTCCCTCCTCCAGCATCTCAGGGATAACCCCTGGGGGTTTGGTGAGTCCAATCCCACGCCATGGTGGGAGAGGAGTCCCTGATGCTCAGGGCTGGGAGGGGATTTTGGCCACCCTGTCTCTCCCCACCACTTCCAAACCTGGATAACCTGGCACCTCTCCCTCGCTGCACCCATGGGTCCAAAACTGGGAGCTCCTGTTCGTGCCTCAGTTTCTCCTATTTGCAAAATGCAGAGTGCAGCTGTAGCTCACAGGGGCTGCTGGAGTGCGGGGATCCCTGGGGGAAGAGGTGCAGCGTTCTTCCACAGCCATCCCACACGGCTGTCAGTCTCAGCCCTGTCTCAGGAGCGCTTTGATCAGGGTTGTGATTTATTCCTCTCCCACCCGAGCTGAAGCCGAGCAGCGTTTCAGAGCACTGCCCACCCGTGCAAAGGCACACAGCAGCCTCTCACACCGGAGCCAAGCTCGCTCTTTAATTTCTTTTCCTGCAATAATAGATGGGGTTTGGCTCTACCTGAGCCCCCTGGCTGTGCTGCTGGCAGGCGAGGAGAGCAAGGAGGAGGCTGGATGGCAGCCTGACTAGCAAAGAGCATCCCTCTCTGCAATGCTCAATAACTCCAGGAGAGCTGAGGAGTATCAGCACAACACTGCTCGTGCAAAACCTATGAGCTGCTGTGAGGAGCACTGAGGAATTCCAGGCTGGGGAGGTCACCTCACTCAGAATCACAGAGTCATCTGGGTTGGAAAAGACCTTGAAGATCATCCAGTCCAACCATCACCCCAGCACTGACAGTGCTCAGCTACACCACATCCCTGAGCACTGTGTGAACACAGCTCTGAACACCTCCAGGGATGGGGACTGTCCCCTGCCCTGGGCAGCCCCTCCCAATGGCTGACAGCCCGTGCTGGGAAGGAATTCTGCCTGATATCCAGTCCAAGATGGGGACTCCACACTGAAGGGGTCCAAAGTTCCCTCTGGAGCCACTACAGAAAGGCAGGAGACTCATTCTTCTAGAGACCTTGGCATCAAAACCCAACTGTCCACAGCAGAATGTCCCCATGGGTCTGGCACTGAGGGTTCAGGCCAATGTGCCTGGCTCCATCCCACCCCATCCCATCCCAGGGCAGGGGTTAGCGCAGGGCTGGGCAGCCCTGGGGCTGTTTGGATGGGTCCTGGCTGGAGGGAAGAGCAATGGCCAGCCTGGATGGGGATCAGGGCAGCAATGGAGCAGCATCATTTTCATCAAACAGGAAAAATACAGCCAGGGACTGAGGGAGTCAGTCAGAGGAGGAGGCAGCCAACAGGACAAATAACCCAGCGTCACAGCAGCACTGAATTTGCCATGCTGTGACTCTGCTGCCCATCATTCCCAGATCCTCCTGGGGCAAGGGGACAGCAAAGCATTGCCTGAGCCACAGAGATACTGAAAACTGAGGAGCTCCATCCCCTTCCATGCACTGAGTGCCCAAAGTGCCGGGATGCTTCACAGCCACCTCCAGTGTGGGACAAGACGCTGGGCTCAGGGACATGGTGCAGTGGTGACTTGGCAGTGCTGGGTTAATGGTTGGACTGGATGATCTTAGAGGTCTTTTCCAATCGAAATGATTCTAGGGCAGCCCAGTGCCTGCGGGACCCGGCCCTGGCTCCTCAAAAGCAAGGAGCAACGTGGCACAAGCCAATCCTCACAAGTACCACCAAGCACATCAAGAAAAGACCAAGAGCAACGTAAGACAACCCAGCACCAGAAGGACATGGAGCTGTTGGAGGGGTCCAGAGGAGGGAAGAGAGATGATGCGAGGGCTGGAGCAGCTCTGCTGTGGGGACAGGCTGAGGGAGTTGGGGTGTTCAGCCTGGAGAAGAGAAGGCTCTGGGGAGACCTTAGAGCACCTTCCAGTACCAGAAGGGACCTACAAGAAAGCTGGGGAGGGACTTTGGACAAGGGCATGGAGTGACAGGACGAGGGGTGATGGCTTTAAACTGGCAGAGGGGAGATTGAGCTGAGATGTGAGGCAGAAATTGTTGGCTGTGAGGTGGTGAGACCCTGGCCCAGGGTGCCCAGAGAAGCTGTGGCTGCCCCCTCCCTGGCAGTGTGCCAGGCCAGGTTGGATGGGGCTTGGAGCAACCTGGGCTGGTGGGAGGTGTCCCTGCCATGGCAGGGGGTGGGACGGGATGAGCTGTGAGGTCCCTTCACACCCAAACCAGTCTGGGACTCTATGATTACTACAACTGTTGAAATCCATGGTTATCCTTACATATGATGCTTATGCATCCTCACGGTGTGCTCATTCTGGTCCCCTCATCCAGAACAAGGTCCTGTCCTGGATTCATGTCTCATCTTAGCTGGCACCCCAGGCTCAGTGCTCTTCCACCACCCAAAACGGCGCTGCTACATATTCAAGAAGGACTCAGGGGATCTGCCCCTGGATCTCCCTGTCCACAGGGCAGGCATGGAGCTGCCTCCACTTGTTCCCCTCTTGGGACAAGGAATTTGGGTAAGATGTAGGTAGGCTTTGGAGCTAAATGTCACCATAAGATGTTAACCTGCTGTTCCCTGTAGAGGCAAAGGCTTGTCGCAGCTTTGGACACAGACCGAGTGGCACAAACAGGGAACAGGACCAAACCCCCCTCCACCCACCATCCCATCTGAGGAATGGGTCGGTCCTCACCAACCCCCCTGCTGCCCTCACCCACCCAGCCACACGTGGGTCACTCCCTGCCCCTAGCACCCTTTCAGCAGGAGGACTCTGCTAGCCATGACCTCAGGATCCAGCCCTGGTGGGTCTTGTCCTGGGGACCGGATGACAGCAGCCATGGGTATCCTGGTCATGAGCTCCACAGCTGCCCAGGACAAGCAGGGGAAGGGATGTCCCCAGCTACAGGTAGTGGTGCTATCTGGTGGTGACACGGGGAGTGAGACTAAACCTCTCTTAGCACAGAAATCACTTGCAGCAAGCTACCAGGACAAAGATGTCCAGACCCTGACTCAACCAGCCTCCAAGATGACAGCAAACTTCTTCCTTGGGGAAGAAATGTCCTGGAGGAGCCCAGCTCCTCACGGCTCCGCGCCGAGGAAGGACACAGTGTGACAGGGACAAGGCAGTATCTCGGAGTGGGTGGCATCCCCCTTACCCATCGGTTTCTCCCCAAGAAAACCCACAGTGGCTTTTGGATCCCCCACATCCCCCTCCCCAGTGCCAGGAGATGGGGGGGGCTCAGGGCTGGGACCCCTCCAGGCCTCCAGCTGGCTGGGGGGGTGACCTGTCACACGCTGGGAGGCAGGGACAGGGAAATGGGGGGTCGCTAGGGTTTTTAATGACTCCCCACTCACTGAGGCAGCGCTGGCCAGCCTGGCTGGGAGGGGATGGCAGTGCCCGCTCCCCCGGAGAGATGGGATCCCTGTTCCCAGGGATTCCTGTTCCCATCCCCCGGCGCTGCCAAACCACCCCACCCCCATCACAGGGTGCATCCATCGCCCAGATCCGAGCCCCCGGGGGGGCTTTGGAAAAGGTTTGCTGGCTCCTAAAATTATGTCCCCCTCGGCAAGTTTGTGTCCCTTGTGCAGCTGCCCCTGGGGAGCTCCGGAGCTGGCGCAGGTCCCAGCGGGAGCCCCAAAGCTGCAGTGTCCTCAGAGGGAACGCGCCAGGTCCCAGGATAAGGCAACTTCTCCTCCCAGCCCTTCCAGTGACACTTCCTTGGTGGCCCGGCTTGGCCCCCAAGCCCTTGACCCCCGGCAGGAGCCCAGCTCCCCCAGCCGGGACACAGTCCCTCCCCCTGGGTGACCCCTCCCCAGGGGCTGCCCGAGGCAGGGTGCAGGGGGACCCCAGGAGAGGGGGGGTGGGCAGCTCTTAAAGCGGGCAGCCGAACCAAAGCACGGTGCGGCGGGGAAACTGAGGCAGGGGGGAGGGCAGACCCCCCCATCGCGGCACCCCCCCGCCGCTACCTCGGAAAGCCGCTTTGGCGATGCGGTCGGCTTTGCCGCGGAGGCCGGAGACGGTGCGGAGCTGGAGCTGCAGGGCCATGGTGCGGGGCGATGCTCGGCGCGGGGCGATGCTCGGCGCGGGATGCGCGGGGCGATGCTCGGTGCGGGGCGATGCTCGGCGCGGGGCGATGCTCGGCGCGGGGCGATGCTCGCTGTGGCTCGCGGAGCCGCTTTGTGTCCGTGTCCCCCCCCAGCGCTGAATTATGCAGCCGCCCGCCCTCCCCTCCCCTTCTCCCCTCCCCTTCCCTCCCCTCCCCGGGGAAGGCGGGGGCTGGGGGGCGGGTTGGGCTGCGGGGAACTTTGCGGTGTCCGGCGGTGGTGAGTGGGGAAAATGAGGCAGGGCTCCCCCCACCCCACCCCCCAGCATCTGCGAGCTGGAGGCTCAGGTACAAGAGTGCAGCCCCCACCCACCCCCAAAACGTTACGGGAGATGTCCACGAAGATGTGAGCTCGCCCCCGCCACACCTAGGGCCACCAAGGGCCGCCTAGCGCAGGGATCAGCCCCGTGCACAGCATCTCCCAGGGGCACACGATGGGGGGGCTGTTACCCATGGCCCCCCTGCCAGTGCCAGCCAGAGGGGGTGGGACACAGAGCTAAGCCCCCCCATGACTCTGGGAGCAGAGCCACTAGACCACAGCCATTCAGCTGGACCTTGAATCAGTCTCCGCCAGAGGATGGGACATGCCTTGCTGGATGCAGGAAGGTCCCCAGGGCGTCGTGGAGCAGTGGCACCCCAGCCTGGAAGAGCCTCTGCTGGAACACCAGCAGTGCCGTGCCCTGCGCACGCATCCCAGCGGCACCCGTGGTCTGGGCTGAACCTCAACAGCATCAAGCGAGGTGGCCAGGCATGAGTAATTGCTTTACTGATGGGCTCTGTTTGGAGCAGGTCTTGCCTGTAGGGTCACACATGAACATCTTTCCCAGAGTCTTAAACGTGTCCTTTATTTCAAGGAAGACAACCAGCTCATGCATGGAATCCCAGACTGGTTTGGGTGTGAAGGGACCTCACAGCTCATCCTGTCCCAACCCCCTGCCATGGCAGGGACACCTCCCACCAGCCCAGGTTGCCCCAAGCCCCATCCAACCTGGCCTGGAACACTGCCAGGGAGGGGGCAGCCACAGCTTCTCTGGGCACCCTGGGCCAGGGTCTCACCACCCTCACAGCCAACAGTTTCTGCCTCACATCTCATCTCAGTCTCCCCTCTGCCAGTTTAAAGCCATCACCCCTCATCCTGTCACTCCCTGCCCTTGTCCAAAGTCCCTCCCCAGCTTTCCTGTCCCCCCCAGGCACTGGAAGGTGCTCTGAGGTCTCCCCAGAGCCTTCTCCTCTCCAGGCTGAACACCCCCTCCAGGGTCTGTCAGAGAGGCTGGGTTGCTGCCTTCCTGCCAGCAGAGAAGTTCATTATGCTCATTCAGAAGAGCAGGAGAGTGAAGAAATTTGGTGGGGATTAATGCTGGGCCCATGGAAGAGCTCAGGAGGTGAGACCATGCATGCACCAGAGATGGGTCGTGTGTCTGACACTGCTAACCCAGCATTTTTCAGTCTTCCTTTGGTCTTTCCTGGCTGAGCCGTCCAAGCTGGTGCTGCTTTTCCAACCCCTTTCACCCTTCAGCTGTGCTAAAAACGTTGGAGTTTAGAGGCAGTGGGATTTATCCAGGTTGTTCAGAGGAGCTTTCACGGGTTTTACAACTTGTATTAACTTATCTTGGCCTCTTTCAGGTGCTTGGCTCTCCCCTGCTGTGTAGTCAATGTGCTGCTGCATGGATGTCAGCCCCAGTGCTGGTCTGACCCACTGAGCAGCTCTAGTGGGACATAAAAGCCATGTGAAGCCCCTCAAATACTGCTCATCTTTTCTGGTCATCCAGCAGAAGATGTCCTCACCTTCATCTCCCCCAGCTCTGCTTCAGGAATTCACTCAATTTGAAAGCAAGCAAATCACCCCGTCGTTTCTAGGAGGCACCTTCAGAGCAACCCACATTGCCTTAAAAGGCACAAGTCCCACAGAAAACACCTTCTACATCACATAGTTAATTTCAGACCTCTTATTCAATACCAGAAAGTAGATAACAAAGTAAAAAAGATCCAGTGTAAGGGGTGTTGACTGAGGATGTTCATTGCAAGAGGCAGTAGGCAGGATCCCGTAGAGCAGCGACGTGCGGTAGGTGAGTGATGCTAGACGGCCACCACGAAAACACCAGAGAGACCCTGACAGGCTGGAGAGGTGGACCCATGCCAACCTCATGAGGTTCAACAAGGCCAAGGGCAAGGTCCTGCACTTGGGTCAGGGCAGTCCCAAGCACAAGGACAGGCTGGGGGGAATGGATGGAGAGCAGCTCTGAGGAGAAGGACTTGGGGGTGTCTGTGGATGGAAAACTCAACATGAGCCAGCAATGTGTGCTTGCAGCCCTGAAGGCCAACGGTGTCCTGGGCTGCATCACCCACAGCATGGGCAGCAGGGTGAGGGAGGTGATGCTCCCCTCTCCTCTGCTCTGGTGAGACCCCCCCTGCAGTGCTGTGTCCAGTTCTGGGGCCCCCAGCACCAGAAGGACATGGAGCTGTTGGAGTGGGTCCAGAGGAGGGAAGAGAGATGATGCGAGGGCCGGAGCACCTCTGCTGTGGGGACAGGCTGAGGGAGTTGGGGTGTTCAGCCTGGAGAAGAGAAGGCTCTGGGGAGACCTTAGAGCACCTTCCAGTGCCTGGGGGGGACAGGAAAGCTGGGGAGGGACTTTGGACAAGGGCCTGGAGTGACAGGACAAGGGGTGATGGCTTTAAACTGGCAGAGGGGAGATGGAGATGAGATGTGAGGCAGAAATTGTTGGCTGTGAGGGTGGTGAGACCCTGGCCCAGGGTGCCCAGAGAAGCTGTGGCTGCCCCCTCCCTGGCAGTGTTCCAGGCCAGGTTGGATGGGGCTTGGAGCAACCTGGGCTGGTGGGAGGTGTCCCTGCCATGGCAGGGGGTGGGATGAGATGAGCTTTGAGGTCTCTTCAACCCAAACCAGTCTGGGATTCTGTGATATGATTATACCCGTAAATTGGATAATGAAGATGAGCAGGAGCTACACAGGAACCCAACTGCAACAAAGTCATCGAAACACAAGGATCATCAAAGTACGGTGTGATAAAACCTTCTCTCCAGCTTGAGAGCTGCAAAGACCCATGATTACCAGAGCAAGAGGAAAAAAAATACCCTGTAGAAACATCCATTTTGTTTTTTCACAGCGTCACTGCAATTTTCACAGTGCTGCATGTGAATAAAATCACACCCCCACCTCTGAATCACTGCTGATTGCTCTTATTTACTACGGGTTTACACCAAAGGCGAGGGGGAAAGGACTGCGTGCTGTGGCAGGATCAGGTCTTGATGAGTCCCTCCACAAACACGTCCCACAGCACCAGTGTCCCATTAAAATAAATCCAACTGCACGCACTGAAGCAATAGTCTTCTGATGATGCTCCAGAGCATTAAGTCCAAAATTAATGAAGTTTTCTCTTCTTAAATCTTTTTCTGTATTTTTTTCCCCCAGCTCTTCTCTTCCCACACTTGCAGTAATCTCATCAACCTCCCTGTTTGTCAAACCGGTGAGATCATGAAATCATGGAATGGTTTGGGTGTGAAGGGACCTCACAGCTCACCCCCTCCCAACCCCCTGCCATGGCAGGGACACCTCCCACCAGCCCAGGTTGCCCCAAGCCCCATCCAACCTGGCCTGGAACACTGCCAGGGAGGGGGCAGCCACAGCTTCTCTGGGCACCCTGGGACAGGGTCTCACCACCATCCCATTGCCAGAAAGTCTTTAGGATGCTGGAGCTGCACTGCACTGCTCTGCGAGCTGGCCGGCGTGGGGATGTGTCCCGAGTCCCTCCGAGCAGGGGTTGAGTTTTAATGAACTCAGTAGGAACTGGGGAGGTTTCCTCTGGCCAGACATGGATGGGGAGATGGCTCTGGGCTGAAGGTGCTTTGGGGACAATGTGCTTTGGGGACAAAAAAGCTTTGGGGACAATGAGATTTGAGGACAGCATGATTTGGGGACAGCGTGCTTTGGGGACAGCGTGCTTTGGGGACAATGAGCTTTGGGGACAGGGTGTTGGTAGGGCAGTGATGCTGGCAGAGCAATGCAGCAACGGGTGGAGAGGGGCAGCGCAGAGTGGTGCTGCAGCTCTGGCTGATGGGCTCCTTTCAGGGGCAGGGACTCTCCGTACCGCAGAGCTGTGGTGCTGTGCGAGGACAGAGAGGGTGATTTTGCCAAGAGAAATGTCCCCTGCCCTTTCCTCCAGCCTGTTTTAGTTCCTTTCCAAAGCCCAAAGCACTCAGCTTGACAGATTCCCATGCTGGGTCTAGGGTCTGCTGAGGTCACCGATGGCTTCTGTGGTCCTCTCTCCCATCAGCAGCTACAGTGCCAAACCCTGCAGGACAGGAGCAGCACCCAAACCAGTTTTTCCATCAGCATCAACCTGGAGGGAGCCCCTGGCCAGGTGACCAAGGGTGTGTTGCTGGGAGCACGACAAAAAAGAGTAGGGAAGACCCTTGTCCTGCAACACAGATGTTCCTCAGGCCACGTCCGGGGCCTGCGGTCACAGGCAGCAGGTGCCAGAACTTCCTTAGCAATGT
Organism: Podargus strigoides; assembly: GCA_028020825.1. Lineage (NCBI taxonomy): Eukaryota > Metazoa > Chordata > Aves > Caprimulgiformes > Podargidae > Podargus > Podargus strigoides. Next base: position 706,814 of record CM051619.1, read on the forward strand.
GCATCCCTTCATTTCCCATCAAACTCACTTTTTTTGGCCCTTCTCTTCCTCGTGTGGGTGCTCCCCCTTTGCTCCAACAAGAAATGAGCTGGATCCTTGGAGGATGACTGACCAGGAGACCCTCATGGAGGGCAAATACCCGAACCAAAGGACCTTTCTGGAGCATCTCCAGCACTTTTCCTGGGGAACTGTCAAGTGCTCACTGCTGTGAGTGAGGCTTGGTGGGATAAAGCTGTCTGGGAGCATCAGCTCTAATTCTGAGTGCTGCAGTGGGTGGCTCTGCACGTGCGTGTCGGTCTCTGGGAAAAAGGGGGAAGATGCTGTGGAGGCAGTTTCTGTTGATAAGCAGAAGTGTGAGCAAGGGAAAGGGCTTGCTGAGAAAGAGGAAATGCCAAATCTGAAGGAAATCAGAAAACATTCCTGTGTAAATCAGTGCTTACAAGGTGTCCTCATGAGATCTTCTGGACTGTGTCCTACCCTGGTGCAGTGTGCAGGGAAATGGTGTGAGCTCTGCCCACTTAGAAACCACAGGTCCTCCTGTCATAGAATCATAGAAATGTTCTGGTGGGAAGAGACCTCTGAGCTCCCCCAGTCCCACCACTGCCCCAGCACTGCCCAGTGCCCACTGCCCGTGTCCCTCAGCACCACATCCCCACGGCTCTGACATCCCTCCAGGGATGGGGACTGCCCCCTGCCCTGGGCAGCCTGGGCCAGTGCTGGGGAACCCTTTTGGGGAAGGAATTGTTCCCCACATCCAATCTAACCCTGCCCTGGCACAGCTTGAGGCCATCACCCCTCGTCCTGTCCCTGTCACCTGGCAGAAGAGACCGACCCCCCCTGGCTGCCCCCTCCTGTCAGGGAGTTGTAGGCATCACCAGCTCCCTGCCCCCACCCAACTGCAGGAGCTCCCTTCCCCTTTCCTAGCCAGAAAATCAGCATTTTTCAAAGAAAGCAATCGAGGCAGTCTAGCAGGACTGACTTTTGCTAAATCCATTTGGCCTTTTGCATCATTTTCCATTTACTTTCTTCCCTGCCCATGGTACCTCCGAGACGGGATGGGAACCGTGTGGATACCAGGTCACAAGCCTGCAGTGAGCCAGGTAACCTTCTCACTCCTTAAATGCCAGAGCTGGAGCAAAGCAGCAGCTCTCAAGGAGTGGGATTTTTTAATTATTTTTTTTTTTAAATTCTGATGTGGAGGTTTTTCCATTTTCTTGAGTTCAGCACCATGAGCAAACCGAGCTTTCCTCGTCCCCCCTCCCTGCAGAGAGGAGCTGTTCAGGACACGCAGTGCGTTTCTCCGTGAGGTCTTCCGTGTCCATAGCAAACTCCAGGTGATGGAGCTCACCCCTCCCAGTTTGTCCCCAGTCCCATGGTGGCTAAATCCACATCTCACTGGGAATTTTAGAAGATGGCATCAGGAGCCTGGCCAGCTCAGGCTGTGCTGTTGGGCACTGAGCTGTGGGATCCCACTCCTGGGTCGAGCTGTGGGATCCCACTCCTGGGTTGATGGATCCATGAGCAGGATCCATCGCCTCAGGGCCCCTTACAAGCAAGGATTGTTTTACAAGGATTGTTTTAATAGAACATGCAGATCTCTGTATGCAATCATAACTTTTTACATTGATTCTTTATGGGCAACTGACCCTTCCCAGAGACTTTCCAGGATAGGTCCCTGGTTGCCCTCCTGTGGCAGGAACAGAGCCCACTCCTGTGTTCCCCTTACCCAAGGAGCTGGGTAAAAGAACCATAAAAAGTCTAAAAAATGCAAACCTGGGGATATTTCTGGATCCCCTGCAGCAGGTGGGTCGAGGGCAGGGGGTGCAGGGGTTGTTGGGGAGAGTGCAGGCAATGGTGCCGGGGGGGGTGCAGGCAGAGGGTGCTGGGGTGGGTGCGGTGGTGAGGGCTGGCTGGGTGCAGAGCATGTTCAAGAGTGGGTGCTGGGGGGTTGCAGAGGATCTCAGGGTGCTGGGGAGGTGCAAGGGTGTCTGGTGGGGTGGTGCCAGGCTCCCTACTGTTGCCTGGTGACAGTGTTAGTGACACTGCTGGGCCAGGCAGAACCAAACAGGACAGATCCGAGGGCAGCTGCAGCGCAGGGACCCTCCACAGCCTGGCTATGGCTGGCAGCAGGTAGGGGCTGAGCACGGCCAGACCTGCACCCTGGGACCCCACACCCTGCCCCATGCACCCTGCACGGATCCTGCACCCTGCCCCATGAACCCTGCACCCTTCATGGGCCCCGCACCCTGTCCCATGCACCCATCACAGATCCTGCACCCTGTCCCATGCACCCTGCCCCCCTCATGGGTCCTGCACCCTGTCCCATGCACCCTGCACCCTTCATGGGTCCTGCACCCTGTCCCATGCACCCTGCACCCATCACAGATCCTGCACCCTGTCCCATGCACCCATCACAGATCCTGCACCCTGCCCGTGCACCCTGCCCCCTCCCTCTCACAAGGCTGCGCTGAACACGGGCTGCAGGTGCCGGGCGCTGCAGGGACCCCATCTCTGCCCGTGCCCCCCCAGCCGTGCCCCCCCGGGCCGTTTCACACGGGGCAGGGGCTGCAGAGGGACGAGGCGGGGTTTGTCACCCCGTGCATGCCGCAGGAGGGCGGTGGATGCCGCGCTGTGAACTCGGAGCCGCTCACGGTTACCCCGGGCAGGCTGGCGGGGCCGCTCCGTTTATCGGCATCGCGGGACGCGGCTGGGCAGCGAACGGCGGAGCGTTCCACGGCGTTCCACCCGCGGTGTCACCACCCCCCTGCCGTGCTGAGCTGCACCGCCACCTTGTCCCGTGCCCCAGGTGGTTCTGCCCACGGCCGTGTGGCTCACAAACGGCACACTGGTTTACTGGTTTAATCTCGCTCGTGGAACCCTGCTGGGTCGCTTACAAAGTGACAGCGCCACGCAGAGAACTTCGGACAGGCACTAAGCACACACTTACAACACCCGTACCCCCCCTTTTGAAGCCACTTCGCGTTTGGATGTGGCAGTCCCTTTGGTCCGGGGTGCGGGTCCCTCTGGGTTCCCCGGGGTGAGCACCGCTGTCTCCCCGCTGCTCCCATCTCCTGGTGGATCCGCTGTCCCCCGGCACTGGGACCTGTGGAAGTGAGCCCCCCCTCTCTGCAGGTGTCACGGCAGTGTCAGGAGTTCGCAGGACTGGGAAAGTCCTCCCCACCCGGCTGGAGCTTTGACCCGTGCAGGTGAGCACTGGGACCCAGTCTCCCCGCTGGCAGGTGTGTACTGGAAATCCCAGCGCCCGCGAGCCTTGGGGGATGAGAAGGACGAAGAGAAGCCCAGGATACAGTTCTTGAGGAATTTATCTTCGGTCCCGAGCGCGGCACCTCGCCCGCGCAGCATCCGAACAGCACGGCACACGGTGACACCCCGGAATCCCTCTGGGAGCAGCTCACCAAATCGCAGGGCTGTGGTGGCCAGAACACTCCTCCTGCTTCCACACTGCCCCCACCTGCACTCTCTTTCTCTTCCTTCAACTTTCCCAGTCTGGCTCCACCTCCCCTCCCCACATCCCCCTCACACTCACTCTTTCCCACTGCTTTTCACCCCCCTCCCCCTCGCTTTAGGTCCCTCCAAGCCCCACTTTGCCTCTGCTGTGTCCAACCAAACCACGCTCTTTGCGTTCATCAGAGTTACAGCAGAGTCACGCGTGGCAGCTCACCTCACATGTCGCCATGCCCACAGAACAACTGCAGTGTCACAGAATGCCCGAGCTGGAAGGGACCTCCAGAGCTCCCGCAGCCCCACTCCCCCGCGGGACAGCAGGGTCCCCCGAGCACATCCCTCAGGGCTGCATGGTCGTGTGGAATTCTACTCGTTAGAGGAACCACAGGAGGGTGCTTTATTGCTGTCATCGATTGTTCCCTCAGATCATGTACTAATTGGTAAGAGCTATTTATTTTCCTTACTGGCACAGTTGGGGTGTTATATGGTGAATAAATTCATTGGAATTTTTATTCCTTTTCCCTAAGTTTTCAATTGCAATCCTCAATTTAACAACCAAATCTTTCCCTAAGCAAATGTTTCCCTAACCAGTCCCAGCAATTGTCCCATAACTGAGTTTTCCACCTTAATTTGGTGGTTTCAAAAAGTGGCACCATCACTCCTGATCCTTCTGCCCTCGTTACTTTTAAGCTGTTACTGGTCAGATTAAGTTCAGGTATTTTACAAGCTAAAGATGATCTGGCCACCCCAGTATCTACTAAAAATACAATTTTTAAAAAATTTATTATTATTTTATTTTTTCTTTTTTAAAAATTATTTTCTTTTTTTCTTTTTTATTTTATTTTTATTTTTTTTTTAATTTTTTAAAAAAATTTAATGTTTATTTTATTTTTTTCTTTTTAAATTTTTTTTTCTTTTTTATATTTTATTTATTTTTTAAAATTTTTTTTTTTTTTTTTTTAGATCCCACCTCCAAGTTTATCACGGGCTCTTGGTGGGACCAATTTTCAGAGAACCCTTGACCTCCTTATTCGGACTTTGGGACTGTAAGCAGTCTCTTTTATTTTTACTTCTGTTGTTACTCCAGCTGAGGGCAGGCTCGTCTCAGGTGCCCCTCCTGCCCACAGTGGAAACACTTCCTCCGCGTTTGTCTCTGGGGACGGTGGGAAGGACCCATCCCCGACCCCTCATTTCCCTTCCCTTTATTCCAGCTCCACCCCCCAGCCTGCAGCCCTTGGGGACCCCCTTGTTGTCGGGTGCCCAGGTTTTGTCTGAGTGCTTGATTCATGGCAGAGATCATCATTTTTGTCATTTGTCTTTGCTCTTCCTCCTCCCTTCCAACATACACCCTCTGGGCCTCCCTTAGAAGGTTTTCCAGTGGCTCCTCATCCCAATCCTCTATCTTTTGGAGTTTCTTTTTAATGTCAGGCCAAGATTTACTGACAAAGTTAACTTTTAACAGCCCTTGTGCTAGCTGATCCTCAGGATCCAGCCCCGAATATCTTCGCATTCTGTCCTTAAGCCTCTCCAGGAATTCAGCCGGGGGCTCATCCCTGCCCTGCTGAATGTCAAAGGCTTTAGTAAAATTCAGGGGCTGGGGTATTGCCCTCTTAATTCCAGCAATTATTATTTCCCGTAGGTCCTGCATATTTGCCCTGTCTATAGCGCGGTTATTGTCCCAGTTTGGGTCTGTTACTGGATATTTCTGGTCTGCTGGGACAGCCTGCGGTCCCGGTGGGTGCGTGCTCTCCCACGCCCGCGCAGCAGCTCGTCTCATCATTCCCCTCTCCTCCCCATCAAACAGCAGGCCCAAAATAGACATCATTTCCCCCCAGGTGTAGGTGTTGGGTCCCAGAAACTGGCCGAATTGTCCTGCCAGCCCAGCGGGATCGTCCATCAGGGATTTCATTTCATTTTTAAAGCATCTCACCTCGTCGCTGGTGAGGGGAGTGCTTACAAACCCGGCAGCCCCCTCCCCTGCTGCAACCTTCCCAGGGGAACACATGGAGGTAGCAGAGTTAGGGATGTTATTTCCAGGAAAGGGGAGATTTTCAATGTCTCTTTTACACTGGTCTAATTCCTTTCTCAGCCTATGGAACTTTTTTGTCTCCGGTTTGGTACCAGTCGCAGGTCTTACTTCAGTCAGGCTTCGATGGGCTGGTAAAGGAGGGAGGGGACCCAGCTCCTCTGTCCCACGGTGAGCTTCTGGCTGTCCTTCAGCAGCAGCTGCTCCGGGCGCCCTGGGGGTGCTGCAGGCGCAGAAGCACAATAAGAGGGAGGACTTAGTACATAACAGGGGGTAAATTATCTCAGGGATCCCAGTTACCTGCTGGTCTTTTTCTGCAGAATTCTGCTGAGTTACAAGAAGCTGTTTCACTCCTTGCACCCAGCAGGCTGCGTGAGCCGATTCTTCCTCTGACAGAGGAGTTTTACTGCTCACATGGAAATTTAAAGCCTGACAAACCCCATCTTCGTCAGACCTGTGTTTTGGTCGGAATACTGCTGGTCCTTTGGCTCGTTCTTTGGGCCACTTTAGAACACCATTCTGAATAATTTTCTCATTATCTTTATCTTTTGTTTTCGGATCTTTTTTCCCAATTTCTTAACATTTTTCCCAAAGGACTATCTGCAGGCACTGCCCCAGGGACCCTTTCCCCATCTGTTTCCCTTGGCACCCTTATTCCCCATTTCTCCCAGCCCAAATCCCAAGACTCCCTCTTTCTCTCCTTGTCACACTCGCTTCGTCCTTCGGCCACGACCCTTGTGGGACAGTGGGAACGTGGAGCTGGACTCTGCACTCTTTGTGCCGTGTGTAGGTCTCTCTCACACCCCCCCCCCACGAGCCTCACCCAAGGCAATACTTCACAGAATCACAGAACCATTATGGTTGGAAGGGACCTCCAGGGTCATCAAGTCCCACCTTTATGACATCATAATCCTAACCACTAGACCATTAGACCATGGCCTCAAGTGCCCATCAACCCTTTTATTGAACACCCCCAGGGACAGTGACTCCACCACACCAACCCCTTGGCTGTTCTCACCTCGCTGGGCGCACGGTGACGGGGGAACCCCCAGAGCCAGCGGCACGGGGCGCTGCAGCGGAGCGGGGTGCACCCTCCTGCGGCGCGGCGGGGCCCGGCGGAGGTGCCCTGGCTGCCGGGGGAGCCCGCAGGTCCCCAGGAGCACTCCGAGGCCGGTTCGGACTGAGCGGAGGTGAGGATGCGGTGAAGCAGCGCCGTTTGCTGGCGGTGGCAGTGGTGCGCGCGCCACCTGATGGCAGCAGCGCAGAGGATAAAGGGGCTCCGTTATATAGTGTCCCCCGCGGTTATCCTCCCGCCCCTCACAGCCTGTCCCCCGCGGTTTGTCACAGTCAGTGTCCATCAGAGGTTTTCCCGGTTCCCACGGCAGGGCGTTCCTTCCCCAGCGGCTGCGTGCGCAGGGCTGTGGTTGCCAAAATGTGATTTAAGAGTGCAAGCCCCCATGCTGGGTCCCCAGTCTGGCCGGTGTGTTGAGTCTGCACGGCAGTGTTTCTCACGTCCTCCTTATCTGTTCAGTGAGAATGTTGATCTTTCTGCCCTGCCCTATTCAGCGTCATTCTAATGAGAAATGGTTTGTTACGAGCAGCTCCTGTCCCCTTGCATTATCTGGTACCAAGATGCTTTAAGTAAAACACTCTGTACGGGGCCTTGGGTTTTAGTTCTGAAATGCTTTACACAGCTCTTTGCGAAAACAAGTTACCTCTCACAGCATGGAGCCCTGGAGAGAGGCAGACAGCTCAGGTGCACCCTGTTCCAACACCCTGGAAGGACCTGGGGGCTTTTCCTCTCCCCGACAGACCCCAAGTGTCTCTTGCTCAAGCTGCACTGAGTTGCAGCTCATCCTCACCCTGTCCTCTCAGGTGAGGCAGCTTCCCCAGCCCCTTCCCTTCATCACATCTTTTCTCCCCCCGTGTTTTCTTTCATCTCTCCTCTTGTTTCGTGTCAGCAAATACTTACACTGCAGCCAGGACTGGGCCCAGCTGCTGGGGGATGCCCTTGCTGTAGGCAGCCCTTGCCCTGGGTGGACACCACGTGCGCCTGGCAGCTTTCCCCCGGTTTAAAGCCAGCCTGGCTGCTAAGGCTGCATGTCCTGTGTGCCCAGGAGGTGCACCCACACCCACGGGCTCCTTGCTGGTGGGGTTACGTGCATGCCTGGCACCCATCCCTCTACTGTCTGCTCTCTCAGCTGCTGGAGTCCACTTCTCCCTTGCAGGCAGAGCTATATTTGTAGGAGATCTATATATATTTTTGGTTTATATATATATATACATTTTTTCTTCTGGCCCTTTGAGAGCATTGTTTTCAGCCATCCAGCTCTCTGGTTGACAGCCCACTCCCAGTTTGCATCTCCCTGCTTTAACCCCAAAAAGCACATCTGCTGCCCAGTCTCTTCCCTTTCCTCCTCTTCCGACTGCTCTGGCAAACAGCAAACTGCAGCCACACTGCAGAGAGAAAAACCCCAACTGACCCCAGCGTGGGTGCTGGGCTCTGCCCTGCCCTGGGCTGCAAACTGGGGACCCAGCATGGGGGCTTGCACTCTTAAATCACATTTTGGCAACCATAGCTCTTCACACAAATATTCCCAGCACTGTGGAGGGTGGCAAACAACAGGGTACTTACATGTTAAATACCTTTATTTATTGCTTTGCTTTGGATTTGTGGCCCATTGATGGTGTTAGAGGTGAAGAGCATCGCAGGGCAATGTCACCAGCTGCACATCATCCCTGTTGTGTGTCAGGAGGCTCAGCCAAGAGAAATGCTCATTGTTTGGCTGTTAAACCAGAGCTGAGCAGAGGGAATGGGCCAGTCTGGCTCTCCCATCCTGTATGCTGGTCAGTGAGGGTGTCTGCAGTTGAAGGCAGGTTGTTTAAATGTGCTGAGGATGAGGGGAAGGGATTGCTGATGTCTCTGTGTCACTGGTGGCCATGGTGAGCAGAATCCATTTAACAGAGAGGCCTGGCTTAACAGCCTTCCCATGTGAAAAGCCATCGGGGTCCTTAAATGAGTAAAACCCTGGTGCCGAATCTTGCTCGAATACGAGTGAAGTTTGTTGTGTCCAAATCATCCTTCAAGCCACACCATGAGAACAGGGAGAAAACCTCCCATAGAGTGGACTTTCCAAGGAAAGTTGGCTTCTTTGGGCTGTTTTTGTCCCAGGATGCTCACTGGGATCCTGCTGCCCAGCAGACAAATGAACGTGTGCTCATATCTGGGGTGTCTGGTGGGCGTTAGTGCTGTCCCTGCAGCAGGACTGGGCAGGGACTGGGCTCAGCACAGGGGGCTGCTGGGGCCACCAAGCCCTGTCCTCATGGGGACAGGCAGCAGGGCAGTGGTTTCAGCCCCAGAGAGTCAAAAAACACTGGCTGCAGCATCCCTGGGGAGGGGGGCACAAGGCACAGGACTCCAGGGACTCATTGGACAGGGGATGCACTAAGTAATTTGTCATTGATTTTCACCTTCAGTTATCTCCTTCCTTTGGCAGCTCTGTTCTCTCTGCCCTGGCAGTGAGGGGAAAGGCCAATACAGCTCCCCAGGGTGGCTGAAGGGGTGAATGCAGGTTATTTTTTTACCACTCATTACCAGTGGTAACTGGATTTTCAGCTCTGAGCATGCAAAGAGTTAAGGGAACTTCTGAACAACGTCTCTGTGGGACAGATGAGGGGGCAGAAATGAGTCTGTGCAGCCTCCTCTGCCAGCCAGCGCCGTGTCCTGATGAATTCCTGGTCCTGTGTTTTGGAAAGGGGACATCTGTGGGGCTGTTCCCTGACTGAGGGGGCTCCTGGTTGCTTTATGGAAGGCAGCATCTTGAGGCCATCCTTTGAGACCATCCCAGCAGAGGGTGCTCTGCAGCATCTCCCCATCATCTCCCCTGAGCCCTCTGAGACCTGCCCAGTAGGGATGAGTTGAGTTTGGTACCCTGTTCTAAGCCTGAAACCCCGTGGTTTGTGGGAGATGAGGCCACCAGAGAACAGTTGACCTTCCCTGGATGCTGGGGGTCCCATCGTGTGTCTGGAATAGAGGGATTCCATTCATTCTTCCTCCTGGTTTTCTGCCAGGAGAGGGACCAGCTAGGGCACCCCTAAAATGTAAGGAAGGATGCTTAAAAGGGAAAATGCAAAGTAGAACATGTCCTGGGTCATGAAGGTCATGAAGGCACTGTTCCCTCCATCACCAGGATCCCTTGAGTGGCAGTTCATCCTCAGAGGCAATGCCATGCATCAAATGTGTTTCTTTGCCAAGGTGGGGTTATTTAAACTCAGAGAGATGGGTGCTGGCTCCCATGGGTGTTTTTCCAGGGAGGAGAAGGGAGCTCCCTGCTCCTGGAAAGCCCCAGCATGGCCCTTGCTGACCACAATTCCCATCTGGGTATTGAAGGCACATCCCAAAATCTGTCTGATGAGGGAACTGGGGGGTTCAGTCTGGAGCAGAGGAGGCTGAGGGGAGACCTCATTGCTCTCTGCAACTCCCTGACAGGAGGGGGGAGCCAGGGGGGGTCGGTCTCTTCTCCCAGGTGACAGGGACAGGACGAGGGGTGATGGCCTCAAGCTGTGCCAGGGCAGGGTTAGATTGGATGTGGGGAACAATTCCTTCCCCCAAAGGGTTCCCCAGCACTGGCCCAGGCTGCCCAGGGCAGGGGGCAGTGCCCATCCCTGGAGGGATGTCAGAGCCGTGGAGATGTGGCGCTGAGGGACACGGGGCAGTGGGGACAGGGCAGTGCTGGGGGAATGGTTGGACTGGATGATCTTGAAGGCCCTTTCCAACCAAAATGATTCCATGTTTCTGTTTCCTTCAGAAATACCCTTGCTCGCACCACCATGAGATACCCACGGTGTCCCCAGCCTGGGGACACATACCGAGCAGGGGGCCGGGACCTGTACTCACGCTCCACACTGCACACCCACTACAACCTGGACAGCAACCGAGCCCAGGAGCTGAGCACGTTTTACGAGGTGATGACACAGGGGACCATGGGGGGCACCCAGGGTGGGCACAGGCTCCTGCTGGCTGTCGGGGGCTGGAGACAGACATCCCCTTCTCTGCTGCCCAAAACCCATGCACAGGCAGCAGCAGGGATGGATCTCAGCAGCCAGATTTGATTCCAGGGAGCACTAACATCTTTCTTGCCAACATCTAATGATGCACCAGGAGTAACACAAGGCGAGGTGACAGATTAATGGGGCAGTCTTGGCTCAAACAAGGCTCGGAGCACTGAACTCAGTGAAAACACCCGTGTGTTTGCCTTTATCTGCAGCTGGCCCAGCAGCACCGCAGGTTTTACCGGGACAAGAGCGGGACGCTGAAACTCGTTCCCTACTTCGTGCTGCCCGTGATGGAAAAGGAGAGGTATCCTCACCCACTCGACCTGTGAGTACCAGTGTCCCTGGAACACGGTGGCACCCAGTTCCCAGGGCCTGGGCTGGTGGGGTGAAAGCATCCTCCTGGCTGTGGGTTTGTAATTCTGGATGTTCATTTATTTCAAAGCCCTCACAAAAACTGGAGCAGCATCCTTGGGGTTCCATGTCCCATCTCCTCCCCTCCTCGTTGCTGTGGGACACCCTGCAGGACCTGCTGCTCCCTGGGGCTTTTCTCACCACCAGTGTGGCAGAGGAGACCTGAGGGCTGCAACTGTTTTTCTTCAGTATTATACCCAAGTAACTGCTGAAAAAGGCATGACTTTAGCAACCAAACATGAGCTGGCCAAATGTCCAGCTGCCACCTCCAGGCTGCCCACCAGCCACCCAAGTCATCACAAATAGGTGAGGTCTCAAGGTCACCATGGCTATGAATTGATGGGAGAACCCCAACTCTGCCCCATAGCTATCTGCTGCCCCCCCCTAGCCAGGCTGGGCTGGACATGGACAGTGCTGGGGCTCCTCTCCCCGAGCTGGTGGATCCAGCCCTCCTCAGGTACCTCCAAAATATGGAGTGCCTGGAGAAGGGACCTTCTCCTCCTGGGAATGTCAGGGCAGATGCTGCAGGAGTTGGATTGTGTGAGGGAGCTTGTCAGCATCTCTGGGGCACAAAGGTGGACAGAAGTAGACTCAGCAGTGCTGAAACACAGATTAAGTGGCTGGGTATTTCTCTCCAGTGCTGAAAGCACAGTGGGGATGGAAAGAAATAGTCATAAATAATTCTTAGCAAGAATAACAGGGAAATAAAACTTGGTGAGGACATGGAGTAGCACAGACCACAGCCCAGATTCAGGGAGCAGCGATGCTCAGCTCCCCTGGAGAGACTTTGCATGTGCAACAACAACTGAGATGGTGCAAACCCATCGAATTTCACAGCCCTGGGCTATGAGTTACCGCCCGGGGTGCTCTGTGGCACAGCCTGGTGTCCCAGCACCCTTCTGGATGGACACCCGTGGCACTGAGAGCCCCCAACACCCCATTCAGCCCTCCAAGGACCAGAGGAGCCATCAGAGGAGTGTATTGCTCTCAGCCAACACAGGTTATAGCTGGCATCCAAAATTCCCTCTTGCCTTGAGCTCTGAGCACAGCCCAAGGATGATTACACTGGACCAAAAATGGGCTGAGAATGCACCTTCAGCACTGCCAGCCCAGCAGAACTGGGGGCTGGGCTGCGGTGGGAGGCAGCTGGAAGCAGCCACCAGCAGAAGTACCTGAGTACCCTCTAGTGCTGTATTCCTGTGGCTCAGCAGCAGAGTAAAATACAGGGGGGAAAAAAGCCTTCAGTCATCTCCAGGCTAAACACCCCCAACTCCCAGGTCACAGCTGGCCCCTCCTTGCTGTGATGTGGGAAGTCAGAGGGATGCTGTGAGCTATGACCAGCTCTAGAAGCCCACGAAACTGCAAAGTTTTGTGTGTGGAGCTCAGAGCAGTTGCTTAAACAAGTGGTTAATTGATGGCCATGGAGTGTTTTACCCCCCCTGTGGCTGTCTAGGCTGGTTAACACTTTCTTATCAAACCTTTGCTGCCCATCCAAACCAAGCAGGAGTGGGGGAGGCTGTCCTTCAGCCAGGCCAGGTCTCATGGCAAGGGGGAGAAATGTGTGGGATGAGGACGCCAGATGGAAGTGGGTGGAGGAAAACAGATGCTGTGGGGGCTGTGAGCACACCCCCATTCCAGGATCTTGGCTGGCAGAGGCCAAGGTCAGTCCCTGCGCTGATAAAAGCTGTTGTGAGCAAAGCTGGAGGCGATGGCTCGCGCTTTCCTTGCTTTGGGACCTGATTTTAAGCCGCAGATTTGCTACCTGCGCCCCCCCTTCGCAGCTGTGCCACAGCTGGCTCTGTGCCTGGACCTCCTCCACTCCAACCTGGCCCTGAATCGGGGCTTGGTCCCAGCCCTGCCACACTGCTGGGCTGTGCCTGAGCCTGACCCCATCTCCAGACCTGAGCCTGTCCCTGGTGGGCACCTGCACACCCCTGCTCCTTGGCGGCGGGGGCCTTGCTGCCGCCTCACCGACCTCTGCAGAAATGCTCTGACTTTGACCAGCTCCTGGAGGGTCAGGGAATGTGTCCCCAAAGGGTGCAAGCAGTGGTGGCCTTAAAAGGAATCTGTGCCTTCCCTCTGTCCCTCCAGTCACTTGGCAGTGAGTGGTAACTGTGCCAGCCGTCGTGGTAAGGCTTTGGGGGCACACGTGGAGCTGAGGAGGAGGCAGAGCCAGGGGGACCTTGGGAACTGGGGCCCCAGGGGCTGCACCAGCCCAGTGCAAGGTCACATTGAACAAGTCCCCTTGGGGGGACAATGCTGCAACCTCACCTGTTTCTGGGGTGAACAGTGACAGGGCTGTGACCTCAGAGCACATCCCTGCAGACAAGCCCTGCCTGCACCCCCATAACCCCTGTCTGCACCCCCATAACCCCTGTCTGCACCCCCATAACCCCTACCTGCACCCCCACAACCCCTGTCTGCACCCCCACAACCCCTGTCTGCACCCCCATAACCCCTGCTTGCACCCCCATAACCCCTGTCTGCACCCCCACATCCCCTGTCTGCACCCCCATAACCCCTGTCTGCACCCCCACATCCCCTGTCTGCACCCCCATAACCCCTGTCTGCACCCCCATAACCCCTGTCTGCACCCCCACAACCCCAGCCTGCACCTCTAACCATCCTTGCTGCTCTGCTGCCCCCAGCCCGCCGCTCAGCTCGAAGACCTGCTGGCGTCTGCTGCGAGTGTCACCGGAGAACCTGCGGGCCTACCAGACCTTCCCTTCAGGAAAGAGGGTCACCTCCCAGGAGAGAGAGACCCGAGACAGCTTTTTTGAGTACCGAGCCTAAGCGATGACCTCCACCCAGCCCTCAGTGGAAACCTGGTTTTCCATCTGGGAGAAGAGCAATGGGAAAATAAAAGAGAGGGACCTGCCTTCTGTGTCAGGCTCTGTGTGCCAAGGGGACCTGCCCACGTCTGGCAGGGACATGTCCGTGGCCTCCAAGGAGAGGGGACAGCTGAGCTCAGATGGGGTGGTGAGCCTGTGGGCAGCACGAAACCCTGGTGGGAGGTGTCCCTGCCCATGGCGGGGGGTTGGATCGCTGAGTGATCTTTCAGGTCCCTTCCAACCCAACCCATTCGATGGTTCTGAGATGCTGGAGCAGGAGAGGGATCAGGGAAGAACACTGGAGCAGCTGGAGGTCTGCGTGGCATCCCTGCACGCGAGAGCCCATCAGCCTGGGAGAGAGAGGACGGTGGGACCGGGGCAGAGGGCGGTCTGCACTGGGTGTGCTTTGCCAGGAGGATGAGGAGCTTAATTCCTCCATCCTCTGGGAGAGCTCGTGCTCCCTGGAGAGCATGTTAGGATGGGTTACACCATTCCAGGGCTGGTAGGACAGTGTCCCAGAGTGGGCAAGGGGCAGTGCACAGCCTGCACCCTGCTTAAGACGTATTTTCGCCTGTGACTTTGGCAGCGGGTGACATGGTAGAGCATGGGCAGGGTTTGTCACTGATTCTCCATGAGGTGTCTGGCACCTTTGGGCCACCAGTGAGCACCCTTGCAAGCTGTGCCCGTGTTTGAGAGCCACCTGGTAACCTCCAAAGAGCATTTCCCTGGGTGTCAGCCTGTGCTGGAAAGTACCCCAGCAACGAGGGCTCTTTCTGTTTTAGAAACTCAGATATGGGGGGTTTTAGGAGCTTGTTATTGATTTATTTTTTGTCCCCCATTCACTGACATCTGGTTAGAGCAAGCTGATGGGGACTAACGACTGCAGCACTCCGCAGCCTTAACTCACCGACCAAAGTCCTCTTGTGGTTTTAACTCGTCTCTAAAATCCCTTGAGACTCCTGTTGGGTCATCATTTGCAGTCAGACAGAGCTGTGTGTGGCTTTTAGGACGTCTTCCTTGGCCATTTATAAGGGAGGGAGGATGTGTGCAGCAGCCACAAGGAAAAATTCACTTTGAGACAGTGATGCAAGGACTAAACACTAGGAGACATTTATTTATTTGTTTGAACTATAAACCAATATTCATTAATGGCATCATTTCCACCAAATGCCATTGGCATCTTGGCCCTGAGGTGGCTGCTGAGATGTCCCAGGGATGTCCCTGGTGTGGGTGCTGTGTCATGGATGGATCTCTGGGTTAAACAAGAGGTCTGAGGACTGATCCAGACTGGGTGGAGATCAGCAGCTCACAGGGGTCCCCCCTTGCGAGCCCAGGGTCTGATCCTGATACTGCTTTTAGGCACCCAGAGGGATGCTGCAGGAGTCAGAACTGAGCATCTGCATGGCAGAGGGGGACTGTGGGTATCTCAGCCCCCACCCCCCTCCTGGGAGCTCTCTGGTGGGTTTCGGGGGGTTGCTGGGGTTCATGGAGCACTCATGCCTGTCCTCCTCAGCTCACAGCTCCCACTGGGGTGGGTGAGCCCGAATCCTCCTTCGCTGATGGCTCTGGACTGCAGCCAACTCAGAGTCTAACATTTTAGATGCCGAGTGAGGACATTTTTGCCTTTTTATTGCCTTTTCACATGATTGTGAGCACCCTCTGCAGCTCCTCCCCATCAGCCTGAGCCCCTCAGCATCACCAGCCCGCTCCCTGCAGACGCTGGAAGAGCTCCAGACCCCTGTCCTTGAGACGCCCTGGAGCTGCCCAGCACATCAAAGCCAGTGCTGCAAATAAATCTCTCTTGTTTTCTTTGCTCTGGCCAAGAATTCCGAGATGGACTCATCCTTCCAGCCACCCCCACACGTAGAGAAACACCTGGTCTTTCATTCCTGCACGGCAGAGCCCAAGCACCAAACCCTCCGAGGTGGTTCCCCATCATGGGGAAACCTCTCCTTCTTCTCCCTGATCCAAGAAACGTGGTGGCAGCAGACAGGGAGCCCAGAGGTCACCAAACCACGTCCCCACAAGGTGACTCGTGCATCACCACATCCCTGGGAAGGGCTGCCTGGCAATGTGGGGTCTGTTTTTAGCCTGGAACGTGCTTTGTCAGTGCATAGCATGTCCTCAAGTGCAGAACTGGGGTGCCTGGAGGGCATGGTGCTGACTCAGTGCCCAGGCAGGGAAAAGGGGGGTGCCTGAGTACACCCTGCAGGGTTTAAGTACGGGAAATCAAATGAAAACAGAAGCAAAAGAATCCCATGGTGAAGAAACCTTCCTGAGAACATCAGATTGGGTTTTCCACGCTTTAGACCATGCTGGCAGTTACTGTGTCCAGTGTAAGGGAGGCAGGGGAAGGTGAAAACCCTGCAGCATCACCTTCCCCAGCCTTCCCCACTGCAGCTGGAGCACTAGGGTGAATTATCGATGTGTTGGTCCATAATCCCTCCCTGGAGCTCTTGCACCCATGATACCTGCTCTCCAACAGCTCAGGAGGGTGGGTGCATCTCCCCTGCCTCTTCCCAGGCAGCACAGAGCCAGCAAACAGCCCTGTGTTCTGCTGCTTCCCCCAGCACCCAGGGTTTGGGGCTGGCCCTGGCAGCGGGTGACGTGCCGAGGAGACTGCCATGGGGGGCTGAGGAATAACACCATCCTGAGGAAGCACAGCATTTTGGGGGCCATTTGGAGCTGTACAGCTCTCCCTAGGACAAGAAGCAAATTAAAACCACCTCAGATTTCTAGCTGTAAAGTCTCTGTCAGGGTTTCTGTGGATTTTTGGTGCTCCTCAGGGCTTTGATATCCAGGTCCCTTTGCTCCCCATCTTGCAGACCAGGCTGCTGGGGTGGTGTTGCTGGTGCAAAGAACCCCCTCCAAATCCACTCTGTGCTTCTAAAGCAGAAGAAATCTGTCTTGTAGAAGGCTGTCTGTCCTGCTGCAGCTGAGCACAAGCCTGTTGGGACTTTTTCCCTTCTCTTCTCCCTTTAGAGGGCACCAGTAGCTTGCAAACTGTGCTGTGTGGTCACCAGGCAGAAGGTGCCTTATGGGACCCCCAGGTCTTCGGGCTGATTTCCAAGCTGGCTGCTTGCAGAGGTGCCAAATTCGCCTTCCTGCATCTCCACGCAGCTCCTGCCCCATACCAGGGCCATGGTGGTGGGGTGGCCGTGCCCGTAGTGGCAGCGGGGCAGGAGGTGTTTGCACGGGACCTGCCTGCGGTGCAGGTTCATGCCATGGCTGTGCAGGCAAGGCAAGGGACAACCACTTCCCTGCCTCAGTTTCCCGTATCTCCTCCCTCACTGATCCAAACTGCACAGCAGGGACTTTTCTTGGCGTGGGGGGACACTGAGGCACTCAGGTCCCATGGGCACTGTGCCTGCTTTACAGGACCTGCACTCGGGCATCCCTCCTGCTCCTGACACAGGGCAGGGCTGAGTGACAGGGGAAGGGCAAGGTAGAAATAACAGAGCTGGGACAGGGACAGGCTCCCTTCTGGCAGGGGAAAATGCTGAAGTTTGCAAAACCTGGCTGCATTTTCCAGCTGCTTTGGCTCCCAGCCCTGTGAGATGGCACTGCTTGTCTGCAGGGGCCTTTCCAAGACCCAGGTGCCTGGGAAGGGAGGGCTACAAACGCCTGTGGGGGACAGGGAGCCCTGTGGGGCTGTCCCTGGCTGGGGCTGGGGGACTGGGATGGCTGAGCCACGTCTGGGATGAAAACCCACCGTCCAAGCAAGGCTGGTGCACATCCCTGGGGCAGTGGGAAGTGCAGCTCCCTCAGGAGGTGGTGTGGGGGGTGTGGGCTACCTGTAAACCTCATGAGAAACCTGCTGGGGGCTGTCCCATGAGGAGGAGCTGATGGTCTAGGGGACACAGAGCAGGAACTGGAGCCAAGCTGGAGAGCTTGGAGGTGCTGGGAGCAGGTCCCTTGTCCTGGGATGCTCCATAGAGAGACCAGGCAGAGCCCCGAGGACCCAGCCTGGGCACCAGAGAGAGTCCACTGAACCTGAGGTTCTGAAAAAACAACCCCAAACATGTAGTGCTCCAGGGACTGGCGTTTTCCAGAAGAATTTTATTTCTCTGGAAAAGCTCCAACCATCAAAAGGATGACGTAGGGATGAAATCCAAAGTGTCAGGGAGGACTATATAAGGCGGTGCGTAGACAGTACCGTGTTGTCGGTCATTAAAACATGCTAGGGAGCTCTGAGGTGCTCTGCTGCAGCAGGAATTGGAGGGTCACCATCTCAAAGGCTACACCAGTGTCACCGGGAGCACCCTGTGGTCTCCAGGTCCTGGAGCTGCACTGCTGGCTGGTGGGAACCACCACTGGATGCAGGAGGAGGAACGTGGACACTGAATACTAACAGAGATTCCTGTCCTTCACACAGGCACGGGGAGAAAGCAAGGGGAGAAAGGGAAGGGAAAACCTTCATCCCTTCAATTGTAGGTTGCCCAGCGAGGTGGGAGATGCCCCATCCCTGGAAACATCCCAGGTCAGGTTGGACCTGAGCCACCTGATCTCATTGCAGATGTCGCTGCCCACGGCAGGGGGTGGGACTGGATGGCCTTGAAAGGTCCCTTCCCAGCAAACCCCTCTGTGACTCTGTGATCCGCCACAGCAGCGATGTCAGGGATAAATGACACGATTGTTTACTGCACTCTTCCCCCCCTTCAGCACGTCCCATTAATTAAGTCAGGCTCAGTGTTTTGCAAATGCAGGTTGATTTTGTCCAGACCCCGCTTAGCTCCGATCAATCCCTCTCCTCCTCCTCCTCTTGTAGCCCTGGAACGCCACCTCTGCCCCTGCCCACCGCTGCCCCTTCCCCACCTCAGCTCCTCCCAGGTCCCATCTCAGACCCTGGGCATTGGCTGACACAGCCACCAGCACAGTTCAACCAGCTAAGGGTTAACCCAGGTCAGCACCCACCTTTACAGCCCCATCTCCTGTCCTGCCGTGTCTGTCCAGCTACGGAAGCGGGCAGGTGGATGTTTGCAGCATCCATCTGAGGCTCTGTGCCATCTTTGACAACTTGTTTAATCTTTCCATGCTCAGCTCCCCGAGCCGGTGACACTGGCTTTTCCCCACCTTCCCAGTGTTTAGACTGGAGCTCGTTTCTCCTGGGGATGTGTTTTACGGTGTGGTCACCCAGCCAGCACCACAAAGCACGCCTGGCCAGAGGCAGGGCTGTTAGATACTTGCATAAAACAGATGATCCGTAATAATAAAGTGTTTGTTTTCCCACTAACGTGGAAAATAAAATCCCTCTCTGCTCCCACCCCCCAGCTCTGTGCAAAATCCAGCTGTATGAGAGCAAGCCAGAGGTGCTGCCGGACGGTGCTGGTGCGCTCAGCCCTGGGTGATCTGCACAAAGCATCGAGGCAGGCGAGCGTGAGCGCCTGCTGAGCCCCCCGTCCTGCGAGTGCGCGAGCACGCACGGCTGTGTCTTCCTTATTGCCTGCTCAGCGGGCAGTGACTGCAGAGGTGGCCCGGGGAGAGGCTGGCTCCGGTGTTTTATAGCCCTCCCGACACACAGTGTTCCTCTGCAACCATCCACGGCGCAGCGAGACGCCGGCCGCCCCCCGCTCGCGCTGTGCCAGGGATGCTGCAGGAATAAATAAGAAGGGGGGAGGCTCAGTGCTGATCCTCTTGCCTGTGGGGGGGCTGGTTTTGTACCCCAAGGGGGAGATTTCTGCTGGGGAGGAGGGAGAGGGCAGCACCCCAAAGTCCTGCCTGTGGGAAGGGGTCTTCTGCAGATCCAGAGGAAACCCTTCCGGACAGGAGCCTGTTGAGGGGGTGCAAGGCAATGGGATGTGTCCTGCACCTCCTCACGCTCAGGGCTGTCAGTGGCTCTGCAGAGGGGCACCCCACTGCTCTGGGGCCTCCCCACCCCATGGAAAGGGGCCCACAGCCAGGTGGTAAGGGCAGTGGGAATGATGTGCCAGTGTGGAGAAGGATCCATCCCCAGCACTACAACGTGCACAGTGGGGACATCCTCCTCAGAGCTATGTTTTGGGGCAGGAATCACATTCATTTCTTCAAACAGCCACCCCAGGAGCAGGTAAATCACACCCCTGGAGGGATGTCAGAGCCGTGGAGATGTGGTGCTGAGGGACACGGGGCAGTGGGCACTGGGCAGTGCTGGGGGAATGGTTGGACTGGGGGAGCTCAGAGGTCTTTTTCAACCAAGGCTGCTCTGTGATTCTGTGATTCTTTTGAGGGCAAATCCCCTTCCTGCCTCCAGCAACTCATTTCCCCGAGGCCCAGGGCAGCTGCAGAGGAGGAAAAGCTGCTGTCCCCCAGCCACAGCGAGGACATCCTGCTTTTACATCCATGAGGAGTTGGGAATTGGCACTGAACTCACAGGAAAAGTTGTTTTCTGCCAAAGCCACCCTTCGGGGTGGGACTTGGCCACCCCTCACCTCACCCCCATGCAGCTTCCCCAAACATCTGCAGAACCCAGAAAGGATTTACTGGGATTTTCTCACTTCTTTTGACTTGAAATACAAACAACTCATGATGGAGTCTCAGCTCTTTTCATAACTTCCCTCTTCCTTCCCCCTTCCTTCCCCATTTTTTCCCCTTGCTTTGTGCTTTTTCCAGCTCTGGGAAAGCTGCGGAGTGGTGAAAGGAGCTGTCAAAGCTGTTTCTTAAAGACAAAACCTGAAGAGTCCACCCGCTTGCTTCAGAACTGCTCCTGGATTTTGCTTTCTGTCCTCCCCTGCCAGCTCCAATCATCCTGGTTAAGTCTTGACCTTGCATTTTCAGCTGTCTCTTGCCTTTCACGCTCCCCACCCCAGGGCAACTCTGTTCTTTCCAGCAGAGCTTCCTCCAGGCCTTCCCAAAGGATTCCTGCGATGGGCAAAGAGCTGGGCTGCAGCTTGCTTGTCAAAAAAAAAGGACATCAGCTGGGGTCCCCCAACTGTTTGTGTGTGCTTTGCACTTGGCATCACCTGCAGCCAAAGTGCAGGTCCTGAAAGGATGCCCCAAAAGAAGAGGGGAGCAAAGGAGGGGAAGTGACTGGGAGGGAGGAGAAAGGTCAAAGGATGGTAATAAGAGGTATAAAAGGATGGTAAAAAGGTGGCCCCAAAGTCTCCTTATCTGCACCTGTACCCACGGGGCCATGCAAATCGCACCCGTGAAATTATCCCACTCCAGTGCTGCTGTATAATTACACATCGCCATCACCACACTCATCCCTGCTAGGGAAGAGGCTTCTGCTTTCCCAGGGTGCTGCAGCATCAAGGACATATTAATGAACAGCCTCATTTAATTACTCCCGTCCCCAGGACAGATGGCGTGGGTGGGGGTGGGTGGGAGGCAGATGTCCACCACGAGCCCACAGTAAGATGTGGTGGTTCCCAAACCAAGCCCCAGCCCCAGCAAACAACTGGGAGACACTGGAAAAGAAGATGCCTCTACCCAGACCCTGGCAGTGCCCTGGGACAGCAGGGCACGAGTCCGTGGTGAGCCCAAGAAGTCCTGATGAGGGTCCAGAGATGGCCATCCCCCATTCCTAGTGCCCTCACTGTGTAATTACAGGGATTACACTGATTAGAGAAAAGCAGGGCACATGCAAGGGGGAAGAAACGTGTTTCACTTAATACGGCTGTTTCCCTTAATACCATGAATTTGCTTTCAGAGGCCAGAGAGGAACATCTGGGGACAGCTTGCTCTGGGGGGTGGAGACCCTCGCCGCGGGTGTTTCTCCATCCCTCACCCCACTCCAGGCATGGGCTGAAGCAAACTGCCCTGAGATGTCTCCCTGTGCTCATCTCGGGTACTTTTGCAGAGCTCCTGCAGGGGTTTTCAGGCTGATGGTTCATTTCGGGGAGATTTATGGTTTTAAAAAAAATTTAACTTGTTTCTCTTGGAAGCTAAAAACTGAGCAAGCTTGTGGTTCCTGTCATCACAGAGAGGCTCTTGCTGGGACCCATCCAAGTTTCCTCCTGACGTCATCAGCATCCATCACCTGTCTGGGACTTAAAAGATGTGAAATCATACAAATGCAAATACCCATGCCAGAAACACGCTCCTCTGTCCCCAGGAACAGCAAAAAAATAAAAAGGGAAGAAAGGAGAAATTCTGAGTGGCTTAAAGAATCAGACAATTGCTCTGGAGGACTTAATTAAAATCCAGGAATGAAATATATTTAGATACACTGTCAGTCCAAATTACATCGAGTGTGTTTGACTTTCACATTTTTAATTAAAGGTCTTTGCATGACGGGCTGCACAAATCTCACAGCTCAACTTTACAAGCTCCTGGAACAAATTTTTTTACGAGGGAATTGCTCTCAGAGACACAAAAAGTTAGAAGAAAACGGAAAAAAAATGGGAGGAGAGCTGTATCCCTGTGTGCATGGAGGAATGGGGTGGGACAGAGGGATGTGTTTGGGGAGGGTTATTGCTTTCTGGAGATCTGACATCATGAGGTCCTGCTCTGGGAAGCAATGGGGGCTCATAGCAGGTATCCCCCCCCCCATCCTGCAGAGCCCCAACCCTGCATCCCCATCAGCTGCTGCCCTTGGTACCCAGCTGCCCTCTCCAGCCGTGGTGCCTGCATCCTGGCAGCGGGGCAGGCAGCATCACCACCCCGTCCTCCTGAAACCCACCCGGGCTGGGACAGGGCACAGATGAAGTTGTTGATTCAGGGCTGAGATGCTCGTGCCAGGCAGGTCCACGTGCCCAGCTGACACCCCACCAGCTGTGGGGAAAACCTCCTGGGAGAGGCTCCAGGCAGGTTGCCCCACGCCAGCCATCCCACGCACCGTGTCACCGCTGTCATCCCCGCGCTGCCCGACAGCCCCTGCTAATCAGCCTGTGTTTGAATATCCCTCTCCGCTGTTTTCGCCTTCGCCACTTGACATTTGGAGTTATGTAAACACACCCAGCCGTGGCAGACCTTGTGCTTTTTTCCACTCGCCAGCGGGGCTGAGGTTACCTCCGCGGTGCCAGCGGCGTGGCAGCCAGGAGCAGCACACGCGTGTGGCACAACCGTGTGGCCCCCCAACACGTGCTGCCTGCCCTCCGCCCCCCGCAGCCCCCTGCACGGGTGGGGGCATCGCCAGCTCGCTGCCGGGGGGGTCTGGCTCCACAGGGCAGGTTTCCTCCGGAAAAGGTTCACTGGAGCATCCCGAGGCTGAGGTTTTTCTGGCTGGGGACGGAGAGGAAAACATTCAGCCCTGACCCGCTCACACTGAGCAATGCCTCTGCTCACTGATGTTTCGCAGCGGCCAGGAGTCGTGCTGGCTCTCAGCAAAGAGCCTTTCCTGATGGGATAATTAGTTTTTTCCTAGCAGAGGGCAGCTCTGCCATGCTGTGCATGGCCATGAGCACGTGTTCCTACACAGCCACCCCCAGCCAGATCACACATCTCCTGCTCCGCTGCATCCTCAGCAAGGGGCCGAAAGCAGTGAATGCCACAACGGTGTGGGTGGGAAGGGACCTTTCCAGGCCATCCAGTCCCACCCCCTGCCATGGGCAGGGACATCTGCAATGAGATCAGGTGGCTCAGAGCCCCGTCCAACCTGACCTGGGATGTTTCCAGGGATGGGGCATCTCCCACCTCTCTGGGCAACTGGGCCAGGGTCTCACCCCCCTCAGTGGGAACAATTTCTGCATTGCATCCAGTCTGAATCTCCCCTCTTTCAGTTTAAAACCATCACCCCTTGTCCTGTCACTCCAGGCCCTGCTAAAAGTCTGTCCCATCTTTCCGTGGGTCCCCTTTAAGTACTGAAAGGCCACAATGAGGTGGATCCTTCTCTTCTCCAGGCTGAACACCCCCAACTCCCTCAGCCTGTCCCCACAGCAGAGATGTTCCAGCCCTCACATCATCTCTGTGGCCTCCTCTGGACCTACTAAATCATCATACACGTATGAATGAACCCAGCTGGGTCCTCTGCACTGCCCATCCCCACCTCTTAGTTCAGCATCCCCCCCCATGGTCTCCACACCACGAACACGTGTCCCACGTGGGGGGTGAAGCGTGCCCACTGCCTCCCAGGGCTCAGCTCCTGGTTTTACCAAACTGCTCATGGAAGGGAAGCAGTACCCAGGGAAAACCATTTTCTGCTGTCCTCTGAGTAATGCAACGTTGGTAGACACCTTCAAAGAGCCGACAGGTGAGCCCACCTCTGAGCACATCCTGCCTTCTCTTCCTTTCAAGCACAACAAACCAACAATTTACATAATTTTCACATCTCCAAACCTAACTAGCAGAACATACATTAAAAACACGTTTCCCCACATTGCTCAAATTTGTGCCTGTGCTCCTCTGAACAGAGCTTGGCATCTCAAAGTCATGAAGGTGTTCTGTACAAAAAATGGAGCAATTTGAGGCTGAAAATCCCCTGTTTGATCCTGTTTTGATGCCCACCCCAGTGCTCCT
This sequence comes from Podargus strigoides, assembly GCA_028020825.1. Lineage (NCBI taxonomy): Eukaryota > Metazoa > Chordata > Aves > Caprimulgiformes > Podargidae > Podargus > Podargus strigoides. Next base: position 730,976 of record CM051619.1, read on the forward strand.
TTCCCCCCTGACCAAGTGCAAGGACTTGCACTCCCAAGTATCCCTGTGGCTGAATCCACACATGCATACCCCATGAGGAACTTCCCCCCAAGCAGTTTCCCAAGCAGAAGGGGATTTGCCCTCAAAAGAATCACAGAATTACAGAACAGCCTTGGTTGGAAATGACCTCTGAGCTCCCCCAGTCCAACCATTAACCCAGCACTGCCCAGTGCCCACTGTCCCGTGTCCCTCAGCACCACATCTCCACGGCTCTGACATCCCTCCAGGGACGGGATGCCTGAAAGTCCAAAAGATGTCTTTAGGAGAAGAGTTGGGGAAGTTCTTTAGGACCAGTGTCATTCACACCAAGCAGGACGACATCCCCCTCTCTGGAAGTGCTGCGTAGCCCTGGAAATTACAATGCTCATGATGATATCCCAATGGTTTGCATCCTGCCCAGCCCCTAAAGGAGCTCAGGCCACAGCTAAGGGGCTAAAATGTGGTCCCTAGGCCAGGCCCCAGCAGATGTCTGAGCACAGGTGGTGGGGAGAAGGTAAGAAAGAGCTGAGCACAGAAGGGGCTGTGGGTGCCAAGGAGCTGATCCTAACACCTTCCCACACCCTGTGTCACACACAGGGGTCCGCGGTGGTCCATGCCCTGGTAGAGATCAGGAGAGGCAGAGCATCATCCATGGTTCATCCTTGAGAAGCTTTGGGAAGCCTTCAGGGAGGTTTCCTAAGTAGATGCCAAGGCCTCAATGCCCAGGGGTAGCCTGGTCCCCTTGGAAAGGTCATCCCAGGAATCTCTGATCTTATTCCTGCCTTCATCTTTGCTTGCTCCAACTTTAGACTCCAGCTCTTTCAGCCTGCTTTTGCCTGCTTGATTGAAGAGCCTCCAGTATCACTCTTTCCCCCCAGGAAAGGCCATTATACTCTGTGACAAGTTATCTCCCTCCACCTTTATTTTGATGGGTGAAAGAGCCTGAGCATGCTGTGAGAAGGACTTTACAGGCTGGGGATGTTCTGGGAACTCCTGACTCTGGGTCTTCATTGTCCCCTGCAGATAGGGACCCTGCCAGGGGATGGATGCTGCAAGGGGTGAAGAGGAAAAGAACCTTGTTGCTATTTCATCCACCTTAAACCCTGTGCTGCTTAATCGTCCCCAAAGTGACCTGCCACCGTTCTCCACCTGCGCCTCAGCTCGGCCCTTGTTCTCCCACCCATCATCGTGTCAGAGGCAGAAGCCCTTCGGAAGGATTTACGGGCGCGGCGAGGGGAACACGAGCAGCGTGGGCTGGGAGCCGGGGCAGAGCAGGCAGCGGCGTATCTAAAGCCCCAGCACGTCTGGGCTCTCAGTTCGGAAAGCACAGCCACCATTGTCCGTGCGCACTGACTGTTCGCGCCGTGCCGCCTCGTTCAGGGACACGGGAGAGCTGTGATGTGAATTTCCCTAACGAGGCGTTCAACCCCGAAAGCGTGCGAAGGGATTAAAAAGGGAAATGACAAAGGGAAAATGAAAAGGAAAGAGAGGAAAGGAAGAGCTGTGCATATCTAATCCCCTTCAGGTGCCATGGAGCAGAGGGGTTAATACCAGGTACCCAGAGTCACCTCACAGAATCAGCTGGGTTGGAAAAGACCTTGAAGATCATCGAGTCCAACCATCAGCCCAACACTGACAGTGCTCAGCTACACCACATCCCTGAGCACTGTGTGAACACAGCTCTGAACACCTCCAGGGATGGGGACTGCACCACTGCCCTGGGCAGCCTATTCCAATGTCTCACTACCTGTTCTGTGAAGAAATTCTTCCTAATATCGAGTCTAAACCTCCTCTGGCACAACTTGAGGCCATTACCCAGTGCTGAGGACAAGTTTTGCAAACCTCTTCTGCTCTTCTGGGCTTCTGCCCACCTCTTGTGGGCTCGCCGGGCTGTCTGCACCGGGGTTGTGCTCTCCGAGGACAGAGGAGAACGCGTTCAACGAGAAGCTCCCGCTGACTTTCCGACCGTGCTCCAAGGCCCTTGCGTGCCAGCCCGCTGGCAGGACAGGTGTTTCCCCAGGTGGGAGGTGTCTCCAACACGCTGTGCTCGCTTGCTCCTGGGCTGCTGCTGCTGCCGGAGTCACCTCGTGTGACCTGAGCGTGCAGCCTGGGCAGAGCTCGGTGGTACCCAGGGCGTACCACGGCCCTGCGACCCTCCGACGTCCCCACGGGAGATGCGCTGTGCTTCCCCCAGAGCCGGGCTGCTGGAGCAACATCTCCAGCTGGGCCTGGTGCCAGAGAAGGGAACAGGGTTGGCACGTAGCTCCCTGCCTCGTCCCCACCTGCCCCTAGGTTTTGAAGGACTGTGTCTGCCTCCCCCATTGCATGTGCTGCTCCTTAGATAACGCAATAAAACTCCTGGTTTCTCCTCTTTTTCCAGCTTTAACAGCCAGCACACCCTACTGGGAGACAACCCAGACCAGAGGATGCTACATATAGAATCATATATTAATTACATATAGAATCACATATTACATATAGAATCATATATTACATATAGAATCACATATTACATATAGAATTTCCCCATTCACAGAATAACTTGGGGGGGTTGACTCCTCAGTTCAGCCACTAAACCAAATTATCCCGTGTTTACCCTGTTCAGCATCGCTCTTGTTAGCATCTTCCTTTCAGTTATGACAGCTTTGGAGATCAGCATGTTTCCAAGGGCGATGGATTAGATGTGAGTGAAATAAACCATTCGTTTCCCTTGATCCTGCTGCTTGTGGGAGGTTAAGTGATGGACAGGGGCTGCAGATCACACTTATCCTAAACACAAATCAGTATGAGCAGCTGTACACAGCAGAGGTAAAAGGGAGCATCCATCCCAGTCATTACCAGGCCAGAGCCACAGGTAAAACAACCCTGTTTAACTGGGGCTGCTGGGGCTCTGCTGGGTTTGAGGGAGAACCATGGGCAGGAGGTGGCTTTGTCTTGAAAGAAGAAGCTCTGCTTGTGGGAAATGGAGATGTTGGAGCATTTAACCACTTAAAGAGCTGGAGCCTCATGACATGACACAAAGTGCCTTTGTACCCTCCCCGGAGGATGCTCGCACTGAGAAGGTGAAGGGAAAAGCTGTGTTTGGTCCTTTTCTCTGTGGGGTCAGCAGGGGTTTAGGAAGGGGTTGGCAGCAGCAAGGTCATCCTGCTGCCACTTCTGAGCCTTTGAGCTTTGCAGAGCCACACAGCACGGAAGCTTTATCCCCAGGAGAGCTCTGTGCAATGGGACATTCACCCCGTGGGGACAGTGCCACCAGGCTGGCAGCATCCTCGAGTGCATCCACTGTGGTCCTGGGTGCTCTCACCAAGCCCCACACCAAGTCCTGGGGTGAGACCATTCTCCCCAGCCCTGCTCCACTGTCCTCACACTGATGTCCCTGCTTGCCCTGAGCTCCCAGCATTTCCACAGACATCCCAGCCTCGACCCTGCTGTTCCTGACCCCTGAGCACTGCTGGTGCTTCAGAGCTTCTTGGCACTGGGTTGTCTCCTCCAGCATCAACCCTTGTTCTTTTACCAGCATGCTGGCAGCTTGCTTGTGCCCAGGGCTTTACTCTCCACACCCTGGGACACAGCAGAGCCACTCACCCCTTCTCACCCCATGGGGCTTTATGGATGGCTGGGGCACTCAGCACCTTCCTAGGACAGGGACAGCTTCCCTCCAGCAGTACCTGCTGTCCCATACCAGTAAGTTTGGTCTCCATGGTTTCCATGCTGGGTGTTACCATAGTTACCTGTTTTCTTTTTGTCATTAGGGGACACAAACTCTGATAGTTCTTGTGTCTGCCACCTCCTTGAGCTCTCTGGGCTCTTGCAGAGACTGGTTAGAGGGGATGGAGTGAAGTTCACCTGGGACAAGGGTGGCAGTGGGGTGTCCCTGAGCCAATTCAGCCACTGGGCTGGCAGACCTGGAGGCTGCTGGTGGGCTTGAAAGACTGTGTTAACCCTCTGCATCCTGGTTGGGCCAAAAGAGAGTGGCAAGGGGGTGTTGTGACCTGGATTTTCTTTCTGTATGGAGTTGTGTCTGGGGTAAGGTGCATCCTTACTCGACAGAAGTAAGGCAAGCCTAGTCAAAACCTTCCCCAGAGGCATGAGAGATCACCAGTGTCTCCACCTCCTAGTTCAGTACATCTTTTCTCTGCCCTGTCCCCTCATAAACAGTGAGGGAGGCAGGAACATGGATGTGCTTTGAGTAAATCTAAACAGACTTCACCCCACTGCATCTGCTTCCTCCTTGGGCAGCTGGAGGACAGGCTGGCACTCCTGCCAGCTTTGTCCCAGGCACCCTCCTGTAAAGCTGTGTGTGGAATGCACCAGCAGCCTGAGTAGCACATTGCAAGTGCTATACTTGGAGGAATTAATTTCTCTGGGGGATTGGACAGATAATTATTGCCCTTTTAGTGTGTTACTTGGACATGTTGGCGCTCTCCAGCCTCACTGGCCCTGGCTTAGCTTGACTGCGTTCTCTCAATCATCAAACACATTTGAGCGGTGAAATTTCCAAGAAAGTGTAATAAAGCGGTCCTTGGAGGCTCCATTTCGTGTTGTGTCGGAGATGAAAGCTAAGAGGAGCTGGGTCACACAAGAATGAGCTCCCTGCACTTAGCGACGCTGTCTCCACTTGGAACATGACTCAGCCTGTCCTCGGCAGAGGACGATGCCAGGCAGAGCCGGGTGACGGGAAGAGGCTCATCCAGCCACCCCATGCAATGGGCAGGTCTGGGTATCCCTCCTCACCCCAGCAGTGCACAATCACCCTCTGCCACGTGGGCTCCTGGGCAGCAGCAGCAGCAGGGACCTGGGTGATGCTCTCCAGGCATCGATGTGGGGGGTCACTGGTGGAGATATCAACAGGTTTAAGGCCAAAATAGTGTCAGAGGCTGGAAGAGGTGGGCAACATCCCTTTCTACCTTGCTAGCCTGGCCCTGGAGTAGCCTAAAAAAAATATTTAGAAGCGATGGGAATAACTGAGCATCAGTTGTTCACACAAGTGCTAAGCCTGAGCCTTTTCACCTCTCCAGAACCTGGGAAGGAAAACACCCTCTTGCTTTTCTCTGTCGCCAAAGAGGCTGAAATGAAATGATTTCATACAACTGTTGTTCCCTTCTGTTTCACTGCTCCTCCATGCGTGAAAGGAAGCGAGGGCTCTCCTAATTAAATTGTTGTTCAGCAGATGTCTGAGCCACCGAGGAGTGTAAAAGAATCAGACAAAATAAATTGCAGCTTCCCTGAGATGTTTTCATTCTCGAGGATGAAACTGTGCAGGGCTGTTATTTTTTTTTTCATCGAGTTTTAGTAAAGAAACAATTACATTCCCCTGTTTGTAGAAGCAGGACTCCAGAAGGCAGCAGAGTGAAGACATCACTTCTGCCTGTTGCACACTGAGTGTAGAAACTGTTGCTGCTTCTCAGAGAGGGGACGTGAAAAGGGGGCGAAATGGGATATGCTTTTATTCCTCTGAACAAACACCTGCTTCAGAGTTCAGTTTGCTCTGCCAGCTTGGTCCTGCCAGGCAGGAGTTACCGGTTCAGTGTGTTTCACAGAATCCCAGACTGGTTTGGGTGGGAAGGGACCTCACAGCTCACCCTGTCCCACCCCCTGCCATGGCAGGGACACCTCCCACCAGCCCAGGGTGCTCCAAGCCCCATCCAACCTGGCCTGGAACACTGCCAGGGAGGGGGCAGCCACAGCTTCTCTGGGCACCCTGGGCCAGTGTCTCATCGCCCTCACAGCCAACAATTTCTGCCTCACATCTCATCTAAATCTCCCCTCTTCCAGTTTAAAGACATTTTGGTCAGTATGTCCTGCTTGGGAGAGCTAGGACATCCCATCAGGGTCAAGGCAAGGAGTCCTCCCCTTGCTCCAGCTCCAGGGTTCTACCTCCCAGCAAGTGATGGCTTCATTGACTGCTGAAGTTTCTGTCTCTTTGGGAGCTTTTGATGAAGAATGGGATGGAGCAAATGAATCTTACACACAAGGGCCCCATAATACTCAATGCCATTTTGTCTCATCATGCCATGCCATGCCATGCCATGCCATGCCATGCCATGCCATGCCATGCCATTCCCATCTCATCCCATCCCATCCCATCCCATCCCATCCCATCCCATCCCATCCCATCCCATCTCATCCCATCTCATCTCATCTCATCTCATCTCATCTCATCTCATCTTGTCCCATCCCATCCCATCCCATCCCATCCCCAGCCCCATCCCCATCCCCAAGAACAGAACAGCTGATCATGTGGGAAGAAGGTCCATGTGGCCCAGTTAGGTGTTCCCAGCACATCAGCAGATGTCTGAGAGTGGGGGCAGAGTGGTGTTTGGTGTTTTCACCCATCTGCCACTGAACTGTGCTTGAAGGAGCCAGAGATGGAGGGGACACTAGATAACACCCTGGTCTTACGTACTTTCCCTGAGTAATCACTCCTGAAATTAGAGAGGACACATCTGGTCAAGATGAGCCTTGCTGTGGGCTGAAAATGCCCATTCTTAGGTTAGGAATCTCTTCTAATTCAAGGTTAGTTTACTCATTGCAGCATGTCTCTATTCACTCTTGTGCTGTAGCTTGGACAACTTGCCTCCCCACCCCTGGTGCTCAGCTGCTCGCATTTACTGGAAGTGCTCCTGTTTCAGCCCTTTATCTCTTACAGTTGCCTTTCTTTTCCCGAAGTCAGTACTTTGGTCCTGACAAATAATCTGCCAGATGGATGTCCCAGTGTTATCCGGAGCGGTTGGACTTTCAGCCTGGTGAGAAGATAACAGGCTTCAAACACAAATAAGGAAGTCCCTCAGCACATCGTGTCTGTCGTTAAATGGTGTCGGAGATGTTAAAAACGTGTGCATCCAAAACAGGGCCAGACTGGTTTGTGGAGGAGAGGCCTTCTACAGCTGGTCATGGTGCATGCAGTGCTTGGCTCAAAGAGTCCTTCCTCTCAGAGGATAGAACCACAGAATCATAGAGTCATTATGGTTGGAAGGGACCTCCAGGGTCATCAAGTCCCACCTTTATCCCATCATAATCCTAACCATTAGACCACTAGACCATGGCCTCAAGTGCCTCATCCTGACACCAGGAGTGTCCAACCAGAGAAATGACCCATCGTGTGTGTCCTGTGCCGTGCTTCTGCCACCAGCCGTGCTTGGAGGCAGCCTCCAGGGCAGGAGGTTGTCCCTGCAGCTCATCTTGCATCTGTGATGAGGCATGAGGTATCAGCCTCCCCCAAGTGTCTCAGGTGACACCCACAGGACGGGCAGGCTCTGGCTCTCAAAGGGTGCTGGAGCTGCCTCGCTCACCGAAGGAGGTAGAGAATGGCTCAGATGACCCAAAATGGGTTTTTCAGCAGCTCGGCCGAGGCAGGAGAGGCCGTCAGCGCAGCTCCAGTTGTATAAACATGCCCCCCTCCCGCTGCCTGCCACAGATTTTGATTCCTGTCCTCCCGGGGATTAATCTGTTTGTTTCCGTTGTCGGCAGCAGGAGCAGGCTGTGCAATATCTCTTGCTTTGCGTTGTTACCGTTTCAGAGCCTCTCCGTTTCAGATCCCTTAATCCACTTGCGGCCACAAAATTCAGTTACGTGCCTTAGGCAGACGTCCCTCACCGTTCCTGCCGCGCTGTTTGTCAAACTGCTCCTGCTGCTGGGGGCCAGCGGCTCAGCCCCTTCCCCGGCGTCCCAGGGACGGAACAGCCTCCTTGCTGCTGTTTGAACTCCGAGAGAGACAGGGCTGGGGGACAGCTCTGGGTCAGGGCTTGGAGGTGTTCACCCTGGCTCTGCCACCAGCATCCTCGCTGGGTGCTGCCCTGGGGGCGGGGGGTCTCTGGTTTAGGGGTGTGTTGGTGCTGCGCGTGCTCAGCTGTGAGCCCTGGTGTCGATGGAAACCCTGATCTCCGTTACCTCTGCAGGGAACGCAGGAACTCACCCAAAGGCTGCTGTGCTGAGGCCATCCTCGTCAAGGCTCATGTGAGCTGCCACAGGACATGGCAGTGCTGGAAGCTTTTTCTGCCTGTTTATAGCAGAGACTCCTGATTTGTGATGATGGAGTCCCACCACAGAGGCTGGGGAGAGCTGACACTTCCCAAGATGCTGTCTCAACCCTTCCTGCTTCCCTGCATCTTTCCAGTCCCACCACCAGCCCCACCAGGACATGTCCTGGCTGTTTGCCCTTCTCCAGTTCTAGAAGAGGAAGGATCCCCAGAGGACACCTCCCTTGCAGCCACCTGCAGACAGTGCCAGCCTGTCCTCTGTGTTTAGGAGGTCTGGATGGAGCAGACAGGGTGAAGGGATATGTCATTACTGTCCCCGCACTGCTGGCTGCATCCAGACCAGTAACCACCAGTAGCAAATGCCATCTGCAGTCAAATAGGTCGGATAATGGGCAAAGCCCCGCTGTGAGCTTGGACAACTCTAGAAAATGTTTGCTGCGTGTGAGCCCAGGTGCTTTGAGCACACTGCAGTGTGCAAGGAGGGCGTGCAAACAGAAGTGGTAACAAGGTGGGCACCGTCACACCGGTGAGAACACTCTGCAGAGGGAGAGAGCCTGCTCTTCCCTCGGTGCTCACGAGGACGAGGCAGGGATGGGGCGTCCTGAGTGCTACGGGAGGGTGAGGTTAGGTGATGTGACAGAGGACAGTGAGGGGCAGTGTCAGACAAGTGAAACTCTGTGACAGACTGGGAGGGGGTGGAGGCTCCATCCCAGCACCAGCACCTACCAGTGTGACACATGAAGAGCTGCTTCCAATCTGGGGCAGGACTGGCCTCTCCCAGCCCCACCAGCTTCATCCCTGCTGATCCTCCCACTGCCCCAGCATCGAGCCCATGTGCTCCATCTGAAGGGAGGCTGTCACATGTCCTGCGGGCTGCACCACTGCACCATGCTGCAGCTTTCCAGGGAAAACCAGCTGGGTTTGGCTGCCTGTTTGCTGCTGCTGCTGAGCATCCTGCTCCAAGAGCTCTGGGTGTGGAGCTCAGGACTGAAGCTCAACTATCCTACCTGTGTAATTGAATTAAGCTCCTTAATAAAGCCAGTTGTTATTTCCTTAATTCCCTACAGACTCTCTAATGCTATTACCTCCACACAACACTGTTTAAATAGCTTATTATCGATTGGTTTGCAAAGCCAGCTTGCCATTTACGGTGGCACTGGGCACTCAGGAGAGCGGATCAAACAGAAGTGGACAACACTGCCTGGCCTGAAAGAATGCAAAGATGTGATCAAGGTGAAACCCAAAGGTAAAGGTGGCCAGAGGTGGTGGCTGGGCCCCGCCAGGGTGTCCATCTGGCTGATGAGACACAGCCTGGAGCATCTACTCCAGGCCAGGATCTTCTGCTCTCCAGATTGCTCATGGGAAGGTGCATGAGTATGGTTTAGTGGAGACTGGGCAGTGCTGGGTTAATGATTGGACTGGATGATCTTAGAAGTCTTTTCCAGCCAAGGCTATCCAACGATTCTATGTTCAGGTTGCATTGAATCCAGACTCTGGATCTAGACTGTAACCAATGCCTTAGAGCACACAGCAGCTGGATGTAGTTCCTCCCTCTGCTGTGTCGTGGTTATTTTCAAGCAGAGGAGGGGTACAAACACCTGAGTGGCTTCAGGACTGTGCCCAGCAGCCTCTGGGTCATGATATTTGGCATGACATCTCTGCATCTCCCCTTTTGGTTGCAGCTTGACCAGGAAGCAGGAGAGGAAGGGTCTTGATGCACAGCCCTAAACCAAACCATATGCACAGCTGAGATCAGCCCTAAGTATCCTGACAACATTTTCAACAAGACATGGCAGTTCTGGATCAGTACCAGAAGTCCTGGACCTTCCTTGAAAGCTCTCATCCCTCTTCAGATGCATGTTGTTCCCAAAGCAGTGGAAAAAGGTATGGAGAGGGACTCTGGAGTATGGGACCCTGCAAAGTGGCTCAGTCCCAGGCACAAACACAGCATTACAATCTCAGTCCTGCTCCAGGACCCTGGAAAAAGGATAAGACCAGGATGACACCAGTCCACATGATGCCACCTCTGTGTATTCACACTTTGCTACAAGGAGAGAAAGACTGAGAGACCACAGCCCACATCAGGGTTTAATTGCAGCTCACAGTCTTGGGCTAGGAAATCCTTCCTGCCTCAGAGGCTGCTCAGAGACTCCAAAGCTCCATGTGGGACAGCTTCTTCTGTCACGACAGCTGCCCAGGACAGGAGCTGATGGACCTTCCTCCCTCCTCCACACGACCAGGGCACTGCCCTGCACAGTTGTGGACCCCCTTGCTGCTCTTCCTGGCCTCAGAGCCCATCTGCAACCTTCTCCTCAGCACATTTTGCATCTCCACCATCCATCCAGTCCACATGTACCCCATAGCCCCAGCTCACCATAGCCCCATGGGGAGACAAAGCAGGGAGGACAGAGTGAGGTTCTAGAAAAGTGGATACTGAGCACCCTGGGCTGGTGGGAGGTGTCCCTGCCATGGCAGGGGGTGGGATGGGATGAGCTGTGAGGTCCCTTCACACCAAACCATTCTGTGGTTCTATGAAACGATCCATCTCCGGTAAGAGAGAGAAACTCCTCTGGGGAGGGCTCATTTCTCTCTGTGCAACAGAAGCATGAGGTGCTTCACCTCCAGGTAGGCACCGAGACTGCGGGACATCTGAGTTAGGCAGCACCTCTGGTGCCCCACAGCAGTTCATTTACGTGTCACCTCACCAATCTGAGCTGTGTATTAGATCAGGAGAAAAGGAGATCCTTTCACTTTCATGCAGTGGTTTTACTCTGAAGGGTGTGGGGAGTTTGGTCCCTTTGCTTTCCGGATGACTTGGTATGTACTTGGAGCACAGGGTCATGAAAAAGCTGGAGCTATGACACAGAATTGCCTTCAGCACCTTTGTCTAAAAGAAAAGTTCCTCAAATTTTGTTCAGATTATGCCTTTCTGAATTACAGAAGCAGCCACACTGTCCGTGGCCACCATGCCCTGCATCCCACGTGCCACACCAGCAGAGTGGCACGTCCTGGGCGAGCACTGTGCTGGTGGCTTCTGCTTTGCAGAGACCCAGGACCAGAGACAACCAAACATCAGCTGCTCCCAGGGCTGCCCCTTGCTGCCCCCCCTGTTTGCAGAAACCTTGCAGGTGTCAATGTGCTGACAGTGCAGAATTGGGCTCGTACCCAGAAAGCTGAGGTGGCCGCCAGCGAAGGAGGGACTCCAGGACATGACATTCCTGTGAACTTGTGATTATTATCAGGAATTGTTTTTGGTGACTGACCAAGGATATTAAGCAGTAAGAATATAACCATGGCAATAGGACAGTAAATGTTGATGGAGGACTGACGTAAAATTGAGTGTGGTGAGCAGTCTATAAGAACTCAGTATCCTCCAGGGTAAAGCAAATATAGCTCAGAAATAGCTTAGCAGTCTCCAAGGGCAGAAAGACCTTCTCCAGGGGCAGTCCTTTGGAGCTGCTGTGGGCAGGAGGAGATTTGTACCAACACACCTTGCAGCCCTTTCACTGTCCCGAAAGAAAAGTGTTGGTGATCAGGGTGCACAGTGGCACCAGGGGTGCTTGTCCTGGATGAACCCCTGCCTTGTCCAGGGCTGGCAATGGGTGTGTTGGCCATGATTCAACCATGCCAGGGCCTTGGTGATGGACAATGGCCTGGAGCAAACAGCTTTGGCTTCAGCAGTAGGGAAGCAAAGCTAATGAGCACCATCCATCCCTTGCCCTCTGCCAAACACCCTGTTCTCCACACAGCAGTTTTGGGGCAGTTTGTCTGGGACTGACCTGACAGAGGCACCATGCATGGTCCCAACTGCAGCAACAGGTTGCGTGAACCTGAGTCCCTTCCCTGGACTCCAAGAAAAGCAGCCTCTGGCAGTGCCCTCCAGACCCAAGGGGTTGAGTTAAGGTTGTAGCAACAACCTGAAGTCCTGACCTTCGCTTTTGAATATTTATATTTCTCCTTCTTTTAATGGCTTTTGGCTCTCATGGCTTTTTCCACCTTCCTGGACTGATTTCTGCAACACAGGCATTAATTATTCTCCCCATGCAGCCAAACAGAGAAGCAGTTACACTATAAACTGACTCAGATAGATCAGCCCAGGTCAGAAATACTGTCTTTGCAAGGATCTTATTTATCCAAGGATTTAGATTCTGCAAGAAGAAAAATGGCATTCTTTAGAGGAAAGCAGAGTTTAAAAATAAGCCCTTTGATTGCTTCAAAGACAAAAAAAAAAATCAATTCCTCATCATTCTTGAGAGCAGCCAAGAACTTGACACAGAGCAGAGATGCCAATTAGAGCCACAGAGAAAGGGACTGATGTGCTCTGCCATGAGGCACAGAGAGATGAAGGACCAGGGAGTCTTTTACCCAGGGTGGAAAGTCGAGGGGAAAACAAAGAATGTTTTAGGCTTTAATTTTCTTTCATTCAGACATGTCAACCCCATCCTCCTCCTGCTGCCAGCTGTCTGTTCCCATCTCCCATCTCCATCCCTCTTCTGCCCGGTGGAAAAAGGATGTGCAGGATGCAGGAGAGGCTGGAGGAAGGCAGGGCCAGGGCAAAGCTCCCTCCAGATCCCCCCATCCCTCAAACCTGCAACAAACAGGGATTGATTTAGAATCACAGAATCACAGAACAGCCTCGGCTGGAAGAGACCTCTGAGCTCCCCCAGTCCAACCATTCCCCCAGCACTGCCCAGTGCCCACTGCCCCGTGTCCCTCAGCACCACATCTCCACGGCTCTGACATCCCTCCAGGGATGGGGACTGCCCCCTGCCCTGGGCAGCCTGGGCCAGTGCTGGGGAACCCTTTGGGGGAAGGAATTGTTCCCCACATCCAATCGAACCCTGCCCTGGCATTCCTGTCTGCTTCAGAAGTGCAGAGGTCCCACCCTGCAGGCAGTGGGCTGGGAGGGGAGGGATGGTGACGTTTCAGGCCACCCTGGGACCCAAAATCAGAGATGGAGGACCCTCATCTGTAATGCTCAGTGGTAGCATCACTTCCCTGACACAAATTACTCCTCAAAGCCACGCCTGAGAACCGAGGTTCTTGGACCTTGGTTCAACCTCCGTTCCTCCCCTGCCATCTGCGAGCATCTTTTTCACCCAACTCACTGGGCTGCCACCTAAAACCTTCCTTCCCCTTGCAAAACCTCACCCAGTGACACCATGGTGACATTATCCACGGGGTTTATCCAAACCTTGCCCTGCAGGGCCTGGCTAATGCATCATCACTGGGAGCTGCAGCCACCCTGCTGAGCTGGAATTGGCTCTTTAAAAGAGTTAATTGCATTTTGGGGACCTGTTGCAGCAATCTCTGCTTTCCATCAAACACCTGGCTGGTTTAATAAGCTTCTGTTTGCACACACCTGGTTGCTCACAGCACTTGGCTTGCTAGAAGGTGCTTAGAACCCAGCCCTTGTATCCTCACTGATCCTGGTGTCAGGGGTGCTTAGATGCAGGACAAACATGACTGGTTGTCACACCTATGTTTTTCTCCATGGCTTTATTGGGGAAAAACAGCCCAGGATGTTGTCCTTAAACCTCTCCACAAGAAGAAGATAGTGGGCCAGGAGGGATCAGGGGAGGGATGCAGGAACCTTGTGCCATGTGAGACACAGGCAGTGCAGTATCCCACCTCCCCAGGCACCCCATCTTCTGCCTGTGCTCTCTTCTGGGCTGACCCCTTGGGCTGGCCTTTTTTGGGTCGAGGTCTCTGGAAGATGCTTTCTCCATATGGACCTGTGCTGCATTCTCTGCTGCACAGACAGCTCCAGGCAGCAATTGAAGGTGGTCCAAACGCTGCTCTGATCTTCAAGAACAAGACTTTTCTACAGCAGAAATCAACCAAGGAGGACAAAGACTGTTATTCTCCTCCCATTATTTGCCCATCATCCAGCTGTTACCACCAAGATGATGAGCAGGGTGGTGCCTATCAGAGTATTTTTATCTGTTTTAATTAATATCCGTGTTTCCTTTAGGAACTATTCTACCTCGGATCTAGTCTGAAGGGCTGGAGGAGGTTATTAGGAGGGAGGGTGTGCTGCTGGGGCCGGTGGATGGCATTGCCCAGGCTCAACCACCTTGCACAGGCAGAAAGATGACTTACTGCTGCGCTCAGCCGCTCGTACAGCCCGTGGCTCCAGCAAAGCCAGCACCAGCTCCTGATGATAAATGGGGAAGCACAATCCTTCTAAACAGGGTCAATAAGATAATGTGCAGCCAGAGGGACCGGCCGTGCGCAGACACAGACAGACAAATTGAAGCATTACAGGGACAAATGCCGATGCTTGCCGCCGTCTTGGTTGGAAAGACGGACTGTTTTCAACCCAGGCTCACCGAGAAAGGGTGGCAGGAGGAGCGAAGGGGAATATTTCTGCCTGGAAGGGCTGGGGGTGCCAGGGGTGATGGGAAGCTCACAGTGCTGAAGCTCATTTGCAGCAGTGGAACCATGCAAGGAGCTGTTTGAATGAAGATCAAATGCTTCAGCCATTTCATTCCATTAATATAGATGAAAATATTTCATCTGAGGTATGCTTGAGGACCAGAAGCCAAGTCCTGAGTACCCCATCCCCATCAGCTGACATCCTGCTTCTCATGCAGGACCCTTCTGAAGCTCTTGACAGCCTTCCAAGGGGGGGTTGAGCCACGAGATGAGCAGAGTTCAAGCAGCAAAGGCATTCAAAGCACGGGACTGAATTTCTTTTCCTCCTTGGGCTGCCTGACCAGATTTTCCAAGACTCTCCTCTTCACCTGCAGATTCAATTGCACTCAGCAGGGTCAGCAGGAAAACACAGAGCCAGAGGGACAGGCACAGAAATTAAAGCCCAACAAGGATAAATGTCAGTGCTTCCAACCGTCCTGTTTGGAAAGACAGATCATTTCCTTTGGCAATGGTTCAAAGCTGCACCAGGAGAGGTTCACACTGGACATGAGGAAGCATTTCTTTACCAAGAAGGTGGTGAAACCCTGGAATAACCTTCCCAGGGAGGTGGTTGATGCTCCAAAACTGTCAGTGCTTAAGAGGTATTAGGAAAATGCCCCTGAAGCAGTCTATTCCTATTCTATCCTGTCCTATCCTTTCTCTTCCCAAAGAGCATCATTCCCTGCATGGTGTAGAAAGCCAAGCACTTTCCAAGGCCAAATTGCCATTACTGGGGCAATAGGATAAAGATAGCCCAGGTAATGGGAAAAATGGATAGTTTGAGAGTGCCATGATAAGGAATCCGAGTGCCTCTGTGGGTCCCAGCTCAGATCCTGGGGGTTTATTGGCCCTGGAGCAGCCCTGGGTACCTCATGGAGATCCAGGCAGGGTGTTTGAACACAGGAGAAGATGGCAGGGCAGGTTCCCCCTTGTCCAAACAGAGCTCTAACCCATCTCCTATCCCCAGAAGACAAACAGGTACAAACCCCAGCCCTGGAGACCCTCCCCAGGGTGAGACACCCAGGGCCGGGCGCGGTGGGAGCATCGTGTCCCACGGCGGGAGCACACTCGTGCCGTGGCTGCCTGCAGAGATGTTTATTCCCCAGCAGGGACCCTGCCAGCTCACCCCAGCCAGGGACACACACAGCGGCTGCCAGTGTCCTGTTTCGGTGGCCGTGACCCTCTTTGTCCCCCGTGACAAGCAGCAGCAGCTGGAGAAGCCCCCGTGTACGGGACTGGACACAGGATTGCTTAGATGATGAAAACAAAAGCTTTGAGCACACCTCTGTGCTCCAGCCTTTCCTTTTGGGGCTGCTCGGGGGAAAAATTCTGAAGGACTGAGCAAAAAATCAGGTTTTTGTAGCCATGCCATGTCCCCCTCCCCTGTTCCTCCTGTTCCCCTGCCTGATGGCACAGGCAGGGGTCAGCTCATCCCAGAGGGGGTCTGGCCCCTCTCAGCTGGATTTTGGCCATCATGGCCACCCCTGCTGGGAGCCAGGGCGCCTGGCATCGCTGCCCCAGCCCCTCACGGCCACGGCTCTGCCTGCCTGCAGCTGGCATCATCCCACCCAGCCCAGGGCAGCCAGGCCATCCATCCCTGCCCCTCTCTGGCCCAGATTAGAGCCTGCTTTTAGAGTCCTGACCCACAGATGGGTCCCAGGGCCACTTCTCTTCTGGTTAAGTAATTGAGCCAGGGTGGTCCCTCCATGTGGGGCAGATTCCTGCAAAGTGAGTCACGGACACACAGCAGCAGCTGGCCCTTCCCTGGGGTTGATTTCCTCCTAAATACCCTTTAGTCCTTCCTTTACAAAGCTCTGGCAGCCAAGCAGAGCTAAAACGAGCCTGTGATTCAGGTGACACCAAGGTCTGTGTATCTCCTGCAAGAGGAGAGGGGTGGTGAGGGGAGCAGAGTGTAAGGGGGGGTCTCTAAGCAATCCCTGGCACAGACCTGCTCTGCTCTCAACACACATTGATGTGAAAATGCTTCGAGGAACAATAAAGGCTGAAGGGGAAACCCAGTGCCTGGAGCCCCCTGAGGTCAGGCCCCATAGATAAGTCATAGAACAGCCTTGGCTGGAAAAGACCTCTGAGCTCCCCCAGTGCAACCATTCCCCCAGCACTGCCCAGTGCCCACTGCCCCGTGTCCCTCAGCACCACATCCCCACGGCTCTGACATCCCTCCAGGGATGGGGACTGCCCCCTGCCCTGGGCAGCCTGGGCCAGTGCTGGGGAACCCTTTGGGGGAAGGAATTGTTCCCCACATCCAATCTAACCCTCCCTAGCTGAACCATCCTTGTTCTCCCCGGAGCCTTGGGAGAACAGTAATTAGGCAGCGTTAACGACCTGTTTGTCTGACTGGGAGCCTGCAGCCTGGGGTGAGCACCGGGGCTCACAACTCAGCAGGGGCAGGATGGGGGCTGCCCTGGGATGCACCAGCACCCCCCTCCCCACATCTCACCCGCCTTCGGATGAGGACTGATGTCCCCAGCCCCAGAGCATCTCTCTGGTGCGGTGCTCACCTGGGTGAGTCACCAGCCGTCACCCAGGGCTGGCAGCGAGCAGGCAGGCTGCCCACGAGCTCTTACGTGCTGTCTCTGGTGAGGACAGGAGACAGCAGTGACCTGGTTTGCCTCTCAGAGCAGGAACCCTCCCCGGCAGTGCCTGTCCCCAGCCTCTTGCTGCCCTTCCCCGCTGTCCCTGCCCCGCAGTGATGGGTACCAGCCCCTGGGCCTCTGGCTGTGAAGGAGAACCAGAGGGATGATCTCAGGAGAGCCAAGCAGGGCTGTGGCACTGTCCCTGCCTGCAGCACTGCCATCTCCTGCTTGGCTCTGCCTGGCTGCCAGAGGCCACACCAGGATGCTCTGGCAGGGTTACCAGCCTCACAGGGGCAGGGGAAGGCATCACCTCCTCCCCTCTGCGCCCCAGCTGAGCCTCTGACACCATCCCTGGGTCCCCGCTGGGGAGATGGGGACTCATCCGCGGCTGGAGCAGAATGGTTCAGCTGAGGATACCTTGGCTGGGCCACCGCCGTCCCTGGAGTGCCACATCCTCCGTGCCACCAGCTCTGCCTCCCTCCCAGCCCCCCCGAAAGCTCCCATCCATCACCATCCCAACCCCGCCAGCTTCTCTTATTTAAAGCCTAAGTCTCCTTTTCCTTTCCGTGCCAGGAATCCTAATCTGCCGGACGAAGAGCCCGGACACGCTGTGATGCATCAGCAGAGGCACCAGGTACATCGTGCTCCCAGCCCTGGCAGGTGCTGGCACGGGGACAAAGCCTGGGCCAGCAGTGTCATTTGGCCTCTGTGCCGCACTGGGACTGTTTAATACCCACCGTGGGCTTCGGATGCTGCGGTCAGTAGCTGTGCCCAATGAATTATTTATTCCCTGCCCGGCATTTTTATTCCCCAAACTGTGGGAGCAGGCTTTGGGGAGAACGGATACCAGCAGATGGTGAGCGTAAAAGGCAAAAAAACCCCAAAAAAGCACAACATGATGGGATTTTAAATAAAAGCCACAAGTGGATCTTGCTGGGGATTTTCTCCCAGTGCTGAAAACTGGAGGAAAAGACCAAACCTCTCAAAGACACAGCCTTGTGGCTGCTGCTGCCTCCCCGTGCCCCTCCCAGGGCATCCCTGCAGGAGTCAGAGCCCCCAGTCCCATGTCCCCAGTGTCCCCAGGGCTCAGCCAGCCCCGATCCCAGTGTGACAGGGAGACATGGGCACAGGACCCAGAGGAGGCAGGAGACGGGCTGTGCCTGCTCACGCTGCCATTCCTTCTGCTCCTCGGCTGCGCTGGGGCCCCTGCGGGCAGAGCCCATCCTCGGGCGTGTGATTCAGGACTGAGTCACCAGGCGTGAGGACAGGGGGGTCCAAACTTGTTGTCCGGGCAACCGGATTCTGGCGTTTCCTCCGTGTCAGATGCTTTTCCTTTTCTTGTGTCTGTTTTACGTCATCGGAGCTTTCTGACTGGAGTCCCCTGGGATGGCACGGGCTGGGGATGACAGCGTCAGCACCCACACAGCGGAGCCCTCTGACAAACCTCGATGGGACTGGGGATCTTCCAGTCTGCCCACTCCTTGCAGGGGATGCCAGTCATTCAGAGGGGTGATTCCAGGTTGAATTTACCATTTCTTTAAGTGAGGATGGGCCAGGCTCTCCCGACCCTCTCCGGGCCATTCAGGCTGGCTGGCACAGCTACCAGTGGGCACTTGTCACTCCCCCTGTCCCCACTCGAGGAGACCAGCAGCAGCCAAGAGCTCTGGGTCCCACTGGGAAGCAGCTGGGGGATTTGGGAGGGGAGGAGCAGCACGCTTGCATCCTCCTGCCTTGGGCACATCAAGCAGTGAGGGATGCTCCACCACGGTGCTCCAGTATTTCCCAGCTGCCAAAAGAACACTGTCCCATCCCAGGACAGTAATGGGGGGGTGGGTCTAACGGTGGGGGGGTGGACAAGTCCCAGTTTATCAGGGTCTGGTGTCTTCACAGAGGGCACAGAAAGCCCACATGGGAACATTAAACATGTGGGTTTGATTCCTGGGGCAGCTTCTCACCTTTTTAGATGCAGGAGAAGGGGAAGAGCAGGAGGAGGATCCCCAGTCTCCTCCCCTTCGACTTTTGGGACTGGGAGGCTGAGGCAAGGAAGGACCTGGGTCTCAGGGCTCCTTTGTCCCCCTGTGCTCCCCTTGGTGATGGTGCCTCCCCCAAAACATGGAGCCCTGAAAGCTGCCACAGAGGATGTGCCACCTTGCATGGAGAGACCTGTCTGTGCTCCACACGTGGGGGCACCCTGGACTCCCCCTCTCTGCAGGCAGGGCTAGGGGTGCTCCAGCCTAAGGGACCTGGCAGGGGTAGGTGCCCCAAAGAGGTCAGGGCTTTGGCTGCGAATGCTCCTGATGTCCCAGTGCTGGATGGGTTGGATTGTCCAGGCAGGACCTTCCCAATGCTTGGCATTGCCCGCAGGGCCACCAGCTCACACTGGTTTCTGACCCCCAGGATGGGGCTTTCAGCATCGTCCCATGCAAAGCTCAGCTGCTGCTGCTGCAAAATTCAGAGAGGCCAAATCTCAGGCTGTGGGCGCTGTCCCCCAACCAACTGGGCACACACAGGGCTGCAGGGCTGCGAGGAACCTCTTCCCCCTCCCAAGCCCAAACCAGTGTCCCCCAAGGACCTCTGGCTCCAAGGCAGCTCCTGTCCAGGCTCTGGCTTGCCATGTCCCTGTCACCTGCTTCCTGTCCTGTGTCCCCTCCAGGCTTCTCTGACAGCTTGTGGTGGGGTTGTGTCTGTTGGTGGGATGTCCACTCACATCCCAGAGGAGAGGCCCTGTCACTCAGGCTCCTCGCCGGGCTCCTTGGAGCACACAGCCCTGCAGGGCTGCCCAGGCATCAGGACTCTTCTGCTCTCCTTGGGAAAGTCACCCTGAAAGTCAATCTCCACGATCCCACGGGGACCGGTGTGGCCACAATGCCCCAGGGAGCCAACGCTACAGCTGGAGATGTTGTAAATCAGAGGGAGGAGGAGCTGTCACTCCTCGGAGGCACGGAGGGTATTTTTAGCAGCTTTGCTTTGCAGACTTGTGGTGGCATCACCCAGGGTGCTTGCACCACGCTCATCCCTGCCAGGGATGGTGGGGCAGGGCGGTGTGGGCTCGGGGCTGGGTGCATCCCGCATGCACTGTGTGCCATGGGGTGGGCTGCTGGTAGGATGGGACACTAGAAAGTGTTCAGGAGAGGACCCTGCTCCAGGGGCCCCCAAAAATGGCTGAGCCCAGGAGGGTGCAGAGAATTACTGGTTTCACCAGGTGAAGTGGCCGACCATCTGCAGGAGCAAGGATCAGTGTCACTCCCGGCTCACAGCCGATGGGGTGGGGACAAGGGCACGGAGAAGGTCCCTCTTTCTGTTCCCAGCACCGTCATCGATCGTCTGCACAACCCTAGGAGAGATGGAAAGCATCAGCCTCCCGTCAGCCGACCACAGCTTGCCTCTGAGGGCCTCGCAAATGGAGAGCATCAATATTTGATGACTCCGGTTGGCTGTTTTGCTCTCAAGGTGAAGGAGAGCAGCCCCCTGTGTCTGCCCTGCTGCGCCTGCGCAGTGCTGGGACATCACAGAGGGGTCAGTGCCATGTCCCTGCATGCCAGACACCGGTCCCCTCCTCGTTAAAAGCACCACGTGAACTCATACAGAGCTGCAGCCCACCCCATCCATCCAGGTGGGATGCAGCAAGGAGGCTGTGATGGGGTGCAGGACCACCAGCCTGGCCATGGGCACAGGGCAGGAGGCAAGAGCCACCATGTCCTGTGACAGTGACTATCCGAGGAGATGGCTCTGGGAAAACCTGGTGGTATCTGCCACTGATGGCAAATAGTTTCACCTAAATTGGGCATGGGGCTCGGCTGCAGGAGAAGCCAAGCGCGCCGCTGCGTCGCGATGCCATTTTGGCAGAAACGTGGGCTTTTTTGTGCATTAGGTTGTTCCCCTTAAAATAGCTGTTTGGAGTTTATTCTTCAGATCCCTTTTCATCAAAACAATAAAGAAAGAAAGGGAGGGTAATTAAGCTGGAGTTAAGTCCGCTCATGCATCACCAGCGTTACCAGGCTCTATCAGAGGAGGGAGGTGGAGGGGCTCGGCGCTTTAATCAGTGTCTGACTGGCAAAGTTGATGTTGGGCATCATCCTGGTGGGGATGCTCCTCCTGCCAGCCATGGCAGGGCCTGGCCCTGAGCATCCAAGGCTGGCCACATGTGGCTTCCATCCTTCAAAGGTGCTGCTTGAGCCCCAGAAGTGGTTCTGGAGGAGTCATGGGGAGGCAGCTGGAGGATCGAGGTGCCACATCTGTCTTCTCATCCCTGCTAGCTCTCATCTGCTGGATGCACAGCAATGTGACAGTCCACGGGGCTCGGGACTCCTCTCCCTACCCAGGACCCACCGCAGATGCTCATGTGGATCCACGAGATGCATCACCTGCAAGAGCAGGTATGTTATCTGCCACGATGAACACAAAGGGAGGTGAAAGCTCCAAGAAAGCTGATTTCCTGGTCCCCAGGCACCAAACTCTCCCGAGGGAGTTGAGCACCTCTCGCAGTGGGTGAGTCCACAAAGGTTCACGATAAACCCATGGCAGACTTGCTTCCTCATGAGCAGGATGCTCCCTACCTGTGCTGTTATTTGTGTAATTAGAGAGGAAAGCACAAAATGACAGCGTAAGCATTGTGGGCATGCTAAGAAAACATGGGTTAGAAATTCTCGGGGAGGGCAGGCAGGAGGCTGGCCACGGATGGTGCCCCATCTCCCATGTACTGCCTGGGAAATCATCGTGCCACTGGTGCTATAACCCTGTTATTCCTGAGCTGGTCTGGCCATGGTCATGCCAACCAGCTCCGTGCAACCCACTCCCCTCCTCCTCCCAGCACATTCCCAGGGCTGACTACGACAGCTCCAACAAGTCCCATCAAGACGAGCTATGGACCCACAGTCCTTTTTCCATCAGGGAAGCACCTTGATAAAGCAACTTCACCAAGGGGAAGGAGATGTGGTGAGATCAGTGGTGGGACAAAGTCCAGCATCTGCCTCTTGAGCATCACACACATGATCACACACAGAGTGGTGGGGGTTGGAAGGGACCCCTGAAGATCATCTAGTCCAGCCCCCCTGCTAGAGCAGGATCACCAGGCTCATCCCCCAGAAGAGATTCACCTGTACGTCCATCCACAAAGGGGGGACCTCCAAGGACCAGGTGGAAGGGTCTCAGCCAGGTGGCTGGGAAGCCCCTGCACAGCCAAAGTGTCCTGCTCCATCCCTGTGCCCAACACCCTGCTGTGCAGAAGCCATTCTGGTCCCTACTGAGGTCCTCACCACCATCACAAGGCTGAGACAGAGCCTGAGCCCATCAGGGCTTGTTAGCATCGTCACAGCCCATCCCTGGCCCCTCTGGGCTCTGCTCTGCTCGTCTCAGAGGGGTTTGTAACCACGGGCACCATGCACAGCCACAGGCAACGGAGCTGAGCTGGGACCACAGCCCTGGGAAGGGCAGAGCGTGTGGCTGCACTGGGTCTGCATCATCCCCATCATCTCTGGGGACCGTGACCCCAGGGCTGCGGGGTGGGTGCTGGTGCCTGTGGGGCTGGGTTGTGCACATTGCCCGTGGTTTCAGGAACACGCTGTTCCCTTCCTCCTCTCGCTTGTCAGAGTTTATTTTTGCTCTCTGGTGGAAATTGGATTTTCTCTGATTTCATTCCTTTGCTGTCATATCAGGTGGTTGTGGCTTTCATGCCTCCCTCCGCTCCCCGACGCTTTTCTGTTCTTGCTTCAAACAACTCTTGGTGCGACAGCTGAGAGCTCGATCGTCTCTGTGTCTTTTTATTCCCCCGCACTCGCTGCCGGGGCCAGTGCAGATGCTCTGGGAGCCCACATCGCTTCACCGGTGCCTTTGCTCTGATTGCTTCCAGTGGTCCAGAAAATAGGACCTGCAACAGCAGTCAGGAGGAATGGGAATTGCTTTAGTGTAGGGAAGAGACAGGGCCAGGGAGACCTGGTTTTCAAATGTAAAAAACATAACTGCAAATAGGAAGGGACTATCCTGTCGCTGGTGTCCTGGAGCACAAAAACCCAGGCTCGAAATGCAGCAAAGGAGGTGGAAGTTGTGGAAAACCTTTCTAGAAAGATGAGCAAACTGCTGGTCTGGACCATCCAAGGTCAGTGAAGGGAGATTTTCTAGAAGAAGTTACTAAGGATGCGTCAGGGAGTGCTCAGGACAAGCAGAAGGTTTTGCCTGGGGGCAGGAGAGCCAAATTTTATGTCCTCCACAGACTGCTTAATCCCCTTGGAAGCAGAGCCCCAACCCCATGGTCTCCTGATGTGTTGAGACCCAAGAGCAGCTCACAAGCCACCGAAATTCAGCTGAGCATGGACTGAGCCTTGCTCCCTGCCCTCTACCTTCTCCCTCCATGCTCAGGGGCTTGGGTAGTTGCTTGGGTCACTCTTGCATCCCTTGAGCTTGGCACCTCCTCAGCATGGTAGCCTCCACACCCAGCATCACACATCTCCACTGAAGCTGCTCACCCTCCCACCCACTGCAAGTCGCTGGAGAAAAGCAGGAATTCCTGTGTGCAGTGGGATAAACTGGTTGTGCCTTGGTGAACCAAGGTGAGCTGCAATTTGGAGAGGCCCTTTGAGCAGAAGGAAAGTGTCACCAATCTCATGGTGTTAAGGACTCAAGTCAGTCATTCAAATGGAGGTGGCCAGATCCACCTGAGGTACCCACGGGACCTAGGAGGGTGCCCAAGACATCCCGATGGGCTGGCTGAGGTGGCAAAAGACTCATGGGAGATCCGTGGCTTTCTGGGCTAGCAGATGGGATACCTGAGAGCATCTAGACACCGACTCGTGGACATCTGGATCACAGCCTGGGATCATCAAACACCTACTTTTGGTCTGAAAATGTTCCCTTGAGTTCTCCAGTCCCCGACTCAGATGCAGGCAGAATGTTCTAGGCAACTACAGCTGCCTTCATCTTCAGGGCCTCAAACCCAGACAGCAGAAAGAGGAAAAAGACTTTTGAAAAGCTTTTGAGACATCCCCAGGTGGGCACTGCTGAGCCCAGGCCACCTCCAGCTCACCTTGGCCTTACTCAGAGCTGCACAGCCCACAGACCTGGAGCAAAGCCACAGAGATGAGCGCATCTCCCATCCCATTTTCCAGGCATCATGGTTTGCATGTTAATTCAGTGCTTTGCTCCTCTGGCCTCCTGGAAAGCAACCTCCAGTTGTGTCCTGGGTTACTGCAGGAACCTGTGCCCAGTTTTGGGCTGGAGCATGACTTTCCTCGGGGTGCCTGCGAGAGGCGACGAGTCCCTCTCTTCCCAGCCCAACAACCGTCCCCTTCTCTCTGCTCTTTCCCAGGCTTTCAGTGCAGTCCTTGGCTGCCTGAGCGAGGATGAACCGCTGCCAACTGCGTGGAGCGATGCCCAGTTTCAGGCCGGTTGGAAGAGAGATGAACTGGGGCTTTGCCCTTCCTGCCCACGCACAGTTAAATACCCGGTGCTGGCTGATGCCAGCGCTGCATGGCATGAACCTCCGTAGCCAGGAGCTGCTGCGTTCCAAGGGCTCTCCACGGTGGGAGAGGGGACGTGATCTGGGTCACAGCATCCCGTGGATGAGCCATCTGGATTTGGGAAGGGGTTGGATCCAGCTCTGCCTGTGGCTGTGGTCCTGGGACACAGCCTCCAAAGCTTGGTGCAAGGCAGTGGGTGGCCTGTCCGGCACAGGGACAGCAACGGGTCAGCCCTCAGCTGGAAAGAAGAAAATGGAGATTTTAGTAAAGCAGCTCCATCCTTTTATCCTTCCCAGCAGCTGTGGACATATGGTGGTCCCAAAGACCATGTCCAAGGACTGGCTGATCGGAGAAAAGATGATGCTTGCTGGCTCCAGGACCAGAGATGCTGGTGTCCAGAGTGTCTGCCATAGCGTTGGCTTCTCCCCTGCTTCACTCCAAGGTCCTGCTGCCCACGGTTGCCCACACCATGTGTAGCTTCAGGGACCTGGAGATCCCATGCCCTCTGGCAGCTCAGGCATGCTCAGCTCTCAGGAAAAATGGTCCCTTTAGGAAAACCCAAAAGGAAGCTTGAGCAATGGTCCCAGAGTGGTGGCACCTGCTCCAGCTTTGGGGAAGGGATGACTTCCAGCTGTCTGCCTCCCCTTGGGCATATGTGGGGAAGGAGAAGAGGACTTCTGCCCTGTGAAACCACCCCCTGGGCTTTCCTCCTTCACAAGGGCTTTCCAGGGCCCATCGCACTCCCTTTTCTCCTGGGCTTTCCCTCTTCTCTGCAGAACATCCAGCACTCAGATGCTCCCATGAGCAGGTTTCATCTCTCCAGCACCAGGGCCCATCCCAGCCCTGGCAGCACCCATCCCACTCCTGGCAGCACCCATCCCAGCCCTGGCAGCACCCATCCCAGCCCTGGCAGCACCCATCCCACTCCGGGCAGCACCCATCCCAGCCCTGGCAGCACCCATCCCAGCCCTGGCAGCACCCATCCCGTGTGCTTTCCTCCAGAAGGTCCCTTATAAGTCACTCAGGGCCAGAGCCAGCCCATCCAGGCAAGGGCTTGGTTGGGAAAACTCCGGGAAGGGAGCTGAAATCCCAGGTTGTCCTGACAACAAACAGAACGATTTGAGGAATCGGATTAAAATCCTCAGCTCCACAAGCAGCACGATGCATTTCACTGCTGGGTTTAGGGGCGAGGCTGCAGCCTCCTCCTCCTCGCTGCCCCAGCGATGGTGGGTGGGTCAGGGTGGGCTTTGCTCTTACACCTGCCCTCCCTGGTACCTCCTGGGAGGTCGAAGAGATCCCGCTGGTGGGATCTCTGCTTCCCCAGGGATAATCAGGGTGGGCTCAGCTGTAGGGAGCAACCAGTGTCACCCCGTTTTTATGGTGCTGCCCCATAGGCCACCCCTCCTTCATGTCTCTTCCCTCCTGTCTCCTCTTTGCCCTCCAACTCATAAGGGAGCAGCAGTGTGACCAGGTTAATGCTTTTCTTCCATGCTGTGGCTAGGGAGCAGCTAGAGTAGGTCTCACCTGGCTCATCGGTGGAAGGAGTTTGTAGGGTCTCAGGGCAGCAAAGAAAAGCTCCTCACATCTTTCCAGCCACCAGTGACCAGCAAACACCAGCCTGGGATGGAGGAGGGGTCCCGTGTCCCTTCGCTGTCCTTCTCTTAGCAGAACAACATCTGAGCCAGCATTCCTCCAGGTACTTCCCATCAGGCTGGGTCCATCCCTGGGCATCCCACAGCAGCACCAGAGCCACCAGGCCAGAGCCAGCACCCTGGGCACTGCTGGGGTCTGGCATGGCGTGACCACTCATGGCTTATATCCTCCTCCTCCGTAACCCAGGGCTTTTCCCAAAGTGCAGAGATCCTTCCCAAAGCCCCAGGTCGGTGCCAGCCCTGACTCCTGTGCCGAGCCGGGCTCCCAGCAGGTGCCGAAAGCCCGTGCCCCGTGCGCTTGGCAGGGGAACAGGAGCTTGGCAGCAGCTCACAGCTCAGCCTGGCCTCTGCCAGCCCAACAGCCCTCTTGTTATTGCAGCTCGCTGTGCTTTACGTAAGCCTGGCACGGCCCTGGAGAAACCTTCCCGGCATGGGGAGGCAGCGGGGAGGCAGAGGGACTTGCAGGCATGAGGGCAGACCCCAGGACACCCCAAGGCTGCTGTACCTGGCTGAATCCCACCCATCTGGGGGTACTGCTCCTATGTTAGAGGCCCTGGGGAGGGGGAGATGATGCTTTGGAGCGTGTGTGCAGCCCTTGAGTGATGCTGGGAGCACAGGGCTGAGGGGGCACAGAGGTTCCCCCCACCCTAAGCAGGCACAAGGGATGGCAGCCCCTCTGGAGCCAGGTTCTGAGGGTACAGCAGGGTATAACCACCTGCTCACACACCCCAGGATGTGCACGGCTCCATCCCCCCGGAGCAGGGCAGGACACCCCCAGGACAGGCTGCACGGGCTGGTGCAGTGTGCAGGGCACCTGCAGAGGGGAGCTCGGGGCTGGAGGACAGGACATGCCACCACTCATTTCCTGAGCAGAAATGATTCTGTTCTGGCTGTGCTTGTGGTGCATTGCATGGGGGTGTCTGCACGCCGTGTCCCCATGAGACCATGGCACACTGGCTTCTCCCAGACCCTGGTGATGGGAAACAAGATGGGACACTGATCTGCAGGAGGCAGCCCAAGGACGACCAAGGACTGCAGGAAGCAGCCCACGCTGTGCCAGTCCTCCCGTGTCCTTTTTTTAGCTGTGCATGTGGCATGGCGAGATACCAAGCTTGGGTTTTGGGACTGAGGAATCCAGATAGGGTGTTTTGGTCCTGAAAACCACGCTGTGTTTTGGGCTGGGAGCAGCTTGCAATGCCGCCGAGGCGAAAACAAGCCACCCCTACGCTGGGGTTATCGCCTGCTGGCAGAGCTCTCCCTTGGGCTGTTGCCTTTGCGTGTCGCTTAAAATCAGAACAAACGCTGGGTCTGCGTTGTTTTGACTGCATCGCTCTGTATTTACATTGCTTTTCCTTTATTAGCATTCTTGGTCCTGCTTTTTTGTGACAGCGAAAGTATGTGCTTCAGATGGGTCCCAACATGCGTTTGGGAAAGTGCTCTGCTGCCTCCCAGTTTCCCGTGGGTTTGATCCCGGCCCATCAGCGGGTGTGCTCTTAAAAAAGCACTCAGGAAAGAGAATTCCTCCGCTCGCCGGCCCTGCCAGAGCACGGGATGTGAAAAAGCTTCAGATCAGCTCTGACGGGTCCTCCCTCACCCCCTTCTAAGCTGAGTAACGTAGGTTTGCTTGATCTACTTAAATAAGGGCAGTCTTGTCGTTTCTGTAGCCAGAGAAATGTTTTACATCTATTTGAAGTCCAGCAACTTGTCTCCCTCCATCGTCAATCAGCATCTGGGAGGGGGGGCTCACCCCAGCCCCGTTTAAACGCCGTGCACAGGATGTGCTGAATCACCACCGAGCTCCTTCTGATGGATGTGGGTTTGGGACATCTCCAAGAGGGCAGTAACCTTCTGGAGAAGACCTAAGTAGCTGCAAGCACGTCCTACTCCTCCTGGCACTGTTGGGTTCAGCAGACAGCTCTCTCCAGAGCCTCCTTGTTCCTGCAGGACCTGGGCTGGGAAGGTCCACGGTGCCTGGAGGGCTGGGGTCAGCGAGGGGCAAGAAGCTCCATGATTTACCAGCAGGGCTCATAAATGAATGCTGAAGCGTGCAAGCTTTGTGCCAGGAAAAAGTTTTGCCCATCAAAGTATTTAAAAAACCAGTTTATTACAGTTCAGTAACTCCTCACACATGTGGTCACCTTACCCCAGGGTGGGATCGAGCAGCCTTGACAAGACCCTCTGCCCATAAAAGCATTGCTGTGGAAGCTGGAGCAGCACTAGTGGGCTGGAGCAGGGGTCCATGGGGGGGATTTACCCCCATGCCTCCCTACAAGCAGAGCTCTGCATTTCATCCAGGCCAGCTCTGCTCTCTCTTCCCTGGGAAACAGCTTGGGGAGGGCTTGGATCCTGTGTGCTTTGGCACGGGACCTACCCAGGAGTGGGCAGGGATGGGGTCTGGGGGCATCCTGCAAAGAAATTCCTCGCAGGGACCCAGGGCTCTTTTTCAGGAGGTTTGCTGTGTGTGAACATGGAGGGTTTGAGATCTCTGCTCATTCCCAACCTGCTAGAGGAGGTCAACACCTCCCTGGCGATGGTCTGCAGCTTCCCAGGGATCCTGAGGCAGAGCCTGTTTGCGTGGCAGGGTGTCACCTGCATTTCACAGGGCTGGGACCAGGACTGGCCTCCCTGGCTCCTGCTCCTGCCACTCCACTGGGAACCAGCTCATTCCCAGTGCAAGACCCTGAGAAGGACCTAAACAAAACCCTGGGTCTGAAGAACATCTGAGATGAAACCTCTTGCCCAAGATTTCCACCATGACATGAGTATTTCAGTGTGTGCTTAGGGACATCTGTAAATCCCTGATGCTGGAAGGATTCAGACAGGGACTGGGATGTTCTGCTCCTCTCCCAGTCTGGGGTTGCCCCCATTCTACATGAATGGAGACAAAATCCTGGGCCAGATGAATTTTTGATCCCACCCAGTGCTGCTGTCAGGAAGCTTTTCCTTTCCTGTTACTTCTAGACGTCCATCGTTAGGCTTCAGGGTTAACAGGTTCCCTCTTCAGCTGAGGTGGCTGCAGGCACTGCCAAAGATGGGGAGTCCGAGCCTCCTCTCAGCAGATGGAGGTGGCTGATTTGGGGGAGCAGCACGCCTGGCAGTTTGGGGTCTGCTAACGAAACTTTGCTGCTTCCCTAAGACAGCTGCTGGTTTGATCTCTATGTTATTCCCAGAATTCGGAAAGAAGAAACCCAGGCCCCAAATTACCCGGAGTGATGCTTCCCTCCGCTGGTGCCGAGATCTGCTGGGCACAGCCCAGGGGCTGGCAAGCTCTGCCAGTCTCCAGCCCCACGGGCAGAGAGCTCTGAGCTCAGCCAGGGCTCCCCAAAACCACCGAGCGCTGGGTGCTGGGATGCTGCTGCTCTCCAGGGCTCGGGGAGAAGCTGGGCTGGATGGGAAAAGCAAGGTGGTGGTGGTGGGGGGGAGATATATAGCCCAGAAATGAAAAAACAACCCTGCCGAGCCCGGGATCAGCCCTCCGTGTTCCTGATGGGTGAATAACTTACAGCAAGACGATGTATTTATAGCATCATGCTCATGAGTTTTTAATTAAAATTCCATTTTCTTTTGCTCCAGATGGCACGAACGACCGTTTCGATGTTTTCCTTGGGTTTTTAAGGGATCACGTGGCTCTTGCCAGGCTGGGTTTGTTTTGGGGGTGCAGGGAGGGGTTGTTTTGGGGAGGGAGGAGGTCCTCATGCCCTTGCACAGCACATTGGCTGCCTTTATGGATTTGCTGGGGCAGAGGGGAGACGGCTTGCTCCCCCCTCACCTCTGCAGACAAGTGCGAGGTCCTCGGGGACCACGTCCATCCATCCGCCGCGGCGGGGAGAGCAGCTCGCAGGGCAGGGACGGCTTCACGTCAGAAAAAATCAGATCAGGAAACCAAGTCATTTACCGGAGCTAAATCGAGCTGGCTGGAGAGGCTGATGGTGCATTAGGGAGCAGCAATGCCAACGAGGCCGGGATGGGTGCGTGCTGCCGGCGCCTGCTGTCACCCCAAGGTGTGGGGCACCCCACTGTCCCCACTGCGATGCCCGGCTGGGACACGGTCAGACACTTGCCACTTCTCAGCCTTGGAGGACACTGGGGACACCCAACAAGGAGCCTGGAGCAGTTCCCAGTGTCTATCAAGCCCCGCTCTGAAGCCTGGGGATGATGGGCTGCTCAGGGACTTTCCCTGGCAATAACCTGGCAAAATAATGAGCTGGTGCAGGAAAAGGTCCCACTTTGTGGGGCTGATGGGCTGGAGGAAAGGTAAAGCCAGGAACACCCAAACCCAGCAGCACAGGGATGTGGTGAGAGGAGAAGACCAAGTCATCAAGTGGGAGATGAACAAGGGACCATCCCTCTGCCCAGGGGTCTCAGAGGACCCTCGGTTATTGCTCTGCCTGGAAAAACCCTCCCATCTCATCCCAACACATCCCATCCCACCCCACCTCATCCCATCCCAACTCATCCCATCCCAACACATCCCATCCCAACTCAAACCATCCCATCCCATCCCATCCCATCCCATCCCATCCCAACTCACTCCATCCCAACTCATTTTCCCATCCCAACACATCCTATCCCAAGTCACTGCATCCCATCCCAACACACCCTATCCTATCCCATCTCATCACTGTCAGTCCCCACACAGGACACCCAGGGTGCCAGAGCTGATGGTGCCCCCAGGCCCCTGCCCAGGCTGCCCTGGGAAAATAAGAAGGGGGGACCTGCGGGGAGAGGGTGCCCTGGGACACCCAGGCTGAGCAGCCACCACCACTGGTGTCCTTTCCATTGCACAGTCCCCTAAACAAACTGGTTTCCCTGAGTCCCACTTGCAGAGCGCCTGTCCTGGATCCCTGGTCCATCCCCTGGGATGGGGTGGGAGCTGGTCCCAGAGGCTCTGCTTTCCTCCTGAGGTGTGAGGACAGGGAACCTTTCCCATATCATCCCTCAAAAACATCCCTCGGAGCAGTGCTGTAAAGCAAATTTCCACACATCCTACCCAAGGATGGTGGCAGGGAAGGCTGGACCAGGGTATGGACCCCAGCTCGTGCAGACAAGGACAGAGCTGCCCGGAGGAGCCTTGGCAGCTGACCCCTATTCCCATGGGACTCGCTGTCTGGCTGCCGGGGTGGAAATGCATTAGGATCCCGCGAAGACAAAATAAAAAGCCTTTTGGGAGTGACTCGGCAGCGCAGCCGGAAGAGAGACAGCACAGTCTGCTGCTTTTTAGGAGGTCTTTGGGGTTTCTTTTTTTTTTTAATTATTCTTTTTTATTTTTGGCAGCAGGGAGGGAGTAAATGGCCTTGCTCGAGCCCAGATCCATTTGTGGCTTTCAAGAGGTAGAAGTGGATGGAGTTGGAAAGTCTCTGCGCTGCAGAGGGCGTGAGTCACAGCCAGGCATGGGGGCTGGGGAGGGGAGGGGAGAGGAAGGGCTGCAAACCCAGATGGGTGCTGGGATGGAGGAGAAGGGTGCTGGGATGGAGGAGTGGGGTTGGAAGAGCAGAATGCATGGGTGGAGGAGCAAGATGCTGGGATGAAGGAGCAGGGTGCTGGTATGAAGGAGTAGGGTGTGGGGTGGAGGGGCGGGGAGCTGGGATGGAGGGGCAGGGAGCTGGGATGGAGAAACGGGATGCTGGGATGGAGGAGCGGCTGTCAGGGCAATCCAAGGGCCCATTGCATGAGCCCTCACCAGTCTGATGGCAGAAATGAAGACACTTGCAATGTCTTGAACCTCTCTGCCCACTGGGCCTTCTGGATGAGCCCTGGGGGACAGGGAGCTGTGGCAGGCAAACACTGCATCCTGAGCAAGGGGACAGTGAGCTGGTGTCCCCAGTCTGAGGCTGGAAGAGGCACCAGAGCTCTGTCCTGCTGCTCCCCCACATCTAAAGAGGTCCCAGAGCAGGAGAGAAGCCACCAGCGGCTGAGAGCGGTGAGCGGGGGTTCTCCTGGGGCTCACCTCGGGGCTCAGCAGGGAGCAGGGAGCGTTTCGGGGAGCGAGGAGCCCCGGATGGTGCCCAGAAGGAGAGGTCTCCTCTGCCTTTCCCAGCCCGCCTGGGGCTGCGGCGGTGGGCGATGCGGCAGCTGCGGGCGACAGCTTGTGTTGTTCTGTGTTTGCTCACGCCTGGCGGCTCCGGCTGGCGAAGAGCAGAGCTTGTGCTGCGGAAACAGCAGCACCCTGCCAGCCACAGCACCCTGTGAACCTCGGCACCCTGTGATTTACAGCACCCCATGGGCTGCAGCATCCTGTGAGCCTCAGCATCCTGTGAGCCTCAGCACCCTGTGATTTACAGCACCCCATGGGCTGCAGCACCCCATGATCCACAGCACCCCCCAAGCCACAGCACCCCATGAGCTGCAGCACCCCATGAGTCGCAGCACCATGTAAGCTACAGCACCCCATTAGTTACAGCACCCCATTAGTTACAGCACCCCATGAGCCTCAGCACCCCATGAGCTGCAGCATCCTGTGAGCCTCAGCATCCTGTGAGCCTCAGCACCCCATGAGCTGCAGCACCCCCTGAGCCACAGCACCCCCTGAGCCACAGCACCCCATGAGCTGCAGCACTGCTGAGCAGGCACTTGCAGACCCCCAAAACTGGCTCAGCTCTAATTTCCAGACACAAAGAGAAACTGAAGGGTGACACGGTCCCCTCCGGCCACCCAGGCACAGCCATCGCCCTCCTGGGGCCAGCAGCGTGGTGAAACCCACAATCAGAAGCTTTCCCCATCCCCAAGGGCATGGTGACACCAGCAGGTCCCCACCACCTACCCCCCCCAGACCATGCTCCTCTGTGCAGGAACCTTCCCAAACCCGAGGACAAACTTTCCCCGCAGTTTTTCACATGCTTCCACCTTTGGCTCCACTGGCTGCAAACCAGGTGCCAGCGTGGTGTGACCGTGGGGCGTCCTCCCTCCCTGTGCCCTGCGTCACACCGGCGGAGCCTGTGACATTAAATACCCATCCCCACGAGCCCTTTCAGCACCACCAGGGCAAGATCTGTCCCCCCTCTTTGTGTCACTGGGGGTGTCAGGGCAGACCTGGAAGCAGGACATTGGGGTCCCTGCAGCAGGAACGCCCTGGGGACTGGAGGGACACGGGCGTCCTGCCACGGTGACACATGTCACTGCTCGCTGGCATCCCGCGTGAGGTGCCAGCACATGTGCAAAGCACAATTGTTCCTCGTTTCGGGTGTCAGCGGTTGACAAACGTGTCCCCGGGGCCATCTGGGCAAGCCAAGACCATTCCCCTTCCCTGGGGACAGGAGCCCCCCTGCTTCCAGCTGGGACCCCGGGCGTTGGGGCCCTTCTCCCCAGGCCGTCCCCGGCTGTGCGCAGGGCATGGTGCCCCACAAACACACGGTGCCGGGGCACCCTGGGGTGCCAAGTGTCCCTGGGCAGCAGGGACAGCCCCGATCCCCGCCCCCCATCTGGCACCCGCGTGTTTGTGCAGAGGGGTCCGTGTGTGACACACAGCAGAGGTGGGGCGCGTGTGCACCCACGTGAGCAGCTGTGCACGGCGGCGTGCCCGAGGGGCTGCGGGGCTGGGACAGGCGGGTGTGCGAGCACGGATGGGTGGCACATGCGTGTGTACGTGCACATGTGTGTGTATGTGTGTGTGTGCAGGTGTGGGTGAGAGGGGGTGTATGTGTGTGCACAAGTGTGGCTGAGGGAGTGCCCAGGGGTATGTACGTGTGTGCCTAAGTGTGAGCACGTGTGTGCGTGCACCTATATGTGCATGTGTGTGTGTGCAAGTGTGGGTGAGGGGTGCACGCAGGTGTGTATGTGTGTGCGTGAACATGAGTGTGTGTGTGTGTGTGTGTGTGTGTGTGCACAAGAGTGCCCAAGGGGTGCCCATGTGTGTGCACACGTGTGCCTGAGCATGAGTGTGAGTGCACACAGGGGGGGTGCCCGTATCTGTGCCCCGGCACAGGACATGCCGGTACCACCATGTACTGGTACTGGTGCAGGTGTGGGTACCGGTACTGGTACTGGTGTGGGTGTGAGTACCAGTACCAGTACCGGTACTGGTGTGGGTGTGGGTACTGGTACCAGGACTGGTACTGGTGCAGGTGTGGGTACTGGTGCTGGTACTGGTACCTGTGCTGGTGTGGGTGCAGGTACCGATACTGGTACCTGTGCTGGTGCGGGTATCAGTGTGGGTGCCGCTACTGGTGCAGGTGCGGGTTTGGATGCGGGTATCGGTACCGGTGCCAGTGCGGGCGGGGCTGTGGGTTTCGGTGCGGGCGCGGGTACTGGTGTGGGTGCAGTGCCGGTACCGGTCCCGGGGCGGGTACGCAGAGCGGTGCGGGATGCAGTGCCGGTACCGGTACCGGGGCGGGTACGCAGAGCGGTGCGGGATGCAGTGCCGGTACCGGTACCGGGGTGGGTACGCAGAGCGGTGCGGGATGCAGTGCCGGTACCGGTACCGGGGTGGGTACGCAGAGCGGTGCGGGATGCAGTGTCGGTACCGGTACCGGGGCGGGTACGCAGAGCGGTGCGGGATGCAGTGCCGGTACCGGTACCGGGGTGGGTACGCAGAGCGGTGCGGGATGCAGTGCCGGTACCGGTACCGGGGTGGGTACGCAGAGCGGTGCGGGATGCAGTGCCGGTACCGGTGCGGGTACGCAGAGCGGTGCGGGATGCAGTGCCGGTACCGGTCCCGGGGCGGGTACGCAGAGCGGTGTGGGATGCAGTGTGGTACCGGTACCGGGGCGGGTACGCAGAGCGGTGCGGGATGCAGTGCCGGTACCGGTCCCGGGGCGGGTACGCAGAGCGGTGCGGGATGCAGTGCCGGTACCGGTACCGGGGTGGGTACGCAGAGCGGTGCGGGATGCAGTGCCGGTACCGGTACCGGGGCGGGTACGCAGAGGGGTGCGGGACGCAGTGCCGGTCCCGGTCCCGGGGCGGTGCGGGTGGCGGGGCGGTGGTGCTGAAGGACAGCTCCGCCCCCACCCGCCCCCTACGATCCTCCCGCCATCCCCTCCCCTTCCCTCCGTCCCCTCCCCTCCATCCCATCCCATCCTCTCCCTCCCCTCCCTCCATCCCCTCCCCTCCCTCCCTCCCCTCTCCTCCGCCGCCGCCGCCGCTCCTCACCGCTCCGGGCCCTCCGCCACCGCCGCCACCGCCGCCATGCCCCAGTCGGCCCCGCCGCCGCCTCCCGCCGCCGCCGCCGCACCATGAAGCGGCAGAACGTGCGGACGCTGGCGCTCATCATGTGCACCTTCACGTACCTGCTGGTGGGCGCCGCCGTCTTCGACGCGCTGGAATCGGAGGAGGAAACGGCGGAACGGCGGCGGCTGGAAGCCAAGAGCCAGGAGCTGAAGAGCAAGTACAACCTCAGCGCCGAGAGCTACCGCGAACTCGAGTGGGTCGTCCTCAAGCTGAAGCCGCACAAAGCCGGCGTCCAGTGGAAATTCGCTGGGTCCTTCTACTTTGCCATCACCGTCATCACGACCATAGGTACCGGTTACACCCCTGGGGCTTCCCGGTGTCCCCAGAGAGCCTTTCCCACCTCCTGGCCACGGGATACCGGCTCTGGTCACCCTTCGTGCAGACTGTCCCCAGTGTGCCCATCCCTGGGGTATCGGGGTGACATGAGTGCCTGGCTGCTGTGCAACCAGGAACCCCCTGCCCATCCCCGGGGTATCGGGGTGACATGAGTGCCTGGCTCCTCTGCCACTGGGAACCCCCTGCCCATCCCCGGGGTATCAGGGTGACATGAGTGCCTGGCTCCTCTGCCACTGGGAACCCCCTGCCCATCCCCGGGGTATCGGGGTGACATGAGTGCCTGGCTCCTCTGCCACTGGGAACCCCCTGCCCATCCCCGGGGTATCGGGGTGACATGAGTGCCTGGCTGCTCTGCAACCGGGAACCCCCTGCCCATCCCCGGGGTATCGGGGTGACATGAGTGCCTGGCTGCTCTGCAACCAGGAACCCCCTGCCCATCCCCGGGGTATCGGGGTGACATGAGTGCCTGGCTGCTCTGCAACCGGGAACCCCCTGCCCATCCCCGGGGTATCGGGGTGACATGAGTGCCTGGCTGCTCTGCAGCCGGGAACCCCCTGCCCATCCCCGGGGTATTGGGGTGACCCACCCTCCTGGCTCCTCTGCCACTGGGAACCCCCCACCCATTCCCATGATATCGGGGTGACCTGACCACCCAGCTCCTCCACAGCTGGGAACACCCTGCCCATCTCCGTGGTATCGGGGTGACCCCTCCCCACCGACTCCCCCTGCCCTCCCCAAAACGCCCATCCCCGTCGCATCAGGGCCGCCCAACTCACCCGTGGCTCCACTGCCCTGGGAACCCCCCCACCCATCCCCGTGGTCTCGGGGCTACTCACCAGCCCTGCTCCCCAAACCCTGGAGGCCTCGCCAGACCCCCCCACATCATGCCCATCCCCGAGGCATCGGGGATCCCTCCTGCCCCGGCTCCCCATCCTTGGGGAACACCGACCTGCCCATCCCCGTGGTCTCTGGGCTCCCCACCACCACGTCCCCCACCTGGGGGGACCCCCGAATGGACTCAAGCCCTGAACACCCCCGTGGTCTGAGCTGGGACCCCCTGCCCAGCCCTGCAGGGAGGTCCCTGGGTGGGGGCAGGGTCCGGGAGGGCTGTGGGGGCTGCGGATGCTCGGGGGGGTCACAGTGGGGCTGTGGGACAGGCGGTTTCCTCGGGTGACCCCTTCCCTGGAGGAGGAGGAGGAGGAGGAGGAGGAGGAGGAGGAGGAGGAGGAGGAGGAGGAGGAGGAAGGTCCCCTGGGGTCAGCGTTCCCTCATCTCCTGCCCCTTCCCAGCATGGTGCCCCCCAGCCTGGGGTGGGGGACAGCATGACAGGGATGTGTCCCTGCTTGCACGGACACCCTGGCCCTACACGAGGGTACTGGTGCTGCACCCTGGTGCTCAGGGTGGTCTCCCTGTCCCACCCCGACCCCACCCAGGGTGCTCCCCAGTTTGGGAGAGGGGCTGCAGGGTCCCCCCCGGGTTCCAGTTGACTGCTCTGTGCGTTCACTCGGTCACATTGTCAACCCATCTGTCCTTCGGGTCCCCTTAATGAACCCCCTGTCCCCTGGTCCCCAAACAACCCCATCCTCAGTTCAGTGAGAGGTCCTGCAGGGGTCAGGGGACAAGCAGCAGCTGGACTAGGGTGACACGTGGCTGTCCTGGCCCTGGCCAGCATCCCTGCAGGTACCATGGGTGTTGGCTCCTAGTGGTGGGGTGACTGTTGGTTCCCAGGGCTGTGACATGGGGTTTGGGGTGACTGTTGGTTCCCAGGGCTGTGACGTGGGTGTTGGGGTGACTGTTGGTTCCCGGGGCTGTGATGTGGGTGTTGGGGTGACTGTTGGTTCCCAGGGCTGTGATGTGGGGTTTGGGGTGACTGTTGGTTCCCGGGGCTGTGATGTGGGTGTTGGGGTGACTGTTGGTTCCCGGAGCTGTGACGTGGGTGTTGGGGTGACTGTTGGTTCCCGGGGCTGTGACGTGGGTGTTGGGGT
This sequence comes from Podargus strigoides, assembly GCA_028020825.1. NCBI lineage: Eukaryota > Metazoa > Chordata > Aves > Caprimulgiformes > Podargidae > Podargus > Podargus strigoides. The sequence continues at coordinate 768,570 of CM051619.1, forward strand.
GACTGTTGGTTCCCGGGGCTGTGATGTGGGGTTTGGGGTGACTGTTGGTTCCCAGGGCTGTGACATGGGTGTTGGGGTGACTGTTGGTTCCCAGGCTGTGATGTGGGTGTTGGGGTGACGGTTGGTTCCCGGGGCTGTGATGTGGGTGTTGGGGTGCCTGTTGGTTCCCGGGGCTGTGATGTGGGTGTTGGGGTGACGGTTGGTTCCCGGGGCTGTGATGTGGGTGTTGGGGTGACTGTTGGTTCCCAGGGCTGTGATGTGGGTGTTGGGGTGACTGTTGGTTCCCGGAGCTGTGACGTGGGTGTTGGGGTGACTGTTGGTTCCCGGGGCTGTGACGTGGGTGTTGGGGTGACTGTTGGTTCCCGGGGCTGTGATGTGGGGTTTGGGGTGACTGTTGGTTCCCAGGGCTGTGACATGGGTGTTGGGGTGACTGTTGGTTCCCAGGCTGTGATGTGGGTGTTGGGGTGACGGTTGGTTCCCGGGGCTGTGATGTGGGTGTTGGGGTGCCTGTTGGTTCCCGGGGCTGTGATGTGGGTGTTGGGGTGACGGTTGGTTCCCGGGGCTGTGATGTGGGTGTTGGGGTGACTGTTGGTTCCCAGGGCTGTGATGTGGGGTTTGGGGTGACTGTTGGTTCCCGGGGCTGAGCCGTCGATGTCGGAGCGGCGCGGGCTGCGCGGAGGCAGGACAAGGTCTGTCCCGGCTGGCGGGAGCAGCTGGGAAAGGCTCTGAAAGCGAAGCCGAGCAGCTTATGTCTGACGTGAGAGGGAGGAGGAGGAGCGGGAAGGGGGTGCGCGGGGGGCTGGGGGGAGCAGCGAGCGGGAGCGAGCGGGAGCGAGCGGCGTCTCGCCAGCCCACACAAAGGATGCTGCAGTGACGGAGGAGGGAGACAAAGCCAGGCCCACGTGTGGGGTCCCCAGGGGCCGTGGCTCAGTGCTGGGGTGCAGGCGGACATGGGGACCCCTGCCCTATCACCCCCCCTTGGGACACCCTTATTGCCAGGAAATGGGATTATTCCAATAGGGAAAAAAGGGCATTATTCCCGGGAATCACCACCCCCCCCCTCCATACAGGTCCTGCGGGGACAGTGGGGTGCTGGGGGGGCGGGCTGTGCCGGTCGAGGTCCCCGTGTTGTGGCACGGGAGGGGGGCAGGTCCCACTCGGAAAGTTTTCCTTCCATTTCAGGGTTGTTTTCTTTCCCTTCATCTGGGAAAAGAACCAAGAGGCGAATCACGCCCCTCCCAGTGCCACTCCGAAGGTCTCCCACAGCCCCCCCCTCCCTCCCCAAGGTTGCACCCCAATAGTAGGGTGCACCCCCACATACCCCAAGGAGCTGCCCCAGCACCCAGGGGATCCCCAAAGCACCGCAGAGGGGGACAGGGGACTGGGATATCTCGGTCTGCTGTCACCCACTGCCCCCCTCCCCGCAAAGCCGGGGACAAGGGGAGCTGCAGGGTGGGCGGGGGGGAGGGGCGCACTTGCCATTGCAGCCGGGCAGAGCCATGCCCAGGGTCCCCTCGTGGGGTGGCAGTGGCAGCCGGACGTGTCCCCATGCCACCTCAGTCCCTGCACCAAGGGCCTCCGTGCTCCAGGGCTGGCTGTGATGGCCCTGGCTGGATCGCTCCCAAAACCCACAGCCCCCCCCACCTCGGTGTGTGCAGAGAAGCGAGCGGCCATGTGGGCCAGGGCAGGTGGCGAATGCCACTGCGGTGTCACCATCTGTCACAGCCCTCCCTCCTCACTTGTTTATCAAAGGAGCAGGGACCTTGCCCAGGCCAGGAGATCCCAGGTGAGACCGGGTCCCTTCTTCTACACATGGTCTCCCTGTCAGTCCCCCTGTCCCCTGGTGCCATCTCTGGTGGCAATGTGCCTGTCCCCAGTCCATCGCATCCATAACACACACATGCCCCAGCCACCTCCAGTGCCACCACAACCCTCTTGGTACCGGCACCAGCACTGGTGGGAGGGGAAGGACCCCCCATTGTCAGACCTTGGGGGATGGAGCACAGGGAAGTGTCACAGGGGAGGGACAGGAGCCACTGCTGCTGGGACGAGGAGTGGGCTGCAGCGGTTTTGGGGCTGGTTGGGGAGGGAGGAGGCCAGGGATAGGGCACCCCTCGCTTCGGGCATTCCTGTTCCCATCCTGCACTAGCCATGCCCGCTGTAAATGCTGGGTTGGAGATTAGTGTTGACACCAATGAATGTGCCTTTGATAGGTTCCAGAGTTAACATGTCGGAAGGAAAAATGGTACCATGCTGTTGTGGGGCTGGGAATCCTCTCATCTCAGCCCAGACCCCCATGGGAGGTGATGAGAGAGACAGGCAGCACCCCATCCCTTTCAGCCCCTGGGGATGCACAGGGCCTGCCCCAGGAGAGTGTCCCTGTCCAGCCCGGTGCCTCTTCGGCCACCGCGGGGGTTCGTTTGGGTGCCCCAGCCCTGCTGCTGAGCTGGCAGAGAGCAGCGCTGGGAGATCAGGACCCCTTCCCTTCCCTCTCCAGTTAGACATCAGGCCACCCCATGCCACCTTTCCCTGTGGTATGCCAGCATTGCTGGTTGCGGCGTTCACTCTGAAACCTAATGAGGGCATATGCATCTCTGCCACTGATCCCTGAGCTCTGCAAGCATCCCTCCCCCCTCCTCTTCCTCTCCCTCTCCCTCTCTCCCCCCCCATCCCATTCCCACCTCCTCCCCTCCCCCCAAGCTATAAATTCCCCACTGCTCTCCACCCCGGAGCACTCACATCAATTAATACCCACTCCATCCCTGCTCTCCCAGCTGCTGCCTCATTAAACTCGCCGGCAAAGCCTGACTCAGAGCAGGGCACAAACAACATGTGCCGGGGCAGAGATGCTCTGAGGTTCATCTCCCAGGCAAAAAGAACCCAATTCTTTGGATTTTGTTGTGTTTTTTTTCCCCAATTCCCAAAGCCCAGGGCTGGTTGCTGGTGCTTGGCACTGCCAGCTCAGATGCCAAGGGCCAGACCCGAGCCACAGGAGAGCCCCGCGTGTGATTTATGAGCGGCTTAAATATTTATCCGGCAGGTGGGGGTGAAGTGAGTGCGGGGCGGGTGGGGAGCGGGATTTCTCCGCCCGGGATAAATCACAGCCGGGAGCGCGGGCTGGAGCGAGGGCGGGCGGGGATGCTCGGGGGTGGGGGGAAGGAGAGCGGCTGTGGGGTAGGACGGCCCCCCCGCGGCTGCAAGTGGTGCTGGGGCGTGGTGTATGGTACTGGTGCATGGTACTGGTGCACTGGTGCACGTTACTGGTGCACGGTGCTGGGAGCTGGTTTATGGTGCTTGTGCACAGTGCTGGGTGCTGGTGCATGTTACTGGTGCACACTGCTGGGAACTGGTGCATGGTTCTGGGTGCTGGGGCACGGTGAATGGTGCTCGGGGGTGGTGCTGGGCGCTGGTGCAGAGTGCTGGGCGCTGGTGCACGTTACTGGTGCACGGTGCTGGGAGCTGGTGTATGGTGTTTGTGCACAGTGGTGGTGCATGTTACTGGTGCACGGTGCTGGGCACTGGTGCATGTTACTGGTGCACGGTGCTGGGGCTGCGCACGGTGCTGGTGCACTCCCCTCCACACCTTCCCACCGCCCAGACCAGCAGCGCACTGGGAGGAAGGAGCCACGTCCCGCTTACCCAGGGGAGGCGGCGGGCGAAGGGACATGGGGAGGGCTGGAGCTGAGCACTGGGACCGCCCCCCCCCAGTGCCACCTCTGCCACCCAGGAGGGGACCCGCGGGGGTCTGGCCGTGGGAAGGGCGGGGGCAGGGAGCAGCCCTGGTGTGAGGAGCGGAGCAGCGACAGCCGTCAGGGGCTCCCGAGCTGTGGCCAGTCGGGGTGACACGGTGACAGGATCATCCCCCCCAGCCGCAGAGCCGTGTCCCTGTGCAGACAGCAGCGGAGCGCAGTGACCGCCCCCCCCGGACAGCGGGGGTGCCCGAGCCAGGGGTCTGTGCTGTCCCGCGCGGTTCTGGGGTGTCACCCCCCAAAAGAGCAGGGCCAGCCCCTGCGGTCGGGGTGTCGGCCACCAGCCAGCTGTGCCCATCACCGGGTGTCCCAGCTTCCCCCCCAGTTCAGAGCACCCCCTTCCTGCTGCAGGGCCCTCGGGACGGGGAGGGGGGGTGGCTGTACCCCCCTTTTGGAGGAGGAGGGGAGGGATGGAGCGGGGGAGGGCATGAAGGGGCCTGGCGGAGCCCCAGGATAAGGGAAAAACTGCCAGTTTTGGCGCAAACAGGGCGCTTGGCCGGCACCGGGATTTTCCATGACACCATCCTGACCCCCCCGGCACGGCAGGGTCCGGCCCCCGCCCCCAGGCGGCTCTGTTTGGGGGGGACAGGCACTGGATGCACCCCCTAAACCCGCCTGCTCTGCCCCCTGCCCAGGGAGGGGGGTGTGGGGCTGCCCCCCCACCCCGCTGCAGCGGGAGCAGGGATGGGGGTGACACCCCCAAACGGATAGGTCATGGTGACATGGGGAGCAGGGGGTGGCAGAGGTGCAGATGCTGCTGCAGAGGATGGGAGGGGGTACCAGGGGGGTTACCCCAATGCTGTGGTTTTGGGGGGCAGAGGAAGGTGGTGTCCTGGGGGGGGTCCAGCCCCACGGTCCCTCCCACCCCACAGAGACGTGAACCCCCCTCCTTAGGGTGACCTCCCCCTCACAGGGTGAACCCCCTCACAAGTTGACTTCCCCCCCCGGGGCTGGGGCAGGAGGGAGGCTGAGGGCAGGGGGCTGTGGTGGGTGGGAGTAGGGAGATGGAGGAGGGTGAGGGTGGGCAGGGAGAGAGGTGGGCTGGGGGGGTAGGCAGAGATCTGTGGGGGGAGGGATGGGGGGATGGGGGGAGGGATGGAGGGAGAGAGGGATGGAAGGATTCATGGGTGAATATGTGGAAGGAAGGAAGGAAGGAGGGAGGGAGGGAGGGAGGGAGGGTGGACTGATGGGTAGATGGAAGGAAGGATGAATGGATGGAAGGAAGGTAGGTTTGAAGCATGGATGGACGGATGAATAGACAGAAGGATGTATGGGTGAATGAGTATGTGGATGGATGGGTGGGTGGATGGATGGAAGGCAGGGTGAGAGGACAGTGAGCTGGCTGCCCCCTCTCCTGCCCTGGTGAAGACACAGCAAGGACAGTCCTTGTTCCTGCTCCAGGACTCAGCTGGGACAGGGACAGCCTAGGTGCTGTGGGTCCCAGGGCTCGCTCCAGCTCTGCATCATCCAAGCTCAGCCCAGCCCCAGGGAGACAGTGCCCAGGTCCCATCCCTCTGCTCCGACTGCGCAGGAGGTGTCCCCAGGCAGGAGGATCCCCTGGGGTTCCCACTGCCCTCAACCCCTATCCGGGGAAGGGATGGAGGTGTTGGGGGACACCTGTGTCCCCACACAGCGCCGTGCCCCTTCGTGCCAGCGCTGTGTTTGCTCATGGCAGGCTGGCAGCGCTCCTGCCACTGCCACATGCTGCCTTTCCCAGCCGCTCCCTGCCTGCTTGTTTGCTCGCCCTGCGAAGAGGGGGCATCGCCCAGGCAGCGCCGAGGGGCACCCCATGTGCCAGCTGCACCACCTGGGTCCCCATCCCCAGCCTGGGGGACAGCTGAGGTCCCCAGGCTCAGCCCTGGCACTCCCCAGGTTGCTCTTGGCTGTGGGCACTGGAGAGCGCTCAGCGCTGCCCATGTTTGTGCCATGGCCGAGCTCACGTCACCCGTGGGACACCTTGGGAAACGGGTGCCCATGAAGTGCTGAGCAGGATGCTGATTCTTACTGGGAGCAACGGGAAGCGGGGTGGGAGGGGAGGCAGCGCTCTGTGGGCTGAGGGGTTTTGTGGTCGTGTGAAAGCAGGTTTGGGAGGGCCAGGGCTGGGTTTGTCTCAGGCTTGGAAGGACGAGAGCTGGGTTCATCCCAGGCTTGGAAGGGCAAGGGTTGGGTTCATCCCAGGCTGGGACAGAAACTGGGATAGCTCCAAAGCATTGGAGACCCCCAGAGTGGCCAATGCTTTGATAGATCCTCCATCCCATGGGATGCCTGAACCTTCCCCGCTGTCCCTGCAGCCTCACAGCCCGGCAAGGGACAGGGAAAGCTGCAGCAGGGCTTTGTAAAGCAGGGACATGGTTTCCTGAGTGCTCCATGCCCCTAATGCCCAGCCCCAGCCCCTTCCCCATCTCCCCCCATCCCCTTCCCTGACTCCCTGCACCCCCTGTCCCCTCCCATACCCCTCCAGCACCCCGTGCCACCTCCAGGGACCCTCTCCCTGCTTTCCCACCCTTTTGCACCCTCCAGCCGTGTAACACCTCCGCTCCCCCGTGTCCCCCCTCCCCGCGTCCCCAGCAGCTGCCCCGTTAATCCCCGCCATCCATCGCTCCGACAGCCCGGGATGTGCTCCAGGCCAGCCGGGCCCTGCACCTGCTCCCCGGGGCGGCCGCCAGATCCACCCCTGCTCCTCCGCAGCCCTAAAAAGGAGAGGAGCCGGCCGCGTTCCTTAGGGACATGTCATGTTTTCTCCCCGGGGACACACGCTCTGCTCCCTGCCTCCTTACAGCACCCTCAGTGGGAGCCCAGAGCACCCTGACTCTGCTCTCCCATGGCAGCATCCCTCCTGGAACACCCCTCGAGGTGTGGGGGGGCTGCAGGAGATGGTTTGGAGCAGGGATGTTCTGCAGGGACAGCGGGAACATGGTGGGGCCGTGTCACAAAGCCACACGTGCCATTGCGGTGGGGCAAACCGAGCTGCTGAGTCCTCCTCTCCGACATGGGGCTCACCGTCTCTGCCACCTCCTCGGGGTCTCCCTCTCCCCGTGTGAAATACGGATTCCCCGCCCCGCTGACCTTCCCCCCATCCTCAGACGTGCAGGAGATCAGGCAGCGCCTGCTAAAGCCACGAAGGGAGGGCTGGGGGGCTGACGGACGCTTGGACGCGCCGCGAGAGCTCATCAGCTCCCTTCCCCGGGGAGATGGGGCTAAATATAGCGGCGGGAGGCTGTGCCGTGCGGGGCAGGCAGGGCAGGCAGGGACGGGGCTGCAGGCAGTGCTCCAGGCCCCCGTCCCCAAATCCCGGCCTCCGCCGGGTGATGCACGAGGAATGGGGAGATTTGGGCTCTTGGGAAGGGGACGGAGGGGACAGCGGGAGGTGAGGGGCAGATGGGCAGGGTAAGGGCTCAGTGGCAGCCCTGCAGGCAGCGGGATGTGGCGCTGGTTTGACTCAGCAGGCAACCAGGTGGCATGGCATTGCCTCAGTGTCCCCTCTGCCACCAGGGAGGGGACACCAAGCACAGCTGTCTTTTCCATCAGCAAGGGAAGAAGAGGCTGGCACCCAGCACTGATGAGAGTGGTGATGCTCCTTGGTGACACTTCCCAGTGATGCTCCCCGGTGATGCTCCCTGGTGATGCTCCCCAGTGATGCTCCTCGGTGATGCTCCCCAGTGATGCTCCTCGGTGATGCTCCCCGGTGATGCTCCCTGGTGATGCTCCCCGGTGACTCTCTCTGGTGATGCTCCCCAGTGATGCTCTCCGGTGATGCTCTCTGGTGATGCTCCCCGGTGATGCTCCCCAGTGACTCTCTCTGGTGATGCTCCCCGGTGATGCTCCCCAGTGACTCTCTCTGGTGATGCTCCCCGGTGATGCTCTCCAGCTCCTTTGGCCACAGCCCAAGCCAACGGCGCTGGCAGCTGGGAGAGGCCATGCCAGCTCCTTGGAGGTGGCTTGGATGGAGATGTGAGGATCCTTGCTTTCACCTCACCCCAGCCCAGCTTAATCCTCAACCTCTCACGGGTGCCAGCGCGGGTGACAGTGAGGGACCGCCTGCCACCACCCAGCCAGGGACAACCCAGCCAGGGCAGGACCAGCTCCCCTCCACCATTCCCGCCAGCTCAGGGGATGCTGCGGGGCCGTGGGTGCTGGAGGCCTGGGAGAAGTGGGTGCTCCTGACCCCTGCTCCTGCCTGCTGGCTGTCACCCAAGGGCAGCCTGTGCCCCAGCCCCTGCCTGCTCCTGAGTGCTGCAGGGGGAGAGGCAGAGGGAAAAGGAAAAGGGAAAGGAAAGGAAAGAAAAGGAAAAGGGGGAAAGGGAAAAGAAAAATGAAAAGGAGAAATGAAGGGAAAGGCAAAGGAGAAAAGAAAGGCAAGGGCCAGGAGGAGGAGCAGGAGAAGGGAAGGGGAAGGGCAGCAGCAGTGCCAGGGGGCGAGTGCCCCCATCCCCGCCCCGGGGTCTGGTAGGGGTGAACAATCTGGGAGCCCAGAGGTGGAATCAGTGCCGGTCACCCCCTGTTTGCCGGGGTTTGTGCAGGCAGGAGATGAACTGAATCCCAGATGGACCCCAGGGCCAGGCATGGATGCTCCCCCAGCTCCCCCAGCAGTGCCTGAACAGCGGACAGTGGGGCACAGTGGTCATGGGGACATGGGGACATGGGGCTGGGTTGTCTCTTGATTCCTTAAAAATCCCTGTTTTCCCCATCTGCTGTGTCTCTCTGCGTGGCTGCTCTGCGATGGGTCATCCTGGGATGGGGATTTCAGGGAGGAACAGCCTCCAATTTCCCAAACCCCAAGGCTGGGGAACTTCCCCCCCACCCCAGCCAGGCTCCATCCAAGCACCCCCTAGCTGCCCCCACCCCAACCCAGGGATGCAGCACTTTGTGCATCACCCCCCACCAGCCCCACCAGAGCCCAAGGGCTCTCCCCCTTCTCCAGCCCCCTCCATTTTCATTTGGAGACCCCATTATCCCCCCCATTCTCCACCAGCACACTCCTTGTGCCTGGGGATGGCACTGGTCAGGGTTGGGGTCCACCACTGGTGGCTCAGGGCAGTGGACTGAGGCTCTGCACACCTTGCGCCCCACCTCGGACCACCAAGCTGATTCCACTGTCTGGCTTTGCTCCCCAGGTTACGGCCATGCAGCCCCCAGCACAGATGGGGGGAAGGTCTTCTGCATGGTCTACGCCCTTCTGGGGATCCCCCTCACCCTTGTCATGTTCCAGAGCTTGGGCGAGAGGATCAACACCTTTGTCAAGTACCTCCTCCACCGCATCAAGAAGTGCCTTGGCATGAGGCGGGCGGAGGTCTCCATGGCCAACATGGTCACCATCGGGTTCTTCTCCTGCATCAGCACCCTCTGCATCGGGGCGGCCGCCTTCTCCTACTACGAGCACTGGAGCTTCTTCCACGCCTACTACTACTGCTTCATCACCCTCACCACCATCGGCTTCGGGGACTACGTGGCCCTGCAGAAGGACGAAGCCCTCCAGAACAAGCCGCAGTACGTGGCCTTCAGCTTCGTCTACATCCTGACAGGGCTGACGGTCATCGGGGCTTTCCTCAACCTGGTGGTGCTGCGTTTCATGACCATGAACGCCGAGGACGAGAAGCGGGACGCCGAACATCGGGCGCTGCTCACCCGTAACGGGCAAGCCAGCAGCGTCCACGCCACGGACACCGCCTCGGCCACGCCGGCGGCGGCGGGGGGCGGCGGGGGCGGCTTTCGGAACGTCTACGCTGAGGTTCTCCACTTCCAATCCATGTGCTCGTGCCTGTGGTACAAAAGCCGGGAGAAGCTGCAGTACTCCATCCCTATGATCATCCCTAGGGACCTCTCCACCTCGGATACCTGCGTGGAGCAGAGCCATTCCTCACCCGGCCGTTGTCCGGAGACCCCCTCCAACAGATGCTTCTGCAACGCCCGCCGGTCGGCCATCAGCTCCGTCTCCACCGGTCTCCACAGCCTGGCGGCTTTCCAGGGGCTCATGAAGCGCCGCAGCTCCGTGTAGCCCCTCTCCATCCCCACCCAGACCCTTCCACTGGGACCTTCCTTGGTCACAGCAGGAGGAAACCACCCTGGGGTCTGGCTATGGAGGGGGAGGCAGAGGCTGGGACCGCCGGGACACGGGAGGGATGCAGGAGCAGCGGTGAGGCTGCCCCAGTCCTCTCTGAAGTGGGAAGAATGGAGCTGCTGGTTTTGTTTATTTTATTTTAATTTAATTTAATTTTATTATTTTATTTTATTATTTTGCAAAACCACTCCTCAACAATGTGAAACTTGAAGAGCTGGAGAGTTTTAACCTGATGGGACTGGGGGGGTTACATCTGCACCTCCCACTGTAATACCTCTGTATGAGCGGCTGGGGACCCCCACAGCCCCACGGCAGCCCCATGGCAGCTCGAACATGCCATGAGCCAGATCGTGCGTGGACTGGAGACCTCATGGGACATGGGGAGAGGGGGACACGGGGGTCCCAGCACTGTCCCCTCCATCCTCTGCCTCCTCCGGCCACGGGGCCACCCCGGCGGCAGGCAGGTCCCCGGGCAGCACGGGGTGCCACGGCGAAGACGGACGCGCGTTGGGGGGTGAATCAGGCTAAGAGGGGCTTAGACGGAGCTTTGTCGATGGCTGCGCACATCAGCCAGCCCCTGCGGCCGAGGAAACAAGCCCCGAGTCACGTAGGCTGCCGAGAACGCCGCCCGCGGCTCTGGGGAGCTCTTGCCCTTGGGGAAATATTTTGGGGGACAACCTGGGGCATTATAAGATGTTTTCATCCTTCTTCTCCATCACCCCCCCCCCCGGCTGCACCGGTCCTCTGTCAACCCCAATGCTGAGGCCAGAGCAGGGGATGCTCCTGGGGCTTTCCCCACCCAGCCCCAGGCCATCCCGGGGGTCACCTCCATCACAGCCACTCCGTCACAGCAAACTTCTTCCCTTGCCCCCCTTCCATGTAGGGGGCAGCCCCCAGCCCCATGGGGAGCACCCCATCACCCCCAGGACTGTGCTCCCCACTGAGAGCACCCCAGCACAGGTTATCCCCCCTGCCAGCGGGGACACCGGGGGACAGCGTGACATACACTGGCCCCCTCTGTGCCAGGGGGACTTTGGGGACAGCCCACCTGTTTCTTTTCTCACCTTTTAAATGAAAAAAAAAAGATGTATTTCTAATACTTGACGACCTGTACATACTGTTAGATACCAGAGAGGATATTTATTATAAATGACACTGTCATCCTACCCATAGAAATCTATACATACCTATCAGATCGGAGTCTTGGGAGAAACTTATTGATGACTCCGGGGAATTTCTTTGCTCTCTCCGCATCTTTCCCATCCTAGGGCATCCATGGGGAGCCACCCCCCCCACCCCCCCCCCCAGCAAGGTTTCTCTGGTTCTCATGCCAAAGTCTATTTGTACCGCTGAGTTATTTCCTTAGAGAGAGAAATAAAGGCTGGTTCAAACCTCGGCATCGCTTCAGCTCCTTCCCTGGGGCGCTGGGTGAGGAGGAGAGGCTGGGAGCCATGGGTCCCGTCCCCTGGGGTGTCCCTGCATTGTGGCTCCGTGCCCCCTGTGGGGACTGGGAAGTCTCTGCCTCTCCTCCTGTTTTTCCCATGGAAAAGGAAGACTGGGAAAGGAGAGGCTCGGCTTTGAGCATCCTTTGGTGGGCTCAGTGGGAGAAGGACCTCAGGCTGCCTCTCCCATCCTCCCATCACTGATGCAAGGCTGAAGGGGGGAGACCTGTAGTGGATTTTCCCGTGGGACCCCCCCAAAACCCAGCATCCCAGGAGCTGTATCCCTCCTTTCCCATGGCAGCACCTCTGCAGCCTTCGCTCAGGCTGGAAACCTCCCTCTGCTCCGTGCAACAACCAAGGAGCATCCTATGATTGCAATCTGCTGCGTGACCCAGGGGACACAGGGCTGAGCCCCCTCAGGGAAACTGAGGCACGGGCAAGAGGTGGACAGAGAGGAGAGCTGAGGGTACCTCGAATGGTGGGGGGTATCTGGGTCCAAACCTCCAAGGGGATTTGGGCATTGCTGGTGGCCAGGATGCACCAGGATGGATGGGGACACGCCATCTCCATGGCTAGGGTGATGCCATCTCCATGGCTGGGGCCACCAGCGGAGCTCTGGGCTGCTCTCCTGCCTTTAAGTGGATAAAATCCACTCCCTCTAAGCCCAGCAAGAGCCATCACCTAATCTAATAACGCTAAGCCTGCAAAGAGCAGATCTATTTTGGCAGCGGCTGACGGAGAGAGCAACAGCTTTCACCCTGCCTGAGGGAGCACCTATGGAGATAGGGGAGTGTTGGGGGGCTGGGTGCTTCCCTGGCATTCGGTCCCTCTGTCACCCTTCCCTCCTGCCCCTGGGATGCAGCTGGGGAGGGTGGAGGCATGCATCCATCCTTCTCTGCCTCCAATGCATCCCATGGGGAAGAGAGGATGCTGAGCCAGCTGGAGCATTGGTCTGATCCAGCACAACCATTCCCAGGGTGTAACTGGTTCCTTCAGCACTCTGCATGCAGCCACCAACCTGCCCCTGGCAGTGGGGCAGCTGAGGAGTGTCACCTATGAGATGAGGTGGACCTGGTGACACAGGGCTGGGAGCGGTGGAGATGCCAGAGGGTCCTGCTGCCATCCAGGGGGACCTGGAGAGGATGGAGGAGTGGTCAGAGAGGAACTTCATGATATTCAGTGAGGAGAAATGCAAAGTCCTGCCCCTGGGGAGGAACGATCCCATGTACAGTGGCCACCCAACTGGAAAGGACCTCGGCAGAAGAGGACCTGAGGCTGCTGGTGGACACCAGGTTGACCATGAGCCTTGCTACCCTTGCTGGAAAGAAGGCTGAGGGTATTCTGAGCTTCATTAGGGCAAAAAATTGGCAGCAGGTCAAAGGAGGGGACCCTTTCCCTCTGCTCAGCACTGGTGAGGCCATACCTGGAGTGCTGGATCCAGCACTGGGCTCCCCACTCCACCAGAGCCATGGATATACTGGAGAGAGCCCAGTGAAGGGTCATGAAGATGGTGGCTTGGGGGACCTCTCCGGGGAGGAAAGGCTGAGGGGGCTGGGGAACAGAGAAGGTTTGGGGGGGGTCTCACCATGGCCATAAATACCTGCTGGGAAAGAGGATGGAGCCAGGATCACCCCAGTGGCACTCAGTGTGAGTACAAAAGGCTCGGTCACCACCAGCGGGTCCCCCATGCCCTTTAGGAGCATCCCCAGGGGGGCAATAAGGACCTGCAGGGGTCTGTCCTCTCTGCCCCAGGGGGTTTAGGAGCACCCAAACCACCACCCCCGCACACCTCGTCCCCCACCTGGGTGATGTTTTCTGTATTCCCTCTCAACGCATTTAAATTGTCCTTTGTCAGCCCTTTTAAAAAAAGCCTTATTAAATGGGACCCCGAGGACATGTTGGGGACAACCACTCCCTGTCCCCAACCTGATCCAAATTTGGGGGGAGGCATGGAGAGGTGCTGGGGAGGAACAGTGTGCCCAGCTGGATGGGGCCACAGGACGGGGAGTGCCAGCGGCACCGGCTTGGGGACACTGAGCTGGTGATGGGGACACTGGGGTGACCTGGGGGGTGGAGGGAACCTGGTGGCATCGTGGCATCCTCTGTGGCATGATGTCACTCATGGTGGGGTGATGTCACTCCCTTGCTGAACTCACTGAGTGGGCTCTGCCTGAGGACACCCAGCAGCACCAGAGCTGCCTCCCCCCTCACCCCTGAAACTGGGGTGCCCCAAGGAAGAGCCACCCCATCCCTCGGTTGGTGTCAGGGCTGGGCGCAGGGTTCGGTCCCCTCCCCATCCCATCCCTCCCCCGGGACACATTTCAGTCCCTCCCCATCACATCCCTCCCCAGGGACAAATTTCAGTGTCCCCCATCCCATCCCTCCCCAGGGACACATTTCAGTCCCTCCCCATCACATCCCTCCCCAGGGACACATTCCAGTGTCCCCATCCCATCCCATCCCTCCCCAGGGACACATTCCAGTGTCCCCATGCCATCCCTCCCCAGGGACACATTCCAGTGTCCCCATCCCTCCCCAGGGACACACTTCAGTGTGCCCCCCATCCCATCCCTCTCCCGGGACACATTTCAGTGTCCCCCATCCCATCCCATCCCTCCCCAGGGACACATTTCAGTGTCCCCCATCCCATCCCTCCCCAGGGACACATTTCAGTGTCCCCCATCCCATCCCTGGGGGCAGCGAGGCCGGAGGTGATGCCCCGCCGTGCCCCCCAGCTCAGGAAGGGTTAACTCTCGTCCTGCAGCCAGCCTTGGCCGGGGCCCTCGGAGTGGGTTTTTGTCCCCACCCCCGCTGCCTCCCACGGTCACGGCTGACGTGGGATGGAAAAACAATTTATCTGCAGCTGGCAGGGAGGCCGGAGGGGGACGGCAGCGCAGCCCGCGGGCGGGGGGCGGGGGGCCTGGCGCCCCTCGGGGGGGGAATGGGGGTGCTGGGGGTCATGGGTAGGTGGGTGGGCCCCAGGGGTCAGAGCTGGCCCCCAACGGGCTGGGGGGGACACTGCCCCCCAAGCACCAGGACAGCCCGTGGAGGAATACCCAAGCAGGGTCAGCCCGGGCAGGGTTAGCTCAGGCCCAGGTTAGTCCAGAGTTAGCTTGGGTAGGGTTTAGCCTGGGTAGGGTTAGGCAGGGCAGAGGTTAGCCTGCGTAGGATTTAGCCCAGGCTGGGTTAGTTCAGGTAGGGTTAGCCCAGGCAGGGTTAGCCCAGGCAAGGTTTAGCCCGGGCAGGATTTAGCCCAGGCAGGATTTAGCCCAGGCAGGGTTAGTCCAGGCAAGGTTTAGCCCGGGCAGGATTTAGCCCAGGCAGGATTTAGCCCAGGTAGGGTTAGCCCAGGTAGGGTTAGCCCAGGCAGGGTTTAACCCAGGCAGGGTTTAGCCCAGGTAGGGTTAGCCCTGGCAGGGTTTAACCCAGGCAGGATTTAGCCTGTGCAGGGATAGCTCGAGCAGGGTTTACCCCAGGCAGGGTTTGTCCCAGCCAGGGTTATCCCGGGCAGGGTTTCGCCCGGGCAGGTTTTAGTCCAAGCAGTTAGCCCGGGTCAGGTTTAGCCCGGGCAGGGTTAGCCAGGGCAGGGTTAGCTCAGGCAGGATTTAGCCCAGGGAAGGGTAAGCCCGGACCAGGGCGGGGTCCATCGCTCCTCGCTGGCCCGGTAAGGGCGGCGGTACCGGAGCTCGGGGATGGCGGGAGCCCAACCCTGCACCGCTGGCGCCATCTGCCGGCACGGCCGCGGCGGCGACACGCGTGACACGGAGACACGGGAACCGCGGCACTGCAAACTGGGCCTGGGAGCGGGGCCCCGGCGGACGGCGGCGTAGGGACCGGGGCACCGGGACATCGGCACGGGGACCGCGGCGGGGGACCCACAGAGCCACAGTGCGGGGAACGCGGGCTGCGACCACGGTGGCACCGGCGCTGGCAGCGCGGCAAGGCGGGGGCGGGTGGGCGGGGCTAGGGACAGCGGGGCGGGGTTCTACAGCCCTGTGAGCGCTCCTATTGGCTGCGGGCCGTGACCACGCCCCCGTGGGCGTGGCCAGACACTGCGGGGCGGGGCTCTGCGTCACTGCCGCGCTCCCATTGGCTGCGGGGCGGGGACATGCGCGTGTCAGCGTGCTCAGGGGCGGGGCGGGATGTGGGGGCGTGGCGGCTCTCATCGTGGTGGCGCGGGCGGTCACCGCCACCCGGGTGGCGCTGGAGGAGAAGTTGCTCCACAAGCACAACGAGCACCCGCTGCAGGCCGCCGCCACTGCAGGTCTGTCGTGACATCGTCGTGGGGGGAGCTGGATCCCACCAGCCCAGCCTGAGGAGGGGGGAGACACCCAGTGACACCCCAGTGACACCCAGTGACACCCACTGGTGCCCACTCCCACACAGGTGTCTTCAGCTTCTTCATCCCGGCCCTGCTGCTGGTGCCCACACACTACATCACTGCGACCCCCTCGGTGCCTGCCAGGTGGGCCACCAGCCCCTCGTCACCCTGGCCCTGCTGGCCGACATCAGCAGCATCGCCTGCTTCAACATCGCTGTCATCATCAGCGTCACCAGGGAGGTCAATGCCACCAGCCGCACGGTGCTGGACTGGTCCCTGCCTTCACCACCTGGGCTGGGGGACCTTCCACAGCGGGACATTTGGGGTCTGGGGGCTGCTGGTGGGCGCTGCCCTTTACAACGGCTGCACCGGCCCCTGCTGCCCTCCTGCGCTGGCACGAGGAGAGCGGCGCGGCGGCCGAGCAGGAGGGTTTGCTGCTCGGGGACATCGTGTCCATCGACGGCGAGAGCTGAGTCCCCACCGCGGTGTCAAGGGGTGCACGACCCCCGCTCTGGGGGTGGTGACGCCAGCCACCGTCCTGCTGCTGTTTGCCGGAGACGCCTCTGCCCCGCCTCGGGAGGGGGTGGCGGGGTGCTGGACCCCCAGCTGGCTGCCCAGGGGAGGTGGCAGCTTCTGTCCCCAAGGGGCTCTGGGGGGTGGTGGGAATGGGGCTGGCCTCCCTGCTCCCCAGCCTGTGTCTCCCCCCAGTAAATCACATCTGCCTGTTGGCTCCCTCCCTGGGTGTCTGGGGGGAGGGTGCTGGGGGTAACGTGGGGGCCCAGTGGAGCTGGGGGACAGGGTCTGTCCCTCAGGGACCCCATTGTCCCCAGCAGAAGGGTGAGGGCCGAGTCCCCCCCATCCCCGTGGCCACACAGGACATGACTGTCGGTGTCCCCAAGGGAAGGAGAGGACCTGGATCTCTCACATGGGGCAGGGGGAGAAGGCAGCAAGCCCCAGCATCCTTATGGGGGTCTCCTGCCAGCCCAGGTTTGGGGGGGGGGGGGTACATCCTGACCCCCCTAGGCTGGCTTTCCCCCCATTTCCCAGTATCCCACGATCATCCCCAGGCGCACACGGATGCTTTTTGCAACGTTTATTTGCTCAAGGGGGGGTACATCCCAAAGAAGCACAGGAGAGCACAGTCGGGAGGGTTCGACTCTACCTTTATTTTCTAGTTTTTGGGGCCCATGGGAGGACCCCAGCAGCGGTGTGGGGGGGTGGCAGCAGCATCCGGCACAGGGATGGGATTGCAGAGAGGGTTTGGGGGGGCATCGCCCAGCTACTCTCTGCCAGAAGAAAGATGGGAGGGGGTGAGGCACAGCATAGCTCCCCCAAACCACGCCATGGGAACGGGGGGGTCCCCAACTCACATGGCATTTTGCTTGTAGTGCTGAAGTGCCTGCTCGGCCACGATCTCCATGAAACGTGGGTCATTCCAGGAGATATCGCCGGGCACCGTGAGGGACAACGGCTCCGAATCGAAAAGCTGCACCGTCACTTGCGTGTCGGGGGGGGCTGAGGGGTCCTCGAGGTTGGGAGCCTTGGAAAGGATCTGGAAAGGAGGGGGATAAAGCAGGGAGAGCTGGGCTAGCCCCCACGCTGGCCCCTGGCCCTGGCACCCGGCCCGCGGCCGGCTATTGTGCCGAGAGGCGGCCGGGCGGGCACACAATCGCCTCTTTCTCCCCCTGACCCACTTTTGGTGGCTGCTGGCCCTGCCTGGAGGTGGGGGACAATGGCGGGGGGGGGGACTGGAGCCCTGTGGGACTCACCGTGGTGACCTGGAGGAATCTGTCGGTGCCGAGGGTGAGGTTGGACAGGCGGGAGACCCAGCCGAACTGTTGGTTGAGCTGGTCCAGGAGGCTGGTGGTGTTGAGCATCTCGGCTTGGAAGGCGCCCAGGAGATCGTCGTAGCGGCGGGTGAAGCGCTCGGCCAAGCGCAGAGCGTCCTCCAGCTGTTCCCGCAGCTGGCTCTGCGCAGGGTCCCTCTCCCCGCAGTCTGCCCGGGGGGGGGACATGGGGGTGTCAGGGGCCACCCCCAACCCTGGCGCATGCACCCTGCTGCGGCTCAGCCCTTAAATGTGTCCCTCCCTGGGCACGTGCCCCTGTCCCATCCCGCTCACCCACGGAGAGGATGTCCCGGCACTTCTCGCACTCATCCCGCAGCCGCAGGCACCCGGCCGAGTTCCGCCGGATCTCCCGGCACACCATCCGCTCATCGCTGGAGTTACGGGACCCTGCGGGGAGCGCAGCTCAGCACCCCGAAACACCACGGGGGGGGGGGGGGGGGAAGCACCACAGACCCCCCCAGCCCTGGGTAGAACCACCACGGGGGCGGGGGGAAGCACCACAGACCCCCCCCAGCCCTGGGTAGAACCACCACGGGGGCAGGGGGAAGCACCACAGACCCCCCCCAGCCCTGGGTAGAGCTGTGGGGCCAATCCCAGCCAACTCCCCAAGGTGCCGTGGGGGGACACAAAGGGCTTTTTTCAGGGAATTCTGCCCCCCCCGCCCCCCCCAGATGTTTTAGCCGCGGTGGCAGACGGTGACGGCACTGGCACTGCCCACCCACACCAAACACCTTCCCGGAATGGTGACGGCTCCGACAGCCAAGATTTGAGGGTGGGAACCCAAAAAAGCCCAGCCCAGCTCTGCAAACAGTAGAGCTTGTGATTCCTGGGCTCCCGTGGGGATTCCCCGATGTGTCGCAGCAGGGCTGAGCTAATCCTCTGCGTTAAGGAGGAGGTGGGGGGGGGCATTGCCAGCCAAATCGGGGAGCCCACCACACCCCTCCCACAAGCAGCACCCTACCTGGGGCAAAGCCACCCAATGGGTGCTCCCAGCCCCCCTCCAGCATCCGCTGTGTCATCTCGAAGAGCGGCTGGAAGAGGTGCTGGAAGCCCCGGTGGGGATGCTGGAAGAAGGGATGCAGCTCCCGGGAAAACCTCTCGCGCCGCGGGAACAGGCGGACGCGCTGGACGGGGGGGCGGAAAACTTCCCGGAAACCACCGAAGGGTGCTTGGAAGAAGGGATACATGCGGCCGTAGACTTGGGTGCTGTCCTGGAAGATGTCATCTATTCCATCTTCCAACAACTCAAAACGTTCTTCCAGGTCTCCCAACTGCCGCTCCTGCCGCTGGTCCCGCTCCAGCAGCGAGTCCAGGCGCTCCCCGTTCACCCAGATGGAGAAGGGGGAGGAATGGTTGAGGAATTCCTCCAGCTGACGGGGGGAGGGAAGCAGGATGAAGCCAAAATCCCGTCCCTGTCGCCTGTCCCCAGCATGCCCCCTGCGGGACCCCTCCTCACCTGCCGGCCCACCAGCCCCGAGCCGCTGTGGCACGTGCGGGAGTAGAAGCGCATGCACGTGTGCTTCAGGCAGGGCTTGCACTCTTCCCACAGCGCCAGCATCGTCTCGTTGCACACCTCCTGCGTGGCCGCCAGCTCCTGCTCCTTCTCCCGGGCCAGCCGCACCGCTTCCTGCAAGGAATCCCCGTCCAGTCCCCAGGGCAGCCCCCCCAGCTCCTGGGACACACGGACCCCAGGGCATTCCCCCTGGGACACACGGACCCCAGGCACAGTGTCCCCCCCACTCCTTGGACACACAGACCCCCGGCACAGCATCCCCCCTCCCACTCTGGGACACACGGACCCCCGGCACAGCATCCCCCCTCCCACTCTGGGACACACGGACCCCCAGCACAGCATCCCCCCTCCCACTCTGGGACACACGGACCCCCGGCACAGCATCCCCCCTCCCACTCTGGGACACACGGACCCCCGGCACAGCATCCCCCCTCCCACTCTGGGACACACGGACCCCCAGCACAGCATCCCCCCTCCCACTCTGGGACACATGGACCCCAAGCATAGCGTCCCCCCCAGTCCCTTTTGGATGCCCCCAGTCCAGTGTGGGGGGTATGCCAGCTCAGGGTACTGGAGTGGGGGCCACCACCCTCCTCGTCCTCACTCACCTCCTTCCTCCTCTTGGTCTCCTCCAATGTCTGCAGGATGGCTTGGTGGTCCTTACTGGTTTTGTCCATGAGGGTCTTCATCTGCTTCACCCCATTGATGGCGTTCTCCACCTCCGTGTCGATGTATTTGCTGCCGGCCGCTGACATCTCTGGGGGGGGGGTGGAAAATAGGGTGGGGGAAGAGCATCCCTGGGCCAGGGATCATCCCCTCCCCCCAGGGATGATCCTGTGCCCCCCTCCATCCACCCCCCAGGGATGATCCCGTGCCCCCCTCCATCCACCCCCCCAGGGATGATCCCGTGCCCCCCTCCATCCACCCCCCCAGGGATGATCCTGTGCCCCCTCCATCCACCCCCCCAGGGATGATCCTGTGCCCCCTCCATCCACCCCCCCAGAGATGATCCCGTGCCCCCTCCATCCACCCCCCCAGGGATGATCCCATACCCTCCCAGGCATCATGCCATGCCCCCTCCCCCGGGCACACCACTCCCCCCACCCCACAGCCATTCCACTTACTCCCCCCACCCTTCAGACATCACTGCCCCCCCGCAAAAAAAGCTGTACCCCCCAACCTGCTGGGTCCCATGTCCTCCCCACCCAGTGCTGCCATGGGCATGGTGCCACCGGACCCCCCCCAACCCCACAGCACCCACCCAGGCTGTGTGTACCCCCCCACCCCACCTCAAGGAAGCCCCCACTCACGCTTGAGCTCGCTGGGGGGGACGAGGGCCTGGCCCCCCTCCCAGGCGAGCAGGAGGCCGAGCAGCGAGAGCAGCAGCAGCGCCATGGTCCTGTCTGGGCGGCAGCACTGTGTGTGTGTCCCCCCCCCCGGACACGGGGCTGTGAGTCAGCACCAGGACCCCCGTCCCCCCCCCGCCCGCCTGCGGGACAAACAAGCCCCAGGCGATTGGCCAAGACAGTGACTGGGTCACAGTGAATTGCCCCCCCCGCGGGGGCCAGCGCTGGCTTTGCCCCCATTGCAGCGCTGCTGTGTGTCCCCCCCCCTCCCCAATAACCCCTCTAACCTGGCCCAGCTCCATCCCACCCGGCACAGGGCATTATGGGAAACTCCTGCCAGAGCATCCACCCACTTCATCACCTCCTCCAGCACAGCCTGGAGGGGTGGGGAGCACCCTGGGTGTGGGGGGGGTGGTGTGTCCCCCCCGAGCTTGGCCCCTGCACCCCCAGACTGGGCATGGAGCACCCATGGAGCGTCCCTGGGTGGGATCCCTATGGCCTCTGCTGGGGGGGTCCTGGGAGTGGGGGCTCAGCATAGGCTGAGACTGGGGACAACTCATTACAGGGAAGGGAAGGGGAAGGGGAAGGGGAAGGGGAAGGGGAAGGGGAACGGGAAGGGGAAGGGGAAGGGAAGGAGAGGGAAGGGGAGGAAGGGAAGGAGCTGTACCTGCACCCCGGCCGAGCCCCGCCGCGGCCGCCCGCCCGCGCCCGCCCCTATTTATGCGTTCACAGCTCTGCGGGTCCGCCCCGCTCCGGCCCCCGAGCTTTCTGGAACCGGCGGGACCTGCCCGGGCCCGCCCCCCCCTTCTACCCGGTGCCCCCCCTCAATCCCGTCCCGTCCCGTGGTGTCCCCCCCCCCCGCCGGTGCGCGCCGTCCCGACGCCGCAGGGATGGGCGCGGGTGGGCATCCCCCTCCCAGAACAATCGGGGGGGTCTCACACCGTCCTCGGGGGGGGGCACCCAAGTGCGGGTGCTGCAGTCTCGGGGGGGTGGTAAAACCTTCCCGGCCATGCCACATCCCCCAGTCCCGCGGGGGAAACTGAGGCACGGCCCCCCCCGAGCCCACCCCCCCGCGTGTCCCCGCGGCCCCAAACCGCAGCTCCCCTCCCCCCGGGGCGAGAAGTTGGGGATTACGTGCCAGTACAAAAATGTGGCCTTGGGAACTGGGAGTGCTGGTTGGATCCCAGTAAAGGGGCGGGAGCAGCGCCCGGCGGCTGGGGAGCTGCGGAGCTGGGAGCAAAGCCACGGCCCCGCGGGGCAGGAGCGGGACGGTGACCGGGACGGGACACGCGTGGGGGGGCGGCAGTGCTGCGAGCGCGGGAGCGTGTGCGGGACACGCGTGTGAGTGGGGGTGCGTGGGTGTGCAAGGCCTCCCGGGGCCGTGGGGGGGACGTGGGGTGCATGGGGGTGCAAGGACTTCTGGGGCCGTGGGTGGGACACGCGTGTCAGTGGGGGTGCGTGGGTGTGCAAGCTCTTCCGGAACTGCAGAGGGGACAAATGGGGACATGTTTTGGGGCAGTGTGGGTGACACGCGTGTGCATGGGGTGCATGGGGGTGCAAGGTCCCCCGGGGCCGTGGGTGGGACATGGGGGACACAGGGGATGCAAGGTCTCCCGGGGCCGTGGGCGGGACGTGGGGGACACAGGGGGTGCAAGGTCCCCCGGGGCTGTGTGGCAGACGTGTGCATGGGGTGCATGGGTGTGCAAGCTCTTCCGGAACTGCAGAGGGGACAAGTGGGGACATGTTTGGGGGCAGTGTGGGTGACGCGTGTGCATGGGGTGCATGGGGGTGCAAGGTCTCCTGGGGCCGTGGGGGGGACATGGGGGACACAGGGGGTGCAAGGTCCCCCGGGGCCGTGGGGGGCGTGCCCCCCCCGGGCTGTACGGTGCTGGTGGTGGGGTCTGTCCCCATCTCAGGAGCCCCAGGTTGGGGGTGGGGGGGGAGGGCTGGTGCTCCCCCCTCTTCCCAGGGCTTCACACCCTGCTCTGCTCCCCACAGCCCCACTGCACGTGGAAGAGGGGACATCGCCACAGAAAAGGGGACGTCTCCAGAGCAGGGGCCATCCTGGCTGTGACAGTGCTGCCATCTTCCCCCCAGGAGAGGCCTGAGCAGCCTTCCTCTTCCTCCCCCAGCTTCCTCTTCCTCCCCAGCCCCACAGCAGCTGTGTAACCCTTTTGCTGCCGCTTCCGCTGCCACTGGCACCTACAGACGTCCCTCAGGCCTTCTGCGAGCCCCCTCCTGTGCTGTGACGGTGAGAGGCGAAGGCGGGGGGCTGGTGGGGTGACACCCAGGTCCCTTCCTGGTTTTGGGGGCAATGGCCCAGTTCTGGAGCAGGAAGGACAAGCGGACGGGGGGTCTCCCCCCCTCGCTGGCCTCGCAAGCAGTGGATTTTGGGACGCTCATCCAGAACGGTCCCAAGCCCTGGGTGGAAGGTGCTGTCCCCCAGCAGCCGGCGATGCGGCACCCGGAGGAGGAGTTCCGGCGCCCCGCTAAAGGGCTGAGGAGAGCCCTGCGGTTGCTGTGGGACGTGGCACGGCTGAAGGGCTGGAAGAAGCGACGCCGAGCTTCCCGAGAAGCCAAGGAGAGCCAGAGAACTGCCAGGTTACAGGCGCTGGTTGACCAGAGGATCGCTGAGCTGGAGAGGCTGCCGGAGGAGCCGAGGACCTGCCAGAAAGCCACCCGAGGTTGGGAAGCCCAGCAGGAAAAGCAGGTGGCCGTGGTGACAGCGATCAACGTCTGCAGCACGGCCCCACACCTCGAGGAAGATGATGGGGATGAGGCGATCGTCAGGTGCAAAGCGTGGGATGGGGACGTGCCGAGGGGAGGTGGTGGCCGCGGGGACGAGATGGATCAAACTCAGCCCCTGGTCCAGGCAGACACCAGTGGGGATAAGGAGAGGACCACTGGCTTTGAGGCCAAAGATGCTGCCACCATCCCTGGAGGGGACAGGGATGGGCAGGACTTTAAACCTTTGTCAGCAGAGCGAAGGTCTGAGGAGGAGGAGTGCAGGAGGAAAATGTGGGAGAAGCTGCGTCGCCTGGGAGAAGACATGGCAGGGTGGGAAGAGAGGTCCACGAGAGACCTGGCGGTCAGGCTGACGGAGGTGGTCCTGCAGACACGAACCGAGATGTACCCTACGGAGACGGGGGATGAGAGCGACCAGCTGGAGCAGGAGCAGGGGACATCAGGAGCCAGGGTGGGCAGCTCAGAGGAGATGCATGCTTTGGTGGACACCCATGCGGATGTCACCTCGGTGCAGCTGTGCCGGCAGCTGCAGGACCTTGCTGTGTACCACCACGTCCCCGTCTCCATCAGCGAGACTGTGTACGGGGACGAGCAACACCTCCCTGCCATGCTGGAGCCGTTGGGGAGCGAGCAGATCTGGGAGGACTCTGATGATGACCTCCTGGAGCAGGGAGAGCCACCAGCAGCGCCTGTGCCCCTGATACTGATGCTCTGCTCTGTGACGGCGGGAGAGGTCATGAATGAAGAGCAGTGGAGGAAGGAATTCTGGGACGTGTGGGCGCAACATGAGATGGATTGCGGGCTGGTGTCCGAGGAGGTGAAGGTGAGCGGGACGTGGGCGCCCTTCCGACGGCAGCGCCCGCTTTCTCCAGAGATGGAAGGTGAGGTGGTGCACATCCTGAGGGCCCTGCTGGCTGAAGGCGTGGTGGTGAAAGGCAAATCTTCCTTCAACAGCCCTATCAAGCTCGTCCAAAAGCACCAGACCTGGCGCCTGGTGCTGGACTGCACAGAGCTCAACTGGTTTACCGACAGGGTGGTGGCTCCAGTGTCCCTGGACGTCAACAAGCTCTTCACAACCCTTAGCCCCAACAGCAGGTATTTCTCGGTGGTGGATCTATCGAATGCCTCCTTCGCCATCCCCTTGGCAGAAGGCTCCAGAGCCAGGTTTGCCTTCACCTTCAGGGGCGAGCAGTACCTCTTCACCCGCCTGCCCCAGGGCTTCCGCTGCACCAACTCCATTGTGCACCTGCGGGTGGAGGAGATGTTGTCCCAGCTGACCCCAACAGACAAAGCTTGCATTGTTCACTATGAGGATGACATCCTCATCACTGGGAGAACACAGAGTAAAACCGAAGCCCGAACAAAGAGAGTCCTGGAGCTGATGAAGAAAATGGGCTTTAAAGCCAAGTTTGAGAAGGCGCAGCTTGTGCAGAGCGAGGTGGACTACCTGGGGCTGACGATCGGGGCCAAGGGGAGGAAGATCCAGGCTAGGAAGCTGGAGGACATCGTCGAGGCTCCCTCCCCATCGAACATCCGGGGCCTCCGCTCGGTGCTCGGGAAGTTCAGCTCCATGAAGAACTACATCCCTGGTTACTGGGAGCTGGCCCACCCGCTCCAGCGCCTCGCCCAGCAGCAGGTCAGATGGAAATGGGGACCGGAGGAGGAGCAGGCGCTGAATCGCTTGAAAGATGCTGCCCTGACTGCACCCCCGCTGCGATTCCCCCGTAAATCCCACCCCTTCCTTATCAGGTTGGTGATCGGCAGGGAGGTGGTGAGTGCCAGCCTGCTGCAGGAGGACAGGCAGGGCCAGCTGGGCCCGGTGGAACACAGCTCCCGTGTGCTGAAGCGCCACCAGGTCTCCTACCTGCCACAGGAGAAGGGGTGCCTGGCGGCGGTCTGGGCCATGCAGGCGTTCAGAGCCCTCCTAGGCTCAGCCCCCATCCTGCTGCAGATCCCCCATTCCCCTTGGCAGTATCTCCGGTGGGGTGAAGCGCTGGGGTCCAGTGGGTCGCATCCATGCCCAGCGCAGTGGACTCTGCTGCTGGTGAACAAGGGCACGGTGGCACAGGGATCTCACCCTGAGCACGGAGACCCCGCTGGCACCCTGGTCTGCACCGCTCCTCCCCTACAACAGCTCCCCCCCAGCGTCCCCAAGGCCAATGTATGGTTCATGGCCAGCCAGGAGGTTTCCTCCGTCGGCTTTGCTGCGGCCAGCCTGGAAGAGCGATGGCTGCTCGGGGTGACTGAGGGTAGCTCGGTGCTGGAAGCGGAGCTGGTGGCTCTCAGGCAGCTCCTGCTCCATCACCGATGCCCCTCACCCCTCTACGTGTACACAGGCTGCTCGTCCTTGGTGCAAAGGCTGCAAAGCCAGAGCAGTGAGTGGGAGGAGTGGTGGGCGAGCTCCGAGGAGGATTTATGGCCGAGCATCCTAGAGTGGATCTGCGCCAACCCAGGGGTGCTGCACATCAGGTGCGTGGGAGGGTACCGGAGCCAGGACCTGGAGGAGAGGGAGTGGAACCAAAAAGTGCGAGAGAGGGCCAGGGCGATGTCTGGCAGGGCCACGGGCAGGCTGGAAATCTGGGAGCCTTCCAAGTATGAGAAGCAAGAAATCATTGCCAAGTGTCACAGCTATCTGCACGAGGGGGTGGCGGGGACCCTGGCAAGGGTACGTGAGGTTGTGCCCTGGGAAGGTGACAGCCAGCAGGTGACCCGTTGGGTGCAGAGCTGCCTGAGGTGCTCTGAGGGTAGGAGGGGAGCGGGTCTGCTGCCGCCGCAGCGGACAGAGGGGCCGTGGTCGCAGCTCTGGGTGGACCACATCACCAAGGAGGGACAGGACATCTTGGTGGTGGGGGATGAGTTTTCGGGATGGGTGGAAGCCTTCCCAGGGTGGGATGTGATTCCGGAGGTGATGGAGTTGTTTGCACGGTACGGGACACCCCGGACCATCCGTTTGTCGCATCTGCCGTACTTCCACCAGCTTGCCACCAGGCTGATGGGCGCCACCAGCACGGAGCTCCTGTGGGACGTCCCGCGGGCCAGGCCGGTGGGATCGGTCATGGGAGCACTGGAGCGGGTGGTCCAGGGGGCCGGCAAGGAGTGGAGGGAGATGCTCCCCCTCATTGTGGCGGGGATCAGATCCATAGCGGTGAAAAAAGCAGCGCTAAACCCTTACACAGTTCTTTGTGGCTTCCCGTTGGAGGTCCGGTGGGGGTGCGAGGGGGACGCGTGCCCCCCAGACAACGTCCTGCCCTGGCTCAGGGGGATGCAGGAGGACGGGGCGTGGTGCAAGCGCCGCATGGAAGCCGCGCTGGGGGACTGCCTGGAGGGGGCTGCTGCATGGCCGTAGCCCCCCGACTCCTCCAG
The DNA here is from genome assembly GCA_028020825.1 of Podargus strigoides. NCBI lineage: Eukaryota > Metazoa > Chordata > Aves > Caprimulgiformes > Podargidae > Podargus > Podargus strigoides. The sequence continues at coordinate 794,954 of CM051619.1, forward strand.
GAGACTGGTGGCCCCGTGCGTGTTGTGTCTTCGTGGTGTGGGGAGAAAATGGGTGTACTGGGCTTGCTGGGGGCTTCTGGGCAGGGCTGGGGGGGCTTTTAGGCAGGATTTGGGGGGGGTTGGGTAGAACTTGGGGGGCTTGTGGGCAGCTGGTGTGCAACGTCTTCTTGAAGCAGCCTTCAGGCGCAGGGAGGGAAGGCTTACTGGGGTATACTGGTTTTGACTGGGATGGAGTTGGTTTTCTTCATAGCATCCAGCACGGTGCTGGGCACTCCAGCTGTGGCTCCAACGGTGCTGGGAGCACTGGGATGGTGCTGCCATCTCCAGTCCTGTGGGGTTTGGGGACCTGGGCCAGCTTTCGCTCAGGACCGTGGGCGATGGTGAGCGATGGCCTTGGCCTCACTCGTTCTAATTGCTGTATTCTCTTTGTTTGTACTTTCTCTTTGTCCATTTATTAATTTTTTTTATCTTGACCCACGAGTTTTCCTGCTTTTCCTTTCGGCACTGGGTTTGGCTAGGACGGGGTTAAATTCCCCCTAGCAGCTTGTGGTTTGGGTTTGGGCTGAGAACAGCCTTGATAAGAAGGGAGGGATGTGTTGGTTATCGCAGGTTATTGGTCAGGGTGTTTTCTGCTTCTCGCTGCCTGGGGCGTTCACCCATGACACCACAAAGGCTCAGCAGCCTTTGGGAGCGGTGCAGGAGGACAGAGGAGCCACCGGTGTCCAACACCCGAGTCCTGACCTCCATTATAGAATCCCAGAACAGCCTCGGTGGGAAGAGACCTCTGAGCTCCCCCAGTCCAACCATTCCCCCAGCACTGCCCAGTGCCCACTGCCCCGTGTCCCTCAGCACCACATCTCCACGGCTCTGACATCCCTCCAGGGATGGGCACTGCCCCCTGCCCTGGGCAGCCTGGGCCAGTGCTGGGGAACCCTTTGGGGGAAGGAAGTGTTCCCCACACCCAGGAACAGTGACCTCCAGGTGATCTCCTGATGCTCCTCATGGTCTTCAGAGGGTTGTGGGTCCATATCCTTCTCTCTCTCCTCATGATTCTCAGGTTGTAGCTCTCCCAGCTGCTTAAAATCATGGGATCACTGAGGTTGGAAAAGACCCATAAGATCATCAAGTCCAACCGTTAAAGCCAACGAAGGCAACGGAGGGCGACCACTCAACACGCTGTCATGGGTCCTGTAGAACTTTGAGGGAGCAGTAATGTTAAGGTTTATTAACATTGTTAGGGTAAATTACAAAATTAGACTGTGCCATTTTCTAGCAACCAGTCAGTAATCCACAGCCTTAGTTAAAAGATTCAGCAGAATTCCCTAAATCGAATCACATGCACGCACACATGGATGTAGAGGTGAAGGCAGGATTAAGATGTTGCTTTCTCTGTGGATTATAGTCTATTTTTGGTACCAAGTGCTCTTCAAAACCTTGTGAAATATCACAAATTACTCACTTTTTTCCTTTGTTGGTGCCTACTGGTGAACAATCCATAAAATTTGTGCCCCCCGAAGGGTGTCCCAGATCGCTGTGATCCCAGCGACCTCCAAGGGCCTCTCTTGGGATCGGTCACAAGGTGATTGAGTTTCAATATTTTTTCATTGTGGCCATAATTCTCATCAGGTCACCTTGGCAGCTTTGGGAGTGGGCTGTGATCCAGGCAGGAGGGGTCTTGGGTAAGGTCAGGGAGTGCCCAGTAGTCCCAACTCACTGCACTGGAGCCAGGAGGAGAAGGCACCGCATCACCTCGACTCACCGCATCGGTGGGCGAGATCAGAAAGTGCCAGATTGCCCCAACTCGCTGTATTTGTCATTAAAACAAGAACACAATGATGGCTGGTCCTGACATGGCAACGTGACCCATCTCTCCATATCACAGAATCATAGAATCATGCAATGGTTTGGGTGTGAAGGGACCTCACAGCTCATCCCATCCCAACCCCCTGCCATGGCAGGGACACCTCCCACCAGCCCAGGTTGCTCCAAGCCCCATCCAACCTGGCCTGGAACACTGCCAGGGAGGGGGCAGCCACAGCTTCTCTGGGCACCCTGGGCCAGGGTCTCACCAGCCCTGTGGGTGCACCTGGGAACCCCAAGCTCTGCTCCATAAGCTGGTTGAAGCCAGAGGAGCAGCGAGGTGGGACCCCCAGATGAAGAGCTGCACGTGACAGCGGGATCCAGGGCACGGCAGGTAGCCCAGGGGAGTCATGGCAGGAACCCATCTGCCACTCCAGCAGAAGTGTATTTAACGCTTCTGCCATGAGTCAGCAGCCTAAACGCTGAGTCAGCACGGACGCAGGAGAGCAAACCCCAGTGCTGATTTAGCACCAGCGTTTGGCCGGGCGGTAAATCCCGTAGCAAGGCAACGGTTCAAAGAGCTGGAGCCAAAGGAAACCGGGATGGGCTGAGCTGGACATCCTTGGATGGGCTCCACCAGCCGTGAGTCATCAGGGATGGCTGGAATGGGCTGAGGAGGAGCAGCAAACTGCAGCCACCGAGGAGGAGGATGGTGGGACGAAGACCTCGGTTGCTGGCCGGGTGAATCCCAAAGAGATGCTGTAGGCTGAGGCATGGAAGGACACAACCATCGTTCGTGGGGCTCCGGCGATTAAAAGATTATCATGATGGGTGTTAGTGTCTTCACCAGTACAACATGGTGGGGGAAGCCTGGGGAAGCTGCAGAGAGACCCCAAAAATGCTCCTAGAAATGGCCAAGGGGGGGTGAGGGGGAGGCTCTGGGACCCAGACCCATGGGATGGGGATGTCCAGGAGCCACGGCTGAGTGAGAAGGGGGAATATGATAGACCATCGACCAGTGAACCCAGAGGGGAGGGGCAAGCAGGGGGCTGCTGCAGGAGGGGCGGAGGTTTGGCTGGCTGGAGACCCCCCCTCAGTGTCCCACTGGTGGCCAGGGACCCTTGGAGGAGGAGGAGGGAGGCTGAGTGGGGAGGAAGGGTCTCAGCAGAGGGCAGCAGCAGCCCGACACAAAAGCCTTGGTGGGGAGGGGGTCTCAGCAAGGAACCCCCAAACCTCCCTCACACCCACGGGACCCCCATCCCACGTCTCTGAACTGGGACCAGCTGCTCCAGACCAGAACCTGGGAACCAAAACACAGCACCCTGGGTCCCAGCCAGGACCCCAGCCCACAGCACCCCCTGTCCCTGCCCCAGATCCAGGGCCAGCCCCCAGCCCCATCTCCCCTGTCCCTGCCCCAGATCCAGGACCCCAGCCCCCAGCCCCATCTCCCCTGTCCCTGCCCCAGATCCAGGACCCCAGCCCCCAGCCCCATCTCCCCTGTCCATGCCCCAGATCCAGGACCCCAGCCCCCAGCCCCATCTCCCTGAGCCAGACTCCCGAGCTCCACTGCCCTTGGACCAGGCTCCCCCCCCCAGCCCCAGCCCCCCAGACGTGGCTGAGCGAGGCCAGCACGGCCCGGCACGGCCCGGCCCGGGTCGGGGGGACATTTATTCGCCATCAGGGCCGGAGTGGAAGGCGGGCGGGCTCGGGACCAGCCTTTCTCAGCGCACATCCAGCCCCTCGCCCCAGCGGGCGGAGGCCATGGGCGAGCGGGTGGCCGTGGCGATGCTCCGCCGCCGCGGTGCCGTTTGAAGGCTCCCCGGGACGTTCTCGGGAGCGGGGGCAGCGGAGGAGGAGGGAGGGGAGCAGCCCCGGCCGTGCTGGCCGCTCGCTGACGCTCGCCGGGAGGAGACGGGCCGGGGCGGATGCAGGAACGGGGGCGGTGAGGCCCGGGTTGCACCCCCTGCCCCCCAGCTCGGGGGCTATGAGAGGTGAGTGGGGGGCAGCCCCGAGGTGGGGGGGTCGGTGGCACAGGGGACGGGAGGGGACGGCCGTGGCGGAGCGGGCAGCAGAGCTGGGGGGTGGGGGGTGTACCCCCAAAAAGCCCACTGCATCCCTGCCCCCCACGGACAGCATCTCCCCGTGGCCAGGGACCCCCACATCGGGGGGGGGGGGCAAGAAGAGTTTGGGGGGAGGTATTCCAGGGCTCCCAGACCGGCGGCAGCGCTTCCCCCGCTTGTTCATCACTTGTTGGCTCCATGGGGCAGAAAAGTGAAATTTGGGGCCACACCAGGGAGGACGGAGGGACCCGTCACCACCCCCAGCCCAGCGAGCCCCCCCGTTGTGTGGGGGGGCCGGGCTGCATAAAGCGGGGGGTGCCGGTGCCGTGGTCGCTCCACAGCAGCTGGAAACCCTCCTGCTGCTGCCGAGGCGGTCAGGGAGGCCCTGGGGTGGGCTGGCGGGGGGCTGTGGGGGGCTCTCGGGCACAGCACAGCTCCCCAGGAGCTTTGGGGAGCCAGGGAGGGAGGCACCATCCCCCTGCCCCGGGCACCTTTGGGGTCGGGTACCGGTGCTGGGTGCATCCCCTGGGTGGGATCCAGCCCACAGTGTCTCCCACTCTGTGGGAGCACCCCAACGTGCCCCCACCGGGGGGGGGGTCTGGGCTGGGTGCTGGTTGGGGCAGCACATGGGTGTTCTTTGCTCCCATGGTGTTTGTGAGAAGGGGCTGGGAAGCCACAAAGCCCCTCAGGGAACCCTCAGCTCCTCCATCCCCCACTTTTTGGCCAAATCCAACCAAATTTCCCCAAGTTTATGGTCTCGGAGCACAAAGGTCCCAGTCGAGCCCCGCGGAAGCAGGGGATGTGTCCCCTTGAGCTGGTGCCACCAGGCTTTGGCCAGCTGAGGGTGGCAGTGATGACTCCCGTGTGGCTTCCCAGCTTTTCCCTGGGGACACCAGGTTATGGTGAGACCCCACAGGTGTCCCCAGGGACCCCCAGCACCCTCGGGGCTGGCAGCAGGGGCGTGCAGGCAGCTCAGGTCCCTCTTGTGTTGGCTTTCAGCAGACGAGGCGGTGGGAGGAGAGGAAGAGGAGATGCCGACCTTCGGCTCCCGAGCGGGCGGTAAGGATGTCTGTCCCCTGGGGTGGGCAGGGGGTGCGGGCAGGGCCTGAGCCACCCCTCTCTGTGCTCAGGCAGGGCACGGACCAGTTGCAGCCGGTGCCAGAAGAACCTCTCCCTCCAGATGGCTGTCAAAGTCCTCTACGTCTTCTCCGTCCTCCTCATCGTGGCCGTGACGGTGCTGGCTGCCTTGGGTGAGCACGGGTAGGGTTGGGAGGTCTGGCTCCTGCCCTCCTCGGGGATCCTGGGGCTCCCCAAAAGCACCTTCAGCATCCAGGCATGGAGAGGAGCATCCAGCTCCCCCTGACCTGCCCCTGGGATGCATGTAGGACCCTGTGTATGATGCCACCTCACTGGGGGATGGCTTTATCCCCATGGGGACCTCAGAAACCACCCTGGAGCCCAGAGGTGGCCACTCCGTCACTTCCGTGGGCAAGGAACGGCTTGGAGGGACAGCACACTCCCCATGGAGATGATTTGTAGGCATTGGTCAAGCCCTGAACCCAAAAGCCCCTTGGAACACCCACCCTGTGGTGTTCCAGCATCCACCAGCCAGGCTCTTCAAGCCCTGGCCACCTTCCTTGCCAAGGAATGAGCCCAGAGGAAAGGTGTGGAGGCCTGCCCACCTCCCCTGACACCCCCATCCCACCACCTTTCCTCCACAGTGTTCAAGAAAGTTGACTCCATCTCCAACGACATCAGCTCGGCCCAGACCTATTACGAGAAGAAGATCGTGTCCCTCCAGGAGGATCTCCAGGGGTTGGGTGAGTGGCTTGGACTTGGACCTGGAGGTCTTCCCCAGGCTTTGGTACCACCTGTCCCTCCAGCTGCGCAGACCTTCAGCCAGGGGCTGAAGCATCTCCACTTTTTGGGTCCTGGAGCTCCAAACCCCACTTACCCTCCAGGATTTTGGGGACAGACAATTGTATGAACCCAAGTGGTGTTTGGCTTTTTGGGGAACTTGCTTCACAGAGGTGGCAGGAGCAGGATGAGGGTGGGAGCTGGTGCAGGCTGGTGGCATCAGGGTTGTCCCAGTCCTGGTTCTGTGGTGTCCAGGGTCTGCAGGGATGGACCATGGTGAGGCTCTTTCCTCCACCCTGGTCCTCAGTGGTCTCCAGGCCCAGTGAGGGATGGGGTGGGATAACAGACCCCTCTGCCTTTCGTTCAGATGAGAAGACCTCAGGGAACTGCTCTCTGTGCCAGGAGACGGGACAGCTGGGCCAGGAGATCACCAAGCTGCAGGGTGAGCTGGAGCAGATCCAGAAGATGCTTTTGGTTCAAGAAATCCTGCTTGACCGGACCTCCCACACCCACGACCTCCTCTCATCCACCACCACCAAGATCACCAGCGAGGTGGACAACTGTTCCTTCTCCATCCGGCAGGTCAACGAAAGCTTGGGGCAGTTCCTGGCCCAGGTTGGGGGCTGGCAGGTTGTCAGCTCCCAGTTAGACAACTCTCTCAAGGGCTTGGCCCAGGAACGCTACGATGTCCGAGCAGCCATGCAGCAGATGAACTTCACCCTGGGGCAAACCTCTGACTGGATCCAGGTCATCCAGAGGAAGACAGATGAGGAGACATTGACGCTGCAGAAGATTGTCACCGAGTGGCAGAATTATACCCGCCTCTTTGGTGGCCTGCGGGCCACCTCCTCCAAGACCAGCGAGTTGGTGAAGAGCATCCAAGGCAGCGTGGGCGCAGCGGTTCGGCAGGTGGGCCAGAACTCGGAGAACATGCACGACCTGGTGCTGCAGGTGATGGGGCTGCAGCTGCAGCTGGACAACATCTCCTCCTTCCTGGATGACCACGAGGAGAACATGAACGACTTGCGTTACCACAACAGGTACACGCAGAACCGCACGGCCGAGCGCTTCGAGAGCTTGGAAGGTCGCATGACCTCCCACGAGATCGAGATCAGCACCATCTTCGCCAACATCAACGCCACCGACAGCCACGTCCACAGCATGTTGCGTTACCTGGATGACGTACGGCTCTCCTGCACCTTGGGCTTCCACACCCACGCTGAGGAGCTCTACTACCTAAACAAATCCCTCAGCCTGGTCCAGGGCACCACGGATCTGCTGCGGGAGCGTTACAGTCTGCTCAGCGCACGCTTGGACTTTGATATCCGTAATCTGTCCATGGTCATGGAGGAGATGAAGGTGGTGGACGTCCGGCATGGGGAGATACTGAAAAACATCACCATCTTACGAGGTGAGGCACATCCTGGTTGGCACAACCTAAGCCCTGCTTGGGGATGGGTTGGGGACAGGCAGTCTTGGGGGCTGTTTCTTCTGTGGCTGAGCTTGGTGGGATCTGGGCTCCTCGGGAGTGTCCTGCACTGTGGAGGACTCAAACCACCATGGCTCAAGCCAAGGCAGTGCACCCTTTGGGATGCACCCAGAGGCACCCACATACTTGTCCGTGGATGCAGAAGAGTCCTGGGGATGGAGATGTGTGGACTTGGCTTGCAGAGCTATTCCTGCGTGGAGGGACAGGGACAGCAGACCCATGACCCACCATGTCCCCGGGGCAATGGAGCCAGGCTGAGCCCATCCCTGTGTTATCAGGGGCTGCAGGGCTGGGGCATCTCCCTCTCTCCTTGCTTTGGGGTGCTGCCCCCCCGTGCTTCCTATTGACCCCCTCCTCTCCCCCCCAGGTGTGCCAGGTGTCCCAGGTCCCCGCGGCCTCAAGGGCGACGTGGGCGTCAAGGGCCCCCCAGGAAGCGAAGGAGAGAAGGGCGACGTGGGCAGCCTGGGCTTGCCGGGACCCCAGGGACCCCCTGGGCCCCCCGGACTCCCTGGCCCCCAGGGTGAGAGAGGTCCCTTGGGCTTGAAAGGCTTCCCTGGCCTCAAGGGTTCCAAGGGCAGCTTCGGGCAATCCGGCTCCCGGGGACAGGGGGGACCCAAGGGAGACCCTGGCCCCCCAGGGCCGGCTGGGGAGCCAGGGCCAGCGGGACCCCCCGGCCTGCAGGGCAAACCAGGGCTCCCCGGGACCCCCGGGGCTGTGGGCCAGGCTGGCCCAACGGGGCCCAAGGGAGACCCCGGTCTGCGAGGTCCCCCAGGGCTGCCGGGCCCCCCCGGCCCCCCAGGACAGTAACCCAGCCTGCTGCCAGCCTGGGCACTGGGACAGGGGGGTCCCCACTGCCACCCCCCCGGACCCCCAGAGCATCCTCTGCAGGGGTGTGAGGCTGAGCCTCGCAGGATGGGGGGTGCAGGGGTCCTGGTCCCCCCCAGATCGAGGGTCCAGGGCTGGTCCCCGGCTCTCAGGGATGCTGTTGGCTCTGGGCCACTCCCAGCCCCAGGGTGGGGGGGTCCCCATGGGACGGGGTGCAGCTGGTTTGTGCCCTTCCCCCCCTCCGGTCACCTCTACCCCCCCACCCCCGTGCTGTGTCCCCAGTGTACTCCCACAATAAAGCTGTATGGGGACAAGTGGCTCTGGTGTTGGGGACCTCAGGGTGGGTGTGCCATGTGAGACGCGGTCACTGCCGGGGACCCCACTCCCCCACCTCCCCTTCCCAGCTCACCACAGCCACGGTCCCCCCTCTAGGGACCCCCAAGAACCCCCCCATTCCCTTGGCAACGGGGAAGGGGGCTCTGGGCTCTCCTCTCCCTGCTGGGAAGGTGTCGCTGCTCTGCTCCGTGCCTCAGTTTCCCACACCGGACTGCACCGCCACACAGGCCACCGGGGTCAACATGAACGGTGTCACCTCCTCCATGAGCCAAACCTGGGGTCCCCAAGGCTTGGGCTGTGGGGGGACCCCACTGGAGCAGAGGGGGTGACCACAGACCCCACTTCCCCAAGCTGGGACCACAGTGCCAGAAGCATCATGGCGCTGGGGGTAAGAGCCAGGCCAGGCCCCTGTCTGTCCCCACCCTGTCCCTGTCACCCCCCTATCCTGTGGGTGCCCCAGCCCAGGGAGCCCCGTGCCCAGCCCAGCCAGCCCTTCCCAGAGCACAGGATCCCACCGCCCAGGAACTTTGTTGCTGTTGGCAGAGCAGTTTCCTGTTTTCATGGCCGAACAGCCTGGGGCTGGTTATTAACACGGGCCAGGATGGCCCCCCCGGCCCTGCTTCAGAGCTGTCACGGCTGGAAAGGCAGCACAGGGTTTGGGGGGGAGCTCTGAGCAGGGGGGGGTGGGGTGAGCAGAGGCCTGACAACTCATTACACAGATGGGGGACAGGCTGACAGGAGCCCGGGCAGCAGCTGGGGTTGTACTGCTGGGGCGGGGGGGTCAGGAGAAAGCTCTGAACCCCCCTTGGGGGGGCTACTGGGAGGGTACCCCAGTCCAGAGGTGGTGAGGAGGGATGGGATGCAATCCTGCATGGTGCTGGGGGGACACGTGGGCACCCTGAAAACCTGTAGGGTGCTGGGGGGGAGGACATGGGCACCCTGCAAGCCTCTATGGTCCATCTGCCCCCACCGTCGGAGCCTCAGCCATGCCCACCACCGCTCCGTGCCTCAGTTTCCCCCAGCTAGGGAGGACCTGAGCACATCTGGCCGGGGAGCAGAGCAGCGGTTGGGCCAGTGTTTGTGGACTGGTGGCCACCTCCTCTCCCAGGCCTGTGAAAAATGTGCAAGAGCAGGGTTTTCCTCCCCCTGCAGCAGCCGGAGCTGCGGTGGGATTCCAGCTGGGAGCAAAAGGATTCGCAAACAACCGGGGAGCGGAGGTGGGGAAGGGCTGGGGGGAAGCGCTGACAGTTGCCTTCCAGGGGGTTATTCTTGGCCACTGGGGTGGCCACGGCTTGTCCCGAACAGTGTCATGGCAGGACGGCATGGACCCAGCACCTCCCAGCCTGGGTGGCCACACACAGGGTCCTCAGGGACATGTGGCACCGCAGCAGCAACACACAGGGTGCTTGGGGACACGCAGCCCCATGGCCATTGATGCCCAGGGTGCTTGGGGACATATGGCCCAAGGACAGCCATTCACAGGGTGCTTGGGAACATGCGGCCCAAGGACAACCATGGCCAAGGTGCTTGGGGACACGTGGCCCCACCGACATCCATGCACAGGGTGCCTGAGGACATGTAGCCCCACTGCCATAGATGCCCAGGGTGCCTGGGGACACATGGCCCAAGGACAGCTGTGCACAGGGTGCTTAGGGACACGCAGCCCCCCGGCCGTCGCTGCCCAGGGGCCATCACCCCCTGCTGAAAGCCAGAGGCAGCCCGTGGCGGGCACCACAGCCAAGCACAACAGTTCCCAGCTGCAGGGCTGCAGGCGGTGCCGATGGCAGCACTGGGTCACCCGCCCCGGCCAACACCCGCCCCCATCAAAGGGCCCATTGATGGCGGGGAGGAGGGGGACCTGGCAGCTGGGGTGTCCCCCCCCAGCTCCTCACCCCAACCCACAGGGGCCTCCCAGACTCCTGGCTTCACAGAGGCAGCTGGGAGGGGGGAAGAAAACCAGTCACCACAGCGTGCCCCAGTTTCCCCATCTGCCCCAGGGTGGTTTATGCCCCCCCCCGGCTCTGGGTAAGCTCAGGGGCCAGGTCCCCTCCCGGAGGTGTGAGCAGACACCAGGTGACTCCCACTTCACCCCCGTTTCACCAGCAGGGTATGGATTTAATCGTGACGTATATACAGGCACTGCGAGGATTCCAGCGACCGCCTCGAGGTGTAGATGCTGTGCAAAACTCAACTCTTCTTCACTAATTTCTCTTTCTGGAGATATTTGCTAAGGAATAGCTCAAGAATCAAATGGGATTGAAAAGAAAATAGAGCATGGGGGTGTTCTTATTCTGTGTGAAAGCCCCAGGTCACAGCCCGTCACATCACCTCTGTCTTCGCCATCTGTAGCTCTGTAATTAATGAGGAGCCAGCAGATTATCAGGGAGGGCTGCAAAACAGCTGGGAGCTCCTCCAAATTGATCCACCACCCCCTCCCCCCCAAATTCTAGAGGGATCCCCCAGTTTTTCTAACCCAGAGAAGAGTCCTGCAGGCAGCAGTGTTCAGGTACATACCGGCGACACCGAGTTCATGACAATCCTTTCGCAGCCACTCCGCTGCCAGGACAGCGGTGAGACAGCACCCATTTCTTTAAAATCCTTGTTGGATTTAAAAGCTACATCCAATAAATATCATTGTCTTCAGAGAACTGAAAGTCCATTCTGCTTCCTTCCACTTTCCATACAGACCTTCTCCCTCAGAAGCCATCCAGGGCATGGAGCTGCCGGAGAACCGACCTGGTTCTGGAGAAATGGAGGCAGAGTTCACTTTTTTGGGGGATATTTTTTGGCATTTGTAGCGATGGGGACGTATTAAGACATCCCAAACCACCTCAGGAGTGAGAAACGAAAGGCTTTATTTACATGAAGTCATCCGAGTCGTTGCCATCCTGTGGGGAGAAAGACAAACAGGGCTCGTTGGGCGCACTGGGAGAAGGGGGAATGGAGCATTCAGCAGGATTTCAAACTGCCATTTTTTCTGCCAGGAAATCATCCCAAACAGACCCCCAGCAGCAGCTCCAGGCTGGGAACAGCCCCGAGGGAAGCTCTGTGGTGTGAAACTACAGTTATTTGTTCTCCCTGTGGTGCAGCACTTCCCTGAGAGCACAGCTCAGCCGCTGCTGCCTGGGAGGAACCTGAGGTGCCCACGCTTCCACCCAGCTCAAACTTCAAAGGGGAGCTGGATGCCAACCAGAAGGAAAAAAAATGCTTCCCTAAGCAGTTAGTCAGGGATTAGGATGCAAAAGGTGGCTTTTAAACTGAGGGTCACTCAGAGGAGCTCTTTACCCCAAGGTCCCACACCAAGGAGGAAGGTGGACGTGCCAGACCTCAGGTAAAGCAAAGGTGCATCCAGTGCATGTCCATTTTCCCCTCCTCTGAAGGTGGCACACACAGGTCATGACTGCCACCAGCGAGACCTGCTCTGCTCAGGAGCCAGGTTATGCCCCAACAGTTCACAAGGAGACTCAAGCAGCTCTGAGAAGGATTAGGGGGTGTCTTGGCCGTGAGGGTGGTGAGACACTGGCCCAGGGTGCCCAGAGAAGCTGTGGCTGCCCCCTCCCTGGCAGTGTTCCAGGCCAGGTTGGATGGGGCTTGGAGCAACCTGGGCTGGTGGGAGGTGTCCCTGCCATGGCAGGGGGTTGGGACGGGGTGAGCTGTGAGGTCCCTTCACACCCAAACCAGTCTGGGACTCTATGATAAGTCTGGTGCCTCACTTCAAGCTCTGCCTGCTCTCTCACTCAGATGGGACGGGGATGGGAGGACTTTGCCCACAGTCCCAGCAGCACAAGCTCCTCCTGGCTGATGTACAAGCACTACGGCCTCCTGGAAAGCAGAGGAGAGCCGCAATGTCCTTCCCCGAGAAGGGGTGACAGAGATGTGCTCTGTCATGCAGGAGGCACCAAACCAGCCTGCAATGCAGGAGCTGCAGCATCACGACCCCGTGTTGGATTTCAGCCGTGTCTGGAAGGTTTCTGTGGGCAGCGGGCGGCTCTCACCTGATTGGAGGACATGTTCTCAGCCTTCATTAATGATGAGTAGCTCCTGCAAGAGAAATCACATTCTCTCACACAATGTGTTTTCAAAACACACCAACAGAGAGGTGTTCTCATAAAACAGGCCCAAGTACCAGAAAACCCATTTTTTTTTCCCTTTCTGAACTCAACAGGATTTATCTCACACTCTTTGGCTAATTCAAACCACCATACAAAGCCCAGGCACTATGCAGACTCCTCTATATTTTTCTTCAGGAACTACCAGCTCAATCATCCCAGGGGGTAGAAAATCCTTTACTTTGGGGGAAGGCCAAGAGGCAGCTCTGGGGTGAGGTTAATTAAACAGGCAGACCCTTACTCTGTAGCACAGACATGCCCGCTGGTGACTCCTCCTCAGCTTAGTTTCCTTCTCCAGGCTCTCCTTTCCCAGCTCTCCATGAGCTGAATCACTCAGGAAATCCCAGAGTTTTTCAAATCATGGTTTCATTGTCATTTACAGATAAACATGACTTATTAAAGCTTAAAACTGAGCTGTTGGGGCCAGCCAGTGGATGTGTCCAGTACTGTCAGTACTAAGGAATGAGCTCACATATGCTGTGGCACGGAGAGAAAGGTCAATGTGACATTTCAAACCTCATTCTGTGTCTAAAGGAGCGTGTGACTGAGAATTCACACGTGTTTTAGTCAACATCAGTGATGCAAGAGGAAGCTGAAGAACTTTAGCGAAGGCTCAGCACTTTCCAAGGCTCATGTAAAGCTGGAAGCAGCTCCTCCCATCCCAGTGATGTGGCTTGCCCAGTTTCCCAGGTGACAGTGACAGGACGAGGGGTGATGGCCTCAAGCTGTGCCAGGGCAGGGTTAGATTGGGTGTGGGGAACAATTCCTTCCCCCAAAGGGTTCCCCAGCACTGGCCCAGGCTGCCCAGGGCAGGGGGCAGTGCCCATCCCTGGAGGGATGTCAGAGCCGTGGAGATGTGGTGCTGAGGGACACGGGGCAGTGGGCACTGGGCAGTGCTGGGGGAATGGTTGGACTGGGGGAGCTCAGAGGTCTCTTCCAACCAAGGCTGCTCTGTGATTGTTTCTCCCAGGTTTGAAAAGGCACAGTCCTTTCTTTTACCAACGGTTTAACACCCAGGTTTATTTTAGGAGAAATGGGGAAAAGGCATTGATTGTAAAGACAAAGGAAACCACTGGGCCGTGCAGATGTCTCTGCCAGAGCAGGTCAGCTGAACACTGAGCAACACCAGGCTGTCATTACCCAGAAACTGCTGACCCGTGACTCCCTCCCAGTGCCAACGACAGCTGTGGAAGTTCGAAGTTGGCAGGACAATTTCTAACTCACCTAAGCTCTTCCAGCTCTTTCTTCTTCTTCATCTCTTCCTTTTCCTTCCGCTTCATCTCTTGGATCTGAGCTTTTTTCTCATTTCTCTCCTCTCTGTCCCGGGCTTCCTTCTCAGCAGCCAGGTCTGGGAAACGTTCCACTTTCGTCTTCTCTAACCGGTTCAGGATCTCATTCACCTTCTTCTCCACCGTCAGCATTTTCACCTTTGGAGTGCAAAGAACTGTGATCCTTAGAAAAAAACACTTTTATTTTGGCACTTTGTCAACGGAAAGCAAACACCCCGTTTCCACTTCACGCATGGCTGAGTTTCACAAAAACAGAGGCTCGGGAAACCGCTGCCATTGAGGCCGATCCAGGTTGAGTAACACGCAAAAGAAACCCACCCCCATCACCCAGCAGCACATAGCTAACGAGCACAAGCATTGCTAGGTACATAAGCATTACTAATTTTGTTTCTTGGCACATGCCTCCACAAAGAGGCCAAGAGACAAGAACTGGGCTCTGCCAGTTCCTGAAGAGGTGGCAGGAGGTCCCTGTTTTGGGAAGAGAAGCTCTGGTCGTTGAGTGCAGGGTTTTGAGCATTTCTTGGCCTGGTACAGGCCTGGTTTAGTCAAACAACTGCATCTCTAGAGCCTTCTTCAACCACAGATTCTCAGGTGATGTTCAGGCAAGTCCACACAGAATCACCTAGGTTGAAGATTATCAAGTCCAACCATCAACCCAACACTGACAGTGCTCAGCTACACCACATCCCTGAGCACTGTGTGAACACAGCTCTGAACACCTCCAGGGGTGGGGACTGCACCACTGCCCTGGGCAGCCCCTGCCGATGGCTGACAGCCCCTTCTGGGAAGAAATTCTTCCTAATATCCAGTCTAAACCTCCCCTGGCACAACTTGAAGCCATCACCCCTTGTCCTATCACTTGTTACTTGGTTGAAGAGACTCATGCCCACCTCTCTACACCCTCCTTTCAGGGAGTTGTATGTTTGATCCAAAACCACACCCCTAGGATCTCTGTTACGCTTCAGGAGTGGAAGTTCCCAGGAGTTCCCTGGCTTTAGGGCGAATGCTGAAGACAATCCACCCAGTTCTCAACATGGAACTGTGACAGCATGCCACGAGGTCACCGTCACTGGCTTACACTTACATCCTTCTGCCTGTGAAAGCCAATCTGTCCCACATCCATGTCTGCAGTCTTCTTCAGGTTAGTCCATGGCGTGTACACCACGTTGACGTTGTTCATCTTGCAACCTGGGAAGCAAGGGAGAAAGAAAAGCAGGAATCATTTCAATTCTCTCCCTGCTGAAAGAGGTCTCAAAGTCCTGGGTGTGCATGGGAAGCAGCAGTTATTCTTGTCACAAACATTATTAGGCAAGAAAAGAGAAAATAGAGAAGCCCTTCCAGTGTTACAGTGAAAGGGAAGAACACCACGACATCATTTGCTGCAGTAACACGAGCACTGCAGCAGTGTTAACCAACTCCAGATGGAGACTGGCTTTGCCAGGAGAGCGACTGCTATGGAAGGGGGCCCCAAGGTGGTGGGAGGGAGGCACAAAGGGGAATTTCAGGGATTTAAAATTCCTCCTTATGCAAGTATAAGGAGCAGCCCCTGCAACTGCAGGTGACGTCTGCTTCCCATGAGACCTGCAGGCAGAGGTTTAACAGAGAGCACCACACCACAAACATCAATGGTGGTCCAGAGGGGGCCACAGAGATGATGTGAGGGCTGGAGCACCTCTGCTGTGGGGACAGGCTGAGGGAGTTGGGGGTGTTCAGCCTGGAGAAGAGAAGGCTCCGGGGAGACCTTAGAGCACCTTCCAGTGCCTGGGGGGTACAGGAAAGCTGGGGAGGGACTTTTGACAAGGTCATGGAGTGACAGGACGAGGGGTGATGGCTTTAAACTGGCAGAGGGGAGACTGAGATGAGATGTGAGGCAGAAATTGTTGGCTGTGAGGGTGGTGAGACACTGGCCCAGGTTGCCCAGGAAAGCTGTGGCTGCCCCTTCCCTGGCAGTGTTCCAGGCCAGGTTGGATGGGGCTTGGAACAACCTGGGCTGGTGGGAGGTGTCCCTGCCATGGCAGGGGGTTGGGACCAGATGAGCCTTGAGATTCCTCCCAACCCAAACCATTCTAGGATTCTGTGATCAAACAAATATTTGATTCAAAAACCACATGCTGGCATGGACCAGAAACACTCACCACAAGCACCTCACACTGATCTCCCAGGACTCAGTATTACCTTGAATGCTGTTTGCCTTCACTAGATGGGCGCAGTCTATCAAAACTTCTTTAGGAATGTCATCCACCGTCTGCCCCTGTGACAGAGCAAGGCAACGTGAGCGGGACCAACATGTGTGTGAAGGCCAGCACCTCTACACTCACATTTTACAAGACTGGAGTCTTCTGTGGCATTTGTAAGGAGAGGCTGGAAGCACCACAAGCACCCTGCTTT
Source organism: Podargus strigoides (assembly GCA_028020825.1). Taxonomy (NCBI): domain Eukaryota; kingdom Metazoa; phylum Chordata; class Aves; order Caprimulgiformes; family Podargidae; genus Podargus; species Podargus strigoides. The sequence continues at coordinate 811,107 of CM051619.1, forward strand.
TCTCAAAGGCATCCCTCCTGTTTCCGTGGGGTGGCAGCTCCTAGACACACGCTTGGTGTCAAGCCAGGAATCAATTGTTCTGTTGGGCCACATTAAACTTCCCACTTCTCCCCATGTTATTTGGTACTGGAGGCTGTAAATTCAGTCTCCCCACACTGAGGTTACCTGCACCCTGAGGGACTCTGCACGTGAGCAGGATTACCTTGTGTAACCGGAGGTACACGTGCGCAGAAGAGAGCTTATCCACATGAAACCTGCAGAGGAAAAAAAGCACATTTAAGGGAGGGGAAGAGATGGTGATCTGTTCTGAAAGATTTACTTCCTAACAGGTGACAAAACAGCCACTCTGTGAACAAAATAAACTATAGAAATGTTTATGATATATAAGTTTAAAAGCAGGCAAGGGAATCAGGGCCCTTCCTTCAAGAAACATCAGTCCTCTCAAATAAAAAACCCTTTTCCCTTCCCTTTTTTTCTTTTAAATACTACACTACACCCAGGCAACACTCACAGGATGAGCCTCTTTATTCTTAAGAGAAACAGCAAACTTATGAACTCTGCACCAACTCAAGCACCAGCATCTGAACTCTGACTTGTACCTCCTGAGCCTCCTACCCTCATTCCACTGCACCTCTCTTCAGCAGGAATAAGTCTAAAAGGTGCTAAACGCTGTCAGGAGAACAATTCCCAGCAGGCCTCTGCAAGAGGACCCATGATATTTGGTTGAGATGACACTAAGATATGAAAAAAACAAAGTGGATGGTGTCGGTGTGAGCTACAAGGTATGAAAGAGATGGGGAAGGATGATTTTCGTAGTTCAGGCAATTTGAGGATGAATCTCAAGGTCACTCCTAAATAACCTTAAATTATGTAGTGCTAGGAGGAACATGAGACAGAAAACAAATGTGATACTGCTACAACGAGGTGTTATGCAGCTGAAGTACAATCTCTTCTGCTAGAAAAGACCAAAAATATTCCCTTGCCAGTTAGCTGACTGCTGACACAACGTCCTCTATGGACACTACTGCCTATTCAACCTCAAGCTCCACCACCACACCTCAGCCCACCCCAGCAAAGGCCACCTTGAAGAACGAGAAGGAGCATGATCCACAGGGTGATTCTTGACAGAACCTGTGAGAGAAGGAGAGGGCAGCAATGCCAACACGTGTGTGATAATGCCTGGAAGCAAGCAAACTCCTTCATAAATATCTCACAAACCTTGTCAGTCTGGAGAGTTTATGGACTAGTCTTGCTTAAAAAACTTCTGGCTCCATCCCCAGGCCCCATCTGACCACTCCAAGAGGATACCCAGGTGTTGCTGCTCTTCCTTGAGGAGGTGTCTCATTTAACTCTGCCCCTTTCCCAAACTAAGAGCAACAGCAACCTAGCACCAATAATCCGAAAGAAAAATCCACGTATGGAGTTACTGCTACTCCAGCAGTGCCATGCACAGATAAACCTCAAAAAAGTTTCACAAAGGAGCCAGATCTTATGACAAACAAAGCCAGGGACGGAGGGGGAGACGCAGGGGAATGAATTCAGAGCCAACACAGAATCCCAGACTGGTTTGGGTGTGAAGGGACCTCACAGCTCATCCCATCCCAACCCCCTGCCATGGCAGGGACACCTCCCACCAGCCCAGGTTGCTCCAAGCCCCATCCAACCTGGCCTGGAACACTGCCAGGGAGGGGAACAGGGTCCCAAGAGCTGCACCCAGGTCTGCTGTAATCCTGGGATTGCACTGCAACTCCCTTAGAAAAGGGAGATTCTACAGAGTGGGTGGAAGTGAGAGGGTTGTTATCATCATTCAACTCAGTTGTGTAATGAAAGGTCATTTTTTTCCACGAGTTTCAGCACCTACCAGATATCTTCAGGCCAGCCATACTTTATTAGGTCTTCATCTGTAAGAATAAATGTATCAATGAGCAAAGCCCAGAACCTCACCAATAACAAATCCAATTACCTGTGGAGACCTGACAGGAGCAAGAATCCTTGCTGCTGTTGGCTGAATGGAACCACCATTTTGGAAACAGGCAGTGGGCAGAGGTCACAACCAAAACCCTGAATACACCCAACTTCCATTCCTTTCTCCCCCTCTATCACATCATTTTGGAATTTTAAGGTGAAAATATGCTTCTTCAAATATCCATCTAATGGGGGCAGACTTGCAGGGCAAGTCTTCAAATCAGCCACACTATGACTTTTCTTTTGGGGTGAGACACCGCGGTTTCACATCAGCTCCTGATGTGGAAACAGGAGGTGCAGGAGAACCACAGCCTTCACCTTGGAGGAAAGGATGGGCACAGGGAACCTAGAGCAGGAGTACACCCAGAGGAGAGGGGAAAAGCGAAGACTGAGTAGGGAAATGGAAAGTTGGTTTGCCAAATATTATCGGACACAACCCGAAAACTGTATTTTTTCTTTCTAGACAATCCACACATCCCCCAATTAATTTAGTTTTGATTTGAAGGCAGTTCCCCTGCCTAAAGGACTGACAACATTTATTTATCCTAACTAAAAGCAACCCAGCAGATTTCAGAGGGATAAATCAGAAGAACTCACAAGGGTGGACAAGTTTTCAAACATATCAAGTTCCACAGACACAGATCCTTTCAAAATGACCTTAAATCCCCACAAATCCAAACCCAAGCTGTTAGGCAGCTTTCCCCAGACATTCATGTACTTACTTTCATACTTATCTTTTCCCATGTAAATGGTGTAAACGGAAGGAACAACTGAGGAAAGAGGAAAAAAATCAAAAGGAGGTTGGACAAGCTGTGTGAGGAATCACACACACACATCTTGGTCACAGAAATTAGAATGAAAATCAACCATCCCACTTCTCTTCATGCCAAAGGAAGATTGGTTTGTGTTTCCTCCAGTTTCTATCCCGGATCCTTCAAAGGAAAGTGGCGTTTTCACTGCTCTCCATGGAAGATGATCCAGCAAGCAGCTTTCTGCAGATGGCACCAAGCTGTGCGGTGTGGTGATGCGCTGGAGGGAAGGGATGGCATCCAGAGGGACCCTGACAGGCTGGAGAGGTGGGCCCATGCCAACCTCATGAGGTTCAACAAGGCCAAAGGCAAGGTCCTGCACCTGGGTCAGGGCAGTCCCAAGCACAAGGACAGGCTGGGGGTAATGGATGGAGAGCAGCTCTGAGGAGAAGGACTAGGGGGTGTCTGTGGATGGAAAACTCAACATGAGCCACCAATGTGCGCTTGCAGCCCAGAAGGCCAACGGTGTCCTGGGCTGCATCACCCACAGCACGGCCAGCAGGGTGAGGGAGGTGATGCTCCCCTCTCCTCTGCTCTTGTGAGACCCCCCCTGGAGTGCTGTGTCCAGTTCTGGGGCCCCCAACACCAGAAGGACATGGAGCTGTTGGAGTGGGCCCAGAGGAGGCCACAGAGATGATGTGAGGGCTGGAGCACCTCTGCTGTGGGGACAGGCTGAGGGAGTTGGGGTGTTCAACCTGGAGAAGAGAAGGCTTAGAGCACCTTCCAGTGCCTGGGGGGGTACAGGAAAGCTGGGGAGGGACTTTGGACAAGGGCACGGAGTGACAGGACGAGGGGTGATGGCTTTAAACTGGCAGAGGGGAGATGTAAATGAGATATTAGGAAGAAGTTCTTGGCTGTGAGGGTGGTGAGACACTGGCCCAAGGTGCCCAGAGAAGCTGTGGCTGCCCCCTCCCTGGCAGTGTTCCAGGCCAGGTTGGATGGGGCTTGGAGCAACCTGGGCTGGTGGGAGGTGTCCCTGCCATGGCAGGGGGTTGGGACCAGATGAGCTGTGAGGTTCCTTCACACCCAAACCTGTCTGGGATTCTATGAAAACACCCTCAATATCCCAAATCGTTCAGATTGCATCTGTATAATTGTGTAATATGTTCAATTATGTCTATGAGGCAGACAGACTGATATCATATTTACCACCTGCGATTCACTTTCTCTGTCAGTGAAACAGCTCACCTGCCCATCCCTTGCTTCCCCAAAGCACCAGAAGCCAAATAACTCCCCCCATGTAGCCTGGGAGGGTTAAAATTTGCAAGACAAGTTCTATAAACATCAGTCAGTGACTTGTTTGCCTCATCTGTGGCTTTTTGGCACACTTAGAACAACACCCTCTTCTTTAGGGCTCATTCCATTCCATCAGTGGGATTTCTGAAGTCACTCACTGATAGCACACAAATTAAGGACTAAGAACAAACAAATTAAATGTAAAGTGACCACATCTGCCACCAAAACCCATCTTTTGAAAATATGGTGTGAAAATGAAACTCATCCTGTCAAAACAGTGGGGGAACACTAACATAGCCAAGAAGATTACTTAAAACCCGTATGATTTAACACACATTAGTAACAGCGTACGACATTTTAGGCAATAGCTCTGTACTGTAGACATCTCTCTTGCAGCAAAACTGATTAGAGTGTGCTAGAGACCCTCTGGAGAGCTATCTTTAAAACCAAAGGAGATAGATTGTTCACACCATTAGTAGAGCTAACTCCAGCTTGTCTGCTCCTTGTACTCCCCACATTACCCCACAGGTCTGCCAGGCACTGTAAGGGCTCTTTTCTTCCCTACCCAGGGAAGTCTCTCAACTTCCCACTCGCAGTCTGCCAAGCAGCAGAAAATCATGGAATGGTTTGGATTGGAAGGGAACTCAAAGCCCATCCCCCTGCCATGGCAGGGACACCTCCCACCAGCCCAGGTTGCTCCAAGCCCCATCCAACCTGGTCTGGAACACTACCAGGGAGGGGGCAGCCTCAACAGAGGAAAAAGGGTTTTAAATAAATCCCCAAGAGCAACTTTATTTAAGAAACAGTTACAAGACTGTTAAGTCTTGCCTTCTTTATCCCTAGAACTGAGGAAAACAATGGTATAAAATTCTAGCTCGTGGATACTGTGGGCAAAGGGTAAAAACCACACAGAAACTTGCATAAGCAGGTTATACACTGGTGACATGCCTGGTGGCAAACCACAAAGGAGTATTTTTATACTGCTCTCTGGATCATTAGCCCATATTGCAGCAAACCACAGATTTCTGATACCTCAGAAGCAAAAGGGATCTATCTATATTAAAGGAAAAATAACGAGGCAATTTATGGGTCGTGCCTTCCCTCAAACACCTGACAGCAGCACACTTGGGAAAGCTTTTCAGAAGCCCCTCAGGGGTACTGCTGCTCACTGAGGGCTGCTGGTAACCACTGCTGAGAGGCTCCTCAGCCCAGGGAACCCCACAGCTCCTGAAACGACTTGAAGCTGCAACCAATTCAGGCCCAGACTGCGTCTTTTAGAGTCAGGGGCTCGTTAGAAAGGCACTGACAGGACTAAAGGGGGTGCTCAGAGGGGCAGGAGGATGTACCGTTACCGGACAGCCCTGCTCGCTGAGGTACCGGGCAGGAGCGCGGCCCACCGCTCCCCTCACAACGGCAGGACCGGGCCTGTCACAGGCCGCCCTCACTCCCCGTGGGCGTGAGGGCCTCTAGCCGCTCTCCCCTCACCCACTCACCGTTGGAAGTGAAGTAAAACACCATGGCAGCGGCTCCCCAGCCCGCCCGGCCCGGGCCTCCACACGGCTACCGCTCTCCCGCTCCAGCAGCACCTGGGGTGGAAGGGGGCAGAAAGGAGCAGAGCGCATGCGCACAGAACGGTCACACATGCGCAGTACCCCGTTACCGCTATGTCACTCCTAATTCGCATGCGCCAACAGTCCGGGCGGTGAAGCCGTAATCATCATTGCGCATGCGCCTAGCTCCCGGGCAGCGACGCCACGGGGAAATTGCGCATGCGCGTGTCGCTGCGGCAGTGCTGGCACTAACTGTGGTGCATGCGCAGTGATGCAGTGCAGCCGCTCCTTTATGTGCGCATGCCCAAAGCCCCATGAGCCCAGTGTGTGTGCCCAGTTTATTTTATTTTTTCTGGCTAAATGTAAATCGCCTTCGGAGTGTGCTTGAGGGACACAGGATCTGCCTCCGCCCCGTGACCCCTCACAGTCCCCCTCTGGCCTCAGCGGCCTCCCCGAGGGCTGTCGCCGCTGGCATTTTCCCAGTCTCCAGATGGGAGCCAAAGCGCCTTGAAGCGGTTTCACTCGCCGAAGAGGGAGGAGGGGGGTGCCACCCAGTGGAAAAAGAAAAGTCCTTGGCTTTGTGAATGATGTCCTGGGCTGCTTCTGACCTGCAGGGTTTTGCTTTCCAGTTGCAAGTGACCATCGTTTCTGGAGGATGCTCTTTGCAGCAGGGCCCTAACGGCCCGTTTAAAAGCCTGAGCACTGCTGAGCACCCCCCTAACTGCCCCCTTAACCTTTGCAAATGCCTCTCAATTCACTCCATCCCTTGGTATGCCCAAGTGCCCACCTGCAGCCCCCCGCGCACCAGCTCCACCGCGCACGGACCACAATTCCCATCAGCCCCCGCGTGCCACGCAGCGCGGAGGCGGCTCTACGCCCGCGAAGCACGCTGGGAGTCGGAGTCTCTCTGGGAGGCGGGGGAATGTGGCGAGTTCTGCCGTTTGATTGGCTGAAAGACAAGTGGGCGGGTGCTAAGCGGCGCGCCGTAGTTAGGCCAATGGCGATGAAGTACGTGTGAGTGACGAGGCGCTCGACCAATAGAAAGAGGAGGGCGGGCGGGCAGGAGTAGGCGCGCGGGTTCGAAGGCGCGGGACCGTTGGTGGGGGACATGGCGCTGAGGTGAGGGAGCCCGCCTGGGGGGAGCGGAGCCAGGACGGGGCTGGGGGTCGCTCAGGTCGGAGTGAAGGGCGGGAGGGGAGGGTTTGATGCCGTGTCGAGCCGCAGGACCTGTGGGGCGGTACGAGGCGTGCGGGTATCAGGGCCTGGTGCGGTTCTGTGGGGGCTGAGGAGCTGGGGGGGGGTCGCTGGGCCCAGGGCCTGGGGTGCTGTGAGGGCTGTGGGGCCCCGAGCTGAGGGTTTGGCGTGGTGCACCAGGCCCCGTGTACCGGTGCGGGTGGGCTGGGGGACCGAGGTGAGGCGGGAGCGGCGTGGGGCCAGGCCCTGGTACCGGGTGAGGTACAGGAAAGGTGCTCCTGGGGGTGGGGGGCGCTTTGGTAAGGCCCTGGGGTGATGGCAGAAGTGTGGGGGACTGGGGTCAGGGGATGGGGTCCCAGTGGGGTATGTGGTGTCTGTGGGCACGGGTGCAATACTGGGGGGAGGGGGTGATGCAGTGGAGAGGTGTGGGGCTTTTGGGGGTGCCAGAGGCATGGGACTTGCTGGAGGAGGGAGCCACTGGACTATGAACGCTTTGGGAAGGGAGATGGGTGGCTGGGAGAGCTGCTCTGCAGGGAGCTGTCTATGGGACCCTCGAGTTAATAATGCAAGTTATAAGGATTTCTCCCCCCCACACTCACACCTTGGCTCTCCTGCCAACTGTGTGTCCTTGTCCTTCCTTCTCCCTTTCATCTGCACCTGCTATCTTATTTCCCAGGTACTTGCAGGCTCCTCCTTCCTGTTGCTTCTAGGGCATTGCCCTCTCTTCAAGTTCCCCTCTGTGCTGAGGTTGTACCACTCCTGCTGCAGCCACGCAGCTCCTGCCTTGATCCTCTGCCACCACTTGTGTCCTTGGTGTGCCTGGGTTTGACAACAGCTTGTCATGTCTGGGCTGTAATCAGCCATCGCTTCCCTAAAACAGCGATGTGTTAATGTGAGCAGGTTAGGAGGAACTTCCCCCTGCTGGCAGATCATTGAATAAATTCTTATTTCTAGCAGGTTATGAATATTTATTATTCGTCCTTTTGCGTACAGGGTATTTGTTTATTCTGGGGTTTCGGTTGTGAAATGCCACGTAAGAGAAAAGCAAATATTGTACAATAATTATCTCAAACTGGAAGAGATGGAACAAAGTGTGAGAGTGGTTTCAATGGCTGCTGTGTTAATGAAAGCTAAAAAAGAGTGGTTTATGGTATTTGGCAAGATGGAAAGTGGGAGAGAAGCTCTAAAAGTCTGTTGGGTAAAGAGCTGTCTCAGCTGGAAGGTAAATGCCAAGGTGAAATCCTCATGGGAATGAACTGACCAGGAGCAAGGAGGTTTCTAGGAAGCATGTTAGTGAGGTCTGGAATGAGCTATGTGAGAGACAGAAAGCAGAACTCATTTCTGAATTCATAGAATCCCAGACTGGTTTGGGTGTGAAGGGACCTCACAGCTCATCCTGTCCCACCCCCTGCCATGGCAGGGACACCTCCCACCAGCCCAGGTTGCTCCAAGCCCCATCCAACCTGGCCTGGAACACTGCCAGGGAAGGGGCAGCCACAGCTTCTCTGGGCACCCTGGGCCAGTGTCTCACCACCCTCACAGACAAAAATTTCTTCCCAATATCTAGTCTAAATTTCCCCTCTTCCAGTTAAAACCATCACCCCTCGTCCTGTCACTCCATGCCCTTGTCCAAAGGCCCTCCCCAGCTTTCCTGTACCCCCCCAGGCACTGGAAGGTGCTCTAAGGTCTCCCTGGAGCCTTCTCTTCTCCGGGCTGAACACCCCAACTTATCTGACTCCATTTGAGAAGAGGGACTTTGGGATGCGTTTGTCTGTGATGACAGAATTAGACTTTACCTGGGGAATCTTTTCTGTGCATGATTGTTTTATGGCTTGTGCTCAGCTGAAACACAGCCCTGTGTTGTTCTAATCTCTGTTGTGCCTGAACTGCTGCCATTCAGTGTTTTCTTCCCAGTCCCTCCTTCCCCTTCCTTTTTTACTAAGGTGTTTTTTTTTAATTTAGCTTTTTTTTTTTTTTTTTACTGGAAATCTATTTCAAGCTATTAAAAACATGTTCTTGTAGTCGCTCTGGTGAAGACATGGCAGCTGCTACCCCACAGAAGAGGAGCCATAGTTCTACTGATACCGAGAGGTATGTTAATATCTCCTAGGTTTTGTTTTCCTGACAAATGTGGGTTTTTTTTCCTTTAATAAAATAAAGGTATCTTGTGTTGCCAGTGACCTCTGTCAAGTGTGTGTATCCCTGTACGTAATGTTCACACACAGAATTAGCCCTGAGTAGGTCACAAAGCCAGCAGAAACCTAAAAACTGATTATTTAGAAACTTAAGAAATAAAACCTCGGTTGTTTAAATCCAGTGGAGGAGAAACCACTGGCTCTGAACAAAAAGCTGAGCTTTAAATCAAAATAATAACTTGTTTCACATTCTTTTACAACTCTTCCAGATAAACAGGTTTTTCTTGTGCTTGTCCTGTGCTTCCCCCACAGAAATATTCCTGGGGTGGGGGAGAGACCAAGTGTAAAGTTTAATTCCTGAATTATTAGGACAAATTCCTGAGATAGGGTGTAGATACTCACCGAGGGAACGGCTCGCTCTGTGTTGTGCACCACACGTTACAACCAGGAGCAGCTGAAAGTGTCCTTTGTGTAACTGTGTTATCTCCTTTCGGGCAGTAGGTTCAGAGGTTATTAGTGATTTCCTGATGAGGTTTTACAGAGTCAGAGAACAGCCTTGGTTGGAAAAGACCTCTGAGCTCCCCCAGTCCAACCATTCCCCCAGCACTGCCCAGTGCCCACTGCCCCGTGTCCCTCAGCACCACATCTCCACGGCTCTGACATCCCTCCAGGATGGGCACTGCCCCCTGCCCTGGGCAGCCTGGGCCAGTGCTGGGGAGCCCTTTGGGGAAAGGAATTGTTTTCCACATCCAATCTAACCCTCCCCTGGCACAGCTTGAGGCCATCACCCCTCGTCCTGTCCCTGTCACCTGGGAGAAGAGACCGACCCCCCCTGGCTACCCCCTCCTGTCAGGGAGTTGCAGAGAGCAATGAGGTCTCCCCTCAGCCTCCTCTGCTCCAGACTGAACCCCCCAGTTCCCTCAGCCACTCCCCATCACACTTGTGCTCCAGACCCTTCCCCAGCCCCGCTGCCCTTCTCTGGACACACTCCAGCCCCTCAGTGTCCTTCTGGGAGTGAGGGGCCCAAAACTGAACCCCGTATTTGAGGGGCGGCCTCACCAGAGCTGAGTACAGGGGACAATCACCTCCCTGCTCCTGCTGGTCACAGGACTGTGACCTCATGTGGAGGATGGTGAGACAGTCTTAGGGCTTTTGATATCTGTATGTTATATTTGGAGAGCAGTGTAGGGGAAAGGGACCTGGGGGTCCTGGTGACAGCAGGATGACCATGAGCCAGCAGTGTGCCCTTGTGGCCAAGAAGGCCAATGGCTCCTGAGGTGTATTAGAAGAGGGGTGGTTAGTAGGTTGAGAGAGGTTCTCCTCCCCCTCTATTCTGCCCTGGTGAGGCCTCATCTGGAATATTGTGTCCAGTTCTGAGCCCCCAGTTCAAGAAGGACAGGGAACTGCTTGAGAGAGTCCAGCACAGAGCCACAGAGATGATGGAGTGGAACATCTCCCTTAGGAGGAAAGGCTGAGGGAGCTGGGTCTCTTTAGCTTGGAGGAGACTGAGGGGTGACCTCATTAATGTCTATAAATATGTAAAGGGTGAGTGCCATGAGGATGGAGCCAGGCTCTGCTCAGTGACATCCAATGATAGGACAAGGGGCAATGGGTACAAGCTGGAACATAGGAGGTTCCACATAAATGTGAGGAAGAACTTCTTCCCAGTGAGGGTGACAGAGCACTGGAACTGCCCAGAGAGGGTGTGGAGTCTCCTTCTCTGGAGACATTCAAACCCGCCTGGGTGCGTTCCTGTGTGACCTGACCTAGGTGATCCTGCTCTCGCAGGGGGATTGGACTGGATGAGCTTTTGAGGTCCCTTCCAATCCCTAACAGTCTGTGAGTCTGTGATATTTTAATATTTATATTTGTCCCAGGGTATATACAGGCGATTAGACTGAGTGAAAATTAAATGTTAAAACAAAAATTGAAAAGCTTTCAGCAGTATAAGTGATGTTTTGCTCCTTAATTGTTTTTACAGTTCCTCAGCTTTTGAGACTCCTGTGAAAAGGAAGATGATGGGCTTTGCTGAAGGTCTGGCTCCTCTCAAGAAATCGAGAAATGACTGGTTTGCTTCTCAAATCAAATGGTCATCGGGCTCCAGTGATGACATGAAAGAAAACGAGGGCACCCTGGTGAAGGTGGCGCTGTCGAGGAGGCTGGATCCCTCCCCCCTTCAGGCAGCCAGCGTTCCCACAGCCGCCCCGAGGGAACCCCCAGGGAAGTTATCCCCCAAACCCGCCGCCTCCTACAAGCCCCTTTTGCCCGTGATGTCTTTTTATAGCAAGGAAAAGCGATACCTTACTCCTCTGGAGAGGAAACAAGTGAATGAGAAGCTGTCTTTGGGGGAGAGGAACGGGGCTGGAAGCGTCCCAGCTGCCAGCGGGACTGAGAAGACAAACGTGAGCAGGAACAGAAGCTCAAAGCCAACCAAGCGTGCAAGCAACCCCAAGCATGGCAAAACTGTCATCAAAACACTGAAGAAGGAGAAGGGTGAGGTACCAGGGGGGAAACCCAGCGTGGAGAAAGAGAATGTGAACTGCCTGATTAAAAAGAAGATGGATTCACCCTTCAGAGTGCTAAGCATGACAGTGAAACCAGCCCTGAAACTCCAGTTGGGAGCAGCGTTTTTTTCAGCCAAGAAGAAATCGCACTCCAAAAAACCAGTCGTAGATGCCAAATCTCTCCAGGGTCTCCCCAAAACTCTGCAAGAAAACAATCAGGCTGCCCCCACACCAGCTACAAAGCCTAATGCAGCTGATGGAAACAAAATTCTGGGGGCGAGGGGTGTATTGAGAAGTATTTCTGTGCCTCAGAAGGAGGAGAATAAAACCAAGAAGGATCTGACAAGCTGTAAAGATGCAGAGAATGTGGTAAGTGGAGGTGTCACCAGGACCCAGGGAGCCCTTCGGGTGACACACAGAGCTCACTGGAAGTCACACACACTTCAGTTATTCAGATAAATGAGGGGATTTTTGCCTAGGGAAAACTTTCCCTGATTTCTTCCTTGCCTTAGGAAGGCAGAAAGCCGAGGTGAACCTCCAGGAAGGTTTTGTCAGCACCCACCTTAGCAGTGAATACTGGTGATAGAAAAGCATCATTTTATTTTTTAAACACATATTTAAATCTTGTCCAAACATATTTAGCAGCACTGAAATGGTTAAACTCCCCAACAAGCAACACTTATTGCCCACCCATTAATGCCTGCCAGGCCTGGCTTTTCATTTTATGGTTGGCTAGGGAATTGCTTCACCTGGGAGTGGGTTTTGCTTTTTAAGGCTGGGGTTTAGGTGTGAAAGGAGAGGGTGGCAAGGGAACAAGGCACAAATTGGGAACAGGTTTGCAAACTGCTTTCCTTACACTTAATGTTATGTTTTGCTGTTGCATTCTGCATCTGAAGTGCAGCAGAACAGGAAAAGCCAACAGAATAGTACTGGAGTATTTTATACTGGGCACTGAAAGGAAGCAGTGAATAAGATGGGAGCTGTTTTTATAGGGCTAATGTGGTTTATATTCCTGTGTGGGTTCAATAAAGGGCAGTTTATTGCCTCCTTTGTTCACCTGCACTGTTTGAGGAGCTCTCTCACATTCCCAACTTGATTATCAATATGTTTTTACAATGCAGCATTAATAAAAACCAAACGTTAGCTTGTGCAACCTGATTTTGCATGAGCAGTAAACAACTTGAAAGCGTTTGATTCTGCTGTGATGGTGATTTTTTGTGTTGGCAAACTGTTTCTGAGAGGTTAACCAGAAGTGTTTGTAAAGGGACTGTAGCAAATTGGTTACTGGAAAGGGCATGCAAGCCAAGTCTGGGCCTTCATCTGCTCTGGGGTTCTGCTTGAGCTGGTTGCTTTACCTGGTGAGTGTCTAAGGTTCCTGGTTTTAAGTTCACTTGAACTTTATATGATTCCCTAACTGCTGTCTGAGAACTTAAGTCAACCAGAGGGTTTTCTTTTTCCCCTAAAAAAATGGCCTTTGTTTCCAGGATGGCGCTGAGATCAGTTCTCCAGCCTACGAGTCAGATGATTGCGTTGTTCTTTCAAGCCAGTCTCCACGCGAGGTGAAGAAGGGAGGTAAGTTGGGTTATTCAGATCTTGCTCTCTGACTGCTGTTGCTGTAGGGACATGAGAAGCTCTGATGATCCCTCAGGTGACCTGCTTTCCCCCAGCAGGATGGACTTGGCATTCCTGTGTTTCCTATAATTGAATGGGCTGGCCAGTAAGGATGGAGAGCCCAGTGTCTCCCTGATCAATCTGTCTGTGTTAAGCAGTATGAAAACTGTTTTCTACCCTGGTATCTAACCTATCTTTCCTCTTTGCTTTACTACACAGCCCATCCCCAGTAAGATTTGGGAAATTACTGTATTTGAAACCTATTATTACATTTTACCCCATCCTTTTCTCCCTGGACCTGATTCTTTCAGCTTTCCTTTTTAAATCTTGATTTAATTTTTTTATAGGCATCTGACAACTCCATTTCTGTGTTTCCTCTAGGCTAAGCCCTGTCTTTCTGGTGTGGCACTGCCAAACAGATCTCCATTTGAGCCTTACCAGCACTAATTAACAGGAAGGGAGTAATTAATATGTTTCACACCCACTGAGCCCATACATTTCCATGAGAAGCTTGATGTTTCTGAAATGCCTTTGGTTTGAGGTGGATAAAACCCAAGTCTTTTCCTGGCAGCTGCTGCCCAGAGGGTTGATCCTTATCTCTTATTTTGCCCTGGTTTGTTTTTAAGTATAGTGGTTCCCCTTATCTTTATTTCAATCTATTTCTGCCCATTTTCAAGCCAAGAATGCTTTCAAAATTAACCTCTTAAATGTCCCTATGTGCTAACTGTTATCTACAAGGTTCTAAGCCTATATTATTGTTTACTCCTGATGTCACCAAGGAAACTCCACTCTCTGCTCTTTGTTTTGGCAATGTATTATTAACAATAATTATTTGAAGATCATATTTTTTTTCCCCCAATCAAGTTTGCCCCTCTCCTGGTTTACAGAGACCACGTTTCCCTGCTAGCCAAGGGAATTTGAAGAAGTTATATATTAATTTTAATACATTTTTTTTTTAATTATTTTTAATCTTGGGGAATAACAAGTGGTAAGAAACAGAAAATAGGTTGCTTAAATATTGTTTTATTAAAGTAAAATAATGCATTGGCCTCTACCTGCTGTCTCATCTTCCAAGTATGTGCTAACATGTGCCAGGATGTTTGCAGAAGTTGAGGTCATGTTATTTTATCCTAATTTTCTGGTTTCTCTGTTTTCTCCCTTGCTAAAATAGGCAGCAGTCGCTATTCTAGCCTCAGCAACCCTGGGTGATTTTGTCCTGGTCTGAAAAGGTCTGATTTAGCTGAGAGTTCTCTTTCCCCAGCTGTAGAAGTTCATATCTTTGTCTTAATTGCGCTAACGATCTCATCACAATTAATTCTTTTCTTGATGGCTGAAATAAAAAGGCACTAAATGGTTTGTCATCTGGTTTTAGTGTGGCCTCTTCTTTTTGGGAGCAGAAACTTCATGGGTCTCCTGGTACTCCCTAGGTAGAGCTCAGTTAGCAATTTGGCATTTCTGCCTTCACTTTCTATTCCCATTGTGATTCCTTGAGTTTCCAGGGAGCTAAAAACCCCTCATTTCCCCATGTTTGTCTCTTACTCCACTTCTTTCTGGCACATCTGGTCTTCATCTGTTTCTTGAAGGAACTGCCAGCACTCCTGAGCTTTTTTTTCCCTCCCCTCCAGTCTTGCTTCACATGGGAACTTATTTATCTGCTTTTGGAACACAGTGAAGTCTGTTTTTTGAAGGTCACTGTTCCTCTGTGCCTCCTCCTTTCCTTCCCAGGAATGCCACACTCTCCTGCCAGCTGCTTTGCTTTCTGCCATCTCCTCCTCTGTATATAAATACTCCTCTTCCTGTGTTTTCCACCTGTATAAAGCTGTTGCCATCACGTTTCCAAGGATTCACTGCTGGGGCCTTTCCTAAGAAGTGCCTTGGCCCTCCAAGGTCCTGCATTTCTAGGAAGTTGTAGGCTTTTTATTCTTTAGTGGTGTCATCTTCATGACTCCTCACCATCTTTTCCACTTCTGAGATTAACCAGGGACTTTTTTTTTTAATGGGATTCTGTTTCCTAGAACCAACTGGTTCATCTTCATGGTATGTTTTTTGCAGGCTGTTAGGGTCACTCTTCTGCTTATATACTTTACTAGGATCCTGTAATTCCTAAGAAGTCTCTGTTTATTTGGGAATGCAGTCAAAATATGAGAGGATAAAGCAGTCTAGTACCTCAGCTTTTTATACTTGAGGGGAAAATAATATCCCTAACTAATACTTTATTTGGTTTTAGCTTGGTCTTTGCTAAATTATCCTAAAACTCGCAGTCTGTGTGCTGTGACCTAGTGCTGAGCCCATCATTCCCCGGCTTCTTTGCCCAGAGAAGCTGTGGCTGCCCCCTCCCTGGCAGTGTTCCAGGCCAGGTTGGATGGGGCTTGGAGCAACCTGGGCTGGTGGGAGGTGTCCCTGCCATGGCAGGGGGTTGGGATGAGATGAGCTTTTGAGGTCCCTTCCAACCCGAACCATTCTGGGATTCTCTGATTCTATAGATTCAGGCTGCCTCAGCCAAAATAATAGCAAGTTGAGGAACCTGTGCTTGATTAACGCTCTTAATTAATAGCCAAGGAAATGCTCTACTACTGTAGGAGAAATTTCAGCTTCATCATTCCAATGTGAAAGGGGAAATTGATGTCACTTAAGTGGATTGAAGGTAATTATAGAATCCTTTTGGTTGGAAAAGACCTTTAAGTTCATCAAGTCCAACCAATTATGGCTGGAGACCACTCATGAACATCACTTTTACACCCTGCAGCATCAACAGCTTCCCAGTACTCTTTAAAGCTCTTGTCTATAGAGTTCAGTTTCACTGTTGTGTCATTTTGAAGTCTTGTTGGTGTTTGAATTCTGTATTTCCATATATCAACGTGTTCTGCAACTAAAAAGGATTCTAAACCACAATATCTTTACTCCTCTTTTCCAGCATCTCCTTCAAATGCTGTTGTCTACCCCATATTCAGCGCACCCCCTGCCAGCAAGAAAAGGTATGTTCATCTTTGCAAACTCTCCCTGAACAATCAGAAGTGTCAGATCTGCAGAATCATAATTAAAAAAAAATGAAATTAATTAGGCTAATTCTAAGAACAACAGCTTAGCTTTCTTCCAGTCCTTAGGAGGTTTGGGAGCCTGGGCTTCTTTTTGAGTTGGCTTTTTCTTTCAAAGGGAACGTGAAAGGTGAAAGTTGTGTTGGTTTAGGGGGATACTGTCCCATGCATAAGGGGTTGCTTACTACCATTTTACTTGTAGTAATTTTACTCATTATGGAGCTGATGATTATTTTTTAACTAAAAAGGACATAATAGTTTTCTCTTAGCTGTTGCTAATGACAAAATCATTACTACAAGGGGGACATTCAGGATATATTAATCACCAAGAATGGCAAAGCCTTGGTGCTGTTTGGGCCCTGTAGAGAGGTTTTTATTCATTTGTACTACTTTTGTGTCTATCTCTGTACCTGGAGTGTCTGTAATGACCTTCAGTGTTTATATTCTGGCTGTTCATCGGGGACCTGCACCTCCCACCAGCCTGAGACCCTTCACTACGAATTTGAGCTGGTACCAGAGTTGTCAAAATGTATTATCTGTACTTGGTTTAACAAGTGCACCAGCACAGTATAACACTGCTGACTCTGTCATGCTCAACTCCTTTACCACTTAAGCTTACAATATTCATTTATAAACTATTGAAACGTCTCACTTCTTGGGAAGGCACTGGCTTATTGAAGTTGTATGGAGCAAAGTTTTCATAGAAACATGGAATTGTTTTGCTTGGAAAAGGCCTTTAAGCTCCCCCAGTCCAACCACTCCCCCAGCACTGCCCAGTGCCCACTGCCCCGTGTCCCTCAGCACCACATCTCCACGGCTCTGACATCCCTCCAGGGATGGGGACTGCCCCCTGCCCTGGGCAGCCTGGGCCAGTGCTGGGGAACCCTTTGGGGGAAGGAATTGTTCCCCACATCCAATCTAACCCTGCCCTGGCACAGCTTGAGGCCCTTCCCTCTTGTCCCAGTGCTCCAGACCCTGCCCCAGCCCCGCTGCCCTTCTCTGGACACACTCCAGCCCCTCAGTGTCGTTCTGGGAGTGAGGGGCCCAAACTGAACCCCGTATTCGAGGGGCGGCCTCACCAGAGCTGAGCACAGGGGACAATCACCTCCCTGCTCCTGCTGGTCACACCATGGCTGACACAAGCCAGGATGCTGGTGGCCTTCTTGGCCCCCTGGGCACACTGCTAGCCTCATGTTCAGCTGCTGTTGACCAGCACCCCCAGGGCCTTTTCCACCAGGCAGGTGTGTTTTGTACTGCATGTTTTTTAACGTGAGAAATTTTAGCTTAGCAGCGTGCTCAGAAGTTTTGATCTAGGTGCTAAAGACATGACAGAGCTGCTAATCCCTCTCCCACACTGCACCAACTTCTTGGTACTTTTTAACAATAAAAGCATTCTGAGCCCAGTTTGTTGTCAACATTAAAAAAACCCCAACTGCTCCTAAAAGAGCCAAAATAAACTTTCCAAACCTTGTCACGCTGCTGTAATCCTCTGCCATGGAAGTGTTGAAAGAGAGATCTGATTGCAGCATTTGCTTTGCTTCCTCCTGTGGCTTTTCAGATACCTTCCGTAGTGCAAGTGGAACCCTGGAATGCGTGGAAATCCTGGGGTTTGGGGTTAACTGGTGATCAGTCTTGTATTTGTAATTGTCTCTTGGGAAGCTTTTCCTACATGAAGTCTCAAATCTATGAAATTGTTTGGTGTCTCTCTAATTTAATTCCATGTTAAGGTTCACTGTGCTATAGTTACAGTTCCTGGCTTTAATACTGCTTAAGAAATGCCACCTTACTTATTAGAGGTAGGTTAGAAATACTGTGCACTTATTTACACCCCTGACAATGTGCTTCCCTGTAGCCTGAAGCTTTGTAAGATGATTTCAGGTGATGCTACATCTGCGTGGAAACTTAACAAACCCCCAGGGCTCCTCAACCCATCCAAGGGTAAACACGGTTTAGGTATGTGACCATAGGTGTAATTTTATGCACAAGTTAGAAAACAAGTTAGGAGCGTGTCTGTGGGACTGTTTGAGGCAGACTGGGTTTTTTGGATCCCAGTTTGACTCAGGTGAGGATTGCTGGAGTGAGCAGCTTGCTGCTGCAAAATGCTGAGCCTGTGCAGGAGCATTTTGGGTGTTTAGTGGCTTGAGGGGGGAGCTCATGGCTTCCATACTTCACAGACCTTGTTGTGTATCCCCTTGACTGCTCAAGGAGCTCCTGAATATCCAATATCCTGGGAATAGGATGGCTGTGGAAGTGAGAGATGCTTAATTAAGAGTTATTTAACTTCTGATGCAATTGTGGCTCTTCCTAGAGTCCCTTCCCTCCCTCCCCCAGAGGAGCTGGCAAGAAGCTTTCATATCATAGAATCCTACAATGGTTTGGGTGGGAAGGGACCTCAAAGCTCATCTGGTCCCAACCCCCTGCCATGGTAGGGACACCTCCCACCAGCCCAGGTTGCTCCAAGCCCCATCCAACCTGGCCTGGAACACTGCCAGGGAGGGGGCAGCCACAGCTTCTCTGGGCACCCTGGGTGGGCCAGGGTCTCACCACCCTCACAGCCAACAATTTCTGCCTCGCATCTCATCTCAGTCTCCCCTCTTCTAGTTTAAAGCCATCACCCCTCGTCCTGTCACTCCATGCCTTTGTCCAAAGTCCCTCCCCAGCTTTCCTGTACCCCCCAGGCACTGGAAGGTGCTCTAAGGTCTCTCCAGAGCCTTCTCTTCTCCAGGCTGAACACCCCCAACTCCCTCAGCCTGTCCCCACAGCAGAGGTGCTCCAGCCCTTGGATCATCTCCTCTGGACCCCTCCAACAGCTCTGGGGTCTCTCCTGTACTGAGGACCCCAGAGCTGAACACAGCACTGCAGGGGGGGTCTCACCAGAGCAGAGGAGAGGGGCAGAATCCCCCTGGACCTGCAGCCCACGCTGCGGGTGATGCAGCCCAGGACACAGTTTGCCTTCCAGACTGTAGGCACACATTGCCAGCTCGTGTCACAGAATTGCTGTACCTGACTTAATTTGGGGTGTCCTGCCATAAGAGTCGCTACCCTGCCCTGGTACCTGATCATGTTAATCTTTGCCTGCAGTGACTAATTTTCCCCCTTGTGAAATGATTTTCAGGCCACAGGCTGCACTGGATGAGCCAACTGTTCCCTTTGGGTCCAGCCCACCTGCCAAACCAGCCCAGGCTTCGCAGAAAAACAAGAAGGCGAAAGAACTCTGCAAGCCCTCCAGAGATCAGATGATCATTGTAAGGTTCCCCTCCGGGAGTGCTGTGTCCTCAGGGTGTCTGGGCAGTGAGGAAACCAGAAACAGGTCTCGAGGCTGACTGATAAGTGGAATTCCTCACGTGCAAACCTCAAACCAACCACACTGTGAGGGCTGGAACAGGGCGGTGATTAATGCATTTACCACTGGAGGAGGACAGGGTAGTAGCTGGGAACTACACTGTTATGGTTTCCCTGGGAGTAACACATTACATTTTAGAATTCAAAAGAGATTTATGAAACATAATATTAAAAAAAAAACCAACCCAAAGGGAAACTCAGCCAAGCCTGTATGGATGCTATAGGAGTGAACTTGGCTGGCTAATTTTCCAGGGAACAGAGGCTGGATAATTTTTGAGGGAACAGAGCTTATGTGCTCATTCTTCTCTGCTGATCTGCCCTTTTTAAGCACCTTTTGAGTTGTTTGGATGATTTCTGCCAAATCTGAGACCTCACGGATGAGGGAAAAACCCTTCCCAGCACGCCTGGGCTGGGTGTCTGTCTGCTGGGCCCAGGAGGGACAGGCTGTGGGTGCTGTGACACCAGGGGAAGCCCAAAATGGGATATGAGGAAGGGAAAGCAGCCAGGGCAGGGAAGTGAGTCCTTAACAAACCAGGCTTCGCTTCCCCTCACTGCTTAGAGAGCAGACTGCCGTTTGCTTGCACAAGTGGCATGTGGTTCTTTCTCTTCCCCTCCCTGTGTACTGACACACATAAAAATGAGGTTATTTTTAGGTAACTGCTGAAGAGGTGATACACTTTTCTGTGGTGGGGGGTTGTTTTGTGGTGCTCATTGTTTCCTCCATGAGGATTTTGCTGATTTGTTTCAAGGCTTGTTCCAAATATTGCTTTGATTGTATTCCCTGGATAATTGACACTGTACAGCTCCAATTATTCTGCAAATAAGCAAAAGCTTGTCCTCCTCTTCACGAACTAAAATGAAAACAAATACTTCAGTCTTTGATGATCGTTTCTAAAACCAATTCTCAACCTCATTCCTTAAACCCAATGTGATTTTGAACAGCTTCAGAGCACTTAACTGGCTCTGTTTCTCACTAGGATGCTGGTCAGAAGCATTTTGGTGCTGTTGTTTGCAAGTCATGTGGCATGATCTACACAGCTGCTAGCCCCGAGGATGAAGCTCAGCACATCCAGCACCACGAGAGGTTCCTCGAGGGGCTGCGATACGTGGTAAGGTGGGGGGGAAGCGGGGTGTGATACCCAGGTACGGAGTCAAGGCAGCTGCAGGCAAATGTTTTCTCATCCAGAAGGGAGGTTAAAGTGTAAATTAGGCAGTTCCAGCAACTGTCTGCCTTCATCAGCTTGATAAATGTGACTTGATTTTATTCCTGAAAGCTGAAGTGGTTCAGATTACAGCTTCAGCTGCCAGAGTCTGTGCTGAATCACTTCCTCTCTCTCTTGCTAAACCACTAATTTCTTATTTACTTGGGGTTTTTTTTCCCCTCTGTGGCAGGGTTGGAAGAAAGAACGGGTTGTGGCAGAGTTCTGGGATGGGAAAATTGTATTGATTCTTCCAAATGACCCAAAATACGCCATCAAGAAGGTACATGTTTGTTTATCTGGGGGGTTTATATTGCAGATTAGCTTTCTGCTGGCTCAGCTCCCCAAACTACCTCAGTGTGTGATCATCCATCGCTCGCTAGAGCACGGGGTGAACAGGAGAGCTGAGTGGGGCTGTGGCAGCAAGCTGGGTTGCTGTGGACACCCACACTGACACATCCTAACCCTGCTCCCCGAGCTGAAGGTCTTGGTCTTACACGACCAACATATCCCATTCCTTTCCATCACAAGGACTGGGGTGAGAGGAAGGTGCAGAGAGAAGACATGACTGAGCCTGTTCTTTAGTGTTCCCTGCACAATCAGAGCCTGATCTTGTGTAAGCACAGGCTCATATGGGGGAACGAGTCCCCTTTCTGGCAGATTTCATGCCAAAACCCATCTGTGTTAGCTCCTAACACACCTCTCTCTCTGGTTTTATTTTCTTAGGCAGAAGACGTGCGAGAAATTGTAGATAATGAACTGGGATTTAAGCAAGTTTCCTTGCACTGCCCAGCCAAGACTAAAATATACTTGTTTGTGTCCAATGAGAAGATGATTGTTGGGTGCTTAGTGGCTGAATCGATCAAGCAGGTAATTAATTGTATTGGGGAGGGGGTGAAATTGCAGGAGTTAGTTGTGTTTCCATGGGCTTCCATGTGACCCTGGTTTGGGGCCTGGTTGCCAGAGGGCTGTGCTGCCGTCCAATGTGACCTGGACAGGCTGGAGAGCTGGGCAGGGAGAAACTCAATGAAATTCAATAAGAGCAAGTGTAGA
Source organism: Podargus strigoides (assembly GCA_028020825.1). Lineage (NCBI taxonomy): Eukaryota > Metazoa > Chordata > Aves > Caprimulgiformes > Podargidae > Podargus > Podargus strigoides. The sequence goes on from CM051619.1 coordinate 832,740, forward strand.
GTCCTGCATGTGGGGAAGAACAACCCCATGGGTCAGTGCAGGCTGGGGCTGAGCTGCTGGAGAGCAGCTCTGGGGAAAGGGACCTGGGACTCCTGGTGACAGCAGGGTGACCGTGAGCCAGCAGTGTGCCCTTGTGGCCAAGAAGGCCAATGGCATCCTGGGGTGCATTGAGAGGAGTGTGGCCAGCAGGTCAGGGAGGTTCTCCTCCCCCTCTGCCCTGGTGAGGCCTCATCTGGAGAACTGTGTCCAGTTCTGGGCTCCCCAGTTCCAGAGGGACATGGAGCTACTGGAGAGAGTCCAGCACAGGGCACTGAGATGCTGGAGGGACTGGAGCATCTCCCATGTGAGGAGAGGCTGAGGGAGCTGGGTCTGTTTAGCTTGGAGCAGAGGAGGCTGAGGGGGGATCTCATCACTGCTCATCAATATCTCAAGGGTGGTGTCAGGAAGATGGGGCCAGACTCTTCTGGGTGGTGCCCAGTGACAGGACAAGGGGCACTGGGCACAAACTGGGACACAGGAGGTTCAATCTGAACATGAGGAAACACTTCTTTCCTGTGAGGGTGACAGAGCACTGGCACTGCCCAGAGAGGTGGTGGAGTCTCCATCTCTGGAGACATTTCAAACCCATCTGGACGTGTTCCTGTGGGATCTACTCTGGGATCCTGCTCTAGCAGGGGGGTGGACTGGGTGAGCTTTGGAGGTCCCTTCCAACCCCACCACTCTGTGCCTCTGTGTAAGAGCAGGAGGCAAGGCTGGGAGCACAGGAAGATCCATGGCTCTGCATGCTGTGGGGAAGGAACAGTCCGATGCCTCTGTTCACCCTTGCAGGCTTTCCGGGTGCTGTCTGAGCCAGGAGCCGTGCCACCCCCAGGCCAGGACACCCTGCAGCACCACCGGGCCTGGCGCTGCTCCACGGAGCCGGAGCCCGCCATCTGCGGCGTCAGCAGGATCTGGGTGTTCGGCCTGAGGCGCAGGAAGGGCATCGCCCGGCGCATGGTGGACGTGGTCAGGTAGGGCAGAGGGGAGCTGGGATCCCAGCTGGGGGATCCTTGCTGGGGGAAAACCATGATTGCAACAAAAAGTGTTGAAAAGGGTCATTAGGCAAGTCTGGAATCCCCACTTCACAGTGGGAGGCTATCAAGTGAACAGATATTCTCTCTCTAATTAAGTAAGATTTTCATTTGAAATCTGGCATAAGTGTGGGCCAAGCTCTTAACTGCTGGGTAGAACCAGAACACAGAGCTACACAGACTGGAGTTTCCAAGAGAAACTCTGCTTGTTGGAGGTAAAAAAAAATGTATTTATTTTTTATACTGGACAAGCTGATGGCCCCAAACACTTGAGTTTTTCCAAGCAGGAAATTCCAAGCTTTTCAAGCTCAGACCAAACTGGAAGACTTAAAAACTTCCCCTCCTCTGTTAATGTGGTCTGCCTTGAGGGGGAGCTTGGTAATCCGTGATCCTGTAGTAACACATCTTTGTGTCTTCTCTGCTCCCTATACATATAAAAAACACATCTCATGGATAGGAGTACCTGTATTTTTATGTAATCATGATTGAGCTCAGTATTCTGAAAATTCGTCAGCCAGTGTTCAATCTCTGCTTCCTCCTGCTGTTAAGGAAGTGTTTGGTGTGCCACCTTCCAAACCCACAGGACACACGAGCCAGCTGGGTGACCTGTGGGTGCCCACGAGAGTCCTGGCACTGCCATGCTGGACTTCACGCAGGGACTGCTCCATGATACTTAACTGAAACCTCCAGGTTTCCATGTAAAACTGTATTGGGGGGTTCTATGCCTGTGTTCAGTCTTATGTTATCCTTCTTGCTAGTTTTAAAATGATTCCTGGTTATACCAAGAGAGTGAATTGGTGTCTCACAACGACCTTCCCTGGTTTGAAAGCAAAGTGACAAAAGAAATAGCAGCTCCCTGCAGGGGAGGGCTGGGGGACACCCACTGCTGCTGCAGGTAACAGCAGCTGGTGGGTCATAGAGTCACAGGCTGGTTTGGGTGTGAAGGGACCCCACAGCTCATCTGGTCCCAACCCCTGCCATGGCAGGGACACCTCCCACCAGCCCAGGGTGCTCCAAGCCCCATCCAACCTGGTCAGGGAGGGGGCTTCTCTGGGCACCCTGGGCCAGGGTCTCACCACCCTCACAGCCAACAATTTCTTCCCAATATATAGTCTAAATCTCCCCTCTTCCAGTTTAAAGCCATCACCCCTCATCCTGTCACTCCCTGCCCTTGTCCAAAGTCCCTCCCCAGCTTTCCTGTACCCCCCAGGCACTGGAAGGTGCTCTAAGGTCTCCCCAGAGCCTTCTCTTCTCCAGGCTGAACACCCCAACTCCCTCAGCCTGTCCCCACAGCAGAGGTGCTCCAGCCCTCACATCATCTCCAGGGCCTCCTCTGGACCCCTCCAACAGCTCCATGTCCTTCTGGTGCTGGGGGCCCAGAACTGCCCGCAGTATTTCTCCTCTCTCTCTCTCTCTTTCAGGAGCACCTTCATGTACGGCTGCTACCTGAGCACCGATGAAATCGCCTTCTCCGACCCGACCCCGGACGGCAAGTTGTTCGCCATGAAGTACTGCCAGACCCCAAACTTCCTGGTTTACAATTTTATTTATACCAACTGATTCGACTTGATTAAGTTGAGGTTTGTTTGAAATCCTCTAAACCAATTTGATGTTTAAATTAATATTTGAGTGTTGCTATCTGGCTGAACGCCGTTTTCCTGCTGAGCACTCGTTCTTCCTCCCCTTGTGAAGGAGCTGGGGGAGAGTGTGTCACTTTGTGTACAGAGCTGGGTGGTATTTGAGTGCATGCCGTGGATCCTTGCTTAGGTTTCAGGTAGGTTTGTTGTTTCTGAAATGAGATTTTATTGCAAGTAACTTAATTTCTTTAAAAGGTTTAATTAATATAAAGGTGGCTGATTTCTCCCTGATAAATGGGTGAACACAATTCTGAGCTTTCTGCAGTGTGTGGCAGGGTGGAAGCCTTACTACGAGCAGTTGCTAAATTTATGCACAGAGTATGAGATATGTTAAAACAACTGCTGTGTGGCAGGATTCCCCCCGGGGGTGTAAAGCCTGGAACCCTCGGGGCGTTGTGCTGCAGGGGAAGCTGTCACAGGGGCTTGCCTGCTCAATAAAATGTGTGAAATGCTGCTGCTCCAGCTTGTTTCTGTGCACAGAAGAGATGTGGGAATGCTTCCCAGGCTCCTAATTTGAGGAGGTCAGAGAAGCAGCAGTGGCTAAAACAGAAGCTGAGGGAGCAAGCAGGACAAATATATGTTGTAATGTCTGTCTCCAACCCCCTGAGGGCAGGAATTTCCCCAACTAGGAGGCTTTTCTTTAATAAACCCTCAAGAGAACGTTTGTTTTCCTTAATCCTACACCTTCTTTTACCATGCTAGGAGTCTGTAACAACCTCTTGTGTCAGGAATCCTTCTCCTCGAGCTGTGCAGCTGCTCTGCCTTAGTAATGTTGTTCTGTTACCTGGGAGCACAAATAATTTACACACACACTCCTTAGGAAAATAAACGCACCGCTTCCACACCGAGGTTAAGAAAAGCATTTATTTTTAACATCTCATTCACAAAACTCTTGTTAACTCAACACAAACACTAAGGGAAGAGTTTGAAAACAGCTGTAACCTGACAACTCAATGCACAACTATTGCACCAAGCACGTAGCTTGTGGAGGATGTAAGTGCAGGGGGAAGGGATTGCCCTAGAATCAATCTAGACCCATCTGTTCTTAAAGCAGGGGTTAGGACTTAATCAGTTTAGGCTCTGGTTTAAGCACAGAGAGGAAGTTTCACATACTAAAAGGCCCCAGGAGTAGCCTTACTCCGGGCTATGGGAGGTTGAATCCTTTTACTGCTGGGGGAGACTTGCCTCCAGGGCTGCCACGATGCACGCAGCCGACGGCCGCTTCCTGGGGTCCTCGCTGGTGCAGACGGAGAAGAGGTCGATCATGCACTGGTAGGATGGGTCCAGTTCCTCCATGTTGAGGGCTGGGCGGGTTCCCAGAGCTGCGTAATATGCGTCCTCGTCAAAGCAGTCTTCGTCAAAAGACTCGTCTGGAGGAGGTGGAAGAGGGGTTAGGAGTGGTGCTGGGAGTCACTTGGATCAGGGCTTTGCTCCCTGGCTGCCCCTCATGGAATCACCACTCCAGGTGGGGTCTTGCCAGAGTGGAGTAGAGGGGGAGAATCCCTGCAGGAGCTGCTGAGAGCAGGAGCGTGAGGAGAGATCCCCTGACTGCCTGGAGACCGAGCCAGAAGACACAAGGCAGCAGCCTGTGGGTCTGTGCCAGCACCAAGGCTGGAGCAAGAGGAGCAGGATTTTCACCTTTATGTTGCTCCAGGGTGCAGATCTGCCCACAGGCAACTCCAGCACCCCCTGCCCATCCCATCTACTCATCCCTGCCTTGTCTGCTCAGTGTAACTAAGCAAGGGAGTGGACAAGAAGGCCAACAGCATCCTGGCTTGTGTCAGCCATGGTGTGGCCAGCAGGAGCAGGGGGGGGGGATTGTCCCCCTGTAGGGCAGCAGAGCTGGGACAGGGTCTGGAGCACAAGTGTGATGGGGAGTGGCTGAGGGAACTGGGGGGTTCAGTCTGGAGCAGAGGAGGCTGAGGGGAGACCTCATTGCTCTCTGCAACTCCCTGACAGGAGGGGGTAACCAGGGGGGGGTCAGTCTCTTCTCCCAGGTGACAGTGACAGGATGAGGGGTGATGGTCTCAAGCTGTGCCAGGGGAGGGTTAGATTGGATGTGGGGAACAATTCCTTCCCCCAAAGGGTTCCCCAGCACTGGCCCAGGCTGCCCAGGGCAGGGGGCAGTGCCCATCCCTGGAGGGATGTCAGAGCCGTGGAGATGTGGTGCTGAGGGACACGGGGCAGTGGGCACTGGGCAGTGCTGGGGGAATGGTTGGACTGGGGGAGCTCAGAGGTCTCTTCCAACCTGAACGATTCTATGATTCAATGACAAATTCCCCACTTAGGCACTCAGGGGGTGCCCAAAGTAACTCAAACTCTTTCCCCTGTGCTTTGTCAGAGACGAGTGGGTGTTTGGCAGCCTGGGTACAGCCCTCAGCACCCTTGGCCTGAGCACAGCACGGCCACTTTACCTTCTCCTTTCCAAATTCCTCAGCTGCCTCAAATATTTCTGTGCCCCATTTCAAGCACGACATCATTTTGTGCTTTTCTGGCCCCATCATTTTGGTGGTGTGGAAACAGCATCCACCCCACAGCTCCAGCCCGGCAGATTGCTCCATGGCAGCAGAGGATGTGGGGTGGAGCTGGCACATGGCAGAGCATGCTGCAGGGCTCTCAGGAGAGCAGCAGTCAGGCTCAGGGACATCTTTCAGACGTCCCAAACCACGCTGATGGGAACTTGACGAGCAAACTAATTTCGAGAAGCTCTTTCCAGCTGTTAAACAAGCAGCTGGAGCACTTACAAAGAGCTCTGGTTTGCAATGATTAGTTACCATCGTTCATCAACGTCTCATTGGGAGTTAAGAGAGGAAAGCATTTCTAGGAGCAGGAGCTGCTCAGCAGCAGCTCCGAGAGACAAACCTTCGTCATCGGAGTCATCACCCAGGTTGAGGTGGGGCACGGAGAGGGTCATCATTTCCCAGAGAGTCAGCCCAAAAGGGAAGATGTCGGCCTTGTCAGTGATCACACCATCATCCTGCAGAGCCTCCTTGGGCTTCCAGGGCTCGGTGCCGATGTAGGACATCTCCGGGTCGCTCACTGGAAAGGAACAACACGGCTTGGGTGTTGCTGGGACTTGTGACAGCAAGACAGAGTCACAGCTCGCCACGCAGCAGGGGTCTGGCCTGTTGGACAGCTCAGGTGTGCTAAAGGCAGAGGGCAGGTGAGCAGTTACCTGTGTTTTACTCAGTGTTTCCCTTAGCTTGGCCTCCCACCCCAGGGTGACAGGACACCTTCCCCAAACACCACCAGGGACAAAGCCAACGTGACCCTGGTCCTCGTGAGGCTTCCTCAGCCTCCACCACACAATGCCAGCCACACAGCCCTGTTCTCTTCCCAAACCAAGTTCTCACTGCTTTGCTCAATTTAATGCCTCCTTGATCTTCATTAGCCTGGGGAGAGCTGAAGCCACCAGCTCTCAGCCTGACGAAGGAAGCACCAGCTCTGTCTCGACCTCCCAGGAGGAGGGGGCCACATTCCCCCCCACTCTCCCTAGCAAATTCTGGAGCTTTCAGCACATCTCAGCTGTTGAAGAAACTTTGCTCTTGCCGGGCTGATCGCCAAAGCCTGGCCTGTAAGGAGAAGCAAACACTGAAATCCCTCAACACTTCACGGGCTGTTGGGCTTTAATCCTTGGCTGCCACAGGGATGGGGACCCAGCACCCTCGCTGTCACCTCCTCAGGACCACGAGGAGGCAAAGCCAAAATCAGGGCTGGGTGGAGAGGATTTCTTCCTGTTAAACCAGCCCAGAAACTGATACTTTAACCACACTCGGGGAGATTACACCGGGGGCTGCCTCCAGCTCTCTCCTTCCTTATAAAAGGGAACAGCCACTCATAAAAATGGAATAGAGCAGCTTTATAAATTACAAGGCTGTTGCAGGCCCAAGAGCTGCGTAAAGCAGTGGAGAAAAGCATTCTTGCAATTAACCCAAACACAGTCCTGCTGTTCACAGCCAAGCCACGACGCCATTAGACATCTGCTTCTCATTTGCACGCAGCCTTTACAACGCCTGCGTTTGGCTCGTGCTTCCTGCCAGCCCTGCGAGTCGGAGTCGTTTACTTCACTCTCTGGCAAGTGCATGTCCCCAACAGCACCCCGTCTGCAGCAGCGTGGAAGGGCACGAGGCAGACATCACAGGTCTGGAGAATTAAAGCTGGACCTTCGGGATGGCTCCTTCACCCACGCCCAGTGAAGCCAGTCCTTCCCTCTGAGGACGAGGGGACGGTGAGTGTGGCTGGCAGCCACCCAGCACTCAGGTCCCCTTCCCACCAGCCCGACCTACCGGTCATGTTTTCATCCAGGGGCAGGGACACTCCCACATCACAGATCTTGATGGCTTCAAAGTCACCTTTAACGACTACGTTTGAAGACTTGATATCTCCATGGAGCAGCTTCTTATCATTGTGGAGGTACTAAGAGGCAGAAAGGAACTGTTAACTCCCCCCCGCTAGGTACAGCTACGGGGAGGCAGGAGGAGCCATCAGGGTTGGACAACACACCACCACCTTCTTCACGTTTTACAGTTAGCCTTCAGACCTGGAGGATGGGGCAACACCTGCTTGTAACACACACACAAACCACAGGGCAGGTTGTCCCACCCAGCTGAGTTTTGAAGGTTTGTGGCTCTCCCCCTGCACTCAGCTCTGGTGAGGCCGCCCCTCAAATACGGGGTTCAGTTTGGGCCCCTCACTCCCAGAAGGACACTGAGGGGCTGGAGTGTGTCCGGAGAAGGGCAGTGGGGCTGGGGCAGGGTCTGGAGCACAAGTGTGATGGGGAGTGGCTGAGGGAACTGGGGGGTTCAGTCTGGAGCAGAGGAGGCTGAGGGGAGACCTCATTGCTCTCTGCAACTCCCTGACAGGAGGGGGCAGCCAGGGGGGGGTTGGTCTCTTCTCCCAGGTGACAGTGACAGGACGAGGGGTGATGGCCTCAAGCCATGCCAGAGGAGGGTGAGACTGACAGCCACAGCTCCCATTACAACATACCTTCAGCCCCCTCGCCATGCTCAGGGCAACTTTGGAAATGGTGGCAGCAGGGAAAGGGCCCAACTGGTTGGCTCTTCTTTCTTCGATTAAGTCGTTGAGAGATTTTTCTCCTCCGTACTCCATGGCCAGACACATGCTTCCATCGGTGGCCTCGGTGAACGCCCGGTAACCTTCCAACAGAGAGGGATTTGTTAGACAGCCAAAGCAGGCAGTGGTGTTTCCACGTGCTTGCCAGTTCAGTGGAGCCAGAGCTACCCAGGTGCTTTCCCGGTGGCTGCCACCAACCCCAAACAAATTCACATCCCGGGGGAACCCAGCTCGTGGCTTTACGTGGTGAGGTGAAGCCACAGCAATGCCCATGGAGACCTGAGTGGCCTCGAGCCACAGAACTTGTGGAGGTGAAGCAGCTCCCCGCTCCAGGAGAACCCACAGACCCCCCCTTTGTTGCTTCCCAGGTCAGCTCTGCACCCCGTGCCAGGGGCAGGGAGGTTTACCCCGAGCTTTGCAGGACAGGGAACCAAGAGAAAGGAGGGAGGAGAGCAGCAGCAGATCTGCAGGACCAACATCCTCAGCTGCAAGGATAAGGAGCCACGGAAGCGAGACAGAAAGCAGAGGGACATTTGGGAAAGCCAAGCCCTCGTCTCACAGGGGCCACTCCACGAGACTAACAGGCATGCAGACTGTCATCTTTCTTCCTCCACACTCCTGTCTGTAAACACCACCCTTCAAGTGGGGTTAGAAATGGCAAAGTCTTGCACAACAGCATAGCAAAAGCCTTACCCTGTAAATGATTTACAGCATCTTTTACCCAAAAAAGCAGTGAAATGTTTGCAGGGTGAAAGGTCAAGCCTATCTTTGCTCTTCGATTCCTGCCAGCAGCAGCACGTGCCATTGTAAGGATACAAACAAAGTTCTTTGACCGCACCGAAACAGTTTAAAGCACAAATAAAAGGATGAAGAAGTCAAACAAAGCTGCTGTTCTGACTGGCAGGAGAGATTTTGGACAAGATAAGAAATTAAACACAGGCTAAAGCAGCTTCTCAAAAATATTCCTACCACTGAGAGCCAAGAGCGTGCCAGAGCCTTGAGTGTCCCTCACAGAGGCATGGCATCACGTGGCATTATTCTGCACACAGAAGCCACTTCCAAGTCCCCACCAAGCAAGGCAAGACTAAATTAATTGAATAAAGTCCATGGTGGGCCTGACCAAAGGCACGGGCAGCCCAGGAACCCCTCTCCCAAGCGTAAGGATGGGGCCAGCACAGTGATCCTCCTACTCATCACACCCCACAGCTCCGGACTTCCAGAGCCAGAGCTGTCACCCAGAGCCCTCGGTGTGAGAGGGACCCAAAGGAACCCTGCAGCAGTCTCGTGTCCCATCAGCTGTCACCCAGAGCCCTCGGTGTGAGAGGGACCCAGAGGAACCCTGCAGCAGCCTCGTGTCCCATCAGCTGTCACCCAGAGCCCTTGGTGTGAGAGGGACCCAGAGGAACCCTGCAGCAGCCTCGTGTCCCATCAGCAGGCTCCAGGGTCAGCTCCAAGAGCTTGCTTTGCCATTTAAGTGACACTTCAGGCTGTGCAATTTAAGGCTGTGTTGGAAACTTACCCACGATGTTGGGGTGCTGGAGGTTTTTTAAGATCTTGGCCTCTTCGTTCAGTCTCTGCTGATAGATGCTTTGCTGGCTCTTGTTGCATTTGGAGTTAATTTTCTTTACAGCCCACGGGGAATGAGACAGTCCTCTGGGAGATCTGCATGGGAAGAGCCACACAGAATCACCCACAGAATCACAGGATGTCAGGGATTGGAAGGGACCTCAAAAGATCATCTAGTCCAATCCCCCTGCCAGAACCACTCTGTTCTACACCACAGGGGTGCACAGTAGTGCCACAGCTTCTCTGGGCACCCTGGGCCAGGGTCTCACCACCCTCACAGACAACAATTTCTGCCTCACATCTCATCTCAGTCTCCCCTCTGCCAGTTTAAAGCCATCACCCCTCGTCCTGTCACTCCATGCCCTTGTCCAAAGTCCCTCCCCAGCTTTCTTGTAGCCCCTTCAGGTACTTTAATAAGGTCCCTTACATTACCCTTGGGGAATGCCACCAAGCCACGTTCCCGATCACACACGTACCTTTTCATCAAGTAGACATTGACCCCAGTGCCGTATCCGAGCTTCTGCATGAAGGGAGAGGCTGGGATAGTGACAGAAACCGGCCCCCCATCTAAAGAGAGAAGAGAAACACAGCCCCACGAGTGACCCCAGGCAGGGAGCAGACCCCACGCAGCAGCTTCTGGCTCAGAGCTTTGGATCCGTGCTGTGAGCGGCGTGGGTGAGGGCTGGTTTGGTCCCTGCTGAGCAGGGCTTGCACAGCCTTTTCTGCTGCTCTGCCAGCGAGTTGGCTGGGGATGGGATGGGGACATGGAGGGGACATCCTGGACCATACGATGTCATGCTCAGCAATAAAGCTGGGGGGGAGGAGGAGAAAGGGGGGATGTTTGGAGTGATGGGGTTTGTCTTCCCCAGTCACCGCTAGGCGGGATGGGACAGCCCGACTCCGCCTGGCAGCGAACCCCGGAGCTGGCTTTGCTCACACACACAGCTTTTGCTTTCCCAGTTAAACCAGTTTTACCCCAACTGGTGAATTTTCTCATTTTTACCCTTCTGATTCTCTCCCCCATCCCACCAGGGACGGAGGGGCTGAGCCACCCACGGGGGTTAAACCACCCCACCCACCCACCCACCAGGCTGGTCCTACCCCCCCACCCCCCAGCAGAGCCTTGGGTTCCCCTGCCAGCCCCGCTGGACGTGGCCAGGGCTCCCCCCTGACGGCCACTCACCAGGTTTCTCCCTGTGGACAGGGTTGTTCTGAGACGGGAAGGCTTCCATGGCTGCAAACCGTCCTGAGCCCTACAGCAGGGGGGAGACATTATTCCACCTCCGCCCCCAGAACACCGGGGGGACACATGCAGGGGGACCTGGGGGGATGAGCTGTGCAGGGCTGAAGCCCTGACCCACGCAGAGGCACCTCAGGCACCACCGAAGTACCTTAAAGGACATAAATGACACCCCTGGGGAGTTCCCAGCTGCTAATTCAGCTCCTCCCAGCTCTGCTCTGGCTGGAGCAGGGATGTGCTTTCCTTTCCAGCACGGCCAGCTCCCTCCTTCCCCTCTGTCACCCTGCAGCTTGTCCCCGTGTCCCTGATCACCCCCTTGCAGGTGGGGGATGAACCCCATGATGGGTCTCGGGGTGGCTCTGAAGTCAGACCAGAGCCTGGGACCAGTGTCCTAAGGGAACTGGCAGGGGATGTGGCACCAAGAGGAGCTGGTGGAGGGGCGGGGGGGGGGAGCATCCCCACGCTGCTCCCAGCAGGACAGGGCCCCCCAGCCCCCAGCACGGCTGGTACCACAGCAGGGTGGGACTGAGGGTCCCTCCTTCGGGGGAGGGGGGGTCTGAGGTTGAGGGGGGACAGGAGAGGACTTCGAGATCCCCCCTCCGGGTGTGGGTGTGAAGGCAGAGGTGTCCCACAATGGGGGGGGACAGGCAGGAGAGGATCGCGGGGTGCCACCTCCGGGGTGAGGGTGTGTGCTGCAGACTGGGGGCGTGCGAGATGGCAGGAGAGGGCTTCGGGGTCCCACTTGGGAGTGGGGAGGGGGTGTCCCACGTCGGGGGGGTGGGAGAGGGCAGAGGGTGACTCCGGGGTCCCCCCTCTGGGGGTGAGGACAGAGGTGTCCCACGCTGGAGGAGAGGGGGGGCAGGAGAGGACTCCAGGGTCCCACCTCGAGGGCTGGGGGTCCCAGGTTGGAAGGGGGCAGAAGGTGACTCCGGGGTCCCCTCTCTGGGGGTGAGGGGGTGCTAAAGACCTCCCGGGTCCCCCCCCACGGGTGTGGGGGGCACACGCCGGGGGCACTGAGCGCAGCAGGAGCACCCCGGGCCCCCCGCGGGGACAGGCGCGGCCAGGCCCCGAACCCCCGGGCGCCCCCCGGCCACCAAGGGCGATCAGAGCCCGAGGGACACCCCTGTCCCCGCACAGCGGGCCCGTCCCGCCGCCACCTACCGCCACCACCCGCCGCCGCCGTTCGAATCCGCGCGGGAACTACGGCGGCCGCGGGCGGACACACGGCGCGGGGCGGGGCCACGGCAGGGGGCGGGGCCAGAGGGGGCGGGGCCAGAGAGGGGGCGGGGCCAGAGGGGGCGGGAGGGGGAGGGGGTGCCCTTGGAGTGCGGTTCGGGGGTGCCCGAGCTCTGGGGGTGAGTTCAAGGGGAGCGGAAGGGTCCCCAAGTGCTTTTGGGGGAGATCTCGGGTCCCCAGGGCCTCGGGGGGGCATCGGGGGGGGGGTCCTCGAGGCTTTGGAGGGGGCCCCGGGGTCTTTGAGGGGGTTTCTGTGGGGTTCCCAAGCCCTTGGGGGGGGCTGCGTGAGGTCCCCAAGTCCTTCGGGGGGGTCTCTAGGGGGAAGGAGGGTCCCCAGACCCTTGTGGGGGTCTCTGTGGGGTCCTCAGGCCCATGGGGAGGGTCTCTGGGGGGGTCTCCCCACCCTCTGGAGGTCAGTAGGGTCCCCAAGCCCTTGGGGGGTCTCCGAGGGGGCCCCAAGCCCTTGTAGGGGTGTCTCGGGGGGGATATCCAAGCCCTTGGGGGGGTCTCTGGGTGGTCCACAAACCCTTATGGGGGTGTGTCTGGAGGGTCCCCAAGCCCTTGTGGAGGTGTCCCCAGGGAGTCCCCAAGCCTTTGGGCGGTCTCTGGAGGGTCCCCAAGCCCTTGTGGAGGTGTCTCTGGGGTGTCCCCAAGTCCTGGAGGGAGGGTGTCTCTGTGGGGGGGCTTGGGGGGGCTCAGGCACCCCAAGGTGGTCTGTACCCCCACCCAGGTGCTGCTTGAACCAGAGCTGAGCCACAGGGGGGGTCTGTACTTACAGCCGCCCCCAGACCCCCATCGCTCTCTGACCCCCCCACGCCCCCCAAGCACGGCTGCCCCAGCACCGTAGAGAATAATAAAAAAGCTTTTATTTCTCCAATAACAAAACCATTTCGGGAAGCACAGGTGAGATCCGTGGGGTGAACCGAGCCCCCCCGGACCCCCACAGCCGGACTGGGGGGGACTGGGGGGTGCCCCCTATCATGGCGTCAGGCATCTGACCCCGGCGTCCTCGGCGTGGCCGCAGTTGGTTTTGCCCCAGGTGGAGAAGCTGCAGTGCAGAAGGCTCTGCTCGGTCCCCTTGCAGGAGACGTCGTCCATCCAGATCCTCCCGGTCCCTGCGGAGAACAAAGGTCCCTCAAAGGTCACTGCTGGGACCAAGGCTATTTAATACCTTCATTAATGACCTAGATGGTGGGATCAAGAGCACCCTCAGAAGGTTGGCTGATGGCACCATGCTGAGTGGTGGGGTTGGTTTGCTGGAGGGACAGGGTGATGTCCAGAGGGACCTGGGTGGGCTCAGTTGGGACCATGTGGACCTCATGAAGTTCAACAAGGCCAAGAGCAAGGTCCTGCAGTTGGGTTGGGGCAATCCCTGGTATCCATATAGATGGGGGACACATGGATGGATGGATGGATGGATGGATGGATGGATGGATGGATGGATGGATGGATGGATGGATGGGTAGGTGGGTGGATGGATGGATGGATGGATGGATGGATGGATGGATGGATGGATGGATGGATGGGTAGGTGGGTGGATGGATGGATGGATGGATGGATGGATGGATGGATGGGTAGGTGGGTGGATGGATGGATGGGTGGGTGGATGGATGGATGGGTGGGTGGGTGGATGGATGGGTGGGTGGGTGGGTGGGTGGGTGGATGGATGGATGGATGGATGGATGGATGGATGGATGGATGGATGGATGGATGGGTGGGTGGGTGGATGGATGGGTGGGTGGATGGATGGGTGGGTGGATGGATGGATGGATGGATGGATGGATGGATGGATGGATGGATGGATGGATGGATGGGTGGATGGGTGGATGGGTGGATGGATGGAGCTTCCAAGGAACAAAAGGGGCTACCAAGCCCCTAGGGACACACAAGGTGTGTTCTGGAGGAAACACCACCAGGAGAGATACACCAGCCACCAGCACATGGGGGGCTGTGGCCATGACAAGGCACTGGATGCACTCAATAGGGAATGGATGGGGTCCTCCTGCCCCATCAAGGATGACCGAAGGTGGCACCACTTTGGGGTTCTGCCTCTGAATCTGCTGGGCATCCACAGCCTGCTGGGCAGGGGAATTTGGGCTGAGGGGGCATGGGAGGAGGAGCAGAAGCTCTCCCCAGTTGGGACAACCCAAGTCAAGCCCATGCCCCAACACAGGCTCTGGATGATCACAGAATCATGGAATGGTTTGGGTGTGAAGGGACCTCAAAGCTCATCTCGTTCCAACCCCCTGCCATGGCAGGGACACCTCCCACCAGCCCAGGTTGCTCCAAACCCCATCCAACTTGGCCTTGATAGCATGCCAGGATCCCAAGCAGCTCAGGGGGTGGTAGAAGACCAGGGTGGGATACATGGAGAAGAAACATGGGTGTGGGTAGCCAGGGCAATGGTGGTGAAACAAGCTCTGAGGTCTCCCAAGGCGGGTGTGAAGGACACCAACCCCTGGGGGGGGTCCAGCTGTGCTTGCAGAGCAGGTCTGGCCAACCAGCATGGTCGTGGCTAGATGATGGTGGTGGTGGCTACCTGCTTTTGGGATCCATCATCCCCTTGGCAGCCCCGAGTAGCTGGGGAGAAGGAGTTAAAAAGACTACGTGGAAGGAGAGCTGCTCTGGGCAGAAACACCCCAACGCAACAGTTTGAGGCCAAAGGCCACCTCTCCACCCACCAAAGCGTTCCTGACAATTCCCCGATGTTTTTAAAAGGGTTTTTTTTTTGTCCTTTTGTTATTCTCAAAACAAAACAGATCTCAAAAGCCACGGCCAGCTGAAAAACCCAAAGCCTTCGTTCAAAACCACCAAGCCCGGGGACGGTTCGGAGCGCTGAGTCAGCGTGCGGGATGCGCTCGCACGCGGTCCCGCGAGCCAACGCCAAAATATTTGCAGGCACCCAGGGTCAGCCATGCCCAACAAAACGGTGTTCAACCAGGCTGAAGCTTCTCAGACCACCACAGCCCCTGTCCTGCTGGTGGGGACATGGTGGGTGCCCCCAGGCTCGTTCTTGGGGGGGTCTCGTTTATTTCTGGGCTGACCCCAGGTATCGCTGCTGGGTGAGGTGGGGGCAGAGGTGGAAGGGCCTTACCTTGGCCGAAGCGGGCCATGCGGTACACCTCCTCGGCGCCTCGGAAGCCCAGCATCCGGCACACCACGTCCCCGTCCTTCTTGTCCCAGCCGTCGTCGCACACCGTGCCCCAGCGCCGGTCGTAGAAGACTTCCACTCGTCCCTCGTGGGAGCCGGAGCCGTTCACCAGCCGAATCATCCCTTCCTCGGTGGCTGCTGCTGGGAAGAGAGGGTGCTCAGAGAGGGCATGGTGGCACCTCCAAGTGCTGCCCCTTGCCCGCCTTGGACCACCCCCCGTGTCCTCCGCATGATCATGATGCCCACACCCTCCATGCCAAAGATGAGCCGTGGGACCAAGCAGGGTATTGATGTGTCAAAGCCCATCACCTCCATATTTCCAGTTTTTTCTCTGTTTAAGCCGTGCCACCAGCCCCAGGGTGCAGCCCACCACTGTGGGATGTCCCCACTCACTGCCCACAGGCTGTGAAAAGACTCTACTGCTTCACCAAGCTCTGGTTGCTTTGAACTCTGAGGGGCTGCTCAGGGCAGTGTGGTCTGGGGACAAACCCAGCCAATGGCAGATCCACCCCCAGACCCGTGTAAGCCCATGCCACCTCCTGCCCCACAGCACTGCGGCTGGAGAAAGGTGAAGGACCTCCAGGAGACCTGGGGACATTCCAGAACCGTTGGGTATGGTGTTGTAGGGGTCCTGTCAAACCAAGGGTTTTGTTGCAGGAGGCTGAGCTTCGCAATGGTCATGCCAAGATAGGGAACCTGTTTGCAGCCTGAAAGTGCTGCAGGAAGGGCAGGCACTGAGCAAGGACCAGTCCTGAAGCCACCAAGAGACAGCTCAGGCTTGTGATGAGAAGAGAGATGTGAGCAACCATGTGGGAGGAGGGAGATCCTAGCAAAACCAGGGCACAAATAGTTTCCAAAAGGAACTAGAAAGGGAATCTCAGGTGATTGGGAGGCTCTTCCAGCCTGGAGACAGGACCCCAGACCAGGTTCCTGCTGCCCAGATGGACCCTGACTCTCCAGAATCACAGAATGGTTTGGGTGTGAAGGGACCTCAAAGCTCTTTTCGTCCCAACCCCCTGCCATGGGCAGGGACACCTCCCACCAGCCCAGGTTGCTCAAGCCCCATCCAGCCTGGCCTTCATGCTTGAGGGGAGGCTCACGTTGGTTCCAAATGCCAAACTAGGGTGAGGGGACATGGCTTGTCCTCCTCCCCACTGTGGCTTTGCTCCCTCTGCTCCCAGTTGCCCCATCACCACCTTCCTGTCAGGCAAGACCAGCATGGTCACCCTTCATCCTCCAGCCAGGGAGAAGCACGGGGTGGTGGTGGTTTATCTGCCAGGGGAACAACCGATGAGCTCAGCACCAAACCCAAACCAAAACGGTTCTTCCTCCACCCACCCCCCGCCAAGGAAACCCAACAAAAGGACCACGCCACAAATCCCGTTATTTGGGATGAGAAAGAGCTCAAATGGAGAAAATCAGTCTCAGGCAGCTGGGCTTGCTCTGTGACTCACCATGGGCTGGGACAGCAGCCACGGGTGGGGCTGGGCTCCCCCAACCAAGGTTGTATTGCAGTTGCTTAGAGATTTTTATTTAAAGACATTTTCCCAAAGCCAGGGTTTGGGTTGTTTTGGGTTTTTTCCCTATCAAAACACACGTTCACATTGGAAATGATCAAATGTGAAGATAAATGGGGCGGGTGAAGCATTTTCAGGCAGATCAAGATCTCCTCCTTGATGACCATCAATGCTCCAGCTCATCCTTTATCACAGAATCATCTGGGTTGGAAAAGACCTTGAAGATCATCGAGTCCAACCATCACCCCAGCACTGACAGTGCTCAGCTACACCATATCTCTGCCCAAGGCTGGTCCCTGCTGGAGAACCACCTTGGCCAACCAAGCTGGTGACCACCAGGTTGACCCTGCTCCCAGGCTCCTGGGGCTGGGAGGTGCAGGGTTGATGGGACATTTAGAGCCCGCAGCAGCATTTGGGACCTGCGGCACAGAAGTGCAATGAGTTTTGGCACTGGCAGCTGGCTGGGACCTGCACAAAAGTTGTGGTTTTTTCATGTTTCAGGCTTTGGGTTTTCCTTGGCTCGCTCCCAGTGGGAACAGGGCCACCTCTTCCAATGACATCCCAGTCCTTGCTTGGCCTCGGCGCTGCCTGATCCCCCACTTCCAGGACCTGTTCAAGAAAGGGTCTGGAAACCCTGAGCATGTTTTCCTGGTCCTAGGCAGAGCACTGGCTTCTCAGAGAAGCCAGGAAACATCTGCTGTCCCTGAACAGCTCACTGATACTGTCCACAGCTGTGACATGGGGCTGGAGGGGTGGCATCACAGCTCAGCTCAAGGGCTCCTTTGGGATGCTGCCAGCTGTCCTCTTCAAGCAGTCCCTGCTCTCTGGGGTGGGATGTCTCCTCCCAGCCCTTGAGCAGCTTCGCCGAGGCAGCTGCCTTGGCTCACCCCAGGGATGGTGTCATCTGAGGGCTGGATGAAGCCACTTTTCCGAGTCAAACACGTGCACTGGAGCTGTGGATGCTGCCTGGAGCTGCCAGGAGAGCTGCTCCTGCCAAGCCAAGCTTGTGCTGAGTCCAGCGCCGGTGTCCCCTGCTAGGGAGCCAGCCCAACCTCCCTGCTCCAGGAGAGCAAGCAGAGGGTGGGATGCAGCCAGGGGAACCCAAGCTCCTGGCCAGGAATGCTCAGGGTCCAGCTCTTCTCCACTGCTCAGGTCAAGGTGGCAGGCCATGCGGTGTCACCTTCCCAGCTCCATGTGTTTGGTGACCTCAGCTGCTGGCCCTGGGGTGCCTTGGGGTGCAATCCTTGCCTGCCTGCCCTCCTGGCACCAGGGAATGCTGCGGCTTTGGGACCATCGTCCCTTTTGCACCTTGGAGCATCCCGGGGCATGGGATCCTTCCCTGGGTGCTGGCACCTCATGTCTGCAACGGCTACGGGAAAGAGATAGACAAGTGGGGCATGGAGCCCCTCAGCAGGTGTAATCCCCTCCGTGAAACCATCCAGCTCTGCCTCCAAAGCCATTCCCTGGTGCCAGGAGAGCAGGCAGGTGATTGACAGCTCAGGACCAGTTCCCTGTATCCAACATCAGCTGGTGGCTCATCCTATCCAGGACCAGCTCCGTATCTCCAAACCCAAGCCAGATGCTCATCCCAATGTCCTCATTCCTCCCCTTGTGAGTCCAGCCTCACCCCAGCTCTTTGCTGGATGCTCATCAGAGCCTGTGCGTGCTGGAGGACGACTGCTTCCCCGAGGAGGGGAAGAGATGTGCAATCAGGGCACGGATCCAGGCACCACTGGGATGTTCCCGTTCATCAGCAGGGCGAGGGCTGCTAATAAAGCCACAGAGCTCACCCCCCTGAGTCCTGGCCTCAACCCTTCCACTCAGCCTCTGACAGGCCTTGCTTACAGGGCTCAGAAAAGGCACTAAAACCCAGCAGTCTCCTCCCAGACCAGTGCCAGCTGCCTGTAATGACCCCGCAGCCCATCTCAGCCCAGCCCAGGGCTGGTTTGATGCCCACAAGCACTGGGGACTCTACGAAAGCTGTGGCTGGAGTGGGAGCTGCGCTCAGGTCCTGGCTGGGAGGAGCTGGTGGAGCCCTCAGGAGATGCACAGGGGTTGTCCACCTCCTCATGCTGCAGCTCCTGAGCATCCCAGGAGCAGCCCAGCCGTGCTCTCTGCCTGCAGCAGCCCCCTGCCTGCAACGTGGCCCAGCCCCATCCATCTCAGAGCAGCTCCCTGGCCCCCTGCCCTCTCCAACACACCAAATAACCCCCCAAAGCATCATTTCTTTCTCATCCTGTACTTCTACATTTGGTTTTGCTACAGTGATTACTTCCAAACCCCCTGACCTGCCCCCTGCCCAGCCCCACAACACCTCCCCCCCCCCAAAAAAAAAAACAAACCAAGGAAGGACAAAGCCAAAGAGGAGAAGTAAGAGGCTGATGAAACAAGGGCCTGATTCTTCACAGCTGGGCTGAGAGACCATCTGCCCCCCGTTCTGCAGGCTCCCCACTGCCCTCGCCCACTGCCCCTGCTCTGCTCCACTCCCTCTGGTTTGGGAATGTGGATGCAAATCCAGTTTCCAAAGGGAAGAGGTGGGGTGCATCTATCCCAGGAAACTAAATAGTGATGTCCCCAAGGAGGCAGGAGGGATGTCCCCAGGGGAGATACCCTCAAGGAGGCAGGAGAGATGGAGATGTCCCTGGGGCTGCAGGAGAGATGTCCCCAAGGAGGCAGGAGGGATGTCCCTGGGGTGACAGGGGGGATGTCTCCTGGGAGACAACCCCTTTCCTTGAGCATCCTTGGTCCTTGCACGCTGCCGCCATCCCTCCCACCTCCTTGCCCAGGCAGGAGAAGCCAAGCATGGGGCTCAGCACTGGGGAGACGACCGCGAGCGCTTACCCGTGCTGCCACCTCGGTCCCCTTTCTCTCCTTTCGGACCTCGGTCACCTGTAAAAGAAAGAGCACGGGGCATAAATTCTAAAATCAGCTTTTAACTGGATATCCTGCCCTTAGGTAACACTGTGTGTCTGTAGCCCTCAGGAGGCTTTATCGATTTGGGTAAACTGAGGCACAAAGCAGGAAAGGAGCTGTCAGCCCCTCTCCTGACCCCCCAGCCATGCTGGACCCACATCCTCACTCCCCAGCTTCTCCCAGGATGCTCCTTTTTAAAGGCAAAACCTCTCCATGCCTGGGAAACAGCTTTGTGCAGGGTTCAGCCCGCATGGGGCGAGCCGCTCTGCGGGCTCCGTGTGCCACTACTGCACACCCCAAGTGCCTCTTTCCCTCTGCATCTGTGGGATGGGGGGCTGCCCTGGGTACCCCCTCGCTGAGGGGAGTTGGGGCTGTGCAATGCCCCCTGCTTGGGGTGCAGGGCAAGGATGGGAGGATGGGGAACCCCCCAGACATCCTCCTGGGGAGGAGGAAGGGCTGGTGGTCCCTCAAACCATCCCACCCACTCTGCTACCCCCCCACCCTGAACACCCCATGCAGGATTAGAGGATTAAAACCTGAATCTGGGGCTAAAAACCCCACCCTATTTACCATTCAAAAGGCTTCACTTTGCAGGGGCCAGGGACAAGGGGGTGGTTTCCCACAGCTCGATGGAGCATCGCCCCGTGCTGCACCCAGCTGGTACCTCCTCACGCGTGGATTTGCTGAACCAAACCCCGTACCCGTGGCAAGGCAGTGCTGCTGGGGGGGGCTCAGGCCAGCTGAGTAAACAGGCTGCCTCCAAACCCCCACCCATTTCCACAGAAAAATAATGAGCTCAATAATTACCAGTGCCATGGCTTGGCTTTCCCCACGCCTCCACGCACAGGCTGCCTCTGCCTGCATCCCTCCCCTCCCTGAACCCCTGCCCGTGCTCTGCCTTTGCTCCTGGCAGGCAGCAGCTCTGTTTTCCTCTGGCGTGCACCACTGCAAACACTGTCCTGAGTGGGGCCCTGGCCTTGGCTTTGCTGGGCCTGGCTTTGCCCCAAGGCTGCAGAGGGAGGGAGATGGGGAAGGAGATGGGGAAGGCTCCAGGCTGCGATGCTCCGGGTGAGCCCCAGCCCTGCAGCACAGCCCTGCTTCCATACATCCTCCTCTTCTGTCTCCGTGCAAGAACAACAAACAACACACACACAGAGAAATTTCTTATAAAATAATAATAATAATAAAAAAAAGCAGCATGCAGGAAATTCTTGCCCTTTAGCTCGGAGGCTCTGGGAAGGCGCGATTGCTCCCCTGGGCAGCAGCAGCTCTGCCAGATGGAGGAAAGCTGCCTGCAGCCTGCCCCGCTGATGGGAACCAGATGACAACAGCCCCCCGAGCAGCGGGAGAGAGGCCAGAGATGCTGCTCGCCGGCACGTGATGGTACCGGGATGCTGGAGCAGCCCTGCTGTGGCTGCCCCCTCCCTGGCAGTGTCCCAGGCCAGGCTGGATGGGGCTTGGAGCACCCTGGGCTGGTGGGAGGTGTCCCTGCCATGGCAGGGGGTTGGGACCAGATGATCTTTAAGGTCCCTTCACACCCAAACCATTCCATGATTCTGTGATCATTGTGGGTCTCATCAGGGAGATGACAGCAAATGAGACAAGTCAGGGACTTCAGAGATGCTGCAGGGGAATGAAATACTCTATTAACAAGAGACTTCAACTGTCAGAAAAGAAAAAGACCAAGGCAAAAAAATTCAGCACAGACCAAAACTGTGCTGCACCGCTGCAAGAGGAAGAGGTTGCCCAGAGAGGTGGGAGATGCCCCATCCCTGGAAACATCCCAGGCCAGGTTGGATGGGGCTCTGAGCCACCTGATCTCATTGCAGATGTCCCTGCCCACGGCAGGGGGTGGGACCTGGAAAGGTCCCTTCCCACTCAAACCAGTCTGGGATTCGATGGTTCTAGGAAGAGGAAGGGCTGGCAGAAGGCAGGAGAGCCAGTGGTGAGACCACTCCAGCACCCAGGGATGCCATGGGGGAAACCAGGGGCTCCTGGCACAAGCAGGCGAGATGCCCAGCAGCACATCTTCAGGGCCAGGTGCTGCTCACCTGGGAGCCCTGATGCAGGTGTCATCAGCCAACAGAGTGCACCCAGGTCGCCAAAAAGCAGTAGATGTGAGCAGAGCTGATCCCCAGCTCCCAGATGTGTCCCTACCTGGGGACAAATCCCCTGAGAGATGGAAAGGAGAAAGCCTTGGGGCTGGGACAGTGCCCACGAGCTCAGGAGAGCCCCTGGCTGGTGTCACCGCTGGTCTGCCAGGAGGTCCTGCCTGGTGTCTTCACCCAATGAATGTCAAGATCTTGCTTGGCCATTTCTAACTGTGGGTGAACCAGCACAGCTCAGTCTTTTTTCTGGGCTGTGCACACAACCTTGGCGGAGATGCCACGAGTGACCTTCAACTCTTCCTGTGGCAGAAGCTCGGTCCCCACTCATGTCCTGCTCTTGGGCATCACCTCTGCTCCAAGAATTGACACTGCTGAGACAGTCAGGGTGCAAAAACTGCAAAGCTCGTGGGAGGACACTGCTGGAGGATGGAAATAGCTCATGGGTCTGTGGGGTGATGTGGACCACCATGGTCTCAGAGCAAGCCCCAGGAGAAGCTGCCAGTCCCTCATCTTCCCAGGCATTTTGCCTTCAACTCGCCAAAAACCTCTTCCTTGTCTGCACGTGGTGTTTAGGAAGGGCACTTCTCTGATTGCCCTGAATTTATCTATAAATTAATGATCCCTACCTTGGCTCATTTACTGCTGTTTCCTCCTGAGCGAGTTTCCTGCACGATGTTCTCCATGGAAGAGTGAAGACCGATCTACACTCACTTTCCAGAATCATTTTCCCTATTTGCAAATGAGGAAAATAATACTCCACTGGGGTGATTTCAAGGGAAAATACATCGAGGACAGGAAAATACCAAGAAGGGAAAATACTCAAGTCTCTTGCAGAGAGGAGAAGTCATCCCTCGACCAGGTCAGAGCACCTCTGCGAGATGGTTTTTTGGAGGGGAGGCTCATCCACCCCAGATGTCCTCCCCATCCAGGGCAGGCTGCATTTCCCAAGGAGCTTGTAGCTCTCGTGAGCTCAGAAATAAGCCATTCTAGCTGTGTAAGACTGGTGCTGCAGGAAAATAGGCCTTTACTTAAAGCCTGGGCTTGGACTGTTGCCTGGCTCAGGGTCTGTTTCTTATAAATTTCAGAGAATCCCATAAACTGTGGAAATTCAGAGTGTAGAAATTCAGAGCTTGCTGCCAGCATGGTTTATTATTTATTGGAGAAGGGGTTGGATGAAACCCCTTATCTGAGCACCCCTGACCTCTGTGAGGTGGGAAACGGGCTGTAGTTTGAGGCTGTCTTGTAGGGGACACATCCAAGCCCTGGAGGTGACCTCCATCCACATGGGCCAGCAAAGGAAGGTGGAGGGAGAGACCCCTGTGCTAGTGCTGGGCTCTGATGGGACCTGGGAGTGGTCCATCCCCCTGGGGGGAACACCTGATGGCTTTGCCACTGCTGACCCATCCTCATCCCAAACCAGAGATGACTGCAAGAAATGCATGAGGAAGGGAGTGCATCCAGGTAGAGGCCCTGGAGATGGCTAAACCTGCAAGCCAAGAGGGCTCCTCAGATACAAGGATTACTCTACACCAGCAAAAGGATTACATAGCTAGAAGCAATGCACTGCATGGCAAAGACCTGCTGACCCCCATTGCTGCCTTTGGTGAGCCATCCAACCCATCACCTCCCAAAACAGAAAGCAGAACTGCTTCATCTCCCCAGGCAAGGGGGCTTGAGATGGAGACTGGCTTTGGGGAAGGGTCACCAAGCTGGTGGGGGTTGATGATCTACTACTGCGGCGCGGCCATGGCTCTCCCCTGGAGACAGGGGCTGTGCTGGGGATGGTTGCCACCACCTCCTGGGCTGGTAAGCACTGGAGAAAGGCTTCATCCTCCGTGTTGTTTCCAGAGAGCTCCTTGCCTGAGCTGTGATGCCCACCACAGGGTCTGTTAAGACATTTCAGCACTGACCCAGCACAGCAGCTGTTAACATCTCTGCCTTAGGGGTGGGAGCTCAACCTCTTCCCTCCAGAAGGGGCACATTCCTGGGGATGCACTTTGAAGAGCAAATCAAGCATCAGGATTGAATCCCAATTCAACTGTCCCAGGCTCCTTGGGATAATTTCCTTGTCTAATAAATGCTTGGCTAATGAGTGAAAAAAGCCCACTTTCCTCTGCTGCAGGGAAGGAAAGGAAACCACGGTCTCGAAGCTCATTGTGGTTTTGGTTGGCAGAGGCTGGCGTTTGATGTGCTGCCAGGAGCATCCCGGCGCCGATGTCCCCTCGCGTTAGCAGCCATCCCCTGCGGCACTCGCGCCTCTGCCAGGCTTGTTCCAGGGGTGCACCCAGGGCTTAGTCTGACCTCCCGCAGCACTGGGCCAGGCAGTGTCACCCCGCAGCTCCCAAAGTCCTGCACACAATATCGCAGTCCTGCAGGCCAGAGCTACCTCCAAAACCCCCAAGAACAAGCCTGAAATGATTTCTTTTGTTTTGCAGCACTTTGGGCTCTGTACCTCACTTGAAGCCTCTGCCTTGGTGGGAGAACAGAGACTTGTCCCAGCTACACCAGCCCAGAAACCCCGGGCTTCCAGTTAGATGGGATGGAGTGATGGAAATGGCACCCAGAAGCATTCTTCAAGACTACATGGCACTGCCTAAGTATCTTCTAACCAGCCACGTGGCCTGGAGAGCCATCTCCAGCAGCTAACGGGCCCTGGGAGGGCAGCTTGTGCCCAGACTGGTGTGAGTGGGAGAGCAGTGGGATGAACAGAGCCATTGTGTCCATAGGGTGGGTGGTGACAGCAGCGATGGCTCGAGGGAAAGAGGATCAGACAGGTGGTAATCCTGCAGGAGAACTTGCCTTGGGGTGGAGCTCTGGGAGCTTCATGCTGCTCCCTTGCTAAAGAAGGGCCCACCAGCAGCATCTCCTTTCCTGCATCTCCATTCTACCCAGACCTGGGGCTGCAGCAGAAGGCACTGGGAGGTGGATGGTGTGTCCCTAGGAAAGGTCCTTCTAAAGACACCGTGAAGCAGAGAAGGGATGGAAGATGTGCTCCTGCCCCTAGACCACAGGAGACTTTCTGGTGGCACACAAGGTACAGGAGAGATGCACGGCTGTGGCAACCACACGTGAAGGATGGGCCACTAAACATGGCATGGGGGTCTCAGCCCAACCCCTGCCCTGGTGATGATCAGCACTTCAGAGGACATACAGGAGAACTGGACACATCATCCACAAGGAGGAGATGAGGGGAGTTCAGTTCCATTTGGCTCTGCCCAGGGAGGTGCTGCTTCCTTGGGCTGGGCTCTTCCTGCCTCCCCCTGCCTGCAAGGCGTTTTGAGGCAGAAAGAGCATGTTTTGGAATTATCCATCCTGTTTTAGTTTGTAGCATGGAACTTCTTCTAAAAGAAGTCTCCTGGGACAGATCTGTCCTGCTAAATAGGTGCATGGCCACTTCCTACACCCACAACTTCTCCCTGCTCTTAGCCAGGGTGTGGTAAGATGCTGTAAAAACCACAGCGAGCCAGAAAAGGTCACCAGAAAACAAACACAAGGTTATTCCCCAAATCCTGCTGGAGCCAGGCATGGGAAGGCAGCCCACCAGGTCCTCATGGGGCTCTGATGAGGGGTCAGTGCTGGCAGCACTGAGCCCCACTGCATGGCAGGAGCATCACAAACTCAACTGCTTTGTGCTTCTCCCTCCAGTCCCTGGACTCTCCCCACCGCGGTGCCTTGGTGGGAAGGTCTCGATGCAGAGGTTGTTCATGTGCATGCTCTCAGCTCAGCAAGATTTCTTCTCCCCCCAGGTGGGCCCCAAGCCAGGAGACCCACCACTCTCACACCCATGACCAGTCTCTGCCCCTCATGCCAGCGGTCCCCAGAGCCAGTTTGCTGCACAACAATCCCATCCAGACCCCACGTCCCACCCAGGAGCGTGCCCAGAGGTTGGTCTTTACCTTTGAATCCCCGCATCCCCACTGGACCGGGAGGGCCAAGGTCTCCTTGGTCCCCCTTCAAGCCACGTGGTCCTGGTGGTCCTCTTTCCCCTGGTAGCCCTGGAGAGAGGACAAAGAGACAAGATGACCCTCTTGCAGCAGAGACCTACACAAACCAGATGTGCTCACACACACACACATTGCCTGCTTGCCAGCAGATGTGCCAGGTGGTCTCTGGTTCTTTGCCAGGAGTTGGGGACCATCAGGAGACACCTGAGAGTCCACCCATCCTCTCTGCACCTGCCCCTGGATACAGGATGGATTTAACCCAGACATGGGCTGGTGCTAACTCAGCTCTGAGCATTTTAGAGCTCAGATTAAGGTAAAAGGGCTCCAAAGCTGGAGATCAAGGAGGATGAGCTAGGAGCCAGGGTAGAGCAGAGACCCCAAGGAAATACAACATGCCCAGCATGAGCTGCAGGTCCTCTGCATCCATCTATGCAGACCAGGTGAGTTTGCTATTTATTGGAGAAGGGTTTGGATGAAACCTCCTTATCTGAGCACCCCTGACCTCCAGGAGGTGGAAAATGGGGGGCTTTAGTTTGGGAGCTTGGACTCCCTTCATCAGGGACACATCCAAGCCCTGGAGGTGACCTCCATCCATGTGGACCAGCAAGAGGAGGTGGAGAGAGAGATCCCTGTGATGGTGATGGGCTCTGGTAGGACCTGGGGGTGGTCCATCAGATCAGCCCAGCAGGAACTCAGCCCAAGCCTGAGTTTGGGTCAGATCCAAAGCTCCTGGGGGAGAAGTCCTTCAGATGGAGATTCTCTGTCACCTGACTTCAGCCCCCTGCCTGGCACCCCTGAATTCCCTCAGCACTGCACCTTCCACCCCTCCTGGGATGGGCTTTTCCAAACTTAGTCAATATTTTCCTCTAGTTTAAGAGGAATAAAAGCTGCCAGAAAGAATTTGAGCATCAGCTCCAGACAACATGGTTTGGGGCTTAACCCTTTCCCTGCTGCATCTGGCCAGCACCTTGCCTCTCTCCCAGGGGGATTGCTGCAGCATGTCAGGACCTGGCCATGGATTTGGGTAGAGGAGCTGGGCAGAGACAGGATGGTAGATCCACTGTGCAAAAAAGGGATTTAGCAGGGATGCTTTACAACACCTGGCTGCACCTGAACTCAAACTTCCCATACCCAAAGGAGTGGTGCTGTGACCACATCCAGAAAAGCACCAGAGAAAGCAAGACAGAGAAAGACCTAAATACAGGGTCCCTTTCAGCAGCTCTTCCTGAAGGTGAACCCTCCAGAAATTGTTTTGGTTTTCTGTTTAAACAAAAAAAAAAAAAAAAAAGAAGCCAGACAATCTATTTCTGATGCTTGTTACACCCAAGAAAAACAGCCATAAATCTGTCAACACACACAAAATAAAGCTGTCGGTGAAACAAGCACGGGCAGCCAGTGCTGAGAAGGGCTTTTAGGGAGAGATTGGGTTTCCAGGCTGGCTCTGTACAACTTGGCTGGTCACGCTGCCCGCCGGGGAGCCAGTGGAAAGGGGGTACCAAAACAGGAGGTTTTAAGCCCAGCCCAGGACCAGCAGCTCAGATGTGCTGGACCCCCCTTGCTCTGACACTGATAGTCCTACGTGGGTCATGCCTGCAGCAGTACGGGTGATGCCAGGCTGGACACTCTGGATGGAGAAGGAGGTCCATGCCCTGTTGGATCAATAGGAAAGAGCCTCTTGGGGAAAAAGTCCTCACTGTCACCTCTGTGCCATCCTCATCTCTTGGATGCAAAGCCAATATTTCTAGGTTTAGCTTAAAATTAGAAATAGGCTCAAGCCAAGTCCTGTTTCTCAGGGGGAGGGGGGTGGGTTGTCTTCTGTTTATTTGATTTTCTCTTAAAAACAATGGTTGGAATTAAGAAAGGGGGGAAAATGGCATTCTTGACATAGAAAAAAGTGTCCTAAGAAAAGCCTCAGAGCTGCAGCTGGTGGCCAAGTCCCCTCTGCCAGGCTGGAGGGGCCCCATGACAGGTCCCCAGGTGCTGCCAGTGGGGTGCAGGCAGCGGAGCCAACCCCTTGCAAGGGCTTGGTTTTAGTGAGCACAGGGTGGTGGCCAGGTCCTGCACAAACCTGGGCTGGGTGGCTGTGTTGAAGGAGCCTGAGGGTATCAACCTGCAGGTGATGGACCCTTGAGCTCTCACTGTCCTGGGGCCACCTGGGAGATGAGAAAGACTTTTTGCCACTAAAGACTGGCAGCCTGGCAGGAGATGGGGCAACAGGTAACTCTGGTTGTTCTTCAAGACTTGTGCACAGCCAGTGAGGTCCCAAGGGACAGGTTGGGAAGTCACCAGGAGTCATCCTGTTGACTTTGGGTCCATAAACATTAGGTCCGTTAACTTCTGGTGAAGGCTTGCAGGGTTATGGGCACCCTGGACAGGTTGTTCCTTACCTTGTAGCCCAGGCAAGCCAGGAAGACCAGGTTCACCCTCCATCCCTTCATTGCCTTGGTCTCCTTTGGGTCCTGGTGGCCCTGAAACACAACAGGTATTGGAGTGCAGCCATCATGCCCCAGCTGTGCAGCCCTGCAGTAAATGTGTGTGCACGCACTCGCCCACCCTTCACCAGCCATTATTACCTCTAATAAACACAGATCCATGCAGACAGGAGCAAAGTGATGGCGAAGGAGCTTGCCAGCAGCCTTCTATGGATTTTCAAGGCCAAACACTACTCCACCAACCTGTCTCATGAGCCAAAAAACTTCACCTTGCAGCTCCTGCGCTCCCACCTGAGCATGACTTTATGGCAGATTCCGACCTCCTGGAATTTCCTTTTGACCACCAGATGTTGTGACATGTCCAATGAAGTAATGTTAAGAAAACAGGAAAAAAAACCAAAAAAAACCCCATGTGCATTTTGGAAATACTGAGATGAACCTTTAGGAAGGGATTTGCATCACTGATCTCATCAGGAACTGGCCACCATTGATTGCTTTGTGGTATAAACCCTGGTGAGTGAGCAGAAAGTCCAACCCAGTAACAGAGTTATGGCCCCCAGCCTGCAAAGGGCCAAGTCCACAAAGCTGAAAACAATTACAAGCTAAATCAATTGGAAGAAAGAATTTGAACACAATCATCATCATAATAAAAAAAAGACTCATGGGATGAGAGAAAACAGGGCAGAGAGAGGCCTGGAGGGGTCATTTGGTCTTTGTCCTACCAAGCCAGGGCGATAATTGGAAACTGTTAAACACTGTTTTCCTAGAAACCCCAAAAGCCATAATTCCACAGTCGTGTGGGAAGCAACCAAGCAGCCAGGGCTACAGGCAATGCAGCGATGCAAAAGGATCAGGAGAGGAGGGAGGGGGATGTCTAGCAGTCCTAATGAATGAGTAATTAGGATCTGCAAATCTGCTGCAGAAATTAATGGGTCCCTGGGCTGATGAACTGCAGCAAGCTCAGGAAACATCCTCAGCTGGAGTTGGTCAGGGCTGGGAGATATTGCATTACCTTGCCCTGGGTTTCCTCTTCCCTAGGTCATACCCATCTCTGGGCACTGAGAGGACATGGGCATGGACCCTAGACCCTGGGGACACATCTCCTGTTCTCGGTTGGCAGAACAAAAGGATGCAAAGAACAATGGACACCCCGGAGAGCTCAGCACAGTAAGGAGGTGGGTTTGGGTGGGAAGAAGGGGAACCAGGCACAGCAGGACACTGCCTGGCCCTGGGTAGGAGAGCGGGGGTTCCGCATGATGGAGAAGGTCCAGCAACGTTCAAGAGCTGCTGCACAGGGGACATGGGGCAGGAGCCAGGTGAGCTGTGTGCTGTAGGAAGGCGTTGGGATGGCTGGCGAGAGAGTTTTCATCCCCAGAGCATTAAAGAAAGGCATTACACAACAGATGTTAAAGCATAGAACCCCAGAAGGGTTTGGGTGGGAAGGGACCTTCAGAGGCCATCCAGTCCCACCCCCTGCCGTGGGCAGGGACATCTGCAATGAGATCAGGTGGCTCAGGTCCAACCTGACCTGGGATGTTTCCAGGGATGGGGCATCTCCCACCTCTCTGGGCAACTGGGACAGGGTCTCACCACCCTCAGCATAAAACTACACATACTTAAATCTGCTTACTTGCCTGATGGAGTTCAAAAAACTGGAGATGGGCAAATAAATAAGCAATAGGAAGCAATAAAGGGATAGTGTTAAGTACAGCCATTGATTTTCAGTGCCCCAAAAAAGCAAGAAGGAGGTAAAGTCACACCAGTTTGTTAAAGTGGGATAATGTTGTTGCATTTAGGCTGCCCCTTAACACCCAACCCCTTCTGAAATAAAGAACTAGTGGAGAACATAGAAGTAAAGAATTAAGAGAAGTTGATACCAATCATTTCATCCTACAGGGCATTATGGAAAGCAGAGCCTACCAGAGACTCATGGCTTTATGGAAGTGTCTGTGTTTAGCCCATACCCAGGGCTATGCTGCAGCAGTTGTTCTGCCACCCAATGCTCCCCCCCAGCTGAGAAGGGGAGTCAGGGAAAAAAGGGAGAAGCTGCATGGGCTGAAGTAGAAACAGATTTAATGAAATAACAAAAGTAATACAGTCAGCAA
The DNA here is from genome assembly GCA_028020825.1 of Podargus strigoides. NCBI lineage: Eukaryota > Metazoa > Chordata > Aves > Caprimulgiformes > Podargidae > Podargus > Podargus strigoides. The sequence continues at coordinate 862,732 of CM051619.1, forward strand.
CATGAAGTGCACAACCTTATACTCAGCCTGGTCCTTGGGGTCAGCAGCAGCAGCAGAAGGCCAGGAAGGAGGAGCCCCAGGAAAAGGAACTCCACCCTCAATGAGCTCCCTCCTTTTACCATGGGCATGAGGAGGTGGTGTGGGACACACCTGTGAGTCACTGCCCTGAGTGGATCTCCCACTGACTGGGGGCTGCTCATGGCTGCCTGCATGGCTGGGCTGTGGGGCTGTGCCTGGGGACCAGGACAAGGGGTGATGGTGAGTTTGGTGGGTGGCAGTGGGAATGCCAAGGCAAAGGGGTTTTTCTACCAGCATATCTCCTGCTCGCAGGTCCCAGAAGGAGCAGTGAAAACTCTGCAATACCCAGCCATGCTCCTGGATTCAGGTCAAGTTCTTCCTTCCCCTGCTGCACCCCAGCGCAGCAAAGGTTGGGCTGCTAAAAACCACTTGCTTAAACAAAACAGACACTTTCCCACTGTGAGCAAAGCTAAAAGCAACCCTGGAAACATCTGCAATGGGAGTCACCGAGGAAAGGTCTTCTGTTTCATCACCCTGACTTCACCCCATGCATCCTCTCTAAAGGGAAGGGGTCCCACACCAACAGCACTGGAGCAAAACTATTGCTGACATGAAATGTCTTGCTTCCCCCACTCCAGCTCCAGCACGGCTCAGCTGAGGTCCCCTGCGCGGGGGCAGCTCCGACAGCTTCCATCTGCTCTGGTTTTATGGGCACACTGGGAAACAATCCACTCTAGGGCCCCACCTCAGTTTGGTTAACCCTGGAAGGGACATGGGAGCTGCCTGCTCAGGGCATCTCTCAGTGGGATGCAGGTTGGAGCTGCCCTTCCTCCTTAAAATTAGCTGCTACAGGGCAGCCCCCCAGTCCTCTGTCACCATCTCATCATCTCATTTCATCTCATCTCATCATCTCACCTCTTCTACCATCTCAGAAAACCTTTCCACAGGACATCAGAGAGGTCGAGGGCATGGGCAGGCTAAGAAGGGAACTAAGTTTCACGGAGGATGACCACGGGCAACAATCTCATCTGCTCCGGAAGAGCTGGAGGCTGGGAGAACACAGTCAGGGAAGAGATATCATGTCCCTTACTCCCTTTCCCTAATGCCTGGGGTCAGAAGCAGTGCTTGGGGATGGGCAGATCCTGTTTGCAGGCTCCTAGGTTTTGGCATTCCTCCTTCAGAGCTCTTCCCACAATAGTGAGCCCTGTGGTCCATCAGCCACCTGATCTCCTCTTGGCTACATCCAGGCAGCTCCATCAGCAGAGATGGTCCCATCCTAGGGACAGCTAGTGGGATGGGACATAAGGAGAAGCTGCATGGAGGATGGAGGAGCCCTGGGAAGGGTGGTTGGGAGAGGCTGAGCAGCACTGCAGACACCGTGCCAAACTGGTCCCCACCCCACAGTGTTTGGGGTTTACACTTGGGAAAGAAATAGTCTAATGGTTGGACTTGATGATCTTAGAGATCTTTTCCAACCATAATAATTCTATGATCCTAAGAAAATCCCAGCCCAGATGCACCTCTGCTTTACCCTCCTGCCTGCACAGGGCTGGGCTGCTCACTGCATCTGCAGAGGAGAAAAACCCTCTAAAACCATGGGGATGAGGACCTGCACGATGTGCACAGATCTGACAGCCAGATGGGACCGTTGCAGTCACCCCGCCAGACCTGCTGCAAGCCAGCACATCCCACCCAGCGAGCTGTGGAAGTGAATCCAGGCGGGCGGTGGATCCCAGCATCCTCCCTCCTGGTGACACCATTATTTATGACCCAGAGCCCCTCTGTGCTGTGAGGCCAAGCCCTCTCTGAGACACGTGAGCTGCTCGGTGTGGTTAGCCAAGCAGCTGGAGACGAGCCTGGGGACCTCTCCAAGCTGCCATTGCCAGTAAACAGCCTCAAAGCCAGAGCCCAGGGTAGCTAAGGTCTTGGGGGAAGGAAAATGCACCCCAAAGCAGGCAGCCCTGCATCTCCCAGGACTGGGTCTGACGATGCAAACCCAGCTGGGAGCACAGCAGATTCATCCGAGGAGGTTTGGAGACAGGGCAAAGCCAACTGGGCACAAGGCTCCTAAATTCACCCAGCCCCATGGTCCATCGCTGCTGGCAGAAAGCGAGGAGGGATGGGGAGAGAGGGAGGTGGGGGCTGCCAGGAATGTGTTGGAACAGCGGCTGATAAATCAGGTGCAGCCCGCTGGGAGGGGATTGTTTTGCTCTCATGTTAGTTGGAGTAACCTGGCGCACGGGTGTGGGCTCTGTGACAGTTCCCTTCCTTGGTGGCTTCATCCAAGAGCAGGTGATATCCTCCCCATGGCAGTGGGGGGAAGAGAGGGCACCGGGGGTGAGTGGGCAGCTGTGGAAACCTCAAAGCAGTGGGGACTACGTGGTCCCAGCAGCCTTGAACCAGACATCGGGAGCCAATGTCCCCCAAGGACCAGGAAAATGACCCCAGTGAGCTGCTGGTACCCAAGGTTGATGGTTGGCCTGGATGGGGAGATGGAGCTGCTGTGGTTCAGACCACATCTGTCCCCTCCCAGCTCAGCAAAAGGCCAGAGGGACCAAGTGTCTTGGTGTCTGCCCCTTCCTTCCCCATCTGGTATTTGAGCTGGAAGCACCAGACATGAGCAACACCCCATTGCATGTCCACAGGTGTAAACCAACGGCCCAGAACTATCGGTTCTAGGTTCAACCATCCCCCAACCTCCTGCTCTGCCCCCAGGAGCTTGCACTGGGCTCTTCTGTGTTTCTTCATGGTTTTGCCTGTTCCCACAGCCAGTTCATTCACTGGGACTGTGATCAGGGCATGGCATTAGGAGCTATGGATGTGTCCTACATGAATTTGCCCAGCTCCATACGGACCCACTTGGGTTTCTCCCTCCACAAAGTCCTGCAGCAAGTTCTAGCTGGGTGGGAAGGTGTTGTGTGGGAAAGGGCTGCCCTGAGCCTCTCCTGGGTTTGCTGCCCACCATTTCATCAGGTTGCCTCTTGCTCTTGTGCTGTAAATCATGAAGATGCTCATATTGGGTTGATGGTTGGACTTGATGATCTTGGAGGTCCTTTCCAACCTTAATGATTTTATGATTCTATGGATTTGCCAGCTCCCATCACAGCCCTGCTCAGCTGCCCCTGTTCCTGAAGAGCCCAACCTTTTCCCTTCCCCATCATCCCACAAAGCCAAGCTGCTCCCTCCTCTTCCTGCTCCCCAGTCACACCAAGCAACTGGGCTGAGATCCACCACAGCAGACATGGCTTTCTCCAGTGCAGACACCTCCACCTGAGCTGGTCCTCTTAGAGCTGGCCTGTCCCACAGCAGCAAGACAGTAAGATATGAAACAGCTGGAAATTCCTGACATCAGAGAGGGAGAAATGTCCAGGCAGATGGTTAACCCTGGACATACAGCTACACTCAAGAGATAACGGTGTGACAAATGGCTGGACCTTGCAGATAATTAAGAAAAAGGGAGTAGATGATTAGCAGACTGAGGGGGGGATTACCAAGGCGACCATATAAATACTGAAAATATTAATCCTGATCAGCAGAATTAGGGTCAATGGTCAAGAATTATCAGGGATGGGTTCTTGATTTGACCACGCTGAGAGTGGTGAGACCCTGGCCCAGTTGCCCAGAGAGGTGGGAGATGCCCCATCCCTGGAAACATCCCAGGTCAGGTTGGACGGGGCTCTGAGCCACCTGAGCTCATTGCAGATGTCCCTGCCCACAGCAGGGGGTGGGACTGGATGGCCTGGAAAGGTCCCTTCCCAGCAAACCCCTCTGTGATCCTGTGATTTGAGAGGGACAGAGGGCGGCAAAGGAGGAGAAAAGGAGGAGGAAAATGGAGTAAAGAGGGTGTATGGTAAAGAGGGGAGCTGGTGGGCAGCCCTCTGCTTGATCAAAGTGGTACGGAGCAGGACAAACCCCACCATCTCTGCCATGCTCAGTCTGGCTTGCTCTCTGGCACCCTCTCAGGGTGGAGGGACCTGGCAGAGCTTTCCCAGACATCTTTGAGGGAACCTTGGGAGCTTTCTTCCTGACATGGATGGGGGAGCATTTGGAGCGTCCCAACTACGTAGAGACCAAGGTGATGGAGACACCTGAACACTGCAGACACCAAAACCACAGTGGCTGATGGATTTGATACACCCCAAGACATCCCCACAGCACATTCCCATGCCTCAGGGACCATTGCCACCACCACCCCCCAAAGCACCGAGGACATCCCCTTTCTCACGACAGCTTCATGCACCAGCGAGGGAGCTGCTTACAAGAGGTTTTCAGCTTACCCCGTATCACAGAGATGTTCTTCAGCGTGACAGAGTGCTCCCAGTCCTTCAGCCGCAGGTCCTCCGTCACATTGTTGAGGATGGCCAGCTCGTGCTTCAGCTGCTCCTCCATGGCGATGTGGATGAGCCGCATCTGCCGGGCATCTTCGGTGGCATTGCTGATCAGCACCTGCAGGTCCTGGATGCGGGTGTGGTGGATGTTTATGTTGTAGGAGAAGGTCCTGTTCATGGTGTCCACGGCCCCGCTCACAGTTGTCACCTGGTCGCTCAGGCCCTCCACCCTGCTGCCCAGGTGGCTCAGGAGGTGGTCGTGGTGTTGCAGCAGCAGCCGGCTGCTGTTGCCTTCCACAGAGAGCTTGTACATCTCCTGCTGAGCCGCGTCGCTCTGCTGGGTCAAGCTGTCCCAGAGGTTGGACACTGCCCTGTCGGTTTGGCTGGCCTGGGTCTGCAGGCTCCAAAGAAGCCCTTCCAGCTTCTGCAGTGACCCCGTCATGAGGAACAAGGAGTCTGAGTGGTTCTGCAGGAGGTCCTGGAGCCTCCAGATATGATCCAGCATGTCCCCCTTCAGAGGTAGGTGCAGCATCTTCAGCTGCATGTCCCGAAAGCTCTCGTTGAGGCGGTTGACGTTCCCCATCAGCATCTTCAGGTCCTCAGGGGATGTCTGCGGCCTGGAGACTGCAAGGGATGGAGAGGAGAGGGCATCGGAAACCACCCCATGGAGGTGGTGTCCCTCCAGAGAGGTGCAACCCTATGTCCTCCCAAGGAGCACTGGGACATCCCCCTGTTCTGTGGTGCTTGGAGATGAAAGCTCTACCTCAAACCCCAAAAGGTTCACCCCATCAGCCCCTCTTGGGCCCCACAGTTTTCTCCATGGTTGGAGAAGGAGGTTGGTTGATGAAGGTCTGGAGAAGGAGTCACCTGGCTCAGGAAGGGCAGCAAAGGCTGCCAGCAGCTTTGGGCTTCAGAGTGGCTCTGGGCTTTGCCAGATGGGTCACGAAGCTACAAAGCTCGTGGCTTTGCCTGGCTTGTGTTTGCCTTTGGTCAGAGGACTGGCTGCTAACAGCATCCGCTTCCCTTTCCTAAATACAGACCTTACAAGCTGCTTCTTCCCCCACTGAGCTTTTCATTTTCATTTTAACAATCAGGTTTCCCTTCTGGCCACTGAACCTGGGCCTGAGCTCAGCCCTTTGCTCAGTAATGAAGACCATCAGGCTGGCTTGGCAGGTCTCCACAGTGCTGGGTGCGGTTTGCTGTCAGCCTCCAAGTACTGCATCCCGCATCCCGGGGCTGCCAGGGCTCTCCTGAGGGAGGAAACCCACCCCGGCTCAGGAGCATCCTCACAGAATCACAGAATCATTATGGTTGGAAGGGATCTCCAGGGTCATCAAGTCCAACCTTTATCCCATCATAATCCTGACCATTAGACCATCAGACCGTGGCCTCAAGTGCCCATCAACCCTTTTATTGAACACCCCCAGGGACGGTGACTCCACCCCCTCCCTGGGCAGCCTGTTCTCATCCTGCATCCTGGGGCTGCCAGGGGTCTTCCCAAGGGAGAAAACCCACCCTGGATCAGGAGCATCCTTCACCCCCTGCCTCTGCATCTGTGGTGGGAGAGAGCTCCCAGCCATCCAGGCACCCACCTTAAACCCCCCCTGGCCTTGCACCAGCTCCCAGAGCACTGAGATGGGGTTCAGAGTGGGAACCTGGAAACTTGGGGGGAAACCTCTTGCTCTCAGTGGCTCTAGCACTGCTCCCGCAACACCCTGCCCAGCAAGACCAGTAACACCCAGTAAAGCCCAGTCCCAGACCCCATCACCCCCCTGCACACCTTGGTGCACCCCTAAACCACTGATCCTGGCAGGAGAATATCATCTTCTCCCTCTGCCTTGCATTGAGGCTGGGTCTCCAGCACAGCCCAGGCTGCAAGACTCAAAGCCAAACCCACACAAATAATGAGATTTTTGGGGTTTTTAAAAAATACATAATCCCCATTGTTCTTTAAACTTGGCTGATGTGAGGCCGTGGGCTGGCGTGGGACCAGCCTGGCAGCTCACCCCCTCCTTCCCACGGAGGGGAGACCCAGTGAAGCCATTTGGTTCGAATTAAAATCGCAGGAGTAAGGAGAGGGCGAAAGCGCACGCGAGGGCTCGGGGCCACCCGCAGCGGCTGCGCTGGGGACCAGGCAGGGACTGAGGGGGACCTGCTGTGCCTAGAGAGGGGTCTTTGGGAGCACTGTGGGGTGAGCAGCCACTCCTGAGCTCTGCCATGGTCTGGCGGGTGCCATAACAGAGGAGCTAAGCATCTTCCAGGCACTAATTAGCTCCCAGTAATTAATCCTGCTGCTGGATTGTCCCAGTTTCCCAGGCTGGGCTGCAGCGTGCCAGCTCGGAGCTCTCCTCCTGGGGCATGGGGATGCTGTTCAGTCCCCTCTGCACGTCCCTGCTTGTCACCTGCATCACTGCAGGGGGGACATCTCAATGGCACCAGTTATCACCCAACGGGCACCGTCGGGGGGGAGTCTTTGCCCATAGGGGGTTCACAATGGGGAAAGCAACCAAGTGACAACCCCAAGGCCCCCTGAGAGGGGACATCTGGCAAGGAAAGACCTTGGGGAAAAACACCAGGGGCTGGTGCAGGGGTGGGTGCTGCTGCCTTCGAAGCTGCTCTGTCAACAGGGTGCCCAGAGAAGCTGTGGCTGCCCCCTCCCTGGCAGTGTTCCAGGCCAGGTTGGATGGGGCTTGGAGCACCCTGGGCTGGTGGGAGGTGTCCCTGCCATGGCAGGGGGTGGGATGGGATGAGCTGTGAGGTCCCTTCACACCCAAACCAGTCTGTGGTTCTGTGATTCTAACTCTTTCTGGATGCAGGGTGCCCAGGATGGGCTTCCTTGCAATGAAAGCAAAGGGAAAAGCAACGCTGTGTGTCCAGCACAGAGAAATAACCCCAACCCCAGGTCCTGCAGGGGCCAAGGGCTGGGCAGCCCAGGCCAGCTCCCTGCTTTGTGCCTGTGCTTAGCTTCAAAGACTCTGAAATTCCCCAAATTCCCATAAATCACTTCCAATAACCAGCTGGGATCCCCTCAGGTCTTCTCTGCCCAGCCCTGGCACCGCAGCCGCCAACCTGAGAGCAACCAAGGCTGCTCCGGAGCATTTCACAGCCACAAACCACGCTGGGAAGCTTCCAAGCAGCAAAACCTCCAGCCCTGGGCTGCCTTGTGCATACACGTGTGCGTGTGCCAGCAGCTCTCCTGCCTCCCAGATCTTCTGCCTCTCACTTTCTGCTTGCTGGGTTGGCAGAGGCATGGACATCACCCCACTCCGCTGGCAAAGCCAGGGCTGAGCCAGAGGAGCAGAACATAGAATCACAGAACCCCAGAATGGTTTGGGTTGGAAGGGACCTCAAAGCTCATCTTGTTCCTACCCCTGCCATGGGCAGGGACACCTCCCACCAGCCCAGGTTGCTCAAGGCTCCATCCAAGCTGGCTTTGAACACTTCCAGGGACAGAGCATCCACAACTTCCTTGGGCAGCCTGTTCCAGTGCCTCACCACCCTCAGGGGAAAGAACTTCTTCCTTATACCCAGTCTAAACCCACCCTCTCTCAGCTTCCCCCCATCACCCCTCACCCTGTCACTCCATGCTCTTGTAAAAAGTCCCTCCCCAGCTTTCCTGTAGCCCCCCAGGTACTGAACATGGGCACTGTGGGTCTCTAATGCCTTCCTCAGTTCCTGGTCCTTGCATGAAAGAGAGAGCTGAGGAGTTGTGGAGCTGCTGGGAGCACATGCATAAATGCACACACCCCCCCCCAGCAGAGATGCACACCCAGGCACAAACACACACACCCAGCACAGGCACGCTCCCTGCCATGGAGCCCCAAAATAGCACCTGGCAGTGCTGGGGGTGAGCACACAGTCCCCAAGGGGCCCTGCAAGCAGTGGCTCCCTCCTGCTATTGTGTTTTGGGGACATGTCATCTTCCTGGCTGCCATCCCCACCAGTGTTTCAAGGAGCAAAGGTTTGCAAGAACACCATGGTCCTGCCCCAAAACCCCTTCCAGGTCCTTCTGCTGCTGCTGAACAGAGCAGCACCAGCCCAGCCACCACTGCCCTGCCACACACAGCCATGTGTGCTCACATGCACTGCACCCATCCCTGCCACCCGCACCACGGGTGCACCCCGGACACACACAGGCACCTGCACCCTGCGTGCACCCACTGGAGTTGCTGCTGCTCTTCCCCCCTCTGTGAAAATGGGGAGAACAAAGCTTTTCTTCCACCTTTTGTCTGCTCACCGTAATTTCCCTGCTCTCCAACGCCCTGGGAGAGCTCTGTTTCTTCCTGTGCCCCAGATACAGGTAAGTGTTGCACCAGAATCAGGAAGGTAAGCAGAAAAAGTCAAGATGACTTCCCCCCCCCCCCAGACTGCTGCTAATTACCCTGATCGGCTCACAAATAAAAAGGTGGCATTTTCACATGGTCCCAGCTGCCTTTATGTAACGCAGAGCTTCCTCCAGGACAGGTTTAACCAGCATTTTAGGGAGGGTGCAGAATGAAACCCATCTGACTAATGCAATCAGAATGCCAGGTGCTAAAGGAGAGGGGGAGAAAGGAACAAAAAAAAGCAAGAAGGGTTTATTGTTTGCACACAAAATGCAGCATGGGGGTCCCAAATGAAAAATATTTTGTTATTTTTGTCCTGTAGCCACACAGGAGCCCCACTGTGAAAAGCCGTGTGAGTTTACTGCAGTACCTGGAGGGGATCAAGTGGTGTTACCCCCAGGACACAGAGGGAATAGTGAGGACCAGGAAAACCTGGGGAGTTGCTCCGAGAGCCTCTGGGCATCTGCAGCAGATGCAGGTCCTGTCCCTGTGCAGCATTTCCACTCCTTGGTGCGTGTAAAAAAAACTCGAGTGGAATTCATCTGTTCCTTTTCCCTTAAGGGGATGTATTGCACTACCACTGCTACATAGGGTTACTCCAGGGCCTTGAGGACAGAGGTGGTGTTTTTATAATAATGATGATATTCAGGCCCTGTGCATCCCAAGGGTTAAAACATAACCTGGAGCAGTGTAATGCCACATTCACAATCACAGAATCACAGAATGGTTTGGGTTGGAAGAGACTTTAAAGCTCATCCCATCCCAACCCCTGCCATGGCAGGGACACCTCCCACCAGCCCAGGGTGCTCCAAGCCCCATCCAACGTGGCCTTGAAAAATAAAACCTTGCAAGTTTGGGCAGTCACTTTTTCAGTGCACTTCAACCCCTCCTAAAGGGAAATAAAAATTAAAAAAAAAAAAATAATAAAAGGATGTTACGGGTTTTCTTCCCAACCTCTGCCAAATGAACCCAGGAGACCTGTCCAGAGCAGGATGGAGGGTTTGGCATCCTCCCTCCCTGCCCCATCCCAGCATGGGATGGGATTTACAGAGACCCCGAGCCCACTGTGCAAAGCCTGGGACAGCACGGGCTGTCCCCAGGAGCTCCAAAACACAGATGGAAAGCAGTTGCTGTGTGCCAGCCTACGTGTGTGTGTGTGTAAAGGGTTTATAAACCTGTCCTGAGACCAGGAAATTTCCTGCACCTTTTAGATTTGAGGGAAGCTGCTTTCCTGTTGTACCCCCAGATAACGCAGCTCTGGTCGAGCCCGCTTGTAAACAGCTGAATAGATTTAATCAGTTCCTTTGGAAAGCGTCCTTGCTTCCCTGGGATTTTAATCCAGCCCCAGGGAACAGCTCGGAAAGGGCATTTGGGTCTCTCCAGACCACCCCCAAACCCACGAGACCCCAGAACCCCAGGGAACGCCGCTGCAAGAGAGACCAGGAAACCCATGCGGACCCGGAGCCCGCAGAGCTTACGCTGACACACCACGCTCTCCATCCCTTGTGACCCCACAAGAGTCAGTAGGAACACCCAAGCACGTGGTGTGTCGCTGCCTACCTGCACAAACACCCCTGGGGGGTTTTTTCCGCCCTCCTTGCACGCAGCCAGCCCAAGGAAACGCCTTCCCACCTCGCTCCCCGGCTTTTCTGGCAGCAGGGAGAGGAAATCCCCAGTCAGTCCAAGCGGAGCCGCTGCAGCCCACGTCAGGGGGGCAGAATCATAAAGGAATGGAGCGACTAAATATATTGGCCAAGGCAGGTTGGAGGGGTGAGCTGGGCAAGGAGGTCTGGCTGGGGATTTTTAAGTCCGTCACCTTCCTGGAGATCCTTCGTCCTAACTGGGGGAATGCTTCTGGGGGTGACTTTCATAGGAAGGGACCTCACAGCTCATCCTGTCCCACCCCCTGCCATGGCAGGGACACCTCCCACCAGCCCAGGTTGCTCCAAGCCCCATCCAACCTGGCCTGGAACACTGCCAGGGAGGGGGCAGCCACAGCTTCTCTGGGCACCCTGGGCCAGGGTCTCACCACCTCACAGCCAACAATTTCTGCCTCACATCTCAGCTCAATCTCCCCTCTGCCAGTTTAAAGCCATCACCCCTCGTCCTGTCACTCCCTGCCCTTGTCCAAAGTCCCTCCCCAGCTTTCCTGTACCCCCAGCACTTGGCTACAGCATCAGTCTCAGGGCTTACCAGCCCAGGCACAGGGCCACGAGGCCTCACTGCCAGCAGCTTTTTGGTGGCTCAGGTTTGCTCTGTGTCCCCAAGCAGATGCCAGATGCAGGCACAGACCTGCTTTGGAGCCAGGTCATGGGGAGCAGGAGGAGCTTACGCTGAAGCAGACGGGGGAGCACTCACATGATGGGGGTCATGGGGCTGGGACTGGTGCCTTCATCTCTGACAGCATCCTCAGAGCATGAGTTTTGGGGCTACAGCTCTTGAAACAGAGGGTGCTCATTTCCTTGGATGCTTCTGCCAGGCATCCAGCAGTGCCACACATGGAAATGGGGCTGCTCCCTGTGCAAATAGGAGCATGGAGATGGGGCACAAGGTGGATGCCCACCCACGTGCACGGTTCAGATGCCCGCATGAAATCATTTGGCTCATTAGCTGCATCCTAACGAGCCCTACGTGGCCTCCCACTGCTGCTGGAGCAGCTCAGGACTGGGTGCCCAGGGTGCCTGTGGATGGGGCCAGGCAAGGATTTGGGTTCCAACACCAAAGTGCAGGTCTGTGCATGCAGACAGCTGGGATTTAACCCAAACCTCGTGAAAAAGCCAAGAGTGGAGCCCTAACCCTGGGCTAGGTGCCTTTTTAGTGGGTGAGGGGGGGTCAGGGACAGGGAGAAACAGAGTGTGCATCCCCAGGAGCCAGAAAACTGCTGCCAGGCTTGCGAGGGAGGATATTAAAAGCAGGCTGCGTCGAAATCACCTCGTCTCTGTTGCTGAAAACATCCTGTTTCTGCAGCTCCGAGGTGGGGCACGATATTTTTAGCCATTTACTCATTTTCTAGCCCATTTCCATGGAGCGCGTTGCGAGTCGCGGGACACCTGCCCAAGCTGGCTTCCACCCATGCCTGGGGGAACCTGTCTGGCCAAACCCACCAGGTTCATGTGCTGGGGACACCAGCATGTGCTGGGGGGGTTATCTCCAGGGGAGAGGTTCCCCTTGCAATGCCCAGCCCTGTCGGGAAGCACCGTGGGGGGTGCAAGTGTGTGTTTGCACACGTGTGTGTTTGCACACGTAGGCACCAAGGAGGCTTTGGGGAATTTTCCTCCTTTCCTATGGGCAGGGTGGAGCAAGGTAGGCAGAGCATCCCCACTCCGTGCTGCTGGCCCTGGGATGAAAGGATGGATCAGGGGCACGGTTACTCCACCTCCCATGCCCAGGCAGCGTGGTGGGAGTTGCTTTTTGGGAAGCAGTTGGGGTACCACAGCTTCACATTCCTCCGCAAAGAGCATCAGGTCTGAGCTGGACACCTCAAGCTCATTTGCTCTGGGTGGAATGGTGTCTGCTTCAGGTGGGACCTGCTTTGAGCAGGGTCCTCACCATGTCTGTGGGACGGCAGGGATGGCACCAAGCAGTGATGTTCCTCTTACAGCATCATGGTCAGCTCTTCCCAGCCCAAGGAGCAGGTGAGAACAAGGCCACTCCACTAAACACTCTAACTTTCTGTGCACCTTCCCCTCTGATGGGAGATGAGAGCTGCTGGGTGGAAGGTCTCAGCTCTGGCAAGCTGGTGTCTGGTCCTCAGTAGCACAAAGTGGGATTTTCCGTGGGAAAACCAAGCCCTCCATCATTAAGGGTGCCCATGACCATCCAGTCCTGGTCCTTTCAGGACCATCAGCTCCAGCATCAAGGTTTCAGCCACAGACACCTGAAGCTGAGGACCATCAGTGTTGTCTCCCTGGGCTACATGTGCCTCCCAGCTGGACATGGTCTCCTCACTCTGTTACAAGACCACCCTGTGCCTGTGGTTGTCCTTGATGTGATAAGACCGCTCCGGGTACCCACAGTCGGCGTGGCCGGCTTCAGACCTTATGAGTCAGCCACCTCCAAAGCCAGAGGCTTGGCTTCAAGTTCCAGACATGCAGAAAGCAATAATGAAATAGATGATTAATCTTTTCATTTTGCCTTTTTTTTTTTTTCCTTCTGTCTCCAAGATTGTTGTCCACAACCCAGGGGGGAAGGTGGTTTTACTGGGGTCTTACTGGAAGCTGAAATCCTGCCAGTCACAGGACTCCAGGAGGTGAGGCTTTGAAGATGCCCGTGACTGTGGGCCCCCAGCTCATCAGTCGATGCCATAATGTTATTGTTATTGCTGGAGCTGCTTTTGGATGAGCAGCTGCAGCTCAGCCCAGGACCAGAGAGCCTGTCCCGAGCTCTTTGCACAATTCATGGCATCCCTCACTCGGGGTTTCGAGGGCCAACAACAACATTAAAACAATGTAATGCAAGAAATAAGTGGGAGACGCTTCAAAAATCCCAGCAAAACCTTCTCTTGTCCCTTCCTCAGCCCAGGAAAAAGCTAAATCCACCCTTTTCAAAAGACACAGGCTGCCTTGGGGGTGCTGGCATTGCTGCAGCTGGAGTTAGACGTGAAATCCATCACCCCTCACCACTGCCTGGAGCAGGCAAGGCACAGAAAATCATCCTGGAGGGATGGTGCAGAGGCAGCACTCAGCCCTACCCAGCCCTGGAGAGCAGCCAGTGGTGATTTGGGGCTGGAGAGAGGGAGCCCCAGTATCCCACACCTCCTCCATGGATGCTGGGCAGGAGGTGGGTGAGAAGCGAGAAGTTGGTCCTGGGTGGTGGCATTTCCCAAATGAGGGGGGTCAGTGCAAACCCAGAAGCCATGACCTAGTGATGGGAATGATTTGAGCCCCAAACATGGGGCACCTGACTCTCACCAAGCCCCAGCATGTGATGCTGGATCCCATATTTTCCTCCCTTGGATGGCATGGAAAACCCTCTCATCATCCCATGCCCATGGCCAGACCCAGTTCTCTGAGCTCCTGCACAGGGAAACATCACCCTGGGGTACCACTGTGCCTTACAGGGAGGACCCAGGCTCAGCCCTTACCTGCAAGGATGAAGACTCCGACGAGGATGAGGAAGACGAGGAGGTAGAGTCCCACCACGGCGTACTTCAGTGCCGCCAAGGAGCCCAGCCAGCCGCAGCGTCCTGCTGCCTTCATCCTCTGCCTGGGAGCTGGGGGACAAAGCAGGGTGTCAGGGGAGAGCATCATGCACTCAGTCCACCCAGGCTCTATCTCCCACCAGGAGAAAATATTGCAAAGATAATTTCAGCAATGCCTTATGGGTGCAGGCACTGCACTGCATGTCCTGGGGCTGATCGCAGAATGGTTTGGGGTGGAAGGGACCTCAAAGCTCATCACACCCCAACCCCTGCCATGGCAGGGACACCTCCCACCAGCCCAGGGTGCTCCCAGCCCCATCCGACCTGGCCTGGAACACTGCCAGGGAGGGGGCACAGCTTTCCCTGAGTCAGGACCATCGATGCTGGCACAAGCCCACACTCCCAAGCAAAGGCTCACATGCAGCCAGGACACCATGAGCAATGCAACAGGCAGGGACAAGCCTGATCCTGCCCATGCTGGTGCTACGGGTCTGGGTTGGGGGGCAGGCACCCCAGCACATACACACATCTCCCCTCCTGCACGGGCAGAGCTGGGGTGCAAAGGGCCTGGTAAGGATCCCAGGCAGGAGAACATCAGCATCACCCAGCCTTGCTGAGCTGTCACCCCAGGGGATGGACAAAGACAGGACAGGGGGTGAAAGTGAGGAGATTCAGAGTAGATACAGTGCAGAAATTGTTCCCACTGAGGGTGGTGAGACCCTGTCCCAGTTGCCCAGAGAGGTGGGAGATGCCCCATCCCTGGAAACATCCCAGGTCAGGTTGGATGTGGCTCTGAGCCAGCTGATCTCATTGCAGATGTCCCTGCCCACGGCAGGGGGTGGGACTGGATGGCCTGGAAAGGTCCCTTCCCACCCAAACCATTCTGGGATTCTACAGTGCCTGGATCCTGACATCCCTGCCAGCCCACTCCTGCACTCCCTGCTGTCCAGCTCTTCTTCCCCACTGCCACGAGGAGGTGAGGGTTTGTGAATAAAACAGCCTGGAAGAAAAAGCAAGGAAAGAGAAGGGAAGGAAAGGCTCCTGTGCCAGGAACCCAGCAGCAGTGAAGTCATCTGGTTTGGGGCTTTGTGCATGTTCAAAGCTTGAGCCCATATTGAAATCTCAGCCAGGTCATGGCCTTTGGTGGGAGCCAGAGCCTGATCTGGATACAAACCCCACATCCCTCTGCCTCCAGCCCCAAGGCTGCAGCGATGCTTCAACAAAAGGTGGAGGAAGAGTCCAAAACTCCCACCCTCTTGACACTGGGGTGCCTCCTTCCCATTGCTTTCTGTCCTTTAAGGCCTGAGGCACAGCATAGCACCCATCCTGAGCCTCCATCAGCCCAGCAAAGAGGCTGAGATGGGTAAAGCATCATGACCTTGAAGCCAAACCTCCTGGGGAGGAGATCATGCTCATCCCTGGCCATGAGCAATGTCCAACTCCAGCCAAGACCATCCCTGCTGGTTTTGGGACCTCATCCTATCCCACCCTCCATCCATGGGGCAGGAGCTCAGCCCTTGGCATACCAGAGATGGAGAGGAGGTACAATGGCTTGGGGGTGTCCCTAGCCTGGCAGGGACCCTTGCCCAGCTGCTGGTCCATGTGTCTGTCCTGCTGGAGGACAGGGAGGTCTGCAAAAGCCTCCAGGCAGTGAAGGGTTACACTGGGTGTATCACTTAGCCCAATTTCAGGGCTCTGAAGTGATAAAGCGCTGAGGTCAGGCTCGTTGACACCCAGAGGGGACCCCGCGGGGACGTGGGGTGCTCCAGGAGCCCCAGCTCAGGTGCAAAAGGCGGTGCCTCTCCCCCAGGATCCCTCCATCTGCAACTCGTTACCCGCACGCGGTTCCCATCTCTGTCACCGGCCAAACAGATGGAGCAGAGGGTTACAGCATGAGGAAAGCTACGATGTTTTTCTGACATTAACACTTAGATCAGGTCCTGGGAGACTCCGGGAAGAGCTGGCCCCGGGCCCTGAACCACCCACTCTTCTTTGCTGCTCTGGGAAGAGCAGGAGGGACCGCAGCTGCGTCAGCAGGGTTTTCACAACCACCCGCTCCGAGGAGCCCGCGGGCGAGCTCCGGCCAGTAACCAAGGGGAAAAGCAAATATTTCTTCCCCCTGCCCACACCCAGGGGAGCTGGAGCTCTGGCTCGCCCGGCCAGTGGGGGTGCAGAAGGTAGGAGGCTGAAAGCAACCAGGACTTATTGTCCCCTGAGCCCTGGGGGGTGTCCAGGGCTGTTGTCCTTGGGGTGAGGGCAAGCCAAAGGCTGCAGCACCCATCCTCAGCCCTATGCTGAGTGTTTCCATGAGCCCAGGAGGGACTTGCATGGTCCCATCCTCATGCTGAAGCTCTCAGGGTCGACCTTGACCCTGCCCTGTGTGGCTGCAGACCCTCAAATCTCTTTCCAGCAACCACTCCTGTGGGAATGGGGTTCCTTGGAGGGCCAGCTCTGCACCAGGGTGAGTTAAGGATGGGCAGATTTGCCCTGAGAGATCCAGGTCAACCTGCCACAAAAATTCCAAAGCCAGGGAGATGCCGTGAACCCTCCTAGCCATCACTCTGTGCAAGGTCGCTGCTGGGGGGTTGGACTAAATTACCTTTAAAAGGTCCCTTCCAGTCCAAACTATTCTATCTGTGTCCTCAGTTGTGGAGGAAACCAACTCTTCCTTCTTATCTCTTCCAGCATTGCTCCCTCCAGGCTCCACCACCTGCACGTTTGCTGCACATCCCGGGCACGTCCCATGTGCCTAAAAACAGGAAGGCGAGTCCTGCATTGCCCTGATCCCAGGGTTGTGATGGGGGGCAGCAGTGGTGGGAAGCCTGCTCAGAACAAGGCCAGTTTCCCCAGCAGCCCAACAGGTCTCCAAGCAAAGCAAAGGGGACCTCACATCTCTGCTTAAGCACCCAACTTTGCCACCTTGGCCTCTCCCACCTCTTTGCTTGGGGACCAAGCCTGGATCTGGTGAAGCTTGGACAGAATTTATGGGCAAGAGAGATGGAAAAGAGCTCAGCAAGTCCACAGTGGAGATAAGTAGAGGCCACCTAAGATGTGCAGGAGATGCAAGCAGGTCCCACTGTGTCCTGCTGCACCATGCTGCTACCATTCCCACTGCAGGTCATCTCTGGACAAGACCGCATGCAAGAGAGCCAGAGGCTTGGAGGAGAAAAAAAAACAACCCAAAATCCCCAAAAATCAATCTTTGGCAAGCAAAGTGATTTTCCTTGGAGCACAAGCTTGGTCAACAACAGGACCAAGTGAGATTCTGGGCACCTCAGAAGGCCCATGGTGCCCTGGCTCTGTCATCCCCCCCATCAGACCAGAAAGCTGGGTACAGGAGAAGACACAGAACCCTCCTTGCAATGGGATTCCCTGAGTGTTTCTCCCAGTGAAGCTGTGCCAGAAGGAGAGGAGAAGTTTCCTGTTCCGTTTGGGACACACACACTGCTACTTCCACCAAGGCACCCTCACCCTGGGCACCCCCTCCTTCTCTGCTCTGTTTCCCTGGGACCTGAGCAGTCCAAGTCCCCATTTACCCCCCAGAAGCTCTCCAGATTCAAAGCCCTCCCCAGATGGAGCCACACACAGAGCCCAGACTCACCGTCCTCGCAGAGGTTCAGCTTGGACAGGGTCCTTCCCTCGAAGGGCTCCTCGAAGATGGAACCGTTCTCCCTCCCATTGAGGGTGTGAAGGTACACGGCTTTGTTCTCCATCCTCCTGCTGCTGGTGGGGCAGAACAGGCACGTGACACACTGCTTGGTGACAACGCATATCCTGACACGGCAGGGGCCCGATCCTGGCTACTCATGTACCCTGCGTGGCTCTGGCACCACTGTCCTGTGCAACACGGCGTGGATTGGTGGAGGGGACATGGACCTGCAGATGTCCATCCTTGGTGTCCCCTCTGCGCATGCCCTGGATGTCTGTCCCTCCCCAGGATCTCTTTCACCCCTGCACCCACCTCTAGGTACCACAGCACCCTGACCACGAGCCGAGCCTCCTCTCCCCATGGGCCTGATCCTGCTGTCACTGTCACTCCGGTCAGGAGGCTCAAGTCAGGGTGGTCCCTGGGACAGGGCCATGCCCATGGTCCATACTGTTGGCCCTGGGGAGGTTGTGCCTCCACTGTCACTGAGGTTTCATCACAGCACTGGGATGCGGGGGGGGGGAATCCGCCCCCAGCCCCCGCAGGGCTCTGGTGTGGAAAGGGTTAAAATCACCCGCTAAGTGAGACCTGCTGAGCACTTCCAAACTCATCACCTCGACTCGGGTCCCACTCCCACGGGGGAGACATCACCCCCGTGTCTCGCAGCACTGGGGGCTCAGCAGCATCACCACGGGTGGCAGCTCCCCACGCGGGGATGCTCGGGGAGACACCGACCCCTCCACGCCCACCCCACGCAGGGAGAGGGGGTCCATCCCCTCACCCCATCCCACTCCCCTCTCCCGGAGGCTGCGTGGCCCTTTTCCCCACAGAAAGTTTCCCGCGCCACTCACCTGCTGGGCAGACCCACGCGGGACCGTGTTTCCCGTGACCACGTCCCGCACCGCCTCGCTCAGTCCCCGGGCTGCTGTGCCATGGTGGCCGGGACGGGGGGACGAGGACAGCAAGGGGAGCCCCCAACCTCACCGCCAGCTCCCCACGGGCGCAGAGGGGCCGCCGCTCCCCGGCTGTCTCCCATGGGTGGGGGGGGGTTCCCACGGGTGGGTGACACGCGGAGCTTCACCGACTGTGAGCAAGGACCGCTCGGCCGGAGGGGTTTTGTAGGCGGGGAACGGGAGGGGGGGACGGGTTCCGCACACCTCACCCCCGCCTCCGGGGCTGTCCCTGCCGCCCATTCGCCCGCCGCGGGCCGCCCCGGCTGCGGGAAGCCGCGAAGGAGGAACCGGGGCCGGAGCATCCCTCGGGGAACCGGGGCGGGAACATCCGCCAGGGGGACCGGGGCAGGGGGAGATGGGGCAGGAGCATCCCTCGGGGGGACCGGGGCGGGAACATCCGCCGGGGGGACCGAGGCAGGGGGAGATGGGGCAGGAGCATCCCTCGGGGGGACCGGGGCCGGAGCATCCCTCGGGGGGACCGGGGCGGGGGGAGATGGGGCAGGAGCATCCCTCGGGGGGACCGGGGCCGGAGCATCCCCCAGGTTCGCCCGACTTGAAGGGGAGGGGAGACTCCCCCTGGAGGTCTCCCCCTGGCGCAGGAGGTGGGTGCGTGGGGGGTCTGTGTCCCAGCTCCAGTGGGTCTCCGCGCCTTCTGCTCTCCCTTTGCTGCCCAGTTCCCAATCAGCTCAGCCCACGGTGGGCAGAAGCAACCGCAGTCCCCGAAGAGGGGAGAGGTACTTATACCCTGCTGCACCCACGGGGAAACTGAGGCACGAAGGACCAGAGGGAAATATGCTGAGCTGACCCCAAACCACCGCTGGCCTGCAGCCTGGGTCATGCAGAGCAGTGCAAGATGTGTCCCCACTGTGGACAATCTTTGGGAAGACCTCACGTCCCTACTCTGTCCCTGTCCTGAAGCAGAGCAAAGCACCTTCCAGCATCTCTACAGTGTGGTACCATCAGGAGGGTGACTGCTGTCCCCTCGGGTTGGGTGTGCACAGATGTACCGCTCCCTTCCTGGGAATGCCCTTGGATGAGCACTGGGCAGACTGGGACAGTGGGGTTGTATCTGGTTCACCACCCACAGGGATGATAAGGCCAGGAGAGCTGAGCACGCTGCATCACGCAATGAACCGCTCGGTCCGCGGTGCCATCAGGCAGGCCGTGACAACACACCTTTTTGAGAGCCACAAACATACTGGGACCAAGATTAGACCTGGAAAAAAGGATGGCAAGACCCAGGGGAAGAATGGCAAGTGCTGCTCACCCAGGGGCATCTCCAGTGTAGTGCCATCCTGAGGACACGCATCCATCAGGGGAAAGGTCTCCAGGGCTACAACCACACTGCTGGAGGTCCCCTTCCACCATGGTGCAATGGGAGTCCACGGCAGCTGCCTCCCACAGCCTCCTCTGACCAAGGCTTCTCCTTGGGACACCTACCAAGGACACCTCAAAGGTCTGGGACAAGGAGAGACAACAAACACACTCCAGGTCGGAACAGTTTGGGGCAGAGCTCTGAGCCATGAGCTGCCTTCCATCTCAGAAGGGCCAAAAGCATCATCAGAGCATGCTCCGTTCAGATCTGGCCAAACACCTGCAAACACTGCCCTGATGAAACCGAGGCTGCAGCAAATAAAGGCAATTATTGCAGAGTATTCCCAAGGTTTTGTCTTAATAAACCTGAGCAAGCAGTCCAGTTACTTCTTTTGCATTAAAAAATAAAATACCCGTCACAGGCCATCCAAAAAGGTCAATATTTTATTAGATTTCAGGTGATTTCTAGCAGAGTTGTGCTTTTGCATCTTTACAGCCTTCTCCACTTGTACACCACGCCGTAAATTTGCCACTGGAGGGTTCTGGGTTTGATTCAGGTGTAGGTTGGGTCTCACTGGCTCCTACTGGAAAACTGAAATACGTGGGGAAAAAATGGGATTTACCTTTATAAAAAGAGTATAAAAACGATGCACAAGCTACACCTAACTTAGTATAAATGCAATGAAACTCATACACATCATCTGTCATCCTATTTCCTCAAAGACATTCAGCAGAGCAGCTGAGGCACCTCCAGTGCTCACCAAACAAGGCCAGTGTGTGGAAAAGTTCCTTCAGGAGGGGCTGGCAGTTGTCACATGGGACCTACAGGAGATCCACACCCTCCTGGGTCCCACATTTCAGCTACTGAATCTGACCCATGACATAAAAGATATCAATGGGAAAGAAAAGCAAAGGAAGAGTCTTTTTGCAGGTATTTTGGTCAGTCTGGCTGTCCTGGGGCTTTCAGCAAAGCCTGGGTTTCTTGGCATTCCTTCTGGAACGCTGCAAGGAGAAGAGCAAAATGAAACTGATTGAGTTGTTGGCTTCCTTTTTTATTGCAGAAGGGAAAGAAATGTATTCAGGAGAAGGGAATGGGAACGTGGAAGCGTGCTCAGCAATCGTGGGCTCCAGCTGTTTGTACAGGAATGTTGGATGGGGCTTGGAGCACTCTGGGCTGGTGGGAGGTGTCCCTGCCATGGCAGGGGTGGGGACGAGAGGAGCTGTGAGGTCCCTTCACACCCAGACCATTCTGTGACTCTGTGATTCACACCCCTGCGAGTCTGAGCTGTGGCACTTCTCATCACCCACGGTGCCCTCTGCCAGGGACTGTGACCTGGCGCCAGGTGAGGTGTGCAGGCAGCTCCCCCCCAGAAGGCTCCAGGGTCAGGGCGGGTGCATCTGCCACCCCGAGCCAACAGGCTGAGGGAGGAGGGAGGAAGGCTTCAGGGAGCGCCCGGGTGTCCCTGCTGGTCCCCAGGAGCATCAGGGATGGGACCACAGGGAGATGCTGGGAGAAGTGCATCATCTCGGGGGAACAAATAGGCCCGGTGGCTCTTCCCTGGGACAGGGGTGGTGGTTTGTCCTCGGAGCTGCCTCTTCCCAGAGGTGCTCCCTGGTCTCCAGCCCTTGGAGCCGGGGGCTGTAAGCACTGAGCCTTTTGTTTCCAGCTCCCCAGTTTCTGCAGGAGGTGGCACACAGCCTAAAGGGCATCCTACAGAGGAAGGCTGGTTGGGTTTGGACAGAGAGTTGGCAAGTGTGGAGGGGAAGTGGTTAAGACTCAAGGGAGTGAGCTGGGCACCTTCTGAGAGGAGGGGCTGACACGCCTGGCATTCAGCTGCAGTTTCATTTCTGCTGTGCCGGAGGAGTTTCCATCATCTCTGCAAATCTCGGGCTCAGAGGTTGTATCACTTTATATAAATTGCCATTTCTTTTGTGAGGGACTGCTCTTGTGCTAACGCTGCTTCCTCCTGCGCAGTCGATACCCGAGTGACTGCAGTTTGCCCAAACACCACGCTCGCTCATTTAACCTGATTGATTAATTAACACTGTGCCGATTGGCAGTAACTCTGGGGGAGATTTCTTCCCAAGGTGAAGGTTTGAGTCTCCCAGCACCTCTGCTGCCAACTGCTGGGCTCGGTGTCCCTACGGAAACGTCGGTCTGAGGAAGCCCAAGAAGCTCTTGGAACTCTTGGGAAATTAATCTGACGCCGTTGTCTCAGAGCTCACCCTTTGCCCGAGGGTGTGGGGCACCGAGTGCTGAGCTCGGGGTGTAAAAAGCACCGGCACTGGGGCCGGTTCTGTGCTCTCTCAGAGGGCGGCAGCGAAGAACATGGCTGTGCTCTCCTCTCCGCTCCAGGAGGATCTCACTGTGCTTCCTCTTCCTGCAGCCACCACCTTCTGCTCTGCGCACAGCGCGGGTCCGGAGCAGCGCAACGCCCTGTGCCCGCCTCAGGGCACTGCCAGACTGGCGTTGTCCTGTCGGGATGGAAGGGCCCAGACTGGCAAAGCGAGGTGAGTTCAAGGGGACCCTGCGCCGCCTCCTCTGTCACCCCTCTGTCAGCGTGGCCATCACCGGAGGGAGCCCTGTACCTCTGCCCCCTTCGAGGCACCAGATGGAGAGGGGGCCCAGGCAGTCACACCCAGCATCCCCCCCGTGCAGGGATACTGGGAGCGCGGCCACCTCCTGCAGCAGCCCCAGCCCAGGAGCCTCCTGCCCGGCCACTGGAGCCCAGCCCGTGCCCAGGGACACGGGGTCCCTGCCCCGGCCGAGGGGTGCTGCTGCTTTCCCCTTTGCAGGGCCGCCCAGAGACACACGCACAGGGCCCCTGGGGCACAGGCACACGCACATTGCTGGGTCCCTCGAGCACTGGCACGGCCTCTCTGTCCCCCTGCACCCCTGCATGGATCCCTGCGTCCCCAACTCACCGGCTGGTCCAGCTGGGAGCCACACACTCGTCCCATGGGCACCCCGACTCACACATCCACCTGGGTACCCACAGGGACACGGACACCTGGACTGGGGATACTGACACCTGGACTGGGGGATACGGACACCTGGACTGGGGGATATGGACACCTGGACTGGGGGATACGGACACCTGGACTGGGGATACGGACACCTGGACTGGGGGATATGGACACCTGGACTGGGGATACGGACACCTGGACTGGGGGATACAGACACCTGGACTGGGGGATACTGACACCAGGACTGGGGGATACTGACACCTGGAATGGGGGATACGGGCACCAGGACTGGGGGATACAGACACCTGGACTGGGGGATATGGACACCAGGACTGGGGGATACAGACTGGGGGATACAGAATGTTTTCCCCTTTAATGTCAGGGTGCCAAAAGGTGGCACCTGCGGGGAGGAGCGGACCGGAGAGGTAACCCCAAGTGACCAACGCAGTATTCCATCCCATACACGTCCAGCTCAGTACAGAGCTGAGGCACAACTGGGCACAAACTCTCCTCTCCTCTGGTCATGTCATGAGAGGACTCTGTCCATTCTTCTGTCTCCAGTCCTGATCTGTGCATTCCTGAACCCAGTTCCTGAATCCAGGAGTACTGCCTGGGATCAGCATCATTCATCATTTAGTGGCTGGCCCAGCCCCAAGCTGTGACATTCCCTGTACATAAGGGGAGGGAGGCACCTGAGGTGGAGAGGAATCCTCCCTCTGAGCTCATCCCTTCCAGTCTCCAGGGCTTTTCCTTCTAAGAGGAGCAGCTGACAGAAGGGGGCTGGTGGAATGGTGCTTTGCCAGGGCTGTCGAGAATGAGCTTTGGTTGGCAAAGCCTCTAGAGAGAACCAGAGAACTGATGCACTAATGAGAAATCCCCTTTATCTGAAAAGGTTGGAGTGTCAATTCCCCAGGAGGAACTTCCCAGAAAAAAACCTGCAGGAGAGACCCAACTCCTGAGGATGGGGAGAAAGAGGCTCTGAGGAACTGTGAGTATGGCAAAGCCGTGGTGCTGCTGGCCCTGGGGTGATGCTTGGCTTGGGAGATGCCTCCCTCCGAGAGGGCTGCAGAGGCAGCTCTGCCCCTCTGCCTGTGTCCTCCCTCCAGATAAAAAGATGCAAAATGGCCTAAAGGGCGTTCTGGATCGGTCCGCGGAGAAGCTGTCGCAATTCCTCTCCCAGCACAGCCTGCCGGAGACAGGACAGGGGATCAGCTATCTCAGGTGAGTTCTCCGATGTTTTCCCCCCAAGGCCATCGTTGAGTTCTGCTGTGGAAAGGGCTGACCCAGAGCTTTTGCCACCTGGGAAGGCTTTGCAGCCGTTTCAAGGAAGGTTTGTTCCCTCCATGAGTGGGTGCCATGGTGCAGCACTCCTTGGCGGCCCAGGAGGCAACTACAGCCACTGGAGCATCCCTGGGTGTTCAGATGCAGCGGCATCTCCTCCCTGGACCCAAGGAGAGACTTGCTGTGTGCAGAGGCCATGGGTGCAGGTTGTCCTGGCTCTGCAGAGCTCCCTGGAACTCCTCTCCCAGGGCAGGGAACACCGCTTCCTGGTGCGATGGAACGCCCAGTAGAAGGTGACAGTTCATGCAGTGCTGTGACCAGGATGAAGCCGATGTGGTGTCCAGCATCCCGCTGGGAGCAATCTGCCCGGGAACCGGGCACGGGGGATATTCAGGATCCCACACGTTCCCGTGCAAAGGCTCTTTTGTACGACACAGAATTCTCCACCCCTCTGCAATGCACAAACCTCCCTGAGCCACTGGAACTGTCCCTGCTTTGAGTCTCTTTCTCCACCCTCAGGGACCGCCTCACAGGCTTGAAGCCAGACATCCTGATGGATCCCATTTACATCGGCCTCTTTGGCAGCACCGGCGCAGGGAAAAGCACGTTGCTGAATGCCATCATAGACAAAAACTTCTTCTTGCCGGTGTCCGGGAGCAAATCCTGCACATCCTGCGTGGTGCAGGTCAACACAAGCCACAGCAAACTGTACGAGGCAAAAATCCACCTGCTGACAGATGAGGCATGGATAATATTTCCGGGTTTGCCCGTGGAAGGGAAGGAGACTGAGTCTTGGCAGACTCCTCCCGAGGGAAATGCGTCCTTCTGGCAGGGATGTGGGGTGGGGGAGGTGCAGCCTCAATGGCCAAAGCATCCCTAGGGAAGCGCTGGACTCTGGCACTGGTTCCCACTGGTGGCACCGAGGTGTGCAAGGAGGGAAGAAGCAATGCAGCTTCTTCCTTGATCTCCTGTCACGGGGCTTGAGACCCCTCAGCTGGGCCTGTGTGCTGGCTGTCTTGCTCAAGCCACGTCCTTCCCCTCCCTCATCTGGGCACCCGAGCCATTACCTCTTCTGTGCCTCTGCCCTGTCTCGACAGGAGTGGAAGGACGAGCTGAAGGATCTGGTGGCACTGGCAGAGTTGGATGAAGATGAGGACAGCAGTGAAAGATACGAGGCTGTTTTGAAAATCTCTGCTGTCTATGGGGAAGAAGCTGAAACGAAGAGTTACGAAGAACTGTGCAGGATGAAACCCATTGTCCATATTCCCAGTTCAAGGTGCATCACCCTCAGGGAAGCGAACGTGAGTAGCCTGTGTATTTCTTGGCCAAGTGAGTGGGGACAGTCTTTGGAGCTGGTCCATCTCTCTGGGAAGGATGTGCCAGCTTGTGGGGCTGGGACGGGTCATCTTTTCCCCATCTTTGCTGGGTTCAGCATGTTGGGAAGGGTACGGGCTTCTTGGGTCATCCCACCAGTGGTGACACTGGGAAGGGGTTTCTCCTCTTCGTACCGTGGTGTCCACACCTAGGCCATGGGGCTCTGAGTGGTCACAGCCAGCTGTGGCAGACCATCGTGGTCTTCTGGTGCCTCTGAGGTTCTTTGCTAAGCAAAGTGCTCCTTTATTCATCCTCTGCATCCCAGGCAGAAGAGCTTTCTGCAAAACTGAGCCCCTATATCCGGATTCAGAGCATACACAGAGGTGCAAACGCAAGAACAAGTGAAGAAGAGAGCGGAACACGACTCTGGCCCCTAATAAAAAATGTGGAAGTGACTATCCCAAGGTTGCAAGTGGTCCCAGAAGGTGTCGTCTTCGTGGATATTCCCGGGATGGGCGATTTCAATAGCAAAAGGGATGCGATGTGGAGAGAGGTGACTGGCTTAGCTCTCCTGTGGGGACGATGGGGGTTCTTGCTGGCTCTCTGGCAGGGAGCTCTGTGGTGCTGCAGTGGTGTTCCTGTTCCTTCAGTGATGGAGATATCTCGGATCCTCAGCAGGGCTGTGGGGCACAGGGAAACCCTTTAGCACAGGGACCAGTCTGACATTTCAGTGTTGTGCACCAGAGCCTTCCTTCCTGACATCAGGCTGCCACCAAACACCCGACTGGGCAAGCACTGGTGTCCAGCCCAAACCCCCATCTGTGGCAGTCCTGGGCTGTAGGAATTCCTGGTGGGAGGCTGAGGTCCCTGGTTAGGAATGGGCTCTGCAAAGATTGCACATCCTCTTCCTTCAGCCAGAGTGACTGGGGATTCAAGGCACTCAGCATCTCTGGCACTGGCTCTTTGCTGATGGTTTCTGTCTTCTCTTTCTGGCACCACTTCTCGCTCTCCCATTGCAGAACATCAACAAATGCTCTGTCATTTGGGTGGTCAACTCCATCGAACGCATCCAGGGAGACAGAACGCACGAGATGCTGCTGAGAGAAGGCATGAAGGCTTTCCAGTGCGGGATGTGCAGGGACATCTCCTTGGTGGTCACCAAGTCTGATGAGATGGATCTAAGCGAATACCAGCGGTAAGGACCCAAGCTGAAGTGCAGGGCTCCAGGGGAGTGGGGCGCAGGGTGGGTGATGCTGGCTCTGGCCCCACCTGGACCGTGTCGGCATGGTCCTCCTTCCCTTCTCCTTGCAGGAGCAGAGGGCTGTCGCCTCCTAATGTCGTTCCTATGTGTAACTACTGCTCTGTTTTTATCTTTCCAGGGAAAGTAACAACAGCGATGTGAGTATTTTCCTGACTCGAGTCTCTTCATCCCTTTCAGGTCACGTAAGAAAACTGGGGAATTCTCCCTATGATATGATGTGACTTGAGCAGAATTGGTTGACTTCACACAGAAACCAAAAGTCTGTGCAGTTCTTTGCCTCTTACTAGGGATAAACTGTGCTGGACATTTCTTTTGGTGTTAAAAACTTAGGGCTCTATTTAACGTTGTCTGGAAATGTCAGTAATAATCCCTATTGTTTTCCCCAATGTAGATAAACAAACACGATGCCATCCTAGAAAGGAATGCAACTGTGAAGCAGGAGAAGACAAAAATACTGAAGAAAAACCTAGGGGTAAAGTAGAACCAGGAGAACCTGGACAGGGTTTGCCTGTGTCATGGATCTGTGCCCAGTGGCACATCTGTATTGCCCTATTGTTATCATACTATAGAAATATAAATCCTCCATGGAGCCTGGGCATTGCCCAGCAGTTCCTGATCCCTCT
Source organism: Podargus strigoides (assembly GCA_028020825.1). Taxonomy (NCBI): domain Eukaryota; kingdom Metazoa; phylum Chordata; class Aves; order Caprimulgiformes; family Podargidae; genus Podargus; species Podargus strigoides. Next base: position 889,902 of record CM051619.1, read on the forward strand.
GAACTCTCCCTTTGCTCTGTGTTTGGGTTGAACCGGCGTTCCTCCTCACCTCCAGTTGAATTCTCTACCTGATGGGCAACTGATCTGGTGGTGGGATGGCCCCTGAGTCAGAATTTGCTTAACAAAACAGAAGAACCCAAATCAGGTCACTCTGCTGTAGCTTCACACTCCAAAAGAAGAGGTTTTTGTGTGTGGTGAAGCAGCTGCCCCTTGCCCCAGCTCTACCTCTGTGGTATCGCACGTGGCTGCAGCGTGGAGCAACCTCACAGCAGAAGTAGGAAGGGAAGAAACTGAGTTTCAGTGGGAAAGGAAAGGAGTGCTGTGGGAGATGGGTGAAACAAAGAGCTTGCTTGCACTGTCCCTAGTGTGGATTTGGGGAGAAGATATAAGTGAGCTCAGTCAGTGCCTGTGTTTTTCAGAAAAAGCTTCCAAGCGACGCTGAGGCTCTGCACAAGGACGATCTCGTGTACACGGTCAGCTCCCGGGAGTACTGGAAGGGGCACACACTCAGCAAGGACGAAACAGGTGACACTGGGGATGTCCCAGATGTTCTGCAGGAGGAAGGAGTTTCCCTGGTGTATCTGAGAGGCGTGCTGCCCTCTGACACTGCTGACTCAGCCTGGCTTGCGCGGTTTCAGAGATCCCAAAGCTGAGGGAGTACGCCCAGACGTTTTACGTAGCGCAGAAGAAGAACAAACTGATGGATCACGTGAGAGAAGCCCTGGTCATTTTCTCACTGGTTCAGAGTCTCCGGTCCAACCAAGATGCACAGGTTTGTCCCGAAGGGCTTCAGAGAACACCGCTCTTTGGCATTGCTGGGCAGGTGGCGATGGCTCCAGGCTGGGTTTTCTCCTCTGAGCAGCAAACGTGTGTTGTGTGTTTCTCGCACGACACGTGCACACTGCTGGCCAAAGCTCTTCCAGCTGCCCCACGCAGCGGGCACTGCTGCCCAGAACAGCGGCACTCGGCCCCAGCGTGGCCGCAGCTCCCACAGCTTCGGCCCCAAGCAGCACCCCGGGCTGTTCCCCAGCTCCTGGTGGCACAGGGGGACAGGTTTCGTCTGAGCAGCGTCCCTGGGCGGGGGAAGTGGTGGGGAGCAGGGGCAGCACTGGTTGCCTGGCTGCAGGGATACTTGCAGGGTTATGTTTACACGCGGCACGAGGTGTTCCCTGGTTTCTTTTCCCTCGTTGCCCGCTCGTTGCAGCACCCGCCCGTGACCGGGAGGCAGCCGAGCGACCTTTTGCTGCGGAGGGTTGCGGATCTGGAGGGGGATATCGAGAAATGTTTCGTGCCTATCGAACAGCCACTCGAGGATGGGGTAGTACAAGCAAAGAAGTTGTATGATAAATGTATCCACAAGATCTTCAATGTGAGTATAAAGCCATTTCTTTGGAACCCTCGGAGAGCTTAGTTTGGGAAAGACCCTTGGAGGTCTGCGGTGTTGGCTGACACCAGCGCGAGGTCAGGCTGCCCCAGGTCTTGTCCAGGTGATGCTGACAATCTCCACAGTGGGAACGCCCACTGGGCTGGGTGGCATTGGTGGCCTCAAACCAGCCAGCTCAGTGGGATGTCCCCGCTCCTGGCTGGTGGAGAGAGGGCGGACACAGGAGATGGGGCACATCAGTACCCCAGTCCCTCAGCGGCCTTGGGCAGGTTGCTAAGATCTGTCCCAGAGCCACGCAGGAGCACAGAGGGGACTTAAATGCTCTTGTTCCAGCAGCAGATGCTCCCCATCCCCGTTCAGCTGCAGCCCAAGGCTCAAGGCACCGTAGCTCGGTGGGAAAATGCCTCCCAGTGCTGAAAGTCTTCTCCTGCACACGCTCGCTTGTGCCTGAGCACCAGCAAGTGGCATTTCTTTGCTTGTCCCGGTAGGAAGGCTTAATGCTGAGCAGTTTATTGCTGAGCAGTTTTACTGCTGAGCACGAGGGGATATGGTCTGAGATATCCCTGGGGTCAGTTGGGCTCAGCTGTCCCCTCCATGTCCCCTCCCCACTCCTTGTGCACCCCCAGCCTCCCCGCTGGTGGGGCAGCATGAGAAGCAGAAAAGGTCTTGGTGCTGTGCAAGCCCTGCTCAGCAACGCCCAAAGCATCCCTGCGTTATCAGCACTGTCTTCAGCACAGATCCAAAAGCCAGCCCCATACAAGCTGCTGTGGAGAAAATTAGCTCCATCCCAGCCCAAACCAGTACAGTCAGGCTATAAAAAGCTCAGGGTACCTGGAGCTCGGGTTGCCTGGGCTCGCTGTGTAGTGCTGATCCCACTTGGGCATTATTCCTGTCCATGCCTTACTCCTCTGGGTTTCCCATCCTGCAGAGGGTCCACGGGAACCGGGGTTTCCACAAGACCCTGAAAGCTGTGTGCCTGAAGAAGGGGGTGTACGCATCCCCCACCTTCTGTCGCATTGACATCAACGACTCCCTGGCTCAGCCCATCTATGAGAAAATTGACATGAGTTTTGGAAACATATTCAGGTGAGAGACTCCCTTCTCTGCGTGGAGTCAAAGGGTGCAGAAAGGGGCTGGAGGTGCCATGGGGCTCCAGCCCATGTCTGATGGGGTTTTGTCCACCCTCCAGGGTTGAGCACCTTGCCCCCTCCCTCACTCCATGAACCCTTGCGCTAGAAAACTTCTCCTAACACCTCACATTAATGTCTGTAACCTTAATGGTTATGGAAAGAGGCTGCTGCTGTCTGCTTGCCAGTGTCCTCTCCTGCACTGGAAACCTCACAGAATCCCAGACTGGTTTGGGTGTGAAGGGACATCAAAGCTCACCCCATCCCACCCCCCTGCCATGGCAGGGACACCTCCCACCAGCCCAGGGTGCTCCCAGCCCCATCCAACCTGGCCTGGAACACTGCCAGGGAGGGGGCAGCCACAGCTTCTCTGGGCAACCTGTTCTGCTGTTTCCCCTCAACCTTCTCATGGTTGAACAAATCCCAGTTTTCAGTTCTTTCTTATTGGACTTGACTTTTCATTGCCCATCCCTCTTGTCCTGTCCCTATCACCTGGGAGAAGAGACCGACGCCCCCTGGATCCCCCCCCCTGTCAGGGAGTTGCAGAGAGCAATGAGGTCTCCCCTCAGCCTCCTCTGCTCCAGACTGAACCCCCCAGTTCCCTCAGCCACTCCCCATCACACTTGTGCTCCAGACCCTGCCCCAGCCCCGCTGCCCTTCTCTGGACACACTCCAGCACTCCATGCTGCTCTTCTTTCTTTGCCCACCCTGACTTATTGTGGTATCCCCTTGGCTTCCTGCTCCATCAGAGTGATGGGTGATGTGACGGCTGGGGATGATGCGATGGCTGGGGATGATGCGGTGGCTGGGGATGATGCGGTGGCTGGGGATGATGTGATGGCTGGGGATGATGTGATGGCTGGGGATGATGCCATGGCTGGGGATGATACAATGCCTTAGTCTCGGACCTTGATGAACTTATTACCCCAACAGGATCCAGATGGGCACCCGTTCCACACTGAAAGCCTGCCTTGACGTCTTCAAAGATGCCATGAAGCAGCAACTAAGGACAGCCATGACAGGGTGCCAGATGGCTGACAAAGAAGACAAGCTCAAGTTCCTTGAGCAGGAGGTGCGCTCGCCTTGCGAGGGGAGAAGGGGGACACCAGTGAGGGTCTGTGCAAGGAAGAGTGAGCACTAGGAGAGGGGACAGGGGGAAAGCACCATCTTGGTAGGACCTGTTGAGGTGATTAGCTCTGTTTCAAGGTCCTGTAGAGGGGACAAAGGCAGCTATGGGATGTCCCACCTTGTCTTTAGCAAGTGGGGTACTGAGGACAGTGTGGAATCCATGCGCTTGTGTGTGTGTGTTCCCGAGGCAGTTTTAAGGCAACGCGTATGCAGGCGTAAAACTTCCCACGTGGGCATTAGGGTAGGGCAGCACAGAACAGAACGGAATATTTTCAGCTGCAAGGGACATCTTCCATGTTAAACCAGAGCACGATGGCGAGGTGGTGCCCACCGGCACCAGTCATCCGTGGAATGCCACACTTCAGCTTAGGTCGTCTTTATGAGATTGTTCGTGTCAGGTTGTTGGTGCAGATCACTGCTCATGGCTGAAGCGACGGTGGCCAGCAGTTGAAGTTGTTCTTGCAGACAGAATTCATCACTGGGGAGACTGAAAAACTCATCCTCCAGAAGAAAGCCGAAATCTACCAATCTCTTACAGTATCCATCCAAAACGACCTGCTGCCATGCTATGCAGGTATGACATCACCTCAGCCTTCCTTCAGTCTCTCCTGAAGGTTCTTTTCATTTTTAATCGCCCCAATACGGGCTCAGAAGAGGAGTCCAGGCTTAGCATCTGCCTGTTGAAAGCCTGGGAAGAAATCCACAGGGCAAAAGCATCACTTGGTCATCAACTCTGAAGCCCAGAATAGATCATGCTCAGATACAGAAAATTAGCTGCCTGCTTTAGTTGCTAATTCATGTTAATTATGGATTTTCTGTAGAGTTAATTCATTGCTAGTTGTTGTCTTTGAAGGACATCCTTCGTGTCACCGTTAGCATCCCAAAGAAATAAGCTCATGAATTTGTTACTGCCTCCCTCTCCCATCAGTAGGTGGCGCACTCGGAAAAGTTAAAAGCCCAGATCCCGGAGCCACAGAACCACAGAATCACAGAGCCACTCGTGTTTGCCTTAGGAAGAACCTTATTTGCTTGATCAGTTAATTGTGCAAATGGATGCTGGGCCGTTAGCCAAGCCTGAGCAGGAAAGTGTCCTGGAGATGGGCACCTCCAACCCAGCAGTGAAAAGCTCTGCGTTTTCCTGTCCCCAACCACACCCCTGGCACTCCTCCCCGTGAGCATCTTGGCTCTGGATCTGTGTGACAGTGTCCCCTTCACCAACAGAGGCTGCCAGCCAAAGAGGAGCACACGCCTGCAAGAGGATGCAAACCATCCTCAGCGAGGGTATAGAGACAGAGCTGGGCAAGGGAATGTTTGAAAGAGCACAGGCGAGCATGAGAAGTCACTTCCAGGACCTGAAGGTAAGTTGTGCCTCTTCTTCTTCCTCGGGGCCCTCTGTGCAGTCATGGTGTGTGGGGGCAGTGACGGCATCCCCTCGCGAGGCGCTGGCGTCAGGAGGCTCTCGCGGGCACTGGGAGGCCGTCGCTGGCGTTGCTTTTAAAGCAGGAGTCACCTCCAGTGGTGCCCAGAAGCGTTCCTGCTGTCACTGATCCGTGACGGCTGCTCCCCACTGCTGACCCAGTGCAGCTCAAGGCACTGCTGTGGCTCTGAGCCCCCTGCTCAAGGGTTACCCACAGGCACTGAACCTGCCCAGCAGTTGTCACCCGTACTGGGCAGCTACATCACTCCTACCCTCAAACCAATAATGGTTTGGGCTGTAGGGGAGCTCAGAGCTGCTGCCTCTGCGGCTGAGAGCTGCTCAGTCCCGGCAGGAACAGGGAGGGTGAGGGGCTCCAGGCCCTGTCCCCTGCTCACGTGCTCGGCTCTCCGATGGCTGCAGGTGGGGATCGTCAGGAAGATGAAGAAGGACTTTTCTGACATGCTCAGCCTCGTCTTTTGCCCGTGGAACCAACTCAGCAGCGTGCTGCCAGGTACGGTGCTGGGGCACCAGCCTGGGGGGATGTTTTGTGCAGTGCCTGTGGCCCCAGGTCCCACAGCCCCATTTTGGAGGTAGGGCAGGGAAAAGGACAACAGGACAAGAGGACTTCCCAGCTGTGGCACTGCCCAGAAGCTGCCCTCTCTCGTGCAAGTCACCTTCCTCCTGCTGTGCTCCAGTTCCCAAACCTTAACACCAGATACCCAAACCCCAAAGGACGAAGGAGCTCAGTGAGCATGGTGGATTATTTCAGGAGCAAGGAAAGGTGACAGTGGCAGATGTCCAGCTGTCTTTAATGGACTCCTCTTTATTTTTTACAGACTTGCAGAATGAGTTCTCCTTCATCCACACCCTTCAGGAGGACCTGAATTCAGCCAGCGACGCTTAGAGTGCTGCAGGGATCATCTCAGATGGTTCAGTTTTATTGTTCATGTTGAAGGTTTGGTCTCTTTACTCTGTGTGGTCATAAGCAGTCACCTCATTTGTATTTTTCTCCTGTAGAAAAGCATTTCAGAGTTATTTTGCATGCTATGGCATAAATAAGAGCCCTGTGCAATCCCCAAGCACCTTTCCCTGAATGCCATGATGAGTCCCACACCCTTCAGCAGTGAGCATCCGTCCCAGCGTTGCTCTGACCTTTACTCCTCGCTGCGTCTGTCACCCTGGGCTGTGGGATTGATGCTGTCCCAGGAGGAGCAGCATCAGGGTGTCCATGTCCCGGTTACTGGGGTCCCCCCACCCATCTCCGCTCTGTGCTCTCTCATGCTTGTGGAGATGAGCCTGTCACCCCATGACCCACCATGCTTACACTCCAAACGTATCCCAGTTTTACCTGCCGTGCTTATATCTCTGTCGATACTTTGGACTTCGCTAGGAAAATAAAAACATTCAGAACAAAGTCACTTACACCTTGTGTGCTGCTGTGAGAGTCATGCTCGGGTAAAACCGACCCCAAAGAGCTGCTCAGGAAGCGCTTCCCTCTGCACGATGGCCTGATGAAACGGGCTGGATGTTCCCAGGGAACGCAGGGCAGAACCTCTGGGGTTCTCAAAGGACAAATGGCACCAGCAGACAGCCAGCCTCACAGTGAGGGCGACACCTTCGTGGTGAAGGGGAAGCTCACAAGAGGTGGAGAAATACCTGAGGGGGGCACTGAGAAAAAACTGAGTGGGGAGGACAGGACTGCAAAGCAAACACGGGGAAAAGCTGTGTGACACCCTGGTGGGAAGCCCCCTCCCTCTGTTGTAGGAAGTGTGTCCCCATTGATAATCAGCCTGCTGCAGCGCCGTAAACGAGTGTCTGTGCCAAGTTCCTTGCTTGAAATCCAGGATGACTTCTGTAGAAGCAAATTAATTAGTGCTAAGGCTGGTTATGGCCCTTTAGCCATGGTGGGGTGCTGTGCCCAGGTATGGTGTGGGGGTCCTGATCAAATCCCCCAGCCTCTGGGTTGTTTTGGTGAGATGGGTGGGCTCTGGCCAAAGAGCAGCTCTGGGCAGGTTTAATTCAGCTCTAGAGCCTCTTCTGTGGTGCAATGGGAAAGGAGGAGCCCATGAATGTCTTTTTTGGGGTGGGGGCACTGCTGCATGGCTCGTATAGGGCGGGAAGAAGTGATGGCCAAGCCCCCCTGAGCTGGTTTTGCTCCCCTGGCTGCTTCCCAGGTGGGAACCAGACTGCCCTGGCTTTCTGCTCGCTGAGAGAAGCTCCAGGGCTGGCCTTGCCTTTGCACCTCAGCCAAAAGCCAAGCAGCCAAATTGCTGCTGGAGGAGTGGGTTTAGTTTTAAGCATCCTTAGAGTGGCTTGGAGGCAGTGGGAATGCTTGGCCATGGAGTCTTCTGGACCCCAGCTGAGCACACTCATCTCCTGGCTGGTCCACATCAAGGAACAAGCCTTGTCCTGGCTTTTCATCTCCAAATCTTCCATATCTTTACCATTCCCATGGTTTTCATAGGGTATAAAATCATTTTCCCATCTCTGCTGCTGATCCAGCGCTCCGGGGCAGCTACGCTAGAGGCTTCCTCAGCTAATGAAGCTATCCCATGCCAGGACCAGCCATCGAAGGGGTGAGTAGTGAGCACTGGCCATGCTCCAAAGCATGCAGTCGCTGCCAGAAGAGTGGGGATGGGATGTCCCCACGAAGGTTTCTTCACCCAAATATACCATCCATTGTAGGGAGCTAACCTTGTGCTTGTGTGTCCATCGTGCTGATCCTGCTCTGCAAGGTGACTTGCCTGCCTGCCAGGGGGATGTTTGTTCTTATTACTCAAATCCTTGTTAGATCAAGAGGCATTAGCTGCACTCAGGGCTCTGGTGTGGTGCACAAGCCTCACCCTGAAGGGCTCAGGTTATCAATCAGGGTTTCTTAAGTGCCTCAAGCTCATGACCCCTGTGCAATTCATTTGTTCCTGTTCCCTGTTCATTTACTTGCACACCTGTCCCTTGCAGCAGAGTCTGGAGGGAGGTGGGATATGCTGGGACCACCCCCCCCAAGGACATGCTGCCCAAGGGGCCAAGGTACCTGCCTGAGATGCTGCAGTTTTCCCTGACCCTTTGACTCCTCCATTCCTCCAAAAAGTGGATTTTCCCAAGATAAATGTCTTATCATCTCATGAATGTGTCACCTCGCTCTTCCTCAAATTAGTAAAAGAGGTGTTAATTGTGTGCAGGACCTGCTCACTTCCCTTTCCAAGCCAGCCAGGAGTTATTCCAGCTCACTTCTCCAGCGTTGCTTTTCATTGCTTTTCTCCATTTCTGTTCCTATTGAGTGTGTGCAGGCCTGAGAGGGTTGTCCATGGCTTCATCAATCCCCCTGCCCAAAGGCAGGACCAACTCTCATCCCCAGGAGTCCTCTTCATAGAACATCTTGGGTTGGAAGGGCCCTTTTAAAGGTCACCTAGTCCAGCTCCCACACTTCAGCTTCATTGTTGGCTGTGTCACCTTCTTAGAAGAACACACCTTAGTTCCTTCCAGGTATTTCACTGGTGTTTCCCTGTTGGCTCCTATTACCTCAGGAGCCCTTGGCTCATCTCCAAAAGACTTCAAGCATGCTGCAATGTACCCATCACATCTCCAAGTAATAGGTGGAGGGCCCTCACTAGCACCCTCTTGGAGTGTCATCCCCCAGCTTGTCACAGCCAAGCCTGATATTATCCTTCTCCCCCTTCCAATCTAGTTTAAAGCTCTGTCAATGGGCCTCTCCAGCTCCTGAGCAAAGACCCTCTTCCCCCTTTGAGAAAGGTGAATCCCACCCCATGCTAGCAAGCCTGGTGCCATATAGGCCATCCCATTATAAAAAACCCCAAATCACTGTGGTGACATCAGCCACAGAGCCATGTATTAACAGACCAGGCCCATCTGTTTCTTCCAGGGTCACTGCCTGCAACTGGAAGGAGAGGAAAAAAAATAACCTGTGCTCCAGATTCCCTTACCCACTGTCCCAAGGCTTTGAAGTGTGTGTACTGGGGGTGTATAGAATCATGGAATCATTTAGGTTGGAGAAGACCTTTAAAATCATCAACTCCAACCATTCCCCCAGCACTGCCCAGTGCCCACTGCCCCGTGTCCCTCAGCATCACATCTCCACAGCTCTGACATCCCTCCAGGGATGGGCACTGCCCCCTGCCCTGGGCAGCCTGGGCCAGTGGTGGGGAACCCTTTGGGGGAAGGAATTGTTCCCCACATCCAATCTAACCCTGCCCTGGCACAGCTTGAGGCTGTTTCCTTTTGTGCTGTTGTCACAGAGGAACACCAAAACAACTCCACACACATAATAAAGTTTAATTCGTACCCAAACAGCCAAAGCCAACAGTACAATGGGGGTATGCAAACCAACACAATATTTAACAAGTTACAGGTTTGAGGTACCAGCCGGGGAAGTTATTACACACGACAACGCACACGAGTGATGACTCCAAAGTGTGCACACACTCACTCACAGAAGGGAAACTTCTCACTCGAGGGCACCCAGAAGATGTAATAGCTCTCCCAAAGGGGTCAGGGCTTGCTTAAGGGTATCCAGAAGAAAAATTCATTCACTGAAAGCAGGGTGAGGGCACTCAGCCCCGGGAAGTTTCCTTAGGTGACCACTTCTTCTCCAGACTGAACCCCCCAGTTCCCTCAGCCACTCCCCATCACACTTGTGCTCCAGACCCTGCCCCAGCCCCACTGCCCTTCTCTGGACACACTCCAGCCCCTCAGTGTCCTTCTGGGAGTGAGGGGCCCAAACTGAACCCCGTATTCGAGGGGCGGCCTCACCAGAGCTGAGTACAGGGGACAGTCACCTCCCTGCTCCTGCTGGCCACACCATGGCTGACACAGGCCAGGATGCTGGTGGCCTTCTTGGCCCCCTGGGCACACTGCTGGCTCGTGTTCAGCCACTGTCACCCAGCACCCCCAGGTCCTTTTCCACCAACACTCAATCCCCTCATCCAGATCATTGATAAAAAAATAAGATTATGCCTGCAGGGCTGTGATCTGATTGGCATCACAGAGACACGATGGGATGGCTCCTATGACTGGAGTGTTGGATTGGAAGGATACAGCCTCTTTAGGAAGGACAGGCAGGGGAGACAAGGAGGGAGTGTCATCCTCTTTGTCAATGACCACCTGGAGTGTATGGAGCTCCACCTGGGGATCAATGAGGAGCCAACCAAGAGCTTATGGGCCAGGGTTAAAGGGAGGGCAGGGACAGGGGACATTATAGTGGGGGTCTGCTACTGGCTACCTGACCAGGAACACTGAGTGGATGAGGCCCTTTATAACAGGCAGATAGGAGAAGCCTCACATTCACAAGCCCTGGTCCTCATGGGGGACTTCAATCATCCAATATCTAGTGGGAAGTCCATGGCATGGGGGTTGGAATGAGATGATCTTTAAAGTCCCTTCCATCCCAAACCATTCCATGGTCTGAGGGACAACACAGCAGGGCATAAGCAAGCCAGAAGGTTCCAGAAATGCATTGATGATAACTTCCTTCTCCAAGTGTTAGAGGAGCCAATGAGAGGTGCCATGCTGGACCTGGTTCTCACCAACAAGGAGGGGCTGGTGAAGAATGTGAAGCTCAGGAGCAGCCATGGCTGCAGCGACCATGAAATGGTAGAGTTCAAGATCCTTAGGGCAGCGAGGAGGGTGCACAGCAGGCTCACTACCCTGGACTTCAGGAAAGCAGATTTTGGCCTCTTCAGGGACCTGCTTGGTAGAGTACCATGGGATAAAGCCCCGGAGGGGACAGACCCAAGGAAGCTGGTTAATATTCAAGGATCACCTCTTCCAAGATTAGGAGTGATGCATCCCAACAAAGAGCAAGTCAAGCAAAAAAAACAGGATGTCTGCATGGATGAACAAACTCCAGCATAAAAATGAATCTCACAGAGGGTGGAAGCAAGGACAGGTGGCCTGGGAGGAACACAGAGAAATAGTCTGAGCAGCCAGGGATTAGGTTAGGACAGCTAAAGCCCTGATAGAATTAAATTTGGTGAGGAACTTCAAGGGCAACAAGAAAAGCTTCTATAGGTATGTCAGTGATAAAAGGAAGACTGGAAAGTGCGGGCACTGTCTGAAAGGAAGGAGGAGACCTAGTTACTGAGGACATGGATAAGCCCCCTTTAAGTACTGAAAGGTCACAATAAGGTCTCCCAGGAGCATTCTCTTCTCCAGGCTGAACAACCCCAACTCACTAAGCCTTTATAGGAGCGGTGTTCCATCCATCTGGCCACTTTTGTGGCCCTCCTCTGAACATCCTCCAACAGGTCCATGTCTTTCTTGTCCGTGTGTCTCCAGAGCTGCACACTGTATTGCAGGTAGGGTGCCACCAGAGTGGAGGCCAGGGGCAGAATCACCTTCATTGACGTGCTGGCCACACTTTCTTTGATGCAGCCAGGAAGACAGGTTCTCCTGAATGGTGTGGATGAAGGAGAACTCATTCTGCAAGTCTGTAAAAAAAAAAGAGGAGTCCATTAAAGACAGCTGGACATCTGCCACTGTCACCTTTCCCTGCTCCTGAAATAATCCACCATGCTCACTGAGCTCCTTTGTCCTTTGGGGTTTGGGTATCTGGTGTTAAGGTTTGGGAACTGGAGCACAGCAGGAGAAAGGTGACTTGCACGAGAGAGGGCAGCTTCTGGGCAGTGCCACAGCTGGGAAGTCCTCTTGTCCTGTTGTCCTTTTCCCTGCCCTACCTCCAAAATGGGGCTGTGGGACCTGGGGCCACAGGCACTGCACAAAACATCCCCCCAAGCTGGTGCCCCAGCACCGTACCTGGCAGCACGCTGCTGAGTTGGTTCCACGGGCAAAAGACGAGGCTGAGCATGTCAGAAAAGTCCTTCTTCATCTTCCTGATGATCCCCACCTGCAGCCATCGGAGAGCCGAGCACGTGAGCAGGGGACAGGGCCTGGAGCCCCTCACCCTCCCTGTTCCTGCCGGGACTGAGCAGCTCTCAGCTGCAGAGGCAGCAGCTCTGAGCTCCCCTACAGCCCAAACCATTATTGGTTTGAGGGTAGGAGTGATGTAGCTGCCCAGTACGGGTGACAACTGCTGGGCAGGTTCAGTGCCTGTGGGTAACCCTTGAGCAGGGGGCTCAGAGCCACAGCAGTGCCTTGAGCTGCACTGGGTCAGCAGTGGGGAGCAGCTGTCACGGATCAGTGACAGCAGGAACGCTTCTGGGCACCACTGGAGGTGACTCCTGCTTTAAAAGCAACGCCAGCGACGGCCTCCCAGTGCCCGCGAGAGCCTCCTGACGCCAGCGCCTCGCGAGGGGATGCCGTCACTGCCCCCACACACCATGACTGCACAGAGGGCCCCGAGGAAGAAGAAGAGGCACAACTTACCTTCAGGTCCTGGAAGTGACTTCTCATGCTCGCCTGTGCTCTTTCAAACATTCCCTTGCCCAGCTCTGTCTTTATGCCCTCGCTGAGGATGGTTTGCATCCTCTTGCAGGCGTGTGCTCCTCTTTGGCTGGCAGCCTCTGTTGGTGAAGGGGACACTGTCACACAGATCCAGAGCCAAGATGCTCACGGGGAGGAGTGCCAGGGGTGTGGTTGGGGACAGGAAAACGCAGAGCTTTTCACTGCTGGGTTGGAGGTGCCCATCTCCAGGACACTTTCCTGCTCAGGCTTGGCTAACGGCCCAGCATCCATTTGCACAATTAACTGATCAAGCAAATAAGGTTCTTCCTAAAGCAAACACGAGTGGCTCTGTGATTCTGTGGTTCTGTGACTCCGGGATCTGGGCTTTTAACTTTTCCGAGTGCGCCACCTACTGATGGGAGAGGGAGGCAGTAACAAATTCACGAGCTTATTTCTTTGGGATGCTAACGGTGACATGAAGGATGTCCTTCAAAGACAACAAATAGCAATGAATTAACTCCACAAAAAATCCATAATTAACATGAATTAGCAACTAAATCAGGCAGCTAATTTTCTGTATCTGAGCATGATCTATTTTGGGCTTCAGAGCTGATGACCAAGTGATGCTTTTGCCCTGTGGATTTCTTCCCAGGCTTTCACCAGGCAGATGCTAAGCCTGGACTCTTCTTCTGAGCCCGTCTTCGGGCGATTAAAAATCAAAAGAACCTTCAGGAGAGACTGAAGGAAGGCTGAGGTGATGTCATACCTGCATAGCATGGCAGCAGGTCGTTTTGGATGGATACTGTAAGAGATTGGTAGATTTCGGCTTTCTTCTGGAGGATGAGTTTTTCAGTCTCCCCAGTGATGAATTCTGTCTGCAAGAACAACTTCAGCTGCTGGCCACCGTCGCTTCAGCCATGAGCAGTGATCTGCACCAACAACCTGACACGAACAATCTCATAAAGACGACCTAAGCTGAAGTGTGGCATTCCACGGATGACTGGTGCCGGTGGGCACCACCTCTCCATCGTGCTCTGGTTTAACATGGAAGATGTCCCTTGCAGCTGAAAATATTCTGTTCTGTTCTGTGCTGCCCTACCCTAATGCCCACGTGGGAAGTTTTACGCCTGCATACGCGTTGCCTTAAAACTGCCTCGGGAACACACACACACAAGCGCATGGATTCCACACTGTCCTCAATACCCCACTTGCTAAAGACAAGGTGGGACATCCCATAGCTGCCTTTCTCCCCTCTACAGGACCTTGAAACAGAGCTAATCACCTCAACAGGTCCTACCAAGATGGTGCTTTCCCTGTCCCCTCTCCTAGTGCTCACTCTTCCTTGCACAGACCCTCACTGGTGTCCCCCTTCTCCCCTCGCAAGGCGAGCGCACCTCCTGCTCAAGGAACTTGAGCTTGTCTTCTTTGTCAGCCATCCGGCACCCTGTCATGGCTGTCCTTAGTTGCTGCTTCATGGCATCTTTGAAGACGTCAAGGCAGGCTTTCAGTGTGGAACGGGTGCCCATCTGGATCCTGTTGGGGTAATAAGTTCATCAAGGTCCGAGACTAAGGCGTTGTATCATCCCCAGCCATGGCATCATCCCCAGCCATCACATCATCCCCAGCCACCGCATCATCCCCAGCCACCGCATCATCCCCAGCCATCGCATCATCCCCAGCCGTCACATCACCCATCACTCTGATGGAGCAGGAAGCCAAGGGGACACCACAATAAGTCAGGGTGGGCAAAGAAAGAAGAGCAGCATGGAGTGCTGGAGTGTGTCCAGAGAAGGGCAGCGGGGCTGGGGCAGGGTCTGGAGCACAAGTGTGATGGGGAGTGGCTGAGGGAACTGGGGGGTTCAGTCTGGAGCAGAGGAGGCTGAGGGGAGACCTCATTGCTCTCTGCAACTCCCTGACAGGGGGGGGGATCCAGGGGGCGTCGGTCTCTTCTCCCAGGTGACAGGGACAGGACAAGAGGGATGGGCAATGAAAAGTCAAGTCCAATAAGAAAGAACTGAAAACTGGGATTTGTTCAACCATGAGAAGGTTGAGGGGAAACAGCAGAACAGGTTGCCCAGAGAAGCTGTGGCTGCCCCCTCCCTGGCAGTGTTCCAGGCCAGGTTGGATGGGGCTGGGAGCACCCTGGGCTAGTGGGAGGTGTCCCTGCCCACGGCAGGGGGTTGGGATGGGATGAGCTGTGAGGTCCCTTCACACCCAAACCATCCTGGGATTCTGTGAGGTTTCCAGTGCAGGAGAGGACACTGGCAAGCAGACAGCAGCAGCCTCTTTCCATAACCATTAAGGTTACAGACATTAATGTGAGGTGTTAGGAGAAGTTTTCTAGTGCAAGGGTTCATGGAGTGAGGGAGGGGGCAATGTGCTCAACCCTGGAGGGTGGACAAAACCCCATCAGACATGGGCTGGAGCCCCATGGCACCTCCAGCCCCTTTCTGCACCCTTTGACTCCACGCAGAGAAGGGAGTCTCTCACCTGAATATGTTTCCAAAACTCATGTCAATTTTCTCATAGATGGGCTGAGCCAGGGAGTCGTTGATGTCAATGCGACAGAAGGTGGGGGATGCGTACACCCCCTTCTTCAGGCACACAGCTTTCAGGGTCTTGTGGAAACCCCGGTTCCCGTGGACCCTCTGCAGGATGGGAAACCCAGAGGAGTAAGGCATGGACAGGAATAATGCCCAAGTGGGATCAGCACTACACAGCGAGCCCAGGCAACCCGAGCTCCAGGTACCCTGAGCTTTTTATAGCCTGACTGTACTGGTTTGGGCTGGGATGGAGCTAATTTTCTCCACAGCAGCTTGTATGGGGCTGGCTTTTGGATCTGTGCTGAAGGCAGTGCTGATAACGCAGGGATGCTTTGGGCGTTGCTGAGCAGGGCTTGCACAGCACCAAGACCTCTTCTGCTTCTCATGCTGCCCCACCAGCGGGGAGGCTGGGGGTGCACAAGGAGTGGGGAGGGGACATGGAGGGGACAGCTGAGCCTAACTGACCCCAGGGATATCTCAGACCATATCACCTCGTGCTCAGCAGTAAAACTGCTCAGCAATAAACGGCTCAGCATTAAGCCTTCCTACCGGGACAAGCAAAGAAATGCCACTTGCTGGTGCTCAGGCACAAGCGAGCGTGTGCAGGAGAAGACTTTCAGCACTGGGAGGCATTTTCCCACCGAGCTACGGTGCCTTGAGCCTTGGGCTGCAGCTGAACGGGGATGGGGAGGATCTGCTGCTGGAACAAGAGCATTTGAGTCCCCTCTGTGCTCCTGCGTGGCTCTGGGACAGATCTTAGCAACCTGCCCAAGGCCGCTGAGGGACTGGGGTACTGATGTGCCCCATCTCCTGTGTCCGCCCTCTCTCCACCAGCCAGGAGCGGGGACATCCCACTGAGCTGGCTGGTTTGAGGCCACCAATGCCACCCAGCCCAGTGGGCGTTCCCACTGTGGAGATTGTCAGCATCACCTGGACAAGACCTGGGGCAGCCCGACCTCGTGCTGGTGTCAGCCAACACCGCAGACCTCCAAGGGTCTTTCCCAAACTAAGCTCTCCGAGGGTTCCAAAGAAATGGCTTTATACTCACATTGAAGATCTTGTGGATACATTTATCATACAACTTCTTTGCTTGTACTACCCCATCCTCGAGTGGCTGTTCCATAGGCACGAAACATTTCTTGATATCCCCCTCCAGATCCGCAACCCTCCGCAGCAAAAGGTCGCTCGGCTGCCTCCCGGTCACGGGCGGGTGCTGCAACGAGCGGGCAAAGAGGGAAAAGAAACCAGGGAACACCTCGTGCCGCGTGTAAACATAACCCTGCAAGTATCCCTGCAGCCAGGCAACCAGTGCTGCCCCTGCTCCCCACCACTTCCCCCGCCCAGGGACGCTGCTCAGACGAAACCTGTCCCCCTGTGCCACCAGGAGCTGGGGAACAGCCCGGGGTGCTGCTTGGGGCCGAAGCTGTGGGAGCTGCGGCCACGCTGGGGCCGAGTGCCGCTGTTCTGGGCAGCAGTGCCCGCTGCGTGGGGCAGCTGGAAGAGCTTTGGCCAGCAGTGTGCACGTGTCGTGCCAGAAACACACAACACACGTTTGCTGCTCAGAGGAGAAAACCCTGCCGGGAGCCATCGCCACCTGCCCAGCAATGCCAAAGAGCGGTGTTCTCTGAAGCCCTTCGGGACAAACCTGTGCATCTTGGTTGGACCGGAGACTCTGAACCAGTGAGAAAATGACCAGGGCTTCTCTCACGTGATCCATCAGTTTGTTCTTCTTCTGCGCTACGTAAAACGTCTGGGCGTACTCCCTCAGCTTTGGGATCTCTGAAACCGCGCAAGCCAGGCTGAGTCAGCAGTGTCAGAGGGCAGCACGCCTCTCAGATACATCAGGGAAACTCCTTCCTCCTGCAGAACATCTGGGACATCCCCAGTGTCACCTGTTTCGTCCTTGCTGAGTGTGTGCCCCTTCCAGTACTCCCGGGAGCTGACCGTGTACACGAGATCGTCCTTGTGCAGAGCCTCAGCGTCGCTTGGAAGCTTCTTCTGAAAAACACAGGCACTGACTGAGCTCACTTATATCTTCTCCCCAAACCCACACTAGGGACAGTGCAAGCAAGCTCTTTGTTTCACCCATCTCCCACAGCACTCCTTTCCTTTCCCACTGAAACTCAGTTTCTTCCCCTCCTACTTCTGCTGTGAGGCTGCTCCACGCTGCAGCCACGTGCGATACCACAGAGGCAGAGCTGGGGCAAGGGGCAGCTGCTTCACCACACACAAAAACCTCTTCTTTTGGAGTGTGAAGCTACAGCAGAGTGACCTGATTTGGGTTCTTCTGTTTTGTTAAGCAAATTCTGACTCAGGGGCCATCCCACCACCAGATCAGTTGCCCATCAGGTAGAGAATCCAACTGGAGGTGAGGAGGAAGGTCAGTTCAACCCAAGCACAGAGCAAAGGGAGAGTTCAGAGGGATCAGGAACTGCTGGGCAATGCCCAGGCTCCATGGAGGATTTATATTTCTGTAGTATGATAACAATGGTGCAATACAGATGTGCCACTGGACACAGATCCATGACACAGGCAAACCCTGTCCAGGTTCTCCTGGTTCTATTTTACCCCTAGGTTTTTCTTCAGTATTTTTGTCTTCTCCTGCTTCACAGTTGCATTCCTTTCTAGGATGGCATCGTGTTTGTTTATCTACATTGGGGACAACAATAGGGATTATTACTGACATTTCTGGACAACATTAAATAGAGCCCTAAGTTTTTAACACCAAAAGAAATGTCCAGCACAGTTTCTCCCTAGTAAGGGGCAAAGAACTGCACAGACTTTTGGTTTCTGTGTGAAGTCAACCAATTCTGCTCAAGTCACATCATATCATAGGGAGAATTCCCCAGTTTTCTTACGTGACCTGAAAGGGATGAAGAGACTCGAGTCAGGAAAATACTCACATCGCTGTTGTTACTTTCCCTGGAAAGACAAAAACAGAGCAGTAGTTACACATATGAACAACATTAGGAGGCGACAGCCCTCTGCTCCTGAGGGAGGACACAGGCAGAGGGGCAGAGCTGCCTCTGCAGCCCTCTCTGAGGGAGGCATCTCCCAAGCCAAGCATCTCCCCAGGGCCAGCAGCACCACGGCTTTGCCATACTCACAGTTCCTCAGAGCCTCTTGCTCCCCATCCTCAGGAGTTCGGTCTCTCCTGCAGGTTTTTTTCTGGGAAGTTCCTCCCGGGGAATTGGCACTCCAACCTTTTCAGATAAAGGGGATTTCTCATTAGTGCATCAGTTCTCTGGTTCTCTCTAGAGGCTTTGCCAACCAAAGCTCATTCTCGACAGCCCTGGCAAAGCACCATTCCACCAGCCCCCTTCTGTCAGCTGCTCCTCTTAGAAGGAAAAGCCCTGGAGACTGGAAGGGATGAGCTCAGAGGGAGGATTCCTCTCCACCTCAGGTGCCTCCCTCCCCTTATGTACAGGGAATGTCACAGCTTGGGGCTGGGCCAGCCACTAAATGATGAATGATGCTGATCCCAGGCTGTACTCCTGGATTCAGGAACTGGATTCAGGAATGCACAGATCAGGACTGGAGACAGAAGAATGGACAGAGTCCTCTCATGACATGACCAGAGGAGAGGAGAGTTTGTCCCCAGTTGTGCCTCAGCTCTGTACTGAGCTGGACGTGTATGGGATGGAATACTGCGTTGGTCACTTGGGGTTACCTCTCCAGTCCGCTCCTCCCCGCAGGTGCCACCTTTTGGCACCCGGACATTAAAGGGGAAAACATTCTGTGTCCCCCAGTCTGTATCCCCCAGTCCTGGTGTCCATATCCCCCAGTCCAGGTGTCTGTATCCCCCAGTCCGGGTGTCCGTGTCCCTGCGGGTACCCAGGTGGATGTGCGAGTCGGGGTGCCCATGGGACGAGTGTGTGGCTCCCAGCTGGACCAGCCGGTGAGTCGGGGACGCAGGGATCCATGCAGGGGTGCAGGGGGACAGAGAGGCCGTGTCAGTGCTCGAGGGACCCAGCAATGTGCGTGTGCCTGTGCCCCAGGGGCCCTGTGCGTGTGTCTCTGGGCGGCCCTGCAAAGGGGAAAGCAGCAGCACCCCTCGGCCGGGGCAGGGACCCCGTGTCCCTGGGCACGGGCTGGGCTCCAGTGGCCGGGCAGGAGGCTCCTGGGCTGGGGCTGCTGCAGGAGGCGGCCGCGCTCCCAGTATCCCTGCACGGGGGGGATGCTGGGCGTGACTGCCTGGGCCCCCTCTCCATCTGGTGCCTCGAAGGGGGCAGAAGTACAGGGCTCCCTCCAGTGATGGCCACGCTGACAGAGGGGTGACAGAGGAGGTGGCGCGGGGTCCCCTTGAACTCACCTTGCTTTGCCAGTCTGGGCCCTTCCATCCCGACAGGACAGCGCCAGTCTGGCAGTGCCCTGAAGCGGGCACAGGGCGTTGCGCCGCTCCGGACCCGCGCTGTGCGCAGAGCAGAAGGTGGTGGCTGCAGGAAGAGGAAGCACAGTGAGATCCTCCTGGAGCGGAGAGGAGAGCACAGCCATGTTCTTCGCTGCCGCCCTCTGAGAGAGCACAGAACCGGCCCCAGTGCCGGTGCTTTTTACACCCCGAGCTCAGCACTCGGTGCCCCACACCCTCGGGCAAAGGGTGAGCTCTGAGACAACGGCGTCAGATTAATTTCCCAAGAGTTCCAAGAGCTTCTTGGACTTACTCAGACCGACGTTTCCGTAGGGACACCGAGCCCAGCAGTTGGCAGCAGAGGTGCTGGGAGACTCAAACCTTCACCTTGGGAAGAAATCTCCCCCAGAGCTACTGCCAATCGGCACAGTGTTAATTAATCAGTCAGGTTAAATGAGCGAGCGTGGTGTTTGGGCAAACTGCAGTCACTCGGGTATCGACTGCGCAGGAGGAAGCAGCGTTAGCACAAGAGCAGTCCCTCACAAAAGAAATGGCAATTTATATAAAGTGATACAACCTCTGAGCCCGAGATTTGCAGAGATGATGGAAACTCCTCCGGCACAGCAGAAATGAAACTGCAGCTGAATGCCAGGCGTGTCAGCCCCTCCTCTTGGAAGGTGCCAGCTCACTCCCTTGAGTCTTAACCACTTCCCCTCCACACTTGCCAACTCTCTGTCCAAACCCAACCAGCCTTCCTCTGTAGGATGCCCTTTAGGCTGTGTGCCACCTCCTGCAGAAACTGGGGAGCTGGAAACAAAAGGCTCAGTGCTTACAGCCCCCGGCTCCAAGGGCTGGAGACCAGGGAGCACCTCTGGGAAGAGGCAGCTCCGAGGACAAACCACCACCCCTGTCCCAGGGAAGAGCCACCGGGCCTATTTGTTCCCCTGAGATGATGCACTTCTCCCAGCATCTCCCTGTGGTCCCATCCCTGATGCTCCTGGGGACCAGCAGGGACACCCGGGCGCTCCCTGAAGCCTTCCTCCCTCCTCCCTCAGCCTGTTGGCTCGGGGTGGCAGATGCCCCCGCCCTGACCCTGGAGCCTTCTGGGGGGGAGCTGCCTGCACACCTCACCTGGCGCCAGGTCACAGTCCCTGGCAGAGGGCACCGCGGGTGATGAGAAGTGCCACAGCTCAGACTCGCAGGGGTGTGAATCACAGAGTCACAGAATGGGTTGGGTGTGAAGGGACCTCACAGCTCCTCTCGTCCCACCCCTGCCATGGCAGGGACACCTCCCACCAGCCCAGAGTGCTCCAAGCCCCATCCAACATTCCTGTACAAACAGCTGGAGCCCACGATTGCTGAGCACACTTCCACGTTCCCATTCCCTTCTCCTGAATACATTTCTTTCCCTTTCCCTTCTGCAATAAAAAAGGAAGCCAACAACTCAATCAGTTTCATTTTGCTCTTCTCCTTGCAGCGTTCCAGAAGGAATGCCAAGGAACCCAGGCTTTGCTGAAAGCCCCAGGACAGCCAGACTGACCAAAATACCTGCAAAAAGACTCTTCCTTTGCTTTCCTTTCCCATTGATATCTTTTATGTTATGGGTCAGATTCAGTAGCTGAAATGTGGGACCCAGGAGGGTGTGGATCTCCTGTAGGTCCCATGTGACAACTGCCAGCCCCTCCTGAAGGAGCTTTTCCACACACTGGCCTTGTTTGGTGAGCACTGGAGGTGCCTCAGCTGCTCTGCTGAATGTCTTTGAGGAAACAGGATGACAGATGATGTGTATGAGTTTCATTGCATTTATACTAAGTTAGGTGTAGCTTGTGCATAGTTTTTATACTCTTTTTATAAAGGTAAATCCCATTTTTTCCCCACGTATTTCAGTTTTCCAGTAGGAGCCAGTGAGACCCAACCTACACCTGAATCAAACCCAGAACCCTCCAATGGCAAATTTACGGCGTGGTGTACAAGCGGAGAAGGCTGTAAAGATGCAAAAGCACAACTCTGCTAGAAATCACCTGAAATCTAATAAAATATTGACCTTTTTGGATGGCCTGTGACGGGTATTTTATTTTTTAATGCAAAAGAAGTAGCTGGACTGCTTGCTCAGGTTTATTAAGACAAAACCTACATCACACTGGTGTTGATAAGTTCTTTGTCCTGTTTGGTGACATGTGTGGCTCCATCTGGGAGGGCTTTGAATCCGGAGAGCTTCTGGGGGGTAAATGGGGACTTGGACTGCTCAGGTCCCAGGGAAACAGAGCAGAGAAGGAGGGGGTGCCCAGGGTGAGGGTGCCTTGGTGGAAGTAGCAGTGTGTGTGTCCCAAACGGAACAGGAAACTTCTCTCCTTCTGGCACAGCTTCACTGGGAGAAACACTCAGGGAATCCCATTGCAAGGAGGGTTCTGTGTCTTCTCCTGTACCCAGCTTTCTGGTCTGATGGGGGGGATGACAGAGCCAGGGCACCATGGGCCTCCTGAGGTGCCCAGGATCTCACTTGGTCCTGTTGTTGACCAAGCTTGTGCTTGTCCTGGGTTGCAATGTATTCTATTACCATGAGCTGTCGAAACCAGGCGCTGATGTTCCTTGCCTCCTCCCTCGGGACCAGCTTCTGTTAATAGGCCCAACAATGCCTTGCTGCATGACCCAGAGATAACCTGCACCTGGAGTATTCTTCTGTTAATGTGCCCATCAGTGCCTTGCCCCGTGACTCACCATCCCTTTGGGAGATGCTCTGGCCAGGTGGAGGGAGCCAAGCATTCCCACCGGGGATAAAATCTGGGGTTTGGAACAGCACGAGCAGCCTTACCCGCTGGGATCCCAGAGGACAAGGACCACACCGCCACCGGATTTTCGGAGGAGGACCAGACTTCTCTTCTAGAAGTTCACCGCTTCAACAGGACCATTTCGGAGAGAACTGCAGCTGCCACTACATCGGACTGGTACCAGCACCCTGCCCGGCAGGGGGCCAGGTTGTATCCCTGACTCTGTCAGGCCTTTAAACAGTTTCTCTGTATTATAGTTTTGTTGTATATATTAGTAAAAACTGTTATTCCCAGTTCCTCATATCTTTGCCTGAAAGCCCCTTAATTTCAATTTTATAATAATTCGGAGGGAAGGGGGTTGTATTTTCCATTCCAAGGGGGGCTCCTGCCTTCATTAGCAGACACCTGTCTTTCAAACCAAGACAGTGCTCCAAGGAAAATCACTTTGCTTGCCAAAGATTGATTTTTGGGGATTTTGGGTTGTTTTGTTTTTTTCTCCTCCGAGCCTCTGGCTCTCTTGCATGCGGTCTTGTCCAGAGATGACCTGCAGTGGGAATGGTCGCAGCATGGTGCAGTGGGACCTGCTTGCATCTCCTGCACGTCTTAGGTGGCCTCTACTTATCTCCACTGTGGACTTGCTGAGCTCTTTTCCATCTCTCTTGCCCATAAATTCTGTCCAAGCTTCACCAGATCCAGGCTTGGTCCCCAAGCAAACAGGTGGGAGAGGCCAAGGTGGCAAAGTTGGGTGCTTAAGCAGAGATGTGAGGTCCCCTTTGCTTTGCTTGGAGACCTGTTGGGCTGCTGGGGAAACTGGCCTTGTTCTGAGTAGGCTTCCCACCACTGCTGCCCCCCATCACAACCCTGGGATCAGGGCAATGCAGGACTCGCCTTCCTGTTTTTAGGCACATGGGACGTGCCCGGGATGTGCAGCAAACGTGCAGGTGGTGGAGCCTGGAGGGAGCAATGCTGGAAGAGATAAGAAGGAAGAGTTGGTTTCCTCCACAACTGAGGACACAGAATAGTTTGGACTGGAAGGGACCTTTTAAAGGTAATTTAGTCCAACCCCCCAGCAGCGACCTTGCATGGAGTGATGGCTAGGAGGGTTCACGGCATCTCCCTGGCTTTGGAATTTTTGTGGCAGGTTGACCTGGATCTGTCAGGGCAAATCTGCCCATCCTTAACTCACCCTGGTGCAGAGGGGTGCTGGGGCCATCAGTGGGCTCTGTGGGAGGGGGAGCGGTGGGTGTCAGCAGAGGGCATTGCCCTGCAAACCTGCTGTCCCCGCGGGACATTGCCCTGGCCCTCCCCAGGCCATCCCCTCCTTCCCTTGCCCCCAAGCCCAGCCCATTCCTCGGCTCCTGAGGGGCTCAGGGCTGGCCCCGGGCCCTGCCTCTGTGCTGGGTCCTGCTCTCGCCCACCCGCAGCCTCCCCGGGGCAGCGTGGCAGCTGCACGGGGCAGAGGGACCCTCGAGTGGGGTTCCCCAGCCAGGGGCTCCCGCAGGGGGCTGCCTCCCTGCAGGGAAGGGCTCTGCTTACCGTGCCCTCAGGCCTTCTCTAGGCGCATCCGGGGGGTTCTGGTCGACGGTCACTGCTGGAAGGGGGGACAGAGGGAGAGTGAGCAAGGGCACTGCCTTTGCGTGGGGCAGGCAGCGAGGGGCCGGGCACCTTCCAGCCCCAGGAGCTCAGCCCCCATCCCCAGTGCAGGGGAGGGAGAGCTGGGGCAGCATCACTGGAGCCGTGGCAGCACTCCCGAAAGGCTCCTTGGAAGGACTGCCAGGAACAGGGATGGAGCAGGGAGCTGGGATGCAGCAGCTGGGGACACTCACCCCCCGGGCGGGGATGGGGCACAGAGCCTGTTAGGGTGGGCGTGGCTGGTACTGACCCAGGTACGGATTGGCCCCGTGGGCTGGTTAGAGCCTCCACAGGCCCCTTGCTGAGGTTTACTCTTGGTTTGGGGAGGAGATGGTGGTTACTGCCTCAGTTTCCCCCAGGCTGGGGGAAGACGGGGAGCCTGAGCCAGCCCCAGCTGAGGAGAGGGTGGCAGGGTACTGCCGCTCCACGGTCCCATCTCCCCCAGCCTGCAGGGGCCTCCAAGGCTTAGGAGAGGACCTCAGGTCAGTCCTGCTTTGGGGAACGGTGTGAGCCATTGCTGGGGAGTGCCAGGTTTGGGAACATCGCCCTGATCCAGGATGCCACTGCTCTGGTGCCAGTGTCATCCGGGTGGGCAGAGGGTCCATGGCAGGACAACATCGTGGGGAAGCGGGCATCGCTGCCCCCGTGCTGGGCTGGGGACAGGACAGGGATGTCCTTGGCTTTGGGATGAGCTGGGATGGTGGGGGGCGGTCCCTGACCTCCAGCCATTTGGCAGGGACTGGGGAATGTCTCTGAGTGGTTCAGCATTCAGGGTGGTCCCTGACGCAAGGCCAACTGGGGGAGAGGGCCTGGGTCCTGTGAAGGCTGGCGAGGCCACGTCACGTCCCTGCCCCCTGCCAGTTTGCGGTTGGGGTCTTGGCCCCAGTGGTGCCACTGGGTGCCAGTTTGGGGTGCGGGATCTGGAACTGTCACTGGTTTGGGGGTGGGGGCATCAAGCCCAGAGCCAGTTTGGGGAAGGGGAGATCCCGTGTGATCAGACACGGGGTTTGGGGAGAAGGTGCGGGACTTGGTGGCGGTTTGGGGCAGGGCGGGGCCTGGACCCGGCTGGGGGTGGCGGGGGACACACCCCCCCCGAGCCCCGTCTCTCCCCGGCGGCAGCGAGCGGCGCGGCACTGCTCCGGGCCGGGGCCAGGACCGCCTAGCAAGAACGAGAGTCCCCGCCCGTGACTGCGCATGCGCAGCGCGGCTGCCCGCGCTCGGGCCGCGGGCGGGGCTGCGCGCGCCGCCTCAGGGCTGAGGGGAAGGAGCGCGAAGGGGGATCATGGCTGGGTTCTGGGTGCTGAGAAACGGCCGCGGGGGCTCTGTGATCAACTGCTGGGGTCCCGTGTCCTCTGCGCTGCACTGCTGGCCCTGCTGGCGCCGTCTCAGATGACGAGCGGCCTCGAATGCCTCTCTTAGGAAGGGAGGCTGAGGGATCTGGGGCTTTTTAGTCTGGAGAAGAGAAGACTGAGGGGGCAATCCCATGCACACTTCTAAATACTTGAAGGGCGGGTGTCAGGAGGACGGGGCCAGGCTCCTTTCAGTGAGAGGACAAGGGGCACGGGGCAGAAACTTGGACGTAGGAAGTTCCATCTGACCATGAGGGAAAACTTCTCTCCTTCACGGGTGGCAGAGCCCTGGCACAGGCTGCCCAGAGAGGCGGTGGAGCCTCTGTCTCTGGGGACATTCCAGACCCGCCTGGGGACAGAGGGAGAGAGAGCAAAGGCCACTGCCTGGCGCAGCTCTGGGATGGGGCTGCTCACCTCTCCGGCCCTTCCTGCTGCTCCTCCGACAGCTCCCACACACAGAGGTGCCCCGCTCCTAGAAAGCAAGCCGTGGGTTAGTGTGGGGTGTCTCCCCCTGCCTGGCCAACAAGGCCCTTGGGAAGGGTGACTGGAGTGACAGGGACAGGAGTGTCCCTGGCCCCGAGCCTGCTGCCCGAGCGGAGGTGGCTTGGTGGCTCGCGAGCAGGGGGATGGCTGGGTGGGCAGCGGTCGCTGCTCATTGAGTCACAGAATTGTTTTGGTTGGAAGAGACCTCTGAGCTCCCCCAGTCCAACCATTCCCCCAGCACTGCCCAGTGCCCGCTGCCCCGTGTCCCTCAGCACCACATCTCCACGGCTCTGACATCCCTCCAGGGATGGGCACTGCCCCCTGCCCTGGGCAGCCTGGGCCAGTCCTGGGGAACCCTTTGGGGGCAGGAATTGTTCCCCACATCCAATGACAGGGATGCTGTAGCAATGGCCCTGGTTTATTCTCATAAAGGTTTCTTTTCCCCGCCGAGGTCTCTGGCTGCAGGTGACAGCCCAGCCCAGTGCTCCTCACACCTTGTCATGATCCGCTAAGACAAGCGGGAGTCATGATGGTTTGTTAACCGAATCTCAGAGTGCAAAGAAATACAATCGGGGAAAAGTATTAATTTCAATCAGCACGAGGCACTTTACTGCGTGCCAACGCAGCGTAAACGCGATAGAGAGGGAGAGAGAGAAAGAGGGAAAGAGGGTATAGATACCAATGGCCGGCGGAGCCTTCATGGTCCGTCTTCTTCCGTGGGGGGATCCCATCGGGGTATTCTTAGAGTCCTTTTTATACACCTTTTCGAGAGCGAGGGGCAAATGGCCAGAAAGTGAGGAAATTTGTTGTTATTTTGTTGCGAGGCCTGTTGGCATGGGGGTACAGGCCTTTATCGCTTAAGTGCATTTCATGGCCTCGGACGGATTTTCCCTCATCGCTTCCATGCCGCCTTCCCGGCCTGGTCAGCAGGAACAGCACCCCACGGCCTCCAAGGGCTGCACACCAGTCCTCAGTGGGGGCGCCTGCCGGCCTGCGAGCAGCACCTGGCACACATCCCACCTCGGCCAGGCCTTCGTTCAGGGGCTCGCTCTCCGCACACCTCCAGCGCCGCGGTGCGGGCGAGCGCGTCCTCCCTGCGCTGCAGACATTGTCGCAGCATGAGGTCCCCTTCAGCAGGGCCGGTGTCTGTCCAGGCCTATTCTGACCACAGGTCGTCCCACTCCTCCCTCATCCAGCTCTTCATTCGATTACTAGCGAGGCGGAAGCGCTGCAGACCGAACCCCTGCCCCACGTCCTCTGGTGGTGGCGGGGGCTCTGTCCCATCTTCCTCCGACTCTTCCAGGGCCTCAGGGGAGGGGGGCCGTACAGATGGGGGCGGGGGCCTCGTGGGGACCTTGGTGGGGAGAGGCTGTCTCTGCCCAGCTGGCTGCAGGGCTATGCTGACGGTGGCCCTGTGCTCTGTCTGGGTCTCCTTGGTTCTGGTGGCGCTGTACTCTGTCTGTGCCTCCCTGGTTCTGGTGGTGCTGCGCTCTGTCTGTGTGTCCGCTGTTCTGGTGGCCCTGCGCTCTCTCTGTGTGTCCTCAGTTGTGGCCCTGCGCTCTGTCTGTGTGTTCTTGTTGCTGGTGGCCCTGCGCTCTGTCTGTGTGTCCCTGGTGTGAGGAGCCCCTGTGTACTGCCTGGCCGCTCTCGTCTGTCCCTGTGGTGCGCCCTGCGCCCTGGGGACGGCAATCGATGTCTGCGAGCTCTCGCTGTGCCCAAGGCTCCGGGGCTGAGGCGCCTTGCTCTCCTCACTGGATCTCTCCGGGGCTGTTCTCGGGATCCTGACGGCCGTCTTCCAGGCATGGACGGGCTCCCCACCCACGGCCAGCTCAAAGCCCAGCTCCACTTCCCTCTCTGCATCCTCACTCACCAGGAGTTTTACACTCCCCAGCCTGACAGACAGCCTGGCCAGGTCCCGTTCTCGGGTGCGGCGCAGGCAGCTGCTGGTGAGGCACCGACGGCACTGCAGGCAGACGGGGTGTTCTTCTCTGAGGGCATGGAATGGGATTGGAGCGCCGCTATTCTCAGCTTCCAGCGCCTTTTCTGTCAGATCCCGGGAGATTCGGGATAAGTCCAGGGACTCCATCAGGGATCTGGCGAGCTGCTCCCTGCGGGTGGCAGAGGTCTGGCTCCTGAGGAGCTCTGAGCTGCTGGCAGCACTGGCGTTTGAGCCACGGCGCTGGTCTTCGCTCTGCTGGGGGAGGTCCCTCGCAGAGGCTGCTCCCCTGCCGCAGCTCCTTGCCTGCTGGTGTCCTTGGTGGCCAACTGCCGCCCTGGGGGGGAAATACCGTGGGGTTGCTGTGGGACAGGACGGACCCAGCACCCTCTATCCTGACCGAGGGGGTGATCTCCCACTCTGGGATGCTCTGGGTCAGGTGGGGTCTTGGGGACACGGGGCCCAGCAGCAGCCGGGCAGCACGGGGCAGGCAGCGAGGGGCCGGGCACCTTCCAGCCCCAGGAGAAAAGGGCCAGCCCCGGGCAGGGGCTGAGGACAGAGAGGGGTGCTGGGGCCATCAGTGGGCTCTGTGGGAGGGGGAGCGGTGGGTGTCAGCAGGGGGCAGTGCCCTGCAAACCTGCCGTCCCCACGGGGCATTGCCCTGGCCCTCCCCAGGCCATCCCCTCCTTCCCTTGCCCCCAAGCCCGGCCCATTCCTCGGCTCCTGAGGGGCTCAGGGCTGGCCCCGGGCCCTGCCTCTGTGCTGGGTCCTGCTCTCGCCCACCCGCAGCCTCCCCGGGGCAGCGTGGCAGCTGCACGGGGCAGAGGGACCCTCGAGTGGGGTTCCCCAGCCAGGGGCTCCCGCAGGGGGCTGCCTCCCTGCAGGGAAGGGCTCTGCTTACCGTGCCCTCAGGCCTTCTCTAGGCGCATCCGGGGGGTTCTGGCTGACGGTCACTGCTGGAAGGGGGGGACAGAGGGAGAGTGAGCAAAGGCCACTGCCACAGGGGCTCCGGGAGCAATGGCGTCTCTGCACCAGGAGCCGCTGCAGCGCCCGGCGCAGCTCTGGGATGGGGCTGCTCACCTCTCCGGCCCTTCTTGCTGCTCCTCCGACAGCTCCCACACACAGAGGTGCCCCACTCCTAGAAAGCAAGCCGTGGGTTAGTGTGGGGTGTCTCCCCCTGCCCGGCCAACAAGGCCCTTGGGAAGGGTGACTGGAGTGACAGGGACAGGAGTGTCCCTGGCCCCGAGCCTGCTGCCCGAGCGGAGGTGGCTTGGTGGCTGCGGAGCAGGGGGATGGCTGGGTGGGCAGTGGTCGCTGCTCATTGAGTCACAGAATTGTTTTGGTTGGAAGAGTCCTCTGAGCTCCCCCAGACCAACCATCGCTGTCACCCAGCACCCCCAGGTCCCTTTGGGCCGGGCAGCTTTCCAGCCAGCATAGATTCAGTTCAGTGCTCCCTCCCAAAACAGAGCCCCTCCCCAGCACCCCGGGGATGGGCTCAGCCCCGAGCTAAGCCCTGCCCAGGGAAGGTTTGGGGCGATGCCAAGACAGACACGTACCCTGGCCGAACAAACATGCAACCAGATGTGGGCGATGACCAGGACCACAATGGCCAACGCGCCAACGCGGCAGATGAAGTCCAGCAAGTCCAGCACCCACCACTCCATCGTCACATGCAGCACCGGATTCTCCTCTCGAGGTTCTGCATGGCGCGGGGATGTGCAAAGGGGTCAGCTGGGGAGGTCCAGGCACCCGGCGGGATCCGGAGGGGAGGAGAGGCTGGGGTGACACCAAAGCACCCCGCTCCTACCTGCCCCTTGGCTTCTCCTCCCGTTCTCCGAGGTCACGTTCACACTCTGTCCAGCGTGCCCGTGTGCTCGCTAGCTCAGCCACCTTGGCAACGACACCCGGGGCTGCGCCGCTCCCACCAAGCAGGTCCCCGTTTGTGATGCAGTGGTGACATGACAATGGCTCAGTGGTTGCCAGGGTAAGAATCGCGCCTCTCCCCTGATGGGTGAAAGTATCCTGGGTGCAGTTTGTATTACTCTTGCTAGCAGTATGAACATTAATGAGCAGCGCTGCTGTAGTTTAGCAGATTTATCAACGGCCATTCCAAACTTGTTCCGTCTGCCCTTTAATAAAGCCCCCATTTTGTATCGTGGGGCATGTGTCTCACAGCAGTTCTTGCGGGGGGAAGGATGGGGATCAGGTCAGGCCGACTCTGGGGCTTCTCAGCAACATTCCCATCCACGCTTAGGAGCACTCACAGTGACTTTCCTTGCCAGTGCTCCCTGGGCTTCCATCACCGCAGTGTGGGTGAGCACGACGACCTTGAACTGGAAATTGAGTAGAATTACGGAACAGCCTTGGTTGGAAGAGACCTCTGAGCTCCCCCAGTCCAACCATTCCCCCAGCACTGCCCAGTGCCCACTGCCCCGTGTCCCTCAGCACCACATCTCCACGGCTCTGACATCCCTCCAGGGATGGGGACTGCCCCCTGCCCTGGGCAGCCTGGGCCAGTGCTGGGGAACCCTTTGGGGGAAGGAATTGTTCCCCACATCCAATCTAACCCTCCCCTGGCACAGCTTGAGGCCACTGCCCCTCTTCATAAGTCATCTGGGACCAAATGTTCCCTGGTGAAGTCTGTGGGTGACACCAAACTGAGTGGGGGAGCGCACACCTCGGAAGGGAGGGACACCCTGCAGGCAGACCTGGGCAGGCTGGGAGAGCTGGGCTGACAAGAACCTTATGAAGCTCAACAAGGACAAGTGTAAGGTCCTGCACCTGGGAACACATCGCCCAGGAGTGCAGCAGAGACTGGGATCTCCCCGGCTGCAGAGCAGCTCTGTGGAAAGGGCCTCGGGGTCCTGGTGGACAAGCAGCTCAGTGTGAGTGAGCAGTGTGATGCAGCAGCAAAGCAAGCCAGCAGGATGCTGGGCTGCATCGCCAGGGGCATCACCAGCAGAGAAAGAAGTCACTGCCCCGCTCTGCTCAGCGCTCGTGAAGCCACACCTGGAACAGTGTGTTCAGTTTTGGTTGCCATTATACAAAAAAGACGTGGACAGGCTGGAGAGGGTGCAGAGAAGGACCACGAAGATGGTCAAAGGAGTGGGCAGCCACATGAGGAAAGGCTGAGAGAACTGGGTTAGTTCAGCCTTGAGAGAAGGTGGCTGAGGGGAGACCTCCTCACCGTGTTCCAGTACTTCAAGGGTGGCTACAAAGACGACCGAGACTCCCTTTTGACAAGGAGTCCCATGGAAAGGACGAGGGATAATGGGTACAAGTTACTCCTGGGGAGATTCCAGCTGGGCACAGGAGGAAAATTCTTCACAGTGAGAACAATCTGCCATTGGAATAATCTTCCCAGGGAAGTGGTGGACTCCCCAACATTGGGCACTTTTAAGACTGGGCTGGAGAGGGCTCAGGGTCATCTTGTCTAGACCGAGCTCTTGCCAAGAAAGGTTGGACCTGATGATCCCTGAGGTCCCTTCCAGCCTGGCAGTCTCTGATTCTGTGATATTCCAACCTAAATGCTTCTATGATTCTATGTATCAAAATGCTTCTGTGATTCTATGGGAAGGGGGAATGAGGGGGTACACAAAGGGAGGAGGGGTGGGAAGGGTGAAGCAAGGAGGGGGAGAAGAAGATAAAGCAAGGCATCAAGAAGAGAAAGTGAAGGCAAAGTGTACACCAGCACCATCCTGGCCTTCTCCCAGCCTGCCAGCCCAGCCCCAGCCCTGTCACCTGCCTTCTCCAGCCCCCATCTTTCCCGCTGTGTGCATCAGACACACCCCCACCAGACAGTTCCTGGTTGGCTTTACATTCACACCCCTCCGTCATCAGGTCTTTTGCCTTTCCTAGCGACTACTTTTCAGCGAGTCAGTGTCACCAAGAACCTCAGGTACAAACCCTGTGTCACTCGAAGGCGTGTTTGCGTTCCTTCCCACAGCAATGCCTGCAAGGAAGGACATGCCAGACAATCCTTCTGAGGGAGACGTGGGCCAGGGTGGACTGGTGGAGGTGCTGGAAGGTGAGGGCATCTGCATGGAGTATGGACTCGTACTGGAGAAGGAGCTGGGAGTTACTGGCACACAGACCTTGTGACATCTAAAAAATGAAGATTCCCTAAAGCTTGCAAGGGAGAAAAAAAGCTGTGAAAGAACGTCTTGGGCATATGGCAAGGTGAGGGTACCAGCACAGACCCTCCACCCACCTGATACCCCAGCCTGGACCCAAAGCCACCCTACTTGCCTGCTGGTCCAGCTTGGTGTTCACTGGTGAATCACAGAATCATAGAATAATTACGGTTGGAAGGGACCTCCAGGGTCATCAAGTCCAAACTTTTTTTTCACACTCACTCCAGTAGCTCCACTGGGACACCCCCCACTCACTCCAGTAGCTCCACTGGGACCCCACTTGCTCCAGCAGCCAACACCATGGGCCACAGGCACCTACACCCCCAGTCTGACTCCAATAGCTGGCCTGAAATCTGCTCACACCCACGCAGTTCTCACCAGTAACTGGCATTCAGTCCTCCCAGCACACACTCACACTGGCAAGGTTTGTTTCCTGTCATTGTCTCCATGTCTGTTTATTGTCGGGTCCATGTCTTGGTATATCTTGGGTTTGGTTCCCTTTTTCCCCTTAGTTTCCCAGCTGACCAGCTCTCCCTTACCCAGACCATTGCCCAGTTGCCACCTGCCTGTCTTCACACCACCAACGCTGAAGTCACACACAACTGTGGTTCACCTGAAAATAAAGGACAGAGGCCAGGCCAGTCCAACTCGATTAGTTTATTAGTAAAGACTACAAGGAATTATACTGAAGCACCACTTTGGTCAGCTCTCCTTGGGTTTCCAGCGGCGTTGCAGGAACTGCACAGGAAAAACCACCAACCACCTGACTGGCGCAGTCCCAGATGGTGACATGTTCTCCAGACCATGGCTCCAGCTGATAAAATGGGGACCTTCTAATGCTGCCTTTGCTCGTCGTCTGGCACCTGGTCTTCATCCTGGCCAAACAACTGCTTGCTGCAGGAATGTTTTTCTTTTGTGCTCTAACAGAGCAGATGTGTTTCTGGCAAGAAGGGAAGAGGATTCTGACTTATCATGGAGCAAGGGGATTTCTGAGTGATGGCAGGAGCAGCACGCCTTATTTCACCCAATTTTGTGAGCAGTTTGATACCATTTCCTTCATGTGGCTCGAGGCTGTAGTCATTATATCAATATTTTGTGGATAACTTGTACTATATTCTTCTAAAAGGCAAAGCAGTTGTGGTTCTTCCTTCATATCAACTTGGCCTAACGCTCCTCCAGTTCCTCAAGTGCTTTCTGCTTTGTCATACTCCACCACGAAGCAGGGATCTCTCCTTTGCCGTGAAATTTCCCATTGTAACGTTCTTCTAGCTGTGTTTTGAAATGACACACAAACCATTTCCAGTACGCTTGCATGGATGGATCAGAAGGAATTCTCCAAGAGGAATAAGGATGTCCTGCATCCCGGTATTTCTTGTAGGGAATCCATGTGTCTTCACCAATCCTGAACAAGCAGTCGCTTGCAACACTACTAGAACAAATATCAATGACCAGATTGTCTGTTTTATGCCACCTGTATCCCGTCAAAACTTGGGGACGGTGGAAGACAAGCTGGTGGTCTCCATCGTGATTCTGCATGGTGTTTGTGCAGACAGCCCCACAGAAGGGACACTGCTCCCAGCACCCTGCAAACTGTTCGGCCAGGATCGTGTGAGGCTGCCTCTCAAATGAGCTCATATCAGCACTAGCAAACTCTCCCTCCAGGTGATCTTTCAGGGGAGCCAGTGCTTCTGTCATGGCATTATTCAGGAACTCTATGTCTGTTACCTCCTGATGCTCAATGCCCTTCAGGTCCCTTCTGGGTAAGCTTAGCACCTCTCCAAGTTCGCTGCAAAAGTGATCCAGCCAAAGAGAGATTTTGTCATTTCTGTCGTTTCTGTCTTTGACAATGTTGGTTGATGCAAAAACAGCTGACTGGATGCATTCATAGCAGTGAGTAAGGGAGTCTTTTAAAAACTTCTGCAGCCTCCCATCCAAGTGGTACTTCTCCGCATGTGTCTCAATGTAACTCTTTAAAAAGTCTTCTGGGCAGTTAAGGTACTCCTTGAAATTCTGAAAGTTTTCTTCTTGTGCCAGGTATCTCAGTATGCAAACTTCCAGAGAGGATCTATTGCCATTGAAATCTGGGATTTTCCCCTTCATGTCTCGCGCTATGGCAAGAGCTGTCCTCTCATAGATGGCCTGGCGAAGCGCTGGGGCAAGCTTGTCACAGAGGAAACCAGCAAATGTTGTGACAGAAGTGGCTCCTTGGCAGGAAATCTGGAAACATGTAAAGAAATCTTCTCTCTTGCTCTCCAGGTAGATGGCTGGATCATTTGCTTTTTTGAATGCTAAATGCATGGCTTTAAACCTTTCTGCTGCCATTCTGCACAGATACAGGGATAAATCTATTCTGTAATCTTTATTAAAACTGTACTTTGCATTGCTAGAGACAGAGTTCATACCTTTCTGTACTTCATTGAGTATTTCATGAATAAAACTTCGACTGTAATCCCGTTTCTCCTTTTCCTTCTTGTCGATGTTTGCCTTCACACACGCGATGATGTTATCCGTAATGCGTTGTATGCTGCTCACTTCAGCATCATCAAAACCCGTAGGCAAGATGCCCCAAAGTCTCTTCTTAGCAACGTGACTCTTCAAGTCAACAGAAAATACTCTGTATTTGGGAAACGTCCTGATTCGTGTCGGTATGTTAGGCTCCTTGAAGTGATCTAGGAGGACGTCTTCTATTTCCACATCGATATCAACCTGTTCCGGAGGGGGAGCAGCAGAGGAGACTTCAGCAATCCAGTCTGCCCAGAGAGAAATAAAGTTGTCTCTCAGCTCTTTTTCACTTAGCCTCTGGCCTTTTAGAGTCAGAGCCAACTGCCTGCTCCTTTCCAGGAGCTCATTTTCATATTCTGACTTCCTTTCATCCAGTTTGCACTGGTTCTTCTTTAGTTCAATAAGATGCTCACACTTCTTTTTAGTTTCCAGAAGAAGAGAATCTTTTAGTTCTTTCAGCTTCAGTTCCGTGCTGCTTTTCCACTGGACCAGTATCTCACAGTCTCTGTCTTCACTGAAATACTTCTCCATGTCTTTCGTAATGGCATCACTTGTCTCTTGCACTAGCTTGTCAAGGTATTCCATGGTGACCTTCTGCAAGTCCCCATTCCGCACCTTATTGTCCAGTTTCATCTGCAAGTCTAAGATGTGACTCCTCAGCTGCCAGGTCCACTGGCTAAATGCAGTTTCCAGTTTCTTGTACGCAGCAATCTCCACTGAATTCTTGAAGCTGAAAATGAAGTTTTCATTCAGCAAAGCATTCCAGAGGTCACTAATACGAACTTTCAAGCTCGAGAGCCTCAGCACGCTGCCCTGCGACTCCTTCTTGGCAGCTTGGAGAATTTTGCTCTTTAATTCCTGGACGTTCTGGCTGTAGGTGGGGTTGGGTGGTGCCATTGGGGGGTTTCCTTCCCACAGGTGAGCAAAGTAGTGAATGTGGGTGTTCACGTCAAAGCGAATGACGTCGCTGAAGCAGGAGACATCGCAGAATTCCTGCTGAGCGGCTGTCACGGTCATTTCATCCAGCTTCTCCTGCAGGCGTCTTTGTCCCTCCATGTTCTGTTCCTTGGCAGTTATTTCTCCCACATTTTGGTGCACAAACAGGCAGCCTGGGGAAAGATTTACTTGCTTCATCCTCAGAAAAGCCTGCACAGCAATCTGAAGAACGTCTTGCATTTCTGAAGGATTTTCTCCAAAGATATTGATCAGCGTCATGTTGCCGATGCCAATGACAAAGGTGGCCAGCTCGTTGTCATGATTAAGGGACTGCTTGTTGGCCATCTCTATGGCACGAAGTCCCTCTGTGTCAACAACCAGCATGTAATCAAAGTTCACATCCTCTTGCAGCTTCTCGTCCACTTTAATTAGCTGCATAAACGCACCCCGGGTGCATCTCCCTGCACTGACATTAAACTGAAGACCAAACATGGCATTCAACAGGGTGGACTTCCCCGTGCTCTGGATGCCAAGCACTGAAAGAACAAATACTCGTTTGTCCCCTAGCTTCTCAACTAATCTGTCAAAGATTGCTCCAACCCACCGTAAGGGTACGTATGAAGCATCACCATCCATCAGCTCGACGGGATACCCCGAAACCATCAGGTCAGCTGCGATTTCAGGTAGTTTGCCAGAACATTTATCCTTTGAGTTCATTGATTCCAGAGCTTCATAAATCTGCCCCACCTCTCTCAAAATATGCTCAAGGCCAATGGACGAATCGTTGATTTCATTGGAGAGGGCATCTAACTTAGTCAGCAACAGAGGTTTCAGGTTGTTTTTTTCATTGCTTTTCTTTAGTGCCAGGATTTGCGACCATAACTGATGATATTCTCGCTTCAGTTCATCAAGGCGATCAGAGGACAGGTCATCCATGAAGACCTTCATCCACTGCAGGAAGTATTTCTTGGTATCTGCTGGCTGTGACTGGAGAAAGCTCAGGACCGATTTCATCAGCTGGTTGAGAGGAAATGCTTTGTCTAGTTGCTTTCTTCTTATTGCCGACTTCTCCGATTCAATTTGGCTCCGATGATGCTCTATACTCTTGTTCCTCTTTTCCTGCAGGCGCGTAAGCTCTTTGTCCTTTTCGCACCACATGTACCACAGTTTTCCTTGAAGAGGCAGTAGCTGGGATTTGATCTCAAACAACTTCTCTTTCTTCAGAAGCTTCACCAGCACCTTTGCCTTTTCTTTGGCTGTCACACACGCGTCTGTATCTTCATCGACTGAGAATCTGTACTTGCGAGCTTTGTCCAGGCAGCCGTTAAGGCTGAAAAGCATGTTAGACCCTTCCAGGAGACCCTTGATTGTTTTTGTCAGCTCACCCATTAATTCTGCTTCATTTCTGTTCTTGATGCCTATTCTTATGTTTTGGCTAGATCGGCCAGCTGGAACATTCTCTTTTTCAGTGAAAAGACAAACCAAAGGCCTTTGCGACTGCCACAGGCCGCGTAAAATTCTCATCCCTTTCTTGTCACTCTGATCAGACTCAGACACGAGAGCCACGTTCACAGCAGATATCTCCTGTAAAAACTGCAGCTGTTCTTCGTGATCCCTTGCGTCTCCGCGCAGGTTACAGAAAGCAACGCAGCAGTCAAAGCTATCGTCGTCGCTGCCCCGGGGACAATACCAGGAGATCTCCACAACACCTTTCATCAGCAAACAGTCTTTGGTGCTGCCTTTGCAATGCCGGTGGAAAAAAGTGTCATGCTTCTGTTTGCTCAGCAGAGCATTCAGGATCTGAGACTTGGAAGCGGAGGGAGAACTGCCGATCCGTATGAAGGACACGATGGGTGTCTCTGCCTGACAAATGAGTTTGTTTTTGTAACTGTTAATTCTGGCCTGATTTCCCGACTTCTCGGCCCCTTTCCAGCTCTTTTTGACTTGGCTGAGGGACCAGAGGGGGAACTCTATCTGTGAAGTGCACGGGTTTGGTACCAGGAGAGGCAGTGCAAACTGGCAGAAAGCAAGCTTTGTCGAAATGTACTGTCTCATGAAATCATCAGCGCAATGGAAAATGGCCATCTGGATGTCCATGGGGTGCACACGACTCTCCCTGGCTGCAGATTCAGGGGCTTCTTCCTCCAAATCAGTGAAAAAGTCATCAAAGGAATCCGAGGGTTCACTCTCATGCTCAGTGGGTTTTGGCACAGGCGCGGGTCCTGGGGTGCTCTCGTCCTTGCAGGTCAGGTACCTCACCCGATAATCCACGGTTAATAGCTTCTGCAAGAAGTAAAATGGTAGCTCGCTGTCCTTGCTGGGCTGGCTGTCATGTAAAGATGTCTTGTATATGATGTGGAAATCTTCTGTCCCCATTTTTCTTGGATAGTGATTTTCTAGTCCAAGGCGCTTCAGTAAGTGGAGGAACTCTTGGCTTGCAATGGTCGGATTTGCTTTGGATTCGCTGCTGTCTGATTTGGATTTTGGCTGAGTGGAAGGCTCTGCTCTTTGAAAAGTGTCTTCCATGTCTTTGATTATACTGTGTTTCTTCAGATCGTCACCTGTGTCATCCAGACGCCCACTGATGAAGGAACGCAAGTCACTTTCCAGCATCTCCCAGTCTTTGAATCCACTGTGCTTTTTGAAGAGAGTTGTTATCTCTGTGGACCATAAGTTTTTCATTTGGTTTTTCATGAAAAGTAAACGCTCATTCTTCTGCCTAGGGGACACCTCTTTGTGCTCGGGTGTTACCGTTAGACCCGTCAGCAGCAGGAAGGCCTGGGCTTTGTAAACATCTTGGTCCTTCAGACTCAGATACTCCTTATGTCCCATGTGCAGTTCATTTATCATGAAGCTAAGTTCTGGACATCCAAGGAGGTACTGAAAAGTGCTCATTTCCACCTGGTATCCTGTGCTGGTCATAATTAAGAGCACCAACAGTTCTGTGTCTTTCTGTGCCGTTTCCTGGAGAAACTGGAGTAAGGAATAAACAGCCAGGCTTGCAGTCAAGGTGGCTTTTATCTTTGCTTCATGAATGGCAGATGCAGAGGTTTCTGGTGCGTAGGTGACTTCCTGGATGTACTCTTTCATTTGCAGCAGTGTCTTGGTGAGATCTTCAAGCTCAGAAATATTGGGAGTTTCGGGAAGCATGTTCTCATTATGGAAGATCCACTCCATAATGAAGGAAGACCTGGGGAAATCCTTGACAGAATAGACATGAGGATCCAGGAGGCACCGCAACAGAGACTTGATGAAGGTGGTGTTTTTTGGAGGTGACTTCTTGCAAAACAGAACGGTATTCACCAGGAACTCCTGCAGAGCTCTGTCTGACAGGCATATGTTGATCCAGACGCTATGGTTTTTGGTTTTTTCATTCAGATTTTGTTTGAAATCTATCAGGGTGAGCAGTTTCCTTTCATCCACTGTCACCTCCCAGGCCTTCACGCACTCCAAGAAAGCTCTGGCCTCTTCCACCGCGCTGACCAGTTCCTCTCCAAACATGGTGCCGACACTGTGGTTTGTCAGGGCTTCGTACGCAGCCCTGAGGCTGCTGCTCATTTGATGGATGGACTTAAAATCACTGCTGTGATTGAACTGGATTATATCCCACACCGGGATCAGCTGAAAGCCTCGGTCAATAACGCACCAGGTTGTGTTATTCGTTACAAGCCCCAGTTTCCACTGAGGAAGGGAGTCTGTCTCTGATGGGCCCCCTGTGTTGGTCACGTAGAGCTGAACCGCTGTGTGGGCACTCTTTCCGTCTCTTCCCTGAAGAGAAGCCTGGAAGCTGGATTTCGAAACGTCCACATCCACTGCCACGCTGACACCGAAGCCGCTGTAGCTGGCCCCGACGTAGCAGTTCAGCGCTTCAGTCGCTTGTCTCTTCATCTCTTCCCGTTGCTCAGCTCTGAATCCTTCTGTTGATGCTTTCCACCAGAATATCCCCCCAAAGTGGAGGGGACCCTGGTTTGCGTGTGACCCAAACCTGCTGAAGAAGCCCGCGCACCTGCTCTTCAGCATGTTGGGCCTGTCTGCTTCCTTGGTGATGCTCAAAAGATGCTCGATGTCTTGCAGCTCCCGCAGGGCTGCTTCCGAGAGGCAAAGCTGATTCTTTTGGAAGTAGCAGGAGGCCAGAGGGATGTACTGGTACTTGGTGGTGCAAATGTAGCTCTGCTCGGAGTGGGACTGGTGGGTGTGCTCCGACTGCGAGGACCTGCTGTAATCTGCATCAACTTCAACATTAAACCCCCAGAACCCGGCTCTGGCAGAAACGCTGATGCTGAACCCCAGCTGCTCCATGGACTTGGTGAAAGTGGCTTCTTCTGCAGAGGAGGAGAACTCCTTCCTCTCCAGCAGCGACCCTTGCTCTGGCCCGGCAAGCTGGAATCCATCGGGGACCCTGATGAGCTGGTCCCGCTTTGCCAGCACATCTGCAAGGCTGCTGGTTCTGTAAATGCCCTGCAGGGCCAGGCCCCCTGACGCCCTCCTCAGGACCTCTGTGTCAGAGATGTTCTCGCCCCTGCCCACTGATGACTCCTGCTTCTCCAGCTGCTTCTGGATGCTCTCCAGCACGTCCGCCAGCGGTTTCTCCGGCGGTGCCCAGTACTCTTTGGGAATCTCCAGGGCTTGCCACAGAGCCTCCTCTTTCTGTCTTACAACATCCTTGTTGTGGCTGTGGCTGCTGTGCATTTGTTTCAGCTCCTGCAGGGCGAGCTTGGCTGCTTCTTGTCTCTGCTTTATCACCTCCACGCGCTCCTTCTGCAGCTCCTCAAAAGTTGCTTTGCTGGCTGTCAGTTCCAGGAGGTTTCGGAGCGCCTTTGTTTCCCAGGGGTACCGCACTTCGCACTCCAGCTTAAGGTAGTCTTCATATTGCAGATGTTTCAGGGCTTCTCTGGACTTGACTCCCAGTATCTGCAACAGTTTGGGGAGCCAGTACCCATCATCCAGTCCTTCCTTCTCACATGCTTCTGCCAGTAGTTGTTTAGCATGATATGCCTTTTCATCATCCTCTGGGATGTCCTCCTGGGAACCCATGGCTGTGGAAGCAGAAAACACACTTTCTTTAAGGCATGTTGTAAGAGGCCCTGGCCTCTTATAAGAGGACTCTCCAGCACCTCTGGCCCTGGGGATTCCTTCTACCCAGCTGCTGAAGCCCAGCCAGGGATGCCCCAAGACCTGGGGCTCTCCGTCCTGGGACAACAGATGTACCTGCTGCTTTCCCATGTGCAGGTCCAGCCGTGAAGCTGAGTGTGTATCCCAGAGACAACACACACACACACACGCTGACTTGGCCACACAACCTGCCATGGACAAGGTGCTGCCTTCAACAGTGCCCACGTATGCCCAACAGGACTCATAGATGCATCAGTACAGAGAGATGTGGGCATTCCTGGATCCCTCGAGCACCAGCACAGCTCCTCCGTCCATCCAACACCCCTGCCTGCATCCTGCACCCTCTTACCTGCCCCATGGGTCTCCTCCTTGCTGGCTGGTCCAGCTCGGTGCTCACCAGCAGGCAGAGGCACGCACTCATACACTCATCTCGGGGCACCCCATGCTCACAGGACGTGCTCACCTTGAACACCCAGCACTGGGCATGCAGGCTGAGACCTGTGGCCCCGCTCCCGCTGTGGTCCCTCACGCCCCTTCCCCCAGGAGCTGGTTCTCAGCACACACATCGTTCCCACCCCAGTGGATGGGAGCAATCCAAGTTGTCCCTGTCCAGATCTGTTGGCCCATCATCAGTGACTGGAGACTTTGGGGCTTTGGCGTTGTCTCCGGGACCCCCTGTCTATCCAGTCTGTGTCCCTGTGTGGATGTGTTTATCATTTCCCACTTCACTTCTTATCCCCTATGCATTGGAAAGGTCCTTGACTGGTGACCTTCATGGAGCTGATGCTCTCACTGCCCATGTGTCTTTACACTTTTTTTTTTTTACACTGTTGTGCAAACCTGATAATTGTCTCAGTCTCAATTCAGTTGGATACTGAAGAGGTTTATTCAGTGCACAAAACCTTCCCGTGCATTCAGCTTTCGTCCCACCAGTGACACACAACTCTTGCCCACACATGTATTGATCTGAGGTGTGACTGTGACTGGGCTCTTGGATTGTTTCAGAGCCTTTAGTGTCAGCATTTCCTTTAAAGTCAGTGAAGATTTAGGCAACATGCTCAATGGATGTGGGGTCGGATTCACCTCACCTCACAGCAGCTGCTCCTTTTGGTCAGACGCTTGACTTCCAGAGGGCACAGGCGGCCAAGGTCCTCAGCTCAGCTGAGACAGCACACTGTCACAGGGCAGGCCTGGCAGACAAGGCCTTTAAGAAGAAGATGGAGACACCTCAGGAGGAAAAACACCGGGAAGGAAAGGCCCAAAATCCTAAAGGAGAAGACCAGACAGTCAGGAGATGGTAAGCTATCAACATGGAGAATTCATTCCAGGGAGCAGTGGAAGCCATTCCTTCTCTACCAGGGATGATTGCCCAGCCAGCAAAGACTCACCAGGGCTTTTTTTTGGGGCGGTGACCAGACTAGGCTTTCCCCTGGGACCTAAACCCACGTACCCATTGTGTAGGTTAGCCCAGGGACAGTTTGCAAAGTACGGATCTCCTGCTCTCAGAGTCCCGTCTGCGCACAGCAAAAGGTGCCCAGAAGGTGCCTCAGAACAGGGCTGTAATGCCTGTACACCCTAACAAAGTCACGGGGAGGAAGACCAAGCCTGGCCATGAAGTTCAAGCTCAATCTGACTGTAATTTTGTCCTGGTTCCCCAGGCACAGCCCCACAGCCCAGCCATGCAGGCAGCCATGAGCAGCCCCCAGTCAGCTGGGAGATCCACTCAGGGCAGTGACTCACAGGTGTGTCCCACACCACCTCCTCATGCTCATGGTAAAAGGAGGGAGCTCAGAGAGGGTAAAGTTCCTCTTCCTGGGGCTCCTCCTTCCTGGCTTTCTGCTCCTGCTGCTGACCCCAAGGACCAGGCTGAGTAGAACCTTGTGCACTTTATGTTGCTGACTGTATTACTTTTGTTATTTCATTAAATCTGTTTCTATTTCAACCCATGGAGCTTCTCCCTTTTTTCCCTGCTTCCCCTTCTCAGCTGGGGAGGGAGCATCAGGTGGGAGAACAACTGCTGCAGCGTAGCCCCGGGTACTGGCTAAACGTAGACAAATTTAAAAGGGATCCACCAGCACAGGGGTCCTCCCCCAGAACTCAGATACTGCTGACCTCTCAAATACTGGCCCTCCTGCCACCACCATGCAGCCACCATGGAATCACAGAACCATTTTGTTTGGAAAAGACCTCTGAGCTCCCCCAGTCCAACCATTCCCCCAGCACTGCCCAGTGCCCACTGCCCCGTGTCCCTCAGCACCACATCTCCACGGCTCTGACATCCCTCCAGGGATGGGCACTGCCCCCTGCCCTGGGCAGCCTGGGCCAGTGCTGGGGAACCCTTTGGGGGAAGGAATTGTTCCCCACATCCAATCTAAAATCCACCAGCAAGGGAGGGTGCAGGGCTCATGCCTGTGTTCTCAAGGGGAGAAGTTGTGGAAGGATGGAGAGCAGGCAGAAGGATGGAGAGCAAGCTGGTCTGTCAGAGCAAAGCCTGCAGAAAAGTCCCAGCTCCAGACACAGGGGCTGCCCAGTTCACATCTGTGCTCTGGTCAGGCTCAGCCTCAAGACAAAGTCTGGAGGTGGCAGAGCCTGGGGGAACAGCATGGACAGTGTGTGCCCCATCCCACCACTGGCCAGATCATGCCTCTGCTGCTGTGGGTGAAGCTCAAGCCCTCAAAGAGAGGGGCAGAAACACTGTGGGGGTTGGCCCCCACCAGTGACCGAGCACCCACCAGCAGCTCGTGCACTCCCACCAGCAGGACCGGGGAGAAGTGGAAAGTGCTCCCTGGGAAGCAGAGCCTCAGTCTACGTGATGGCTGCTTGGGAAGGCAAATGCCGCAGCCGCCAACGTCTCCCCAGCCTCCTCCTTCCCCTCAGATCTGATTGCTGAGCATGGTGCCGTGTGGCGTGCTCCACTCAGGCCACCTATCCCGGCTCTGTCCCCTCCCGACCCATTACCAACACCATTCCAGTCTTGGATGCCCAAGCCAGCAGCATGGCTGCGATGGAGAACATGAACTCCAGCCCAGCTGGACCCTGAGCTAGCACCCAGGCACCCTTGGAAGTCCCAGCATGGCTTTGCAGTTCTTCAAGAATAAGGTGAAAGCCACACGCAGTTGTGTTCCTGCACACAGAGGAGCACTGAGCATATTTCATAGAACAACAGGTTGGAAAGGACCTCAAGGATCACCTGGTCCAAACTTTTCTAGCAAAAGCACGGAAAATTTATGGAATAACTCAGGTTTGCTCTCTTCCATGAAAGAGAGAAGCAGCAAGGCTGGCAGCATGACCTGCCGTGGGACTGCCTGCACCCCGCTTCACCAGAACAGCCCCCCCAAGAGTGTTTCCCCAGGGCAATCGGGCTCTGGAAGTGCTTGTGCCTTTGAGGGACCAGAGCACTTTGGGTGGTGAAGTTTAGACTGTGGAGAGGCTGGGAGAGGTGAACCCCTCCATAGAAAGGGAAAGGGAAAACTCTGCCCCTAGGCTTGGCGACAGAGCAGGATGCCCCACGAGTGCCACTCGTGACCCCAGTGCTGCCACGCTCTCTGACGACAGAGACCACCCAGGCTGCCCACGCCGCCGGCCCGGGGACTGCACCCCAGCACCCACTGCTTGTGCACCCCCGTTAATGCTGACAGACATCATGTCACAGGAAAGTTATAACCAGTGAAGTTCCCCAAATTATCCGTTTCAGCGTCCGAGGGCACTGGAGTGCCTGCACAGCTCCCCTCCCTCCTGCCCTTCCGCCCTGCGGTCTCTGTCCCCCATGTCCCAGCCCGGTCCCCTCTCTCCAGAGCAGGGAAGCAAATGGCAGCAGGGTGCAGGTGCACGCCCAGCTCTGCAGCACCCCGGTTCCCAGTCCGTGCTGGGGCTGGGTTGTGCCCGGGGCGGGCTGGGTTGTGCCCGGGGCAGGCAGCATCAGCCCTGGCTGGGGGGAAGCGCTCCCCAGCCCCGGGATGGGCTCAGGGAAGGGCTCCGTCCCTGAAGCTGAGAATGGGTCCCTCCCCATC
This sequence comes from Podargus strigoides, assembly GCA_028020825.1. Classification (NCBI taxonomy): domain Eukaryota; kingdom Metazoa; phylum Chordata; class Aves; order Caprimulgiformes; family Podargidae; genus Podargus; species Podargus strigoides. The sequence continues at coordinate 934,066 of CM051619.1, forward strand.
CAGCCCAGCTGCCAGCTCGTCAAGCTCTTCAAGCCAGGCTTTGCACCTCTGCAGAAACCAGCCTGCCCCAGAATGCCCCCCACATCCCTCCTCCTTCCCCACTTGTCCCACTCTACCCCCCCCCCCCCGCCTCCTTCCTGCCCTCCCAGTTCAACCCTTGCAGCACACACTGGTCCCCCAAGCTTCCTCAGGCAGCCTGGCGAGCGAAGGCTGCTCCCCCTGCCATGCTCAGAGCAGAGGCCATTCCCCTGCTGCCCTGAGCCCCCGTCTTCCCTCTCCTGGCATTTCTCAAGCCATGGGACAGCACGTGAGATCCGCAGCAAAGACAAACGAGCCCCCTGCTCCGTGCTGCTCCCCGGCCCCAGCCCCAGAGCCCACCAGCGAGCTCCTACCTTCTCCCTCCGGCTCGGCAGCTCCAGGGCTGCTCTCAGCCCAGCCCCAAACCTCTCCCTTTTATCCCCGACAGTCCCCAGCGGGCTGCTGCTCCCTGACTTGTGTGCTGGGAGGGGGACAGAGGGGAGGCTTCAGCCTTCCTGGAAGTCAGGCCATTGCCTGCAGCAGTGTGAAAGAGAAACTTGGCAGCTGCTGTCCCTGCTGGAGCTGATCCAAGCAGCTCACAAGTGGCAGCACCCCTGAGCAGCCACACCAGGCTCCCAAATCCCAGAGCTGCTGCCTGCGACCGGGACGAAAGGGGCTCGGGGCTCTCGGCTGGAAACCTCCCCGACCTGCTCGTCCTACCCCAGTCCCCCATCACAGAGGGGTTTGGGTGGGAAGGGACCTTCAGAGGCCATCCAGTCCCACCCCCTGCCGTGGGCAGGGACATCTGCAGTGAGATCAGGTGGCTCAGAGCCACATCCAACCTGACCTGGGATGTTTCCAGGGATGGGGCATCTCCCACCTCTCTGGGCAACTGGGACAGGGTCTCACCACCCTCAGTGGGAACAATTTCTGCATTGCATCCAGTCTGAATCTCCCCTCTTTCAGTTTAAAACCATCACCCCTTGTCCTGTCACTCCAGGCCCTGCTGAAAGTCTGTCCCATCTTTCCATGGGTCCCCTTTAAGTACTGAAAGGCCACAATGAGGTCTCCCCAGAGCCTTCTCTTCTCCAGGCTGAACACCCCAACTCCCTCAGCCTGTCCCCACAGCAGAGCTGCTCCAGCCCTTGGATCATCTCTGTGCCCTCCTCTGGACCCCTCCAGCAGCTCCATGTCCTTCTGGTGCTGGGAGTCCCAGAACTGGACACAGTGCTCCAGGTGAGGTCTCACCAGAGCAGAGGAGAGGGGCAGAATCCCCCTGGACCTGCTGCCCACGCTGTGGGTGATGCAGCCCAGGACACCGCTGGCTTTTTGGGCTGCGAGGGCACGTTGCCGGCTCACATCCAGCTTTTCATCCACCAGGACCTCCCAGCCCTTCTCCTCAGGGCTGCTCTCAACCCCTCCATCCCCAGCCTGCATTGATACCATGGATTGCCTGACACAAGTGCAGGACCTTGCCCTTGGCCTTGCTGGACCTCAAGAGGTTCACATGAGCCCAGGTCTCGAGCTTGTCCAGGTCCCTCTGGACAGCATCTTGTCCCTCAGGCATGTCAACACCACCACTCAGCTTGGTGTCTTCTGCAAACCTGCTGAGAGTGCACTTGATCCCTCTGTCGATGTCATTCACAACGGTATTAAACAACACTGGTCCCAGTATGGACCCCTGAGGGACAGCACTTGTCACTGATCTCCATCCGGACATGGAGCCATTGACCTCTCTGCACCACAGAGGGATCCCTCTGCCTCTGCAGGAGAGGAGCGTGCGTCAGGCCCCCGTGGCAGTGGGTGCTTTGCTGCATCCCTCAAGCTGCCCTGCGGGATTTGCTCCAGCCCCACAGACACCAGTCCCAGAGGCTGTTAGAGCACTGGGAGCACTGGGCTGGCCCTGGTTTCTCCAGGGAACCTTGCCAAAGCGGCGCCTCTTGGCGTCCTCTGTCCTCAGGTGTGGTTTGGAGAGTAAACTCTTGACCTGAAAAGATAAAATTAAGGCTTCTGTGCCTGAAAGCATGTGAGCCTCAGGAGCAGTTTCAGTTCCACCAGCATCCTGAGCCCTCTCTGAGAAAGGCTCTGATTTCTGAGAAGCAGAGTGGCAGCTGAGCCAAGCACAAGAGGAAAAACCAAAACTAGTATTTGTAGCTGCCCAGAGCCTAAGTGAGGAGCTAATGTGCATGTCCCTTTTCTCCAGCCGAGGGGAGGTCAGCCAGCTCCCTGTTATTCGGCTGGAATTGCACGAAAGGAGCACTATAAATATCTTGAAGGTAGATGCAGAAGAACTTGGGGTCCCAGTGAGGAGCGGGGAAGGGAGCAGACAGCAGGTCCCACAGAGGGGACACATGCTCGCTGCATCCTCCTGCCTCTGTAGGGGAAGGGTATAGGGCAGCCAGACCTATAGCTCAGGTATGGGGAAGGGAGCTGGGTTAGGAAAGGGCTGCTCGTTGGCTGTGCTCAAGTCAGCAAGGTCCCTGGAACGAGCCAGGGATGTCAGATGCAATCTCCAAAACCAGTAGCCATCATTCCTGGGAAAGACCCCAGGCTGGAGCAAGGCAAAAAGAAGGACTCACACTCCCCCTGGCATAGCTTCCACAGCCAGAGCAAATCATCAGATGATCAATTTATAAGCACCCAGGGGAGAATAAGGTGAGAAAAAGCAGCCAAGGTGGCTTTGCCAAGCCCAAATGTCGTCACACCAACCTAATTCCCTTCCCTGAGAGGTTCATTGGCCATGGGGACAGGGAGAGGGCACTGGGTGTCCTGTGGATGTCAGGACAGAGTAAACCTTTCAGACTGAGTAAACATGTAATGAGCTGAAACCAAGAAAATGAGAATGGAAGGCTCCTAAGATTAAAATTGGAGTGACCTTGAAGGTTAAAATAACCTGAAACCAGGTACAATAATGAAGAGCAGGATCTAAAGACAGGAAAATCCCATCAACTTTTATAGATAATGCTCTTTTATGGCTTCTTTACATAAACCAGAGACAGATTTGCACAAGGATCAAAACATTGAGGTGTCCCCTACAAAACCTGAGAGGGTTTGAAGACTGAAAGCTACACCTCTATGAGGAGATTTTAAATGTAAATGTAGAACCACCTTGGTATAATGAATCAGGTAATGGTATAATCACGGATTCACAGAACTGTCTGAGCTGGAAGGGACCTCCAGAGCTCCCCCACCCAACTCCCCTGCGGGACAGCAGGGTCCCCTCGAGCACATCCCTCAGGGCTGCACCCAGGCCAGGCTGGGAAAGCTCCAGAGCAGGAGACTGCACCCCTCTCTGGGCAGCCTGTGCCAGGGCTCTGCACCCTCACCCCAAAGAAGTTCTTCCTCATCTTTCAATGGAACCTCCTGTGCTCCAGCTTGTGCCCATTGCCCCTCGTCCTGGCACTGGGAACCACTGGGAAGAGTCTGGCTCCATCCTCCCTCAGCCCCCCCTTTGGGTATTTGTAAACATTAATTAAATCCCCCTCAGCCTCCTCCTCTCCAGGCTGAAGAGTCCCAGCTCTCCCAGCCTTTCCTCCCAGGGGAGATGCTCCAATCCCCCACTCATCCTCGCTGCCTCCCCTGCACTCTCTCCAGTAGCTCCCTGTCTCTCTCCAACTGGGGAGCCCAGAACTGGAGGCAGGATTCCAGCTGTGGCCTCCCCAGGGCAGAGCAGAGGGGACAATGTCCTCCCTCGCCCTCCTGCCCACACACTGCCCTGTGCAGCCCAGGCGGGCATTGCCCTTCTTGGCAGCACGGGCACATCGCTGGCTCAGGGATAATTTACTGCCTGCCAGGACCCCCAGGTCCTTCTCCTCAGAGCTGCTCCCCAGGAGCTCCCCCCTCCCCTCTCCTGGTGCCTGGCATTCTTCTTCCCCAGGGGTAGCCCCCTCCCCTTGCCCTTATTGACCCTCCTGAGGTTCTTCCCTGCCCAGCTCTCAGCCTGCCCAGGTCCCACTGATGGCAGCACAGCCCTCTGGAGTGTCACCACCCCTCCCAGCTCGGGATCAGCAGTGAACTGGCTGAGGATCCACTCTGTCCCCTGGCCCAGGTCATTGATGAATGTGTTGAACAAGACCAGACCGTGTATTGACCCCTGGGGGACCCCACTGGTTACAGCCTCCAACTCGACTCTGCTCCATTGCTCACCCCCCTCTGTGATCTGTCACAGCCAGCTCTCACCCACCTCACCGTCCCCTCGTCTGACCCACACTGCCTGAGTTTCCTAATGAGGATGTGATGGGAGACAGTGTCCAAAGCCTTGCTGAAGTCAAGGTAGATGCCACCTGCTGCTCTCCCCTCATCCAGCCAAGTGGTTATAACATCAGAGAAGGCCAGCAGATCGGTCAAGCATTATTTACCCTCGGTAAGTCCATGCTGACCACTCCCAATAACTTTCTGTTCTTCAGTATGTTTGGAGATGACCTCCAGAATGAATCAGGCAATGGTATAACGAATCAGGGGATGCTACAATGAATTAGGTAACTGATGGAGCACGCGCACAGTGATTTCTGTGGTGTGACATCACTCACCAATCACACATTGTTTCTTTGTTAGCTGTACCTTTATTATTTGCTGTTTGACCTGACAGCCTGCTGGCTTTGTGATTTCTCACCTAGCACTTCTGCAGAGCCAAAATAAAGCAAGCAGCTCGACTCTGGGTGTCAATTGGCTTTGCACGTGGGGCGAAGAACTCAGATTTGGGACAACGTTTTGGTGACCGAGATGGGACAGCCATAAGGCCTTGTCTGGATCATCTTACGTACCCTAGTGGTGGAGGAGAGGACCGGCCAGGACTCCAGTGGGCAGCAGAAGCAAAGCAGTCTCCCAGCCCCTTGGTTTGATCTTTGCAGCTGCTCCCTTAACCCCTCCCAGGGATGGGCAGAGCTGGGGGGGTTCAGGCTCTCTGAGGATGGACGTCACCCAGAAGGCCACCGCAGCAGGACAACATCACTGCTCTGCTGGCCCCAAGGCCACCGTGACAGCTTCTCCCTGCCCTCCCTCCCTCTCTGCTGGTCACCCGCCCTGCCGAGGGGACAAGGGGACAGCACTTTGTGCTTTCACATCACTACAGCCCCAGTCTTTGGCCCAAGGACCAACATGGGCACCTTGGGGTGCTCAGCCTTGTTTTGGAGGTGGGGGAGGAGGGACACAGACATGCAGGAGTGAGGATGGAGGCTGTTGCTCACCTCATCCCCCATGTCACCATGAAGAAGCTGACAGCAAAAATGTGCTCGGTCACCAGCGTGGGGCCGGGATGAGCCAGGATCTCCCATCGTGGCTGGTTTGTAGCAGGAAGAAGAAACACCAAAACCCATCCTGAGGCACTGGATGAAGCCCCGTGCACGCTGCTTACACCCACTTCTGTGCCCCACTGCTCCCTGGGGACCAGCCACGGAGCTGCTGGGGACGGGCACATCAGCCACAGAAGGGTCCATGTCTGGAGAGATCCCCTCCACCAGCCACTTTCAGATGGGTGCCCCCACCCCAGGGTGCACCCCAAGGGCCTTTCAAGCCACGTCCCTGCAGCCACGATGTCCCTTTTGCTGAGAAAGCAGGCACAGGGGTAAAGCACAGCGCAGCTCCAGCCCCTTGGGGTGATGCTCTGCGTGTCCCCCCCCCATCATTGTCACCTCTGTACCTCAGGCTCACAAGTCACCCCAGGGAGCTGATCTGGGGCTGAATCAGGGCGATCCCAAAAGCACCCCATGGCCATCACCCCCCCCCTTCACCCACAGCCCTGCACCCAGGGTCCCCCCAAACCTGCTCCCCCCCCGCCCCCTTCTGCACGACCCTGCCCAGGATCTCCCTCACCTCCGGGACCACGTCCCCGGGCAAGGCTGCTGTGGGCTTGGGCTTCCAGCCTGGGGTGACATCTAAGAGCAGGGACCCCTCTGTCATTACCAGGAAGGTGTTTATTGAGGGCTGCCATCCCTGCTCCGCTCCTCCCACCAGCCCTGGGCACCAGATTTCCCTGTGCCCCACGGACAGACGGACGGACAGGCCGCTGTGCCCCGGCCCTGGAGTGTCATTCCTGGGGCTGGGCTGCCCCACCGCTGCAGCAGGATCCCAGGGCCAGTATGGCCAGTGGGCCAGCCAAGAGGGGTGGTGTGAGGGGCAGCCACCCTCAGCTTGGGCCACCTGGTGCCCGGTGGCCACCTCTCCCTGCCTTGCCTGCCAGGGCTGGCCAGGTATGAGCATTTTTGGGGGGGACACAGTGACCCTGGGGCTCCCTCCAGCACCGCTCCTGCATCGGGTGCTCAGTTCCAGCTGCTGCTTTGTCCTCCCATGGTGTCACCTCTCCCCCTCCAGGCTCTAGGACGGCCACAGGGACATCATCTGCACTCTGGGGAGAGACACAACGGTGACCACGGTCCACGTGAGGGGTCCCATCCCTTGGCGCCGTGACCCCACAGCCCCAGCGTGGGGGATGCTCACCCCCAACGATGCTCAGCAGCTCCCGGAGCTCCTGCTGCAGCCGCAGCCACAGCAGCTCCCGCAGCAGCTCCCGCCGCCGGCTCCGTGGGGTCACCCCCATGCGCCGCAGGGTCCCCTCCGTCAGCCGCAGCAGGGCCCGGCCGGACACGGCGTGTTCCCGGGCCAGCGCCGCCAGCTCCCCGGCCCCGCTGCGCGCCGCCAGCCAGGCGCCCGCCTCCGCCTCCGTCCACTGCCCCACCGACCGCTGCCCCGGGGGGAGAGGGGTCAGCGGGGGGGTCCCCTTGTCCCCCAGCCTGTCCCTCCAGCCCTGCAGGGGCAAGCTGGCTCCTCCGCACCGCAGCCCTCCCTCCCCAGCCTGAACGTGGCCCTTGGTCCCCCACACTGATGCTGGCGGCTGCACCACGTCCCCACCCGCACCCATGGGGTCCCCCAGTCCCACTTCCCTGTGGGGTGTCTGCGGCCCCCGAGCCCCTGCCCGCGCTCACCTCAGCCCCTGGGCACCCCTCGGGCAGTGCCTCGGCGCCATCCTGCACCGGGGTGGCCATGAGGAGCAGCGGGCAGGGCACGGAGGCAGCTCAGGCTCTCTGCAAATGGGGTGTCATCATGTGGGGGCCCACAGCTCCCCCCCAGACCAGCCCCCCCCGTGTCCTGACAGTCAAATAACCCCCCCCCCCAACCCACCCACCATGGCAAAACACCCTGTCCCCTGGTCCCTGCCTGCTGCTGCCTCCGCAGCAGGATGCAGGTGGAGGTGGCTGTCCTCCCTGATGCCACCTGGCCCATGCCCCCAGCAGGGGGGGGGGGGGGGACAAAGCCAGGGGCTGTGGGGGTTCCCCACTGCCCATCCCTGCAGAGCCCGGCACACCCAGGGTGTGAGATCAGCCCCAGCTCCCCCCTGCCTCCATGGCCCCCCCAGCCCAGCCCCCTTCCTCCCCCCTGCACCTCTGCCCCGCGCTGGTGCCAAGCACCAGGAAATTATCATGGAATCATTTCGGTTGGAAAAACCCTTTAAGATCATCGAGTCCAACCACAAACCTTTGCCCCAGCCCTGCCTCTGCGGGCACAGCCCCGTGCACGCCCCGACAGCCCAGCTCCCCCTGGCACAGAGCGCCCCAGGCTGCCAGGGACTCCCTGCCATCGCGGGGAGCCGAGGGCAGAGCCAGTGGAGGAGCTCTGCAAAGGCTCCTCCATCTCCCCTCCCAGTCCACTGCCCCAGCCCCCCCCATTTACCCAGAGCGCCTGCCCGGCACAGACTGGCACGGGAGGCACCGGAGTGGCCTTGCCACCGCTGGTGGCGAGGGGTCCCGGGAGGAAGGCGGTGGAAGCACGGGCAGAGCAGGCGGGAGGAGCAGGATGAGCCTCAAGGATGAGTCACGTCCCAAAGGGCCTCAGCCCTGCCCCGCCGAGCGTGTAGGGACGCAGCCACCGCCTGCGACAGCCCAGGGCACCACCCTGTCCCCCGAGAGGGACGGGATCCCCCCCAGATAACCGGGAAAATGATCCACCGTGGAACAGGCAGGCCAGGAGGGTCCCTCAGGGCCACGGGGCTGCCCTAGGGCAGCAACAACACAATCACAGAGCAGCCTTGGTTGGAAGAGACCTCTGAGCTCCCCCAGTCCAACCATTCCCCCAGCACTGCCCAGTGCCCACTGCCCCGTGTCCCTCAGCACCACATCTCCACGGCTCTGACATCCCTCCAGGGATGGGCACTGCCCCCTGCCCTGGGCAGCCTGGGCCAGTGCTGGGGAACCCTTTGGGGGAAGGAATTGTTCCCCACATCCAATCTAACCCTCCCCTGGCACAGCTTGAGGCCATCACCCCTCGTCCTGTCCCTGTCACCTGGGAGAAGAGACTAACCCCCCCTGGCTACCCCCTCCAGTCAGGGAATTGCAGAGAGCAATGAGGTCTCCCCTCAGCCTCCTCTGCTCCAGACTGAACCCCCCCAGTTCCCTCAGCCACTCCCCATCACACTTGTGCTCCAGACCCTGCCCCAGCCCCGCTGCCCTTCTCTGGACACACTCCAGCCCCTCAGTGTCCTTCTGGGAGCGAGCACCCAGCAGGGCACAGACCAGCTCCCCCCAGTCCCTGCAGCAAGCCCCAGCCCCAGCCATTCCCCCAGCACAGCCACAACAGCCCCCTCCAGGCTGCAGCAGTGTCTGTCCCTCTATGTCACCTTTAAAGACACACATAGAACCAGACAGGCCCCTTCTCCCCTCACCCAGGGAGTTCCCACGTGCAGCTGCCTCCCTGAGGAGCAGCACTGCACCAGCTTTACAACCAGGAGTAAACACGGCCGTCGCACTGGTCCCTTATCTCAGGTGTGGCTCCAGCATCCTTCAGGCGAGGGCAGGGGATGAAAGCAGCCAGACTTCAGTTTGTTTTCCTGGTTTATTGTGGCTAACATCAGCAACACTCATTTGCCAGAAGCAGTTTGCTCATTCCAATGCTCTTTGGTCACAGTGCAGCAAATTTACAAACCAGGTCAACCCACTCAGTTTGAACCTGTTTCTGACAAGACCTGTTACTCCCTACGAGGGCTTGTTAACTCACACCTCAGCCCACTCATCTCCAGTACCTCACTTTCTCCTTACCTCCAACCTTAACTCTCTGTACACAGCATTGGAATCATTCTTCTCCTGCTTATTAAAGAGTTACAGTAGAAATCAGAGTGGTTACAAGGAGAGACTAAGAGCCACACTCACTTTTGATCTCCTGGAATAATACTTAAGAGCATGTTTTACTTCTAAATTACCAGCTGAGTAGCTAAAAGGTATTTACAAAGGCCACCAAAAATCCTTTCTAAGAAAGGACAGTATGTTTTCATTAGTGCATTGAAATGGCATTGCCAGGCACAGGACATAGGAATACCTGTTCTGCAGTCCCTCCTCCCATTACTGGGGGTAAAGCTCCACTATCATCGCATGCCCCTGAAAAGGAGAGAGAGAAAACGGTCACAGACAGGACTAATTATGATAGACAGGACTAATTATGACAGACAGGACTAATTATGACAGACAGGCACTCAACAGGAGACTCCCATGGCAGGGGGTTGGAATGAGATGATCTCTGAAGTCCCCCCCCCAACCCAACCCATTCCATGATTCCATTCTGTGACCTCCTGACTGTCTTAAAATACAAGGGGAGATCACAATCCCCATCTCTCTTGCAAAGCTTTCTTCAAAAGATTAGAAAAATGATGCTTAAAAACCACAGTTTGGGATTTTTTCCACAATCTTCCCCTCCCTGGCAGTGTTCCAGGCCAGGTTGGATGGGGCTTGGAGCAACCTGGGCTGGTGGGAGGTGTCCCTGCCCATGGCAGGGGGAGTGTAACTGGGCAGGATGTCAGGATACCAACAGGAGCAGGAATGCCATCACTGCCCCTCTCCAGAGGGACTGGTGTCAGAGCACAGTTACCTGCCCTCCTGCAGCACAGGCAGCCACCAGGCCGTACTGCCCTCCCTCCTTCTTCAGCCTGTGTGCTGCAGTGATGACCAGGCGGCAGCCAGTGGCACCGAAAGGATGTCCCAGCGAGAGGGAGCCACCCCAGTTATTGAACTTCTCCAGAGGAGGGGATCCGACCTGGGAGAACACAGAGGGACACACAGAGTCACCGGTCTGGAAGGAGAATGCTTGATCTACTCACACCACCACACCTTGCTTCTCCTCACAGAACGGAGCAGAAGCCCTGCTCTGCAGCACCAACACACCCCGAGCAACGGGGGATTCGATCAGTCCTGAAGTTAAATGAAAACTAAAAACATCCTGACAGTGTCCTTACCTTTGTCTTTCTGCCCATGTAGTTCTGTGCAAACCAGTCCGAATCCATGGCTTTCAGGTTAGCCAGAATCTGGCCCTGAGAGGGAGGGGAGGGCAACGTTAACAGTGGCAGACTCCTAGGAAAGGTCACAGTGCTGGCAAATCCCAGACAGGTTTGGGTGTGAAGGGACCTCAAAGCTCATCCCATCCCAACCCCCTGCCATGGCAGGGACACCTCCCACCAGCCCAGGCTGCTCCAAGCCCCATCCAACCTGGCCTGGAACACTGCCAGGGAGGGGGCAGCCACAGCTTCTCTGGGCACCCTGGGCCAGGGTCTCACCACCCTCACAGACAACAATTTCTGCCTCACATCTCAGCTCCATCTCCCCTCTGCCAGTTTAAAGCCATCACCCCTCGTCCTGTCACTCCATGCCCTTGTCCAAAGTCCCTCCCCAGCTTTCCTGTTCCCCCCAGGCACTGGAAGGTGCTCTAAGGTCTCCCCAGAGCCTTCTCTTCTCCAGGCTGAACACCCCCAACTCCCTCAGCCCTCCCTCTCCGTGCCCTCCTCTGGACCCACTCCAACAGCTCCATGTCCTTCTTACATTAAATAGGAGACATCTTGAGAGTATCTGCAGCCACAAAACTAACACAGCCAGCAGAACAAAAGCATTTTACAGGATCATCCCTGTTCATCAATATTAGCTCAACCTCAGCTAGAACAAGGCCGTGCCCAATTAACAGTAACACATACCCACAACCCCGTCAGTAGATGATGTGCAGAAGTGGTTTCTTCCATACAACTGTCTTGGGGAGTAGGATTATTTTTTTTTTTAACCTATCATTTTAGAAGAATCTGTATTCCCTTGGTGACTTCAAGCAACAGAGGCCACCCTTAGCATGGACTGTGTCAATTTTAAAACGTTATTTATTTAAAATATCTATCTATAGAATTGCACATACCTACATTTAGCAAGGGACTTAACAGCTACACGAAAACAGATGCCTTCAGAATGGGACTGTACAGTTAGAGACACCCCCAGTGTGCAGAGTACTTACGGCAAAAGCTTCATGGAACTCGAAGACATCGATGTCGTCCATGGTGAGCCCAGCCTTCTCAAGCACTTTGGGAGTGGCATATGTTGGACTGAAGAAGAGGTAACAAACACAAGTCTTGCATCAATATGTTTCCTTACACCAGCACCCTCTTTCTGCACAGCAACCCACATTGCATTCCTTCTCTCTTGGGTGCACAGGACAGCTCCCTGCCTGTCCCACTCCAGCTGAAACACAACCCCCAGTAACTCCCACTAGCACCAACATGCCCCCCAGCAAAGCAGGGTGAGTATTTCTACCTCAGCTGCTCTCCCACGTCAGCCACCTCCCCCTCCTGACTCACCCCTCTGCAGGAAGGCCTTAGGAGATGCAGTATCTCATGGGAGACTTCCCAAAAAACCAAACATGTAACAGCAAGTCACGGCTGTTGCGCTACTACAGACTGTTAGGGGATGCTCCTGATGGTTGCCACCTACCCCAGTAGCAGTTGGTCCTTTGGATCCTGGGACACATACACGAAGTCCCTGCACAGGAGAAATGCCATTAGTAAGAGAAAGAGGGCAGACTTCAGCGGCCAGGTAGAGCAGCCCCTTTTTACCTCAGGTAGGCCTTTGGTTTGTATCCCATCGCCAGAGCCTTCTCCTCAGACATGAGCAGAACTGCTGAAGCACCATCAGTCTGAAAGGCAGACAAACCCAGTGAGGTCTCTGTCTGCAGAGCCACAGACCCCGTGCACAAACCCAGCTGGAGAGCAGCTGGCCAGAGGGCCTGATACAGCCAGAGCTGCCAGGATGTGGATGTGGGATGTGCCAGGATGCCTGTGGGATGGGACAAAGGACAAGTCTGCATGACTGAGTGGATGGAGGGATGATGGAGGACTGATGTCAGCACATGCTCTTCTCTACAGCCCAGACCCACAGCTCCTCCTGGTTTCAAACACGACAGAGGTACCTCCAGGGAGACCTTAGAGCACCTTCCAGTGCCTGGGGGGTACAGGAAAGCTGGGGAGGGACTTTGGACAAGGGCATGGAGTGACAGGATGAGGGGTGATGGCTTTAAACTGGCAGAGGGGAGGTGGAGATGAGATCTCAGGCAGAAATTGTTGTCTGTGAGGGTGGCGAGACCCTGGCCCAGGGTGCCCAGAGAAGCTGTGGCTGCCCCCTCCCTGGCAGTGTTCCAGGCCAGGTTGGATGGGGCTTGGAGCACCCTGGGCTGGTGGGAGGTGTCCCTGCCATGGCAGAGGGTTGGGACGGGGTGAGCTGTGAGGTCCCTTCACACCCAAACCATTCTATGAAAAGCCCTGCCAGGCCCGAGGACAAGCTGGTCACCCAAATGCTCACCTGCCTGCTCAGCTCCATCCCAAAACCAGGGTGTAATTCTGGGATGGCACAAGCCACAGGCTCACCATGTTGCCAGAATGAACATCATGGCTTTGGCACACAACCACTCATTTTTGGGCTAACAGTCCAAGCTGGCCTACAGATCTGTGGCACAAAGGACACCAATGTGTTCCAGCTGTTCCTAACGTGGTGGCATGACCAGGCTTTGTAAGTCCCCAGGAACACTAAGGATAAATAGCATCAGTGCTAAAAGAGCCCCAGCAGTCACTTGCTGCCTTTGAAGTGCTCACCACGAACTGTGAAACAGCCTTTTAAACACACAAGAATCTGCCAGGGGTGCATGCAGGAACATGACAGTCACCTCAAGTCCTCTGCAGGAGGCAGTCACCTTCAACTGAGACTCAGGAACTGGGGCTCAGGTACACCTCACCTGATTTACACAACTACCTTAGACTGCAGCACCTCAAAAAGCTTCCTTTAAAAATGCTGAAGAGAGAGGAAAAGCAGCACATGCAGAAAAGAGCTCATTGTAGATGTCGTAGAGAAATCTCTCCTGGATTAGGAGTGATGCCTTAAAGTGACAAGTTGAGACTCAAACTACTACAATGTGATCAGTCCCATCCCAGGACAGACTTTCTACATGTGCCTTTGAATAATCAAAGGGGAGGCAGCTACAGAAAAATCAACAGGTCAGACAGACCACAGCTTCAGGGGGTTAGTTATTGATTTCAAAATGAAACAGGTTCACCAGATTATAATACAGTTCAAAGCTCCCCTTGAAAAATCCGATAGCAGGTGATTGACAGAGGAAATAACTCATTTCCACACACTGTACCAGCTCCATCTACGTGCCCACAGGAGGCAGAGGGTAAACTGGACAGCTTTCCCCTCTGGCTCCCAGTGCTGGAAACACACGTTACCAGGAAGGAGGAGTTGGCAGCTGTGATGGTTCCATAGGGCTTGACAAAAGCTGGCTTCAGCTTGCTCATCTGCTCGATTGAGGAAGGACGGATCCCATTGTCTTTGGTAACTGTGTCTTTGCCTGTTGGTGAAAAAAAGTGTATTTAAATAACAAAAGTCAGCCACAAATGTGAATTTGCACATCAGGAGGCTGAGGGAAAAAAAAATAACCAGAGAACTGTGGGTTTTGTGACAAGTGGGAGGAGGAAAAAAGGGAAAATCCACTCATGGTATCAGGATATTTAACATGGCTAAAAAATATCCCTTAAAAATTGAATCCCAAGCTGGTGGGGTTGGAAGGGACCTCTGGAGCTCATCCCGAGCTGGGTCAGCCAGAGCAGGTCACACAGGACGGGTCTGGAATGTCCCCAGAGACAGAGGCTCCACCGCCTCTCTGGGCAGCCTGAGCCAGGGCTTTGCACCCACACAGTAAATAAGTTTTTCCTTGTGTTCATATGGGAGCTACCTCACTTTCTGAAGACTGCAAAAATTAAGCAGTGCAATCTAGTGTAAGGAAAAATTACCACGTGGAAAACTCAGTTGATGAATTTAAATTCAGATTATAAAGCCTAAATTGGAGAATTTGGCCTAAATCTGTATAGATTTATGTGCTGGGGTTAGAGGAAGTAAGAGTATATTTGAGAAGAACCAAATATATGCACTTCAACTAGATCAACTGCTTAAACAAGCCAGTTAACAAAAAGTACCAATTTTAGTATAAAGATGATATGTAACTGTGGATGTCCTGCACCTGGGTCAGGGCAACCCCAGTGTCAGTGCAGGCTGGGGGATGGAGGGGTTGAGAGCAGCCCTGAGGAGAAGGACTGGGGGTGCTGGTGGATGAAAAGCTGGATGTGAGCCGGCAACGTGCCCTCGCAGCCCAAAAAGCCAGCGGTGTCCTGGGCTGCATCACCCACAGCGTGGGCAGCAGGTCCAGGGGGATTCTGCCCCTCTGCTCTGCTCTGGTGAGACCTCACCTGGAGCACTGTGTCCAGTTCTGGGGTCCTCAGCACAGGAGAGACATGGAGCTGTTGGAGTGGGTCCAGAGGAGGCCCCAGAGATGATGTGAGGGCTGGAGCAGCTCTGCTGTGGGGACAGGCTGAGGGAGTTGGGGGTGTTCAGCCTGGAGAAGAGAAGGCTCTGGGGAGACCTTAGAGAACCTTCCAGTGCCTGGGAGGGTACAGGAAAGCTGGGGAGGGACTTTTGACAAGGGCATGGAGTGACAGGACGAGGGGTGATGGCTCTAAACTGGCAGAGGGGAGATGGAGATGAGATGTGAGGCAGAAATTGTTGTCTGTGAGGGTGGTGAGACACTGGCCCAGGGTGCCCAGAGAAGCTGTGGCTGCCCCCTCCCTGGCAGTGTTCCAGGCCAGGTTGGATGGGGCTTGGAGCAACCTGGGCTGGTGGGAGGTGTCCCTGCCATGGCAGGGGGTTGGGACGGGATCTTTAAGATCCCTTCCAACCCAAACCATTCTGGGATTCCATGAAATGGTTATATAGTTAGATATGCATGTTTAGAAACACACTGCTATGTCAGGAGTTTTCCAGGGAGAAAGAGACAGCATTTCAGAGTTAAAATCCGTATCGGATACACAGAACATTATGAACCTGACCCCAGCCCTTCCCCTCCTTTTCTAAACCAAAGATTTCTTTACGAAACACGTGCACATTGACCTGGCACTTTGAAGGGCACCACATCTTGCAGCAAGCCTCCATCCTGGGCTTTCTTGGCGAGCGTGTGTGACCGGAGCGCGTACTCGTCTTGCTCCAAACGGGAAATGGAAAAGGCAGCAGCCAAACGATCAGCAGAGTGTCCCATAGTCTCACTGGTGGAGAACTCAGCCACTGCTGGGAGCTACAAAACAGCAAAATAAAGCCAGGACACGTAAATGCCTGTCCCTGGGTGGTTACCTGAAGCTCAGAAGTTGGTTAAGCCCTGCACAGTCAGCCAGTGAGGCCCAGAGCAGCTCATACCAGAGCTATGCAATTTAACACATGGCAGCCACACCAGAGGTGACTTGTATTAGCAGAACCATCACTTTCAAAGATTTTAGGAAAAAATGGATATAAATAAGGTCCAGACTGCTGCTTACTCCAGGGGTTCCAGTACTGTATTGCATTTGCATATGCAAAAAGCAGCTGCCTTGTGGTGTTTAACAAGAATCCCCCATGAAGGGTGTCCAGAGTTTTTGGTCTCAGGTGAAACAACACATCCTGGGACCTTAAAACTCCCTGTCAAAACCTCCTTAAGAAAAAACAGAGACAGCAGATGACTTCAGCTTAGCTTTATTCTTCCAGCAGCACACAGGAAATGCCTGCATGCATTTAAGTCTGCAAATATCTTATCTGGACTTTGGATCTCATCCCTGCTGTACATACACTGTGCTTCGCTGCACTCAGGCTAAAGGCAGCCAGCAGTGGCACAGATGCAAGGTTTCCTTGTGAGGAGCTGGGTGGTGGCGAGGAGGGAAGTGCTCTTCCTTCCCACCTCTCCCATGTTGTAATTCACCTCTCTCATGACCTCCAAGGCAGAGAAGTGGCTCCCTCTACAGCAAACTGCCAGTTCTCAGCAGGGTCCAAACGTGGGAGCTGAACACGCTCAGCCCTCAGCAGGACTTGGCCAGGAACACTCATCATAACACATATTTAACCTGCATTAATCAAACAATTCCATTAACATACTGAGGATGCTCCTCTCCGATACTGAGCATGTTACTTCTATTATTTAAGAAACAAAAATTCTTCTGACCCTTCAGTTTTATATTGAGGGAAAAAAGCCTTGGCTCTGTAGCCTCCAGCAGAGTTTGTCCAGGAGTTGCAGGAAAGGGAGGTTTTGAAATGAATTAGGTTTCCTGAAGACCAACGTGTAAGAAAACAAAGCAGAGAGTCAGGAATGCCAAGAGATTGCAGGTTTAATGGAAAGGACAGGAGAGGGACCCAAGAAAAGTGAGCCACAGGCAGCCAGCTCTCCCTTTTTAAAATCCTGTCCACTGAGGCCAAGCAAATTACCTAAGCCAACTTGTTTTACATCTCCTTATACAGCAGTTTAGCTTAAATATCTAAATGCTTGGAAAAAAAACCAAACCTACCTCAGGAGCAAAGTAGTCAGGGCGAATTCTGGAAATGAGGGAGAGCTTTTGGCCCAAGGTTTTGGCTCGGTTAAGACTGAGCATGGCCTTCCTCATCTTCCTACTGTGACGAATGGGAACATCTGACATGAACTCCACGCCCCCCGCTACGACGACGTCGCACTGCCCGGCTGCAATCAGGCCCACCCCTGCAGAAGGAGACAGAATTTCCCATGAGAGCTGTGGGGAGAAGTGACACCCCGTTAGTGCCTTGGATAACCATTTTATTTCCTTCTCCAGCCTTTGGCTGAGTTGTACAACACCTGCTTAATGGAGAGTGGAGCTGGCAGCTCTACAGCAGACACTCTATATTCACATTATATTTTGTTGGTTCAAAAACTTGCCTTCAATTCCAGAATTTCTTCACATTACTCATATTCACTACTCTGAGCAAGTTAGACGAGGGCTGCAAATGAGTTACTAAGCTCTTGCTTCCCAGCCAACATACCTGTGGTCATAGCCTGGTTGGAAGAAATGCAAGCCATGGTGACTGTATGGGCTGGAGTTTTGTCAGAGAAACCTGCTCCCAAGGCAGCCTACGAGCAACAAAGAGTGACTGTTAGAGCCTGCACCTCCTGCTCAGCAACACACCTTTGGACACTAAGCTGAAAACAACTACATTGAGTTTTCATTCAGCCAATAACTGCAGCAGCCCTTCACTTCCCCAGATTCTGGAAATGGGAGGAGGTGGCAGCTGCCCCTGCTCTCCATCACATTCTGCAGACGGTCAATTAATAAAGGGACAAATTAAGTCCAAAGAACAGCCATGAAAATGGGGCTGGAGCACCTCTCTCTTCATAAGGGAGGGAGTTGGGGTTGTTCAGCCTGGAGAAGGCTCCAGGGCAATCTGATAGCACCTTACAGTATCTGAAGGGGCTACAAGCAAGCTGGAGAGGGACTTTTGACAAGGGCATGGAGTGACAGGACGAGGGGTGATGGCTTTAAACTGGCAGAGGGGAGATGGAGATGAGATGTGAGGCAGAAATTGTTGTCTGTGAGGGTGGTGAGACCCTGGCCCAGGGTGCCCAGAGAAGCTGTGGCTGCCCCCTCCCTGGCAGTGTTCCAGGCCAGGTTGGATGGGGCTTGGAGCACCCTGGGCTGGTGGGAGGTGTCCCTGCCATGGCAGGGGGTGGGACGAGATCTTTAAGGTCCCTTCCAACCCAAACCATTCTGGGATTCTAATCACACAGCTCACAATTTCAAGAGAGCTTCCAACTCCTTGCTTCACCTTATTTATTTGCAAAGGCAACACGTGAAAGGAATTATTTAGATCCCTAAAGGGATCCTCCTAAAGGAGGCCCCATGATTTGCTTCCCACGGAACAGAAAACACCTCCTGCAGTTCAGAACGCAGCGTCTCATTTGACCCCGCGGAGAGCACGGGAGAACGGCTCACAGCACATCCTTCCCTAGTTGAGATGTGGCCAACTAGTTGAAAGTTCAACAGTTGTTCCCAAGATAAAATTACACCTCAGCCTCAGCTGACTGGCAGGTGACCAAAGCAAGTATTTACATATACAAGGCTAAAACCACCAATGGAACTCATCAGCTCCTAAGGCTTTCCAGCCCTGGTTACGTCAGGGTTTTGTCTGGTTGCAGAGGCTCCAGATTATAGAAAATCACATGCTGCCTCCATAACACTACTTCAGGGGTGCATAATATGTAAATAGTGTTTTCTGCCTGCCACAAAACAGGGCAGCTAAGCTACTCCCTTTCAAATCATCCAAAAGCTGCATCTGATCAGCCAGCTAAAAGAAATTACCACTGCAGCAAAGCAATCTATCACAGCATCTGCTCCTCTCAAGTACTTTGCAGAAGCCAACATTTGAGTCCAAGTGGTAGGCAGAGCTGAGTGATCACCAGTCGTAAATAAAATTCAGGGAAGAATCAAGTAGGGGCAACATTTTTTTTTTCCAAGGGTTTGGCATCTTCATACTTGTTGCAGAATCAGACTGACAAGGGAAATGCTGCACGGAACCCACCTCTCTGGCAACATTACTCGTTTTCACCTCCTGGATAACTGTGCCATAAACGATGTAATCAACAACATCCCTTGGGACACTGGTCCGGTTCAGCAGGCCCCTGAGGGGAAGATGAAAACAAAGAGAATTTGCAGTATGTAAGCAGTAACCTCATCACAGTCCTCAAACATCCTCTTTCCATCAGCTTGGCTGGAGAACACAGAGCCACACCTTCTGCCCCTAGTTCAGAAATGCAGGCAGGATTAAGGCCACTGGGATTCAAATGTAGTTTTGTGCAGTACACAGCACCAAACAGAAATGAAACTAAACCATCTCCATCAATACCTTCCCTTCAGCAGCACAGTAAAACCCCCTCGACACCCAGGACAGAGCCCTCACACACAACTAACACCAAACTAGCCCATCTTGGCTAGTCACGGCATTCAGATGTGGCACGATGGCACCCAGCCTCACAATCTCTCCTTGGGTCCTGAAATCTCCTTTTCTCCCCCAGTAAAGCCTTCTCTCTTCTTCACAGCACTTTGTCCTGCTTCTCAACAAAACACACCCACTGCTAATGACCTGTGGATTTTGTTAAATCACTGCAGGACGAAGGGACAGTCAGTTATAAAATGACAAAATTCAAATTAACTAAAATTTGTCAAGCAGGACAACAATGCCATCTCGTAACAACACAGAATCACAGTGGTGGGGGTTGGAAAGGACCTCTGGAGATCATCTCATCCAACCCCCCCATCAGAGCAGGGTCACTCAGAGCAGGTCACACAGGATGGCACCCAGGTGGGTTTGGAATGTCTCCAGAGACAGAGACTGGGCAGCCTGTGCCAGGGCTCTGCCACCCTCAAAGGGAAGAAGTTCCTCCTCATGTTCAGATTGAACCTCCTGTGTCCCAGTTTGTGCCCACTGTCCCTTGTCCTGTCACTGGGCACCACTGAGAAGAGTCTGGCTCCCTCCTCTTGTCACCCACCCTTTAGATATTTATAAGCATTGATGAGATCCCCTCCCAGTCTTCTCCAGGCTAAACAGACCCAAGTCTCTCAGCCTTTCCTTCTGAGTGATGCTCCAGTCCTGGAGTGAGCCCTGCACAAGCCTGTTGTAAACCCTACTGCTTAAGCCATGGTGGACCATGAGAAGTGAAGCACCCGGATCACATCATTCAGAGACACAGCTAGATCCTTGGCTTTCAAATCTGCTGATGCCACCACACCAACATTGTGACCCCAGCACTTCAATGACTTTTTTGGGCCCTTCTAGTATTCCATGTACTTACTGCAGCGCTGCTCTTGCTAAGTCATGTGGCATAAGATCTGCATACCTGGAAGTTAAAGAGGAGAAACAGAAACTTAGGGGTGTCAGAAACCGATACAGATGTCTGCTTCACCACTGTAAGTGCACATCAGCACCAGAAATGCTCCACTGCACTTCTAATCAAGCATTTCCCACCTGTCCTGCTAGGTTTGTGAAGCTTATTGCTTTATCTGCTCTAGATTCACCAGCAGCTCCCTCCAGAGGTGCAGCATAAACCCTCGTTCTCAGAATTCATACACACAATCTTCTTCAAACCACGTTTTTTCATCAGGTAAGCTGCAATAACCACAGCAGCCTAACTCACTGCCACGTCAGTACTTTCAGCCATAACTACTTTAAAAGGAACAAGCAAGCTAATTTTTATCACAGAAAGATTCTACTGTTAACCAAGTCAGCATCTATTTCCTTCTTATTTTATACTTACGAGGTGCCAGACTGTAAAAACGGAATACGGACGCCCTCTACCACAACAATATTCTTCACACCACTTTTGGCTAAGGTCTTCTTACTCTTAGGCTGAACTGCTAAGAGAGAAGTGATGTTAACAACAACACTAGCAACATTAAAGTAAGACCCTGTAAAAAATACTAGAAAACTAGGGAAACTGTTCTCTTTAGGTGTGTAAGTCAAAAGCAGAGGAGGTAGGACACACAAGGTGTAATCTTGACTCATCTGGCTAATGCTGTGCCCTGTGAGAAATGATTTAACAACTCAGTACGCCCCCCATCAGCAGAGATATTCATCTGTAGCTACACTGAGGCAATGGCACAGAACAAAGGCACGTAACTCCCCGTCTCTGTTACCACTGACAAGAACACTGCAGGAAGAGACCTCTAAAAATGCCGTGCAACTTACAATATGAATGAGGCAGACAAAGCCTGAGTGAGATCTCTCACTTGGGGAGCAGCAGGGACTGCAAGCAGCAACCCACCTTCCTCAGTAACTGCCTAGGTACGTGCTCTTACTGCACAATAAAGGTGAGACAATTCAAGGTAAAACAAAACTCAGCTCAACAAGGCAACTAACTTTCACTCTAATAGGAAAGCAGTGGCAAGAAGAGTGTGTATATGTGCTGTGGGTAACCTGCTACTTCTTGTAAGGTGTCCGAGCATCTCAGGTTCAAGACAAACATGTCATGACACAGTATTGTTCACCAGCTCATCACAGCTCTTCTGGAGTGGTGAGAAGGACACTGAGGGGCTGGAGTGTGTCCAGAGAAGGGCAGCGGGGCTGGGGAAGGGTCTGGAGCACAGTGTGATGGGGAGTGGCTGAGGGAACTGGGGGGTTCAGTCTGGAGCAGAGGAGGCTGAGGGGAGACCTCATTGCTCTCTGCAACTCCCTGACAGGAGGGGGTAGCCAGGGGGGTCGGTCTCTTCTCCCAGGTGACAGTGACAGGGCAAGGGGTGATGGCCTCCCTGCCAGGGCAGGGTTAGATTGGATGTGGGGAACAATTCCTTCCCCCAAAGGGTTCCCCAGCACTGGCCCAGGCTGCCCAGGGCAGGGGGCAGTCCCCATCCCTGGAGGGATGTCAGAGCCGTGGAGATGTGGTGCTGAGGGACACGGGGCAGTGGGCACTGGGCAGTGCTGGGGGAATGGTTGGACTTTATCTTAAAGGTCTTTTCCAACCAAAATGATACTATGTTTTTATGAATGCCAGAACACAGGATCACCCCGACCACTCACTAAGGGCCAGGGCTAAAAACCCACATAATGGTGCACATGCAGCAGCTCCACTGAGACCTGAGCCTCTTAATGGTCCCACTGAACTTCAGAGCTAATTCCACAACCTTCTCCTTGCCAGGAACAACCCCCTCCCCTTGGGACAAGCAAGCTGGCTATACCCAGACAGTTTACAAACCCCGAGCTTAGCCTCTCTGTTTAGGCTCTAGCAATAACAATCTATCAGGTGATGATGGGGCGTGAGCTCTGGACTGGGCATCACTGCTGGGAGCGAGGGGCACACAGAGGTTGAGAGGACTCTGCTGCCAGCAGGGGTTTGTCTGGAGTTTTACTTGTTTGCAGCTCTTGAGGAGCGCTCAAACTAAGGCTGCCTGCACTGCGTTTCTGGGATTTAAGCAGAATGAGTCTGTGGAAAAAGAGATGCAGCTTCCAAAATAGTCTGCTCTAGCACAGACCCACTGAGATTCCTGGTGCTTCCCCTTTACCTGCAGCCTGTAACTGTGATGAGCAGCTGAGCGACCGAGCAACTGAAAAACAAGAAACAAACCAACAGGGTCTGTCAAACCCAAAATGTTAAAAACATTCCTAGTTTCTGTAAGAAGTGTTAAAAAAATCAGATGATGTCATAGTAAGTCACTGCATCTGAATATGTGTGAGAGACTTTGTAGTTTACTCTGTTCATAAAAGCAACACAGTTCATATTCCCCATTAACATGAGATTCCTCCCACATCTGATGTGGGAAGGGACAAATATGGGAACAAAAGAATTAGTTCTTTTAAAAACAGAACAGAAATTCAGATAAAAGCATCCATTCCAAACCCAACACTTAAACCAGAACTTTCTGACTTACTGATTCAAGCTTTGAATAAACGTAGTGATACTTACAGCCCCTGGCAGCCCATGCTGAGGAAACAGGGAGGTTTCTGATGGCGTGGGTCAGCATGGAATTCATTTTGATATCTAGAGAGCTGGAGGAAGACTGATATTAGTCCAATCTGCTCTATTCAGAACAATTTCAAGTGATCTGCCTGCTTCACCCAGAGCCCAAAAAACAAAGAGAAGACAGTCCAAGGGCAGCAGCACAGAGAACTACTTCCTATGGCACTTTTATAACAGCACCTAACACAAGAGGTGTCTGCCTTGTGACCGTGGCCTGCAAACGATCCCATAAATCAGTCCTCATCTCCCCAGTGACCCAGCACTGCACTAACAGCAGCCAGCGTGGTTTTCAGTTCCCCGCCTATAACCGTTCCACCACTTCCCCACTGGAACATTGTCCCAGTGCCCAGCCAATGTCACTGCCAGCGTCACTCTCCTTGGCACAACTTCACGCCACTGCCTCTCGTTTTAACTGTTGATGCTAACCTCAGTAACTTCTGTTGCGTAACCCCATGGGAAGCAGAACAAGCTGGCATCCACTCGACCCCAAAAACTGCCTCTGTAGCCTTCCCAAAGCTCATTCCAAAACAGGGTGTCCTTACAAACAAATCCTCATCTGCAGCTTTTATTGCCCAGGGCCAAAAAATGGTCCTCACCGCTCCAGTTCTTTGGCTGCTTCACAGCAACAGTCACCTCACTCTGTCACACTTTTAATGTTCAGTTTAACAGAGTTCTCTCTCCCAAATATATACATTTTCCCGAGAGGGTCAGAGGAACACCTGCACACTCAGGTACTGCAACCCTTTGCAGCTTCTCCAGGCTCAGGGTAAGCTGCCAGACACCCCCTTCCACCTTTAAATCTCACACCCGCGCTGTGCCACCCACTGACCCGGCCCCTCCAACACACACTACCCCCACATTTTCAGCTCCTCCCCTGGGACCCCAACAAGACACCCCAATACACACACAAATCCACCTGGCCTGCAGGATATGCCCCGCTTCCACAACAGCCCCTACTCCCTCTCCTCTCTCACACACGACAGCCCTGACCCTTGTACACACCACAGCACCCTTCCAGTCCGCACCCACACACTACACAGTCACCCCGTGTACTCACAGCGCACACAAGCCACATCTCCCCACTGCACCCCCGCTTCTCTCACCTTCCCAGACACCCCTCCCAATACTCCACACCCACTCCTCAGCCCACCCACAGCCCAGAGCCACTACGCACCCACTCATCAGCCAGACACGCGCCATATAAGGGCAACTCCCCTCAAGTACATACTCGCAGGGCCGCACACACCCCACCAGACCCCCCCAAGATTAAGCAATAACACAACACATAACCCCGCTCCTCACGTACACCACAACCCATCGCCCCTCTTCCCCCCTCACTCAACACCCACCGCCGCCCCTCCTCATTCCGAGACCAACCTCACCCTCAGCAGCCCCCTCCACCCCCCGAGACCCCTCTGCCGCCCGCACACCTCCGCCCGCACTCAGCACCACCCCGCACTGCCACACTCACTGCCGCCGCCCGCCGCGCCGCCACTCAGGAAGGACCCCACTCCCTCTCCGCACCTGGGCTGCCCCGATGTCCGCCTGATCTGTGCCGCCCACCCCTCAGCCCCTGCCCGCGTTCCCCAGCTCCTCCGCTTGCCGCTTACGCTCGGAGAAGAACACGAAACATCCGATCTTCCCCGCGGTGTGCGGAGAGGAGCGAGGGAGGCGGGAGGTGGTGGCGGAGCGAACAGGCAGCGCCACGGGCAGCCGCAGGCGGGGCGGGGCGGGTGGGGATGAAGCAGCCAAGCCCCCGGGTGGCCTCTCCCTCATTCGACCTCGCGCGCAGCAAAGATGGCGGCGGCGGTGCGCGCTATCGGCAGCCTGGGGCGCTTCACGGCCGCCGTCAAGTACAGCCCGTCCTGCCGCCCACCGCCCGCGGGTGAGCCGGAGCCTCTGGGGTGCCGGCTGCTGCCACCCGTGCCGGGGGACAGATGGCGGGGCAGGGGCGGTGGTGGTGGAATGGGCGCGGTCTCTCGGGGTTGGGTGGGGGATTCTCGCGTGAGCGTGTCCCGGGTGGTGTCCCCACGCGTGAGGGTGGCGGGGGGGCGAGGGACAAGGTGTCGCTGAGGGGGACACGTGTGGAGGTGGCGCTGCGGTGGGGCTGTGAGGGGCAGCGGGCGGTGTGCCCACGCGTGGAGGTAGGTGGGTGCAGAGTGTCACGGAGGGGATCGCGGGGCGGTCAGCGTGGGGGCTGGGAGAAACGGGGTGTTACTGGGGAAGGGTCTCAGGGGAACGGGATGAGGGCTGTTCACGGAGTAGAGAGGGGGAGATGTCCCCGTGGAGGTGTTCCTGCGTGGGTATGTGTTCCGTGCGAGGGCGATGTCCCCACGGCCTGTGAATCGTGCAGGGGGTTCCCTGGCAGGTCCCTACCCACCGCCCACGAGGCTTTTTCAGAGCTGGGATCTCTGTCTCCGTGTTCTGGGGGTGCGTGTCCCCACGGGGGACGTGCTCCCACAGCAGTCCCCGAGTCAGGCTGGCCTTTGCGTGCCCAGCCACGGTCCCCGTGTCCTTGCACGGGGGCACGTTTTAGGAATTCACGTATGGCTTTAGAGGGGAGGTCCGTGTGACCCTGCGCGAGGGGACAGACCCTGTGGGCAGGACTGTCCCCAACACACGAGCTGATCCACAAGGAGGGGGTGTCCTTGTGTCCTCAGTGCCCCTGATGCCCATGTGTGTGTGCCTGAGGGGGGAAAGTGTCCCTGTGTCCTTGGCCCTTGGGATGCTGGGGCTGCCCTGCAGACCTGCAGGTGTGTCTGTGTCCCCAGGTGGGGGGGAGAGCGCCCCCAGCCATGTCTGTGTCTCCAGGTGCCCCCAATCTGTTTTTATTTTGGTATACAGCCGTCTTGGCCCTCGAGTGCGTTCTTCACTTCTGCCTGCTGACCCAGGGCTCCCCTTGCAGTGCTGGGGGTGCTTCCCTGCAGGGCTCCCAAAGCAAGGAGTCACCACGTGCCCCTCAGAAGGCCAAAGAGCAAGCTCGGAGGTGTTAAAATCCGGTTATTTCTGTGCTTCCAAGGGCCTCAAAGTTGGCCTGAAATCTAACAGCGTTTTGTTTAAACCTAGTACCTGTCTTACGCGCGGAGTGGGAACGAGTTTGTACGTGAGCTGGGTGCTGCAATCCACAGCGAGCGGAGCTGCTGTAACTCCAGGGAGTGCTCAGGCTGGTGTTGGTTGGATTTCTTCTTATGAGTGGGAATATTTTTCCTCGCAGACAGCCCCGGAGCTGCTGTGAGGGTGCTGTCTCTCGCTGTAATTAAGAGTGTTGTTAAATGGGATGCAGACCATGCCAGGGCAGGCCAAAAAGCACACAGCAGGCAGACAGAGGACAGTAAGAGCTCAGGAGCTGGCTGTACCTGCTGGGCCACGTGCCACGTACTAGCAGGCTCCCAGAGGGAAAAGCAAAGCTCAGGTTGGCTGAAGTTTCCCACCTTGCAGCTCGCACTCTGCTGTCAGCACACAGGTACGGGCTGAACGCGTGGGCAGTCCTGAGTGTCAGCCCCTGCACTCTGCTGGTGCTTGGCTTGGTCCAGGACTGCGAGGCTTTTCTCCATGGATCCTGTTCCCACTTCAAGTGGCACGCTGCGTCTGGGTGAGTTGAAGGGCAGGAAGGGGAAGTGCTGGGCAGGGAAGCAGCTGAGGAAATGACAGAGGAAAGAGAAAGTGGGAAGAAACAGGTCCCGGTGTGACTGTGTGAAAGGGGTGTTCTCCATTCTCTGCTGCATCCAAGTTCTCAGCAAGGAGCCACTGTCTGAAGTGTTGGTGTCCCTGCTCTAGGGAGCCTTTAAATTGGAGTGAGTGAAGTAGGGGAAATGGAATCGATGTTCAAGGCTGTTAATTCTGCAGTGAATATTAGTGACATGGTGGCAGCGTGCGGCTGGCCTGCTGCCGCTTCCGTCGGCGCTTGGAAGGAAGGATTTTCTGGCTCTGATCTTGGCAAGCTACCATTGTACTGCTGAATGAAGGAATGCCTGAAGCAGATGGGCCGTGACTGTGACTGAGTAAATATGCTTTTACTTATAGACATGTTTTCCACAAGTATTCTGGGCTCTAAAATAAAATACTGTCAGGCTAAAGAAACCTCGCTTGAATATTCAGCAGCTGTTACTCTGATGACAGTACATTTCCTGAAAGAGTTTGTAGTAAAACACAGGGAGATTTGTTCAGTCCTGCCCTTGTTTTATTTGTTTGTTTCCCAATTCATACCTTTTGTTTCCCTAGAACTGAAAGGCAAAGTGGAGCTCAAGGTTTAAGGTTTTCATGGAAGCAGTTTGGGAACTGATAGGAAAGAGAAAAGCATGTTAGACCGTGGGAAAAAGTTAATCCATTCTCTTTATAGAATCCCAGAATGGTTTGGGCTGGAATGGACCTCAAAGCTCATCCCATCCCAACCCCCTGCCATGGCAGGGACACCTCCCACCAGCCCAGGGTGCTCCAAGCCCCATCCAACCTGGCCTGGAACACTGCCAGGGAGGGGGCAGCCACAGCTTCTCTGGGCACCCTGGGCCAGTGTCTCACCACCCTCACAGCCAACAATTTCTGCCTAAATTTTATTTTTAATTGAGATTGTGTGTTTTGCACGAGCGTAGTTTTTACGACGCCATCAGTGCCTCGCTCTGGGTAAGCTCTGGAGAGTGATGTGCTGCTTCCCACGCCCCAGCCTGCGCAGACGCTGCCTGAGGGTGTGGAAGGAAAACATTATCACTGGGATTTGTTTGATCTTCTCCCTCCTGCTGTGCCTATTGCATATGCAGCAGCACAGGGAATTCAGTAAGAGTTTGGTCCTTGGTGCCCTCTTAAAGTAGCAGAGCTGTGTGGCCTTTATCAAGTTAAAATACTGCTGTTGAGAGCACATTATGTTCTGCTGAGGAGCATCTGCCAGCAGAGGAACTGTCAGACCACGCTGGGTTTTGTGGGAAAGGAACACTGGCATTTAGTTTCAGAAATACTTGACTTTAGAGCACAAAAAGTTTAGGGAAATTAACGTTGGCCATGGCAATCATGATCTGGGTATTGTCCTAGTCCAGAGAAACTTTAAAGTAGCTTTGGAGTGGAAACCAGTTCACTCTTTGTTTATAAAATGGTGTTGTGGGCACATGACACCCCCCCCTACACACAGAACCATCTGCTGGGACAGACTGACAGGGAATTTCCACCCCTGCAGCCTCTCTCCTTGTATCCTGGGCTTGGGGAATGGAGCACAAAGGTCAACTCCTGCTGCCAGCACCGGGGACAACGTGGAAAGAGCCAAAGTCCAGCAGACCTCCAGCTCTGAGCCCCTGTCATGGGGTGTGGGGAGGGGGAAGCACCTGTTGGGGAGGTGCAGGCTGAGATTTTGAGCTTATTCTCCCTGCACTGGGATTTTCTGTCTTCTTGCTGCTGGGAGTGGGAATGTAATGGCTGTGTTCCAGCTGGTACACGTGTCTGTGGTGCTTAAGAAGTATCACTTTTACTAGATTTCAGCCTTAAAGCAACTTCAGCCTAGATATGTGTTAGAGGATCCTGTTGGTCAAGATCAAGGTCACTTGGACAGAACTGGAGATTCAGTGGTGCAGAGAGATCATCAGGGCAAATGAGATTTCTCAGGAAAAAAAAAAAAGAACTGGGCTTTATGAGTCAGAAAAGTGGCATTTCACTTGTGGACAGAACTTGTTAATACTGTAGCCTGGAGTCTTCAGAGTGCTTTGAGGCAAGATGAGTTTGTCTGGGTGCTTCTATATGTAATTAGTAGAGATGGATCGAGTATTTTGTTGATAAATGGAGAATAAATATGTTGTGTGCTCTTTTTGGAGCTCATCTGTGAAGTAATATTTGGGGTGGCACCACTCAGCTGGCACGAGAGTGTGTTTTTATAGAAATACTCTGAGGCAGTTCTGTTTAATGTATGGAGGAGTTAACTTGCAGGCTGGAAACTCTCCGAAGAGCAGCAAAGTCTCTGGTTCAGCGTGTGAAGAAGCGGTGAACTGTGTGTCCTGAAGGCAAAGTGCCACCTGCTCCCTCAGCTCTTTGGGAAGAAGGCTTTGGATGCTTGCACTGCTCCCTTTGGCAGTGCTGGTAGTGGGAGCTGCGGTGTGGAACCCGTGCTGTGAAGGTCACTCTGGTAGCACGGTGTCTGCTGAGCCCTGGTGGTGGCACAGGTCACGCTGCAAGAGAAGGAGCTGCCTCAGGGTTTTCTGACACGCTGTGCTCAGCTGATGAGGGGAGGTGGGAGGATGCATTAATAAACACCACTGAGAATTCCTTTAACATCTGCGACATCTTTCCTTTAGGTTATGCCTGCCGTAACATCTCCACCTCCACTGCTCTTCAGAGTAAGTGTAAAACTTTTCTCTGTGAGTTCATTTTCTTTTGTTCCAATCCACCCAGCATAAGCAGCTGCCATGTTCCTGTCTGTTTCCAGCCAGGACCCACGTCACCTGTGATGTCAAAGGAGACGTCGCTGTTGTGCGCTTCAACACGCCGAATTCCAAGGTACTGTTTTAGCTGGGGTTAAGAGGCACATCTGTGGGAATAGCAGTATGGAGAAGGCTTTGAAAATTCTAATGTAAGACTAAGAACTTTCCAAACCTGCAGCCTCCCAAAGTGGTGAACAAAGTAGAAATAGGAGAACGAGTGTTTACACATTTAATGAGACATCTAAAAATGCCTCATGGAAATATTTTGTAGGTATTAAACTAACTTGTCTCTCACTGGCACAAGATACTGTTAAATCTTACTAAGCTCTTGGGTTCAGGGTGTTTAAGGAAAGTGTCCAGTATATAGAAAATCAACCAACTTAGAAGCTCATAAAATCTGTGTTTGAGGTCACAAACCACTGTTGGTGAGGTTAAGGGGGAACTTAATAACAGATTGCTTGATGCCCTGCTGCAGGCATTTCTCTTGCAGTTATTTTCTTGCTGTATTCACCCAGGGTGAACTAACTTATATATCAAATTCATGCTCAGTTTGAGCCCCCCAGAAGCATTATATGTGATCTGGCTGCTGGATAAATTCCTGGCTGCTCTACTCCTTTTTTTTTTTTTTTCAGAAGGGAAATCTGAAAAGCTGTAGAGCTGCTATTCCAACGGGCTTGGAAAATCCCTTCAGACCTACCACTGGCTTTGGTTTTTTGTTGTCAGTCTGGGCCAGTTTTCTGGTGATGCGACACTTGAGTCCTGTACTTAATCAGAGGTTAAACAACACTGCCTGCTGGGCTCCCTATTTACAACACTTATTTGCTGCCTTCAGGTGAACACTCTATCCAAACAGCTGAGCTCAGAGTTTACTGATGTCATGAATGAGATCTGGGCCAATGAAGCTGTCAAAAGTGCCATCCTCATCTCTTCAAAGCCAGGCTCTTTCATTGCTGGAGCAGATATCGAGTAAGTATGGAGGCATTAGAAGTTATGTTGCTGGAGCTTTCTCTGAAGTCCAGGGCCAGTGGTCTGGTGTGCTGTGAAGCCCAAACAGTTTGTCACTGACATCTCAGCAGAGGCTGGGAATGAAATCTGTGTGCACAGGAGGCCTAATTGCTCAAATGAAGTTAAAACCTTGATAAAGAGGAACATGGCAAGTCATTAAACCCTGTTTGGCTGTAACACTTGGTCACTCCTTCCTGCGTGCTGGGGTGCAGCCAAGGAAACCCTTCCTGGCTCCGGGGTGAGCATTGTCCTTCGGTCTGGGACACAACAAGAGCAGATCATTTACATGCAGTACTTCATTTAAGCTGGGTTTGAGTGCCTGGATGTCTGCCAGTGTGGCCCCTCGATTAGGCAGGATTTGGCTCTCCTCCACGTCGAATATCTGAGCAGCTTCCCAGGCAATTCGGTGTGGGATGACCCATGTGGGTGCTCTCACTGGGACCTGGAGTGCCACTGGCTCCTAGTCCTGATATCAGGCAGGACAGAATAGTTTTTTAAAGACATTAAAAGCCAGGAAGCTCTGAGGAAAGAAGGTGAAATACAAACAGATCCTTCAAAAGCTTATTACCTCTTTGGCTGGCCTTATTCGGGGGCAGAGACTTGGTCTGTGTTGTGGTGGGAAGGAGGCAGTAGCTAGAGGGAAAGGACAGGCTGTGTTTAAGAGGTGTCTGCTGGTCTCAGTGCTGTGAGCCTGCTGCATTCTGCCTGCCTGGCAAACCCTGCTAGCCTCCCTGAGAATAATTGGCACAGGGAGCCTCTAATTGGCGGAGTGCGACATCAGAGCACTGGCCATCTGCTCCTCTGAAAAGTGATCCCCTCCACCCTTCCTGGCAAGTGCTTTGAGGCTCCCTGTGACCCTTCCTCCTCTCCCCCAAAGGCTTTCCCAGCTCTGACACAAGAAAACTCATTCACTGGCCGCAGGCGCAGCCCCGTGTCAGCGCACAGTGACTGAACCCATGGGATTTGGTAGGCTTCCTGTGTTGCCTGTTAATCCAGGGCTGGGGGAGTGAATTGCTCTTGCCTGCCTGTCAGTCACCAGAGCTTTGTGGGAAAAGGGGAACAAACTCCTTGAAGCACTTGCATTTTACTATGTTCTCAGTGCTTTTCCAGTTCTGATCGGCCTTTCTGCCTCACTGCAGCATGATTGGAGCTTGCAAGACTTCTCAGGAAGTGACTCAGCTCTCTCAGGAAGGACAGAAGATGCTAGAAAAAATTGAGAAGTCTCCAAAGCCTGTAGTTGCTGCCATCAGTGGCTCCTGCCTGGGAGGAGGACTGGAGGTACTGAACGATTCCAGGTCTGACAAGCAGCAGTGGGAGTTGATGGTGCTGGGTCTCTAAGCTATCCAAACACTGCCTGCAGGGCAACTTAGTGTGAGAGGGATTTGAGACCTGACCTGGGCTCATGACATCCATTCCAATGAGTCTGTGGCAGGTTAATGGCTTGGTTGTGCTTCAGGGCTCTGCCACACTCATTTTTCTGCTCCTGTTGAAGGAGAGCTAATCGAATATGAATCTGCATGGGCCAGGCTAATATTTAGATGAAAGCATCCCAAAGAAAACTGGCTGTTTCCAGCAGGCATTGGAGCTGGATAAATGCTGCTGGCAGAGTCCAGGCTGGAAATTACTGCTTTTCAGCTGAACTGAGTCTCGTATCCCAGCAACTTCTGTTCTGTTAAAGGTTGCTGTGAGAGGGCTGAGTGTGGGGAACCAGGCAAGGTTCCACCCTGGCCTGTGTACTCTGCTCCCTCGCTTCTCCCTTCGGCTGGATGCAGTATTTGCTTTGTAATCTCCATTTAGGATTTTGTGAACTGAAAGGCTGTGGTAATTCCTGGAGTCAAAGTCGTTCCAAACACAGAATATCCCTGTGGGAGTGGAGTCTCATCAGTTGGGTGCTGATTTCTCAAGCAGTCACAGCTTTTTACAGGCACTGTGGGCATAGTTCTGGATGTGGTGATCCAGTGATAAACTACATATCGTGGCTGATCTGTAAATGGGACCATGCTCAATATAGTGAATGAATTTAACCCTTGATGGTCCAGATGGGATTTAAAAGCAGCCTGGCTCAGTTTGGTCGTTTCATGTTCGTGTCGTAGGTGCTTGCTGTCATCTGCCCTGTGTGCCCTTCTCTTGCTGGAAGAAGCCATCAGTCAGCACAGAGGGAATTTGGGCAGTTGAATTGGGGAACTGAGAGGAAGGCTGAGGCAGTGTGTAGAAGAGACCTTTGGGATGGATTCCCAGTTCTTCTGTGGCTTTTTCACAGGGAAACCTTTAGTTTTCTCTTTCTTTTTTAAGGTTGCCATTGCCTGTCACTACAGAATAGCAACAAAGGACAAGAAAACCGTCTTGGGAACACCTGAAGTGTTACTGGGTCTCCTGCCAGGGGCAGGGGCTACTCAGAGGCTGCCAAAGATGGTAAGTAAGAGGAAGAACTTCACTCTGTAGCCTCTTCTGCTGCATGGCACACTCCCATTCTGAAATCCCCTTTCTGTCCTTCCAGGTGGGACTTCCTGCTGCCTTTGATATGATGCTGACTGGAAGGAACATCCGTGCTGACAGAGCAAAGAAGATGGGTCTGGTTGACCAGCTGGTGGACCCACTAGGTCAGACACGATGCCTCTCAGTTTCATGATCTGCTGCCTGTCAGTTAACTCTCCACCTTACTGAAACGGGTGGAGAGCCAGAAGTTGGGGCAAAGCACATGGACTGCAAAGTCCTTCCCAAGTGCTGCAGCGCAGTTGTCATTCCCACCTTAGAAGGGACCTTGAAATGTCAGGCTCCTGCTACAGCTAAGTGAGTAGGGAAAGGTTAGTGTAGAGGGCAGGCCTGCTGGCTTGATTGCATCAGCTAATTATGCAGATAAGGACCTGCATTCCTCATGTATCATGTCAGAGGGACAGATTGCAACCCATAAGGAAAGAATAGATGACCGATGTCTCCATTTACGCAGCCTGAAGATCTTAATCTCTGTGACAAGATCTTGACAAGAAGCCAACCCCCACAGCTTAGGTACTCTGAAGTTTGATGCAGAAATTCCTTGCAAACTGCAGACAAATTGCACTTCCAAGTGCTGTGTGGGCTAGTGAATAATTTCTTCTGCTGTTCCTTCACTAAGGGGGGGCTTTCTTGGAAGGGGACTGAATGGAGGGGCAAACCTGCCACAGCCTCCTCTGAAGGGTCTGAGCAGTTACAGGCAGGAGTTAGAATGGAAACCACTGTGTTGAGCTTGGCTTCCCCAGGGAGAGCATGTCCAGAGTACCCTGGTGGCCTTTAGCTCCTGAAGTTGAAGAAAATGAAATGAAAAGTTGCTGCTGCCTACCTTGAGAAATGCAAGGAAAGGCTTTGTGTCTCTTCTCATCTGGATGAGATGTCCTTGGCTATATTCTTGCTTGTAAAATGCATCACTGGTACACAGGCTTGAGTTAAAATGGGCTGAGCAAACTCCACCACTGTATACTGGCTTAAATGTGAATTGCCTTTTAAAAGCCAGCAAATGTGGGGGTTTATATTAATGATTACACTGACTTGCTTAAAAGAAACCTGAACTTTCTGAAGAGCTGTTTGGAATCTTAGCTCAGACCAGATAAGCAAGTAGGAAGAGCACAAAAACCAAATTATAAGCAAGAATTGGAGGCATTCCTTGTTCTTTCAGATAGCAGCCAGCACCAGGAGGCTTTCTGCTGAGTATTCTTGTGTTCGCTCTCGATGTCTGGGCAAAAGCAGCTTTAACTGGGGTGATGCTTTAACTGAAGATAGAAAGCTTTGGCAGAGAGAGACAGCATTAATCAGGAGGCAATTTCATGGGGTACAATCAGTTCTCCTTCAGTCGGGAGCTCTACAGCATTCTTCTGATCTATTTACTGCTGTGCCCACATCCAGTTCTGGTGTGTGCCTTTTATACAAGAAAACAGATGTGAGTCAATAGCTTGGAGCTCCCGGGTTAGGGCACCAGAAAATGTTGAGAGGTAACTGCAAGTAAAATAAACCCATATATGGGTTTGACCACCTTGCCTGAATAGTTCTTGTAGCTCAGACTTAGAAATAAACAGCTCTTTTCTTCAGCTGTAGTGTCAAAGTCCAGTGATTGTTGGTGTTGAGGACCCAAGGTAATGGCAAGGGGAAGTCAGGTATTTGTGTCTTGTAGCACATCAGGTCACTAAAGCTGAAGGTCTCAGGTGTGTTGCCTTCAAGTGATGGGGAGAGGAATTGGAAGCTTGTGTGGTTTGGGCTCAGAAACCCCAAATACTCTGATTTCCAATAAAATTCTCTAAAATCCACTGGGCATTGCTGAAATATAGATTATGCAGCAGCTCTGGGTTAAATTTTCTGAGCTGCCTGTAAAACAAAATATGTTGGTTTGGTTGGACTCCTTTCCTCTAGACTGGCTCTGACCCACTGCCAGGGCATGAGTGAGACTTCCTAACAGTGAGCTTTCGTGATCTGGTCAAAATGTATGTGCTCTTTTACTTGCTTCTTGCTGAGAGAGCCCCCAGCAGGCAGCAGCATCTGGGCTCTGCTGAGTATACACACACAAGTTTTTGTGGGAAGAGAGGTGAAACCTTAAAGCTGAAGATCTCAGCTTTTGGTGGAGAGAGCGAGCAGTGGGAGGTGAAAGAGGAGGGGGTTTCTCTTTAGTTTTTGTTGTTTAACTGTCTCCTGCTGTGCTGTTTCCTTAGATCTGAGGGGGAGATCTTAGAAGTGCAGGTTTAGCTGGTGGCCACCATGGTGCAGAGTCACTGGGCATCGCTCTTTCATTAATGATTCATTGTATTTGCCTCCAGCAACTTCACCCAACTCCCTTTTCAGCCCTGTGCTCTATCCTCCTGGATGGATGATGCAAGTCCTGCGCTTGCAGATTGCACACCCCACCCTCAGAGATTGCTAAAGCTCATTTTGTGGTGGCTTACTTCACTGTTTGTGAGACAGCTTTAAGTTAGGACAGGAGGGCCACGAGATGGATGGCTCAGCACCTGGGGCCTGCCTGGGTGTCACTGCGTGTGGCAGAGCTAAAGCAAGGGAGAGATTTCCTGCACCTGAGGTCAGAGGTTGAGGTTTTATTGGACATCAGCTCCAGTACAGGTAATTCTCAGGGACACAGTGCTTCATAACTGCACTGAAACAGGGATCCAGAGAGCTGATGGACCTCCATCCTTGGAGGTGTTCAGAGACTGACAGAACATGGCCCTCAGCAACCTGATCTAATTCCAGAGTTGGATTTAATTTTTGAATTTGACCCTGCTTTGAGCTGTAGGTCAGACCAGGTGGCCTCTCATGTCCCCTTCCAACCAAAGCTATTCCGTGGCTCTGTGAAAGTAGCGTTGATGTTGGAGTGAGTCCAGAGGAGGCCCCGGAGATGATGCGAGGGCTGGAGCACCTCTGCTGTGGGGACAGGCTGAGGGAGTTGGGGGTGTTCAGCCTGGAGAAGAGAAGGCTCTGGGGAGACCTTAGAGCACCTTCCAGTGCCTGGGGGGTACAGGAAAGCTGGGGAGGGACTTTGGACAAGGGCATGGAGTGACAGGACGAGGGGTGATGGCTTTAAAGTGGCAGAAGGGAGATGGAGATGAGATGTGAGGCAGAAATTGTTGGCTGTGAGGGTGGTGAGACCCTGGCCCAGGGTGCCCAGAGAAGCTGTGGCTGCCCCCTCCCTGGCAGTGTTCCAGGCCAGGTTGGATGGGGCTTGGAGCACCCTGGGCTGGTGGGAGGTGTCCCTGCCATGGCAGGGGGTTGGGATGAGATGAGCTTTGAGGTCCCTTCACACCCAAACCAGTCTGGGATTTTATGGTTCTGTGATGATGACCTAGTGCTGTCTGCTCCCCTGGGGAGCTGGCATTTTGACATTCCTGTATGTCATGGCTATTAAATGCCTTGGGACCTCCATGTAGTTGCCTGTTGAGCCTTTCCATCATTGTTCGTAATCAAGAAAAGTCAAACAGGATTAGAGTGGTGGCAGTTCAAAGAAACGTCATGTTGCTGTCTCATCATTGCTTTTCCACAACATTGTCCATCAGTGGTAACTCCTGCTGTGTTTCCTCAAGGCTTCTCTTCTGTTCACAGGGCCAGGTGTGAAGCCTCCAGAAGCGCGGACGATGGAGTACTTGGAGGAGGTGGCGATCGGCTTTGCCAGGGGACTGGCCAACAAGACTGTGTCTGCTAAAAGATCAAAAGGGCTAATGCAGAGTAAGTCTGTGGCAGCACAGCCAAATCCCACAAGAAGCTTTGCTTCTTAGGGATGTGTTCGTGCTCCTGCTTAATTCTGTTTTCAAAACAAAGTTCTTTCATGCTGTAATCACCTCTTGAGCCAGGCAGGTTGGTAGAGAAAACATTGCTCTGCAGAGCTGATCTTTAAGTTGCGTTGCTGCTCAAGTGTACGAGAAGGGAGCCAGGGCTCGGGGAGAGAGCAGCAGCTGTCTCCAGAGGACTGTCTGTCTGCAGAGTTTGAATAGCAGGTTCTGTACCAAGCTTGTGTAACCAGGTGGGAAGAGCCACATGGGTCTGTGCTGTGCTGATCTTCTTTAGCAGCGCCCTCATGCAGCTAGAGCCCAGAAACGACGGCATTTCTCCGTGAGTCGTACTCTGCAGAGCTCAGTCTGTCACCGGCTGTTCTGTCCCATCTTGCAGAGATAACAGACTATGCAATGGCTCTCCCATTTGTGAGGAAGCAAGTCTACAAGACAGTGGAGAGCAAAGTTCAGAAGCAAACCAAAGGACTCTACCCCGCTCCGCTGAAGGTCATTGAGGTAATTCCCGCTGCCAGGCCCACGTAACTCCAGCCATGGTGGATCTGTGGGGTAACACAGCAATGGAGGGGAGGTGGTTCCTTCCTCTGAGCCAACCCATACGTCCTGATCTTCACAGAAGGTCAGTCTTGATGCGTCTTGCTAGCTGTGTGGTGTATCGAGCAAGCATGGTAAAACTCAGAGTATCTTCCCAGAATATCGTCACCAATTTATGTGGTACTGGTACCAGTAAGGGGAAGATCAAGAATCTCAGTCGAGGAAAGGCTTAGCTGGAATATTTTGACCATGCGACTATCAGCTGCAGCTTTTCTAGGTTTCTGCAGTTTCTAAAGACTTGGGTTAACCTGTTTGAAGCCAGGAAAATATAAAATATAAAGTTTTCATAGCACTAGCCACACAATACTTTAAAATTGAGTCCCTTGAGTTACACAGGCACTGCATGACTTACAGGCACTGTCCATGGTTGAATCCTTATTTTAAAATGACTTTACACTATTTTAGTTGTTGCCAAGACTTCTCTAAAACCTGTGAATGCCCCACTGTGCCTCTGAGAGCAATGGCATTGCAGGAGCTCAGTCCTACTGAAAACAATTCCTGAAACCACAAGGGATGTGTAAAAATTCACCTGATAGAGAATTTCTTGCCATCGTAGCTTTTCTGTGCTAGAAGGACAAAGTTCCTTTAGACTGGACATAAGGAAGAAGTTCTTTCCCCTGAGGGTGGTGAGGCACTGGAACAGGCTGCCCAAGGAAGTTGTGGGTGCTCCATCCCTGGCAGTGTTCCAGGGCAGCTTGGATGGAGCCTTGAGCAACCTGGGCTGGTGGGAGGTGTCCCTGCCCATGGCAGGGGTAGGAACAAGATGAGCTTTGAGGTCCCATCACACCCAAACCATTCTGGGATTCTATGATAGGACAAAGTGATTGATAGCTCTGCTTTGAACAGCATGGACAGGACCCAGAGTCTGAAGTGTGCCTTGAATATTGGGGAGGGGTCCCTGGTGAAAGCAGGAGGTGCAGCTGAAGAAGTGATCTCATTAAAGCGTTGACCTAACTTAACAGCAGTGTATCTTTGTTCTTTGACTAGGTTGTAAAGACTGGTCTTGATCAGGGGCAGGATGCTGGATACCTCATTGAATCCCAGGTAAGGGATGAGATCCCTGGTAGTGACCAGTGAGTTGGGGAGTTGAGGGGGGGTGGGATTTGTGTTTAACCACGCACAAAGGACAAGGTTCATCATGGGCTGCTCAAAATGGTGTCTTGCTCCCTGCCCCTTCTTCTGGCTGTGGAAAAGGCCTGTCTGGAACAACAGAGCTGTTCTTCAGGATTCTTCATCTCGTGCTGTTTCTCATTGGTGTCTGTGTTTTATCTTCCTGAGTGGGGAATAACCAGATGGTGTTCGCTGATCTCGGTTTCACGTCGCAGGACTTTGATGTCTCTGTGTGTCTGAGCACTGTTTGGTTTTTCTGATTGTTACATGGGACAGGTAACCTGGAGGAGGGCTGTAGTGCACTCACTCTCATCAGTGTTTAGTGCAAACAAGTTATTTTTTTCCTAGAATTAATTTTCATTTTTACCAATGTTCTGTTGACTGTGTCATCTTTTTTTTTGCTGTCATCTTTGTTCAGGGTGTTGATTCTCCAATACTCTTGTTTTGCTGTTTGTCCTGTTTTCTAGTCCAGCTACTTTTGCTGGTCCTTTTTCATCCAGTTATAATTTTTAGATGCACTCAAAATTATAAGAGGGCTGGAGCACCTCTGCTATGGGGACATGCTGAGGGAGTTGGGGTGTTCAGCCTGGAGAAGAGAAGGCTCTGGGGAGACCTTAGAGCACCTTCCAGTGCCTGGGGGGGGACAGGAAAGCTGGGGAGGGACTTTGGACAAGGGCATGGAGTGACAGGACGAGGGGCAATGGCTTTAACCTTTGTAGAGGTGATTGAATGCTGGAACAAGTTGCCCAGAGAGGCTATGGAGTCTCCCTCCATGGTGATACTCAAAACCCAACTGGGAACAGTCCAGAGCAGCCTGCTCCAGTTGACCATGCTTTTGAGTGCTGGGGTGGGACAAGACAGTCTCCACAGGTCTCTTCCAACTCCTGCTGGAGGTTTGCTAGTGACACACTCGGGAAAATAGGAATGGAGTTTAATGTGGAGGTAGGACAGACCGGTGGGCAGGTCCAGGGTGCTCACCAGTGGCTTGCTTATGCATGACCCTGTTACTCCACTCACAGTGTCTTTGTTTTCCTGTCCTCGGTCATCCTCAGCCATCTTGGTCCCTCCCTTTCTCTGCCTTAATAAACAATCTGCCCCTAATTAGTTATTCCTCCCTGGTCCCTGTTTTGCTACATCTGCACTCAGATTTGTTATTTCTGATAGCAAAGAGGTAATTCTGGCTGTGCACGGTGTCACTGGTGTGGTTACCTGGGCACTGCTGACTCTGCAAGACCCAGAAGACCCACAACACTCCCATCTGGTTATCTCTGCGTTCGGGTCATCTCTCCCATCACTGCCCCTTAACCACCAGTGAAATCCATCCATCCCCCACAGTGCTGTGTGGAGCTTCCACCAGCTTCTCACGCTGCTCTCTGTCGCATCCCACAGTCCTTCCTGCCGTGCTTGGTGGCTCCTTTTGTTCTCCTCTGGTGACAGGATCCTGGTCTGAGATGCAGCTGTCTGCCTCCTGCCTTAACAGTGACCTCCTGGGTGTATCCTGTCCCTTCTTGTTATGCATTCCACCCACGTTTGGTCTGGTGCTGAATAAAAGCCTTGGAATACTCTGTTCCTTACGGAAAAGAATGAATGTGTTTTTCCCAAGAACAGCAGCAGGATCCCAGAACTCTCTAAAGAATAATAAGCATCAATGCTGTGTCTTTTTTAGTGCCTCCCTCTTTCCCCTAGGACAGGAGACTGGTGGATTCTCTTCCAGGCTTTGTGTTTGTGATATTTTAACAAGCCTGTGACTCGCAGGACAGTGGTGAGGGGAGATACTGCTCTGAGCTACGCTGTGTTGGTGGCTCTCCTTGGCTGACTTGGCTCAGACAACGTTCGTTTTGTCTCCTGACGCTGTCTTTTGTCTTCCTGACTGCTTTCCCGGTTCGTGCGGAGTGCTGGGAGGTTATGCAGGCCTTTGGTTCTGTTGCCTGTCTGTGATCCTCTGCAAATAGTATCAGGCTGCTGCTGTCAGTGAGAACTGGCCTGTTTAAAGATTTTTCTCAAAGTCTGTAGTGGTCAGTGGGGCAGAGTGTAGGTGGAGGCTGTGACCAGTGGTGTCCCCCAGGGTCGGTACTGGGTCCAGTCCTGTTCAATATATCCATCCACGACCTGGAGGAAGGGACAGAGTGGATCCTCAGCAAGTTTGCTGATGACACAAAGCTGGGAGGAGTGGCTGACACACCAGAGGGCTGTGCTGCCATCCAGTGTGACCTGGACAGGCTGGAGAGCTGGGCAGGGAGAAACTTAATGAAATTCAATAAGAGCAAGTGCAGAGTCCTGCATGTGGGGAAGAACAACCCCATGGGTCAGTGCAGGCTGGGGCTGAGCTGCTGGAGAGCAGCTCTGGGGAAAGGGACCTGGGACTCCTGGTGACAGCAGGATGACCATGACCCAGCAGTGTGCCCCCGTGGCCAAGAAGGCCAATGGCATCCTGGGGTGCATTGAGAGGAGTGTGGCCAGCAGGTCAGGGAGGTTCTCCTCCCCCTCTCCTCTGCCCTGGTGAGGCCTCATCTGGAGAACTGTGTCCAGTTCTGGGCTCCCCAGTTCCAGAGGGACATGGAGCTACTGGAGAGAGTCCAGCACAGGGCACTGAGATGCTGGAGGGACTGGAGCATCTCCCATGTGAGGAGAGGCTGAGGGAGCTGGGTCTGTTTAGCTTGGAGCAGAGGAGGCTGAGGGGGGATCTCATCAATGCTCATCAATATCTCAAGGACGGTGTCTGGAAGACGGGGCCAGACTCTTCTGGGTGGTGCCCAGTGACAGGACAAGGGGCACTGGGCACAAACTGGGACACAGGAGGTTCAATCTGAACATGAGGAAACACTTCTTTCCTATGAGGGTGACAGAGCCCTGGCACTGCCCAGAGAGGTGGTGGAGTCTCCATCTCTGGAGACATTTCAAACCCATCCGGACGTGTTCCTGTGGGATCTACTCTGGGATCCTGCTCTAGCAGGGGGTTGGACTGGATGAGCTTCAGAGGTCCCTTCCAACCCCACCACTCTGTGATTCTGAGAGCAGGGCCCTTTCACTTGGAAGCCACTTGGGCAATGGCCCCAGCTTGTGCAGGATGCACATGGGGGACAAAGGGTCCCCTGTGAAATACAGTCCTGCCACTGGGGAAGTAAAAGTAGCTCCTGCATTGGTCTTGTAGGACCCTGCAGCTGCTGGTAGGCTGAGGCAGCAGGGTGGCTTCAGGCTGAACTGCCAGGGAATGTTCTTCCCAGAGCTGTGCTGGGAGGATGGAAATGAGCTGTGAACTGTTCCTGGCAGGAAGGAAGTGGACATGGAAATACTGTGACTGCTCTTGTTCCCTGGCAGAACCCATGCGCCTCCAGACAGGAGTGTTAGTGGTACACACTCCTACAGGTGCTTTGAATTATATTGTTTATGGGAAAGGACGTGGAACAAGCAGTTTCCTCCTGCTTTCTGGCAGCCTGGTGTGAAGTGGGCTGTGCTTAGCACAGGAGGTGCCTCTCCACACAGGACATGTACACCCTGTCCTTCCTCCTTTTCCAACCAGGTTACTGCTCTGGGCAGTTACACGGGTGCTGTGCTCTCCCCTCGCTGTGCTGTTGGTGTGTTCATGCTGGAAGTGAGACAGCTGCTAAGTGCCAAACTGTCTGCTTCTTTCTTCCAGAGCTTTGGCCAACTTGCGATGACTAACGAGTCCAAGGCACTGGTGGGACTTTACCACGGGCAGGTGCGCTGCAAGAAGAACAAGTTTGGAACACCTCAGCGAGAGGTCAAGTAAGTGCAAGCGTGGGATGCCTGAGGAGCAGCTGGAGGACCTCTGCTGAAAGGCTCTTGAGTGGCCCAGAGGCCTGAAAAGCAGTGTAGCAGAGCAGAGAGGTTTCCAGCCTCCAGAAGGCTCTTTGGAGGTCTCGCCCACATGTGAAATCTTATTGCATGACCTCACTAAAAATAGTGCCTGGGTGAACAGGATCTGTGTGAGTCTGACTCCACCAGCAATGGAAATCCAGCTTTGAATGTGTCCCCTGGTCCTTCTGTGTGCAGGACCCTGGCGGTGCTGGGAGCAGGGCTCATGGGAGCTGGGATTGCACAGGTTTCAGTGGATAAAGGAATGAAGACCATTCTGAAGGACACAACACAGCAAGGCCTGGACCGAGGACAGCAGCAGGTCTTCAAGGGGTATGTGACTTCACAAGGAGTTTGCTCGGGTGGGGTGGGGCTGCCTTTAGTCAAAATACTCCACTGCTTTCAGGCAGTCAGGAACTCCTGACACCTCTGTTGCTCTGGAGTCTTCTACCATCAGATATCACAGAAATGCTTTCTTTTAAGGTTGCCCAGTGCAGTGTGCTGAGATATTGCTACGAAATAGGTCCAGTGTATTCAGCCTTAGCTCCTTAGGTAGGTAGACAACCTAACAGATGATTGTTTTAGCTCCTGGGTTCAGTAGTAGCTTACAGAGCTAAGGGAGGAGGGGGTAATCCTGGCTGCTAGAGGCCCATGTCAGGGGAGGCATTGGGTCAGACCTCTGAAAAGCTGGATTTCTTTCCCCTCTCCTGGCTCAGCAGTACTGGTGGCCAGCTGTGCATTGTCAGGAATGTCAGTGATTGACCTCGAGACTGAGGCACCAGCTGAGCTGTTTGAGCAGGGCTCTCCTTTTTCCAGATGGAAGGAGGAGCCAACAGGCAGAGTGACAGTCCTGCTGGACTGGAGATGATGTTTTAGAGACACCCTTGGTGTTGGGGTGCACCTCCAGCAGTTTGGGCAGGCCTGCCAGCAGCTGTGACAGAGCTGTCCTTCCCTAGGCTGGATGGCAAGGTGAAGAAGAAGAGTCTGACATCGTTTGAGAGGGACTTCATTCTCAGCAAGCTGACAGGCCAGCTGGACTACCAGGGCTTTGAGAAGGCAGACATGGTGATCGAGGCTGTCTTCGAGGACGTTAACATCAAGCACAAAGTGCTGAAGGAAGTAGAGGCCGTGAGTATCAGTCCTGAGCAGCTTGTGCTGGATGTGGCCCCTGTACGGTGGAGACTCAGCGTGCCCTGCTGGGTTTGTCACACCTTTTGTGCTGTCAGTTGGTGCTTGGTGCAAGTTATTTATGTCAGTAGGTCCTATTCACTGAGGGTATTCACTGTTCAGCAAGGAGTCAGTAGTTCCTAGCTGAAAGGGGCAGTTGTGACATTCCCTGACTGCTGGGATCCACTCCAAAAACCCTTCCATTTGTCTGAGCACACTGATACAACAGTAATGTCTTTTGGTATCTCCACAACTTATTGTCCTTTACTTACTATATCTAGCTTGCTGCTGCTGCTGTTTTCAACAGCACACTTGGGGAAGTGACTGTATGGTAAAGGAGCTGTTGTGTGCACTTT
The DNA here is from genome assembly GCA_028020825.1 of Podargus strigoides. Classification (NCBI taxonomy): domain Eukaryota; kingdom Metazoa; phylum Chordata; class Aves; order Caprimulgiformes; family Podargidae; genus Podargus; species Podargus strigoides. Next base: position 977,344 of record CM051619.1, read on the forward strand.
TCTGAAGTCCCTCCCCACAGTGACTAATGTGGTTGCAGTGGGCTGGCAGAAACATGGGGGCTCTAAAACAAATATTGCAGACCTGGGGAGAGTTCAGAGGAAGTCAGATTCTTGGACTGCTGCTTTAGGACTGGTTTCTAATGCTGTCTGCCCTGACAGACAGTTGGGTTGCCCTTGTTTGTCAGGGTTACCAGGTGCTGGTGCTGTTCTCTTGGGGCTCTGTGCCCGACTCTGGAGCCTGTGCATTCACACCTTCTCTTCCACCCCCTGCCACAGGTGATCCCCGCTCACTGCATCTTCGCCAGTAACACCTCTGCCCTCCCCATCAGCCAAATTGCTGCTGTTAGCAAGAGGCCAGAGAAGGTGAGTACCCAGTGCCACGTTCCTGCTACGAGTCTGCTCTGTGCTGAGCTGCCTGTTAGTGGCAAACACTTTGCTGTAGGTGAGCGCTGGGATCTTCTGCTTCCTCCTCCAAATGTGAAACAGCTTGTCCTGTGTCCCCAGTGAAAGCTTTGGACACAGAACTTGTGGTCCTTGGACAGGTAGGAAGGGGGTGAAGGTGGATTCACCCCAAGCGTGGTGTTGGTGAGGCAGGGTGCAGTAGGGAGGTCAGCACACTTCAGGAAACATTGATGTAGGTAGGGACAGAGAAGCTGTGGAAGGACTCAAGCCAAGAGGATTCCAGCCAGGATGACTTTAGTCATTTTGGTAAACTGATTAGAGATAGGAGTGATCCAAGTGATCCACGTGAACAGGATACCAAGGGCAACACAGCACCTTGTGGCAGAGATTTGGAGCAGAGGACTTCTTCATCCCTTTGCTTGAAGACTAAACAGCATAGAAAGTAACTGCATCCTCATCCCTTAGCCCAGGCAAGCCCAGCTGAGTAGGAACACTGCTCCATGTGGAACAGCCTGCCCTGAGGGATGTGCTTGGTGGAGATATCACCTGAGGGTGGGAATGTGCTGGATTCATGGAATCACGGAATTGTCTGAGTTGGAAGGGACCTCCAGAGCTCCCCCACCCAACTCCCCTGTGGGACAGCAGGGTCCCCTCGAGCACATCCCTCAGGGCTGCACCCAGGCCAGGCTGGGAAAGCTCCAGAGCAGGAGACTGCACCCCTCTCTGGGCAGCCTGTGCCAGGGCTCTGCACCCTCACCCCAAAGAAGTTCTTCCTCATCTTTCAATGGAACCTCCTGTGCTCCAGCTTGTGCCCATTGCCCCTCGTCCTGTCACTGGGAACCACTGGGAAGAGCCTGGCTCCATCCTCCCTCACCCCCCTTTGGGTATTTGTAAACATTAATTAAATCCCCCTCAGCCTCCTCCTCTCCAGGCTGAAGAGTCCCAGCTCTCCCAGCCTTTCCTCCCAGGGGAGATGCTCCAATCCCCCACTCATCCTCGCTGCCTCCCCTGGACTCTCTCCAGTAGCTCCCTGTCTCTCTCCAACTGGGGAGCCCAGAACTGGAGGCAGGATTCCAGCTGTGGCCTCCCCAGGGCAGAGCAGAGGGGACAATGTCCTCCCTCGCCCTCCTGCCCGCACCCTGCCCTGTGCAGCCCAGGCTGGCATTGCCCTTCTTGGTGGCACGGGCACATCGCCGGCTCAGGGATAATTTACTGCCTGCCAGGACCCCCAGGTCCTTCTCCTCAGAGCTGCTCCCCAGGAGCTCCCCCCTCACCTCTCCTGGTGCCTGGCATTCTTCTTCCCCAGGGCAGCCCCCTGCCCTTGCCCTTATTGACCCTCCTGAGGTTCTTCCCTGCCCAGCTCTCCAGCCTGCCCAGGTCCCACTGATGGCAGCACAGCCCTCTGGAGTGTCACCACCCCTCCCAGCTCGGGATCAGCAGTGAACTGGCTGAGGATCCACTCTGTCCCCTGGCCCAGGTCATTGATCAATGTGTTGAACAAGACCAGACCGAGTATTGACCCCTGGGATTGGGAGGAGTCATCACACTGTTCTTCATTGCTGTCTGTGACTGCCAAGGGAACCTGTGATCCTGCCAGCGTCAGGCTGGCAGCTGTGACAGGGCCCTGCAGGACACCTGCCCCCATTGGGGAGCAGCAGCAGACCAGGCACGACACTGCAGTGCCTGAAGTAGTGTGAGGGGTCTGTGTGACCAGGTGGAGTCACCTCCAAGGACTAAGAGTGGTCTAGAGTGGCCTTGATATAAGAAGGGGGAATCTGCTTCACCTCCTTGGGGCTGAAGAAAACATAGGGAAGACTGAGCAGTTGTCTTGTGAGATAATCCCATCTCCCTCTCTAAAACAGGTGGGCGGGGAGGCAATAACCTGGGGAGAAGAAGAGGGGAGCTCTGGAGCTCAGATGGAAAGTGTTACACAAACCCAAAGCACAGGTACCCTTGGCTGGTTCCCTGAACCCCTACAAGGGTCTCAAGCTTGCCCAGGGCGGTGCGTTGTGTCTGCTGCTTGTCTTCCTGCAGAAGTTCTGTGGACATCTGCAAAGCCCATAGAGTAACGACGTGTGTCCCCTCTGTGGGAGGTTCCTGTGACCTTCATGAGCCTCTTCCTGCTCTGCTGTCAGCTCTCAGTTGCATGGGAGATGCAAACTGAGCCTCATTTCTTCATACTTGCAAATAACATCCTCTTGCTGTAGAAATTGCCTGTGTAATGGCTCTTTATGGGGAAACTAATAAGGAATCAATTAATTAGTGTATCTTCTTTTAATTAGTTTTACAGTCTGCAACTCTCCTGCAAAGTGCCTCTGACTTGGGCAGGTCTTAGTGCCAAGTGCAGCTTCCAGGAGGCATGAAGGTGCCATGCTGATTGCACGGCCGTGTTAAAGTGGGGCACACAGCCGAGTGGTCTCCACTGAAATGCTGTTCCCAGGGGAAGGCTGCACTTACCTCTGTAATTAGTTTCTGGAAACATGCCTTCTCATCCTTAAATTCACTTCTCACCAAAAATAGAAACAAAACAAGCAGAACACAGGGGCTCCCACTCAACATCTGTCTCTGTGGTTGCTGTTCCACTCAGTGTCCAGAAGAAGCACCACCCAGGCGTGTGGCTCCTCTGGCAGCTCAGATAGTCCCTGTGGATCACACAGTGCCTGGGATTCACCTGGGGACTGAGCTGGGCTAAAAATCCCACACAGGTTTTGCTGCCAGACTATTAACAAGTACAGAGAGAGCTGAGCAGCACTCTCGGTCCTGTAAGTGTTATACCTGAATCCTCACTGGGGCAAGAGCTGTGGGGCGTGTGCTGCCTCCTTGGGAAAGCCAAGGAGAGAAAGGGAATTGGAGGACACTCATGGGAGAGGGATTCATAGATTCATAGAATAGCCTTGGTTGGAAGAGACCTCTAAGATCATCAGGTCCAACCATTAACCCAGCACTGTGTCCCTCAGCACCACATCTCCACGGCTCTGACATCCCTCCAGGGATGGGCACTGCCCCCTGCCCTGGGCAGCCTGGGCCAGTGCTGGGGAACCCTTTGGGGGAAGGAATTGTTCCCCACATCCAATCTAACCCTGCCCTGGCACAGCTTGAGGCCATCACCCCTCATCCTGTCACTGTCACCTGGGAGAAGAGACCGACCCCCACCTCTCTAGGATGCAGTGGGACAAGTGGCTGGGTGGACAGTGCCCTGTGGTGGTGGGTCCTGCAGCCCACACTGGCCTGCTCCCCTCTGCAGCTGGGTGCTTGACTTGCCCAGCAGATTCCTCTGGGAGCCAAAGTCTTGTCTTAACCCTGAGCTCTTCCTTCTGCCTAGGTGATCGGGATGCACTACTTCTCCCCCGTTGACAAAATGCAGCTGCTGGAAATCATCACCACCGACAAAACATCGCAGGACACGGCTGCTTCCGCTGTCGCTGTTGGCCTCAAACAGGGCAAGGTCGTCATCGTGGTAAAGGTGAGGGAACACTGCCCAAATTATGAGCTGGGATAATAAATAAAAAGGCAGGTGTGTGCATTGAGAGGAGGCTGAAACGTGGCTGTGAGTACACTGGTGTTAGCTGCTCGCGCTGAGAAGTCAAAGTGGAAGCTAGGAGAAGGCAGGTGCCCAAATAATCCCTCAAGTGTCCTTTGGAGCAGCCCTGGAAGGCCAGGAGGCACAGGAACTGTCTGATGGGCCAGCACGGGGAGCTGGCAGCCCTGTTCCACACAGCTGCCAGGAGGCTGAAATCCTTATGGCATCTGAGATGGAGCAGAGTCTGGGCAGGACTCTCCCCACACCTTCTCCTGGCAAGCTGCAAAGACAGAGGGTCAGTGAGCAGTAACTCTGCTCTTTCTGCATTTAAATCTTGTGTGAGAGGGGCAGAAATACACATGGAAGTGTCAGGGAAGAGCTATAGCAAGCAGAGGAGGAAGACTGAGCACAACACAGCGAGGCAGCAGTTTAGAGACCACAGCAGCTTGGTCTCTAAGAGGAGGCAGCAGAGCCTCAGAAAAGCCATGGGCTTTGAGTGATTTTGTTAGGCTGATGCTGGACACACAGCCCTCCAAACAGAGCTGGCCTCATGCTCGAAAGCATCAGTGATGCTGTTTCAGAGTAAGCTCATGAACGTCTTCAGACACTGCTGAGCCTTCTAGCAGTTGATACCATACTGTTAGAAATGGAGCTTAGTGTGCCTGCCCTGCCTGTCAGTGCCTGAACTGCAGCCTGGGCTGTGAAACGCAGTCCTTGTGCTGCTGAGAGAGGCTGTGTTCCTGCAGCTTGTACTCACCTGCCTCCCTGCTGCACTCCTCTTCCCTAGGACGGGCCTGGCTTCTACACCACGCGCTGCCTGGGGCCGATGCTGGCAGAAGTGGTCCGAGTTCTCCAGGTATGTATCCTCATGGCTACTGAGCACCTCTAGAGCATTCTTCCTTGTCCTCATCAGGCTGTCCCCAGTCCTGGCCAAGAAGGGAGGTGGGTTACCAGCCCTGGTGCCTGTGGTTGTCCCCAGCCTGCTCTTGGCTGAGCTGTGGTCTGATGAGACCTGGTGCAGGCAGTGCCAAGGCTCTTTCCTCCACACATGGCGTCAGGGGAGAGTCAGGAGTGGTGCAGGCATGATGACACGGCTCCTGGCTGTAATCAAATGGCTCCTGGGGCTGGTTGCAGTCTGTGGCCCCAGATGAGTGAGGGCTTTCTGCCCCCATGCTGGGTTTATAGAATCTTAGACTGGTTTGGGTGTGAAGGGACCTCACAGCTCATCTCATCCCACCCCCTGCCATGGCAGGGACACCTCCCACCAGCCCAGGTTGCTCCAAGCCCCATCCAACCTGGCCTGGAACACTGCCAGGGAGGGGGCAGCCACGGCTTCTCTGGGCAACCTGTTGCAGTTTCCACCACCCTCACTCAGAGAGATCATCCCTTCCCTTCCCTTCCCTTCCTGCAGGAAGGCTTTGACCCAAAGAAAATAGACACCATCTCTACGTCCTTTGGCTTTCCTGTGGGTGCTGCCACGCTGATCGACGAGGTGGGGGTGGATGTGGCCACGCACGTGGCTGAGGACCTCGGCAAGGCCTTTGGCGAGCGCTTTGGAGGAGGCAGCATCGAGTTGTTCAAGCTCATGGTGGAAAAAGGCTTCTTAGGTGAGGTGCTAAGCCTGTTTTAACCTGATACTTTCCCCCTGTGTTCAAGGAAAAGCATTAGCATCCATCAGCTGCTTCTGCCTGAGGTGAGAGCAGTTGGAGCACAGCCCTGGGAATGGGTTGGGAATCCTGTCCTGGGCAAAGCTTTGGCTGTGGCCAGGCCTTTGCAGAAGTGGCAGCAGCAGGCAAAGGTGCTGCCCGGAGCAAAGGCAGCGGATGGGATCTCGGGAACCTCTGGTGTCTCCATGAAACCTGCACAAGTGCTCTGGGACACATGGCTGGAAATGGATGTGAAACAAGCCCAGAGCTGAGGTTCAGAAGCTCTCTGCAAGGAAAGATAATGGCTCTGTTTGCATGGCAGAAGCTGTGCCCTGGTAGCACTGTCCTGGTGTGCTCAGTGTGGCCTGCACTTGGGCCATGATAGCTCTTACCCCCAGTGGCCCTTGCTGTGACCAGCCCCCTGGCAGTGAAGGTTACTCAGGAGATCTTGGCATCTCTGTCTCTTGCTCCCAAGTGCCTTTTTGCTGCTGTAGCCATGGGAACGGTGGCGTTACGTGAGTGCCCTCTGGTCCTAGTGGAGGTGTTAGAGCTTGGCATGGTGGCAGCATCGTGCCAAGGAGAGAGCTGGCAGTGGAGCCCCTTCCCTCCGCCCTTGGCGAGGCAGCGAACAGGCTCGCTCTGAAGTGCAGAGACGCTGCCTGTGCTGGAGTCACAAGGAGATCGGGGGCAGAGGTGGCAGGAGTGACTGTCTCCTTTTGTCCCCGGCAGGTCGCAAGGCAGGGAAAGGCTTTTACGTTTACCAGGAGGGAGTGAAGAACAGGAGCGTGAATTCTGGCATGGATGAGATCTTGACACGGTTCAAAGTGCCAGCCAAGCCTGAAGTGTAAGTAGGTGTCTGGTGGGCTGCTTCTCACCCCTGCCCAGCTCCTCCTCCTGCCTCCGAGTGGCAGTGCCAGGGCTGTGCCAGGCAGCACTAGGGGACATTGCTGAACACAGAGCCACTCCAGATGGCGTTTGGCTGTTCCCAGCTGCGGTAGTGGGGCAGGCTGTTGGCTCGGGAGAGCCTGTGCTAGCAGCAATGGGGCATCCTCGAGTTCATCAGCCTCTGCAGAAAGCTGTCCTGTGGTGGGGCTTGCCAGGGCAGGCAGGGTGGTGCAGCCCCTGCCGTGACCTTCCTGGTGTCGGAGCTGTCGTAGAGCCTGGCACTGAAACATCTCCTGGAGCAGCTCCCATCTGGCCTGACCGAGCCTTTGCCGTTCTTACCTGCCTGCCTTGGGTCACAGCACAGAACTTAATCCTTATCCTCATGCAGAGAGGGACATTCCCAGTGGGAAGCCATTCCCTCCCCTGCCCCAGGCCTGGCTATCCCCATCTCCCCTGGCTTTGTGTGCTTCTCCATCCAGCTGCTGTTACCTGCACAGCCCTTATGGACTCTTTCCTTGCAGCTGCACTGATGAGGACATCCAGATGCGCTTGGTGACGAGGTTTGTGAACGAGGCAGCCATGTGCCTGCAGGAAGGGATCCTCAGCAACCCCGTGGAGGGAGATATTGGTGCTGTGTTCGGCTTGGGCTTCCCACCCTGCCTGGGAGGTAAGTGGGTTCAGACTGGGCTGTGTGACTTGGGAAAGCTCAGTAGTGGGCTTGCCTGGTGGGCAGTAGGCACCAGAGGTGAGTCAGCTGGTCAGGCCTGGTTTGAGCTGCAGCCTGACAAACCTGGGTGCCCTTCTCCCACCTAAAGCCTGAGCTGGAGTGGTTGCACACAAGGTGGCAGTGAGCCTGAGAGCTGCCCTGGGCTGTGTCTGCCAGGACCTGGTGAAGTTCCTCTGCTGGTACAGCACAGATAAAGCTGAGCTGATCACTTCAGCCATGCTGCACAGCACTTCTCAGGACCATTACCAGCCATGAGCATGGGCAGAGTTCTCCTGGCCCCAGCTGCAGCCTGGCGCCGTGGCCATGGCTTGGGGTGGCAGGGACCAGGGGCTGGATGAGCCAAACCCAGTGCTCTCACCCTTGGTGCCTCTCGCTTGTGTGGCACAGCCGTGTCCCCCTGTCCCTGGCAGGTCCCTTCAGGTACACAGACTCCTACGGAGCCAAGGAGCTGGTGGACAAGCTGCGGAAGTACGAGGCCGTCTACGGCAGCCAGTTCACGCCGTGCCAGCTGCTGCTGGACTACGCCAACAGCCCAGGCAAGAAATTCCACCCGTGAGCAGCGCCCGACATCGCCCACCCGTGACGCACCGAGACGGGGCCACCAGCTCTCCATTCTCTAGGGTAATCCAGCAAGCACCCAGGGGAGGCAGGGAAGGAAGGAGGGTGGCAGTGGATTGCCTCGTGGCTTGTAGGCGTTGACAGTGCCTTCTCCACTGCCCTGCTTTGGGCACATCCGTCCCGTGCCAGCCTGGGCCTGGTGCCTCCTTGCTGGGAGAATTTCTTCTGGCTTCACCTCCATGCTGTGACCTCTGGAGCTGGCCCCGAGCCTGTGCCTTTCCATAAACCTCCAACAAAATAAATCCCCATCTCCTGGGTTTGGACTCCATGGTGCTTTTCCTCCTCTCTCCCTGGAGCACAGCCTCCAGCACCAAGGAAGGGAACTGCTCCAGTTGGGCAATAAAGCGTGCAGGCACTCCTCTGGGGTCTCTCCCTGCTTGCTGAGGGTGGGGATGGGGGCAGTGCAGAACAAAGACTGGCTCTGTCACCTCTGCCATCAATCAGGGGCTGGGAAGAGCTTCTGGCTCTTTTGTCCGGCCCCGAGCTCGGCTGCCGGGGTTCTCCTGGCAGCTCCACCCGCCTGTAATTGCAAATCAAGCAGCCAGAGGCCAGAAGGGTCCCCCGTGGGGAGAGCTCAGTTTAAACTAAAAGGCTTTAAATCTCTGGCCACCTGTCCCTGAGCTCAGAGCTGGCTTGGCCTCCCCCTCCCCGAGCTCCAGCCTTTTTCCTGCGCCCTGGCAGGGCTTGGGTGATGCTGCTCTTTCCACGTCACCTTTCTCAAAGCCACCAGTGCACAATGATGCTGAGATGTCTCATCGTGCCCCTGCTGCCTGCTGGGGGAGGCACTGGGCTGGCTGTGGGGCTGGTGACAAGCCTGCAGCCCCCCGAAACCTGCCCCGTGCGTGGAGGGGTGTGCAGGAGCCTTGCTCCCCCTCCATGGCCGAGGAGCTGGAGTCAGGTTTGGTCCCAGACCCCCCCATTACTGTGGCCCTGTCGAGCTCTGTGCAGAGCAGAGTTTGGGGGTCCTGGAGGTGCCTCACCATGGGCCCTGGGAGAGTTTTGGGTGCAGCCCTGAGGGAAGGTTCCAGCTTCCCATGCCCAGGGTCAGCCATGTCCCTCAGGCAGGGGAGCTCCCTTCCAGGGCCCTGAAATCACCCTGGGGTGCAGGCAGGCTGGAGCAGCTCCCAGAGCAGTGCTTTCCCCTGACCCTTATGTGAGGATGGGAGTGACCCCCAGAGCCCCTTTCCCCCTCCTCCCTGAGCAAGGGGCTTCTCCAGGGGCTCGTTTTTCTCCCGTACATTTATTACACTAATCCACAAGGATTAAGTTAAACCAGTCAGCTCAAACTCCAGTATTTTCCAGCCCCTTTGGGCCAAAATTACTGTCCAGTGTTAAAAAAAGAGAGTGGGGAGGGCTGGGGAGGAGAGAACCCCACCGGAGTGGAGCAGGGGACGGGAGCTGGGAGACCCAGAGTCCAGGTGGTTGTGGGGGGAACCCCAGAGTCCAGGGGGTCCCTGATGTGCAGCTAGATTTTGGGGTGCAGCTAGATTTTGGGGCGCCAGCCCTTGATGAACTGCATGATCTTCTTCACCTGGAGCTTGGTGAGGTGGAAGTCGTCGGCCAGGATCTCCTCGCTGAGCTGCACGAAGATGCTGCCGTCGATGCGCTCGCGGGCGAAGAAGCTGACCACGTCCTCGGAGAGGCCGATGAAGCGCAGGCACTTGGAGACCTCCTCCAGGGAGAGGGCCGAGAGGTCTGCGGGGGGCAGCCAGGGCGAGCCGTCCCCGCTGGGACGGGGGGCAGCCGGCGGGGTCCCCCCCTCGCCCCGCGCCGCTGCCGGCGGCACCTCGATGACGCCCTGTGCCAGGTAGAGGCGGGTGACGCCGCCCTCGGCCCCGCGCAGCACGGCGGGCGAGAGCGGGGCCGCCCCGCGGATGACGATGCTGTCCCCCTCAAAGCCCTTGGGTGGGCGAGGGGGAGGCGCCAGCTCCTCGGCGGGGGCGAAGGGCTCAGGGGAGGAGGAGGAGGAGGGGGCAGCCGGGGCCGAAGGCGCTTTGGGCCACTCAGGGCTCTCGGGCCACTCAGCCGGGCCGGTGAAGGGGTTGAGCGCCCCGAAGGGGGCGAAGCGTTTTTGGGGGTGCGGGGGCTTGAGGCGGGGGCAGCTGCGGTAGGGCTTCAGGGGGGGCTCAGTCCCCGGCAGCGGGGTCGAGCAGCCGCTGCCTGCCCCAGCACCCGCCTCGGCGTACGCCCAGGGGTCCGACCAGGAGGTGGGCGCGGGCTGGGTGGCGGGGGGCAGCGTGGCGGGGGGCAGCGGGCGTCCCGGGGGCTCCCCGGCCTTGCAGTCACCCCAAGTGCAGGGGTAGCAGTACAGGGAGTAGGCGTCGGGTGAGGATGAACCGCTGCCGCTCCGCGGGGCCGACCTGCCGGAGGAAGGGCACCGTCACCCTCACCCCAGCGTGGCATCCCATCACCCCCTGTCCCCATCCCCAGCCCTGCAGGGACATCCCCACCCCAGGGTGTCACCCCCGCCACCCCATCCCCACCACCACCACCACCCCAGGGTGTCACCCCTGCCACCCCATCCCCACCCCCACCCCAGGGTGTCACCCCCCGGCCACCCCATCCCCACCACCACCCCCACCCCAGGGTGTCACCCCCCCCCCCCCGATGTCCCCGGAGCCACTCACCCATCGTGGAGCCCCGAGGAGTAGTAGGAGAGGCTGGGGCTGGGTGAGGGGGTGGGCACCAGCTTCGGGCAGCGCAGGGGTGCTGGGGGGCTGCAGGGGGCTGGGGGGCGGCTGCCCCGGGGTGGCACCGGGGGTGCGTTCAGCAGCCGGCACTCCTCCTTCACCTGGAAGTGGGGTGAGTGCCGTCAGCCCCCCCCGGCCACTGGCGATGGGGATCTGGCCCCGGGACCCCGCGGCTGGACGGGGGTGATGGGGGGCTTGGGGGGCAGCCAGCCCCAGTTTAGCCACAAGGCTCTGGGTCCCAATGGGGAACTGGGTACCCTGTGGTGCAGGGAGCCCCAGAAATTCAGGCAAAGTGGACCCTGAAAGATTTGTGTACCCCACAGGGGAGCCCAGAGGGTTTGGGTACCCCACAGTGCTGGGAAGCCCCAGAGGTTCAGGTGCCCCCATGGTGCAGAGAGCCCAGGGGACCCGGGGACCCCGTGGTACAAGGGTGTCCTGGGGGTTCAGGTACCCCTGGTGATGGGGGGAACTGGAGACCCCATGGTACAAGGGTGTCCTAGGGATTTGGGTACCCCCTGGTGATGGGGGGGACTGGGCACCCCATGGTGCTGGGGACCCCAGTGGATTTAGGTGACCCCGGAGCCAGGGGACAGGGGTCCCGGCCCAGAGCCCCACAGCACCGGGGGTGGGGCTGGGTGGCCACGCCATGGGGCTGACAGCACAGCCCCGAGCTGTGCACCCCCTGCCCACGGCATGGGCGATGCCAGGACCACCCAGGACCTCCACCCTGTCCCCACCCCTGGGGACAGGACTCTTACCGCCTCCGACTTGGGTGGCACAGGGGGCGGGGTGTCCCCCCGGGGCTCATCCCCAGGCACACCGGGGCGATGCGGGGACCCCAGCGGGGTGACGGCCCTGAAGGCGACGAGGTCCTGGCGGCTGGCACCGCCACCCACCCCGCAGCCCCCCTCGGGGCCGGGGTCGCTCCAAAGCTCCTCGTAGGGAATCTCCGGCGGCTCCCGAGTCCTGAAGTCGGGCTGGGCCCAGTCGGGCGTCACGTACTCCCGGTCGGGGTCGGGGCAGTCGGGCAGCGGCGGGCGCAGGGTGCCCGCCTGGCAGCGGGCAGCGGCGCGGAGGGAGAGGCGCTGCAGGGGCCGGCTGAGCTCCTGGCGCGCGGGCAGGCAGAGCCGCAGGCGGCGCGGGCTGGCACACTCCTCCGCCAGGTCGGGCTTGGCCTCCCGCACCGCCCGCGAGTACTCGTCGGCGTTGAAGCGGTCGTGGCAGAGCGCCGCGCTGTCCCGCAGCAGCTTCTCCAGCTGGGGGTCCCCGGCCAGCAGCCCCTCGGGGAGCTGGAAGCGGGGCATGTCGGTCAGCAGGAGGAAGTGGAAGGGCACCAGCTCGTCCCGCCGGAGGATGCAGCACAGCACCACCGTCTTGGAGATGATGCCCACCAGTTTGTAGCGGTGGCCCTCGCGGATGGCGTGGAGGTCGTAGGGGTTGCGGGCGGGGCGGCTGGGCACGGCCACGCTGACGGGCAAGCGGACCTTCTCGATGATGGTGCGGATGGTGTGCTCGCCCTCCTGCAGGCGCAGCTCCAGGGGGCTGCGGGTGCTGAAGCGCCCCTTGCACTGGAAGGGCAGGCTGAGGCTCTCGTTGGTGCGGTGGTTCATGCAGATCAGGCACGGCATCTTCCCCTTCGCCTGCCGCGCCCCCGCCGCCGGCGCCGCCTTCCCCAGCTTGCGCAGCAGGGTGTTCAGCCGGGACTTCTCCTTCGCCGCCTTGGCGCAGAGGATCTCGGCCTGGCCCATCAGCGTCAGCTCGTCCCCCGCGTGCAGCGTGAAGTTGTACACCTCGCTGTCCTCGCTGAACTCCCCCGACACCACCTGTCCCCCGGGACAGGCCCGCTGTGGGACTGGCTGCCTCGGTACCGTCCCCTGCTGCCCACCACCATCCCTTGATGTCCCACCACCACCCCCTGATGTCCCACCACCATCCTGTAATGTCCCACCACAGACCCCAGTGTCCCACCACCACCCCCTGATGTCCCACCACCATCCTGTAATGTCCCACCACCATCCCCTGCTGTCCGTGCACTCTCCTCATGTCCCATCACAGACCCCAATGTCCCACCACCATACCCTGATGTCCCAGTGTTCTCTCCTGATGCCCCATGACCATCCCCTGCTGTCCAGTCACCACCTGCTGATGTCCCACCACCAGCTCTTGATTTCCCACTAACATCCCCTGATGTCCCACCACCACCATCCCCTGCTGTCCGTGCACTCTCCTCATGTCCCACCACAGACCCCAGTGTCCCACCACCATCCCCTGATGTCCCACCACCACCCCCTGATGTCCCACCACTATCTCTGATGTCCTATAAACCTGTCCCTGATGTCCCACCACCATCCCCTGATGTCCCACTGTTCTCTCCTGATGTCCCATCACTGACTCCTGAGTCCAACCACCATACCCTCATGTCCCACCAATATTTCTGATGTCCTACAACCTATCCCTGATATCCCATCACCACCCACTGATGTCCCACCACCATCCCCTCCTTCCCACCATTACCCACAATGTCCCATCACCAACTCTTGATGTCCCACCATCATCCCCTGATGTCCCACCACCAACCCCACCACTCCCTGACATCCACCTGCTGTCCCACCACTGTCCCCTCTGTCCCCATACTGACCTTCACGCTGAAGGTGATGGCCTCCATGACGAAGACGCGGTCCGGGAAGATGCTGGCCACCTCCTCCACGCTGTTGAAGTACTGCACGGGCTCGCGGATGTCCCGGTCCTGGTCCAGCAGCTTGAACTTCCCTGTGTGGGACAGCCAGACCTGCTGTCACCTGCTGTGACCCACCTCGGGGCCAACATGCCCCTTTGGGGGCGGGGCAGCAGCCCTCAAGACCTGCCAGGTGTCCCCATCACATCTGGGGGGCACCTCTGTGGGCAGAGGGGTTCACCCAGGTGTCCAAGTGCTGCAAGGGGACACTGGAGCACCCCCATACCTGTACCCCCCACACGCAGCATCAAGGGGGGGCTTTGGGGTGGGACAGCCCCCAAAGCCCCCCCGCACACGGGGGGTCCCAGCAATGCCACTCTGCATCCCCAGAGCTGCGGGGACCACCCCAAAGTGGCCCCAGAAATGTCCCACGGACGGAGGAACTCGCCTGGAGCAGCGCCAGAGGAGCTGCCAAAGTTGCAGGGAGCCCCCTTGCCCCCCCAAACCCATCCCCACTGGGGCCCTGCGCCCCCCCCCCCCCGCCCCATGCCTCGAGCAGGAGAGCTGCCAGGGAGGGGACCTGAGGAGGGGACCCTGGGAGGGGACCGGGGGGCTCAGCAGCAGCGCTGGCAGCGGAGGCGAGGGCAGGAGCAGGGAGGGGGGAGTGTGGCCGGCAGCTCGGCGGGGACAGACCTGAGGGGAATATTAATCCCCCGCCGCGGCCGCGCCAGCTCTCCCACCGCCAGCCCCGTGCCCCCCGGTGCCAGCGCCATGGCTGTCCCTTGCCTGGCAGGGGCCTGGCCCAGGCCACCGCAGGGGGACACATCTGGGGGCACGGCTGAGCCCCAGGAGCGGGTTAAGATGCTGCCCAGCGCTCCCCTCCTCACCACCCCCCGCTTGGGATGAGCGATTAACCCCTCCCCCGCTCCACTTCCCATGATTTATTAATTAGCTGGACTCATTACCGGCACGGCGAGCACTCAGCGGGCATTAAGGCTCTTGCCTGGGTGGCCGCCGGCATCTCAGCACCTTCGGCTGCATCGTCAGCCCCATCCCATCCCTGTCCTTGTCCTCATCCCCAGCCCCATCCTTGTCCCCAGGCCCATCCTATCCCCATCCCTGTCCCATCCCTGCCTTTGTCCCCATACTTGTCCCATTCTCATCCCCATCCTCATCCCAATCACATCCTCATCCCCATCCCTGTCCCATCTCCATCCCATCCCTGTCCTTGTCCCCATCCCAATCACATCCTCATCCCCATCCCTGTCCCATCTCCATCCCATCCCTGTCCTTGTCCCCATCCCAATCACATCCTCATCCCCATCCCTGTCCCCATCCCTGTCCCAACCCCATCCCATCCCATCCTCAGCCCTGTCCTCAGCCCCATCCCTCTCCTTGTCCCCATCCTTGTCCCCATCCCTGTCCCAACCCCATCCCATCCTCAGCCCTGTCCTCAGCCCCATCCCCATCCCTGTCCCATCCCCATCCCATCCCTGTCACATCCCCATCCTATCCCCGTCACATCCCCATCCTATCCCCAACCCCATCTTCATCCCCATCCCATCCCCATCCCTGTCCCCATCCTCATCCCACCCCATCCCTGCCAGCCCCCCCAGCAGTGCAGGAGGGACAGAGAGCAGCCCCTGAACCAGAGCATCTCCTCCCTCAGACTGGGCCATACTGGAGCAGCCCCAGTTCAGCTGCTGGAGCTGGGGGTGGGGAGTGCCCCAGGGTACACCGATGTCCTAGCCCCCCCAGCTGTCCCCACCTGGGTACTGGAGCGGGATGTCGATTTTGGGGCCGATGACGTAGTGTCCCTCCTCCAGGCTGTGAGCCGTCACCGTCGTCCACTGCCGGCAGGAGTGGACCAGCAGCACGTCCTGGGCTGTCACCCCCTCCACTCGCTCACCTGCCGGGGGGGACAGGGCTGTCACCATCCCCAGGACACCCCCCCACCCTCCCTGGGGCACCCGGGGGACGGAGGGACGGAGGGACAGAGGGACAGCCAGCCCGAGGGATGAGCAGGTGCCGCTGCCAAGAGCCGCCAGTTGCCCTGGAAACAATTTCTTTGTCCCCCCTGAAAAGCTGCAGCCACCACAAACAAGAAGTTTATTGAGACGGGGACAGCATGGGGGGCCCCCACTGCCACTGCACCCCACGGCCCCTGCACACCCCCCCAGCATGGCCCCGAGCACCCCCCCTGCTCCAGAGGGGGGGCCACTGCTCCAGAGGGGGGGACACTGCCTGCACAGCCACTCTGGGGTGACCCTGTGCTGGCATCAGTGCACCCCACTCCCCTGCACCCCCCAAGCCAGTGTGGGGGTGTGTGTGTCACAGCCAGGCACACGCACACACACACACACACACACTCCAAAGCCAGGCTGTACCCTGGGGAGGGTGGCGAGGGGACACGGTAGCTCCGAGCCCCTGCCAGCCTGGTGCCACCACCTCCAGTGTCACCTGGAAAGGGTGAGGACGGCAACCGGTGCCTGGTCCCAGGGATGGGGAGGTGGGGGCAGCCTGGACCCCCCCACAACCCCACTCACACCCAGGGTTGGTGGCCCGGGCAGGAGACCAGGACATCCCAGACCGCTGGACCCCCCAGATCCCCACTGTCCCCAGACTCCCCCGAACCCCCCCAGGGCCCTCCAGTCCCCCCCTGCACGGTGGGGGCAGCCCGAGGCCCCCATGGGAGAAGAGCCCAAACAACAGCGTGGTCCCTGGCCCACCAGCCTTCCTCACACCCTCCTCCTCATCACTCCAACCTCCCTCCCTCCTCCTGGTCCCTTCAGCCTTCCTCCTTCCTTCCTCCTCATCACTCTCAAACCTTCCTAACTCCCTCTTCCTCCTCCCTCCAGCCTTCCTCCCTCCCTCCCTCCTCCTCATCACTCCAGCCTCCCTCCCTTCTCCTGGCCCACCTAGTCTTCCTCCCTCTTCCTCTTCACCCCTCCAAGCCTTCCTCCCTCATCCCCATCCCTCCATGCCTCTCTCCATCCTTACTCCCTCCTCTTCCTCACCCCTCCAGCCTTCCTCCCTCCTCCTCACCACTCCAGCCTTCCTATCTCCCTCCTCCTCATCCTTCCAGCCTTCCTCCTCTCACTCCCCAGCCTTCCTCCCTCCTCCCCAGCCCTCCACGCCTCCCTCCCTCCATCCTTCCTCCCTCCTTCTCCTCATCCCTCCAGCCTTCCTCCCCCCCTCCCTCCTACTCCTCACTCCCCAGCCTTCCTCCCTCCTCCCCATCCCTCCACGCCTCCCTCCCTCCATCCTTCCTCCCTCCTCCTCCTCCTCCCGCAGCCCCCGGCCCCGCTCACCCTGCCCGAGGCACACGAGGGTGGGCAGCCGGCACTGGCTGACGATGGCATCGAGGGGCAGCGCCGCGGGGCTCCAGCGGAGCCGGGCCAGCCCCGCCGCCAGCTTCTCCATCGCATCGCGGCTCAGGCCGGCCCCGGCCCGGGGGTGCGGGAGGGGGGGGCGGCCGCGCCGGGCTCCTGCGCCGCCACCGGGGCCGGGGCAGGGGCGGGGGGGGGGGAACGGGGCAGCCGGGAGCCGCCCCCCGCCCGCCCCCGGCCCCTCCTGCCCGCCCGCCCCGACAGGCGGGACACCCCCCTGCGGCGCCGGGGGCGGGGGGAGGTGGCGGCGGCGGGCGGGGACCCCCTCCTCCCACCCCCCCGTGGTTGAGCATCTCCCCGTGGGGACCCCCCCCCCGTGGCTGAGCATCCCCCCGTGGGGACACCCCGTGGCTGAGCATCCCTCTGGTGGGGACCCCCGCTGAGGAGGGGGCTGCTCCTGGGGGTGCCCCAGGGATGGGGGTACTGGGGGAGGGGGCAGCCCCAGCGCCCCGGATCCCTCTGGGGGCACTGGGGGGGGGGGGACTCAGCTCCCAGTGCAGAGCCCCTGGGACCTCACTGGGGGTTCCCAAGGAGACACCAGGGCTGGAAGGGCTGAGAGGTCAGGGAGTGGGGGTGTGGGGGGCCGGGGACGTATGGACAACCTGGGCTGGGGACAGGGGGAGGACCCCGCAGCCACCCCGATCCCCCGGTGGGGACCCCCCTGGACCCAGCATTGCTTCCCAGACCCAAGGCATGGATGGCACCGAAGCGGGGAGCCCCCTCCCATAGGGATGGCACTGTCAGACAAAGTGGGGACCCCCGGGATGTGTGACACCACCGCACAGAGTGGGGACCCCTGCCCTGTAGGGATGGCACCATCATGGGAACCCCCCACAGGGACATCACCATCACAGGGAGCAGGGACCCTGCAGCCTGGGGACCGACGGCAAGCCTCAGCTGGGGGTGCCAGGCCTGTGGGGAGTCCCTGCACCCCCTGTGCTGGGGACAGGCTCACTCGCAGCCATGGAGGCTCTAAAGCCCTGGCTGCCATACTGGGGCCTCCCTGAGTGGGGAGCAGAGGGGGCTCGGGGGCACTGCACCCCCACAGCCACCTCCCTGGGTGGTCAGAGACCCCAGACAAGGATGAAGGACCTGGGGACAGGCCACCATGCACTGGGCCCTGCCACCCAGCTGTCCCCTCTAAGCACCCCCAGACAAAGCACAGGGGCTGCTGGACCCCCCTGGCAATGGGTGCCAGAGACCCCCCACCCCTCCTTGAGGGCCTGACTGGGCACAGGGGGGACCCAAGGGTGCCATGGGAGCAGCAGCAGGGTCCTCAGGGACAAAGCCTACACGTGCTGGGACACACAAAACACGTGCTGGAATAAGCAGGGATGGAGAGGGAGCAGGGATGGGGATGGAGCAGGGACAGGGAAGGAGCAGGGAAGGGGATGGAGCAGGGATGGTGATGGAGCAGAGGTGGAGTAGGGATGAAAAAAGAGCAGGGATGGGGACAGAGGAGTGACAGGGATGAAGCAGGGATGGGGAAGGAGCAGGGACAGGGATGAAGCAGGGACGGGGAAGGAGCAGGGACAGGGATGAAGCAGGGATGGGGATGGAGCAGGGACAGGGATGGGGATGGAGCAGGGATGGGGACAGAGCAGTGACAGGGATGAAGCAGGGATGGGGATGGAGCAGGGACAGGGATGAAGCAGGGATGGGGAAGGAGCAGGGACAATGCAGCAGCAGGAGGACAGGGACAGAGCCCAGCCCCGCTGATGGGGATGCCATGGAGAAGCGGGATGCCAAGCGCTGCCAGTGTCCGAAGGGAAGGTCCCTGCTGGGTCCCCTCTGCCCAAACCCCCTGGGAACCCCGCGCACAAACTCCACGTCCCGGGGCTGTGGGAGAGCCTGGGATGCCCTGTGTTAGGGGGGGACATGGCCAGGAGCCCCGTCCTGCTCCCCCTGGCACACAGAGCCCCCCCGGAGCGGCCGGGATCCGGCCAGAGGGAATTCAAGGGGGCTGAGGAAGGAACCACTGCAAGTTTATAAAAGCTTTTATTTGCTCTTGGTATGACCAAGAATGGGACAGTGATCTTTTTATACAATTTGATACAGTTAAGTGGTACAAAAGAATGTGTTTTAAATAAAAAGCCAGAGTGGAGTAGCAAAAATATTAAAAGATTAAGTAAAAAAATCGTAGGCATGGGAATTAAATCCTAGACCTTAAGTTGATGCTGTTTTCCCATCATCCCAGCCCGGGAAGACGAAGCGCTGCTTTTCCCCCTGCCCTGGGACACACTCCCCCTGGGGCTGGAGCACATCACCCCCGATGTCACCGAGTGACATGGTTTCACCGTGCCCAAAGCAGGGCGGCACGGCGGGGAAAAGCTGCTCCCGCGTCCTTCTCCAGGCTGGCCTGAGCCGGAGGGCTGGGGGGGGGGGGCTGCCCACTCGAGGTCTCACACACGTGGTTAGTCAGCGAGCTAGCAGGGAGTTTAGATAAAATTACTGCAAATTCCTCCAACGTGGTGGTTGTTATTATTATTAATTATTTGGTTTTAATTTAGTGTCGACTCTCGGTCGCTCGCTCCTCCCCGGCTGCGCCCTGCGCCCCACCCCACCAACCAAAGCCACAGCAGGGGGGGCCGAGTCAGGGGTTTGCTAGGGACAGGAGTGTGGAAATGGGTCAAGGTTTGTGGGGGGGGGGGAGGAGAAGAGCAGCCTGTTCTCTGCCTTCCACAGCCCCTACGACCACTTAACGGGGGAGCCGAGCCCTGGCAGCAAATAAAAAGCTCACGTTTAAAACAAGGACTACACACAAAAAAACCCCAACCAACCCCAAACACCCCTCGCTGTTTTATTTCTCCATTTTTTTTTTTCCCTTTTTGAGAATGTCAGAAAGTGCAGATGTCACCCACAGGTGGCTGTACTGTATTTACAACACTGAGACCTGGCGTGGGACCACGCTGTCCCCAGCGTCCTGCCCGACCCCACCAGCCACTCCGCTCCACTGGGGAGGGTCAGCACACACGGAGACAGAACTGCCAAAACAGGGAGGGGACAAGGGGGACACCTGGGCCGAGGGGCTACAGGGGAAGCTGTCCCAAACCCCAAGTTCAGCTGTTAAAACACTCACTTCACTCCATGAACTCAGCGTTAGTTACTGGGTGAGTGACCGGTGGCAGCCCGGAAGGCAGGCGGGGAAGAGCGAGGCAGGAGCTTGTCCAGCTTGAGAGGAGGACGGGAGGGTCGGGGGAGGAAGAACAATCTACTTAAAATATCTTTTGTCCTTGGCTGGAGCAGCTCTCCGACGTGGGGTCTGAGAAGTGAACCCTACCTGCAGGAGCAGGGGTGAGGACTGGCAGCCCTGACCCCCTCCCTTGGACAGGGGACAGAGCTGTCCCCCACGGAGCTGTGGGCATGGCAGGGGAGCTGAGCTGGAAAAGGGGATCCCAGGGGGGGCTGAGGAATCCTGCAGGGATCACCCACCAGCACGGGAGCGAGGGCAGGACTCACCCAGCACCGCCGACTCCATTTTTATCACTGGAAAACAGACATTTTTCAGGGAGATAATAAATTAAACTGCCAACTTGGTGGGTTTATGTCGGTTTTTCTTCTTATTTTTTTTTTCCAATTCTAGTTTCACTCAGCCTTTTGCTCGGCTACCCAACAACTCATCGAAGCAGCTAACCCTAAGAGAGAACGTAAAGGTAGTTCAGGTTAACTGCTGTCAGTTTGGGAATGGCATGTTCTATTCATACACAGAAAGTCGACAACCACATCACCCTCCATAAAAAACTAGTGCATGCAAATAACTCTTCCATATCATAAAACCCAACGGCTACACGGGAGGAGAGAGGAGATATACTAGTGAACTGACATTGGCTAGAGGGGAATTAGTAGGGGATTCTTCAACATCTTTTTACCTTGAGAAGCTAAATCAGTGCTTTGTATTAAATTTTTGGCAAACAGACCACGTTGCCATCCTTTTTAATTAACACATCACACCAGGAAGAAATGCAAATAAAAGCAGCATGCAGGCAAAAGGAAAAAAGAGCTGCGAGTTGAGGAAAACAAACCCAAGATGGCAGCAGGACCAGTTCTGAACGGCTAGAGATCACCAAAAAGGAGACACAGCAGATTAAATGTCATTAATTCTCTTTGTTTGCTTGTTTGTTTGTTTGCACCACCCTTTGTCCTCGATGCGTTACACCAACAATTACAGAAAGCAATCACCAAAAAAAATAAAAGTATTTTCAAATGGTCAACTATGGATGGATGGTTATGTCTCCTGCACATGCTTCCACACCAGAACAAATTAAGAAATGAAAATAAAAGTTCCTTTCCACATAAGGCACAGGACAAAATAAACCCCATTCACAGACTCAAGGCGAAAATGAGTTCTCCTGGCTCTTTTGCTGATGCACCTGGAGAACACGGGGACTCGAGCACATGATCCAGGACAGAAAATTCCACTGTCGTACAAAAGAAATTGTTAAGTCTAACTTTTATTCTTATACAATTTGCAGAAGAGAGAGGTGAATATGACTGCTATATGTTTTTTAATGTCAGGAGGAACGGGACTATAATACAACCAAAATGTAGTGGTAAGTTGAGCAGGTACACGGAAAAAAAATAATAAAATGAAGTCACGGAGATGATTTTTCCTATACATGGCGTTGAGAAAATTAAGAGTACGCAAGCTGTCCTAAACAGAAAACCAAAGGGAGACGGGAGCTCGTTAAGATGAGGAACAGAAGATGGGTTTCAGGTTAAAAACGGGCAGAGTGGTTTGTTTTGCAGCGAGAAAAAAGGGGCGATGGATGGCGATTGGTGCTATAGGAGAAGGTTCAGCAACACTTGCTCTTCCAGCCCGTCACCCCACCTCCACTGCTGATATCTACATTTTCACTGTTGGGCTCTTTTACAGGGGTCTGCAACGAGACAAGTGAAAAGTGTTAGAGAGTGGTGAGAGATTCCGCAGGCAAGCACTCGGGAGCGGAGACAGCGCAGCTGGCATCACTAAATAATATTACAAACGAGCTAGGGACAAAGAGCTCCAGGGAAACATAGGGAACCCTCCCCCTGCAACAACTGGAAAGCTGGGGGAAAAAAAACCAAAACAAAACACAAACCCACAAAAAACTTCTGATCACCCCAAAGCAAATTAAACTTATTTCTAGAACGGGGTAAGGAGAACCACAGCGTCCAACTAACACGAGCTGAATTATGTGACCTGATGACCTTAAAATAAAACCCCACAGAGTAATTTATGGATAAAGAGGGGCTGTTCAGAAGCAACTGCCTTCCAGTTAAGCAAAAGGGTCAGTGGGATTTGTTAGCCTGACCTCCCAGGTACCAAAGGCCAGGGATTTTCATCTGGTTTCTCACACAAAGCTTGTCAAAAACTCATTTAGCAACAACTCGGAACTACTACGGCGAACCAGATGGGTGTTTAAAAGGGTTGTGAGAAGATTCAAGCATTGACCTTGCACTAAATTCCTAATCAATTAACTCAGAGGCATTACCAGTGGCATTCAGGCAGGAGAGTGGTGGAAGGCAGTGAGGAAGGCAGCCTTCAGTCCCTGCCACTAAGCTGGAGTGCAGGGCACACATACAGGGTCATTGCTTCAGGAGCAAAGCACATAAGGTGCTTCAGGTGGCCAAGAAGGCCACCAGCATCCTGGCTTGTGTCAGCCATGGTGTGACCAGCAGGAGCAGGGAGGTGATTGTCCCCTGCACTCAGCTCTGGTGAGGCCACCCCTCGAATACGGGGTTCAGTTTTGGGCCCCTCACTCCCAGAAGGACACTGAGGGGCTGGAGTGTGTCCAGAGAAGGGCAGTGGGGCTGGGGCAGGGTCTGGAGCACAGTGTGATGGGGAGTGGCTGAGGGAACTGGGGGGTTCAGTCTGGAGCAGAGGAGGCTGAGGGGAGACCTCATTGCTCTCTGCAACTCCCTGACAGGAGGGGGTAGCCAGGGGGGGTCAGTCTCTTCTCCCAGGTGACAGTGACAGGACAAGGGGTGATGGCCTCAAGCTGTGCCAGGGCAGGGTTAGATTGGATGTGGGGAACAATTCCTTCCCCCAAAGGGTTCCCCAGCACTGGCCCAGGCTGCCCAGGGCAGGGGGCAGTCCCCATCCCTGGAGGGATGTCAGAGCCGTGGAGATGTGGTGCTGAGGGACACGGGGCAGTGGGCACTGGGCAGTGCTGGGGGAATGGTTGGACTGGGGGAGCTTAAAGGTGTTTTCTAACCAAAATGATTCTGACTCTGCAATCCTGCAACAAAAGAGTGGCAGCTACTGGGAGCCGATGCATTTCCTACTCGTGGAATACATCAGGGGTACAAGTACAGCAGTGCCCTGTGGCTCTGGGCACACAAACATTTGGGTACAGGCCACAGAGAAGACAACCATCTTCGTGGCACGCTGTAGGTTTCAGGATGGGGGGACAACCAGCAGGAAGAACTGGTGATCCACGTTCTTCTCCCAGTTGCAAAACAACCTTCCAGTAAAACCTCCAATGAAACACGGAGGCTGAGAAGGCAAATAATTGCAAACTGTCCTATCAGCCACATCTCTTTCATGGTCTAATGGTCAGGAATATGATGGGATAAAGGTTGGACTTGATGACCCTGGAGGTCCTTTCCAACCATAATGATTCTGTGATTCTATGATTCAACTCTTCCCAACAGGCACTAAAGAGTTTTTGGACAACCTTGCGTCCCGATGGAGATGGTGGCAGGGAAAGGACAGCTCTCTTCCACACCAATTGAAATGTTTTAACTCCAAGCACAGGTATGACATAGCCGTGAGTTTAATGGCCCAACAAGTTTACATTGCTTGTCTCTCTGACATACACCACTCTCTCCAGATAGGACCCTTCCAATTATGAAACATCAAACAAGCTTTAGAAGCTTCAGATGCACAACAATCCTCCTCCAGGGACTCGTTTGTCTTAGCATGCTGAAGCCAAAAGCTGCAATGTTTCAGGTAAACACCAAAAGCTGACATTTTAAGCTATTTTTTTTTTAATAAATGAATCCTGGAGACACCTACCTTTCGAAGAATGTCTTCTGCTAATGTGAGGAATGCCTTCTCAATGTTTATATTTGCTTTTGCACTAGTTTCGAAAAACCTAATACCATGCTCCCTAGCAATCTAAACCAAAAAAAAAGAGAGAAGGAGGTCAGTGTCACCGCGGAGCCGGTTCCATCGCTGCTGCTGTAACTCGGGGAGCAGCAGCATTTACAAGGAGGCAATATTCTCCCAGCTGTAGCAGGCAGCAGAAGCACCAGCTAGGCAAAGTGTCACAGAAGAAGATTGGGAACTTAATGATTCAGAAATAGCAATTGAAGTGTATTAAATCACAAGTCAGTGTCTGAATGTAAAGTGACAGACACCATACGAGCCCGTCACGGAACTTTAAGGATGTCTGAGAAACTGTAGCTATCAAAGCAAGCAGAAACTGCAGCTGAACGTGGCCCATTCACTGCAGCCCTCTGCAACGCAGCTGCTGAGCAAACATCCCCATGCCTTGCAGACTGTTAGCACACCCAGCCACCCTCCTCATCCCCTGTGGCATCTCAGCCACTTGCTTACTGCCATCACCAAGTTCTTGTCCAATGCTTACCTGTTCGCCTTTTGCTTTGGGGACAACTCTTTTATCTTCCATGTCACACTTGTTTCCTAACAGCATCCTCTCCACGTCTTCATTGGCATGCTAAAAGGAGACAAGAGACAGGTTTACACATCTTCTCCAACAAGGAGTAAATATCTCCTTTGCTTTTGTATTTCCAGGCTGCCTGAAGTCCAGGCTAACATTTACAGGTCTTGGTGTCCTGCACTTTCCTGAGTCGTAACAAAAACTGTTAGAAGTCACCCTTCAGGCAGTGCCTGCAGACTAAACCGCTCAAAAACCCTGCAAGTGGAACAGCCACAGGTTAGACACAGCTCTATCAGCATCCCAACACCATTTATTTTCCCCCTCCCTTTCTATTTCTGCAGTTTAAGTGTGGAGTCTTCCTTTCTGAAAGAGACCAAGTGCTGTTCTGCAACCCAGATCGTAGAATCATGGAACCCCAGACTGGTTTGGGTGTGAAGGGACCTCAAAGCTCATCTTGTCCCAACCCCCTGCCATGGCAGGGACACCTCCCACCAGCCCAGGTTGCTCCAAGCCCCATCCAACCTGGCCTGGAACACTGCCAGGGAGGGGGCAGCCACAGCTTCTCTGGGCACCCTGGGCCAGTGTCCTAACTAGAAGTGATCCTGTTTGCATTCAGTGACGTGGGAGAACCTCTGACTTCCTGCCTGGCACTTTGAGGTGTCAGGTTTTATGCGTGCTAGACAAGCTCACTACAGAAATGATGCTACAAACCATCACAGGAGAAGAACCCCCCCACGTCTATGCTGCCAACAATCAAGCTTCATGCACTGGAGTGGCTCCAGCTGACACACTACTACTTTTTTTTGGTGTTTAAAAGGTCCTTTGCATAGTTTTATTGTAGCCAGGTAAGTCTCCTCAACAACTGCAACTACACTTGCAAGCACTGCAAAACCAAATAACCATCCAGTGAGTAAAGAAACCCTTTTGCCTGTAATTTTTTTAGAGGATTCCTCGAGTTAACTAACACAGGGAAATTACAACTCTCCAAAATTGTGCTGTTCCTCTGATGTCACAATCATCAGAGCCAGACTGTGTGTCAGCTTTGTGCTTTGGCTCTAAGCAGAGGCTGAGAAACTCGGGCAGCGGGATGGCGTGCGGACCATGTACCAACCAAACATCAACCAGGGCACTGCAAAGGGAAAGGTGAAGTGAGCATCATGCTGATGCACAGAATCCAAAGAAAAGCAGAAGCATGTGCACAGGGAATCATCTCTGTAAGGCAAAAGTGAGAGCCAGAGCTTTCTCAAGGAGCGCTGAACGAGCAGAACTACCTTGGCTGTTCAGTTATTGAAGTACTGCCAATATTCATCACAGCAAGGAAAGAGTACGTCAAAGATATCCACCAGACGAGCAGAAAAGTTCCAGCAGCCACAGCACAAAGCATCACTTAAGTGGATAACTGAAGTACTTTGAAACCTGTCACAAGGAGCTTCTTGGAAGGTCTAATCTGAATTTACTTTCACTCCAACAGTCTTAATGCCACTTTACAGTAGCACTACTAATAGAACTACAGGGGCCAGAGATCCACGAACCCACTGCACATCCTGGCTAGTTCTAAATCAAGGCTTAAGAATCCTGTAGCAGAACCTCCTCGCAATTCAGAACAGCAGTTTGCTCATTGAAAATTCTCCTCCTCGAGAGAGCATCCTTGGCAGCCTTCACTCCCCGTAAAACCAAAGCACTTCGTTACTCCGTTCACAACTACCATTTGCAATAATTCCATCCACGAGTGGGGAACACCTGCCATGCACCTCAGCGAGGAGCCTCAGTGCTGCATCTGGAACCTCAGAGGGTGACTCTGCAAACACACTCCCCTAGTGAGCCTCTGCCAGAATAAAAAAGCTTCGGGAGGTGTCAAACACCCCTGATAAAACCATGCAGCCTTCACAACGCACCTGAAATCCACTGCAGAGGTTTGTGTGACACAGACTGAAAAACCACTCGCTTCTCAGACACGGGGGTAGGGATGAGATCTATTGCTCAGCTTCCTGGGGACTACTGAATTTTTTAAATGAAGCAACAGGCTGAGGGAGTTGGGGTGTTCAGCCTGGAGAAGAGAAGGCTCCAGGGAGACCTTTGAGCACCTTCCAGTGCCTGGGGGGTACAGGAAAGCTGGGGAGGGACTTTGGACAAGGGCATGGAGTGACAGGACGAGGGGTGATGGCTTTAAACTGGCAGAGGGGAGACTGAGATGAGATGTGAGGCAGAAATTGTTGGCTGTGAGGGTGGTGAGACCCTGGCCCAGGGTGCCCAGAGAAGCTGTGGCTGCCCCCTCCCTGGCAGTGTTCCAGGCCAGGTTGGATGGGGCTTGGAGCAACCTGGGCTGGTGGGAGGTGTCCCTGCCATGGCAGGGGGGTGGAATGAGATGAGCTGTGAGGTCCCTTCACACCCAAACCATTCTATGAAAAAAACCCAACCAAACAAAAACTGCAGCATCTAAAGGCCTTGGTTTCAACTTTGCATTCAACTCATCACTGAGTCTCTCCCTGTGCTGCCTCACTCCCTCCCCTTTCCTTTTGCACTCACCAGAACGTGTACCTTCTCACAGACAGTATAGTTTCCCATTTCTCCTGTGAAGAAATTAAAGTCCCAATATCCCATTTTTGCTCTGTAAGAACCCTTCACCACCCTCAATGCTTCAACTACCAAAGCCTGCCAGCACCCATCTGCTGATGCTCTGTTCCATGGGGCCACCTTCATGGTTTCTAGGAACATAATGAAGTTGGAAAATCCAAACATTTCTTCCATTTGGGAACAGCACAACAAAAGCAAGCACTAAGAGTTGTGCTGCTCTCTAACAACTCAGAGCTCCCAGAGAATGAACTCTTGGGGACCCAAGCACTGAATGTTTCCACAGGAGTTTTGTCTGCTTCACCTGACCTTGTCTGAAATGTCACCAGCTTCCTTGTCTGGTTCTCCTCAAATGAGGACAAAAATCAGCTACACAGGTTTGAGTAGTTGGCTAAGACTCAACAGCAGCAGTTTGCCATCCTACCTGCAACAGCCACAACAAACCAGCAAATATTTCATGACGTCAGTTTTGAGGAAGTAGAGGTGATCACATTTAATTATCTTTGAGGATTTACACAGTCCTCCTTATAAACCAGGTTAGTACTAGGAGTGACATGTTCTATTGCTACTCTACAACTTACAGCTTGGTGCTGCTCCTCCTCACACCACCTTGTGGTGGCAGCTCCTCCTGAAAACTGCAACCACCAGTTACTACCAGACG
Organism: Podargus strigoides; assembly: GCA_028020825.1. NCBI lineage: Eukaryota > Metazoa > Chordata > Aves > Caprimulgiformes > Podargidae > Podargus > Podargus strigoides. The sequence continues at coordinate 1,004,731 of CM051619.1, forward strand.
TATTCCTTACCTCCAAATACTCTCCAGCACAGAAACAATGTTTGCTCCTGTATGAATTTGACATTTTAGGACACCACTAGCCCCGGTGGAACGTTGCAACCCTTCATATCATTGTTGAAGGGAGAGTTGAGAGAGGGAACGTAGGACAGCAGGACACAGGACAGCCAGAGAACAGCACCCAAACCCCTGTGTTAATTTACACCTTCTGCCAGGGTAGAAGCAGAAGCTGCAGTCCAGAAGCTGAGTTCTGTGGTACTCATCACACACTCTGTGGGTCACAACAAACAGCCCAGTTCCAGGATCTTACAGATGTTACTCACCTCATCTATGTTTCTGAGCCACTTGCTGATGTTTTCAAAGCTCTTGGCGTTGGTGATGTCATAAACTAGCATGATCCCCATGGCACCTCTGTAATAGGAGGTGGTGATGGTGTGAAATCGTTCCTGCCCTGCTGTGTCCCTGTGGAAAAGAGACCAGAGTACATATCAGAGGCAAGCTCTAAAGAAACCAGCACGGTGTATCTACGAGCCAAGTGTGCATGGACCAGTACAGGCTCTGTTGCATCACTGCCAAGGGGTGTGCAATGTTCTCCGAGAGCAGCAGCACACACTCCAGCGTGCAGCAGCTTCATGGAAGGCCCATTCCCTCCCAGACACAGCTGAACACTTGGAGAACAAAAAGGGTGAGCTTCAGTAAGCCAGGCTCAGGAGGGTACAGAAACGTAGATTTTGAAGTTTCTCTTTTGGATTTCACTTTAAAGGGGACTGTTTTTTTTTAAAGCCACATTTCAGAGTCAGCTATGAGACAAAGATGTGGACTGCTCAACTGGGTGTACACGACTGTGGTGGCAGAAGATGAATCTACCTGTTGAACAGCAAAGGGGTAAGCTGCAGCAGAGCTTCTGGTATCTTACCACAATAAATAAATCCAGGATCAAGTCACGGTAGAAATTTGTTATTGTTATTATTTGCATTCTTACTGACAACTTCAATCTTGCACCCAAAAGGAGAAACTTTTATTGCCAAGTCTCATATCTCAGGGAAGTGTCTCAAAGACCTCAGAGCCTCGGTGGAACCCAGTAGCAGACAGGGAGCAAACAGGAGCAAGGGATGCTCTACCAACACCTCGACAGGACTGTGGGCTCCAGCAGTGGGAGCGTCCGAACAGCCCCAGGAGCGTGGCTGCCCCAGACACTCTCTCCTGTTCCTGACCAGGTCCTCCCACATGAACATACAAATAAGTGCTTTCAAACCCCATGTACAATTTTTAGATTAAATACTGTAACCACTGACCAGCCTGATCAGCCACAGCACAAACCCAGCAGATTCAGTACCCAAGTTTCTGTAGGAAGCTCCTGAGGTGCTGCAGGTCGTCCAGCAGTGCTGCTGTCAAAGGCAGGAGAGACTGGAACTGCAGCCAGCGATGACTTGACCCAACTGCCCACTCAACACCTCCAAGACACCTGAGAAGATCCCTTTCCATTTCAGCAGCTGCTGAGCAGCCACAAAGACACTCAACATTTTCTGGAACTCAGATTTAACAGTAAAAACAGTTTTGTTTTCAGATCATAAGGCTTTACCTTGATCTTACAAATTCATATTCCTGAAATTTTAGATCAAAGTGTATGAAAAATAAATCTAGGAGATATTGTAATTAAATTGTTGATTTCTACATGCTGAAAATTGATCACCTAAGATGAGTGAGAGCATGGATTTTCCCATCTCCTTTTGAGATCTTCACAGACCCACAGTTCCTCACACACAAAGCAGATCAGCAAAGAACTGGTTCAACTCATTTCCCTCTCAACCATTCCCAAGGTCACAGCGAATGCCTCAGCAGAACATGGACACCACCAGGCACCGAGTCCCGGGAAAACTCAGCTCTCCCCACCGCCCCATCACCTCCAGTCGAACCAACAAACCCTGACTGCAGCTGCCAAACCAATTTGTTCAAGCACACGTCAGATTTCTGGCTAAGTATCAGTTGGCAAATGGGGAGTAAATGAAAACCCCTGAAATCCAAAGGTGCCACGGAGGAAAAGGTCCTGAGATGCAGCAGAAATGCTCTACAAAGTTTCTTCTCAAAGAGTCTTATTGGCTCTGTGTGGCTCAGACCTCAGATCAGGGCTCTGAGGCCGATTGCTCCTGACGCGTTATCTCCTCCTAGGAGATGACAAACACCAGGAAGAGGGCAAAGAGCAGAGGAGGAGGAGTAGGGGCAGGTCCTAAACCTGAGCACCACTTTGTTGAGGGCTGGTCCACCAGGCTGTGCACACAGAGGTCCGGCTCGCTGGCAGCAGCCCTGAGAGGCAATCCAGTCCATTCCTGGCTCCCCAGCACACTGAGGGATGCCCACGTTAGTCCTCAAAGATGCCTGATGTTCTGCTGGAGACCTCTGACCATTGCTGGCTTGAATCCCCTCCTTTCTGTCCCATCTGGAAATGGGACACATGGGTCTTCCTTCGTGCAAATTAAGGCTGCCAAGCCTTGTCTCATCTTTCGTAGGTAACTAGAGGAGTTCACTTCCCTTCTTTCCTCAACTAATTTTGCACACTCAAACACAGCTCCTGCACCTTCTCTGAATTCTCTCAAGACACCTCAAGTTCTTCAGCCCTTACTCACTGCCCAAAGGTCCAAGATATGCAGCCTCACCTATCACTCTCTCTGGACTCCCTCCAGTTTGCTCATGTCTAAGCAAATTGACTACTCCAGCTCAAGTCTTACCAGCCTCACACAGCAATATTTCCTAGAGGACTCGAGCTTGCCTGTTTACACATCCCACTCCCTTTCCTCATGATTTAGTAGACTTTGAGTAATTACACATTCTGAAGTTGTTAATGTTGCATTTATCTCCATTGAATTTCACAGGGATTTTTTCAATGACATTTCTCCAACGGGTCAAAAGCAACCTGAATTATAACCCAGTCCTCTACACAATTTACACTTTCCAACTTCATCTTTTCCTCCTTAGCTTAAACCATACTCTCTGTTCCCTTATCCCAACCATTAAAGAAAACATTGCCTATCACAAAACTCAGGACAGACTCCCACAAAGTATCTCAAAAGCACTCTTACACATTGTTTATTTTCTCTCCCTGTGAGTTTTGTACTAACTTGATAACACCTTCACCTAAGTCATTTCCCCATAATATGGTTATATGAAGCAGGACAGTGTCAGAAAAGTCTTACTAAAACCATCAAGACATACAGCATCTGTGATTTCTCCCCTCCTGACAAAGCCAGTAGCTGCCACAGTAAGAATTCAGATTGATTTTACACAACTTGGCATTGGCAGCACTTGGTTGTTATTCATTTCTTGTCACATCCCATGCACCTACAACTAATTTGCTTAGTTAACTCCTCCAGTGTTTTTCCTGGCAACTGAAGCTAAGCTAATGGTTGAAAAGAAAACTGGGGAGGGGAAAAGCAAACAACCTGGAGTGTTTCCCTTTTTTTATAAAATAAGTACTACATTTGCCCTTTCCCCTTCTTAATGGATTCTCCATTCATTATTCAGAGATAACTCTTAATGGATGTGAGATTAGAGAACTGACTGAAGCAAACAGAGGAAATGAGTTATGGTTTTCAAACTGCTCACGACTGATGAATCCACTCTGAGCAAACGACACGAGACAACGGCAGACCGCACGTCTTGGTCGCTGCCCTGGCTTTCCCTTTTTTTGTTGTTCAAACCTCTAGGATGTAAGAACGTGCAATAAATCTTTGACATAGGCAAAAACATTTGTGGAAGCTAGCTAGCTCTCTAAGATAAAACAAATGTAGACAAGGAGTATTAAGACAGCCAAGGAAAATGAGGCCCTACTGCACAGGAGGAAACAGAGAACTTGGTTTGTTCAGCTGCAAAATGAAGACAAAGAAGGTCATCCTGTGGGACTAGGGAAAGGAGAAGCATAAGGAGAGTGAAAAATCATAGAATCCCAGAAGGGTTTGGGTTGGAAGGGACCTCAAATAGCATCTTGTTCCACCCCCCTGCCATGGCAGGGACACCTCCCACCCGCCCAGGGTGCTCCCAGCCCCATCCAACCTGGCCTGGAACACTGCCAGGGAGGGGGCAGCCACAGCTTCTCTGGGCACCCTGGGCCAGGGTCTCACCACCTCACAGCCAACAATTTCTGCCTCACATCTCATCTCCATTTCTCCTCTGCCAGTTTAAAGCCATCACCCCTCGTCCTGTCACTCCATGCCCTTGTCCAAAGTCCCTCCCCAGCTTTCCTGTCCCCCCCAGGCACTGGAAGGTGCTCTGAGGTCTCCCCAGAGCCTTCTCTCCTCCAGGCTGAACACCCCCAACTCCCTCAGCCTGTCCCCACAGCAGAGGTGCTCCAGCCCTTGGATCATCTCCGTGCCCTCCTCTGGACCCACTCCAACAGCTCCATGTCCTTCTGGTGTTGGGGGAAGGAAAATCTGGTTAAATTATTCTCATCTCAACATTAAAGTATGCATAAGCTATATCATATTAAGAGGTTTAACCAACAGAGGAAGGAATTTCTAGGACAGCTTTCTGGCTGACCTAGCAGAGATGAAAGAAACCTTAAAACGTACTAAGATTTGTTTATGAAAGATTTACATGGATGCAACAAGCAGAAATTCTATCTGATGATCTGTGAAGATCCTTCCAGTCCACGTAGCTTAAAATAAAAGTCTTCAGTGTATTAAATCAAATAATTCCTAGCTAAATAATCCTAAGAATTTTATTACTGTCCTACTGTTTCTTCTTACAGTATTTTTAGAACTACACAGCAGAACAGTGTGCTGAATAAACTGTACTGCTGACGTCTGGCACACTCTGGAAGCTTTAGTAACTGGGTCGAAGACTTTCTTTTCGCAAAGATATGTATGATACTTCATGTCAAGCAAATTTCAGCTTTCCTGAAAAATATTCAGCCAGGGGAAAAGAAAAAATTGCCTATAATGAGCAAAGTATCTAATTGTTCTGTAGGAAGTCAGGCTAACATGCCCAAAGAGTCTTTTCCACCTTGAGCTATGCACGTGGTGAGTGGTCTCAAAAGCTCTCAGCAGCAAGAGTTCACTTTTAGACACTCTGAGGGTAACTGCAAAAATCAGTGAGACTGACGACAGCCCAGGGCGTGGGGCTGCCTGCAGGTCTGGTGTTCACCCCCACGGCTAGGAACTGCAAGGACTCCCATCTAACAGGGGACTGCCACACGTGTGCAAGTGCAAGTTTTATGTAAGGACACCGGGAGGTCACAATAGCAGCTAAATAGGAAAAAAATTAGATGCCTTCACATCTCTGAGTTGTGTTTTAGAGTTTACTAAGTAAATTTTGTCATCATTCCGCTTCCATATTCTAGAATCATAGAATTGTTCGGGTTGGACAAGACCTCTGAGCTCCCCCAGTCCAACCATTCCCCCAGCACTGCCCAGTCCCCACTGCCCCGTGTCCCTCAGCACCACATCTCCACGGCTCTGACATCCCTCCAGGGATGGGGACTGCCCCCTGCCCTGGGCAGCCTGGGCCAGTGCTGGGGAACCCTTTGGGGGAAGGAATTGTTCCCCACATCCAATCTAACCCTGCCCTGGCACAGCTTGAGGCCATTACCACTCTCCTGGTACCACCATCCTGTAAATCCACCCCAGGATCACCTCTTACAGCTCCTAGATGTCTCCCCAGACTGTGGAGTCTGTGAACAGAGAGACCAGAACGTGGCTGTATTTTCTGCACCCAATTTTCACTGAATATTCTCGAATAACTGGAAAGAGAGCTCCTAGGGTGAGTTCTTCTGCAACAGCAGAACAGGGTACATCACAATCCTTTTATTTATCAAGTTCTACTCTGAAATGCCTGGCTGATCCAGGCTTTTTCCCCCTCCATGTTCCCCTCTCTCTATTCCACCCCCATTACACCGAACAAGAGCTTCTTCCAGTCTCCCACTCCTTCAGCTCAGAGTCCTTCCTTCGCCTCCGTGTCTGCTACCACTATGTATTTTCTAGATGACAGTAATGTTTCCTTTCAGCCTTCGCTTCACCAGGTTGAAGAACCCAGATCTGTCTTGTGTGTGTTCTCACAAACACATAAGGGCAGTACCTGGCCAGGCCAGAGGTTTTCCCAGCTGTCATTTCCATGTAGTTCAAGGACTTCTGGAGCCAGAGATCACATCTCTGTATTGAACAGTCCAAAAGAGACCATTCCTTCATGAAATTCCTTGTGAACCTGTGTACATCTGCAGCTACCACGGCACCATGGGGAGTTTCACAGATTAATTTCATTTCCTTGTGTTTTGCATGTGCCACCTTCCAGCTTTACGCTAGAACTGATGTTCCTAATAGAGACCTCATTGCTCTCTACAACTCCCTGGAATGATGGGTGTAGCCAGGGGGGGTCGGTCTCTTCTCCCAGGTGACAGTGACAGGACGAGCGGTGATGGCCTCAAGTTGTGCCAGGGGAGGGTGAGATTGGATGTGGGGAACAATTCCTTCCCCCAAAGGGTTCCCCAGCACTGGCCCAGGCTGCCCAGGGCAGGGGGCAGTCCCCATCCCTGGAGGGATGTCAGAGCCGTGGAGATGTGGTGCTGAGGGACACGGGGCAGTGGGCACTGGGCAGTGCTGGGGGAATGGTTGGACTGGGGGAGCTCAGAGGTCTCTTCCAACCAAGGCAATTCTTTGTTTCTGTGTGATTCTGTCCTAGTATTGGAAAGGGCAATGAGCTGTATCAATCCTTACCTACCTTTTCCATTACAGTCATGATTTTAAAAATGCACTTTAGTCACTTCTCTGTCGTCCTGAAGGATCCTGACCTTTCCAGCCGTTCTTCCTAAACCAGCTACGACATCCCTCTGACATCCCACCCACCCCTTTCTTTCTAGGGCACGCTAATGGAAATTGTGTATGCTGTCAGAGTGTGCCACTTCCCTGCCCGCTGCAAGCCACCTCACCCACGGTATCAGGAAAATCACATTTAATTTTTCAATTGCAACATTATGCTAATATATTTAATGAACTACAGGATGCCTCAGCCTTTTGGTTGCCATTTCAAAGCAATTCTACCCCAGTTCCTGGAGTGTATGATGTTACACTCCTCATAGCTGGGTTTTCAGCTCTGTTACTCTCTTCCTCTGAAGCATTTAATCTTTTTTGCAATAACACCATCTTTTCCTAGTGCACTACTCTCTCTTTTACATTCTTTTATTTCCTCTCCCTTTTCTATACTGATCATTACTGAAAACATTCATATTTTTTCAAAACATTCATCAGTGTCAATCCTTCCAGGTCCCACCCTTCATCAGTATTTATATTCCCATATCTTTACCCTAATTCCTTTCTCCCACATCTCATCCTAAGCCCACCACTGGTGACTTCCCATAGGGCATCATATCATATACTGTCAGATTCACAATTCTTCTAACAGACAAGCAGTACAATAAGCTAACCAAGAAGATACTCAGTTCTACATGCTTCCACCCAGAATGTGACATAGCAGCACTCCTCCTGATGGATCTGCCTTCCACAAGCTCACTCCTCCAGGCGGCCAGCCCTGAGAGCTGTGTCCCATCCTCCCCCGTGCCTGCAGCCCACGCACTGCACTGGACTTGCCCAGCCTGGCTGAGGCTCTCCAGGAGCTCCCTGCACAGAGACATCATCCCACTTGCTACCCAGTCCCACCAGTCTTCTCTTCCCCTTGTCCCAGCCTCCCCTCTCCCCATGTCAACATCCTGTTGCCACAGGCACACTTACTCTGGAGCAATATGAAAACACTTTGATCCTAGCTTGATCCTTAGAGTACAGCAACCCCACTTTTTAATAGCTATGAAGTATCAAGTTGCTTACCACCTCTGGCAAGGTTTAACTCAGCTTGACCTTTGTATTCTTGCTTTACTCCTATATATATATTTTAGAGGTCAAGGCATGACTGAGATACAGCCACGTCTGCTCATTTTCCATACCCAGGAAGAGGCAGTTAGCTCTCCTGCTGCGTAGAAAAGGGGCAGAGCTACATTATAAAATGGTGATTTTATCTGTTTTCTCTAAAACTGATTGCAGTCCCACCTCAAGGAGTACAAAAGCCAGTACTAGCCACAGTAAAACACAGTGACACAGCTCTGGAGGCAGCCAGAGAGCACCTCCTGTAGCAGGAGAGCAGTAAGATTTAATGTGTGGGTGATGGAGGATCATAGGGATCAGCAGGAGGCAGGTCAATATAGTAATTTTAACTGAGGAAAAGTTTATTTCTATATGCAAAGAGAAATACACTTTTGTATGCAAATAAATGCTACATAATCAAATCCCACTGATGTAGAAACCTCATGCTGTAGATGACAGGTTTGTTCAGCTGTCACTTGTGTCAGTGAGGGCTCACTGAACACAGCTCCTTCATAAACACTGAGCAACTCTACATAAAGAAACTCCCATCATATTTGGGAAATGGCTAGCACATACTAAGTTCTTCCAGGTATGAAATTCTGTCACCATCTGTCACTTCACAAGCAGCTAAATGTCACTGTCCTGGGAAAAAAAAGACGTTTCAAACTGAATAAGCACCAATAATAATGATGATGATGTTAATAACAGCAACAGTGACAAAACTGCCTGTGCTTCTAACAATAAAAAGGGACTGTTAGGAAGCAGGAAAATAGCATTACAAAAGGCTGGACAAAGATATGGTGGCACTCTGGAGAGACACTCATGGCCTGGGCCAATGTCATCGCAGCCAGTATCCGTCAGCAACCAGAGGCAGCTCAGACGTGCCTGCAAGAAACAGGAGAAACTGACAGGGAATCTAACAAATGGGACAATGGCTTTCAGGTGGGGTGGGACACCCACAAACTCCTCCTCGAAATTCTGAGCGTGGATATGCTCCCTAAATACCAGCATGAGATACTAACCAAACACAAGCGTCAAGGATTTCATCTGCTGTCCCTCACCACCCATCTTTTGTTATCTTCTTAGCAGGTTAATCAAGATCGTCCCAGTGGAAGTGCTACCTAGGAGTGTGCAGATGACACCAAGTTGGGTGGGAGTGTTGATCTGCCTGAGGGTAGGGAGGCTCTGCAGAGGGACCTGGACAGGCTGGATCCATGGGCTGAGGCCAATGGGGTGAGGTTCAACATGGCCGAGTGCCAAACCCTGCCCTTGGGTCACCTCAACCCCATGGAACACTCCAGGCGTGGGGCAGAGTGGCTGGGAAGAGCCCAGCAGAAAAGGACCTGGGGGTGCTGGGTGACAGTGGCTGAAGATGAGCCAGCAGTGTGCCCAGGGGGCCAAGAAGGCCACCAGCATCCTGGGTTGTGTCAGCCATGGTGTGGCCAGCAGGAGCAGGGAGGTGATTGTCCCCTGCACTCAGCTCTGGTGAGGCCACCCCTCGAATACGGGGTTCAGTTTTGGGCCCCTCACTCCCAGAAGGACACTGAGGGGCTGGAGTGTGTCCAGAGAAGGGCACAGAGCTGGGGCAGGGTCTGGAGCACTGGGACAAGAGGGAACGGCCTCAAGCTGTGCCAGGGCAGGGTTAGATTGGATGTGGGGAACAATTCCTTCCCCCAAAGGGCTCCCCAGCACTGGCCCAGGCTGCCCAGGGCAGGGGGCAGTGCCCATCCCTGGAGGGATGTCAGAGCCGTGGAGATGTGGTGCTGAGGGACACGGGGCAGTGGGCACTGGGCAGTGCTGGGGGAATGGTTGGACTGGGGGAGCTTAGGGGTCTTTTCATTTATAAAAGCACAACCCATAATACAGACGCAGGAAAAGCTACAAGAACAGCCTCAGGTTTACAGGGGAAATGTTGCACTCAAGCCATCCCTTCCTGAACTGCTGCAGCGGGAGCGAAGTGTAATTCTGGAAACATGTTACACAACTCCTAGAAGTACAGGGTGAGTTCCAATACAGGAAGCAGTGGTTAAATATAGATGCATCGCACAAAATATCCTCACCAAAAGACACCACTGTTCCAGCCACCAACCACTGCTGGGCAAAACTCCTTGTACAGGAAAAGCTGGGACCTGCAAAGCCTTGATTTTTATTATTTTTTCCATCAAAAGCCCGAGGAACTTCATTTTCTGCTTTCCAAGTGTCATTTCAGATGTGAAATTTTAAACTGGCAGGAACAAGAAGCTGATTCAGGGAACAACCTCTCAACTTTGCAATGTTTAAATGCTGCAATTTCATACAATTCAAGCTCACCCAAACTCCTCCTCATTTTCCCAAGCCACTACACCCCACAATGTGCTTCCTTATCGACTGGCAATGAACTTTATACACCAGTATCAACTTTGACAACTCTTTTCCTTGCAGGCACAAGACAAAGTAACTAAAGTGGCCAACTTCTGCTGAGGAGGTGCCCACAGCAGTGGGATGTGAGAAGTGAGGAGACAATGTGCACACTCAGAGTGTGGTAGTAGGGATACAGAATAGATTTGTTAGGACAGACAATCATTCAGCACTGGAACAGACAGAGCAAGATCAGTGCCTCCTAATTGGAACCCATCCATCTGCATCTACAAGTGTCAATGTTACCAAGCCATAAAAGATTTTGATTACTGGGGGACACAATGGGACACATTCTAACCAAATTCAAGTTCTGAACTCTCAGCAAGGCTGGAGAATGCACCAGAACACGTGTACTTGGCTGAGGAGGGAGTCTAAACACAAACACAGGCCAGGAGAAGCCATCACCTCTCCTCACGTGGCTTGTTACAGGGCTATTAGAAGAAAAGTCTCCAGTTTGACATGTGTAGCAAGCTGAAGAGTTTTAAGTTTTGCCTCATGTGAGGCTTTCCAACAGAAAAGCACTCGTGTTTTCAGCCAGCTGAGAAATTCCCCACAGTTTGCTATAGAAAAACATCAGTGCAAACGTGGACTGCACTTCCTTGCTGACGCCAAGCAAGGCTCCCAGGCAATTTACAGTCACAGATTGGAGGCAGCTCCTAATTTTAAAATTCCAGTTCGAAAACACTTCCCACTAAATCACAGGCTGTGAGGATCCCATCCTCCCAAACAGGAGATCTGCCAACAGCCTGTCCAAGGGAGCAGTCAGTAACAGTGGGTATGAACACAACACATGGATCCCTTCCCCAGTTCTTAAAAACAAATGTTTAGGGGAAGCTTTACCACTGCTGAAAATACCCAGTTACATTACTCACCACATGTACTCACCCCGTGTGCTACCTGGGTATACATACTACTCACCATATCTGTAGTTTGATCTTCTTTCCTTGTAATTCAACAGTTTTAATCTTGAAGTCTATCCCTAAAATAAACAAACACATAAATAATTAGTACTTATTTATAAAAAAAGTGATACCACATCAACTCACAACTGCTCCAGACAGAACAGCTTTTTTCTTCTTTTACTTGGTCAGGTAAACCAAGGATGCCCAAGGAAGTAGGAATGCAAGAGGAGCACACTGACCAACACAAAGAGGGCCTCAAAGGGTCTACAGCCAGTCAATGGACACCTTCAGGTCACACTGTTAAGATCACAGAATCCCAGAAGGGTTTGGGTGTGAAGGGACCTCACAGCTCACCCCGTCCCACCCCTGCCATGGCAGGGACACCTCCCACCAGCCCAGGGTGCTCCAAGCCCCATCCAACCTGGCCTGGAACACTGCCAGGGAGGGGGCAGCCACAGCTTCTCTGGGCACCCTGGGCCAGTGTCTCACCACCCTCACAGCCAACAATTTCTGCCTCACATCTCATCTCCATCTCCCCTCTGCCAGTTTAAAGCCATCACCCCTCATCCTGTCACTCCATGCCCTTGTCCAAAGTCCCTCCCCAGCTTTCCTGCACCCCCCAGGCACTGGTAGGTGCTCTGAGGTCTCCCCAGAGCCTTCTCTTCTCCAGGCTGAACACCCCCAACTCCCTCAGCCTGTCCCCACAGCAGAGGTGCTCCAGCCCTCGCATCATCTCCATGGCCTCCTCTGGACCCACTCCAACAGCTCCATGTCCTTCTGGTGCTGGGGCCCCAGAACTGGATGCAGCACTGCAGGTGAGGTCTCACCAGAGTAGAGGAGAGAGGGAGAATCACTTCCTTTGACCTGCTGGCCACACTTCTTTTGAAGCAGCCCAGGACACCGTTGGCCTTCTGGGCTGCAAGCACACATTGCTGGCTCATGTTGAGTTTTCCATCCACAGACACCCCCAAGTCCTTCTCCTCAGAGCTGCTCTCCATCCATTCCCCCCAGCCTGTCCTTGTGCTTGGGATTGCCCTGACCCAGGTGCAGGACCTTGCCCTTGGCCTTGTTGAACCTCATGAGGTTGGCATGAGCCCACCTCTCCAGCCTGGCCAGGTCCCTCATCCCAAGATGACCATTTTACTTTCAGTGAGTAGCTGTGATCCAGTGGAGAGGCAACCCTGGAACAGGCAAATACAATCTTGTAGGCACCTGGTGAGAAATTTCCATCCGAGGCAGAGAAACACAAACATCATTGTGTAAGACCCTGGTGAAACCTCATTTCTGCAACGTGTACAAACTAATCGCTCCTCCCCAGAAGAGATGGGCCCTGACCAAATCAGATGCTGCACAGGACAAGTCAGGATGAGGACCCCTCCACCAGCTCCTCCACAGCAGAAGAGGCTTGAGGACCACACCTTGCTTGACCCTTCTCTTCCCCAAATTGCCTACAAGAATGATTAGCACAGACTACACCCAGCAGAGCAGGAATACCACAAGCCATCCTCTCAAAATGCTCTGACAGTCATTAGATGCCAGAATTCTGACTTCCAATTCAAATCACAGAAACACTGCTGAATAATTATTCACACTTTCCAAAAATCTATTTATATTTAGACTTTATAAAAGGCAGCAGCTGCAATCACAAACTTCCCTCCTAAATCTACAAGGTCATTTTATACCAAGTAAGATTAAATGGAATTTATGGAACACACTATTATATAAGAAATCTAACTGGGAAGTCTGCTTTCAACTCCAAGTCCAACTCCTTTTAGCTCTATATACTGCACACACAACTTCAGTTTAACAGTGAAATACTAAACTGGTAAAATCCTTTTGCATAAAAATCAGGATACTACAGCCTCTCTAGAAAAGGCTACACAATTTCAAAGGAGGTGATGCTCCCAGTCTACTCTGCTCCCATGAGACCCCACCTGCAGTGCTGTCCCCCAACACCAGAAGGACATGGAGCTGTTGGAGGGGTCCAGAGGAAGGCACGGAGATGATGTGAGGGCTGGAGCACCTCTGCTGTGGGGACAGGCTGAGGGAGTTGGGGGTGTTCAGCCTGGAGAAGAGAAGGCTCCGGGGAGACCTTAGAGCACCTTCCAGTGCCTGGGGGGTACAGGAAAGCTAGGGAGGGACTTTGGACAAGGGCAGGGAGTGACAGGACGAGGGGTGATGGCTTCAAACTGGCAGAGGGGAGATGGAGATGAGATGTGAGGCAGAAATTGTTGGCTGTGAGGGTGGTGAGACCCTGGCCCAGGGTGCCCAGAGAAGCTGTGGCTGCCCCCTCCCTGGCAGTGTTCCAGGCCAGGTTGGATGGGGCTTGGAGCAACCTGGGCTGGTGGGATATGTCCCTGCCATGGCAGGGGGTTGGGACTGGATGAGCTGTGAGGTCCCTTCACACCCAAATCATTCCAGGATTCTATAGTAATTTTAGATGTTAGGGGGAGGAGAATCCTGTGTTGTGCAGGGGCACAAACGGGGATGGCACTTGCTACATGGACACCTACTTTATATACAGCCAGAAAGGAAAATAGAGAATAACCCTTAAATGAATCCCAAATGCAGCTCTTCACGGAGCCTCTTACCAAATATTTCATAGGCATGAACCAGAGCGTAAAGGGGCAAAATTCCCCATTTCTAAGGATTTAAAGCAGTATATGGACTAAAGGTGGAAGTTGTCCACTAATTCTAGGACATCACCTTGGGACCTTCAGACCTCAGTTTCAAGTCAGTGCACTATTTTTTTCCAATTAGCCAAAGCAGTACTTCATCACTCACATGAAGTTAAATTTATGAACCAATATAGCTAATATTATATTTTTGTCATTTAAAAACCAAACCCTCTGAATGATTAACAGCCAACATACAAAACTGCCCCCTGTACACTTAACTATCCCTCCATTTTGCAGCATTTAACCGAGTTGTTTGCTGTGATGGAGCACTCCACAGCGACACTATCAAACAAATGAGCACAGCTTTTGCCAAAAGAGCATAAATAAAAGTATTTTATCCAGTGACACTTACTTTCAGGTTCTGCTCAAATAAAGTAGGATGTTTGACAGCCACTTTTTAGGCATTAAGATAATTTATTAACCCAGTCAAGGAAATTAACTCTTCTCTGCACTGAGAGGGATTTAGCTAACTCTAGGATTTGGGGATAAAATAAATCTTTAATCCCATGTTATACTCAGTTTCCATTCCAATTACAACATAATACTCGTGCAGCCTTCGTAACAGAAAGATGGTTATAAATAGCAGCAACTATTTGCCTCTAAATACTTTGAAAGGAGTTTTAAGAGCCTGGAAAAACAAGACCTCTGCCTCATTACAATGCCCATTCAGTTCCAGGCCTTTCCAAAGAAGTCGTTGTGCCAGCAGAAACACAAAGGCTTCAGAGAGAGGAGATTACAGGTATGGGGTGCTGCCAGTAACGTGAAGTTCAGGCAAGAGTTGAAGAGGGTAATGGGTATAAAAATTGAATGGCATGGAGAATGGACATATTATGATCATGGGAGGATAATGACAGAGCTAATCAATTAAAGATGAGCATGAAATTACTCCCTCATTAAGCGTCACTAAGATATTCATCAACTTCAACGGGGCAAACTGGAATTCACAGCAAAACCTGGAAGTATATTGCCAGGCTATTAAACACTTCATGGAACTCCACGCTGTCAAATAATAATTTGGGAGTGTTTGTTATGCTTCAGAACAGTTCACGCAGTTTAACCATGGTGTCTCCTTACAGGTGGATCATCCCAGGTTTCTGGCTCCCTTCTGGGTTTCCTTCCAACTCCAAGTCTTGTACTGGTTGCTTATAGTAATATATGGGCTCAGGTCTGACCAAAAACTGAACTCATGGCTTTAAAAAAGACAGGAGCTATTTATGGATTCTTTAGGTCACTGGATTTTGAGTATCAAGGCTTAAGAAGCACCATCAGTTGATCTCATGCTATGTGCAAACAAGACCTGCCCTTACACAAACAGCGACGGTCTCTTCTGCCCAGTCACTGCAAACACACCAGCCAAGAGTGGCAGGAGCTGGGAGGTCAGGCTCCTCCATCAGGCCACTGAAGTCAAGTTCATCTGTCCCTACGTCAACAGAGGTTGCTGTCAACCACTCCCAACGAAGCATTCCGGTTTTATTTGTGTAAATTCAAATATCTGAACGTCCTGGTGAACGCAGAGCTATTTGCTCAACGGTTTTGAGTTTCCATTGCTCGCGGATGAAAGACATTAATGAAAGACATTAAGGGAGACCCAGGGCTTGTGTCAGCAGAACAGCGTGTTTTAAATCCATAACTGCTACATCCCAACAGCTCTGTATCACTTTACACCTCCTCAAGCTCTGCCAAGGTTTTGTAAAGATGCCTCTTTTGTTGCTAATGAACAAACCAACCGTTCTCAAAACGTGAAAGGCAGAACGCTATCAGCACAAGAGGGAGGGAGGGAGAAAACGTTGATTTTCCAGTCCATTTCAGAGCTACAAATGATGAGCTGGCCCTTTTCAGGCAGCACGAATTTTGTTTGCATTCTTTCCCAACAAAGACAGCATTCAGCTCGGGGAGGACGCTGGGCGGTAGGAAGCGGAATGTAGGGCAAGAGAGGAGCAACGCCGCAGCACGAGGAGCTGGACAGACCACCTGCACGTCACAGAGAACCCCAGCACGGTTTGGGTGTGAAGGGACCTCACAGCTCATCCAGCCCCAACCCCCTGCCCTGGCAGGGACACCTCCCACCAGCCCAGGGTGCTCCAAGCCCCATCCAACCTGGCCTGGAACACTGCCAGGGAGGGGGCAGCCACAGCTTCTCTGGGCACCCTGGGCCAGGGTCTCACCACCCTCAGTGGTGAGATGGTCAACTGCAGCCTGTCAGCAGCATATAAATAACTGTAGTTTGTATTTCATTTGTCAGCAACTGCTTTGCAAATGTACTTCAACAGCACCACGCATTTTCAACTCAGGAGAGAAAAGGAACTACTCAAGTCTCGTGCCTTCAAGCTGCCCACCTCTGTGCTACAGACTGGCACCAGCAAGTGTTTTTCTTGATGGTTTACTTAAACTACAGCTATCAAATCCAGATTAACAGGGCAGAACTCAGGCCACAGCCACAGGTTCAGTTCTGGGGCCCCCAGCACCAGAAGGACATGGAGCTGTTGGAGGGGTCCAGAGGAGGCCCCGGAGATGATGCGAGGGCTGGAGCACCTCTGCTGTGGGGACAGGCTGAGGGAGTTGGGGTGTTCAGCCTGGAGAAGAGAAGGCTCTGGGGAGACCTTTGAGCACCTTCCAGTGCCTGGGGGGGCACAGGAAAGCTGGGGAGGGACTTTGGACAAGGGCCTGGAGTGACAGGACGAGGGGTGATGGCTTTAAAGGGGCAGAGGGGAGATTGAGATGAGATGTGAGGCAGAAATTGTTGGCTGTGAGGGTGGTGAGACACTGGCCCAGGGTGCCCAGAGAAGCTGTGGCTGCCCCCTCCCTGGCAGTGTTCCAGGCCAGGTTGGATGGGGCTTGGAGCAACCTGGGCTGGTGGGAGGTGTCCCTGTCATGGCAGGGGGTGGAATGAGATGAGCTTTGAGGTCCCTTCCAACCCAAACCCTTCTGGGATTCTGGGATTACTACAGTTACAACTGCAACCCCAGCACCAGCACCTCCCCTTACAAAAACCAAGGCAAGTTCCTTACGTGTCTGAATTCTATTCTATCATCTTCATTTCAATAAAATCAGCTAAGAAAACAGTATGAGGCTGACACGTGGAGCAAGCTATACTCTCCAGCAAGACTTTTTCCTTTTGTCTTTTTCTTGGCCTCACAATAAAACCTACAAATGCATCAACTACTGCAGGCGACTCCAAAAGCTGAAGGGACATTAACTACTACAAGCAAGCTCTGCTGTAAGACAAAGCAAAAATGAGGCACTTATAGGAAAGAAAATTAACAATAAATTTAATTATCAATAGATTCATAGAACTTTTTTCAAAAGCTAACAAGATGTTTCTGAACCTGTTCTGGTTATCAGAGGGGAACAGGTAGGAGAACAAAGAAAAAAGGAGAAGAAAACTGCAGCAGGTCGCAACCATCAGTCAGTGACTGAGTTCTTGGTCTGCCCTCAAGGTAATTACAGTTTCTCTGCTAAACTAAAATTGTATATCCTGACAGAGCAAGGAGCTTGTATGTTGCTTTCCAAAAGTTTAAGCTAAGCAGTGTAACCAAACAACCCAGCCAGATGTACCTAGGGCACACAGATGGCAGACAACACTTAGTGGTTCTGTTAGACCATGCTGTGGGTTCCCACTTATTTTAACTACAGGCTACCACAACACTGGGCAGACCCCAAATAAATGCTTACCAACCAAGCCCCACCCCCCCAAAAAAAGAATACAATCATTCAAGATAAACTTACATGAGGGGGTTTCATTGCAGGCTTCAAAATTATAATGACTCAAGACTCCTATTCAGCTGCTGGCCAGGGAGTACCTATGGACCTTGTTCAGCTGGAGCAGCCCAGTGCCAGGACTGGTGAGCAGAGCCTCATCAGCCAGAGCAAACGGGCCCCAGAAAATGGACTGAGGTAGTGCAGGACTCCCACAGCCACCACCTATGGGGAGAACCAGCAGCAGCCCCCCAGGACCAGCATAGGGGGGAGATCAGGAATCACTGAGCAGGTAACACTGAAATGGCATCCTGGCTGTCCTCTTAAAAACCTTTAATTGCATTGTTTTTGACATACAACTTCCCAAAACAAGGGTGCAGCGAGGCAGGGGTCGGTCTCTTCTCCCAGGTGACAGTGACAGGACGAGGGGTGATGGCCTCAAGCTGTGCCAGGGGAGGGTTAGATTGGATGTGGGGAACAATTCCTTCCCCCAAAGGGTTCCCCAGCACTGGCCCAGGCTGCCCAGGGCAGGGGGCAGTGCCCATCCCTGGAGGGATGTCAGAGCCGTGGAGATGTGGTGCTGAGGGACACGGGGCAGTGGGCACTGGGCAGTGCTGGGGGAATGGTTGGACTTGATCTTAAGAGTTCTTTTCCAAGCAAGGCTGTTCTGTGATTCAGTGACCAGAAGTGTCACAAAGTAGTTGAGATATGAGCAGACTGTGGATTTATGTGGTAGTATGACAGAGATTTAATGAATTCATGTGTTTCTTCACACACTTCATCTTCTCTGCACTGAGGTTTTCCCAGTGCAGAGTGTGCAAACTGGAGCAGCAACATGAACTCACTCTTCCTGCTCTGCAAGGTTTCAAGTCGTGACAATTCAGCACTTGCAGAGCACCAGAAGGTGCATCTAAATAAAGGACCTTACGTGAAACCTTAGGATATGTACACTTAGTCAATTCTAGTAGTCTAAGAGAGTTCCACAGCAATTGGAAAAGAGTAAGAAAATATCCATGGAATTGTGTCCTGCATGAGCCTGGGTTTGATCGAGATAGGCATGGGAGGACAATGGTAAGAGAAACAAGTGATTTAATTGCTTTAATTCCAGCAGGGATGAATGGCGATGTGATTAATGTCACACTTTTTCCCCCCCCACTCCTCTTTCCCACACACCCAGCCACTGGTGTCAATCCTCCCACCCTCACTCTATCACGTAGAGGCCTCTCCTTTCCCCAAGGACCTTCTCCAAGTGCTCTCCTAGTCACCCATTCACTAAACAACCCATCCCATACTTTGTTTTAGCACCCTCATGAACTGTCACTGGGGTAAACATTCACTCCTTTATCTCCAGGTCACCAGCCTCAATCCACACCACGTCCATAGCAACAGCTACACACAAGTGTGTGGTTTTTTAGCAGCATTCAAGTAACAAGTAGTTGTAAGCAGGGGAATAGCCCTTGTTGGAAGAGACCTCTGAGCTCCCCCAGTCCAACCATTCCCCCAGCACTGCCCAGTGCCCACTGCCCCGTGTCCCTCAGCACCACATCTCCACGGCTCTGACATCCCTCCAGGGATGGGGACTCCCCCACCGCCTAAGGGAGAAGAGGGGACATGAGCAGTAGCACTGTTCCCAGATCACCTCCTGCCAATTAATCTATTCTTAACGAAGCAGATGACAACCCTGTGAGACAGCAGCTTTACTGTGACCTACATTCTTCCATCCTGGATGCCTGCAGTTGTTGGGCTTTCAAATACTGTCACACACCACGAACAAATAAACTCGGCATTGCAGGGATATTTGATTTATGCAAATCAACACTGACTGACTGAGGGACTCAGCTGAATATTCATTTTGATGACAAATCCAGTAATCTGGTTTATATCCCCCCAGAACAATGGAAGGCCATTGTTAGGCAGCCTGACCTCTTATCTGGGAAAGGCCACATGCTGTGAATTCATTCCCACCTTCACCAGATCACAGAATCACAGAACAGCCTTGGTTGGAAGAGACCTCTGAGCTCCCCCAGTCCAACCATTCCCCCAGCACTGCCCAGTGCCCACTGCCCCGTGTCCCTCAGCACCACATCTCCACGGCTCTGACATCCCTCCAGGGATGGTCTCCCTTCAAAGCAGCAGACAAGTCTTCTCTTGAGCATCAATTCCTTTCAAGGATGCATATTAAATCTAGGTCAAGACTACAGCCTTCTATAGCACACCAAAAACGTTCTCTCACTACAAGCCTCACTTGAAACCTCCTCAACAATCATTCTTCAGAGATTTATAATCAACTCACAAGTCAGCACTTGTATGTTAATTCTGGAGTAAATCTTTACAAAAGTCAATATTGCTCCCAGAAACCCTTTAATAATTAAAAAATATCAAATACTCAAGGAGACAGAGGTGTTGTGAATTGTCTGTTCTCCATACACCAGGCTGCTGCACCTACACAGCAACAGTGACCTTCCACTCCTCCACTGCTCTTGTCACCTAGATTTGAAAAATTAACCATCTTCAGAAATAAATCTTGGCATCTACAAGAAGGACACTGAGGGGCTGGAGTGTGTCCAGAGAAGGGCAGCGGGGCTGGGGCAGGGTCTGGAGCACAGTGTGATGGGGAGTGGCTGAGGGAACTGGGGGGTTCAGTCTGGAGCAGAGGAGGCTGAGGGGAGACCTCACTGCTTTCTGCAACTCCCTGACAGGAGGGGGTAGAGGTGGGGATGAGTCTCTTTAACCAAGTAACAAGTGACAGGACAAGGGGTGATGGCCTCAAGTTGTGCCAAGGGAGGATTTCACTGGATATTAGGAAGAATTTCTTCCCAGCATGGGCTGTCAGCCATTGGAAGGGGCTGCCCAGGGCAGTGGTGCAGTCCCCACCCCTGGAGGTGTTCAGAGCTGTGTTCACACAGTGCTCAGGGATGTGGTGTAGCTGAGCACTGTCAGTGTTGGGTTGATGGTTGGACTGGATGATCTTCAAGGTCTTTTCCAACCTAGATGATTCTGTGATCTCTTTCATTCTACTTCCCTCCAACAGAGAGAAGTCCATTACCTTGTTATCACTCAGTGGATATCTGCAGACATAAAATCTTTATATTAGCTGAACACAAGCAGCAAGATTTTTCTTTTTTAAAAATAAATACAGATTATGTCCTCACATTCAGGTCTCAGAAGCCACAAGGCTGTAAAGAAGCAAACAGCATGAACAAGTCAAGAATTCCAGAGAGCTGCTTCTCTTCAAGTGCCACTGTTCAGATGTTTAATAGATTGACTACAAGGCAAAGTGCTGTTCATCCCCATGCCTGGAAAGAAAACAGCAAATCCAAATAACCAGAAGGTAAGAGAGGCACCAGCAACACCGAGCACACAGGTGGAGCTGAGGTCCCACCACGTGTACCCTCTTGGAAGGGATTTAAAAACAGCACTGCCTCATTCAACAATGACACAGCCAGTGACTTACTAAGTATTTTACATATACCTCAAGTTCCAGCTCCCTTACTCCATCTACTGCATACATTTAAATAGTGACCTTTAAACTAAGTAGTAGTGATGATGATTATTTGCAAAGATGAGTACAAAATACAGCATTCCTGTAAAGCAGATAGTGACTCCTTCAAGGGATGAACTACAGATGAGCTTAAAAACATTAATTAGAGATCTGTAGGGAAAGGTGTCTTGATGAACAAACCCTCTGGGCACTGAACAGCACGCTAGGGCCACGTCCAGCTGATGGCAAGGGAAGTCCCCAGAAGCAGAACTTTAGTCAGTGGGCTGCTTGTGGCACTGTTTGATTTGAGAGCTAGCACTCTCCATATCAGGGCCCGGGCAAAGTTCAGGAGATAACCAGGGCAAGGACCATTTCCCAGTAAAATGGATGCAGGTTCTGGATATCAAGTGACAGACACTTCCAGTGGTTAAGAATCTGACATGTTTAACTCAGTTGACATGTTCAAAGGACAGTTGCCATGAATTTTGGGTGCAGCAAGTCTGACATTCACATCAAGTAGATCAAAATTGAGATCCCAGACAACAACAAAGGTTCAGGTCTTACTTTGGTGCAAGTAACCTGTCACATAAGAGAGGTACAGAAGCCATTTCTCAGGCCAGAATGAGTTATAAAGCCTTCTCATCCTCTGCTGCCAGCTGCCTTCACCTCATATAGAAGCATTAATGCAATTATAGTGTAGTGATATCTAAGTATAAGTGTTAGACAGTGCCTGATACAGCACTCTGCAGAGAAAGACCTGAGGTAGCCCTAGAAAGCACATAGATCAGCTGTCTAGAGTCCCACAGGACCTCTCTTCACTTCACCACACTCCTTCCTGGGACTTTCAGAAGTCATGTGAAAGTACAGTTCAAATTTACATGTCAAAAAAAAAATAATCTCTGCTCAGAAAGACAACTAAAGCTTCCTGTCGACACCACCTACGCTGCCTCTTAGGTCCAGGAGACCACGCAGAGTTTCAACACAAGCAGTTACTTCTTCCAGGGAAAAAAGAAACTTTATCACTGTGTTATTCCAGCAGCTAAACCTTACACAAGGCACCCAGAAGCAAAACAAAAGAAAACGAACAAAGGAACTATTTTAGGGATGTTTTATGCATACCAAGAGACAAAAGAGACAGTAAGGTTTTTATTCATAAGGTAGTAAGGAGAAAAAAAAAAAAGGAAATTAAGCTCTAGCAGGGAACAGTACTCGCTTCAGAGTTCATCCCATGCAGCAACAATCTCTGCTCAGCATCAGCCAATTCCAGGTTTGAGGGCTGATTTAAATCTCTGCCATTATATCTTTCATTTCACAGAACCATCACCTTAGGTTGGAAAAGACTTTGAAAATCATCAAATCCAAAATCCATTTCCCAATATACTCAAACTCCCAGCCCAGGCAGCAGAGCTCTGCCAGGCACCTTTCCCAGCAGGCACTGTTGGAGAGGGCATCATGCGGGTGATACCAAGCTGTGCGGTGTGGCCGACACGCTGGAGGGAAGGGATGGCATCCAGAGGGACCCTGACGGGCTGGAGAGGTGGGCCCGTGCCAGCCTCATGAGGTTCAACAAGTCCAAGGGCAAGGTCCTGCACCTGGGTCAGGGCAGTCCCAAGCACAAGTACAGGCTGGGGGGAATGGATGGAGAGCAGCTCTGAGGAGAAGGACTTGGGGGTGTCTGTGGATGGAAAACTCAACACGAGCCAGCAATGTGTGCTTGCAGCCCAGAAAGCCAACGGTGTCCTGGGCTGCATCACCCACAGCATGGCCAGCAGGGTGAGGGAAGTGATTCTTCCACTCTACTCTGGTGAGACCCCACCTACAGTGCTGCATCCAGTTCTGGGGCCCCCAACACCAGAAGGACATGGAGCTGTTGGAGTGGGTCCAGAGGAGGCCACAGAGATGATGCAAGGGCTGGAGCACCTCTGCTGTGGGGACAGGCTGAGGGAGTTGGGGGTGTTCAGCCTGGAGAAGAGAAGGCTCTGGGGAGACCTTAGAGCACCTTCCAGTGCCTGGGGGGGACAGGAAAGCTGGGGAGGGACTTTTGACAAGGGCATGGAGTGACAGGATGAGGGGTGATGGCTTTAAACTGGAAGGGGGGAGACTGAAATGAGATGTGAGGCAGAAATTGTTGGCCGTGAGGGTGGTGAGACCCTGGCCCAGGGTGCCCAGAGAAGCTGTGGCTGCCCCCTCCCTGGCAGTGTTCCAGGCCAGGTTGGATGGGGCTTGGAGCAACCTGGGCTGGTGGGAGGTGTCCCTGCCATGGCAGGGGTTGGGACGAGATGAGCTGTGAGGTCCCTTCACACCCAAACCAGTCTGGGATTCTGGGATCACACAAAGCAGCCATATCCCTCTGTGAACCCTATGAGGTCCCATCCCTAAACCACAGCAGGGAAAGGTCTGGACAGTCCACACACAAATTCACAACTAATTGGAATTTGACTGTAAATCACCAAAGATGTGCACTAAGTATGTTCAAGCTCAGTTCCAGTTGATTAAATCAGTTTTCATACACGTCTTAGCCTACTTGCACTGTATTTGTTAGCTAGAAAACAAATATGGTGCATGAATCTGCTTTCCACATCAACTGCTTCTATTTATGACACAGAAAGTTTATCACTACTTGCTGTAACAGTAATCTTGTCCTCAAGTTACATAAAAATAAAACTGAAGTTTAACACTTACCCTGGCTAATCGACACTCAGCAGATTGACAAGACAGATAAGAGATAAACAAAGGGAAGGAGATTCATTCAGGAAAAGCATCAGCTTTACCAAAGAGGCAGGCACTGTGTCTTGGAGGTTCTCAAAAAGATTCAGGCAGTCAACTCGTTAGAAATAGAAGCTCCAGAGCATGGCAGAAGTCTTTCAAAGTCCGTGCAGCTTTAGGAGGGCCAGGCAGTCGCTGCACTTGGACTTCCAAATGAGTTCTCTGGTGAAACAGCCTACCAGCTGCCTTTTGCAACTCACTGGGAAGAATGAACGTGCTTGTTAGTGACTACTTATTGCTGGAAAATTTGGTTTCTTTCAGTACAAACAGAAAAGACACCGTTATTTATCAAAGTACCCTAACTCAAGCTACCTGGATGACACCACAGCAGCAAGTGAAGTTTTGGGTTAGGATTATATATGTGCTGCCATCACTAAAGCACGGAGCACTGCAGACTAAGATGCTATCTAAGCACCATTCTCGTGGGGGACAGGGGTGGAGATAAGCTGTAAGCCAGACCTTTCTGTGTACAATTTTCAATACAGAATTGCTGGTTAAGGACACACCTATTATTTCCTACACAGGCTCCAAAGAATGGCATTGTATCTAGGGTGAAATATATCTGAAAGCTCCATCGCTTGTGCTACATCAGTACAATTCAATATGTATTGTCGTGATCTGAGGACATGTATTTAACCGAAGCAGTTGCTGTATGACTTAGGATGCTTGCAGTTACTGAATTATCAACTTATACCTCTGCTCCAATACCCAAGTTTTCATTTAAGAACCCTTCAGCATCAAAAAACAGTGTCTTCAAAGAGCCCAAGCACAGCAGCAAGTATTTACCTTTGGTTTACACCAAGCTGTGTGAATCTGAAGACAATTTCCACACCATGAGCATCAGAGCTATAGGGCACAGTGTGACCACGAAAGTTCCTCCACCTCCCTGCTCCTGGAGGAGATCGAGTCTTGTAATACCAGACATTTCCACCCAACCCTGAAGTTCTTCAGTGAGCAAGAAGATGAATGGCAGCTAATTAGCAGGGGGAAAAAAAAGATGAAGGGAAAATAACAAGGCCTATTGCTGCAGTTTTGCCCAGAAGCATCACATTTGTCATTGTTTTATCACCATTTTTAGCTACTATTGATACTGCGAGGCTCCAACTGACCACACAGAAAGAGCCTGAGAAATGGGAATTACGTACCTTTGAAAGGTGGGAAAAACTGGAAGAATGTCACACGACACACCTAGAATCAGAAGTCATTGCTACCCCGAAACACCGGCCTCTCCCAAGGCAGCACCAGAGGCTGTAAGACTTGTTTGGATTCTTTAGTTTGTTGTGTGCTGCAGCAAGCTTGGCGACACCTCAGCTGCAGGAAGAGAAAAGCCTCAAGCTAGCAGCTTACCAGCCCAACCCCAGTGCAAGGGCACTGTGCCTCAGGACCACGGGAGTAGATGCTCACTTGTGAGGCAACCAGAGACTCCCAGTTTCAATTCTCATGGAATGAACCCATTTTCCTTTGCACTGAAGGGAGCTGGGAGCTGTCACAGCCAGCCATCCCCCCTCTGCAAAGCACCTGCTCTGTTCCCTGCATCCCACATCTGTTCTGCAGCCAACCATCTGACTGCGATACTGACTGACACTATGTTAGAAAATGACATCAGGATTTACCCAGGAAGAACTGAGGTTAAAAAAGAGTTATACCAAGAGCTGGGCCAGCAGCACCGTAAGTTACAGGGTGAGAAATCACAGCGCTGACAGCAGCTCTGGCCAAAGTTTGGAAGTGATGCTGAAGCTCCCGCAAAAGCTAGATAAGGAGCACCCAAACTGGCTCTGAGCAGGACACGCCATGCCTTCATTATCAGAAGCTCTTTGCAAAGCTGGTGGGCATTATCTAATGCTCTGAAGATCAAAAGGAGACTTCAGGGGGAATCTCTCCAGGCTGTAGCAGTTTTGATCAGATGCAGCAGCAGTCCTGACACTATCTAGGAATTCAGATCCCCAGCCCAGGTCCTGTCCCAGCACCCAGGACCAACCCCCACAGCAGGGCCACGTTAACTCGGGTTGCCTGAAGTCTCTTCTAGAAATATTTTCATTACCCCCAGGATGGCAATCCCATCACCTCTCTGCATTCCCATTCTGCTCACACACCACCTTCATTTTCCCCAATTTCCAGGTCGAGTTTTCCCTGTTGTGACTCACATCCACTGCTTCTTGCCCTCAGCAGCAGCCTTCAGGCAGCACCGCAGCAAACACCCAGGACCCAAACCTGGGCAGCCACATCCTTCTGGGTCAAAGCCTGAAGCACGCTGGGATACACACCCTGTGGCACGTGGCCACCACGACTGCACCGACACCAGCCATCTAGCACTGTCATAGGTAGAGGTTCTGATCCCACATCCATGCAAACCATTTCTGTTCACCAGCCCTGCTCACTGAAGTAGGAACTCACATCTTTGGTCCATGTTGCCCCAGACACACCAACATTACATACAAAACCCAAAGAAGCAGCCAGCAGTTATCTTTGCTTTTGCCAGAAACTTGAGTAGCTAAAAAAAGCCCCTAGTATTTGTTGTTTACTGGCAAGATCAAAAAGTGATGTTGAGATGAAAGCATTTGACAGAATGCTTAATGAAACAGAAGGGTTGGTGGGATTCATTTACCCAGCAATTAGCTATATTTAAGAAACACATCTAAGCTTCCTCTACGTGACAGAGGCACGCGTACGTCCTGCCACGTTCAGAGGGATGGAGTTTCTTATTTTCCTTCACCCCAACTCCAGAAGCAGCCTAGGCAGCTAGTCCATGCTGACAGTTCAGCTTTTAACAAGTTCGTTAGGCTAGAGGAATCCCATTTCAGAAAAGGAAAGGGAGAGGATAAGGCACAGACTGCAGCCTGGAAGGTGTGATATTAAGGAACTACCTAAGGAACTGGAAATAGCTAGACACTGCTACCAATATTTTCAACTTCTTAAATTATCCAAGTTCAGACATTTATTATAGTTGAAGAAGTGCTGAAGTGAGCTACCTACAGAGAAGCCAGCTGGCAGTGAGGTTTGGTGGTGAGGAAGAAGAGGTAACATGCCTACGGTTAGAAGGGCAGCAGAGGTGCTACTTGGCATATCCACAGGTGAACTTCACATGCCTGAAATAAATCACTGAGTATCTGAAGCAAAATGTAAAATCACCTTTACTCTAGAAGACTAAAATGCTGGTGAGACCAAGTTAAGAAACCCATCTTGGAGGGCAAAACAGCTTTTTATTCAGGACCAGGTGCATGTTGTTCAGTGAACGATGCCCTGAAAGACACAAGAGTTTCATCCGTGGCTTGAGAGATCACCCAACTCGACATCACCAGTTTTAATGAACATTATGATACCCTGATAAATCAAAGGACAGGCAAGTGGTACCATCCCCTGACCTTAAATGGGGAAACACCTGTAGTTATGGCAGTACTACTCATCTTTTAAGGGTTCTGAAGCTCAGATCTCGGGCCAAGTCAGCCTCCCACTGAGGATGAGGTTGATTACAGCCCCGGATTGTGGTACTAAAGGAATTCCCAGGACACAAAGCAGCACGCCACACCAGACCCACGTTACTGGGAAGAGACTGCTTCCAGCACTCCTCCCAGTTCAACAACTACTTCCACTTATCTGTAGAGTTAATCATTAGTCTGAACACAAAAAAACCATCAGATGAAAAGCATCCTTGAGGAAAAGGCTGTACAGCTGTGGATGTCAGTGTAGGTATTCCATATTCCACACTTAATGGCAATCAAGCGAGCAGGCCTCGCAGGGAGCATTAAGTCACATTTGGGAATTGCAAGACACAAACGGGTATTTCTCCGGGTTCCACGGCATAGAAGTGTCACAATCCCAGTGGGAAAGCAAGCCTGAAGTTGTTTTAGCTACAGGAAAGAACAAAAACACGCAGAGACTTCTGGTTAAACCCACGCAGAAAAGACAAACCCCCACAGTTCAGCTGCATGGAAACACGGAACATCCAAGACCTGCAGCAGCAGCTCAGGCCCCTTTCCTCCCTCCCCCGGGCCACACAGGGAATTCCCAAAGCGCTGGGAATTTGGCAAGCCCATTTGTTAAAGTGTTTCAGAAGTACCTTCACAAGGGTTACACAAAATGAACACGGGCTGAAACCATCAGAAGGTCATGGATCAAAACAAGCACCGGCTGCTGCAGCTAGGAGAGCCCTCACAACCTGCTCTCAGCCACTGCCTTCCCCGCGTGTCTCTCAGCCCCAGGCAGGAAGAAGTTTCCTCGCAGCCTTCCCAAGACTCTCCTGCTCTCGTTTCCCCACCACTGCTAACAAGCAAGAACATGCTGCCCGCCCTTCCACGGCTCCAGAAAGGAGGAGGAGAAGAACGGAGGAAGCAGCCCACACCCTGCTCCCGAGGGCTGCCAGGAGCAGGTACAGCGAGCGTGGCCTGCCGAGACAAAACCCCCCACACACAGCACCACCGGGCTGCAGGCAGCAACACCTCCTCAGCACATGCTGAAAAACACCCTTCGAGTTAGACCAACACACACCTCCCCTGGCTGCCCCCTCCTGTCAGGGAGCTGCAGAGAGCAATGAGGTCTCCCCTCAGCCTCCTCTGCTCCAGACTGAACCCCCCAGTTCCCTCAGCCACTCCCCATCACACTTGTGCTCCAGACCCTGCCCCAGCCCCACTGCCCTTCTCTGGACACACTCCAGCCCCTCAGTGTCCTTCTGGGAGTGAGGGGCCCAAACTGAACCCCGTATTCGAGGGGCGGCCTCACCAGAGCTGAGTACAGGGGACAATCACCTCCCTGCTCCTGCTGGCCACACCATGGCTGACACAAGCCAGGATGCTGGTGGCCTTCTTGGCCACAGGCCTCAAGCTGTGCCAGGAGGGTTAGATTGGATGTGGGGAACAATTCCTTCCCCCAAAGGGTTCCCCAGCACTGGCCCAGGCTGCCCAGGGCAGGGGGCAGTCCCCATCCCTGGAGGGATGTCAGAGCCGTGGAGATGTGGTGCTGAGGGACATGGGGCAGTGGGCACTGGGCAGTGCTGGGGGAATGGTTGGACTGGATGATCTTAGAGGTCTCTTCTAACCAAGGCTGTTCTGTGATTCTGTGAGTAACAGATTTTTCTTTCTAAAGAGGTAAATAAAGAGGAAATCACTTCCCTGCACTCCCCGGTTGAGATTATCACTCAACAAGGCACTAAAAAAAAGAGTCCTTACTTTCTATAATGAAGTCTGCATCCCTGCTTATCGGAACCTGAACAAGTTTTCTACCAATGTCAACAGACATTTCACTTGGTGGTGTAAAACTCAAGAGCAGAGCAGGGGTTATTCAGACAGCCTGTCACAAGCCACAGGCCTGCGCTCCGAATCCAAAACACTTTACCCTAGGTAACACTAGTGACTTCATCCACTCTTTATCTTTGCCACTTACTGCTGAAGTGACAGTTGGGTCTCCTCTTGGACACAGCACTGGCTCAACTGGAGCAGCCAACCTCCACACGCTCCTTCCCGTGCATCTCCACACTCAGCACACTGAGCTAACAGCTGCCTGTTAGTTTCAGTTGGACATGAACAGCACCTCAGCACAAGGACAACCAGAAAGCGGAGCAGCAGGGCTGTGTCCTGCGCTGCCACCACGCAGGTATGTGCCTGAGTAAGGAGTTCAGCAGCATTCTCAGCCTTCCCCCACTATTTCTGCCTCGAGGCACTGACAGCAGCAGCATAAGGAGAGGAGCAAGCCCAGTTTAGGGTTTGTTTCATACTGGGGGCAGGGAGGAAGGAACACTGGTGCTGTTGCAGAGTGCTTTGTACCACAGAACTACAACCCATCTCTCTCCAGGCCAAAGAATACACATTCAACCTGCAGCAGCCAAGAGCTGAGGGGATTCCCAAGCTCAAGACTGCATCCAGAGCATCACCTCCAACAGCCACCCATGGATCCACTTCCATTTTTTTACTTTCATTCTGAACCCAGAGATATTTTCCCCTCCCAAACTTCCCATGACACCAAGTTTTACCACTCAATTACCTATAAATAGAAATTATTTTTGCATCTCTTGCTGCCTGATGATATCTGCAATACCATGTTATGGAAATGGCTGAACAGGAGTTGAGGTGGGGCTTTTGTTGGGTTGGTTTTCAACTAATTCAGCCGCTCCGTGCCAGGAGTCAGATATGGACTCAACCCACAGCCTGGGTACAATATAAACAGAACCCAAAGCTGTCTGCTGCCTCTACCAGCTATAAATATGAGACAAAAAAGGAACAGAAGGAAAAAAGCAGTGATTCCAAAGCAAGTGCTTAGCAACTCAAAATCACTTTAATAAAGGCAAAAGGGGAAAAAAAAAAAAAAAGATTAAAAAATAATTTAACGAGAAAATAGTTTTGTTACACCTTCACTTTAAAATAATACAGTTTTGCACACTCCTCGCACAGCTTTGGCATCAAGACTTTGCTGTGTTCTGAATAAAATGTAGGGTGATCAAGCCTGAAAATCATACAGCTATTTGGATTTGTAGAGATGGAGTCGGTGTGAGTAAAGACCAGAAAGACAGAGGAGTAAAGGCCAGAAACAGACCACAGCTGCACCTTTACACAAAACCCTTACCTACACCAACAGCACACAGAAGGAGTCTCACAGTGATTACACACACTTTACTCTCTTGAGTGCATTACTAGAGGTAGTCAGATTTCATGGGAAAACATTTTTTTGGTGACTCATCTTCATTTGCATTTTACTTCATCAAACAATAGCAATTATATGCTTGAATTCAGTTGTGACATTCAAATTTTGAGACAGACAGCAGAGCCCTCCCTATGCCCAGGCAAAGGACAGAGCTTTACCTGCTGACCCCAAAGAGCTTCCCAGAGCGTGACACAGATCTGACAGATCATTGCTTGATGGGTCACTTCAAGCTGTCATCAACTCAAATACTGGCTTTCGTTTTGGGCCCCTCACTCACAGAGAGGGGAACAGCCTTGGTTGGAAGAGACCTCTGAGCTCCCCCAGTCCAACCATTCCCCCAGCACTGCCCAGTGCCCACTGCCCCGTGTCCCTCAGCACCACATCTCCACGGCTCTGACATCCCTCCAGGGATGGGGACTGCACCACTGCCACCGACAGCCCTGACCCAACGGCAGAGTACCTGTAGAGCACAAATGAAAAGTCACCACAATTCCTAAAAAAAAAAAAAGATACTAACTATTTTTTCACCAGAGAATTATTGAAGAGTTATTAAAAATACGAATAGCTTGTGAGAGACTGTCTTCCATAATTTATTCCCTTCCTACCCAAAACCAGCAACCCAGCATTTGAGGACAAGGCCCCTGTTCTCCCCAGGGAGGTTACAATGACTTAGGGATTCTTGCAGAAGAACCATCCGGATTATTTATAGTACCTCTAGACAGAGTAATGAAATCATTCACACACACACACACATATCATCACAGCCAAAAGCTTAACTGCTGGTTTTGCAGGAAATATTAGATTGAAGCGATTCAAAGTCAAATGGTAAAGAGATTATACTGAATTACACACATAGGAAATGATAGCCAAACTGCCACCACAGCTCATGCCTAATCAGTCCTTACAATGTGTAAAGATGAAAGTAAGTGAATGTAAGCTACTAATGGGAAGTATAAATGTGTATTAGTGTATCTTCACTTACATATGCTTTGGTTTTATAGCATTAGAAGACTCCCTCCCACTCATATTTTACATACATAGGCTGGTTTTAATGTCATTTGAGATCCATCTTTTCCTATAAAGACAAAGGCTGAATCAGTCCCTGCTTACAGCCACCAATCACAGAGTCCCAGAATGGTTTGGGTGTGAAGGGACCTCACAGCTCATCCCGTCCCACCCCCTGCCATGGCAGGGACACCTCCCACCAGCCCAGGGTGCTCCAAGCCCCATCCAACCTGGCCTGGAACACTGCCAGGGAGGGGACAGCCACAGCTTCTCTGGGCACCCTGGGCCAGGGTCTCACCACCCTCACAGCCAACAATTTCTGCCTCACATCTCATCTCAATCTCCTCTCTTCCAGTTTAAAGCCATCACCCCTCGTCCTATCACTCCATGTCCTTGTCCAAAGTCCCTCCCCAGCTTTCCTGTACCCCCCAGGCACTGGAAGGTGCTCTAAGGTCTCCCTGGAGCCTTACACTCCAGTACATTTCACACACTTGACTATCTCAGGTTCTCGGTGGAGCTCAGTGTAAACACAGAAGCATGAATCAGAGCTACCAAGTACTCTTGGGTGTTTTAAATGTAGATATTCAGCCAACAAGCCAGTCACTTTCAATGTCACCAACTGTGTACACAAGTGCTTTGGAAATAGTATTTCCTTGTTGCTACAGGTCAAAGACTCCATCTGAGGTTTTTCCTGAAACTCTCCTTTTCCGGCTTCAAAACCACGCTGTGCAGCTCCCGCAGGGGGGTTATCCCAGCAGGGAAAGCACCTTTCCAGGAAAACCTGAGAAAGTCTAAAAACTGTAGTTATTGGTGGTGATTTAACGTAACCTGTTTTCAGGCAGATTACAGAATCACAGAATGTCAGGGATTGGAAGGGATCTCAAAAGATATCTAGCCCGATTACTCAATCGCTTTGTTGTAGTAACATGGAGAAGAACTAAGCAGACAGGTGTTTTAACCCAGTTCAAGATTTTTCCTTCACAGCTGCTTTTTAAGAGGTGCTAATGTACAGTCCCCCTTTCAACCTGATGTGGACACTTTCCCATCAGGTTTCCTCATTAACCAATTACTCCCAGAAGAACTAAGGAAACAATACTTTTAAGCCATCTTTGGGCAGGTGGAATTCAGCCCCACACAGAAAACCTATTTGTACCCCATATACTGGTAAATGCCACTGGGAAGACACAAGTCTGACACACCAACCAGTCGTTGGGGGGTGTTCACTGCTACCAGAAGCAGACATCTAGTTCAGAATTTGGCAAACAGGTTTTATACCTTTCTGCTGTATACGCACTACCAACAGTTTATGTACTCCAGAAATAAATATCTACTGGTCTAAATCGGTTTGACTGTTCAGAAACACTTCCAAACTGTGCCAGTGCACACTTCCTAATAAACCCCGTAATGTTCCACATGAACACTCCAAAACTGCAGTGATATAGCCAAGAACTAATCACTAAGATCATTAATCACTGCATGCACAAGAGCCACCATCTACCCTCCGACTTCTTAACCAAGAGGTTGACTATTTTTAACTTTGCAAATTGAAATAAACCCTCCGAGCAAACTCAGAAAGCAACAAACACCATGTGATCCGGGCACAGAATTACACTAAGGCCACGGCAGCAGAATAAATCCAGCCTTCCATAGTCAAGGTATGCGATGTGGAGGGACAACATTAAGCGACAGTCACACACACTCCCAACCAAAACAATTAAGCAGAACTCTGAGGCCCAAAGAGCTTTTAGGCAACAACTGTGGCTTGACACTTAGTTGTCCCCCAAACATACTTTCTTTCACTTTAAATTACCCAAAGCTTGCTTAAGAGAATCTTTTTAGGTCTTGTAGTCTGAGCTGCAATTTTTAGGGTGACATTTCGACACGGAGGAGGAAGTACACCAGAGTGTACGTACACCTAGCACTAAGATTGACACTGATACTCTGCCCTCAGTGAACACCTCGATGGCCAGTCATTGACAGGGCTTATATCAATCACAAAAAGCCAGATCCAATCCAAAAAATACTCTTTTTTTTTTCCAGATGTGTGATAGGTATCTGCACAGGTTACACCAGCAGGTGCTGCAAGAGAGAGCGGAGGCATGAATTCTCTTAAATTGCCAGAGCCAGTCACCAAGAAGGTTAAAAGCTGCTGACCTCAACTCTCCATCTGTAAAACAAGATGGTGTTCAGGAGAAGAGAAACAAAATGCTACGATAAACCTAGGGAGAAAGGATGTTAAAGACGAGGCCTGTCTCACAGCACAGATCCAGGGGAGAAAGGAAAGCCTTAGGACTACCCACAGCTCTCCTCCATCACGTCAAAGGAGCCACCACAGCCAGGAGCTGCGCAGCGACCGAGGGCTGAGGTCAGCTCTGCCAGGAGCCCAGCAGCTCGCTCACGAACGAAGGAAGGACAAACAGCTTTGTGGGGTGAGAAAACAGACCCCACCCACGAGGGTAATCATTCCTGCTAAGCCACATCAATAGCGGGGAAGGCACCACGCAGGGATGGCAACCCCACCTCCCCCGTGGGTGCAGCGGGATGAAGATTCACCGGTGATGGAAGGAGCCAGGTGGGCTCTGCTGGAGCTGGCAGAGGGCGTGGGGGACAAGCTGCCAGCGCAGCCCCCGAGGGATGGAAAGCAGGGGTCGCTCGGGGTCACCGACACCGCTGCCGAGAGAAACCGAACCGCTCCCCCTGCAGCAGAGGCGGTGCCGCTGTGGGGGGTGCCCAGGGCGGCCCCGAGCGCTTCGCATCCACAGCGAGCAGGCGAAAGGGTGGGGGGTCCCTGGGGACTGACAGCAGGGGACAAAGCGCGACCCAGAGCTGTGGGGCAAGGCAGAGAGCAGGGGTGCGGCCCCGGGGACAGCGCAGGGCCGGGGGAGCCCACCCCTAAGGGGACAGGGGGTCTGCCTGAGGGGACAGGGACCCGCCGGGGGACAGGGGGCGGCACTGACCGATGGTGGAGATGAAGGTGGTGTTGAAGGCATCGTCAGAGAAGCGGAAGAGCACGCAGGTCTTGCCGACCCCCGAGTCCCCGATGAGGAGCAGCTTGAAGAGCAGGTCGTAGGTTTTCTTCGCCATGGGGAGGCGCGGCGGCCGCCGCCGCCCGCTCCGGCCCGCTGCTCACACCTCCCCGCCGCCGCCCTCCTTCACCGGGCGTCCCCGACGCCGCTCCGCCCGCCGACCCCGGCCGGTAAGACCGGCCGCGCCGCTCCCGAGGGCGGCGGCGAAGGAGGAGGAGGAGGGGGCCCACAAAATGGCTTCCTGTCGCGGGGCGGCCCCGGCGCCTGGCGCGCTCCCCGCGCCGCCACGGGCCCGCTGCTCTTCACGGGGAGGCGGCGGCGCCCGGCCTCATAACCCCTCGGCGCGGCCCTGCCCTGCCCGGCGCTGCCCGGTTCCCTCCGCCGGCCGCGGCTCCCCACAGGCGCTGCCGAGGCTGCGCGCGCCGCTCGGTAACCGCGCAGGCCTCTATACGGGGGCGCGCACGCCCTGACGTCAGCACGCAGGCGCGCGCGCCCCCGGCCACAATGGGGCTACAAAGGGGGAAGGGAGGGGGAGGCGGGCGGCGCGCGCGCCCGCGGCCCGCCGCAGAACCCCGGCGTGGTGACGTCACCCGCGCTCGCGGCAGCGCCCTTGGGCGGGGCCTGAAGGGGCGGTGGCTCCGCCTTCCCGCCCCTGCGCCGGCCGGCGGCGGAAGTCCCGCCTCCCCACCTTGCTGGCCGCGCTCCCATTGGGTACGCCCGCCTGCCAGTCTCGCCCCCTCCCTGAGGGTGACATCACGGGCGCGACGCTGGGCGGCGCCCCCTGGGGACGGGGTGGGGTGAGGGGGTGCTGGGCCCTGACGGGGACCGCCGCCCCGGGGAGGCCTTGGGCCGGCAGCCCCCTCCGCAGCGTCCCCAGGTCCCTCAGGGACCCCCCACTGCAGCCGGCGGCGTCCCCAGGCCCGGGATCCGCCAGCCCTGACCGAGCCTTACTGGGCTGCTTGCAGCTCAGGCAGGCAGGGCCTGGGCTTTGGGCCCTCCGGGACGGCGAGGGCCGGTAGGCACAGCCCCACAGTGGCTGCCCGCCTGCTGAGAGCCGGCTGGAGACGGGCACCACCATGGCACCGCTGCTGGAAGACCGAGGGTGGACCGGGGACCTGAGCACGACAGCCCAGCGGCTGCTTTGAGCAGCTGGAGCCGGGCCCTGCGCAGAGGGACATCCCAGGCAGTGCCATGCAGGCGCTGCCAGAAACAGGGGGCAAAACCCAGACACACTGATGGGTGGGAAGGAGGCGACATGGGGACTTAGGGAGTGCGAGTCCCTCCTGCACGTGGTGTGTTTGCACTGGAGCTGGGCAGCTGCAGGGCAGCAGGCAGACGTGCAGATAATCCCTGGTGGCTACCTGGGTGTTCGGTCACAGCTCACGGTGTTACCAGACAGGAGAGTGAACCCTCCCATAAGATCCAAGCTGCAGAGTCGCCCCTGAAGCCACTTGAGATGCCCCATCGTGAGGGGCTGCTAGAGACCCCATCACTCGCATGCCTTCAAACCCCAGCCGTCCTGCGGTGCGATCCAGCACGCTGCCGACTGCGACTCATTTACATCATTAAATGTTCTGCGATCAGCCATTGCCCACCGCTCGCAAGATGTGGAAGTTATTACACCTCTAAAGGTTTAATATGAGTCCTATCCCCCTCACTTGGCCCCTCCCAAAGTACAGCTTAGCAAGTCTGGGGTTTCTTTCCTCTGTATTGTGATTTCTCAGCTTTCACGGCTCCAGTTTTCAGGCGTGCTTCCCCCACGGTGAGCGGGGGACAAACCTCTGTCTCAAGAAACCTTGAACTCTGGCAGCAGATTCTCTCCAGGAGCTGACACAGCAGATAGGGCAGGAGTTTGCGGCTTCACAAAGCAGGTTTATTTTTAGGGCTTTGCTAGATCAGTTTAAGGGCACTGTAGGAAACGCTTCCTGTCTACAACTGAGTGGATGAGGAAAAAAACGACAGCAGCCATGGAGAGCTCTGTGGCGATGGCGCTGTCACAGATACCGACTGGGGACCCGTGGACCGGTGGCTTCCAGCCACTCCCCAAAGGTTTATCAGCAGAAGTGCATCGCTAGATGTTTGCACCAATATTTACAATAACCTTTTGTCCTAGTGAGTTTGTTCACGGACTTCAAAGAAGTTTATCTTTTGGGATCCTGGGGAGGAAGCAATACGAAGTCTCGCGTATCCCACTGCAAACAAGACAAGAGTGTTTTCCATCTGACGTCTAAGTCTGGCCCTGATGTTAAATGTCACCCCCTGATGGAACCAATCCCGCAGGAGATACCCCACCAAGGACAAGGACACCCTTGCTCTTTGTTGCATGGTGAGTCCTGGTCAGGAGACCATCACTGGAGGGCTGGTATATCTGGGGATGTCCAATGAGAGCCAAACCAGTTCTCACAGCTCTCCCCACCACATCTTCCTGAGAATCTTCTGCCCTGATCACGAGAGGGTGCTGACCTAATGTGACGAGGGGTAATTACCAAATTAGGAGGAATGGGGTGGAAGGGGAGGGCCAGCGGACCCAGCAGCCTCTTCCCGGCTGTCAGAGCCCGCTTGCCAGGAACAGCTGAGCCACGGGGGTTGCAACACCGCGCCGCAGATGTGTGCCCTCCAGATCTCACCATGGGGAGGGGAAAAGTGAATCACGAGCCGGATGTGCAATGCTATTTAAATTTAGGGAGGTTTGCTTGAGGAGAGTGGTGACATGTTAGGCTTGCTGGTTACTCACACCCTCTCACAATGCAGAACCCAGCCCTTGGTGTGCATGGGGATGGAAGAGATCTTTGTCATCCAGGAGGCATCAGCAGCCCCACTGCCCCAGTGAACAAGCAGCTTTGTTTTCTCCAACTCCTCCCCCAGCCAAGGCAGGGACAGGGGCTCCTCTGCTCGGCCACAGGCATGGGTCAGGCCATCTGAGGAGGTTCTGATCCCACCACTTCTGGTTCCTCACCTTGAGGGATGAGCTCCTGTGGAGCCCTCCAGCACAGACCCTCCCAGCCTTCGGTCACCTGCAGCTCCCACCACTTTGGTTGGATCCCAAAACTGGTGTAAGGATGAGATCCTCGACAGAGCTGGTGGTAGCAGCCCCAGGTGCTCAGGACATTGTCTGAGGAGGAACAGAAAAGAGGTTGAAGTAAAACACCATGAGGAGCTCTGAACCCCAGCCACCCCTCCAGCTGTAGGCACATGCAGCGCCCAGCTGCCTTTCTGATTTCACTGTTGTCACTGAGGCAAGGGAACTCAAAATAAATAAATACCAAATGATACTGGGGAGCTGGGTGAATTCTTTGAGACACCCTTGGAGAGCCCAGTGCAAGGAATAAGCTTTGTCAGAAAGATGAATTCCTGAGGAGGAGAAGTAAAAGCGGTGCAAGGAGGGTCCCTCATGCTGCTTTTCTCTTTTACAGATCCTTGCATACGTGGTGTTGGATCTCAGCAGCCTTCCAGCCACCTCCTGCCTCCTGCTGATCCACACAGCAGCTTCTGAAGAGGCCACAGGCCAGTGTTGGGAGCAGCTCCCACCACCACTGTTGGTGGGGTCGGGCTTTCACCAGCTTGCCTTGTACATCCCTGCCTCTTACCCCATCTGTCTCCTGGGCAGAGCTGCAGTGGACAGCCAGACAATAAGAGTAACAGGAAAGGCAGCTCCACGTCCCTGAAATGGGGACCCTCATCCCGTTTTCTGTTCCTGCTGCACCACCCCGTTGAGAGCAGAAGGGCTTGGTCAGCACTGCCAGGCGCAGGGAGGATGCAAAGGTCACGCAGAGCCCGGCGTGCCTTTGGCAGAGGTCTCAGTGTGCTGGGCACGTCTCTTATTTCTGCACAGTCACCTCGGCTCAGCTTCTGGCGAGGCAGTGCCAGCAGGGGTGGCTCAGCGGGGCTCTGCCCAGCGGCAGGCAGCGAGCTTGGATGTGACCGAGGAGCTTTCTGCCCTCGCCTCTGCACGATGCGACGGGGCAGACCTCAGCCATGCACTCACAGGGGCTCACAGGTTTCGTGCTTAAAGTCTTCCCCTGCTTCTGTACACCCCCCACCAAGGACAGCTGCCCCCCTCCAAGAGGTTCTGCTGCCAAAACTTTCTGCCCTCCCCTTGCAGCATCACTCGCTCGTGGTAATGCTGGGTCACGATCCCACGCTGCCGGCGAGGGGGGGAAGAAGCTCCGCATTGTTGTCGTCTCAGTGCTTTGCGGAGCCAGTCACTGCCTTGTTCTCTAAGGTTTTTCACCAGGGAGTGGAGCAGCAATTAGAACAAGGAATTGAGAAGCAACGATTGCCACCTCGCCGCCGCTGAATGGTGCTTTGACCTCTGGCAAGCGGCAGCACCACTTCCCCCCAGCACCTGGGGGCTCCCCCTGTACCTGCTGCAGAGGCAGCGCCACCTCCCATTCCTTATTCTTTGTGGAGCAGCTTGAGGTCACTGAGTGAAGGGCTCCCTAGCAGCACGTTAATGATAGACAAGTAGTTACCTACAGAGGAAGATGAAGGTTGGTCCCTGGATCCAAGCACAAGTACAGGCTGAGTGGAGAATGGATGGAGAGCAGCTCTGAGGAGAAGGACTTGGGGGTGTCTGTGGATGGAAAACTCAATGTGAGCCAGCAATGTGCGCTTGCAGCCCAGAAGGCCAACGGTGTCCTGAGCTGCTTCAAAAGAAGTGTGGCCAGCAGGTCAAAGGAAGTGATGCTCCCCCTCTACTCTGCTCTGGTGAGACCCCCCTGCAGTGCTGCATCCAGTTCTGGGGCCCCCAACACCAGAAGGACATGGAGCTCTTGGAGTGGGTCCAGAGGAGGCCATGGAGATGATGCAAGGGCTGGAGCACCTCTGCTGTGGGGACAGGCTGAGGGAGTTGGGGGTGTTCAGCCTGGAGAAGAGAATCATAGAATCACTATGGTTGGAAAGGACCTCTAGGATCATCAAGTCCAGCCTTTATTCCAGCATCCCCTAACCACTAGACCATAGCCTCAAGTGCTACATCTACTAGTTTTTCAAACACCTCCAGGGACAGCAACTCTACTACCTCCCTGGGCAGCCTGTGCCAGTACCTAACCACCCTTTCAGTAAAGAACTTCTTCCTAATATCCAATCTGGGGAGACCTTAGAGCACCTTCCAGTGCCTGGGGGGTACAGGAAAGCTGGGGAGGGACTTTGGACAAGGACATGGAGTGACAGGACGACGGGTGATGGCTTTAAACTGGAAGAGGGGAGATTGAGATGAGAGGTGAGGCAGAAATTGTTGGCTGTGAGGGTGGTGAGACACTGGCCCATGGTGCCCAGAGAAGCTGTGGCTGCCCCCTCCCTGGCAGTGTTCCAGGCCAGGTTGGATGGGGCTTGGAGCAACCTGGGCTGGTGGGATGTGTCCCTGCCATGGCAGGGGGTTGGGACGGGATGAGCTGTGAGGTCCCTTCACACCCAAACCATTCTGTGGTTCCATGATCCGTGCAGAAAAGGGCCTGCCCCACATGCACTGGGATTAATTCTGCTTACAGGAGGGTTTGGAGGGATTTGGGGGGGAGCGTGGGAACGCCCTGGTGCATTTGTTGAGCTCTGTGCAACCACAGCTCTGCCTCTTTCGATTACATCTTGCCAGCAGATTATGAAATCCTTTCATCTCGGAGCAATGATGCTGATCTCGTTGCCTTACAGACATTGCTCACACCACATCTGTTGAAAACCCGGATCCAAGATAAAAGGCTGGAGCCTCCCACGTGGTTGCCAGCCATCCCTTTTCCCCCTCTCTCAGCTCCGGTGGGATGATGGCAGAGATGGGAAGAGGGGCGGTGGGGCACAGCCTGGGGCTGCAGGACCTCGGCATGCGGCTGCGGAGTTCCCTTAGGTGACACAGGAGTCAGGGCAGAGCTGGGATGGGGCTTGGGGACCACAGATGAGGGACATCGAGCACATGTAGGC
The DNA here is from genome assembly GCA_028020825.1 of Podargus strigoides. NCBI lineage: Eukaryota > Metazoa > Chordata > Aves > Caprimulgiformes > Podargidae > Podargus > Podargus strigoides. Next base: position 1,045,057 of record CM051619.1, read on the forward strand.
TCCCAGCCTGCGGCTCCTGAAGCCAGGCAGGTCTGCAGCTCCTTCCAGCCCCCCATTAGTGTGGCACAAGATGCCACTAAGCCATCCAGCCCCATATCCCCAGGGGATTCATCCTCTGGGGCTGTGTTAGGGGGTCTTCTCCTCGAGAGCAGCCCCAAGGGCCTGTGGGGAGGCTGCACTTTGCCAGAGCTTTTATTCCTCATCTCCTGCTCATCAGGAGATGCAGCTCGTCACTCCCCCCCCAGCAGTTTTAAGCATCCGGGGGTTATTTGGAACATGGGCAGTTCCCTTTAACAACACGCCTGTGGATGGGAAGGTGTTGGGGCTCCGAGCTGGCTCCCGTACTGCCGCTGCCAGCTAATTATAGAGGAGTCAGCTGCTGGCAAACTGATCCATCCTAAATCCAGGCTTAGAATGAGCTGTGCTTGCCCCTCCAGTGCCCCCCCTCCTTTCCATATGGGGGGAATCTTGCACCAGAGCGATTCCCTTGCTGCCTTCCTGGGTGGCTGCAGGAGCTCCCCTTTCCCTGCCCTCTTGTGCTGTGCCTGGATGGTCTCTGCTGCTCTACAGATGCTCAGGTCATGGTCCAGAAATCCAGAAAACCTCATCCATGGGGGATGACCAGGAGCCCTGTAGAGGGGCTCTGGCTTGCTAGGTCCGGGGTGCCTGGGGAGGGAAGGGGCAGGGACAAGGGCTGGAGAGTCAGGAGGATTTAGCAGAAGCTGGAGGCTCATTCCCAGGTATCTTTTGCAGAAGAGGAGTGGTAGGACACATCTCTCAAGTCACAGAGAAACAGGAAGGTGTACCATGCCGAGGGGGGAGACACGCAGGAGGTGACAGCAGGGGGACCCCAGCGTGGGGTGGCCTTTGCTCTCTGAGAGGCTGTGGTGGGCAGCTGGAGCAGCTCCAGGTCCTGAGGAGAAGAGACCGGGCAAACATGGGATGGTTCCATCACCAGGCAGCTCCGACTGCTCGGCTGTGGGATGGAGCTCAGCCGGGGATGCTCACCCTGGGATTTGGGATGGGCGGCTCCTTGGGCACCCACATGCTCCCTGGCGGTGCTGGGAAGAGAGGAGCAGCCAGAGACTCCAAAACTGCCACAGACAAGGGAAAGGGGGAAATAAATGTGGTAGATCCCTGGGAATGCTGGTGAGATGGTTTTGGGGGGAAGCAGCCAAATACCTGCTGGGCCCCCAGGGTCCCTTTCCCCCCTTATAGAAGCCAAGAGAAAGCTGAGAGGGAGAAGGGCGATGGGTGAGGGGGAAGCGAGAGGATCCAGTCTCTGAGCTGCTGCCCGAGCTGGGGACAGCATGGCACAGGGATGTGTCCTTTCCTGGCAGGGAGGACAGGCTCTTCTCCAGGGCTGGTCCAGCCAACACCAGTATTGGTCAGTCCTCGAGGAAAAGCCTAAGGAACGTCAACCCAGTGCTGCCAGCACAATGACAATGTCCCTGCTCCCAGCCCATGTCCCTGCTCCCAATCTGTGTCCCTACCTCACCCCACGATGCCACCGGGGACCCGGCACAGCCAGGGCTGGCACAGTGTCCCAGAGATGGCCACAGTGTGCCAGAGGTGCCAAGGTGTCCCAGAGATAGCTGTGGTGTCTCAGAGATGACCATAATGTCCCGGGGTCAGTAATGGTGTCCCAAGGGTGGCCACAGTATCCCAGAGGTGACTTTCCTGTTCCAGGGACTGCCTTGGTGGCCTAGGGATGACCATGGTGCTGGCAATGGTGTCTCAAGGGTGGCCATGGTGTCCCAGGGATGGCTGTGATGTCCCAGGGATGGCTGCAGTGTCCTGGGGATGACTGCAGTGTCCTGGGGGTGACTGTGATGTCCCAGGGGTGACAGTGGTGGTCCAGGGGTGACAGTGGTGGTCCAGGGGTGGCTGTGGTACCCAAAGCCAGCCAGATTTCCAAGGGATGGAGATGGCCTCTCAGGGGTGTCTGGGTTGTCCCAACAGCAGCCACGATGCCCGAGGGGTGGCTGCGATGTCCTGGGGTGGCCATGGGACATGGGGACACAGGACAGGGAGGAATGGGAAAGCCCCCCCACCCTGCTGCAGCATGGGGTGGGGGGTGGTGGGGGGCTCAGGGCCATACCCCAGCTACTTTGGGGGGTGAGTGACCCTGTGCCCTGCAGTGTCCCTGCCTGTGCACCCCAGGGCTGTCACAACGAGGGTGCGCTGTCCCACAGCCCCACAGCCCTGGGGGCAGTTCTGGGCTGCCCTAAAGGTCAGCCCTGAGGTCAGGCCAGAGGCCACTGGCCACCAGCAGAACGCTCTGGTCCGGTGCTGACACCTGCGGGCAAGGGACTGTCTCTACATGGCACCCTGCCCTAAGTGTCACCCTGCCCTGCATGTCAGCATGTCCCTGCATGGCAACCTGCCCTTCATGTCACCCCATCCCTATGTCACTGTGTCCCTACAGGTCACCCCATGCTGACATGTCACCCTGTCCCTACCTGTCACCCCCTCTTTACTTGTCACCCTGTCCCTCTGTGTCACTTTGCCCTTATGTCATTCCCTGCTTAAATGTCACGCCCTTCCTACTTGTCACCTGTCACTGCAGCCCGGTCCTGTGGGGGATTTGGGGCAGGGGCACCGCAGCCGGGGGCTGCCAGGGGAGCAGGGCCATGGTGCCCTTGAACCCATCCACCCTGGGGACACCAGGCCAGTGCCACAGGCAGAGCTGGGCAGCACCAGGGTCCCTGCCCTGTGGCACAGGGATCTGGGAGGGAGCCAGGATGTGGGGGCTGCAGCAGGGACAGGGCGATCAGGCCTGTGGCAGCCCATGGGGGGCTGACCCCTGCCCCACAACCACATCCATGGTGTGGGGCATGTGCCATGGGGCAGTGCCATGGGGCAGAGCTGGGCGATGGTGGAGGCAGGGGCGTGGTGGCCCTGAGTGCCCAAGAGAAGTGGCATCACAGCCTGGTGGGACCCCCCACACCCACACGTGGGGTGCGGTGCTGCCCAGCCCCACCCCGCAGTGCTGTCCTCGTCCTCGGGGCAGCCCGGGCCCCAGCAATTGTCCCCTCCATAGTCCCCACCATCTCCTCCATTGCCCCCGTTATCCCTCCTCCACCCCCCCATTCTTCCATCCCCTCATTGCCCCCTATATCCCTCCTCCATCCCCTCACTGCCCCCTCCATCCCTCCTCATCCCCCTCTATTGCCTCCTCCATCCCCCTTCCATCCTCCTTCGCCTTCCCCATCAGCTTTTCCATCCCCCTCCATCACCCCCTGCATCCCCCCCCCGCCGCATCATCCCTCCCACCCCCCTTCATCCCTCCCTCCATTGCTGCTGCATCCATCAACCCCTCCACTGTCGCTTCCATCCCCCACCATCCCCTCTCCATCCCTCCTCCATCCCCCTCCACCCTCCCCATCATCTTCTCCACCCCCCTCCCCGCATTCCCCTGCCATTGTCCCCCCCATCCCCTCTCCATCTCCCCCCATCCCTCCTGCATCCCTCCCCCCCCCCCCAATCCTTCCCCCTCTGCCTCCATCCCCCTCCATCCCTGGGCCTGTGCCTTTGGGGAGGGGAGGGGACTGTTCCCCCCCAGAAGCTCCTCCTTGGACTTGGATTGCACCAGGCAGTGCTTCGTATGGCAGCAAATACCCTAATTAATTAATTATGGGATAATCTCTGGTTCCAGGGAACGGGCAGCTGCTGAGACTCGATTAACCCCGAGAATGTTCAGTCTCCCACCGAAGCCCCCAGGGTTTATTCCCACAACTGAGCCCGTGCAGGGATGTGCCAGCCATGCCGGAGATGGCAGAGGGACAGGACTGGGGACCAGGACTGGGACTGGGAGGTTGGGGCTCGCTGTGGTGAGGGGCACACACAGCCTAGGACAACCCAGGAACCCTGAAAAGCTGCAGGGGTGGCTGGCGAGGGTGACAAGGGTGACACTGCCCTGACTCAGGAAACACCTATCCCTGTTCTGGCTGCCAGGCCCAAGGAAAGAGCTTTGTTCCTGCGGGACTGCTGGGGCTGGGCACCTCCCCCTGCCCTCCTGTCCATCCTGCACGCTGCATCCCAAACCTGCACCCTGCATCCCAATCCTGCACCCTGCATCCCAGTCCTGAATCCTTCCTCCCACATCCCAGTTCTGCATCCTTAATCTTACATCCAAGTCCTGCATCCCAGTCCCTCATTCTTTATCCCACATCCCACATCCCATATCCCAATCCTGCATCCCAATCCTGCATCCCACATCCTGCATCCCACATCCTGCACCTTGCATCCTGCATCCCAATCCTGCACCCTGCAACCTGCACCCCAGTCCTGCATCCCAGTCCTGCATCCTACATCCCAGTTCTGCATCCTTCATCTTGCATCCAAGTCCTGCATCCCAGTCCTGTGTCCTGCATCCCAGTCCCGCATTCTTTAGCCCACATCCCACATCCCATATCCCAGTCCTGCATCCCAATCCTGCATCCCACATCCTGCATCCCACATCCTGCATCCCACATCCTGCACCTTGCATCCTGCATCCCAATCCTGCACCCTGCAACCCGCACCCCAGTCCTGCATCCCAGTCCTGCATCCCAGTCCCGCACCCCGCAGCCCCAGCCCCATCCGCCCCCCCGCCGCAGCACAAAGGCGGGACTACAGCTCCCGGCGGGACACGGGGGGGCGGGACACGGGGGCCGCGCTCCCGCCCCTTCCCTGTGCCCGGTTGTGCGCGGGGCGGCAGCCAGTCAATCACCCAGCCAGCCAATCAGCCAACGCCCCGGGCCCCCAGTCAGCCAATCAGCCGCTCCGCCCTCCCCCCGTCCCGCCCCTCCCGCTCCCCTCACAGGGCCGGGCCGCCGCGGCCGCGCCGCCATGAGCCGCCCCGCGGCCCTCCGCCCCCTCCGGCCCGGCCCCCGCCCGGCCCCCGCCGCCGCCCCGGCCCGGGGGATGCAGCGGGGGCGGCAGGGCTGATCCCCCCCCCCAGACCCCGCACCTCCACCACCGCCACCCATCGCCGCGCCCGGTCCCGGTCCCGCCCGCCGCCGCCATGGCCGGCCGGTGCCGCAGCGGCTGCGAGGCGCTGAAGGTGGTGGCGCGGTGCCGGCCCCTCAGCAGGAGGGAGGAGGCGGCGGGCTACGAGCGGGTCCTGGAGCTGGATGTGAAGCTGGGGCAGGTGAGCATCCGCAACCCCCGCGCCGCCCCGGGGGAGCTGCCCAAGACCTTCACCTTCGACGCCGTGTACGACGCCAGCTCCAAGCAGGCGGATCTGTACGACGAGACGGTGCGGCCGCTCATCGACTCCGTCCTGCAGGGTTTCAACGGCACCATCTTCGCCTACGGTCAAACCGGGACCGGCAAAACCTACACCATGCAAGGGGCTTGGGCGGAGCCCGAGAAACGCGGCATCATCCCCATCTCCTTCGAGCACATCTTCACCCACATCTCCCGCTCGCAGAACCAGCAGTACCTGGTGAGGGCTTCCTACCTGGAGATCTACCAGGAGGAGATCCGGGATCTCCTCGCCAAGGACCAGAGCAAGAAGCTGGAGCTGAAGGAGAACCCGGAGACGGGAGTGTACATCAAAGACCTCTCCTCCTTCGTGACCAAGAACGTCAAGGAGATCGAGCACGTGATGAACCTGGGGAGCCAGACGCGCTCCGTGGGCAGCACCAACATGAACGAGCACAGCTCCCGCTCCCACGCCATCTTCCTCATCACCATCGAGTGCAGCGAGACGGGCCCCGACGGCCAGGAGCACATCCGCGTGGGCAAGCTCAACCTGGTGGACTTGGCCGGCAGCGAGCGCCAGAGCAAAATGGGGGCTCAGGGAGAGCGCCCCAAGGAAGCATCCAAGATCAACCTCTCCCTCTCCGCCTTGGGCAACGTCATCTCCGCCCTCGTAGATGGCAAGAGCACGCACATTCCCTACCGGGACTCCAAGCTGACCCGCCTGCTGCAGGACTCCCTCGGGGGCAACGCCAAGACAATCATGGTGGCCACCTTGGGCCCGGCCTCTCACAGCTACGAGGAGAGCCTCTCCACCCTCAGGTTCGCCAACAGGGCCAAGAACATCAAGAACAAGCCCCGGGTGAACGAGGACCCCAAGGACACCTTGCTGCGGGAGTTTCAGGAGGAGATTATCCGGCTGAAAGCCCAGCTGGAGAAACGTGGCATGCTGGGGAAGAAGAGGAGAAGGAGCAGCCGGAGGAAGAAAGCGATGGATGGAGAAAGCGCCACGGAGAACGAAGGGGAGGACGACAACGAGGACGGCCTGGAGAAGAACATGGAGAATTACTTGAAGGAGCAGAAGGAGAGGCTGGAAGAGGAGAAAGCCGCTATCCAGGATGACCACAGCCTGGTGAGCGAGGAGAAGCAGAAGCTGCTGCAGGAGAAGGAGAAGATGATAGAGGATCTACGGAAGGAGCAGGAGGCCACAGAGCTGCTGGCCACCAAGTACAAGGTACGTGTCACCACCCGCCGTTGTGAGCAATGCGAGGGGAAGACCTAATTCACCTCCAGCCCCTCATGGGGTGCTGAATGGAGCCCAAGCGTGGTGGGCTCCCAAGGAAGGTGTCCAAGTGGGATGTCCAAGTGGGATGTCCAAGGGTGGCCCCATGCTCCTGTGCAGCAGTGGGTTGGGGTTGCCCTCAGACATGGACCATCATGTGGACCTGGTGTGGATGTGGGGCTGGGAAGGGCCATGGAGGAGTGGGTCACTGGTGGCACGAGTTTGCTGTGCTCAGCTCTCCTCCCCCTCGGCACAACAAAGCAGCTCGCAGCCGAGTGATGCTGCAGATTTGTCCCCAGTGGCCCTGGGAACACACCCAGGGCTGGGGCTGAGGCCATGGCACTGCCTGTCCCCTGCCTGCCCCCCTAGTCCTGTCCAGGCAGGGACCCCTGTCCCCCCTCCCTGGCTCAAATCCTTCCTCGCACCCCTGAGCCGGAGCAGGGGGGCAGAGAAGGGGCACATTCCTGGCACCCTCCAGGCTCTGGGATGCTCAGGGCTGCTGAGGGATGTGGGGCTGAGCACCAGAGGGGCCATAGCAGCCCCGGCCCAGCCCCAGGTAGCTGTGCCAGGGGTCCAGGACTTCACCCCTGTGCTCCCCCAGCCCTGCTCCCATCCCCGGTGAGGCCGGGGGTCCCAACCCCCTCCCACCTGCCCATAGCTGCGGGGGGCTGGGACGGTGGTCACGGCGGTGGGGATGGAGCCCTGGCACGTTGACCTTCTGTGTCACACTCCAGCACAGCCCCTCTGTCACCACGGTGGCCCGGATGTGGTGGCTGGGCTGGGGACCTGGCACAGAGCCCTCCAGGCAGGGACCTGCCTGAGATGTCCATCCCTGCCTGGGAATTCAGGGACTGATGCTCTCCTACCCTCCTCTGTGGCCTCATGTTTGGCACAGCCCCAGGGATGTGTGGCCATGCCCAGGGACACATGGCCATGTCCTAGGATGCATGATCATGCCCAGGGACGTGTGGCCAGGCCTGGATACCTTCACAGGGACTCCTGGGCTCACACTGGGACGTGCCACGGGGACAGAGCCATGAGGGGACACTGATAGCCATTTGACATGAGTGATGTCCTCCCCCCACACACAGGTGACACATACTGGACCTTGTCTCGCTGTCACACTCATGGACTCTTTGCTGTCTGGCATAGCCAGCACTCAGCCCCACCATCTAGGACCGCCCAGATGTGCACCGTGGCACCCAGGTGTACCCTGTAGCACCCAGATGTGCACCTTAGCACCCAGATGTACCTCTTGGCACCCAGCTGTGCCCCTTGGCACCCAGATGTCCCCCTTGACACCCAGATGTGCACCTTGGCACTCAGCTGTTCACCTTAGCACCCAGATGTACCTCTTGGCACCCAGCTGTGCACCTTGGCAGCCAGCGGGGGGTTCTCAGGGTACCCCAGGGTACTTTGCATTCAGGCTGCTCAATTCAGGGGGTGCAGGGGGACCCCAAACCCGCACACCAGTGGGTGTGGGCAGACGTGTGGTGGCAGTCACCGGTGGCAGGGGCACTCTGGGGACAGCAGCGGGCGGTGCTGGCGCTGCCGCTGTCTGGGAGATGAATTTTTAAAGCCGTGTGTGGTGGCACGGGGACGTCTGGGTCCATCCCTGCTCGTGCCCCTGAGCTGCAGCCATGGGCGGCACAGGGTGGCCCCCCCTGCCCCAGTGCCAGGCACACTGTCCCACCAGCACCCTGACACGGTGACACAGCCACGGGTGTGCACACATGTCCTGCACGTGCAAGGGTGGGATGGGATGGGGAGGGGAGGGATGGGGATGGGATGAGGTGGGTGTGCAGAGTCCCAGGGCCCAGCTGAGCTGCTGGAATTGCTGCTGTAGGTGTTTCCCTACCGCGTCCCCCCCGAGGTCCCAGGGGGCTCAGAGCCCCCCACCCCCAGCTGGGCACGACTGGGATGGGGTGGGCGGCCGGGGCCGGGTCCCCACTGCCAGCAGCTGCTGCACACGCGCAGCATCCCTCGGGCTCACGGCTGTGCAGAAGGAAGTGGGACCCGGAACAGCCCGGACTGAGTGCCAGCAGCACCCCCCATGTCCCCATGGAGGGGGGCACATTGCTTCCACCCCCTGCTCTAGCCTCCCCCAGTGCCAAACTGGTCCCAGGCTCCTTGGTGTCCATGTGCAACCCCCTCCCCATGGGCTGCGGGTGAAGCGTGGTCCACACCCAAAGCTCCCACCTCCCCCAAAGCGGGGTGAGGAGGCAGAGCCTAGGATGGGGACCAGGGACGAGGGTGACAGCCTGGTGAGGATGGCCTGGGGGAGCCCCCGTGGAGCCGTGTTGTGACCCCCCCAGCCCACTCTGTTCCCTCAGGCGATGGAGAGCAAGCTGCTCATCGGGGGCAGGACCATCGTGGACCACACCAACGAGCAGCAGAAGATGCTGGAGCTGAAGCGGCAGGAGATAGCTGAGCAGGTAACGGCATGGGGACCTGAGACGGGTGACAGGGACATCCTGGGGGAGTGGGGGGTTCCCCCTCCCAGCTCTGAGCGTTCTCCCCCTGCGCTGCAGAAACGCCGGGAGCGGGAGATGCAGCAGGAGATGTTGCTGCGGGACGAGGAGACCATGGAGCTGCGGGAGACTTACACCTCTCTGCAGCAGGAGGTGGAGATCAAAACCAAAAAGCTGAAGAAGGTGAGAAGGTGGCAGGTGGGGACATCTGTCCCTTGGGCCACCAGAGCCCTGGGGGTCACCGCAGCCCCCGACTTGTGGGGCTGAGGGGTGCTCCTCTGCCCCAGCTCTACGCCAAGCTGCAGGCTGTGAAGGCGGAGATCCAGGACCAGCACGAGGAGTACGTCCGCGTGCGCCAGGACCTGGAGGAGGCGCAGAACGAGCAGACGCGGGAGCTGAAGCTCAAGTAGGTGGTGGTGGGGTGTGTGTGTCCCCCACACCCCGGAGCAGCCCTGCAGGGGGGTGCAGGGTGGGATTGGGGGACACAGGGCAGAGCTGGGGTGCACAGAGCAGAGCTGGGGTGTGCAGGGTGGGATTGGGGGGTGCAGGGCAGAGCTGGGGTGCACAGAGCAGAGCTGGGGTGTGAAGGGTGGGATTGGGGGGCACAGGGCAGAGCTGGGGTGCCCAGCTGGAGGGAGCAATGCAGGCGGTGACAGGGACAGTGCAGCGGTGGCAGGAGGGTGACACATGTCACCCCCTTGAGCTGGAGGAGTATTACAAAGTTGCTGAGGAAGGTGAAAGACCAGAAAATGCCCAAAGAGAGTGGCCAGCACAGCCCGGGGCTGCGTTCCAGGCCCTGGTGGTGGCCCCTGGAGGTGAGTGTCCCCTGAGGGTGACCTGCTCCAGCCCCAGGGAGGGAAGAGCAGCCTCGGGGGGACGCGGGGTGAGCCTCAGCCCCCCCAGGAGCTCCTGGCACAACGATGGCAGCTGGCAGAGCCCGGCAGTGTTTTCCCTCCAGCTGCAGGTCCAGCACCTTTCCTGGGGCTGTGGTCACTCCAAGCCATTCTTTTCTTTCGTATCTTAAAAAATCCCACGCAGACCTACACCTAGTGGGGCATTTTCCAGAGAAAACATTTATACTTGTGCTAGAAACCAAATTGCATCTCAAATGTTGCTGCCTTCCCCTTCGAACACGATTCCGACTCCATAAAAGCCGGCAACTCATCGACTCCAAACGCTTTTCTGCAGCTTCTCAAATACCCCTAAAAATATGAAGGGTGGGGGGGAAAAAGTTCCCCTTGGGGTCCATTTTTGAGCTTTCCTTTATTTTGTGGTGGGGCACTGGGGGGGTCTGAGGAGGAGATGGGGTCCTGCCTGGGGGAAGCCTTGCAGAGCTGCCCCAGCGCCTTCACTCCGCTTTGACCACCCTCTTCCTCTGCCCTCCCTCCCTGTTGCTCCAACCTCTCCATTTCCATCCCATTTCCATCTTCTGGATGTTCTCCCATTTCCCCTGACATCCCTTCCTGACCTGTTTGATGTCACTTGTCACATTAACTCCTCCCTCCCTCCCGCTCCGTCTCTCTCTTGGCCGCTGGCTCGCACAGGTACTTGATCATCGAGAACTTCATCCCCCCAGAAGAGAAGAACAAGATCATGAACCGCCTCTACTTCGACGGTGACGAGGACCAGTGGAAGTTCCAGCCGCTGGTGCCCACCGGAGGGTACGTCCCCAGCCCTGACCCACGGGCAGGGGTGTCCCCGGGGCTGGGGGCGCATCGGGGACCCTGGGATGCTTGCAGGTGCCTATGGGTGGAAACTCTCTCCAAGCCAAGCCCCACCAGGAAGGACCACCCTTCCCTCGCTGTAGATGATCTCCATCTGTCACTCCTCGGATGCACTTAGAGTAGGAATTTATGTTCTCTAGTAAATGTTCCTCTCTTAATTGATTGTTTAGAAACAGCAACCAAATGAAGAAGCGGCCTACCTCTGCGGTGGGGTACAAGAGACCCATCAGCCAGTACGCCCGCGTGGCCATGGCCATGGGATCTCACCCCCGGTACCGGGTGAGTAAGGGGGCACTGGGGCGTGCTGGGGGGACCAGAAGTCATGGGATGGATGGGTGGGTGGGTGGGTGGATGAGTGGGTGGATGGATGGATGGATGGGTGGATGGATGGATGGATGGGTGGGTGGGTGGATGAGTGGGTGGATGGATGGATGGATGGGTGGATGGATGGATGGATGGGTGGGTGGGTGGATGGGTGGGTGGATGGATGGATGGATGGATGGATGGATGGATGGATGGATGGATGGGTGGGTGGATGGATGGATGGATGGATGGATGGATGGATGGATGGATGGATGGATGGATGGATGGATGGATGGGTGGGTGGATGGATGGTTGAACTGTGGGAGAGAAGACAGAGCAAACAAGCTCATGATGATTTGAGATAGGTCAGATCAAGCTCCTAGCTTTGTCCACCCACTTGGCAGGATTGGTGGGGGTGCTTTCAGCTGGTCCTTGAGCTCCTGGCTCACTGGCTCAGGCAGCTCCTGCCATCTGAAAGGACAGGGACATTCAGCCAGGCCTGCTAATTCAGTCCCAGGAATGACCAGAAGAGCCTGAGCAGAGCAGGGAGCCTGGGCTCCGGTCTGGAGCTCACCCTGAGGCTGCAGCAGCCAGAGGAGGGTCCTGCTCCCTGCTGTGCCCATCAGCTTCTCTCAGCAGCATGGACTTGCTGGAGCTGGTGCCATGTTTTGCCATGCGTTGACTCCCCGTGTTGCCTTTCTCTCTGCCTCATCCTGCCACAGGCTGAGAACATCATGTTCTTGGAGCTGGACCTCTCCCCTCCAGCCATCTTCGAGTTTGAGCGGAGCAGGGACCCGGCAGAGCAGGACCCCCGGGCTCTCCACCTGGAGAGGCTGATGCACCTCGACAGCCTCCTGGAGCGGCCGGTGGCCTCCCGGGTGAGGAAATCCCGCTCCTGGTGAGTGCTGGTGGGCAGGGGGGGTTTGGGGGGCTGTGGTGCGGCCGGGATGGTCCCTGCAGTGGGCTTGGGGCGGGTGGAGAAGTCATGGCAGAGCTGGAAACCCCCTGTTCCTTTTGGGGTTGAAACTGGCCATGAGTTGTTGGGCTGTGATGGATTTTAAGACAGCTGATGTTGCTTTGGTAACAATTGTTGGATGAGTATTAAAAACAGGGTGATGATGTCGTGTGTCATCATAGACATCTCAGCACAGGAGGGACATGGAGCTGTTGGGGTGGGCCCAGAGGAGGCCCTGGAGATGATGTGAGGGCTGGAGCAGCTCTGCTGTGGGGACAGGCTGAGGGAGTTGGGGTGTTCAGCCTGGAGAAGAGAAGGCTCTGGGGAGACCTTAGAGCACCTTCCAGTGCCTGGGGGGTACAAGAAATCTGGGGAGGGACTTTGGACAAGGGCATGGAGTGACAGGACAAGGGGTGATGGCTTTAAACTGGCAGAGGGGAGATTCAGAGTAGATACAAGGAAGAAATTGTTCCCGCTGAGGGTGGTGAGACCCTGGCCCAGTTGCCCAGCGAGGTGGGAGATGCCCCATCCCTGGAAACATCCCAGGTCAGGTTGGATGGGGCTCTGAGCCACCTGATCTCATTGCAGATGTCCCTGCCCACGGCAGGGGGTGGGACTGGATGGCCTTGAAAGGTCCCTTCCCACCCAAACCCTTCCGTGACTCGATGGACGCGTAGAGCCAGAGGGGAGGACAGGAGGAGTTGTCCTGCAGGGCTCTGGGTGCCCTTTGGTGCTGCCTGCCCAGCGAGTGACTGGGCACACAGCTGGAACTGGGGGGGAGCGGGCGGCAGGGGAAGGGGAAGGAGAAGGAAACCAGGCTTTCTCTGTTCCTTTCCCCCTCCAGGTGCCAGACCCCGCGCTCACTGCCATCCTCCACCACGCATGTCTCCCTCACCTCCAGCTCCCCGCGCCCCGCCACGATGCCAGCTCAGGAGTGACATCCCCGACCCCCCGGTCCCCCGCGCCGCCTCGCAGCGAGGACTGTGCCCCGCCGACGGCCCAGGAAGGGGCCCCACCCGGCAGCATCTCCACTGGTCCCAGTTTGTCTTTGTCTTCAGCTACTTTGTGTGCGCGTGTGTTTGTGTGAGACGCTCACAGACAGCCCCCCCGGGGCGAGGGGACCTGCCCCCTCCTTCCTTCTGCCCCACTCCCTCCCACCCCCACCCCCCCAATCTGGATCTGTCACTTTATTTATTTAATGTATTTATTTATGGAGTCAGGAGGCGTGTTGGGACTGGGGGACATTTCCAGGCTGGCAGTGGGCACCACGCCGACCGCTCCTCGGGTACGCTCAGCTCCCAGCCCTCCCCACACCTCCCCACTGCTGCCCACCGCTGGGCTCCGCAGAGGAGGCAGGGGAGGGGACGTGCCCCTCGCTGGTGGCTTTGGCATAAGGTGAGGCAGGCCTGGACTCTGGTGCTGCGTTTGCTTTGCTGGATCCCAGGGAATTTGGTGATTTCTACAAGGATTTGGAGACTTTGTCAGAAGCTCAGAAGGACTCTCCAGCTTGCATCAGCACTGGTGGCAGCAATGACATCTCACTGACTTCTGGGCATGGCTGTCCCTCCAGCAATGCCAGCTCCATCCACAGAGGGCTTGCAGATGAACCAAACCAAGGCAGTCCCGGGGCTGCCAGGACTTTGTTCGCACTCCTGAGGTGGCCAGCCCTGTCCTGTTGAGTTGCCTGACACCCAGCTTGCTCCTCTCCCCGACTGAGTGGGTGTTTAACTCCTTACAGCAAGAGGAGGAGATGGAAATCTCCATCCCCTTCCACTCACCCCTCCCAAAGACAGTCTGAGGAGCAATGCTACCGGAGGGAAGCCAGGGGTGATGGTGTCCACCATCCTGGCAGCTAAAGGCAACGAAGAAATGCAGGACAAGACGATGAATCTCCTGACACATCCCCTGCTCTGCTGTGAGGTGTCTTCTCCCCATCCCCTCTCACACTGTCCTGCCTCATGGGATCCTTGCCCTCTGCCACCACCTTCCCTTCCCCACCTGGCCCCACAACACCTTCTGCCTCTGAAATCCTTCTCCCCCACCCCAGCAGCTGGCTTGTAGGTGATTGTGGAAGCTGTAGGTTGCTCCCAGCACTGGGCTCACCCCTGGAGCCACAGCCAGGTCTGCTCTGCCCTCAGCCTGGCGAGGGGGTGCAGGAGGAAGGGTTTTGTAGGGGTGAGATGGGTCCCTTCCACGGCTTGGGCTGAGCTCCTTCTGTCTGCAGGTACCACCAGCAGCCAGGGGGTGTCTGTGCACATCTGTACATGTCCCCCTGGAGCAAGTGGCTCTGGCCCCGTGAATCCCAGTGGGTGAGAGACCTGGTTTGTTATGTCCAGGATGGCCCCTGGGAGTCAGGGCCGGGAAGCACAGCCCTCAGAAAGGGGAGCAGCTGTCTGCAGGAAAACATTTTCTTCCCTTCCTTGTTTTCTTACTGCCCCGAGTTCATCTCCAGCCGGATCAGCAGCTCGTGGTGATGAGCTGGTGACAGTCTCCTTTACCTCCATCCCTCTGCCCAGGGCATGGGGAACAGAGCTCAAGAGCTGGTGGTGCCCTCTCATTCCCCCTGGATTGCCCTGGGCCATGCAGCATCACATTGAAGGGTGTCTGTGCTCCACGGCACGTGTCAGTCCTCACCTGTGTCACGGGAACAGACAGGTCCGTGTCCAGCAGGGGCATGGAATCAGGGAAGAGACCTCTAAGATCATCAAGCCCAACCATGGAAGCCCTCCCAGCAGAGCAGAGGACAGGTGTGCTTTCAACACCCAAGCCCCACCTGTGTCACATCCCCGGTGCGCGTGGCTCTGGCGGTGCCCGTGCCCTCGCTCCGCGGCCCCACGGCTGCCGACAGCCTCCGAGCACAAACCCCGAGGAAGGCTGGCAGCAGGTGCTGGTGACAGGAGCTGGGTGAGCTGGTGGCGTGTCCCCTCAGCCTCAGGTGGCTCCGCAGCCACCTCGGATGTACATTTGTAATGTTCTTCGGTCTCTGGGTGTTGGTGTGTGTGTATTTACGTACGAGTGTGTGGGTGCGTGTGTAGCCAGGGGATCTATTTAGCGTCGATGTGTGACTGTACAGGGGCAAATCCCTGGGCTGGGGCTTTTGTTTTTTTCTGTTGTTTAATTGTTTAGTTATTTGGGGTTTCAGGTTTGGACCTATTTTTTTTTTCCATGAGGGGGTGGGTTGGGGTCCGTTTGGGATTGATTGACAAGGTGAGGGCCTTGATTAGGACCAAATTTTCGTGCCTGTTGCTCTGGTGATATATTTAGGAATCAAAAGTTTACCGTACGGTGGCCCATCCTTGTCACTCTATACATATGAATATACAGGACATATTATAAATATATATATATTATACATACTGTATGGAGAGAGGTCATTAACCTCCCACCACCCCCCGGCTTTGGATGGACACCTCTTCAATATGCTGTAACGTAGCTTTGCCCCCGTGCTGGGAACGACCCGAAAGCGCCAGCGCCCTTCCGAAAACTGGCAACGACACCAATAAAGGAATGAGCATCATTGCAAAGGGCGTCTGCAGCCTCCTTCCTGCCCAGCCTCGGCCGCCTGCAGCCCGGGACGCGCAGCTCCGCACGGCGTACCTTGCTCGGGGGGCACCTCGTGGGCTCGCTGTGTTTGCAGAGACAGGGATGTGGGATCTGAGCTCCTTCAGTTGTAATTTGCAGGAAGCTTGGCTGGGACAAGGTGTAAGCACCAAGAGCTGGTTTTGCTAAGTAGGTGATTGTTTTCTCTCTATAAAAATCCATATGTGAGCTCTAAGGTGCAGAGAAACCCCTGTAAAATTGGTAAATTGATTTCATTTTATGCATTCACTGGATTCCTTCCAGCTGGGGGATAAGGACACCGGGAAGGGGCCCCAGCACAGGCTGGTTTGTCAGCATGGGGCAGCAAGGTCTGCAGCCTGCAGGAGGCTGGCAGAGGGGGAGGCTGGAGCTGGGGGGGAGAGCTGGCTGGGAGCACCCCTGGGCCTCACACAGGGAGGAAGGAGGGAAGAGCCTGGGGGTAAAAGCAGAGTAAGGGGAGAAAGGTTAAACGGGGACAGTTCCAGCCCGGGAGGAGAGCCAAGGAGGACCCACACTCATCCCGTCCCAACCCCCTGCCATGGCAGGGACACCTCCCACCAGCCCAGGGTGCTCCAAGCCCCATCCAACCTGGCCTGGAACACTGCCAGGGAGGGGGCAGCCACAGCTTCTCTGGGCACCCTGGGCCAGGGTCTCACCACCCTCACAGCCAACAATTTCTGCCTCACATCTCATCTCCATCTCCCCTCTGCCAGACATTCAAGGTCAGGCTCGACGGGGCTGTGAGCAACCTGCTCTGGTGGGGATGTCCCTGCTCACTGCGGGGTTGGACTGGTGACCGTGAGGGTCCCTCCCAGCCCGACACAGTCTGTGATTCCCTGACTGAGGAAAGCCACTGTGAGCCCCCAAGGACAGCGCAGCACAGACGGTTCACACGTGTCGGACACACAACGGTTCCACCGGAGGCTTTGAGGAGCAGATCAGCCTGACAGCTGCCCAGAGCTGTCTGTGAGGCAGCTGATGACGCTGGAGGGCCCAGGCTGGTGGGATAACCCCTCGCCATCTCTTCCAGCCCTGTGCTCTGTGGGTCTGTGGTCTGAGATCGCTGCTTGGGAGGACAGCTGAGCCCCGGGCAGGGCGGGGAGAGCAGCCCATGGCAGGAGGGCACCATCAGCTGGCTGCCCTGCCATGAATATTGATGGTCTGGGATCACATCATTTGCAATGCAAAAAGTACCCGGGAGTGTCTGTGTTTTTCCAGCTCGGCTGTGTTTCATCATTTGTTTGCTCGTTCTTTGGGGCTGCTTTGTCTTTTTACAGCCGCCTGCTGCAGGTTCTTTGATGATGGGGCTGTAGCAGCAAGGAGAATCTTTCCTCAGAGCAGGATCTCTCTGCTTCCCTGGGCCAACCATCCTTTGTAGCCCCGCAGGATTACACAGAACCCTGCAGTTCTTACAGGAATACTGAACCAGTTCATAGAAATATGATTTTAAAGAGCTCTGTCCAATTTACTGTCAGTTCAAAGCAGTTTATAATTTTTAACCGAAATCTAGAAAATTTAGGCTAAATTCACTGTAGCAATTTTGGCTTCTTTCTCGTTACAATTCATAGGACTTCTTCTCTCATCAATCTAAAATATATTCCTGAGATGTGTAGGGCTCTGTATGCCAATATTTACATTTTCAGCGTAAAGGGGCCAAATATCTACACCCCACCTTGGAAGACAAATGCCCACGGAGGCTCCTTGTCCCTCCCTCTGCCATGACCAGGTACAACGCAGACAAGTACAGGTGTGGGGGGCCCAAGAGCCACAAGTTTGGTACACACTGAAGGATCAAGAGAGGTAGGAGACAGCCCACGTGCCATACACACGTGGGTGGCCGGTTTGTTGTGGTGAAGATCAAGGGCCCACAGAAATGGAGCAGCTGCTTATAACGTAAATAGATCCTGACATAACCCCAGTGTTGAGGTTCTCTTGGAGATGGAAATCCCTTTGAGAGCTGCAGAAGAACCAGCAAGCAGCCTGTGTGCCTGCAGCAGAGTGAGTGTGATGGGGTGAAGGCAGATGGTTACGAGCAAGGCCCACAGCCTACAGATGATTCCATCTCCATGAAGAGCATCCAGCTCTGCTTTCAGTCTGTTGGAAGATGGTTTTATTGGGCCTGGACCTGCTGGACGGGGGGGAATGATTGCAGAGCCATTGGTGTAAGACATGGGGAGAGGTTTGGGGTGGAGAACTCTGCAAGGAATGTGTTGGGTTCCTCCACAGCCAGCGACTGCTGAAACTGGATGGGTGCAGAGCAGGTTCTGGTAGTGCTGGTCTCTGGACCAGAGTCACTCTTGGAGTGACGACATTCATGTGGTCAGCGATGTGACTTTAGGACTCTGTGTCTGAATGGAAGTGGGTGCTAGAGAAAGGGTCATCAAAATGATATCTGTGCTGGGAAGGACACGGGAGTGACATGGCCACCCCTCAGTCTGCCATGCCAGGGACAGGAGGGTGTGTTCAGGGAAATTTATACAGCTCCTGGTTCATAGAATCCCAGAATCCCAGACTGGTTTGGCTGGGAAGGGACCTCACAGCTCACCCCGTCCCAACCCCCTGCCATGGCAGGGACACCTCCCACCAGCCCAGGTTGCTCCAAGCCCCATCCAACCTGGCCTGGAACACTGCCAGGGAGGGGGCAGCCACAGCTTCTCTGGGCACCCTGGGCCAGGGTCTCACCACCCTCACAGCCAACAATTTCTGCCTCACATCTCATCTCAGTCTCCCCTCTGCCAGTTTAAAGCCATCACCCCTCATCCTGTCACTCCAGGCCCTTGTCCAAAGTCCCTCCCCAGCTTTCCTGTCCCCCCCAGGCACTGGAAGGTGCTCTAAGGTCTCCCCAGAGCCTTCTCTTCTCCAGGCTGAACACCCCCAACTCCCTCAGCCTGTCCCCACAGCAGAGGTGCTCCAGCCCTTGGATCATCTCCGGGGCCTCCTCTGGACCCCTCCAGCAGCTCCATGTCCTTCTGGTGTTGGGGGCCCAGAACTGGACACAGTGCTCCAGGTGAGGTCTCACCAGAGCAGAGGAGAGGGGCAGAATCCCCCTGGACCTGCTGCCCACGCTGTGGGTGACAGCCCAGGACACTGCTGGCTTTCTCAGCTGCGAGCACACATTGCCGGCTCATGTTGAGTTTTTCAGCATCTTCTTGCTCTCCTCTTGTGCCTTGTCTCTGAAACCTCTGAGACACGTGGAGGTGTGGTTAAAGGGTCACTCAATATTTACCAGATGCTTCATATCTGCCCCGTTCTGTCGAGGGGTGGTGTCTGGTGTCACGGAGCCTCACTTCTCTTTCAGTCCCACCCTGCCACTCTTGGCACTGGTGGTAGAGGTTCTCCTGCTCCCACACGCCTGCCCCAGGAGCAGGTGCAGAGGGGAGACAGAAACCACCAGGACATCAAAACTCGTCCCTCCTGGCGCTGTTCCTGAGCCACGGGGAGCAAGCTGCCCTGACCCTGGTTTGCCTGTTCCTGGAGCAGTGCTAAGGCTCACTGCCATCTTTGCAAAGTACTTTGAGATTTACTTCTTACGTAAAGTTGGAAAGAGCTGAATGTTTTCGCTACCGAGGAGATTTTAAAGTATTTCAGCACGGAGGTGACTCCAGCCACAATAAATACCTTGCATGGACTTCCCAAGACAAAAGCCTTTACTCCAGAAAGGGGGTTTGGGTTTGTTTTTTTGGTTTTTGCTGTTCCTCGATGCTCTGATGACACCCTGTGGACTGTTCCCTGTACTACTGTAGCTGTGCAGACAAGAATTTCATTTTTTTCTCCCCAGTGCCTCTTCTGCTCCATTTCCCTCCATTTTTCTCCAGTGACATTTTTTCTCCAGGCTGTTAACTCAGTCTTCAATGGCTTTTCACCAGGGAAGCCACATCACTAATATTGTTGGGCATATACTGTTCCTCTGCATCACTGTCTCACTAACACTGGCTGTTCTGCAGTCAGATGGTGGGGTGACCCACACCTCTCCATGACCAACGGTGCTCCATGGCACACCTTGCCATGCAGCAGTGGGTTTCACATGTTCCAAGCAATCTGTTCACTGGGACTATGGGGATGTAAGGCATATGGCACACCAGTAAGAAGTCATCCTCACTCGTGGCACTGACCAGAAATCCTACACTGAGCTTGAGAACAATCAGTGCTTCACATCAGAAGTAAGGGAAGGTAAGGATATGAACAGTGAAAAATTCAAAGTAATGCAGCTATTACTTCTCTTGCACCAAAATTGGCTCCTAAATATTCATCTTGATGGCCACTGCACCATATTGCCTACTGTTTGATTTTCCAGAAAACCTAAATCACACACCAAGTGTCAGCCCAAGTCCAGAAGCAGGATGTGGACCGAAGCACTGTGGTTCATCCTACGTTATATCAGATTTAATAAGCTTTGCTGAAAACACAACTGCTGAGGAGCGTGCAGAGACTTCTGAGCTGATTCTGCAACAGCCCTGCTTGGATCCATTCCATAAAATACACAGGTAGCTTAATGAGCTTTAATGACATTGAAATTTTTGAGCATGTCCAGAGAAGGGCAGCGGGGCTGGGGCAGGGTCTGGAGCACAAGTGTGATGGGGAGTGGCTGAGGGAACTGGGGGGTTCAGTCTGGAGCAGAGGAGGCTGAGGGGAGACCTCATTGCTCTCTGCAACTCCCTGACAGGAGGGGGCAGCCAGGGGGGGATGAGTCTCTTTAACCAATAGCTAGTGATAGGACAAGGGGTGATGGCCTCAAGTTGTGCCAGGGAAGGATTACACTGGATATCAGGCAGAATTCCTTCCCAGCACGGGCTGTCAGCCATTGGCAGGGGCTGCCCAGGGCAGGGGGCAGTCCCCATCCCTGGAGGTGTTCAGAGCTGTGTTCACACAGTGCTCAGGGATGTGGTGTAGCTGAGCACTGTCAGTGTTGGGCTGATGGTTGGACTGGATGATCTTCAAGGTCTTTTGCAAGCCAGATGATTCTGTGATTTCATGGGGATAATGCTTTGCCTGACCAAAGAAGTCCTGTTGGACCTGAGCTGGCTTTGCATAAGCCCAGGTCAGGTATCTGCACCCCTCACACCCGAACTCTTGGCTAACAAGAGCCAAGAAGATGACACACCACTCTGCTGTGAAGCATCCATGTTACACTTCTCATTTGCAGTCAAGGTTGCATCCGCTGATTTGCACAAAGATTTGGGTTCCTGCTTTCTGTATCACTTTCAGAACTTAAAATAATTCCTGTAAAGCTGTAGCCCCGTGACCCTCCCCCACGCCAAAGGCCATCTGCTCATTGTTTGAGCTCAGCAATCTGACATTTGCGTGTTCTTTTTCCTGGCTGGAAGAAGGATCAACCTGCAACCAGCTCACTGCCTGCTTTGAATCTGTGTTTTAAACAGACTTGCCAATTCGGCTTTAGCATTAATTCCCATTTGCTAAATATGAATTATTTAAGCTTAAAGCAAAATGATCCTAATAACCTTGCTCCTGATTTTTACAAAGTGGGATAGTGATGGGTTCATATATAATAAAGTTGGTCCTTCCTTTTACTATCAGGGATGAATGGATCCCCTTACCACAAACCATGCTTCACTTCCTCCTCTACAGTGTCAAGAGATAAAATTAGCTCTGAGGAGAATGACCCCTGAGAGCAGCTGGCCGAGCGAGCCACTTGCTCCAAAACATCTCCAATAAACTGTAATTCCAGGAGAATTCCATTCTGCTTTTTGCCACACTGAGAGCTAAATAAATGCTGAGTCAAAAGAGGATTGAGGGAGATTTTTTGAAATAAACACCAACAGTGCAATTCTGTGGCTTGTGCAGCTGTTTTTGCAAGACAGACCTGGCCCAGAGCATGGGTCCTCAGAGGTGCTGGCATGCAGGGTGGTGTGTCGTCTCCAGAAGCATGCAGTTGAGTGTCATTCCTGCTTGATTTCTGGGGCTTTGCTCCATTTCCTCCAGTGCCAGGAGCAGAGAACAGTCCCTGTGTTATACAGAACCTCGTGGCTGGGCATTCAGCACTATCTGTTGTGTAGGGACTTCTCTGTGTAGAGCTCTTCAGGTGCAGGAAGAAGAATACTGGGTGAAAATATTGGAAATGGCACACAGAAACCTGCTTTTCTCTGGTAAGGACCTTCTCAGGTCTCCAAGAGGCTTTGGGGTATGTGTATAGTGCACAAAGAGAGGTGATGCAGTGTTCTCTCAGCTCATGATGCCGTGTAAGGTTTGGAACTGGAGAGCCTTGTCGGCACAGCACTGCACCTGAGGCCACTTTGTGTTGGGGTCCAACTCCTTCTGGCCACACAGCCCCTTTGGGACGATGCAGAACAGGGCTGGCCTTTCCAAGATAGCGTCATTGTCAAACTCATTTTGTCCCTACAGGGGAAAGCAAGTACAAATCTTCAAGATCAAACTCAAAGTCTTCTGAACTTTGACAGCCAACTGAAGATGAGCCAGCAGTGTGTCCAGGTGGCCAAGAAGGCCACCAACATCCTGGCTGGTGTCAGCCATGGTGTGGCCAGCAGGAGCAGGGAGGTGATTGTCCCCTGTACTCAGCTCTGGTGAGGCCGCCCCTCGAATACGGGGTTCAGTTTGGGCCCCTCACTCCCAGAAGGACACTGAGGGGCTGGAGTGTGTCCAGAGAAGGGCAGCGGGGCTGGGGAAGGGTCTGGAGCACAAATGTGATGGGAGTGGCTGAGGGAACTGGGGGGTTCAGTCTGGAGCAGAGGAGGCTGAGGGGAGACCTCATTGCTCTCTGCAATTCCCTGACAGGAGGGGGTAGCCAGGGGGGTCGGTCTCTTCTCCCAGGTGACAGTGACAGGACGAGGGGTGATGGCCTCAAGCTGTGCCAGGGGAGGGTTAGATTGGATGTGGGGAACAATTCCTTCCCCCAAAGGGTTCCCCAGCACTGGCCCAGGCTGCCCAGGGCAGGGGGCAGTCCCCATCCCTGGAGGGATGTCAGAGCCGTGGAGATGTGGTGCTGAGGGACATGGGGCAGTGGGCACTGGGCTGTGCTGGGGGAATGGTTGGACTGGGGGAGCTCAGAGGTCTAGAGGTCTTTTCCAACCAAAATAATTCTATGATGATTCCAAGTCTGACAACATTTAGATATACTCTTAAAAGCCATGATCATGAAGAATAAGAGTGGATAATAATTTGAGCTTCACTATTTTAATTTCATGTATGAAAATAGTGTTTCTAACCCTTGAAATAATAGAAACAAAGTTAAAAAATGCCCAAAGCACATCTTAACACGTCAATAAATTTTAGCCTTGTTTCATTTTTAGCAGGTTGTTGTTTTTTTCTCTGTTTGGTGTTGGCTTTTTCGCAGCTAACCCTGCTGGTACAAGATCCCTCCCTAAGAAGGCAAAATCTCGATTCAGGAGTGGTTTATGCTCAGTTTAGCACAGGTGCAAATCCAGGACAAGGCAAACTTTCAGATTAGAGCATTGTCTGCAAAGTTAGTAACCATTGCCACTCTGCTAAAATAAACCAGCAGGGAAATGTGATACTGACCCTTGGGTAGGAGGGAAGGGAAACAAAATTATTTATAATAAAATTTGTTAGACTGGCAGATTTGAGGTTTCTGAGCATGTTTTGAGCATTAGACTAAAGCAAAGCTAGCTTTCAGCAGGCTGAAAACCATGATTTCCTTCTGAGTGCAGCTGTGGCTCCCAGTGCCCACCTCATGTCACTCATCCACCCATTTGGATACGGCCATGCCCTGAGCTGATTTCCTTGCAAGGGATAAAACCGGTGGTTTTCACCACACCCTTACAGCAAATTGTTAACGGGGCACAAAAGAGAAGAGGAATGGTGAATGCTAGCATGTGTTGTCCTGTTGACTGAAGCCATAAGGAGATGGTAAAGATAAAGCCCTTCATTCAATATATTGGGGGATAGAATTTTATCTAGCAGGCTCTGAGTTGAATCAATGCACTGTTTCTTCTAACCTTCTTCTTGTGGTTTTTTTCCCCCTATAAATCCTTGTGCTAATCTCTTTTGAGCAGGAAGAGTAAAAGGGAAGTCTTCAGTTAAGAAAGCCTGCGGAGCAAATTATTTTCCGTGGGTTTCCCAGGAAGGGCTCGGGTAGTTTTATTCAAGCCTCAGTGGCAGCATTTGAAAACCAGACCCATTTTGCTAGGGGCAGCACATTTTATGAGCTGTGAATGGACAGTTCTGCACCGGCAGCGGAGCACGAGGTCCCCTGTGCAGCTGTAGGTGCTCCCTGGGGAGTGCAGAGGGCTCTCTGCCCTGCTGATGCTCCCAGACTTCCTGGGCAGCAAGTTCCCTCTTTGCTTGCTGACCAGGAGGTTTGTCTGGGGGGTTGGGGCAGGGAGGGGTGTAGTTGTGGGGGGTTTTTATTATTATTTTTTATTTTTATTTTCTATTTTTACTTTACCTCCTCATAACACCTACTGGCTGTACTTCTAAAACCAGCTTTGTGTGCCTTGGCTTTATATGCTTTATGTGCTCCTCTGAACAAGGAAACTGTGGTACAGTAGATGTAGCAGTAATAAAAATAATAAAAAATATATGCCTTGGTGAGTCATACCTGTTTATGTGTATTTTTCCTTTAGAAGATGAGCTTTCAGGCTCCAGGGTGGGACACAGGTCATGGCTACTTGAGTTTTACAGTGGCTTCTCTTCCTGGAGCTACGTTCCCAACTTGGATAGAAGATACAAGCATGTTGAATGCCAGCTCTGCTTCATCTCATGTGTATCACTATGTGCCAGCTGGGGGGATGTAAATGAAGCAGTGTACAAACTTATCCCTGGTTTTATACTTTAAGAGGAATAGTGTGAGGAATGTGGTAGACTGGAAATTGGGAGATGAGTATGCTGGATACAGCAACTCACTGCTGTAAGGAACATGAACCAAGGGCTGGCTTTCTAATGCTCAGCCTGAAGTGAGAAGTATTTGCTACTCACGTTGTAGAATTCACACTTCTTGGTTGTAGAGCAGAATCGCCCTGTGACCTTGGAAATACAGCACGTGTGCAGGGGACAACAACTATTTAAGCATGAAAGAAGAGACAACAGATAGCTGTAGGAGGCAAAGGCAACGTTTGAAGGCATAGAAATATGCTGAGTTGAAAATCAATCAGGGGGACAGCAGAGGCTGGCGTTACAAGTTGAGTGGATTTGGGAATACAGTTGAATGTTAGATGATATGTAAGGTAGGATGTGAAAGCTTGGGAAAATGAAGAGAGGGATCTCCTTTTTAACGTGGTAAGTTAAAGGGAAGAGCTACAGCGAAGAGCTACATGAGGAAGAGTAATCCTGGATTAGAAAATGATGACACAAAGACAGAAGGATATAATCAGGGCATGACTGCATCGGTCACGGCCCCAGAGAAGGATTTTGCAGTAACTGAGGTATGGTGTGTGACAGCCTGGATGAGATTTCTATTTGATCGAGAGGAAAGCTGCTCTATTAGATATTTTACACACCTGCTATCATCCTTCCTGATGAAGGTGGTAGATTCCATGGTATAAGTCTGCCATGCCTAGAACCTGTTGATGTAAGGTCTCTGCGTCAGTGGGTTCTTACATCAAAGGTGCAAATCAAACTCTGTTCTGCTCAGGAGCCATTTTTGAACTTCTAAATGGTCACCCTGAGCAGTGTTCAAATGAGGAGGGCAGAATTCAGGCCGCGTGTTCCAGTACGATGTACAGATGTGAAGGAAGTGATTCTCCCCCTCTGCTCTCATGAGACCCCCCCTGCAGTGCTGCGTCCAGTTCTGGGCCCCCAGCACCAGAAGGACATGGAGCTGTTGGAGGGGTCCAGAGGAGGCCACAGAGATGATGTGAGGGCTGGAGCACCTCTGCTGTGGGGACAGGCTGAGGGAGTTGGGGGTGTTCAGCCTGGAGAAGAGAAGGCTCTGGGGAGACCTTAGAGCACCTTCCAGTGCCTGGGGGGGACAGGAAAGCTGGAGAGGGAATTTTTGCAAGGGCATGTAGTGATAGGATGAGGGGCAATGGCTTTAATTTTAGACTAGATATTAGGCAGAAATTGTTGGCTGTGAGGGTGGTGAGACACTGGCCCAGGGTGCCCAGAGAAGCTGTGGCTGCCCCCTCCCTGGCAGTGTTCCAGGCCAGGTTGGATGGGGCTTGGAGCAGCCTGGGCTGGTGGGAGGTGTCCCTGCCATGGCAGGGGGTTGGGACAGGATGAGCTGTGAGGTCCCTTCACACCCAAACCAGCCTGGAATTCTATGATATGATTCTATGATAGAGCTGCTTGCTGCTGTGACCATGTCATTTGTCAATCAAAAAGCCAGTGATTAATATCTTCCAGCTTGTCTGACTTCCAATTTGGAAATTAAGTGTCCTTCAGATGGTAACTTAAGATTCAGAACTCCAGGCTTAATGTAAACCCCGAGTGAAATAACATGATGGCTCACATCCTTAGGGTGACTCAATCAATGGGTGATTTATCTCACTCCACAAAAAATTGCCATTCCCCCTGGAGCTGGCACTGCTGTGGCCTCACCTGGACAGCAGGAAAACTCCTCCAGAAGGTGTAGGTGAGCACAGGGTACCCAGGCAGGCAGAGGAATCTCCAGGCTTGGGTGATTTCAGGGCATGGCCACAGTTCCCCCAGCCTCATGCTGCCGACAGCGCTGCTGTAGGTGGGACTGGGCTAGAGACACCCTGATGTCTCTTCCAGCCAACACCTCTGTGACGTTATGACTCAACAGAAATCTGGGGGCCACCCAAATCACGGGTTGGAGTACCAAACATGTTTTATTTTAGTAAAATAAGCAAGCTATGATGCTGGGAGTCAGTTTGAGATTCACTAGGAGGTGGAGGAGTGGTCTTTAATCTCAAGGTCTTGGACTGGCTTGTCTCTTTCACAGCCCGAGCGAGAGATTTTCTCCAGACTCGTTCAGGGCGAGGACTCACTGCTTTCTCTTGGTGCCCAGTTCAACACCGTGAGGTGGAGGTCGGTCTCTTCTCCCAGGTGACACTGACAGGACGAGGGGTGATGGCCTCAAGCTGTGCCAGGGCAGGGTTAGATTGGATGTGGGGAACAATTCCTTCCCCCAAAGGGTTCCCCAGCACTGGCCCAGGCCACAGCTGTGAAGCGACCATTGGCAAGGGGCTGAGCTCAAGCTGGGGAGGCGCTGGCGTGAGGAGGGGGCTTGGTGGCTGTGAGGGCAGCGGGCCGCCGTGGCATGGGTGAGTGGGGCTGAGCGGATCGGCTGTCCCCGGTGGCAGTTGGTGGCGGAGGAGCGGAGCCGCAGTGCCACCCGGGGCAGAGGCGGCCCTCAGCACTCCCTCAGCCGCCCTCGCTCCCTCAGGCACCACCGCGCGCAGCAGGGAGGGGCGGGGCCACGGGGGGCGGCGGCCGCGCCCTTTGGCAGCCGCCGCGGGGCGGGGAATGCGCACGCGCAGATCCAAGGGGGCGGAGCCTCTCCGCTGGGAGCCCCGCCCCTCCGCCGCCCGTACAGTAGGTGGGGTCACGCGGGCGGGGTCACATGACCGCGGCCCTTTACAGTAGGGTCCCAACATGGCAGCGGCGGCGGGCGCAGGGGCTGTCGTGGCTGGGGTTGCCCGCACTTAGGGCCTCGGCCGCCCGCTCCGGCTCCCTTGCGCCCTCCTCCCGGGCGGAAGGAGCCTTCAGGGTACCTCGGAGTCAGCTGCGTCCCGTCGCGTCCGACATGAGGGAGAAGGGCCGCAGGAAGAAGGGCAGGACCTGGGCAGAGGCCGCCCGGACGGTACGCGGGGCCTGCGGCCGCGGGGGGAGCAGGAGGCCGCGGGGGCCGGTCGGAGGCCGCGGGGGCAGCAGGAGGCCGCGGGGGCCGGTCGGAGGCCGCAGGGGCCGGTCAGAGGCCTCCCGGCCGCTCGGGGTCAGGCGGGGGACACGCAGTCCCGGTGGCAGCGGCGGAGGGGAGGTGTCGGTGCGGCCTCGGCTGCGTGCGGGGCTGCGGGGGGTGCACAACTTCGTTCCAGCGCCGCACACTTCCATAGGCAGGGTTTGTTGTTTTTTTTTTTTTATTTTTATTTTTATTTTGACCTGTTCTGCAGCTGCTTAATGTTTGTAGGTACCAGTTTGGAAAGCTTTGTGGGGGAGGGTTTACTTCTGGTTATTTGCAAAATGCTGGGATTAATAAGGATGTGAAATGAGCAAAGCAGTGACACACAGGTTTTTTTTTTCAGTATTTCAGTGTATCTGTGTCTTTCATGCAGCACAACTTGTTGCAGTAGGAGCTGCTGAATGGCTTCTGGTCAGGCAGTGAGTTGTGGTCACCAAAGAGAGAATTTTCATCTTCTAATTTCCCAGCCTGGCAGTCTTTGTTACCATCCTGTTTTCAAGGTGGATTTGCCATGGTCTCTGCGTGGGGCAGGCACGTTGAAGATAAAAGAAAAGGGAAGTTGAGTGGTAGGACAAGTGTGAGAGAGAGGAAACTCAACAAGTGCAGCCTGCAGGAGCTGAACAGAAGCGCTGAGTTGTGAGAGTACAACACATAGTGTCATAGAATTGTTTTGGTTGGAAAGACCTCCGAGCTCCCCCAGTCCAACCATTCCCCCAGCACTGCCCAGTGCCCACTGCCCCGTGTCCCTCAGCACCACATCTCCACGACTCTGACATCCCTCCAGGGATGGGCACTGCCCCCTGCCCTGGGCAGCCTGGGCCAGTGCTGGGGAGCCCTTTGGGGGAAGGAATTGTTCCCCACATCCAATCTAACCCTGCCCTGGCACAGCTTGAGGCCATCACCCCTCGTCCTGTCACTGTCACCTGGGAGAAGAGACTGACCCCTCCTGTCAGGGAGTTGTGGAGAGATCTGTATTTGTAATGCGGATTCAAATCTGCCTTATGGAGGGGAGGAGGAGGAGTTCAGGTTCGATCACAACCATTCTGACAGAGGTATCTGTTAAAACAGGACTTGAAAAGTTTGGCTAGAAGGCAAATGCAAATAGGCATTTGCAGCTGCAACTTGCAAGCAGTTTTTTCATAAATAATTTGTTTGGCCCTTGTAGTTTGTAAGGCATCAAAATAGCTGCTCTGCTTTCAGGAGATGTGATGGAGTTGGCTGCTTTAAGAATAGAAGGTACTGTCCCACAGAATGCTTTGGTAGCTCTCTGTATATGTTTTTGTGTATCTTTTCTTAGCAATTTGTTGTAATAAAAGAGTGGCAGAATCTGCAGTGTAGGCTGTGAGACCAGACCTTTTCCAGCCAATGTGCACTACTGTTCATCCACTGATCTCTGCCAGAATCCACTTAAAGGCCAGAACATGTATTTAGAAAAGCTGCACTGAAAGCTATCAAACCTGAAGGTTACACATTACCCCAGGTTGCACACCTAGATTCATGGCAGAGGCAGCCAGAACTAGGAGAAGATGTGTAAGTGCTTGCCAAAACCTCAGGTTGGGCAAATATTTCTATTTGTGTATTCAGCGGGAATGTTAAAATATTCTGGTCAAACTCCAACTGCAGTCATGAAAAAGTTTCCCTGCGTTTTTTGGTTTGAAATAATGGCTTTTGATTCTTGTCCTAGCTTGTGTGCTCGTGTTGGCTTCTCAGCTGCTGGTGAAGTTCATAGGGTATATTATTAAACCACATTAAGAAATGCTTTAGCTCTCGGGTACCTTACTCTTCTGCTCCCAAAAGGTAATATAAAACTTTCTTCAAGCTTGAAAAATCTTCCATTTTGTCTTCAACATAGGGACACAAGGCTGTGCTCTGAGGAGAAGGGCTTGGGGGTGTTTTGGTGGTTGAAAAACTCAGCGTGAGCCAGCAATGTGCGCTTGCAGCCCAGAAGGCCAACGGTGTCCTGGGCTGCATCAAAAGAAGTGTGGGCAGCAGGGTGAAGGAAGTGATGCTCCCCCTCTACTTGCTCTGGTGAGACCCCCCCTGCAGCGCTGCGTCCAGTTCTGGGGCCCCAGCACCAGAAGGACATGGAGCTGTTGGAGTGGGTCCAGAGGAGGGCCCGGAGATGATGTGAGGGCTGGAGCACCTCTGCTGTGGGGACAGGCTGAGGCAGTTGGGGGTGTTCAGCCTGGAGAAGACTCTGGGGAGACCTTAGAGCACCTTCCAGTGCCTGGGGGAGGTACAGGAAAGCTGGGGAGGGACTTTGGACAAGGGCATGGAGTGACAGGATGAGGGGTGATGGCTTTAAACTGGCAGAGGGGAGATTGAGATGAGATGTGAGGCAGAAATTGTTGGCTGTGAGGGTGGTGAGACACTGGCCCAGGGATGGGGCTTGGAGCAACCTGGGCTGGTGGGAGGTGTCCCTGCCATGGCAGGGGGGTGGGACGGGATGAGCTGAGAGGTCCCTTCACACCCAAACCCTTCTGGGATTTTGTGGAGTTAGCTCACTCGCTGAGCTCTCTGAGCTGGCTCGCCCTGGGGTGGAGTGAGCCCTGAGCATCACGGGGCAGCCTGGAGCTGCAGGGAAGGGGCTGGGGGTCATGGGTTTTGATGGCAGTGGCTGTAGACCTGCTTATCCTGGCAAACTGTCCTGTGGTGGTCCCTGAACAGCAGCATAAGGTCATCATGGCTGATGTTTCTGTGGTGATTTTGTCCCCCCTCTGCCTCCTTGGTCTGTCTGTCACCTCACCTATGGTGCACCTAGGTGGTTCAGGGAGCTAAAGCAGCGAAAACCCCATCATCATTATGGTGCTGTTGTGGCTTCATGCCAATTTAGTCTTACTGACCAGGAATTTAGGATCAGGTGCCTTCCAGTGCAAGAGAGGTGATGGAAATATGGGGAGGGGAAGAGCACCAAGATAACATCTACTTGAATTGGCTTGGTCTGTTGTAGCAGTTCAGTGTTAGCTGGGAAGAAGGTGGTAAGTGACAGAAGCATGGCCTTTCTGCTTGATTGAAGGACCTTGGTAGGTGTGTGGACAAGGTGGACCTGGTGGGACTCATGCTGTGCTTGCCTTTGGATGTCTAGGACTATAAACTGGAGCAGAACTGCAGAGTGAGGTAAAGGAAGGGTGCCCCGTGCGGGCAGCTTGTTCAGGGAGGAAGTCACTGTTGATAAACAACTTTTTTTCTTATTTCCTGGCTCATTCAGTAAATTTGCAGCTGCAGATGACTGTTAACTTGTGACTCTTCTTGGGACAATGGCTGGATGTCCCTGCAGTTAGAGTCAAAAGCTTCATTAAGGTAAGAAGCTGAGAGTGTATAGGAGAGGAGGTTAAGGTAATGGTACACAATTTAAAGATAAATAGGCTGTGTGTGTCTCTAACCTGGGGTATGCTCTTCAGATACAGTGGTGGAGCAATGAAACTGCAGGGACCCAGCAGTGGGATAGTGTGTCTAAAGAAAAGAGGTGATTTATCTGTGTTTCTGAAGACCAGAAGAGACAGATCACAGCTGTGCTGGGAAACTGGAGTTGTAGGGCCTGTTGTGTGGCCCCAAGGCCATCGCAGAGTCTCTGTGTGTCTGTCCTGCTGAACCTCCAGTCTCCAAACTGGGTGGTGGGGTTCAGGCGGGCTGTGGCGGGCTGGCCTGTGCTGATTCTTGAACTGCACTGTAAACTGGTGTTCGGGCTCAATTTGTCATCTCTTGGAGGCAGATCTGTGCCAGGGAGCCTGTACTAACCTCACGGTGCAGGCAGCCAGGCTGTGCCCTGCTGTGGCTGAGCTTAAACACACAGCTGTGGTGACCCAGTGGTTCCCAGAAAACTGAAACTGGTGCCTGTTGAGCAGGTGCAGGCAGATGAGAATAAATATGCAGTAGTACTTGCTTTAGAATCACAGACTAGATTCATGGAATGGTTTGGGTGTGAAGGGACCTCACAGCTCATCCTGTCCCAGCCCCCTGCCATGGCAGGGACACCTCCCACCAGCCCAGGGTGCTCCAAGCCCCATCCAACCTGGCCTGGAACACTGCCAGGGAGGGGGCAGCCACAGCTTCTCTGGGCACCCTGGGCCAGGTTAATGTGATTTGGGTCAGGATTGTCCTTGTAGGACTGAGTTGACGCTTAGTGGCTGGGGTTGGAGGGGACAGGCACCGTGTTGCACGTGGCAGTGGGACTTTGGCTGTGCTGTTCTTGTTTAACACGCTCCTAGTGATGCAGCTTTCCAAACCAGGGAGGTAGCAGAGCACTTCTGAATGCTCCGTGCATCTTCCTGCTGCCGTTGGGATCCAGGCAAGAAGTCCTGTTGCTGGACAGAAGCCACGGCTGTCTTTGTGCTTTGTTTGCGTGGAGGAAAGTGTGTGCTGTCACGTGCTGAGTTTGAAGAAATTTGGTGTTTGTTTTTTATGGGAAGTCCCCTTGTTGTGACCTTACAAAATGATTTTCTGCCGTTCAGCCCCCAAGGACTGGGGTGTAGGGGCTGGGTGCTGTTCCTGGAGATGGTCTCTAGAAATGCTCCTTGGCTGGGTCATCTAGAAACACAAAACACAGTCTTTTCTGCTACCTGTTTGTGAGAGGGAGCTGCAGCAGCCGTGTTTTTTCCTGTGTGCTGATTTCCTGTTGGGTCAAACTGACTTTGTTGGCTTTGGAGGGTGGAAATGCAGTGTGAGAATACCCTTGGGAAAGCAGACAGAGCTGAAATGTGGTGCAGTGGACATCTCTGAAAGTGTAAATATCCAAGTAGGAATCCTGTCATGATGCTGGCAGTTACTGTGCAGCTCTTGTGCTGTGAACTCAGCTTCTCTCTTGCTGTAGGGGTTTGTTTGCATCACTTGTGTCAACTGAAGAATTAAAAGGAGAAGATGTGCCATCTCTGAACCTGACAGCGTGGAACGTGTGATCTGATCTGGTGTTTGCGGGGCCATCTGCTCTGCAGAACAGAGGGTAAGGCAGTGAGGTCAAAAGGTGAAATCAAGTTAGAAAGCTTAATTGTTAGGAAAGCAAATGGTATGCTTGTGCAAGTTGGCTGTATTAAGGCTGGCCATTTCCTTCGGGTGCAGTTTTTCTGATGGAGTAAAGAGTCAGAGGGATGGTGTTTTCCCTGCTTGCTGAAGAGAGGGGGAAGGAGATCACAGAATGAATCACAGAATCTCAGAATGGTTTGGGTGTGAAGGAACCTCACAGCTCATCCCGTCCCACCCCCCTGCATTGGCAGGGACACCTCCCACCAGCCCAGGTTGCTCCAAGCCAGCCCAGGTTGCCCCAAGCCCCATCCAACCTGGCCTGGAACACTGCCAGGGAGGGGGCAGCCACAGCTTCTCTGGGCACCCTGGGCCAGTGTCTCACCACCCTCACTGCCAACAATTTCTGCCTCACATCTCATCTCAATCTCCCCTCTGCCAGTTTAAAGCCATCACCCCTCGTCCTGTCACTCCATGCCCTTGTCCAAAGTCCCTCCCCAGCTTTCCTGTACCCCCCCCAGGCACTGGAAGGTGCTCTGAGGTCTCCCCAGAGCCTTCTCTTCTCCAGGCTGAACACCCCCAACTCCCTCAGCCTGTCCCCACAGCAGAGGTGCTCCAGCCCTTGCATCATCTCCAGGGCCTCCTCTGGACCCACTCCAACAGCTCTATGTCCTGCTTGTGTTGGGGACCTCAGAGCTGAACACAGCACTGCAGGTGAGGTCTCACCAGAGCAGAGGAGAGGGAGAGCATCACCTCCCTCACCCTGCTGGCCATGCTGTGGGTGATGCAGCCCAGGACACCGTTGGCTTTCTGGGCTGCAAGCACACATTGCTGGCTCATGTTGAGTTTTCCATCCACAGACACCCCCAAGCCCTTCTCCTCAGAGCTGCTCTCCATCCATTCCCCCCAGCCTGTCCTTGTGCTTGGGACTGCCCTGACCC
This sequence comes from Podargus strigoides, assembly GCA_028020825.1. Taxonomy (NCBI): domain Eukaryota; kingdom Metazoa; phylum Chordata; class Aves; order Caprimulgiformes; family Podargidae; genus Podargus; species Podargus strigoides. The sequence goes on from CM051619.1 coordinate 1,078,252, forward strand.
AGGTGCAGGACCTTGTCCTTGGCCTTGTTGAACCTCATGAGGCTGGCACGGGCCCACCTCTCCAGCCTGTCAGGGTCCCTCTGGATGCCATCCCTTCCCTCCAGCGTGTCACCACACCGCACAGCTTAGTGCACCCTCAGCAGGTCTGCAGATAGCACCCTGTCCCACCGTCCATGTCACCGACAGCGATCTGAATTGTAGAAGTTGCTGCTGGTCTACAAGTACCTGACTCCGTTTATTCACTTGTATACGCAAACTTGAAAATGTGCAAAAGTTCTAGGACTGCTGAAAAAATATACAGAGGATTCTGTAAAACATCTGTTTGAGGGTGGTTTGGGGCACAGCAGGGCCTCGCTGATCAATCTGACGCGTGGCTCTTTGCTTTTCAGCGAGCTGTTGAACGGGGTAGCACTGCAGAAGATTCAGGGATTAATTAAAGCTTGTGAAATGAGCTGATAGGAGAAGCCAGTAAGGTTTCCTGTATTTACTGGGCAGGTTTGTGGCTTTTTGTTGAGTATATTAGGTTTTTTGCTGTTTTTTAATCCCCTGAGTATTATCTCAGCTTCTTTCCCTGTTCTCAGTCTGTGTCCAGGTACCAAACCTGTTCCAACGAGGACACGGCGCGGTGGCTAAGGTCACCCTGCTAACTGATTTTGCAGACTCCTGCAGGACAGGAGGGGTGTGTTTGGTGGCCACTGCTCTGGCGACCAAGCCGTCGTGCAGCATCCTTCTGCCACGTGACATGTCAGTGTGTCTCCCAGCAAGGAAAATACCTTGGCAGTGTTTCCAGAGAAACAGACTCGTGGCTGCACAAGACCCAACAAAAGCTGGCACAAACTTTGTCAAGTGTTAATAGAGAACTGCAGTTTTCTTTGCTCCTTACTCACACGTGTCTCTTATTGACCATATATCTTTTTGTGTGGTTTTTTAAGGGCTTTACAGTAAAGTTGGAAGTTGCTCTGGAAATGTGGATTCTGATTAGGCCAAGTGTGGGTTTTAATCTCTGATACCTGTTCTTCTGGATGCTAGGACTCCTTGTCAGCTGAAAGTTGCTTTAAATTCATCGTGGGAATCTGTAAGAGACAAATGGAAGCTTAAAAAACTCATTCTGATATGGCAATAGAGTTTGGGAAGGGTGAGGTGGAAGAGTAATCAGCTTTAATTGCTGTAGGAAACAGTCAGGCTACAGAATCTGCCCTTCTTCCAGAGTAATCCAGTTATTTGCCTGCCATTTAAAAGCTAATTTCCAAGTCTTAGCCTGTGTTCTGCTAGGAACTTCAGCCTCTTAACTGACAGGGATTTTGACACCTTTATTACACATACCCATACCTGGCTCTTTGGTGCTTGCCCTGGCTGGAGTAAGCTGCTTTCCCAGCTTCGTTGCTGATCTGCAGGGCTGATGCTGCAAAGCTGTGCTCAAGTGTGGTTAATTTTATTATTAGTAGTACAACTTTTAAAAAATGATAGCTGAGGGTTCTGGCTCTTGTCTTGAAGGTGGTGGTGTCTGTCTGTCCCAAAGCATCAATGCACTTGGTAACATCTTGGAGTGTTATTTCCCTCCTGTGAAGCAGGGTGATGGCAGATGTGCAAGCACCCAGCTCAGTGGCATGGAAGAGGAAACAGAGTGTGGTGCCAGGAGGGGAATCCCCTCCAGCTGCAGAGCACGGCAGCCCTGCCCTGGGTGCCTCTCATGGCAGGCTTGGAGTCATGGAATCATGGAACAGTCCTGGTTGGAAAGACCTCTAAGATCATGCAGCCAACCGTTCCCCCAGCACTGCCCAGTGCCCACTGCCCCGTGTCCCTCAGCACCACATCTCCATGGCTCTGACATCCCTCCAGGGATGGGGACTGCCCCCTGCCCTGGGGAGCCCTTTGGGGGAAGGAATGTTCCCTAATACTCAGTCAGAGGTTTGGGCATCTGTGCAGCACCTTCTGTGTTCCTGTAGGAGACTTCAGTGGTACTGAAGGGTCTTGAACATGTTTTCTTAATTTCTATTCTTATTTAAAACAACAAATGCAGTCTAGATATTAATTTTAATACAGAGCTCAGATGCACTTTTCCTTGGTTACTCTCATTAACTTTATTTTAGCACAGAAGGATTTAAAGATACCACGCAGACTTCCTCGAGTGAGCTTGTCTCTAAAGCTGCAAGAGCATGGAAATGGCTTCTCTGCAGAAGCTGTGCTTTCCTTCCAGATCAGCTGAGAAATGTAGATGGGCATTTTTTGTGCAAGGCTTTTCCAAGTGGATGTGGTGCTGAGGGACATGGGGTAGTGGGCACTGGGCAGTGCTGGGTTAATGGTTGGACTGGATGATCTTAAAGGTCTTTTCCAACCGAGGTTGTTCTGTGATTCTAGGTGAGAATGAGAACAAAAGTCAGTTTTGTTTCCCAGGTACAGTCGTTGCAGCATCTGCAGAAGCTGGTTAAAATGAACTCAACCATTGTGTAGTAACCAGCGCATTGTCTGGTGTCCTAAAGAAATGGAAGCATCTGAAAATGTGGTTGGATTCTGGAAAAATCCCAAAAGAGGGAAATTCAAATACTTTGTGTTTAAAACCCCTGCTTCACAGTCTGTGTTTGCGTGCACCAAGTGGTGTGTGCATTAGGGAGTAACACGAAGAGATAAAATCACGCTGTGGAGGGAAATGGGTGGTGAGGAGCAGTTGGTGGCAGTGCTAGGTCTGCTGCAGGGTGGTGCATGGGGGTAGCTCTGCTCTGACCTGCAGGGCTGGACCTTTGCTGCTGCCTGTCATGCACTGGGTGTGCTCTGAACTGAAAGGTCCTCCTCTGGCTTCGTCCAGAGGGAATCCATCATCATATCCACTGGCTGCTCTGGAAAGTGAGTGGAAGCCCAGTAAGGGGAGACAACTGAGAGAGGTCATTGTGGGTGCTCTCCTGATGAGAGCTATAAACCAGAGATAATGTGGATGTGATGGGAGGGTGTTACTGCCCAAATATGCCAATGCTGAAGACCATCTTCTGGCTTTTTGGTTCAATTCTGCATGTCCATCTATTGCCTACAACACATATTAAAACACACCAGGAGTGGTTGCTTGATAGATCTGTCTTTTTTTTTTTTTTTTTTTTCCTATGGTTGTCAGCTTCTGTGCTTATGTGGTTAGCTTAAACTGGAGGAGTGAAAATAGAGGGCCAAGAACAGCCAAGACATTCAGTCTTGTTCTTCCTGTGTCTCTAAAACATCTCTGCTGTGGGATCTTCTCAGAGGTCTGATCTGAATTAATCTTTGATAGAGCATACTGAAAGTACTGTCACTGTTATTGAGTAGCCTTTCAAATAAAATGTGAGGAATTGGATCATCATGTCTATCCCTTATGTTCTGCAGATGCTACAAAACTTTGCTTTAGAGAAGTGGAGCAGTATTACTGTTGGGGAGTTGAGTAGAGATGAAAATGTGGAAGACTAAGCATATGAGCTCATCACCTGATAGCTGTGGCAGTAAGATAACATAGCATATTTTGAGGAAAAAGCCCCCAGTGATGCAACGTTCATTCTGTTGAGTGCAGAAGCCAAGGGGTGGCATGTGCTGTCAGCCAGCCTCGTGTTCAGAGAGCACAGGAGGAGATGTAAGCAGTGGAACTTGCTTTTGCAGGATGTTGTGGATGCTAAAGGCTTGTGTGGGCTTCTGGAAATGTGTTGCAGGCTATTAAATATCTGGATACTTCTCGGGGTCCCAGAGAATGGGAGAGCATCCTGGGAAGCTGGGATGCTAGATAGTCACATCCCAGCATCCTGGGAAGCTGGGATGCTAGATAGTCACACAGAAGGTCCCTCAAGACCTGGTATGGCCCTGTATGGGTCGATGTGAAGTATTTAGTTCAACTTCAGGCCACTGGAAGGGTTTCTTGCATTTCTGTGCACAGAAAAGATTTCCCTGGTGTGCTGGAGGAACTGGCCAACATGATTGCAGGTTGGTTCTTTATTGCCCTTGAAGGGCTGTGGTGACTGGGGAAAGCTCTTTGTGAATGGAAGAGGGGAAAATGTCATGCACACCTTCAAACAGGTGAGGAGGAGGAGGATGTGGGGAAATAGACCTGGTCATCCTCGTCTGGGTCCGTGGGAACTTGTGGAACAAATATTCCTGGAAGCTGCTCTCTTATGCATGTAGAAGAGTAGTTTTTTGGCACAGGCAGTGTGGATTTAGCAAAGGCAGGGTGTTGCTGAACAAGGTGATGAGATTGCTGGCGCTGTGGAGGAGGACAGAGCAGTGGATGGTGTTCATCTTTCCTGTAACATGGTTTTTGGTGTGATTTTTCTCCAGTATTATCTTTATGACCAAGTTGGTGAGACACGGCCTGTATGAGCAGGTGACAAGGTCAAGGCAAGACAGACTGGACAGCCATGCTGAGGTCCTCTGGCTACTGCATGTCAGTGATGGTCCTCAGGTACTGAGGCTGATGCTGAGCTGATACCTTGTGGTGGTGGTGGATGTACCAAGGGTTCCTGTTGTAATGGCTAGAACTCTAACACATCAATTGTCAGGGCTTGGTGACTTGGGTAACTGTCTGCGGGTGGTCAGGTTTATTGTCCTTCCTCTGCTTTTAGAACAAACCAGGCAGGGGGGTTGGAATGGGATCTTTAAGGTCCCTTCCAACCCAAACCATTCCATGATTCTGTGTTTAGAGCCTGGTAAGGCAATTGTTTGGAGATGAGTACCTTTTAGATACTGAGATATAATCTCATTTTGTAATAGTGAAATGTTGACTCTTCCAAGGTAGTGTATGGTGTGATTATAAATGTGTATGATAAACTTCCTGATCCTTCTCAAATTAGTGTGAGTTTGGCCTGGTTGAAACCAGATACCCATAGACTCGGCAGCTTCAGGAATTGTGCATGAAATTATTCAGCCAGATGAGTTCATAGAATCATGGAATGGTTTGGGTTGGAAGGGGCCTCAAAGCCCATCTCATCCCAACTCCCTGCCATGGCAGGGACACCTCCCACCAGCCCAGGGTGCTCCAAGCCCCATCCAACCTGGCCTGGAACACTGCCAGGGAGGGGGCAGCCACAGCTTCTCTGGGCACCCTGGGCCAGTGTCTCACCACCCTCACAGCCAACAATTTCTGCCTCACATCTCATCTCCATCTCCCCTCTGCCAGTTTAAAGCCATCACCCCTCGTCCTATCACTCCATGCCCTTGTCCAAAGTTCCTCTCCAGTTTTTTTGTTGGCCCCTGGAAGGTGCTCTAAGGTCTCCCTGGAGCCTTCTCTTCTTCAGGCTGAACACCCCAACTCCCTCAGCCTGTCCCCACAGCAGAGGTGCTCCAGCCCTTGGATCATCTCCAGGGCCTCCTCTGGACCCACTCCAACAGCTCCATGTCCTCCTGGTGTTGGGGGCCCCAGAACTGGATGCAGTACGTAACTCATGTAAGCACATAACTCCAGTTTTGTTTAAATCCCAAGAGATTTTTGTTACTGAAGTGTATATCTATCCAAGAGGGTTTGGGTCAGTTTGCCAGCCCTCCAGTGGGTTCAGTATGCCTTTATCTTCAGGTAAATTTAACTGAAAAAACTTGAGAGTGTGAGAGAGCGCAGTCAAACTAAGGGCAGCAGCTGTACCTGGTTTTAATGCCATGACGTGAGCATAAATTCTACTGTGCATATGGGCCATGTGTTGATTGAATGTGGTTCTGCAGCAGTTCATATCAGAATATTCAAAGGATTCCTTGCTTCAGTGTGTTGTCATTCACTCTTGGCCAACCTGATGTGCCGACGGTCGCTTCCGACCAGGAAGCCCTGCTGATGTCATGGCAGTGATGCAACTGCAGGGCAGGAACTGAGCTTCTCTCATTGGGGCAGACAAAAACTGTTTTTCAAGAGCACAAAATACTGCAATGCCATTGCTGCTAACTGTGTGTTCTCCTGAAACTCTTTTCAGTGACCTTATAGACATTGGATGCTGTCTTTCCTCCCAGTAACTGCACTGGCTCTGCTGGAGTCTGAGTGCACTCACTTGTGTTTTACTGGATTTGGAATTCCAAATTGATTTGATAAGATCACTCTGTAAAGCTGTCCCTAGTCTTTCTCTGACAAGTCATGCGATTTGTCTTCTCCTGGGAAGTGTACTTCTTCACTTTTCCATGTAGGGAAATGTGAATTTGCTCATAAACCTCTTAACAGAGGCATAGCAATAAGCATTATCTCTCATGGCTTGCAGTTTTGCTGTTTGGGAGCTTTTTCTGAGCTGAGTCTTCACTCTGTCCGAATCCATCAGCCCTCGAGATCAACAAAACCCATTTACTTCTCTTTTCCCCTGTGCTTTCTGGCACGCGATGCACAAACGGAGATGTCGGGGGATTGGTGGCTGCTGGAAAGCTGCAGTAGGCTGATGTTCTGGCAGCTGTGGCTGGTGCAATCTGAAAAGACTTTAGTAGGGTCAGTGCAGTCAGAGCTCTGCAAGTGATCTGAGGGCTGGAGCACCTCTGCTGTGGGGACAGGCTGAGGGAGTTGGGGGTGTTCAGCCTGGAGAAGAGAAGGCTCTGGGGAGACCTCAGAGCACCTTCCAGTGCCTGGGGGGGACAGGAAAGCTGGGGAGGGACTTTGGACAAGGACATAGAGTGACAGGATGAGGGGTGATGGCTTTAAAGTGGCAGAGGGGAGATGGAGATGAGATGTGAGGCAGAAATTGTTGTCTGTGAGGGTGGTGAGACCCTGGCCCAGGGTGCCCAGAGAAGCTGTGGCTGCCCCCTCCCTGGCAGTGTTCCAGGCCAGGTTGGATGGGGCTTGGAGCAACCTGGGCTGGTGGGAGGTGTCCCTGCCATGGCAGGGGGTGGGATGGGATGAGCTGTGAGGTCCCTTCACACCCAAACCGTTCTGGGATGCTGTGAAAACCACGGGACAAGGCACATGGAGCCTGGTTGTTATCAGTGGCCATCTTAAACCTTGCAGTGCTGCTTCAAACACCCTGAATATCTTGGTTTTCCTTATGCTGAACGTGTTTGCAGGGGTCACGTTACCTTCTGCTGGAGCCTTTCAGCTCTTTATGCAAATATAAATTCTGGGGGGAAAAAAAGAGGAGGTGGGGTTTTTTTTCTGACAAAGCTTGGAGTTGTAGATGAGCACTTAACTCCAGTAAGAAACTGCTTTTTTTTTTACTTGGTTCTCTGCAAATAGTGTATTTTCCTTAACCAAGCAGCTAATGTACTTCAAATATCTTTTATTTTGAGGTTTTGCTGAGGCTTCCTGTCTATCTTTGACCTAGTGTCTCCTCTAGGGCTGTGTACAGCTCACATTATCCAGCCTTAAAAGGAAGGAATGAGTGTTAAGGTTTCCTCTTGGCTCTGTGGGAAGGAATGTGAAAAAACAGAGCTGCCCTGGTGCAAGTGATGTACCTTTGTCTTCCGTGGTAACTTGGATGTGGATTCCAATGGCTCCAGTTAGCCCTGACTTTCAGGGTCATGCCTTTATCTTCTCATTTTATGGGTATTTCAAAAGCTGGAGCTGTTTCCTGTTACATCTGCATGAGAGTGACCGATGGCCCCTTGTCATCTGCTCTTCCTCCTGCCTTCTGTCCCTGTGGGCTTTCTACCCCTTGGCCTTTACAGTGATGTCTTGTGAGATATTGGTGTCTGGCATGAAATCTGCTTATCCTTCTGTTTCTTTCACCAAGAAACACTTTGTACATGCTGTCTTGAGTTTTCTGTGCTTTTCTGCCACTTCAGGTTTTTTTGCCACGTAGCTGAAGGGATATCGTGGAGCCTTGCAGTCCAAATAATGCCTTGTAGTTGTCTGGTTTGGTGCTGATGCTGCCCTAAACCAGAAGCAGATCTGAAAAAGGAAACAGGATCCTGGATGGTCTCCTAGTGCTGCACCAGGGGTGGTGGGAGTTAAGAATGGCAAAGCTTTGTCTTGTGCCAGCACATGTAGAGAGCATTGGTGTTTGTGCTGCTCACATGGGAATACAGAAGAATGGAAGGTGGGAGAGATGCAGTTCCTTCACATAAAACATATGTGGAAGCTTTGAGTAGTGATGTATAAAAACACTGTGTTCATGGCTTATTGCAGCTGGGAGTTACTGAATGGGGAAGAAGCCACCTCCTGTGCTGAGCACATTCAGAAATTTGCTACTTCTGATGCTTGCTGTGGCTGAATGAGCCAGCAGTGTGCCAAGGGAGGGTTAGATTGGATGTGGGGAACAATTCCTTCCCCCAAAGGGTTCCCCAGCACTGGCCCAGGCTGCCCAGGGCAGGGGGCAGTGCCCATCCCTGGAGGGATGTCAGAGCCGTGGAGATGTGGTGCTGAGGGACACGGGGCAGTGGGCACTGGGCAGTGCTGGGGGAATGGTCAGACTGGGGGAGCTCAGAGGTCTTTTCCAACCAGGGCCATTCTATAATTCTACTACCTGCTGTACACCTACTTCTTTTAAACTTTTCTTTTTCTCTACTACTGTATTTAAACCTCCAACTTGTTTCAAAGAGTGCCTGATGGTGCTGACACGTCGAATTTGGTGGAAAGCATTTCTACTGCTTGCCTTATCTACCGGTCACAAAATGGATGAAGTGCAATGCAAAGCCATTGGTTGTGGTGTTGAAAACAGACCAAACATCCAGTGTAGCTCAGCAGCCTTGCCCCTGGTCGCTGGCTCTCCCGGCCAGACGGGAAGGTAGACAGTAGTGGTTTTGGGGTAAGATAGACATGCCCGAGCACTGACTCAGAGCAATCACTGAGTTTTTCTGCGAGGCAGCATGAATATCTTGCCAACACTCAACAACTCTTATGGAAACGAGAGATTTTTGCATGTCACGGACTATCAAACTGCATCTGAGGTTGTGAGGAGCTGCAGGAGCTTCTGTTCCGAGAGATTTCTCTTCGGCAGAGGAGATGAGCTGGATGAATGGCTTCATCATCAGCCTCAAGTGAAGGTCTGGCGTAAGTTCTTAGGTCAGGTCAGTAGACAACACATTCTGCATGGTGTCTCTGCAGCCTTCTGACGAAGGTGAAAGCTGAAATAAGAAAGAAACCTTTTTTTCCAGCAAGGGTAAAAAAGCATAAAGGGTGGTCCTGATTTACTACAGGAAAAAAAAAGGTTGATAGTTCTATTTTACAAGTTGAAGTAGCACTGATATGCTTTGGTAATCTGATTTATTTTTTAAAACAATTATTGGAACAAGATGAAGTCTTAAATAAGTCTTTTCTCATGATTGGTCATAAATATTACTGATTTGGTGAATATTTTGGTGACTTCAGTTGGAGCTGGTGCATTCAAACAACCTTAAGTACTGTTAGTGTAATGGTGCTCGTGGTTAAAGATCATAGAATCACAGAACAGCCTTGGTAGGAAAAGACCTTTAAGATCATTGACCCAGCACTGCCCAGTGCCCACTGCCCCGTGTCCCTCAGCACCACATCTCCATGGCTCTGACATCCCTCCAGGGATGGGCACTGCCCCCTGCCCTGGGCAGCCAGGGCCAGTGCTGGGGAACCCTTTGGGGGAAGGAATTGTTCCCCACATCCAATCTAACCCTCCCCTGGTACAGCTTGAGGCCATCACCCCTCATCCTGTCACTGTCACCTGGGAGAAGAGACCGACCCCCCTGGCTACCCCCTCCTGTCAGGGAGTTGCAGAGAGCAATGAGGTCTCCCCTCAGCCTCCTCTGCTCCAGACTGAACCCCCCCAGTTCCCTCAGCCACTCCCCATCACACTGTGCTCCAGACCCTGCCCCAGCCCCACTGCCCTTCTCTGGACACACTCCAGCCCCTCAGTGTCCTTCTGGGAGTGAGGGGCCCAAACTGAACCCCGTATTCGAGGGGCGGCCTCACCAGAGCTGAGTACAGGGGGACAGTCACTGCCCCAGCTGCTTTTCAGTTGGAGGTGTCATGAACATCTGTCCACCAGGAACAGTCTGTGATGTCTTTTGTCAGTGTTGTTGCTAAAAGGCTTCTTATCTCACCTCTGGAAACCAGGAGTGCAAATCTTTCCAGATCATCCTTCAGGTGAACTTGTTGGCTCCATGGATGACAGCACAGGCACCCGAGCTCTGGGGTAAAAATAGCTGCAGTGTTTCTGGCTCACAGCATGTTCCCTGCACTTGGAAAACAGCCTGTGAATGTGTGGTAAGGTACTGAACATGGATCTTGCATTCAAACCTTGTTGCATGAAATGGTAAAACCTAAAGAGAAGTGCAGTACTGGAAGCAGAGTTTAAGAAATCTGTAAAACTGCACCCTGCAGCTTGATGGTGTTGTCTGTACTGTGTGCTGTCCTGAAGGTTTGCTTCTTGCTTTCCTTCTGACAAGGGCAGGGAGTGACAGGACGAGGGGTGATGGCTTTAAGCTGGCAGAGGGGAGATGGAGATGAGATGTGAGGCAGAAATTGTTGGCTGTGAGGGTGGTGAGACCCTGGCCCAGGGTGCCCAGAGAAGCTGTGGCTGCCCCCTCCCTGGCAGTGTTCCAGGCCAGGTTGGATGGGGCTTGGAGCAACCTGGGCTGGTGGGAGGTGTCCCTGCCATGGCAGGGGGTTGGGACGAGGTGAGCTGTGAGGTCCCTTCACACCCAAACACTTCTGGGATCCTACGATTCTCTTTGGACTCTCCTTAGCAGAAGGGTGAGCCTGGGCAGGGTCCCAGGCTGGCCCCCACTGGGGATGAAGCTCCCTGGGATGCACTTCCCTGCTTCCCGTGGGTCCTGTCTCGTATTTGCAAGTCAAAGGCTGGCTTATGAGCTGGTCAGCTCTGCCCTTGCACTGGCATCTTCCTCGTGCCCCAGGAGTGTGTGAAGCTGCTTGGGAAACTCAATTGTAAAATCATTCTGTGTGTGGTTTGATTTATTTTTCTTTTTTCAAAGGTAAAATTATTTTTAGCCGGGAGGAGATCCCTGATCTCGTTTCCCCCTTTGCCAGCACGCTTGGCTTCGCAGCCTGGAGGAAGGGAGGTGCCAGAGGTGCAGGGCTGTCTGTCAGCGTCGGCGGGGACGCTTCAGCTCGCAGCAGTTTGGTGTTTGATAGGAGTCATTTGAGACAAGTGCCATTTCTTGGCAGTAAGTTCAGTGACATAACTTGTCTAAGTTTAGCTGGTTGTGTTGGTTTTAACATGCCCAGTGCTTTCCTGTGCAGGTACTGAACCTCCTCTGCATAGGCCAGGTGTGCTCCCTGCTACAAGCAAGAGCTGGCCTCACTTTACCTCTTTGTCCTGTGCTGGGTGGCTGTCTAAGGACTGTTTGTTTTTGTGACTTCCTTGTTGGACTGCTGCACACAGGTTCTGGGACTCTGATCTCTTTGGTGTTTGCTCTCCAATTGCATTGCCATTTATTTTTTTGTTGGGAACTGGTGACCTGCACCAGACCTCCACTGCCTGTCCCACGCTCTCCTTTCACTGCTGATATCACTACTACAGGGCTTAAACTCAAATCTTAGTTTTGTTTCCACAAATACTTATTGGGACCTGGAGACTATTTATACTTGAAAGAAATATCATAGAGTCATAAAATGGTTTGGGTGTGAAGGGACCTCACAGCTCATCCCATCCCAATCCCTGCCATGGCAGGGACACCTCCCACCAGCCCAGGGTGCTCCAAGCCCCATCCAACCTGGCCTGGAACACTGCCAGGGAGGGGGTAGCCACAGCTTCTCTGGGCACCCTGGGCCAGTGTCTCACCACCCTCACAGCCAAGAATTTCATGGAATCATGGAATATTCAGAGTTGGAAGGGACCCCCAGTGCTCACCCAGCCCAACTCCCCTGCGGGACAGCAGGGTCCCCTCGAGCACATCCCTCAGGGCTGCACCCAGGCCAGGCTGGGAAAGCTCCAGAGCAGGAGACTGCACCCCTCTCTGGGCAGCCTGGGCCAGGGCTCTGCACCCTCACCCCAAAGAAGTTCTTCCTCATCTTTCAATGGAACTTCCTGTGCTCCAGCTTGTGCCCATTGCCCCTCGTCCTGGCACTGGGAACCACTGGGAAGAGTCTGGCTCCATCCTCCCTCAGCCCCCCCTTTGGGTATTTGTAAACATTAATTAAATCCCCCTCAGCCTCCTCCTCTCCAGGCTGAAGAGTCCCAGCTCTCCCAGCCTTTCCTCCCAGGGGAGATGCTCCAATCCCCCACTCATCCTCGCTGCCTCCCCTGGACTCTCCCCAGTAGCTCCCTGTCTCTCTCCAACTGGGGAGCCCAGAACTGGACGCAGGATTCCAGCTGTGGCCTCCCCAGGGCAGAGCAGAGGGGACAATGCCCTCCCTCGCGCTCCTGCCCACACCCTGCCCTGTGCAGCCCAGGCTGGCATTGCCCTTCTTGGTGGCACGGGCACATCGCTGGCTCAGGGATAATTTACTGCCTGCCAGGACCCCCAGGTCCTTCTCCTCAGAGCTGCTCCCCAGGAGCTCCCCCCTCCCCTCTCCTGGTGCCTGGCATTCTCCTTCCCCAGGGGCAGCCCCCTCCCCTTGCCCTTATTGACCCTCCTGAGGTTCTTCCCTGCCCAGCTCTCCAGCCTGCCCAGGTCACACTGATGGCAGCACAGCCCTCTGGAGTGTCACCACCCCTCCCAGCTTGGGATCAGCAGTGAACTGGCTGAGGATCCACTCTGTCCCCTGGCCCAGGTCAGTGATCAATGTGTTGAACAAGACTGGACTGAGTATTGACCCCTGGGGGACACCACTGGTTACAGCCTCCAACTCGACTCTGCTCCATTGCTCACCCCCCTCTGTGATCTGTCACAGCCAGCTCTCACCCACCTCACCGTCCCCTCGTCTGACCCACACTGCCTGAGTTTCCTAGTGAGGATGTTATGGGAGACAGTGTCTAAAGCCTTGCTGAAGTCAAGGTAGATGACACCTGCTGCTCTCCCCTCATCCAGCCAAGTGGTTATAACATCAGAGAAGGCCAGCAGATCGGTCAAGCATTATTTACCCTCGGTAAATCCATGCTGACCACTCCCAATAACTTTCTGTTCTTCAATATGTTTGGAGATGACCTCCAGAATGAGTTGCTCCATCACCTTCCCAGGGATGGAGGTGAGACTAACTGGCCTGTAGTTTTCTGAGTCTTCCTTCTTGCCCTCTTTGTAGGTTTTGGAGTGATGTTGGTCTTCAGTCTTCATGCACCTTTTCTGTTCTCCATGACTGTTCAACGATGGAAGGTGGCCCAGCAATAACAGCTGCCAATTTCTTCCTAGTATCTAGTCTAAATCTCCCCTCTTACAGTTTAAAGCCATCACCCCTTGTACTGTCACTCCATGCCTGTGTGAAACATCCCTCCCCAGCTTTCTTGTAGCCCCTTCAGATACTGGAATTGTCCATTCCTTCTTGACCTCATTTCTGGTTAAAGCCTTGAGTAGCATTTGGCTAATTGGATTAGTAGAAAAGGTACTGTGATCTAGGTCAAGTCCTTCAGTCCCCCTCTCCACTGCTCTTGGTCCTGCTGGAGTGAGTTGGTGTTTTGGATGCTGCTGCTGCCCAGCACTCTGGTCTGGAGTGACTGAAAAGGAATTTCAGAACATACACTTTGGTTTTTATAGCTGACCCACTTCTTTGTGAAAAGTTTGCATTGCACAAAGATCCTTACACGCTCCTTCAGCAAGAAAGGGAATTTGCAGCTGTTGCTTCTGCAGCTGGAATTCTCCTCCTAGAAAGGAGTGGCTGGGAGATGAGAGGTCCCTGTTAGGGATGAGGCTGAGATGTAGCCTGATGAGCAGGTATGGCTGCCTGGCCCTCCAGAGCACACAGAGGATTCAGCTGGCAACTCTTCACTCTTCATGTGGGTTCATGGCTTTTTCTGAAGTTTAAATTCTGTTTCCAGGAAGAAGCCCAATGTAAGTGATGATAATGTTTGCAGCATTAGGTTGGCTAATTTTAATTCTTCCTTTATGTAAGGATGTAATCAATAGCAAGAACTTCCAAGTGCATTTCTACCAAAACTTGCTCAAAAACATTAATGGACTATGGTGCTTTTTCATACCCAGTCTTGGAGAATCTCTTGCTTAAACCTTGGTGCATAGATTGCTCTAAAACCCCCAACCAAACAATAAACCAACACAAACAAACCAACCCCCCCACCCACTTCAAACACAACATTCCTTGAGGCTTTTATCCCACGTAATTTTGAAGACTGGCATGATATGCTCTCATAGCTCCATGAATGGAAAAGTACAGCCAGCTCTGACTTTGGTAAAGGCTGAGCTATCAAAGAAAACTCAACATGTTACCCAGTAAGAGTTGGTTTGTGCTGGACAGGTCTGGGGGAGGGGATGTCTTATTTTAATTCCCTTAACCAGACTTTCAGCTCCTGCATTCATGAATGATTCATTGCAGCCTTCCCAAGAGCTGCTTGCCTGTGCTGTAACTGCATTTGAGTGAGGTGCATGCTAATTTAGTGCCCTGAGAGGCCTCTGAAGCAATTAACTGGCCATGAACCTTGGGAGCTGTGAATGAATGTGTTGATTAATTTCATATGATAAATGGAGTGGGTTCCCTGTCCTTTAGTCTGGAGCAGAGGAGGCTGAGGGGAGACCTCATTGCTCTCTGCAACTCCCTGACAGGAGGGGGCAGCCAGGGGGGGTCGGTCTCTTCTCCCAGGTGACAGTGACAGGATGAGGGGTGATGGCCTCAAGCTGTGCCAGGGGAGGGTTAGATTGGATGTGGGGAACAATTCCTTCCCCCAAAGGGTTCCCCAGCACTGGCCCAGGCTGCCCAGGGCAGGGGGCAGTGCCCATCCCTGGAGGGATGTCAGAGCCGTGGAGATGTGGTGCTGAGGGACACGGGGCAGTGGGCACTGGGCAGTGCTGGGGGAATGGTTGGACTGGGAGAGCCCAGAGGTCTCTTCCAGCCTAGGCTGTTCTGTGATTCTAATGTTCATCCTTCTTTGCCCGGTAATCAGCACTAAACGTGCAGTTTTGTTCAGCAATTCCCAAATTTCCTGAAGACCTGGTGTTGAAACTAACTGGAAGGAGCTCATTCCTGATGGGATGTGCTGGGAAGGATGCAGCACTGGAAGGGTTCAAAGTCTTGTTTCCAGCTTGTTATTTGTTTCTAACAGTGTATTTTAGTTTTCTATTAGCTTTTTTATTTCAGTATTTAAAGGTGGAAAGAATGGAGAGAAGTGAGACACTGTCCCAGGGTGCCCAGAGAAGCTGTGGCTGCCCCCTCCCTGGCAGTGTTCCAGGCCAGGTTGGATGGGGCTTGGAGCAACCTGGGCTGGTGGGAGGTGTCCCTGCCATGGCAGGGGGTTGGGATGAGATGAGCTGTGAGGTCCCTTCACACCCAAACCATTCTGTGGCTCTATAAGTGGATAACTTGATGGTGTGGCATGTTTAGGGTGGGGGAAATGGTTGTGTGCTGCTTCAACAAAACTTAATATGGATGCTGTTTCCTTCTGAAAATTAATATTTCTGTTTTCTCTGTAAAATACCAAACCATAATGAGAACTGTAGAAATTCCTCATACAGAAGAGTGTTGAAAGCTGAGCCAAATTGAGGAAAAAATCCTATTCTTCCAACTTTTGTGAGCCCCAGATAGCGAGGCAAGGCAGGGAGGGTGTTAAAAGGCAAGGGGGTGATTTGCTGATGGATACGTTTGTTTTTTGGTTTTTTTTTGGTTAGAAAGTTTCATTTAACTCTTGGAAATAATAATAGTGAAAAATAATCAGTAATAGTGGGAATAGAGCTACTTTACAGAACTTTCTGCACATCCAGTCCAAGCATTAACCCAGCACTGCCCAGTGACTGCTTGACCCATGGTGTCTCACGAGGGGATAGGCCTAAATGCTGCATCGTGAGATGCAAGACTTCCCCCCTCAACATCCCGAAGTTGCTCTCTGATTGTGAGCTTTCCCTTTTGCAGGTAAGAGGTGAGATGAATATAGGTGGGGTGTGAACATAGAAACTGTGTTTTCTGCCTTTTGATCCCTATCAGGTGCACCTTGAGGGTGAAAAACCAATAGTGTGGCATTGTCTGCATCTCCTTTATGGCATGGAGCAAGCCATGAAATATAACATGTGCCTGGTAAAGGAACAGCAGAAACTTGTGTTAAAAACACACTTAGTCTTCACTTGGGTGTTTGGCAAGCTTGTCCCACCCAGGCTGGGTGTGCAGTAACACCGTCTTTGTGATCAGCTTGGGACCTGCGCGTTGGCTATGGAAATAAGTATTGGGCTCAAAACAAGTAGAAGAGCTTCAGGGGTACCCGAGGTGGCAGCCAACAGAGTGGGGAAGGGAGGAAGATGCAGCTCTTCCATTCCACATTTGTGGTTCAACATAGACACCACTGCTGGTGCCATGACTCGAATCCCAGAATGGTTTGGGTTGGAGGGACCTCACAGCTCATCCCATCCCAACCCCCTGCCATGGCAGGGACACCTCCCACCAGCCCAGGTTGCTCCAACCCCCATCCAGCCTGGCCTGGAACACTGCCAGGGAGGGGCAGGTGGAGTTGGGAGGGGGAAGAGCAGCAATGAGCTTAGTTCATTCCTATCTTTTGCTAGCATAAGGGGCTTCACTGCAGTGTCCTTAAAGCTCTAGAGGAAGAGTAACTTTACTTTTCCTAGTGAGAAGCTGTAGGAAAATGTAGAATGTAAGGAACCATAAATTTAGTCTGTATGTTCTTTAGGAAGAATTCAGATGAAATAGTGTATGTGGAAATCCTTCCTCAGCTAAGCCTGATTCCTGAGCCTCTACCTACCCCTCCAGGTTAACACCCTTGCTCTCACTGACAGCTGTAGGCTGAACACAGAGGTGTACGATTTGAGGTTCTCACTGCTTTCTTCCGAAGGTGTTTTCAGTTAATCATCAGTTGATTGATATAATCCTAGCCCTTTGTCTTGCTCTTAAGCTTTAAGTTTATCTTCCCATGGTGTCCATCTTCCTGTCAAAGGGCTGAAGGAATACAATCCAGAATAGGGAGATTATCTGGTGTAGCTAGTATGGTATGAGAAGGTACCATAACAGTACCAAGGATTTAATAGTGTGGACAGTCAGCCCTCTTGTTCAGTCTGTGTCTCTCGTGACAAGTGTGTGTTATCTTCCAGCTCAGCCCATGGGAACTGCAGTAGCTTTGGGGAATTCCCGTTGGGAACAGACTGCTGTTACCCAGGGCTTCGGGTGAGAAGGGTTGTTGACTTCATCTAAAAAGATTTCTAAAAATGCAGTGAAAGCTTTGATGTAGAGATGAGATTGTTTTGGTTTTGGGGTTTGAAAAAAAAAAAAAAGCATGTCAGACTCCACCCAAAGCAGGCAACCCTTGGATAATGATGTTTAGAGGTTGGTTGGTTTGGGTTTTGACTTTTAAACCCCTCCTATTTGCACTTCACACTGACACATCGACACACTGGTGGTTGTAAAATTTTATTACATGAGCTCTTTGATTTCTCACAATGGTTTCTGTCCTGTAGCTCCATGCTGGAGCAGCAGGGTTGCCAGCCCTACCGAAGGCATCGCTGCTGCTCACCACAGGTCCTCTCTGAGGTCCAGCAGTGAAGGTGGAGGCTGCTCCCAATGGTGGGCTGGCATGCCCCCCCTTTGCCTGCACTACCAACCCCATCCTCCTCACCCTCATCCTCCCCCCCCCATCTGTCCTGCTGGTTGGGCCTGGATGTCAGTGCCTGGGGGGTACAGGAAAGCTGGGGAAGGACTTTGGACAAGGGCATGGAGTGACAGGACAAGGGGTGATGGCTTTAAACTGGCAGAGGGGAGATGGAGATGAGATGTGAGGCAGAAATTGTTGGCTGTGAGGGTGGTGAGACCCTGGCCCAGGGTGCCCAGAGAAGCTGTGGCTGCCCCCTCCCTGGCAGTGTTCCAGGCCAGGTTGGATGGGGCTTGGAGCAACCTGGGCTGGTGGGAGGTGTCCCTGCCATGGCAGGGGGTGGGATGAGATGAGCTTTGAGGTCCCTTCACACCCAAACCTGTCTGGGATTCCATGGTTCTGAAACATCATGCTTTAAATTTGATTGTAGGTGGTGCGAATAAATTTTTCACACCATAAATACTGTAGGAGTAAGAAAACTGCCTGTATTCCAGGATGGTAAAATTAGGAAATACCTTTTCTGATGATGATCCTGTTTTCTCAGAACCCTTTGCAGAAACCAGGATGGCTTCAGGGCACAAAGCAATGCGCACTATAACATAGATAACTCTATTAATGGTTTTTGTTAACAATGAGCCAGCTAGAATATTTCAACACCTAAGGCAGCATAATTTGAGCATCATCGACACCATCTCAAGTGTATGGCTTCACCTCTGTTGGGCACTGACACTTTCCAACAAGTAAGGAGGCTTTTTCAGTGCCCAGTGTTGGCTCTTGCTGGTTTGTTCCTTGGATTCATCTTCACTAGTGCTGAGCGTAGTATGGAGGTGGTTTATAAATTGTAGAATGATTTTGGTTGGAAAAGCATTTTGAGATCATCCAGTCCAGCCATTCCCCCAGCTCTGCCCACTGCCCCGTGTCCCTCAGCACCACATCTCCACGGCTCTGACATCCCTCCAGGGATGGGGACTGCCCCCTGCCCTGGGCAGCCTGGGCCAGCACCTGACAACCCTTTCAGTGAAGAAATTTTTCCTAATATCCAATGTGAACTTCCCCTGGTGCAACGTGAGGCCATTTCTTCTTGTCCTATCTCTTCTTCCTTGGGAGAAGAGACTGACCTGTGCCTGCCTCTTAAAGTTAAAATGCCTCTCCAGTTCTAGGGCAGGTAGCAGTAGTATTTATTGACCCACAGTAACTGGCAAAGGTCTCGAGTGAGAGATCTGATATGGGATTAAAGGGGCAGAAGAGAGAGGAGAAGGTATTTAAGTTGTATATATAATTTTTAACAGTCACTTTAATCCTTGTACCTGGTTTTTCTGGATCAGCTTGTAAAGCAGCTCAGAGTTATCGCTGCATCTGAAGGCGTCAACTGCTTTGCTTATCTAAGTAGGTTGAGAGTTAGTATTAAACAAGGTTCTTAAAGAGCAGGAGATGACAGCTGTTATCAGGACAGTGATAAAATATTTTCAGGGATCCAAAAACCTTCAGACAATGACCTGTTCCTGTTCATGCTTTTGCAATAATGGTGCTGGTTTATTTTTCCTTATTAGATGTTTTCTTGAACTTGCAGATGATGGAAGAGTTTTCAGTGCCCATTTTCTGGGGTAGGAATAGGGAATCTGAGGGCCCTTTTCTGCAGTTATTCCTTACATGTCAAATTACAAGCAGTCATTCAGGCTGAAATCCATCAGACTTGTGCTTTTCTTCCTGGAGAATAACAGATGGCTCAGGAAAATACTTAAATTAAAATAAAAAAAAAAGGCAAGTGTGGAGTGGTTCTTACTTTGGTTTGTGGTTTGGTTTTGTTTTTTTTTTCCTTCAAAATATTCTCCCAGCTGTCTTGGAGTGAAGTTCCTAAACTGAAGGTGTTGACTTTTATTAACGTTCTCTGAGTTTCTCATCCCTTGCCCTGTGTTCAGTGCTCACAATAGCCTGTGGAAAAGTGGTTCACAGCTTGGCTTGGGAAATGCCTCCTGTGGATTTTACCTGGGCAGTTAGAAAGCCCAAGGAATGTACAATTAGGGGGTGATCTTTAACCTCAGCCCTTTAGTGACTAAATCAGCTTGTCTTGGTCACTCGAGGAAAGTCTCTATCGTAGAATCACAGAATAATTGAGGTTGAAAGGCACCTCTGGAGATTGCCCAGTCCAACCACCCTGCTGAAGGCAGGGTTCCTAGGACACTGTCCAGTCCAAGGTAGACCCTCCACCACTACCATAGGCAACCTTTCCCCGTGTTTGACCACTGTCAGAGTCATCATAATTAAAAGAAGCCCCAGACACCACCATGCTCAACTTGTGCCTGCTATCTCATGTCCTTTCAATGGATAGCACTGAAGAGTCCAGTTGGGTTTTCTTTATGACCTCTTACCGGTTGCTTATTTATACACATTGATGTGGTCCCCCTGGGCCTTGTCTTCTCCAGGCTAAACAGTCCCAGCTCCCTCAGCCTGTCCTCATATAAAAGATGCTCTGGTCTCTTTCAATAATGATCATTGTTGCCATTTTCTGGACTTCATCCAGTCTGTCTGTGTCCCTCTTGAACTGGGGAGCTCAGAACTGGACACAGCATTTCAGACACTGTCTCACCAGTGCTGAGCAGAGGAGAAGGATCATCCCCATCAACCTGTCAGCATTCTGCCTTGTGCAGCCCAGGGGGCCAGTGGCCTGTGTTGCCTCAAGGGTACACTACTGGCTCGTGGTCAACAAGAGGTTGCTCCTCCCTAGGTGGAGGACTTGGCATTTCCCTGTGAACTTGAGGTGAGGTTCTGTCTGCCTGTTTCTCCAGCCTGTCAAGGTCTCTCTGAATGGCTGCACAGCCATCTCATGTGTCAGCCACTCCTCCTGGTTTTGCACTGTTTGTGTACTTGTGGAGGGTGCACTCTGTGGTGTCATCTGGTCATTAACAGAAAAGAGTCTTGGATCCAGTACCAACCCCAAGGGTCTGAAGATTTATTTATTTTTTTTTACTACTTGTTGCCAAGTGATAACAGGTAGTCATGTCTATGAAGACTATTTAAGAGGTTTTCCTAAGCAGAGATGGCCAGGGTTTACTTGTTTGCTTTTGATAAGCAAAGCAACACCTTAAAAGTCATAAGCTATATTGTTAACAGCATTAATTTCATGCACTTTGTATTTATTGGTGTATTATTGGGTGGAGAGAGAGGCAGAGGAAAGCTTCTCATCCATCTGCTGACCATCTGGGGTCAAGAGTCAATGAAGGGTCTCGCTGTTATGAGCTCAGTCTTCTCTCCCAGCAGACAGGCAGTCTTTTTGGCTACTTGTGTGTTCCTGAGTGAGTGTCTTGAGATACAGATTTGTGTTATTTTGAGTCAGCATTAAAGGTTAACCTGAAGTTGCAAACATTTCTTGTGTGTTTGAGACTAGGCGATTTGGTATTGATCTGTTTTTGCAGTGCCCAGACTTGTGGTTCCAGCAAAATGCTGCAGTTCTATACTTAGAAACCACCTGAGAGTCGTGTCCTCAGGTGAATATTCTTCTGCATCCAGCCCAATGGAAAATAAATCAGAGTTCGTGCTGGGATCTGGCAGGTAAAACTATTTTTAAAGGATAGTGATAGGTAAGAATTTATAAGGAATCTCTTGAGCAGAACAGCAGATGAGTTAAGCCAATAAAACCTGTGTTGGATGCATGGTGCTGTGTGTAGCTAACCATGCAGAGCTATAAACTTCCCTTGCAAGACCAACACGTGATCCTCAGTTGCCTTTTGACAATTCTGTTGATGTGTTCTTTGCCCTTCTAGGCTTTCTGCTGAGAAACAGCATGTTCAAGCAGCTCAGATCCCATTGTTGTATTGCTCCAGGGGCGCTCACAGTGCTGTTGCCTGTTGAATTAGTTGTTTTTCATTCAGTGCTCTGTTTGTTGTAGCCTGGTGTTACTCAGGTACTCATCGTGAAGATGTGTTTGTTTTTATGACCATGGAACTCTATAAGGAACAAGGACTGACAGCAAGAGGTGTGGGATCCATCTGATGAAGATGAGCATCTTTGCCAATGTGGTTGCTAACAGTGTGGATGGTTTTCAGCTAGGTTTGTTGTGGGATTGAGACTGAAAGCAGGGGAGAAGTATCGTATGAAGGGAGTCACCTGGGGGTCTGTGACGGGGGAGACTCTTCCACTTCTCCAGAAGAGCTCTTGCACCTCCCCGGCACACCTTTGGGTCAGTTTGAAAGGCTTGTATGTAAATACATTCAGGATGGGGCACAAGGGGTTAAGAGTATGCAGTTTTCGTACTAGTAATTTAACTCCATCTTGACCAGCTCTCATTGTGTGGAGAGCCATGATGTTGGTGAGATTAAGTTTATGGAAAGATGGATGATTGGAGTGCTTTGTGTGGAAGGAGAGACATGGAAAATGAAGGGTTTGCCTTCTCTGCCAAAGAGCAGCTTGGGAACGTGGAGAGCTGTGCTCTACAACTGGTGGTGACTCCTTTGGGAGCTTATCAGTTGAGTGCAGAGGGGAGGGTGACAAAGGGGACATTGTGGTGGGTGTTTGCTGCAGGCTAGCTGATCAAGAAGAGGAAGTGGGTGAACCCTCTTTAGACAGCTGGGAAAAGCCTTATGAATGGAGAGGTGGTTCTGGCTCTGCCCTGGCATCTGCTGGAAGGACAAGGTGATACAGGCCACAACCAGTCCAGGAGACTGCTGGGATTGCTTGAGGACAACTTTTTGAGCCAGGTGCTGGGCAAACTGGCTAGAGGAGATCTGTCAGAGTGAAGAGAGCTGATGGGGAATATGAGGAGTGGTGCACAAGTGGCACCTTTGGTTTCAGTGACTGTGAAATGAGAGTTTAAGATCCTATAGGAAATGAAGAAAGTGTGAGGATAAAAATGCCTGGCTTTGGCTTGTTCAGAGAACTGACACGTGGGATCCTACAGGATTTTTTCCTGTAGAGCAGAGAAAGCCAGGAAAGCTGGTTGATCTTCAAGAGGAACCTTCTTGAAGCACAGGAGTGGTCCATCGTGACTTGTGGCAGGAGGTCAGACTGATCATCTTGCTGAGCTCGACTGCAGGAAGAAGTCCTATGGCAGGAAGATGTGGGGACAGGTTAGCTGGGAGAAGTACATAGGAGCATCCTGTGGGCGTGCCAGGATATAATTAGAAAAGCTTTTCTTCCTTTCTGCTCTTAATGATGAGGTTCTCCGATGGAACACGATATTACCTCACATTGTGGTGGTACTCAGTGAAAAATTAATGAAATATATTATTGCTGTCGTAGGTATGAGCGAGATGGGACGTGTCAGGAGCACGTCCACGTAGTGAGAGGCAAGAGGACAATACAGTGCCCCAGAACAAAAATGCACTCCTGCATTTTTGTGTGTGAGAAATAACAAATGCCCTCAAGTCCCTTCTTAATGGAATCATGGCACTACTTCATTTTTCTCCTCATTTGTTCTGCCAGCTGCAGTGAAAAAGTTGACACCGCAGATGGAAACTGAGATAACATTTCTCGCCCTCCATGGGCTTTCAGCACGCTGTAGAACAAGCTTTCAGGTTTTGTTCCAAGGTAGTGGTATAGAAGTATCCTGCCTCTTTGGCAGTGCTGAGCAAACACGAAATAGGAGCTGATATACATCTAAAAACTGCAGTGTTTTGCCTTAAAATCACTCTTCAACCACCTTAATTCTGTATCTTTTTGCTGTGGGCATCCTTGGTTACAACGCAGCTGGAAAGGGAGTGAGTCACTGAGGCTGAGACTAGAGTGAGTGGAAACAAATCCCACTTCAGTCTGTTTTAAACTTGCTTTATTTAATAGATGTGCTACTCTTGCTGTTCAAGCAGAGAGATGCTGCAATTCTGCAAGGTCTTTTCCGAGTCCTTTCCAAAGAGAGAGAAATCTGCAGCCATCAGGATAATTTACGTGTGCCATCAGGATAATTTACGTGTTCCTGGAGGGAATAAGGTGCAGGGGCTCAGGAGAAGCCATTTATTCTGCACAGCTGCTAAACAGGGACATTAAAACTGGTGATTTCCTTCTGCGAGGTCACTCGGAGGGTTTTATACAGAACACACTGATGGTTTGTGTTCTGGTTAGACAGAGCTGAAGGGTTGATGTGCTGGGCATGGGTCAAAAGCAGATGATTAAGAAGGAAACGAGGCATTTCCTGCCCATCCCCCCAGCACAAATATTGCTTAAAATATTCAAATGACGTTTAGTAACCAGCATCTTCCTTCAGAAGCCTTCAACATCTCGCTTTTGTAAACCGTATTTGTGAATTTTAAGCCTGAATTGTGCACAGAGGTTTTCAAAGAACCCTAACAGTGTTAAACCCCAAATTTCCTTCAATGTCTTTAATACTTACCAAACTCCTCACTGGTCGTTTCAGCTTTGCAAACGTTAAGGATTGAGTTTCTGGAAGCTTTGTATCTGAGGGACCTTGGCAGTTCCTGAAGCGTTTCCAAGTGAAGCTGGTGGTAATTAAGCCACCCTGTTACTGTGGAGCACTTAATTCCCCAGAAAGTGTTATCTAGGGGCAGTGCATTTGAGAGAAAATTTGGGAATGGCACTAAAATGAGTCCTGGAGTCTTCTGGAGTCTCCTTATGCTCTCCAGATGGCTGGGGTGGTAATGAGATGCAAGAAAGCCAGTAGATCTTCCTCAGTTGTATCCTTGGAGATATCCAAACCATTAAATGTAGTTTCCTTTGCAGTTGAACATGGAAGTGAAAATGCAAATGAGTGATTTCCTCTCAATCTACTTTTGCTTCCCAGGTCCTGGAGAAATATCCCAATACACCTATGAGCCATAAGGAGATCCTCCAAGTCATCCAGAAAGAAGGACTTAAAGAAATCAGGTGAGTTAAGTACTCGTACCAGTAAAACACATCCATGCTTTGCTTCCAGTTCAGCTTAGTTTGCCATTGACTCCTGAGTATGTTGGGGGATGAAATGTTAAATACTTGTAAATTGGAGTCTAGGTCCCATTTGCAAACAAGGGTCATACTTAATCCCCAGTAATCAGCTGCACACCTCTTCCCTGCAGCTTTTCTAGAAGATAAACCAGAGCTGAGCAGGTGGTTCAGACTGCAGGTGCTGAAGTAAACTTTACTTTTCATTTCATCTTTTTTTTTTTTAAAAAAAAGTGAATATCAATTTATTGGCAATGACCTAAACCCAAACTTAAAGCTATCCAGGCAGTAAAAAGCAGCTTTGCTTACAAATCCTTGTTTAGAATTCATGCTATTTTCTGTAGTGTTATCTGGAGCAGTGTCTGGTTCTGCCCAAGAGATCTTCCTGCTCCCCCTGGGGAGCAGAGTGAATGTTTGGGGTGAAGGGTGGCACCAGCTTGGGTGACACTGGTCTTGGCATACAGAGCAACTCAGGTGCTGTCACCATAGCTCAGTTCCAGACTCCTTGCTCACATATATATTTCCCAGAGATGGACAGTGTGTTTGAGGTAGGGAACAACTGTCTGTAGGAAGCCCAAAGTATTTAAACTTCTGTTTCCTAAGAGGGTTGGATGTGCCAGTTGATCTGTTTTGGAATGGAATTGCCATCCTGAATTGGACTTAATTATGTTTCCCACTCCACTTTGCCAGTTTAATGCAGCAATCCATCTGCTTTAGCAGAAATAGTCAAGAGCCCAAGTGTACAAATTCTGCTATTGATAACAAGATCTTCCACTGAAGTTGTGAACATCACAAAGGTGGTTTCCTTTTTGGACAAGTCAGTTTATCTCTAAGGAAACCAAAAGTACTCCTTCAGCTCTTAGGGAGGTGACAAAAGTGGGGCTTAGTTCCTGCCCTGACCCTTTGCTTTGGGGCAGTCCTATGTTCTGTCAGATCAAAGGTTTAGCAGCCTCGGGGCAGCTTCAGTTGTGTTAAATACTGTTAATCCATCAAAGGCATATTCTTAACCAGTGCCCACACTTGTCAGCCCCTTCCCTTGTGGGGACTCAGGGATAGGAATGCAGTTGTCTCGCTGATGGCAAAGCACAAGTCCACCAAACAGCCAGGCACTTGGGTGTGGTGAAGCTTTTCAGCAATTCAGAGGGTTCTTTTTGGGGCAGAGCCTTAGGTAGGAGCTCAGATACGGTGTGAAAGATCCAGTCTTGGGCTGGCCAGGCCACATTTTGGACCAAACAGTCAAAAAAAGCAGAGGGGAAATGCCATGGTGCCATATAATCCTTCCCAACTTCAAGTCCTTCTTTTAGAGGGAATTTGGGGTTTAGCCTGAGCTGATAAAGTTGTTTTCCTCTCTCAAAGAGCTGCTGCTGAGCATCAGGACAGCACGGACTCCTTAGTATCTCAAATCCCAAAAGATGTTTGTGGGAGCACTCAGTTTCTATCCTTCAGCTCTCCACCTTGTTGACTCAGCCACACTTGGCTGCTGTGTAACAGCCTTCCCCTTAAATGTTAGATTGATGTAATAAAGCTTGGTTTAGGTTAAGACCTTAAGTTCCTAAGTGATACAACTTCAGTGAGTGCCAGTAGTGTGTTTGGGGCTGGGTTGGGCTTCTGGTAAGTCATAGCCTGGGAGATGTAACACAAATCAGCATTTATTAGGGGAAAAGTAATGTATGAGGACGTTTAAGAGCTGTCAGACAAACATGTTGAGCTCACCAGATTTGGCATCCTCTTATGTGGAGGTTCTGGCAGGAAACCCTGGCACAGCCTGTGACAGCAGTCATAACAGTCATTTTCCTGTACTTGGTGGCTTTCAGGCAGCTGCAAGGCTCTTTGGTAAAATGGGGCATAAGTTTGCTGGCAGGAAGTGGGCTCTCCTGTTAGCCTGTGCATCAGGGCATTTGGGTTTGGAATTGTTCCTCAGTTGGGTCCGGTCCTGTTCAATGTGTTCATTAACGACCTGGAGGAAGGGACAGAGTGGATCCTCAGCAAGTTTGCTGATGACACAAAGCTGGGAGGAGTGGCTGACATGCCAGAGGGCTGTGCTGCCATCCAGGGTGACCTGGACAGGCTGGAGAGCTGGGCAGGGAGAAACTTAATGAAATTCAATAAGAGCAAGTGCAGAGTCCTGCATGTGGGGAAGAACAACCCCATGGGTCAGTGCAGGCTGGGGCTGAGCTACTGGAGAGCAGCTCTGGGGAAAGGACCTGGGAGTCCTGGTGACAGCAGGCTGACCATGAGCCAGCAGTGTGCCCCTGTGGCCAAGAAGGCCAATGGCATCCTGGGGTGCATTGAGAGGAGTGTGGCCAGCAGGTCAGGGAGGTTCTCCTCCCCCTCTCCTCTGCCCTGGTGAGGCCTCATCTGGAGAACTGTGTCCAGTTCTGGGCTCCCCAGTTCCAGAGGGACATGGAGCTGCTGGAGAGAGTCCAGCACAGGGCACTGAGATGCTGGAGGGACTGGAGCATCTCCCATGTGAGGAGAGGCTGAGGGAGCTGGGTCTGTTTAGCTTGGAGCAGAGGAGGCTGAGGGGGGATCTCATCACTGCTCATCAATATCTCAAGGGTGGGTGTCAGGAAGACGGGGCCAGACTCTTCTGGGTGGTGCCCAGTGACAGGACAAGGGGCACTGGACACAAACTGGGACACAGGAGGTTCAATCTGAACAGGAGGAAACACTTCTTTCCTGTGAGGGTGACAGAGCACTGGCACTGCCCAGAGAGGTGGTGGAGTGTCCATCTCTGGAGACATTTCAAACCCATCTGGACGTGTTCCTGTGGGATCTACTCTGGGATCCTGCTCTAGCAGGGGGTTGGACTGGATGATCTTTGGAGGTCCCTTCTAACCCCTAACACGCTGATTCTGTGATTCAATGCAATTTTCATTTAATAAACAAAATTGCAAATTTCTTTGGTGGTAAACTGCTTCCACAAACCACGTAATCTTTAAACTCTCAGTTTTGACCACAGTGTTTTGGTTTTGTTTATTTTTTTTTTAATGCAGCATCTATTGCCCCACACTCTTAGATATATCTAACTTTTTTTTAAAATCTCTGATTTCCAGGTAGAGAATCGTTTAAGCAGTGACAGATGAGTTCCCTGCAGATGCTCTGAAATGAGGCAGAGAGAAGAGGGAGCCCCACTGGTGTCCAGCAGTCACTTGGCTGTGCAGCCAGTCCATCTCCCTTTTGCTCTGGTGGTTCCTGACACATGCTGCCCCTTGGCCAGCTGCTTGGGAAGGAACCTTCAGGGCATGTTGGAAGAGTTTAGAGGATTCAAGGTGCTGGTGCTGTTGTAGTGGATTTGGAATTGCGGGGAAGAAGGGTGGCAGGTGAGATGAGTGTGGAAGAAAACAAGCACAGTGATTTCCTCTATGCTCAGGACTATTTTTCGGACAAGGGTAGCTCTCTTGTAAGATGGAGGGGGTTTTGTAGCTTACAGAAACCTGGGGTGATACTGACTGATTATCTTACCTGTATTTATAACTGTGTCCTAGTACTCAAGTCATTTTAATCATGAGCTCAGCCCAGGATCAGTGCTCTGAGGTGTCAGTTTTGGACACCTAGAACTAAAGCCAGAACTGTACTTTTCGTGTGATCTGTCATCCTTATTTTCTGGAGTTGCCTGTTTTGACAGGCTGCCCTAAGCTTGTGAGATCCTTTGCTACCCACAGATCACTGCTTACAAACTGTGAAAATGAAATGCATGTGGATAAACACTCTGTGAATTGGCAGCATAACTGTTTCTGGGTCTAAGATCTGTCCAACATCCTATGTTGCCTTCTCACTGTTGGCACCACAGCTTGGGGAAGCCTGAGTGTGGTGTAACCTTTCAAATGAGGCTCTGGAGATGCATGGGATGATGGTGTTAACCCATGCCACACTGGCTGGGAGAGTTCCCTGAACCTGAGTGGGCACCAGTAGTTAGCCACCCAGAATCACGTTAGTCTGACAATGGTTAACTTGACGTGGGATTTCATTTATCTCCTTGGGTATGTTAAATCAGTGTAAGAGTATGTGAAGAGTTAGCATCTCTGAAGGGTGTCTTTGGTGTCCTGTTCTCTTAGTAGCCATGGATGTTGTGTGGTTCCTGGATTTTTTTAGGGGACACTGTGTAAAATACTCTTTTGTGAACCTCTGTCCAAACACAGTGACTTTCTTGCCCAAACACAAATGAAGCAAGGAAATGCATTTAAACACTAGCTCAGTCTCTGAAAATAAAGACAGCTGTAGTGCTCTGGCTGCCTTTATTTCAAGTATTTGTGGAATTTCTAACATAAACCAAAATAAACTCTTAAACCACTTTGTGGGGAAACAACATTTTAGAAGCCCAAGTCTGCTTTTCACTGGTCGTATTTGGGCTGGAGATAAGTGTCATGAGCAGTTTGGTTTCAGGTTTTAGCTGCCTTCCAGGTAGTGGCTAATTTATGTTTCTCACTGGCAAGTTGGTCCTTCCAAATTCTTTGCAAGATGCTCTGCAAATCCATCTGGGAGCATCCTTGAGGAGGGAACTTCCTTCCAGACGAGGAGATGCTTATGGATGTGTGTGGGGTTAGCCTGACCTTTGTGGGTCTGGTAATGTGAGCAGTTTGTCTTCTGGAGTGATGAAGAAAACTACAATATCCAATCTAAACCTCACTCAGGAACAATTCCTTCCCCCAAAGGGTTCCCCAGCACTGGCACAGGCTGCAGGGGGCAGTCCCTGTCCCTGGAGGGATGTCAGAGCCGTGGAGATGTGGTGCTGAGGGACACGGGGCAGTGGGCACTGGGCAGTGCTGGGGGAATGGTTGGACTGGGGGAGCTCAGAGGTCTCTTCCAACCAAAACAATTCTGATTCACTGCCTGATGTGCTCTGCCTGAGTGGGAAAAAACTCTGCACTTGGTCACTCTCTTCCAAGAGACTGAACTTTAAAGGCAAACAGTCTGCAGTTGACTTGTCTCAGCAATATGAGCAAAGGTCACTGGAGTGTAGCCGAGGTGATGCTGTTTGTAGGAAGAGGAATGCTGCTTACTGCTCGAAGATATTCCTTATCTCAGATTGAGTTAAGGACCAACAAAGTGATCTCTCCTCATTCTTGCCAGAAGGCTTTGCCACTAAAATATCTCCCAGCTCTTCTTCAGTACTTTGATTTGGGTTGGATGAGGCTTGGAGCAACCTGGGCTGGTGGGAGGTGTCCCTGCCATGGCAGGGGCGTTGGGATGAGATGAGCTTTGAGGTCCCTTCACACCCAAACCATTCTGGGGTTCTGTGGTTTCCTGATCTGCTGCTGCAGTAAAGTGGGGTTGGGGAAGCAGAGCTGTGTGCTCCTCCATGCCTTGGTTCTCGGGGTGGTTGTTCTTCAGCAGCTTGTTGCTAGGAAATTCTTCCTCCAACATAACTCCCCTCCAAAAAATGAACAAACCCAACACCCCACAGGGTAGTGATGGAAGGGGGGGACCTCCATAAGGATGCAGGGTTGTTGAATTATCTTGAAAAGCATGAAGTTGGTGTTGGATCCCACTGACACAGAGCGTGAGGATAAATTATCTCTTACCAAGAGTTTCCTCTCTCTAGTAAAAGCTGCCCCTGTCAAACCTGTTTGACCTTCCTCTTTGTCAGGGCTCTTCTTGAAAGCCATGATGGGCCTACAAGGCAAAACAGTCTCATCTAGACAAAGAGAATTAAACTGATAGCCAGTGAAAAATGTAGTTCTCGTTTCTTTATCTTCAAAGAGTATCAGGACAATGAGAAAACTGAAGCTACCCAACAATGGAAGAGAGGTGCATCCTGCATCAGGCTGATGGCAGCGCAAGCCACTTATTCTTGCCACTGGCTAGAGGTGTTGTGTGTGGAGTCCAAGCCGTGCTCTTCTCCCTGCCTGGAAGGGCAGCTGTGCAGAATTCAGCATGGAAATTTGCTGATGTGAGACTGCTGTGAGACTGCATGTCTTGGATCTGAGTCCACTAATACAGATTTACTTCCCAAAAAGCAGATCTTGTGATAACTCTCTTCTGTACATTCTCCAGTTCTTTGATGTTGTCACAAGTCCAGAGGATATTAAGTGTAGACTGAATCCTTCAGCAAACACCATAATGGCTCTGGACACTTACTTGCTAACAAGAAATGAGGAATTTTCACCAGCTCAGTCTGATTTTGGCCATGACCTTATCATTGAGGAACACATATAGGCTGTTGTCCACCTTTTAGACATGCCTAACTAATATACAGAAGTATCTTGGTAGAATATTTGATAGTCCATTTGATAATTTCTTGTGGAGTAAGCTTGTCGTAGAGTTTTGCCTTCATCATAGAATCATAGAATCACTGTGGTTGGAAAGGACCTCCAGGATCATCAAGTCCAACCTATATCCCATCATCTCCCTAACCACTAGACCATGGCCTCAAGTGCTTCATCCACTCATTTTTAAACACCGCCAGGGACAGCGACTCCACCACCTCCCTGGGCAGCCTGTGCCAGTGCCCAACCACCCTCTCAGGAGAGAACTTCTTCCTAACATCCAACCTAAACTTCCCCTGATGTAACTTGAGGCCATTTCCTCTCGTCCTATCATTAGTAATTTGGGAGAAGAGACCAACACCAGCCTCACTACAACCTCCTTTGAGGTAGTTGTAGAGGGCAATGAGGTCTCCTCTCAGTCTCCTCCAGACTGACCCCCCCAGTTCCCCCAGCCGCTCTCCATCAGGCCGGTGTTCCACACCTCTCCCCAGCCTCGCTGCCCTTCTCTGGACTCGCTCCAGCACCTCAGTGTCCTTCTTGTCCTGTGGTGCCCAGAACTGGACACAGGACTCGAGGTCTCACGAGTGCCGAGTACAGGGACACAATGCCCTCCCTACTCCTGCTGCTCACACCATTTCTGACACAGGCCAGGATGCTGTTGGCCTTCTTGGCCACCTGGGCACACTGCTGGCTCGTGTTCAGTCACTGTCACCCAACACCCCAGGGCCTTTTCCACCAGGCACTTTCCAGCCACTCTGCCCCAAGCCTGGGGCACTCGATCCCCTCATCCAGGCCACTGATACAGACATTGAACAGGACTGGCCCCAGGACCGAGCCCTGAGGGACACCGCCTGTGCCCGCTCTCCATCTGGGTTTAACTCCATCCACCACCACTGTGGGCTCGGCCATCAGCCAGTTTGTAACCCAGCGCAGAGTCCCCTGTGTGACCAGGAGCCGCCAGCTCCTGCAGCAGAATGCTGTGGGACACAGTGTCCAACGCCTCCCTGCAGCCCAGGCAGCAGCACCCCCCGCTTCTCCCTCACCCACTGGGCGCTCACTGGTCACAGGAGGAGGTCAGGTTGGTTAAACAGGACTTGCCCTTCGTGAACCCACGCTGGCTGGACCTGATCCCCCCGTTGTCCTGCACTTGCCACGTGATCTCCCCCTTGAGGTCAGCAGTCAAAATGCTGTATCTCTGCATTGGCAACTTGACAGTTATCTGTGTATTGGGTAAGATGTGGGTTCACTGGTGAGCTTAACTCTTACCAAGAGCTTCAATTGTGATGAAGGAAATTGGCACACCTCAGAGCAACCTTCATGTTACTGCTCTTTAAATGGCCTCAGGCCCTTTGACATGCTAATGAGCTCATCTTGAGTGTTTCCTCAGTGTTCTTGGTCATCTGGGCTGGTGGCTGAGAAATCCCTGGTCAGGCAGGATCTGAGAAGGGAAGGGGCTTGAGGCAGTGGCAGAACCTGCTGCAGGCTTGCATGTTGTGCTTGCTTGTGCTGCCTCCTGAGTCCTTGTGACAGCAGGAAACAGGGAAATAATGTGCTGAAGCTAGAAAGCTAATTTGAAGCTCACCTTCCTGCCACTGCTCTGTAGGGAGGCTGGCAGGAGTTGGGTAGAGGAGGTGGGAACAGCTGGAAGGACCTGCCAGAGGTGCTCCAGGATGGCCCCACAGCAAAGCATTCTCGAGAGGACACATGGGTTCCTATGGTGTTCTCTGACCTTGACTGACCATGTAGCTTCTTGAATACAAACTAAGCACACCAATAAATATTTCCTAGTGGCAAAGTGTAATATGGAGCCTTTTCATGTGGTATGAGCAGGCTTTTCTGCAGCTGGGTTGTGTTGACCAGCTGGTGCCCCATACGGGGGGTGTTTGGAGATGTGGGCAGCAAGTGCTCTGCACTGTGGGACTTGTCCTCGAGGGAACTGCAAGGATAAGCCTGCCAGGAGACTCCTTCCAGTTCATACCACTGTGTAGTCCTCCCTGAAGGCCTCTGCATCTGAGGACAAGATGGGTTATTTTGGTGACAGGAGCTGACACGGAGGCATCACAGCCCCTCATCCACCCTGTGCTGCAGGACCCTGTTGGGAGGGGATGCATGAAGGAGTTCATCTGGCGAGGGTTGGCAGGCAGCAGATTTGGCACGCTTGGTTTGTTTACAGTGTTAATTTATTCCAATAAAGCTTTTCACAGTTTCTTCAAATAATATGTATGATCAGATCTGCCTGGTGAGAGCTGTGGCATCCCGCAGTGAGAAGGTCAGGTAACATGGTGTTTGCCAAAACCCCCACTTTTCTCTGTGTATTGGTCTGGAGTATTTGAAACTACTCATTGCTTTGGCAGATCGTAGGTTACCATGGCAGGGAACTTCTCCTGCTTGAGCTCTTTGTATGTCGAGAAGTTGGTGTATCCAAAACTGCTTTTCAGAGTCTGGTGGTTGATGTTTCTGGTGAGCATTCACTTCTATCACTAGTAAAATAGAGCCAGACTCTTCGTGGAGGTACACAGTGCTAGGCTGAGAGGCAATGAACACAAGTTGTAAGGTGGGAAATTCTCACTAGAATATGAGGGGAAAGACACTTCCACCATAAGAGTGATAAAACACCTAGAGCAGGACCAGGGGGGGTTGTGTGACCTCCATTTCTGGAGGTATTTATAGTTGGACTGGAGAAAGCCCTGAGACACCTGATTTAGTTGCTTGTGCTTGGACTGATGACCTCCAGAGGTTCCTCCTCCACTAAATGCCTCCAAGTCATGGTTCCCAGCCTCGTGTTCAATAGCAAAGCGGCCTTTTGGCTTCAGTGCCTCTTGTAGGATTGTGAGGACTGCAATAACTTGAAGCCTTGAAGTGTGATCTTCAAACGAGCTGCGTGAGCTGGAACACCTTGAGTTCATTTCTCCTGGGTCTGAGACTGATAATACTGGGTTTGTTGGGTGTAAAGGACAGGGGCATCTGTGCTGCTTAAGAACCATCCGAGTTGGGTTCCCCACAATCTCTCTGCTCTGTCTAGTAAGATTATTTTCATCCTGCTGGAAGATAGATACTATAAAGTGTCCCTAAAGGTGTTACCTCCTGAGGTTGTCACGTAGGAGGGGTTCTTACTCCCAGCTGGGATTCTGGGGCTCATTCCTGATGTTTAGCCGATGGGAAAGGGCCATCTGTTGGGAGTAGGTGCCTTAGGGCCAGCCCTGCAGTTCTGCTGCAGACCCAGGAGCCAGTTCATACTGAAGATAAATCCTAAATCTAGCTATTTTAATTGCAAGACTCTCCTTCAGCTTTGCTCTGTTAATTACTGTAAGCCTTCAGGAGAAGGAACTGGTGGCAGAAAAGGCCAATAAATGCTGGTGCAGTAAGTTCTTGCAATTTTTTTCCCTTTAGTCAGCTGAAAGTTGGATTTGGCCTTTTCTAGGGAAAATAAACAGTTATCAACTTACATTTTTAACTGAGGAACACCCCAACGTGGTATTCTCTCTGACCTTCATGATGTCTTTATATCTAAGTGGGATTTGTGTGTAGAGTCTCTGGTGTGACGTACAGGTTAAAGCTATTTTTGGTCAAGTGTTAGTCATAGTGGCAGTTACAGATTAATATTTAACGAGGTTAGCGGGATGTTTGGTGAATGTCTCTTCTGGTGGCTGTGCTGCTGTTGAGCATTTTCTGCTCTGAACCAGGCAGGAGCTCCCTACCAGCACTTTTCCTGCAGTGAGGGAAAGCTGGAGAGGCAACGTGGAGCATCAGCCTGCAACTCTAGACCACCTTGTCTTCTGGCTCTGCAGCTCAAACCTTTGTCTTCAGAGAGTGCCCATACTTTGGGGCTCATGGCTTAGGCAGGTGTCCTCTTCGCTGGCTGGCTGGGCCCAGAGAGCTGTGGTGAACAGAGGTAAATCCACTTGGAGGCTGGTAACAAGTGGTGTTCCCCAGGGCTCAGTGCTGGGGCTGGTCTTGTTTAATTTCTTTATCAATGATCTGGACAAGGGAATTGAGTGCACCATCAGTACGTTTGCAGAGGACACGCAGTTGGGTGGGAGTGTTGATCTGCTGAGGGCAGGGAGGCTCTGCAGAGGGATCTGGACAGGTTGGATCCATGGGCTGAGGCCAATGGGGTGAGGTGCAATAAGGCCAAGTGCTGGATCCTGAACTACAGTCACCCCAACCCCATGGGACGCTCCAGGCTGGGGGCAGAGTGGCTGGGAAGAGCCCGGTGGAAAAGGACCTGGGGGTGCTGGGTGACAGTGGCTGAAGATGAGCCAGCAGTGTGCCCAGGTGGGCAAGAAGGCCACCAGCATCCTGGCCTGTGTCAGCCATGGTGTGGCCAGCAGGAGCAGGGAGGTGATTGTCCCCTGCACTCAGCTCTGGTGAGGCCGCCCCTCGAATACGGGGTTCAGTTTGGGCCCCTCACTCCCAGAAGGACACTGAGGGGCTGGAGTGTGTCCAGAGAAGGGCACAGAGCTGGGGCAGGGTCTGGAGCACAAGTGTGATGGGGAGTGGCTGAGGGAACTGGGGGTTCAGTCTGGAGCAGAGGAGGCTGAGGGGAGACCTCATTGCTCTCTGCAACTCCCTGACAGGAGGGGGTAGCCAGGTGGGGTCGGTCTCTTCTCCCAGGTGACAGGGACAGGACGAGGGGTGGTGGGTTTAAACTGAAAACAGGGAGATGGAGATGAGATGTGAGGCAGAAATTGTTGGCTGTGAGGGTGGTGAGACCCTGGCCCAGGGTGCCCAGAGAAGCTGTGGCTGCCCCCTCCCTGGCAGTGTTCCAGGCCAGGTTGGATGGGGCTTGGAGCACCCTGGGCTGGTGGGAGGTGTCCCTGCC
Source organism: Podargus strigoides (assembly GCA_028020825.1). Taxonomy (NCBI): domain Eukaryota; kingdom Metazoa; phylum Chordata; class Aves; order Caprimulgiformes; family Podargidae; genus Podargus; species Podargus strigoides. Next base: position 1,113,603 of record CM051619.1, read on the forward strand.
ATGGCAGGGGGTGGGATGGGATGGGCTTTGAGATCCCCTCACACCCAAACCACTCTGTGAGTATGGTTAATGACTTGGTGAGCCTGTGGATTACCCATGGAGGTGATGAAGCAGTACATGCTTGTTCCTGCACCCTGACTGTTGGCCTCATTAAACTGCTGGCAGTCTGTCTCACTCCTCTGCGTGCCAGGGCTGCCGTTGTACCCGGAGCTGTGAGCCCTGGGTAGCACTGAGGGTCTGGGGGGGAATAAGTCCTATCCTGCTGCCTGTCTGCACGTGAGATTTCCAAAGGGTCCACCTGACTTATAACAAGTTCATTGGTCGGGGGAGGTTGAAAACGATGCATCTGGGGTTGGTAGACTGAAAAAAATCTGCTGGGCCTGCACCTTTCTCCCCTGTGTCTGACCCAGCCCGGTGTCAGTCCTACTGCAGCCCTGCCTGGTGCTTTTAACGTTTGGTTCTGTTGGATATGGGGGGGGGGGGGGGGGAGTGAAGGTTTATATTAATGATTAGACAATTGTTTTGCTCAAGTTTTTAAAGGGGTGTTTCTCTCCTTTTTTTGGGTTGCACTCCAACTCCAGAAGGTAAGAACCACTGCTGATTGTTCTAAAGCTGCTCTCCTCTCTTAACGCCAGCTGCTAAAGCTTAAATTATAGAGCACCTGCTTGTCTCACCCAGACCTAGAACCCAAGTAATGGCAGTGCATCTGGTGTTAGTGCTTCTCCTGCCTTCACCTGCCCTCCCTGCATGCCCCGTGCGTTACTGCTGCTGCGATGCGAACCTGAAACCTTCCTCCCTTTGTGAAGCCTGTGGGCGCCGGGAACGCTTCGTGTCTGACCAGTTAACCCTGCTGGCTGCAAACCTGGGGCTGTGGGGAGGGGGATGCTGGAGTATTTTTTTGCATGTTGGGGGTTTGTGCACCTTTTTGTCTTGGGGCGTTGGGCGCTGCATGGGTGAAGCAAAATGTAACACGTAAAAGAAGCTGCTTTTCTCAATCATGACTGTGTTTAACAAGCTTGACGTTGGTACAGCAGTGTCTGCTTCCAACACCTCTCTGCTCTGACACTTTCATCGACCTGAAACAGTTGGGTTTAAAAAAAAATCTTATTTTAATATACTAATAATCCAAAAGCTGTTTGTGTGAATGTCCAATTCAAATGGAAAGTGGGGAAGGAGGGGATGCTCAAAAAAAAACCCAAACCAAAATGGGAAAAACTCTTCACCATTAAACACAGTCCATTCCATTTGGGTGTTTTTATCTGGCTCCATCGATGTGCGGTGGTGATGGGGAATGAAGACACTTGCTGCTGGATGGGCTTTATATTAAGCTTCCACTTAGAGCAGAAGGCAATAATTAACTCTTCTCTGGTGTCAGGGACATCTGCCTGGTGTGAAAGTGGTGAATTCTGGGTGGCATTTCTGTGCCCAGTGGCATCAGTGGGTGCCCCTCTGTCTGCAGGGTCCACTGGAGCTGTAAGGTGGTGGCCCTGCTCTGAAGGGGGTCCAGCAGCAGGAGAGGGACTTTTGACAAGGGTATGGAGTGACAGGGTGAGGGGTGATGGGGGGAAGCTGAGAGAGGGTGGGTTTAGACTGGGTATAAGGAAGAAGTTCTTTCCCCTGAGGGTGGTGAGGCACTGGAACAGGCTGCCCAAGGAAGTTGTGGATGCTTCATCCCTGGCAGTGTTCCAGGCCAGGCTGGATGGGGCTTGGAGCAACCTGGGCTGGTGGGAGGTGTCCCTGCCATGGCAGGGGGTTGGGACCAGATGAGCTTTGAGGTCCCTTCCCACCCAAACCATTCTGGGATTCTGTGATCTGCTGGGTCCACCACATATGGAGGAACAGTCTAAAACCTGCTAAGCAAATGAATAACAGAGCTTTAATATAAAGTACCCTCTTGATAGCTAAATACACCTTGTGTGGTGCTCTGAGGGCAAGGGGTTTAAGTTGTAATCCATCACCAATGAAAAATGTCAGACTGGGGTCTGATCCCTGTGTGACCAAAACATTTTTTTGTTGGAAGACCGCGCCCCCCCTTTTTTTTTTCCTGTTCAGTCTGAAGAAGCTTTGGATTTAATGAGTTTAAAATGCCATGATTTAAGACTGGCTTAAATTTGACAATTCTCAGAAGAATTTGGTTTGTGTCTGAAGCGTCAATTAGCTTTGAAAAATTCTTGGAGAGGCAAGAGCTCAGCATGTGTGTTCTTTCTTATTCCATGGACTGGCCTTGCAGCTACCTCCTAACTACAAAAATCACTGTTCTACTGGTTTAGCCCTTTTGGCTCTCCAGTAAAGCAGGTGAAGAATGTGCCCGTTCTGCAGGCAGAGGGACTGCCACTTGCTCTTGATCACTTTGAGATCAATTTTCTGATTTCTTCATGAAATGGAGGCGCAGATATGAAAAATGTTAACTTTCAAAATAGGTTTAGAAGCTACCAAAACCTCTTGTTTAGTCAAAGACATAAAAAATAGTTTATGTGACAGGAGTAAGGCAAATGAGTGCCTCTCTGATTGTATCAGAGGTCAAGGACGTGTCTTTGCTCACCTGGTAAGTGTTGATGGGTCCTTGCTTGTATCAGACCTCTCTCAAACAGCATCTGTAAATGAGAATATTCTTGATGCTGTGGTTTAAAACTTCTGTCAGCACATAAACCACTTTCTGCTTTTGATAAAGGTAGAGCTGAAGGGGTGGATGTGTTACTCCCTAGTTTTTCTTGGGCTGAAATACATTGTGAGTGATGATAATGCATAAGGTGTGGGAAAGTAACATAGGGTAAAACTTGAAACAGTGACAGATGAGTTTTTCCGAGTTTTGATGAAGGAGATCCTAGGTCTGGGCACAAAGAGCTGGGATTACAGCCCTTGCTCTGGCACTGGCAGTCCTGTTCATGCCCAGTTTGTACCCGTATTTTGGCAGATGTACAGAAGGGCTGTGCTATTTTTAGCTTTTTCAGAAGAACTAGGAAGTTTCAGCATGCACTTGTAACACCATGGCAACCAAGTTAATCCTGGTGAATGTTGTTATAGTTACCTTTGCCTCTTCTAAACTGTTGCAATTCTATTTTTTTTTTTATTTTAACGCAGGCTCATTTCAATGGCCAAAGCCTATAGTTGAGTCTTTGGATGAGCTGAATTTATCAGCCTGAGCAACACTGGTCTGACCCGAACCATCTTGAGAAGTCTTGCTCAGCTGAGATATGAACTGATCTGATTTTCCAGAGGGTGCTGTTCATTTGGCTTTAAACTGGCAGAGGGGAGACTGAGATGAGATGTGAGGCAGAAATTGTTGGCTGTGAGGGTGGTGAGACCCTGGCCCAGGGTGCCCAGAGAAGCTGTGGCTGCCCCCTCCCTGGCAGTGTTCCAGGCCAGGTTGGATGGGGCTTGGAGCAACCTGGGCTGGTGGGAGGTGTCCCTGCCATGGCAGGGGGTTGGGATGATTTGAGCTTTGAGGTCCCTTCACACCCAAACCATTCTATGATTTGTTAGTGGGCTGGCACTGAGCACTAGATAATTGATAAAGGTGATTTATTATCAGAATACTTTTGCTTTTGTTGCTCTAGCTGCCAGCTAGCATGCTGTTCCCTCTTGGAATGAAAATGTTAGCTGATATATTGCTGGGAGTGCATAAATCAGTATAGTGACAACAGGGTTGAGTGTCTTTGGATTGGAATCAGGGAGAAGGCCAACAAGGCTGATGTCATGGTGGGAGTCTGTTATAAACCACCCAACTAGGACAGAGATGGATGAAACATTCTGTAGGCACTTGGGAGAAATCTCGTGATCGCTTGCCCTTGTTCAGTCTGGAGAAGAGGAGGCTGAGGGGAGACCTCCTCTACAGCTCTCTGAGAGGAGGGGGTAGAGAGGTGGGGATGAGTGTTTTTTAACCAAGTAACAAGTGATAGGGTGAGGGGTGATGGCCTCAAGTTGCACCAGGGGAGGATTACACTGGATATCAGGCAGAATTCCTTCCCAGCACGGGCTGTCAGCCATTGGCAGGGGCTGCCCAGGGCAGTGGTGCAGTCCCCATCCCTGGAGGTGTTCAGAGCTGTGTTCACACAGTGCTCAGGGATGTGGTGTAGCTGAGCACTGTCAGTGTTGGGCTGATGGTTGGACTGGATGATCTTCAAGGTCTTTTCCAACCTAGGTGATTCTGTGAAATCAAAATACAACTAAAACTCCTTTCCACTCACAGAAGCACAAACACAACTCGTGTGTGAACACACCTGAAACGTAACATTCTGAAAAAGATTTGCATAGAAAAAGCAGCAGCAGAGAAAAAGCTGCTGCCTTTAGAGGCTGAACAGCTTAGCCCCAGGTTTTTCCCCCTGGTTGTATCTGGAGGGGTGTTCTTGCCATCATGTTGAATGGCAGCAGGAATGCTTCTGCTGAAGTCTGTGTCAGAAATGTCTGTTAAGAGAATTAGGTGAGGCAGCAGTAACTCTGAGTCAGTTATTTTTTATATATATATATCAATATATTTATTTTCCATGTCAGGAATTTATCATGTTTTCATCAGGAAACTGGCCTGATGATGGAACAGAAATACATGGGCAACATAAACTGCTGAAATACCTGAATAAGTTGGACAGGGTTTGCATTACCTGCCCCTTGGATACACTTACATTATCTTGATAGTGCTTGTAGTCTGTTCTCAGTGCATAAATGAGGTCCAGGGTGAGAATAGTCCAGGAGGAGCTTGTGCAGGGGAATTCCCTCTGCTGTTGGCACCAGCCGAGTTACAAGGGAGGCAGGGCCTGGCAAGCTTGGCTCTTCCCCTTATTGAAGCACAGAATAAAACAGGAGCTGAAAGTGGCAGGAGCAGCACATCCATGAACCAGCTCAAGCTGAAGCTTTCCAAAGCAGAGACCAACTTGTGAGCCCCCTACCAGCCCTTCACATGACCTGTCAGCTCAGTAATTCCTCCCCTACCTTTCAGTTCTGAATAAACCTAATGGGAAATCATGTTTTTCACACTTTAATATGTGCAGTGTAAAAATATCCGAGTTGAAAGCCTTGCTGGAATGAGCAGTTGAACTCTGCTTAATTAGCTGTAAAAGTACAGTGTGACATCATGTTTTCATGTTAATAAAACATCATCTCTACCTCTGTACAGTAGCTGGTTCTTGGGGGAAAACCTGAGCAGTTCAGTAAAATCCTAAGTGTGCCCTGTCTAGATGAAACATCTCAATTCAACTGCAGATAGTTTGACCTTGTGTTTAATTATGTGAGTGAGAGCCCTTTGCTGCTCCCTGTGCCTCTGTAGCAGTCATTGTTCATGTTGGCAGTCTGTGAGAACAGGGGAATACGGAAATTTAATACAGGGGGAAAAAGTCATAATTGTTCTTAGCTCATTTGGGAAGATTCTTAATTAAATAATTAAATGAAAATAGGGCTGGAGGGGTGGAGCAGCCTCTGAGCATTAGCTGTGGGAAGGTGCTGGAGGGGAGCTGGGAGAAGGGATAATGTTTGCTCAGGTTTCTTTGATGTTGACCATAGAATAGCCTGGGTTAGAAAAGACCTCTAAGATCATCAAGTCCAACCATCATTAATGACTTGATGATCTTAGAGGATCCAACCATTGATGAGGGTGGTTCTACTGTTCTTCTTTCTCCTTCCACTGTAACTGTGGACATCCTGTCTGTCCGTGCTGCCCTAGGCTGGTGAGCCAGTCTGATGGAGATAACTGGTAGAACCTCAAAACCTCAGCAATGTAATCTCTGTCCCTGTAGACTGAGAAGGTTTGTGCATCTGCACCCCAAAACCCTCATCTTCGAGCCAAGAACCACAACTTGAGCTCATGTAGAGCCCAGGGTGATTGATGACCAGGATCACAAACCTGGAGAACATTTCGGTTCAGAGGCTTTAGAAACCATTAGGAGCTTGATGTCGAACAGGTCTGATACAGCTTCCTTTAAAGGGGACATGAAGGAGCAGAGGAGTTATGAACTACTCATGTCATACTCTTGCTGAGCTGCACTTAATCTGTTCTGAAGGACGAATCCTGGTTTGATACCTCCAGTACTGGTCTGTTACCAGTCACATTCGTGGAAGCCAGTGGTCAGCAGTGTCAGAGACTGGCTCTGCACGCAGAGCAGCACAGATTTGGGTGGGATGGAAGGGATTGAAGTGAAATAGTGGGCAGTGGTGAATCTGGAGCAGGCAGGAACTCATCTTTCACTACGTCTGCTCTGGAGGTGGAATGACAGGAACTGTCAGACGTGGTGGGTGATCCAGGGTGTGTTCCTGGCGAGCAACAATGGCCTTCATTATTGAAAGGAAAAGGGCAGCAATAGAAGTCATAGAATCATAGAACAGCCTTGGTTGGAAAAGACCTCTAAGATCATCAAGTCCAACAAATCTGTTGTTTGTTTTTTGAGTCCTTCTGCCCTCTTTCTCTTTGTTTCTTCCCCCATGAAGCCCATACCACCCCATGAACCCATACCATGCTTCCAAGGAAAATCCACCTTTAAGTAGTGCATCTAGGCTGTGTGTTCACTCGGCAGCAGTCCAGAACTAGTGGTCCTCACCTAAAGGTCAGAGCTGAGGGCCCCAGGTTGCAGAGGGATGGCTTTAAGATGGTCCCTTGCAAAAAAAAATCACCAGATTTCCTCCAAGCAGGACTAAATAACCTGCCTGTGGGCAAAACTGAGTGCACAACGTTTATATTTCCATGTCTTGCATGTCTGGCTCGCTGTGGGGGGTGCCAGGCTCAGAGCTGGCTCGAGTCATTGGCAAAAGTACCCATCCTGCCTTGGTTCTGAGGATGTAGCCTGAATCCTCTCCTCCCTCGGGGTTTCCCAGTGGTTTCCTCCTTGTGCTGCCAGAACAAGACTGAACTTTGCCTATATTGATGACTCTCCCCACCCAAGGTGAATGAGTTCTCCATATTCCTCTTCAGATCCTCTTAAAAGTCCCTTCAGTAGGCCCAAAGGAAGTCATACAAAGCCCTACACCAGGGGAGATATTGCCCTTCCTTATTTGGATCAGTGATGGTGGAAGCTGCTGGCCAGGCAGCTCAAACCCTGCAGCAGCAGACTCTGGTCAGAAGCATGAACTGAGTGATAGTCATGAAAATAAGATGGTTACTATAGGGAAGGTTTGAGTGCTCCTGGGTACTCACTCATAGAAGCAAAAAGGATGTAATATAACCTGAAGACCACATGTCGTACACCCAAATTGGAAAGTTAGGTGAGACTTGGCAACTGATTTTTAGCTTCTAAGCTTTTGACAGTAAGCTTTAGGGAAGGCTCGAATAGTGTTGCATCTGTGCCAGCTTTCTAGAAGAGCATCTAGAGGAAGACATCGAACTATAGATGGGTAAGCATGAGCAAAAAAATAAAGCAAACCCCACGGATAAGCTGTTAGACAATGGCATCCATTCAGGAGGAGCAGTGGAGGTGCCAGACCAGTATAGCTTTTGTAAAGATAGGTCCTGCCAAGGCTTCATTCCTTGGTGAGCTTCCAAAGCACAGCTCTGCCTAGACTTTTGTAAAATCCTTGGCTTGACATTGATATTCTGCTCTCGTACAGTTTGGTTTTCAGCTGTACTCCACGAGCTGAAGGTTGGGTATGTGGCAGAGCTCTCCTTGCTGCCCTGGAGCTTCCTGAACATGGGAATGCTTCCTTGTGTTCAGTGCTGTCCAACGTGCTATCAGTGACCTGGAAAGACGTGTCAAATGACTTCTTGTAATTTCCTAGATGCTGTGATAGGAGGGATGAAGATGAACAGTGATGGGAGGAGGACAGGTATATTGTTTATGCTGCCAGGTACAGCTGGGGCTGTATAAAATAAACTTGAATGCAGAAATCCCATCAAGGAGTGAAGACCAAAGGGGAAGGCTGTGTGTAGGCTGGGGAGCAATGCCTTTGGAAAGAATTCAGGGTTACTGTAGGAAAGCAGACTCAGTTGTAGCTTTCCAGGAGCCCCTGTGGCTTTCTGGAGGAGAGGATTAGCCGTGTGAAGGTGGCACATAGGCTTGGAGAAGCTGTGTTTGCTTCCAGTTGGGGTGTTCATGGGTGTAGGAGTTGCTGCACCGTTGGGGAAGGTGCACAGAAAAATCATGAGAGCAGCAGGGAGTGGTGAACCAAGGGTGGATTTCGGGGGGGTTAATCAAGGAGATGATGAGGAGAGGTTGTCTACTGCGTGCAGATGAATTTAGGAGAAGCTTGAATTCAGCGGTGCGGGTTCTGGCTAGGGTGTCAACTTAGATAGGCTGTGTCTGAGGGTGGCCATGAACTCTTGGCAAAGAGAGATGCTCACATTGCTGATTTCTCTCTTCTGTCATGGTTGACTGTCTCTCCTAACGACATTTATTAGCCAGAGGAGTCGCTGGGTCAGTGTAAGAGCACCTGAATGAGATGGAGTTTTGCCATGTAGGATCAGAATGGGATGAGTGGGTGGTCCCTGGTGTGCCTGAGGCTCAGCTTCCTCCAGCACCACTGCTGTTCCCTTGAGCATCAGGCTGAGCGTCTGCTGGGGCACTCAGATGAATTTTGGGCTGGGGTGTAGAAAATTCCTCCTCATCACCATTTTCACCAGTGTTTATGAACAAATGGTGCTGGCAGAAGCTCCAAAAGCACAAGGTCCTGCAGAGCAGAGGTGCTGTAGCAGCTGTTTCCTGACCCTTTGCATGGAATAACGTAGGTTTGAAGGAGGTCATCTGGGCTGCAACCCCTCAGAGATACCTGATGGTGAATTGTTGGGGGGCTGTGCCCTCCCTCACCTTTATTCCCCTTTCTTCCCTCCCAGGGCTTGTTTCATTGCTTTTGATGCAGGTTGGTTTGAAAGTTCAGAGCAGAGCTTACTCCAGACACACAGCTCTATCTCCTGCTCAGGGATTTCAATTAATCAGTCACAAATTGAGGATTTGAGTCAATTTGATGGTTCTGGTTCCAGCTTTTGTGACAGGGTGGTGGCAGGTGAAAACTTCTCAATTTCTGTGCAGGTCGGTATCAATATGCTTTGTGAGGACACCTCTTTAATAGAGGGTGTGACCAGCCTGACCCTGCAGTGGGACCAAAAGCCACCCGTCCTACCCGTGTCCACCTGATTTTCCTTCTGTCTATAGCGGGATGGGTTTAAAAAACCAAACAAAGAAACCCCCACCAGCACTGGTGAACAGTGGGTCTTCTGTCCTGGTTCTCCTGGCTGGGGTTGAAGATCTCTCCTCTTGTCAGGGGAAATTGCATAACTGGTTTCCATTCTTTATCCCACAACCCTCATTTCAGTATGACATGGGTTGGGGTTTTTTTTAGGGGGAGTGGTAAAAACCCACAGCACAACTTTAAATCTCTCTGCAGTCAGTCAGTCGTTAGCTCACAGCAAATCTGCTCTGAGTTTCAGATGTGCAGCACTGAGTGTCTACAGCTCTAAAAATATGTGACCCCTTCCATGTTCTGCAAAAAAAACCCCAAAACACTGGGGAGCCTGAGCTTGGGGTTTTTTTGTTTGATTTTTTTCCCTGGAATTGGAGTGTGGGTACATGGAGTGGTTTCACTGTTGCTTCTTACAGCAGCTTCAGCTTGTATTCTCCTTGGGAATAGAAGTTGGGTCTGGAATCTTTCCACCTCTGCATGCGTGGTGGTGAGGGGCAGTGACTGTCTGACCAAATACACTCGAGCATTAACCTTGTGTTCTTGTTTGCAGTGGGACTTCTCCTCTCGCATGCCTGAATGCGATGTTGCACACAAACTCCCGCGGGGAAGAGGGCATTTTCTATAAGGTCCCGGGGCGCATGGGAGTCTACACTCTGAAGGTACGTGTCTTGGCTGGGGAGTTTTGTTTGGATGCTCAGCTAACTTTTACCCATGTAAACGTAATCCCAAAGGTGGGACTGTTCCTCCATAGCATGAATTGTAGCATCAACTTGCCCTCCAAATGCAAACACGTCTTCATGCTTGCTAGTGAGTGCCTGGGTGCTGAAAGTACAGCTGAAGGTGCTCAGTTTTATTCGCAGTGGTGTAGTTTGCTTCCCCCTGTACTTTGCATTGCAAAGCCTCATGCCAGGATAATATTAGTGAAGCTGATGCTCTCACCTTCCACGTCGTGGGATTTAGAGTGAAAATTGATGTGCTGACACTGAGAAACCACAGTCAGTTTGGCAGGAGGTTGAGAGAGAAGAGATCAAAGAAGCCCCCTCCCTGGCAGTGTTCCAGGCCAGGTTGGATGGGGCTTGGAGCAACCTGGGCTGGTGGGAGGTGTCCCTGCCATGGCAGGGGGTTGGGATGAGATGAGCTTTGAGGTCCTTTCACACTCAAACCGTTCCATGATTCGAAGTAAAAAAGGTTCAGATTTTTCTGTTTTACACAACCAGTACCTGAGGTGCACACATGTTGTGTATATTTGACTTTTTTCACTTCTGAATGCCCTTGTTTCTCTCTTGGATTCCTTTGCATCACTGCCATTGAGGTGGGAATGATGGGGTGTCTGTGCCTGAGGAGGGATGCAGAGTGGCTGCAGATGCTCCCTGTCCCCCTCCTCCAGCCACACTTGCTCTTAGTGCAGCCTGTGAGCTCCTCATCCCATGGCACTGCAATATCACAGAATCATCTAGGTTGGAAAAGACCTTTAAGATCATCAAGTCCAACCATCAACCCAACACTGACAGTCCTCAGCTACACCACATCCATGTGGCTGCCGCTTGCTCTTGGGTTTGCCTTATCCCAGTGGCCGTGCCAGGGTGCTCCCAGGTGTGTTATTTGGAACTCCAGTGCATCCGTTCATTGACCTTCATGTAGACCTCTCACCCAAACTGTATTTTTACGTCTGTTGATTTCCAAGCGTGTTTCTACCTGCCATCTTCAGATCTGTTGGTCCCAAATTAATCTCTAATGTTGAATATAAAATAGCATCTGTCCCTGTCTGGATGATTGTGTTGTAGTTCTGCCCTTGTGCATTTACCTTTGGATTGTTCCACGCTGTGCGCTGAGTTTGCTGTTCATGAGCAGCGTGGAAGATTCCAGTCTGGAGGAGTATTTTTAACCTGATGTTTGGAGAAGTCTTGACTAGTTCAAATTTTACTGCAGATACTAAACCCAGCACACGCCATCCTACCAGGTGCATTTATAGGGCTGATGGCTAAGACACCAAATTTTATTTGGCTATTGAGTGTGGTTCACTAAAAGGGATAAGTTCAGTTATTGAAAGAAGAACAAGTATAGTGCAGAGAAGACGGTTCTGCAGTTGAGAGTTCACTTCTGCTTCAAAAGCAGAACTTGCAGTAGGGTGAGCTGCAGGGGGTGCAGGAGTGGATGTTAATGGAGATCTACTGATGGCTGAGAGAACACAGGATCCACAGTGCAGCCTGGACACCACACTGGGAGATACTGAAGCAAACCTGCTGCTGCTCAGAAGAAGCCCAGTTGGAAGGAGAGCCATGGACAATGTATGGGCTTTGTGAGCTAATGGGGCTGCTGTCTGCAGAACCAAGGGAGGTTGGGATTGCAAGGTGGTGGTGGTGGGGAGGGATCTCTGGAGATCATCTGGTCCAACCATCTGTTTAATGCAGGGTCAGCTACAACAGGTAGCTCAGGACCATGTTGAGTCAGGTTTTAAATTCCTGCAAGGACAAAGTTGTTCAGCTTCTCTGGGAACCTGTTCTGGTGTTTCATTGTTTTGGCAGTAAAGAAGTTTCTCCTTAGGTGGCAGTGGAATTTGTGTGGTTCAGTTTATGCCTGTTGCCTCTTGACCTTTCTCTGGGCACCACTGGGAAGAGTCTGGCTCCGTCATCTTTACCCCTTCCCACCAGAAATGCCAAGTCAGGAAAAGCCAGTGAGTCCAGGGTCTCCAGCTGCTTGTGTGTTCCTCCTTGCCTGGCAGGAGGTGAAGGCAGCCTGTGCCAAGGGCTTTGATTGACAGCTGACTGAAGATGAGCCAGCAGTGTACCCAGGGGGCCAAGAAGGCCACCAGCATCCTGGCCTGTGTCAGCCATGGTGTGGCCAGCAGGAGCAGGGAGGTGATTGTCCCCTGTACTCAGCTCTGGTGAGGCCGCCCCTCGAATACGGGGTTCAGTTTGGGCCCCTCACTCCCAGAAGGACACTGAGGGGCTGGAGTGTGTCCAGAGAAGGGCAGCGGGCCTGGGGCAGGGTCTGGAGCACAGTGTGATGGGGAGTGGCTGAGGGAACTGGGGGGTTCAGTCTGGAGCAGAGGAGGCTGAGGGGAGACCTCATTGCTCTCTGCAACTCCCTGACAGGAGGGGGTAGAGGTGGGGATGAGTCTCTTTAACCAAGTAACAAGTGATAGGAGAAGGGGTGATGGCCTCAAGCTGTGCCAGGGGAGGATTACACTGGATATCAGGCAGAATTCCTTCCCAGCACGGGCTGTCAGCCATTGGCAGGGGCTGCCCAGGGCAGTGGTGCAGTCCCCATCCCTGGAGGTGTTCAGAGCTGTGTTCACACAGTGCTCAGGGATGTGGTGTAGCTGAGCACTGTCAGTGTTGGGCTGATGGTTGGACTGGATGATCTTCAAGCTCTTTTCCAACCTAGGTGATTCTGTGAGGCTTCATCTCCTCTCAGCAGAAGACTTTGAAAGAGACACCTTGAAAAAACTCACCGAGATAAATGTGCAGTTGCTGCATCTGAGGTGACTGAGTTACCTTTCCAAAGGTGAAGCTGTAAAGGAGGTTTAAGGAAGGGGATGTCAGCAGTAGGGACACAAGCTCAATCTTTGTCACCTTTGGTGACACTCAGTGTAAAGGTTTTTTTTCCTGCTTTTGGTGATCCCTTCTTTTCCACTGTGGTTTACAAGTAATGTTTAGTGTGTGGTTGAAAGCCCTTTATTTCTGAAGTGCAGGGTGAACACACAGTGGGACAGGTGAACCTTGGTTCCCCTTGCTGGTGGAAGCAACCTGGAATTCATTACCTTGATAACCCTTTGTGTTGACTGAAGTATGCTTTGACATTATGTGTGGAAATCAGTCATAGCTTGGACTGCAGAGAAAGGACAAGAAATCAGCTGTCTCTGGTTAAGGGGAGAGGTGTTTTGGTTTACTTCTCCTGATGGGAGTTAACAGAGGGGGTTTCCCGTTGGATGCACGCAGACCTGTTCCTTCACCCACCCGTCACAGCCACTGTCCTGCTTGCCTTGTGCAGCAAACATTGAAAGCTTCTGTCCCACGACTAGTGAGGAGTGTGGGATGGCAGCATGACTTCAGGCTGAGGCCTTGGGGTGGAAGGGCAGGAGCAGGGATGGGTGGCAGTGTCGGGTGGGGATGCCTGTGCTGCTGTCCTGTGGCTCAGCACCTCTGTGAGGGGTTCAGACGTGGTTTGGGTGCTTGTGGTGACAGTAATAACCACAATCAAAGACCTCAACAGCACCAAACAATCTGTCATCGCTAATTAGCACTAATTTCCAGTGTTCAGATTATAATCTGAGTCCAGCAGGACAATCGCTAGAGGGCAGTCTGGGTTTGGGAGTGGGCAGGGCTCTCCCTGCTGGCCGCTGCCTGCCTCAGACCAGGGCGGTGAACGCAGCGATCCACTGCAGCCTTTGGCAGATGTTCCAGCACACACAGACACAGGCAGGGCTGCAGGGAGGTGTTCCGTGCTGGGGAACCCTTTGGGGGAGGGAATTGTTCCCCACATCCAATCTAACCCTGCCCTGGCACAGCTTGAGGCCATCACCCCTCGTCCTGTCACTGTCACCTGGGAGAAGAGACCGACCCCCCCTGGCTGCCCCCTCCTGTCAGGGAGTTGCAGAGAGCAATGAGGTCTCCCCTCAGCCTCCTCTGCTCCAGACTGAACCCCCCAGTTCCCTCAGCCACTCCCCATCACACTTGTGCTCCAGACCCTTCCCCAGCCCCACTGCCCTTCTCTGGACACAATCTTCAGTCGCTGTCACCCAGCACCCCCAGGTACTTTTCCGCCGGGCTCTTCCCAGCCACTCTTCCCCACGCCTGGAGCGTCCCATGGGGTTGGTGTGATCCAGGTGCAGGATCCAACACTTGGCCTTGTTGAACCTCACCCCACTGGCCTTGACCCATGGATCCAGCCTGTCCAGATGCCTCTGCAGAGCCTCCCTACCCTCCAGCAGACCAACAGTCTGTGAAGTGAGAGGTTACTGGAGTTGGTGGTTTGGGATGGAGAATCACAGAGTGGTGGGGTTGGAAGAGACCTCCGAAGATCACCCAGTCCAACCCCCTGCTGGAGCAGGATCCCAGAGTAGATCCCACAGGAACACGTCCAGATGGGTTTGAAATGTCTCCAGAGATGGAGACTCCACCACCTCTCTGGGCAGTGCCAGGGCTCTGTCACCCTCACAGGAAAGAAGTGTTTCCTCATGTTCAGATTGAACCTCCTGTGTCCCAGTTTGTGCCCAGTGCCCCTTGTCCTGTCACTGGGCACCACCCAGAAGAGTCTGGCCCCATCTTCCTGACACTGCCCTTGAGATATTGATGAGCATTGATGAGATCCCCCCTCAGCCTCCTCTGCTCCAAGCTAAACAGACCCAGCTCCCTCAGCCTCTCCTCACATGGGAGATGCTCCAGTCCCTCCAGCATCTCAGTGCCCTGCGGTGGACTCTCTCCAGTAGCTCCATGTCCCTCTGGAACTGGGGAGCCCAGAACTGGACACAGTTCTCCAGATGAGGCCTCACCAGGGCAGAGGAGAGGGGGAGGAGAACCTCCCTTGACCTGCTGGCCACACTCCTCTCAATGCACCCCAGGAGCCATTGGCCTTCTTGGCCACGAGGGCACACTGCTGGCTCATGGTCACCCTGCTGTCACCAGGAGTCCCAGGTCCTTTCCCCAGAGCTGCTCTCCAGCAGCTCAGCCCCAGCCTGCACTGACCCATGGGGTTGTTCTTCCCCACATGCAGGACTCTGCACTTGCTCTTACTGAATTTCATTAAGTTTCTCCCTGCCCAGCTCTCCAGCCTGTCCAGGTCACCCTGGATGGCAGCACAGCCCTCTGGTGTGTCAGCCACTCCTCCCAGCTTTGTGTCATCAGCAAACTTGCTGAGGATCCACTCTGTCCCTTCCTCCAGGTCGTTGATGAATGCATTGCATAGGATCACTGCAGTGGGTGTGTGAGGAAGGGCGTACCTGCAAAGTGATTATGAGGGTGGTGTAAAACGTGGTAGCTGTGGTTGCTGTGAATATTTTATATGGACTGATAGAAGGCAGTGTGAGTGTTTAAGAGGCCAGAGGCTCAGCAGTTCTTGACATGGCCTCATAAAAAAAATCCACAATCAGTGCTTTGTAAATAAAGCTGCTACTTTTAAGTATTTTGTTAATTGGGAGAGGTAATTGTGAGGTAACTGTGTCTGTTCCAATTGCAGAAGGATGTTCCCGAGGGGCTGAAGGAGCTCTCTGATGGCTCAGAGGAGAGCAGCGATGCCCAGTCCGACTCCCAGAGCTCCGAGAACAGCAGCAGCAGCAGCAGCAGTGATGGGTGCAGTAACAAAGATGGGAAGAAAAGCAGATGGAAAAGGAAAGGTAATTTTCCTTTTAGGAGCAATGATTTTAGCCTGGTCTGTGTGAAGGACCTGAGGTTTCCTCCCATCACATCTCTTGCCTTATAAAGATGGGCTGTCACAGCAGCCAAAAATCTGCTGTTACCATTTGTGCTCATGGGTTGAACTGGTGACCCAAGTGGTGGTTTGCTGTGGTGGGCACTGGAGGGGAGAAAGTATCTGTAATTAAGCATGTTTAAGGCCTTGGCACAAGTGGCAGACCTGTCCTTCCCACCCAGGAGCAGTGAATCTGTTTCGCCCAGGTTTCCTCTGCCACCTGCCTGCTTTCCCGTGAAGGTCACACCTTGTTCTTCTGGCATCTTCTGGTGCTTTGGATGCAACACTTGAGTAGGAATGAGCACAGAATCTCTGAAGTCAAAGCCTGTTCTGTGACCTGCTGGGTCCCACAGGGTTTGAGCCACTTGTGCTCTTCCCTGTCCCATTTCTGACTCCTTTCCCTCACAAGCCAGCCAATGTTTTGGTATGCAGTGCTGCTGGGTGTTCAGTCATTGGCAGCCCTAGTTAACTCAGTGAAGTGCTGGGGTTTGCTGCACTGCTGTGTCTGGCTGGCTGCTGAAGTTGGGTGGTTCAGGGATGTTTCGAGGATATCCAGGTTCTGGATGTTCTTTACCCTTCAGTGCCCAGGTTGCTCCAAGCCCCATCCAACCTGGCCAGGGAGGGGGCAGCCACAGCTTCTCTGGGCACCCTGGGCCAGTGTCTTTCCAAGGGGGACAGGGATGCGACAGGACCCCTCAGGAGAACGGTGCAAGGCTTTGGGATGGCAGAGCAGGGACTCACTGCCCATCTTGGTTATCTGCAGTTCATTTTCTGAATCTTTTCCAGTTATTCAGTGTCTTTGTGGAGATGAGTGGGTGGAAGTGCCCATTGCTTCAGAACACTCACATTTGGTGAATACACGTCTGCTCTCTCTTATTTACCTTCTAACAACTCTTGCCAACTTTCTCCTTATCCCTTTCCATCAGATTTTGTAAGGCTTTGCTTTTTTGGCTGTTGATGGGCACTGCGTTGGTGTGTTCGCCTGTGGTGACTCTGGGATCTTTCTCCTGAGCAGCAATACCTGTGCTGGAGTTGTTCATCCCTTTCATCATTATGTTGTCCTTTATCTGCTGGTTTAGTGCCCCCTCATGAGATATCCTGAGGTCCTTTTGCAATTCTTTGCAATCAGGTTTGATCTTTGGTTATGCAGAATAACTTCTTACACCTCCAGGCTCTGTCTCACCATGGATCATGTGTGTTGGATGGGGTGGGTGGTAGCACCCTTCCTTGGACACCCCACCAGTACCCACCACCACGGGGGACCCTGGCTGCTTCTGCCTCCTGTTAATTCAATCACTTATTAATCTGCAGCATATAAAGATCTGCAAGTACTCACCTGTACTCCGTTCCTAAACCAGACAAATTTATTTCTAACTCTGGAGTCACATTTGATACATAACTGCTTTCTCTAGGAACCTGCTATGGTTTATTTAAAGGATGTCTTTGCCACTGGCACGTTTTACCCCTTTAGATGCTCCTTTTAATTTCTCTTGAGCTTGTTTCTGTGTTTCGGTGTGGTTCTTTGTGTGAAGTTGAGTAAAGTGGCATTTTTTAGAAATTTTCTTGTAGATATAAATGTCTTTTTATTTCAGAAAGCAAAACCCCAAAACCAAAACTGCTTAGTTCAGCTGGAAATCAGAAGCTTCATGCACAAATAACATTTTCTGGCCTGTTACATAAAAGAACATTCAAAGGCATAAATAAGTTGCCTGGTACTTTGCTCTTTAAAAGGTTTTGGTATGGGGAGGAGGTGGGGTTTAAGCCATTTGGGTAAGAGTGAGGTTATAATGGCCTCAAATTGCACCAGGGGAGGGTTAGATTGGATGTGGGGAACAATTCCTTCCCCCAAAGGGTTCCCCAGCACTGGCCCAGGCTGCCCAGGGCAGGGGGCAGTGCCCATCCCTGGAGGGATGTCAGAGCCGTGGAGATGTGGTGCTGAGGGACACGGGGCAGTGGGCACTGGGCAGTGCTGGGGGAATGGTTGCACTGGGGGAGCTCAGAGGTCTCTTCCAAGCAAGGCTGTTCTGGGATTCTATAAATACATTGTACTTCTATGCTGTGAGAGGAGGTGAGCAGCCTTTTGCTTTTGTGGGGTGTTGTAGGCAATGGATGGTGCAGTGACCTGCTGAAATCTGTGCTCGGGGATTCCGGCATCTTCACATGTGTGTGAATGTTGAGATGCTGCTCGTGGTGGGGAGGACAGAAATACATATGTGTATTTCTTTGCATAGATCCTATCTAAATGAGACACTCCCACCTAAAATACAGCCCCTTGTTTCTCTTAGCCTGTGGGTGGCTGGTTTTGCACCACACGAGTGCAGACCTGATGAGCTGCTGCTTACAGCAAAATAAGAAAATGGATTTGTGCAGCGTGGCCGTGCATTATCCCCCTGCACGGGGGCAAATTCACCCCCAGTGGCAAGTTTGCCCCATTTGGTGCTGGTGCTGGGTCAGTGACCCGGGAGGAAGGGAGCGACCGCACCGGGGGCTTTCCCCGAGGGCTTTTTGCTGTGCTAGCCAGCCAGTTCTTGAGTCTTTTGTTTTGCAGCACATATTTCCTCTCTCTGTTATTCTCCTTTTCCTCTTTCTTGTCTCGCTCCGTTGGTTGTGCTGGTGAGGCTGGAGAGCAGCAGTGCCATGCCACTTTGACTGTCCCCAGGTGCCATCTCTGCCACCTTGCTCGCTGGGAGGCTCCCAAGCTCCTTGGAGATCCACAGGGACTCCTGCAGACCTTATCACACTCTGCAACTCCCTGACAGGAGGGGGTAGCCAGGGGGGGTCGGTCTCTTCTCCCAGGTGACAGGGACAGGATAAGAGGGAACGGCCTCAAGCTGTGCCAGGGCAGGGTTAGATTGGATGTGGGGAACAATTCCTTCCCCCAAAGGGTTCCCCAGCACTGGCCCAGGCTGCCCAGGGCAGGGGGCAGTGCCCATCCCTGGAGGGATGTCAGAGCTGTGGAGATGTGGTGCTGAGGGACACGGGGCAGTGGGCACTGGGCAGTGCTGGGGGAATGGTTGGACTGGGGGAGCTCAGAGGTCTCTTCCAACTGTGGCTTTTCTGTGATTCTATAGAAAAAAGAGTTGTGCTGTGAAGTCCACACAGAAGATGTTCTTTCATTTTTAGTATTTCATTTACTTTATGTGTCTGAAAAGATTCTTTCGGTTTCCTCCAGCAAACCCTGCAGTTTGTTGTCTCTGTATAAAAACCAACTCGTGTTGCATATCCAAGGAGTTGCTGTGAGAAGCATAATGAAAGTAGAAAGTGCAAAGGGCTTCATCTCACTCCTCACCACGAGTTCTGCAGTCGGTTACGTGTGGAAGTGAAGGAACGTGCACGTCGCAGGACCCCCTGGCTGTGATGGTTTGCACTTTGGGGGTAAGAAGAGGTGGTGGTGATGCTGGCAGCTCTCCTTGGAGGTCCCTCTGTGCCTTCTGCTGCTGTTAGTAGAAGAATTTCTGCTTCCAAACGAGTTTTGGTTTCAGTAGGTACATTTGTTTGCTCTTTAACCAGAAAGGCATTACATTCCAATTAGAAAGATTCCCTTGGCGCTGAGCTGTGTAACATCAGCTCTGGAATGCAGCACTCCTCCACGGCCGCTTCCTGGACTGTCTCTTCGTACGTGAAACACACAAACTCCTTCCTTGTTAAAAACAAGTAAATCTACTCTCTCAAATTCAAGAATAGTCCAAATTTCAGCCAAAATTACCTGGTGCTGGCCACGTTTTCACCTGGGTGATGTCTGAGGTTGTGAGCATCCCCGGAGCCCTTTGCAGTTCAGCTGATCCCCAGAGTGGCAGTAGGAAGCAGCACTAGGACAGGACACAGCTTGAGTTTTTTTGGTAAGGATTGGGGAGGAACTGTGATAAAAATCAATGAAGTGAATGCAAACTGGGGTAGACAGCGAACAGATGAGCTGTGTGCATGTTATTTTGCTCAGAGGCTTTGACTTGTGAGCTCTTGGAGAGTGCAGCTTAGCTTCCCGTGACATTATTTTTGCTCATCTACATATAAAACAGGAAGCCCGTTCAGATAACATCAACAGCCACTTCCTTATATGTACAAAAATAAAGGGCTCTGACAGCAGCAAAACTGACACTTTGATTTTTTCGAAAGGATAGAAGGCTCTGTGTGTCTGCAGACCCACATGGGCGTTCCACGGGACCAATCAGGAGCACGGGGGGAAAAGTTTAAAAACCAGCCCCATGCGTTCCTGCCCGTGCAGCTGGGTGTGAGCAGAGGAGGAGGCCAGGAGCAGCGCTGGCTGTGGAGCTTGAGAAGCAGCAGCAGGGTTCATGGAGCAGCTTTATGTCCTTCCCCTGGCAGGTAAGATGTGGCTCTTCAAGCAGGCAGCGGGGGAGTGAGGCGGGTGCTGTTCTCTGTGCCCATCAGAGGTGGGTCAGGCACCTGCTCTTTGGCCTTGAAGCAGCTGCTTGGCTGTTGTCTTTGGGGTTTGATCATAAAAACAAAGTGTGGGGTTTTTTTTTAAAACTGGAGAGAGGGACTTCATGAAAGCTGGAGAGAGACTTTTGACAAGGGCACAGAGTGACAGGATGAGGGGTGATGGCTTTAAACTGGCAGAGGGGAGATTGAGATGAGATGTGAGGCAGAAATTGTTGGCTGTGAGGGTGGTGAGACACTGGTCCAGATTACCCAGAGAAGCTGTGGCTGCCCCCTCCCTGGCAGTGTTCCAGGCCAGGTTGGATGGGGCTTGGAGCAACCTGGGCTGGTGGGAGGTGTCCCTGCCATGGCAGGGGGTTGGGATGGGATGAGCTGTGAGGTCCCTTCACACCCAAACCATAGTTCTGTGATACAGGACCTGTAAAAGGATACAGCCAAGACTCCTTGGGTTCTCTGTTGTTTTAAATCATCCTGAAACTTAGTGCAAATACCTCAGTTCCAGATGCTTTTATCACCATTTTGCTATAATCTGTCTTGTAGGACAACTTGCAGGTGGTTTGTTGTAATGCACTCCATGAACTTGAAGTGCAGCCACTCAGTGTCGTCGGTGCGCGCCTCGTTTGTACACCTTGGGTTGTTACTGAGCTCAGGGTTACTAATGTAGTCTGTCCTTATGGTGTCTGGAAATAGAACACGTGTAACTTGGTTCTGTTGCTGTGGTCAGCTGCAAAGCTTCAGTTGGTTGGACTGGAACCATGAGCAGTGCCTACACCTGGCTTTACAAGCTGGTGCAAGTAAATAAAAGGCAATTGGTTCCAGTGCAGAGCTGCCTGGACTTGCATGGCTTCTGACTGTGGACATGGCCATCAAAATGGGATTTTGCTATGACTTCTGCCCTGTCCCTGGTGTGCCCTTTCTAGTCAGAGTCATCCTGGAAGAGAAGGATCTTGTTTAGCCTCTGTAAGTGACACCTTCAGTGAGAGCCATCACACTTACAGGTCACTCCTCCAGCAAACCCCAACCTGTTTGCTGGGTTCCAAAGAAAAATAAAAGGGAGAAACAAATCAAATGGTACAGTGAACTTTAAGGGGGAAACAAACTGGGCAGGATGATGGATAATCCTTCTCCACTAGCCAATGATCAGTTTGTCTTGCATTTTTATACAGCAGATGTGTCCTGGTGGGTCCCTTGTGGCTCCCAGGCAGTCAGAATTTTATTCAACCAGGTTAGTGTTCAAAGTGAAAAGTAGCTTCATTTGGCAAAATGTCATTTACTGGAAATAGATGAGAAGATGTCAATAAGGTTAAATTAGGGTATCACCATCAGCTTTTCTTAAATAGGACAGTGAAGGAAAATACCTGGAGTAATTAAGCTTTGACACTGTGATCACTGCCACTGGTCCATGCTTAGGGAAGCAGGAGTGAGAAACAAAGCACTGTTCTAAACCTGAAATTCTGTGCATTATCTTTGTCTAGAGGAAAACCAGTTCACAGCTGGAGGGTATGACCTGCCTTTACTGTCAGAGCTTTGCTTTGGGGGTGCCTCTCTGCTTCCTTAATTAACCCCCATGGCCTGATCCTGGCAGTGCCTGCAGAAGGAGCTTTGCTGCCACGTGCCTGTAACAGCTGCCAAAAAAAAAAATAGTATTTAAAAAAAAAAGGTTCTGTTTGGGTTATGTCATTTTGTTTCTTCCTGCTAAAGATTTGGTAGAAATATCAGCTTTTTGAAATACAGCTGATGCCTGCTGGTGCTCGTGACTGGTGAGGGAGCTGTCTCCTGGGTATCACATCATGCAGTTTACCAAGGAATCTGCAGACACAGCCCCAGAAATGTGCCTTTTCCCTTTCCTTAGGTTAGTGTATCTTGTCTGTAGGCTGGTATATCACAGCATCCGCATTGGGAGTCAGCTGGAGTTTTTCCTATCAGGCTATACACCCTCTGAGGGCTTACTCTAGCAGTCAAGAAGTTGTATTTCCACTGGACTTCATAACAAGCACCATGTTTTTGAAGCTGTGTGAGCAGCAGTCATGGGGCTGGGGTGGCAGGCACGCACACACGGCTCTGCCTTTGGCAGGCGTTTTGGACATGGAGAAAAATGGGTTAGAAATGTAAAATCTACAGTACAAGAAGGGTCTGGAGCACAGTGTGATGGGGAGTGGCTGAGGGAACTGGGGGGTTCAGTCTGGAGCAGAGGAGGCTGAGGGGAGACCTCATTGCTCTCTGTAACTCCCTGACAGGAGGGGGCAGCCAGGGGGGGGTCGGTGTCTTCTCCCAGATGACAGTGATAGGACGAGGGGTGATGGCCTCAAGCTGTGCCAGGGCAGGGTTAGATTGGATGTGGGGAACAATTCCTTCCCCCAAAGGGTTCCCTGGCACTGGCCCAGGCTGCCCAGGGCAGGGGGCAGTCCCCATCCCTGGAGGTGTCAGAGCTGTGTTCACACAGCGCTCAGGGATGTGGTGTAGCTGAGCACTGTCAGTGTTGGGCTGATGGTTGGACTCGATGATCTTCAAGGTCTTTTCCAACCTTGGTGATTCTGTGATTCTTTGCATGAATGCTCCTGGTCATCTTCTGTAAGGAGAAGAGCCAGGCAGCACCTGGAGTTACCGATGTGTTATTTGAAGGCAGTGGCACCACACTGCTGTTTGGTGCATGAATTCCACGGGCCCTGTGGGTTCTCAGCCACTTGTGTGCAGTAGCTGGGGAGGGCGTGTGGTCCTCCATGCTCAGCAGTGTCCCCACACCCTTGGGGACATCCATTGGCGCAGGAGGTGTGATGAAATGGAAGGATTCAGCCAAAGAATTAGAACACCTCCGGGGATGGGGCCTCCACCACTGCCCACTCCACCACTGCTTCTTTTTCCATACAGTTTCTGAATATGGTACTTGGATATCTTCACAACCTCCTGATGGTCTCTGCTGTCAGAGAGGGTTTTGCTCCACAGGTGTAGTACCTGCCTGCTGAACAGCTCCTCTGAGGAGCAGCCAGGACACACACTGTACAGGGGTTGGGGCTGGTGGCATTCACCCAGGCTGATTGATGGTGACATCTTCAGACTCTGCTTCTTCATTTCACTATTGCAGAAACCATTTTTTAAAAAAATGTTTTCCAGAGATGTGCTAAGGAGAGGTGTCTTTTCCCCCAGGGTCAGTACTGGGCCTGGTCCTATTCCATATATTCATCAACGACCTGGAGGAAGGGACAGAGTGGATCCTCAGCAAGTTTGCTGATGACACAAAGCTGGGAGCAGTGGCTGACACACCAGAGGGCTGTGCTGCCATCCAGGGTGACCTGGACAGGCTGGAGAGCTGGGCAGGGAGAAACTTAATGAAATTCAGTAAGAGCAAGTGTAGAGTCCTGCATGTGGGGAAGAACAACCCCATGGGTCAGTGCAGGCTGGGGCTGAGCTGCTGGAGAGCAGCTCTGGGGAAAGGGACCTGGGGGTCCTGGTGACAGCAGGGTGACCATGAGCCAGCAGTGTGCCCTTGTGGCCAAGAAGGCCAATGGCATCCTGGGGTGCATTGAGAGGAGTGTGGCCAGCAGGTCAGGGAGGTTCTCCTCCCCCTCTACTCTGCCCTGGTGAGGCCTCATCTGGAGAACTGTGTCCAGTTCTGGGCTCCCCAGTTCCAGAGGGACATGGAGCTACTGGAGAGAGTCCAGCACAGGGCACTGAGATGCTGGAGCGACTGGAGCATCTCCCATGTGAGGAGAGGCTGAGGGAGCTGGGTCTGTTTAGCTTGGAGCAGAGGAGGCTGAGGGGGGATCTCATCACTGCTCATCAATATCTCAAGGGCAGTGTCAGGAAGATGGAGCCAGACTCTTCTGGGTGGTGCCCAGTGACAGGACAAGGGGCACTGGGCACAAACTGGGACACAGGAGGTTCAATCTGAACATGAGGAAACACTTCTTTCCTGTGAGGGTGACAGAGCCCTGGCACTGCCCAGAGAGGTGGTGGAGTCTCCATCTCTGGAGACATTTCAAACCCATCTGGACGTGTTCCTGTGGGATCTACTCTGGGATCCTGCTCTAGCAGGGGGTTGGACTGGATGAGCTTCGGAGGTCCCTTCCAGCCCCCACCACTCTGTGATTCTGTCACTGTGGAACTCAGAAATAAAACCCCAGAATGGTTTGGGTGTGAAGGGACCTCACAGCTCACCCCGTCCCAACCCCCTGCCATGGCAGGGACACCTCCCACCAGCCCAGGTTGCTCCAAGCCCCATCCAACCTGGCCTGGAACACTGCCAGGGAGGGGGCAGCCACAGCTTCTCTGGGCACCCTGGGCCAGGGTCTCACCACCCTCACAGACAACAATTTCTGCCTCACATCTCATCTCCATCTCCCCTCTGCCAGTTTAAAGCCATCACCCCTCAGAGCAATCACACTGTCTTGTGTTTGAGGCAGAACTTGCCACCCTTTGAGAGCTGTTTTACATAGGCTGAGGTGTGTGTCAGGCAGCTGTGTCTTTGGATCTCAGCCTAGCACCCCACCACCACCACGTCACGCTTCGGTAGCAGCCCCAGCTCCATGCAAATCGTGTGTCTCTGATGGGACTCGGCCCTGGTATGGTGTCTGTCATAGTGCTCCTATTTAAATCATGGTTGGACAGGAAATTCAATCAAATTCAGGGCACTTGGGTGTAAACTCTATGTGTGTGTGTGTATATATATATCACACACTGCTGAGATATAGGGATGTGAGGAGGGTTCATAACCACTGATGGGTATTGGACTGGTGTTTGCCCTGAGTTACCAAAACCATCTTGTTTCACCCATAGAGGATAAAACCAGTTTTAGCCTTACTGAAATGTAGTTTTTAAGAACTAGGTCAAGTATGTTCTAGAAGTTCTGGCTTGGTAGCCCTGCCCTGTGCTTGCCACAGAGGCACTGGCATTTCTCCTGCACTTTGCTTTTCAAGTAAGTATCAGCCACGTACCTGCCTCTGTACTTCTAGCATCATCCAGTAGTTAATTCTTTCCCCTCAAAACATGGCCCATAATAATTTCCTCATTATTAGAAGCATTAAAGCTGTTGCTGATGGTCATATAAGGTTGCATGAGCTGATGTCTTTAAGAGTTTGCAGTTTCTTTCCATTGTAGATGTACATTGAGTGCCCATCCCTGGAGGGATGTCAGAGCCGTGGAGATGTGGTGCTGAGGGACACGGGGCAGTGGGCACTGGGCAGTGCTGGGGGAATGGTTGGACTGGGGGAGCTCAGAGGTCTCTTCCAACCAGAACAACTCTATGACAGGTGGGTAAGATTTACCCTGGTGATCACCACAGTGATTCACAAGCAGCTGGTAACTCAGAGGAGAAGGGTCTCAGTGAGTGTGAAGCAAAGGGCTGTGTGTGATGAGGATGCTGTCCCTGCCTCTCCGTCCTGTCCTCCTTGTGCTTGTCCTGGTGGTGCTGGTGGCACTCCTTGCCTGTTCCTCCTGCAGGGATCACGTTCTCCTCGATGCCACTGGGAGGCAATGGCAGGGGAGTGCCTGGAGCTCAGGCTGCCCAGCACTCTTCTTTTAAAGACCTTTTTCACTCACCAGACTGGAACTTTGGGGCTTGGTTGTCTGTCTGGGAAGGGGGAGTGTCTTTTAACATCGGCAGGATCTCTTGAACTGCCGCTGAGAATAAAGCGTAGGGAAATGGATTTTATTTTGTCCATTTAATTTATTATTTTACACGTGTGATACATGGCACTGCCTCAGCCCACGACTTCAAATTTGGCTGCGTAGTTTCTTGCTGAACACCAATTTTCTGTTTGCACCATGTTGTGCCTGCATGGCTGAGCGCCCGACGCTCCGGGTTTGCCCGGGGTGCGGCGATGTGGTCCTGACCCTCGCCCAGGAACGGGGAGAGCAGAGCTGCAGTCGAGGGAGAGGCAAGTTTTTAAGCGCTGTTCATTTTTCCCCAGGACTGTGAGTATCTCAGCTTGGCTCTTTCTCTTGTTTTCAGTTCAGAGTTGTGGAATCTGTTGTCAAAATGTGGGAGTTGTTTTCTTGGCCGGCCCGGCTGCTGCAGCCCTTGGGTGGCTCCAGCTGCTGCTCAGCCCCATGCGTGCTTGGGTTGCAGCTGACCAGATTTTAATGGGGTTTTTTCAGTTATTTTTACTGTACATTTGCAAATTAACGAAAATTAGTTTGGGGTGTGAACTGGAAGTGCTGTTGACAATGAATTCCACACGTGGACCTCGCTGTTCCTCAGCCATGGTTCCCGTGTGGAGTGAATCGGGAAGAGTTAATCACAAACAACTGTCTGAGGAAGAGCTGCAATAGCTTAACTTTCCTGGGTTTTGACAGAGGTCTCTAGAAACCAGTCTCAACAACAGAGAGGGAACTGAATTTAATCTTAGCTGGGTTTCCTGCTCTCCAAGAGCAAAGCCTGAGCTGGACGTGTTACAGCCCTGGTTTAGCCCAGCTCCTGGGTCGGAGGCTGTTGTCCTGGTGCTCTGCAGCTGGCAGTCGTGTCACTTCAGTGACAGGAGGGAAATACGGGGTGTGACCTGCTCTAGGATCCTGCTCTAGCAGCATGGTTGGGCTTAGATGATCTTTGGAG
Organism: Podargus strigoides; assembly: GCA_028020825.1. Taxonomy (NCBI): domain Eukaryota; kingdom Metazoa; phylum Chordata; class Aves; order Caprimulgiformes; family Podargidae; genus Podargus; species Podargus strigoides. The sequence continues at coordinate 1,140,049 of CM051619.1, forward strand.
GTCCCTTCCAACCCCTACCACTCTGTGAGTCTGTGGCCTCAAGCTGTGCCAGGGCAGGGTTAGATTGGATGTGGGGAACAATTCCTTCCCCCAAAGGGTTCCCCAGCACTGGCCCAGGCTGCCCAGGGCAGGGGGCAGTGCCCATCCCTGGAGGGATGTCAGAGCCGTGGAGATGTGGTGCTGAGGGGCAGTGGGCACTGGGCAGTGCTGGGGGAATGGTTGCACTGGGGGAGCTTCTAACCAAGATGAATTTGTGATTCTGTGCAGTTCACCTTTACTGGCTCTGCTTTGACCCCTAATCTAGGGCTCCGAGCCACAGGCCTGTATTGATGTCATCACTGGCATCATGTTATCTTCACTAGTTTCTCTGCATAAAGTTATTTGGAGAATTCCTGAATCAACCAACATTAAAGCCTTGCCCTAGTGCTGTCTCAGCACTAAATGCATCAGCCTCGCTGCTCCTGCAGCCCGGGTGTAACCCACAGGGATCAAATAATCACTTGTGCTGTCCTTGGAGGTTTGTTTTCTGTATCGTGGGCACGAAGCCTGGCTGGGTGGGTTGGTGGGTGGGACACCTGGCAGCACAGGTGAGGTGGTACCTGGGAGAGCGACACGCAAACCTCTGCGGGCTCGAGGCTGTGCCGCTGTGTAGCTGGGTTGGAGATCCTCCGTAATGAGGAGAGGAGGTTTTTCAGCTGCTTGTTTTCTTGTATTAAAATGTATATTGGCAGAGACAAGCTGCAGTTACCCCTGTCAGGGGGATCTGAGGGTGAGTGAGGTGTAAGCAGCTGTCTGACTGGGGGAGGAGAGCAGCCGTGCTGTCCCCGGTGCAGTCCCACCGAGGTGGTACGTGATGCAGGAGCCCAGAGCGGTCACGTTTCTTTGAACTCCCCATCTTCCCCTCTTGGAACGCCTCCCTTGGCTTCCGATGTGGTTTGTGTTTGGCCACCTCTGATCTGCTCTGTGTTCGAGTCAGCAACCTAGAAACGTGTTCTGTTACCCCAGAACAAAGCCTCTGAAGCAAACAGTCCTGCTGGCCTCTGAATGCCTGCTGTGAAGAGATGCTGAGGGCCAGTTGAGGTGCTCATGCTGTGAAGAGATGCTGAGGGCCAGTTGAGGTGCTCATGCTGTGAAGAGATGCTGAGGGTCAGTTGAGGTGCTCATGCTGTGAAGAGATGCTGAGGGTCAGTTGAGGTGCTCATGCTGTGAAGAGGTGCTGAGGGCCAGTTGAGGTGCTCATGCTGTGAAGAGATGCTGAGGGTCAGTTGAAGTGCTCAGCAGACTCTGCCCAGGACTCTGCTCCGTGCCCTCTTTACTGGCCCTGGGCAGCCGTGGGGACCCCGCTGTGTTATTACTGGTACAGTGGTACCAGCCGTGCCAGTCAGTAGGAGCTCCCTGGAGCTCTGTGGACATCTCACATTGGACACCATGAGGTAAAGCTTTGGGCTCTGACAAGCCCTGCAGGGAGGTGGCACTGCTTGAAAATGTACTCGGCAGCAAGTGCCATCAGTGCCTTTTGTGTGTGTGCTGCCACTTCTGATGTAGCTTTTTCCAAACCTGGGAACACAGGGGCTGGCACATGGCAGTGCACTGGTACAGCTTCATGTGGGCAAGTGGGGTTCTCTTCTCTTGGTGCCAGGCACCAGGAGAGGGGAGGGGGGAGCTCCTGGGGAGCAGTTCTGAGGAGAAGGACCTGGCAGTCCTGGCAGGCAGTAAATTATCCCTGAGCCGGCAATGTGCCCGTGCCACCAAGAAGGGCAATGCCAGCCTGGGCTGCACAGGGCAGTGTGTGGGCAGGAGGGCGAGGGAGGGCATTGTCCCCTCTGCTCTGCCCTGGGGAGGCCACAGCTGGAATCCTGCCTCCAGTTCTGGGCTCCCCAGTTGGAGAGAGACAGGGACCGACTGGGGAGAGTGCAGGGGAGGCAGCGAGGATGAGTGGGGGATTGGAGCATCTCCCCTGGGAGGAAAGGCTGGGAGAGCTGGGACTCTTCAGCCTGGAGAGGAGGAGGCTGAGGGGGGTTTAATTAATGCTTACAAATACCCAAAGGGGGGGTTGAGGGAGGATGGAGCCAGGCTCTTCCCAGTGGTTCCCAGTGCCAGGACGAGGGGCAATGGGCACAAGCTGGAGCACAGGAGGTTCCATTGAAAGATGAGGAAGAACTTCTTTGGGGTGAGGGTGCAGAGCCCTGGCACAGGCTGCCCAGAGAGGGGTGCAGTCTCCTGCTCTGGAGCTTTCCCAGCCTGGCCTGGGTGCAGCCCTGAGGGATGTGCTCGAGGGGACCCTGCTGTCCCGCAGGGGAGTTGGGCTGGGGGAGCTCTGGAGGTCCCTTCCAGCTCGGACAACTCTGTGTATCTGCCTCTGTTTCTGCTTCCACGGGGCCTCATTGGTGCTGTGTTTAAATTCACATCCTTGCTTCCAGTGTGAAGCCTTACTGCAGCCTGTGCACAGGATGCCGGGTTCCGAGCGGCCGTGTCTGCAGAGCTGCCACAGGCACTGTGCTGCGGGGGTGGCTGTCACTTCCCCCTGCTTCCTCTCACGGGCCGTGACAGCCAGAGCAAACCTGCTGTGTGGGTGCACTGTTGCACAATTCATCTCTCTCCTTCATGTGTGTGATACAGAAATAGCTTTCATGCTCCTTTTTTAATTGCAATGCCTGAAAAGTGTGGGAGAAGAGATGCGCTGCTGCTTCTGCCCTTACGCGTGTCCCTGCATGGCAGCAGGACGTGGTGGCATGGCAGGCTGCCCATCCTGCCTGACCTGCAGTTACTCAGCTCAGTGCCTCTTCTGTAGGTTGTAAGTTTTCCTCCTGAAGGACACAGACCTCGAGGAACACCCTACTGCAGTGACAGCCGAGACGCAGAGAAAGAGAATACCTGCAGGGCATGGCAAGGGTCATTTTAGGGGCTCCTTGGGACAGGTGCTGTGCTAAAACTGAGCAACAAAAGGGTGTCAGGAGAGTGAACGCTGTCAGCAGGGTGTTGGTCACGTCAAAACTGGCTGCTTTAGTAGCTGAGTGGTAGTGCTAGAAGCTTTTCAGGTGCGAGAGCAGAAAATGTTGGCCTTTTTCAGAATAATTCTTACACTGGGGTGCTCAGAGGGATGCTCAGATTTTCCTCTCTTCCCTCATTTTCTGTAAACCTTCTCCCCACTGTTACACCATGGTGTAACAGCAGCCACATAGGATTATTTCCTTGTGAGGCAAAGCACACTCCTCCTCGCTCTCCATTCCAAGGCTGCCCTCAGCTCGTGGTGTCACGTGTGCTCAGGGAGTGCGAGTGGCTCGCTGGGGTCCCTCTGCCCCGTGGCCAGAGTCACTGCCTGCCTTTGTCACCACCCGGGTGCCTGGGAGGAAGGCAGCTCTTCCACCATGCTGTGCTTTTCTTCAGCAGTGCTGATGTTCACAGCCTGTGTCTCTGTCTCTCACCAGGAAGCGGTACAGATATCATTTATGAATTTGGGACAGGTTTTCTCCCCTGCCTTTGTGGTGACCTGCAGGGACAGGCCCGAAGTACACGTGTGTTGTCCCCAGAAACACAGGCACTTGAGTTTTGGGTGGCAGTAAGCATTGATGGGATGGACTGTGAGGGTTAGATTGGATGTGGGGAACAATTCCTTCCCCCAAAGGGTTCCCCAGCACTGGCCCAGGCTGCCCAGGGGACAGGGGGCAGTGCCCATCCCTGCAGGGATCATCAGGTCCCACCATTAACCCAGCACTGCCAACTCACCACAGCCTGGGCTACTGTAGTGCATCTTGTGAGTCACTCAGATTTATCACTCACCCTCACAGCCCTGCTGTTTTCCTAAAGGCACACATCTGCTACAATGTTTGCTTTTTAACCAAAAAACCCAACCCAACCAACAGAACAGCTCATTGATGTTGACTGATTTGATGTCAGCTGAGGTAATTAGCACTAAGAGCTGTAATTTTTTTAAGGAGTTTATGTAAATACTTTGATTTCTTTTATTCCTTCCAGTACAACTGCAAAATTGTTGTTTGGGCGTAATAAAATATCTCTAAACTCAGAATATTTTGATGATCACGATTTGACTTTTCTGGTCACCCAGGGAGCTCTGCCCCTTTGTCATTGCCCTGTATCCTCCAGAAAACCAAAGTGCTCAAGCTTTGGAGGTGATAGGGGTACAAATTAATGAGCATTTCTTTTTACTGTTCTTTTAGTTTCATTTAGTTTATAATTAGATTCTGTGCCTGCTGGGTTGGGGACTCTTCACTCCTTTTGCACACAGGGTCTTCCAGTTTGTGGTTGGTGTTCCTAGATGTGCTGTGAATAATAGATGTAGTCATGTGCCCTCCCCATGCCCGGCTGAAACCAGAGCTACTTGTGTGTCATTTAGATAAGCCTGGGGTTTGTTAACTGGGAGATCTCTGTAGCTGATAGGGCTTTATGAGAGATGTTGTCTGAAACACTGATGGATGCTCCTGTGCCCGGGCTGGCGGGTACCGCGGCCAGTCTGAAGGGCCGTGCTGGGTCCTGCATCTCAAATAGCTTCACGTTGACCCATCGGAGAATCATATAGAATCCCAGACTGGTTTGGGTGTGAAGGGACCTCACAGCTCATCTCATCCCAACCCCTGCCATGGCAGGGACACCTCCCACCAGCCCAGGGTGCTCCAAGCCCCATCCAACCTGGCCTGGAACACTGCCAGGGAGGGGGCAGCCACAGCTTCTCTGGGCACCCTGGGCCAGGGTCTCACCACCCTCACAGCCAACAATTTCTGCCTAAGATCTAGTCTAAATCTCCCCTCTGCCAGTTTAAAGCCATCACCCCTTGTCCTGTCACTCCATGCCCTTGTCCAAAGTCCCTCCCCAGCTTTCCTGTCCCCCCCAGGCACTGGAAGGTGCTCTAAGGTCTCCCCAGAGCCTTCTCTTCTCCAGGCTGAACACCCCCAACTCCCTCAGCCTGTCCCCACAGCAGAGCTGCTCCAGCCCTCACATCATCTCTGTGGCCTCCTCTGGACCCCTCCAACAGCTCCATGTCCTTCTTGTGTTGGTGGCCCCAGAACAGGACACAGAGCCACCATGGACACACAGAGCAGGTTTTGCTGTCAGTGCCTCCAGGATTTGCTGTAGGATGTTTGGCTGCTATTGACAGCTCAGGTTGTCAGACCTTTCCCCAAGTGATCCAACACTATACTCGTTGTGGTGTGGAGCTACTTGGTGCCAACTTTATTTCTTCTCTAGAGAACTTTATTTCTTCACAGATAGCTGTAGAGCTGTATCTTTCCTTTTGTCTTTCCTCTTCTTTCTTAAGGTGTTTGTTCTTACTTAGTTGATGTCCTTTCCTAGAGTGAAGGAATTTCCTAGAATGGAAGGGGCTTGGAGCACCCTGGGCTGGTGGGAGGTGTCCCTGCCATGGCAGGGGGTTGGAACGAGATGAGCTGTGAGGTCCCTTCACACCCAAACCAGTCTGTGGCTCTGTGAATTACCCAGTGTAATGAAGAAAGCATGTATGAATCAACTTACTCTAAGAAAGCTTTAATTTAGGAGAGAAAGAGGATAGAGAGCTTAGGTGGGATCATGAGAGCATGGAGACGTATGAGTGATCAGACACAGACTTGGTGAGGACTTCAGTTTGTTTTCTCAGAGCTGCCAGTGCAGGATATGCTCCAGTCTCTATATGGAGCAAGCAGTGGATGCTTTTTCTGTTTATAAAAACCTAATCTGATAATGGGAATGTGTAATCCTCATCAGAGCAGGACAAGTTTCAGCTTTACCCAGGGTAAGTGCAGGAGGGGGAGTTCTGGGAAGCTGCAATTGGACAGTATTTTTGGGCATCATTTCTTCCTTCATTTTAGCAAGGAACAGTCATGTGGGGGAGAACTCTTTTAAAATGGTTGTCTGACTTGTAAGTACGATGCTGTTTTGATGTGAGTTCAAGGTTGGGTTCCTGTTTTCATTCTGGGAAACTGCACACCTGTAGGAAAGAAGGGTGTTGGATGGACAGGAAACATTTCTGTGCTTCTCAAACTGTCTTTTAATGGCTTTCACTAGAAGTTTTTCATGTAATACATCTGGATCCCATCAGCTGTTTAAAATTGGGTTATTTTAAGCTTATGACTACACACAGTTGAGGGGGGGGTATTGTATTTTTAGTTCAGCCTGACTGTACTTTATTTCCAAGTGAGTGAAGCGCAGCCTTTTCTTCCTGGATGTGTACATTTCAAGGCAGACAACCCCATGGAAATGCATGCAACCCCTTGAGCAGAGGCTCTTCATCTGCTAGATGAATTTCCTTTCATATTATACTCTCCCAAGCCCAAACACACTCAGAGACAAACCCCCTGTAGAGCTCCTCCTCCAGAGCTCCAGCCGGGACGCAGAGGTGAGTACCGAGTCCCTGTGCCCATGTGGCTCTGCCCGAGCTCTGCTGCCAGTGACAGAGCAGGCACAGGGCTGGTGGCAGTGCTTTTTATCCCCAGTAGGGTTTGTTTTTTTTTTTAATCTAATGCTCTTGAATATAAATTCAGCAGAACAGTTTCATTGCTCTGAAATTGCTTGTTTCCACTTCCCTAAAGATGGGAGTTTCTTTTATTGCACAGTATTTTTGAAACTCAATTAACTCTGATCTTTAAAAGATAAAGGATGGGAGATCCAGTAAAAGCCCTGAGCTCCAGGAACCGTTGTGTGATCAGTTCAGAAGGCTCTGCCCTTTGCTTACCCCACTCAGCCTGTCACAGTGTGAAAACACGGAGTCCGTGTGGTGCTTTTACCCCAGTAGTATTTGGGTAGGTCGGGTTTGATTATCTTCAACCAGAGGTCAAGCAACAGACTCCTCCTGTCAGATTAATTTCAGTTTTGTAAACTGTTGGGGTTTGGGTTTCTTTGTCTGATTTGAAAGTATTTTGACTCCCAAATTCTCCAGCCAATTGCAGATGTATTTCTCCTTTACTTGTAGTACATTTTAAATGGTTTTGTGTTGTTTCATGCTGTTAAACAGTTAGAATGTTAGTCAAGATACCCCATATGCCACTGTTTTGTGAAGTGAACTGCCAAGGTTGACTTTAAACTGAATTACTTAAGGAGTAAGAATGACTTTGAATGACCCTGGGAGTAATTTCATTTTGGAGCCACTGAAATAAAATCGTAGTATAAATGCAAGATCATTCTTTATGCTTGCTTTCTTCAGCAGCATCCTCTGCACCTCATCTGAAACAAGCCTGAGGAACCCAGCCCGTCATTTCTCCTACATCAGTTTAAGTAAATCTTACTCTGAATTTAGGAATTGCCCAAGTGCCTGCCAGAAAAGTACAAGTTCTGTCACCATCCCCGTTGTTTCACTGTAAGATCTCCCTCTGCTTTGCTGTTCCCTCCTCTCTGGCTCAGTGCTGCTCCAGTTGTTTTCCTGCACTGGTTGTAACCAGGGTGAATAGCCCCATCCTGCAGCTCCAGGCAGTGATGGGGAGGAGAAGGCAATAAATCAGAAAGTAAATTATTGGCTGGGTGAGCAGAGATCTCTACAGCTCTAACAGGCACGGTGAGCTTAGTGGGACACTACAGTCATACAGCATCACAGAACAGCCTTGGTTGGAAGAGACCCCTAAGATCATCAAACCCAGCCTGCACACGGGTCACCCCAACCCCATGGGACGCTCCAGGCGTGGGGCAGAGTGGCTGGGAATGCCCAGCAGAAAAGGACCTGGGGGTGCTGGGTGACAGTGGCTGAAGATGAGCCAGCAGTGTGCCCAGGGGGCCAAGAAGGCCACCAGCATCCTGGCTTGTGTCAGCCATGGTGTGGCCAGCAGGAGCAGGGAGGTGACTGTCCCCTGCACTCAGCTCTGGTGAGGCCGCCCCTCGAATACGGGGTTCAGTTTGGGCCCCTCACTCCCAGAAGGACACTGAGGGGCTGGAGTGTGTCCAGAGAAGGGCAGCGGGGCTGGGGCAGGGTCTGGAGCACAGTGTGATGGGGAGTGGCTGAGGGAACTGGGGGGTTCAGTCTGGAGCAGAGGAGGCTGAGGGGAGACCTCATTGCTCTCTGCAACTCCCTGACAGGAGGGGGCAGCCAGGGGGGGTCAGTCTCTTCTCCCAGGTGACAGTGACAGGACGAGGGGTGGTGGCCTCAAGCTGTGCCAGGGGAGGGTTAGATCAGATCAGTTTTACACCCCATAGCAGGATGTCCATGTATTTTCTCATTGTTGCTTGACACTGTTTGTGAAAGACAAACATTAGCCAGAATATTATTATTAAATGTCGTCTTAGGCAAGTGACAGTGGGTTTTCATACAAATGTCCCACTACTTTCACACCCTAGAGCGTAAATAACCTGTGGAAGATAAGATATCAAAAAAAAAGTAAAAATATTTTGAGCATCTTCACCTTTCTGTTATTTTCAGTCTTGCTGGTACCTAACACCAGGTGAGAGTTAGGAGTTGTAGTGCTTCTTCTTTGGTGGTAGGGTGCATTTTCAGCAGAGCAGTCTTGCACTGGGTGGTGACAGCAGAGAGGGCATGGTGAGATCATGGTACTGGGGCACCAGCAGGCTTCTGGCTTTTTAGAAGGGATCCCTAGACTACGTAGAATATCAGAATGGTTTGGGTGTGAAGGGACCTCACAGCTCGTCCCGTCCCACCCCCTGCCATGGCAGGGACACCTCCCACCAGCCCAGGGTGCTCCAAGCCCCATCCAACCTGGCCTGGAACACTGCCAGGGAGGGGGCAGCCACAGCTTCTCTGGGCACCCTGGGCCAGGGTCTCACCACCCTCACAGACAACAATTTCTTCCCAATATCTAGTCTAAATCTCCCCTCTGCCAGTTTAAAGCCATCACCCCTCATCCTGTCACTCCATGCCTTTGTCCAATGTCCCTCCCCAGCTTTCCTGTCCCCCCCAGGCACTGGAAGGTGCTCTGAGGTCTCCCTGGAGCCTTCTCTTCTCCAGGCTGAACACCCCCAACTCCCTCAGCCTGTCCCCACAGCAGAGGTGCTCCAGCCCTTGGATCATCTCCATGGCCCTGTGTTTAACATTTGCAGCAATTTACTGCAGTTTTTCTTAATTAGTCACTTTTCTTCTTCAATAAATTATTATTAAATAAATCTTACTGCTTCTCTTTTCTGCTCCTAGCACAGTTTCTTTATAAAAGTGTGTAAGAGAATTGATTGACCAATGGTTTAGGGTTTGCAGCTCTGAAAGGGACCAAATACCTTGTAAAATGTCGTCGGGTCTTTCAAGACTGAAATTTCTAATTTAACTGATCTTTAACATAATTAAAAGTTCTGTTGTAATTTTATTTCTGAGAAGAAATGTCCTTGTGTCAATGACATGTCAAGTAACAAAGTGTGAAGCAGTCTCAGTCCCACAAATTGCAGCTGGGGTTGACTGCAGGGGGGTTCTCCTCCAGTATTTCTCCTTGCCGCTGGGGCACTGGGCTGTACTGGGCCCGTTCTTAGCTGACATATTGGGGGTCATGAGGTTGGGCTGACACATGTTTCCCTTTATCCCATCTACTTTAGAGAACTGTTCAAGTTTCACCTGGCAAACTCCTCTCCCCGCCGCAGCACCAGCAGGAACCAGTGAAACCTCGTGCATGACCCAGCTGGTGTGGTGACCTGGGGCTGAGCGTGTGGGGGTCCTCAGTCTGGGGCTGCCCTGGCTGTGGATGCCTGTGTTTAATTGCTCCCTCAAATACCCAAGGGCTTTTTTTATCATACCTTTGATTCATGTTTCTGCTTTCCCAGGTGTCACCCCACATCCTGCAGTTATTCCTGCAGCTCCCCTCCCCAAGCGCTCGCAGGATTTCAGGGCGTCGGGAGGTGTAATCCCAGCCCCACATATTGTTTGAATTACAAGAAAGCCTCAAGTGAAGACAGAACTAACTTCATTCACATTCTGCTTAAATCTAAAGGAAACAAACCCAGCTGGTCAAGCCTCCTCCTTTTGGGAGCCTGAGTATTTCTGTGCACGTCTTTGTGGTGCACCTCCGCTCGGCTCTGGAAAGGATGCAACCTCTCGGAGAGCTTTGGGGCCCAGGGACCCAGGGGTGTGTTTGCACAGGTCTGTCCCCCACGTCCATCCCCCTTGGCTTTGGGGGCCCACAGCTGAGCTCAGGCAGCTGTGACTTGGTTGGTGTTCTCAAGTTCTTTGTTCTTGAGCATCTGTCGTGGTTACAGCACAGCAGCCACTGTGGCACCGAGGGCTTTGACACGGTCAGAGGATGTGCAGAATAGCATCGTGTGTCCTTATTGTGTCTGCTCCAGGAATGAGTTCTCTTCCCAGGTCGGGATTTTCACCTGTGCTGTCATTCCTGGTTCTGTGGTTTAGGGCCATGAGGATGGTCCAAGGGCTGGAGCACCTCTGCTGTGGGGACAGGCTGAGGGAGTTGGGGGTGTTCAGCCTGGAGAAGAGAAGGCTCTGGGGAGACCTCAGAGCACCTTCCAGTGCCTGGGGGGGACAGGAAAGCTGGGAAGGGACTTTGGACAAGGGCAGGGAGTGATGGGATGAGGGGTGATGGCTTTAAACTGGCAGAGGGGAGATTGAGATGAGATGTGAGGCAGAAATTGTTGGCTGTGAGGGTGGTGAGACCCTGGCCCAGGGTGCCCAGAGAAGCTGTGGCTGCCCCCTCCCTGGCAGTGTTCCAGGCCAGGTTGGATGGGGCTTGGAGCACCCTGGGCTGGTGGGAGGTGTCCCTGCCATGGCAGGGGGTGGGACGGGATGAGCTTTGAGGTTCCTTCACACCCAAACCTGTCTGGGGTTTTACATGAGGCAGTCAACGTGACTGTGCTGTAAGAGCTTTAGATGATGTCATCTTTCCATCTTCACACATGGCATCACCTTGCTGGCCTTTTCCACCCACTGTCACCCCTGCCAGCCCCTCACCTGACATGGGTCGTTCAGGTTCCTACAGGTTCTATGTGTAGCTTGGGTTTTTTTCCTCCAAAATTTACTTACTCCTTTTTTGATATTTTACTTATGGTTTTGCTCTTTTGTTCTCTGGGTTAATTTGCTCTGTATTTCCACACCATTTTCTCTGACCTCAGCTAATCTAAATATTTAATATTCTCCTGTTTCCTGCCTTCCAGCCTGTCACTGAGCACTGAAGTGCTCCCTACATGGTGCGTGACCTTGCAGAATTTTTGCTGATTTCTTGTCTTATTACCATGTGAGTCTGCTCTTTGCCTTCTGTCCCATCCAGCATCAGAGTTATGCCAATTCTTTGTTTTTTAAACAATAGCCAAATATTTTTTCAAAGCCATTGGTTGAAAATCTCTGGAAGTGCGAGCGAACTCTTAGCAACACTTTCTTGCAGTTCTCTTTAGTGATGTGTTCGGAGAATTCCAGTGGGTTTGTGAGATCTGCTTTTCCTCTCCAGGTGCCAGTCAGACTCTGATCTTTTCCTGTGTCTTCTTCTTCAGCTGCGATTTCAACCAAATTGAGAGACAAATGCAAGTTTACAAACATTCTTCCTGCTCTTTCAAAGTACAGATACAACCTTTGCCTTCCAGGTCTTGGTATAACGTTGGGGGTGCTGCTTGCTGTGCAACTGTGTCGTCAGCTGGCTCTGGTGATCTTGTCAGTGACTTTTAAATGGCCAGTTTCTTACCATACCTTGTTATTGTCCTTGTTCCTAATGACCTTTCAGAGGCTGAGTGTGTCTTCTGTATGCCCATGGCAGGGGGTTGGAATGAGATGAGCTTTGAGGTTCCTTCCAACCCAAACCATTCCAGGATTCTAAAAAATTGCTCTTCTCATGTATTGTCTGTGCCACGTGAACTTTAGCTTTTACAATGTGTTGTTACCAATTCAATGCATTTTGTTGACATGTTGCTTTCTGGTGCTTACTGTCACTGCCTTATTTTCGGGGTTCCCCTCTCTGTGGAGGCTGAACAGAATCACCCTGTGGCTATCCTTACTGAAGGGCTGTTGCCATTGTCTCTTAACTCCTTCCTGTTGCAGAGGGATACCAGCTTTGCCTTGTGTGTTCTGTTACTGATGGCTTCAGGAAGCGATAATTTAAAGAGTTTACATGTGAATCTGTTTATTATCCTTTATGGTAAGGGGTCACATAGATTGAGGGACACGGGGCAGTGGGGACTGGGCAGTGCTGGGGGAATGGTTGGACTGGGGGAGCTCAGAGGTCTCTTCCAATCAAGGCTGTTTTGTGATTCTATGCTTCTTTTACTCTTCATTTTGTTTCCTTGATCTTACAGTGGCCATTATTATCTACACAAATTCCTGTGCAGATATATACACAGGCTGTGAATTTGCTAACTTAGGTTGTTTTCATTTTCACGGGCTGCCTCTGTACCCAGTCCCACAGATCTGCCTTTAGGGTGTGTTGCACCAGTTCCTGTGCCTTCTGTGCCGGCCATCGTGCAATGGAAGGCGTTCCAATTCACCTCACTTGGCTTTTGGCTTTTTTTCATTGTACTCTCTCAGTCTCAGAAGCTAAACCACTTTGACTGGCTCTGGTGTGCTCATTGCCTGGCTTTCTATATAGGTCCATGTGGGTTAGCTGTGGCTGCTGGCCAGTCCAGTGTATACTTGCCAAGGCAATAGAGGCAGACCCATGACTGTGAGAGACTGGGACCAAATGCTGTCCCTGGCTGGCCACGCCTCCATCCCCCCACTGCTGCCAGAGCAGGGCACTGTGACTACCCTCTGCCAAACAGGTATATTGGAGCTGCATGACCAGCTGTTACTTAACTCCCATCCCCAGTTTGTTGGTTGTAACGAGACCACTGAAAAGTCTAAATCACCTGACACTTGCTTTAGGACTCCACATGGCTCAGACTGGGTTTCTTTAAGCGTCTGGGCTCATCCACTGAGAATATACATTCATTTACTGGGATATCCTGTATATTCCCATATTTCTTTTTAGAAAGGAGTAAGTGATGTTCCACTTCCTTTGCATGTCATTTATCTTCGCGTTCTTGCGTGGGATTCAGATTTAATCCTTTGAGAAATGAAGTGGCTGACCACAGGTCCTGCCAGATGAAGACAAACGTTGCCTGTATTTCGACTGAGATTTGAATTAGCTAAACCTGCCTGAACCTGAAGCTTTTCCTCAAGCTGCAGTGTTGTTTGTTAGCAGCTATTTACAAGACTAATGGAAAAGTGATGGACAAGAGATGAAAAATCTGAAGCCGGTCACAGGAATTGCCGTTGGCTTTCAGAGGAAAACAGCTGCTGTGGTGATGGGGAGGAAGCAGAAATGATTCTTCTTGCAAAAAAAGTAACATTTGCTAGAGGTGCAATGTTCATGAGCCTCATGAGATGGTCTGAAATGGTGAGGACTGGCCAACGTGCTGCAGGCAAGCATATAAAGGTCGGATTATGTATATATTTTGGTTTTTCCTTTCTTGTAGTGTCATCTAGACTGTCACAGACATCCTCCCCTCAGTCAGGCTGCCCATCACCTTCCATCCAGACAGGCAAAGTCATCTCCTCATCCCAGAAGCACAGCAAGAAGGCACTCAAACAGGTAGGTCTGGAACCTGCTTTAGGGCTCGCTGCAGTAACTTTATTTCTCTGGTAAATCACCTTGCTCAGCGACGCTGCACTCTGCAGAGAAGTAATTCAGGACTTCCTGGCTGTCTCATAGTAAACAGGGTTTTGCTAAAACATCCCTCTCTCTTAAAGGTGATTCAGAATATTGTACTATTTAGTTCTTTGCTTTTCTCCCTAAATAAGCATCCAAACTTAAAATTATTATTATTTTAAAAAACGGATATAAGATGTTCCTTCTTCTCACCCAGCCTTTTGATGAGTGTGCTTAGCTTTCTACAGTCTGACTTAGTAAATGGAAGGTGTTTTGGGGAAAAGAATTAAATGCACTGACTCCTTCCCCTAGTTAGGGGCATGCTTTCCCTTCCAAGGAATTCTGTGGGTGCAGTGTGGGTGTACATACAGAGGGAGGAAGGGGGAGGAGGGCACCCTGACTTTGCATTGCACCTCTGCTGGCTGTTAGGAGACAAAGAGCAGGACTGATTATTTTCCAGCTTGACATGTTGTTAATTCAGAAAGTGCAGCCTTAGAAGAGACTTAACTGAAAAGTGAAATCACTGAAAGGAAAAAGTGGTTCCCTTTTAGTCCAGCCAGGGCACTGGGGAATGACTGTTGTGTGGGCAGTGTCAATTGTGCACACACAGGGTGCAATGGATGTTTGTACTTCACATGGTTTGTTTCTCCTGGTGAAAAATGCAAGATGGATGAGTCCCCTGGGTGCCCTGTTTGCAGGTGTTTCCCTGACTGCATTGTTTAGTTTTCCATGATCTTTAGAAAGGAAATGCTTTGTCAGGGTTAGATTTACTCCGTAGTAAAGTGAAAATCTGTAAGGAGTTATGAATCAAGTCGCAGAGGAGGTGCTAGTCCAGGGGTTACAGAAGCTTGTCACAGGCAGATGAAATCATTATGTGTTCCAGATAGGGTTTCCCTGTTCCAGCCCAGCCTCTTTTCCTGACTTTTTCCAGCTGAGAAGCAGTGCTCAGGATGGCATTCAGCTAACAGAGGTGCCTGTGGCCCTGGGCAAAGGATCTGCAGGGAGACTGAAGGACCTAATTAGGGTATATGACTGAGGAGAGTATTACAGGGCAAGATAAAGTGACTGGATAAACTGGAGTTTTGTTTCCAGCAAAAGCTGATGTCAAAATGAGATGCCAGCTTTAGGGAATCTTCTCTCTCCTTTCTTTTCCCACTTGGCTGTTTCTTGACAGAAGCAGCAGTGGTACTGTGACATTGCTTGCTGCTGATGGTAGCAAGAAAGAAGTGAGATTGTGTTGTCACTTGAGGCAGATTTTCTTCTGAAGTTCAGAATCAGTCTCCCACTTCCATTTGAATCCTCAGAAAATTGCTTCTCACTAATTCTGTGAGATACTAATTATACTCTTTGCTTTCCCTTCCTCATCCCTCTTTGAGCCTGGCTGGCAATTATTTCTCTCCAACATCCACAAAGGCTGTTCTCTTTTAAGAGAGTGATCAAACAGACTCAGGGTTTGTTATGAACAGTCCTCTTTCCCCTCATCCTCAGCAGTTCCTCTTCATTCTGTTTGCTCTGTAGGTCCCTCATTCACAGAATCATGGGTTGCAAGGGACCTGCTAAAATGTCCCTGCTCACTACAGGGGGTTGGACTGGATGACCCTAGAGGGTCCCTTCCAACCCAGTACGTTCTGTGATTCTGGGCACACCCACACTCCATTTCCAAACCTACACTCCCATCTGCTTTTCTCCTCTCTTCCCAGCCTCTGCCCTTACATGCCTAATAATTTCCTGGTTTTCATCCTGAATTCCCCAAGCTCCTGCTCTCATCAGCCTTCCCTCACCTTTATATTCATTCCCCTTTCTCTCTGCTCTCTTCCTCCTTCACTCCTCAGCTTTCTTATTCTGAGGTGTCTGCTTCCCAAGCATCCTCATCCCAGCACTGTCACTGGGTGTAATGAAATGAGTCAGAGCCAGTGAGTTCCAAAATTTAAACAGTGTTCTCAGTTCCACTGTTAAACTCCTTGGTTTGGAGAAAAAGAATGAGAAACCCTGAAAGAGAAATGGGGAACCACATGGAGGCCTCGATGTCTGTTTGTACTTTAACACCACTGCAGCTCTCTGTGGCCAGAAAAAGTTATAAAAAGTAGATAAAATGGGTAAATATAGATAGCAGGAAGGAGATGGAGGTATTAGAGTAGTAGGAAAAACTAAGATACTGAGTGAAACAAGAATTAAAGGAAGCTTCTATATTTTTCATTATGTCTGTGACCCAGATTATTTGCTAGTGTGTGCTGGAGCAGACAGCTGGCTGGATTCAGCCCTCCTGTCTTAAGCACTAAGTAATTATAATATTACTGGAGGGGAGAAATCAGATTTCTAAGTGAGGACTTTGGACCCTGGAACGCCACGCTGCCGCTGGGCTGACAATAAGTATGGGGTCCTTTCAGAAATGAGGAGCAGAATTTTAGTTCAGAAACAAGTCAGAGTTAAACACAGGCAAATGATATGGTGTGTCCTGGTGTGCCATCACCACACAGTGCAGTAAGCAGGTGGCTGTGTGCATTACAGGCATTTGGAAAAGTCTCAAGTTAGAGGCTTGCAATATCTGAACCTAAATTGGCAGAGAGGTGTGAGTGCTCATCCTGCTGGAAAGGTGAAAAATCAGGGGGAGAAACCCCCTTTGTTACAGTGAGCGTGTGCTGAGACAAAAAACCACCACACTGAGACCCTGATATTTATAATCCAGAAAGCTGGGTGGTTTCTCACCCATCACTGGAAGAGGCAGATGCTACTCTAATTCTTTCCTCTGATCCTCTCTGATCCGCTGAGCTAATCTCCTCCTTCCCTGGCTGGAGCAGCCATCCCAGTGCCGTAGGGATTCACAGAATGCTGGTCTGGGTGGGGTTGGAAGGGACCTCTGGGGTCCCTCTGCTCCAGCCCCTGCTCAAGCAGGGTCACACAGAGCCAGTTGCCCATGTCCAAACAGCTGCTGAGTGTCTCCAAGGAGAGCCCACAGCCCCCCTGGGCGACCTCTGCCACCCTCACAGTAAAAAAGTGTGTTTTGTGTTCAGATGGAATTCCTTATTTTGTGCTCGTTGCCTCTTGGGCACCACTGTGAAGAGCCTGGTTCCCTCTTCTTCCTTCCCTCCCTGCAGGTATTTGTAGGTGTGGGTGAGATACCTGCTCACAAGCCTTCTCCACGCTGAGTCCCAGCTCCTTCAGCCTTTCCCCATAGCAGAGATGCTCCAGTCCCTTCCTCATCCTGGTGGCCCTTCCCACCATGCTCTGTCCATGTCTCTCTTTAGGACTAGAAACGACACGCTCTGCTCTGATAAGGTTTATACCATTGGCCTTCATCTTTATCCATTACACTTTTATCTGGTGTTGCCACATACATGGAGTGAGGAAGGCCAGGGGCTGGGCTGGGCTGCACCCTACAAAAGGTCAGTGAACAGTCACTTTGTCACCTTTTGTGGGACGAAGGGAGCTGTGCAGTACAGATTTTTGTCCCCCTGAGGTGTTTTTCTCCCCCTGGGGTGTGTCCCAGTGGGCTTTTACCATCGTTATCAGGTCCAGGGCAAGAAGTGGGTGTGTAGGAGCAGCCCCTGGTCCTGGTGCCACAGGGAGGAGTGCTGCTGAGATAAAGTCTTTGTTTAAATCATGATTAAAGGAGGTGCTGATGGTACTGACTGAATGGCACCATTTTCAGCTCTGGAGAGTGAAGTGGTGGTTTCCACCCTTGGCAGCAGGGTTTCCCTCTGAGCTGCTCTTTGTGAAGCATCTGCCCTCCACTGAGGGCATCAGGGAGAGCAAAGGACAGCTTACAGGCCAGCAGCACCACCATAAGGAGCCCCTGCACACAGGCACAGAGGGAGCAGCCATGGAGGTCAGGGTGAGAGGAGAGGCGGCGGGCTGGTGCTGGTGGAGGGGTTTGCTGAGCTCCAGAGACCCTCGGAGAGAGAGGGAGACTGGGGGAGCTGGGACTGGTGGGGGGTGTTATGGGGGAGCTGGGTCTAATATGGGGGGATTTGGGGGAGCTGGGCTTCACTCCATCCTCCCCATCCCCCCAGTAGTTGCAAGGAGGTTCCTGAGAAGATGCAGCCAGGCTCTTCTCCATATGGGAAGTGGGACAGTGAGGAACAGCAGGCACAAGCTGAATGGTATAAGGGAAAACAGGACGTAAGGAAAAGCTTTTTCCCCTTCAGGACAGTCCAGCAGCGGAGCAGGGGCACAGTCAGGTTGTGCCTCCTCCATCCTTGGAGGTTGTCAGGGCCCTGAGCGACCTGCTGGAGGCTGAGCTGCCCCTGCCCTGCACAGGAGGTTGGGCTGGAGACCTCCCGAGCTCCTTTCCCACCAGAATTACTCTGTGATTATGACAGGACTCAAGATAAATGTAGATTTATTAAAGAAACCCCCAAATGTTTATAATGGAGAACCTGAGTGTGAAGCTGGCATGGAACTGAAAAAGAATCTGATGGAAAACTGTTCCCTCCTCTTCCCGCACGTGCCACAGCCACCACTGGTGTGGGCACCTCGGGTGCTGCGTGGCTGAGAACTGAGGTGACACAGGGAACAAGAGCAGGATGGCTTTACCCAAGCTGAGAAGAATGCAGCAATTCAGAGGCACCCAGAACTGAATACCCAGGACCTGACATATTGGCAGTGATTCTCTCCAGTTGTCAGTCCCTCTTACTTGTAGATATGCAGCACAATGTGTCCCATTACTTCCCGTTTTGGAATTCCACGACACACTCGATCTGTCCTAAGTTATTCTGCTGTTAAACTTGGGTCTGGATTTCCAGACAGACCCTTTGATTTGGGTAATTGCTGCAGTTTAACCCAATTCCTTATCTCCTTGTCTGGGTCAGTTGTGCCTTTTAGGCTGTGTTATGGTTGCTTTAAGTCTTTTCTGAAATGAAGAGTTTTACTGTCTTCCCTTGAGTGTTTTAACCTTTGTCACTCTCCTAATTAAAGTCTGTCCTAATGGGTAGCCTCTGTGTTGAAGGGTTTGAGTAAGTTCCTGCTTGCTTCTCCAGGAGATGAAAATGAATTCCATGGTGGTACTTTTACTTTGATGGCATTTATATAAATACTTCTTGAGCCAACTCCAGATTAGGAATCCTTTCTCTTTGCATTCTCTAGAGATCATTTTTTTTCATGAAATGACACAACTTAAGATGTTCTGCAACCATTAACTTTTTTGCTTTAGATGGAAAGGTAGGAAATCAGCTACTTGTGGTAGTGTATTTCAATAGGCAGTATCAGTGTCCCTTCCCAAAGCAGTGTGGAACTTTTGGTGTAGTTAGAATCAGAACCCAGCTATCAGTTGCTGCAAACCAAGTGGTTTGTGCTGTGTACTGATCATTTCTAAGACTATTTTGAGTTTCTCTTTGGTCATGTTCTTCTGTGCTCTTCCCCAGGCCTTGAAACAGCAGCAGCAAAAGCAGCAGCAGCAGCAATGCAGAGCAGGCATGCCCGTGTCCTCTAACCAGCACGTCCTCCTGAAGGCCGTCAAGGCAGCCAGCGACTCCGCGCCGCCCAGACCTGGTACGTGGTGGGGACACTCCTGTGAGTCCTTTTACTGGGGTGTCTCTTGAACTTGCCTTTTCCTGTCCTGGGGGGTGAGACAAGAAAGTGCTCTTTTCATGTGGCATTCTTTTTGTCTCTGAAATAGTCTAGCCTCTGTTTCCCTGGCTTTGATTTTATTAGGAATGCGTGCAGTTAAGAATCGATGTTGACTAGATCTCGTTGTGCCACTGTCTGGTTAAAAAGCTTCTTCCTGTGACATGAGTCTTCACTTGCCTGTGGTCAGGTATCTCTCAAGGCTGAGCAAATTAGGTGATGTTTCTCTTAGTATTTGTTTCTTTGCAAAGTGGCTTCTCACTCTGTACTGTGGCTTTCACATCTTGTTCCAAGACATCCAGAAGATCCCCAAGTGGTTCCCAGCATTTATGCTGCAGTAGATATTAATGGGATCACTGCTCTTCTCTTCTTCGTTCAACATTCATTACCTCCATTACCAGCAGCACTGTTTCACTAGTTAGCATAAATTATTGGTGGTTATTTCTAGCTAGTTTTCACAAAATTCTGTTCAGTGTAACTGGTTTCCATTATAAGCTCCTGGTTCTGTGAGCATGACTCAAGTTGTTTGCTTTTAGATACCAGAAATGCCTCTGAGTTTGTACAGACTGATCTGGAAGGCTGTATGCTTTTTGCAGTAGAGAATGAAAACTGTACACAGGATTTGGGCTCCACCGTGCATTCTCAATTTGTACAGCATCATTTTGGTAATCTGTATTTTGTTCATCATTTCTTAACAATTCCTAGCATTCAGTTTGGGGTTTTTTTGACCCTGCCAAGAGCAGGCATTTTTCTACAGCTGCTGAGATTCTGAGACTCCTTCCTGAGTTGTCTGTTTTTATTTTAGAGCCCAACACTATGGATATAAGGTTAGAGGAGATCTTTTTGTACATCACTTCCATGTTTCCATACAGTGAACCACTCAGCCCTTCGTCGCCGTGAATTCCTTCTGCAGCTGTAATGGAGGGGGGTGTGTGCTGGGCCCCAAGCTAAACAGAATTTAGGAGTGCAGGGTTAGTCTGTGTGGTGTGGAGCAGGAGTAGGGAGGAGTAGCAGCATTATGTACAAGAGGAAAAGAGGACTGGCTTTTTGAGGTTGAGATCTCTTCCAAGGAGCAGTGATCTCCTCTGCTTCAGTCTGTTACACTCATTGTCACGGGTGAAATGCTGTGCTGTCAAACTCAAGCACTTCTACGAGGTGGAAATTCTCTCCCCCTCAATAATTCCCCCTTTTTTTCCCCATTCTTCACCCTTGATTTGCTTGACTGGCCCTGCCTGGCCTCAGAAAGATGATGATCATGAAAATGTAGTGGTTGAGAAGGACACGGCGAGAATGCTCGCTCTGGAAGACCTCTGCCAGCTGTTCTCTCACAGCTGGAGTGGCTGAGACTGGCAGTCAGGAAGCTTGCCCAAAAAAAGGGAGAGAAAGCAATCGCATCACAATAAAATTACATCTCCAACTCCCAATCCTAAGCTGTTTTCAGTCCTAAAAATGACTTTTTGTTAAAGCCTGATCACGTGGGTAATACCAAACCATTACCTTACAGAGTGAAGGTGTGCCTTCATTCTTAGAGCATCTATAAACCTGATTCCAGTCCCAAAACTCCTTCCCTTTCCAAACAGTCAGTCCTTCAGCCAACAAACCTGTGCTTGCAACAAGAACCAGCTGCATGTGGAGAGAGAGAAGCTGCATGTCTGCTACTGAGCTGGTCATGGGCAGAGTGCTGGGCATAGGAGCTGGAACTGAGTCAATCCTTCTGCTCAATTCCCTGACATAGCTTTGGCTCAGGACAAGCCAGCAGTCTCCCAGGCAGTCTTTGGCATGGCTTGGTGCTCAGCACAGGCCAAACATCATTCCCTGCAGGCAGTCTGAACGTGGCCAACCCTGCCTGGGGGAGACAGAAAGCGTAAGGATGTGAACACGGCCAGTTTGTGCCAGTTGTTCTGAGGGGTGGGGGAATGCCCAGTGTCAGCATTCTGTTTACTGGTGTAGAAGTAGCCAGAGGGGTTATACAAAGCAATAAGACAATCTTAGTGTGAAAACCATTTTGCTATTGGATATTCTTCCTATGAAGAAAGGCTGGGGGAGTTGGGGGTGTTCAGCCTGAAGAAGAGAAGGCTCTGGGGAGACCTCAGAGCACCTTCCATTGCCTGGGGGGGTACAGGAAAGCTGGGGAGGGACTTTGGACAAGGGCATGGAGTGACAGGACGAGGGGTGATGGCTTTAAACTGGCAGAGGGGAGATGGAGATGAGATGTGAGGCAGAAATTGTTGGCTGTGAGGGTGGTGAGATACTGGCCCAGGGTGCCCAGAGAAGCTGTGGCTGCCCCCTCCCTGGCAGTGTTCCAGGCCAGGTTGGATGGGGCTTGGAGCAACCTGGGCTGGTGGGAGGTGTCCCTGCCATGGCAGGGGTTGGGATGAGATGAGCTGTGAGGTCCCTTCACTCCCCAACCATTCTATGTTGTTCTTAGGCTCTAATCAGAATCTTCTCTTGCTTCTTTGGGTTTAAACCCAAGCTTTCCTTTCCTGTCTGCCATGGACACAGAGTGCAAGTTATTTGATTTCTTCTCCCTGTCAACTTTTACATGTCTGGAGATGTTTCCTCATCTCATGCTGGTTTTCTTTAGTATAAAATTATTCCTGTGTTTTAGTCTGTTTGTTTATTCTTCCTTTCCAAATAGCTCTAAACAAATCCAAACCAAAACTAGACCAGTCTGTCCTGGCTTGCTGGTTATATACTGCTGGAATGTTTCTGGTAACATCTGTTCAGACATATACAAGGTTGCAGCTCTGCACCATATATCCTGTTGAAAGGAACAGTATATTATATCTATCAGCTGTACTTCATGCATCATTTAATAGCAGAGTAAGTATTCAACAGTTGATGAAGTTGCCTGTTGTTCCCAGGCAGCTTTGTAGTTCAGGATCTTTCAAAAAGGTTTAGAGGAAAAAGGTTGCTATCATCTTGCTTGTTTGAAATTCAGCCCCAAGCCATGTTTGTCCCCTTTACACCCAGGCTGGTGTGGTCTGAGAAGGAAGCCCAAATTAATCCAGTAAAAAAGCCCACATTTCCTGTGATGGTATTACAAAAATGCAATGCCAGGTGTATGAAGTCTTTAGCATAACATGATGGTTTAAAAGCCTTTTGTAATTTCTCTGTTAAGTAGGATCAAACCTGAGTGGTTCATTAGCACAACAGGCAGGTAGGGTTCCTGAGGGACCCCATCTCCTGAGCTCCTGCTCCAGGAGGAATTGCACCTTCACTTAGGGAAGCAGGAACAGGGGAGACTTGAGAGGGACTGAAACACGTGAGATATTGTCCTAAGATTGTTAGCTAACGTTATTAAAATAGGTTAGTTTAGTAAGTAATCCAGACTTGTGCTACTGAGAGTGCTTAAAGTATTGTTTGGTGGGGGTTGTTTGTGATTCTAACAAGGCTCTTGGCTTCCCCTGGTATGGCCAGGATCCTCTGGCCTCCCTGGGCCCCGCTCCATCGCAGACTGTCCTCATGGGGATAACATTTTTCTCTATACCCTGGCTGACTCTTGCCTGTTTTCTCTCGTCCTCCTGCCGTGCACCCCTGTGACAAGCCTGGTTCCATCTTCCCCATGGCATCCCGGTAGGAACAGAGTGGTGACTACCATGTCTTCCTCAACCTTTTTGCTTCTCCAGTCTCTCAGCCTCTCCTGACAGGTCAAGCATCTTGGTGGCCCTCACCTGAGCTCACTCCTGGTTTTTGATGGCTTCCTTGGATTAGAGGTGCCAGAACAGGACATAGAACCAAGGTGTGGTCTAACAAGTGCTTAGCAGAGAGGGATAATCACTTCCCTTGATCTGCTGGCTGTGGTCCTGTGGTCCCACAGCCCAGGATGCTGTTGGCCTGTGGTGCTGCTGGGGTTCCAGTTCAGCTTGTGTCTGCTAGGACCCCCATGTCCCCTCCAGCAGCGCTGCCCCCCAGCCTGTATCACTGTCAGGGGCTCTGCCTTCCCAGGGGCAGGACTTTGCATTTGTCCTTGTAAGGTCCCTGCCAGCCCTGTCCTCCAGCCTGGCTTGGTCCTGCCTGTGGCAGCTCTGCCCTCGAGCAGATGATTGGTCCCCACAGTTTTGGTGTTACCTGCAAACTTGAGCAAGTGTTCCATTGCCTCTCCCAGATAAAAATGGGAACCAGGACCAGTGCCCTGAGGCACTTGCTCATTGCCAGCCTCCAGGCAGGATGTGACTTTCCAAGCCTGGCCACCTCACCCACTGCTTACCCATCTGGTTGTCCACCCCTCCAGACCCTAATGTCCCAGCTCACATACAATATTGTGTGGCACAATGTCAAATGCCTTGCTAGATTCAAGGTAAATGGCATCCACCTCTCTTCTCTCATCCGCAAATGCAGTAAGTTGATCACAGAAGGCAATCACACTGATCAGGCATGATTTACCCAGGGTGAATCCATGCTCCCAATCGTCATTATCTCCTTTCTGTGACCAGAAAGGTGCTCCAAGAGGAGTCACTCTCTGGTTTTCCCAGGGAGAAAAGTGAGGCTGAGCAGTCTGTATTTTCTCAGATTGTCCTTTGGGCCCTTTTTGAAGGTGGATGCAACATTTGCCTCTCTTAGTTGTAGGGAATCTCCCATGATCTTCATTTCTTTCCAAAAATGGCCTTGTGAGGACACCAGTGGTCTCCTCCAGGACCCTTGGATCCAACTCATGTTGTCCCATGGGCTCGTATGGGTAGACACAACCTTCTTGATTATGGAACGGTTCATCTTGGGGGAGATCACGTGGCAAGTGCAGGACAACGGGGGGATCAGGTCCAGCCAGCGTGGGTTCACGAAGGGCAAGTCCTGTTTAACCAACCTGACCTCCTCCTGTGACCAGTGAGCGCCCAGTGGGTGAGGGAGAAGCGGGGGGTGCTGCTGCCTGGGCTGCAGGGAGGCGTTGGACACTGTGTCCCACAGCATTCTGCTGCAGGAGCTGGCGGCTCCTGGTCACACAGGGGACTCTGCGCTGGGTTACAAACTGGCTGATGGCCGAGCCCACAGTGGTGGTGGATGGAGTTAAACCCAGATGGAGAGCGGGCACAGGGGTGTCCCTCAGGGCTCGGTCCTGGGGCCAGTCCTGTTCAATGTCTGTATCAATGGCCTGGATGAGGGGATCGAGTGCCCCAGGCGTGGGGCAGAGTGGCTGGAAAGCTGCCTGGTGGAAAAGGCCCTGGGGGTGCTGGGTGACAGTGACTGAACACGAGCCAGCAGTGTGCCCAGGGGGCCAAGAAGGCCAATGACATCCTGGCCTGTATCAGAAACGGTGTGAGCAGCAGGAGCAGGGAGGTGATCGTGCCCCTGTACTGGGCACTCATGAGACCACACCTTGAGTCCTGTGTCCAGCTCTGGGCACCACAGGACAAGAAGGACATTGAGGTGCTGGAGTGAGTCCAGAGAAGGGCAGCGAGGCTGGGGAGAGGTGTGGAGCACCGGCCTGATGGAGAGCGGCTGGGGGAACTGGGGGTGTTCAGTCTGGAGGAGACTGAGAGGAGACCTCATTGCTCTCTGCAACTCCCTCAGAGGAGGTTGTGGTGAGGCTGGTGTTGGTCTCTTCTCCCAAATGACTAATGACAGGACGAGAGGAAATGGCCTTGAGTTGCATCAGGGGAAGTTTAGGTTGGATGTTAGGAAGAAGTTATTTATTGAGACGGTGGTTAGGCACTGGCACAGGCTGCCCAGGGAGGTGGGGGAGTCGCCATCCCTGGAGGTGTTTAAAAAACGAGTGGCTGAAGCACTTGAGGCCACGGTCTAATGGTCTAGTGGTTAGGGAGATGATGGGATAAAGGTTGGACTTGATGATCCTGGAGGTCCTTTCCAACCATGGTGATTCTATGATTCTTGACTCCTTCCTTGCCTGTCTTTCCTGAGGAGTTGGTACCTCTCTGTGCCAGCAGAGAAATTATTATTTATAATAATAAAGAAATAGCTCACAGCTGGGACAGGGGGATATATTGAGATGGAGAAGTAAATTAAACATACAAGTGGAGAGAGAACAATAGAAAGCCACACACAGATTGCAGTTTCAGGGATGTGCTTAGTCAGAACTGGAACAGCTAGAGTGAGGAAGAAGGAAGGGGAAAGGAAGCAGGCGGCGGGGAGGGGAAGAGGCAGATGGGGAGCAAAGCTGGCACAGAGTGGGTGAAGGAAGTGATTAGTTCAAGGCATTAATTAGAGCCAGTGTTTGTTCAGTTTGTGACTTAATCACACGGGTCGTTTCCCTTTCGAGGTATAGGGCTTAAGTACCCTTCCATACCTGAGTGAGTACCTGTTGTTACACATTGACCTACAGAGAGCAGAGGGAAGCCCAGCTCATGCTCTTTATTCATCTCACTGCAGAGGAGGAAGGAGAGGAAGGCAGGGAGGATCCAGGGAAGAAGCTCTTCCCACCAGCAGGAAAAATACTGCTAGACAAAAGAGAATGTGGGCAGCAGTGATTTGTGAGGAGAAATCATAGTGGTGAAATCTGTCTGTTTTGGCCGAGGAGTGACTTTGGAGGAGGGCATGAAAATATCTCTGGAGCATTTGAAAGAGGGGGAGGGGTTACTGAGGGTGGTCTGAAAGAACAAAAGCTGCAACAGGAGGTAAGGATTTATAAAGTACACAGAAAGCATGAGGAGGTTTTTTCCTGAGAGTGGATTTTACCAGCAACTAAAGCAGCCTCTGCAAGGAAGTTGTCCCTGGATTGGATATAGGTGGGCAATGAGATGGGAAAAACTGGGAAATGGCCTCAAACCATACATGAAAGGCTCTCAGTCCTTTGATTTCGTGACAGTCTGACAGCTACAAAGGGGTCTTCTGCTTTCAGCCCACTGGGAAGCACCACGAGCATGAAGGAGTACAAGTATCCTAGAAGTGCTTGTCCCAGAGCTGCTGGGAGTGGGGTGTGCACGTTGCAGAATCTTTGTTTCAGTCCAAACAGATGTCTCGGGCTGTGTTTCTTTGTACATCCCTGTGTTTAAATGTTTCAATTTCCTGTGCAGCTTGGGAAGGAAAGCAGTCAGATGGACAGTCCAGCAGCCCTCAGAACTCCACCTCCAGTTCCTCTCCCTCTGTTAAGCTTGAGAACTCCTTGCCAGGGTTGGGAAAGAAACCATTCCAGAGATCTGACAGGCTCCATGCAAGTAAGAGATTTCTTTTTCTCCTTACAGAGATGTGGTTGCTCTGATGACAGAACAAAAGCCTTAAATAGCAAAATTGAGTAAAATGCCTAATTAATTCCGTTGCTGAAGTGACTTTTGGGTGACTCTGGGAGGTACTGCTGGTATGCTGTGTGAATTGGGACAAATAATTCAGACCTTACGTATGCAAATAAGCCTTTTCTCATTTCTTATCACCAGGGGTTTCTACCTGTGAATTTGCAGCTTGCTGTTTGAGAAGCACAAAAAAAACCAAAACAACTGGCATTCTTTAGCAGGCTTTTTAATGTCCTGAAAACACTTTGGTTACATTAAAAAGAAAAGCGAAATTCCTTCCCACATCTTTGTACTTCAGGCTGTGCTCTTACTTGGCTTCCTTCCCATCCATTGAGGTCGGGTCTGTCTCAGCCCTCCTGACCTTTTGTGGTGCCTTTTGCATAACACCAGTGACAGAATTGACCTCAGGGAACTTCAGGAGATGCTGAGGTCTCTGTCTGTGCTGATTGTCCTGGATTTTCTTTAGAGCTGGTGAAAATAGGCACTTTTCCCAGCATGTTTTATTTGTCCCCTGTAATTCTGCAACTTAAGTTAATGATAAACCTGCCAGGACACTTTCTGAATGACATCTGATAAAGCAAACTTCCCCTAGCAAAACAAGCCTCAGTGGCATTTATTCTTCAGATACTGTCACCTTAAAGACAATTGTTGTCATCCTTGAAGTCAGAGGGAGCAGAGTCTGTCTCAGTGTTACCCATTTTACTAATAATGCACTTTTTAAGCTTCAAAACTCCTGGTGTTTTGCCAGTAGCAGACAGTGGATGGACCCAAAGGAAATGGAGTGCATGGTACAAATGCTTTCTTCTTTATTCTTTGAACTGGCAGCACATGAAACTGGCTGTGGCACAAGGGTTAGTGCTGGGCTTGTTGGCTTTCAGCTGCAGAAAGAGAACAGTTCCTCATTTTTACTGTTCCATCTCCTGTTGTGGTTTCTATGTGAGCTCGATGAGTTGGTGAATTTTTCTGAAGGGCTTTTGCTGGGAACAAAGTAGGACAGTCCAAGAAGAAATCCTGAGGAACAAACTGACCATAACTAGAGGCTTCAAATAGGAGATGGATGTGGCTGAAAGCAGTTCTAGAAACCCTCCTGAAAAAGCCTCCTTGCCAGTCCCCAGATCCCCTAGGATCCCTGCAAAGGTGAGGTGAATTGACACAGGCTACAGTCCAGCAGCATGGGAAGTTTCTGTGCTGGAGAGGACCTCCCACATTGTATTTTTAACTGTATGGGCAAAGATCAAATGTATATTTCCAGTCAAGGTTTGAAATGGATTATTAAAGTGGCGTTTTGAGAATCTCAGGTGCAGCAAACTCCAAAGGTGCCTTTAATCCCCTCTTAGGTAAGATGTTACTTACGTCTTTGTGGTTCATTGCAGGGCAGCTGAAGAGAACAAAGTGTGCTGAGATTGATGTGGAAACTCCCGACTCCATCCTGGTGAACACCAACCTGCGGGCGCTCATCAACAAGCACACCTTCTCTGTCCTGCCCACGGAGTGCCAGCAGCGCCTGCTGCTGCTCCTGCCGGAGGTGGACAGGCAGGTACGTCGGGGTGGCTGTGGTGGGGAGAAGCCAGGCTCATGGGTGTCAGGAGGAGCATCTCCAGAAGTAACTCAGACTGGGCATCTAAATACCGTATCCATGGTCAAGGAGGTTGTAGTGAGGCTGGTGTTGGTCTCTTCTCCCAAATGACTAATGATAGGATGAGAGGAAATGGCCTCAAGTTGCATCAGGGGAAGTTTAGGTTGGATGTTAGGAAGAAGTTCTTTCCTGAGAAGGTGGTTGGGCGCTGGCACAGGCTGCCCAGGGAGGTGGTGCAGTCAGCGTCCCTGGAGGTGTTCAAAAACGAGTGGATGAAGCACTTGAGGCCATGTTCTAATGGTCTGGTGGTTAGGGTTAGGGTCTAATGATGGGGTAAAGGTTGGACTTGATCCTGGAGGTCCGTTCCAACCATGATGATTCTATGATTCTGTGATTGATTCTGTGTCTAATGGGATAGACTCAGTGGGGAGGAATGGGTTCATTTGCTCTGGGAGTGGCACAGGGGAAACAGTGAAGGTGTTCACTAAACAGTGAAAACTGGAACAATTCACCTTAGTGACAAGGGGGTGAGAACTCAGCCTTCAGTATCAAAAGAACAGCCAGGAGAACCTTCTGATAAGACCATTATTTGCAGCCTGTCCAGAGAAGGGCAGTGGAGCTGGGGCAGGGTCTGGAGCACAGTGTGATGGGGAGTGGCTGAGGGAACTGGGGGGTTCAGTCTGGAGCAGAGGAGGCTGAGGGGAGACCTCATTGCTCTCTGCAACTCCCTGAAAGGAGGGGGTAGGCAGGGGGGTTCAGTCTCTTCTCCCAGGTGACAGTGACAGGGCGAGGGGTGATGGCCTCAAGTTGTGCCAGGGCAGGATTAGATTGGATGTGGGGAACAATTCCTTCCCCCAAAGGGTTCCCCAGCACTGGCCCAGGCTGCCCAGGGCAGGGGGCAGTCCCCATCCCTGGAGGGATGTCAGAGCCGTGGAGATGTGGTGCTGAGGGACACGGGGCAGTGGGCACTGGGCAGTGCTGGGTTAATGGTTGGACTGGGGGAGCTCAGAGGTCTCTTCCAAGCAAGGCTGTTCTGTGATTCTGTGGTTATTCCATCCAAGGGACACATAAAAGTGCTGCCTGAAGCAGTCTCTCCAGTATAGCAGTTTTCTCCAGCAGCCCATGGAAGGCAGGGTTGATCCTTCAAGAAAAGAATGAAAGTTGCACTCACATGCATAAAGAGGAAGAAACAATGAGTTGAGGAAGTGAAGTTCAGTCTGTGTATGCTCAGTACCAGAGAAGCTGTAGGTAGAACAAGGATGCTTCCTTCCTTTTACCTTATTCACATGCTTGCCTCCAGCATTCCTACCCCAGATGGCTGGGAGCTTCAGGGCCAAGTGGGATTCTGCACTGTGCTTCCCCTTTAGTTGTAGGGGTGTTAATTGAGATGCCTTAACCTGTGTGCCTGGAGCCATTTGACATGTTCTTGAGATATCAAAGCTGGCTTCAAGCTGCCACTCCAGATGGAAATCTTCTGTGTCCCCTGTCCTGGATGTGTGTGTCGCTTGAAGATGCTTTTCTGTGTGGTGTTCAGATTAGTACTGGGTGCCTGTGTTGACACACTGCAGTCACCTTCTGGTACTCTGTGTGTCAGCTGGTTCCTCTGGGCTCCTTTTATAGGCACTGGAAATCCAGTGGGTACAATCCAGAGCCCAAAATAGAGGTGTCTGCTTCAGGATGAGATAAACTGAGTCCCCACCTCCAGACACTCCACTGACCCAGTCACTGTAAACTGTGAAGGATCACCAGATCAGACACAGACACTTCTGGCACAGACATCCACGTTCAGTGCAGTTATATCCATCTTTCCTGGCTGTGCTGCTCTCCTGGTTCTGCCCAGATGTTAATACCACGTGCCCAGATGTTAATACCACGCACAGGTCTGGTGGGAGCGCTGTGGGCAGCTTTACAGAGGATGCTTTGTTGAACAGACACTTTGCTTGGAGTTAAGAGGAGTTCTAACATTTTATGTTGTCTCATAAATTCTGATCTTCAGACACCATTCATCAGGGATTTGTTAGTCCAAGGCTGAGCCAATAAATATTTGAAGGAATTGTTTTATAAGCCCTGTGGCCTTTGTAATAATTAGGTATGTGTCAAAATATGATGTGATGGAGTTTGCAGCTGGAGTTTGCTGGCAAGAACCTCACAGCAGA
This sequence comes from Podargus strigoides, assembly GCA_028020825.1. Lineage (NCBI taxonomy): Eukaryota > Metazoa > Chordata > Aves > Caprimulgiformes > Podargidae > Podargus > Podargus strigoides. The sequence goes on from CM051619.1 coordinate 1,170,014, forward strand.
TGGCAAGACAATTCCAGTCCTGACTTTTAAGTTTAATTGTCCCTAAACTGAATTAGAATTTAACTGAGAAGAAATTTTGACTGACTCAAGAATATTGCTTTGCTCCAGAGAGGACAAATTTTACATTTTGCTGTAGTAAATCTCCTAGAGCAGCCCACCACATCAAGTGATGATGTGTGCTTAAAAAAATGTCAGGCTTTGCTGTAGGAAACAGGAGAAGGAGGTGAAGGAGATGCAACATGAGCTGGCAATGGGTGCTTGCAGCCCAGAAAGCCAATGGTGTCCTGGGCTGTATCACAAGAAGTGTGGCCAGCAGAGTGAGGGAGGTGGTGCTCCCCCTCTGCTCTGGTGAGACCCCCCTGCAGTGCTGTGTCCAGCTCTGGGGCCCCCAACACCAGAAGGACATGGAGCTGTTGGAGTGGGTCCAGAGGAGGCCACGGAGATGACCCAAGGGCTGGAGCACCTCTGCTCTGCTCTTAATCTTTGCCCAAGAAACAGGAGCACATCAGTTTTGCCCACTGCAAGTTTTTGTGACTCACTGAATGATAACTGTGTTTCTGGTTGAGAAATTCCACATTTACTCTGTGGGACAGAGCAAAAGCAAACCTCTGATATGATTTATTACCCTGGTTGTAGTTTCCCACCATGCTGTGTTCCAGTCTTATTTTCTCACTTCTGTCCTACTCTGTGGCTGATGCTCTATTTGGTTAACCATATTTCAAAGACAGGATGGGGTTTGAGCTTCCTTTGTCCCTGTTTCTCCCAAATCATGTAGTTATGATTAAATACATCTCAAAATTACTTTTATAGAATACCTTTTATATCTTTGCTTTTCCTTCATGCACTTTTTCCTGTTGCCCAGAAGATGGCAGAGCCATCAGGTGATATTGTGCAGGGGAAAGGGCACCTGAAGAAGCTTGTCAGAGGCTGTTTCCTTCTCCTGGCCACCTGCACCATCTGCTGCTCATGTGTGTTTGTGCAGCAGCAGCAGGGCTGTAGAGGACTGGGCTGAAGCAAGGCTGAGGAAAGTTTGCCACCACCTTCTGGATCCCAGACTTGGCTAAGCAAAGCCTTCAGGCAGTTGTTTATTTTCTTCTGAGCGAGTCAAAGGCAGATTCCAGGGACTCTTGCTCTGTTTTCAGATCCCACATGACATTTGCTTTTCCAGCTAGTTAATAGCATTTGTTTTCTTCCAGGTTGGGGCGGATGGTTTGATGAAGCTGAGTGGTTCTGCGCTCAACAACGAGTTCTTCACGTCAGCTGCCCAGGGCTGGAAGGAGAGGTTGTCAGAAGGTAAAACTGCCCCAGACAACAAAACAAAATGACAGAAGGCTTTCAGCTAGTGAATCACAGAATTTCAGAACATCCTTGGTTGGAAAAGACCTCTGAGCTCCCCAGTCCAACCATTCTCCCAGCACTGCCCAGTGCCCACTGCCCCGTGTCCCTCAGCACCACATCTCCACGGCTCTGACATCCCTCCAGGGATGGGGACTCCACCAATCTTTTGAGGAATGTGTAAGAGATATTTTATGGAGGAGTTGAAGCCCTGGAGTGACTTCCTAGGTCAAGACAGCTGTAGTGGATACAGCCCATGAGAGCAAATGCAGGCCCAGAACTATGTAAACTCAGGGTCGTAGAGGGAGCTGTGCTAACAAGTTCTCCTTTGAACTTAATGTGTGGGAAAACGAGCAAGAGATGAGAAAGGACGGAGAAACGTGTTAAAAATCTTAGTGAAATGACAGTGGAGCTGTGTTATCCTCAAGGTGTGGTAGCTAAATATAGCCCACTGCTAAGACCAGAAGAGAAGGTAAATTGTATTCCCAGAGCTATGCACTGTGTCATCAGTGAAGTCACCTAGGCACAGCTGGTATGGTCAGTCCTTTGAGCCAGCTTATATAACAAAGTCAGCCATCTGTATGACTCCTGCACCTTCAACAGACATTTGCATCTTGAACTTAGAGGTGCTTAAATCCATGATTTGACCGAATCACATCATCAGAAGTACAGTCACTCGGTGTGGGCAGGGACCATGTCCTCTGCAGAACACAGCCATGCATGGCTCGCTTTAAGGAGGGGATGCCATTTACTCATGTCCAGGTGATTGACCCTGAAGAGGCTTTTCCATAGAACATCTGTGCTGTTCTGTATGAATACCCCTTTATATTTTGTGGATTCTGGGTGTATCTGTGCCAGTAAACAAGATGGCATGGCACTCAGCTGTCTGTACTCTCTTATTGTTAAACCCACCCCATCATTTAGTGCTTTCCCTTACTGCCTCTCAGAAGACCTTTTTTCCATTCATGTCTACACACTTAGAGGGTGCATCTGCATTTACACAAAGACTTTCTCACCAGAGTAAAACTGCTGTAAAACCTACTACAGTAGGAAAGCTTGTAATGATGAGGGTGAAGTCTGGACATCTCCAGTGGCCTTCTCACTGAGCACTGTGTCTCTGCTCAAGTATCAAAGCATGTGGGCAGAGCAGTCCTGTAGGCTTTTTTCAGCTGCTCTTCAAGGTACTGACAATTCATACCAATGCTGTTTGGGGTCCCCCCAGTGTTATTTAACATACAGAGGCCTGGGAAGCCTCAATTTCATCGTTGGGGAGGCCATGGAGTGAGTCCTCTTGGAGCACATCTCTGGGCATGTGAAGGAGGAGGTGTTTGGGATCTGTCAGCATGGTTTTGCCAAGGGTAAATCATAGAATCATGGAATCCCAGGATGGTTTGGGTGTGAAGGAACCTCAAAGCTCATCTCATCCCAACCCCTGCCATGGCAGGGACACCTCCCACTAGCCCAGGTTACTCCAAGCCCCATCCAACCTGGCCTGGAACACTGCCAGGGAGGGGGCAGCCACAGCTTCTCTGGGCACCCTGGGCCAGTGTCTCACCACCCTCACAGACAACAATTTCTGCCTCACATCTCATCTCAGTCTCCCCTCTTTCAGTCTGTGGAGGACACCAAACTGGAGGGACCAGCCAGTATTCTTGAGGGCAGGGCTGCCATCCAGTGGAGCTGAGACAGGCAGGATGCTGCCCCTGGGAAGGAAGAGCCCCTGGCAGTGATGCAGGCTGGGGAGGGGTGACCTGATAGCAGCCCCCTTGTGCTTACAGGGAGGCCATCAGAAGATGGAGCCAGGCTTGTCACAGTGGTGCATGGCAGGAGGATGAGAGAAAACAGGCAAGAGTCAGATGGGATATTAGGAAAAGCTCTGTCCCCCTGGGGACAGTCCAGCTGTGGAGTGGGGCCCAGAGAGGTTGTGCCATCTCCATCCTTGGAGGTTTTCAAGACCCGACTGGCCAGAGCCCTGAGCAAGCTGGTGGAGGCCAAGAATTTCTTAGGATCCCCTTATTTGATGGGGGAAAATTGTTGAGAAACAAACTGTGCAGTGATGGAAGTATCCAATTCCTGGGAATCTCTTGAAAGAATCCCCTCTCTTTGGTAACTGCAGGGTTGGAAAAGATCTGATTCTAGTCCCTGTGGCCCCCAGTGCTAAAGAGCACAAACAAAATGTTATGTGAGCTCCATAATCCTTGGGAACAAATGAAGTGTGGAGGCTCAAGGTCACATGTCTGTGGTCAAAGCAGTGCAGTTGTATGAAAACCAAGCTTGCTTGTTGGCTGATGATGAACTCTGAAAATATTAACATAGGGCCTTACAGACCTTACTAGTGCCAAGCTGCACCGGGGAGGGTTCTGACCCGATACTGGGAAACATTTCTTACAAACCACGTGTGTGTGAGATGGGAGAGGGGTTTTTCTGTTTCCCACCTGCCTGTGACACAGTAGCATCCATTCCCAGCAATGTTTTCTGTCGTTTGTGCTGGGCAAGAAGCCTTTGATGTCCTTGCACACGTATTTCACCACAGCCATCCATGACTGTCGCTTCAGGGATCCTGGGATGCATCCAAAGCTGTGTGACCAGCAGCAGGGTGAGGGAGGGGCTTCTGCCCCTCTGCTCTGCCCTCGTGAGACCCCACCTGGAATCCCCTGTCCAGCTCTGGAGCCCCCAGCACAAGAAAGAGCTGGAGCTGTTGGAGCGAGTCCAGAGGAGGGTACCAAGATGGGCAGAGGGCTGGAGCACCTCTGCTGTGGGGACAGGCTGAGAGTTAGGCTTGTTCAGCCTGGAGAAGAGAAGGCTCTGGGGAGACCTTAGAGCACCTTCCAGTACCTGGGGGGGTACAGGAAAGCTGGGGAGGGACTTTGGACAAGGGCATGGAGTGATAGGATGAGGGGTGATGGGTGGAAGCTGAGAGAGGGTGGGTTTAGACTGGATATAAGGAAGAAGTTCTTTCCCCTGAGGGTGGTGAGGCACTGAAACAGGTTGCCCAAAGAAGTTGTGGATGCTTCATCCCTGGCAGTGTTCCAGGCCAGGTTGGATGGGGCTTGGAGCAACCTGGGCTGGTGGGAGGTGTCCCTGCCATGGCAGGGGTTGGGATGAGATGAGCTTTGAGGTCCCTTCCCACCCAAACCAGTCTGGGATTCTGGGATTCAGATCCTTTGGAGCACAGCAGTTACACAGTGATGCATACACACGTACAACATACATTTGTGTATAGATTTATATTCATTTAATAAACGCTATTTCATACAAAACATCTGTTGACAGCCAGAGCAGACAGTGACAGAAAGCTGTTGTCCATCCAGGGCAAGGAGGAGGCAGCAGAGAAACACCTGGAAGCTCAGGGAAAATGCTGAGGTACCACAGGCAGGGGTGGAGCCACAGTGGAGGGGATTTCTGTGTGACAGCACTGCAGCCTGCGAGCGTGAAGGCTCTCAGGGTTTTCCTGACTCGTTTATCCATAGCTTTTTTTGAAGATCTCCTTTATTGCATTTTGCAGGTGAGTTCACACCAGAAATGCAGCTAAGAATTCGGCAAGAAATAGAGAAGGAAAAGAAGGTCGAGCTGTGGAAGGAGCGTTTTTTTGAGAGCTACTACGGTCAGAGGTAAGACATTCAACTGTCTTTTTTAATCCCACGTTGCCTGTCCAGATGTACCTGTTGCTGCATTTGTAGGTGCTGTCCATCAATAAACCTCACTTTTCAGTAGTCCTCAAACCTGAGAAAGGTCTCTAGCTTCTCCCAGCTGCCACAGAACCCAGAAAATGCCTGAGTGACCGAGGTCAGAAACGATCACAGAATCCCAGGATGGTTTGGGTGGGAAGGGACCTCACAGCTCATCCCATCCCAACCCCTGCCATGGCAGGGACACCTCCCACCAGCCCAGGTTGCTCCAAGCCCCATCCAACCTGGCCTGGAACACTGCCAGGGAGGGGGCAGCCACAGCTTCTCTGGGCACCCTGGGCCAGGGTCTCACCACCCTCACAGACAACAATTTCTTCCTAATATCTAGTCTAAATCTCCCCTCTGCCAGTTTAAAGCCATCACCCCTCATCCTGTCACTCCATGCCCTTGTCCAAAGTCCCTCCCCAGCTTTCTTGTACCCCCCAGGCACTGGAAGGTGCTCTAAGGTCTCCCCAGAGCCTTCTCTTCTCCAGGCTGAACAACTGTCACGATTTCTGATGCCTTAACCAGTGTAGTACTCTTTTCCTTTAGTGAGGATGTCCTTTGGACTTTACATCTTAACTTTCCCCACTCTTTACTATGACACTTTGAGACACTCCCCTCTTAGGGTTCTCCCAGTGTCAGGATTCTGGAGATCCACTGGGGTGTGTGAGTTGAGCATACTCTACCTTGCAGTAAGTCACCTGCAGTGTAAATTTTGTGTATTTGCCCACATCTTCAGTCAGACACATACTGGGTTAAACTGCCAAGTCTGCAAGTCTGTGTTTCTTTTTACTTGGAGATTTTCCCATCCTCTGGGGCTATGGAGAGGATTTCAGGTTTCTGTGCAAATAACTATACTAAGGAACTTGAAGAGGAACAGACACATATAAATAACCAATAAGGAATCTCTTACCCTGCATCTTCACAGCTAGTTTTTATGCCTGTCCTTGGGCTGTCAGCCAGTTCCCCTCTCGTTCATCTGTGATGCTTTAACCCTCCAGAGCATTTGGATTAGTGCAAGCCCTGTTTTTATCATTCTGTGGTCTGATAGTCTGGGGTCTCAGGGGTGAGGCAGAGGCTGGTGTGTGTGTGTGTGTACATCTGGCAGGCCACGGGACTGAGTAAAGGAATACACCAGGTTGAGAATGCAAGTGATGTAGTGGCATTAGCAAAGAGCTTTACTCAGCTACTTAACCAGTTCCCCCAGCACTGAAAACCAGGGTGTAATCATGCACAGAGCTCTCTGCTGGAAGATAAAAGGTGACAGCCAGATTCCAGAAGCTTTAGGGGGACAGGGGGCAGCAGGACTTGCACAATAGCAGGATTTCAGTTCTCTTTAGCTTCCTGTGAGTCTGTCTGGTAGGAATCAATCCCACAGATTCATCAGACCAAGTTCATCAGACTTTATGGGTTCTTGTTTGGGCAAAAAACCCCCAAATTTGATTATTTCATGAAGAGGGATGCATCAGGTTAATCTGAAATCAGACATCACTCTGGGGATTTGATTCCCACCTTGTTCATTTCTGTCACAAATAAAGATGGATGAATAATACAGGGCAATACTCCCAGCTCTTTGATGATGGAGAGACAGCAATGCCAGTTCTCAGCTAATAAAGGGGTTATTTACTGTGGGCCAAATTAATTTGATTTGCAGCCTGGAAAATTGGTATGTGGATAGAAGACTAGGTCTAACCCAGGTTCCATGTGTTTCATTTAGTTGGTTTTAAACTGCTACTAAGTTCTGTTTCATGTGGGAGTACTGACACTGTGGAAGGTTTTCAAAGACTGTGGCACAGCAGTAGGTGTGTGAGACACGTTTATTTAGGGTGCTGTATGCAGAGAATGCTCTCTCCGTTTTTGTAGGGCTTTTTGCAAGAATGTTTTACAAAATAGAACTTCTGTTTTTATTGACAGTTCTGGACTGAGTCCTGAAGAGTCCAAGAGATTGACAGCAGACACCAGCCCTGCCGAGGCAGAGCCTGACAATCCAGCAGCTGAACAGCCAAAATGCACGCCGGCCTCGCTGGCACCACTCAGAGAGGAGAGGGCTTCTCCGTTAGAGCCTAAAGCACAAACAGTCCAGGAGGCACCGAGGAGAGGGGGAGAGGAAAGGAGAGAGGACACACAGCCCAAACCAGCCAAACCTGCAGAGGCCACGGTGTCCCCGGGTGGGAGCGCAGTGAAACCCAGCGACCGTTCTCTCCCTGGGAGAGTCCAAGGGGAATCAACTCAAGAGAAACCACAAACCACTGCCAGTCAGAAGGCAGAAGAAGAGAGAAAGCACGCTGCACCAAAGGAAGTGCCAGTGAAAGAGACTGTCAGTACCTCAGTTTTGGCCCCGAGCAAACCAAAGAGCCCTGGAGCAGGTGAAGCCGTAGGAACCATGAGAAGTCCGGTGGTGGCTCCAGGAACACCAGAAAAGAAGGCCCCTGTAAATGAAGAAATGGAAGTCAGTGTTGAAGCCCACAAGAGGAAGTCGGAGAGTCGTGAAGAAGCTCTCAGCTCTCCTGAAAAAAAGCCACGCCTGATGGAGAACTGTCAGCACCAGCAGGCATTTCGGAGCCAGGCACAGTCCTTTCCTGCCCCAGGGCCCCCGGTGCCACGCGTGCCCCCGCTCAAGGTAAAGGGACCTGGGGACATGGCTCAGCTCAGCTGGTGCCTCTCGCAGCAGTGCTGTGTCAGCTCAGTTCTAGCTGTGTGTGTCAATTACTCACTTCAGTTAGGGAGCTCACAGACATGCAGCTGTAAAAGATCTCGTGGGCAGAAGCTCAAACCATTGTGCAAAAGCCCAAGGCTGAGCAGCACAGGGAGTGCTGTATTGCAGGGTGGAAACTGGGGAGAGCTGCAGAGCAACTGGGAGACTGTAATAACAAAGCAGGCTGTAGCCCAGGAGTGCACAGGACTCTGCAGGTGTGTGGGTATCCCCTGCAGTACAACAGGGGCAGAAAGAATGCTCCCAACAGCTTCCTCTGTTATCTCGAGTCCAGGCACTATTTACCTGTGCTTAAAAGAAAGACCACCTGGAAATAATGCACTTGTCATTCGTACCAGCTGAACAGTGTGGTGCCAGCCTAGGCAGCAGGGAAAGACTATTTGAGGGAACATCTCAATTCCAAAAGCTCTTTAGCTGCTGAGTCTTAGGGAAAACAAAGGAAACTGGCAATAAATCACCACTGGGATAGGGCAGGGAAGAAATGCTGCAGACTTTGGCCTGGATAATGCCACGCTCTTGCATTTGAGATCCAGGTCAGGTAAGTAATAAACACCCTCGACTCAGACATGTGATGCTCTTTAGGAAAATAGTTCCAAGATGACACGTGTACAGGTAACACCAATTCTTGTTTCAGCGATGGAGGAGTGATCTGCTCCAGAGCAGAGAGTCAATGGGTCAGCCAGCACACACAGAAATGGTGCAGTCACGTATGTCTGCATGGGTAGAAAAGTTTGGTTTCTGTAGGTTTTTGGTAGCCCCTGTGCTTTTTCTACCAGAATTTGCTCTGGTTAAAGTTCGGCTCCCTGGTTTGGGGCGGAATTGTAAATGGAGAACTGCCTAATTACCATATTTCTGTGTGTCCTGAGAATTCCCCTCTCCTGTTGAGATCATTTCATACTAGGAAGTATCCAAACACAGCCTTCTAAAAACAATTCACTTTTCACACTCTGTTCACACAAACCTTCAAAAAGATAGACATGACACGTGAATTAAGTATGAAACTTAGAATAAGGGATGATGGGGTGGAGTCCTGGAAGAACCTTGCAGGCTTTTCTGAGGGACCTTGATAGGCTTTTGAGAAATGATGTACAATGTGCTGGCCTGCAGCTGTGAGGGGTGAGCCTCATCACACGCCTGTGACCAGTGGTGTCTCCCAGGGTCAGTACTGGGTCCAGTCCTGTTCAATGTATTCATTAACGACCTGAAGGAAGGGACAGAGTGGATCCTCAGCAAGTTTGCTGATGACACAAAGCTGGGAGGAGTGGCTGACACACCAGAGGGCTGTGCTGCCATCCAGGGTGACCTGGACAGGCTGGAGAGCTGGGCAGGGAGAAACTTAATGAAATTCAATAGGAGCAAGTGTAGAGTCCTGCATGTGGGGAAGAACAACCCCATGGGTCAGTGCAGGCTGGGGCTGAGCTGCTGGAGAGCAGCTCTGGGGAAAGGGACCTGGGAGTCCTGGTGACAGCAGGGTGACCATGAGCCAGCAGTGTGCCCTTGTGGCCAAGAAGGCCAATGGCATCCTGGGGTGCATTGAGAGGAGTGTGGCCAGCAGGTCAGGGAGGTTCTCCTCCCCCTCTCCTCTGCCCTGGTGAGGCCTCATCTGGAGAACTGTGTCCAGTTCTGGGCTCCCCAGTTCCAGAGGGACATGGAGCTACTGGAGAGAGTCCAGCACAGGGCACTGAGATGCTGGAGGGACTGGAGCATCTCCCATGTGAGGAGAGGCTGAGGGAGCTGGGTCTGTTTAGCTTGGAGCAGAGGAGGCTGAGGGGGGATCTCATCAATGCTCATCAATATCTCAAGGGCGGTGTCTGGAAGATGGAGCCAGACTCTTCTGGGTGGTGCCCAGTGACAGGACAAGGGGCACTGGGCACAAACTGGGACACAGGAGGTTCAATCTGAACATGAGGAAACACTTCTTTCCTGTGAGGGTGACAGAGCCCTGGCACTGCCCAGAGAGGTGGTGGAGTCTCCATCTCTGGAGACATTTCAAACCCATCTGGACGTGTTCCTGTGGGATCTACGCTGGGATCCTGCTCTAGCAGGGGGGTGGACTGGGTGATCTGAAGGTCCCTTCCAACCCCACCACTCTGTGACTCTGTGATCTGAGTCACTAAGATGGTAACAGGCTTCAAATTGGTGTGAAGATCATACATGTCTTTTCTGAGTTATCTCAAGTGAGGGAGATAAGGGATTTCTCCAAAGGGATTTCTCCAAAACGACAACTATTTCTCTAAGACTACAGCTGTAAAAAATGCTTTAACGTGTGGGTTCAGCGTTCCCCGTATCTCAGCTGTGCTTTTCTCCCCCTCTCCTGCAGATCCCCGTCTCCAGAATCTCCCCGATGCCATTTCCTGCGGGCCAGGTCTCTCCCAGGGCGCGTTTCCCGTGCTCGCTCACCAGTCCGGGAAGGACCGGGGCCAGAACGTTGGCAGACATCAAGGCAAAAGCCCAGCAAGCCAAGGCTCAGAGGGCAGCAGCCGCTGCCGCCGCCGCCGCCGCCGCTGCCGCCGCCTCGGTGGGGGGGGCTGTCCCCGGGCCTGGCCCGGGAGGTGGGGGGGTCCCACCAGGCGGGGGAGGAGAGAAGAGTGACCCAGCGACAGGTGGAACCAGCACAACTGGAATTGGGGGAAACGGACTGGAACTGGCAGGAACTGGAGGCGGGGGAGGTTCGCGAAGGTTTCTTCCCCGTTGCCCGGGGACACACAGCCAAGTGGAGACCCCGGGCACGCAGCGGGCACCGCCTCGCTGTCCTTCTAGAGCACAGCTACAGCAAAGCTCCCCGCTGCTCTGCAGAGCTGCAGCCACCAGCTCCTCCCCGGCGGCGGTGCCGGCGCTAGAGAGAGCCACCAGGGTAAACCAGAGCCCCCCCAGCACGGCTGGAAGTCAGGTGTCAGGCTGCCTGCACGCTGGTGGCAGTGACAAACATAGGAAAGCACCTTCTGCTGCTCCAGCAGGTCCGAGCGCGGGCTGTGGGACACCGGCTGTCGGGGATGGGATGCTCTGTGCCACGGGCTCCGCAGCACAAACCGGCACAAGCATCACTGAGACCTTAGGAGGGGCCAGCTTAGATGTTTCTAAAAGCAAACCTTCCCCTCCAGTGCCTTCACTAGCACCCATGAGCTCAGAAGCCCAGGCTGGAGGTGTCACATCTGCTACATCTGTCCCACCCCCTAGCGCTTCGTCAGGAGCCCCTGGCCTTAAACCTCACACGAGTCCGAGCTCAAGCGGGGCCCCCCCAAAACCAAGCTCCAGTATTCCTGCTAACAACCCTTTGGTCACCCAGCTTCTTCAAGGCAAGAATGTCCCTCTGGAGCAAATCCTGCCCAAGCCTCTCACCAAAGCAGAGGTGAGAGCTGTCCCGTTAGCTTCTCCTGAAGAACAAGGGGCGGCGGCAGCGTCCGGCACTGCGGGCGTAGCGGGGAACGGCACTGGGGCCGAGGGTGGGGACAGGCAGTCGAGTTTACCCACACAGCAGCTTGGGAAGATCTTTTGCCAGAACAGGCCTCTGCCTCACATTCCAAGGACCTTTCCGCTCCCCTCGGGAAAGGACCCCGCTCTTGACCAGCACCAGTGCCACGAGGCGCTCAGCAAAACCACACAAGAGCAGATCCTCCAGACTCTTATCAAGAGGGTCCAGAGGCAGAGTTTGTTGCCGGTCCTTCAGCCTTCACACCTGAACCTCACTCACTCAGGTTTCCAGTTAGAAAACAGCTCCACCAGCCCGAGGTTTATGCTGGGTTTCATGGGCAGAAGGACATCCAAGCCTGCCATGTCTGGTCATTACCTGCTCAACATTTCCACGTACGGTCGGGGCTCAGAGAGTTTGAGGAGAGGCTTCCCCCTGAACGCGGAAAACCGCGTGTGTCTGAGTGATGCTCCACGAGCAGAACTTGGGGAACGCGAGGAGGTGGCTGGCCACAGCAGCAGTGATGAAGGAGATGCAGATGACGAGAGTACCTGTGACGAACGTGAACGTGTCAGTGTAAAAGAGGAGCCCCAGGCTGCCCACCTGTCTGGTCAGTGTGAAAAAGAACAGGTATCACGTAGCATCAGTTCTTCGGATTACAGCAGCCTGGCTAAAAGGGGTGTGAAGACAGAAGCAGCCCCGTCGCAGCAGGCAGCAGGCACCAAGGAGCACGTCCAGGCGTTCGACGGCACCACGCTAGCGCGAGATTTTATTCAAGCCGCTCAGGAGCAAATGGTGCACGCAATGAGAGGGAAAATGCAGGGCAGCCCGGAGCTTTTCAGCCCTTCTGTGCCGTCCTCGGACTCCGGGCAGCAGCAGCCTCTGCTGCTCTCTCCTCCACACCCTCCAAAGCTCTCTGGAAATGCTGCAGCACAGCTCCTGGGGCCCAGTTACAGCGGCACGATAAATGTCTCCACCTCGCCGGCCGTGACCCAGGGCTCTCTGATGAGCGGGCTGTCCGAGTGCAACCAGTTGAGCAGTAGCATGGGGAACGTCATGTCCTTTTCCGTGACTGTCACCACCATTCCCACCAGCCAAGCCATGAACTCCGGCAGCCACGCTCCGACCATCCCCGTCCAAGCCTTCGCTGAAGACCACGGCGTGGAGGATTCCCCTTCCAAATGCTACTGCAGGTTGAAAGCCATGATCATGTGCAAGGGCTGCGGGGCCTTCTGCCATGACGACTGCATCGGCCCCTCCAAGCTCTGCGTCTCCTGCCTCGTGGTGCGGTAACCGGCGTGGGAAGCAGGGAAGAGGATGGCTTGATTTTTTTGGGGTTTGCTTTTGGAAGTAGGTTGGGAAGAAACAGGAAAATTTACTGCCTTGCACAAGAGACACGTTACTGAATCAGGAATCCAGAGTAGAGTTCTTCTTTCATTAAAGAAAGAGCACCTTCTTGTACAGTGAGTCTACATTGAGCTCAGCTACGTGAATTGTGACAAGAGTTTGCACTTAAGGAATTATGTAAATATGTCACATTATTTTGTTTAAAAGTATTTTTTCAATCTTTTAGGAGATAGTGTTTGACTTGTACTGCAGTTTCATTAACCCCAGCCCTGCTCTCCAGCATGTTTGCTGAGCTCTGCTCTAGATGAAGGGAACCAACCCCTGGCAAAACCTTAGCCCGTCGGTGGTCGTCTCCGCACAGAGAGAATCAAGGAACAAAACTGGCTGATCCCAGAGCACCGAAGGAGGAACCCCCTGATGGGGCTCACTTTGTTGCTCTGAATTTCAGTTCCAGTTGTTCACAGTTGGAAGGTGTTAATGACATTCTACCAGCCCGTCAGGTAATTGCCTTTCACTCATGACCGGGCTGTTCCCAGAAGTCACACTGGGTTGTGCAATATTGGCTGGTGGGGTTTGACTTGCATATATCCTCTCCTCTCCAAGGAGTCAGTTGGAGTAACCTTGATTTAAGGGAGTGTCTTGATTTGCTACTGGTAAATACTGAAAAAAGCAACTGTACTAACCATAGGATTCACCAATTTCAGTCACTGAAGCGACTCGGTAACTGTGATGGTGGGTGATCCCAGGAACCATTTATAGCAGAGGTCACAAATGAGTGCTGAACTGCATTTCATTTCTGGGCTGTGGGGACTGGAGTGAGCTGGAAGGCGCCGTCCTGCAGCCACCAACCCTCAGCTGTCACAGCACACGCTGCCAGTGAAGTGCACTAAGTGTCACCCATGGTCCTCCTGTTTTCTAGGAAGCTTATTGTGCTCCTTCCAACCTCCTCCATAGTCAGACCCTGTCTCTAATTTCTATAGAAGATTTTATATTTAGCTAAGTGTAGGGAAAGGAAAACAAGTGTCTTGTTGGGCCCCACCCTCAGCCCGCTGTGGGTGTCTCTGTGTTCTCAGATACCAAATCAGGCTTGGCTCAGCTTGGGTTCTGCTCAGTTGAGGCCCGGGGTTGGGCTGGGGGAGACTTGGTTGGGGGTGCTTGGGGCTGGGGGCTGTACCCCACCCCTCCTGCCCCGTCGTGGGACACGGCTGGGGACGCTCATCCTCACTCCTGCTGGTCACCAGTTCATTCACTTGGATTAATGGGAATTAAAGCAGTTACAAAAGGTTACTCTGCCCTCAAGGAGGAGAGGTGAGGACGGGCGGGCTCAATGCACGTCCCAGTGTGTCCCCATCACACCCAGGGGCTGGGGGCGGGGCAGGGGCCGTGCTGCACCTCGGTCAGGTAAGGGATCTATGTATCTTTTTTTTGATGGAAAAGCACTGAATTCACTTTCAATCCAAAGGCCTTTTTAAGATGAAGCAATATTTAAGGGAACGGGGGACAAGTGGTTTGAGAGCTGGGGCCCCACGCCCTTCTCCTGGCCGTGGGACTGTGCTGCTGCTTGCCCCTTCCCCTCCCTCCCCAGGAACCTGGCGTGCTCTTGGTCAAAATCAGGTGGTCATTAATTGGGTAGTGATTAAAAAAAAAACAGAGTTGCAGTCTCAATCACATCATAACAGAGACATTTCCTTCCCTGTCCAGCAGAGGTGGCGTCCCCCGGCGCAGGAGCAGCCGGAGTTCCAGAGCTGCAGCCTGTCTTGGGTCCCTGCTTTGCTCATCTTCAGTTTACCAGGGAGCAGTGAGCCCTGCTTGCTAATGACACCTCACAGCCAGGGGGGAAGGGGATTTCAATATTATAAATAAAGCACATTTCTGTAATCTGAAAGTGAAATCTGGAAGTGAGAGCAGGGTCTGTCTGGTCCCTGTGACCTCGAGCCCTGTCGAGACGGGAGAGAAGCTACAGCAGCAGAACCCTGACAGACACTTTTATCCCTGTCTCAGACATCCCCCAGGAGAATCCCATTTAAAGATTGTTGCTAATTACAAAATAAACTGAAAAAGTCAGGTTTTGCCTCAAATAAGAGCAAAGGGGTTTTGCTGGCATAACTGGAACAGGTCTCTTCACACCTTGGCTTTTGTCAGTGTCATTTTTGTAGGCTGGCAAGGCTGCCTCAGGCAGGGAGGGAGAAGATGAAGGAGAATCATAGAATCACTGTGGATGGAAAGGACCTCCAGGATCATCAAGTCCAACCTTTATCCCATCATCTCCCTGACCACCAGACCATGGCCTCAAGTGCTTCAGCCACTCGTTTTTTGAACGCCCCCAGGGACGGTGACTGCACCACCTCCCTGGGCAGCCTGTGCCAGTGCCCAGCCACCCTCTCAGGAAACATGAGGGAGCAGTGGGCTCTGCTCTGCTCTGCTCGTGGTGCTCACAGGCTTTTCACCCTGCTGCTGCTTGGGAAGCCTGGAGAGAAGGCTCCAGGGAGACCTTAGAGCACCTTCCAGTGCCTGGGGGGGTACAGGAAAGCTGGGGAGGGACTTCTGACAAGGGCATGGAGTGACAGGACGAGGGATGATGGCTTTAAACTGGCAGAGGGGAGATTTAGACTAGATATTAGGAAGAAATTCTTTCCTGTGAGGGTGGTGAGACCCTGGCCCAGGGTGCCCAGAGAAGCTGTGGCTGTCCCCTCCCTGGCAGTGTTCCAGGCCAGGTTGGATGGGGCTTGGAGCACCCTGGGCTGGTGGGAGGTGTCCCTGCCATGGCAGGGGTTGGGATGAGATGAGCTGTGAGGTCCCTTCACACCCAAACCATCCTGGGATTCTGTGATTGCTCCCCTCAGCGTTACCCCCCACAGCCACCGCCCTGGCTGTGGTTCCAGCTTGTTCCTCCCTTGGAATTTTACAGGGTCCCCTGCAGCATGCGGGGTTGGTGTTCTGTGCCACCGCCACCTCGTGTGAGGGGGCTCTGGGGGTGCAGAGGATGCCATTGCCCGAGCAGTCCTGCAGGAAATGCACCTGCGTGGCCCTCGCTGTCCCCACGTGGGACGTACGGTGGCCACGACCATCCCTGTGGCTCCAGACTCGTACTGGACAGTGTAGGCATCTTGCGTGATGACTCGGAAGTTTACAGCTCTGTTCAGTGCCTTAGTTCTATTCTAATAGATCAGCACTTTTCTTGGGCTACTTCTTCTCTTTCTTTTGAAGAAAATAAATTCTTTTAGCTGCATGTCTTAATTTTAACATAGGCTATGAGCTGCTCGGTGCAATTTTGATGGAGCAATCTCCACGGGTTTGCAAGAGGGCATTAAGTGGTTGGGAGATCGTTAGGAATAACAGGGCTTGGTGTAATGATCACTGTAAGCAGAGGCTGGCATAAAACCTGGCAAGCTCTGGGTGTTTTACAGCGCTGCTTAGTGCAGAAAGTGTTTTAGAAGGAGGAAATCAGCCTGCTGCTGCCTTACTGCTGAGGCTCTTCCCATCATCTCAGCCTTCACACTGGATTTAGACATCGAAGCGATGTCCCGACACAGTTGGAAGCACTAGGCTTTGTTCCCCAGGTGTTCAATTGATAGCTCAAGGGTAAACCCTGCCATAAAACAGATCTGAGAGGCGACGCTTTCAAAGCCCGGTGTCAGGCTGTGTGTGGCAGTACAAGCACCTTAGGGAAGAGAAGACCCTCGGGTTTAAATTCTCCCTTTTGGGCCACGTCCCAGTCCCAGAATTGGAGCTACAGATGGCTCAGTGGGCTTTGACCCCCTCCTGTCCACGGTGGTGGTGGTGGATGGATTGCTTGCACAGGGGAGGAATTCCGTGTGGAACTGTCATGTCCCTTCTGGAACCTAAAGGAAAGACCAAGATGCTTAAAGGTC
The DNA here is from genome assembly GCA_028020825.1 of Podargus strigoides. Lineage (NCBI taxonomy): Eukaryota > Metazoa > Chordata > Aves > Caprimulgiformes > Podargidae > Podargus > Podargus strigoides. The sequence goes on from CM051619.1 coordinate 1,186,361, forward strand.
AACGCTGCTGAGAGGAGCTCTATCTTTTTTGTGGTAGTAGGAAATAGCTGAGTTCCTGGTCAGGTCCTTAACCAGTCCCAGGCAGAGTGAACCTGGTGGGTGAGGTTGGGTCTGCTCCAGTGTCGGAGCTGGAGCACTCGCCAGGGTGATGATGATGATGATGATGATGATGATATCCAGAATTTTCTTTGTTTCCTAGGTTGTTTTTTTTAATGCTATACATTTGATATAACTGAAGATCAATTTTAAGAGCTTACAGTAATATATTTTAAGTAATATATATTTTAGTATCTGTAAAAAAAATTTAAAAAAAAAGAATAAATTGACAAAGGATGATTTATGAACTAGAAACAGGGTATTGGGAGTCTGCAGTTCCTCAGCAAGGCCAGGAACACGGGGAGAACTGAAAAGATTCAGGTTTTGGTTTTTTTTTCCACGAATGCAATAAATATGGGAATTCTTACAAAAAGAAGAAATCCAATCCTGTTTACCACGTGCTTTTCTTGTTTCGACCACGGGCCTGTAAACGCAGTTCAGAAGATGCTAAACCTTTGTCTGTCTTTTGCCTTTTTAAAAGGGATTTAAATTGGAATAGAGGGTATGTACAGAAAAATCGAGTTGACGCCATTTTAAAATGTATTTTTACACAAAATAATATAGAAAAAAAATCATATTTTACATAAGAATTTTAAGTATTTGAAATATATGTGTGTATATATATACTGTATGTACTTCATATATTCTTTATTTTACATTTTCAATGTATTAAAAAGTATTTGAGCTGGTTGGATTTGAGCAAGTAATAATGTTTTAAAGGAAAAAAAAAAAAAAAAAAAGGAAAAGAAGAGAGAGATGTGAGTGCTGCAGCAGTGCAGGAGCTGCTGAGCTCCAGAGGAACTGCAGGAGCCAGTGAGTTTGGGCAGAGTTTAGGAGTTTTAGAGCACACAGAACATTGTCAGCCCTGTGTCCTGTCCGTGTGTCGTTGATATTCCTCCGCCTTTGCCTCGTGGCCACCCGGGGTGCTCTCTGGTGGCAGAGGAGGAGCTGAGGTGGGTCACTGATACAAGGCACGCTGCCTTTGTGGCCAGAGCCACGCTGGTGTGGGAGCTACGCGACTGAAACGACGTCGGGAGCTACCCAGTTTGGCTGAAATTGTGAGAAACGGCTTCATTTCCCGCGTGAGCTCCTCCGGGTGCTCCTGGGGGCTGCAGAGGCTGTGCCAGCAGCGCAGTGCTGGCAGGGAAACCCTCTCCAAGCAGCTGGCTTTGTGCTCTGCAGGGGTGTTGGTGGCAGTCTCACTGGAGAGGCTGGCACATCCGTGCAGGTGTTGGCCAGGGAGGGAGTGCTCCTCAGAATGGGATCCCAGGGATGCTCCTAGGGGCTGCGGGGTCCGTGGTGGGGCTGGAGTCAGGACCCACCACCCCTCTGGTGGCACATGGCACTCGTGTGGCACCTGAAGGCACTGGTGACTTGGAGCAAGGAGACGGGCTGGGGTTTTCCAGTGACCGTGCGCTTGCCTCGTCCCCTTCCCTGCGATGCCTCGGTGCACTCAAGTGACATTCACACCGTGCCACTTGCTGCAGCAAGCAATGGCAGGAAAGCTCTGTGGAACCTGGAGGTGCTCCCAAGCAATTCCCTGTTGCTGGGACTTACAGGGAAAGGAGCTGAATGCAGGAAAAGAGGAAAAACATTCAAAAATCAAGTTTTCAAAGTACAGACCCCAAACCTGACAGCCCAGACGTGGTGGTGGTACACTGCTGCAATTCTTGTGGAACCTCTGGGAAAAACAAAGCCCAGCAGCCAGGACTTCGGGTTTCCCCTGGACACAGGGAGTGGGACTCTGGCTCCAGAAGCAGTTGCACTGTGAGGCAGCCCCAGTGCTGGGGGCTATGTGTGGACACACAGCTCTGTTGTAGCCACCAGCTTCTCCCCAGTCTTCTGGTGACATTACAGCCCAGCCCTGAGAGGGAACGACAGCTTTTGTATTTGTTCTCATATTTAAGGTATGTGGGTTAGCCAAGATACCTGATAGCAATTATGTTTTGATCTGCTGCACTTTTTTAAAATAAAACATTCCTTATTCCCCTGGCACTGCTGCATCTCCCATCCCTGCCTCCCCCCATTGCAAACATGGAAGCAATTCCTCTGCCAGTTGAGACCTCCCAGATGCTGCATTAGTGATGTGATGGTGGAAAAGCCAGGCCAAGGGGTGAAGGGGTGGGGGTCTGACCTCCAGGGCCCAGCACCAGGGGTGGTGATGGCCACGGGGTGGTGATGGGCACCGTGCAGCGCCCACGCGGTTCCCACTGCACTGCAGTGGAGAGGGGACAGGTGACACCTTGGACCTCAGCAGCAGAGCTTGCAGGACCATTTCTGTTCCTCTGGTGAGGTGTACCAAGGATACACCCCCAAACAGATTCTCACTGGGGGTACAGCCCCTTCCCTTGCCGTGAGCCCCCTGTGCCCTGGACCCCCTCGCTCCGTGGCTGCTGTAAACCAGCTGAACAAGGGATGGGGTGAGGCTGGGCAGGACAAAAAGCAGCCCTGGTTCTGGGTGTTGAGTAACAGCACAGGGCAGTTCCAGCCACGGAGCATCACATCGGGGACAGCCGTGAGCCGCCGTGCTTTGCGGGACGGGTGGGTTAGGCAATGGGTTTGTCGCTCCTTTTGCTGTGTAAGATTCCACCTCAGCCTCACCAGCATGACGAGGGATGTGGGGAGTGCCACGAATATTCTAACCTGTCGCTGGAAGGGCTGCGTGCCCTCAGGAGGCAGCACTTTGACAAGCAAAAGCCTGCCCTGGGCCTTGTGTCTTATGGCAGATTCTGTTCCTCTCACTTCGTTTGTCCTGTAAAACTCCCTGCTTTATAAATGAATGTAAAATACAGTAGTTCACAGCACATGGGCAAATGTGTACTTTAATGTTTCATTTTATGTTAAATAAAAAGCATATGACTTCATGGTCCTTTGTGCTATTAATGTTGATTTTTTCCATGGTTATCTTTTGTCTTCCAAGGGACCCTGATAACCGACCATGAACTGCATTTCGCTGGCTTTTCTGTACATCTGTGAGCAGCCAGAAACTGCTGCAGCCCCTCACGTCCTCACCCTGCAGGAACTGAGCAGCTGCAGCAGGCTGTTAGCATCAGGGGATCACAGGATCACAGAGGGGTTTGGGTGGGAAGGGACCTTCAGAGGCCACCCAGTCCCACCCCCCGCCGTGGGCAGGGACATCTGCAATGAGATCAGGTGGCTCAGAGCCCCGTCCAACCTGACCTGGGATGTTTCCAGGGATGGGGCATCTCCCACCTCTCTGGGCGACTGGGACAGGGTCTCACCACCCTCAGCATCAACAATTTCTTCTTTCTATCCACTCTGAACCTCCCCTCCTTCAGTTTAAAACCATCACCCCCTGTCCTGTCACTCCAGGCCCTGCCAAAAGTCTGTCCCATCTTTCCATGGGTCCCCTTTGAGTACTGAAAGGCCACAATAAGGTGGAGCCTTCTCTTCTCCAGGCTGAACACCCCAACTCCCTCAGCCTGTCCCCACAGCAGAGGTGCTCCAGCCCTCGCATCATCTCCGTGGCCTCCTCTGGACCCACTCCAACAGCTCCATGTCCTTCTGGTGCTGGGGGTGTTCAGCCTGGAGAAGAGAAGGCTCCGGGGAGACCTTAGAGCACCTTCCAGTGGTGCCTGGGGGGGTACAGGAAAGCTGGGGAGGGACTTTTGACAAGGGCATGGAGTGACAGGACGAGGGGTGATGGCTTTAAACTGGTAGAGGGGAGATTGAGATGAGATGTGAGGCAGAAATTGTTGACTGTGAGGGTGGTGAGACCCTGGCCCAGGGTGCCCAGAGAAGCTGTGGCTGCCCCCTCCCTGGCAGTGTTCCAGGCCAGGTTGGATGGGGCTTGGAGCACCCTGGGCTGGTGGGAGGTGTCCCTGCCATGGCAGGGGGTTGGGATGAGATGAGCTGTGAGGTCCCTTCACACCCAAACCAGTCTGGGATTCTAAGGCCATGCGAGGAATGGAGCCCCAGCTGTGAAATGGAACCAACGAGTAGATCACCTAGACCAGATCAAGGGAGTTGACAGCAAACAGGAAGATTGGGGATGGTTGGCTGAACAGCTGCACATTAAGGGAGGCCACTCAGAGAAGACAGACCTCTATTATGAACGTCAGCCTTAGGGACAGCCAGCATGTATGAAAACACGTGAAGCAATTTTTAGAACCTGTCCCCAATGCCCCGTGAGGCTCAAGGCCAACGACCCAAATCAAACAGGACAAAGCTCTTTGGAGCACCTGGCAGATTGCTGACATCAGGCCCTTGAGGCCACCCCCTGGGAAGGGGCACGGTGTGGTAGGAGTAGGGGTGGTATCAGGACTGATTGTGGCCACAGGACATCAGACAGTTCCCACACAGGGAATGGTTTGGGATTCTGCCCACTCCTGAACATACTCAGAGTGACAACGGGTCACATCTCACAGCCACAGTGGTACAAGAGTGGGGATGGGGAGGAGGTATGAACTGTGTGTTCCACATGCTGTGTCACCCCCAGGGAAGGGTACAGTCAGGTAAACCAATGGTCTGCTTAAAAGACATGGTGATGCTTCACATCGTAACTGGGATTGCGACAAGCGGCCTTTACTGTTAACAACAGGTGGGGAAGTTATGGAAGCCCAAAGATTGGAGCATTTTGTCCTATGGGACATCATCTGGCTTGGCTTTGTGAGGTTCCATGACGACGTCCCAAGAACTGGGAGTGATGGTTGTTTTTTTTCTCCATGCCCTGTATCATCCCCATCAGTAAAACACCTTTTCCAGGTAGGTGTTCAAGAACATCCCCGTGGGGTCCAGCTTCTCCCGGACAGAGCAGAATTTGGGAAAGGCTGGGTACATCTTCTCAAAGTCCTTCCGGGTGCAGCTGTGGGCCTGCAGGAGAGAAAACGTCCAGGGGGGCTGTCCCTCACTGGGGAATGTCACTGGCCCTGGGCCCCCTCCACCACCTGCTGTGGGAAGCCCTGCAGAAGTGGTGGGACCTCCATGCCCAGCGTGGGCAGCAAACAGGGGAGTGCCACCTCCTCGAGGCACCCATCTCCCCCTAGGACCAGCCTGATGTGGGGGCCCTTCTCTCATCCCCCCTTCACTGCAAACTCCTCCCTCCCAAAAGGAGACACAACAGAGAAGGGGAAGGACCCCCTTGCACAGAGCCTCTCCTCCCAGAGGAGTGGGGCCATCGGTACCTTTGCCCAGTGTGGTCTCCCACCGTGCTTCTTCATGATGCCCTCGTAGGTCAGCCAGTAGTTGAGGCGGGGGACGTTCTTCCCATAGGGCCTGGAGTGGGGCCAGAGAGGGCATTAGCAGGAGATGGGCAGGATTTGCACCTCCCCAGGAAGCCTGCACCTGGGGACATCGACCCCAGAGAGCCACCACGGGCTCTTTGACCTGCACCGGGTGATGGAGACGCTCTGGGAACCAGCATGCCACCAGCACACGGCCAGTGAACCCTCACGTAGGACAACATCCTCAAGAAACAAGGGTGGGTGGCTCTAGGGTGCTCCAAGGCCACCTCATCCCTTCTGGTTTAGTGCCTGCAAATGTCTGAGTGGGGGGAGTGGGGTGCAGGAACTCGTCTGACCCAGCTCTCCAGTGCCAGCCCAGGGATGGTGGTGGTTGAGCTGTGCACGTGCTGCTGCTGGGTCTCTGCACCAGCAGGCTGACCCAGGGCACAGGAGGAGGAGAGGGACAGGGGACAATGCTCACCTGTACATGATGATGTTCACGTAGCAGCTGTCTCGCTGGAAGCAGGGGCTCAGCCAGATCACGTCCCCCCGCGCAAAGCGCACCTCCACGGGGTAGTGAGCCACCATCTTGGGGTTGTTCTCCAAGGCAGCTTTCAGCTCCAGCAAGGCTTCCTTTGTCTTCTCACTGCCCAGGAGAAGCCCCCAGCCCCGGTTAATGCCAGCACAGGCACAGCCAGCTCTCTTTGGGTGTGAACCCCCATGCCCACAGCTCCATCCCTGGCCCCAGGCTAATTCAGGGAATGATTTGGCATCTCCCAGCACATCCCTCCCATTCCTTTGGGCTCACAAAGCCCCAAGACACAGTGTGGTGTGGATTTGGTACCCCAGGACAGGGATGCAGAAGGGTCTCCATGCTAAGTTTGCAGGTAAGAATGGTGCTTCCTAACCAAGACCCTTTCTCCATGGCTTTGCTCCTGCTCCAGGCAGCCTGGGCTGGGGCAGAGCACAGGCAAGGGATGGCATGTGGTTTGGGATGGACAGGGAGGGTCTGCAGAGTCATTTACATGGGGATGGCCCAGTCTTGGACATGCTGCTTGAAGCGACACTCGTAGTTGAAGATCTTGTAGCTGATGGCAACGTTCTCCACCCGGGAGCTGAAGAGGAGCCAGAAGAAGAAGCGGTTGATCCAGTGCACCAGGCTGGGCACGAAGGTGCTGCAAGGGAGATAGCAGGAGGTGAGATCTGAACCCAGAGATGCTGTCCAGGGACTTGCCAAGGGCAAGCTGTGAGCTGTGATGCCACAAGCCACAGCCCAGGGATGCTGGGCAAGGGGATGCCCTCTCAAGGAGCTGTAAGCAAAGCAGCAAAGCTGCAGCCCCCCCACAAGGTGCTGGAGGCCATGAGGATGTGCAGCCCTGCCAGGAGCTCACCTGTGCTCACCCCACCTCATCCTGGGCCTTACACCCTTGCCCTCAGCTCCCTCCTCTTGCTGAAAGCTAGAAAAGGGGTGTTTGGTCATCACCTTCCCTCCCCCTGGGGACCTCAGTGCCTCCCAGGCTGTGCACTGGGCATCCTGGCACTGGAGGACTGGGAGCTAATGGGAACAGGGTGGAGTGGCAAGGTGGACCCTTGGCAGAGTCCAAAGCAACGATGGTCCCTCTTCTCTCTCTTCATGGGGTCCAGCCCAACTCTCCTGTGCCACCAGGGTCCTGCTTCCCAGCCCAGCCTCCAGGACCTGGCTGGATCTCCTCCCTCCACCCTGGTGCTCAGGACATGCTCACAGCCACCACCATCCCCCAAAAGCTCTTCTGCTGCTGCCAACCCGCATCGCCTTGGCATGCTGCTCCACCTCTGCGCTCACAAGAGGGCAGTGCAGCCCCAGACATCAATCCCAGCCCAAACCCGCTCCTCCTGCTCGGAGGAGACCAAGCACCTCCTTTCCCCGCAGGGGTGGGTGTCAGAACCCTTCCCATCCCACCCGGGACTCCCAGCAAAGCAGCACGAGTTTCAGTGTAGAGATGCAGAAACCAGAGCTGGATGAGAGCAGCCCTGGACAAACCTCCCGGACCCTACTTGTCCCCAACTGCTGCTCCTACCTGATCCAGAGAAGAAACTCCAGCAAGTAATAGCCGACAGCATAATCCCACAACCAGCTGGCAGAGGAACAGGGGGGCTGCAAAGCCAACAAAGGAAGGTGATGGTCATGAGGGACTAACAAGGTTTGTGGCTTTCTGGCCAGTGGCCATGAAGGTGGGAGCATGTGCCAGAACCAGGACCAAGCTGGGAGCAGGAGTTTGGAGAAGGGAGCCCCAGGACTCCCAAAAATCTCTCTTCTGTGATAAAACAGGGCCAGATCCAACCCCAGAAAGAGTCCAGGCTTTGTCACGAGGACGCCAAGAGCCTGGACAGCCTCAGCTGCAACCACGTCCTGGGACCCCCAGACCATGGAGCACAGAGTCCAGCCCCAGAATGCTGTTTCCCACATCAGCCACCCCAGCCCACCCTTAAATCCCAGCTCTGGAAGGGCACCCAGCTTTGTGCATCGCCCGTTCTCCCTGCCTGCGCGGAGCTGGGTGGAACCTGCCTTGCTGGTGGGATCCTGGTAGATGACACTGACGTTCTCACTGTGAGGGAACCACAGGAATCTGAAGTATTGGGATCTCTTCAGGTGGTCATCGAGGTGATCAAGGACCTGCAATGACCAGGGAAATGGGGGCTGGTCAGTGACTGTCCCCCACCATGGTCCTGGGAGCGGGGCTTGGAGGCACCTCAGAGACTCCCAGGAAGGCCAGGGAGGGTCCAAGGAGTGTCTGCAGAGTCTTGGTGAGCCTCGGGCTGGAAGGAGGTCGATACAGCCCAATCAAGCACCAGAGGGCTGCCAGACACCATGAACCCAAAATCTGGGGAAGGGAGCAGGGACAGGGCATGCCTGTTGTCTCTTCTGCCTCGGCCATGGCAGAGCTCCTCATCCTGCAGATGCTGCTGGGACACATCTGAGCTCACACCCCGTGTCTTGCCCCAGCCACACCTCTGCAGCCCCCAGACTGCTCCATCAGGCATTGCCAGACACGAGGCAGCAGAGACAGGGCTGGAGGGACCCCCTCCAGCCACCAGCCATACAGCAGGGCATGCTGAGGGCTTCCAAAAGCCACCTCCTGGTCCAGCATCAAGGATGCCCTTCCCAGTTGTCATACCCTGGCAGCACAGCCCTCTATGGCTCTGGGGCCCCAGAGCAACAGGGCACAGAGCTGGGTTACGTGTCCCTGTCCCAGGGACGTCCCCGCTTCTTCACATGCAGAATTGTCAAATTATTCATAAAGACACAAGAAAAGAGCTTTAAGAAAGGCAGCTCCCTCGGATGAGCTGCCTGCCAGCAGCCAGGGACAGTGAGGTATGGAGAGCCTGAGCAGGCAGGGGACAGGCAATGGGGTGACCGCAGCCCCAGGACATGTTCAGCCTGTTCCCAGGGCCACCAGAGTCCTGTCCCAGGGCTGCTCGGAGGGAACCCCACTGCCTGACACAGCAGAAATGAAAAGAGCCTTCAGCCCTCACCCCTTCTCCCTGCCTGTGCATGCAGGGGGAGGGGTCCTGTGCGACTCATCTCTCCCCCCCTTGCAAAGAGCATCCCCAACCACCCCCTGCTCCTCCTGCAGACATCTCCCACAGCTTGCAGAGAGACTTCAAAACCCAGCAGCTTTGCTTCAAGGAGTCTGCTTGACCCAGGAGAAGGTGCAATGACCCACGGATATGACCCCAGGAAGGTCATGGCAGCCTTAGCTGTGAGGCTGCTCCTTTCTGGCTGTTTGTCTTAATGAGCTATTAATCACCAGGCTGGGCTGCTTTAGCATCTCGCTGTCACCCTGCCATAAAGGTGAGGGTCGTTGTGGGGTCTCACTGCCCTAATGTGCCCATTAAAGCAGGGAGGATGGGAAGACAAATAGATTCTGTAACTGGTGAGAATTGATGCCACTGTCTTCATCTTCACATCCGCAGCTCCCAAAAAGCCATAAAATCACCCTGAGATGTTCCCAAACCAGCCTGTTTTCTGTCCAGGGAAGTCACCTTGGAGATAATTAACGGCTGCGCAAGTAGCAGCGGGGACAAATCCCAGGACCCCACGCATCCCCTGGTTTGGTTCAGGGACAAACGCAGCGAGCGGCTGAAATAAGTGAGGAGGAGGAGGAGGATGAGGATGTGGTGTCCCAAGGTGATCCTGCTGATGCCCCATTGCCTTCCACCGCAGCCCTGAGCGCAGCGGCGCGACCTTCGCAGTGTGCCTTTCGATCCCCGCGAGAGAGGAGCGTCAGCCTGAGCCAGCCCTGGGGGACAATCACAGCGCGGCGGGCGAGGTGGCTGCGGGGTCCTTGGGGACGCTGGCTGCTGGCCGAGCGCCGCAGCCGGGGAGAGGTCGGGGACAGAAATCTTGTCACCGTAACGCGGCCAACGCACGCAGCGGAGGTGACCCTGCAGCGTGCAGAGACCCCGGGGGATTTTTATGCTCGTCTTCGCTTCCCTTCCAGGAGCCCAGAACAAATCCCTCGGCTGTGGGAAGTGCGGGTCAGAAGGAGTCGGTTGGGTTTTGGTCTGCAAAGCCCCTCCAGAGCTCCCCGAGCGGAGGGTCCGGCTCCCCGCCTGCTGCCGCGCAGCTCTGGCTGCTCCAGGTGGTCCCTGGGGAAGGACGAGGGTGGGACAAGGGGCAGATGTGGCCGAGGGGACGTGGAGGATGCAGCACAGGAGGTCACTGCCACACATCACGGAGCAACGGAGGAGAGCCAGGAGCACAGAGAGCTTGCGTTTTGGGAGAGGAGGTGGATGCTCAGCCTCCCCTTCTGGCTGTGTGCTGCCTGTGCCAGATGGGACCCCAGCACATCAGGGGACAATGAGCACCCGCTGGAAGAGTCATTTCCATGCACTGGGGCCAAACCCAGCATTTCTGGCTAGGGGGGACGAGGTCAGGCCCAGCAATGGAGAGGGGATTTAGGCACTGGGTGGCCTTGGAGGAGGTGGTCTTGATGAATCCATCCCAGGTGCCCAGGACATCCCCCAAAGGGTTGGGGACAGAGTTAGGGTTTGGGTTAGCAAGTGGCAGATTCAGAGCCAGACCAAAGGAAGTGCTTCATCACCCACCAGGTCACCAAGGTGTGCAAGTCTGCAGGTGGTTGAGAGTTTGTGTGGGCTCAGGAGCAGATCAGAGACCTTCCTGGAGGAGAAACTCATTGCCTCATCACATATATACAAACCACCTCCAGCCCAGGAAGCCTCAAAGATCAGGGGAAGAAGCATCATACCTGAGCCTGACCCATCCTCATCCTCACCAGTGTCCCAGCAGGTCTGAGGCTGACACCATCCCTGTCACCATCCAGGGATGCTCTGCAGGTCTCCCTGGCGACCTCAGCTGTGCAATGAACCCTCTCAGTCCTGTGCCTTGTCCCTGGTCACTGTCAGCAGCGAGAGCAGCTGAGTTTATCCCAGCAATAATCACGAGGCCAGAAAAGAAAGCATGCAGCTCTTACATAACCACAAATCCAAGCCTGGCTCCTCTGACACATATATTATTTGCAATGTCTTAGATAACTCAAGCTTAAATATTTCAAGCAACCTGCTCCCTTGCCATTATTCCCTTCCGCCTCACTGGGTCACTCGACATGAAAGCTGGAGATCTGGAAGCAGGCGAGGAGCAGCGATGGCTGAGAATTGATAATGGCATTAATATTTATAGAGTCTAATCTCATTTCACCCTCCCAACATCCCCATGGGATGGAGGAAGACGGGCTGAGCTGTGCAGGGGGCATTGCCTGGGCAGATGATGCTGGGCAGGGTAAAGCTCAGCTTGGGCAACCTGAGCTGCCCAGGATAGCGGGGTTATGCTGCACCTCAGCTGAAGTTTCCTAGCTAAAAAACAGATTAGGAGGTGAAAAACAACTCTCAGCCCAAGGAAATGTGCCAGAGGATGCAGTGAGGGTCCAAGCAATCTGGCAGGGTGGGTGAGGAGCAAGCCAGAAGGAGCTGGCAGGCTCCCCCCACACTGAAACATACTTAAATACATTTAAAGTGGGGAACTCCCTGCTGCAGGACACCAGGGAAGTCATAGCTCAGCAAACAAACAGGCAATTCACCCCAAAAAATATTCCTGAGTCATAAACCCACACTCACCACCTCTGCAACTGATGAACTCACTGCAGGCTGGGAGAAATCTCTCGGAGGGCTTCCTTTATTCCTCTTCCTTTCCTTCCCATCTCCCAGGAACAACGAGACCCTGGAGTGCTCCAGCTCTCGACTGCTCTGGAACAGCTGCTCTCAGGGGGGGTGACACACTGATGGGTCTGTGCGTGTCACCCGGGTCCCTCTGTCCCCCCCCGGCCAGCCCAGCCACCCACGCCACGGCAGAAGGACCACGGGGCTGCTGTGGATCAGGGCTTAGGAAAAAGTTACCGCATTAAATTCACATTTGTGGTGGTGTTGGAGCCACCCCAATGGGGCACTGAATAATTCAGTCCTTAAAAAATTAAGGACAGTGTTTCTCAGAGCTTTACGAGTGCTGCAGCTCTGATCAATCCTGCAACAAATTTTGCTGCTTTTGTCCAGACTATTTATTTTTCATGAGCTCCACTTAATAAAAGCTTGTGCTGTCCTTAGCCAGGGTTGGAACTGGACCTGTGAGACCCAAATGGGACAACAGATGAGGATGCACCAGCAGGGGTGTCGGACCACAGGAGGACAAAGACGATCAGTGGTTGAAGCAGATCCAAGCTCCTGGAGAGGTTCCTTTCCATCACTGCTGGTTCCTTCCTCCTGGTGGACTTCATGCCTCAGTTTCCCCATCTAGAAATCCAACTCCTTCCAGTGAACAGAGTCCACACAGCACTTAGAAGGCCACCAGCTCTTTCAACTCACAGTTGGCCCCTTCTCTGTGGGCTTTAGTCTGTGCAATGCTGCAGTCTCCAGCGATGATCTGGTGCCAGTGACCTGGGACAAGCTGGATGACTGCTCAGCTCAAGGCAGCAGGTCACAGCCGAATGGAGCAGCTGTGCCAGGCTGTGCCAGCCATGGGGCATCAGGTGGAACAGCTCACTCCATCCGACTTCCCAGCACCGTGGGGGTGGGAGGGCTCTAAGGAGATGCTCCAGCAGTTAAAAGGAGTTTATATAAAGGCAGAGACAGAGAATGTTGGGTTTGGTGTGCTCCCAGAAGAAAGAAATCCTTCAAATCTCTCTGTAGAAATGCCCACGGGGTCTTCAAAATGCTTTGAGGGAACTGGCTCACACCCACCATGGGCCACAGAGCCATGCAGAGACTCAAGCTCATAAAGCCCAGGAGATGCACTGCACCAAAAAGGGGCATTTTGTGCCTCTTTCGAGGGAAATCAGCTTGTTTCAGCTCTCCACAGCCAGTCAAGTGCCTTTTCGTGGGCAAGATGTGGTCTTCAGGAGGGACAATGCCACTAAGAGGGGACTACAGGGAGAGGATGGATGATGGGACAGCAGAATTTGTCAAGGAGGGGACATCATGTGAAGCCTTCAGAGCTGTGCGAGATCCTGATCTATGAGAGGGCAGGTCAGAAACCCTCCTCAGAAAGCCACCTCCCTTGGGGACATCCCAGATGGGCCAGTCACTAGTGCCACACACCTGAGCCTGGGTGATTTGGACCCGTCGCAAGATGGAGAGGGACAAGTCCAGCAGCAATTAGTTTAAAGGGAGTTTCTCATCACATGGCCCAAATACAGCTCTGGGGTTGGATCCTGATAAAGGATTTGTTCCATCTGGCCCTTGAAATGTGTCACCCATCACACTCCTCATGTCCAGCACGGCTCGTCCCAAGATCAGCTCAAAAAATAAAAAGGTTAAACCCAACCTTAGCACTGGGAGATGGCAAACCCCATCCCAAAACCCACCCAGAGCTCACGCAGAAGGACAGCCCAAGTTAATATCAAAAGCACAAGATGCTCGTGGGCTATTTTAAGTGGCCCGAATGTCGCTGGGAAAAGACAAGAGATGAGAGATGGCTCTGCTCTTCCCCAGTGAGCAGCCGTGCCCCTGAGGGATGCTGCTGCTCCTGCCTCCGGGACCCAGCCAGGCACAGGCTTCTCCCGGTCCTCGCTGAGTGGGGGCAGCACATCAGCCCATCACCCCAGCCCAGGACTGCCAGCAAAGGCAATTTCCTCCAGCTGGAACATTAAATCTGCATTTGGCTTCGTCACGCGTGCGTCGAGTTACCGGATCTCTGCCGACCCGCTGGCACCTGCCAGCACGGGGTTAAACTGAGCAGAGGCGTTGGCTGATCCATCTCAGTGACAGTTCCCACAGCCAGACGCGGGCGCCGATGCCCGGAGGCTCCTCCAGCATCTCTGCCTCGATTGCAGCTCCGTGCCAGCCCCGCAGCAGCTCGGGGCAGCCCGGGGAACACGACGCTGGTGGCTGTGGGCAACGCTCCATCCCAGCTCCGGTGGGACGGTGGCACTGCACAGCCCAGGCTGGCATCCAGGCCCAGAGCAGCTCCCCGCCGCTGCGGCTGCTCTTCCCCTCGCTCGTCCCTGCCGAGGGAACAGTTCCAACCCACAGGGCTGTACGCAAGGGGTGGGTCACAGCTGGAGGAGGGGATCTGACTTCTGTCAGCTCCAGGCTGAGCCAGGCAAGGGACAGTTGGTGCTGGGATGTGAGGATGATGCTGGGACACTGGCAGGGGTCTCGTAGTCCAGTCTCCCTGAAGAGGACACTGGCTGTCCTTCCAGGGGGCAAGCACTTTGCCAGCCCCAAACCCAAACTGGAGGTGAAATCAAGAAGAGCAGAAGCGTTTTCATCCTCCTTGCCCCTGCCTTGACCCCACCGGTGACACACAGCTCCCATCAGCCAGGAGGTCTCTTCTGAGCAGGACCCTCTGCTCCCCTGCATCTCAGGTACCCCATGCCAACGATCCTCTCCAAGCTGGGATGGTGGCCAGGCAGCCAGCCCTCCCACACCACCCTCCTGCAGCACAGTGGTCCCAGCAGAGGAGCTGGGATGTCTCTGAAGGACACAGCCATGTCCCAGCTCAGGGTTCTGCAGCCCAAGGTGAGCACAGAATGTCATTTACTAAGAAACATGGCTTTTCCTTCCTCTCCTTTGTCACCCTGGAGATGTCTCCAGCTTAAAGGACACCGTGAAGATGCACAAGGAGTGCACCCTACACACACCTGTGGGACTTTCTCCTGGAGCACAACCACTTCCCAGCCTCCCTCCAACCACAGCACCTCCCCTGGCAGCTCTGGAAGCATCACCCACGCCGTACCTCGGTGAGGGTGGAGGGGAAGGCCACCTCGTGCAGGTGGAACTGGGGCACGCACTGGAAGGTGACGGTGAGCACGACGCCCAGGCAGCCAAGGTGCAGGCGGGCAGCCTGGAAGATGTCAGCGTTGACAAACTGTGAGCACTCCAGGATCTCTCCCGAGGCTGTCAGCAGCGTGAGGGCTACGACCTGTGGGGAGGGGAGTAAAGCATCAACAAACACTCAAGGTGTCCCATCTCCATGCCAGGACCCTGCATCCACCCCAAACCTTACAGCTGGGGGCTCAGCAGGGAGACCCCCGTACCACAGCCAGCATCACAGGGTGCTTGCTGCAGAGCTTGGCTCCACCAGCCCCTCTGCTGCCACCTTTGGTGTAAATGATGTGAAAGGATCCTTCTCTCTGGGAGATGCTAGGAAAAGCCATGAAATAAAGAAGTCAAACTCCCCCCAAATGATTTCAGTTCTCCATAACCATTGGTGGAAGTGCTCTACAGAATTTGACCTAGGAGTGGTGAATTTTCATAACTACTTCGTTAAAAAAGAGACCTGGGCCCTGCAGAGATTTGGGTTTGGGGGACTCCAATACAAGAAAAACTGCTTTTCCTTTGGTGTAGTCATTGGATTGTAAGACCATAAAGCACAGGGACAGAGGAGTTTTGGCTGGTGGATGAGAAGGTCTTAAGGAAGAAATTCTTTATGATGGAGGTGGTGGAACACTGGCCCAGTTGCCCAGAGAGGTGGGAGATGCCCCATCCCCGGAGACATCCCAGGTCAGGTTGGACGGGGCTCTGAGCCACCTGATCTCATTGCAGATGTCCCTGCCCACGGCAGGGGGTGGGACTGGGTGACCTTGAAAGGTCCCTTCCCACCCACACCATTCTGTGACTCCATGATTCTGCGATTCCCAGTGTGCATGGGGGACTTGGAGGTCCCCCACAGCAGCCCTCTCCTGCTTGCTGAGTACAGCCTGCTGCTTCCTTACCCCAAGACTGGGCACACCAGACCCAGACCAGGTGATGGGACATCTCTGAAGCCCTCAAGATGCTGATGTCCATGCATTGACACACTCCCCAAAGCGTGTCTCACCTGGGTGGGGAGGATGCCGTGCTCGATCCCGGTGTTGTGCGTCCCCGTCCCGATCACACCAGCTGCTGTCACCTCAGAAACAGCTCCTAAACTGGGGGCAGAAGGGGCTGGTGAGGACCTGAGTGTGTGGAACACAGCGTGGGGCACAGCCCACCATGCTGGGCATAATGCTGTGTGCAGACCCCACGTGTAGGCACCCCAGGACCTACCCCCTGCCCCAACAGGCTGGGTTTCCCCCCTTCACGGTACCCTGCAGCAAGAGGTGTGTTTGTTGGCCATGTGTGCACACCTCCATGGGACATATCTATCAGGATGCCACTGCAGTCCACAGGGAGAAAGAGGTGGCTGGTGACCACAGGTCCCCATCTCTCCCCATCACCATGGCCAAGATGGGCACGTGGGGGTGGCAGAAGGTTACAGCACAGTTTTCCTGCCATTTCCCCCAAATATTCCTCCAGCTCCCTGGGGCACAGGGAACTCCTGAAGCAAACATGGTTCCTATGGCCACTGCAACTATTGGATTCCCCCTCCATGAAGGAGTCTTGCTCACCCCATGCACACCACTGATGGTCTGCTCAGGTGGGGCTTCTTTCTCTGAACCCTCATCCCAGCCCTGGCCAAGGCTCTGACAAACTGATCGCTTGTATTGACTGTGGAATGCAGATATTGAGCTAGGCTGTAACTAAAGAGCAATTTCTTCCCTGAGGTCAGCAAACGAAAGAGATTGAGTGTGAGAAATGCTCTCCAAGGCTGTTTCCTTTGCAAACCCCTGTCTGAACATGGCTCTCTCCAAGCCCTTGGCAAGTCACCCCCTGCAAAGGACAATCAGACCTGCTGGAGGCAGAGGCATCAGCTGTGATCAGCTCAGGGGGTCCCTGGATTGCTCTGAACCCCCACTTCCACTTCTGGGGACAGCAGATGTTCCAAAGCAAGGTAGAACAAAGATTCACCCATGGCTCCTGCTAACGTATTCCAATGGCTAATTGCCCCTTGCCATCAAAACCTCATTTCTACCTCATTTGATCTACTATCAGCCTCCTTTGCTCGGAGCTGCCTGCTGTCAGCCTCTGCCCCATGCAAGCCATCCCCAGGAGGGTGCCCTTATCTTTTTAGGCCCAGGAAGAGCAGTTTTCCTTCGTGACGTGGAAAGGAGCAGCCTAGTGGGTGCAGTGAGAATGTAGGGTTGGTGTGGGGATAAAGGCTCCTCTTGGATCCTGGGCAGGATCAGCTCCTCCACTGTGGAGAGGACTGACCTGAGGTCTGCAAGACCCTCATGAAAGACCAGATCCTGAAGTAAACACCCCTATTCTGCAGTAAAAGCTCTTCAAACATTCCCACTTTGCCATGTCCAAGCACTTGATCTGAGGTGAGGATGGGAGGACACCTCGAGATGGCCCCATGCACGTGTCCCACTCACTTGGCCAGGGCCAGCCCGTGCTTGCTCAGCTCAACGTTCAGATCCAAGAGTAAAATCCCACCTTCCACCGTCACTTGCTGCTTCTCCTTGTCCACCTGCAAAGGATGGGATGCGAGGGGAAGGTCACACCGCTCAGAGGAGAAACACCCCATGGAAAACACCTCTGCTCTTACCAATGCAGCTAACATGGATACAGGAGACACGTACCTCAAGGGCCTCTCTCCATCCTGAGCTGTCACCTCTCTCAGACCTTCACCCAACCCAACCCCTGTCCAACCCAATGGTGCCACTGGTTCTCATGCAGCCCCAGTAAGAGCCCGGTATCTCCCTTCACCTCAGAGGACTGGATGCAAATCAAAGCACAGGAAAACCTCTCCCACCCAGCAGCTCTTGTTTTCCCCAAAGTTGTTCGAGATATGTTCCCCAGGCAACCAGCAAGAGCTGTTTCCTTCACAGCATCGTCAAATGGAGCAGTCTCCCATGGGGATACTGCCCACCTGATGCAGGAACAAATCATGGACCAGGAACAGCCAGCCAAGTCTTCTCCAGACTGCTGTGCCTGAGGCACCTTTGCAAGGTCATCCTGCCAGGTACCTCCTCCCCATCCAGCAGATCCTGCTGTGATGAGGACAAAGTGCCAAGGGTGAGTGTGCTGGGAAGACATCACTTCCCTGCATTTTTACAGCTGCTCCATATGCTTCCAGTGCACAAGGGATGCGTTTACACTGGGAAAATTCCCATTCCCTACTCCTGCAGCAGCATTTCAGGGTCTGGTTTGGGAAAACCCTGTCTGTGAGGAGAGGAAAGCCTCTCCATCCTTTCACCTCTCACCCTGGGCATAGCAGTGTTGGTCTCCCAGCCCTTGTTGGCTGCATGAACAGAGATGCCACCACATTTCAGGGCCACCACACCACCTCCCAGAACCTGGTCTCACCTTGAGGACTCTGTTCATCTTCCCCATCTGGATCATGAAGTCATCGGTGCAGGCGATGTCCGAAGGAGAGTGGCCACCCCCCACCACCTTCACCCTCTTGTCCCGCTGCCTGGCCATAGCCAGGATCTGCAGAGACAACAGGTGGCCCTGAGCATCCAACATCTCCCTCAAAGGATGGTGCCAGAGCACTGTGAGACATCCCAAGCTAAACTCTCACCCACTATTGGCACTGTCTTCACTTGGATAACTCACCATCTGGGGTTAAAACCACCTCTGGAGCCTGGACACCTCAGACAGCCCTTGGGACCATCCTTAGGGGTTGGACCAGATGACCTTTAAAGGCTCCTTCCAACCCAAACCATTCTATCACTGTGATCCCAAAAGAGGTGATGCCCACCTGAGACACCCTAGGGTGGCTGAGGCATCTCTGGGGTGACAGAAATGACACATGACTCTCACCCCTCAGCATGGCAGGGTACCCCAGAAGGATGCCAGATGCTGATGCCCAAGGATCAGGTGGGTCCAACTGGGACCAGGTGTGCTGGTTTTCTGCATCTTTGAGATGTATGATGCAACTGCAGCTCAGTGGCCATCTCCTGGTGCTGAGGGAAGGACTACGCTCTCACCATCTGTCACCTCTTTGACTGTACATGATGGAGCATCACAGCCCTTCCTGGCCTTTCCTCCTCTTCATTTCTAATGAGCTGTCTCCTGGAAGCACCTTCCTTACCTCCCGGATCTCCTCCGCTGAGGTGGGCTGGAAGTACAGCTCTGGAGAGGAGCCATAGGTCTTGGCCCAGTTCTGGAACTTGACTCCTCCTTGACCATGAACCTGGACCAAAAACAAGAGGTAAAGCAGAAGAAAGCAAGTACCTCCCCTGCTTTTCCACACAGCCCATTCTTTGTCTGCCAGGGTCACTGCTCCAGAGCCAGGTTTCCAAAGGATGAATTGTTTACGGCCGCAGGCGTTCATCTCAACCCCTGGAGTCCTGTCTGTGTTTAGCCAGCACCCAGGGCTACGCTGCAGCAGTTGTTCTGCCACCCAGTGCTCCCCCCCCATGGGTTGAAGTAGAAACAGATTTAATGAAATAACAAAAGTAATACAGTCAGCAACATAAAGTGCACAAGGTTCTACTCAGCCTGGTCCTTGGGGTCAGCAGCAGGAGCAGAAAGCCAGGAAGGAGGAGCCCCAGGAAAAGGAACTCCACCCTCAGTGAGCTCCCTCCTTTTACCATGAGCATGAGGAGGTGGTGTGGGACACACCTGTGAGTCACTGCCCTGAGTGGATCTCCCACTGCCTGGGGGCTGCTCATGGCTGCCTGCATGGCTGGGCTGTGGGGCTGTGCCTGGGGAACCAGGACAAGTCCTCAGAGTGGAGATGTCTCCATGTGAGCAAGTCAGCCCAGGCTCCCTCTACAGTCAGTGGGGAGAAGTGGGAGGATGCCCTGGAGTGTTTGAGACATCTCAAACACATCCCTCCCCTCCTACAGCATGGTGTGTGCTGGGGTCCTCTCAGTTTGCATGGTCTCTTCTGCTCTGGTCTCCTCTCAGACCTGGTCTCACCACCCTCGTGGCCTCATGTCCCAGTGTTCCCAGATGGCTTCAGCCAGGCTGGGACCTCCTTCCCACCCTCAGCCAGCCATCCTGAGACACTGTCCCCAGGCCTGGCATGGAGGGCACAGCCAAAAAACCCAGCCCCATCCCATCTACAGGCCAGGATTAACCCGAGGCAGGGCATCCCCAGGGCAGTTTGGATGGGTCCTGGCTGGGGGAGACAGTTCCTCCCTGGCTGTGTCCAGGCCAGCTGGGGCTTCCACAAGGATGGACCGGGCATGGGGGTGGCACCAAACACCAGAGAAGATGGTGAATCCCTCTGCCCCAGGCAGGACTGGCTCCAGCCTGCTGCCCCACCAGCACATGTCCCACCTTGGCTGCAGGGGATGAATTATCCCCTTGCTACCTCCTGCTGCCTCCTTCCTCCCTTTGCCTCCACCCTCCTCCCCATCAGCAAACCCTCATTGTCCTCCTCCCCCTCGCTGATGGGTTCAAAGAGCAGACCCCAAAACTGGCCAAACTTCTCCAGGGGTGCAGAAGGGGCTCTCCCAGGGGTGATTGCAGCATTCCTCCCCCTTGCCACCCCCTTCTCCCACCACCCCAGCCCCCCCCAGACTGCTTTCAGGGGCTGGGCAGGGCAAAGGACACTGATGGCCCATCACCCTGCCCAGGGAGGTGACCCTGCCTGGAGGCAGGGCTGTCAGGAAGCTGTTGCAGATGGCCCAGATAGCAGCAGGGAGCCCTGGGGGCAAGGGGGAGGTGGGGCTGCCCCACAGCATCTCCCATGCAAGTTAAAACCCGGAGCTGGTCTGCGAGCTGGGGTACAGAGGAAGAGAGGTGGAAAAATGATGAAAAATGATAACAAATCCACAAAAGACCAAAATTGAGGGAAATGAAAGCCCGTGGGTTTGGAAACACGCCTGATCAGCAGCCAGAGCCTGACCTGAGTCATCCAGGGAATCTGATGGCTTTCCTCCCCCTCTCTTTTCTGAGACACCCTTCCTGTTTCTCATCCCAGCCAGATGTTGGTCATTAAATCCACATTAAAGGTGGTAATTAAACCCTATCATCCCCACCAGCCCCGAGCATGGCACATGGCTCCACACTGCCTGGACCACCCTTCCCACTCCAAAAATGGGGAAATTCCCCTCTTGGCTTTTCCTCACCATCCCGTCGGCCTCTCCGGGAGATGCTGCTGGAGTGAGCTGGACTCCACTTGCTCCAGCACCAGGGACCAGGGGTGACCTTGGCTGGACCAAGGCTGGAAGAGCTCGTTCCAGCCCTGTGGGTCAGCAAGGAGCTTCCCTCCAGGCTGGAAGGATAATGAATAACAGCCCTTGCCTTGGGACCTGCCTGGTTCCCTGGGGGAGGAGGGGGGCTGAGCCCTTCCCTCCCGGCTGGCAGAGCAGGATCCGGGCATGGATTTGGACCTGGGGTCCCAACATCCTATGGGGATGCTGCGAACTCCAAGGGTTTGGGGGAGGAGGTGCTTCAGAGGGCTTTGGGGTGAAGGCATTTCCCTTTTGGGGGTTCTCCCCCTGGAGTGCATCCCTGGACCTGCAGCGGGGAAAGGGGGAAGTAGGGAAAAGCTCTGCCAGGTTTGGGGGGACCCAGCAGTGGGTGACACAATGGCCTCGCTGCATCGCATCTCCACGGCCAGACTGGGAGCTGGGGGTCTGCGCTCCCTGCACGGCAGCGAGGGGGCTGCTCCATGGCAAGCCCCCCAGCCTCACCCCACCACCCCCCCAGGAGCAGAGGGGCACAGGACCCAGCCGGGCAGTGGGGCTCATCTGAAGGACGGGGGGGATTTGCAGGAGCTCTGTGACGCTCCGTGGCTGCGCTTTGGTGATAACGGTCCCTCGTTAAGGAGGGCATGATAATGATTTTTCTGAGCTGGTTGACTCAGGCAAGGTGACCTCCAGGAGCATCGCTCTGAGCCTGGAGCGGGAAGGGAACCGCTGCCTCCACATGACCACGGGATGCTCTGCGACCCAACCTTTGCAGAGCAATCACAAACCAAAGGGGAAAATTGCTTCTTAATTACAGAGCAGGAGCCATGCAGCCTCCAAAGGACCTCACAGCATCTCCAGCAGCTTCTTCCCTGGATCTTCACATTAACCTTCAAACCTCCCTGACCTCCTGACCATCCTAAAACCCTGCTGATGTTTTCTTGGCTGCAATGCAGCAAATTAATGAATAATCCTCCGAGGCACCTTGGAGCTGGGACAGAGGGGTCCAAGGGGTCCAACTGATGGGGGTCAGACACCTCCAGGGCTGCCCTGCTCACAGCTCCGGGTCCCACAGCCGTGCAAAGGTCATCAAAACCTCCAAAAAAAGCACTCCAAGGGATTATTCATTAACAGCGTGGGGTGAGGGGAGTGCAGGGAAGGATCCAATCCCCTAGGGTCACCCTGGGGATTGGGACCCCAGGCATCAACTGATGTAAATCACAGAATCATAGAATCATGGAATAGTTTGGGATGGAGGGGACCTCACAGCTCATCTCATCCCAACCCCCTGCCATGGCAGGGACACCTCCCACCAGCCCAGGTTGCTCCCAGCCCCATCCAACCTGGCCTGGAACACTGCCAGGGAGGGGGCAGCCACAGCTTCTCTGGGCACCCTGGGCCAGGGTCTCACCACCCTCACAGCCAACAATTTCTGCCTCACATCCCATCTCAATCTCCCCTCTGCCAGTTTAAAGCCATCACCCCTCGTCCTGTCACTCCAGGCATTCCCAAACTGCAGTGCACCCCCAGACCACAGGGACCCTGCCTTGTCCCTGTGCTGGATGGATGGACACGTGAAGTGTCCCCAGAGCCTCTGCCTCCCCTGCAGCAGTGGGGAAACTGAGGCAGGAGTGCTTTGCTGGAGCTCGCCGAGTGTCTGGGACTTGAGAGCCACTCGAGCAGAGCCTCAGGCCAGGCAGAAATCGGGTGGGGGTTTTGGATTTTGGTCTTCTTTCTTCTCCGTTTAAAAATAAACCAGTTGAAATTTAATTATGGGCAGCTTTTGGTCTTTATTTCTCAATCTCTTAAGTACTTTTTTTCCTCTTTTCTCTTTTTTTTTTTGAGTTAATTGCCTCCTTTCCAGAATGGAGCCAGCGAACAATGTCTGGAGGAGGAGAGGACAGGACCAGAGCTGGACCCTGCCTGGGTGCAGGGACACGTCCCTTAATCCTCCCAGGGCATAGCCTGAGTCCCACCGCGTCCTCCCTGCCATCAGCATCACCACTGCCAGCACCCATGGGTGCCTCGCAGCCTTGGAGGGGGGAACTGATTAAAACCAGAGAAAAACAGCACGTTTTTGGTCCAGGGGACAAGCCCAGCTGGTCACATCGTGCCACCCTCACGCCAGGGTGGGTTTGGGTCCCTGGGGGGGTTGACAATGTGGGTTGAGCCATGCAAAGGCATGTTGGGTGTCGGCCCCCGAGGGACCTTTACCCTTGGCACCCAGCAAACGGGGTGTTTTCCATCCCAGCCAGGCTGAATATTAACCAGGCATCCCCAGAGAGAAGGTGGAGCTGTCCCAAAGTCCAGGGATGGGCTGGGTTGAAGTTTAACTGGGTGCCATCAAGCGATGGTGGCTGGGTACAATCCTGCCCCCCCTCACCCAAACCCCATGGGGTGCTGGGACCCTGCCCATGGGTGCCAGAGCTGGTGATGGTTGTGGGGTCAGGTCCTGGAGGGGCAGGATTGGGCTGGGGATGCAGGTACCAGGGGACCAAGGACACGTGCACCCCAGGGACTGGAGATGCCTGCAACCTGCACCCTGTGTGCGTACCCTGCACCCAGGTACCCACATCCTGCACCCTGTGTGTGCACCCTGCACCCCAGTACCCACACCCTGCACCCTGTGTGTGCACCCTGCACCCCAGTGCCCACAACCTGCACCCTGTACCCAGGTACCCACACCCTGCACCCTGTGTGTGCACCCTGCACCCTGTGCATGTACCCTGCACCCTGTGTGCGTACCCTGCACCCCAGTACCCACACCCTGCACCCTGTGTGTGCACCCTGCACCCCAGTACCCACACCCTGCACCCTGTACCCAGGTACCCACACCCTGCACCCTGTGTGTGCATCCTGCACCCAGGTACCCACACCCTGCACCCTGTGTGTGCACCCTGCACCCTGTGTGTGCACCCTGCACCCCAGTACCCACACTCTGCACCGTGTGTGTGCATCCTGCACCCTGTGCATGTACCCTGCACCCTGTGTGTGCACCCTGCACCCCAGTACCCACACCCTGCACCCTGTGTGTGCACCCTGCACCCTGTGTGTGCACCCTGCACCCCCTGTGTGCATCCCTGCAACCCCAGTGCCTGCACCCTGCTCATGCCATCCCACAGACATCTCCTGCTGGGTGCACATCGCAGCCATTGCAGACCCGGGTGGGGTCAGAGGGATGGAGGAACCCTGGGGGTGACTGTGCCCCCCAAATCTGCTTGTCCCCTGTACCATGGTGCAACTGCCACCAGCTTCTCCTCGGCAGCAGAGCCAGGCTGGGTTGGGTGACTGACCTTTGGAGGTCCACAGCCATAGCTGCCAGCACCAGCGAGCACGGAGCAAGGACAGAGGGATGCCCATCCTGCCAGAATAAGAGATTTGGGGGTTCTGCCCCCGTTTTAGCCCCCCCCAAGCTGAGCATCACCATGTGAACACCCCAAAAACAGCCTTGCAATCCCAGACCTGTCCTAGAGGAAACCAGGGCGGGACTCTGCATTTCTCTGGTGGCATTTGCATTGCTCTGGCCTTGTCCTCCTGGACCTGCCAGCACCAAAGTCCAAGTCTGCTTTGGCCCAGCTGGTTTCCTGCGTCCCCACTCTGCCAATTTGAGGGTGTCTCCATCCTGACCGCTCACCCTGGACTAACTCCATCCCACTGGTCCCACATGTGCACCCCAGGGACAGAGGATGCGTGCACCTGGGGGGACCACGCACACGAGCGTCTGAGCCACCAAGGACACATGCACAGAGGGGACAGAGGATGCATGTGCACAAGGTGTGCACAGAGGGCAGGGGTCTTGCAGCCTTGCAGCCCCCCAAGAAGAGGGTGAAGCCCCCAGGCTGGGGCCCTGAGAGGGCTTGGGGTGCAGGGAGAGCTGGCAGGAGGCTGCAAACCCCTTCGAAATCCCACAAACCCAGATGGCAGAGCCCTCCTGGCTCTCCGGGCAGGGCTCCAGGGCGGGCGCTTGGCCACAGCTCCCGGCTGCCCGGGGCTGATGCTCTTGGATTTTATATTTCACTGACAGATTCCAAAGCAGCTCCGAAACCCGCTCCCGAGGCTGCCTCCCCTGCCGAGAAACGCGGGGAGGATGGCAGCCAGGGCCAGGGATAACTCCGGGTTGGAAGGAGCAGGTTTAAACCTCTTGCTCCACACCCAGGGGCTGGTTTTGCCTCTCCCCTCACCCCAATCCATGCAATTCCTTTTTCAGGGATGAATCCGGCTGCAAACCATCCCCGTGGGCTTACTGGCAGGGCTGGGAAGCACTGGGAGGAGGGAGGGATGCAGACAGACAAACCACAAAGCCTCAGATGAAAATAGTTGAGGGCTGGGGAGAATTTGGGGCGGGGGGAGTGGGAAATACCAAGCGTGTTTACCC
Organism: Podargus strigoides; assembly: GCA_028020825.1. NCBI lineage: Eukaryota > Metazoa > Chordata > Aves > Caprimulgiformes > Podargidae > Podargus > Podargus strigoides. Next base: position 1,211,458 of record CM051619.1, read on the forward strand.
AAATCCCTGCGCCATCCCGGATATCTGTTTATAACATCTGTTTGGGGCCAGGAGAAGGGATAAGAGCGGAGGGGAAGGTGGCTGGAGGCAGGGGCTGAGCCCTGACACCACAGGGATGGGCCACAGGGAGGAAGGGACAAGGTGCTGGGGTCCCTTTGTGCTTTATTTCGCCAGTACAAGGCAGAAGGTGATTTCTCAGGCAGCATTCATTATTCTCAGTGCATTAAAATCTCCACATCAAAACCAACCACCCCCTGACCCAGGGCCCTGCAGGCAAATTCCCGAGTGAGGGAAGCCCCTGGAATGGGGTTGAGGTGATGTGGCAGCCCCAGGGCAGCCCCTGGTACGAGGATACCCCAACACCCCCCCCCCCCAGAGCTCACAAGGGCCCTTTTAGCCACACAAACCCATCGACCCCCCCAAAAACACAAACCAAACCCTAAAGGGAAAATCAGCCCCCGGGGAAGGGCTCTGTGCCCCCAGCCTGGCTCACAGCCTGGAGATCTTGGGCAGGGGGATGTCGGGGGGGAGCCCCTCCAGCCATTCCACCAGGATCCTGTTCACCACTGCTGGCCTGGGGGGGTGGCAGAGAGCTGAGGTGGCATCTGGCTTCTCCCCAGGGAAAAGGGGGAGCCTGGCCCCGGCGGAGCGAGGCCATTCCCACCGTACCTCTCCATCTGCGTCCAGTGCCCACACTCCTCGAGGTGCTCCCGGCGCAGCTGCGGGATCTTCGTGGGATGCACGATGCAGAGAGGGCTTGGTTTGAACCGGGATTCGGCACGCTGGGCACCAGGAACCCATCCCCAGCTGTTCCTGTCTCCCCAGGCTCTTTATTTTGGCAAGAGCAAACCCCCTCCTGCCCACTGCAGGCAGGAGAGAAGGCAGATGTCCCCCTCTCCCCTCCCCCTATCAGCCTGTCCCCCCTTATCAAGCGATGTCCCCACATCTGGGACAAATCCAGCCCATCTCAGCATGATGGATCTGCCCCAGGGCTCTCCCATTGTGGAATCTTATGGAAGCAGGATGGCTTTGGTGAGATGGGACCACGCTGCCTTACCCACTCCTCCATGCCCCTGCTCATGCTGGGATGCAGCACCATGTCCTTCCCGGCCGTGACCATCAGCGCTGGCATCGCGATCTATAAGGGACATGGGTGACAAGGTGAGGAAGGTGCTAGGTCTGCAAATGCTCCTCATGGGGCAGGATCAGTTCCCACCTTCCTGTCCTTGGCAGAGAGTCCCCAGCGCCAGTTGGGTCGCATGTTGCGGTACCAGTTCAAGGGACCACTGGGAGAGATGGGAATGGGGTGGAGATGCTGGGACTCAGCTCCTGCTGACACCACTGCCCATGGCACAGGAAGAGCCTGCAAGGGGAAAGCAGCCTCCCCCCGCCAGCCTCAGCCCTTCTTGGGGGTGTAAAGCAAGGCCAAGGTGGGTTTGGGGGTCCCACCTCTGTCAGGGGGGACCCCAGCAGCCCCCCGGGCTCCTGCCCCTACCTGAAGCCGGATTTCTGGAAGCGCTGGATGTAATACTGCAGCTCGGGGCCGTGCAGGATCTGGCTGGCCGGGGGGCTTTCTGGGAAGCCCACCAGCAGCCCCCCTGCAAGAAGAGGCACAGCAGTGCTGCCATGGCCCACTCGTGACATCCCCACCCCACAGCCAGCTCACCCCCTTACCTCGCTCCTGGACCGTGTGGAATTTGGAGGGGGTGGGGAGACGGTCCTGGGGAGAGGGAGACTGAGGGCAGGCAGGGAACAGCACCACATCCCAGGGGAAGCCCACCCCTGAGGGGGCCTCGTGGCTGCCAGGCAGACTTGGGGCTCCATGTCCCTCCTCACTGGGAGTAAGCATGGAGCATCACTGCATCCCGAGGGATACAGGAACCGACCACACAGCCCTGGGACACAGAGCTGGGAGCAGGGACAGAGCATCACTGCATCCCAAGGGATACAGGAACCAACCACACAGCCTTGGGACACAGAGCTGGGAGCAGGCAGAGCATCACTGCATCCCAAGGGATGCAGGAACTGACCACACAGCCCTGGGACACAGAGCTGGGAGCAGGCACAGAGCATCACTGCATCCCAAGGGATACAGGAACCGACCACACAGCCCTGGGACACAGAGCTGGGAGCAGGCACAGAGCATCACTGCATCCCGAGGGATACAGGAACCAACCACACAGACCCAGGACACAGAGCTGGGAGCAGCCACAGAGCATCACTGCATCCCAAGGGATGCAGGAACTGACCACACAGCCCTGGGACACAGAGCTGGGAGCATCCATGGGACCAGCAGATGGATGCCACTGGCAAGGCACAGCCTCCCATGCACTCCTGGGGTGCTATTATTTTAAACCACAAAGGTTTTGACCCTGAAGCAAGCCACAAGCATTTGCAAGGGTGAAGGAAGCGTGCGACACTGGCACTGTCACCCCGAAAATCTGCTGCTCCCTGGGCTGGGCTGTGTCCCCCCAGGCAGGACAGCTTTCTAGAGCTCTTCTCAACCCCTACTCAGGGTCAGCTACAAGTCCTAAAGAGGTGCAGGACCTGCACTGCTGCTCAGGAAGATGCGTTCACTCTGGTCCCTACTGATGGCAGTGCCCCAACAAGGCCATCAGGCCATGGGCAGGCTGTGAAGCCCTCTGCTCCCACCCAAGGTTCACCCTCAGCACCACATTTACCTCCTGGCGCGTGGAGCGGATCAGGACCTTCAGGGTCCGGGCGATGTCCTTCTCAAGCTCTGCCTCTGCAACACCCTGCACGGGGGGGAGGAAGCGCCACGGGTGATTCCAACCCTCCCTGGGGACCCAACCCACCCTGGGGCTGGGTCCTGCAGCCCTTTGGGGCTCGGGTGGAGGCTGGGGGTGGGTTTGTGAAGAGTTCAGCATGGGAACAAGGTCTGGTAGGGGGACCACAACCCATTTGCAGTTGGGGTGACCCCATGGGGTGGCACCCCGGTTATGGGACAGGTCATGCTGAGCCATGAGCTGGGGACCCCGCTATGGGCACATCCCCATACCCTGGTTTAAGCCCCAAAAGATGGGGCAGGGGATAAAAATTGTGGTCCCAGGCTCACTGGCTCCTGGAAGTAGAACTGGTAATCAAAGATGGGGACAGCCTTCATCTTCTCCACGATGTCCACGGTGGGGTCGGCAGGTCGGTACGGGGTGTTCAGCGAGGCCACAGCTCTGGGACATCACAGGGGGGACACACAGAATCAGCATCACACCTGGATTTGGGGTGTGCTATACGAGCTGGGGCTTTGCTGTAGGGACAGGAGAGGATTCGGGGTGCCTCATCCCCCTGGGAGGGACGCGAGGTCCCCAAGGACCCACCTCACCCTCTCGGGGTAGAAGAGAGCCATGTTCCAGACCACCACACCACCCCAGTCGTGGCCAACCAGCACCGTCTGCGGGATGCCCTGTGGGGAGGGGGGCCATCAGCCTGTGCCCCCATGGCTGCACCCCCTTTTTTTTCCCCCCAGGGAAGCGTTAACTGATCCCCCAGAGCAATTTCCTCCAGCTTTAAATTAAACATTTCCAGTACCTGGGCTCTCCGGAGGGAAGAGGTTTGACATTATCCACCAAAACCACATCTGGAGGCTGCTCATCCCCTGGGATCACCCTTACAGGTCCAGGTCCCCCCCCACTGCTGCCACCACACAGGGTGACAACACAGGGAACATCTCCATATCAGCACAGCCAAATAAATCCTCAGCTGAGCTCACTGTGCCCCCCCCAGTTCCATTTTCCTGACCCCTCTGGGCACCTACAAATAAATCCAATTAAAACCCACGCTTCAGACAATGTAGCAGCTGGTTTATAATTAGCTGATATTTAAAAACATCATTAAAATTCCCTGCTGGCGGAGGTGGCTGCTCACTGCCATCCAACAGTGTGACACCCACCGTCTGAGACCCCCCCCAAAGAGGGGCAAAGGGGCTTGGGGGGCTCCCAGCAGCTCCCACCGCTGATGTGGGGCTGAGCGGGTCCCCCCCTGGTGCTGATGGGTTCCATCCCCCAATCCGAGGGGCAGCGTCAGGCCCCCGGCCACCCCAGTCACCCCAGCATCCTTCTCCACAAGTTACCTCACCACCTTACCAAAACCCAAAGCAGGTGCCACCAGCCTGTCCTCACAAAGTCCAGGAGAAGGTGACACAGAGCTGGGGACCCTCCTAAGGATGGGTTCTCCCCACTGGCAATGGGTTGTACGAACATCCCCACCTCTAAAATCCCACCCACGGGGAACACAAAGACAGGGCTTGGTGCTACCCCAAAGGGTTTTGGGGAGCTGAGATGTCCCAGCATGGGACAACGTCACCGCAGAGCTCAGCTGTCCCTGCATGGGAAGGAAGAGGCGAAGGGACGTGCACCCAAACCTTGCCGAGAAGGAGGGACCCATCATGGGGGGCTCCTCACCAGTTTGTCCAGGAAAACCACCAGGTCCTGGGGAAGGGAGGAGAGGAAGGGTCAGATCCTGGCTGGGACTTTGTCCTACCAGCCCACACCACCCTCCACACCCGTGTCCGTGCCCTGCAGCTCCTCACCTTGCAGATCTGCTCCTGGCAATATTCTTTGATGTCTGCATAAAAGACATAATGGCCATCATTTTAACATCCACACGTGTCCAAGGATGGGTTCTGCATCCACCTGAGCTGCCAGGGCTGCAGGAGGAGCAGGACACCTTCCACCCCAACCCCACCAGGAGAAGACTCCTCCACCCATCTCCTCCTCAGGGCTGGCAGCTCCAGCCCCCTACACCCCCATCCCAGGTCACCTGGTGGGGCTGTGGAGTCCCCATAGCCCTTCATCTCCAGAGCGATCACCCTGAAGCCGGCATCAGCCAAAGCTGGGATCTAGGAGGGAAAGCAGAAGCCTCTGAAGCATGAAGAGATCCCCCAGACCCCCTGGTGCCAGCACTCATCCTGCATCTGCCCACCCCAGCATGCCTGGGGGTGTCCCCAGGAGGGACATCTGGAGAGTGGGGAACGCTCCAGGGCTGTGTCCCGTGTCCCTCAAGGCTGAAGGCAGGGTGGTGGGACAGCCCTAGGACACCCTAGGAGTGGTGGCCATGCACCTCCTCCACTGTGCTCCAGCATCCCCCCACCAACCCCCATGGTCCAGACCCTCCTCCCCATCTCCTCCATCACCTGGTAGCGCCAGGAGAGCCAGGACTCGGGGAAGCCGTGGCAGAGGCAGACAACGGGGCCATGTCCCATTTCCACAAAGTGCAGCTGGACACCGGGCTGGAGGGGACAGAGAGCAGTCATCAGCTGCACGGGGGTCACAGCTTCACCCCCAACCCTCCACCCACCACTGGTGACCAGGGGTGGGAGCCCACCACCCCTCCAGCCCAGCATCCCGGAGCCACACAAGCACATTTTGGCTCTTGGGGTGGATGGAGAAGACCTCAGCGATGGGGGAGCTCAGCATCCCCCACCCAACGCAGCCCACGCAGTTGGGTGGACAACCCAGCAAGCCACCCAGATCCCTCCATGGGGCTCAACACCCTCCCCAGGATGCTTGGCTCTCCCCAAGCCCTGCTAAGCCTGGGGACACCTTGTCACCGATGCAGTCCCCTCCACCCTACCCGGATGGGCACGTATCCGTGGGTCACGTTGGATGGATCACATGCAGTCGGCAGTGGCTCTTCTTGAGTGAGAAGCTGTGGGGTGAGCACAGGGTGAGCTCCTGAGTGAGCCTGGAGCTGCATGGGACATCCCCACCGCCCTGCTGCTGGTGGGACATCCATGTGTTTGTGATGGACACGGCTCAGCAGGTCCAGGGGATGAGGTTACCAGGGGGTGGGCAGGGTTTGCAGGAGATCACAGCCCCCATCCCATTCATCTCCAATGCCACCCGCAAGTCCTGCACCAGCACGGCATCACAGCAAGACCCAGAAGCCCAAGCCCATCCCTCCTGGCTCTGAAGAACTGGTCCAGGATCCCCAGGAGAGCAGGGGACAGAGGGGACCAAGACCACCTCTACTTGCCTGGACACCTGAGAGCTCCTCCAGCTCCTTCAGGACGGTTTCAGTGTCCCTGACAAGGATGGTGGCCATGCCCATCTCCCGAGCTGGCTTCAAGTTCTCCCCGATGTCGTCCAGGAGGATGACCTGGAGATACACCAGCGAGAGCCGGGCTCAGCACCCTGGGGAAGGGCGGCCGCTGGGTTTGGCCAAGGGCTCTGGGTGCTTGGAGGGACTCCCCATGCCCTGGTTTTGGGGTGATGCTGGTACCTCCTGCGGCTTCGCCTGCAGCGCATCCAGGGCGTAGGTGTAGATGTCCAGATCCGGTTTCTGCGCTCCGAGCCGGCAGGATTCGATCACCAGGTCGAAGTGACGGTGCAGCAGGTTCATCAGCGTGGCCGTGAAGAGCCGCCCGCCGCTGTCATCCACCCAATTGTTGGTGAAGATGCAGGTCTTAAATCCTAGGGCAGGGCAGAGAGGGGAGAGTTGGTTTTCCCACTAGCGTTTGATGTCACCTCTCCTCTCCAGCCACATTTCTGAGACATTCCCAGCCTAAAATTTCCCATTTGTAAAGCTCTGTCCAGACCAGGAGCTAAAAAGATGCTCAGCAGGAGCTTATGCCAAATTTGTACATTGAGGAAAGCAAGGCTCGACCCTCCCAAGGCAAGTGGGATGTGAGATGGAGCTCAGGCACTCCGAGATGCTGAGGACGGAGCCCATGGACCGGCCATGGGGCACAGCCAAGGGCTATGGCATCCTGCTAATCGCTGGCTGGGTGATAACAGCTCTGATGGATTTGGCAGCAGGGCTCAGAAGTTCTAATTAGAGATGCTGAGAGAGCCCTTTGATGATGATGAGGGACCAAGCAGGGACCTCACAGTGGGACCGACCAGGTACCCCCATGGTGGGACCAGCGAGGGACCCCATGGTGGGACTGACCAGGGACCCCATGGTGGGACCACCTAGGATCCCATGGTGAGATCAACCAAGGACCCCCGTGGTGGGACTGACCAGGGACCTCCATGGTGGGACCAGCAAGGGGAGCAGCACCCTTCCTCCATCCCCCTTGCCCAAAAGCCCCCCAGCACCCACCATTCCTCCGCAGCACCCTTGCTGCCTGCAGAAGGGGGGCATTGACCGTCCCCTGGGCCGCCATCTCCTTGAAGGCTTGGGCAACGGAGAAGGTGGGTGGCAGTGTGACACCTGAGGTGGAGGCGTGCTGCCTGCAGCCCTCTTCCATCTCTGAAAAGAGCTGGAAAATACCCCCCAGTCGACCCCCCATAAAATAAAGCACAGTACATCCTGGAGCCTGCTCCCCTCGGCTCCTTCCTGAGCCCCCTCCCTGCCCCATCCCAGCTCCATCCCCAGCCCCTTCCCAGCCCCATCCCAGCTCCATTCCACCCCCATCCCTGCTCCATCCCACCCGCATCCCTGCTCCACCCCACCCCCATCCCAGCCACCAGCGATGCTCCACAGCTGGTACCCAGGGGCTCACCTGGGACAGGGTGATCTGTCCCCTCATGGCTTTGGCGTAAGGACCGTCAGAGCCTCCGGCAAACATGACATCCCGCAAGAAATTCCTGCCAGGCAAAGGAGGACATGTCAGCTGGGGGGACACACACCCCAATATTGGGAGGGGGGCAGGGGATACCGAGCTCCACTGGAGCATCACTTCATTACAGGATAGGGGGATGGCTGCCCGTTTATTTCCACTGGCAGCTCCATCACTTCGCCCCGCAGACACGAGCGGGGAGTTTTGCCACGAAAGGAAAAAAATAATGCAAGGAGTAAGGTATTTTGTAAGCCATAGCTCAGGGAAAATCATTTGTCCCCATCACAAGATGACAAAAGGCCTTCTCGAGCGGCAATAAAATAAGATTACAGCCACTGGCTCGAGGACAAAGCTCTCCTCCGAGTCGATAAAAACGCAGCTCGGTTCCAAATAAAGCAGCTTTACCTGTTCCAGCAGGATTGCTGTCACTTTTCTTTAATATAAACCGAATATATTCCCCAATAATCTGGGAATTTATTGCTCCATCTGCTCTGCCTCCTCCAGCATTTCGCTAAGCAATATTTTATTCTTTTTTTAACTCTTTGGGTTGTGGGTTTTTTTAATTTTTAAACACTCAGGCCAGGAAATCCCGAACAAACTGACAGAGCCGGTTCCTGAGTGGGAGGTTTGGGAGCAGTAATTCCCAAATATCCTGTATTAATCAGGGCAAAGGGTTCCCTAGGACTCGAGAGGCCGTTTGGGACCTGCTCAGCGGTCCAATGCTTTGGTTTTCACCAGCTCCAACTCATGCAGTGAGTTGTGTCGGGTCTCAGTGCTAGGGCAGGGACAGGCTTCGCTAATTAGCCTGCTTATTAGTGGCTTTTTTTTTGTTTTTACAGCTTCTGCTAATGTCCCCGATGGCGATCATATGTCTTTGGGGGTTAGTTTTAACCGCTGGCCTGCACCCCACATCCAGGAGAGCCCTCCCCCTCCTCCCCCCAGCTTGCACTCCATACCCAGCACATGACTCCCTCCAGCCTGCACCCCACATATACACAGGGACCCCAGTTTGCACCCCACATATACACAGGGACCCCAGTTTGCACCCCACGTGCAGGACAGGGGGTCCGCAGCCTGCACCTCACACCCAGCCCTGTCCCCCTGCCCCAGTCTCGCAGACCGTGCGCGGGCGGCGACCGCACACACAGTATTGCGGCCTCGTCTCTACGTGTCTCTGCCCGAGCGGCGACTGGCGCAGGCACGGGCGGGCGAGCGGGGCCGGGCCGGGCCGGGCCGTACCTGGGCAGAGCACAGTCCCGCTCGCAGGAGCCCAGGAAATGCTGCAGGCCGGGCCCGAAGAGCACGCCGCCCAGGTCGAACAGCACCGCCCGCCGCGCCATGGCCGCTCCGCTCCGCACCGCCGGCAGCCGGACTCGAACCCGCGACCTCCGCTGCGCCAGCGCTCAGGCCCCTTCCCCGCCCCGCCGGCCCCGCCCCCTTCCTGGGCACCGCGCTGGGTCCTAGCGCCGCCCTTCGGCGCCCGTCACGAGGGCGGGTGTCCGCCCGGACCCCTGGGACCCTCCGCAGGGCACCCCCGCACGGAGGACACCCAGCTCCGTCCCACGAGCAGCCTCCCCGTGCCGTGGGGCTGTGGGAACCTCAGGGTGCTGTGGGTGCCCGTGGGTGCCCGCCTCTCCACCCACTCCGCGCCTCTGCTCCCCGGGGTTTTGTCCATAATGGTGTTTTCTCCCCAAAACGGGGAGCCCGGGTCCCCTCTCAGCTCCTGCAGCACCCACTGACCTGCACCCAGCTACCGGAGGCCTGATGGGGCTGATGGGGCAGGGGTGGGCACGTGCTGCAGGCGTACACATGCATATGCACATACATGTACACACGTGCACATACATGTGCACACGCACACAGATGTGCACGCCCATGCCTGCGTACATGCAGGAACGCATGCACACATGTATGCACTTACACGCACACATGCACATGTGCACAGCTACACACATACACACATACATGTACGTGTGCACAGACGAAAACGTGTATGCACATAAACACACACAGGTAGACACGTATGCACGCACGCACACGCATACATGTGTGCCTGTGCAGAACACGTGTGTGCACGCTGAGCATGCCTGCACGCCACCCAGCACGTTGCTGAGCATGTGTGTGCACCGTTAAGCGTGTGCGTGCCTCTTCAAGCACGCATGAGGCTGCGTGTGCACTGCCAGGCGTGTGTGTGCACGCTCAGCACGCGTGGGCACGGGTGTGCCCCGCCAGGCAGGCGTGTGGGTGCTGAGCACGTATGTACATGCTCAGCACATGCCTGCACGCCAAGCACATACATGTACACGCGTGCACGCTGCCACAATCCTGACCACCCCCCCCCCTCCGGAGACGCAGCGCCTGGGGTGATGTGTGCCACCCCCCGCGCACCCCGAACCCACCCTGGCGTGCTCGGTGCCTGACACATGGCATGTCCGTGGCCGCGGTCACGCGTGTGCGTGGGCCAGCCCCGCCTCGGGGCCGTGGCAGTGCCGTGGTGGGACAGCCGTGTCGCCGAGCGGTGAGCGGGGCAGGGGGACCGGGGGGGATCGGCAGCGGGGCCACGGGCGAGCCCAGCCCCTGCCTCAGTTTCCCCACCTGCAAAACAAGGAGGGGGGGGGGGGGTTTGGGGGGGTTACTGCACCCCCGGGGCTGGGGGGGCTGTTCCGTGCTGGGATGGCTGCTGGGGAGGGGGCAGAGTTATTTTAGGGGGGCTCAAGCCCAGAGAATCCATGCATTGATCAGCAGCATCCTGCTGCCAGGGCTCGGTGTCCCCCATCCCTCGTCCCCAACGTCCCGCTGTCCCCGAGACCCCTGATGGGACCCCCCCCAACATCCTCCCGGGGTGGTCCAGCGCCGGGTGGGGGGATGGAACCCCCTTCTGCCATGGCTCAGAGCTCCAAGGGTTTTCCTCCTCCCATCGCCACAGCGGGGGGAACCGCGGCACAACCCTCCTCTCACCCCAAAACCGGCAGCGAGCCTGAACCCCCCCAAGTGCCAGCCCTGGCTTCTCCCTGGGGAAAAAAGGTGGGAGCATTTGGGGTTTTTTATGGGGGGGAGGCTGTAGAAAAAAGGGGGGAGGGAAGGATTGTGCTGGGCTGTTGTTATTCGGGTGGGAAGACAGACGCCAGCTTTGGTGCCAGCGAAATGCCAGCATGGTGACGTCTCTGAGACCCGGCCAGCTCGTGGCAGGGCTGGGCCGTGGTCTCTGCCGGGGTGGGGGGGGTCCCTTGGCTGTCATCTCCCTCCACCACCCCCTTCTTTTGGGCCCCTTCCCTCCAAAGCCAAAGCCACCCACGCCTGCCAGGTGCTGGCCTGAGACCTGGGAAGCTCATTGCACCCCAGGCTGCTGGCAGAGCGCTGGGATGCTGGTGGGAACACCCCCTTCCCCCTGCAGAGGGGCTCAGGGACAGCCAGGGGGGTGCGGGGGTGCCAATGAGGACCCCCCCCCCCAGCCCCCGAGTCCCCGTGTCCGTCGCGTCGGTGGCTTCTGGCACCCGCTCCCCCGGTCTGGGCGCCAAGGCTTTCCGGTGGCGGCTTTGAAAGAGCCGCATTGTCTGCCCCCCCCATCGCAGCCTCCTGCTTGTCCGTGGCTCTGAGGGGAGTTCTGGGGGGACGGGCTGCACCCCAGCGGGATCAGCCTCACCTCAGCCCTGGCTGTGCCCCTCTCCGTGCCTCAGTGTCCCCATTGCTCTGCATTTGCTGTGCTGGGGGTGTGTGTGCAGAAAGCCTGCCCCCCTCCATCCGGGGGGGTCCTCCTTGGTATGAGGAGAGTGGGGTACAGCACCCCCAAAGCCCAGTGGTTAGAGGTGCATATGCCTGGAAAAATAAGGGTGTTTGGGGGATTTTGCTGGTGAGAACTGGGGGGGTCCCTAGGGGGGACCCAAAAGGGTCTCAGAGGGTGTCTCAGCCACAGCCTAGCCCCCCCCCCAATTTCTCTTTGCTCCTACAGGACACCATGATCCTGGGGGGCCCCGGCTGGTGTTTGCTGGTGGGGCTCTGCGCCCTCGTCCCCCCCACCATCCCCCAGGGGGGACCAGAAGAGGGTGTGACACCCAGCATCAGCATGGAGGAGTTGGGGTACCAGGATGGGGACCCCCTCCAGGACCCCCAGCGCTGCGGCATCACCTTCCACACCCCCAGCCCTTGCAGCCCCCCCTCCGCCTCTCGTGACGAGTTGGATCATCTCAAGAACCTCTTGCATGACACCAAGGCCAGCCTGAGGGACGTGGAGACGGCGGCCACGCTGGAGGACAACCAGACGCGCTACCAGGACATCATCGCCGAGGCGCTGCCCGCTATCCATGAGGCCAACCAGGAATTCCGGGAGAGCCTGGATAACGTCCGCAGGGAGCTGGAGGCTCACGTGGCTGAGACCCATCACCCACACGTGGCCGAGAAGAAGGAGGAGTAAGTGCCATGGGAAGGGGATGGACCATGGGACATGTTCCATGGAGCCACTGCCCTGAACACTGTGGGTGGGTGCCAGCCCCCAGCTGTCCCCATGGGGGACACTGAGCTCATTCTTTCCCCACCCCCAGGCTCCAGAAGGGTGTCCGCGTGGTGGCCCACATGCTCCGTCTCACCGGCCACCTGGCCCAGACCCTCGATGCCACCTCCCGCCGCCTCCACGCCGAGCTGAGCCAGCGCCTGCAGAGCTCGGCCGCCCGCGCCGCCGCCGCCACCGAGCCCTAGGACAGCAGGGACAGGGTCTGCTGTCACCCTGCACGTGGCCTTGCTTGCTGGTAGGACCCCAGCCCGGCTTTTGGGGTGTCCAGGCTCCACTCCCTGCTCCTGGGAGCTGAGACTGCACAAAGCCTTTGGAGCTGGTGGTGCTGGGAGGGGACCGGAGGCTGCTGCCCGCCACACCATGCCACCACACACACCACGCCATCACACACACCATGCCATCACACACAGTATGCCATCACACAGGATGCCATCACACACGTGGTGACATTGCACATGCGATGCTGTCATACACATGATGGTGTCACATAGGATGCCATCACACATGTGGTGACATTGCACGTGCGATGCTGTCATACACATGATGGTGTCACACAGGATGCCATCACACACAGTATGCCATCACACACAGGATGCCAACACACACGTGGTGACATTGCACATGCGATGCTGTCACACACATGATGGTGTCACACAGGATGCCATCACACACAGGATGCCATCACACACGTGGTGACACTGCACATGCGATGCTGTCATACACATGATGGTGTCACACAGGATGCCGTCACACACAGGATGCCAACACACACGTGGTGACATTGCACATGCGATGCTGTCACACACGTGATGGTGTCACAGAGGATGCCATCACATCACAGAGCCCAGTGCCACCGCGTGTGCCCAGCCCCGTGCCCAGAGCAGATCCCCTCTGTGGGTCTCCTTCCCATCCCCAGCAGATCTCTGCACCCCTCCACTCCTCCCTGGAAGAGCTTTATCCACACAGGCTCCCTTTTTTTTGCAGCTAGCCAGCCCTGCATGCCAGTCGCCGTGCCACCGCCTTGTCTGGACCACGTCCCTGGGGTCCCCAGAGGGCCTCAAAAATTCACCCCAGCAATCTGAGCCTTGGCTGCATCTCACTGGTCCTCTGGCAGCATCACCGCTGCGGGGCCCTCGGGAGTGCCACCGAGGTGGTAAGAGCAGAGGTTGGGCCTGGAGTTTGGTCCCTCTGGGCGGGCAGGGAGGGGGTGGCACTGTCCTGCGGCTGGACATGAACCACGCAGCGAGAAACGGGAGCTGGCAACTCCAGTGCTCCCAGCCCACCGAGGTGTGGGCAGTGGGAAAGCAGGAAACCCTGGTGTGTTTGTAAGCCTGGAGGTTCTCCCAGGGGGCTGGAGGGAATGGCCAGGGTCACCTCGGCATGCTGGGCGCGGGGCACCCCCATGGTGCACCCTAAGGATGGGCAGGAGGCGGGCACAGCCCCAGGCAGCGGCAGCGACGCTTCTGCAGGAGCTGCAGGCAGGGAAATAAAGATGCACTGCGCTCCGCCAGCCTTGCCTCCGCCTCTGTTTTCTCTCCACCCTCTGCTCTCTAAGGGAAAAGGAGGATGGATGAGGTTGTGTGACCCCAACCAGGGTCCCAGCGAAGGGGATGGACCCCCAGCTTCCCACCCCCCTTTTCATTCACCATCCACCATCAGCTCTGGTTTTTCCTCCCCAGAAAATCAATGCTGGTTGTCTTTTTTCTCCCTGATTAATTCACCACTGACTGACCCAACCCGTCCTTCTCCCCAATTCCCTTCCTCTGGTGGGGCCTGGATGGATCTCCTGGAGCAGTCCTTGTAATGTCCAGTTGCTCCCCATCCCTCTGGCATCTCTCACTCCATCTTTCCCCCGATTCCAGGGTCTACCCGACACCCAGCACCCTCCCTTGGGCCTGCAGGTGGCCTGGGGATGTCCCCATGGGCTTTGCACCACGCCATGGGGACAGGGCTTGGCACGCACCGCTGGCTGCAGGCGGTTTCCCGGGGTGGTTTGGTACAACTGTGACACTGATGGTTAAAAAATGGGGCGATTTGATGCCATCACGACAGCGTTGGGACATCTGCGTCACCCCGGTGTGATGTTTGCATCGCTGAGGTGTTCGTGGCCGCGGGTTTGAAGTGGGGACAACCCAATATCTGCCTGGCTTTTGGTGCTGGGCAATGGGGTTCTGGCTCCGTGGTCCTCTTCCCCGTGGGTTTCTGGTGTTCAGCATCCCGAGGATGGTGGGGACAGCCACACGGATCCACGCCTGCATCTGCCTCTTCATTTGTTTCCCAAGGGAAAGGACGGGAATGGCTGGGCAGGTCCCCCAGGGATGGAAATTACAGTCCTGGCCTTCCTCTGCAGGCAGGTTGTGCATTGAATTTCCTAGCAGGAAGGAAGGAAGGAAAGAGGCTGGGCTGGGGAGAGGGCTAGGTCATCCCCCAGGAGGTCGGGAAGAGCGGGAAGCTCTGGGTTTCCCATCCTCTCCTGCCCACAGCAGCCCTGTCCCCATCCCTGTCCCCGTCCCCTCGGATGGGGACACCTGTGACAGGAGGGGGAAGGGGTCTGCAGTGGGGGGCTGATGCTGGGTGTTGCCCTGACTTTGCTTTCCCCATTTTACCACCCACCCCTCAGCAGTGTCTCACGGGGGTACGCGTGGGCTGAGGCGGGCGCTGCGTGGGGTCAGCTCGGGGCTTTGCGCCCCGTTGTCCGCAGGGCAGGGGACATCGCTGCTCCCTGGAGCTGCCCTGCCCACAGGCACCAAACCCTCGGAACGGGGCTGTGGAGCAAGTGGGGAAACCCTGAGCTGGTGGGGGCTGGCCCTGCCACTGGTGCAAGAAGCCTGGACCTTTGCCATGTCCCCTGCAATGTCCCCTGCAATGTCCAGGGGAGACGATGCCCCTCCAGACTTCCTCCCCCTCATCCCCTCCTTCCCTGCCTGGGCATGGCTCTCCCTCCTCCCCCAGTCCCTGTCGTCATTGTCACTGCTTCGAGTAAGAGCTGAGACATCCTTCGTGGGAGCCCAGACCTCGCTGGAGCCCCCCACAGCACAGCATCCCAACCCAGGCACGGCAGAGGGAACGGGGGGCTTTGGGGACCCCCTCTTGCTCGCCCTGCAGCAGGTAAGGGGGTTTGTTGGGTCCGGGGGCTGGGTGGGAAGCAGAGAAGCTCCTTTTCCCTGCAAATATCCATGATTAAAGCAGTTTGCAGAGTGCTGAGGGTGGTCAGGGAGCAACGGGGAGGCAGCAGGAGGGAAAGTTTCCCAGTTCTGCCTGAAGTTCCCACCTCAAGCCCCCCAGTCCCCCCCCATCCACCTTTCAAATCCAACAAAGAAGTTAATTATTCTCGCTGCCTCCCTGCCAGGGCTGCCGACGAAGCACCGAGGTGGGCGAAGCAGCGGCAGGGGATGGAAGAGGGATGAGGGTGCAAGGTGCCAGGGTGCCACAGCACCCTGAGGTGACCTGGGTGCAGTCTCCCACCCACCTACCCATCCCCACTGTGACCCATGGGTGTGTGTCCCACCCGGGCTCCTCTCCACACATCTCCCCCCCAAACTCCCTTTGCCACAGGGGAGTCCAGGCACCTCCTTCCCCTCTTCAGTATCTAAGATAGCTTTGGGGAACCCATCACATCCCCACTCGTGTGACCCTATAACCAAGCCTGGAGCAGGAGAAGCTCCTCCAGCACCCCCCTGTGCTCTCCCATATATTTAAATATCTCACCCAGGAGAGGCAGGTCCATAATTTTCTCTCCAGCTCAGCACAGTGGTCAGTGTTCCTCCTCCCGTTTCCCACCCTCTCCATCATCCGTGCAGTAATCAGCTGAAAACTGCACGGAAGATGATGCTGAGTTCATGGATGGATGGGTGGGTGGGTGGGTGGATGGATGGATGGATGGATGGATGGGTGGGTGGATGGATGGATGGATGGATGGATGGATGGGTGGATGGATGGATGGTGAATGGATGATCCCTCTTCTCAGGAGTGTTCCTAGAGAAACCAGCCCCAGGAGCCCGTTCGGGGCAGCGCAGTCTCTTGGAGCAGCTGAGATGCTTCCCCTTCCCTCACTCTCAGGGCATGAAGCAGCTTCCATGGATCAGGGAGCGGATGCTTTGGGGACATTTGCCCTTGACTCTGCCATGGTGGCAGCTTGGATCAGCTTCAAGCCCTACTCACTGCTGGCAGAGGCTTTGAGGGGACCACAGTGGGACCATCACCTCCCAGACCCATGCCATGGTGTCACTGCGGTGACGGTGCCACTCTCTGCTGTCTTTCCAGGAATGAAATTTGGGGCAGGCGGCTCAGCAGAGCATCCCAGATCACACACCCACCCTGGCCTGGCTGTCTCCCTGCTGAGGCTCTCCCAGCCCACATACAGCTCCATCCATGGCTCCTCCAGGGTTTACTAACAGTGGGGACACACAGGACACCCCATCGGAGGTCCCCTATGGTGGCTTTCCCTGCTGACCCTCCTCTCCCACCACCATCTCAGCTCATCGCTCCCCCTGGTCCTTCCTGGGGGGCTTTGCAAACTGCTCCAGAGATGGAGTCCATGGGGGACATCAGTACAAGGATGATGGGGTGGCTGTCCCATGGCATCACCCCCCTCATCGCGTGGTGCTTTGTCACCTTCCAGGCAGGTAAGGGCATCTCTGCCTTCCCTGGGGTATCACCCGCTGGGGCTCCCCAGGGGAAAGTTTGGAGAGAGGGGAGGGGAAGCTGAGGGGGCTGTGGTGCATGTGCATGGAAAACCAGTTCTCTCCCAGTTTACCCTCATGCAGTTTCTCAGCATCCCCAGTCTCCAAGCTGGCATGGTGTCTTCCACTACATGTCATGTCAGGATGGAGTTTGTGTCTCTTCAGAGCAGCTCGACACCATCCAGACGTTTGGGGGGGGGGTGGTCTGCTTTGGGTCACCCCCCCTCCCAGGGGATCCACCTCTGGGAACCCAAATCCATCCTAGAAGTGTTGGTGGCATGGGAAGAAAATGGATCTTGCCTCCACCTCCCATCATTGCAAGACCTCCCAGGAGCTGGACATAGTGCTTGTCCCTTCACTTGGGTCCAGCCCTCCCCAACACCTCTAAGACCCTCAGAGCTGCTCAGCACATCATCCCTGGCCACAGCACAACAACCAGCGCCCTTGCTGGGTTTGCCTGCCCACTGGGGAGAGCTTTCTGGGGCGCGGGGCATGCTCTGGGGCTGTACACCCACCCTTCTGCAGGGCAGAGCTGCCCCTACAACATCGCTTTGGTTGCACATCACTGTGCAAAGCTCTCCCATCCCTCCATCCTCCCTCTCTCGGCCTCCCTCGACTTGCTGGAGAAAATTTATGGGGCTCTGCAGCGAGGAAGGGCGGCCGAGCGATGCGCCGCAGGCTGACAGCACCCAAGAGCAACGCCAATGATTTCTAGGCAGAGCAAAGAGCGTGGTGCTCATCCCAGCCCTGCCTCCAGCCCAGCCTGAGGGATGTCTCTGGGCAGGCTGCAGCAGTCCCAAGGACTGGGTCAGCCTCTGCCTTGCAAAGCTGAACCAGTTAGCACCAGTAAGAGCAACTGGCGGGGACTGGGAGAGAGCCCTCAGCCACCCCAGAGTGGGATTTTCTCGGCCAGCATTGCAAGGTTGACCTTGCACCACTCTCTGCTCCCTAAGAGGACCACAGGGCAGCTTTAGGGGGGGCTCATTCCCCTCTCCCCATCCCAGGGTGAGGTTCAGAGAGTGGGGGCTTGCCCAGAATGGGCACCCCATTCGAGTGGGGTGCAGGGGTGTTGGAGGAGGGGCTCAGTGAAGTCTCTCCCACCCCATCCCCATCTCTGTCTCCCCACAGCCACCTGCCTGCAGGACCAGCCCGGTAACCACGCTGAGGAGCGTCTCTTCAAGCACCTCTTCACCGGCTACAACCGCTGGTCACGGCCGGTGCCCAACACCTCCGACGTGGTCATCGTGAAGTTCGGGCTCTCCATCGCGCAGCTGATCGATGTGGTGCGTGGCCCCCCTGCAGGGACCCCCGGCCCACGTCATGTCTGACTTTTCACTGGGTGGTCCTACTGGTTTGCCAGACCAGAGTCTGGGGACACTTGTGTGAGGCTGAGGTTGGGTTTGGGCAGCAGCCACCCCCTGGCCATCTCTAGCAGGTGACAAACCACCCACCCTGCCTCCCCCAGACCTCCAGTGAGCAGGGGCGGTCTGTACTCCTCTCCATCCCAAACCCTCCCTTCGCCTGACAGCAGGAGAGCATCAAGGAAAACCACAGTTCTCCATCCCTGCGTCCTTATCCACCACCTGCCTGTCCCGGGGCACCTCTGGGCTTTTCTGTCCATCCATGCCTCGCACGTTCCTCCCGTGCACACCCACCTATCCACCCACCCACTCATCCCTCTATCAACCTGTCCACCTGTCCACCTATCCATCTACCTATCTACCTGTCCACTTATCCATCTGTCCACCCATCCACCTATCAGCCTATCCATCTGTCCATCTATCCATCCTTCCACCCACCTCCCCACGGGACTGTACATTTCTCCACCCATGGGAGCAGCTCAGAGCTGTACACTGCAATGTGCTATTTCTTGCTGCCATCTAGTGAGCAGATATCTCATGGAAATAGAGTCTCTCCTTGGACTTATACTGGTACCAGTTGCTCCCAGGAGCTGAACTTCAGAGGAGGTGAAAAGTGAAGCAGAAAGTGAAAGCAGGGATTTGGGGGATGATGCAGTGATGGGACAAGCCCTCTCCCTGTGTTCTCTCACCTCTCCCTCTTTCCAACCATAGGATGAGAAGAACCAGATGATGACCACAAACGTTTGGCTGAAGCAGGTAGGAGCCTGTTCCCGCACTGGGGAAAGGGCAGGAGCGTGTGGAGGAGGCACAGCATTTGGGGCAGAGAGACCCTGCTCGTGGGGTCTCGGTGGCATTTCCATGGTGCTGTTCCTCTGGGGGATGCTGCCAGAGGAGGAGGAGGAAGAGGAGGAGGCATTGGGCAGCTTGGTCCCACCAGACCCAGGGCCATCTAATGCCCTCCCCTCCGCATCTCCCTCCAGGAGTGGAGTGACTACAAGCTGCGCTGGGACCCAGCGGACTTTGACAATGTCACCTCCATCCGGGTGCCCTCTGAGATGATCTGGATCCCCGACATTGTGCTCTACAACAAGTGAGTGATGCTTCCGAGATGGGGCATTCCTAGGGCCAGCTCCCCCATCCCATCCCATCCCATCCCATCCCATCCCATCCCATCCCATCCCATCCCATCCCATCCCATCCCATCCCATCCCATCCCATCCCATCCCATCCCATCCATGCAGCTCATCCCATCCCATCCCATCCTATCCTGGCAGCTTCCCAGCACTGCCAGACCCCACAGACCCCCTGCCTCCCATCCCACCCCACTGGTAAGGATGCAAATCAGTCTGCATCCATCTCCCTATGTCTGCTGCTCACACCCCCACCCATCTCCATGTCCTGGGTGATGCCCAGGAAGGTGAGCCTAGCACCATGCAGGGATGCATGGTGGAGCCACAGCCTCAAATCAAGGCTCATACCAACCCTGAGAGCTGTTGGAGCTCCTGGCCCTATTTCCTGCAGGAAATCCTTCATCCTCCTCTGACCTTCCACCTCTCCACCCCTGCAGTGCCGATGGGGAGTTCGCCGTGACCCACATGACGAAGGCCCACCTCTTCTCCAACGGGAAGGTGAAGTGGGTGCCACCTGCCATCTACAAGAGCTCGTGTAGCATCGATGTCACCTTCTTCCCCTTCGACCAGCAGAACTGTAAGATGAAGTTTGGCTCCTGGACCTATGACAAAGCCAAGATCGACCTGGAGAACATGGAGCACCACGTGGACCTCAAGGATTACTGGGAGAGCGGCGAGTGGGCCATCATAAATGCCATCGGCACCTATAACTCCAAGAAGTATGACTGCTGCACCGAGATCTACCCCGACATCACCTTCTGCTTCATCATCCGTCGCCTCCCGCTCTTCTACACCATCAACCTCATCATACCCTGCCTGCTCATCTCCTGCCTGACGGTGCTGGTCTTCTACCTGCCCTCCGACTGTGGGGAGAAGATCACCCTCTGCATCTCTGTCCTGCTGTCCCTCACTGTCTTCCTGCTGCTCATCACGGAAATCATCCCGTCCACCTCACTGGTCATCCCTCTCATCGGCGAGTATCTCCTCTTCACCATGATCTTCGTCACGCTCTCCATCATCATCACCGTCTTTGTCCTCAATGTCCACCACCGCTCCCCCAGCACCCACACGATGCCCCACTGGGTGCGCAGCTTCTTCCTCGACTTCATCCCTCGCTGGCTCTTCATGAAGCGACCGCTGGTGCTGCCTCCCCCTGAGGGGACCGTGGGGCAGTATGACCTCCCGGGGACAAGGCTCAGCACCTCGCGGTGCTGGCTGGAGACTGACGTGGATGACAAGTGGGAGGAGGAGGAGGAAGAAGAGGAGGAAGAAGAGGAGAAGAAGACGTACCCCAACCGCATGTCCCAGGCAGGCTCCCATGGCCAGGGCACCCAGTGCCGCTATGGCTGTGGGCGCCAAGCCAGGAAAGCGTCGGGTGGCTCAGCACCCCGGGTACCCCCCAAGGGGGAGGAAGAGGAGGTGGGCTCGGACCAGGGGCTGGTGCTGTCCCCCAGCATCCTGAAGGCCCTGGAAGGGGTGCAGTACATCGCGGACCACCTGCGAGCTGAGGATGCTGACTTCTCGGTGAGTGGGTGTCCTCAAGGGCTGGGGGCAAAGGGGGTCCCCCAACCTGGGTGCTGCCTCCTGCCACTTGTATCTCCATGGTACTGCCCAAAGACAGGGAGAAGAACACCCCTGTGGTCAACAACCACCTCCTAGGAGATGCCCAGTCCACCAGCTCAGTTGAGGGTTCCTCCAGCTCCCATCCCTGCTGGATGTGAGGATGTTGGAGGTCCCTCTCCTCCTGTCCTGTCCCACCCTCGGAGAGCAGAGATGGCCCAGCCTGCCCTGCTGTGACCCAGCTCAGAGGCTGAACCCCTACTTTTAGCCAGAAAACCCTGGGTGGGTTTTGCTCTGCCTCCCTGGAGAGGTCCATCCCCCAGCCCCACTGCTCCAGGGATTTCCCGAGACACGGGATATCTCCTCGCCCCAAGGCAAACAGCAGATGCAGAGGAAGCCCTGGGTGGTCTCTGAACCCCAAGGGGTCCTCACAAATAGGGGGCTGCATCCTCTGCCCACCCTCACAGCCTCTCTCTGCTCGGCAGGTGAAGGAGGACTGGAAGTACGTGGCCATGGTGATCGACCGCATCTTCCTCTGGATGTTCATCATCGTCTGCTTGCTGGGCACCGTGGGGCTCTTCCTCCCACCCTACCTGGCAGGGATGATCTAGGGGCTGGGCCAGGCTGTGATGGGGACAGCGGGCTCAGCATGCTCCCTCCTCCCAGGGAACGGGCACAGTGGTGCCCACATCCAGCCGGGCCCTCGCGTCTCCTTGGGAGGACACGGATGCAACCATGGTGGTCCCTCAGATGGGAAATACAGGGTGAAGCAAGGGCTGTGCCGAGGGGTGACCTGGGGATGGTGAGGAGTGAAGGCTGCTTGCCATCCTTCCCAGGTGGTCGCAGCCATCCTGGCATTGAGGAAGGCACGGTGCAGCTTCTCCATTGCTCGAGTGTAGGCTGGAGGCATCTAGGAGAGGCATCTGCTTCCTCGAGATGCTGCAAGTCCTACCCAAAACCCAAGAGCTGCATCTGGTTGTGACTCCAATGTGCTGGGCAAGAAGAGGGGACCTCACATCTGCTTTAGGACACATCCTGCCACAGGGTGCCCAGGCCCACAGGCAGGTGCAGTCATGCATGAGGCCGGGCAGGTGATAACGCTTTGGATGGTCCATGCAGAAGGGGTATGGTCATGGGATGGAAGTCCCTGCTCATCTGCATGGCTTGGGGGTCTGTGCTCTGCAAATCTCAGCTTTTCATGTCTAGCTTCCATGCACCCTGAAGGACCCATGCTTGCAGAGCATCTACTCTCTTCTTCCACGCCCCAAGAGACACCAGGTTTTTCCTGCAACGTTTTCTCCTCCTGGAGACCAATCCGTCGCGGTGCTGGATACAGTCTGAGGGGTTTCAGAAAACACTTTGTGCTGTCAGGGCTGGAATAAACGGTGTCACAGAGGGACATGTGCATCCCGAGGGTGTTGTATCCACTCATGCAGCCTCTGGTGCTCACAGGATGGCTCAGATGTGCACACACGGGGCTGAGAAATGAGATGCACGAGAGAGTGTGTGTGCCCAGGCGTGGCGGGATGCGTGCGTGGGCACACCTGTGTGTGTCTCTGAGTGGGCACACAGGGGCTTTAGGGCTCTGCAGAGCCAGGAGTGCCCGGGGGCAGAGAGCTCTCCTGTGAGGACAATTTCTGGCTTGGTTGGGGTAATGTAGGGGTGTGGGCTGGAGGTGAACAGGACGGGATGCTCAGCACCCAGGGACTGTCAAGCCATGGCACATGGGGCTTCAGCAGAGCTCACTGCAACAGGCCAGAGGGGGAATTCCCTCCCCTTCCCACATTAATCCCTCCAGACCCTCAGACAGTGCCCACCACCCTCTCAGTTCAGCCCTGCCTGGCTGATGAGGCCACCAGGCCACAAGCTCTGGGATGACCCCCCCCCCAGTTTGGCACTAGACCCCCAAGCATCCTTCTTTTGGAGGCAGCCCATATTCATGGCTGTGCTGTGCCACAGAAACCACTCCCCAGCAGCACCCACCATGAACTGTCCATGATTTCCTGGTGGTCTTTGAGAAGCAAAGGTCTGCAGATACTCACACTACCGAGCCTTAGGGTGGGAGCAGGGGGAATCCAGGACCCTCGTACGGATTGTGGGCTCAGCAGGAGGGAAACGGGGCTCCAGAGAGGATGTGGATGCCACAGACCCAGGTTCACCCCAGCAGTTTCCCCAGGGATGCTGAGCTGAGGTCTGAGCAGCACAACCCTTACTCTTCCTAAGGAGGTGCTGGTGACCAGGTGACTTGTCCCCAGGGTACGGGGGTGACAGGCAAACACAGGCACAGCAGGGCTTTGTGCATGGTTTATCTCAGCCAGAACGAACAGCGCTGTGGGAAGATGCTGGGGAAAAGCCCGAACTGTAGGGTTTCCAACTCAAAGCACGAACCGAACAGAGGTGGTTTGTCGTCGTGGCTTACACAGAGAAAACTCAGCTGGAAGAGGCCCCGTTCTCCTGGTTTGTGTCACCAAAGGGTCCACGGGGTCCCATCCCTCCCATGCTCGGCAGGCTTGGGGCTGGGCACGCTCCAGCCATGGGCGCCGCAACCGGCTCCACCGCGGCGCACGGAGCCGCCCCCATCGTTAAATAAACTCTTCTATACAATGTACAAGGAAATGCAAACAGTCCCTCTGGCCACCGCTCCGATGGCTCCTGGGGACCCCCGTGCAGCCCCCTGGGATGCCAGCTCCCCCACTGCCGTGCCCCCCAGCTCCCGGCGGCGAGGAGCGGGGTCCAGGTCCCCGTTGCGACACGCCGCCCGCAGCCGTCTGTCCTCGGACGGGCCGAGGCATGGACACATGGACGTGCTGGCACCCAGGGAGTGGGAAGCCCCCAAGCCAGAGGGATCTTCAGCCCCTGGGGACAGCCAGGTCCCCACACGGGCCTTTCCAGGGACGAGTCACCAGATGCCTCCCTTCTTCAGAAGAGCGACGAGACGATGCTAAAGCCAGGAGGAGGAGGGGACAGGGAGGACAGGACAGCGAGGCCACAGGAGACACACAGAAGCCAGCTCCTCCGCAACACTCTCCTCCCATCTCCACCAACCGAAGCACGGTGGTCCCTCTCCTCCTCTCCTTCCCCACCCCTTCTCCTTCCCTCTCTCCACCACCCCTGCCCTCACTCCAAGCACAGCTTCACCAGGTTGGCCTGGACCTTGGCTTGGTCCACGGCATCCAGGAGGTTCTTGGCATCCACGGCCAGGGTGTGGGAGGCCGTCAGCATCTGCCGCTTGCACTCTTCGCTCAGCGAGGTGACGGCGTTCTGCTGCGCCAGGCGCATCTTGTTGATGAGATCAGCCAAGTCCTTGTTGAGCAGCTTCTGGGTCCCCTCAATCTAACCATGACACGCAGGGGTTACAGACTGAGGTGTCACCAACACCCCACCCCATGGCAGACCCCTGTCCCTCCTCCCTGGGGACCCACCTCGGTGCGGGAGGTGGCAGGCAGGATGGGCAGGATCTCATCGACGCTGCCGATGAGCTTCCGCAGGGACAGGCCCACGTTCTGCGGGGAGGGAGGCAGAGTTAGGGTGGCTCCAGGCACGGGCACAGGGAAGTGGTGCATGGGAAGAGTCTGTGTCACCAAGTCAAGGATCCCATTTGCGAGAGACGCATGGTGAGACTCTCCCACCGTTGACCCAAGGACCCAGTGGAAGAGCAGGGAGTGCTGGAAATGCTCCCATCATTGACCCAAAGACCCAACAGAGGAGCAGGAAGTGCTGGAAATGCTCCCATCATTGACCCAAAGACCCAACAGAGGAGCAGGGAACGCTGAAGTGCTCCTGCCACTGACCCAAGGACCCAACAGAAGAGCAGGAAGTGCTGGAAATGCTCCCACCATTGACTCAAGGACCCAGTGGAGGAGCAGGACATGTTGGAAATGCTCCCTCCTACATGTGAAAGATCTTCCTGAGAAGTTGCTTGGTGGGAGCTGCTCAGCAGACTCATTCCCAACTCGCTCTGCCATTCCCCTGGTGTTGCCCCCTCCCTACCTTCACCACCAGGATGTACCCCTCGGGGGGCAGGAGGCTGATCTCGTTCTTCAGCTGCAGCACAGCCCGCACCAGGTCCATGACGTTGCTGTACACCATGTCATCTGTGCGGTCCAGGTTGGCGGTGGGAGCTGGGTGGATGGACTGCTGGGGAACAGGGACAAGATGGGATCAGATGGACCAAGGAGGCAAGGAGGGGAAGACCAACATCGATGGGCAGCCCTGGCCAGACCCATCCACCTCCCACTTGTGACCCCGATGCTGCTGGGTCTGTCTGACCCCTTTGGGGCCTGGGGGAGTTAGAAAAGTCCCATCCTGCTGATGCAGAGGGATGATGGAGGTGGAGGAGGAATAAGACTGTGGAGATGGAGGAAGAAGGTGGTGGCCCAGTCCAGGGAGGTCTTACCTGCGCCCCAAGTCTTGGAGGCTTCTGGGGGGGCCCCGTGAACTCCGCTACACCATCAGTAAGGCAAAGGAAGAAGAGTCACTCTGGCTGCTCCCACGGACACGTGGACATGCTGCAAGACCCCTGGGACCCATGCCACGTCCCACACCACCCTGCAGCAGTGTGTCCCACTGCTGATGGACACCCTGTCACACCTCCCTGCAGGGTCAGACCCCCTTGGACCCCCATGCCCGGGACAGGCAGACCCCTTCTGCCTAGGGCAGGCAAAGCTGCTCCCCATGATTGGGGATTTCTTTCATGGAGGATCCCAAACCCAGGAGGGATACGGCCACGAGGCTCCTTGCAGCTCAGCACAGGGCTCCCCACTTGCAGCCCCACAGTGGGTGCTCCCAGGTGGGGGCCACGGGCAGCCCTGCACCCTGGGCAGCTGTGGGCACTCACTGTAATCCGTCTCCTTCTCTGGGAGCAGCTGTGGGAGGAAGAAACAGCAAATTAGAGGCACAAAGTCCTGGGTGGAGGTAGTGACGAGGGAGGAGGCATCATCAGCCCCTCCTGGGGCTTCTGGTGAGGAGCTCCAGACCACCAGTATTTCACCCCATTAACATTTGCTGATTAATTTTCCCAATGCAAGGGGCACATATGTAAATATTTATCACCCATCCATGCCAAAGCAAATGAGAGTGTCTGGACACCCCCAAAAGAAAGATCCCCTGCCCCCACATACACCCTGACCTGGTCTCTCTGGGGTCATCACCACTCACCGGAGGAGCATTGTTGTTCATAAACACTGTCGGGTCCTGCAAAGAGGGAGGAGCTTTGTGAGAGGCACGGAAAAACTGAGAAAGAGAGGAAAAGAAGGGATCTTCCTGATTTCTGGGAGACTCATGAAACACATCACAGCACCACATCACAGGACATCTCTGTGGGGACTGGGGATGTGGGAGAGGAAGGGGCTTCACACCCATCGCTGCTCCCATCTCCATCCCATCACCCCTATCTGCTCCCCACCTGCTCCTGGGGTACCAGCAACCTCAAACCACTGCTCCAAATAAATGAAACTTAATTCAAGCTGCTGTTTGCAGCCGTTCAGCATCCAACAGCCCCGGGGGCAAGGGGAGATGGGCCTTGATTTATTGGCTGCGTGAGTCAATAATAGTCTGTGTGAGAACCTCCCTGACCTGCTGGCCACACTCCTCTCAATGCACCCCAGGATGCCATTGGCCTTCTTGGCCACAAGGGCACACTGCTGGCTCATGGTCACCCTGCTGTCACCAGGACTCCCAGGTCCCTTTCCCCAGAGCTGCTCTCCAGCAGCTCAGCCCCAGCCTGCACTGACCCATGGGGTTGTTCTTCCCCACATGCAGGACTCTACACTTGCTCTTATTGAATTTCATTAAGTTTCTCCCTGCCCAGCTCTCCAGCCTGTCCAGGTCACCCTGGATGGCAGCACAGCCCTCTGGTGTGTCAGCCACTCCTCCCAGCTTTGTGTCATCAGCAAACTTGCTGAGGATCCACTCTGTCCCTTCCTCCAGGTCGTTAATGAATACATTGAATAGGACTGGACCCAGTACTGACCCTGGGGGGCACCACTGGTCACAGGCCTCCACCTAGACTCTGCCCCACTGACCACTGCTCTCTGGGCTCTGTCCTTCAGCCAGTTCCCAATCCACCTCACTGCCCAGTCACCCAGTCCACACTTGTTTAGCTTGGCTGTGAGGATGCCCTGGGAGACAATGTCAAATATCCATTTGTAAACAAAGCAGCTCCGTGAGATGTTTATGGGTGCAGAAAATAAAGGGGTGTAAGAGGTTTGGTTGCTGGAGGAGCTGTTCCACCCAGGAAAAGTGGCTTTTCCAACCATGCAGAGCAACCTCAATGGCTGCTGTGCTTCTTCTACCACTTCCATGATGTTGCATGAGCTGCAGCAGCCCGAGGTCACTCACCAGGGACCTCTCCTCCTGCCGCAGCCACTGGTAGTCCTCCACCATCTGCTTCTGCTGCTTGTCCAGGACCTGCCGCATCTTGAGCCTCTCGATCTCCCAGAGCTTCTGTGCTTCCTCCCTGCTGCTGGGACGGAGGAAATCTTCCTCCTGGCATGTGGAACCGGGGGTGACCAGTGGGGCTCAGGAGCCAGAGCCCCCCCTTATTTTGGCATGGGAGCTGCTCCATGCATCCAAGCCATGCACTAGACTCCAACAGCCATGAACCCCCAAACTTGGGGAGCACCTGGATTTCCAGCAGGGAGAGGAAACCACCAGCATCTACATCTCCCACCATCACATCCCAGCAGTTCCTACGGGCAGGATGCATGGGGACCAGCACATCGTGCCCATGGTGTGGCCATGCACCACACTGTCCTGGCACACTGGGCAGAGCATCACAGCATGCACCCCAACGCCCAGTGCTGATTTTGGGGCTAGAAAACCAAGAGTGAGGAGCTGATCCAAAGCCCTGAGGAGGGGCAGCCCCCATCCCCTGCCTGGTTTTGGGCGTGCCATGCCAGCCACTCATCCACCAACACGCCTTCACCAGGGTGTGCTTGCAAACACGCATAGTGGTGGGGTTGGAGCCACCCCAGAGCCCTTCATGGGCTCGATCCCTCCAGCCTGCAAACAGCACCCAGGGGTGACAGGATTCGGCCCCCCCACAGCTGGGTGAGGTGCAACACTGAGCTCGAAGCAGTGGAGGCAGCAGCACGGAGCGGAGCATGGCACAGCAAGCATCCCTCCCTCTGGTGTCTGGGGACGGAGGAACCCCTCTCTTACCCTCATGCTGTGCCGTTTGAAGACGTTGTGGCGGTTGAGCGGTGGGGTGTGCAGGGAGCTGGCCGGAGACTGGTACTCGATGGGGCTGGTGAGCGTAGGCGAGCTGGCACACAGACCCTCGGGCACCTGTGGGCGGGTAGCGGGGGCGGGCAGCGGGGCGGCGCGGGCACAAAACAAGGCCACGGGGGGTTAGCGCGGACAGACGGAGCAGACAACGTGCGGGAGAGTGGCTTTTGCACCAGGAGTGGGTTCTGTCCTCACACCCATCCATGCAGCAGGAATGGGACCTTCTTTGCCCTCAGCATAGGCTTGAGACCTCCTGTCCTGTGCTGCTGCTGCCTGGACCCCTGCCCTGCCCCAAAAGAGCACCCAAAATAGTTGCTCTTGAGGGTTTCTCCTTGATGCTGCAGGGACCTGCATGGGTCCTTGCAGAGGGGATGAGCTGTGCTCCCTCAGGGCAGCCAAACTCAGCCCAGATAACCCCAGAGAGCAGCAAACCTCCTCTCTGTGCGTGCAAACTGCCCTTCCTGGGGGCAAAAGCCTCTCTACCAGCTCTGAAGGACGGACAAAACACAGGGTGGGCAGAGCAGGGCAGGGCTGAGCCCTGAGCGGTGTGATGGTGGTGGCACTTGGTGGTGCCATGAGCCACCTTGGACCCTCAAAAGCCACGAGCCCCTGAGGGCTTGAGCTCCAGGCAGGGCTTTCCAGCATCGATCCCCTTGCTCAGGTCCCCATGGGATGCTCCATCAGTGCAACCTTACCTGGAACTGCAGCTTGGGAGCCAGGAGGTTGCTCTGGGGTGGTGGCTTGTACCTGGGTCTGCTGGGCTGTGGAGGAGGGAGAAACACACAGTGGGTGCAAGATCAAGGGCATCCCACTTCTGCAGCACCCATCAGTGGGTTGAGGTGGGAGATGAACCTGCTTGCACGGGCTCTGCCCTCTCCTCACCTTCGGAGGTGGCTCCTGGAAGGATGGTGGTTCCATGATTTTGGGAGGCCGGTGGCGGTTGTTCCTCTCCTGCTCCTTGGCCAGCTCCTTCTCCATCAGGTAAATGTCACTGCAGGGGCAGACAGAGGGTGAGAGCCCCGGGAGGGAGCACTGGCACATCCCCCACACCCCAGAGCATAGGGATGCTTGAGCTGGATGGGCCATGGAAAGCATGAGGGAGCAAGGAGGGATGGGAAGAGCGAAGGGAAAGGACTGGGAGGACAGAGCCTGGTCCTGGCCAGCCACACCAGCATCACCATGGCTGGACCCAGTGATGTGTGGGGTCAGGACTGCCCTGCAAGATCCCTCCCCAGGAAGCAAAGCATGTCCATTTCAGCCCAGGCACCACCATGATCCCCATGGTCCTTTGAGTTGACCAGAAGACCCAAAATCTTGCATGGGTTCGCTTTTCCCTGCTACTTGGCCACCCCTCCATCAAACCACAGACCCCCCAGCCCATCAGCAGTCCCCTGCCTCCCTGCTCACCTCAAATTGCAAACCAAGTCCTTGAACTTAGGCCTTTCACTGGGGTCATAGTCCCAGCAGCGTGTCATGAGGGTGTAGAGGATGGGGGGGCAGAGGTCGGGCTTGGGCAGGCGGTCACCCCTCTCCAGCACCCCAATCACGTCCTTGTTCTCCAGCCAGAAGAAGGGCTGCTTGCCATAGCTCAGGATCTCCCACATGCACACAGCTGTGGGAGCAACAGGAGCAACCTCAACTGATGCCAGAGCTGGGGGATCAGCCCCTCGCTTGGGCTTTTGGGGGCTTGGTGACAGTGCCACGCTTTGCTGCGTGACATCAGGTCACTTGGCTGCTCGTCCTTCCTGGTCCCTGGGTGAAAAATGCTGCCTGATCTCCCAGGGAGCTGCAAGGAGCCCAGCTCCTCATTGCTGCTGGCCAGAGGGCTGTTAGGGATGGACAGAGCACCAGAGGCCATGGGGATGGGCTGACAGGCAGGGAGATGGAGGTTTCCAGGGGGTAGAGTTTAACTCAGCCCCCTGACTGTCTTGAATTCACTGGAGGAGGAGGAAGATCTTAATGATGGTTGAACTGCAAGAAGCTCTGCCCCAGGAGCCCTTTCCCAAGGGCAGGGCTGGGATAACACCCCAGCTCCAGAGCAGGATTTCACCCTGTGCATGAAGGTGATGCCACGGGAGGTGGACAATGCCCAGGACCTCGCTCTGTCCCCACCCCACCACGCACCGAACATCCAGACGTCGCTGGCTGTCGTGAAGCGGCGGAAGTTGATGGATTCGGGTGACATCCACTTGATGGGGAGACGAGAGACGGACGCTGGAGGGAGAGACAGACGGCGGCTGTGCTCACTGCAGGGGGAATGGAGCAGCCCCAGCACGGGCACGGCAGCGCAGCGAGGTCTCACCACAGTCTCTGCCCTCACAGGGTTGGAAAGAGCCCCAACCCCATCACACAGCCCTTACCTTTATAGTATTCCTCGTCCTCGATGTACCTGGAGAGTCCAAAATCGCCCAGCTTCACGCACTCTGGGGAGGCCACCAGGATGTTCCTCACAGCAATGTCCCTGCAAGGAGAGAGACCCTTGGCTAGGGAGAAGGGATGGAGAAAGGGGGGAGAAGGGATGGAGGAAGGGGGGAGAAGGGATGGAGAAAGGATTGAGGAGGGGTGGAGAAGGGGTGGAGAAGGGGTGGAGGGGGGGTGGAGAGGGGGTGGAGGGGGGGTGGAGCGGGGGTGGAGAGGGGGTGGAGAGGGGGTGGAGACAGCAAGCTCAAACCCAGACAAGCAGCTCACCAAGCTGCAAAAAGGGTCTGCAGCAAAGGATGCTGCCAGCCTCTGCCCGCTCCTGCTCCCCACCTGCCTGTCCCCCTGAGGTCCCTGCTGTCCCCTGCCTCTCCTGGCATCCTGCCCAGCTCCTTTTCCCTCCTGCCCTACCTGTGCACGCAGTTGATGGCCTCCAGGTAGGCCAGGGCTTTGCTGATCTGCAGGGCGTAGAGGATGAGCGTGGGCACAGCAAGGCAGTGCTTGTTCTGCTCCAGGTATTGTCCCAGCTGTAACGTGACAAGGGAGGGGGGCTCAGGGACCGAGCAGGGGCAGGAAGGGTGACAGGAGGAAGGGATGGGCTCCAGTGGTGGGACCCCACTCACCTCTCCGTAGGGATAGAGCTCCATGATGATCCAGGTGGGCTCCTCTTCCGCAATGCCGATGAGCTTCACGATATGGGGGTGGTCCAGCTTCTTCATCAGCACTGAGGGGAGACCACATCAGACACCCTGCAATGGGGGCTGCAGTGGGGGGCAGGGGCCCCCCTCCAGGAGCCAGGGGTGGAGGGGCAGATCTCTGCCATGAAGCCAGAGACAGAGCAGGAGGAATTGCCAGCGACAGCCTAGTACATCCCCAAAGGGGTTGGGGCAGGGTTCACCCAACCACTGCCAGGCCCCCCATATCTGTCCCCTTCCCCACTCTGCGAGCCCTGAAGGGGGTGCTGAGTGGGGTCCATCTCCCCCCAAAAGGCAGGAGGACCTCCCAGCGTACCCGCTTCGCTCAGGAACTTGTCCTTGTTCTCCGGGCTGCAATCCTTCTTGCAGGTCTTCACAGCCACGTTGATCCGCTCCCCTTTCTGCAAGGAGAAATAAGGAGGGGGGGGCTGCTTTATCCTGCTCCCCCCAGCTGTGGAGGAGGCTGGCAGGGCAGGGAGAGGGCAGGATGCTCACCGGGGTGGTGTAGATCCCCTCGTAGACTTCTCCAAAGAAGCCTTCTCCAAGGATCCTGCCCAACGTGACGTCCTCCCGGGAGATCCCGTAGTTCTGGACTTCACGGAGAGGGAAGCAGGGGAGAGGTGGCAGTGCCAGCACGTGGGAAGCCACCCCTACCCCTGCCCACTCCATGGGCAGAGCCCCCATGAGCAGGAGATGTTGGTGGTCCCTAGATACCAACCCTCTCCATCACCCCCTCGGCAAGGACCCACAGCTCCTGCCCCATGGCACATGGGGTGATCCCAGCTCCTTCGGCCCTTTTTTGGGGCAAGGTGTTCCCAGCTTTGGGGGAAATTGGGGTGGGCAGGAGGAGGTTGGGGTGCTGGGAAATGGGCAAGAGGTGGGTGGCACCTACCTCCAGACCTCGGTCTTGAGGATTCATCAGGGATTTCAGCATAAATATCAGAATCTAGAGCAAGATGGAGGTTGCAGGCAGGATTTGGGCAGCTCAGAGGGCAGGGGGTGTTCCCTGCAGCATCCCCGTGGGATCCAGCCACCCATCCCAGAGCAGCCCCCGCAGGCACCGAGGTCATCGGGAGTGTGTGGCATGCCAGCCTGGCCCTCTCGACCCCAGAACAAAGGGCTGGGCTTGTCCAGCTCCACCAAACCCCCTCAAATCCCTGTGTGTCGGTGTCCCCCAGCCCTGCCTGCATCCCCCGGGATGATGGGAAGGGAGGTGAAGAGCCAAGAACTCACCCACGCTCATGCTGTCCGACAGCGTGGACTGCCGCCCCTCCAGGTGTCTGGGGGTGGGAGGAGGTTGGGGTCAGGGAGTGGCGTGCAGGGGGGGCAGGACCCCATTCTGGGGTCCCAGTCCCACTCCAGGTGCTACTCACAGGACTGGGATCTGTGGCAGGCTGATCCTCTTCTCCTGCTCTGCAGAGAGGACAGCAGCCAGTCATTTCCCAGTCACCCCCACCAGAGCCTGATGGAGCCCCCCAGCACGCCTCGACCACATGTGCAGTGAGTTTGGTGGGTCTCAGCTGGGTCACTCCAAAGCCACGGGTGATGCTGTGGCCATGGAGAGTGCGGAGAAGGGCTTGGGAGGGGGCATAGGTTGGGGGGTCGGCGCCCCTCAGGGTGCTCACCTCTCCTGGGGAAGATGATGAGGGAGGTTTCCGAGTCCCCCTGCAGCCGGCAGTAGCCATCGATGAGGTCGGCCATGTTCTCTGCCTCGGCCAGGGAAGCTGTCTTGATAGCCAGGGACTGGGGGAGGTGACAGGGACAGGGGGACGGGTGAGCCGAGCCGGGGGACCCCTCTTCTCTCCACCTTGGGGTAGCTTGGAGACCACCTCCCTGCTCTGCAGCACGCCCCAGTGCCTCCAGTATCATCCTCCTCAGAACACCCTGGTCAACATGCCTGACCCCAAACCACCCCCAGGCAGGGGGGACCCTTGGGGGGACACCCCCCCCCAGGACAGCTTGGACGTGCCCTGCTTCTTGGGGACAGTCTCCCCTTGACTGAGGCTGGAGGCAGGAGGTTTCCTGGTGGAAATGGACCCATCCACTGAGTCCTGCCTAACCCACAGGGACGTGATGCCACCTCACAACACCGGGGGATCCCCCATCCCACCCACACCCCAACGCCTCCTCACCTGGGGGGTGCCACTGAGCCCCAGCTGCAGCACAGCCCGGCCATCCTCCACGCTGGAGCACTTGATGGACTTGATGTGCTTGAATTCAGCCAGACACGTGGGCTGGGGGGAAAGGCAGAGCCCCGGAGCCGACTTTAATCACCGATTTAAGAGCAGCCTCCCCAAATTCCCATCCAGCACCCAGCACCCCCCCTTGTACCTTGGCCTCCTTGCTCGTCATCTGCCGGATGCCCTTAGGTCCGATGACCAGGTCCACTGTGATGTTCCACCCTTGCTGCGGGGCAGCAAAAGGAGGATGAAAGTTTATGGAGGGTGAGGGGACCCCCAAAGCCAGTTCCCTCCCCCCAACCTGCTGCAATGTGTGAGGCACTGTGGGAAAAATCACCTTCCTGGAGGGACTTGGAGAGGGGATGGTTTGGAGAGGGGGTGGTGGAAGGCAAAGAGGCCAGCATGGGGGTTTTCCTCCTACCAGTCCCAAAGGGGTTCTCAGTGCCCCTGGTTTGCCACCTTCTCACCCCAAAAGGGTTCAACAAACTTCAGGCACTGGCTCGCACCCACCAGTGGACCCCTGGGTGTGGAAGGTCCCCAGAGCCCCTGCTGCACCCCCAGCCCCTCTCAGCAATCAGCATCCTCCAAAGATGTCCCCCAGGGCCTCCCCCCGCTGTGGGGAGGGGATTGATGCTCAGCTCCCCCTCGGGGAGGTGACACTGGGGGGGCTGCAGGATCAGAAATCCCCTCCCTGGGGGATTTGCGGTTTGTGTGTCCTTTGGGGGGACAGTGAGTGATTTCCAAGCCTTGGAAACTTCCCAAGGTGTCTCCTCTGAGCTCAGGGTGGCCAAGCTCTGCTCCGAGCCGGGGGAACATGACACAGAGCAGCCCACAGCATCCCTGGTCTCTGCTGCCCAAACAGTGCCAGGGGGAGCTTTGGGTGGCAGCTTGGGCAGGGTTAATTATGGTCTTTAGTGAGACTCTGCTGGGTTTAAGGGCATGGGAGAAGCAGCCTTATGTACCATCCCATCCCACCGCACGCCTATCCCATTCCACCTCATCCTATCCTATCCCACCCCATCCCACTTCATCCCCATCCCATCCCACCTCATCCTATCTGATTCCACTCCATCCCACCTCATCCTACTCCATTCCACCTCATCCCATCCCATCCCATCCTACCTCATCCCATTCTAGATGATCTTTTGAGGTCCCTTCCAATCCCTAACATTCCACCTCATCCTACTCCATCCCATCCCATCCCACCTCATCCCATTCCATTCCACCTCATCCTACTCCATCCCATCCCATCCCATCCCACCTCATCCCATTCCATTCCACCTCATCCTACTCCATCCCATCCCATCCCATTCCATCCCACCTCATCCTACTCCATCCCATCCTATCCCATCCCATCTCCATCCCATTCCATTTCATCCCCTCCCCATCCCATGTTATCCCACCTCATCCTACTCCATCCCACCTCATCCCCTCCCCATCCCATCCCATCCCACCTCACCCCATCCCATCCCATCCCACCCCACCCCACCCCACCCGGCGCACGCACGATGAGCTCGCAGCGGTAGCTCTCCTGGTCGATGTTGGCGAAGGTGGAGAGGGTGTGGAGGAACTTGAGGATGCACTCCTCCTCCCGCAGCAGCGCGTACTGCTGGAACGTCTGCTGGATCATCTTCCGGAACTGCTTGGGCTGCGGGCACAGCGGCTGCTGCCACGGCGGGCACGGGCCAGGGACACGGCGGGGACCAGGGACACGGCGGGGACCAGGGACACGGCGGGGACCAGGGGCAGGGAGTGCAGGGGGCACACAGACAGGGGCACGGACACGCACACACACGCATGCACACGGGCACAGGCACCGACACGGAGAGGTGCACACACAGGCACACATACAAACACATGGACACAGACATGCACATGGACACGTGCACACATGCAGATATGAATCTGCACCCGCAGCCGTGCACACCCACATGTGTGTGCACACCAGTGTGTCTCCGTGTGTGCATGCTCACTCCCATGTACATGCATGTGTGCAGATGCGCATGCGCACGTGTGTGCAAACACGGCCACGTGTGTGTGCATGCAGATGTACATGTGTGTGTGCATGCAAGTGCACGATCACACGTGTGGGCGGATGTGTCTGCACGCATCCATCTGCATACATATATGTACATAGGTATGCACACTCATGCAGATGCACCTCCACACGTGTGAGCAGACATGCCTACACATGCCAATCCACTCTTGCACACCGATACACACACGGCCCTGTGTGTGAATGCACACACACTGGCAGCTACGCCTTCACGTGTAGCACAACCACACACGTGCACAGGCGCGGGCAGATGTGCACACACGTGCAAATCTACGTGTGCACGTCAGTGCACTCACACGAGCACCCTCAGCCACGTCCGTGTGTGCTTACACACCTTGCACCCATGCACCCAGCCCTACGTGTACACACCCACACCCACACGCGTGTCCTTCACCTTCAGGTTCTCCTGCATCTGGCTGGGGAAGAAGAGGTCCAGGCCCACCTCCTTCCTGCAGAGCAGAGCCCCCCGTGCACATTAACACCCCATGGGGACCCCCAGTGTGGGGGGGTCTCCCTGGGGAGCTGCAGACTGGGGGAAGGGGGGGAGATATGCACCAAGCAGAGTGGGTGCTGAGGGCCAAAGGGGTGCTCCTCGGGGAGGCTCCCATCTCCCCCTGTGTGCACCCTCCCCATTGGCAGGGATGGTGGCTGCAGGGGAATGAGGAGCAGAGGATGAGGTGCAGGAGGACAAGGAGGTGATGGAGGATGAGGAGGAGTGGGAGGATGAGGAGGTGATGGAGGATGAGGAGGAGTGGGAGGATGAGGAGGTGATGGAGGATGAGGAGATGATGGAGGGTGAGGAGGTGATGGAGGGTGAGGAGGTGATGGAGGGTGAGGAGGTGATGGAGGGTGAGGAAGATTGGGAGGATGAGGAGGTGATGGAGGGTGAGGAAGATTGGGAGGATGAGGTGAGGAGGTGATGGAGGATGAGGAGATGATGGAGGGTGAGGAGGTGATGGAGGGTGAGGAGGTGATGGAGGGTGAGGAAGATTGGGAGGATGAGGAGGTGATGGAGGGTGAGGAAGATTGGGAGGATGAGGTGGTGATGGAGGGTGAGGAAGATTGGGAGGATGAAGTGAGGAGGTGATGGAGGGTGAGGAAGATTGGGAGGATGAGCAAGGCCACCCACAGCACCCCCGCCCCTCGGGCCAGGCTGGGTGGGTGGAGGGTCAGGGTATGTGTGGGTTTCTCCTGCCAGGCCGGGCTGTGCCCACTCACTCCAGGAACTCGAAGTTGGATTTCTTATCCAGCGCGTTCTGCGGCATGTCCTTATAAAACCTCCTGTGGGAAGGGAGGGCCATCAGCCAGCGTCCTGCCCCCACGTCCCCCTGCCACAGCCCTTCTCTCCCATGAACCCCTGGGTCCCAGCCCCGGCCCCCCAGCCCTCCCGAGCACGTACCTGAGCTCCAGGCAGCCCAGCTGCAGGGCCATGCCCTCGCTCACTTTGCTGGCATAGTTCTGCATGTACTCGCTCCGGAGCTGCCCAGGAGACGACGGGTCAGGAGGTAGAGGGGATGCCAGCAGG
This sequence comes from Podargus strigoides, assembly GCA_028020825.1. Classification (NCBI taxonomy): domain Eukaryota; kingdom Metazoa; phylum Chordata; class Aves; order Caprimulgiformes; family Podargidae; genus Podargus; species Podargus strigoides. The sequence goes on from CM051619.1 coordinate 1,248,318, forward strand.
GGATGCCAGCAGGGGATGCTCATAAGGGATGCTTGCAGGGAATGCTGGCAGGGGATGCTGGCAGGGGATGCTGGCAATGGATGCTTATATGGGATGCTCACAGGGGATGCTCCCAGGGAATGCTCCCAGGGGATGGTCAGAGGGGATGCTGGCAATGGATGCTTATATGGGATGCTCACAGGGGATGCTCCCAGGGAATGCTCCCAGGGGATGGTCAGAGGGGATGCTGGCAGGGAATGCTCATAGGGGATGGCAGGGGATGCTGGCAGGGGATGCTCACAGGATCCATGCTCTCTGCCTCCCACGCTGGGATGCAGCAGGGGCAGGGGTGGGGATCCCTGATGAGGATGCACCGATCCGGCAGTGGGATGGGACTGCAGGGGCTGCCTGCCAGCAGCCCAGGGTGATGGTAAATGGGTTACAAGGCCTTGGGGCTCTCAGGAATGATGTTCCCTGGGCTGGGGAGGGGGAAATTCCCTCCTGGAGCTGGGGGGAGGGTCAGGAAGACCGCCGGGGCCACCTCTGACCTGCTGGTAGAAGTAAAGCAAGGTGGTCCTGTCCTCTTTGAAGCGTTCCACGAAATCCTCTGGCAGATAGCGGATTTGGAGATCGTACCTGGCAACCGGAGAGCCCCCCAAGGAGGACCACGCTGGAGGAGCTTTCCCTCTAACGGGGCTCAGTGGTCCCTGTGTCCCTGCCCTTGGGGACATGGAGAGGGACACCACCACCACGGGCCCTACCTCCACTCAGCCTCCAGGTGCAGGCACTCGTACTTCTCCTGCACTTCGCCCACCGTCAGGTCTGGGTGCAGCCAGTGGATCTCGTCTGACTTCACGTGCTTCAGGCGGAGCCCGTAGCACTCGGCCAACTTGATGTCAGGCCCGATGCGGCCACTCATCAGGATGGACTTGATGACCTCCTGGAGTGGAAAGGAGGAGGGCTGAGACCCGAGCATCCCCAGCTGTGCTCCAGCTGAGCTTTAGATAGCAGGAAAATGAGGAGGAACCAGCACACAAATGTTCCTGGAGCCAAAACACAGCCCTGGGCACAGCCACTAGCCCCAGTGGTCTCCATGTGAAGCCTCCAAAGATGCCTCCAGCTTGCTCTGCAACAACCCACAGCCTGAACATGTCTCATCCCACCTCCCAGAGGTGTTTTGGTCATGGATAAAAGCCCAGGTGGGTCATTTTCATGCTTACTTATGCCTCAGCTGAGCTACACCCGATGCACGACATCGGCTGCTCCTGTGTCCTGCCAGCTGCACTCCCATCCCTGCATTGGGGACAGCTGGATCATTGCCATTTCATGGTTTGGCTTGCATTTCCCCTCCCCAGGCATCTCCTTCCTCTCCTGCTCCAACCACTCCTCCAAAACCTTCTGCTATACCATGACCTCCTCCTGGAGATGGTAGAACGAGGACAGCCAAGTCCCCATCCATGTCTCATCAGCTGAGGAACAACTCCCAGCTCAGCTGTACTTTGGTCACCTCCCCGTGACTCCATTGCCATGCCCTGTCCAAAGGACTTCCCCAGGAGAAGGCACAGCACAAGACTCCACATAGGAAGGCTGAGGAGCACATTTCCAACCCAAAGCCACCATGTCCATCATGGAAAGGCACCAACATCACCTTCTCTGTCCTCCCAGCCTCCTCCCTCCCTGAAGGGGAGCTAGCTCTGATGCTGGGTGAACCAAACATGCCCCTCTCCCCGTCCCTGTCCACCCCCCTGCCCACGTACCCGGATCTCCGTCGTCACGGGGCACTTCACCAGCTTGAAGTTCTTGCCCATGTTGAAGCTGTTGCTGTAGAAGCAGACCTTGAGGATGCGCATCTCCTCCTTGTCCATCTCCAGCGTCCCCATGCCCAGGGTGGCCTCCAGCGTCCCGGCCAGGCTGCGGGAGGAGCTGCTCCGCGGGCGACCCAGCGCCTCGGGGATGGCCGACATCCTCAGCACGCCCGGGGCGCTAGGAGCTGAGCATCCCTTCCCTGCGGGAGAGACATGGGGTGGTGGGGACCCTGGGGAGTGGGGGGTCACCCTGCGGGGCGGGGAGAGGGGCAGGGGGATGGGAAAGAGGGAGGCAGGGGTGGGATGGGACAGCAGGGACACCCTGGGGTGGGTGGGGAAGGAGGGAAGGGGTGGAGAGATGAAGATGGATGGATGCTTCTGTGAGCAGAGCCTTGTGTCCTTGTCACCTCCAGAGCAACACCTCTGTGTCCCCAGCACCCCCAGAGCAACACCTCTGTGTCCCCATCACATCCAGGGCAACACCTCTGTGTCCCCATCACCTCCAGAGCAACACCTCTGTGTCCCCATCACATCCAGGGCAACACCTCTGTGTCCCCAGCACTCACCATTTTCTCCCCACCCCATGAAACCCAGGTGAAGGCTTTGGACCGCAATCAGTCCGGGTTCCTTCTCCCCCCCAGAAGGGCAAATATCAATTTGCTCTTTTATTTTTAGAGAAGATAAAACCCAGAAGCCAGCTCAAACGATGTCATTTGACTCAGAAGGGAAGTGCCTTGTGTTTTGTTTTCCCTTTGCTGAGAAAAACAGTCTCACGGGGCACGTGAATTCTCCACACGGATCCACAGTTTTCCTCTTCAGGTGGCTTTTGGGTCTGGGCTGGGGAAGGGATGGGGTGTGTGGAAGTTCTCCCCATTCCCTCATTTCTCCTTCTTCACTGGGATTTGCACCATCGTTTGCACGGCGTCTCGAGGTGGTTTGGCTGTAACGACAGCCCCCTGCGAGCTTGCGTGCTAGCGGGACTCTGTGTGCTGCCTCCCGCGAGCTTTTTAAAGCAACTCGCCTGAGTCACCAGCCTAAAAATACTCCCGGCGTAGCCTGGCACTTTCAGGTCTGTACAAAAGGTTTTGCTGGCAGTGGTGGACAGCCCAGGCTTTAGTTTTCCAGGTTTAGGGAAAGAGGTTCTGCATCCCCGTGGTCACAACGGAGAATTGCTAAGAGAGCGGTGCTGGGATGGTAACCTCGAACCTGAGCAAGGCAGCAGCGCCGAGCTGGGCACCCTCGCCTCTGGTATGGGTTGGCAGCCACGCCGACGGGCACAGGCACGTGAGCCACACACATTTTCACACCTGGTCTTGTGTTTTTTACCTTTCCTTTGCAGCAGTGGCTCAGGCTGCACAAGGAGGACCTTGCAGTAACCCACATCCTTCACAGAACACCCCGATGGCCCTTTAGCCAGGTCCCCTTTAGCCATGTCCCCTTCTCCTGCAGGCTGCAAGGGGTGGCCAACATGGGGACAAGCAGAGCATCCCCATTTCCACACCGGGGAAACCGAGGCCATCCCTGCAAGTGACACCATGGATGCTACATGTCTGAGCCACACCAGTCCGCTGACCACATCCACGCTGCGGCCACCCAGCATCACGCTGTGCTGTGCTGGACCAGTGTTTCCTGCTCAACCAGGAGCAGAGAGCAATAGGGTCAAGCAAAATTAGCAACACCCTCCCCCCCAGCTCCGAGTCCCAGCTGGGGGACAGAAATGCTCCACTTCAGCCTTTGCTACAGCTCTCACTGCTCTGCAGAAGAGGTTGGTACCCAAAGAGCTTCTCCTCACAGAAATATTGAAAATAAATATTTTCTTGGCTAAATAGCTAAAAAGCAAACCCTGTGTCCTCTGGGTTAAAGAGGGACCTTCCCAAGTGGGTGGCAGGGTAGGGACCATGGCCCGAAGCAGTCCCTGAGGAGGGGGGGCTCAGCTCTGGGTTGAGAGGAACAATTGCTGAGCACACGCACCGGGAATATTCCACCTTGGTTCTTTCTCTCCACCTTCTCTCCATTTTCCCTTTCCTCCCTCCAGTCCCATTCCCTTGACACATCCCCTCACACTCTTGGTCAGCCCACGGGGGCCAGGACCAGGTGTCCCCTCCATGTCCCTGCCCTGATGAGTGGTGCTGCCGGGGAGTGCCCATGAAACGAAAACGAGAGCTTGCACTGCTGCCACCGCCACCACCGTCCCCTTTGCTGCAGCCTGTGTCCCCCCCTGGCAGCCCCCATTGCCTTCTCCTGTGGGTGACACACCAAAAGGTCCCCGTGGTGGCTCAGAGCCCTTCCTGCACCCTGGCACAGCCCCAGGCCAGGAAGTTTTTCCGGTCACTCCCACACTCTCGGAAAAGTTTGGTGCCCCAGGTGCTGTGTCCCCCATCCCTACCCCAAACCCCCCCACACCTGAGCTGATGGCCAGGGCCACATCCCACCCCAGGGACACGCTGAAATCCCACCCAGCCCCTTCTCCAACTCAGTGTGACGAATTGGGGCGTGCTCAGCCCTCCACCCACCTCCTTAAGATGAAGGTCTCAGTCCCAGCATCGCACCCCAGGGCACCCAGGGAAGGGGGAACAGGAGGCAAGTGGCACTTACAGAGAGGCAGTCGTCCCCTCCGTCCCCACGCTGAGCCCGTGCTGACGAAGCTGGTGCTTCCTGCTGCGGCTGACAAGTGTGCACAGAGGCATTTGCATAGCACCCAGGCAGGGCCCACGCACAGCCACGCTCACGCACGTGCCGCAAGCGGCTGCTCAAGCCCATCATACAGGTGGGGAAACTGAGGCACGGCTCACCCCAGCCTGGGAGACCAGTTTGGGTGGTCCCAGAACGGGGTGGAGGGTGCAGGCAGCAGGCAGAGCAGGCAGCTTGCATCCCCCTCCTCTGCAACCCCCAAAGCCCAGGTCCCACTGAGTGATGCCACAACACCAAAGCGCCTGTGGCAGGGGGAATCCGACCCGAGGACCCTGCTGGAAGCAGGTGACAGGGACAACGGTGTCCCATAACTTACCCTGACCACCCAGGAGGGTCTCTGGCTGCCAGACAGACCCATGGGCTCCATCATCCCTCATTCTGGGACCCAGTGCATCCCTCCCCAAATCATCCTGCCCGTCCTCTCAGCAGCTGCCAAGTTGGATCCTGGCTCCATCCCAGGAACAACTCCATTCCCGTGGTCCCTTCCTGCTGTGGGGACCCCAGCCTGGCCTGAGTCACCCTGGGGATCAGTGCTCCTCGATGGCAGAGGACAGTGCAGGCACGGCCCCAGCAGGCAGCAGAAATGCCCTTCCCCTATCTATGCAGGTATTTAAGTGACTCATTACTTGATTGCTCTCAGTTCCCCGGGGGAACAAACAGGCTCTCAGCCTGTTTGGCACCTACAGCATCACTCTCCAGCCCTGATTCCACACCCAAAGCACTGAGTTTCCACCGCAGAACCAGGAGGAGGGATGGGTGCTCCCCAAGGGTTCATCCACTGTGCTCCAACCACCCCACCGCACTCTCAGCCTTATCTCTCCTTCCCCGTATCTACCCCGCATCTGCCTTGCCCAGCTCCCATCCATCACTTCAGCCCTGTCCCCAGCGGGCAGGGGGAGCAGGTTTTTGTCCCCCCGCTGCAGATCCTGTGGATGAGCCACATAAAAGCACGGCGTGTGGCCTCAGGGTGCTGCTGGAACCTCCATGATGGCTGGGAGCCGAGTGCCAGCCAGCTAGGAGCCTCAGCCATGGGGTGTAACACCTTCTGTCCTGCCTCCTTGCACATCCCATCCTCATCCTCCATCCCCTCCTCCTCCAGTCCTGCCCACCCAGAGCATCTCTCCCCTATCCCACCAGTGGGGGTTCAATCCTGTGGGATTTCACACCAGTTGGCCCCAGTGCATCCCTGGCACACGCACGATGCTGCCGGCTTGGCAGTGGGATGTGACGGCTCTCGGAGGTGGGATGGAAGTGGGGAGCGTGGTCCAGCGGTGGGAGCTGGCTGGGGGACACAGGGACAGTCCCACCCTCCATTTCCACCCCTCCAGGCAGGCAGCACTGGGGCAGGCTGGGGACCAAGGGCTCCTCACGTGATGTCCCCGCAGAGGAAGCCTGGGTTTCGCAAAGCAAAGGAAATGACACAGGCTCCAGCTGGTGAGGACGGGCTGCCGGGGAGGGGGTTGGAGCAGGTACAGAGGTGCTGTCCCCTCTGCTAAGGGACCCCAAAACCCCTCCCACATTGACACCCCCATTGCTGGTGCAGCAGCTCCTTATGACAGCCGAAACCTCCCCCAGCAAACAAGCAGCATCCCCCAGACCTCAGGACCCACCACATTTCTGCCCATCTGACACCCTTCTGGCTACAACAGCACACCAGGACCCCTCATCCTGTCTCCTGGGGGGTGGGGTATCCCTCCCCCAGGCAGACACCCCCTTTTTCAGACTGGGAAAACATCAGTGTGGTTGGTTTTGGGTGCAGGGCTTGGCATGGACCTGCATCCCATCTCCCCCTGAATGCCATCTCCTCTTCCATCCCGTCTCCCCTTGAATCCCATCTCCCCCTGAATCCCATCTCCCCCCACATCCTGTCTCCCCCTGAATCCCATCTCCCCCCACATCCCATCTCCCCCAAAGAGCTGGTGTGACGGCCGGTACCAGCGCCGCACTCCCGGGGCATTCGAACCGACACGCGGAGAGCTGCCGTCACAGCCCACGCGCGGCAGCTCAGCTGGAGGGGGTGACTCAGGCACGGGGGAAAGATCTCCCTGTTCCCGGCGCAGAGCAGGGCTGTTTCTGTGGAGCCGGGGCTGGGACGAGGCAGGACCATCTGGGAATGGCTCACCAGGAGACGGGGATGGAGGCTCTGCTGGATGGCATGCTGCCGGCACGCTGCTCCACAAGGCGCCAGGATGCCAGTGTGAGGCTCCCCATCAGGGGTGAAGGGCTCAGGGACACCCAGCCTCACTTTTTTTGGCCATGGTCAATGCAATGCCTGGTCCTGGAGACAAAATGTCCCTCCTGAGGCCCTGATAACTGCTCCTGGGCACCTCCTCCCCGGGCAGGGGAGCTCTGCAGCCACCCTCCAAGCATTTTGCGAGCCTGGTGGCTGCAGGGGGGCCACAGCATCCCCCCCAGAGCAGACTGCTTGGGTTGCAGAAGCAAGATTTGCTACAACAGTCCCTTCTGTTCTCCACCCCGATGGAGATCTACCTGCCAGAACTGCCCAAGCATTGCCCCCTGGCCATGCCAGAGCCATCAGCTTCTCCACACTCCTCCAACTAGGAGTAACCCCATGGCCACAGGGGGAAAAGACGTTCCCCAAACAGCTTCAGGCTTTGCAGAAAGAGGGGTTCACCCTAAATCCCTCATCTTTTATGCCAGGAGAGAAACAACTCACATGCAAAGCTGCATTTTTCACACTCTCCTGCCTGCTGCCTGCAGCAAAAGCATCACAGGCAGGCTCTAAGATCTGGTTTCCCCGTCCTGCTAACAGACTGAGGTCCCAGGGTCCCGCTACCATCCCACATCACAGGGTTTGTCCTGGGGCTCCCACTCATTCTTACAATTAATAATGGAATTATCACCTGGTCCATGTTTTTTCTTGTACCTTCATAACCAAAGATGGGTCCAACACTGCTCCAGTCAAGAACAATGAGGCTATGGTGTAAGGAAAAGGGTCAAATATGCCAACAGTCTGGAAGACCTCCCAAAATCAGGCCTGGGGGTCCCCAGAAGCCCTTGAGGGCAGTTGTAGGGGGGATGTGGGATGTGCAGGATGGGGCTGAGACAGCATCCCCTGGCCATGGCACTGGAGTGGGCTGGCAGGGCTCAACCTTCCCACCAAACCAAACCAAACCACCCAAGTTCACATCAGGCTAAAAATAACCCCTGAGCAACACTCAAAGCCTCCCCCTGGGGAGGGAAAACAGCTTCCCAAGAACAGGGTGGGTGTATTTCCCGGTAACCTTTCTGCAGGAGAAGGAAGGGGAGCGGGTGAGGGCTTGCAGCATCATTTTTGGCACGGCGGGAAGCGTGCCGGCAGGTCCTGGTCGCTAAGCATCCCGGTCGCCAAGCAACCCACAGGCATCACGGGAGATGCTGCTCCTGCTTCCTTTTGGGAAGGGGGAGGGAAAGGCAAAAAGGGGGTCTGGGGAAGAAATCCCCCTGTTATGTGGGAGGGAGCTGGCACTGGGCATTGGCTGTGGGATGCAGCTGGCATCACTGCACCGAGGTACCCGTCAGGGTCCCTATCGCAGGCACAGCACCCATTTCTGGGGCTTACACTAATTCCACTTATTAAATTCCTCTTAGCTTCCTTTAGGGAGCTCAAATCCTCTGAAACTCCTGCCTAGGTTGCACCAACCGGGAATGTCAAGCTCCAGCTGCATGCCCACAGCCTGGAAAAGCCCCCAGCCATGGTCACACCGCTCAGTGACAAATTCCCCAGGCAAAAACCCACCAAGCACCAGCTTGGAAGTCACCTGGAAGCCTCGCTTCAAGATTCATTTCCCTTTCCAAACTGCTGGGCTGCACCATCAAACCAGCTCAATACACTTGGTAGGTTCATTAGCAGGTCCCACATCACCCATTATATTATCTATACTGTCCTGTATGGCTACAACACAGCTTTACCACCAGCCCTCCAGTTGGGCTGCCTTATTGCTGCACAGTCCCAGCACACCCAGCTGGGTTTGCAAACGGGGGAAGTCTGCATTTCCCAGGGGAATTCAGCTGAGCTTGAGGGAAATTAATTGCTGTCATTTAATTAAAGCATTTCATTTTCTTGCTCGTCAATCACTTCTAGCAGGCTTACACAAGAAGGGTGCACCACCAAACTGCAAGTTTTCTCCCCTTTGCAAAGTTTTCAGCTTTTTTCTAGGAAAAAATAAACATTTAAAATATCATTTTAAAAGAATGAAAGAAGCAAATGTCTCTTCGAGGTGTCCTCAACAGTCTGCCCGCCTGCCCCGAGCTGCAAACACACCAGCTCAGCCTGAAACACAACGTTTATTCCCCTTAACTCCCCCAAACTGGGGGATTTCTAAACTTCTAAATCCCAGCAGGGGAAAAAGTGGCTTCATTTCATGTCACCCCGTCGATGCTCTGGAGCAGAGCTGGATGAGCATCCCATGCTATCTCTGCAAGGGGAAAGGTTTGAGGCTGGCGAGGGGGAATTCCCATTTGAAATCCCTCGGTGTTTCAGTCTTTGGAGATAAAACCAGGCAGCAAAATGCCCCGGTTTCTGCCAGGTGGAATTTCCCCATCTGCGGGCAGCGGGGCCCCATGGGGACAGCCCAGAGCCTGGCAACACAGCCAGGTATTTTGCCTCTGGCTGTAGTTAGTGGCAGAGGGAGGTGAAAGCAATCCCCCTTCCCCCTCCTCTTCTTCCTCCTCTGCCATGTACCCTGCTGTGGGTCCAAGCAGGGAGAGAGACCTCAGTCAGCTACCCCCCTGCTCTGCAGCCTGGCACCCCCAGCCTGGCACCCCCAGCCTTGACTCACGGAACTGCCAAGGTGTGCAATGCAGCACAGTGTGCCCCGCGGGCAGGTGTGTGCCACCGCAGCGTGGCCATGTGGCAGGGTGTGCAGCAGCTTGCACAAGGCTCAGAGGCAGAGCACCCCGGGTGACACTTGCTGGAGCCAGCTTAGGATGCGAGCCCAAGGTCAGGTTGCCCGTGGCAAGCTCTTGCCCGTGGTGGCACTCTCTGGAGCCTGCAGGAGGAACTGCCCGGGGCTGAGGAGCCGAGCGGGGCAGGCAGCAGGATGAAATAACTCCCACCTTAAAAATATTTGTTTTTTTTTACCCCAAGCACAGCCCCACTCGTGCCTTCAAGTGGCTCTTTGCTCTCACAAGCCGTGGCCATGGGGTGCAGGGAGCAGCCGCTCACAGTGACACTGCCTGTCCCCGACACTGCCTGTCCCCTTGTCTGCAGCACTTCCTTCCCTCCGTGGCGCCATCCCAGTGCAGCCCAGTGCACCAGCTGACCTGCCTTACTGGTAGCTGCACCCAAGGAGTCCCCCCACTGCTCCCTCAGGGACGTGGCTGTTGGGTTTTTCCCTGTGCAGGAACCAGAGGTTGACTGAAACTATTTTTTTTAGCCGTTTTTCAACAGGAAACATCACAAACCACCCCAAACCAAAAAGCCCAGCCGAGTCCTGCGAGGTTCCCCCGGGGGCCGACAGGAGCCACGTCTCCAGCACGTCATGTTCCTCTTCCCTCTTCGAAGCCGCTTCCCCAAACAGAACTGGATGGCCTTGCTGCCACTGCCACCACGGTCACCAACACTGTCCCTCCCTGCCCCATCCCAGGGGAGAACACAACCAGAGGGATTGCTGGTTTACCCCCATAGTCCCCCAGGGAAAGCTGTGCCGGGCACCCCACGTTTTACCCTCCTGGATACCTGGGTGGAGGAGACAGTGGCTCTCACGTGGGTTCTGCCACTGTTGGAACTGGAAACACAAGCAAGGCTTCGCTTGCAAGGTTCCCAGCTCCGTCTGCCCCTCGTGAGTAATAACTGTGCCAGGGAAAAAGCAAAATGATTCAGATGCTGCTTTCCCAGCCCCCAGCCCCTGGAAGAGCCTTTATGCTGAATATTAATAATAGCTGAGCCCGAAGGCACGGAAACACACAGCCTGGGGACAGTGGCACTTGTGCCCCTGCACACCGGACCCGTGCGTGCCCTTGCACACTCGTGTGTGTGTCACTAACGCGTGCAAAGCATCGTGGGTGTGTTCCCCCACCACACCACCACGCGCCACATGCTTTGCAGACACCGTGGAGCACGCAGTCCCTGTCCCCTGCGGCTGCTACCCACGGGGGCCCCGCTGCCCCACGCCACCCTCTGCTCTCCAGACATGCACCCCACTGCCTCGCAGCTCCTCGCACCCCGACTCTCACCTATGCCCTTGCAGGCAGGGCTGGGAGCTGTAAGTCAGAGCTGCGGACCCAGACCCGAAGGCTGATTCGCATCCCGACGCTGCCTTCCCCTGCGCGGCGCCGGGAAGCTCACGGATGCCTGGTCTGGGCTCCTGCTCCGAGGATTTGTCACCTGCAGCCACGCAGAGGTGAACACACAGCATCCCCCCCCGAGCACTCAGAGGGGATTCCGGGTGGGAATGGGATCCTTCCTGGGGTGCTCCTGTCCCCCACCAAGCCCCACTGTCACTCCTTCCCCAAGGCTTCCTCCAGCATGAAGGCAGCAAGGAGGGGTATGTGACAGATGCAATGGACACTGCAGCTGGCTGTCCCCTCCCCAACAGTCTTTGGGGCCCCAATGGCCACCTCATCCTGGAAATACCCCTGTGCTGGGCACAGTTTTAGGCCAAGACAGGGGTGGAGGACCCACGAAGCCCCCAGGACACACCACACTCATGCCCACCTCCCTGCCCCAACGCCAGTGCCTCGTCCAGCACGGTCCCACTGCCAGCATGGGGCACGCACCCAGCTTCCCTGGCTGCTGCATGTCACCAGCTCCCTGCCACCTCACTGGGACAGTCCCAGCCCCATGCAGCACCGCCGAGCCCCCCAAGTCCTTTCCTGGCCAAGCAGTCAGACATCCCCTGGAGGGATGCAGGAGGAGCAGCGTGTCCCGGGGGAGTCCCCCATGGGGACGACGCATCCCCGGCTGCATCGAAGCCCAGCAGAAAGCACTCGGGGCTGTTGCATCAGCCCCCCTGGCCTGCAACACTCCCGTGTGGGGCTCTCCTCCCCCATGTGCTCCCGGGCCGGTGAGCACAGGCAGGCATGTTCACCGGCAGGAACCGCCCCGCTCTTGGGCAAACATTGACGGCGGCAGCAGATAGCAGAGCCCGGGCACCTCCCGATCGTCAGCTGCAGGGTGGGGAGCACCCAGGGGAACCCTGCACCCTGTCCCCAAGCTCCCAAGCACCCCGGCACCACTGCCACACGTCCCCCTGGGTGGGCTAGGGAAGGTCAGTCTGCCCACCCACCTGCAGGCAGGCGGCTGCACGGGAGCATGGGGTAGGGGACCCCCACCACGGGCAGCGTGCCCCTCTCCTTCACCCACCTGAGCTCCCACCGCCTGCCCACCCTCGGCTCTCCCCCCAGTCTCCCAAGAGGCTCTCACCTTGGTGGAGGGTGTGGGAACCACCTTTGCCCTCCCAGCCGGCGCCGTTCCTCGCCCCGGCGGCGGTGGGGACAGGCGGTGGCGTCGCCGGCGGGGAGGGTTGGCCCGATGGGTGCGTGTCCCACGGGTTGGTACCGGTGGTGAAACCACTCCTCCCTGCCACCCGCTTCCGGAAAGAGCTCGCTGGGGCTGGTGGGTGCTGCCAACAGCAGGGAGGAAGAGGAGGCGGAAGGTGAGGAAGGCCCAGGACCCCTCACCTGCCCACCCAGCCTTCCCCACCTCGGTCCTGCGGGCAGGTTGGGACAGGTCTTGGGATCAGCTGGGAATTTGGGCAGGGAGCCCGAGGCAGCCCTGCGTTCAGGCTGGTCCTGCTCGTACCTGGGAGGAGCTGGCAGGCTGCCCACGGTGAGGCCCCTGACGCAATGGTGTCCCCCCCAAAAAAACCACCGGGCCGGGGGATGCCCCCACACCGCGGAAGAACCTGAGGCAGGAAGAAGGATGGTGCAAGAGCTGCCGGGACCGGGCTTTGTGGTCACGGGGAGGCCGTCCAGCACCGCCACACCCCCAGGGTGCAGCAATACTTCCCTACTTCTGGGGTGCATCAGGCCCCCCCTTTAATGCTCCTCTGAGGACCCCTTCCATGGCTGGACACCAAGGCTGGCCACCCAGGCCCCCAGGAGACCGGACCCCAATCCCAGGGCTCTGCTGAAATGGTTTGGGCAGCAGTGGGGATGCTGACAGGCTGGGGAAAAGCTGGAGGAGAAGTGGAGCAATGGGGTGCACCCCATGCCCCTCACCCCACAGCATGCAGTGGGGCAGCTGCGATCCCAGGGGTGGTGGGGGGCACCTCCATGCCAAGCAGGAATGGTAAAGCAGTGGGGTGAAGCTGATGGGGCAGTTGCCCAAACCCTGGGCAGGAGCTTGCAGAGTCCTGGGGAACTGCACCCCTCCCAGGGATCTCCCCCACCCCATAAACACCCCCATCACCAGCACAGTGGGGTCCCTCCCTGAGTGGGCATCCCCTGCCTTGGAGAGGCATTCCATCTCCTTCCCATCCCTCTCCTCCCCTGCTGCCCCCAAATTAACCCCCCCTCGAGGTGTGATGCCTGGGAGGCACTGGTGCTACACCAGGCACAACCTGGACACAGCCCCTTCCCTACAGCCACTGGAAGAGTCGGAGCATCCCTGCAGCACCCCGAGAGGTGATGGGGAAGAGGCACAGAGACCAAAAAGCTTCTAAGCATGAAGAAGACCCTCTCAAGGGCCAGGAGAGCTTCAGATGGACACAGGACAACCACCGTCACCCTCTTCTCAGCCCAGCCCAGCCCCCAGCGGTGCCCGGAGCTCCCACCACAGCTCTCCCACGCGTGGAGAACGGCGCTGACAGCCTGCGCCCACTCTCCTGCTCGATGCCAGCCGAGCTATTGAAACGCCTGAACACCACCCAAGGGATGGAGCTACCTCTGCATGCCCCGGGTGGGCTGGCATCTCCCGGCAAGGGGCAGGGGGAAGCGTGGTGGGCAGCGGGGACACATGGGGAGAGGTCACCAGCTCCAGGTACCCCTCTGCTCACTGCCACAGCTCCGTGGAGCCAGCCCTGCACACGCCTTCCCTCCGCACCCCTTCTCTCCATCCCCTCGCCCCGATCTCATCTCGCCCACACGCTCCCAAGAACGTTCCTGGGCTCCACACAAGGCTAGGAGAGACCCTGGCACACTGCTCCTGTGCCCTCAGCCAGCACAGCCCCCACAGAGCAGGGTAACCCTTTTCCCTTGCTAATCCCTGCCAAAAATTAACCCCAGAGCCCCCCGCCCAAGCCCCCAGCAGGTCCAGCCCCGTGACTTACAGGAAAGCTGGCTGAAGAGCCTGCTGAGCCATCCCATGCTCCTGCACCGAGGGTGAGCTGGTAGCTACGAAATGCTCAAGAGAAACAGGTTTCCCCCCGCCTCCCCCCTTCCCCAAACCACCCTCTTCATTGGCACGGAGAGAAGCGATAAAATCTGACGGGATTTATTAATAGCACCTCTCCTATCACTCCAGAGCGGTGCTTCGGAAACGGCTTCGAGCATCCCAGCGTGGGGCTGCATGAGGGAGAAAGGCACCGACTTACTTTTGCCAGGGAGCAGGGCCGGGGCTGGAGGGTGGGGATGATGGAGGAGGACACCCGTTGCAGCTCCAGAGCCACCAGCAGATGTTTGGGGGCATCAAGATGGAGCAGAAGAAGTTGTGTCACGCCGGAGTCGCGTAGAAGGAAGGAGACGATGCCAGGAGAGGCGGCTGGGGGTGTCCTTGGAGCCAGGAGGCTTGGATGGAGCAGTCCCTTTGCACTGGAAGCGGGTGAAGGGATGCTGCGTGTTATTGCTGCCACCTTGAGGCCGGCCAACCTGAGCTGGAGAAATACCCTCTGTCCCCCCCAGCAGCCCCGCGAGGAGCTGCCCCCAGCCCACACAACCTACAGCAACTTCCAGCAAAGCAGGGGTTTTTTATTCTTTACTTTGAAAGTCAATCTTGTTTTCACTTTCAGAGGATGAAAAATCCTTTTTCCCCAAGCGCCTCAGGCCTGAAACCCCCAAGCTCTTCCACCCATGACACCTCCAAAAGGGCCAAGCAGGCAGTGGGGGAGGGCAGGCTGGGGTATCCTAGAAGTCAATAGGGTCCTCCACAAATTATCTACTGCCATATCCCTGCTCGCTGACCCCAAGCTGGGCTGTCCTCCCTTGCCCAGCCCAGCCATTCCCTTCCTGATGCCTTGGTCCAGCCACCATGGATTCACTCAGCCCAGAAGACCTGGGCTTGGAGCAACCCCAAAGCCCTTCCCCCCTTTGGAGGATGCCTTTTGGTTCTGCCTCGCTCCTGGGCCACCCACCCACCCAGGAAGGAGAGAGGGGACACAGCCAGCAGAGCCACACGTCGCAGACCCCAGCAGGGAAGTTCAGTTCCCTGAAAAGGTAATGTCTTATCTTCAAGAAGGGCAAGAAGGAGGACCTGGGGAACTAGGTCAGTCAGGCCTGTAACTCCTCTGTGTGGGGTCTGGGGGACACCCTGGCAGCAGCCCCCCACTCCCGACCTCTCCCTGTCTCCGTGGCAACTGTACATACAAATACCATGGCAACCCCATGGCAACAGCACAGGCAATGCCACCAGATCCCACAGCCCGGAGGCGGGCAGATGCTCCGGCGTGCCAAAGTCGGAGAGCTCTTCCTCTGTGCTTCGTGGCCACCACCCTTCCTACCCTGCAGTGGTGACCACCAGTAGCTTGGGATGGAGGAGAAGGGGTTGTCCTGTCGTCCTGAGCTGGCCAGACCAGGTCATCTCAGATTCATCTAAACATATTCACCAAAGGGGGGGGTCTCAGGGGAAACTCAGCTTTGCTGGGATGAGTTAACCTTGTCTAAATGTTCCAACTTTCAGTTTGAAACCATCACCCCTTGTCCTATCACATGTCTAAAGTCCTTCCCCAGCTTTCTTGTACCCCTTCAGGTACTAGAAGGTGCTCTAAGGTCTCCCAGGAGCTGTTGAGCACAACTCTGTGAGTGTGACCATCAAGCCAGTTCCTTATCCATCAAGTCCATGTCGCTCCAACGCAGAGACACAGGTGTTGTGCGGGACGGTATCAAATGCTTTGCACAAGTTTGGGTTGATGACATCAGTTGTTCTTCCCATATCCAAAGATCACAGAATCACAGAGTGGTGGGGTTGGAAGGGACCTCAAAAGATCACCCAGTCCAACCCCCTGCTCGAGCAGGATCCCAGAGTAGATCCCACAGGAACACGTCCAGATGGGTTTGAAATGTCTCCAGAGATGGAGACTCCACCACCTCTCTGGGCAGTGCCAGTGCTCTGTCACCCTCACAGGAAAGAAGTGTTTCCTTATGAAAGATTGAACCTCCTGTGTCCCAGTTTGTGCCCAGTGCCCCTTGTCCTGTCACTGGGCACCACCCAGAACAGTCTGGCCCCATCTTCCTGACACCGCCCTTGAGATATTGATGAGCAGTGATGAGATCCCCCCTCAGCCTCCTCTGCTCCAAGCTAAACAGACCCAGCTCCCTCAGCCTCTCCTCACATGGGAGATGCTCCAGTCCCTCCAGCATCTCAGTGCCCTGTGCTGGACTCTCTCCAGTAGCTCCATGTCCCTCTGAAACTGGGGAGCCCAGAACTGGACACAGTTCTCCAGATGAGGCCTCACCAGGGCAGAGGAGAGGGGGAGGAGAACCTCCCTTGACCTGCTGGCCACACTCCTCTCAATGCACCCCAGGATGCCATTGGCCTTCTTGGCCACAAGGGCACACTGCTGGCTCATGGTCACCCTGCAGTCACCAGGACCCCCAGGTCCCTTTCCCCAGAGCTGCTCTCCAGCAGCTCAGCCCCAGCCTGCACTGACCCACGGGGTTGTTCTTCCCCACATGCAGGACTCTACACTTGCTCTTATTGAATTTCATTAAGTTTCTCCCTGCCCAGCTCTCTAGCCTGTCCAGGTCACCCTGGATGGCAGCACAGCCCTCTGGTGTGTCAGCCACTGCTCCCAGCTTTGTGTCATCAGCAAACTTGCTGAGGATCCACTCTGTCCCTTCCTCCAGGTCGTTAATGAATACATTGAATAGGACTGGACCTACCCTGGGGGACACCACTGGTCACAGCCTCCACCTAGACTCTGCCCCACTGACCACTGCTCTCTGGGCTCTGTCCTTCAGCCAGTTCCCAATCCACCTCGCTGCCCAGTCACCCAGTCCACACTTGTTAAGCTTGGCTGTGAGGATGCCATGGCAGACAGTGTCAAAAGCCTTGCTGAAGTCAAGGTAGATCACATCGACTGCCCTCCCCTCATCAGTTCATCTAGTTATGTCCTCACAGAAGGCTATCAGGTTGGTCAAGCATGACCTGACTACTCCTGATAACCCTCTTTTCCTCAATGTTCTTTGAGATGGCACCAAGAACTAGCTGTTCCATCACCTTTCCAGGGATGGAGGTGAGACTGACCGGCCTGTAGTTACCAAGGTCCTCCTTCTTGCCCTTTTTATAGATTGGAGTGACATTGGCCTTCCTCCAGTCCTCATGCACCTCTCCTGTTCTCCAGGACTTTTCAAAGACGATGGAGAGCGGTGTAGCAATGACTTCTGCCAGTTCCCTCAGCACTTGTGGATGCATCCATCAGAGCCCATGGATTTGTGGATGTCCAGTTCACCTAACTTGTCCCTAACCCAGCCCTCTTCAACCAGGGCACAGTCTTCTTCTCTCCTGACTTCTGTGGTCTCAAAGGACTGGGACTCTGGAGGGTCTGCCTTAGCAGTAAAGACTGAGGCAAAGAAGGCATTCAGTAATTCCTTCTCTGTATCCTCTGTCACCAGGGCACCCACTTCATTCAGCAGAGGGCCTGCATTTCCTCCAGTCCTTCTTTTGCCTCCAATGTGCTTGAAGAATCCTTCCTTGTTATCCTTGACCTCCCTTGCTAGGTTTAATGTCAAGGAGGCCTTAGATTTCCTAACATCTCTACATTCTCTGACCACATTCTTGTATTCCTCCCAAGTGGTCAGCCCATTTTTTGTTGTTCTGTAAATTTTCTTCTTGTACTGCAGTTTATTTTATAGCTCCCTGCTCAACCCTGCAGGTCTCCTGGCTCCCTTACATGATTTCTTACTCTTCGGGATGCTATGATCCTGAGCTTGGAGGAAATAATCCTTCAATGACTAGCTCTCTCAGGCCTCCCTACCATCCAGTGCCCTGTCCCACTGGATTTCTCCAAGCAGTTTCTTGAAGAGGCTAAAGTCAGCCCTCCTGAATCCCAGGGTTATGATCCCTCTTGTTGCTCTGTGCCTCCTGCACATGATCTCGAACACCACCACCTCGTGGTTGCTACAGCCAAGGCTGGTCCCTACCTTCACATCCTTGAACAGTCCCTCCTTGTTTATCAAGGAAAAAAAAAAAATAAGACAACAACTGACATAACATGAACAAAGTCCTGCTCAGCCTGGTCTCTGAGAGAAGCAGCAGGAGCAGAAGGCCAGAAGAAAGGAGCCCCAGGAAGAGGAACTCCACCCTCCTTTTATCATGAGCATGAGGAGGTGGTGTGGGATACACCTGTGAGTCACTGCCCTGAGTGGATCTCCCAGCTGCCTGGGGGCTGCTCATGGCTGCCTGCATGGCTGGGCTGTGGGGCTGTGCCTGGGGAACCAGGGCAATCAGTCTGCAGCGCATCTGCCTTGCCTGGTACAAACTGAAAAGCAGCATGAGGAGCAGCCTCGGGGAGGAGTGGGAGGATCTGTGGACAGGATGAAGCTGGACAGACAACAGCACTGTGGAATGGGACTGGCTGAACATGAGCTTTGGGTGGAACTCAGGAAGAAATGGAGAGTTTATGTCCTATGGACCCCCTCCCTCAGTCTGCTAGGGACACTGCTTAATGCCGCCCGGGATGCTATTGACCCCCTTTGCCCCAAGGGCACACTGCTGGCCACCAGGACCCCAGGTCCCTTTCTGTCAAGTTCTCTTCCTGCCAGTCATCCCCCAGCCTGTACTGGTCCATGGGGTTGTTCCTCCCAAGTGCAGGACTTGGCATTTCCCTTTGAACTCGACGAGGTTCTTCTACGCCCATTTTCCCAGCCTGTTGAGGCCCCTCTAAATGGCAGCAGAGTCATCTGGAGGATGAACCCCTCCTCCTGGTTTTGTATCCTCTGTAAACTTTTGCCCTTTAGCAGCTATCTTAATATACATCTCTATCCATGTATCTTCATTGGCTAAGCAAACAGTATGTGTTGTTCTGCAGTTAACTGCATGTCACCAGCTGCTCTTCCCTCTCCCAGGTACTCCCAGTTAGCAGCCAACATGGGAACTGAGAAAGCCCAAGCTGAGCTCAGGAGAGAGAAACAATCTCCGCTTGCCTTCCTCTTCAGTGTGACAGGACAATGACCTTGCTGGAGCCATAAGCATGTTCTTTATCTCTATTGTGAAACAGATTCTGCAGCTTTCCTCTCACTTAGAAAGTTTTTAATTGCAACTTGGCAAAGAACAAAATAAAGTAAAAGATGATGGTTGTAAACTCAAAGCAGAGCCTGTTAAAACACAGGTGAGATGTCTGAGTTTATAGCAGACAGAGTCGGTGTGTCTCCCGCTGAGGGCACAGAACTTTTATCCCAGGTGGCTCCTCAGCAACATGGTGTTCGGAGAGCTGAAAGAAAAGAGACATGGGAAGGTACAGAGCTCTTGGAATATCAGAACTCATCGGTTCCAACCAGCTTGGAGCAACAGGAGGGAGGTTTCAGTGCCACAGGGCACTGCACTCCCTGCTCTCACAAGTCTGCCTTTCTAAGGCTTTGTTCTGCATTCAGAGAGAGAACAACGGCAGAGCCTGGCAGCACCGTTGGGTGGACCTTTGAAAACTGCCCCTTCCCCACGTGAGATGGAGAAACTGAGAGCACTGGAAAGTCAGGAATGTTTACTTCTGTGTCTTTCCATGGTGGGAACCAAGTGGGGAGAACTGAACTTCTCACTTTGTATCTTTTATATTGGATGGGGCTTGGAGCAACCTGGGCTGGTGGGAGGTGTCCCTGCCCAGGGCAGGGGGGCTGGAATGAGATGAGCTTTGGGGTCCATGTGTGGCTGAGATGCAAAAGCAATTCCTGGAGAAGCGGCTGCTCCCACCTCTGGCTGTGGCAGAACCCTTTTTTTTCCAGGCCTCTGCAGCTGGAGTGTGACGGAAGTTTCTCAGCGATGGGAGATTCTCACACACCCTCAGTGCATATGCATAGCAGTGGTCACCGCCCCTGAACTCCCCAGACCAGGCCACCACTGCCCCTGAGCCACCTGCACAGCGCTGGGAGATTATAAAAATGCACTGCTCCACAACAGGAGGGGAGCCCCCCCCACCACCCACACCCTGGGTGAAGAGGGCCAACGAGACGCTGATGGAGCCACGGGTGGTGACGATCTTGCTTGCACTCTCCCTTCCCTTCCCCTCCCTATATACCACTCCACATTTACGTGAATAAAAGTTATAACCAGTAATTTCAACATCTGGCTTTATTTGTGCCTTAATTACAACTGGGTGAAATTAGCATAATCATTTTTTTGCTACCAGCCAGGTCAGAGCGACTAATGTTACTGACCAGGTTGGGACATGTCACCATGGGACCCAGGGCACAAGGAGAGCTCGAGCACCATGTGTTCTCACCTAGGGGGCAGAGAACAACAACGAGCAGCTCTGAGCTTTCCACAGGGCTGCCAGAACTTGGCAGAGAACTCGGCGGTGAAAATAAGGCTTTATCAGAGTAAAAGAGTAGAATTGTCAAAAAATCCTGGAGACCTCTTCAGTTATTGAATGAATGGGGGGCAGTGACCTCCAGGGCTAAAGGGGTGTCAGGGGGACAGGCCCTGGGGGTGCTCTGTGCCCCATCCCCGCCCAGGGGGGGAGTATTCCCGGCTGCTGCATCCCAGCTCCCTGCTTCATCCCTGTTCCTGGCAGTCCTTCCAAGGAGCCTTTTGGGAGCGCTGCCACGGCTCCAGCGATGCTACCCAGCTCTCCCTCCCCTGCACTGGGGCTGGGGGCTGAGCTCGGCCCCGTGTCCCCAAGACCCCACTTGACCCCATCTGACCCAGAGCATCCCAGAGCTGGCAGGGCTGGCTCTGGGCAGCTGGGAGATCACCCCCTCGGCCAGGATAGAGGGTGCTGGTGCCACAGCACCCCCGCAGTCCAGACAATATTTCCCACCCACGGGTGGACAGATCCCCGTGGAGAAGAATGGTGGGCAAGCAGCAAGGGAGCTCCCCCAGCAGACAGGAGCCCTGGGGCCAGCAAGAGCTCACAGGCATCGATCCCCATATGTACCGCCCCCTGCCCTGGAGCCCTGGAACAGCTGCAGAGAGCTGGGATGGAGCCCCGGCCCTCTTGTCAGCCCAGCTCTCGCAGCCTGCCCAGGTCTGCCTGCAGGGTGTCCCTCCCTTCCGAGGTGTGCGCTCCCCCACTCAGTTTGGTGTCACCCACAGACTTCACCAGGGAACACTTGGTCCCAGATGACTTATGAAGAGGGGCAGTGGCCTCAAGCTGTGCCAGGGGAGGGTTAGATTGGATGTGGGGAACAATTCCTTCCCCCAAAGGGTTCCCCAGCACTGGCCCAGGCTGCCCAGGGCAGGGGGCAGTCCCCATCCCTGGAGGGATGTCAGAGCCGTGGAGATGTGGTGCTGAGGGACACGGGGCAGTGGGCACTGGGCAGTGCTGGGGGAATGGTTGGACTGGGGGAGCTCAGAGGTCTCTTCCAACCAAGGCTGTTCCGTAATTCTACACAATTTCCAGTTCAAGGTCGTCGTGCTCACCCACACTGCGGTGATGGAAGCCCAGGGAGCACTGGCAAGGAAAGTCACTGTGAGTGCTCCTAAGCGTGGATGGGAATGTTGCTGAGAAGTCCCAGAGTCGGCCTGACCTGATCCCCATCCTTCCCCCCGCAAGAACTGCTGTGAGACACATGCCCCACGATACAAAATGGGGGCTTTATTAAAGGGCAGACAGAACAAGTTTGGAATGGCCGTTGATAAATCTGCTAAACTACAGCAGCGCTGCTCATTAATGTTCATACTGCTAGCAAGAGTAACACAAACTGCACCCAGGATACCTTCACCCGTCAGGGGAGAGGCGCGATTCTTACCCTGGCAACCACTGAGCCATTGTCATGTCACCACTGCATCGCAAACGGGGACCTGCTTGGTGGGAGCGGCGCAGCCCCGGGTGTCATTGCCAAGGTGGCTGAGCTAGCGAGCACACGGGCACGCTGGACAGAGTGTGAACGCGACCTCGGAGAACGGGAGGAGAAGCCAAGGGGCAGGTAGGAGCGGGGTGCTTTGGTGTCACCCCAGCCTCTCCTCCCCTCCGGATCCCGTTGGGTGCCTGGACCTCCCCAGTTGACCCCTTTGCACATCCCCAGCGAGAGGCGGTGCTGCCATGCAGAGAGACCTGGACAGGCTGGAGAGCTGGGCAGGGAGAAATCTAATGAAATATAACAAGGGCAAGTGTAGAGTCTTGCATCTGGGGAAGAACAACCCCATGTGCCAGTGTCAGCTGGGGACTGAGCTGCTGGAGAGCAGCTCTGGGGAAAGGGACCTGGGGGTCCTAGTGACAGCATGATGACCATGAGCCAGCAGTGTGCCCTTGTGGCCAAGAAGGCCAATGGCATCCTGGGGTGCATTAGAAAGGGGGTGGTTAGTAGGTCGAGAGAGGTTCTCCTTCCCCTCTGTTCTGCCCTGGGGAGGCCACATCTGGAATATTGTGTCCAGTTCTGAGCCCCCCAGTTCAAGAAGGACAGGGAACTGCTTGAGAGAGTCCAGTGCAGAGCCACAGAGATGATGAAGGGAGTGGAACATCTCCCTTATGAGGAAAGGCTGAGGGAGCTGGGTCTCTTTAGCTTGGAGAAGAGGAGACTGAGGGGTGACCTCATGAATGTCTATAAATATGTAAAGGGTGAGTGCCATGAGGATGGAGCCAGGCTCTTCTCAGTGACATCCAATGATAGGACAAGAGGCAATGGGTACAAGCTGGAACATAGGAGGTTCCCCATAAATATGAGGAAGAACTTCTTCCCAGTGAGGGTGACAGAGCACTGGAACTGCCCAGAGAGGCTGTGGAGTCTCCTTCTCTGGAGACATTCAAACCGCCTGGGTGTGTTCCTGTGTGACCTGATCGAGGTGATCCTGCTCTGGCAGGGGGATTGGACTGGATGAGCTTTTGAGGTCCCTTCCAATCCCTGACAGTCTGTGAGTCTGTGATTCTGTGATCTGTACAGCCCCCCTCCCCTGAGGCCCTGGAAGAGCCGGAGGAAGATGAGACAGAGCCCCCGCCACCACCAGAGGACGTGGGGCAGGGGTTCGGTCTGCAGCGCTTCCGCCTCGCTAGTAATCGAATGAAGAGCTGGATGAGGGAGGAGTGGGACGACCTGTGGTCAGAATAGGCCTGGACAGACACCGGCCCTGCTGAAGGGGACCTCATGCTGCGACAATGTCTGCAGCGCAGGGAGGACGCGCTCGCCCGCACCGCGGCGCTGGAGGTGTGCGGAGAGCGAGCCCCTGAACGAAGGCCTGGCCGAGGTGGGATGTGTGCCAGGTGCTGCTCGCAGGCCGGCAGGCGCCCCCACTGAGGACTGGTGTGCAGCCCTTGGAGGCCGTGGGGTGCTGTTCCTGCTGACCAGGCCGGGAAGGCGGCATGGAAGCGATGAGGGAAAATCCGTCCGAGGCCATGAAATGCACTTAAGCGATAAAGGCCTGTACCCCCATGCCAACAGGCCTCGCAACAAAATAACAACAAATTTCCTCACTTTCTGGCCATTTGCCCCCTCGCTCTCGAAAAGGTGTTTAAAAAGGACTCTAAGAATACCCCGATGGGATCCCCCCACGGAAGAAGACGGACCATGAAGGCTCTGCCGGCCATTGGTATCTATACCCTCTTTCCCTCTTTCTTTCTCTCTCTCCCTCTCTATCGCGTTTACGCTGCGTTGGCACGCAGTAAAGTGCCTCGTGCTGATTGAAATTAATACTTTTCCCCGATTGTATTTCTTTGCACTCTGAGATTCGGTTAACAAACCATCATGACTCCCGCTTGTCTTAGCGGATCATGACAAGGTGTGAGGAGCACCGGGCTGGGCTGTCACCTGCAGCCAGAGACCTCGCTGGTGAAAAGAAACCTTTATGAGAATAAACCAGGGCCATTGCTACAGCATCCCTGTTATTGGATGTGGGGAACAATTCCTTCCCCCAAAGGGCTCCCCAGCACTGGCCCAGGCTGCCCAGGGCAGGGGGCAGTGCCCATCCCTGGAGGGATGTCAGAGCCGTGGAGATGTGGTGCTGAGGGACACGGGGCAGTGGGCACTGGGCAGTGCTGGGGGAATGGTTGGACTGGGGGAGCTCAGAGGTCTCTTCCAACCAAAACAATTCTGTGACTCAATGAGCAGCGACCACTGCCCACCCAGCCATCCCCCTGCTCGCGAGCCACCAAGCCACCTCCGCTCGGGCAGCAGGCTCGGGGCCAGGGACACTCCTGTCCCTGTCACTCCAGTCACCCTTCCCAAGGGCCTTGTTGGCTGGGCAGGGGGAGACACCCCACACTAACCCACGGCTTGCTTTCTAGGAGCGGGGCACCTCTGTGTGTGGGAGCTGTCGGAGGAGCAGCAGGAAGGGCCGGAGAGGTGAGCAGCCCCATCCCAGAGCTGCGCCAGGCAGTGGCCTTTGCTCTCTCTCCCTCTGTCCCCAGGCGGGTCTGGAATGTCCCCAGAGACAGAGGCTCCACCGCCTCTCTGGGCAGCCTGTGCCAGGGCTCTGCCACCCGTGAAGGAGAGAAGTTTTCCCTCATGGTCCGATGGAACTTCCTACGTCCAAGTTTCTGCCCCGTGCCCCTTGTCCTCTCACTGAAAGGAGCCTGGCCCCGTCCTCCTGACACCCGCCCTTCAAGTATTTAGAAGCGTGCATGGGATTTCCCCCTCAGTCTTCTCTTCTCCAGACTAAAAAGCCCCAGATCCCTCAGCCTCCCTTCCTAAGAGAGGCATTCGAGGCCGCTCGTCATCTGAGACGGCGCCAGCAGGGCCAGCAGTGCAGCGCAGAGGACACGGGACCCCAGCAGTTGATCACAGAGCCCCCGCGGCCGTTTCTCAGCACCCAGAACCCAGCCATGATCCCCTTCGCGCTCCTTCCCCTCAGCCCTGAGGCGGCGCGCGCAGCCCCGCCCGCGGCCCGAGCGCGGGCAGCCGCGCTGCGCATGCGCATTCCCGAGCGGGGCTCCGCTGCTCATGCGCTCCGTCGTTGTTGCTAGGCGACTCCGCCACGCTCCTGTCCCCAGTGCCAGGCCGCGCCGCCACACACCCGTCGCTCACGCGCAGGAGTTGCCTCGGCGGGCGAGACGGAGCTGCCATGAGCCGAGAAGCGGGAGAGGAGGCGGCGACGGGCTCGCGGTTCCCGTCCCTCAGCGCCCCTGGCCCCGGCCCGGAACCGACGGGCTCGCGGTTCCCGGCCCTCAGCGCCCCTGGCCCCGGCCCAGAGCCGACGGGCTCGCGGTTCCCGGCCCTCAGCGCCCCTGGCTCCGGCCCGGAGCCGACGGGCTCGCGGTTCCCGGCCCTCAGCGCCCCTGGCCCCGGCCCGGAGCAGTGCCGCGCCGCTCGCTGCCGCCGTTTCGCCGACCGCCGCAATGCCAAGCGCCGGGGAGAGACGGGGCTCGGGGGGTGTGTGTCCCCCGCCACCCCCAGCCGGGTCCAGGCCCCGCCCTGCCCCAAACCGCCACCAAGTCCCGCACCTTCTCCCCAAACCCCGTGTCTGATCACACGGGATCTCCCCTTCCCCAAACTGGCTCTGGGCTTGATGCCCCCACCCCCAAACCAGTGACAGTTCCAGATCCCGCACCCCAAACTGGCACCCAGTGGCACCACTGGGGCCAAGACCCCAACCACAAACTGGCAGGGGGCAGGGACGTGACGTGGCCTCGCCAGCCTTCACAGGACCCAGGCCCTCTCCCCCAGTTGGCCTTGCGTCAGGGACCACCCTGAATGCTGAACCACTCAGAGACATTCCCCAGTCCCTGCCAAATGGCTGGAGGTCAGGGACCGCCCCCCACCATCCCAGCTCATCCCAAAGCCAAGGACATCCCTGTCCTGTCCCCAGCCCAGCACGGGGGCAGCGATGCCCGCTTCCCCACGATGTTGTCCTGCCATGGACCCTCTGCCCACCCGGATGACACTGGCACCAGAGCAGTGGCACCCTGGATCAGGGCGATGTTCCCAAACCTGGCACTCCCCAGCAATGGCTCACAGCGTTCCCCAAAGCAGGACTGACCTGAGGTCCTCTCCTAAGCCTTGGAGGCCCCTGCAGGCTGGGGGAGATGGGACCGTGGGGCAGCAGTACCCTGCCACCCTCTCCTCAGCTGGGGCTGGCTCAGGCTCCCCGTCTTCCCCCAGCCTGGGGGAAACTGAGGCAGTAACCACCATCTCCTCCCCAAACCAAGAGTAAACCTCAGCAAGGGGCCTGTGGAGGCTCTAACCAGCCCACGGGGCCAATCCGTACCTGGGTCAGTACCAGCCATGCCCACCCTAACAGGCTCATTTTCCCCTTCCTGAGCCTTCCCTTTCTGTTCAGTTGATCCCAAGGAACTCGCATGGGACCAACCGGCTCTGGGTCGCACTCCCAGCTCCAGAAAGGGAAACCTGGGCCCAGTTTTCCCTCGGGGAGGCTGGCCCACCCTTTCCTGCCTCCTTTCTGCATCTGTGGGGACTTCCTGGCTTGGGACTAAACCCGCTGAGGGGAAGAGAGA
This sequence comes from Podargus strigoides, assembly GCA_028020825.1. Lineage (NCBI taxonomy): Eukaryota > Metazoa > Chordata > Aves > Caprimulgiformes > Podargidae > Podargus > Podargus strigoides. The sequence goes on from CM051619.1 coordinate 1,274,425, forward strand.
GTGAAGTGTGCTGTGCAGTCTGTGCTGGCATCCCAGATCCAAGGCCATCTCCAAGCATTAGGAAAGTGTAAAATGTTCTGTCTTTTCCCTTTTTCTGCCCAGGCTGGCCCTTGACGAAGACATGAAGCCGAAGGTGGCTGTGGAGGAAGAGAGAAGGAGCCGTAAGCAGCTTGAGGAGAACAGGCAGGTACGGCTGTAGGACAGGAAGGTCCTCTTGGGTCCCTGACCTCTCGACATTTGGCTTTACCCTCCTTTTAGCTTTGTGCGGCGCCTAGTGTCACACAGCAGCATTGCTGTGGGAAGCAGCAGGGACAGAGACTCCTCAGGACGGGCTGGGGGTGATTCTTGGGCTGGATCCTGGGGAAATTATTTCCCTAGGACAAACAGCCCATGAATTAGAAGGATCTGGGGCTGATGCCATGCATCCAAAGGCCAACCCAAACCCTCAGCTCCATCCGCACACACAGGGAAAGCAAACCAAGAAGGTGCTCTGAGCACGTTCCTCTTGGCGTTGTTGGCCTGCAGGGCTTTCCAGGAGACCCACGGGTGCACTGAGGTCCTTGCAGTGCTCATCAAACTCTGCCACAGCATGGGAAGACGGGGCTTAGGGGTCCCCACAGGCACTGCAGCACGGGGGTAGGAGCCAGACCCTGAGCAGGCGTAGCAAGAGTTCCTCCAGTAGCCTTCCTTCCAGAGCTGAGGTTTCTGGGTGTGAGATCTGTACCACTTCCTTCACAGAGGCTGGCCAAGCTGCTCCATGAAGCCACGCAGATGATGACAAGTATCCAGGTGGCTGCTGACGCGAGGGAAATGCAGAGGAGGGCAGAGGAGGCAGAGCTGAACCTGCAGAGGTAAGAGACTGCGTGGTGGGTCTGCGCTGCTGGGAAGGAGCAGTGCAGACGTGGGTGCAGCTTTGGGAGGATATCCTAGCCCTGATTATCCTGGAACACTTAGCAGTTAGGGCAACACTGAATTTATGTTCAAAAGGAAAATTTAGGCACACAAAGAGCCTGCAGATGCCACCTGCTCCAGCTGGATCTTTACAGAGCTCTGCAAGTGTGAGGAGTGGGAAGAACGTGAGGCTGTGCTAATTTGAGGAATTGGATATTAATGTCTTTGCAGTCAGACTGCTCAGGTGCTGAGTCAGGAGCCCTTGATGTTGTAGGGGTCTTCCTCCTTGGAGGTCCTCAGCCCATGCCTGGACAAGGTCCTGCACAACCTGCTCTGACACTGAAGTTTATCCTGCTGGGACCGGGAGCCGGTGACTTCCCAAAGCCCTTCCAGCCTCCGTTATTCTCTGATCCTCAGCGGGTACCTTCCTGGGCAAACCTGTCCTGCTTCACTGGAGGAGCTGGGCTGTCTCCAAGGGACTGGCTCTTTCTACCCTGTCCCCAAGACTCAAAGACCAGCTAGGAAACACCGAGTCCCTGCTCTGCTGCCGTTGGAGGGCACTGTAGGAACATTTGATGGGAAGCTGGTGTAGCAGGATGCTGTTCCTTGCTCAGATGGTTTCCCAGTGGGAATCACATTAAGGAACCAGGTGCTATGTCCTGGAACTGCCCGTAGAGCAGGTTTGGGGGTGACAAAATTGGTGGTCACTGTTCAGCCTCAGCCAAGGGCCATCCCACGAGCACGCTGGATGGTGCCCTTGGAAGAGGAAAGAGTTTTGTCATATGGATGTGGGCTTTCAGTCCCATTTGGCTTTAGGTGGAGTGTGGTCTCTGGACAGTTTCACTGCAGCGTGGGCCACTGAACCCCATCCGAAGCACCTGCTGCCCTGCCTCAGCTCCCTGTTTGCCTTTTCTCCGTACTGCCTGCAGGGTGCAGAAGCTGGAGGACGAAGCCAAATGGAGCGCAAGCAAGTTTGAGGAGATCGCCTCCAAGTGGGCCTCGGCCAAGGAGATGAGGATCCCTCAGGAGCTGCGGCAGCTGCTGAACCAACAGCAGCAGCAGTGCGCCCTGCTGCTGGAGCGGAAGAACGAGTTCATTGGTGACCTGCAGCAGGTAGCGTGGGGACCAGGCAGGGACAACCAGGAAGAACCGAGGGGTTTCAGGCTCTGCAAGAGGCTGTTTTAAAGCAACAGCCATCCCTGGCTGGCTTTTCAATCCACCAGTCCCTGGCAGGGATCTGTCTAGTGTCAGCTGGTCCAGGTCAAAACTGTGCCAGGAGCTGCAGTGCCCCAGTGGGGACAATGGGACTGAGTGCCCTGGCACTGCTCAGTGTACAAGGACTGACAGACAGGATACTGGTAGCAGTGAGACAAACGGGCAGATCCCAGACTGCACAGTAAAAACAAACAACAGGGAAATGAGCCGAGAGGGGGAGTGCTTTAGTAACCACCCCGCTTCTAATACACCCCAGGATGCCATTGTCCCTCTTGGCCACAAGGGCACACTGCTGGCTCATGGTCATCCTGCTGCCCACCAGGACGCCCAGGTCCCTTTCCCCTGCGCTGCTCTCCAGCAGGAAAAGAGGCGCTGCCCGGGTCTTACCCTCTCAGTGAGCACCTGAGCATTCCTGGTCCGACACTGCCCTCTGATTTCAGCATCTGCTCTCCTCCTCCAGAAGCTGAAGACCAAAGACGAGCAATACATGGAGGCCCTTAAGAAGCAGTCAGATGATATCCACCTGCTTATGGCGAGAATGGAGGAACAGATCAGTACCATGCTGAGAACTTACCGCCACAAACTCCTCCAGACTGAGGTAGCCACTTCGTACGGTGGAGAAAGAGTCCAATGAGAAAACCTGGCACTGCCTGGCTTGACTCCTGTCCAGGGCAGCAGGGCTGATGTCTTGGTGAACAAGGCTGAAATCCAGCCAAGCAAGAGCCCTGACTGGTGCTGAGTGCTGAGGGGCTGGTTTAGACTCTGCTCTGGGGTTCAGTGCAGAGCAACTCGGTGGCATGTGAAAGCTGTCACTGCTCGATGCCTGATTCTTCATGGCTCTAAAAGCCAGAAAGGACCACTGTGGTTCTTTGCCTTCCCTTCTGCAGAGCACAAAGTCCCACTTCAGGGATCAAACCTGCCTTTGTTGCTGAGCGAGGGCATCTCTCCCCATTTCATGCCTTGCTAGGTGAAATCAAGGGACTGTCTGAGCAAGCTCCACTGCTAATCATGAAGCAATGATTTCCAGGGAGCTGCCCAGCACCCAGAGCATCCTTCCCAGCTCTGGGTGGCTGACAGCAGCAGTCCCCATGGAGCCACAGTGTGAGGTCCTGGCATGGAGAGGAGAGATGAGGCCGGTGTGTCTTCCTCGGACGGCAGCACCAGTCCGTAGCCCATCCTCTCCTGGAGGCTGCTGGCCTGCAGCAGTGTAAGGTTGGCAATGAGTGGTGCCAACGTGATGGTGAAGGGCTCTGTCTCCTTCACAGGAAGTTTTTGAGCTCGAACGGCAAGAGCTGCTGGCCAAGAACAGGCAGAAGTGGGAGGAAGCCATTCAGGTCTATAAAGCACAGCAGGTAAGGTCCACGTGAGATTTAGAATCAGAGAATCATAGAAAGGTTTTGGTTGGAAAAGACTATTAAGATCATTGAGCCTTGTGCTCCAGACCCTTCCCCAGCCCCGCTGCCCTTCTCTGGACACACTCCAGCCCCTCAGTGTCCTTCTGGGAGTGAGGGACCAAAGGCTGCCAGGATCAGCGCTGCTCTCCAGCACTGGGCTGCCTGGAAAGGCACGCCTGCAGGAAGGCAGCTGGTTCCTCAGGAGCAGGGGGGCAGAGAGGCAGTTTCTCAGCCTGCTCTGCAGGGGAATTGTCCGTGCATGACCTTGCTTTGGGCCGGCCAAAGGAGCTGTGATCGCGGGAGGGAGCTGATGGATGACGTTCTCCTTTTCCCGGCAGCTGGAATACCTGCAAGCCCATGGGAGGCAGGTGGAAAAATATAAGAAAGAGCTGAAGCAGCTGTGGCTGCAGAATGAGGAGAAGTATAGAAGCGTGAAGATAGAGATGGAGGACTATGTGCAGGTACAGAAAAGGCTGTGGGGAGGCAGTGGAGCAGATCTCCCTGGACCTTTCAGTGTGTAGCTGGCTCTGCGGGGCAGCTAGGTGGTGTGAAAGCTGCAGCTGGGATCTGCTCACCTCAGCCCTTCAGCGTGCACAGTCCAGCCCTGTGTCAACAGGGTAATGGAGCTCGTGTCCTCTCCATGGCATCTGGGATCACATGTCCATCTGCTCTTGGCTGGGGGACTAAACCCCCCCAGTTCCCCTGCTGCTTGTCCTGTGTTGTTTCCCAGGCTGCACCAAAGAAATGAGACGCGTTGCATTTAGACTTTAGAAAGGCTCATTGTTCATCCCGTGGGATGTCCTCCTCGGAAGCCCAGGGAAATACAGGCTAGGTCTGATGTCTAGAAGGTTTGGCACAACTGCAGGTGAAATCCTACTGTTGCAAGGCCCCTGTCAGCCTGAAAAGGCAAGTCCAGGGAGGGCAAGCCTGACTCTGTGGTTTCTTTGCCTTTGTATCACTAACCTGGAAGGTAACAGAGGGTTTGGAACATTTGCAGATGGCCCTGAGCCATCTGGGGAGGGAGGCAGTGACATGCTGGAGATCAAGGTTCCCCGGCGGCGATGTGGGGCTGTTGTGAGAATGCCCCTGCTGCCTCTGGCTGTAGCTGTGGGAGTGTCTGCGGTTAGCCAGCACTCAGGGCTAAACCCCGGCAGTTAGGATGTCACCCAAGGCTCCCTCCCCAGATGGGAAGGAGAATTGGGGAAAAAACAGAAAATGCCCGTGAGCTGTACGGGCTGAGTTATTAGAATAACAAAACAGGGTTCTACTCAGCCTGGTTCAATGCTGAGGGCAGGAACAGAGCACCATCAACAAGGAGCCTCAGGGAGAGGAGGAGGAACCCACCCTCACGGAGCCCCCTCCTTTCATCATGACCTGGAGTTCATACGGTCGCTCCTCCAGCTTGCCAAGTAACTTCTGAGCCCCTTGGGTAATTCAGAGACATGCAGTTCTTAAAACTGACATGACAACCAACAGCTGAGGTCCAAATTAGTGCCCCACTGAGGGAAAGTGGGGCACAACTTCAGTCCCCTCTCCCTTCCCCAGACATGGCCCCATAGCATGGACAACCAGCATCTCCACCACTCCCCCCCGAGTGCTGCCACGTGGCCAGGGGTTAGCTGGGGAAATGTGCACGGGAAGGTGGGGTTTGGAGAGCAGGATCAGTAGGATCCAAGCCTCTGTGTGGTCTTTGCTCATGGCACGGTTTGTCTTCATGGTTTTTGAAATGCCAGAACCTGACGAAGCAGCTGCAACAGGTGAAAGCTGCCTGTCATCTGAACCAGGAGAAGCTGGAGCACAACGTTGCTGTGCTTGAGCTGCGGAACAAGGAGAACATCATCATCAGCAAGGAGCAGAAGAGGAAAATCTGCCGGTAAAAATCCCGCCCTGGACGATGGGCTCTGCCTTATCTGTCATGACCTCCCATACACCGCTTCTTGTGGAGCCCATCACCTAGCACAGGCCAATGAACTCTGTCCCAACCCATCCCTGGGCAGGGCCAGGGGTTAGCCTGTGGCAGGGCCATCCCCAGAGCACTTGGAATAGTCTGGCCGTGGCCAACCTGCTCCAGCTGCACTGGGCTCAGTCAGGTCTGGGCACTGAGTAGTCACTAGGAGATAAGCAGCCTCGAGCCTCACAGCTTTCCTACAAGCTGGGGATGCCCGAAGGTGCCTCTTCGGGGATGCCCAGCTTTGCTGTCCCTCTCCAGGCTCCACACCTTGCTCAGGAACCTGAAAACAAAACTGGCCAACGAAGAGAAGAAGTTTGGAAAGGAGCAGCAGAGCCTGGAAGTTGGCTGCAAGCGCCTCATGGGGAAGTACAACGAGGTGCAGAGGAGGATGAGGTGAGGTGTGCGCAGGCATCCACCCATGATGAGGCCTCGGAGCACCTAAGTGAGGTGCAGGGAGTCGCTGACTCGTCATTTTGGGGTATGGAGCCTCCTTCCATGGGCCATCTCCCTTCTCCGCAGGCACCTGGCTCTCAGCGACGCTGAGAAGTTCACAGAGGTCTGGCTTATGAAGGAGGAAGAAGCCAAAGAGCTGGTGAGGAAGGCCTTCGATGCAGGTCGCATCATTCACACCCAGCAGCTGGGGCTGCCCTGGGAAGATCCTTCTTACTGGTTCCTCAACAACGTCGGCCCCCTCAGGCATTACAAAGTCAAGAGGACGGCGACCAAGCTGGCTGTGGAGGTCCTGACAGGTGGGATGGATGCACAGTGCCCTTCTCACCCTCATGACACTGGGAGACCCTCACCTTCCTCCATGACAGCCCCTTCTGTCCCTCCTGTCCTTGCCATTGCAAGGTGGGATCTTCAAGGGGTGACACTGCGAGCCCAGGCAGGGGCTGTGCCCAGCCCTGAGCTGGCTCAGGCCAAGCTGGAGGATCTTGGCACTGTACTTCACCCAGTGCTCCCAGTTCCAGACCAGCTGACTGAGAGCCAGCTCATGCCTCAAGGTCTTTGGGGTGTTTTCCAGGAGGCAGGGAACACTTGTGATTTCCCTGAGGATTCCTGCAGTGCCGTGACTGGGGAGCAGTGTCCAAACACAAAGGCCTTTGCTCACCCTTCTTTCTCCATGTTTCAGAGAGCAGCTCAGGGGAACAGGAGGAGGAAGGGGGGGAAGAAGTGGGCAGCGGAGCAGGAGGAAAAGAAAACACAGCGTGGGTTAAGGGTAGAGTCACCCCTCTGCAACTTATCCCCACTAAGACTGCCAAGAGGATCCTGGAGCTCGTGAGCAACGAGGCGGTGAGTGATGATGTAGCACAGGTCTTGATTAGGGAGCAGGCTGTGCCCTGGTTCTACTGGATCTTCTCCGACCTCCACGTCTGGGGCTGAAGGCTTCTGCACAGCACTGCCTTGCTATGCCAAGCAGCCTGTTGTCAGAGAGCTGCCCCAGGGGCTGGGAGAAGATCTCGAGGTCTTTCTACTGTGTGTGGCACATACCTGATGCTCCCCAGGCCAGAGTCAGCTCAGGCAAAGCTGCTGTGTCTGATGCTCCAGGCCACTCCCCGTCCCTGGGCAGGGATGGAGATGCTGTTGCTCTGCACCTTCTTATCTCTGTGTGTCTCCCAAGGGTTTCCTCATCAAGAGCAATCTGCGGAAGCTCCTGCGCACGTTGGGAAGGCACGAGCAGCTGCTCTTGAAGCTCGACTTCATCTTTGAGGTGAGCTGTGGCTCGGCCCCTCAGGGGCTGTGGGGAGGGCTGGTGGTCACCAGGGCAAGCTCTCTGCCCCGTGGTGTAGGACTGAGACAGCCCAGGGAGGTGCAGTTGGGCTGCTGGGGGGGACTGCAGGGCAGCGAGGGGAGAGGAGCACTGCGAGAGGGTGTGAAGCACTGTGGCCAGACACTTCTGAGCTCCAGGCCGTCCTGCTGATCAGTTAAACAACATCTCCAGGCCTCCTCCCGCCTGTTCTCTGTCTCTCCCACCCACAGACAGGCCCAGCTATCCCACACTAACCACTTCTTACCACCCACCCCACCTGGCAGGGCATGGCCAGAGGGACACCCTCTGCTCCTGGGAAGTGCTCTTCATCTCGCTCCCCCACCTGTGATGGCTCTGAGGGTTGCTAACCTGGTTCCTCTGCTCCCCAGATCCTCCAGATCGACAGTGAGGATGACCTGTACCAGTTGCTGGATTTTTTTCTGAAGCACCAAGGCCAGGAGGTGGCTGTCAGCCAGGTGGGACCAGCAGGGACAGCAGTGGGGAGAGCCCAGCAGAGCCAAGGGTCCTGGGAAGGGCGATCAAAACATCTCCTGAACACCCAGGGAAGGCAGAGAGGGGGACCAGTGTGTTGATGCTGGGATGTTTCCCTGTGACCGGGCAAGGGAGGTGAACATGCCAGGGTCGAGGGCTTGTGATCTGCTTTTGCCATGGCTGAGCAGCGCCTCTTGCTCATGGAGTTTTGCCTCAGCTCCCTAAATTTGTCAAGGGCCAAGGCTGCGGGCAGCTGGGAGCTCCCAGGGGGAAGGTGCTTCTTGGGGAGGAGGAGGGGATGAAGGCACAGTGGCTCATCTTGCTGGCCTTCCCTTCAGAGCCAGGGCAGCCCCGATGGAGAAGGTGTCACAGATGCAGGTGAAGACAAAGAGGACGGCGGATGCGGTGCCCAGAGGGATGAGCTCAAATCCCCTCAGAGCTTGCTGGGGTCCCTTCCATCTGTGAACATCCAGGCTGGTGATGTCCTCAGGATCCTGAAGGCGTTTCTGAAGCAGTTTAAGAAGATGAGGTAGGACTAGGGACAGAGAGGGGCTGTTGTCAGTGGGAGGGAGCCAGACTGGGGCACAGAGGGGGCTATGGGGGTGTGCAGGCAAGGCTGGGGGTGACAGTATTGCCCCGGCTGGAGGAAGAGCTTCCCCTGCCCCCCTGCAAGAGGAGAGAGGGGTGAGGGGGGTCCCACCGGGACAAGGTGGTGAGGGATGGCTGGGACAGCCAGGCAGGAGATGACCAGGGAAGCAAAGCCATGGGGCAGGCAGGTGCCAGCTGTGGGGTCGTGCTCCTTCGTGTGACGATGGCGATGGTGGCCAGTGCAGCTGAGGGGCACAGGGCAGTTCCTTACCCGTGAAGAGCTGAGCCCCAGGGCTTTGCTCTCTGTCCCCCAGGGAGAAGGATGAACCAGCAGAGGAGGTGCCACTGCCACGGGAACGGGACAGCTCCAAGGACGGGCAGTACTGGGAAGCCCTGGCACACGTTATCCCCAAGCCGACGCTGAAGCTGTGGGACGCGCTGGCGGTGGCACTGAAGGAATACTAGTGAGTACCTGGCAGTGCTGTTGGGGACAGGGCAGGCTGGTGGCATGGCAGGGGGGCACCAACTGGCCATGCCAACACTCTGCCCTCCTTGCCCAGCGAGGTCCTCAAGCGCAGGGCCAGCCTGCTCGCCGAAACAGCCATCCTGCAGCAGCAGAACTCGGAGCTGTGCCTGTTGCTGGAGTAGTACATCAGCTAAGGGGTGAGTGTGCCATCCTCTTCCCCGGCCGCTGGGGGACACCCCGCCATGTGTGCCCCACGCAGAGGTCCCAGACATGGGGGGCCACTAGTCGGGCTCAGGGGGCTTCTTTTTGCAGGTGAACAGCAAGTGGATGGACACAAACCTGTCCTGTCCCGGGGAAGCACGGTGATTTCCCAGGACTGGGGCACAGCTTTGCTCTGCCCAGAGCTGCAGCTCTGTCTGCAGCCAGAGCTTCCTGCAGGGATTAATAAACACTTCCCAAACCTGGGCCAGGAGTGTGCCTGTGGTCTGTGAGGAGCACCCCTCTCACCTCTGCAGATGCAGGGAGCCGCAGCCAAGCACCCCCCTGACCCCAGGGACTCAGCGCGCTGTGGGGCAGCGTTTCCCCACTCACGAGCCCTGTGATCTGTGTCCTCCCTTCCCTCTGTGGAGCCGAAAGCAGGAGCCTCCACCTCCCACCGTCCCCAGGCACTGCGAGAGCCTGCCCTTCTGTACCTGATTTTACACTTTATTCCCCACTTTTGCTGCCCCAACACCTTTTCTTCCCCCCCTGGATTCCTCCCAGACAACCCATCCCCAATTAATTCCCCCTCCTCAGTCCCAGCACTGCTAGATCTGCTCCCAGCTTCTGCATTTCCAGGTGATGTCAGCCCAAAGCTGCGTTACTGGCTGAGTTATCTCCAGGAGGGCCGTGTCGCATCCGTATCTCCCTTCCACCCCTCTGCTTCCCACCAGTTACATCTCATTCCCAGCACGGGCTTCCTGGCCAGCTTTATCTTTAGCCTTGACTCCCCTGCCCAACGCTAAGGCAGCACGAGCAGTTTCTCATACCAGAGCAGAATAACACCATGTGCGGGATATCTGTGCCCTTGAATAGTTGTCACTGGTTGCCACTGGGGGATGGGGACAGCTTTGAGGGCCGATAATCCCACGGGATGGCACGCTCACTGTTCCCCTGGGACACAGAGGGATCCACAGGGCAAGAAAGCCAAGATGGGGGGTCTGGGAGGCATAGAAAGAGGTTTGAGGCAGGGATGGACACACTGCCTGGGACCCACCACATCTCCACTCACTCTGCCCAGGCTCCCTGGACCACCGAAGCACCAGGTCCTGGAGTCAGGGGATGTCCTGAGAACCTGGGGCTGAGCAGCCTCCTGTAATGCAGAGGGAAAGGAGCAAGTGGGTATCAGCGGTCCCAGCCCCACGGGCGGGGGGTTTAGAGCCCTAAACCCCCCGCACCCCCCGCAGGACAAGCACAGGTGGGTTCATGAACCGGTGAAGATGCCCCCCCCGTCCCCCCCCGCAGCAGCAGGAGGAGGGCAGAGATCCGGGGGCGGTGGGGACACGGGGCCGTGCCCGGGCCAGGGCCCTCCCCGGCAGCTGCAGCCCAGCCCCCGCCCGCCCCGGCCCGCCCTCCGGGTGCCGTCCCCGCCGCCGGTACCGCATGAGCCCCGGCAGCGGCATGCTGCAAGCGCTCGCCCGCACCCCGCGCCGTCCGTCGCGGCGGAGAGCCCGCTGCAAGCGCTGCCACGCGCCCTTGGCGAGGTAGGACACCCCCCAGCACCCCCCGGGACCCGGGGGCACCGCGCGGGGCACCCTGCATGCACGGGCACCGGGGAGCGCTGGGGTCCGGGCACCGGGGCGGCCCCGGGGACTGAGGTCCCGGCACGGGAGAGAGGTGGGCGTCCGGGTATAGGCACAGGGGCTGCCACGGGAGTGGGGGTCTGCGTTCGGGACCGGGCACGGGACTGCCTCGGACGTAGGGTTCCGGGTCTGGGCACCGGAGCAGCCCCGGAGGTGAGGAACCGGGCACCGGGGCTGCTCCTGGATATGGGGGTCGGGGTCGGGGCACCGGGTCTGTCCCAGGGTTGGGAGACCGGGTCCGGGCACCGGGGCTGTCTCGGGGGTGGGGAACCGGGCACCAGGGGGAGTGGGGCTCTGGGTCCGGGCACCGGAGCAGCCCTGGTGGACAGGAACTGGGCACCGGCGCTGCTCCGGCGTTGGGAGACCGGCTCTGTACACCGGAGCGGCCCCGGAGGTGAGGGACCTGGCACGGGGCTGCCCCGGGACCGGGATACGGGACCAGGGCAAGCCCCGCTCGGGGTCCGGCCGCCCCCGACCCCCTCGCCGCGGCCCCGCCGCATCCCGGCGCGGTGACCGGAGCCTGCCCGCCCTTGACCGCTGCCAGTGGCCCTGGGCCGTGTCACTCAGGCGAGTCCCTGCCCGGGGAGGGAGCTGCGGGGTGAGTCACAGGCAGGAAAGCGATTGCATCAGGGACGGGGCTGTTCTTCCAGCCGGGGCTCTCGGCAAACCCCGCTCCGTCCTCCCTCCCTCCATCCTTCCCTCCCTCCCTCCCTCCAGCCCCTCTCTCCCCAGCGCCATGGAGAAAGGAACCAACCCCTCGACCAGCAGCACGGTGGCTTCAGACACCACGGCCACCTTCAAGGAGGAACTGCTGTGCCCCATCTGCTACGAACCCTTCCGGGAAGCCATCACACTTTCCTGCGGCCACAACTTCTGCAAAGGTTGCGTGAGCCGGTCCTGGGAGCATCGGCAGCACGTGTGCCCCGTCTGCAAAGAGAACTCTTCGCTCGACGACCTTCGCGTCAACCACACGCTCAACAACCTGGTGGAGATGATCCTCAAGGAGGAAAAACAGCGGCAGGACCGGGAGACTGCCCTCTGTCCCCTGCATCACGAAGAAGCCAAACTCTTCTGCTTGGAGGATAAAGAGCTGGTGTGTTTTGTTTGCCAGAGCTCCAAACAGCACGAAGGGCACAAGCTGCGGCCGGTGCAGGAGACGGCGGCGGATTTCAGGGTGAGGGATGCTCCAGGGAAAAGGAGGGATTGATGGCATGGAGGTGGTGCCATCTTGCCAGCACGCACGGTTTGTGCGCGGCGTGGTTGTAACCTGCCAGCGTGCCAGGCTGAAAGATGAAGCAGGCGCGCTGCGAGGGTGGATCCGTGCCGGGAGTGCCCCTGCCGCATCGCTGCCCCACGCTCTCCCTGCCCAATAATTACGCGGTGCCACCCCGTCCCGCAGGGCACGGCTGTTTGCCCTGCAGGAAAGGGGAGCAGGGTGCTGCTCGGAGGGGTTTGGCACAGTCCCCACCTTCCCTTGGCTCCTTCGTCCTCTGCAGGGCCGGGCTGGATCCGGCTGCGCTGGTTATTGCGGCAGCGCCTCGGGGTTGGGAGTGTGTTTGCGATGGGGGTTGCACAATTCCCCCGGCCGGAGAGGGATGTGGGATGGGGTGGCAGCTCTGGGATGGGGTGGCAGCCCCAAGCCCCGTGGGGCAGGATGGGCCATGGCTGCACGGCGAGGAGGAGGATGAGGAGGAGGAGATGGGCTCCGGCCGGCAGCCGGGCGTCGTGCCAGGATGTGCCGTGTTTCCTGGCTGGGAAAACAGTCCCTGCTGCCCTGACCCAGCCCACAGGGACGAGCCAGATTTCAAATGTCGCGGGGCAGCCGTGGGGCTGCTGTTTTGCAAGCCCTGGCGGGCTGCCGGTGGCACGGAGCCTCCCTGGGAGCGGGGTGGGTGCTGCCTGCAGCACCGGGACAGGCGGGGACTTGACGGTACATCAGTAGAAGGGCTTAAAAACAAGGGGGGGAGGATTCTCCTCGCCGCTCAGGGGCGGCGTGTCCACACGGCTGACCCCGTGCAGTGCTGGCAGAGCTCGGCTGCAGGAGGGGAAAGGTTGGATTGAGCAAGGATTCTGCTTAACCTCATCCTACCGGGTTTGGGGCTCTTGTCTTTCCGCACTGGAACCCCCGGGTGTAGGCTTGCGAGGGTCCTGAAGGCGTCTCCCCCCTGCAGGCCAAGCTGAAGAACATGGAGACCTCCCTGCGGGATAAGGCGAAGGATTTCGGGACCGTGCAACGCTCCTACGAGTCCATCTCCAAACACAACAAGGTGCGTGGTCCCTGCTGGGAGGGAGGCAATGGGCCTGATCCTGACACGTGCAGGCACACGCGTGCACACACCCAGGGCAGGAATGCAGGTGGAGCCCTGCACCCATCTTGGGCTGCTCCATCCCTGAGTGAGGAGAGCGATGCTGGGGGGAAGAGGACTTGGGTGGAGAATTGGGGACTGTGGTGATGGGGCCGTGACAGTAGGGACATTGATTTTGGGAGGGGGGGGGTGGTCCCAGCTGGAGCCTGGCGAGTGCCTGAGCACTGGAGCTGGTGGGAGGGCTCCCAGGGAGCATTTAGGGGGAGAGCAGAGGGAAGCCAGGGGAGCTGGAGGCTCCACAGGCTGGTGGTGACATCCCCACGTGGGGCAGGCGGAAGCGGCGCGGCTGGAGGCGCAGATCGGGAAGGAGTTTGAGAAGCTGCACGAGTTCCTGCGGGGCGAGGAGAAGGCGCTGCTGGCCCAGCTGCAGGAGGAGAGGCAGCGCAAGCACAGCCTCATCGAGAGCAAGATGAAGCAGCTGGCGGAGGAGGGCCGGGCCCTGCTCAATGAAGCCCACCAGCTCCAGGTGGACCTCAAGGAGAATGACTGCACCTTCCTCATGGTAAAGCCCTGTGAGGTGTCACCCTCGCTGTGTCACCCTCCTGCCAAGGTGCAAGGAGGGTGCTGGGTGACCCTCTGGGTGTCTGCAAGCCCTCGTCACCCCTGAGGTTTGACACCCACTGTCTCCTTCTCTTTCAGACCCATAAGAACCGCAAGCGCAGGTATGTCCTGGTCCCCGCTGCGTCCCCTGCCCGGTGACACAGGGTGCTCGGGGTGGCTGAGCCCCTCCTGCACCCCTTCCCCGGGGCTGAATGGGGTCTCCTGCCTGGCGGCAGAGCGAGGTCTCTTCTCCATGCGTCCCCTCCAGCAGAAGAAGGTGCTGGGGGTCCCCAAAGCCAGGCAGCACCCCTGGGTGCCTCGGGGCAGGGGGGGTGGCACACAAAGGAGCATTGCAGGTCTTGGGAAGCTTTAAAACTCTGGGGGGGGGGGGAGGATTTGGTGCTGGGACCCTCATGGTGTGATTCTCCAGCTTCCTGGCGTGAGAGCGAGGTCTGGGAAATGTGGGGTGCTGGTGGGGAAGCCGCTGCCAAAGCACAGGGTGACATGAGACCCCAGCACGGTCCCTTCCTCCACCCTTGACCCATCTCCATCCTCTGCCCCAGAATTGCCTGCACAGCCGAGGAGCCCGAGGCTGTGCCCTCAGGGATGGTCCTCGACGTTGCCAAGTACCTGGGCTCGCTGCAGTACAACGTGTGGAAGAAGATGCTGGACATCATCACTGTAGGTGAGATGCTGGGGCCTGGGGGATGCCTGGGTGTCCCCCACAAAGGGTGGTTGTCCCAGGGCTAAAGCAGCCTTTACATGGAGCAACCTGGAGGTGGTGGGTGCTGGACAGGAGCATGGAGCAGCCATGCTGATGGTGCTGGGGAAGGAGGCTGGAGAACATAAAGGGTGCTCTGGGGAACCTACACCCCAGAAGAAAATCCCTGGAGGGTGCTTTTCTCCATGCTGGAGTAGGGATGGGTGGATGGGTGGATGGGTGGATGGATGGATGGATGGGTGGATGGGTGGATGGATGGGTGGATGGATGGATGGATGGATGGATGGATGGGTGGGTGGGTGGATGGATACCTGCAGAGCTGTGATTACCCCCCCAAGCTCATCCCTGCATCAAGTCAGGCTCCTAACGTGTGTCCCCATCACAGTTCCCTTCAGCTTCGACCCCAACTCTGCGGCATGCTATATCTCGGTGTCCGAGGACCTCACCAGCATCACCAATGGGGGGTACAAGATGCTGGTGGAGAACCCCGAGCGCTTCACCTCAGCTCCCTGCATCCTGGGCTCCCAAGGTTTCTCCACCGGCTTCCACACCTGGGAGGTGGACCTGGGTGGCATCACGAACTGGAGGGTGGGGGTGGCCCGGCCAAGCAACGGCACCCAGTGGACCTTCCACCACGATGCTCGCTCCGGTTTCTGGTTTATCTACCACCTGCCTGGGAAGGATGGAGAGATGTGCCGAGCATCCAACACTTTGCGCTCGGAAGCGGCGCTGGGCGACGTGAGACTGATCCGCGTGGAGCTGGACTGCGACGAAGGGGAGGTCTCCTTCTACGACGTGGACCGCAAGACCCACATCTACACCTTCCACGAGAAGTTCGGTGGCACCGTGTTCCCTTATTTCTACGTGGGGGCTGCGCCGGTGGGTGCGCCACCCGGGACTCTCCGTATCTGTCCCCTCCGGGTCCGCATCCACGAGGATGTCCCTGTCTAATGGCCACCATTTGCCACCACTGCCTCTACCTGTGTTTGGGGTTCTCCAGGTATTTTTTTTCAGCTTTTCTCAGAGAAAAAAAAAAAAAAAAGAATAAAGATTGTATGTATGTTTGCCTCTTTTTTTAAAAAAAAAATCTTTAATAAACTTCGGTCTTCTGGTATGACTCTGCACCTCTCTGTCCCTAAATTGCCCTGGCTCCTTTCCTGCCCCTCTCCATCAAAGCTGGGAAGGTCTCAGGGAGAAGGTATCTCCCTGCCAGGGGGCTGTGAATAATAAATTAAACCATCTAGGGGGCTTTCCAAGCTTGTAGAAGTGCTGCAGCTTGCAGGGCTCTGAGTCTCCCTGCAGTGGGTAAAGCCGGGGACGGTGGCTTTTGTCCACACACCTTGGGGACAGAAAAATCCCACAGGGCTTGGTGGGATACAGATGGAAGCGTGTGTTGCCTCTCTACAGCAAAAACCATCCGTGGGATCATACTTGAGAGTAACAACGTGTCTCCTCCACCCCATCTCCCCGTGACTTTACCCCGCTGGGGGGTTTTCTCTATAAACCCCCAGCTCCAGGAGTCAGGTGATGATGTGCAGTTGGTGGAGGAGACTCAGAGGTGGCATGGGGGGAGACCAAAACCACCCTCTGCAACACAGTGCTGGGTCTGGTCTGATATTAATCCTGCTAAAAAGGCTTTTTTTCCTCTATCCCCTTGGGAAAAGTGATGCCCTGGGGAAAGGGAGGGTGCCAGGTGGGTCGTGCCCACCCCTCGCTGCCTGGCACAGCCCAGCAGACCAGGACCTCGCTGGCAGGATGCTGATATTAATGGGTGGTTTCCATGGTTTCTCACTTATTTGCATAGGATGCTCCTTAGGAACAAGAGCTGGCAACGGGGAAAAACAAAAGGGAGATGTTGGAGGCGTGCGGTGCGGGGGTGACCCTGGGGGTCCTCTTGCCTTCCTTATGTGGCCTGACATTATCTATCTCCAACTGAGCATCCCTGGATATGGGGACAGGAGAAAAATCAGCACGAGCATCCCATGTCACTCCCTGTGCTGCACCCCAACGCTGCCCATCACTCCCCAAAAAGCTGGGAGTGCCTGGAAATTGGGCATCCCACAGCCAATTTGGGAATAATAAAAAGCCAGTGAAGCTCTGGGAGATTCCAGGGCTGGAGATTCTCTTTGTCAGGTCCCAAGGGAGCTGTTTTAAGTGGAAATCAAAGCAGGGAAGCTGTTCCCTCCACCCACACAGACCTCTCTTCAGGAGCTGGCCCAGGAGACAACACCCAACCTGCACCCATGGGTGATGTCTCCCTGGGACTGAGCATTTGCTTGCACATCCAGTGTTGGAGGACAAATTTGGGGGAAGCTCTGGGAAGGGGCAGGTGGGTTTTGTGTGGGACCCTCCTCTGCAGCCATCGCATCCTTCCCCGATGCCTGATCCAGCCTGGGACACGCAGGTAGGACCTTTTCTGAGCTCACACCTTCCTCCTTGAAGCAATTAGAAGAATGTCATTAATTATTATTATTATTATTTTATTCCAGCATCATTTTTGGCCGCTCATGCTGAGGATGGAGAGCGATGGGGTGCCCGGGACCCTGATCCCCATCCATCCCAGTGCTCTTCCCCTGTGAGGGACCAGTGGGCACCGCTGGTCCGCGGGTGGGTGTGGGGTGCAAGTGGGGCTCCCCAGTACCTGGGGGTGGGGAAGAGGGTGTAAATCCAACGGGGGAGGGCTGGGGTTGCTTCAGTGAAGCCCCCCACCCCATCAGGCTGTACTGAACCCCCCCTGCAGCATCTTCCCCCCCCCCCCCCCCCCCCCATTTGTAGGGACGGGCGATATTTCGGAGAAGCAGGCAGCTCTCCTATTGGCTGGCAATGCGGTGATGATGTCATTTCTGCCCAATCCGAGGGAGGACAGCATCTTTTCCCCGCCCTCCCCCTCCCAGCCCTCCCTCATCCCAGGTACCAGCCAGCACCAGGACACGGTGCATCCCCGAGGGTTGGGGGGGGGGCGGGCGGGGATCCCCCCAGGAGGTTTCCCGGGATGTGCCCAATCCTCGGGGAGCCCGGAGGGTGCAGGGTGCTGGGGATGGATCCTGCCCCCGGGTCCCCAGCGCTGGGACAGGCGGGCTGGGGCTGAGCCTGTGCCCTGGCAGTGATGACTGGGATGTGCTGACTTCCCCGACGGCTCTTCCCAGGGCTGGGAATCCTCTGGGACAAAGAGGATCCAAATCCTATGGGTCTTCCTGAAGGATCTGCAGAGGCTGAACCTGTGGGGAGAGGTTGGAGATGTCCTGGGAGAGGAATCCAGGGAGGGGGATGCAGAGCAAAGCCCCCCAAGCACAGCTGGAGGGTGGGAAAGGGCTCGGGGGGGAACACCCCATCCACTCACCCCATCCTTAGGGTCTCCCCTGGATCCCTGCTCTCGGCAGAGGGACAGCCCAGGATGTCCCCCCAGGACCTCCCTTCAGGGCCATCCAGCCCAGATGGACCACAGGCTGCAGATGGGTCCCACGTGCTCCATGCCCATGGCAAAAGGTCTTTCCCATCTCTCCCACCCCCTCAGCCTGTGCCCAGGAAGGGCTGGGATGCTGGCACTGGGATGCCAAGCATGTGTCCCCAAGCCAGCAGGCTGCAGCCATGGGAAGAAGCAAATCCTTCACCTCCCATGGTCTCCTCTTGCTGCTGGGGTTCTTTCCTCCCCAGCATCAGCCTGACTTCATGGCCAACCTCTCCTCCAGCCACCTCCTGCCATGCCCTACCCCAGAGCTGGGGACAGCCCCACGCCAGGCTGACCCTGGGGAGGGTTTGGTGGGGATGGTGTGGATGGGAAAGGGGTGGCCCATGGCAGCCCGCAGTCCCCATCACCCTGGGCAGACCCAAATCTCCTTGGCCTCCTTTTTCAGTGCCTCATTTAGTTTAGACCAGCATGTGCTGCTGGAGAAAAACAGTTCCCAGGGTTGGAGCAGGCAGGAGGCTTTGTGGGGTGAAGGGTGACAGCCCTTAGGGATGGTGGCCACCAAGCATCCCCAGAGCCACATCCTCATGCAGGGGCTCCAGGAGCTGAAACCAACCTCCATCCCCCCAAAAAGCTGCTCTGTGGAGCTGGGGGACCAAGGTGTCACCTCCAGATGTGACCCCCCCCCAGGGCTCTCAGCATCTCCCCCAGCTCCAGCGACCAAAACCAGCCATGGAGCTGAACTGCAGCCATCAATGCCAGGTGGCACAGGGGGTTTGTCCCCCAAGCCAGGACCACGAGGGGCTCAAAGGAGCATTTGAGCAGACACCCCTGTGCCCCCCCCTCCATGGGGTGCCACACATCCCGGTGCCAGCCGCGGCAGGGACGGTCCTGCAGCCACGTGGGTCCCCACAATGGCTGTTTGTCCCCCAGTTGGCCGCTGTGTCTGGACTCTTTCCTGCCCTTGGTCCCTCCATCTCAGCGCTGTGCTCCGGTCCCTCTGCAGCTCCTCACACGTCCCACAGGCATCCTACCCATGGCACCCATGTCTGCTTGGGCACCCAAAGCCTGCAGAGCCTCTGGTGTGGATCACCCATGGTCAGAGGATGCTTTAGGAAGGAAGCAATGAGTTGAGTTTCAATGGGACATGTTACAGATGTCCCACCATGAGTTAAATGACCAAGCTGCGATGTCACACATGCGATGTCACCCCCATTTCCAGCTGGGTCACCTTGTCCTTCCCCACATCCTGAGGCCATGGGCTTTGCAAAGTCACCCTACATTCATTTTCCAGGGGGAACTACCTCTCCACAGCCGCCCTGATGCTCATTGCATAACGGAGGAGGACGGTGCCTAAATATACCAGCACGGTTCCCCAGAGGTGCCGGGCTTGTGATCACCGCCAGACGCAGCCGTCGGTGATAAATAGGCCGGGGTGAAGCAGATCTGGGGGAAGGAGAGTTGGTTTCTGGGAAGGACACAGCCCTAAAAGATGTCCCAGCTCTGCTGGAGCTCCTGGGGACCTCCACTCAGCCCAGCATCCACGGCAGCATCGCACCAAAATAGTTTTGGGATCTGGGACTCGGTCTCTCCGAGCTCCCGTTGGAGGATAATGAGTCCTCACGTACCTGTGGGGCTGGCAGTGGGTCACATTGTGCCACAGCCCAGCCCTGGGAGGATGGAGAGGACACCCCATTGCTTCCCCAGTGTGGAGACAACACCTCAAAGCCAGTCCCAGCGTGGGGTTTAGGGGAGCAGAATGGGACATTTTGGCCTCATTGGAGATACCACCAGAGCTCTGTTAAACCCTCCGAGTCCCCTTCATTGTCACTTTGTCACTCTCCAGCTTTGTCCTGCTCTAACAGAACTGGTGCTTGCTTTCCACCATGCGCTCGACCCTTTCAATCCAGCATCCCCCCCCCAGAGCCCCCCAAAACCCCCCTTTTTTGGGTCCAAATCCCACCCTTCCCACCCACCCCCCTTCATCCTTTTCCCCCTTTTTAAATGTTGGGTTGTTTTTTTTTTTAATTCCCTTTATTTTTTTTTTTTCACCCGAAAATAGCTGCTGGGTGTGATGTCACCGGGCTGGTCCCCGGTTCGTACGGTTCCCGGACCAATCGCCAGCCGGGGAGGTGATGTCATGGGGGGGGGTGCGGGGTGGAGGAGGGGGGGGAGGCTCCGCCTGGGATGCTCCGCGCAAACCCCCGCGCCCGCGTTAAATGAGCTCGGAGAGCGCGGAGAAGCAGCCCAAGAGCTGGCGGTGGGGTGAGTACTGCGTGTGTGTGGGGGTGTTGGTTAATGGGGGGGTTGGGGGGGTGTTTTTTGGGTTGAAAAGCTTTTAGGGAGGGGTTGGGGGATTTTTACAGGGGGTCCCTGGATGTCGCTTTCTGGCCGCGACACCCTTCTTTGTCACCCCCCCATCAGGAGCATCCTCCTCTCTGTGCTAGGGTCCCCCCGTCCCCCCGCCCCCAATTTTAGGGTGGTACCCCCACCTCGGGTTGCTGGAGACCCTCCCCATGCCCACGGTGCGGATGAAGGGATGGGGCTCAGCATCCTCTGCCTCGCCCCAGCATCCCCGGGGTGGGGGGGACACCCGCACCCCCAGTATCCTCGGGACCCCCGGGGGATTCATCACCTCGCGTAGATGCCTCCCAAATGTGGGCACAGGGGCGCGGAGCCCCCCGCCCCCCGCGGAGAACAGGACCAGCCTGAATTATTGATGGTGGCAGGATGCTGGCGGAGGTGACCTGCTCTCAGCAGGCGCTGAAATATTTATTCCAAGGAGTGGGGAAAAGCGAGGGGGAGGGAGGGAGGAGGCGGCTGCCATCGTGGTTCTCCCCCGGAGAGGGTGGGGGAAGCATCAATCGCTTCACAAGCTTCGAGGGAGGGAGCGGGGAGCCCCCTCCGCTTCCTCCGTCCCCTCCCTCCATCACTGGGTGCGTCTTCCAGGGAAGGGGATGGGGAATGGGGGGGTCCCCACTATCTCACTGGGTGGCAGGATTCAGCCTGGGGGTGACAGCAGTGGCAGGACCCCAACCACACCCCGTTCCCCTTGGGCTGGGTGTGCTGGTGGGGGGGCACTGGAGGTGGGAAGCAGAGAGGGAAGGGAGCTCAGTGGGGAGGGGGCTCCTCTTGGAGAAGCCTCCACACACCTCAGGCAGCATCTTCATCCAACGAGGAGGAGTGGGGCTGGCAGCCCACTACCCACCTTCCTCCTCCAACAAGCTGGTGCCCCCCGCCCTGGAATGGACCCCATTCTCCTCCCCATTTTTGATCTGATGCATTTTATCCCCCTAGCCAGGACATTAGCGCCTGGAAGAAAGATTTCCATAGCATGAGATGCATCCAGGTCCCCCCAGTCAAGCCCAGGGAAAATGAGGAACTGGGGTGGCAATGCAGGAGCAGGGGCAGAGCTCCAGGCAGATCTCCAGGCACAGCCTCCTCTCGGCATAAGCCATCAGAGCATCCCCACCTTGCCTGGGCACCCTGCTGGGCACGAGCCGCTTAGGGCAGAACCCTTCAGCCAGGCGAGGAGGAAAGCCTTTAGTAGGGGTACACCCTTGGGTAACCCCCAAACCCAACCAGCCCTGGCACCGGGGTCACCTAAAAGAGTGGGAGCATCTCCAGGAAAGGTGTCACCAGTGGGATGTCCCTATATTTTGTCCCTGTACCTGTCCCACCCCCCCCCAGCAACCCCTGGCAGCCACGGGCAGGGGGCTGTTTGCATGATCCCCATGTCAGATCCCAGCAGGATTGGGGAGGAGGGGTTGGGGTTTCTCAGGATCCCCCCAGGTCGAGCTGGGTCCAGGTGTATTGTGGCTGTGGGAGCTGGCAGTGCCCTGATGGCCCTGGGATGCCCACGGCGGGGGGGGCAGACGACGACGGACACCTTCCCTGGGGGGCTGCAAGGATTTAAGAGTCCCTATTTTAAAGAATGATATTTTTCTTCCCCTTGGAAACAAAAGCCATCAATAATTCCAAAAACCAAACTCAGCCCCTGCTGTGGCACAGCCAGGAAAGGCATTTCCACCAGGAAACCCTTCTGATGCCACCATTCGTGTCCCCCAGAAACCCTGAGAAAGGGGGACAGCCCTGGTGTATCCAGGTTTTAGTGAGTCTCTGAGTGTTGCCACCCCACGCCAGGTTGTGCCCTCACGCAGGGGCTCTGCACCCCAGGAATGGGTGGGAGGTCCCAGGGATGCACCCCTCAGCCAGGGAGTGTGTGGCCATCACATCGCACCAGCGTGTGCCCCTGCCACGCACCCAGCAGGCACCCAAGGCCATGTGTGAGCAGCTGTCCCGCTGCCTGCAGGGGACAGCCAGGGCTGGGTGATGTCCCCAGCCCCTGGGACACCCCACACTGATCCTGGCTCTCTCCTCCCCCAGGAACGCTCTTGCTGCAGACATCCAAGGATCTCCACGCCATGACTCTGGCAGGTACGGCATCATCACGGGGTCACGCATGGGGACAGGGGACAGCATGGCTCACCCAACCCCATGAACCCAACCCTGGCACTTACCCCATGCTGGGACACCCCTAGTGTGAGTGGGGCTCCATCCAAACCACCCTGGGGATGGCTCTGCCCCAGGCTAACCCCTGCCCTGGGTGGCAGTCAGAGGATCATGCCCGAGGTTAACACACCAGGACAGTCACACCCCATGTGGCCATGAGTCAAGCACCTCGCCTCGGCGTGCCTCAGTTTCCCCTTTGCATGCTCAGGTCACCCAGTTTGCAATATCTGGGCAAACTTTGGTGTCATGCCCTGGTACCCATGGCAGTCCCTGCCCCAGCTGCCTGGCAGGACCCCCCAACCCCAATCCCACCATCTCTTCCCAGCTTACAAAGAGAAGATGAAGGAACTGCCTCTCGTCTCCCTCTTTTGCTCCTGTTTCCTCTCGGACCCCCTGAACAAGCCAGCGTACACCTATGAAGGTAGGAGCCTGCTGCCCACCCACAGTCCAGGGGTGCACGCACACTGGGAGCTGGGGGGGCTGCAGACCCCCCCTTGGCATGAATGAGGTCACCCTCAAACCGGGAGGGGTGGCTCCACAGTTTGCTAGCACTGGCTTGAAACAGGGGGCTGGGCTGGGGTCAGGGGGGGCTCTGGCAGCCCCACAGTCCCCCTCCATCGCGGCTCTGCTGCACGAAGCTGGGGGCGTGGGTTCGGTATTTTTAGGCAGACGGCGCTGGGTGATTCAGAGTGATTCATGTCAGCGAGTCCAGGGGCGACAGCGGCGGCGGAGGGGGATGCCCAGCCTTGGGGGGGCTTTTCCTGGATAGCTAAGGGCGGGGATTGCAGCTGAAAAGGGGCTTCATGGTCCCATTTCCAGTCCCTGAAGCAGAGCTGTAGGTTTGCCTCTCCCTTGAGGGGATGTCCAGCCCCTCAGCTCACCCAAATATTCCCAGCTCAACCCCTCCGATGGGTGTCTTGGAGTCCCTGCCCCAACCCGTGACATTGGGGCTGAACCACAGGGGTGCATTTGGGGGGTGGGGATTTGGGGGAAACCCATGGAGATCATGGAAGGTGGTGGCACGTGGATGGGCTGCAGGTGTAGGACCCCCAGATGGGTTGCCCGATGGGGTGGGACGCACCTGTGCCGGTGGTCAGCCCGTGGCCCTCTCCCAGCAGACACGGTAGATCTCACCTGGTGCGTCATCTCTGATATGGAAGTCATCGAGCTCAACAAGCGGACCTCGGGGCAGTCCTTTGAGGTCATCCTGAAGCCCCCCTCATTTGATGGCATCCCTGAGTTCAACGCTTCCCTGCCCCGCCGGCGCGACCCGTCCCTGGAGGAGATCCAGAAGAAGCTGGAGGCGGCGGAGGAGAGGAGGAAGGTAGGTCCAGCAGCATGGCAGTGCAGCACGGGGACATGCCGTGGGGACGTGCAACCTTGCACTTGGGGTGCTCAGCAAGGCGCACCCACCTTTAGGGATGTTGCTGAGTTTGGAGGGGATGGTTTTGTCTGGGAGAGTGAGGAACCCATGGTCCTCATGGCCATTTGCCCACACAGTACCAGGAGGCTGAGCTGCTGAAGCACCTGGCGGAGAAGCGGGAGCACGAGCGGGAGGTCATCCAGAAGGCCATCGAAGAGAACAACAACTTCATCAAAATGGCCAAAGAGAAGCTGGCACAGAAGATGGAGTCCAACAAGGAGAACCGCGAGGCCCATTTAGCAGCCATGCTGGAGCGCTTGCAGGAGAAGGTGAGAGCCTGGTGAGGAAGGAGGGGGGATGAGCTGGGACACCGGTCCAGGAGGGTGTCAAAGGACACTTGGGCACTGTGCATGGCTCTTGGGGTGGCATTACCCCCTGGGGACACCACCAAAGGGGGGGAACCCTCTTCCTTTCCCACCATAGCGCAATACCCAAATGCAACATCCCCCCATGGGTGGTGGGGTTCTTCCTGGGGACCCACCAAGCCTGACGTGTCCGTAGGTTCACGAGCGGTCGGCGGGTGGAGAGCTGGGACCCATATCTTGTCCAAAAATGCAAAGCCTTTGCTTTCCCCCCATGATGGCCTTGACCCACCACTTTGAATTTTCCCACCTCCTGGGTGGCAGATCTTCCCCTGGTCCCTTCCACAGAGACCCCGGAGCCCTCAGCTCCCTGGTGGAGCTGGAGGGGTCCGTGCTGCCGGGCTAGGAGACGCCTCCACCCTGCCAGCCTGTGCAGACCTCTTCTCTCTCCCCGAAGCAGGTCTGTTCCCAACCTCAGCATGGAAGGTCCCACCCTCACCACCTCCAGCTCCCTCCAAAACATCCCTTCTGCAAGGAGCTCGCCCAGTGCCCTTCTCCAAACGCCTCAGCTAGCCTTGGGTCAGAGGCAGAGAGCACGAGATAATGAAGGACAATCCGAGCTAACCCCATCTCCTTGGGGCTCCCGGTCCATCCCGTCTGGTTGACGTCTACCTCCTAGCTAGAGGGCGAGGACAATCTGTCCCTGAGTGCCTCCACAGTCCTTAAAACACCCCAGGGGAGGAGAGGACGCTGTTGACCCATCGGTGGTGTCTCTCGGGGCATGAACCTCACGAACGCCCTCGTGCCTTCGAACCCCTCCGAAGCCGCTGGCCCGCCCGTGGGGACCCCGAAGTCCGTCCAGCTAACGCGTGTCCCCCCTCCTCCTTCCCTCCTACCCCCCTCCCACAGGACAAACACGCGGAAGAAGTGAGGAAAAACAAGGAGCTCAAGGAAGAAGCCTCCAGGTAAAGAGGCCATGGTTGGACTGACAGCTCCGGGGAGGTGGCGGAGGCTGCCGCAGCGCAAGGTCGGACGGTGGAAGGGTGGAAGTCCCTCTGCTTTCTTTGTTCGTGAATGTAAAGAGTTGACCAGTGAAGCCATCCTATTCGTTTCGGGGAGGGTGGGGAGGGAGGAGGAAGGAGGGAGAGTGGGCGGGAGGGTGTTGGCTTTGGGATGCCCACCTCCTTGGTGGGTCTCATGAGCCGCCCGTCAACCAGGTCCGGAGGAGACAGCCGAGAGCTGGTGAAGTGGAGGAGGTGGTGGCCCCCCAAGGGAAAACCAGGGGGGACAGAGCGGGTGGGGAGGGAAGAGGGGGGGGAACGTGCGTTGTGTGTGACTTTAATTTAGTGCTGGGCAGGAAGGGTGGGCAGGTGGGCATCCCTCCGGCTTCCTTCTTCTCCTCTATCCCACCCCACCGATGGGGAGCGGCATCTCTTGCTGTCCCTCCCTCTTTTTCCTGCCTGGACTCAGGGGCTCTTGCCTGAAGTGGGCGTTGTTTGCCCATCGACCTTACTGAACCATTTTGGAGAAGGGGGAGAAGAGACCCCCTCCCACTAGAGGTGGTCAGAGAGTGAGGCTCGCTTGCTCCAAAGGCTTTATTGGGCTGTAGATGCTGATGATCCTTTTCAAGGGTGAAATTAAAAAGCCCTGTGACTTCCCAAAGAGCTGCTTTTCTTTTTTTTTTTTTTTGTAAGAACCTCCTGAGAATCATTTGTGTGGGAAGGAAAGCAGGAGAGGAAAACAGGGAAGAGCTGTGGAAACCATGATGGAAGGGATAGGGAAAAACAAGAGAGAAAGAGGAGCCAGGGGAGCCCAGGCTGGAGAGCCAGAGGTGGGATGGAGACGCCTCTCTGGAGGGCAGGAGAAGACAACAGCCATAGGGAGCCCCTGGGGACAGCAATGTCACCTCTGGGTGACAGCAGGGCAGGACGAAGGCCAGTTTGGGACCTCACCAACAGCTCGTGACCAGCCCAGGAGGTGCTTTGTGGGAGCTGCTGTGCAATCCCCTGGGTGATCTTCACCTCCAGGGAGGGTGAGTGAAGCAGAGAGGTTACAACGAGACCCTTCCCAGCAGGAGAGGGTGGAGAGTCTGCTTCCTGCCAGCGGCGTGGGGTGCCCCCTCCTCTCCCACTAACCAACAGGCAGTGGTCCCAGTGCTGCAATGCCATGCCTAATGGAGGGTTTGGTCTCCACTATGGCCAGACAAAGCTTCCCAAGCTCTGATTTGGGTCTGGAGGGAACCATGTCTCTTTACCTGTGCCGTGAGATGCTCGCCCAGACCCTGGAGTGCTGGGGTGGGGGACCAGCCCGGGGAGGGGAACGCGGGAGAGGGCGGCGGGTGAAGGAGATGGAGGGGGTTGTTCTAGCTGTGGCACGAGCTGTCCTTTTTTTTGTACACAACGGTTGTAAATAAACTGCCTTGGCATTTCTTTTGTTTTCTCATGATCTGTGCAGTGCCTTGTGTGTGGTTTTTTATGGGGGGTGGGGGGGTGCATCCCAGTGTTGCTTACGCTGGGAAGGGAAAAGGAATTGGGGGGGACATTAGGGTGGGAGGTAACACATTCATCAGGGGGATGAGTCTGTTTTACCCCAATGTCCCAAACAGCTCTGGCCTGGGGGGACTGCAGCAGGTTTGGGCTCCTTTGGCCCTCCATCCCTACCAGCCCCTTGCACCTGGCCACGCACCCTGGGCTCATCCTGTGCACCCCCAGGCCACGCAGGGGTGATGCTTTACCACCTCCCACCTGGAGAAGGGAGCTCAAGCCAAATTTCAGTCATGTGCCGGGAGATGAGGAGTTGGCATGGCAAGATGACCCATTGGTCTATCCACAGAGTAGACAAAAGCAAAACATCATGTCCTCAGTGCCAGGACAGGATCCAGGGCGGAGGGGTTTCTTCTCCAACCATAAGGAGGAAGCAGCACCAATTCCTCTTCCATCTTTGCTCAGCCTGAGAGAGGTGATGGCACCAAAATTTAGGACCAGCTTCCCAGAGGGGCCAAGTGTCCATTTCTCCTGGGTCAAGGAAGTCTTCCCTGACCTGGTCATCTCTGATCTTGGGTAAGGAAGTCCTCCCTGAACCTGAGAAGCCTTGAAAGATGGATGTCCAGCCAAGGAGCTGATGGCCCCATGGGTGTGGGATTTGGTGCCAACATTAAGACAGATCTGAGGAGGGGATTCAGACCTCCCTGTGAACACAGCAACCATGCTCAAGGGTAGCCATCACGCTCAGGTGCAATGGTGAAGAGTCCATATCAAAAGTGACCATATGAAAAAGGATATGGAGTCAGTGTTGAGATGGCAGAATCCACCATGGTCGTACGAACTGGTGGGACCTGAGTTAGCAACTCCCCAAAGCCATGTGGGAGAGGATCTGGGGTGAGAACTAGAGCTTGTTACACCCAAGAAGGGAGGAGAAGCCACAGGCTCAGGAAGAAGGCAAGACCCATACGTCTAGTACAGATGATGGCAACAGGAGTCTTGAGGCTGAACATCAACAGACTTGTAGGAGATGGGTAAACCTGCAGCCAATAAAATACTGGTCTGTTACATACATTGTATTTGAATAAACAAAGAATAATTAAATATATTGTTCTGCCCTAGGTTTCTGTGCCATAGCCCACAACAGCAGGCGCATTGATGGATCTGAAGGGATGCAGGAACCATGACACAATGGAAAAGGGACACTTTAGCTGGCCTGAGGATGAAGAAAATAGGGGGAGACTAAAAGACCTCCCTCCCAAGAGCCCTTAAAAGCACCCAGAAGCTTTGAGGAGGGTAGCAGAGAAATGAAGAGCAGAGCTAGGAGAGCACAGTGGGTTTCAGGGGAAGAAAGGGGGCATCAGGGTAAGAAGATGATGATGGGAGTACAGCTGATGGCACCCACACTGTCAGGAGGAGGCTGTTTGGAGGAGTCCATCTGAAGACAATCAGGTGAGACAAAACCAGGCAAAGTGTGATGCAGATAGTGTCAGGATGCACGTCCTAAAAACTCCAGACTGTCTCCAGGCACCTGGAGCAGAAACCCACCCCACCCATAACCATTTGCACTTCAGATCATCCTGCCTCATGGCCTGAATCCTAATGAACACAGAAGACAATGCTCTAGGAAGGCTTCAGAAGCTCATTTATCTCCCTTTGCTGTCAAGGGGGAGAGGAGATGATGGCTTAGGCTAAACAGAGAGGTGAGCTGGTTCTCCCTGCATCCAGATGTTTGCCCAACGCAGAGGTCCACCTTGCATAATTCCCTCCCTAAATTGATCAAGTTTTAGCCTCCTTTCCAGTGTTTTCAGTGCTGTGTCATAGAACAGGTAATGTTTAACACCTCTGTTCTCTCTCCCTGTCTCTTTCTCCTCACCCCAAGGTGTTTGAAGATCCAGCCCTCTGGTCATGGTTCCCTCACCAAGGTTTATTTGATTATCAGCGTTCCAGGAGCCCTTTCCCTCATTTTTTTCCAGTCTCAGTTCAGTTGCCTTTCCCAGTCATGGGACCGGAGATCCATGGGAGCATGGACTGGTGGCCCTCATAAACCTTCTCCACCTCCAGTAGATACACTGAGTCCTGATTATCACACAGATGGAAATATTTGTGTTGACCTAACACAGCCTGGAGAGGAGAAGGCTCCGCGGGGAGACCTCAGAGCACCTTCCAGTGCCTGGGGGGCTACAAGAAAGCTGGGGAGGGACTTTTGACAAGGGCATGGAGTGATGGGACAAGGGGTGATGGCTTTAAACTGAAAGAGGATAGATTTAGATGAGATACTAGGAGGAAATTGTTGGCTGTGAGGGTGGTGAGACACTGGCCCAGGGTGCCCAGAGAAGCTGTGGCTGCCCCCTCCCTGGCAGTGTTCCAGGCCAGGTTGGATGGGGCTTGGGGCAACCTGGGCTGGTGGGAGGTGTCCCTGCCATGGCAGGGGGTTGGGACAGGATGAGCTGTGAGGTCCCTTCACACCCAAACCATTCTATGATTCTGTGATCAGAGAAGCACAGAGTGGCAGGGGTTGGAAGGGACCTCTGAAGATCATCTAGTCCTGGGACCTTCTTCTGTCGTGGGTGTCTGCGAGCCAAAACAATGCCAGGTCAGGTAGGAGGGTCATGTTTCCCCAGCAAGATACATCCTGCTCCGCAGCAGGAATATTGCATGGCAATGTGCTCAGGGTCTGTAGGGCTGCCTGGTCAGTGCGGCCGTGCACGGGACCTGGCAGGGTGTCCTCCTCATGGCTGCACTCAGTGAGGTTCTGTCAATACAATTTCCTGCCCCGCATCACTTTCGGCAGCACTATAATGGGGTCAGCCAAATTAATGAGGCAGGGGTTAGTTTGAGTGTGAGGGGGAAGAGCAGAAGGAGCCAGGCTCGCAGTCGGGAGCCCTGTCCTGGGGGCAGTCAGAACGCACCTCCCTTTCCCAGCGCAGGCATGAGTGTACAAAATACAGTCCAGAGTAGTGTAAAAGCTACAGAAACCATCAAGGAGCCAGCAGAGCATCAAGCAGCAGAGGAGTAGTTGGGAGGAACGGTGCTTTGTCTCTAACACATCTGCCTTTCCTCTTCACTGAACCCTTTTTGAACTCCTCTGCACACATGAAACAGGAAAAAGGTAATCTAATGAAATATTCATCACCAAGCACAGTCAGGGCTGAGGCCAAGTCCCAGCCTCCATCCCTTGATCCTGCAAGGAGACAAAGTCAGGAAAAAGGAGGGTCTCTCCCTGCAACTACAAATAAGGAAGACAACAATGATGAATTTTCTTTATCCAGAGTAAGCCAGTAAAAAAAGACTTAAAATCATGTCTGACCATTCCTGCTGACCACTTTAGGGTGGATAGAAAATTAATCTTTGCCAGAGAAAGGATGGAGGGGTGAAAACAGAATGGAAAGTGGAAAATTTTCAGCATTTTTTATTTTTAAGTCCTTTTATTTGGACTATTATTACTACAGCTTGCTAATGTCCACGTGTATAACACAATCCCTGATGGAGAAGGCGAGGGCCACTGCAGACCTTCCTCCTTGTTTGCCCATGATGCCCTGGGTGATGCATGCTGGCTGTCCCAGCTTTCCTCAGGGCCATCTCAGCACCTTGGAGCCACCCTAGAATATACCTGGGGTGACAGTGGTGGATCTTCAGTACCAAATACATATGTGTTGATGTGAACAGAGAAACTCTGCTGAGACAGAGAGATGCTCAAGAATTGGTCCGTCACATCCCATATGGAAAACTAGTGCTGGATTGAAGGTTCTTTGCTTTCCTCTGAAATACTGTTGGGTTGGTGGCCAGAGCTCTCAATGTTTCTGTTCAACATAAGGTCCAGCCTCAGTGTGTGTCTGACTCCCATCACACAGTCAAGTGGATTTAGTCTCAAGCCTTGGGGATGTCCAAGTCTGCCAAGGACTGCTGCTGCCTGGTGAAACAGCAAACCACATGCTTATCTTTGCAAAGCCCTTCTCATCAATCACCTCCACATTTTTAGGAGAGCTTTCACCACCCAAACACTTGTTGAAGGTCTTGACACCTCTGCTGTTGGTTCAATTCTCTCAACAGCAAACATTCATGGGTGGCTCGGTCCCTTCAGGTTCTCCAGCATCAATTTTTGCCCACAGCAAACTATTTCCAGCCCTCGGTTCCCAACGTTCAGTGTGAGGTGAAAGGAAGAATGTCCCAGAGTCCTTCATGGGGAGACGTGGGGCCGGAACGTGCGTGGTCGAATCATCATGACCACCTTCCTCAGGGAGTAGTAGTCTGTGTCCTTCCACGAGTACCACACAATACCATCTGGCCCCAGGATCTTGCGGTTTTTGATAGAGTATCGGCCACCCTGTGATGCAGAGGAGAAGGATGGTCAGGCATGGGAAATGCACAGAAAAC
This sequence comes from Podargus strigoides, assembly GCA_028020825.1. Classification (NCBI taxonomy): domain Eukaryota; kingdom Metazoa; phylum Chordata; class Aves; order Caprimulgiformes; family Podargidae; genus Podargus; species Podargus strigoides. The sequence goes on from CM051619.1 coordinate 1,305,140, forward strand.
TCATCCAGATGGGAGCATCATAAAACTGATTTTTCTGAAACAATGGAGCAAAGAGCTTAATGACAGTGTGGTGAAAAAAGCACATAAAGCCCAACATTTTTCAAATGGTCCCAGTGGAGCTGGCATCCATCCGCCTCAGGCTGCATGAGTCACCCATTCCACAAATTTCCACCACATGGTCCCAAACCCAAGTTTGTAGAGGTGCCTCAACACTTGTGTCTGGCCCATGGCACTGAAATGGCTGGGATGCCTTGGTGCCCAGCACTCATTTTGTTCCCTCCCTGGAGAGCAGAAGCTGGTCAGGCCAGAGAGGATTGCCGTGATGTGAGGACCAACAGCCTCCTCCCAGCCCTGGACCTCATGTGCAAACATCTACATCCTCATCCCTCCACTTTACCTCGTAGTACACCCTGTTGAGGTTGGAGAAAAAGCACCTTGCATCCTCATCCCTCCATCTTACCTTGTAGTAGACCCCGTTGAGGTTGGAGAAAAAGCACTGGTGGTACCACCAGCCTCCGTGGGAAATCTCGGCGCAGATGTTCCCCGAGTCGGGTGTGCTGAAGCTCCTCTTGTTGTGGTACCAGGCGAAGGAATCCTCCACCGTCCCGCTGAACCCGTCCACGTGCAGGCGGTAATAGTTTGCCTCGTCCTCAATGCTGCAAGGAATAAAGGTGGGACTATTTAATAGGGAGTGTTTGAGTCTCCTTTCCAAGCTGGATACTGCATTCCTGGTGTGGACACCTAGCAATCATCAAGTTGCTCTGGCCAGCCTCCCTGCTATGATTCATCACCTCTAAAAGCCAACAAAGTTGTATTTTTTCCTTCTGTGGGCTGTGCATGATTTTGTCATGACTCAGGGCTGAACCAGCCAGACCGTGACTCTGAAACCACAACAAAGGACTGAGGCAGCTTCGGCAAGACAGTCCCTCTAATTACAGAGCGCTGCCTCATCTCCACCTAAAAACATCCTGCTCTTCACCTAGACTGAGCTAATTAGTAATCTGCCCTTGGGCTAGCAAAGGCTGAAGGTCACTGCCATTCATTGCACACGACATCTGATGAGAAAAGTCAGGGACACCATTCAGAGCACACATTTACTAGAGGGGGATGCTCCATAGCACATTCAGGCAATGGGGTTATTTTTTTCCCAGCAGTTTCAGCAGTTTTGGGGTCTGCTCAAAGCCCTCAAGCTTCAAGTGTCCATTGGACATCCTCCCAAGGTGGATTACTTCACAGTCACCCACCAGCATTTCCAGTAAAGACAGGGAAGGAGTTCATCTGGGACAGTCTAGACAGACTAGGTCACCCCTGATTAAGAAAGGATGTGGCTGATGTGGTATGGATAAATAAAACACCAGAGGAGGGGAAGTGCTATAGGCACTGAAGGAAGTTACATCAGGCCCAGCAAGTAAAAGCCATGTGTAAAGAGGGTAAAAATAAAAACGTGACTCTAAACTAAGGAGATACTGGAGGACCTGCCCAGCAAGATCACGGGATTCAAAACTGGTTTTGACATAGAACTCAATAATTTTGGCAGAAAAAGTACTCCTAAGCATCTGGGGACTGTCCATTGGGTTCTACAGCTCCCTTCCCCTGGGGTTGTGGATGCTGGCCATGGCTGAACGACACTGCACATTCACTAGCTCACACCCAGGCTTCAACTCAGAGCAAAAACTGGTGGTCAGATCCAGGTGGGGATGGATAGACAGCCTGGGTCCTGTCTGAAAAGCTCTCTAGACAGAGAGCTTTGACCTCAACGGGATTCCCGTGCCTGCAGGTCTCCCAGGACTGAACCAGTTGTGCCTATGGGAACCAGGGAAGGCCATCCCACTTTCTACCTGAAGATCTGGTAGAAGGCATGCTTGTGCTTATCGTTCCAGTCCTCCAGGTTGATGCGCAGAGAGTAGTCCCCTTGGCTTGTCATCTTGTGGATGTTCTCGTTGCCCAGCCAGAACTCTCCGTTGAGGTCCCCAAAGCCTTCCTTGTACTCATTCCAGGTCCGGTTGAAGTCAACTGAACCATCCTGACGCCTCTGGATGACTGTCCAGCCCCCACCTGCCAAGAGAGGGATAACGTAAAATAAGAGTGTCCTGGGAGGATCCAGGGGTCCCAGACTGGTGTCACCTCTGAGGATCCATCTGCAGCTCAGCAAGGTGTCTCCTTGTCATGCCTCCTCCCATCAAGTGGCAAAATATGGTGTTGGTCGCTGTGCGGGGATAAAGCGTGATGCCCGCCATAGCTCATGGAAAAGGGCTCTCACCTCTGCCACATTGGTTCATGAGGATGTTTCTCTGTTGACTGACCCAGATCTTAGGGTATTTTTAAATGAGAGGGAGCTGGTAGTTTTTGGGAGGCAAGTGTTTTGGGACTGGAACAAACTAGAGATCCTGGAGTTTGGAGACTATTATGTACTGTTCCTGTAGCACCACAGAAGCACACGAGCTCTCTCGGTATTGTCTCACTGTCTCCATCTGCTCTCCCATCTGTCCAAATCCCTTTCTCCTCTCTCATTTTATTCCAATACTGTAAGCCTGGGGTGGGGACTGGGGCCATATTTTATTTGCTGTTTGTACAGCCTGTCAGTCTACAGTGTCCAAGATTGTGTTGATGGTCATGCAAATAATCGTGATGACATAACAGAGACCACATTGTCTGAACAGCCTGTTTCTGTTCTGGAGCACGTGCATCCCAAAGCTGCAATCACCTGTAGATACTACAATAGAGGAGATGCCTACGTGTGGGGAGATGAACCCTTTCCTCCAGCATGGGATGTGTGGATGTGACACATCCATCCAGGCTGGAGCAGATCCATGGGTCAAGGGACTGACAACCCACCAGCCCATTTCCCTGACGATTGTCATTATTCTTTCAAAACTCAAGTGTCACAAACTAATCTTGTTAGTAAGTTTGTACCTTGGGATGACAGTAGTGTGCTCCATATGGATATTTAGACAGCAAGGGTGCAGAAGGTCACCTGCTCCCTCATTTACACTCCAAAATATCTGTGGGAGAGGATCTACCTCCCTCCTCCTCACTTCAGCACAACTACACTTAGTGGTTGCCCACACATAGCCCTCAAGTACCGGAGATGCTCCAGATAGCCCCTAGTGAGCAGCTGCTACTCCAGAAGGGCTTCTCTTTCCCTAAGCCCTATGTCATATCCACCAGTGTGTTGCAAATATCTCGAATGCATGAGGACATCTCAGAGAGTACTAAATACCTGTGTTTAGGCAACTGAATCCCAGCTGTAATGTCTGGTTTGAACTATTCATCCAACCCCTTCCTTCAGTCAGGACAGACAAGTCCTCTGTCCCTGCAGAATCATAGAATAGCCTTGGTTGGAAATGACATCTAAGACCATCAAGTCCAACCATTAACCTAGAGTCCTTCTGGAGATGCTGCTCTCATTTGACTATAAAGTAGCCTAAGAATAACTCAGGTATAAGACAAAACTCTCAGGTTAGACAAATTCCACCCAAAGCTCTGCTGGAAGATGTTGTAGTTGCCTCCTGCAGTACCTTCGGTGTCCATCTCACACAGCACTTCGATAGGCACCCATCTGACCGAGGGCATGATGGTGTAGATCCCAGAGCGCCGGAACCCATTGTAGTAAATGGAAGCACAGTCGATGGGGCAGTTCCTGGCATGCTTCATCTCTGAAAGCAAAGAAACACGGTGTTTAGTGCACAGCGTGGAGGAAGGGGCACACAACCAAAACCAGCACTTAGGAATGCTGTGGCTGAAGAATGAACTTCAGCTGGGTTTGTAATGGTAACACAGAAATGACATGCATTTTGCCAGGCTCAAATTAGATTCTATCTCACACCAAAAAGGTCTTATACATTGATAAAGAATAGGCTGGTTCTCCAGCAGAGGTCAACAGAGATACCAGTGGAAGGTTTTTCTTCTCCCATCCTGCTGGTGTGGATTTTGTCTTACAAGGAAAGGGGAACAAAATAATTCTGGAGAACCTAAAGATGTTTTTAACTGGGATAGGTCAGGTGATGATACAAAACAAATAAAGAGAATCCTAAAAAGGGTAAACCAAGATGCAAGCCACAATTGGTGGGACGTGCTTTTTGGATGGTCACCCACTGTGACTGGTGTCCTGAATGCGATGTTACACCCTATTGTTGTTCTTTTAATACTGGTTTTACTTAGCTTTGTTTTCTCTGTAATACAGTTTGTCTGGAATTGGAGAATGTTACAGCAACTGGCCACCCTAACTTCTGTACCTACTGCACATGGAGAAGCACTGAGAGATACCTTTCGAAACCATAGAGTCATAGAACTGTAGAAATAGACTACTAGATGAAGAATTTCTGTATTAGTAAAAGAATTTGCTAACTCTGTCGAAAAGGGGGGACTGATACAGGTGCGAAAGAGTTAACAGCAATAGTTTAACTAAAGAAATATGCAGCTCTTGCTTGGGGAGTGTGTAACCTTGCCTGCTAAACGAAACAGGGGCTACAGGCTGCTGATTAGAAGAAGGCCGCTGAGAAAAGGGAGGACGGCTCCTGGTCCTTCTGATAAGAGGAAGGTCGGTTCCCACCATCCCAGCGTTCGCGATGGTGGGAACCGACGCCGCAGCCTGGAGCAGAGCCAGGGGCCCACGGAGCACTGTGCAGGTGCGACCAGGCGGAGCAGGAGGCGTGGAATATTATAACGACCTGATGCAATGATGGAATGTTTATGATGCACTCCTCATGAATATGTATTACTTAGTGCTACAGAAGAAACACGCTTTGGCCCCTAGGTGTGCAAGCTCGGAGGAGCGATCCCCCTTGCACCTGGTGCTGAATAAACATCCCTACTTTATAACTTTTCAGGTGTTATAGAGTCTTTTCCATGCATCAGGATTTACTTTCCCTGGCACCAGCCAACTATGCTGCAGGCAGGCAGTCTCAGCTAGTCCTTCTGCAGAGGGAAGTTCATCCTGGTTTTATGTGGGAGAGAAGAACCACTGTCCCTGGCTCCCTCCATCACCCACCAAAGGGGCTTAGCTCAGTTGTCTGCACAGAGCTGCATGGTGATATCCAAAATGCTCTGGGGCATCCTGGCTGGCTTTCAGCTGTCCCACGTCCTCTCATGTATCTGCCAGGCTTATGTGAGTGTCTTGGATGCTCTGGAGTATTTTGAGTGGCACCAGGTGTCAGCCAAACTGAGACCCCAGTCACAGCCATGGAAAGAGCATGCTGAATCGCTCTTGGTCCACTCACTGCTTGCCTCGTTACCCTAAATAACCAGCTCATGTGGGGACATCCATGTATAGACACCCCACATGAAGCATCTCCATCTGTGAGCTGAGCCTCCCTGCTGGGATGAATCCTGTCTTCAGAAAGAAAGGCACAAAGGCAGCTCACACAGGCAGCTCCTCTTTTACTCACACAGCTAGACCAGCCTGAAGAACAACGTGGTCTGACTGGGATCACTGGGAGAATCAGGAACCCGAGGAGGGGAGGGAGCAGAAAGCATGCATGGGAGATTGTCCTTCCAGGAGGCACGTAGAAAGGATGAGACCACAGGACTGGCAAAGGATGAAAGCTCCTTATGGATGGGAAAGTAAGTCCATGGGGAAATGATGGACAAAGAGTTGCAACATCCCAGCCCACCAACTGGAGAGCATGGTGGCTAGGAGTCCCCTTGCAGACTGTAGGCTGGTGACAGACTGGGGACATCCTTTGAGGTTGGCACCAACTGGCAGTGCTGCTGCAGGGGAGCATGTGGGAGAAACCAATTGTGGGCAGCAAGCAGAGTCAGAGAGAGGTAACCTAGACCCAGCAAGCATCTGGGACAGCAGGCAGAACCTGATCCCACCTAAAGTTAGTCAGCTAAAAGTGCTGCATCAACCAGCTGCACTCAGGGTGGCATTCTCCAGGCCAGAGAAGTCACCATTCCAGTCACGTCAAGCTATTGAGATTAATCCCAGCTCTGGCTTACAGGTGGTGGTCATGGATGTAGACATCAACTCTGATATCCTGGCTTTGCACAGAGTTTTTTGTGCTCAGGGCTTAGAGACATCTGGAAGCAGGTACCAGTGGAGCTGTCTATGTTACTCCCATCACGACATGGATGGCCAAAAGAGCTTTAAATGAGCACAACAGAAAAGACTTAGATTAGTTGGTTCAAGTAAGAAGAAATATTAATTTCCCCCTGAGACATCACTGGATCAGAATCAGATCAAGGTTGGTAGGTGAAAACCATTAGCAGTTAAGCTGTGCCACCTGAGTCATGCCATCCAGCCTGCTCCTCAGTGGAGAAGACAGACACTGTCTCCACAAGTCCCTCAACCAGGGGTCACCAAAGGCTGGAAGACTCTTTAGGAGAAGTATTGCTTCATCCTTCTCCAATGCTCCTCCTGGACATCTGCTGCAGCAGGTGGGATCTGGGACATGGGGACCAGACTGGCACACGTGTTCTTGTCTTCTCAAACACCACTGACCCTTTGCCATGGACCCAGAGACTCAAACAGGTTGCAAAAGCAACTCAGTTTCCCTTCCAACACTTCAAAGTTGAGCTCTGCAGATCCTGGCTGTGGTAGGCCCCCGTCAAAATGTTTTCACAGCAGTGGGTTCTTTGGGATTTTGGTCAAACTGAACCTCAAATTCTTTCAGTGAAAATTCCTATGTTTGCTAAAAACAAAGAAAACGTTCCAGGGACTAATAAGGAAAACAGCCAAAAATCTGGCAATAATTTAAGTGCATTCATTTAAAAAAAAGAGCCTGTGAGAAATAACAGAAAATAAATGTTTTTCAGAGCTGAAGAGTTTCACCAAAGCTCTAATTTCATGCTGTGAATTTTCGAAGAAAAAAAAAAATCTTTGTCTTTTGGTGGTTTTTTGGGGGGATGGAAAAACAATCCCTGGAGGAAGGATCATGCAGCTGAGTGGTGTGGTGATGGTGGGAACAACACCAGCCTGGTTGTCAGAGCCTGAGCTGGTCTCTGCAAACATCTCACACCATCCATGGAGAGAAAAAGGAGCCACTGAGGGATAGGACCCCTCTCCTAGATGGCATGGAAGCCATCCTCAGAGGTGACCATTGCTCTGAGGAGCCCTTGTGGGTGCCTCAGAAAGGCAGGCTGGGTGAGATGAGACTCTTGGCCAATGCAAAGGGGATTTAAAGGAGTTTTCCAACACTCTTTTCCTTCAGCCCCCCCCTTGAGAGAGGCTTTGAGGGTGAAGCATCCCCTCCCAGCTAGCCTGAGCAGGTCCCCATTACCTGGATGATACATCTCCTCCTGCAGTCTCATCTCAGCGGGGCCGAGGCAGGTGGGATTGCGCCAAGCCCAGTCAGTCAGGACGGAGATGTTGTTTATTTGTGTCTGCATGTCATAGAGCAGCGTGGCCTGGATGTGCTGCAGGGTGCTGGCCTCGCTGTACCGATGCTCCAGGTCTTGCAGCCGCTGTGCCAGGCTGTGGTTCCGGCTGGTCACCTCCTCGTGCTGTGGGCAGGGGGAAAGGTGGGATGGGGGGGGTGCCTGGGGACTGGTCTGGAGCTGGGGGCATGGCCTTGGGACCCCCCAGGGATGGGCAAGCAGGGGAGAAAGAGGGCAGAGGAGCACTCACTGCATGCATCAACAGAGACCAAGGACCCTAAGGATGGCACCTGCACCCTCACCTTCACACTGCACCCCTGCACCAGCCCCCTGTCCACTGTAGCTTGGTATCCCCAGGCTCTGGTGCAGCAGGGCATGGACAGGCAGGCTGAGGGCTTTAAGAGCAAGACAAGCATGTAGGGCTCCTCTCCAAACACCCTCTGGTCTACAGCCCGCTGAAACATGGATGTGGCCTCTACATATTCAGCAACCACAGTTGGGTTTTTTCCTTCCAAAAGGTTGTCCAGTCTCCCCTTGAACCATATAACACTTTATAACATTATATGGAGCTCCACAGCTTATCAACACATTACATGATGAGCCATCTCCTGCTCTTTGGGCAACGGCTGGTATCCTGCAAGCAGCGACGACTGCATCCATGCTATGCAAGGAGCAGGTGTGATACAGGACCCCAACCTCTTTTATGACCTTTTTGCTGCTTGTTTTTAGGACAACCAGTCTCTGATCCTAGCTAAAACATACACACAAGCTGGCTGGAGATGCCCACAGCTCATACCAGGAGATGGGCACCCCCAGCCCCACCTAACACACCCCACACAGTCACCACAGACACGCTCGTCTCTCTTGCTCAGTACTCCCTGTCCATTAGATGGCAGAGCAGGCCTTAATCAGCACCTCCAAAACCCCACAGCAGCCTGGGAACCCCCCCTTCCCTCCCCTGGGCAATGCAACAGCTCTACACCATGTTCCCAATCTCTCCAGAGGGTCCAGCAAGCCCAGACCCCCCTATGCACTGGTGGGATGTTGGTTCTCCACCAGCACCACCCTTCATTGTCCCCTGATGGGGACACCTCTTCCTCCATCACCCCCTCAGTGTCACTGCCCTGGGCTCACAAGCCACCCCAAGACCCCAAAAATAAATGAGTTCATGTTCTCACCTCCCTGTCCCCAGCACGAGGGGAAAATCTGGATTTTCAGGTGTCCATGCAAGTGTGCAGCTTATTAAATGTCCCTGGGGACACAGAGATCTGGCACTTGGCTTGTCACTAGCTGCAAAACTGCAGTGGTGCTGCTGAGGGTGGGGAGTTCCTTCAGCTGGAAGGGGTTTGCATGCCCAGAGGATGGTTTTTTCCCTTCCAACTCACCCCTCAGTCCCCATTCCTGCCGGGACAGGTCTCAGCTTGCTGTTCCCAGGAGATGGCATCACCACTATTGGGTTATTGTACCAGTAACTCATGGCAGCTCTGTGTATCCTTCCCGATGCTGCTTGAGCTGCATGGCCCTGCTAAAACCCCATCAGGGCTGCCTGTACCCCAAAACCCAGAGCAGTTAGATAGACTGGGGCAGCAAAGTGGGAATTTCCTTCTCAGGACTGCAATGCCTCTGCCTCTGCCATAAATCTGCCGTCCCCTCACCTGCTCTGTGAGCTGTGACTGATACAGGCTCCTTCCAGCTCCCTTCACCCACGCATCAGCTCTCCCAGTAAACCCCATGATGCTTTCTCCCAGACACTTCCCTCCTCCGCAGCTGATACCTTTTATTTTTCCCTGTTGCTGATTAAAACAGCACAACCAGACCCCCAGGACAGTGCCCTGATGCTGATCCCTTCACCACAGCCCACTGCTCCCATGGGACCGGGGCTGTATTTTTGCACTGCTCTGTGCATGCCCCAGCCCTGCAAATGCAATGGAACTGCAAATGCAGAGGGAGGGCTGGGTGGGGGGGTTCCTTTTGCTTCCTACATTCCCTGCTGGAAGGAGGGAAGCATGGCAGAGATGGGATCAACCCATCTGACCCAATTTGGGTGTCCCCATTAGCCCAGGAGGAGCTGTGACCTGGAAGAGCCTGTTGCTCTCAATCAGCTCAGAAAAGGATGCTGAGCTCAGAGAGACTTTTCTGCTCGGACAGACGAGCCCACGCTGAGCTCCCAGAGAAATAATTGACACCAAACCCCAGGGAGACCAACCAGTAGCAGCCAGAGGCTGATTTATGAAGGTGGATTAAGGGAGCAACAGCTCCTTGGTGGGAGGAAGGGAGGTGGAGGAGACCTATCCAGGCTGACAGAGCAGGGAATTCAGCAGGGAGGATCTGGGGACATGTGCAGGGATGCAGGAGGAAAGCAGCTTCCCAGGCAGGGCACAGGCAGTGGGAAGTGACCAGAGCAATGCAGAGGGAAAACTCCTTATGGGAGCGTCCCGAAGCTGGCAGGGAGTGGGGAGGAGCAGCTCAGTTGCTCCTCTAGTTTCCTCCATTTGGCTATAACTCCCTACTTTTTCTTCCTTCTTCTTTCAGGCTTCTCATCCCTTTATTTTTTGCAGGCTCATGGAAAAATAATGAATTTGGAAGAAATGGCTAGTGGTCTCCAACCCACTCCCCTGCAGAAAGCAGGGAAAATTCCCACGTTGGATCTGTTTGCACAGGGCCTTTTCCAGTTGAGCTCTGAAACTCTCTACAGATGAGTTCTCTACAGAAACTCTCAAAAGATCTCAGAGGATGTCCCCTCTCTGAATGTGGCAGTAGTTTGGTGGCATGGATGTTGCTGGCACTGTCCCCCAGGAATGAACCACTTGGAGACACCTAGGTAGGACCTGGGACCTGGCTTCTCTGGGACACCTGGGTGCACCCTATGTCCCTCTGCTCTCCTTGTAGGATTAGGAGCCCAGCAGCACCCTAAAACAGATTCATCTCCTTCAGAACTGCTCACCTGGGCTTCCATTGAGGAGAAATGAGCTCTCCCAGCTCATCCCATCCTCCAGGACACATCCAAGATGTCCTAACAACCGCAGCTTCCCAGAGAAGCTGTGGCTGCCCCCTCCCTGGCAGTGTTCCAGGCCAGGTTGGATGGGGCTTTGAGCAACCTGGGCTGGTGGGAGGTGTCCCTGCCATGGCAGGGGGTTGGGATGGGATGAGCTGTGAGGTCCCTCCAACCCAAACCACTTTGGGATTCTATAGCAGCATCTATGTCTGCATTCACTACTCAGATCTCTATGAGATCAACTGGATCTCAGAGACCTTTGCATGGAGGCAGGCAGGAGGAACTCTGACCTTTGGTGCTGCTCCAGAAGCATCCCTGTCCACCATCTCCCCAGCTGCCAAGTGCAGGCTGGAGTGCCAGGCTATGATATGATACCATCCACTATCTGCCTAAAGATGATTCAGTACCAAAAAAAAAAGTAAATAGCAGGGAAAGGGATAATATAATAAAATAAAAAAAGACATAGGAATTACCAGGTGGGTGGTAAGGGAGAACAGAGGCTTTGGCCACTGCTGATGGGCCAGGAAGGGACCTGCTGGGATATGGCCTTCAACAGGGTCCACCCAAACCTTGCAGCAGATAGGGGGAAACACGATTATCAGGAGTATTATGGCCTTGTGGGACTGTGGGAGACTAACCGAAAGGTGGGGAAAGGAGGAGGGGAGTCAGGGTGGATGGGGTGGGGAATGAGTGTAGGAAAATGGAGCAATGAGGGGAGTTAAAAAGGGCTGGGCATGCATAAAACATCTGCCAGCCAGTGCCCTTGTCACATGGAGTGTGATCACTGCAGTGTCTTCTCTTCTCATGCAGTCCTTTAGCTTATTTTTTAATGTGTAATCACACTCCTGTGTCTGAGTGCTGCAGGGTCTAAGTGCCTGCAGCTGGAGGGACGTGGGACACAGGGCTCACAGCTTCAGGTCAGAGTGTATGGGCAAGTTCCTGCCTATGTGCATACACATGTGCATGTGCACGTGCATATATTGGGGTCTAAACACCAGCAGCTGGCAAGACCTGGGAGTGCTTGTATTTCCCCAGGGAATTTAATTGTGTGTGTGTGTGTGTAACTTGCTAGCAAACTTCAAGCTGGACCAGCTGGTGAACAGGAGGAGATCATCAGGGTGAGAAGGTACAAGACCTGGGCATGGATGTTAGGCAGACTGAGAGCCTGTGCTCCACATGTAATTAATTCCCTCCCCTGAATACCAAGCGTCCTGCTCGAAGCCATCAGCTCAGCTCCCTCTACAGCCACCACCATGCAACCTGCATCTCTGGAGGGAGATTGCTTCTCCTCCCTCTTCCCTCTGCCTCTGAAGAGACCCTGCACAATTGCCACCAACCAGAGCCTGGAAATGAATGATGGATTAAGAGAACTGCAGGGAAAATATTTAGTGCATTACCATCCATCTCTCTCCTTGGCTAGAGGGGTCAGCAAAAGAGCTGCAGCTCTAGGTAGCACAGAAATGTGTTTTGGGGCCAACACAGAGAGCTGGGATTGGAGAAGGACAGATTAAACAGTCCTGAAGGACAAAATGTCACCAGGGGATGAATGTAGGAAGCTGGGAGAATGCAGACCTATTGTACCAGTTTGTCCCAGTGCAAGGAGAAAATGGGAGAGGAACAGTGGAAAGCAGGTGAGAAGGTAGGAAAGGGCACAGGGGTCAACACAGGAGGAGGGGCCCTGGGTGGGGGACACTGAGTGGGTCTTCCCAAGCATGATCACCCACTCCTCTCTCTCTTCCTCCATCACACCAGGAACATCTCAGTCCCACGGAGACACCCACGGCACAGACCCCCACCCAACAGCATGGCCATTGCAGCGTTCCAACAGCCCTGCAGCCTCTGGCACAGCCTCACTCTCCCCACAGGGCTGCTTGAAGGGGTCTTTCCAAAGAGGAAGCCCAAGGGAAAGGATGGAAAGAAGCCAAATAGGGGAAAAAAACATTCCTAGACCCCAACCATACCAGACCTCGTCTCCTCCAAGAGCAAAGGCAAGGGTGCTGTTCACCCAGAGGTCTTGGAGCTCTTCCAGAGCCAAGCCAAGTGTTTGCTGGACAAAGTCATGGGGCACTCCCAAACATCTGAGAGCTTCAGAGGTGCCAAACAAGGCTGAAATACATGTATTAGTGTGAAGCTTCAGGCTGTGGTGCTGGTGAATGGAGCTGGGATGGGATGAGTACAAGAAAAGAGACTGCAGGAAGGGTGCTGCAGGCTGGAGGTCAGGGTTTCCCCTGCTCAGACGTGGCCATCAGAGATGAGGTCCTTCACCGGCCACCTGGTGAAGTCTGGGATCCTGCTATGGCCAATGGGATGGACCAGAAACCCTTTCTAGGCAGACTCAAAGGTGGAGGAGATAGCACAGATAAAACACCAAAGGTTTTATGGCTAATGTTAGGTGAGATCAGCCCTGGAAGGCTCCTGGGCCAGCACAGTAGGAGCAGCTGGGGTTTAATGGATAGCCCAGCCCATGGTCACAACATCACCATAAGCTTCACCAGGTATCCTCCCCTTGCAACTGCTGGGAGCTGGAAGGGACCGTGGGGAGAGACTGTGGGCACCCGCACGGAGGGGATGTGAAAAAGGGCAGCCCTTTACCTGGAGCTCCAGGACTTTGATGCGGTGCCGGTGGTTCCTCAGCTCCTCCTGCAGCTCTGAGATCAGCTCCCGCAGCTCCAGGACCTGCTGTTTGCGCTCCTCATTCTCATGGAGCCAGTAGGACACCTCATCGGTGCAACGAAACATGTCCGGGCATCGCTGCTCGTCCCCCTGCGGCAGCGTGGCCACGATCTTACAGCGGCCGTTGGGCAGCACCTGGTTGGTGTATTCCCCGCATCGGATCAGCCCCGTGCCCTCCTGGGCATCCTGGCGGTCCCTGTACGCCACGGGCAGGGATTTCTGCAGCGAGAGCCCGCTCAGCGTGGTCACGAGGATGAGGGATAGCAAACCCACGCGGACAGCGCCGGTGCTGGGACACACCTCCATGAGGCAGGTGAGGATGGTCCACGGGGATAACCCCACGTGTTTCATCATCAAACACCGTGGAGGAGAAAGGTGGGAATCCCCAGGGCATAACATCAGGTCTTCTCCCAAGGGTCAGTGGGTGAGGCTGCAGCTATATGGGAACAGAGCATCAGGAGGAATCCCAGAGCTCTGCAGGGTCACTGCAGCCAAGGGACCAACCTGTCCCTATAGAGCAACCTGCTCCATGTCACCTCATGGCCACCAGGCTGACACCAGCTCCAGTGGGAGCTCCTCTGCTCTCCTGGTCAGGCTCCACCTGCTTCATGGGCTGTGTTTTTCCTCCTGCAGAGCTGCTGGTTGGCTTGGAGGGTGCTGAGGTCTGTCTGGGGGGGGTCAGCCTCTCGGGCAGGGCTTTCTGCCCATGCAGGACTGTGCACGGGAAGGAGCTGGCTCCCCTGGACAGGGCATCCCACTATGCCATCACTCCCTGAAATGGAAACAGGATAAAGGAGACAGGTGATGGAGAGGAAGGATGAGTAACCAACCCTCCCCACCATGCTGCCCACCTGCAGCAAACTGAGAGGTTCCCCCACTTCCCTGGCCCCCTCCAGCCGTCTCCATGGATCAGGGACACAGGGCATGGATTTGGGGCTCTCTCCATGTCCCCATGTATGATTTTTTTCTTGGCAGAGGTAATTATAAATGGGGTTGTCAAGTGGCTATCTACACAGGGAGCCCAGACCACCAACCCACCCCAGGGGCAGTCTGGATGGACCCCGTCCCACATGGGCTCAGGTCCAAGGTGGGATGGAGGGATGGATTGTGGCCTGGTCACCATCTGGGCAAGGCAAATACATGACTTGGTCCCTTTTACGCAGAGAAACTGGCTCCCCTTGCAGGGGACACCTGCCTGACACCGGCGCTCCCCGCATCGTGCTCTTGAGGTTTCTCCTGACCAAAATCCATCCCTGTCCCACTCCAGTGAGGATGAGGAACTGGGAGGGATGCTGCATCTCCTCAGCATGACCCCAGCTCACAGCACCCTAGGTCCCAACTTACCTTCAAAAGTCCTGGTCAGGCTCTTTGGTGTCTGGATGTGTTCCTGTGGGATCTGCTCTGGGATCCTGCTCTAGCAGGGGGTTGGACTGGATGAACTTCAGAGGTCCCTTCCAACCCCACCACTCTGTGCCTCTGTGAGAGCAGAGAGCAGCGACTGGCCACGGGGAGCGGGGTGTGATTGAGGGGACACTAAGTGCTTATTCCCCCTGATCCTATCACTGCACTATAAATAGGGGCAAGAGAGCCACTGGTCTCAGACAACCCATGGGAGGGGGGAGCGCAGGTCCTGCCATGACCTTATCAGCACATGGGGGATTAAGCTGGTGCCTTGGCAGGAGGGCATGGCTCCCTCTCACCTCGAAACACCCTGGCCCACCCTGGGGATGTGTCCTGGGGGGAGGACAGGTTTATCTGGCACACAGTGAGCTGCCCCATCCCAGCAGATCTGGGGGAAGAGCTTCCCAACCTGGCCGTGGGCTGGGGCTCAGGGCAGGGAACAAACATTTATTTTATTCATTAACCCAGGACTTTCTCTTTGCTTTTGAAATGGAGTGATGTCAACGGGCTTGCTTAATTACATATGCTAATCATTCAGCAGTAGGAATGTGAGCTGAAACTCTTATTGGACACAACCATTGGCTGTTGCATTTTCTTCTCTTAATGTGAAGAGTTTCCAGATGATGTTCCCAGACTGACTCCCACAAAGGAGATGCTCAAATCAGCTCCGATGGCCTCCAAAAACTGAAGAACTGCCTGCAGAAGGGGAGTTTCTTTAGCAAATATCTGCTTGGATGCTTTGAAGAGGCACTGAACCTCACTGGTCCACCAGCAGCTATCCCAAATGGCCACAGGAGTGTCCCTTGGAGGACCTGTCACCTCCATGGACCCTCCTGCACCACTGGTGGCCCCCAGCAAGGCTATGGATCTACATGTGACAATGTGAGGACACAGCTTGCATGACACTCGAGCATCTCAGCCCTAAGTGCCATGTCCTGCCCTGACTTCCCCACAGCTGGATCCAGACCTGCAGATCCATCCTCTCTTCCTCTAAGCATGAAAACCAAGTTTAGCTCTAGGGTTAGGCAGAAGCACTTAAAGCTCAGTCAGGTTGCCAGCTCACAATTGGCTCTTGGCTTTGATTTCAGCTTGTAAAAGTGTTAGGAGAAGGGGTTTTATTTATTTTCTTTGTCTCTACGGGGAGCTGGTTGGGGCAGAGCAGGAGGATGTGCTGCCCCTGAGTCCTGCCAGCTCAGGACATGTCACTGCACCTTTGGGCTGATCTCTGCATCTCTGGCACAGCAGGCATCTCCGTGTCCATACCCAGCACCTGGGGTGGCTTGGAGAAGAAGGAACCCCAGCAGCAAGTCCCCTGTGTGGGCAGAGCCTGCTCCAAGCTCACACACATGAATGGAGAGCAACCAGCAAAGCTCTGCCGTGAGGGACAGCAAGAGAAGTGCTGTATGAAGGGTGCAGCATAGACACCATGGGCAGAGAATGGGAAAATGGGGCTGGGGGCCTGGGGGGATCCAGAAAAAGGTCATTGCAGGGAAAGGAGGCGTGGTGGTCCATCTGGACATGATGAAGACCTTTCAGTGCTGAGATTTCTCTTTGGGCTGGATCCCCCCGCTGCACCAGCAAACCCCACTCCAGCACCACAAGAGCTGTTCCTCTGGTCAGAGGTAGATATTTACCCTCTGGGCTTGTCCTGAGCCATCCCTCGGCCAGTGGAGAGAAAAAGGGTGTGATGGTAGACCCAAACATGGCTAAAACATGAATTGCACCCTATAGCAGGCTCCTTATGGGTTGGGACTGGTGGGGGGGATTGGGGCAGAGGACCACGGGGAACATCTCGCTCTCGAATCCCAGCCAAGAGCTCCTACAGTGCGATTAGCTAAAGACCAGCTTTTCTTTATTGCACACGAGTGGATAGACATTTAACGTGCTTGTCTATAATGAAATCCATTATCCTTGTCTTTCACGGAGGCCCTACAGTTCTGGTTCCCCCTTTTCATGGCCGGAGGTGGCGGGGGAGAGGAGCTGGAATAGGATGGGGTCAGGTACTGGCAGGTCCTTTTGTGTGGCCACTCAGGAGGCACTCTCCCCATAGATGTTTGGGCTCCTAAATGGATCTGACCTCCCCTCCTCCAGCCCCTTTCCCTTTCATTTTCTTTCCCCCATTATTCTTGGAAAAAAAAAACAACAACCCAACCCTCATGTGGATCATTAGCGTCAGAGGCGGGGACGGGCGCCGAGTGCCACATGGCAGAGGCTAACGCACATTTCATTCAATGCCCCTCGAGTGGCGTTTCGCTCAAGGCTGCTCCTTCACAAAGGGAGATGTGAAAATGGTCCCCGCCGGCGAGCTCGCCACCGGCTGCCCCGACAGGGCTCGATGCAGAGCTGCCTCTTCAGGGAGACAAAGCACGGCCATTTCTTCTGCCTTCCATTGATGTCTGAGTTGTTTGGGGAGCATTTAGCGAGGAGGGGAGCGGGGAGGGCGGGGGGAGAGATTCAATGAGAGAGCCTGGGCGATGCTAATAGAGATAACTGCTCTGAAAGGCTCAAGGTTGAGTGCTCGGTGTTTGGTCTGCTCGTCTTCAGCATCCTTCCTCACTCTGTGGGGGGACATCAGCTACAGCCCCTCCAGCAGTCCGGGATTAATGGAAGCCAGCACCAAGACAAACAACCCACCAGCTCCCACATGGTCTCTCTTTGAGGGAGAAATGTGAAAAAACTCAATACTTCTACATTTCTTGCTCCTGCCCAATGGAGGGAAGAGACTCCCAGGTTAACTCTTCATCCCTGATCCTGCCTTGGTCTCCTGGAGGTGAGGACAAACTAACCCTACTCTGCCTACCCCAATCTCTCAGGATTGCAACGACCCAAATCAGCTCCAACCATTAACACCAATAAGCTGTGATTCGTTATAAAATAATCAATCAGCTGTAAGAGGCAATTTAGAGGTTCCTGAAGACCTGGGATCCCCAAAATCAGGGTAAACTTTAGTGCTGCTCCACAGTGAGTGGTCATGCTCCAAAAATATCAGCAAAAGCCATACCCTGAGGTACAGGGGCCATGTGCTTCCAGGGATCACACTGTCCTAGGTGCAAAACTGCCCCAGCATGGGATGCCCTGGCCTCAGTAACCCCTACCTGGGAAGGGTAAGAGGGGTCAAATGGAGATTGAGAGCCCAGCTGGAGCTGGGGAGCTGCTTGTGCTCAGGAAGGCACCGTAGGTCTCGGGATGCTTTGGGATCCTGCAGGGATCCGGCTCTGCCCAGGGGCTTTGCTAAGAGCCTTCACCTTTAATCCTCCCCGAGAGCATCAGCCCTGGGAAGAGGCAGCATCTCAAGGGGGCAAGCAAGGCTGTTTGCACCCCTCAGGGTTGCTCCCTGCAGCTCCCCCAAATCCTCCTTCCATCCTCTTTTCCCTTCTGTCATCTCAAGGTGTGATTTGAAGAGAGTTGAGGTTGCAGTGAGGAGGAAAACAGGACACAGCTGAGTGTCACCGGGGTTGGGGAAGGGGCTGGCTGCAGCTCTCCTCCCACAGGACCCCGAAATGCAGTGTGAGCTTTGGGTTGCAGGAATGAAGCCCCTGCTGGGCTCTTAAACCCTGCGAAAGCTGCTCCCCCCCTAAGAAGCTGTAATCCCTCTTAGGGGCACGGGCAGTAATCAGGGATTTGGCTCTGGGTGTGCAAACGTGTGCGTGTGTGTGTACAGCATGTGTCTGCATAAACATAAATGGGTCAAAAAGACGAGAAAGGCAGTGTGAATGAGGAAAGAAAATGCTGAATTGGACAATTTCAGGTTCCTAACCCCATGTCTCCTGTTCCTCCAGGGATGGTTCTGCCCTGGGCAAACCCCAGGGGTGGTGTGTACCCACGCTGGGAGGGAGGGAATGACCCAGTCCTGATCCTGGAGGAAAGGCAGGATTTATCCCCTGGCACATTTATCCAGCCAAAAGTCAGGCAGCTCCTCCCAGCCCATGATCTGGGCTGGCTCTGGTGTCCCTGGAGAAGGAGCCACATCCCAGGGGGACCTCTGTGTCCTTGGATGGGTGGCAGAGACCTGAGGAGCTGCACCAGGCAGAAGAGGCATCCCTCTTTGGGGAGGGGACACCCCCTCGAGAGGGGCACAGGGATCTGCTGACCTCATTCTTCTAGCCCAGAAAACGGGACAATTTCCAAATCCAGGAGTCGAAATGAGATTAATTCAGCCTAAAAACAAGGTGCAGTGTTTATTTAATGGGGTTTTTTTTTTGTTACCAGCAGCTGGAATTGAGCAGGAGGTGTACCTTGGGGAGGGTTTTCCGTGCAGCATCCTGTCTCTCTCCCAGTGGCTGCTTGCATTCCCAGCTGGAGGAGCAGCTGCCCTGCCCAGCTGCTCTGAGCATTTTCAAATCAGTCCACAAAAGAGCTGAGCCTTCATGGTGAAAACAGACTGATTCCTACCCAATCCATAACTCCCTGCTGGGGGTTACAGCCTCAAAGCCCCGTGACCATCTCACTGCTCCTACAGCACACCCACTCCAGCACATCCGTGTCTTTCCTGTGCTGGAGGTGCCCAGGGGGAGTTTTCATCCCCCACATTTCCAAGGAAACAAGTCAACTGTATTTCCCTCAAAAACTCTCAACGAGGGGGATATAAATTACAATGGATGAGGGTTAGGATCCTCAGCTTCTGCTTTGCAGCTCTGTGCTTCCAGGAATGCAGAATCAGGGCATGGAGGTGATGCTCTGATGGTGGCCTGGTGATACCTGGTGATGCTTGGTGATGTCTGGTGATGCTTGGTGACGTCTGGTGATGCTTGGTGATGTCTGGTCATGCCTGGTGATGCTTGGAGGTGCCTGGTGATGCCCTGATGTGTTTCTGGCATCCCAGCAAGGAAAATCTGGCACATGTGAGAAAACCAGGTGCAGCAGAGAAAGGTCATGGTGGTATTGGTCCCTTCACTGCTGCCCAAGGAGATTGGTGTTGGGGGACAGAACCAGGACCAGGAATCAAGCCTCAGCCCTGCACAAGGAGCTCAAGTCACCTCAGTTGTGATGGCCAAGACAAGCCTGACTCCAACTATCCAGAGCCATGGAAAATCACCTGCAGACTCCTGTTATAATTTCTAAAGGGGTCAAGATAGATGTGCAGGACAGGGCTTCCCAGAAACAATTTGGCTAGCTGGAACGAATTTGCTGGCTGGAAAAATCAAGGTGAGAAAGATGAGGGAATTCTGGAGGTGTCAGAACACATTGACATTTTCCAGCTTATCAATATTTGATGAAATTCAGCCACAGCAGAGGATAAATGTGCCAAGAGGTGCTCAAAGACTGATGTGCAAACCAGCACCTTCCCACAGCCCCAGCTGCAAATCCCACATGACAAACTAGTTTCTGAAGGAGACTGAGAGAGAGCAAGTGCTCTTGTTTCCTCACCTGCTTTTCCAGGCTGCCTTGCTACAGCATCTCTCAAGGCCATGCCCACCACTTCCCAAGTTCAGACAGCCTTTCTCCCCCTGTCTTTGGCTCTGCTCACCAGCTACATCTGTATCAGGACCAGGCACTGCCTGGGAGCATCCCCAGGCACTGCACCATGGCCACCCAAAGCCAAGCTCCCCAAGGCTCTGGGTCATCACGCTCTGCTTGGTGCAAAACCAGTGCCACAAACCCTGTTCTGGTGCGAGATGTGGAGCAAGCACTCACCAGAGCATCATTTCTAAGGGAGATCAGGATCATGAAGGATGATCAGGAGCTGCTAAGCAAGGCAAACATCATAGAATCACAGAATGGTTTGGGTTGGAAGGGACCTCAAAGCTCATCTCGTTCCAACCCCCTGCCATGGCAGGGACACCTCCCACCAGCCCAGGGTGCTCCAAGCCCCATCCAGCCTGGCCTTGGCTATCTTCTCAAGCACTTGAGCCATTGAAGATGTTGCTCTGATACTCAAAAGTGAGGCATTTCTTTACAGAGCAGGGAGCTGGGCTGTGTAGCTCCCAGCCAAGGGATGCTGTAGGTGCTGAAGGTCGATTGGCTCGAAGGGGACACTGGAAAAGATTGTGAAAAAAGAAATTAATGAAGGACTATTAAACACCATGACCCATAGATCGCTCTGGGCATGTGCTGCTTATCAGCCTTCCCTCTGAGCAAGCACAAGGTGCTGCAGTGAGGATGTGTTCTTCACCACAAACTCAGAAGAGCAGCAGAAACAAACCTGTTCAAGCTGGAAAGGCTCTCATCCCTGCAGGAGCTTGCTGGGGTAAAGGGTTTGCTGCAGTCCTGCAGTTATGGTTGGTGCATGATCTATCCAGTGAGGTGATGTGACTCAAGCTCTTTGCAAATATCAGGAAGAAAAGAGAATGCCAGAAAACACCTACAAGCAGAAATACCAGACTGACATCATTCACATCCTCAGATGCCTGTAGTTGTCTGTTCCTAGAGAAGTGCCCGACTTTGGGTCAAATCAGAGGCAATCGGGCACAATTATGGATTTTAGCACATAAACAGTGCAGAGGAAAAGACATTAGCATCAGTAATCTCATTTCTTTCTTCATTTTAGGTCTGATCTTGGTTTTATTAAAGCCAGTAGGAAAATCAGTTGACCCCAATAGAAAGGAAGAGGACTCCCCTCTCTGCAATAAAACTCACACGTGCCACATCCCAGCCAAAAAAAAATATGATTTTTTTCTATTGGAGGATGTCCAATATTGCTGTGGAGCTCAGCACCTTCAAGTGAACTTAAACCTGGTACCAGGTCCCTGCTGGGCCAAGGAATAGGTGGTGGGATTCCCAGTCCTTAACTTCAGAGCTGCTCTTGCTCCTACAGCGAAGCTACAACAGAGGAAGCACCAGCATCTTCCTCCAAGAGCAAGGTGCATGGTTTGCATTTCACCACCCACTATGGACTCCAGGCAGGCATGGGTGGGTTGAGAAGGGACTTCTTGACCAAAGCCAGCTGGAAACCACAGCTCTGGGTGTGCACAGATGTGTTCACCTCCATTTATGCACCCAAAAAACCCCTAATCCTACGGGCGATCTACCAGTTGCTGGCTCCAAGGCTCAGATTTACTATCATTAAGTGCCTTCTGGTTTTAAAATCTTCAAGCCATGGAGATAGATAGTTTTACGGTGGTGATCCAGATATCTCTTCATCTGGATGTCTCCTGGGTCCTTGCTCATCATACCCTGCCCAAGCCCTCAGTGTGATTGCCCCGGGGATCCATCCTCATCCCAGATGAAGATGGTCTGGATGGAGCAGGATCCTCAGCACCACTCCCCACCCCACCAGCTGCACCCAGGCAGGAGCAGGGGTGGGTGCTGAGCCCAGGAGACCTCCTCAAGCAGAGGATGGGTCAACTGCCTGCAAAGCACTGCATGAAATCTGTCCTGAGATAACAGGAAGGGGTCTGTCCTGGCACCCAGTGGCGTGTGGCTGTGCCGGAGGGATGTGTGGCTCCTAGGACAGACCTACATGGGTGTCACAAGGTTTTTGCAAACCCCAGAGCACGTCTGGCCCCCGTGACGCTGATGTTTACAGCCCGGTGGGATGGCTGCCCCACGTCCCATGGGATTTGAGCACAGCCGTGACATTCGCACCCGGCCCCGGAGCTCATTCACACCCAAGTGCGACCTGTTCTTCAAATTAAAATGGAAAGGCCAGAAATCACGCGGTTCACGAGCCCATTCACCCACGGACATCTCGCCCCCACGCCCAGCCCTGCTGGGAAAGGGCTGCACGTCCCAACCGGGTGGCTGTTGTGGGGAGAAGGTCATGATGAAGCCACTAGATATCATTCAAGGCATCCCTAAAATGAGGTCTCCAGAGCTGGGCAGTTTGCTGGAGCAGAGCCCTGGGGCCATTTCTTGCTGCTGACCATGCTCAGAGCAGGGGCTGGGGGATGCTGCTCTCGCAGTGTAATTATATCGTCCTGCATGGTCTTCATCTCTCCCCTGCTCAGGAAGAAGAGGTTCCTCCTAAGGGGATTTTCTCCCCACTGGAGGGTCCTTTTCTTATCATCTTGGCTTCCCATTCAACTGCCTGGGAGCTGGTTGCACCCACTCATCATTTATACACTTGAGTGTCGTTGAGAAAAAATGATAAATAAGCTCTGTAATAAAATATAACGAGTATTCTGCTGTTACACCAGGAGCAGCCCTGCACTGAGAGGGAGAGATGGTCGCTCCAGCGCCCCAATTGCAGGGGGGGCACCTCTGCATCCTCCAGACATGCTGGGGCACCAGTGTCCTGGGAGATGCTGTGGTCCCTGGTACTGGGAGCGGGGAGGCAGAGCTCCAGCCGTGGTTGTCTCCGGGAGGGAGGTCTGAAAGCACCGGCTGCAAGGCCGGCAAGGGCAGAGGCATCCAGCACGGGCTGCTGAACCACGGCAGAGGATGCTTCACCTCAGCCCATCACCTCCAGCCACTCAACTCAACAAGATTTCCTAAACTGATTTCACGTCTTCCTTATAAACATAAACTGCTCAGAGTGGCTTAATGAAGATGAAAGAGCCTTTAAAGTGGGAATCATCGCTCCGGTTTGGGCCATAAAGTATCTCAGAATAGCTCTCTGTCATGGAGAAATGCTGCAGATGGAGGGGTCTGCCAGGGAGGATGGAGGCAGCTGACGCAGTTGCAGGTGGGGATGGTTTGGGGATGGATTTGGGGAGCACAGGGGTCTGGAGAAGGTGTGAACCCAACTGAAATGCTACAGAGGATATTCCCTGAATGTCTGGTATTTTGTCTGTTTAGTTACCTGCTGTGGAGGGTTTCATCCAGCCCTGGGGTACTCAGGTCAGTCTGTTGCACCCCAATATCCTTTGGCAAGGAGGCCACTGAAGGACGACCCACATCTCTTTTGTTTATTCTCAGCCTCTCCTCAGGCTGTTGGAAAGGGAGGAGGCTCTCCAGAGGAGATCTCTCCAGGATGGAGCATCTCCAGATGTCTGGATGAACTGGCTCAACCACATTCTGTGTCCCTCCAGCCCCAGTGTCCTGCTTATGGGCTGCTCTCCCTGGGAACTTGCCTTTGGGGTGGCTCCTTTCCCTACAGAAGACTGTGTTGAGTAAAATTGGAGCAAATCCTTCGCCCACCCAAGGCAAACCCACATCTGCTCCCCGCTGGTAACATCACAGGCAAACCTCTGTGTGTGGCTTCACTGTGCCTGGCAGTTTGTCTTCTCACAAGCACGCAAACTGACCACCATGCTTCATACGGGCGGGCCTGAGGGATGCTCACAGCCATGCCTAGCTCTTGCTTGAGCCCAGTCCCAGCAAAAAACAGTGTTAGGTGCTCCAGGAGGATGGTCCAACCTTCAAGAGCCACCTTGGCATTACATCCTGGGGAGGGAAAATCCCAATGTAGGTGTGTTTCTCCACCTGGGTAAGCCCCGAGCTGGAAAAAAAGACCCTAAAATCATCCCTTGATCCTCATGCACAGCTTGAGGACCGGTGTCATCACCCTGGGATGCATCACCCTGAGAGCAGCCAGCGGAGGGGATGAGAGAGGTCAGAGGCAAATGTGCCTCAAGCACAGGAGACATGGGGTATAAAAGGCCGTGCAAACCCTGGTAAACCAGCTCTGAACACTGTCCTGCCCCCCATCGCCCCCAGTTACCTTCCAAGGTGCTATCCGGGATCGAATGCATTGCAGAGGACAGAGCATCCCTCGTTTGCCTATGCAAGGGTTGGCCACGGTGCATGAAGGAACCTCCTGGAAGCCACCACAGCTCTTACATACAGACCAGCCAAGGCCAACCCTACAGAAAACATGAGTCCTGCTGGGATTTGGGCAATGGGGAAAGCACCTGCAGCCCCCAGAGCTGGTCCAGCTCAAATGGAGCAGAGAGGCTGGGGTTCAGTGGGTGCAGAAAGGCAGCGGTGAGCCTGGCCAAGCCACGTAAACCCACCCGTGCTCTGGAAAAGCCACCCCCAGGCTGGGAAATGCTCTCCAGCTGCTTTTGCACCAGAAGCCGGTGGCTGTAGGACTCCTTGGCACAGCAGGCAGAGATGCCACTGCCTGGGTCCACCCTGCCCGGGCTGAGAAGCTGTTGCTGTCCCCGAGAGGTTTGCTTTTAACCAAATCCCCTTTTATCCCGCAGAAAGACAACCCCAAATCCTCAGCGCCCATGGGAGCACAGAGCCCAAGGGGTGACGGATGCTCCTGCAGCAACCAACCCGCCCCGAACCCGCCGCGAAGGGTGAAGGACTCCCCATGCCACCCTCCCCCTCCAAAGTTGCCAACGTAATTAGCAGCATCGCCCGGAAAACTTTGCCAGCTGCGGCTCGCCGAGAGATGCTAATCCCTGCATCCGCCGCCGAGCCGGATCTGGAGAGCACCCCTCGCTTGCTCATCTTTTGTTCAGTACCTGGAACGGTCCCTCTCGCCCCCCCCCTCGCCCTCCCCTCCCTCCGGCAGATGCGGCGCCGTGGGGGGATATAAAAAGGCACCGGGACCGGCGGCCGGGCGGCAGACGCTCTCCGGGAGAGGGGCACGGAGGGTGAGCGGTGGTGGTCGGGCCCCCCACCCCAGCCACAGGTAAGCCCCAAACCCCAATGCCCCAGCCCTGTGGGTGTCCCCAAGTGGGATCTGGGGTGCGTGGGGGTGGGGGAAGAAACTTTGCAAAAATCTGGGTTTGATGGGTGGCTGCAAGGGGGGCGACACGCCGCGACGGATGGGATCCCCCAGCGAGGGACGGGTGATAAAACACCCCCCTCCCTGCCTGCCTCCCGCTCACTGCCCTCTCCCCTCTGTTTATTGCCGGCTTTATTTGCATTGTTGGGTGTTAATGTGTTACAGAGGGGCTGCTGCTGCCCCCCCAGGTCCTCAGTGCTGCTGCACTGGAGGGGTCCCGGGCACCGACACCCACAAATTTGGGTAGAAGAGAAAAAGACAACCCTGATATTTAAATTTGCTCAGTCTCAGTCTTTCATCCCCCTTTCTGAACCACTATTTGCTGTCATAAGAGTCTTTTTTTTCCCTCTGCCAAAGCTCCCCTCCATCCAGGCTCGACCTGGCAGCTCTCACACAGCAGAGAGGGTCAGCCCTCTCCTCCAGCCACACATTTTGGGGCAAAATTCGATATTTCTTTTGTTTTCTTCCAATGTGAGATGGGATTTTCATCCCGTGGACCTCCCGCAGCATGGGGGAAGGTGAGACACGTGAGTCACTGCTCAGTTAAATACAGCTGCTTGGGAAAGAGGTGGGATTTGCAGAGGCAAAGCAGCCCGGGCATCCTCGGGGACCTGGATCCAGGTCCCATGGGTGTCCAGGAACTGACCCCAACCTCATCCTTGATGTCACAGCAGCAATGGCCCTTCACCCCCTGGGTTTTGGACTAATTTTGGCAGCCCCTGGTGCTCAGCACATCCCAAACACCACCAGCACTCACCACAGCCCTTCCCAAAAGCCATGCAACCGACTCCAATATTATTTCATGTCACATATTCACGTCTTACTCTTCCAGTCCTCATTTAATACCACTTGCAGTTGTGTCTCCCACCACGCAGGAGTTTCGCAGCTGCTCGAGGGGCATTGCAGGACAGGTTAGCAGGAGGCACATATTTTTTAGAGGAGCTGCAAGTGGTTGGTTAAGGATGAAACCTGAAGCCAGCTCCCTAACGCTTTCCCCTTGCAGCATCACTCATCTTTATGGGGTTTTAGGAGGCGGTAGCAATCCCTGCTGACAGCAGCTGTCACCAGCGGCAGCAGTGACAAAAGACCTGGGCTCCAGAGAGACACTTTTTGGATCAGAAGGGAAAAGGAAGGGGCAGAAGGGAACGTTGCCCATTTTTTGGAGCAGCTGAGCAGGAGGGGAGCTGGGAGGCAGCTTCCAGTGTTGCCTTCTTTTTTCTGTGCCTCAGTTTCTCCTCCATGAAAATCACCCCCACGCTCTTGAGGTGTAGGGAGGAGCATCCCTTTGCAAGGAGCTTGAAGCAGGAGGGAAGCTTTGCAGAATGTGGGGGCTGCAGCACTAATGCATCTCCCAGGGGAGAGGCAAAGCTGCGACCCTGGGTGAAACAGGTTGGTGCCATGAGATGGGACCCCTCTCCTGCAACCCCAACAGAGGCAGCTGAGAAAAGAGAAAGGTGGGCACATCCAAGAGTGAGGCTCTTCAAGGTAAAATGAGGGTTTTTTTTCCCTTTTTTTCCCCATAGTTCCTGGGCCTGCAGCCCTTCACATCCCTTGTGTGAGCCTGGCCTTGCACCCGTGCCCAGAATGCGGAGCGTGCTGTGGAGCAGCCTGCCCGTGGTGCTGGGGCTGCTCCTGTGGCATCCCGCTGGCGCCAGCGGCCCGTGCTGGGAGAGCAGCAAATGCCAGGACCTCACCAGTGAATCCAGCATTTTGGTAAGCCTGGGAACAGGGGGTGCCATCCTGTCGCTTTGGGTAAGCCTGGGAACAGGGGGTGCCATCCTGTCGCTTTGGTTTCTGACCCATCCCCTCCCAGGGAGCGGCGTGGCGGGCTGGGGGAGGAGGTGACAGGCATGCTGACACCATGGGCTGACCCACAGCAATGTAGGGTGATGCTTTGGACCCAATGACCTGCAGGATTTGGTGGGCTTGTGCCTCCTGGCTTCACACTGAGCCCTCAAAGATCCCTGCACTGCGACCTCAACGGGGCACGAGCACGAAACCATCCCGTGAACCATCCTGCTCCGCGCAAGCAGCCCCTGGTAAAACCCCCCTGGGGATGCCCATGCCTTCACCCTTCCCATACATCTCCCCCCCCCCTTGCAGGCATGTGCCACGCTGTGTAGGTCCGACCTGTCGGCCGAGGCCCCCGTCTACCCAGGGAACGGGCACCTCCAGCCCCTCTCCGAGAGCATCCGCAGGTACGTCATGAGCCACTTCCGCTGGAACAGGTTCGGCCGCAGGAACAGCAGCAGCGGCGGGCACAAGCGGGAGGAGGCGGCGGGGGACAGCCCACCCCTGGCACCACTGCCCGCCATCCCATCGTCCCGCCGCGAGGACGAGCAGGGCACCGGGCTGGCGCGGGAGGAAGGCAAACGCTCGTACTCCATGGAGCACTTCCGCTGGGGAAAGCCGGTGGGACGGAAGAGGAGACCCATCAAAGTGTACCCCAACGGGGTGGAGGAAGAGTCGGCTGAGAGCTACCCGCTGGAGTTCAGGAGGGAGCTGGCTGAGGAGGAGGAGGAGGAGGAGGAAGGCCAAGAGGAGGAGAAGAAGGCCGGCGGCTCGTACCGCATGCGCCACTTCCGCTGGCACGCGCCCTTGAAGGACAAGCGCTACGGGGGCTTCATGACCTCGGAGCACAGCCAGACCCCCCTAGTGACTCTCTTTAAAAACGCCATCGTCAAAAGCGCCTACAAGAAGGGGCAGTGACGGGGGAGAACCCGAGGGGTGTCCCACCCCCCCCCCCGCCACCCCCCTTCCCTAGCTTTAGTGTCCCGCTGGCATGTGTTTCACTTAGAGATCACTCGTTGTGTCGCTCTTCATCAGCGCTCCGGAGGTTTCCCAGGGATGAAGACATCGCTGGCTCTGCTGCACCCCCCGGGCACACACGGGAAGCGGGGGGCGATGCCCAGTTCGGAGCACGCCGGGTGATTTTCCTGTCTTCACTGAGCTGTACAATACTGTAAATGAGAAAGAATTCTAAAACAAAAACAACAAAAAAAAATACCCCCAACCCCCAAAATAATACATTTTTTTGCAAGCTAAGCTAGTGTTGGCAGTGCCTCTGGGGGTGCCTGGTGTTTGTAAAAGGGGCGGGGAAAATAATTGCTAAGTGAAATCCTGCAGCCTGGGGGGGAGAGACATGGCTAGGGGAGTGCTGGGGAGCACGTTCTGGGGTGGGGGGAGGTAGGGCAATTTTGCACCCCAAGCTCAAGAGCGTCACAGGAGCTGGCTGTGGGGCCCCAGTAAGGCTGGGGAGGGCACTGGGGGCTCCATTTTGGCAGGGGCCACCTCCTGCAGAGCCCAGCAAAGTGTTTTGGTTCCAGAGAGGAGCCCCACGCTGATGTGACATGTGAATGAAAGCATTTACTGGTGACCTGCACCCTTGAGGTGCTGCCCCAAGAAGCAAAGGGACTCAGGAGTGCACCCACCTCCCAGGTAAACTCGTTAATTCCCCATAATGATAATGCTGAAGAGCCTGGGTACTAAGGATGTGCTAGGATAATGGTTGGACTTGATGATCTTAGGGGTCTTTTTCCAACCTATTCTCTAATCCTAAGTAATTCTAGGGAGGGTGCCTTGGGTGATGGCCATGGCAGGGGTTGGGACGAGATGAGCTTTAAGGTCCCTTCACACCCAAACCATTCCATGAAGATGAAGCCCAGTTTGGGTTGGATCCTGGGCATGGAGGTTTGGGTAGGAAGACTGCTCACAGCTGAGGACATCCTCTTCCTCCCCCCCACATCTTCCCTTCTCCAGCCTGGCTGCACCCACCCCTTGTCCCTCTCCCAGGGCAGTGACGGTGCCCAGCAGCCGTGACCACGCCAGGACAGCAGAGCCCCTAAGGTGGCAACATCAACATTTATTTGAAAATGGCATCAAGACAGTGCATTTGAAAATATCGAGGGGTTCTCAACCCTTTTTAACAACCCCCTCCCCCCCCCCCTCGGTGACACACAAATGCCACAGTGCTCCGAAATACAGAGATGGAAACGCACACATGCACCTAAACTGCCCCTTTTATAGAAATATACTTTGTCATCTCTACACACACAAGTACCTAAACTAAACATGGTGTACAAACAGGTCACTTACACCGTGTGTGTGTGTGGTACAGGTGAAGTTTGGGTCCCAAAATGCAGAGGGGACATGCTGGGGGATGCAGCCAGCCGGGAGGTGACGGCCCCGGCCCCGCTGCCAGGTCCCATGGAGCAGAGCAAGGGAAAAGCGTTGGGAACAACGGGATGAGGGGCTGAGCCACAGGGATAACGCACAGTCCAGCTCCCCAGAGCTGAGCCCACGGGTATTTTCTGCCCCAAAAGGATGACGGGTACCCCAAGGTGTGGCCTGTGGTGTCCCCATGAGTCCCCTCCTTCAGCAAGGTGAGCTCCAACAAGCGTGAGCAAACCCTGTGCTCATCTTCCCCCCTTCTTCGTGGTTTTGAAGGGCTTGGGGGGTGTTTTTCCCATGGCCACAAAATTTGGGGGTTAACTGGTTTTCCTACGGCGTTTAGTTACAAATTTCAATGTTTTTCATGAGAAAAGCCACGGGAACAAACTCTCCTTCCCCGAGCAGCCTTGCTTTGCCTTCCCACTGCCAACCCCTAAACCTCTCCCAGCCAAAACTCAGGGTTCAGCAGGGCTGGGAACAACCCAGGGAGCAAAAAGGGCTTGGGGACAGAGGACAGAGACACAGGGGGACCCTGAGGAGAGGGAGCAGCAAGGGGACAGCCTCGGGCACCTGGCAGGGCTGTGACCCAGCCCAGGGACCGAAATAAACCCTGGTTTTTCCTGTCCTCTTCACTTAGATCATTTCCTAAACCCGGATTACAGCACGGCCACACAAACAAGCGGTGACCTCGGGACAATTGTGAACTCTGTCCTCCAGTGAGGAAAAAAAAAAAGGATGGTAATGTGTAATTACAGCTGAAAATAACTGCCTGGAGATCTGCAGCCAGAGGTGGCAGAGAGCTGGGTGGTGGCTGAAGGGACTGGGTTCACCTGCTGCCCCTCTGCAGCGCCAGCTTCAGACCTTTCTGTGTCACTTCAGGTGACAGAGACAGAAGCAGCGTGTCCAGGCAGAGGGGAAAAGGCTGCCCAAGTTCAGAGGAGAGACCCTCGGGGACCCCCAGGCTGCTGGGAGGGTGATGAAGCTGCGAGGCAGTGCCTGACTGCAAGCTCACCTTGCAAACAGCCCGAGCACACAGACACTTGAAAGGCTTTTAGGAGCAAGAGAGACCCTGTGAATGACTAAATAACCCCTGTGAGCAACTGCATCCCCCCGAGCCACCCTTCCTCCCCCATCCCTACCATCCTCACCTCGCAGTTTTGGTTTGGTAGGACACAGAATTCTCTCCCATGTGCATTTAAGGCCAAATTCTTCACCTCCCCCCAGCCCACCTCCAGTTTTACCCTATTGCACGAGCAGAGATGTGTGATGCACAGCCTGCCAGATGCAGGGTCTGTGGGGTGCACCCTGTAAAACACCTCTTATCACAGTTATTTCCTGGGGTTTCTTTGTGATTACGGCTCAGCTGATTTAAGATTGGACCTTGCCAAAGTGATTCTGCTAAAAAGAAATAAAAATTAATTCTTTCTCTGAGACAGAAACCCCAAAACTCTGAAAACCCAACCCAAAAATGTGAAAACAGTGGGTTAATGTGTTAATATTCCCCAGGATGGTGGCTGTTCGTGCCTCATGTCACTGCCCCAGGCGTCCCACTGCATGCCTGGGCGCGCTGCCTGTGAGCACCCAGGCGAGAGGCACAGTTCTTGTGGGTTTTCCCCAAAAAAGTGGGTTTTCCCAAACAAACCATGGGTTTAAGTGACCTGGAACCAGCCAGGCTGCTGTGTGACCCCGCACCGGGATGGGACGATCGCCACCTCTGTGCTGCCCAGGGCAAGCCCTCCATCCAGGGCATCAGGAAGCACCCAGGGGAACTGGCCACGCGATGAGGGGCTCTGGGAAGATGCTCCCAGGCCAGGAGCTGGATGTGGGGACCGTGACCCCCCCAGGAGCTGGATGTGGGGACCGTGACCCCCCCAGGAACTGGATGTGGGGACCATGACCCCCTCCAGCAACCTGCCTCAGGCACCAGCTCAGGCAGGCTCTGGTTTTGCAGCTGCCCCAGGCTCCAGCACGCTGCACCCCAAACCCCTCCTGCCTTTGCCAGCCTCACACCCTCCAGCTTCAGCCCTGCCCCTTTCCAAGGGCTCTCCACGTGGCCAACAGACAACATGGGGAGGGATTCCCCAAGGAATGGGTCTGGTTTATGCCAGGAAGATGTACGTGCCCAACGAGCTCTGCCCAGAACCAGAGCATCTCCTCTCCCCTTCCCAAAAACCCAAACCAGAGAGGGAGAGGTCAGAGCAGCCACCCACCTCCCCGTGCCGCTGCCCCCCAAGCCTCCTGCCCCACCACCGCTGGCAGGACGTGGCTGGGAGGCAGAGTGTCACAAAAGAAGGTACTGGAGAGGGGTCTGCGGTGCCAACGAATCTCGGGGTGGCCTCGATGTCCGTGTCCCCCCCCTGTCCTGCACGAGGACGCGCTCCCCGCAGGGTCGGCAGGCGCTCCCCGCGAGGTCCTTTGGTGCGAGCTGTGCACGGCCGCCCTCAGTACACACACAGGTCTGGGAACTTCATCTCGTACACCGGGATGGAGTGGTTCTGGGGCTGGCCATAGGCTGCTGTGATGGTGCCGGAGGGGCTCGGGGGTGGCCTGAAACACAAGAGGTGGAGGGAGGTGGTTTGCAGAGAGGTTTGGTGAGGAAGAAAAGCCTGGTGCAAAATATCGTCAGAGAATGGTGTGGGTGGGAAGGGACCTCACAGCTCATCCCATCCCAACCCCCTGCCATGGCAGGGCACCTCCCACCAGCCCAGGTTGCTCCAAGCCCCATCCAACCTGGCCTGGAACACTGCCAGGGATGGAGCATCCACAACTTCCTTGGGCAGCCTGTTCCAGTGCCTCACCACCCTCAGGGGAAAGAACTTCTTCCTTATGTCCAGTCTAAACCCACCCTCTCTCAGCTTCCACCCATCACCCCTCACCCTGTCACTCCATGCCTTTGTCCAAAGTCCCTCCCCAGCTTTCCTGTAGCCCCCCAGGCACTGGAAGGTGCTCTAAGGTCTCCCCAGAGCCTTCTCTTCTCCAGGCTGAACAAGCCTAACTCTCAGCCTGTCCCCACAGCAGAGGTGCTCCAGCCCTCTGCCCATCTTGGTACCCTCCTCTGGACTCGCTCCAACAGCTCCAGCTCTTTCTTGTGCTGGGGGCTCCAGAGCTGGACAGGGGATTCCAGGTGGGGTCTCACGAGGGCAGAGCAGAGGGGCAGAATCCCCTCCCTCACCCTGCTGCTGGTCACACAGCTTTGGATGCATCCCAGGATGTGCATTCCTGCATCCTTGCAGGTCTCCTCAGAGCCACCACAGCAGAAGAGAACTGGGGCAAACAAGCTCCCAGCAACCCTTGTCCCTTGTGCCACTGCAAAGGCCCTAACCCCAGGCTGACACCCACCCCCTGCACATGAGTCTCCTTGGTGGGGGACACACGTGGTTCCCACGGGCCCAAAGCCAGCGCTGGCCCTGTGGCCAGCACCCCACGCTGGGCACAGCGTGCTCAGCTCTCAGCCCCACTCACCGGATGGTGATCTCGAAGATCTGGTTGAGTTTGCTCTGCAGCAGCGTCGCCTGTAACACACACAGAGGCTGTATCAGTGCAGCTGCACCTGGGGACCACAGTGGGGCAAATGGGACAGACCCCCCAGCCACCAGAGCAGGGGGAAGGTGGCCTGGTGAAATTCAGAGCCACCTCTGCTGAGCAGAGCGGCCGTGGGGACCTAGAGAGCCACAGCCCTGACTCACCCGGGCACCACAGTGGGCAGCGATCTCCTCGAACGGGGCTTTCTGGAACTTCTCCACCACTTGTCGCCTCCGCTCGCGCTCCTGCTCCTCCACGGCGACGCTGTCTACTGAAGCAGAGGGGAGATGGCTCTCAGCTGCTCCTCACCCACGTGGACCACCACCACACCCCCACCTCCCCAGCAGACAGCACGGATTTGGGCATCACTAGAAGGCCAAGGAGAAGGTCTCCAGATGGCTTTGGGACCAGACATCCCCAAGGGCCAGGCAGAGGTATGAAGCTGCCTGGTCACCCTGTGACATGAGTGCAACACTGCCACAGCGAGGTTCTGGGGACTCCTCCACCTGTGGTGGGCACACATGGGCCACACCAGCCCATGGTCAGCTCCATCGCTTACCTATCGCCTTCTTGAGCGTCTCGTACGTGATCTCTTCCGCTGGAGCTCGCTAAAGGGAGGGGAAAAGCAGATGAGGCTCAACACACAGTGCAGGACACCATTCTGGGATCACCCCAAACCAGTGTCCCTGGCTATGTTCTTGCACCAAAACACAGCCTGTCCTTAAAGATCAGGGATATCTTTCCTGGGAAGCTGCACTTTTGTGCTCTGGTGTGACACGGTACCTGCTCTCGCTCAGGACTGTTCCTGGACTCCATCTCAACCTGCAGGGAAATGGTTTCACCAATGCTCTTCCTCTTGGACAAGCGGTCTTCATCTGGGGAGGAAGAAAAAGGGCAGGAGATAATTCCAGAAACTCCAGGGCAGCAGGGTGAGCACAGGCAGCTCCCAGGGAACACAGCCTCACGTCCCATCCACAGGGCAGCAGTCACAGAATCACAGAAGGGTTTGGGTGGGAAAAGACCTCAAAGCTCATCTCATCCCAACCCCTGCCATGGCAGGGACACCTCCCACCAGCCCAGGGTGCTCCAAGCCCCATCCAACCTGGCCTGGAACACTGCCAGGGAGGGGGCAGCCACAGCTTCTCTGGGCACCCTGGGCCAGTGTCTCACCACCCTCACAGCCAACAATTCCAGCCTCAGATCTAGTCTAAATCTCCCCTTTTCCAGTTTGAAGCCATCACCCCTCGTCCTGTCACTCCATGCCCTTGCAAAAAGTCCCTCTCCAGCTTTCCTGTCCCCCCCAGGCACTGGAAGGTGCTCTGAGGTCTCCCCAGAGCCTTCTCTTCTCCAGGCTGAACAGCCCCAGCTCTCTCACTCATAGTCCATCTAAACCATTCATCCAAATTCATCCAAACCAGCAGAACTGAGGACTGAGCCAAGCCCAGCAGGCTTCATGGCTCCTTCTGTCCAGCCAGCCACGTGTCAACCCCAGGAAGTTCCCAATTAATCGCTCTGTGCCTCAGTTTCCCCAAGGCTACACCTCTAAAGGAGGGCAGAAAAAACCCAGGCTCATGTGTAGGACAAGAACTTCACCCCCCCATACTTCTGCAGTGTAAGGGATCAGTTTGCTCCCCCCCCACCCAGTTCCTGGGGATGCTCCAGGGAGGTGCATACCTGTCAGCTGGGGGATGTAGGGAGTGCTGAGCCGGTCCGAGTTGTAGCCACTGCCACCCAACACCTCGCTGATCTTGCTCTGCCAGAAGAAGACCTCCGGGCCCAGGCGGTCAAGGCTCTTACTCAATCTGTGGAGATGAAGAAAAGCCAACGGAGATGGCAGCATCTCTCCTGGTAGGGGAACTGTGACAGCAGAGCTTCCAGGCCTTTTGGGTCAGAGACAGAGGGCTCTCGTGGCGTCGCTTAGCACACCAGTACAGAGCATAGCCTCAGAAGGGCTCTCAACCCATCACAAAGGACATGGATACACCCAGGGAGGACCACCCTGACCTAGGAAATGTCCCAAGAGTGGGGTGTGTCCATATGTCTCCATAACAGACCTCACTACCAAATGTGACCCATGCCAAGTGGTGTCCTTCTCACTGTGCCATGCCCAGATGGGAGGAGGAGACAAGCACAGGCAAGTGAAGGGCTGATAAACCCACTGTCTCCCATGATCTTATGGATGCCAGTCCCTCAGGAGCGGGGAAGAAGGTATTTTCCAGGCTCTTACCTGGGTCTCTCCACAAACACATCTTCGGGGAGCAGATAGGGAGCTTCCTTCTGGCGCATCTGGATGACCTGCAGAAGACAAGCAAGGAGCCAAGCTCAAACCCCATGGGTGGCCAGGAGAGACAGTGCCAGAGCTGATGTGGACAAGGCTTCAGTCCTGTCCCCAGACCCTCCCTCGCACCTCGTGGATGTGCTGGCAGAAGGTGGGCACGGTGGTGAGCTGGCTGATGAGGTTCAGGTAAGCCGCACCGAGGGCGAAGAGCGCGCAGCGGTTGTATGCTGTCAAGTTGTCCTCGTTGATCTGGGCAATCTCCTGCAACAGAGACACAGCCCAGTGAGGTGAGGATGGACAAGGCCCCAGCATGGTCTCCATCCTCCTCATGGCATTACCTGCCCTCCAAACATCCCAGCTTTGGGAGTTTGGGTTTGCAGCGTGTCAAAAGCTGACAAGGCAACTGCGTCCTCAGTGTTGGTCTGATCCCACTATGGTGGGAGAAGCCCAGATGAGACACTTGCATCCCACTTCCTCAGAGACCCCAACTCCAAAACAACCCCCTTCCAAGAGGATTCTTCCTATGGCATCCCAGCCTGCCCACCCTGAGCACCAGCAACGCACCCAGCTCCTCCCTGCCTACCTGCACTGCCAGCACCAGGCGGATGAGGTCCACCATGACCTCCTCGTTGGCCAGCTCGACGCTGATGAGCATCAGCATGCTGTAGAGAGCTTCGTAGTGAGCCTGCACGTTGCTCTCTTCCTTGCATATCAGGTAGATGTGTCGGTAGAGCTGCTGGCCATGCTGTGGGGACATGGAGAGATGTGGTCACCTTCTGAGCATCCCAGCAGAGAAATGCAGCAGGGCCCAGCAAAGAGGCCTTCATCCATGCACGAGGGGAGCAGAGCTCCTCCTGTCACCATGCAAATGAAGAAAGCCCCAGGGAGAGGGAGCTGTGACTGTCAGGTGGTGTTTCACCATTTGATGCTGGACCCTGACAGGGAAGAGGCACCAGGAGGTCCAAGAGCAGAGGCCAAGGCTGGCAAACAGTGCCCACAGCACCCAGCCCAGGGAGAGGATGCCTCTGTTGCAGAAGCAGTATAGAAAACACAGCAGCAAAATACAGCCCTGAGACACACTGATTGACAGCAAGGCACGGGACAGAGCAGGGAACATGCTGGTACAAGGGAAGCAGCTCTGCAACGGTTTTTGATTTAAACTGATCTTCTCTTGGCCTCCAGCTAGGCCCAGAGGGGTTTGCATCACCCTGGAAGTGTTTTAAGGAGGTGCAGGGGGCAGGGAATAAAAATAAATAAAATCAGGCAAGTTCAAAAGCCACTTGATCTACAGCTTTTGGGACACCAGCACATCCTGGGGTACCCATTCCTTGGGGCAAAGAGCAGATTTAGGAGGTTGAATCCCACTGGCTCTCCCCAGGGACCCCCCCAGGTTTAGAGGCACCACGGCACTCCAAGGCTCAGGGTGACTTGGGGAAACAGAGGCACAGCCCACACACTGCTCTGCAACAAGGACAGCTTGACCCAGAGCCCGAGACTACCTTCTTCATGAAGACAGTATCTTGGCGCGAGCACTTGTCCACTTTCAGCTTCAGGACCGAGATGTCACTGATGGTGCTGCAAGGAAAGGCCAAGGGGAAGGGAAAACTCAGACAGCAGAGGGAGGAGGCGCGGTTCCCGCACGCCTGCGGAGCTGCTGGCCTGGAACGAGCTGTCTGAGGTGAGGGAAGCTAAAGGTGGCTTTTGGAATCCATCTGAGCAATTCAGATATTCAAGAGCACCGAGCCAAATCACTGCATCACTACAGGACTTGAAGGCAGTGGCGCTCAGGAACACAAAGGCAAGGTGACAAAGAGGGGTGCAAGTGACGTGGACCAGCGCAAAGCCCGTGGAGATGTTCCCATCTGGGATTAGAGTCACCTTCTTCCAAGGTACCACAGCATGGACAACACGAGTGCCCAGCAGCCCTGTCCATGGGGATGCAACGCAGCTGATGAACCCACTCTAGGAGGTTACTGCTCCTGCAGTGGGACCACTGTCTGACCACAGGTACGTTCAGCAGTGTGGGCCCACGTCCCTCTGGGCACAGCCTCTCAAGAGAGGCCCCCCCCACCCATCACCCCACTGATCTGCAATATTAAACCACTCCAAAACTGGCATCAGATTTATCAATCATCCTGCTGGCATTCCCAAGCCAGCACATCTCCCTCCCAAGCCTGTTCTGCGGGGTCTGCAGGTCCCAGCCCTGCTGGGGAGCTCCTGGGATGTACCTGATGGCGGAGAACTTCTGCCGGTTGCCGTGGCGATCGATGAAGCTGATGAGGATCTCAAGAACAAAGAGGCGGATCTCAGCATCCTCCATGAGGGCTGAGGAGAGCAGCCTGTCCAGGAAGGCGCTGGGAAGTGCTGTGAGCATGTTACTGCACTGGAAGCCCACAGAGACCTGCAAGCATCAAAGAAAAAGGGAGGCCATGCGACAGCGTCGCTGGAGGGGGTTAAAACACTCCAGAAATGAGGGGATGCAAGCAGAGAAGACTAAGCACAGCTTGAGCTCTTCCTAAACCACCCCAGGGAAAAGGGTCCCTGAGCTCAGCTCCCTCATGGCAGCTGCAGGGACCCCATGGGTCTCATGGGGGTTGGATGGTCCTGCGGGGAAGGTGACACGTTCGTACCTGGAGGAGGGACTTGAGGAGCATTATCTGTGTCAGTCGATTCCGGTTCTCCCTGCCACAGAGAGGGGAAACAAAGGGTAAAAATCCAAGTGAAAACAAGACAATCCTCCTTCCATATCCAAAGGATGGAAAAGCCTCAGAAAGGGCAAGAACAGTTTCCCAAGAGTCACCAGCACAAACAGCCGTGCTGCGAAGGTCCACGATAAATGAGCTCCAGGTTTAACAGTCAGCAAAAAGGCTGCTAAAGGCATGATGGTTATTAAAGTATACATCCATAGGCACTAGAAACAAGGCAGCA
Source organism: Podargus strigoides (assembly GCA_028020825.1). Taxonomy (NCBI): domain Eukaryota; kingdom Metazoa; phylum Chordata; class Aves; order Caprimulgiformes; family Podargidae; genus Podargus; species Podargus strigoides. Next base: position 1,342,982 of record CM051619.1, read on the forward strand.
CTCCCAGCTGCAGGCAGGCACAGGCTGAGCTCAGGATGCTGAACCGACCTCTGGACACCCCCATCCCACAGTGACTCCCCAAGGGATGCCAGGCACTGGCTCTGAACAGGCTCCTCACTTTGAAGTGGCTCAAACTTGGCAAGATGAAGCCCAAGCCCTCCTGTCCATGGAGGTGCCTCCCTCCTCGCTCCCACCTCGCTTCTTGCAAAGCCACCATGAACCATGCTTCCACTTCAGTGATGTGGGGAGGGGTTTATTCAAAACAGAGGAAATCTTGAATTCTCTACTGTCTGAACTCAGTCTTTCCTAGCCCTGGGGGGACAAAGGGAGCTCCAAAGGGATTCCCAAGCTGTCCCACAACATGCTGCCTGTGCTGCCTACCTCTGCCCAGGGTCTGAGCTACAGCACAAAGGGCAGCAGCATCCCTGGAAACCAAACTTCAGGCTGCAGCTGCTCTGCCAACTCCTGGTTTAACTACACACCCACAGCAAGCACCACCCTTCACACAGCATCAGATGAGGTTTATAAACTCTCCTGGAGGAAGCTCACAACAAGGAGCAATGACAAACAGCCCGGCATGGCCAGCCTAGCACCAAGAAGGGACTGCCAACCCAGAGCTATGAGCCCAACTCTGCTCCTGCAGCAAGGAAAGCTGCCCTGGCTGAGCAGCACCCAGCACCCAGTGTGCCTCCCACCACGTAAACTGGGACCGAATGCAGGGCTGGGAATTATCCCCATGTGAGCCAGGAGCAGAGCGTGTCTCCTATCAGCCAGCGAAGTCTCTCCCACCAGAGACAAGTGGGAAGAGCCTGACCATACTTTGAAGATAAATATAGCATGAAAATCTGTTGGCTCCTTACCTACACGTTTCAGCGCCGATACCCTCGCTCCAAATAGCTCTCATGCTCTGTTCCCACACTTCTTAAGCAATTATGTTGTTTGGGTGTTTTCCCTTCCTTCTCTTCCTCCACCGCAGGGTACAAACACCACCTCCTGCTCAGCGGTAACAAAAGCCCAGAGGCAGCTCAGCACGCACCAGAGCGGGGAGGCAGCGACGAGCAGCCAGTCCCACAGAGCCAAACATGAGTTTCTCAAAAGCCACGGGCAGCCCTCACTCACCAGCAGCCACCTCACTGCCCCCAGACATCTAAAGTCACTCCCTTGAATACTGTTTTTAGTTCCTGGCTAGTTTTGGATAACAACCCAGTGTTGAGCTCCTGACAGCTGGATCTCTCAGCAGGTACCCAGGAAGAATGCAGAGCTCAACTGCAGCACCACTGCCTGTAAACACCTTTCCCCCTTGATGCTCCAGTGCTTCAAGGGGACCTTGTCAGTACATTTGCAGCAGGCAGCAAAGTATTTTAAGCAAGGATCAGGCATTGCTCAGCTTCCCTTGCTCTCCAGTGGAAGCTCTTGATGCTCAGCCTGGCTGATAACATGTGCACATCCCACTCTGTCCCCAAAGGCCACCTCAAGGCAGGAATGGTTTCAGGAGCTCCCCAGAACGTTCAGGTCTGTTTTCAAAGCCTTACACCCACCCACAGAGGACAGTGGCAGGGGAGGAGGATGAGGAGGGAGGAAGGCATCCGTGCTCACCCTGCTCTGCCAGCCTCAATGGACTGCTGCATGGAGGGTAATGGCACCTTGTTCATGATGAACACCATCACCTCAGACTGCTGGTAGGTGGGCAGCGTGCTGGCGAAGGACCCTGTGGGGACAAGAGCATGCTGACAGTGTGCGAGGAGCAGCCCACCACCCCCCCAGAAGCACCCACTGCCCACCTGCCCCGCTTCGAGCTGGTTGCTGGACCCCACAGCCAGGCTGGGATAGGACAAGGCACTGGCAGGCAGCTTTACCCTCAGGGGGATTCCAGACCCATCACAATGCCTCCCAGGTGGAACAACCTCAGGTCCAGGCAGGGTGAGGCTGAGAGATGCCAACCTCTGCCTCTGCCCCTTGTTTTTTGGGTCTCCTGCCCAGGGAGAAAGGACTGTGCCTTTCTGGGATGGCTGGGCTTGCAATGCCACCTGCTGACAACCCACTGCCACACTCAGAGCACGTCACAACAGATAAACCACACCTCCCATCACCGCTGCAGCATAAGGGTGACAGTTTCACCCGGGACAATCCCGCAGATGAGCAAGGCACAAACCCACCAGGGCACAGCCTGCACCGGTGCTGGGCACTGCAGGACACCCCACCTATGGTTTTAATGACAGCCTCCTGGAACATCCTCTCCTCGTGCTCCTTGATGATCGTGGTGCTGACACCAGCGGCGCAGTCGTAGCTCCCGGTCAGCGCGTAGTCGATGCTGAGCCGCAGCTGCCTCAGCAGGGTGTTAAACACCTCCAGCACCGTGGGGCCTGGGTGGGGACAGGGGAGACACAGGGAAGCCTCACTGGAGAAAAGCAGCAGTTTTCCCCCAGGACAGTGTGATTTATACCTCTCACCACCCCACAAACAAGTTGAAAAAATAGTTTGGCCAGACACACAGTGACTTTTAACCCCCATCAGCTCCCCCAGTCAAGACAGGAGAGAAATGTCCTTCCAGGAACACCACCAGCTCAGCATATTCACAGAAATCCCTTTGCCCCCTGCCACGAAGGCAAAGCCAAGCATCACATCCACCCCCTGGGTGTTGTGCTTGGGAGCACTGAAAGGGCACAGAACACATTCCCAGCACCCCTGGATGCTCCAGCCTGGATCCCTATCACCAGCTCACACTTGGGCACACACCAGAGCCCAGCCCAAACCTCTGGCACCTCTCCCACCACCACAAAAGGGTGAAGAGATGGAAGGAGAGGATAACTTTATCCACTTACCGACAGATCCCGAGGCTGCGATCACCGCTGCCTCCGAGAGCACCTCCACGATACCCGCACGCACAGTGGCTGCGCTCTTGCTGTTGGCATCCAGGTGCCCCAGGAGCTGCTGGATCACGAGATGGGAGTGCTGTGGCTGGAAAGAGAGCAGGAATGTCAGCACAGGCACTGCATGCGTGAGCTGATGGCCCATTTCTGTAACCCACACAGCTACCAGGGACAAATCCTGCACACATGCCCAGCTGCACCAAGTCCCTGCCCAGCTCTTTCCAAGACAGCTCCAGATGCAAAATGAGAGGAGGCACCTGGAAGAACCCTGTTTTACATGACTGAGCAAGAGCTTGGAGCAATTTGCATGGGAAAAATGATCTGAAGAGCTGTACAGATCTAAGGAAATGGTGATAATTAATCCTGGGGTTTTCAGGGAGGAGGGATTTGATTTTTGCCAGGGTTTCCCAAACACATCTGGGCAGCAGGTCTGGGACAGCCCCAGCAGAGTGGGAGCAGGGTGGGAAGGCAGCACCACACCCAAAAGCATGCAGGGACCCACACAGAGTTTCAGTGAGATCCACATGGAAAAAGAAAGAATGGACATTTTGCCATCAGTTAGGGGTTTACCTAAACTGCATTTCCACAGCCCCCACTGGAAATCACAGAGCAGCCTTGGTTGGAAGAGACCTCTGAGCTCCCCCAATCCAACCATTAACCCAGTGCCCACTGCCCCGTGTCCCTCAGCACCACATCTCCACGGCTCTGACATCCCTCCAGGGATGGGCACTGCCCCCTGCCCTGGGCAGCCTGGGCCACTGCTGGATAACCAAGCCTCACAGGGTCTCTGAGCATCCCCATGTCTAAGGATGGGGGTACTGGGCTGACACCCCGTTTGCCCGGGGCACGTTTCACTCCAGACAGCCCATCTCCTTTTCTGCAGGGGTGAGGAACCTGGGTTGATTTACATGGCAGGGATCTGGAAAGAAGCAGCTTTCCATTGGAGCCCATCTGCTCCCTTCGGAGCGTTCCACAGCACACCACTGGCCTGTCTGATTCGCTTTGCACTGCGAGAGAAGGAACCGCTCCCGGGACCGAGACACGGGCTCCACCAGCAGCACCCTAAAACCCACAGGGCTGGCAGGCAGCCAGGCTAACACCTATCACTTCCCCACACCCCCACAGTGCCATACACCCAGGTCATGCCCATCTCCAGCCCATTTTGGGGCACACTTGGTGGCCCAGCTCATCGCCAGCGCTGGGACCTGGCACTGCCGGGATGCGGCACCGCGGCACCGCCTCTGACCCAGCCCAGCCACGGAGACAGATGTGGATGCTCCCAAGCACGGGCGTGAGTCCCCAGTCAGTGCCACCAACCAGAGTCCTGCCAGCTTCCCACCTGGATCGAGTACATGATGATCCTGAAGCAGCAGGTGGCGAAGATCTTTGGCTCCCAGAGCGAGTGGTTATCCAGGTGGCTGGGGAAGAGATGGAAACAGAGGGTCAGTGCCTCAGACCCTGCAGGGGGGCAAAGCAGCGCTGAGCACCAGAAGCAGCAGGGAGGAAACACTGCAGGTGAGGGCAGGGACACAAACTCCTCTCTGGGGTGACTTTTCTCAGCAACAGGCATCTATCCCATGCCATCTTCCTCATTGCATCCAAAACTGAGAGCTCAGCCTGAAATCCAGCCCCCACCTCCAGCAGCATGCCGAGGGGACGGCACCCTTGGCTGCTTCCCCGTGCCTCAGTTTCCCCTGTGGTGAAAGGAAGGGTGCACCACTCACATGAGGACGGGTTTGATGGCGTTCTTGATGTTGCCGTACGCCGCTCGGCCCAGCAGCTCCCGCAGGCACCGCTCCGCCAGCTCCGTGGGACTCTCCTTCTCCTTCTCGGTGGCTTGCAGCGGGGACGGCGAGCGGCTGCGGAAGCAGAGGAGGGCGATAAGAGCAGCACTGAGCGTGCAGCAGCAGTGGGAGAGAAGAGGCACAGAGCCTGGCCAGGGAGGGTTGGAGCAAAAGGGTGGTGGCATCTGCACAGGTCCACGGGCTACCCCGTGAGCAGCCCACAGCCACCCCAGCCAAATGTCACCCTGCCAGGCCAGCGGGGCAGCTCCATGCCAGCAGAGCCCAGTGATAAAACGCTGCTGGGTTTGAGCCACATCAGCCAGCAGCACGGATTGCACAGGAGGGGGGACGTGCCAGGATGGCCCCGTGTGCAGCACCAGGCTGTGCCAGGAGGCAGGGACAGCCCCCACGTCCCTGGGGCTGGGAGGATGACCACAGTGCTCAGGGCTGGAGAGGAGAAGGATCTTATCAGTGAGGACACAGGACATCACATCCTCAGGGTGGACACAGCCTCCCAGGGGAGGAAGAGCAAAGCAGTCAGAGCCCAGCACAAATCCCCCCAGAGGAGATCCATCCCCTTTTTCCACACTCTGGTTGGCATGGCACAAACACCATGAATGGGTTTTTTTTTTTTTTTTCCACCTTGATGCTTCCGTTTACAAGAAAAAGAGAAAACGCATCTGGCCAGGAGCCAGCTTCCCAGGGCTGATACATCTCTCTCAGCCTTCCAAAGGAAAATCCCAGGAGGAATTCATGCCTGCTTCTCAGCTGAACAACTCCCCTCCAGACACCCAGCTGGCAGCAAGCCCGCAGCCAGCGGGGGGTTACGCTGGAAGAGTGGAGGGGCAGCCAACAAAGCTGTTATTTCAGTTCCTGAGATTCCTCGTGCCTGGTTTTAAAATCACTGCTGAGGTAGCATTCAAGCAGGAATCCCTCACAGAGGTGAGTCCACTTCAAGAGGCAGCTCAGAGCCTTGGCAAACAGCTTGTGTTACCTGCAGGGACAGCGCAGGACACTGCTCCACGGGAGCCACAGTGCCACGACAGCAATAACCTTCGTGGCACTGGGTGACACAGAGAGCTCCTGCCACCTGTGACACCCCCAGGGTACTCGCAGGGTTTCCCCTCTGGCCACTCACAATGCCTCTTTCCTTGTAAAACCTTGCCAAAAGCAGCCCCGGGGCCCCGAGGCCGCTGGCAGAGCGGGAGGACCAGCAAAGCCTCACCTTTCAGCCTCCTCCACGTGCTGCAGGTTGAAGAGCAGCGAGGGCACGATTTTGTCCATGTGCTGGGGATCCCAGATGTTGGCTTGGAGCTCATCGTTCACCGTCTTCCTCACTACTCCTTGCAGGCCTTTAATGCCAGACATCCGGATCCTGGGAAACGAAACGACACCAAAAAATGCCACATATCCATACAGCACACGATATTTTACATTGATACAGGTGAAACTGCAAGAAGTTGGAGACACCAAGATGGAGAGCTGGTACTGGCCATCCTGGATGCTCCTAAGGATTGGAGAGCTGGTACTGGCCATCCTGGATGCTCCTAGGGATTGGAGAGCTGGTACTGGCCATCCTGGATGCTCCTAGGGATTGGAGAGCTGGTACTGGCCATCCTGGATGCTCCTAGGGATTGGAGAGCTGGTACTGGCCATCCTGGATGCTCCTAAGGATTGGTTTTGGTCCTAGGAAGCCTCCACTCCCCAGCTGTGGCATTCACCAAGGGTTTGCCCTGCTTCCTCTGTTCCCAGGAGCCACAGAGCCATGCTGTGCCCATGGGGATACTGGGGAAACCTAGGTGCTTTTTCACACCTGCAACCTTCCTGGGTCCAAAGATGCTGACTCTGCTCTAGTCAACAATAAAATCACCAATAAAAAAATCTCTCTAGGCAGCAGGGTTCCCAGGTCTGAAACCAGCCCCTACTACTGCCTGAGAGAGACAGCACGTGCTTATCTGCAGAAAGAAATGCATTAAATAACCTGCTCCCAGGACTCCCTAACACACTTTGCAGATTTAATCAAGGCAATGATCTCAGCGAGACACAACTCTTGAGGGAGGAGTGCTGAGCAGGACCAAGGCCCCAGGAAAGCAGTGCACTCCTTTTTAATTACAGGAGCTGCAGAATTTCTCTCTTCCAGGCTCCAAAGCAATTTAACCAACGTCACTGATGCCCTGAAGGTCAAGAGGAAATAATGAGACTTCTGCATTATTTCTTTATTAAGGGAAAAAAAAAAAGTCTGCAGTGGTAAAAGAAGGTGAGCCTGGTTCTCAGAGACCTCTGCAAGGCAACCAGTCCCTGGTACTGCAGCACTGGGAACAGCCCCACCACAGGGTGCTGAAATGCTGCTGGACATCTGGGCTTGCCTTAAATCTTGTCTCCAGTAGCACTGGCTGCCTGTCCAGTGCTTCCCAGTGAGAGCCACAGGTGCCGAGCCATCGGTGCCTCCCAGGGCCATTTCAAACACACCACTGACAGGCCTGGGCTTGGCAGCAGTAAACAACATTAATCTGTCTGCTTTAGTTGTAATTAATTCCCCCGGGGTGCGCTTCCCATCACAGCAAAGCGAGCCAGTCCTCGCTGCTGTTCCAGGGAGATGCAACTGCCTTTAAACGTGGGAGATAACAGAGCACACAGCTGCAGGAGGCAGTTTTGGAGTGAACATTCATTCTGCTAAGAGTGGGGGGGGGGTCTCTTCCCACCTTCCTTTTGGGGCCAGGATCACTTCTGTGCCTCCTGCTCTGAGCTCTGGCTGTCTGCGGGCTGTGGCCCTGCAGGAAAGGTGAGAAACGCTTAAGGATGCTCTGAGGCAGCACTGAGACAGGCAGAGTGAAGGCGTTACCTGCTCATATTTTGGCCACAGTAAAGAAGTTGGAAGCCTGAGGACACATTTGTCCCTTGTCCTGACATGAGCTGTGGTCAGAGCAAGCAGTTGCCCTGCTCTCAGGACAGTAAACACAAACCAGCTTCTCTTCACACACGTGTAATGCTGCACACTACGTCCCACACAGCAACACAGCCTGGACATGGGCTGCACGGTGGTTTTCAGGCTCCTGTTTCATTCTCCCATATAATGAGCAGGGTTTGATGCTTGGGAAAATAAGGGAGGGTAAAGAACAGCAGCCTGAATGCTCTGGGGAATCACTGTGCATCTCCATCACAGCACAAAGCAACCTGTCCGTGCAGCCTGCATCAAATCCGTCCCCATGAGCCAGCGCTTCTCCAGGAAAAGAGCTGCCATTCAACGAGACCTTGATAGGGTGGAGAGTTGGGCAGGGAAAAACTTAATGAAATTCAACAAGGGCAAGTGTAGAGTTTTGCATCTGGGGAAGAACCACCCCATGTGCCAGTGTCAGCTGGGGACTGAGCTGCTGGAGAGCAGCGCAGGGGAAAGGGACCTGGGGGTCCTGGTGACAGCAGGATGACCATGAGCCAGCAGTGTGCCCTTGTGGCCAAGAGGGACAATGGCTCCTGGGGTGTATTAGAAGGGGGGTGGTTAGTAGGTCAAGAGAGGTTCTCCTTCCCCTCTCCTCTGCCCTGGTGAGGCCACATCTGGAATATTGTGTCCAGTTCTGGGCCCCCCAGTTCAAGAAGGACAGGGAACTGCTTGAGAGAGTCCAGTGCAGAGCCACAGAGATGATGAAGGGAGTGGAACATCTCCCTTAGGAGGAAAGGCTGAGGGAGCTGGGTCTGTTTAGCCTGGAGAAGAGAGGACTGAGGGGTGACCTCATTAATGTCTATAAATATGTAAAGGGTGAGTGTCATGAGGATGGAGCCAGGCTCTTCTCAGTGACATCCAGTGATAGGACAAGGGGCAATGGGTACAAGCTGGAACATTGGAGGTTCCACATAAATGTGAGGAAGAATTTCTTCCCAGTGAGGGTGACAGAGCACTGGAACTGCCCAGAGAGGCTGTGGAGTCTCCTTCTCTGGAGACATTCAAACCCACCTGGACATGTTCCTGTGTGACCTGACCTAGGTGATCCTGCTCTCGCAGGGGGATTGGACTGGATGAGCTTTCGAGGTCCACTCCAGTCCCTGACATTCTGTGATTCTGTGAAAAGCAGAGGCTGAGGGTACAGGGAAGCCCCCCCAGGATGTGCCCACGGAGCCAGCGGGGCAGGGACACCCCGCTCACGGCACTCACTTGGTCCGGATGTCCAGGTCGTCGTGGCTGGAGTGGCACATCTCACTGAAACGGGAGACAAAGAAGTCGTAGCTGCGGTGGTAGGATGGGGTGTCCTCCTCAATGTTGGCAAACTTCACAAACTGGGAGAGAAGAGAGAGAGGATCACCCAGAGGGCACGACAACAAAAATCCTCTTAAAACTCCCCTCCAAACCAGTCGATGTTTGCGGGCTTCAGCGGCGTAACACAGAGCTCTTCACCACAGCAGCTCGGCGTGTGCGCGGGGTGACAAGTCAGGCTGCTCAGCTACACCCAGGACAGGGTGTCCCCAAGTGGGACCGTGCCACTGCACAGCCCCAGCAAGCTCCAGCAGCACCCAGGCCTGGCTGCAGATGCTGCAAACGTCACCAAAAGCCCCCGTGGTCCCTGTAAAAGGTATTCAGAGATGCAATGAGGCTCTGAACAAGGGATCCCTGATCTGCAGCACACACTAGGAACAGGAGATGAACTTGCCCCCAGCTTCTTTGCATCCTTGCAGATGGCACAAAACCCAGCCAACACATCCCAAACGCTGCTGCAGGGGTGAAAACAGCCTTGGAAGTGCCAGCAGAGAAACCAACTGCAAGCAGGTGCTTAACCACCTCCCAGATGTCACCCACAGCACGAGGTGCCATCACCCCCTTCCAGCAGGGCTGCACCGACAGGCTTGCCAGAAATGCCAGCTGACCAACAGAGCTGGCTGCTAAGCTTTCAGAGAGAGAATTAAGGAGGAAGAAAGGATAAACATGTTTTCAAGCTTTCCTCTGAATTACGAAACTTACTCACAAAAAGATAGGAACAAAAGTTGGGGCAGGAAAGGGGAAGCTCAACTCATGCAGTCGTGCTGGCTGGGGTAGCTTTAAAAAAGGAAAAATAAATAAAACCTCAACAGCACAAGAGCTGCCACAAAACCCAAGGCATCAGCTCCTGGCTGGAACCTCTGGAGATGCCATCCTGCCCTTCTCTGGACACACTCCAGCCCCTCAGTGTCCTTCTGGGAGTGAGGGGCCCAAAACTGAACCCCGTATCCGAGGGGCGGCCTCACCAGAGCTGAGTACAGGGGACAGTCACCTCCCTGCTCCTGCTGGCCACACCATGGCTGACACAAGCCAGGATGCTGGTGGCCTTCTTGGCCCCCTGGGCACGCTGCTGGCTCATCTGCAGCCACTGTCACCCAGCACCCCCAGGTCCTTTTCTGCTGGGCACTTCCCCGCCACTCTGCCCCACGCCTGGAGCGTTCCATGGGGTTGGGGTGACTGTAGTTCAGGATCCAGCACTTGGCCTTATTGCACCTCACCCCACCGGCCTCAGCCCATGGGTCCAGCCTGCCCAGATCCCTCTGCAGAGCCTCCCTGCCCTCAGCAGATCAACACTCCCACCCAACTGGGTGTCCTCTGCAAACGTACTGATGGTGCACTCAATTCCCTTGTCCAGATCATTGATAAAAGATATTAAACAAGACTGGTCCCAGAACTGTACCCTGGGGAACAATCCAGCCCCACCAGGAGAGCAGCAGGCACCCACCAGTGCCCCTCAGAGCTGGCAAAGCCAGCCTGCCCGTCCCAGCGCATCACACGAGTGCTGATCAGCATGCACCCGCTGCACCAGGCTATTAATAACACCAGTGGCAAAGGCTGGCTCTGCACAAGCAAAGGAGCTGGCTTGGCCCCGCCAGGAACTGTTCCCAGAGTGCAGGGACCAGCTCCAACTGATAAACTCCTCTCACTCACCAGAAAAATGCAGGGCTCTTACATAAGAACCCTCTGTACCAGGCAGTGCCCCGAGTGGGGTTTGTAAGCTCACGGCAGCTCCACGTGCAGCCGGAGGTGAGGGCGGGATGCAGAGCAAGGAGCAGTAACAGGGTTCCCTGCAGCAGCTCCAGGAGAGCCACCCCAAGCATCCCAGGACTGAAAAGTGGTGAAATAAAGGAAGCAAACAGCCTCTCTGCTGTTTTTCTGTCCCCCAGCCACACCGAGGACAGCAGCTCGTTTCATGCCATCAGGAGCACCTCACCACTGCTCCTTATTCTGACACTGTGGAGGCCCATGGGATCACCAGCCCACCCACCCATGCTCCCTGTCCTGAGGGCAGCATCCCCAGGCACTGCCCTGCCCACCGCTGGCCTCACAGCACACACACGGTGCCACCATGCCCGGTGACACTGGATGCAGCACAGCGTTCACATCTGGAGGCAGCTGCCTTATCTACATCCATTTTCAGCCTGTAGCTTCCAGGACTTGTAAAAAAGCAGCCAAGAACACAGAAACATCAGCCTCAAAGCCTCCTTGCTCTGACAACAGGACATTTTTAGGACTCAGCTCACAGACTGTCACGTTTTTCCAGGACTTGGCTGTCTCTACAAGAGTGCTGCACCATGCAGCAATTGCAGGAGATGCCCACCCTGGTCCCACTGCTCAGTGGCAAAAAGCAACACCAGGACACAGGGAAATGACCCACCAAGAGCTGGGCCAGCAGGTAAGGAAGCATCAAACCTTCAAGGAAAGCAACTTATTTTCACTAACAAACACTGCATCCCAGCCAAAAAGCGGCTCTGCAGCTTCACACTGTATTTCCTCTGAGAAAACAGCTTAAAATATTGAAATGCAACCCTATTTGTGCTGTGGTTTGAAGGGGTGTGGGGCTGGGCAGCCTGGGGCTCCCGTGCTTGAAGCCAAGAAGCTCCAAGTGAAGCACGGCTGGGACAAGCAGGGAGCAAGCGCAGGGGGAACGCGAGGAGCGCAGCTGCCTTGGAGAAGCAAAACAACGGCTGGGAAGGGATAACGCTGCCACCTATAAATACATCAGACATAAGTGCATCAGAAGAGGGAGATCAAGGCGGGGGAAGAGCTGTTTAAATGAAAGATCAATGTTGGTTTGAAGGAAAAAATAAAATGGGAATGACACGGAGCTGGAAATTAGATGGTTCCTACCCAAAGCAGGGAGGGTGCCCAGCAGCCTCAGAATCACAGAACAGCCTGGGTTGGAAAAGACCTCTAAGCTCCCCCAGTCCAACCATTAACCCAGTGCCCACTGCCCCGTGTCCCTCAGCACCACATCTCCACGGCTCTGACATCCCTCCAGGGATGGGGACTGCCCCCTGCCCTGGGCAGCCTGGGCCAGTGCTGGGGAACCCTTTGGGGGAAGGAATTGTTCCCCACATCCAATCTAACCCTCCCCTGGCACAGCTTGAGGCCGTTCCCTCTTGTCCCAGTGCTCCAGACCCTGCCCCAGCCCCGCTGCCCTTCTCTGGACACACTCCAGCCCCTCAGTGTCCTTCTGGGAGTGAGGGGCCCAAACTGAACCCCGTATTCGAGGGGTGGCCTCACCAGAGCTGAGTACAGGGGACAATCACCTCCCTGCTAACGAGGACGAGAAACCAAAGTGGATTTAAGCTGTGTTCCCCCCGGGGATTACAGGCTGGGGTTCCAGCAGTGATGGGACGCTGGATTGTGGCTGCCACTGGCCCCTGGGAGCAGCCCCCCGCAGCACAGCACCCTGGCTCTGCGGGAGGACGGAGATGTGTTCCGGGCGAGACGGCACGCCGGCAGTGACTCACGCCGAGCAGGTTTCTATAAACAGCCTCCTCCTGCCTTCGCCATCAGCTCGCTTATTGTGAAGATTGCTGGAGACAGCACCCTCTAATTAAGCACAAGCCTAAGGCACATCCCTCATTAGTAGATATAGGAAGAAGTGTCTCATTATCATTACTCACTTTTCTATAAAAGCCCACGAGTTTTCTTTGCTGTTTGCCCCCTGAATGCTGCCACGCTTGAGAAGGCAAAAAAACCACATCACTACAGCATCATCCCTGATCTGGGCTCCTCATTAAAACACCTACTCCTGACTCCTGACAGCAGTGACAGTGGCACTAAGGGAACACCTATCCATGGTCCAGGACCATCTCTCCTCTCCACAGGTCCCTGCACACGGGAGGTTTGCTCCACACACGCAGCAAACACGAGCCAGGGCTCTGGCTTGCCTTGATGCAATGCCTCCCTCCTGCTCGAGGGTATCTGTGTTGGGGCTGGTTCACTGAAGCCTTGGCCACGGCACCGTGAGCCCCTATGGTGAGGGCTGTCCCCTCCCTGGCTCCATGCCAGCAGCTCCTGCTGGGGTTCAGCTCCATGCCACGTGCCAGTGGCTCCTCTGACGCAGGGCTGTGGTCAGGCACCATCCAAGGACCTGAGGAGTGGCCAGAGAGTGGCCATGGGAGATGTTGGCTGAGTTGAGGTTTAAACCCTACCTTCACACCTCAGGTCCCTCTGGACCCTGGGACAAACCCTGCCTTGCCAAACAGCTCAGGGGCTGGGCAAGGGGATATTGCACACATCTGCAGGCAGGGTCACACTGCAACGTAGGGTATTTTCTTGTCAGACCCAGGTGTTTCCCACTGGGATGGATCCAGTCAGCTCCAGCACATCCCAAGAGGTTTGGACAGCGAGTGGTACCTCTCTGGTCACCCTTGGGTAGAGGGATGCAGGTGCTGCCCCTGCTCCCATTGCAAGGGGCTCTCCCAGGCAGCCCCTGCAGCACACCCAGGGCTCACAGCAGCGTCACCACACTGAAATGCCACAGTAACCTGTGACTGGCAGTGGGTTTCAACCGAGGGATCAATTCTCCTGCTTCCCCAAGGGCTGTGGATTACTAAGTTTGCTGATGGGCAGCTCACATGGCTTTCAGCAGGGAGAACAGGGTATGAAAGGTCTCTGCTTGGCTGCCTGTGCCTCATTTACAATCCCATGGCCATGATGGTGTTGGCTCCTGGAGGAGAAAACCATCATGGGATGTGCTGCCACCTTGTCTGGGAGGTGTCAGCAGAAACATTAACACATCCCTCTGCCCATCAAACACAGCAGAGAATTAAAGCTGAGGGCTGAGCTGCCTACACATTCCCCAGGTGCTCAAGAGAGTGTATACCCAGCCCACTCTCCTGCCCAGAAGATGATCAGCTCCATCCAAAACCCCTCTTAAAAAGCAGCAAGGACAGATGCTGTTTGCCCAAGCCAAGCTACCGGGCACCGGCAGAGCCCCCAAAAGCCTGGGTGTCAGGTACACCCAGTATTCCCAGTAAAAACCAGCAGAAAGACCATGCACAAGTGGCTACTGGCTGCCAGCCAGGATCAGCAGTTTGGATGCTGAGAGGACGCCACCTTTGTTCATCCATGCTTCTCCTTTCTCCTCATTTTATGTCTGTGACCGACACATCCCCGGTCCAGCTAAGCCACTTACTGCAAGCAGCAGCTCTGTTTAAGCCAGCCCTTTTCTGAGCACAAATACCTCCCCAAATCCATGGGGATCACCTCCTAAGTTGGCCTATTGTCCGAAACTGCTGACAGCCCCCATGTCCTTGGGCTCATTTAGGAAAAGCTGAATTCAAGAGAGGGAAGGCATGGCAGCAGAGATTGGAGACCAGCAACTGGTGGCAGACAGCAAACAGCAGAGACAGCACATGGGCAGCAGAGCCGGGGTCTCAGAATCCTCATGCATAGCAGGACACACAAGAGGGGACACCATAAATCCTCCCCATCCTTTCCCAACAAGGTTTCCTGCCCTGGCACTGTGTAGAGACGTGACAGGGGGTGACAGGCAGGGTGGGAAGCCAAAGACAAGGGTCAGCAGGGTGCTGCCACCTCCTGCTGTGCTCCTACTCACCGAGTTGGTCCCCAGGATCTGCAGGTTGGGCTTCTCCGACTCCAGCAGCTTTGCCACCATCTTCAGGAAGCTCTCCACGAAGAGGTTGATGCTCTGGCAGTGGCAGGCCATGAGGAGCTGGTCCAGGGCTTCCATGGCAATGCACACATACCTGGGAGCAGGCAGAGGCCGGGGTCAGTACTCCCTGAGAGCAGCATGGACCCAGGGCCAACCCTGCTCTCCCAAACCACCTGGGTGCCCACCAGCAAAACACCAACTGCCTGCTCTGATCAACCCAAGGAGGAAAATTTTACACCTAAAATATCCCAAGGGTATTTTTAGATGGTGTTGGCTGCTCCTAGAATCTCTCCTCCCAGTGAAGATCCAGCTGCCCCACGACCAAGGCTGCCAGCAACACCTTACATCTCCCCCAGCACTGCCTGTGGGCTTCCCTTGCCCTGAACTGGTCTTTATATCCCATGAGGGAGCACTGGGCTGTGGACAGGGTGGGCTCTGTGTCAAACTCAGCCTTCCTCACAGACACAGCTGGTCCTGGCCAGGAAGGAGAGGCAGGATGAGAACCCAGAATTAGGCTGATGTGCTCCAGAAAAGCTGTGCTTAAATACACAATAAAGCAACTCTGCAAAGTAATTCATACCACCCCAGGAGTTCCTGGGGTGAGCAGGGACTCCTCCAGCAGCACACAGACCAGGATGCAGCATTACCCCCACCAGGATCACCCTGGTCCCCAGCCCTCCTCTGAGGCTGGGCTCAATCACTCAGTCCTGGCTCTCCATGCTGAGCAGGGACAGAGGAAGCCCAGAAGATGATTTAAATACAGCAGCAAGATGGGATGCACCCATGACAGGTCCCTGGGCCATGCCTGAGCACAGGACATACCTTCACGGTCCCTCCTGACCACGCTGAGCTCACCCACACACCACTCTCTGGCAGCTGGCTTTGCTGCAAGCCACTCTGGCCCCTCTTCCAGGCTGTTTATTGACCCAGTCCTGTGATGCTCCTGCCTCTGAGAGGAACCTGGACAACCTCATGCCCAGTGATGAATCCTGATGGGGTGCCCATGATGGAGGTGGGCAGATGCTTATACTGCAATGGCAGAATTTATCAGGTGGTGCTGCATGTTTCCAAGATAAATTGGACGAGTTGCTTGCAGTGGCTCTGGTGAAGCCTGTTTGCAGACTGGTCCTGCGGTGCATTCTGCACCAACAGCATCTGGTTCATTACCAACGTGGTGGCTGGAGCCTGTGCATGGGCTGGTTGTGCAATGATCACACTGAGCTCCACTTGTTGGTGCACAAAGCCCAGTGGAGAAGCAAACCCTGCCCTCCAACTGCTGTGAGCAGACCATTTATCCCAGCTGGAGTTGCCCAAAACACAAAAAAACCCCAAACAAATGGTGACTGCACTGACTATCCCAGCTCCAGCTCTCCTTGCAGGACCTCTGAGGTACCCAAACACCTGAAAGGGACCTGGTACCAGGACACTGGGAGTAAAACAAACTTTCCAGCTCCTTACCACCTCCCTTTGACTCCTCTCCATGCAGCTGTGAATATTGTACCACAGCAGCTCACATCAAGCCCAGATACTTGATACTGAGCACAATTCCTCCTTTAACCTCCATTTTTTGAGTCAGCTCCTTCACAGCCTGGGGGGCATGGAGCATCCACCAGCTCCTGCTGCAAGAGGGAAAGCTGACAGCACTGAGCTCACCAGCAGTGAGGTAGGAAGGAGCTGCCCATCCACTTGCACCAGCCCTGCTGGGGTGGCAAACTGCCCTCTTGGGGAAAAGGAGGTGTCCAATAAACCCTGCAACTCCAGATTCCAGCTGGTAAAACACAGCAAGACCAATCCCTCCTCCCGAGGCCCCAGAACTGTCGAAATCTGGCTCCAGTCACGAGTAGATTCTCTGGTAGCTGGCAGTCTGGTTGAGCTCACGCTGCAGTTTGTCCTTCAGACACCATTACAGCTCTTCCAGATACTGTGAAAATCAGCAGCCAACTATTCCTGGCTCTGTGAGGCTCCTACCCATCTGTCAAACTGGGTTAAAACTGGCCCAGAGGGAGAAAAAAAAAGGTGTGAAGAGGTGACTGACGACCAGAATGACACATCAAGTTCCTTTCTTATAGCAAACAAGGCTGAAAACAACATCCTGGGCCCAATATTATTGCAACAGCATGGCTTCTCTTTTGGGGACAACTGGACACAGGCCACCAAGAGGGAAAAGGGACACTTGTGGAGTTGTCACCTCCAACCTGCCTCAACCCCCCTCTTACAGACGGTGGGTTGCATTGCTGCAAACTCAAACTGGAGCATTTTCTCCAGCCAACACCAACCTACAAAGGGCAGGCTGAGCCAAACCCATTTCAATTGCAACTCTGAAAATTAGCTAAGTGCTCCAACCCAATTAGGTGCCTAGATGCACAGGCAGTGGAGGAAGGGATATATCCCCCCCCTCCACCCGTGGAGGCTTGTCATTAGATGTCAAAAAACATCTTTGAAAGCCTTTCTTTTCCCAGCATAGCAAGCAGAGCCTGTTAACTGCAGAGCACCAGGACGAGCTTTGAATGTCCTGTCACTCCCGGTGACGGGTGATACAGATGATGCTTTGAAGGTTTTCCAACTTTAACACTTCTCAGGCAGGCTGCTGGCTTCTCTTCCCCCAGGATAAAAGGCAGGCTGAAGTTTGCACCACGAAGCTGAGCTGTGTTTGTCTGCTGTGGCTTTGATGGGGAGACAAGAATCAATCCAGGAGCTAATTCAAAGCTCTCCCGTGCTCCCCCAGCGTTTCTAATCAGGGCAGTCAGCTGTTTCTGGGTGGGCACTGCTCTCCTTGCAGTAAACATGGCAAAGCCTTGCTGGAAGCTGCTTGCTCACACCTATCCAGACTTCCACCTGGCTCTGGAAGAGCTGCTGTGGGCTTTTAAATGCCAGGAGGGTGTCACAGGCTCCTGATGATGGCCCGGAGGGATAATGGCAGTCGTGCTGCTGGGGACAAACACCATATGCACACAGACTCCTCAAGCACAGACAGCATGATGATGGTGAAACTCTGGCTCCCAGCCTTGCAACTCTGCAAGGAGTTTGTGCATCCCTGCATACTCCCATGTCTCACTTTGGGAGGCAGAAGATGCTCACAGCTTCAGGACAGCTTAGGGCATGCAGGAGCTGTGTACACCACACATCCTCCCCCTTGCCTGAGCCCCCTCTGCTATCTAGTGGCCCACTGTTATGCCAGTCACTGGGGTGGCTGAAAGCTCCCAGCCTTACCCATATCGGTGCCGGCTCACGTCCCGGATGAGCCGCTCGGAGAGGTAGGCACCGATGCGATCCAGCTTCTCCGGGGCAGACAGGGCATAAAATGTCAGCTTCTCCATGTTGGTCTTCACCAGCCCATCCTGAAAGAGAGCAGCACAGGGTGTCATGGCCTCACACCCAGACCTGGAAAACACCAGGAGCATCCCTGCAGCAAACCTTGGCAGCGATGCCAGAGCTCTGGAGCATCCCAGCACTGCCCCACACCTTGTATACCAGAGAAAGCAAATGAGGATTGCATTTAGCCTTAGCTGAGGGCCAGGGGTGACCCCAGTGCATGCCTCCATCGAGCACCCCACGCTATAAATACAATGAGAACTGTTTGCCAGCCCCTAGCAATGCCCCAGGACCAAGGGGGACAGGGGCAGACAGGGACATCAACACCTCCAGGCTGCTGAGGCCAAACGACACAAGCATGCCAAGCTGCCAGCCCCAATCCCCCGCAGCGTGGAAAACCACAGTGCTTCCTCCTCTCCGCGTGGCTCAGCAGCAGCCTCCTCTCTGGTTCAGCTTTGCTGCCAGCACCATGACAAAACAGGCCCTCACCACCTCCCTGGGTAATCCCAGCCTCGCCACCCCCAGCCAGGAGCCCCTTTTCCACTGCCTTTGCATCTCAGCTGTGAAAAGGAGACAAAGAAGCTGGATTTGGGATGCTCTAGGAGCTGCTCACAGGGCATCCCCCATCTCCAAAGCAGCGAGTAGGGCACCAGCTTCCCTGCATCCTGGAAACATAAGCAGCTTTTGAGCTGGAAAGCCTGGCTGAGGCCCCAAGAGACCCCCACTCTTAAAGCTGCTTTCCTTATCCTGCAAAGAGAAGGGTGTATGCCTTCAGGTCCCGTCCCACATCCTCCCATCCTCCCATCCATCCATCCTTGGCATCTGCCTGACACCTCTGGGAAAGGGAGTGTGTCTCTCCATGCTGATGGAGGATTCCTTTAAAGGAAAATCCAACCCTCCAGTCAAGGTCTTATGGAGTGACAGCATCACTCGCCCACCATGAGCTGTTTCTGGGCAGGTCACACATGAAGCAGCACCTCATTTACCTCTGGGTCCTCAGGGAAGATGTTGTCAACGAGTCTTTTGTAGCGAGGACGCAGAGCACCGCAGCAGCCACACACACCTGGAAGAGAGGAGAGAGAGATGGTCAGCAAGGGCAAACTCCTCAGCTCCATGGCAAACCCCTGTGTGGAGGTGCTTCTGGTGGCAAAGAAATCCTTGGATTCGGTGGGGAAGCCCAGGAAGAGGACAAGGCACTGAGCTGATGACATCCCAGAGTTTTGCAGCCAAAAAAACCAAGGGAAGAGAACCACAGCTGAGAGGCAGGGAACTGGCAGGGACCAGCATCAGTTGACGTAGGACTGCAGGGTTATCTGCTTTTCTTGCCCAAGAAAGCAACCCCCAGAGACCAAGATGTCCAAAGTTCCCCTAAATCTGTGCTTCTCTATCTCACAAGTTCCTCTTTTCCAGGTCCTCAGACCTCGGATGTGACAGCAGCTCGTCCCTGATGCACCAGTTGTGCTCCACACAGCCTCTTCCAGGGCTAAAACCCCTCGCAGCAGTGACTGCAGGCCATCAAACAGCGGGCATCAGCCTCACCCCAGCTCAGAGCAAAGCTGTTCTCCCTAGCTGCCAAACATCCCAAACGTGGCTGTGACCCCAGGGAGCTGCTGAGTGAGGAAGGGAACATTTGCAGCCTGGATATTTCTCTGTGTGCCATATCCTGCGTCTCAGGGCTGCAGCAGACCCTCCACAGCACCCAGAGACCCCCCCATCTTCAGCCTGGGGATGGAGGGTGGTCCAGGCAGGCTCTCGAGCATCCGTCGTGCTCCCACACGCAGTGAACATGGGGATGGCTGCAGCACCAGAGAGTTCAGCACCCATGGGCACCTCCACCCTGCTCCATCCCCCTGGGCAAAGCTGTACCAACCCTGCCCTGCCTCCTGATGAGTATCTGCGAAGTTTGTTTATTTAAAGAAGGGGGTGGGGGTAAGGTTGCTGGACACACTGCCCTCCCCGGCACCGCTCCGAGGGCTTTGCACACCAGGATCCCCCTGCTCCAGCACAATGCACTTTTTCCCCCAGGGCGGTGACAGCCACCCCAAAGGCTTTTGCAAGCCTGGGGAAGCGTGAGTAATTCAGGGCTGCTTTTGGCAGCCACCACCTAAAAGCAGAAGCTTGGGGGGGACAAAGGCTGTGCTGGTGGCAGCCGGGGACCGCTCCTGCTGGAACGCATGAGCTCACGCCTGCTCCTGCCAGCTCCCGGCGCTGGCACCGCTCGCTTCCTGCGGTGTGCTCGCTCGCTGCCCCAGCGCGGCGCTTCCGACGGCGGGCGCTCCTGCCGCTTGCTTCGGGGTCCCCTTTGGGGTCCCCAGCACTCCCAAAGAGCTCCTGCCACCTCTCCTTCCACACCCCTCTGCGCCTCCTCGCTCTCCAGTATTTTATTCCCGAGGCTCGTTGCCTGCTCTTCTCCCTCCTGAGCCGCTGTCATCGACCCTGCTCTCTTTCCAAAGCACCTTTAATCTGGCCTCTTAATAAATCCTCGTTTGCCATTCACACAAACGAGCGTCTGATGATCTCCTGAATCCTCTTAATTAATTCCCCTCGCCCAGGACAGCGTCTCAGCACGGGCCACGAGCTCTCCCTACAAAATACCCGGAGAGTTTCCCCACGAGCGATGCCTTTAGCCAAGAAGCCAGGTCCCCTCCACCTCCTGCAGCCTCCTCTGTATCTCACCTCCAGAAATGGGACTAAGAGTATTTTCAGGATTAATACACATTCCTAACCCTGGGAGAGAAGCAAAGAGCATAAGCTGCTTTCCCAATCCACCACCCTCATCCTGAAGAGCAGACACAGCATGGATCCCATCAATAATAACGGTATAATCACATCGAACGCCTTCCCTCTCACCTAACACGACCTCTCTCCCAGAAGGAGGAGATTTTTAAGGCCTCACCTAAAGAAAGCAGCAACAGCAGAGAACCAAAGACCCAAAGCGTGGCCCGGGAGAGGAGACCCACATGTCCCATCAGTTGGGGGTGACAAGCGTGGTCTGGATGGGGAAGGCAGGAGCATCGCTCAATCCAACTGCTCACCAGTGGGCAGGATGCCACCACGGTCCAGCAGAAGGGCTTCCTACAGAGCAGTGCCAGCAGAGACTCTCTGCTGTCTAGTAAGGGCTGAGCTCCCTGCACTGAAAGGGTCTTGTTTACTCTGCTTGCATGAAACCAAGAGAAACTTTCCTGCCCCAAACCTCTTGCCTTCTCTTGGTTTTGCCCAGCCTGGACATGCACAGGCACAGAGAGGGAGACCAGAAATGCCTAAAGCAGATTAAAAATGACATAGACCTCAGGAAAGAGGAAAATTTCCCCTTGTTTTATTTCCCCCTGCACCAAGGGCTCTCCAGAGAGCAACAAACCCAAGTCTGATCCTGAGGTCAGGGCTGAAATCAACCCAGTGCTTGGTCTATAGGGGACACCCCCAGACACCCCCAGCACCAAACCCTAACGCTGGGGCTAGCAACACCCCCCCACCAGCCAGGCAAGGGTGTCAGACAGACATTTCTTCTCCCAGACACCAGTTTCCCACCCACCACACTGACCCCACGCACCTCGTACCCACAGCTCTGACCCCGAGCAAGGCACTGCACAGCATCCCCCCCTCCGTGAGCACAAAACCCCGCAGCCACAATGCATTCCTCCCACCCAGGCTGGCCCAAGGTACTTCAAAAACACAAAACATGACACTGAAGGTCACCAAGCAGCCAGAGTTTGCTTCCCCCCTCCCAGGAGATCCAACCCAGCATCCCAAGGACGAGCAAAGCAGGGAGAAGGTACCTGCTCCGGCCACGTGCAGCATCTCCCAGGAGCAGGCAGGGCCGGCGGCGCAGAGCCGCAGCGCGGGGCCGAGAGCCCAGGTAGCCAAAGCCATCACGTCCGGAGCAAGCCGGGGGGCTCGGGGTGATGGCTCTCGCCTTCCTCCTCGCCGAGCGATGGCCGGGGCCGGCCCAGCGGCAGCATCGCTGCCGGGGATGCTCAGCCGAGCTGGAGCGACCGTAGAAATAAATAAGGGAGCTTTCAGCGCGGCTGCTGAGTCACCGAGGCGGCTCCGATGGCAGCTGGGAAGGGGAACAGCGCTGGCTTGGCTCTGCCGGCGTCTGCACCGGCACGCGGGGGCGGCCAGGGAAGTTGGGCATTTCGGGGTGCCCCGGAGAGGAGGGATGGGGGGGTTATTTAAGGTCTCTCGTGCCCAAAGCTCGCCCCGTTTGGCACGTGAAGCATCGCTCGTTCGCGGCGGGGGGGAGGCTCAGCGGGTCGGAGCTGACCCTGGAGCAGCACCCAGGGATGTGGCAGACACGCAAGCATGCAGGGCGCGTCACGCTGCTCCTGCCAGCAGCCCGCCACCCTGGGAGCCAAGGACATGGCTTCTCTTAAAAGACCTGGAAAATCGAGGCACGTAGAAACCCAGCTGAACCCTCTCCCTGTGGAGGGTGGGAAACCAGAACAGCCCCAGCTCCCACAGCCACCCACTACACGTGTGTCTTGCACCTGCCTGGGACACCCCAGTGGCATTTATCGGGCTCTTTGCCACCACTCAGCAGTGGCAGGTCACATCTCACCGGGGGGGCAAAACGTGCCAAAAGGGCCTTTTGCTTTGATAGCTCAGCTCGGAGAAAGTCGATCTAATTGGGGATAATTAGAGTCCTTCAGTCCTAGCAACTGTGGCTTGCAAGCATAACCCCCACTTATCTGCTCAGACACCAGCATGAGTCCTGAGGCTGTCAGATAAACTCATTGCATGTGTTTCCAGGAGATGGGCTCACTGGTACCAGTGCCACCTGGGGTGGCTCAGCTCCCAAAAGGACCACGCGCTCTCCCACCAGTGCTCTGACCTTGAGCCTTTCCTCGTTCATCCCCTCCCCTCTCCCCATTTTAATGGCACCCTGGCAACCAGCACGGCTGGAAAACCTTCTGGCCACATGATACGAGGTCTGGAATTTACTTAATAAGGGCACTCCAGCTGATTGCAAATAAATCTTAATTAAATCACGTAAAATCCCTCATTAAACCTAATATCCCATGAAGGTCGCTCTCTTAACCCCAAGGAAAACCACCAGCCCAGCACTGACTTCCCCTGAACCCCGAACCAGAGATCTTTCCCTAACCCTTTTAGCAAAACCCCATTTCTGCAGCCAATGTGAGAGTTCTTCACACACATCCCCCGATTCCCTCAGCACTTTGGCACACGCTGGGTGAGAGAAAAGGGTGAAATCTCCTTGCTACGTGTCAGAAATGTCACCAAGCAACGTTCAAATTGGCCCAGAGACCAGTTAATCCCATTTTCCATCCCCCCCAGAGTGGGCAGAGGGATGGAGTAAGGAGCTGCAGCCCATGGGAATAGCAGGGAAGGTAAGGAACAAGCGATGCTGGCAGGGAGCAGGGACAGACTCAGTGCTACAAGGGACAGAAGAGATGTAGACAGGAAAGCCTACATTAAAAACCCAGCTCCTGTGCCAGCCAGCCTCCATTTGCCTCCACGGTGCCACAGAGCCAGGGCAGATCCCGATGTAAACCAGGACCCCACGGCTGATGGAGCTGGAAAGCAAGGCAGCAAATCTCTCTCTAATCATGTTTAGGAGAGCTAAACACACCGGGCACCGATTAAAGCCGTGGCCCAACGCTGTCCTGGTGGCACCCTGTGCTGGGAATGAGGTGAGGACAGCAAGGTGCCCTGTGCCCTGGCAGGGGGGGCAACAACAGCCCCCAAGCCAAGAGGGGAGTGGGACTGAGCAGTTCAGCCCACTGCAAAGAGGAGCTGCTGTGAAAAGAGCAGCTGTGAAAAGATGGGGGACCCTGGGTGGTTGTATTAAAACCTCTTCCACCTTTAGTGGGGGGAGGCGGAGCTGGGGAGGAGATCAAATCCAGCAGCTCTGTAATTTGGAGCGATGTCCTGATGGTAATTAATAGTTCCTGAGCAGTTCAGGCTGCATGGCCACAGCTCGTTCCCTTCCCCACTCGTTAACCACCGCTCACCCAAGTGTCCTCCAGTCAGAGTCAGCATCTGCAGAGGGGGTGCTACAAAAGCTGACAGCTCATCTCCGAGCAGAGATGCTTTCGAGGACGTTGCAGAAGACCCAAACCCCCACGGGTGGCACAAGCCAGCGCTGGTCACAGGGAGCTGTGTCTCTTGACAGCAGCACGAAGGGACAGAGAAATACTTCGAGGCACCAACAGCAAAGGAAGAGCAGAGACACCCAGGACTGGCGAGCCAAGGCTGCCACTGCCAGGACGTGTACCTCATGTCACTGAGTGGGATGGACAGGAGCGCGCCGGAGAGGGAAACGCTCCCCAGACATCGCCCGCAGCCCGCTCGGAGCCACCAGCGCGGAGCCTTTTAGCTCAGCAATTAAATTCACAGCTTCCCCCTGGCACTCCTCCACACACCGCTCTCGCCTGGCTCCCACTGACACAGCCAGGGCTGACACCGTGGCTGGGGGGGACAAAGCCCCAGCACAGAGCTCTGTGCCATCCCCCAGCCCACACAGGGACCCCCCAAACGTGAGCTGCTCCAGAGACGGACTCCACATCGGTGCTGGCATGTCTGAATCCCACCTGGATTTGCCCAAACGTAGACTCATAGAATGGGCTGGGTTGGAAGGGACCCTCAAGGGTCACCCAGTCCAACCCCCGCAGTGAGCAGGGACATCCCCACTAGGTCAGGTTGCTCAGAGCAACATCAAGCCTGACCTGGAATGTCTCCAGGGATGGGGGCTCCACCACCTCCCAGGGCAACCTGTGCCAGTGATCCACCACCCTCATATTGAAAAACTTCCTTGCATCTAACCTAAATCTCCCCTTTTCTAGTTTAAAGCCATCACCCCTCATCCTGTCACTCCATGCCCTCATGAACAGTCCCTCCCCAGCTTTCTTACAGGCACCTTTCAGGCACTGGAAGGTGCTCTAAGGTCTCCCCAGAGCCTTCTCTTCTCCAGGCTGAACACCCCAGCTCTCCCAGCCTGTCCCCACAGCAGAGGTGCTCCAGCCCTTTTATAATTTTTTTGTTCCCTCCTATCTCCCCCCTTCCAAATGCCACCAGCTCGAGGCACGCAGGCATCAAATCCAGCTTTAACAGCGCTGTGGTGAGCGGTGGGACATAAATCAGCAACAGATTTGCCCCTCCATTATTTACACCTCCCTGTTCAGCTGAGCCTACCACTCCGACACCGCAGCGCGGGCTCAAAGCTTCAGCAGCGGCCAGATTAATTAATATTTCACAGCAGTGATTAGACTCAGGCATTAAGACCACACCAGCCCAGTGGAAACCACCCATTAAGGGCAGAGCTGCGCGGTGGGAGGTTTGCGTTACGTACCTGGCAGCGCTGGTTCGAGGGGAGGGAGGAGAAGGGGAGTTAACACCTTAATGGGTGCCTGGTTTCAGTATGCAGCACACAGCAAAGGGAAAGCTGGGTGGAAGAAAGAGCTTAAATAGCAGGAAATTCACTCAAACTGGCCTCAACGTGGCTGCTCGACGCGAGACGTTCACCGGGCGTCGTGTGGACGTGGCGTGTTTGGGCCAGACCACGCGGGTGGGGAAGCTGTGATGGACGCAGTCACCCACTCAGCATTGAGCCTGGCCACCACAAACTGCTTAATGAAGAGCCTGGAGTCATTTTGCAAGCCCAGAGCTGGATGTGACAGAACAGCCAAGGCCACGGGAAGGCTTGCAAGTTTAAAAGGTTTCAGAGGAAAAAATAAAACAGGCAAATCCTCCGCCCTGTTTTGCATGGTCAACACAAAAAAAACCCCAGAAAGGACCTTTGTGAGCTGCTGACCACACACGTTGCTGTGGTTTCCTATTTCCCCAAAATATGCTGCATCAAAGCCCAGAGCCAGTTTTAGCTTTAGGCAGAAAATTGGACCAAAACTCCTCATTTACAGAGACAGAAACGTGATGGGACCGGCCATGGCCACCTGCCTTTCCAGGCTGTCCGCAGTCCCTGCAGAGGGGGAGCAACCAAGTCCCCAAAAAAGAGTGACCTGTGACAGAGTTACAGCCCTGTAAAAGGTTCAGCCTGGAGCGAAGCATCTCTGGAAGTGCATTTTTTTGGTGCAATTACTGATTGTGCAAGCAATTATCAGAGCCCTTAAGCAGTGGGACTTGCTGAGGTGTGAGGTGAGCAATGCCAGCTCCTAGCCTGGCACAATCCTCCCCAGTGTTTGTGCCAGGCAGAGAGTCCCCATCATCACTGCAGGGGTCAAATCCTGCCTGGATATGGCAATGCCATTGGGGAATGCACCAGGAAAAAAGCCCAGGACTCAGCCATGGAGTCGGGTGAGTCAGGAAAGCCCCCAGCACAAACACCCCCTTTTCCTCCCAGAGCACTGAATTAATTTACAGATCATTTAGTTAAAGAGCATAGGAAAAAAAAAAAAAAAAAGCCAAAAAAAATATTAAAAAAAAATAAAAGCTTAATTGCATTTCCCATTCCCCTGCTGAGCCATCCAGCCCCACCGAGCGCTGTTCATTTAACACAAACCCCACCGGGCTGTGCGGCTGCTGGCTGTGACTCAGTGGCACGCTGGCAGCCCCAGACGGCTTGCGGGGACCTCGCTGGCACCCACCGCCGCCTCTCCCCAGGCAGCCAAAAAAACCTCATTTCCCCTGCTCCAGCTGCTGCTGGGAGAAGAAAAAGGGAACCTGCTCTATTTCTATTTCCAGCTTCGCCGGCGTGGGAGGAGACGGCTCGTGCCGGCGACCAGAAAGCAAAGGAGGGGACGTGGAGGGAACAAACTGCGGTGAGCTGGGAGGGGGTACAGCTCCCAGGGCTCGCTGCCACCTTCCCAGCGGCTCCCAAAAGTCTGGGGGGGACTCGCAGCCCAGCCCCACTGGGAGCCCCCCCCATGGAAGTGCTAACCCCGTTCCAGCATCCCAGCTCCTGGCGTGCCAAATCTCCCGTGGAACAGTTAAACCGGGCTCAGCTCCCACCGGAGACAGGGACACCGGCCTGGAGGTTCAGCTCACGGGACTGGGGTCTGCAGGCTGGCACAGCCACGGTGCAAGCTCAGCTCTTTTGTCTTCACTGGTGATTGCAAGAGGAAACCAAACCGAGGGTGAAAATGGGCGCAGATGCCCAGCAGCCATCCTCCACCACCAGGGTCCCACACCAGATGCCAGGCTCAGCCACGCTCTCGGTGCAAGGTGCCAGGGCTGCAGGATTAGAGGGGACACAAAGGGTGGCTCCTCGTGCTGTCCCTCTGACCCCTCCCAGAAGGTCTCCCCCATAATAGAGCAAGCATCCTGCACTGCTCTGTCCTGTCCACGGAGAATAAAACATCCCCAGCCACCCCTCGAATCCTTCCCCCAGGCCAAGAGAGAGTTAAAAGAGATTACAGAGATACCAATAATCCTGCGCATTCCTAATGCACCTTTCATCCCAAGTATCCCACAGAGCTTTCCAGCTCCTGGATGCTTTCCAGGACCAGGAACCGCAGCAACGCTCAGCCCCGGGGAAGGGACCAGGCTGGCTTTTGTCCTCAAAGTCACATTCAGGTCCCCAGAGATGCTCTGCCCTTCCCCACGCCGAAGGAAACGCGGGGTATTTCAGAGCAGGGGCTTCCCCTCCTAGCAGAGGTGTCACCGGTGGGTAAGAGCAGCTGTGACCCGATGTGGCACTGATGTTCCTGTGGGCAGGACAGGCTGGCCACTGAGCCAGGATCCCAGGGGACAACCAGAACGTGTCACATCCCTCGGGCCGGATCACTAAACTGACACCAGGGGATGCTGGCAGGGCTGTTGGGGACCCACAGCTCAGCTGTCCCCCAAGTTCGCAGAGAGGCTGGGGTCCCCAGCAGTTCCCCAGCAGAGAGGATTCATGCGGGTGAGGGAACCCCAGCACAGGGGCATCACAGAGGGACCGTGTCCCCAGACCGCGCCGCAGCCGTCCCCGCAGGCTGTCACAGCCGAGGAGGGGAGGGCAGCATCCCCCTCATTTTGCGGGTGGAAAAATACCAGCTGGGAGACCTGAATGACTCAACCGAGGCCACCGAGGAGCCAGCACGGTGAGGAGGAGAGGAACGGAATCGTCCGTGTGTCCTGCCTCGGCTTCCCAAACCCACCGCGCTCCACGCTTTCCCTGCGGGAGGAACCCCGACACATCTCCGGATCAATCCCCATGTGCACCCCACTGACCCCCAAACACACACCCCATCACCCGAGGGGTGGGCTGGCAACCCCCCCCCCCCCCCCCCCAGCATCCCGCGGCGCGCTCACTCACCCCCAGCACCCCGCAGCGAGGGGACTCAGCCCCGCAGCCCTCGGGGCGGGCTGGGACCCCCCGAAGCAGCACTGGACCCCCCGAGGAAGGAGAGCAGTGAGGAGCCACCTCCTCCGTGGCGTCCACCCTGCGCTGACAGCCCGGGGAAGGATGCTCGGGTGACGGGCAGTGAGGATTTAAGAGCCACCCGGGCATCCCCCAGTCCTTCCCAATAGCTCCCAGCAGCTTAGCGTGACTGGGAAGGGGGGGGTGGCCCAGCTGCTCCGCCAGCTGCTCCCCATTACACACACAGTGTCACCCCGCTGCGCTTCCTGCTTGGGGACACGGGACCCCATCTGCCCACCCCGCACAGATGGGTGACAACAGTGGCAGCGTGGGGGTCAGCGGGGGGACGGCGATCCCCAAACCCCTCAAGGTGTGTGGGCCTATAAGGGACTGGGGTCTGCCCTATGCCAGTGGCCAGGCAGCTCCCCAGTATCGCAGGGGGGTGGCCACCCATAGGACCAAGGTCCCTTCAATCCTTGGGGGGGTGGGTGTGACACTCCACACACCCCTCCCCCCCCAAATAACCAGGTGGAGCTGAAGAGCACCCCAAGGACTGGGTGATGCCCCAGCAGCATAGGGGTCCTATAGAGGAGCAAGGTCCTCCCAGCCCTGGTGGGGTGACCCCAGAAAGCCAGGCTGGGGGGGGTAGTTGAGAGCCCATGGTCCCCCAGGAAGGGGGTAACACCCCAGTGACAGAGGGGGGTGTGTCCCAGCCCCAAAAGGGGATGCCCTCCAGAAACTGGGGGGATGCACAGCCCTGTAAATTACCAAGATCCCCCCCAAACCCAAAGAGGGGTCACCCCCAGTAACTGGGGAGGTGCACAGCTCTATACAGGACTAAGGTCCCCCCAAAGAGGGGGTGACCCCCCACGCCCACGTGACTTAGGGGATGTGCTGCCCTGCAAAAGACCAACATCTCCTCAACCCCAAAGAGGGGTCACCCCCCCAGGGAATGGGGGTGCACAGCTCTTTACAGGACGGAGGTCCCCCCACCCCAAAGAGGGGTCACCCCCCCAGTAACCGGGGGGTGCACAGCCCTATAAAGAACGCGGTCCCCCAACCGAGGAAGGGGTGAGCCCCTCCCCGAGCCCGGGGGATGCCCAGCCCTGCCCGAGGGTGGGGACAAACCCAAGTCCCCGGGAAACGGGGGGGCCCCGGTACCGGGCCAGGCCCAGCGCCGCCCCGCCGGGCTCGTCCCCCGCGGGCACTCACCGTACATGGCCGCTGCCGCCGGCGTGGCGTGGCGTGGCCCGGCCCGGCCCGGCCCGGCTCGGCTCGGCGTGGCTGTCCCCGGTGCGGCTGCAGGCAGCGGTGCCCGGCCCGGCTCTGCCCCACCGAGCGGCGCCGGTCGGGGGCGGCACCGGGGGGGCGGCACCGCAACAACGGCTCCTCCCGCCCGCAGCTCCGCCCCCCTCGGCACGGCACGGCACGGCACGGCACGGCACGGCACGGCACGGCACGGCGGGGACCCTGCGGTACCGGGACCCTCCCTGCCCCACGGCTCGAACCGCCTCTGCATCCCGCACGGTGCGCCCCCTGCGCTGCATCCCGCACACACTGCACCCCCCGTGCATCCCCCACACTGCACCCCCCCCGCCCTGCATCCCCCCACACTGCACCCCCCTGTGCACCCCACAGCACCCCCCACACTGCACCCCCCCCCCGTGCACCCCCCTGAGCATCCCTCCTCTGTGGGTGGGACGGCCCCAAACCCCCCTGAGGACCGCACACCCCAGCAGAGAGGTCTCCATCCAGGGCTCGGGGTGCACTGGGGTGACAGGGACACCCGGGAAAGGGCCGAGAGCGCTTGGAGGGGGTGAGGAGTAGGGACCATAGCTCCCCGAGGTGACTTCACATCACATCCCTGCCCCCGCGCCCTTGGCAGCACTGAACAATGCACCTTCTGCCAAGGGGAAACTGAGGCAGGGAGCTGCCCTGCCTGGGTGCTCCCCCCTCGGTCACCGCCACAGCCCCGGTCCTTGGGCTCCACTGGCAGGAGGGTGGCATGAAAGGCTGCCACGTCCCTAGGAGCACCCAGCTGTCCCAGCCCCCACGAGTGCCCCAGTGAAGCAAAGATGCTGCCCAGAGCCTTGGCTGGGGACAAGGACAAGGCTGGGGGTGAGGGGACATGGTGGCCAGGGAACAAGGGAGGTGCTGGCACACATCTCCCCCTCCCTGAGCTTTCTGCTGTGTCTCTTCCCACACAGCAAAGCCCCCGGGTTGGATCAGATCATGTAATTAGGTAATAGTTGGTGCCTCACGATCCTCCTCACTGGGAAATTAGGCTTTAATTAAAACATTTTGGGTGTTAATCCGTGTCACCGACTCCCCGGGTGGCAGAGTGGCTGCGTGAAGAGCCGTGTTCCCAGGGGACAGGGGGGCTTTCACAGAGGATGTGGCAGCAGTCCCAGGCTGAGGGATGGGGCTGCTGGACTCCAGAAATAGTCATAAAGTCCTTTTAATTGTGAATTAAAAGTGAAACTTGATGATGAGGGAAGAGCCTGAAGCAGATGTGACAAATCCCCCCCTCTCAGCCCAGGAACCCTCATCCCTTTGCTCACAGGGATTTGTGAGGCCACCAGCTTGCTGTGAAGGGACACAACTCTTCCACGGCCACTTTGGGGACCTGGGGACACCCCCACTCATCTGCCAGCACCAACTTCCACCACCACCACCAAGCCTTGAGGCCCCCCAGGCCCAGACCCGAAACACATAGGGCTGGTTTGAACCCCAAAAGTTGTTGCTGCTGGAAAAGCCCTGTGGAATCTCTGCCCTCAAAGAGCAAGGATGGACGTGAGAATCCCTGCCTAGGGCCAGGATGGATCCACGGAGGTTGGGGTGAGGGTCCAGGCCACCTCCAGCACTTGGCTCCTCCTGATTGATGGTGCAAGACCAGGAATTGAACCCTGCCCAGCATGATGTGCAGGGTGGGCATGTGGGACACCCAGAGGGACCGCTGTGCCCCGAGCCCTGGGATCCCTCTCGGGGTGGCTCAGAGGGATTTGGCTGATGGGCACTGGGGGAAGGCAGTGACCTGGAGGTAGCCATGAGGAGGTGCTCGCGCCGGGCACCTCCTTTGTCAGACACGTCCATCCCTGGTCCGTCTGCTCCCTCCTCCCTCGCATCCCCGTGCTCTCCCGCAGCTGTTTCCATGGCCACGGAGCTGCTGCAGCAACCGCAGCGGGGTCTCCGGCACTGAGCTGTGCATCCCTTCCCTGGCCACACACCCAGGACAGAGCCAGGTCCCTGTGGCCACTCCAGCACTTGGCCTTGGGGTGTTCGCGCTGGCTCTCACATACCCGCGTCCATTCTGGCACCAACACTCTCCACGTCACTTGCAGAATGGCTGGGGACGGGCCCTTCCCGTGTCCTCACGTGCAAGGAGACCTCTCACACCTCTCCCAGATCTCTGGCTACGCCCACATGAGCATCCCAGGCCCGGCAGAGACAGATGGGAACATCTAAATCATGGTGACCACACGTCGTTACCAAGTGCCATGGGGGTGACCCAAGGGAGAGGCAGCAGGGAATGGAGGGGTGGTGATCAGGAGACACTGCAGGTTGTGTCCCTGAGCCAGGACTGGGGTTCACACGTGAAGGAAATCCCTTTAGAGCCTCTGATACGTGCCTTAATTCTCTTGGGAGAGCATATCATTTCATAACACACCCAATAAAGATGCGGAGACAACACTTGTGTGCGGCAGGAACGGCTTTATACCTTCATGATCTTCCTGAATATTCAACATCTTTCTTAATCCCCCAGTTGTTATCCTTATTTTGAGCCATTTCTTACTTGTTTTTAGTCACCTCATTGCATATTTGTGCTTAGTTTTCAGCCCACACTCTTCTGATGGCTTCTTGATGTTCAACCCCATCGACTCAACATTCAACCATATTGACTTCATCGCTCCATGATCAAACTTCCCTCCATGCCTGACACCCCTAGGGAGGGAAGTGGGAGACATCAACATTGCTCTTGGCCTTACACACCACCATGACAAGATGACCACCCTTTCCCCCCACAAACAAGGGGTGAAACACAAGGCCAACATTGCCTCACGCAGTATTTCCAGGTCCCCATGTCCCCGAGGACAGAACCAGCACAGAAAGGGAGCAGAGGTGGGAGGTGATGATGGGTTAGGAAGCTCAAACGGTGCTTCCACAACACAACAATTAAAAAGGACAATCCTAGAAGGGAATATAGGATTCACCAAGCCTGGTCAGCTGGTCCAAGTCACTTGTTTGAAGAAGAAGCTCCCTGCCATGGTCATGTAAGTCTTTGCACGCCTGGATATTAAGTCCAGCCCTGTATTAGTGAATTATTGGATTTGCTGTCATTATGACCTGGATAATTGCACTACTGATCTGTATTTATTCCTGTACCCTTATTTAGAGATAAATTGTTTATCTCTAAAGCTGCTGGTCTGGTGTCTGTTACCATATCCCAAACCTGTAAGTCAGCAGGGCTGCTGTAAGCCCTTAGGCTGCCCAAACTGGGTGAAGAAGTTGGCACAGTGCTAAGTTATCTCCCTCAACCTCCTGTGCAGGCATGGAGGGGCTCTGTTCCTCCCAACCCAGAGAAAAAGCCACAGAGGGCTTTATATCTGGTAGCAAAACAAAGAGAAAAAATAATTACTTTCTGTCTTTTTCCTCTTTTCTAAACAAACTAAAGGACAGGCTTGACCTAGGATGAAATACCCAAAGAAAACCCCAACCTCATCTCTCTCATGCCACTGGGATCGGGGCAGGGCAGTGCCCACCTCCTGCATGGGAGTGGGAATGATAAACCCATTCCTAGGCTGCTATTGAGCAGATAGGATCCCTCATGGCTCAGTGCCCCAAGCCAAGGCAAGGAGCTGCCCAGAGACATCCCCACCAGCATCTCAAGGAGGAAGGGCTGACCCCACCTGGAGCACTGCATCCAGTTCTGGGGCCCCCAACACCAGAAGGACATGGAGCTGTTGGAGCGGGTCCAGAGGAGGCCATGGAGATGATGTGAGGGCTGGAGCACCTCTGCTGTGGGGACAGGCTGAGGGAGTTGGGGGTGTTCAGCCTGGAGAAGAGAAGGCTCTGGGGAGACCTTAGAGCACCTTCCAGTGCCTTGGGGGTACAGGAAAGCTGGGGAGGGACTTTGGACAAGGGCATGGAGTGACAGGACAAGGGGTGATGGCTTTAAACTGGAAGAGGGGAGATTGAGATGAGATGTGAGGCAGAAATTGTTGGCTGTGAGGGTGGTGAGACACTGGCCCAGGGTGCCCAGAGAAGCTGTGGCTGCCCCCTCCCTGGCAGTGTTCCAGGCCAGGTTGGATGGGGCTTGGAGCAACCTGGGCTGGTGGGAGGTGTCCCTGCCCATGGCAGGGGGTTGGGACGAGATGAGCTTTGAGGTCCCTTCCAATCCAAACCATGCTGTGATTCTATGATTCTGTGATTCACCAAATCAGCCGCCAGACAGATGTGTAAGAAACAAGAATACCCATATGACCAGGAATGTCTATACATGGATGCACAGGGCCAGCAGAGGAAGTGTTAAAGGAATCAGCTTACACTGGCACAGAGACGTGTTCCTGGTGTCACCAAGCCGCCAGACAGTGGGAAGATGAAGAACAAACTGAGGATAACAAAGGAGAACAAAGGTAAAGATAAGGTGACATGAAGATGAAGAACAGAGCTGGAACCATAAAACACCCAGAGATGGATAATGGTAGGCAAAGATTTATGAGACCAGATAATGAGACAGAAGATCCCAAACAGCCCATAAAAGACCTGTCAACAAGCAGATTTTCAGGAGGAAGCCAGAAGAGGTGTTGAGGACTCGACAGCCAGCATCCCTAATCCATAGCACACACTCCCAGCAGGATGTGGCAGAGGGGTCACAGGATTCCTAAAATCAGGGCACCTCAACCTAGGAAACCTCCTCCCACGTCCATCTCTATCCTGATGGTGAAGTCCCCAGACAGCCCAGAGATGCTCAAACCATGCCTGGGGATCTCCTCGCCCAGAGGTGGCTGTGATGCCTCTGGGAAAGGGACCTCAAAACCCCCAGCCCTGTGTCCCCTCCTGGTACCTTTTCTTCGAGGCATGATGCAAAGGCTCCCCTTCTCGACAGGCTCTCGCTGGGCTATAAGGAGCAATTAAAGACTTTATTTACAAGGGTCCCTGTGGATGTCCCTGCCCCAGGCTAGTCCCTTCTCAGACCCCGTGGGCTGTGTCCTGGGGTGCCAGGGGGTCACTGCCAGCTCTGGTGTCACCTAAGGCCACCTGTCTGAGCAAACAGCAACATCATCTGCTCAAGAACTCATTTTGTGAGGGGCCCATCAGCGAGGAGGACCCATTGCCCCCGCAGAACCGATTCAACACTGACCCCAACAGCTCCTAACCAAGACCACAGCCATCTTTTCCATCCAAACCCCCCCAAAAAGGTTGTGAGCCGCATCCCACCCAATCTCCCCAGCCCGGCCCATTCTCCATCCCACAGGGACCCAGCTGAAGCAAGAAGGATTCCATGGCTATGAAGCAAGTGATGGGGAACAAATAGAACCCCCAATCGCTTTTGCTTGACCTGGAGCTCTCCAGAGCGACACGAACACTCACAGCTCAGCCCGAAAGGACAACGGGATGGCCTGAGGGTACCCAGGACAGGGAAGGACAATAGGATGCTACGTGGTGAGGCTTTGGAGCTCCTGGAGATGCTGGGACAAGGCAGGGGCCACGGGCAGGCCCTGCTGGGGTGATGGGCTTCTGCTCTGCCCCTCCTCCCCGGAGCCGAGGGGACTCGAACCCCGTCTCTTCTCTCATCCCCGGTCTCTTCCCTCATCCCCGCACCTCGCTGCCGCCCTCTAGCGGCCTCTGCCAGAGCGCCGCGCGCCGACGGCCTCCCCAAATCTCGCGAGAACTTACGAGGGTTGGCGGAAGTCTCGCGCGAGCGGAGGCGCAGGGCGGCGAGGCGGCCTCGGCCCCGCCGCGCTCATTCCCTCCCTCCCTCCGTCCTTCTGCCGCCTCAACCGGGCCCCATCCGGCCCGCACCGCCCCGGCCCGCCATGGAGGCGAATCCGCCGAAGCGGAAGGAGACGCGCAAGTCACTGAGGATTAAAGTCATCTCTATGGGCAACGCGGAGGTGGGCAAGGTGAGGCGCTGCGATTGGTAGGCGGGTGTTACGGGCAGGCCATTTAACCAATAGGGAGCTGGATGCGGGCGGCCGCGCTGGTAGAGAGGTCGCTGATTGGTGGTGGTGCCGGCCGGCAGGAGCCAATCAGGGGCAGGCCGTGCCGCGCGGTTGCGGCGCGTAGAGGATTGACAGCTCCGGGGGCGGGGCCTCGCGCCGTAGCGCCGTGTTTTATTGGCTGCGTGGCAAGGGGCGGGGCTTGGGAGCGGGACTGCACGTTTGCGCGCGTAACTGGCGGCGGGTGTCATGGCGGCGCCCACGGCCTCTGCTGGCAGCGGCCTCTTCTGTGCCCAGTTTGGGGCTCACCGTGTCCCTCCGCCCGTCCCCGGCACGGGTGGGCAGGGTCCGGCCCGTGCTCCCTCTCGGGGCCTGCCGCCATGGGCCCGTGTGGCCTCAGAGCGTTCCCCCGTCTCTGGGGATGGTCCCTGCCTGCTCCGGCTGCTGAGGAACACCCGTTCCCGTCTCCATTTCCTTCAGAGGGAGCCGGCGTCACTGTGCTCCAGCCACAGATACCGTAGTGCAGCGTCTGAGAGCAGAAAGTGTGGATTCAGCCCTTGGTGCCTTCCTCCCTTGGAGGTTCCTGGGGGAATCCCGAGTTTGCTCTCCCTAAGCAGTACCTCTGCTAGTCAGGGGCAGAACTGGGGCTGGAGGGACCTGGTGTGACCCTGAGTGTGCTTCTTGGGCTGCCAGAATGTTCTTTATGGCTTCTGGGGAGCTGACTGCCCCAGGCCCCTGAACACACGGCTCGTCCAGGCTGGATGTTTTCTGTATGGGAATAAATCAGTTTCTTGGCACTCCAGTCTCCAAATAGGTAAGGAATAACTGGCACCCAGGGGCTGGGATCTTGGGTTTTCCTTCCTTTGCAGAGAGAAAACTGTTCCTGGTAAAGTCTGGTGCTTTGGTTGTGGGTTAATTAGCTAGTTTAGGGACTTAGGGCAGAGCTGATGTCTCTGCAGCCATCCAGCTAGCTGGGGACTGTCAGCACGTTCCATATTAATGTTAATATTATGGTTTATGGTGCCATCCTGCTGAGACTGCTCTTTCCTTTCTCCCAGAGCTGCATTATAAAGCGTTACTGTGAGAAGAGATTCGTTCCCAAATACCTGGCGACTATTGGGATCGACTACGGCGTCACAAAGTGAGTACCTTTGTGGTGAGAAGCCCCAAGTGCCAGGAGAATGGGGTGAGCTGTGGAGTTGCAGATGGTATATGTGGGTCTGCCAGGGCCTGGGTGAGCTGTCTGCTGTGGGGGGCACTGGTCTCTGCAGGGGCAGAGGGAAGATGTGCAGTGGGGCTGTCCCAGCTCCTCGATGACCACACTGCCTTGAGCCAGGTGTGCTTGGCTCTGCCAAGGCTGCTTAGTTTCCATGGCACAGTCTGCATTTCTGCTTTAATAATAAGATAATCTGTGTAATTGCCCTTCCTCTGGTAGCATAGCTCTCCATTGTTATGTTACATCCAGAGCTGGGGCTGTCCTCCTGGTCTGACTGGCTTTAGGGGTAGTTTTCTGGCCATTAAACCCCAGCACTCACAACTTCTTACTGATTTTTCTGTCCCTGATCACCCAGCTCTTTCTTTGCAGAGGGCTAGCAGAGGTAGGGGGTGTTCCTGCAGGGCAAAGCCTGTGCAAGGGCTGAGGTAGAGCCTTCTCAAGCATATCCCACTTCTCTTTCAGAGTGCAGATCAGAGACCGAGAGATCAAGGTGAACATCTTTGACATGGCAGGGCACCCATTCTTCTATGAGGTAAGGCAGACCTGGCTCGGGGCAGCACACCACAAGGCTTCCCCCAGGCAGCCCATCTCAGGAGCATTCAGCACCCATCAGATTTCCTCAGATCTACCTAAAATTGGGTTTTGGGGTGGGAAACTTGAAAATACATTTCTTAGGAGCTTCCTCTGCTACAGTACACCCTCTTCTTTCCTGCCACAGACACTCAATGCAGGCTAGTGCTGGAAACCCCTGCTGCCACTCTGTCAGCAGGGACTTCCTGCTGTTAGGGGTTGTCGAATCCAGGAGCCTGACAGAGGTGAGGCTGCCACAGCTCCATACTCCCAGTTCCAACCAGTAGTGAGGCTGGGTATGTATCCCCAGTAGGCACACTCAAGCACACCTATGCAGGACATATGTACGTATATACATGACTGGCTGCACAGATAACACAGAAACAGCCAGTGCTGGCACAAACAGCACCAGTGGCCTCATCTTGGTCTCTTTGACTGATCAGGAGAAGGAAAACAAAGTTATTAAAACTGAAACCTACAAAGCCACATACAACTCTGATAGAATAACTCCCAAACTTACTCATAAACCACAAGTATAAGGTTTGGCTTTTACAAGCTGCCACTTACTAACCCTATCTCAAAGTGGCTCCTTGTGCTTATGAATTTGCTCATCTTGAGGTTAAATTAATTTAGATTGGGAGATCTCTGGAGCTTACCTTGGGCATTTATAGCATACCAATGTCCTAATCCATGACCAAAGTGCTATAAAACACTCACAGTTGGACTAAGTGATCGTTGTCAGTCGCTTCCAATTGAATGATTCTATGCTATTCCATTCTATTCTAAAATTATATGCTTTACAAATAATAACCAGTACTATTTACAAAAAGGAGCTTGTGGGATTGTTAAGGGAGAAGCTACTTGAGCACATCCAGGAGTTGCACACCTACCACCTGAGTCTTTCCTGCTAGGACCAGTGTCCCTTCACAGCAGGTGACTCCAGTCACCTGGGAATGGTTCAGAGCCACACCAGGAGAGGTTTAAACAGGACATGAGGAAGCATTTCTTCACCAAGAGGGTGGTCAAACTCTGGAACAGGCTTCCCAGAGAGGTGGTTGATGCCCCAAACCTGTCAGTGCTTAAGAGGCATTTGGACAATGCCCTTAACATAGAATCATACAATCACCATGGTTGGAAAGGACCTCCAGGATCATCAAGTCCAACCTTTATCCCATCATTTCCCTAACCACTAGACCATTAGACCATGGCCTCGAGTGCTTGATTAACATGATTTAATGTTTGGTCAGCCCTGAAGTGGTCAGGCAGTTGGACTAGATGATGGTTGTAGGTCCCTTCCAACTGAAATAGTCTGTTCTGTTCCAGTATCTGTCCTGTAGCTGACCTTAGACCCTCATCCAGCAGCTGTCCTGGGGATCCTCAGCCTCCCCAGTTGTCTGTGCTCTTTTGTGTGGAGGTGAGTATTTCATAGGCTGGTCACTCTCCTCTGGCAGCACAATGAGGGTACTATTGTACCCCATCTGTCCTTTTTCTGTCATCTTCTCTTTGTGTGGATGTGTTTATCACAGCACCAAACAGGTGCCAAGTAAATGGCAATCACCCAAATCTACCAGGCTGTGTGCTCCCAGCTGGGCTGTCACAAGTGACAGCACCCTGCCTTTGTCCCCACAGGTGAGGAATGAGTTTTACAAGGACACACAGGGGGTGATCCTGGTCTACGATGTTGGACAAAAGGAGTCATTCGACGCGCTGGATGCGTGGTTGGCCGAGATGAAGCAGGAGCTGGGTCCCCACGGGAACATGGAGAACGTTGTCTTCGTTGTCTGTGCGAACAAGGTGGGCTGTGGTGTGGTCCTCATCTCCAACCCTCGGGGCTTCTTGTGTTCCCAGCCTGAGCCCAAGCTGTTGAGCTCCAAGCCACAGCAAGGGAAAGGTTGTTAGGTCGGAGGGAAGACTTTCGAAGAGCCAGATCTGTGGGTGAGGAGCACTGGAGACTGCATTTCAATGGGGTTTGAGGATGTAGTGGCCACACATCAGTCAGGAAGGGATCAAGTTGAAGTGTCCCCTGGTCTCTGGACTAGATAAACTCTCAAGGGCCTTTTCACTTGAATTTTCTGTGCTTTCCTTCCATGCTGCCTCCATCACTTCAGGATAAGAAAACAGCCTCCAACCAGACATGCCCCTTACCCACTGTTAGATGATCGGCCTTGGAGCTGTGTTCCTCCACCTGCCACCACAGACCCTGGCTGGGCTCTGATCTCTGCCTTTTCTCCTGGTCTAGATCGACTGCACCAAGCACCGCAGCGTGGATGAAAGCGAGGGGCGGCTCTGGGCCGAGAGCCGGGGCTTTCTTTACTTTGAGACGTCGGCGCAAACAGGAGAAGGAATCAATGAGATGTTTCAGGTGAGGTGTAATGAAGATGGTGAAGGCACAGACACCACACTGAGTCAGAATTTGATGGCGGAATATTCCCTGAACTGCATGGATCCCACAAAACCTGATGGCCCTCTGCCCCAGAGGTGTTTTCCCAGTGAAGTGACACCCTGAGAAAGGGCCTGTACTGGTCCTCCCAGTCCTGAGCTGGCCCTAGCATTGCGTTCCTCGGAGCTGGTGATCCCCCTTGCTGCACTGGGAACACAAAGCAGATGTGCCTGTGTCACCTATTCAGGTCCAGCACTGAGATGTAGTGGGTTTGAGATAAATGTGGGGCCTGGCCTCCTCCTCAGTCTGTCCCATGGTCCTTCCAGACTGGGGTATTCCACAGCCAGTGAGGGTGACTGGGGCTCCTAGGTGATGCCACCACCTTTGGATCATTCCTTCCCTCTTAACTCCTCCCTGTATCCACAGACTTTCTACTCTGCCATCATCGACCTGTGTGACAACGGCGGGAAGCGTCCGCCCTCCAGCACGGGGGTCAGCTTCACCAAAGAGCAGGCAGATGCCATTCGCAGGATCCGCAACAGCAAGGACAGCTGGGACATGCTGGGGGTCAAACCTGGAGCCACAAGGTGAGGGAGGCTTTGGCATTCACCTGGCTGTCCCTGATCTTTCTGACCTGGCAGGCTGGTTGCATCTGTGACCTGCCTGCTGATAAGCTCACCTTGGTTTATATGGCAGCTGGGCACAAGCAGTTTGTGTCTAACCACAAAATTGATGCAATGCAAAAAGAAAACCTTGGTCCTGAGCACCAAATTTCCCCTTTTGAGAGACAAACCAGGCTGGAGGCAAGGAGGGAATGAACATAAGAACTTCAGCCCTGCCAACTGCCTGGCCCTGCATCCTGCCTCCAGGCTGAGCCATCTCTGGTCACTCACTTGCCAGGTGTGTTTGGAGCAGCTCCAGCTTTACTTTCCTTGCTCCCCAGGTCTGGAGAAGCTTTAAAGCTGCTGTAAGGCTGCTGCCCACCTTGTCAAAAAGGGATTGATGTACTCCCACAAGACAAGCTTTCTCTTGCTTGGAGGACCTCTAACCAGGTGGAATTGCTCATTGCCTGGCTAAGAGGTTGGATATTGAATCTCCCAGGTCTGCTCTATGACTTGGGAAGCTAAAACAAGCTCCCAGAGCTACACCTTGCTTGCTTCTCTCTGCAACACAAGGACTACCCTTGTGTACTCCTTATGGAGGGGCTGGAGAGTGGATTTTGGGATAACATATATCATTCAGGACTCGTACATCTTCCTGTTGGCTCTCTGAAATGTAGGTGTTGAGCCTAACCCCTCCTCCAGTCCTCTCTCGTCTACGGGGAGAGATCAGCAGCTCTGCAGGGCAGTTTGTGCTGTGATAACCAGCACGGATAGACTCGCCTCCCTCAGGAGGTGCCTTCTTCTCTCCACATCCTGCAGCCAGAGCTGAGATGTCTGCCTTGGATCAGACACCCAAGGCTTAAAGGGCTGAAGTGATGTGCAATGCCTTCGCCCGGAGTGCGTAGGCGGTTTGATGCGAAGCTGAGTCAGGGTGCCTGTGCCCCCACGCTGTCTCCCAGCTTTCTGCTCTCGTGGTGCTGGGGACTCAGCACATGTCATGGGCACGTGTCTGGCGTGATGGGAGGGTTCGTGCTGGCACAGTCCCATGGTGGAGAGGGTGTATGTGCCCCAGGAGAGGGGTTTGCCTCCCCCTCCTCTGCTCATGCCACACCAAGAAGTGCCCTGTGTGCTTTTCTTCAGCCCTTTCTCCGTGGCATCACCTCCAAAGCTTGGAGGTCCTTACTGCCAGCGAGGGAAGGGTTCATAATTATCTACACAATGGGGAAGCTCCTGGCCCTGCAGCACTCTGCCATCCAGGGCAAGGCTGAGCCAGGCTGTGTGTCACCATGGGTCCCCTCACTCTCATTGTGTCTCCTAGGGACGAAGTGAACAAAGCCTATCGGAAGCTGGCCGTGCTGCTCCACCCGGATAAGTGTGTGGCTCCCGGCAGCGAGGACGCCTTCAAAGCCGTGGTGAACGCCCGGACCGCGCTTCTCAAAAACATCAAGTAGGGAACAGAACCACTCAGAGCTGGAAACCCTCCCCTCCTCCCAGCTAGCTCCCAGGCAGCTGTAAGGCACCCCCTCTCCTCCTCACTCTTACCTCTGGCATGGCCACAGACGCTCCCAGCAGCCGTGGAAGCAGGACTGTGTCCAACTGTAGTGCACTTGTGATGTGCTGAGGAGGGGAAAGGGACCCCAGAGCCCTCCCTGCATCCATGGCCCCAGGTCGTGCTTGGTGTAAGTGCTGAAAGCAGTGAGGTCCCCACCTTCCTGGCCCTGTTACACCTCCTGGGAGTTACCAGCCATGGAAGGGTTTGGATGCGTGGCTCTAACCTGTGGATGCAGTGAGGGCAGAGCAAGATCTGACTCAAAAGCATTGTTGTCGTGGGTGGAGGGTGCCCAGGAAGGCAGGGGGCTGTGAGTCCTTTTGGATTATCCTGGAGCTGCCTCTTCAAGGCTGCCTGTGCTGAAAGCCACACGGGCACTGCTGAGCACCAGGGTGGTTCAGCTCCCTGGGCAAAGCTGGCTCCTTCCAGCTGAAACTCCTCTGGTACTGCAGGGAGAAACTGGCTCCAAGAGTGTCCTTTTCCCCTTCCCCAAGCTGTGGTGGTACCAAGAATGGTCCCTTTGGCAGGACTGAGGCTCTCCCCCAGGCACCCACCTCCTCATCACAGCATAGAGTCTCCTGCCACCACCTCCCTCCATCTCCCTGAGCTCAGCTTATCGGAAAGAGCCCCTAAGGCTGCAGCCCCTCAAGCCACATGCTCCCTCTCTCCCAGCCCTCTGCTCACACTGCACTGGTGAGCTCTGGGTAGGTGCCACCAGCCCCGATGGGGGACTGTCCTCGCTTGTGGGTGTCCCTGGCTATGTACAGGCAGGAGGAGGGTGCTGTTCTGAGGAGGAGGCAGTTCTGCCCCCAGCATGGCTGCCTATCAGCTCTGCCCTTCCTCCCCTCATCCAGCCTCATCTCCTGACCTTCACCCGCACCGCAGAGCTGTGTAGGTGCCTGCGATCTCCCTGCTCGCTTGGCCCCGTGGTGCTCGCGGGTGACGTGAGCGGTGGTGGGGACATGTTCTCCCCCAAGCCTCTTTTCTCAGAGCAGCAACGCATCGCCCTGCTTTGCTGGTTGTGTTACAGGTTGCTGGTCAGCAGGTGGGTGCGGGTTGCTCCCTCCTCATCGCAGGGAGTGTTGCTGGTCGCCCCAAGAAGCGCTTGGGATCTGGTTGCTGTGATCCTGAGGGAGGTCAGATGGCTGCCAGGCTCTTAGGGGAGATTCCTTGGGCTCCCATGGTTTTGTGAGGGCCCAGTTTTCTTTCCTTGCTGCTGTATGAGCTTGGTAGGGAAGGTCAGGACGTTAAGCTGTGGAGTGAAAGCCACTGAGCATGCGTACGTATCCTCACCCCACAGGTATCCTGTTCAAAAGTGTTTTCTCCTATGGTCAGTGCAATATTTTTGTGGGGTTTTTTCACTTCAAGGCAGCTTTTCTGCATTTCCCCTTCAAATTACATCATAAATCAACAGTAGGTCCCTCCCCTTTTTTTGACAGCAAGCATTAAAGGACTTTAAAGCCAGTATCACTTTGGCTCTTACTCTCTTTTCTGGTGCTGGATTGCAAGGCAGAAGAAATGAGTTGTCCTGCTGGGATGGGCTTTTTGATTCTCTGGTGTGGAAATAACCAAGGGGAGATGTTGCTACAAGAGGTTAATATTTAAAATAGCTCCATTTTTTCCTCCCCCAGAAGCTGGGCTGGGAGAGATCAGAAGGAGCTGTGGCAAGTTATGCTGGTGGGGTCTTGTTCCACACATTTTATAATGCTATGGAGTTCACTGGTAAGCTCCCCATGTGACTAGTGGAGGAAAATCACTTAATTCTGGCTTCAAACCTATTTCTCTCTATTTTTTTTATCCATTGAGAAGGGTGAATAATCCTGTTGCTGAATGATGTACTTCACTTTGAGGGTGAGATATCAGTGCCTGGAGTGGTTCCTGCTGCTCCGGGGCTCTCCAGGTCTGTTGTGCCATGCACGACCCCTCCTGTTTGCTCCTCAGGTGACTCTGGCTGCCAGTCTTGAGGTCTCTCCTGTCTGTTTACCGAGCTGACCGGATGTTTGGAGACGGTTACACACACGTGTCACATCTAGCGATGTTCTAAGTTGTGTTATTTTTATAA
Organism: Podargus strigoides; assembly: GCA_028020825.1. Classification (NCBI taxonomy): domain Eukaryota; kingdom Metazoa; phylum Chordata; class Aves; order Caprimulgiformes; family Podargidae; genus Podargus; species Podargus strigoides. The sequence goes on from CM051619.1 coordinate 1,386,620, forward strand.
ATTAGACCCCTCCTTTGGAACAAAGGAAGCCCTGTGAGCTGTCCTCCCGCACCCACTGCCTGCTGTTAATGTTTAATTGCCCTTTGACTCATTTCTCTCCTCCCCCCCCCCAGCTAGGTCTGGCCAAGGCTGGTGGTGAAGAGCTGCCCTCGAGGGTGATGATGGAGGTTGTGAATCAGCTCTGCTGGAGTGGGAGCTGGGTAAGGGATCAGTGCAGCTCTGGGAGTCCCACAGGGATGGGATGTGAGATGTACCCAGCTGCTGTGGAGCCAGGCTCTGGACAGGGGACCCAGAGGCAGAGGGTAGGTCTGTCCTTGCTCCACGCACACACACGGAAGTGTGCTTCCTCCATGCCATCTCTATCAGGATCCCAAGCTCTAGATCCCTCCAGCAAGGCTGCCACCACCCAGGCTCTGTCTCTGGCCTGTGAGTCCCACATCCTGCTGCTGAAGTGTCCCTCCTGCAACAAAGGTGCTGGGATCTGAATCCCAAATGAAGGGACTTCCCGTTCAGCATCCAGAAATGCAGCCAGGAGCCACCTCCGGAAGGGAAACCTCCCTTGATGTGCCCAGAGGTGCTGCTGTGCCTGCTTGCACTCTCCCTGCCTTCCAGCGCTCAGTGAAGCTGGCAGACAGGGAGGACACGAGGATTTCTGGTCTGGCCCCGTGCCTGACAGCCACGGTCTGCTCCTTGCTGCCACTCCAGGCTCTTACTCCCTGGAACGTGCCCAGGCAGAGCCCAGGGAACAAACCCTCCCCTGAGACAAGGCTACGCTCATCCTGCGTCACGAACCAGTGCTGGGTCCCCTTGCTGGTCTTCAGACCAGTTAACCTCACCAACCAGGGCCCATCCAGTGTGCACTGCCCGTGGCCAACCTGGGATGTGTGTCAGGCCTGGTGGGACACGTCCTGGGGAAGGTGGCCAGGGCTTGTGTCCCTGTCCCGTGCTGGCCAAGGCCTGGACAAGGCTGGGCAGCCCAAGCCCCTGCCTGCACCCTGAATGCTTGCTTTCAACTGCAGCAGGATGGGAATAACCCTGAGCATTCCCGCAGGGAGCTGTGGCTTTGATGCTCTCATTTTGGTATTAATTACTGCACAGAAGCAATTACTTCCCCTGGCAGAGCAGCTGAGGTGGCCTCTGGTTAGAGCTGCTGGGGTGAGGACACACGGGAGCGCGGTGCCTGCGGCCATGCGGCAGCTGATTCAGGACATCTCCATCAGCTCTGAACTGCAGATGTTTTTTCCAGATCCAGGGGTGCAAGGCAGCAGCTGGAACAGGAGGAAGGGGAACTTTCTGAAGAGGTTTCAGTGGGGGTGATGTGGGCATCCTCGATGAAGGGGGACGTGCCATGGCGACACCTCAGGTTTCTCTGCTTATGTTATAAGGTGGCTGTGACCCCAGAGGGGGCCCTGGGGTGAAGCTTAGCCGGGTGAGGGACAGCCTGGCAGGTTATGGGTGCGTAGGGTGCATTCCTCAGCAGCCGGCACCGAGAGGGTTACGGGAGGCGGAGACGCACCGGGGCGCACCGGTACCGGCACAGCCGGCGGTGGGTACCCGCCCCCGGCCCCGGGGAAGCCCTCCCCGCTTCCCCCTTCATCCATCCATCCATCCATCCCCCCCACTTCAGCCCCTAGCCGCTACCATGCCTCCGCCGCCGCCTCCGCCTCCCTCCCGGCCCCGTGGAGACGGAGGGGGCGGCGGGACAGGGCGGCCCCGGGCGTAGGGAGCGGGGGAGGCGGGCGGCGGGGACCGCCGGAGGATGCTGGCGGCGGCCGGGAGAGGCGAAGCGCATCGCATCGCTCCCCGGGGCTGCGGCAGCCGGTGGGCTCCGGGCTGCCCCCGTTCCCTCTCCCCGGCTCCATCGCCATCCGTCCCCGCGGAAGGAAGCGTCTCGGGAAGGGAGAAAGAGGAGAAGCGGTGGGGCTCGCCCCTCGAAGCGGCTGCCCTCGAAGGAGGGGCAGGGAGGCATCGCGACATCTTTCTGCTCCGCGTCGCTTCGGTGGCAACCTGGCAGTGCGCAAGGGCTGGGGAGAGAGCCGGCAGGGAGCCGGGGTGGGCGCTCGCTCCACTCCCGGCCTCCCTGGGCTGCACCGGTCCTTCCTCCTAATTATCCCCTTCTCCATCCTCGGCACGCAGCGGGATTCGGGCTTCCAGCCCCAGGAGGAGGGGAAAGGCGTCGCGACTCGGCGGGCGGCGAGCCGGGGATGCTGCGGGCGATGCCCCGGTGAGCGTCGGGGCGCAGGGGACCGTGGCGTTTGTGCAGGGCCGGAGCGGGAGGAGGTGCCAGGATGCCCAGGAACAGAGCGTTTTCGGAGCCCGAGTGCTCGGCCGAGTACTCCGCCGACTACTCGGTGAGCTTGCCGTCGGACCCCGAGCACGGCGTGGGTCGGACCCACGAGGTGACGGTGCGCAGCTCGGGGCCGTGCCTCTGCCTGCCCCGCTTTATGCGCCTCACCTTCGCTCCCGAGTCCCTGGAAAACCTCTACCAGACTTATTTCCGTCGCCAACGCCACGAGACCCTCCTGGTGCTGGTGGTCTTCGCCGCCCTCTTCGATTGCTACGTCCTCGTCATGTGCGCCGTGGTCTACGCCGCCGACAAACTGGCCCCGGCGCTGGCGGCGGCGACCGGGTTGGTCACCCATGTGCTGCTCTTCATCCTCTGCAAGTACAGGCTGCTCCCCGAGCGGGTGGCCCGCAGGTTCCTGCCCTACGTCCTCTGGGTCCTCATCTTAGCCCAGATCTTCTGCTACCTGGGGCTGAATTTCTCCCGCTCGCCCGAGGCCAGCGACACGGTGGGCTGGCAGGCTTTCTTCGTCTTCTCCTTCTTCATCACCTCACCCCTGCGCTTGGCGCCCATCGTGCTCATCACCGCCGTCTCCTGCGGCGTTCACACGCTGGTGCTCGGTGTCACCATCGCCCAGCAGCGGCAGGACACTCTGGATGAGGGCGCGCTGCTGAGACAGGTACGGGGCTAATGGGGGCACGGGGGGATCCCTTGGGGTGGTGGTGGGTGACGGGTAAATCACATCCCCACTGGGTATTTCCATGAGTTGCCATGGGGTCCATCCCATCCCTATGCCCTGGCCATAAAGCTGGGTTTCATCCCGACCTGGCGAGCTGATGGTGGTATTTGCTGGGAGTGAGGAGCTCCCCAAAATATATCTGGGGATCAACCTGCGTGCGGAGTGGGGTGCTGGGAAGTCCCGAAGCACCGTCAGTGCTGGGACACACGGCCTCAGACCCAGCCCTGCAAGCACGGATCCATCCCCAGGAGCCACCCAGGGTGCAGGGACACACGGGCTGCGGTTGGGCTGCTGGGGAAACTGAGGCACGGTGGATTGCAGGTTCCCTTATCCACCCTGCCTGGAAGCCTTGCGTGTGCCAATTGCCCTTTGAATTGCAAAAATGGCCAAAAATGGCCATTTTTGAGCAGAAACGTGGCAGGAGCCCAGCTTCCGGCCTCGCAAATAGCCACCGGAGCTTTCCCAGGAGGAAGGAGCCGGGTGGCCGGTTGGCCCCAGCTCGGTCCCTGGGCGATGCCCATCGCCCAGCCCCATGCCTGGCACAGAGCCTGGGGACATTTCGGGGTGATTTTCTGCACCAGCAAAGCTGGAGAAACAGTGTCCCCGAGCCAGAATGTGGCCCTAAGGACAGGCCACCCATTCAGACACGCAGCAAAGGAGGGGACATTGGGGTCCGTCGGGGGTAGGGTGGTCCCTGGCCCATCGGATTCTCGATATTTCCTGGGAAATACCCACCTGGAGCAGCTAAACACTGCCTTTATTCCCTAAATCAGTGGGTGTCACGGCTTGGCCTTTCCTCCCATTGATGTCCCCACCACGCACCCATCGATCTGGGGACCCTTTCCATGGCTGGGGTGGGGGGAATGAAAAAAAAGCAAACCAGAGCTGAAAACTTGTGTGCCGCTGATGGCAGCAGGGAAAATCCCGCTGGAAGCATCCACTCTGCCCCATAATGGTGTGGGAGGATGCTGTGGGAATTTGGGATGCTCTGGGGCAGGTCCAGCTGCTCCCAACTTAAATAGGAAGGGGTGTGTGTGTGTATTTATTCGCTCTTTGGGAGGTTTGAGGGGTATTGAGCCTGTGGTCATGCCAGGAGTTTGGAAAATGGAGCCTGCTCTCCAAAAACCCCAAAGATCCTGATTTTTTCCCTGCCTTGGGGATGTGTGGCTTGAGGCTGGTCCCCTGGCATGGGACATCTCCTGCTGACACATGGGATTTTGCAATGAAAAGTGTTTTTTGGGCACAGTTTCTGGAGCGTGCCAGGCAGGGTGCTGGGCTGGCAGCGTGGGTGCTCTCCCAGTGATGCCCAGCCAGAGGGACCACACCGGTGGGAGAAATCCCAGTGCAGCAGTGGCTTTCCCAGGCTTTGCTTTCTCTGGGATGCAAACACCGTGCTGGCTGGCTCAAAGCCAAGGAAACCCCTCGCTGTGACCAGCCCTGGGATGCAGGAGGTGAGGGGGCATGTGGGCATCCCCCCTGGCTGGCACCAGGCATGCGCCGCCGCTGCCACGTTAATCATTGCCGTGGCACAGAGAGTCCGGAGCCGGTAAAACCTTGGCAACGCCGCATGCCTCAGCCTCTGCCTGCTGCAAACAGAGGAACATTATGTCCAGAAATAAACATCATATGTTTTATTATTATAGCCAGTGGTGCAGCTCCCCGAGGGCACTGCTATTAATAGGATGGACCGGAGGATGTCGCTTGGATGCAGCCTAGGGGGGGTCCATCAGAGATTCCGGGAGGTTCTACCCCTCTGCCGGCCATCGAGGAGGTGCCCAAAGGCTGGAGCAGGGCAGGAGGTTGGGGTTTGGTGGTGTTTGAGGCCATATCTGCCATGGTTGTGTGCTCATGGTCCCAGTTTGGATAACCCCAGCGCATCCCACTGCGGGAGGAGGGATAAGGCTCGATCCATGCTCCTGCATGGGTCTTGCTCACTGCCCCCAAACTAGAGTGACCGTGCCAGGAGCAGGGTCTCCACCGTGCTGGGACTTTCCCCGTGGTGTTTGGAGGTGGTTTGCAGCTCAAGGCGTGTGGGTGCGTGCTGGGGATGGGTTTGGGGGCTGAGCTTTGCGTGGCCGCGGCTGGAAGATGCTCAGCGTGGGATGGGGCTGTGCCACACGATGCCAGGCGAGCGGGTCCCTGGAGTTTCTGGTGGCCCCAGTGTGCCAAACTGGGCTGAGCTGCCCCATAGCTACCCATGCAGCCCAGTTGTCATGACAACTCAGGCAGCTTGTTAAAAATAGCAAGTGGCTGCTTGCTTTGGGGGTTTCTTCTCCGTGCCCACCTCCAGACGGTGCCTCGCTTGCCGTCTGCCGCGCCGCGGGAGCAGGGGCTTCCTGGGGATCCCCCAGCTGGGATGGGAGCTGGCCCTGAGGCATCAACTGGGGGTCCCAAGCTTTCTCCCCTGCTCCTTTTCCCCCCACCCTCCCCCCCAAAATAAGTTTCCTTGCTGCAAATCCTTTTATCATCCCCCAAGCCGCAGCGCCAGGGCCCTGTATTTATTGCTGCACGTGGCCTGTTTCATCTGTGCCTCAGTTTCCCCCTGTGTGGAGAGGGTTGGCAGCTCCTCTTTGTTGCTGTGCAATGAGACTGGGCTGCTCAGGCTTGATGCTGTTGGGTGGTAAAACTTGTGAGGACAGGGACACCCAGGGACCGGTGTCACCGTCCCCCGAGTGGGCTATGGGATATGGGGACCGGGGATGGGACAGGGTGGGTACAGAGGAGTTGGGGATCAGGAGAAGGATGCTGAGCGTGGTGGCACATCCTCACTGGAGATGAGCTGGGGGACTGTGCTGTGCTCTTCCCACTGCCTCCTCCACACTGGCTGTGACACAGCCCATGTCCTGCAGAGGGGGGCACGTCTCCATGTCCCCATCGCCCTTTCGGCATAGCTGAAGCCTGTTATCACATCCTCCCCGTCACTTCCCTTTTCTAGACTAAACAAAGCAAATTCTTTCAACTTTCCCTCATCAGTCACATTTTCCACGAAAGGCTCTTTGCTCCGTCCCCTCCTGGGCTGTGGGGACACTGGGGCCAGCCCGTGGGGACAGGATCCAACCCAAGGGGACAGGATCCACAGAGCTGGATGGGATGGGACAGGTCCAGCCTTCGAGATGAGGCAGCTCCATGCCATGCTCCCTTCAGACCTCAAAAAAAACAGGAATGGGGGGTTTGTCACAGCCAACAGCACCCTGGGACATCCATCTCTGGTGCTGCAGGCCACCCCCTCCGAATTTTTGGCCATTGAGAGGGATGGAGTGGGGCAGGAGCATGAGTAAATACATGATTTTAGGGTTTGGCTGTGTGTTTTATTAACTTTTTCTGCACCAAGGGGTGAAATTCCCATGGCAGGGGTGGGAGGAGTGGGTGGCACGTGAGCCACCGAGAGCCACTCGCCTTCGGCAGTGCCGTCCCCCGGGGCTGTGCCCAGCCTGCTGCCTTTTTCCAAAACATCTCTGCAAGTTTTAATGAAGCAGAGTCAGCCCACGGGGACCACGAGGTCTCCTGGGATGCTCAGGGTGTGGTGCACAGCTGGACCCCTCCTGCAGAGCCACTGTGGTGGTCCCCAGTGGGTGCCCCCAGCACTTCACAGTGGCTGTGGCTCGGTGGTTTGACCCCAGGGTGTATTTCATGTTCTCCTCCAACACGTAGATGTTTTTTTATGCTGTCACCGATGAGGCTCTGCTGCCCAAACAGGGACTTGTGGTGACACCAGCACCATCCCCAGGGCACTCACCGGCTTCTCCATGGCTCCACTGACCCCTGTCCCCTTTTCTCTGTCCCCAAAGATCCTGTCCAACGTTGCCATCTACCTTTGTGCCATCACGGTGGGCACCATGTCCTACTACATGGCCGACCGCAAGCACCGCAAAGCCTTCCTCGAAGCGCGCCAGTCCCTCGAGGTCAAGCTCAACCTGGAGGAGCAGAGTCAGCAGCAGGTAGGAGCCATGGTTAGGCAAAGGGACAGGGGACAGTGATGGGACACCAGTGTGGCTCTGGGACATGGGTAAGGCACCTACAGCCTGCACCCTGCCCAGCATGGAGGGACCGTGGCAGGTGGCGATGGGGACAGGAGGACTCGAGGTGAAAAATGCTTTTGCAGCTTTCCACTCTGTGCCCAGTTTGGCCTTTTCCAGGGCCTCCCAGCTCCTGCCATGGCCACCACAAAGCTGTCCCCATCCCTGAGCATAGCCATATGACAGGTCCCTGGGCATGGCCATGTGGCAGGCAGGTCTCCATCCCTGCACACAGCTGTGTGGCAGGTCCCAAGGTTTGTCCCTGTCCCCATGCAGGGACACACAGCGGGTCCTCATCCCCAGGCATGGCCACACCATAGGTCCATGTCCCCATGCATGGCCACACAGCAGGTCCCCATCCCCATGCACAGCCACATGGCAGGTCCCCATCCCTGAGCATGGCCACGTAGCAGATACCTGTCCCCAGGCCTGGCCACGCAGTAGGTCCCTGTCCTCGTGCATGGCTACTGAGCAGGTCCCCATCCACAGGCATGGCCACACCGTAGGTCAATGTCCCCATGCATGGCCACACAGCAGGTCCCCATCCCCAAGCACAGCCATGCAGCAGATCCCCCTCCCCATGCATAACCACAGAGCACATCCCCATCCCTGGGCATGGCCACACGGCAGGTCCCCATCCCCAGGCACTGCCATACAGCAGGTCTCCATGAGGACCCCTGCCACCTCATGGCTGGTCCTGCAGTGGCCCATGACGGGGAAGGCAAAGCCAGCAGCCAGCACAGCCATTCTGCACTCATCCCACGAGTGACACCCGCCACGGCAGAGCCCCACGCACTCGGCTGCGCCAGCCCCGCGCCGTGGTGGCCCGGGAAGCGGAGGGGTCAGAGGGGACGTGGCGTCACGGTGCCAGCCAACTGTTTTAAAGCCCCTTTTTCCCCTGCCACCATCCAGTGACGAGCTGAGCTAATTTTAGTGCCTTATCTGGGGCCTCTCTCCCCGTCTCCCATCTCTTATCTGGTTGATCCGCTGCCAGCAATTTGCTCCCAATGGCAACAAGAGACACATGGCCGGGCCAGGCCAGCGCCACCAGCGTCCTCTTTGCTGTGAAATGTGGGTGGATGCTCTGGTGTCTACTAAGGGGTTAGGTCCAGGGGGTGGGTGGGTGATGGGGGCAAATCCTAGGGCTGGGGGATGCTCGTAGCGAGAGGCCCCAGCTCGTGGGTTCGCAGGGGTACAGGAAGGGACACAGGGATTATTATTATCACATGAGCTCTGTTTCCTTAGAGAATTGAGCTAAAAATAGCCTGTGATCTTGCAGGAAAGGCTGCTGGCATGTGGCCGAGTGGCTCGGGGAAGGGGGGGGCCGTGGGGCAGGGAGTGAGCTGGTGGCTGGATCCATCCCTCCTCTCCCCAGGCCATCAGTGGTGGCTGAACTGGCAGCACCATGGGCAGAGTGAAGGTTCACGGGAGCGGAGAGGAGCCAGGGAGCTCCATCACACCTCCCTGCCAGCAGCCCGTGGGGACAGGGGTGGGGACGTGGTGCCGTTCCTCCAGCAACGGTCCCAGTGTGGCTGTGCACAGAACCCTCCCCCCATCCCGAGGGAAATCCCACTTCATTAACCAAGTTCCTTACATTTAGTGCAAATCCCCACGCACAGCCGGGCAGATTTCTGCCTTCTCCAGCTCCAGGCCTGCAGGGCCAGAGGGGACAGCAATGGGTATGATGTCCCCAAGTGGGTTTGATGCTCCTGGAGGACCTCAGTCTGGTCCTACACACGGTTGTGGGGTACCCACCACATTTTAAAATGGATAAATCCTCCCTGGTGTGGTTTAATCCATACACCCATCGCAGGCACCTTGGGGGACATCAGTGCAGACCCCGAGGTCACTCCCAGCACTGAGTCCCAGGTTTATCTGGGCTGATAAAACCTTGGCCAACAATTTTCAAGCTCCCAGAAGGGATCTGAGGTGCCCAAGCAAATTTTGCAGCACATCAGCCAGTGTCCAAAGAAATGTATGGGACTGTCCCTCCTTCCCGTGGCTCTGGGGACAGGGAGGCTGGTGGCTGCAGTGCCCCAAACCTGCCACCCTCCCATCCTCCCCTGGCTGGGTTTTATTCCCACTTGGAACAAAATCTTCATGAGAACTTGTAAAATAGGGAGGAAAAGGATAAAAGCAGCGGCTGACGTCCCTGGCAGAGCATTGCCAAGGGGGACCTGCCACCCATGGGTGCACAGCCAGGTTGGATGGGGCTTGGAGCAACCTGGGCTGGTGGGAGGTGTCCCTGCCATGGCAGAGGGTTGGGACCAGATGAGCTGTGAGGGTCCCTTCACACCCAAACCATTCTGTGATTCCATGATTTGCTTAATGTATTTGCACTGTGCCTTTGCACCCTGCGTTGCTGTCCTTGTCACACGCTTGGCTTGGCATCCTGGTGACCCCTTTTCCCTACCCTGTCCCCCAGGAGCGGCTGATGCTCTCCATCCTGCCCAAACACGTGGCCGATGAGATGCTGAAGGACATGAAGAAGGACCCGAGCCAGAAGGAGATGCAGCAGTTCAACACCATGTACATGTACCGCCATGAGAATGTCAGGTAGGACCCTCCCTTTGCTGGGTGGGGGAAAAAAACTCCATTTTTTGGGCAAAAATATATATTTTTCCAGTTTTGGCTAGAAAAGAGGGGAGAGATGGGGGTGGTTTGCTGCTAAAGCAAAGGGTGAGAGTGGACCAGTGGCTCAGGGCCCCTTTTTGCTCTCTGCTTTGCAGTGTATCCTTTGCAGCCATGTCCCAAAATAGGGTGAAATTTCCTTAAAAAAGGAAGAGTGGGGAGCCTGAGGATGGGGGAGGGACTGGAACAGGGGGTGCCACCGGGGCTGAGCCGCTCGCCGTTGCTCCCTGCAGCATCCTCTTCGCAGACATCGTGGGCTTCACCCAGCTCTCCTCCTCCTGCAGCGCCCAGGAGCTGGTGAAGCTCCTCAACGAGCTCTTTGCCCGCTTCGACAAGCTGGCAGCTGTGAGTGCCCCCCCCCCCTGCACCCCTGTCCCCCCTGCCTGGCATGTAACGAGCGGGGCAGGTCTCAGCCACACCCCCCCCCCCAGCTGAAAGCTGCATCCCCAGGATGGGGATGAGGAGGTTAAAATATTGTGAAGTGGGAGACACCCTGTGTTTAAAAATAGAGCTGGGAAGGGGGGGAACCCCCACCCCCACCCCAAGCTGGGGTGCAGCCAGGCTCCCGGCCGAGCCCTCCAGGGAGGAGGGTGGGAATGGAAAATCCGATTATTTGTGTCCCTGCCAAGCATGGGAGCCCTTTGCATGGGTCAAGGTCACCCTGGGAGAGGAACGGGGTGGGGTGGGGTGACCAAGCCGATGGGTGGGGTGCTGAAACAGTCTCCCCCCCCCACCCACCCCCCCCCCAGAAACACCACCAGTTACGCATCAAGATCCTGGGTGACTGCTACTACTGCATCTGCGGGCTGCCCGAGTACCGGGAGGACCACGCCGTCTGCTCCATCATGATGGGGCTGGCCATGGTGGAGGCCATTTCGTAAGGGCTTCCTCTCTGGGGAGGGGGAGGACATTCACCCCCGGGGGGGCAGGGGGGTCTGGTGGGGCTGGGGTGCACCCTGAGATCTTTGGGGGGGGGTTGTCAAGCATCTGCCTTCAAACATGGCGGGGTGATAATTAATGATGGGGATGGGTTGGGAGGTCACCCCCATATCATTCTTGTCCCCCCCCCCCAGGTACGTGCGGGAGAAGACCAAGACGGCGGTGGACATGCGGGTGGGGGTGCACAGCGGGACGGTGCTGGGGGGCGTGCTGGGCCAGAAGCGCTGGCAGTACGACGTGTGGTCCACCGACGTCACCGTGGCCAACAAGATGGAGGCGGGCGGCATCCCCGGGTGAGCATCCCTAGGGGGGAAGGTGGGGGGTGAGGAGGGGGTGCCCTGCACCCCAGGGTGACGCTGGCACCCCGTGCTGGCAGGCGGGTGCACATCTCGCAGAGCACCATGGATTGCCTGAAGGGGGAGTTCGAGGTGGAGCCAGGAGAAGGTGGTTCCCGCTGTGAGTATCTGAAGGAGAAGGGCATCGTCACCTACCTCGTCGTGGTCCCCAAGCAGCCCCTACGCAATGGCATCAACGGGGTGGTGAGTGGCAGTGCTGTGGTGGCACGCGTGGCCGTGCTCAGGAACGGGGACCTGCCCTGAGCCAGGGTGGTGGGGCCACCCCACTGCAACCCACCACCTTCCGCCTTGCAGAAGCTGTCACTGACCTCATCCCATGGTGGCTCCCCACCGTTGGTCACCACCAAGGAGCGCAACGGCAGCCTCAGCCTGGCCTGCACCAGCCCTGAGGATCCCGAGGAGCCTGATGCCAGGGTGAGGGGCACCCTGGAGAGCGGGGAGGAGGATGGAGAGGTACAGCAAAGCGTCTCACCTGTACTTGGGGCTGCTGATAGCCACGTTGGAGTGGTTGAACATCCTGCTGGTGTCGGTGTGGTCTTGTTGATGCCTCAGCTGTGCCGGCACAGGTGGTGAACCCCTCCTTCCCCAACCCTCGGCGGCGGTTGAGGCTGCGGGACTTGGCCGAGCGGGTGATCGACGCCTCGCAGAACGAGCAGGAGCTCAACAAGCTGCTCAACGAAGCCTTGCTGGAGCGCGAGTCCATCCAGGCGTGAGTCACCCCGGCCGGCGGCGCGTCCCGTCACGGTCGGGCCGGTCCCCGGTGCTGCTGGGCGGTGACGGGCAGTGTCGCCGGCAGGCTGAAGGGGAAGAGCACCTTCCGGCTCTCCATGCGTTTCATCGACCCTGAGATGGAGACGCGCTACTCGGTGGAGAAGGAGAAGCAGAGCGGGGCTGCCTTCAGCTGCTCCTGTGTTGTCCTCTTCTTCACCGCCTTGGTGGAGGTCTTCATTGACCCCTGGTATGGCAGGGAGGTGGTGGGGATGGGTGGCCCCAAGCCATGCTCGGCCCCACCAGGCTTGAAACCCATCTCCTCTTGGTCTTTTTGGCAGGTTGGTGGCCAATTACGTGACCTTTGTGGTGGGAGAGATCCTGCTGCTCATCCTCACCCTCTGCTCGTTGGCTGCCATCTTCCCCCGGGTGAGATGGGACGGGCTCACCACTCATGGTGATGCCACACCATGATGTCCTACCACCATGTCCTACCTGGGTGAACCCCTTCCCACCTTCTTCTCCCCACAGGTTTTCCCCAAAAAGCTCGTGGCCTTCTCCACCTGGATCGACAGGACCCGCTGGGCACGCAACACCTGGGCCATGGCCGCCATCATCATCGTCACCATGGCCGACATCGTGGACATGGTGAGCTACCAGCTCGGGTGCCATCCAGGCAGCCCATAATTGTGCACGGCCCCAGTCACTAAATCAATTAGCAAAGCTGCACCATGGAGGGGGGGAATTTTAGGTCGGGTGTCCTCCTCCTGCTCTGCAAAGCACCCTGTCCCTGTGTCCCTCCTGTCACCCTGCCCTCGTGCCCCCAGCTCAGCTGCCGGCGGGACCACGGCAGACCGGGTAATGGGACAGTGGTGCCACCACAGCCGGGTGGCTGTGAGGAGCAGCCCAAGTACTACAGCTACATCGCCCTGCTGGCCTTGGTGGCCACCATCATGCTGGTGCAGGTCAGCCACATGGTCAAGCTGACCCTCATGGTGCTCATCACCGGGGCCACCGGGGCCGTCAACATCTACACCTGGGAGTACATTTTTGACCAGTACGACCGCCGTCGTGGCCAGCAAAGCACGTAAGGGGTGGCAGGGGGTGGGCACGGGGTTGGGGGGCACGACCATGCCCACCACCCACCCATGCCTCGCCTCCTCTGCCGGCAGGTCCTCGCTGGTCCCCTCCAAGTACTCCATGACGGCGATGATCTTCATGGTGATGCTCAGCTTCTACTACTTCTCCCGCCACGTGAGTGACTCGCTGCCCCCACCCTAAGAAGCTCCCCTCCCCTCTGCATCTTCACCCTCAGCCCCTGCCCATTTTTCGTGCAAGCTCCGAGGCAGCAGGATTTGTCCCCAGCTGTGAACAGCATCTCCAGCTCTTCTCCAAGGAAGCCCACCCAAGGAAACCCTTTCTTTCCAGGACCACATCAGTGCAGAGAGCACCTCCATCTCACCCCCCATGGTTAGGGGCGGGCTGCAACGTGGTGGCCCTAAGGCCTATGCATGCCCCACAAGGGTCCTATTTGTCCCTTGGAGCAGGTCACATGTCCCCAGTTAGGGCTTTGCTTTGTCCCAGAGCCTCCTTGCAGGCTGTCCCCAAACCCAGACCAGCCCCACAGCAGCCGGGATGCTCCCAGCACTGGTGGGTTGGAACTGGGAGTGCAGCCGTATCCCCCCACCCTCAGGTGGAGAAGCTGGCCAGGACCCTCTTCCTCTGGAAGATCGATGTCCATGACCAGAAGGAGCGGGTCTACGAGATGCGGCGCTGGAACGAGGCCCTCGTCACCAACATGCTGCCTGAGCACGTGGCCCGGCACTTCCTGGGCTCCAAGAAGCGGGACGAGGTGAGGGGTCTTTTTCCCTCATTTTGGGGGGTGGGCTCCAGGTCTGGAGGCCTTGGCATAGGCTCTGGCTGAGCAGCTTTTGGTTGGATGATCTCTTGGCCGTGCATGGTGAGGTTGCAGAGCACTCTCATTTTTTCACACGTGCCGAGGGACGATGGCTTCACAGGAAGGTTTGGGTTTGCCAGAGGTGCTGGTGTCACGTGTGGGCATGTCCCCAGCTCGTGGCCACCATCCCATCCTGTCCCCAGGAGCTGTACAGCCAATCCTACGATGAGATCGGCGTCATGTTTGCCTCCCTCCCCAACTTTGCTGACTTCTACACGGAGGAGAGCATCAACAATGGGGGCATTGAGTGCCTGCGGTTCCTCAACGAGATCATCTCTGACTTCGATGCGGTGAGTCGGGACGGAGCTGGCCACAGGGATGGCATTGGGCTTGGCCAGACCTTCCCTTCCTGTCCCATCTGGGGACAGAAGGACCTGCCATGGCCCTAGGGTGCCTGAGGGTCTTGTCTCCACGGCTCAGCTCCTGGACGAACCCCAGTTCCGGTGCATCACCAAAATCAAAACCATCGGCAGCACCTACATGGCCGCTTCTGGAGTGACCCCCGATGCCAACGCCAACGGCTACAGCGCCAAGGTGAAGGGTCCCCGTGGTGGGGGGACAATGGGAAGGGGTGGGTGGGCCTTGACCCGTGCTGCCCTTTGCAGAAGGAGACCCTCTCGGATAAGGAGCGCTGGCAGCACTTGGCTGACCTGGCTGACTTTGCCTTAGCCATGAAGGTGACGCTGATGAACATCAACTACCAATCCTTCAACAACTTCATGCTCCGCATAGGCAAGTCCAGGAGCGTGGGGCAGGGTCTGACTCGGTGTCCCCTGTGCCTCCTTCCCCACCAGTGGTAGGACACTGGGCAGCAGCCAAAGGCAGCAGGGCTGGGGGGGACCTCATAGCCCTGACCCATACCCTGGGACACTCTCTTGCAAACTAGGACGCCCTGTCCATGTCACCAGGCACACAGGTGATGTCTACTCCCCATCTTGTGCAGGCATGAACAAGGGGGCCGTGCTGGCGGGCGTCATCGGTGCCCGCAAGCCGCACTACGACATCTGGGGCAACACGGTGAACGTGGCCAGCAGGATGGAGTCCACCGGCGTGATGGGGAACATACAGGTGGGGCCACGAGGAGGGGACAAATCAGCAACCCATGGGGGGCTGCAGCCCTCAAAACACCCCAGGCTTTGGGTGGGAGGGGGAAAGTGCTGCCAGGAGCACAGGGGAGGGTTGGGGTTGGCTGAGGGGCTCCTCCGAGGTGGGGATGGGGCAGGGTGATGCTCAAAGGGCACCCCAAGACAATGGGGTGGGAGCCAGGCTGGTGGGTAGACCTGTTGTCCGAGCAGCACGCGGGGGGTCCCTGCTCCCTGTGTCACATGTCAGGACCCCCCACCATGTCTGCTTGTCCCTGCAGGTGGTGGAGGAGACTCACCTCATCCTGAAGGAATACGGCTTCCGCTTCGTGCGCCGGGGAGCCATCTACGTCAAGGGCAAAGGGGAGCTGCTCACCTTCTTCCTCAAGGGCCGGGAGAAACAGGGCTCCTTCGTCAACGGCTCCTCTGTCACCCTGCCCCACCAGGTGGTGGACAGCTCGTGAGGGTCCAGCACCCACCCACCACCACAGCCACCACCTCCTGGCACCGAGCGGGGTGGCTCGGGGGGTTCCATCCCACTGCGGTCTGGATCTGGAACCAAACTCGAGACACCAACCCCTTCACACCACCCTTTCCGAGCCCCCGATGGAGGTTCCTGGTGGGGAATTTGCTCCATGGCACCTGCGGACGAGCAGGAGGGAGACACGGGGCCGCCCCGGTGAGCTCCACTGGTTCACGCTCGCGTGCAAGCGCAGGCAAGCGCGCAGCCCCCGGCGGGGCACAGGGCTGGGGACACACACTGCCTTTCCCTGGGTGTCCCAGCCCGGGGGACAGCACAACATTAAAGTAGCATCACGGGCTGGGCACGAGGAGATCCAAACTCAGGGCCGGATGGGAAGACACCGCGTCTCTCCTGCGTGCCGGGAGCAGCCGGGGTTTGCTGTTAGTTCATCCCAGTCACAAACCACCCTAGGGAAGACGGAGAGCACGGTGCCGCCTTTGACTTGGGGGAAGAAGGAAAAGGAACCAATATTGTGTATTATTTCAGATACATAAATATATATATAAGAGTACAGATTTGACATTTATATTTGTAACTCTGCCCGTTTCCTCCCATCCGGGCTCTGCCCCGCGCACGCTGCGCTGGGCTGCTGGCACTTGGCTGTGGCTGGATGGAAGAGAGGATGAGGGACTGAGGAGGGGACAGGGGGGGTTAAACCCACTGCTGCCAGGGCCGGGGGGAGAAGGGGTTCATTATGCCACTAGTTTCTGGAATAGAAGCAGTTGAATTTCAAAGCCTGATTCTGCGTCTGATTTGTTCCAGGGGTACAAATCCAGAAGGGTTTGACCACACTTAAGAGGGGATGTTGGTTTTGGGGGGGGGGTGCCCAAAGGGGAGGGTGGTGGCAGTGCTGAGGACTTCAACCAAGGCTGTTCTGTGATTCTGTGATTTGAACAATCTGGGAGTTTAATCCCCACCCCGTCAGGTGGAAGGAAATAAAATCCACCTCCAGTGCCGGTGCTGCTCTGTCCCTGCTCCCCCAGGGCCCCCCACGGGGACCTGGAGTGATGCTGGAGAGGGGGAGAAACCTGCATCTGCCCCCACACTGCCAAACACAGAGAATCCCAGATTGATTTAGGTTGGAAAAGACCTCTAAGCTCCCCCAGTCCAACCATGCCCCCAGCACTGCCCAGTGCCCACGGCCCCGTGTCCCTCAGCACCACATCTCCACGGCTCTGACATCCCTCCAGGGATGGGCACTGCCCCCTGCCCTGGGCAGCCTGGGCCAGTGCTGGGCAACCCTTTGGGGGAAGGAATTTTGGCCTGGACCTACAGGTATCCAAAAGCCCAGGCCCTTCCCAACATGAGCAGGTGAGACAGAAGAAAATACTGTCATTGAAACCCATTCTATTCTACTAAACCACATTATAAGGCTAAAGAAAAATCAACAGATATTTTCAAACCCCACGATTTCAGTAACATACAACTTTCATTAACAAATTTAAAAAACACTGTTACAAACCAGCAAGTTTTTAAAGATCCGATCCAGACGTGGGACACCAGCAAAGCTGCCCCGTGTCTGAGGGGAAGGAAACAGCCCCTGTAAAGCCACTGCTGGTGTGGAATTTTCTGGAAAGTTCAGTGTTGGTGCTTGGAGGGGGGGCTAACACAGCCCACACGAGGGCAAGCAAGCAGCAGAGTGCTGAGCACAGATTACCTGCAACAGCAGACACCTGAAACGTTGCTCTCAGGATCCAAACCAGTTGCTCCTCAGGGAGGGGGTGGTTCCAGGGAATACATCTGCATATGGGGATCACTCCTGGGAAGCTGGGGAGGAGAGCTGGGGTGGCTCAGGGTGCTGCAGGCCTGGCTTGCAGCAGAAGGCTTTGTGCAGGGCCACGCGGCGGAACAGCTCCGAGTGAGCAGCTGCCAACTCCGCCAGGGAGGTGGGAGCATCCGCTGGCAGAGGGAGCAGTAAGGAAAGGAAAATCATCTCACCAGCATAAAACTCTTTGCTTTTCATCCTTCCCTCACCCCCAGAGGTTTTCCCTCTCCTAACCCTTCTCCCCGCCTCCTTCGCGTCCTGCAGCTCCCCCTGCGGGATGTGCGGGCTGCAGAGAGCGCAAGCGCCTTAGGAAACCTCCACGAAGGGTGAGGACAGGATGGCAGGAGCATCTGCCACCTAGTTTCTCAGCTCAGAAGACACTGAAATTCGTGAGCAAAGGCAGAACTTCGCCTCTGAGGGGATGGGGAACTGCTGATACAGCACACGGCTCCTCCTCTGGCCCATCCATGAGCCAAGGAGCTCGCAGAAGCCGTCCTGAGACCATGACCAGAGAGGAGATTATTGGTCCCAGTTGCTGGGACATGGCACAGCTGAAACACAGGCAGATCAATGGGCAAATAATTCCTCAGCCCAGTCTGACATTTGTAATAACCAGTTAGAAAACAGGGCAGGATTCAGCCATGCCAGAGCGTTAGGGCAGCAGAGGACACTCAGCATCACACTGACTGCACACAACCCCCTCCATAACCTTTTCTCCCTCAAAAATGTCACCCTGCTGCTTTCTGTCCCCAAACTAGAAAGGAGCCCCATCCACCTGCAGAACCACAGTATGCTCTGCCCACCCCACACCCCCATGCTGTCCACTTACGCGTGGAGGAAACGATGACTTCCGTGGGGAGGCTGCAACAGAGATCTCCGTACCGCAGCCTCACGTTGAACAGAAAGGTCTTGCTTTTACTTGACACTTTGTAATTAAAGACCAGCAAATTACACAAGGAGTTCCTCTGCAAGGTTCCTTCTATCTGGTCTGAAAAGTGTTCCTGGAGGGATGAAGACAGGAAAACCATCAGTGTAGGATCAGGTTCTCCTCCCCCTCTCCTCTGCCCTGGTGAGGCCACATCTGGAATATTGTGTCCAGTTCTGGGCCCCCCAGTTCAAGAAGGACAGGGAACTGCTTGAGAGAGTCCAGCACAGAGCCACAGAGATGATGAAGGGAGTGGAACATCTCCCTTAGGAGGAAAGGCTGAGGGAGCTGGGTCTCTTTAGCTTGGAGGAGACTGAGGGGTGACCTCATGAATGTCTATAAATATGTAAAGGGTGAGTGCCATGAGGATGGAGCCAGGCTCTTCTCAGTGACATCCAGTGATAGGACAAGGGGCAATGGGTACAAGCTGGAACATAGGAGGTTCCACATAAATGTGAGGAAGAACTTCTTCCCAGTGAGGGTGACAGAGCACTGGAACTGCCCAGAGAGGCTGTGGAGTCTCCTTCTCTGGAGACATTCAAACCCACCTGGGTGCGTTCCTGTGTGACCTGACCTAGGTGATCCTGCTCTGGCAGGGGGATTGGACTGGATGAGCTTTTGAGGTCCCTTCCAGTCCCTGATGTTCTGTGATTCTGTGATCAGGTCATGGAGTGCAGTGCCCCCACCCTCCACACTCTGTGTTCTGGGGTGGCTCTACATTGAACAAGCCTCGTGTGGGAAAGAAATAAATGCTCATGCACACCCTTAAAGGGCAAAGGATGGGTGAACATCATTGCTGCAGCCACTGGTACCTGTAACTGGTCTGCCTGGTACCTCCTGCCCACGTAGGCATTCAGGTGGTCGGACAGGACAGATAAGAAGCGCCTGATGTCTGTCTGCAAGTACTTCTTGGCCAGCTGCTCCAGGGGGATGAAGACGGGGACGGAGTGGCGATGAATCTCCACTTGTGGCTTTATGAGCAGGTCCAGGTGGTAGGAATCCATGTAGGTGCCCTCGTAAGCCGTGCTGATGCAGAAACACACTCCCCGCTTGGTCAGCTTCCCACTGATCCCTTTTGGGGCCAGAGAGAGGGTTTGCTCAGGGCTGCTCAACTCCTCACCCCAGGGCAGCTTCGCTGGGGCAACACAGACCGCAAGGGGGGCCGTGTCCTCTTACTCAGGGAGTGTCCTCGGAGGATTAAAGACTTGCAAGAGTTTAGGGACATAAAACACAGCAAGTTTTTAATAAGGGACCCCTAATGAATTCAAGCAGCTTAATAAGTAGCTTAAATTCCCAATAACTGTCACTTCCAAACACAGCTCTAGCAGGACAGGGAGAACAGGCTGCCGTGGGTGAAGGAAGGCAGAGCTGCACTGCCCCAGGGAGAGCAGTAGGAGCACTCAGGGAGGGGCTCAGCCCACTGGCATCAAGGTCTCTCATCCTCACACTGTCCTGAACAGAAAGCAAAGGTGACTCTTGTTGGAAACCAAAAAAAATTAAAATAAATTAAATTAATCCACTCAGGAGCAGATGAAAAGAGGGTGCTGACCTCACAAGCTTGCTTGGAAGAGCCAGACCACTGGATATTTAACTGCCAAAGATGGCATTCATAAGGTAGTTACTCACTTTCCAGATTCAAAACCTTTGTTTAAATGATACAGTTCAGTAAATAATAATTCCTGGAACATCCCAGAGGCCTCTTGTGAAAGGCAGGGAATTATAAGGGTGCTGCTCTTCTGTTTTCAGACTCCCAAGGCTCCAAGCACAACAGCAGCAACATTAACAGGGAAGTTACACTCCACATCAGGCTCATTTTCCCAAATTTAGCAGCCCAGAAGTGCAGCCGTTGGCAGAACTCACACAAATCTCGAGACGTTACCTGTGAGGTAAAAGATCTGCAGCATGGACTTCAGGCTTTTTATCTTCCACCCTAAAACATCCCGGGTGCTGGCCTGGGCTGGGTTTGACACGACTCCTTCTTTCCCAAGTTGCTGCAAAAGCCAGAAGAGAAGAGAGGTCAGAAATCACTGACATGAAAGTGTCACCTGCAGGGGACACAGGCAGGAAACAAATAACCTGAGAAACCACCTCTGAGAAAAGCAAGATGGCATTTTAAGCAGGAGAGGAGAGAAACGAAGCAGAATAAGAGAGAAAAACTCAAGAGAAAAGTTCAGAAGTGGCCACAAGATCTCCAAGCAAGCAGACCCAGCAGTTCAGGACTACACAGTACAGAAAACAGGGGATGTCAGGGCTGTATGTCACTTAAAAAGAGAACATAAAAAAAATAATAGTGGACTCTATATGAATAACCTCAGCAAACCCACCCTGGGAGAGCACAAACACACCGGAGCCCTCTGCCAGATCTCTGCAGCAAGCTCTTGCTCACCAACTTTTCCTGCAGGTCCACTTTTGCCTGCAGCTCATCCCTCTGGACTCTCAGCTCCTCCACTCTGGCTTTCAGCCTGGCAATCTTCTCTTCTTGCTGCTCTGTTTCCTCTTGCTTCACGGCTGCCTCATGAGCCTGAGCCTCCAGCATTTCCAGGTGAGCGAACACCCCTGCGAGGAAAAGCACGACGGGCTCAAAAATCCAGGCTGTCATTATTAGTGATCTGCATTGTGGTACCCAAAACAAAGCAGGGCCAGTGTAGGTACATAAAGAAACTGCTTACAACAGCTTTACAAAGGGGCAGAGGACAGGGAAACATCTGGCAAAGAGGCTTTGGGGAATTTTAAACAGCGAGGCTGAGTGCCACCAGACCCTAAACACTGCCCCACAGCAGCTAGCTGAGCTCCTAAAAGGAAAGTAAGCCACAAACACACCAGTCCCGACCCCAGGAGAGCTGCAATTTCCAGTTTGACTTCTAACCCAGCACACAGACCAGCAAAGTGACTTCTCTGACGTCCTCATACCCTAAATTGGCCACGAGTGACTCCAGGCACAGCTCGGGGGTCACCAAAGGTCTCACGTTCAGTCCTGCAGGAGGACACACTGCATGCCCCACACCCTGCACGCAGACAGCTCACCCTTTGGGGAATACACCGTCCCTTCCTCCATCTTCCCCGGCCACCCTCCTGCAGGTGGGAAGGCAGATGCCAGCCCTCCTCGGCCAGGCTCCATCCTGAGAAGCAGGGAGCTCTTCCTCAGGGCACCTTCCTCTTCCTCCTGCTGCTGCAACGGGACTCCAAGAAGCACGGAGGACAGGTCCAGCAGCCGGGCAGGCCCCAGGCAGGGACAGTCCCAGGGGCTGATGGCTGAAATGACACATTAGAACCCACCAGTTTCCATAAGCCACCATTCCACACCAGCACCCAGACGGGGTGGCACAGGCACGGACAGGATTCACCGGCCTCCACCAGCAGGACGAGCCCGGAGACACTTGGGGTGCCTGGGCTCTCCCCACACCCTCGGGGTGAGCTGGGCCGCGCCCCCCGGGGACGCCGCCGAGGGGGACGGGGACAAGGGGGGAGCTGGGCCACCGCGTCACGGGGCCTGAGGGGACCGTGCCGAGGGGCCGTGGGCGCAGGGGCCGGGCCTCCACCTCCAGCCCGGATCCCCAAGGGCTCCCGCACTCACCATAACAACCGGCGCTCGAACTGCGCGCCCAAGTGCCACCGGAAATACGTCACCGTCCGCGACATCACTTCCCTCTCCTCCCGGTAGCCGTACAACAAAATGGCGCCGGAGCCGCTGCCTCTCGACTCCCGGCATGCACCGCGCACAGGCTGTGCGGTGCCGTACGGCAATATGGCGGCGCCCGGAGCGGCAGCAGCGGCGCTGGTGCAGTATGTGGTGCTGCGGGGGGACCTGGGCCGGCCGCCTCTGCTGTGGCCGCTGGGCGCGGTGGTGGCACAGGGCTGTCACGCCGCCCTGGCTGCTGCGCATGCGCACCGCCAGCACCCCGACACCCGCGCCTACCTGGAGTCGGGCGGCGCCATGCGCACCGTCGTGCTGGAGGTGCGCGGGGCAGGCTGGGAGCCGCGGGGCACGCCGGGAGCGCGGCGCTGAGGGGAGGGCGGGCGGCCGCCATTTTGGGGCGGGCCCGGGAGAGCCTTGAGGGGGCGGTGAGGGGTTGCCGGGGGGTGGTTGCTCTGTGGGGGCACTCTCGGTCCTAGCCGGGCCTGGCGGGGAGGGGGCGGTGGTGACTGTCCCCGGGGCTGGGCTGTCCTCAGGCCCGCCTCACCTGGGGAGTGAACCGCGGCCTAAACACGCTGAGGGCCCGTAGCACTGAGGCCTCCGGTCTTGGAGGTGCTGTTACTCCCGATAATATCCCAGTAATATCCCAGTAATATCCCAGTATTCCCCGTAACCACCCAGGGCCGCAGCAGCCACTTGCTGAGGGAAGGTTCGGGGCAGCCCCTGTGCGGATGTGGGCTTGGGCAGAGCTGTTCGCCTCAGGGCGCCGAGCCAGGCCAGCTGTCCGGGGAGAACCTGCGCTGTGGCAGGCTGACAACCTGTGCCGGCTCACAGCGCGTGCAGAGGGTGAGGGGTGCAGGAGGGCAGCAGAGGTTCGTTCATGCCGTTTGGGTAAGATACACGGATTGCCCTCATAGTGCAGGCAGCTGTGTGAGGCCACCGTCCTCAGCATGAGCTGTGCTGCTTTGCCTCTTCCCCACAGCTCTCGGGGGTACCCAGCTCCCCTTCCCAGCCCTCACAGCAGGCTTTGTCTGTCCCCAGGCTCCGGATGAAGCAGCCCTGACAGTGCTGTCGGAGACCCTGAAGCAGCACAGCATCGACCACGAAGTGTGGACTGAGCAGCCTGAGAACGTGGCCACCTGCCTGGCGCTCAGACCCTACCCCAAGGACCAAGTGCACCAGCACCTGAAGAAATTCAAATTGCTGAAGTGAGCAAGAACGGGCACAGGCAGCTCTCCAGAGCTGTTAGGAGGAAAGCTGCTGTGTCTTGGGTGCTGTGCTAGTGCTCAGCAGCAGGTAGTCCCCTCCTCACGTGGTTACACAGTGTAAAACAGCTCTTTGGTGGGGAGGATTAAATGTTAGTTCTGTGCAGAATGTGTCTATGTGTTACATTAACCTGCTATGTGTCCTTGTAGGTCTTTTCCCCGCTAGTGTGGGGGTTCTGCCACACTTGAAAATGTTTCTCCTGCTTTTTAGGGGTGACCTTTCCCTTGGGCAGCGCTTTGAGCTTCCCTGTCTGTCCGTCCGTCCATCCCAAAGGCTTCTTTCCATGTGGCCGTGCTCCCAGCCTCTCCCCCTCCACCCCTCGCACCAGGTCGTTTCCCTGCCGCCCCACCGGGGCCGGTTTGCCCGCGATTTCATGGAAAGCTGCAGGGAGCCGCGCGAACAGCAGGCGGCAGCATCGCCCGCTGGGACTCGCTGCAGCCCTCAGCCTCCTGCCTTCACAGTCAAAACGGTTGGAATGAGCCGCTTCTAATCAAAAAAAAGTGCGTTGTCAGCTAGAAGTGCTTGCGCCCCATCTCTTCCCCACCCAGGCCGTGCTGTTGATGCCACTGTCACCCCCTGAACCCCCCCATTTTCCCCTTCTCCAGAGCACAGAGCAGCTCTTGGTGGCCTTGAAGGAGCCGTGTGCTGTTTCTCTGGCTGCTCACCTTGGTGTTCGCCCACAAAACCAAGCATCACCCCCCTCCCCTTGCTGCAGGGAGAGCTTCTCCAGGTGGGGCAGCGCAGGATCCCACCCTGCAGGCCAAGGGTTGAGTTTAGAACTGTCCCTGAGCCCTTTCTGCAGCTGCTGGACCCCCAGCTTTAATAAAAACCCCGGTCACCGTGGGGTCCCCTCCCCTCTTCCCTGTGCCCACCACCCCGTGCTGCACTCCAGCAGTCAATTTGGTGACTAATAACCACGTGCACACACTATATATATTTTTCTCTACAACACTTTGGGATTTTAAGATGGTTTTGCCCCCAAACCTCCCCACCCCACCTCATTTCCAGCTCCCCAACGTGAGGTCCCGGCCTCCCCCTCGGCACAGAAACAACAAAACGTTAAGCTGGCAACTCTGGTTCTGTTTTTTTTTTGTTTGTTTGAGTTGTTTTGTTTTTTTTTTGTCATTAACTCTTGCAAATGTCAATCAACAAAGCTACACATTTTTCCACACACCAGCATGATTTCGAGGGGAAAAAAATATCCCCTATAGCCACCCTGCCCCCCCAGTAAAAGTCAGCAGTTAATATTAAAAGCCAGCCCCAACTAAAAGAGAAGAAAACAAATTTATACAGAGCTCAGAGCTATTTACAGTGACAGGCTTGAGGGGACAAAAAAAAAAAAAAAAAAAGCTATCTCCCAACAGAGAATTTAATTATTATTATTATTTTATTATTATTATTATTTTAAATAGTTTAAGCTACCTCAGCTGTTAAACACAATCAAAGCAGAAAGAACCAACTGCTTAATTTCATTTAATATTTAATCAGAAAAATTTTATCTACAAGAATTGACAGACCCCTCCCCCCATCCTTCCCCCTAAAAATTATTGCAGTTTTTTCCCCAAACTTTTTTTTTTGTCTTTTTTGTCTTTTTTTTTTTTTTTTCCTCCTCCTGTTATAATATACACATTGTAGCCCCAACCCCCCTTCCCCGTTTCGCCTGAAACCAGCATAAAACATGGAAAAAAATGGTGGGTCAAAATACTCTTGGTTATTTTTTTTTTTTTTTTTGGCTTTTTTTGGCTTTTTTTTTTTTTTTCTTTAAAACCAACAAACTCACGATTGCTAGAAAAAGCTGATTGTACGCACAAGCGGGCTGGGGCGGAGGGGAGAGAAGGGGGTTTTGTTTGAAGCATGAATTAAAAATAAAAAAAAAACAACCCCACGGCTTTTCCCGCAGAAATCCAGCGCCGATCCCCTTCCGTGCCCCGCGCCGAGACGTGATCAGTGACAGATCCAGCTGAAACTGAGATTGCTCCTCCTCCTCCTCCTCCTCCTTTCTCCTGATGCTGCTGCTGCTGCTGCTCCTGCCGCCGCCGCAGTCCTCCAGCTGCCTTCTCCCCCTCCCCGCCTCCCCGAGAAACTTTCCTCCGGATTAAGAAGCCAGCAAAATGATTACAAAAATAAGAATCATCTGTAAGTTTGGCTCGAGAAATCGACTGTCCCCGCCTCGTCGCTTCGCCGACGTCCAACGCTTTTTTGTTTCGATAAAAAAAAAAAAAGAAAAAAAGAAAAAAAAAGGGGGGGTGGGGTGTAAAACCACAAAGGGGGGAAAAAAGGGGGAAAAAAGAGGTGAAAAGAAGGTAAAAAATGGGGGGGAAGGGGGATAAAAAGGGGAAAAGGAAGGGGATAAAGGGTGAAAAAGAGGTAAAAGGGAGAAAAAAGAGGTAAAAGGGGGAAAAAAGGGTGAAAAGGGGGGGAAAAAGTGCAAAGGGGGGGGAAGGTGAAAAGGGCAGGAAAAAGGGATGAAAAGGTGGAGGGAAAGGTGAAAAGATGGGGGAAAAAGGGGGAAAAGGGGATAAAAAGGAGTAAAAGGGAGAAAAATTAGGTAAAAAGGGGGAAAAAAAGGTGAAAAGAGGGGGAAAGGGGGATAAAAAGGGGGATAAAAGGGGAAAAAAAGGGGGGTGGAAGGAGAAAAAAAAAGGGGGGGGGGGAACCCAACCCTGCCCCCCCAGTAAAACAAACACCACCACCACCCCCTTTTTTTGTTTTTTTTTTGTTTTTTTTTTGCTCCAAACACTACGAGCTGAAGAATGGCTGCGGGTTGAGATATCAAAAATCTCAGAAAAATATATAATATATATATATTTATATATCTCTGTACGTCTTCTTATTTAAATTTCACATTCCTCGAAAAGCGGATTATTCAGTCAGTAGCTGCTGAAGAAGGCTCTTCTGCTGACCCGACGGCGGCGGCGGCCCGGCGGCGTTTTTCGGGGTGCCCAAAGGAGCCGGCGGGTTGAGGTAGGGATCTCCTACCAGATTCACTGTACACTGTACGTCGGCAAAGACCTGAACCTGTTGTACCTGCTGGGACACAAAAGATAAGAGGGGGGATTTAGCGGGGTCGGGGTAGGGGTCGGCGGCGGCGGAGCTGGGAACTACGTGAAGTGGAAACTCACTAGAGACTTCCTCTAGTCTGGAGCCACCCCAGAGAAGAACTCTTCTGTCTTCTTGTCCTACAAAAAGAAAACCGCTGCAACTCATTCGGCTCTGCGAGGTTCATAACGTTGCTCATCCAAAATGGGAAAAATGGCTATTTTTTTTTTTAAAAAAAAACCAAAACAACCCAGCCTGGCATCCCCTGGGGGAAGGGGAGCTCTGGCGTGGGGTGGCATTTGGTGGTGAGCCAGGTCCAGCGTGGCTGTTTTGAGCAAAATTAAGAGCTTTGGTGTGTGTCGGCGGCGCTGCCTGCGCGTCCCTACGGGCTCTGCGAAACCGAGGCTGCGCTACGGGGAGTGGGGAGGTGACACCGGGACGCCGGCGGGTGTTGGGTGAGGTGGGGACCAAGTGGATTGTCCCCAGGAGCTGGTGGCGTCAGCGGGTGGCTGGGCACGCTTTGGTGGTGCTCGGAGGGACGGGCAGCGTCCGGCAGCGCTGCCTGCAGGGACAGACGCCGTCCCCGGAGCCTTCCCCCATCCAAATCTCATCTGGTGGTGGCCTGGCTGCACCGCGGTGGCGCAGGGGCCATCGGCCACTCCGGTGATGGCTGAGCCTAGGAAAGAACCCCTCCCCGCTCGCTGTCCCCCCGGCATTTAACACCAACACTCCTTTATTTTTCCAGCTCGGCTGTGGTGTCACTGCTCCTCTGCACCGCTCTCGGCAGCAGAGGTTCGATACGAAGGTTGGCGAGCAGTGCTGGCTGTCACCCAACACTGGTGGCTTCAACCAGCCCCTGCCAAGTGGGGCCGGCCCTGGTGGCAACCAAGCCGGTACGGCCCAGGAGGTTCAGCCTTTACAGGGGGGGAACCCGTCACACTCCTCGGGGTACCTGAGATGTGCTTAGCAGTTTCTTACTGACCTGCGCCCCATCTGCTTCTGTTTTCAAAAGGTCAGTGGAGGAAAGCTGGTTGCAGTAAAGGCCCGCGGGTCTCAGCGCCGGGTCATTTACCTGTCAAAAGCAAAATGTGGGCTCAGCCGGGGCTGCTGGACGCTGGAGGGGCACTCACTGCCCTCCTGAGCTCAGTCTGGGGGGGATACAGGGACCGTGGAAGGGGTAGAGCAGGGGGGGACCATGCCACCAGCATCCTCCGTGGGTTGTGGGGTTTTGGGGAGCATTGGTGGGTGGCCCTATTTTGCCTTTCTCCCCACTTTTGCCTCGGCTTGCTGCTGGCTCCGGGGGTATCTCGCCCCAGGGAGCACAAACCACCACCCAACTGCTCGGTGAGAGGGGTAAAAGCCACTGGCTCAGCCTGTGCCCTGCAGTCACTCACAGGAGGGACCGGCCTCCTTCCTCCCTGAGCCTCGTGGCCTCTCCACAGGGAGGCTGCAAGCCCCAGCCCACGATGTCCCACACAAAACCAATGAGCCAGGAGCTTAATGGCACTGAGACAAACCCCAGCAGCTAAAAAAGCTGGAGGCACCTCAGACACAAGGGGACACATGGCTACAAACAGCCCCACCACCAGCCCACCGTGAGGGCTGGAGATGCTCAGCACATCCCTGCACCCCCCGAGGACACACAGGTCACCACGGGGCACTGGTGGCCTTGGGCTCTGGCACAGCAGCAATGCCAGCGGAGGCAGCCAGACCTCTGCTGCTCCCCACTTTGGACACGGGTACCCCCAGGGCCAGAGAAGCGAACGCAGAACCCCTGGGAGCTGACTGAGTGTCCCAGGAGCGGGGATGGTGTGGGACTGACCTGCTCCGAGCACATGGAGTTCATCCCGGGCATCTGCAGCGAGTTCATCTGCATCTGTCCGGCCATGGGGTTCATGTTCTGGACGTTGGTGTTTCCTCCCGCCATGGACACGGTGATGCTCATGTTGTTGTACATTCCCTGCTGAGCAGGCGCCGGTTGGCTCTGCCCCGCTTGGCTGAATACGCTAGGAGAGACAAACAGGTGTTACCCAGGTGTACGCGGTGCCCTCCGCTCCTCCGAGGATCCTCCACCTGGTGGGGCAGAGCAGGAGAGACACCAGTGCCAAGAGAGGGATCATTAGAAGGCTTCTGTCCTCTGGAGGGTGGAAAATGGCCCTTCACCATCCCTGGAGGGATGTCAGAGCCGTGGAGATGTGGTGCTGAGGGACACGGGGCAGTGGGCACTGGGCAGTGCTGGGGGAATGGTTGCACTGGGGGAGCTTAGAGGTCTTTTCCAACCAAAACGTTTCTGTGATTCTGTGATTGATTCTGGCTGGATTGAGGGTCACTCAGATGCAAAGCCCTGGTCTATGTGACCCCAAGTTCACCCTGGGTGCCCTCCCCAGCACCCAGCCATCCCCACTTCTGCTCCAGGCAGGAGGACAGCTCTCCATCGCAAGCCATCCCGCCCCTAAGAGAGTTCCCATCTCCTCCCACCCAGCCCAGGAACCTCCTGCTCCGTGCTCCTGCTGAGCTACCTGCCAGAGCCAGGATGCAAAGCAAGGCACCCCTCAGGGCAGCTTTTGGGTTTGGTTTTTATTCCCAGTTTCTGGAGATCTGAAGCTCAAACTTAACTCGTGCAAAAAAGGCAACAAGTTTGGTGACTCTTCCCATTGAGTTCCATAAGTCAGAGCTGGACAAGTCTTAAGAAGGTCACACAGTGATCTGGCACTGCTGGTCTTGACTCAATTTCTTGTCATGTTTCCTAAGCCCATTTTCACCAGCCATAATTAAGCCACTCAATTAATTACAAGCCAGAAACCTGCCTTATGTCTAACTCAACACACACTGTGGGCATTTGGCCACCTTCGAGCCAAGGAGAACATGAGGACACGGGGTCATGGTGGCTTCTGGAGGATGTCACAGTAGGAGAACACAGCCTGAGCTCAGCACGTGTCACCTGTGGTCACCACCACCCCTGCCAACACCCTTGCAGGGGACCTTGGTGTCACCTTCTCTGCGTGTGTGTGTCACCCGGGTGCTCCAGGTCACCCCCACCATCATCTTACTTGCTGTTCCCCATGGCTCCTTGCTGCCAGGTCTTCATGTCAGGCGACTGGTAGCCCGGTGTCGGCGGAGCCGGCTGCAGCATGGGGCTTTGCGAAGGCTGGAGCTGGGGTGACATCAAGGGGCTGCTGGGGCTGAGCGACGGAGCAAAGGTGGGTTCGCTTTGCTGACCCATGCCTGGGGAAGGACAGATGGCGTCAGCGGTGCCGAGACCCCCGCCAGCAGCCCCCATTCCCTCCTCCTCCCTTTGCTTTCGGTCCTGGGGGGTCTCTGTTTTTTGTTTCAGCTGCTGCATTGCTCAAATGGCACCATTTCAGTGGGGAAACCCTCTCCTTCCACCAGCATGTGTCCCTCTTTAGGATCACTCCTGGCTGGAAAACAGCCGGGGCGACGGTGAGATGATGCCAGCAGTGTTCCTGTGGGGCTGTCACAGCCACACCACCACTTTATCTACTCATCAGCGATGTCCACCTTGCTGAGATCCTGCACTGATGCTCAAATCTGAAGACCTTCAAGATGGTGCCTGTCATCACGCAGCTCTGCACTCATCTTGGTGAGCTTGGTGCCTATATAAGAGGCAAAAGCTGCCTGCAGCTCATTCCAGACATCTCAGCAAGGGTTTGGCTTTTTTTTTCCCCCAAGCAGATATATTTAAGGAAGAGTAATTTAGAGGACTGCCTTGCAGTTTGATTTTCCAGGAAGGAGTTAAGGAATTATTTGCCTAAACGATACATTTATTTTTTGGAGATTCAATCAGGAAAGTTCCCCTTGGGAGACAGAGACCACAGACCAGACCAGTACATAGGTTGGGTAAGATGACTGGGGATGAAGCATGAGTGCCCAAGGCTGCGCTGCACCACCCTCAGGGGTCTCAGCATTGCCCTCCACCTCTCCCTCCCCACCATCAGATGCTTTTCCAGTGCAACCAACTGCTCGACGTACCTGATCCCGAATACTGAAAGATGTTCTGCTGCATCTGCGGGGTCATCCCGGCGCCGAACTGCCCTCCCACGCTGCCCATCATCCCCCTGTTCACCATGCTGCTGCGGTTCGCCAGCGCCGCCTCGGGGTTGGATGCCAACGGCGAGAAGGGACTGGTGGAGGTGGGAGGGTTGCCGGGGGTCGTACCGTAGTTTGGGGGGTAAGGGAACTGTTGAGGGGGTGCTTGGGGCAAGCGAGCGGCTCCGATCTGTACCGGGAGCCCGGCGGAGGGAGGGAGGTTGTTTCCAAAGCTCTGCTGTCTCATCAGGATGGCTCGCTGCTGCATGAGCTGCCGCTGCCGGTGCTGCTGGCTGTAGAGCTCGCGCTGACGCTGGGCCAGCATCTGGGCGTTGAGGGGAGGCTGTGGGGAAGGAGGGGGGCACTCCCATTATCACCGGTACGCCCTGGTTCTGGGAAACAGCTCAGTGCCCCTCTGGCACCAAGGGGTGCTTGCTCCCCTTCCCTGGCTCAAGGTTGGTGGAGCAGGTTGGTGGTATTAAAATATTGGCCTGTGGACATGTAGAATGGCAAAGCTCCAGGAGCCAGAGCATCCCCTGAGCTGGGAAAAGAGGCTCTGGGTCACCTGGCTGCCACCAACCACCCCTCTCCTCCACAGGACCCACTTGTGCCCTCACTGGGATGCTCCCGCACGCCAGAGCCCAGAATCCCTGACCTCGACTCTTTCAGCTGTGAGCTGTTAAAAACAACCCCTTCATCCCATGAGCTTTTCCATCACCAGGGGCTCATTCCCCATATGGCTGAGCCAGATGTGTTGGAATTAATCACCTTGAAAAGCCTGACGAAGCCATCAGCAGCTGAAATTGGAGCTACGATGGGAACTGCTCGGTCCCCTTCCCTATCACTAACACTCCCCACGGCACATTAGGGACTTCATGCCACCTCCCAAAAAGGCAAAGGCTTCTCCAAGAAGTGGAATAAAATCCAACTTCTCCGCTTTCCAACTTCTCCTCGTACCCAGCAGATGTTTCATCCCCCTTATTAGAAGCCAAACAAGAACTTTAGGGCTTGGGGATTTGCAAGATCATTAAGAAGATTCATTAGAGATTCTGGTATTTAAAGGATGGCATCTATTTCCTAAGGATCCTTCTCAATTAAATGAGTTAGCACATTCTTCTCTAAGCAATAACATTTATACCTTAAGCAGGTGAAGGAGCTGGAATAGCAGTGAAGCAAAACAAAACCCCAACCCCAGAGCAGCTCATCCTGCAGCCACCTCTCTGCACACAGGAGGATTTTTCTCTCCCGTTAATGAGAGAGAAAAGGGAGCCAGGCTGTGAGGACACGGGGATTGACCTCCAGTTGTTCCCAGTTGGACCGTGCCACGTCCCCCTCACCTGCGGTGTGATCTGCTGCTGCATCCCCGCCCGCATGTTGATGCCCACCGGGGAATTGGCTGCAAACTGGTTGAGGATCGCCTGCCGGTTTTGATGGATCAGCTGGAGAGGAGGACAAAAAAAAACACAACCCAGGGAGACCTTCAAATCTCCGATGCAGGAGGTGCCCACCCTTCGATCCCTTCCGAGTGGGACGCGTGGGCTGCAGGCAGGACTGAGGGTCCCTCCGTCCCCCTGCCCGCGGCCCTGGGATGCGCAGGGGGAAGAATTACCTGCTGCTGCCCCTGCAGTCGCTGCTGCAGCTGAAGTCGCAGCTGGTTGGGGGCCGTGGGGGGCCTGGTGAGCGTCTGCCGGGGCTGCATGGCCATGCTGGTGGGGAAGGCGCCGCGGGGCGGTGGGACCTGCACGGGCATGGGTCCGAAGGACGGCTTCTGCCTGACCATGCCGGGGAAGGCGCCGGGGAGGTTGGTGGTGGGAGACGCGGAGGAGTAAGGCTGGGGGTACATGCCGGGTTTCTGCTCCATCATGAGCGGGGGGGTGGCTTGTTGGGGCTGGAACCGTTCCGTCAGGGCTTCCAGCCCGCCGCCCTGGCCAAGGCAAAACGGGGAGCAGAGTATCACTGTGGAGCCCCCCGGCACCCGACCTCTCCCGGGAAAGCACAGAGGGGATTGAGGACGTGCCTGGCATGGGGCACAGAATCACAGAATGTCAGGGATTGGAAGGGACCTCAAAAGCTCATCCAGTCCAATCCCCCTGCCAGAGCAGGAACACCTAGGTCAGGTCACACAGGAACACATCCAGGCAGGTTTGAATGTCTCCAGAGAAGGAGACTCCACAGCCTCTCTGGGCAGTTCCAGTGCTCTGTCACCCTCACTGGGAAGAAGTTCTTCCTCACATTTATGTGGAACCTCCTATGTTCCAGCTTGTACCCATTGCCCCTTGTCCTATCATTGGATGTCACTGAGAAGAGCCTGGCTCCATCCTCATGGCACTCACCCTTTACATATTTATAAACATTAATGAGGTCACCCCTCAGTCTCCTCTTCTCCAGGCTAAAAAGACCCAGCTCCCTCAGCCTTTCCTCCTAAGGGAGATGTTCCACTCCCTTCATCATCTCTGTGGCTCTGCACTGGACTCTCTCAAGCAGTTCCCTGTCCTTCTTGAACTGGGGGGCCCAGAACTGGACACAATATTCCAGATGTGGCCTCACCAGGGCAGAGGAGAGGGGGAGGAGAACCTCTCTCGACCTACTAACCACCCCCCTTCTAATACACCCCAGGATGCCATTGGCCTTCTTGGCCACAAGGGCACACTGCTGGCTCATGGTCATCCTGCTGTCACCAGGACCCCCAGGTCCCTTTCCCCTGCACTGCTCTCCAACAGCTCAGTCCCCAAATGACACTGGCACATGGGGTTGTTCTTACCCACATGCAGGACTCTACACTTGCCCTTGTTATATTTCATTACATTTCTCCCCACCCAACTCTCCAGCCTGCCCAGGTCTCTCTGAATGGCAGCACAGCCTTCTGGTGTGTCAGCCACTCCTCCCAGTTTGGTGTCATCAGCAAACTTGCTGACAGAGCACTCTATTCCCTCATCCAAATCACTGATGAATATATTGAATGGTACTGGTCCCAGTACCAACCCCTGAGGGACTCCACTAGATACAGGCTTCCAACTAGACTCTGTCCCATTGACCACAACTCTCTGCCTTCTTTCCTTCAGCCAGTTCACAATCCACCTCACTGCCCCATCATCCAGACCACACTTCCTCAGTTTGGCTGTGAGGATGCTGTGGGAGACTGTGTCAAATGCTTTACTGAAATCAAGACTGACCACATCCACTGCTTTACCACCATCTATCCACTGGGTTATGTCCTCATAAAAGGCTATCAGGTTGGTCAAGCATGACTTCCCCTTGGTGAAGCCATGCTGACTGCCCCTAATGGCCCTCTTATCCTTGATATGCCTAGAGACAGCCCCCAGGATAAGTTGTTCCATCACCTTTCCAGGGATGGAGGTGAGGCTGACCGGTCTGTAGTTACCTGGCTCTTTCTTCTTGCCCTGTTTGAAGACCAGAGTGACATTTACTTTCCTCTGGTCCTCAGGCACCTCTCCCGTTCCCCACAACTTGACAAAGATGATGGAGAGTGGCCTAGTGTTTGCTACAGCTAAGCTGCTCCTCTGGGCTCCAAACAGCAGCATGCCTAGTTGGACACACCCTAAATCTCGGAGGATCAACCTGAACATGGGAAATAGTTTGTGCTCTCTCTCCTTTCCTATTTTTATGCAGCCTCAGAGGCTCCCCTGCAGGCAGAAGGTACGGTGTTTCGGGTCCCCAGCTGCCCCACGAGCACCTTGGACACAAGCCATGTCCAAAGGTGGGAGCCACTGACCCCTGGGACTGGGAGAGCTCACAAGGAGGCACGACTATACCCCTCACTGGATCCCAGAGAAATTTGGTGAAATTTGAGCTATGA
The DNA here is from genome assembly GCA_028020825.1 of Podargus strigoides. NCBI lineage: Eukaryota > Metazoa > Chordata > Aves > Caprimulgiformes > Podargidae > Podargus > Podargus strigoides. The sequence goes on from CM051619.1 coordinate 1,420,348, forward strand.
ACTCATGGAGAAGTAACACCTCAGAGACAGAATCCTTAATGCAAATCCCACAGATTAAGAGAAAGCTGCGTTAAGAGAAACCACGCACAAACCCCACCCCCAAATCCCACTGCCTTTGGGAATTGGTTAGATGGTGCCCACCAAAGGACCGAGGCTTGAAAGCAAGGATGAGGATATGGGAATGGCAGTGGGGAAAAATAAACTCCTTAAGATTTAGGATGAGAAGAAACAGCCTCAAACTGTGCCAGGGCAGGGTTAGATTGGATGTGGGGAACAATTCCTTCCCCCAAAGGGTTCCCCAGCACTGGCCCAGGCTGCCCAGGGCAGGGGGCAGTGCCCATCCCTGGAGGGATGTCAGAGCCGTGGAGATGTGGTGCTGAGGGACACGGGGCAGTGGGCACTGGGCAGTGCTGGGGGAATGGTTGGACTGGGGGAGCTCAGAGGTCTTTTCCAACCAAAACAACTCTATGATTCTATGAAGATAAATTAAGATGAAGCTTATATAGTTCAAGGACTGGATGTTGGGACATAAAACAGCAGCCTGCGATAGCCAGAAACCACAGACCTGCTGAAATAAGGCTCTTTTACTCTCTTCTCCCCAAACTACCCAGTTTCCAGCCATCTCCTGATTAAACTGGGTGCAGATACCTCCAGCACTTCATCCCACCCTGTCTGTGACAGCTTGGAGAAGGTTCGGTGGAGTCAGGGGATGTGAACCTCTACCTGCCGGTATCACAGCCTGGAGGGGAGCTATCAACACATTTTCTTCCCAAAGATGCCTTTATGCTGACACGTTGTTTTCTCTAAAGTTGTATTTCAAGCAAATATTTCATGCAACTATTCAAAATATTTCTGAGGTTCAGACGAAGCCATGGAAAAAGCCCAAGATTCCCATTAACGAAATGACCCCCGGATGGGAGCAAAGCTGGGTCAGGGTCCAAACATGAGATAATCCCCCCAAACCAGGTGCTCCTCAGGAGGGGAAGAGCTGGATCGGCACAGGGATGCTTGGCAGCACTGGGCACCATCCAAGGGCACCTCAATCCAGAGGTTTGATGCTGCTGGAGCCTGTCCGGTGCAGGAGCTCTGCCAGCTGAGTCTGCAAAACCCTTGTGAAAACACTGAGCTGTTGCAGCTGCATCTTTGGCAAGAGCATCTCTGGTCTTTCATATTTTTCAGAGAGGCTGAACTTCCTACCCCTAACTTGCGAATGAACCCAAAAGGCAGCTGGTGATTGTGGATGCAGAGCCTTGAGAAAAGGGATGTGGTAAATACCTGACTTGGGAATCACCTCACTGACAGGTCCCTCACCTCGCTCGTGGAAAGATAAACCCTCCCAGGAATGTGGTGCAGGTCCCACCTCTGGACTGAACTGATCCAGGATCCATCCCAGAGCAGCCAGAGGGATTTGCTCTGAGCATTTTTTTTCTTAGAACATCCCATTTATTAAAAGGCTTTTGAGTCTATTCCTTGTTTTGGAAAAAGAAGCATGCGTGTGAGCGCTATGGGGCACAGAAAAAGAAACCACTCGAAGGCAAATCCCAAGGGCTCCATCTCATTTTCCACGTCCCTTGCTAGCTCCCCTGCAGCCAGCTTCCTCCCACCACCATGCCCTGTTATTTAGGAACCCCCTGGACCCTTCAGAGGCATCTGCCCCCAGGGATATCTGCAAAAGGGGAGTCTCAGCTGCAGAAACCAGGGCCCCAGTGCCATCTGAGTACGACACCACCACTACAAGCAAACCTCTATTTTTTTTTTTTCCCTGTGGTTCAACCCGAGACAGAGGGGCAGCTGCACTGTAAGCCAATCTTGAGAGCAAAGGCTGCACGGTTTCATACCAGCGAGGCCATTAGATATATTATTAGGCAGCACAACCCAGGCTCAGGAATCCCAGGCTGTGGGATTCCAGCTGGAAGGCTCCTCCGTGCCCTAATCCCCACCCCCCAGTAAGGTGGGGAAGCTGGACGAGCTGCCAGCTCTCCCTGTTACATGAGCTGCCCGGGGCTGAAACTGCTCGGCCGCCTCTCTGCCAGGCTGCTGGTTCTCATGGGGGATCGTGTTTGAGAAGCGAGAGATTGTATTTCACGGGGCTGGTTTCCAGCTTTTTTGGCAGTGGGGGGGGAAGAGAACGGCGTGGTGTTAAGTATCCTCTCTGAATCTGATGCGCTCGTGTGTTCCCACTCACATCTGGCCTCTCGTTACCACCAGATGTTGGAAATCCTCCTCCACGCTCACGTCAAGCCTCGGCATCTGGCCCCGTGTGTGACCTCCAGTAAGTCCCAGGAGCGGTTCTCCCTTTACCTGGACCAGTTTGTCGATCCCCAGAGCTCGATCCAGCTCAGCCAGCTCCGTCTCGTCTTTGCCGCTGAGGAAGGAGACGAGCTGCTCGAGCAGGGCTTTCTCATCGTTCCGACCCTCTGGCGTGGTGGGAGGACACAGGAGCTCGTCCAGCTGTGAGGTGATGCACTGGCTGCAGAGAGAAGAAGTCAAGAGGAGGCAGGTTAAGGTTTCTGAAGCAAAGAGGAGGTTGAGCTGGGAGATGCTCGAGGGACACGGCCCCTGCAGCCACGGGGACTCGCTCCCACCCCACTGCATCATCAAACCCCATGGGACGCAGCCTCGTCCCCTGGCTCTGACACCGGCTGAGCCCGCTCAAACTCAAGCCCCAAACCAAAACCTGCTTGTAAGGATGAACCTCTCCACAAAACAAAGCCTGGACAGTGTTTTGGTGAGGCCTGGGAAGAAAACCTGGGTGTTTTTGCAGGCGTTTTGGGCAGGACAGCAGGAGGCAGAGCCCAGCTTCTGCCGGCACGAAAGCGGGGAGGCTTGGACAGAGCCGGAGCAGCTGGAAGCAAAGCAGCTGAAGGCAAAAGGAAACCTCTGAGCTGCAAAAAATCAGATTTCTGCAAAGCTCGCTCAATATTCTTTGGGAATCAGATTAATATGTAATGAGAGACATTCCAATGACGTGACTAATTGGAGTCAATCGGATTTGCCGGGTCTGACACGATGAAGAGCGCCGTGGCACATCACGCTCGCGGAGAGGCACAAAGGCGAGGGCTCGAACATGCCAGCAGTTCCCAAGCAGCAGACATGTTTATCCTTTCAGCTCCAGATGAGGACCAGATGTACAGTAAGGAACCGAAGCCAATCTGACCGAGACCGCTGCAGCCAACACACGCAGCCTAAGCCAGGGGAAAGAAATACTCGGCGCTGGGATTTCTTAAGTTGCAGAGCGGGAAGCAGGGAGATGGAGGTGAAAAGCAGGGCTACTTTCACCCCGGAGCCAAGGTCCCTGCTACTTGCTGCTTGTATCAAACCCAGTTTTGCAGTGCAAAGGACAAAGTTTGCTGCACAAACACGTTCTTCTTGCAGAGGAAGGCTTCTTCTCCACATTAACAGGCAGCTAAAGGAGAAATTGAGGTTGGCACCACCTCTTCAGGCCATGCTGGACCTCTGCATGGATGGCAAAAGTTGGTTTATAAAGAGATCATGGGGATAATACAACCTTTATGTAGTAAATAAACCTCAGCATGTCCTGCTTCGCAGCCTGATCTAGCTTGCAGAGCCTTCCCCACCCCTCCTCTCCTCCAGCACCATGCTGTGGTGGGGTGCAGATGAGTCTCTGGGCAAGTAACAGGGGGCAAAGGAGATCCTGGACCCCGTGCATCATGCTCCCAGTTTTCTGTCCAAAGGTTTTCTAACCCTTCAGGCTTTTTTTCAGGCAAAACCTCTTGATCCTGCATGTGGTGAGGAGGAGAAATTCAGCTCCTTGCAGAGATGGTGTCAAATGCTGCTTGGAGTCCCATAAAACATCTCCCTGGCATGGCCTCCAAGCGCTGCTCTGAAAGGGTGCAGGTCTCCAGCCCTGCACAGATGTCCTGGAAACCTCAGGCATCTCAGATGGCACTAGGTGCCAGCGTTGAGGCAACTGAATCGGGCCCTGGGTGCCGTGTTTGACCTTGGGGGATTATTGGAACATGTGTGAGGACAGTGACCTGGACTTGCTTTGAGGAGCCTTGGACCTGGCCCAAGCTGTCCCTCTTATGCAGAAGACACGAGCACTTCTGCCTGGGACACGAGAGACGGGATGTTGTAGGCTTCATCCTTTACAACCCCCAAAGCAAAAGCTCTGCTGGTTTGATCTTAGCTAAAATACATTTCTTGGTCCAGTCCAAAGGTGCTGTCTGCTTGTTCTGACTGTGGTCTCCGTTGGGTGGACAGGAAGCTGCTGGGACAGTGGGAATCTCCCAGCATGAGTGTGTCCTCCCCAGCTGGAGCACATCTGCAGGTCTTGGAGGACCAAAATCCAGAAGCATTTCCCCAGCAGAACCTCTTCTCCTGGCAGCAGTGGAAGTGGGGTTTTGTAGCTGACCACCTAGATGGAAGTGGTTAGACCCCCCCAAGATGCTGCCAAGGCAGGTCTCGCCCATGGTGCTCCATCAGACCTACAGTTACTGAATATACAAGAGGGAACTGAACTGGGAACCAGCTTCTTCCAGCATTGCCTCTGCCCACCATCTCTGGCAGGAACCTCCCATGCCCAGAGACCCTAATTCAGGAGCCTGGAGGCTCACCAGGATAAGCAGCTCTCTACCTCTCATCTTGCTGTCATCTCATGGCCCAGGTCCATGTGTTGGCTCTCCTGGTGGCTCCACTACGTGAGGAGCCCAACCTTGCTGCAGGGAGCTGATGGAACCACGGGAAATCCCACCACACAGCATGGTTTTCCTCGCTTTCTTCCTCCTCAATGCCGAGAAAATAAAATATCACCCTGTAAAACCCTAACCAGGCTGCAATTTTGAAGTGTGGTTGAAACCACTGCTCTCCAAAGGCAGGGATTTTGTTACCTCCAGAGAGGCAGAGATTTGTTACCTCCACATCTCACCAGGCTTCAGGCAGATGCTGCTGCTCCACTGGTCTGACTTTACCCTGAACCCACCCAAGGTGTTTTTCCCACCTGAGGACTCATGGGATGCTGCTGCCCAATGCCTCCCTCCTTGATACCTGCACAGCTCCCAAGCCTCTCACACCAACCTCATTCAATAATCCTGCTGCAAAGGGTTAGCCAGAAGAAAATCCAGCTCCCTTCCTCACAGCTGCATGGGCTGGGGAGACAAAAATATCTGCAGCCATCCAGACAGACTCAGTGCTGGGAGCACAAGGCTGCAGAGCAAGGTACGGTAATTTTTACCCCATAAGCAGCATTTTTAAGAACATCTGTAGCTTAAAAAACAGCTTGGTTTTTCTAGCAGCTCTGCCCTTTGCTGGGTATGCCCCACAGATCTTATCCCAACAAAAAAATCTTCCCTGGCAGTGTTCCAGGCCAGGTTGGATGGGGCTTGGAGCAACCTGGGCTGGTGGGAGGTGTCCCTGCCATGGCAGGGGGTTGGAACAGGATGAGCTTTGAGGTGCCTTCACACTCAAACCAGTCTGGGATTCTGTGAAAATAATAACACCAGCAAGGCTCAAAAGGAAAGTTCCTTCCTTGTGGCAAAGGCTCGGGCTGATGTAAATGCTCAGTTAAACAGGGATTTGTTTTATCTCCCAGCTCTTTCAAGCAACGAGAGGCTTGGTCTTTCCACCCGAAGTCCAAGATCCAGTTGCAGCAGTGGAGATCACTCAGGCAACTCTCTTCTTGGGCTGAACGAAGAGCTTTGAGAAATTAATACAAATTTAGCCCCTGGAAAAAGATGTTTGGCTACTGGCTTGCTCAGACACGACTCTTACATGTGTCTTCTTCACGACTGGAAAACAGACTGTGCTCATCTGCTAAAGACTTTAATTAATAGAGGAAATTCTGCCTCTCTGCAAAGCAGGGCTTTGGCAAGAGGATCTGAGCGGAGCTCATCTGTGCTGGCTCTTAAACCAGGTACCTGAAGCCCTCCCCAGGCCAGGGGGAGGATTCACCTCCCATCTCATCAAATCCTTCTCCACGAGCGCTGCTGCCTCGGCGTGGACTTTGGGGTGCCCCTTGCCCGGCAGGGCATCGACTGCTGAGCTCCATCAGCAGGGCTCTCCCTCCTTCTGACCTCCCATCCCAAAATATCTGACCTACGGTCTCCTGCAGCCCATTGAGAGCCAAGAAATGACGCTGCATTTGGGCAGATGATGACCCCTTGGCTGCTCTGTGGGGCATGGACCCAAAACAAGGTGGTGAGAGGACTGCAGGGGGTTATTGGACCTTGGCTTAGAGCTGTGATAATTTTAGCTGAAGCCAAGCATGTGGGGACTGCAAAGAGCTGCAAATCACGTGGAAAACACAAAAAGATCCTGTGGCTCTGCAGATCCCACCACTGCCCACAGAGAGAAGGGATGCTGGAGAACACCAACCCCAGTATTGGCACTGGTGAGGGTGCGTGGGGACTCGCGACATCCTCGGCCCTGCCATGGATATACGGGATTATTCAGGTCCAGACGTACCCCAGATGTCTCCCCCCAGCCCACCTTCCTTGCCTACTCACACACTTGTCTCTAAGAGAGGTAACAGATGTCATCTCTCACATTGTAGCACCCTTTGCAACCCAAGTCCTGGCACTGTTACGCTATCAGCAGCACCCACCGCTGTCGTACAGCGATGGGCAGTCATGCTCTCAGCTCAGCCTGTGCTTGCTGGGTTTCCAGGCAGGCAGCAAAGCAAGGACACAGCCAGGACACATCTCTTTGACCCAGGCAGTTATTGCCAGGACAACCTGATGTTCTCCCAGGATAGGTCAGGGAGCTGCCAGCCCCACGGTACTTACTCTTCGGGTTTATTCAGTGCGCCTCGATTCATGGCTGCCATGCTGTTATCTGTCCAGGGGATCTGCTCCCCCATTCCTGGCTGGCCAAACTGGTGATCCGGCACCCCCATCTCCAGCTCAGGCATTCCTGGAGGGAAAAGCAGGATGAGGGAAGGAAATATTAGTGCATGGGCAGGACTTGGGTGCTGCTGTGGGGACTGGGCAAGCTCAGAGCAACAGGATGCCAACGGTGTCCTAAAACATCCCTAAAAGCATACCAAGATGCACCAGTTACGGCTCTTTTCAACCCAAAGTTGCAGATATCAGGTGTGGTTTCCTGTCCCTTGAAATTCTGAGTGAAAATCAAGGCAGACACTGCACACACAGCAGATACAGAAGACCTTATGTACCTAGGATGTGCAAATGCTATCAAAGATTCCCTTTCCAGCACATTTCTAGCAAGAGTTTCAAAATTTAGTCAAGTTAGAGGGTTTCTTCTTGAAGGCAAATTGTTACCGCTGAAGATTTTTAGCTTAAAAAATAGCCCACACCCATTAGCATCCCCTGCCTCCCTTCTGGAGAAAAGTTAATTTGCAGAGGGAAAGGAGCCAACGCAATTAAATTAAGAACTTGGGAGCCCAAAGCCCAGGACAGAGAGATTTATGAGGCTGGAGACTTTATGTCATCCCATTTGAAACAGGAATTGGGATTGAAAATCAAACAGCATCTCAGCTGAACCAGCCCGTGGAGGTGCAGGGAGATGGAGCGCAGAGGGGTAAGCACGTTTCTGGCTGGGGTGGCATCGCTGTCACACTGGGATGTGGCTGTCCCTGTGCCAAAACCCCCCGAGTTTCTAAGAGAAGTGCTGATGAAGGTGGTTGCTAAAGATGAAAATCTCTCTTCTTTTAACCAAGCTCAGCTGCACCGATTCTTTTCCCAATAAAAGAGTCATTTGCTTGCAAAAGTCTGTGGTTACCCAGTGCTTGGTGTCCTCACTGCTGTCACAAGGAACCACCAGCTTCATGTGCCACCCAGACCACAGGGTTTGTTTCAAAAAATGCAAATAAGACCTCTAAGGGGAAAGAGGGGAGGAAGGTCTGGGATGCTCAGTATCCCCCCGACACTGGCACGGTGGCTCCTGCCAAGCACTCTAGTTTTCAATATTTCTTTAAAAAAGCCTTCAGGTTGCTTGGCAACAGGGGGATCCTGGCAGTGCCAGCAGCAGCTCCAGCCAGGCCGGAGAGGCTCGTGGCACAGGCATGATGCAGCTCATCCCTAAACCTTCCTCAACTTGCCCCAAAACGCTCCCCAGGCTCATTGATGCTGAAGATTGTGGATTTCCCCAAGCAGAACCCAGGGAGGTGGTGGAGTCGCCATCCCTGGGGGTGTTCAATAAAAGGGCTGATGGGCACTTGAGGCCATGGTCTAGTGGTCTAATGGTTAGGAATATGATAGGATAAAGGTTGGACTTGATGACCCTGGAGGTCCCTTCCAACCATAATTATTCTATGATTCTATGAAAGCTCTTGTGTGACGCTCCCCTTCTCAAGAGAAACTCCCAAACCAAGAGCTTCATGGGATTAAGGGGAACCGTGATGGTGTGAATGGATATCTAGAGCTGAAATGAGCAGTGGCCACACACATCCTGCATCCATGGGCTGGAGGGGAGTGTGGCAGTGCCACCCCATGAGTGGGGCCCAAGGTGAATGATGTGTGGGATGCAGGTCTGGTGCTCCCCTGGAGCCCATCAGGGAGGGAACAGTTGATGAATCTGGTGGTTCTTCTAGTCAGGGAATCCTAGAATCACTATGGATGGAAAGGACCTCCAGGATGATCAAGTCCAAACTTTATCCCAACATCTCCCTAACCACCAGACCACTAGACCATGGCCTCAAGTGCTTCATCCACTCGTTTTTTGAACACCTCCAGGGATGGAGACTCTACCACCTCCCTGGGCAGCCTGTGCCAGTGCCCAACCACCCTCTCAGGAAAGAGCTTCTTCCTAATATCCAATCTAAACTTCCCCTGATGCAACTTGAGGCCATTTCCTCTCGTCCTATCATTATTAATTTGGGAGAGGAGACCAACACCAGCCTCACCACAACCTCCTTCTAGTCCATGCCACCATCACGAGAAGATGAGAACTGTGTTATTCGAATGGTGGCAAACACGGTCTCTCTTCCAGATCATATTTAGCATCACTTGATGCACTGAGACTGTTGCTTCTGCAGCTCTTCTCCTGACACACCAGCAATGCTCTGATCCTTGTGGGAATTAAAGCTCAACCAGCACCAGAGGAACCTGAGCCACCATCACCACTTGGGCGAGGGGACGCAGCCTCCTCTGACCACCTTCCCGAGCTGCTGGGGAACAGCAATGCTTGACCTGCACCCTGCAGCACCTTTTCTCCCCCTGGAAAGCCTCAGCGTAACCTGGAGAAGGCGCAGAGGAGCGGCTGCCCGCGGCGGTCCATACCTGTGTCAGGTGGGAAGGGGTTTGGTGCTGTCGCCGTGCCCCTGCCCTGCTGGGACGGCCCGCGGGCGTGCGGGCTGCTGCCGTTGCTCGTGGCACAAGGGACCGGCCTGAGCTGCGCTGGCTCCAGCGAGTCGCAGAACTCAAAGGGGGTGCGACCAGCCTGCACGCCCTGCCCGCTGCTCATCGCTGGACATCCATTAAACACAAAAATAAAGACAGAAAAGCACAGGTCAGATACCTTCCCCAGGGCTCAATGCGAGATCGGGAAGTCTGGAGGGTGAGAAGGGGGTCGTGGTGGCGTGTCCCCTCGCCTAAAGCTGAAAGCTTGGTCCCATGTGTCACTCAGTCACCCACAGCCACCCTGGGGAAGCACCCCCAGGATCACACCCAATAGGTGACGGTGACAACAGCCCCCCCTGTGCCAACGCTGCATGAAGGGGATCCAGGAGCCGGGCTGGCACCTGAAAACCAGCTTAAAATAATCAGCTGGATGATTAATTAAAAATAATCAGCTGGATGGAAGAAAGGCAGGGGGTGGCCCCAGTGCCTGAGCTGTGTCCCCCTCACCTGGCAGCTAGAGGGGAGCCTCCACAGCGATGCTCCCCGTGCTGCCTTCCTGCCTCTGCAGCTCTCATCTATCACCAGCTGGCTTTAAATCAATTAAAATCATGTCATTAAGCCTCGCCTCACTCTAATTGTTATTTAGAGAAGTTCCTGCAAGTTCAGCTGCACTTTGTCATCAGGGAGCATGTCTCCAATTGAACTGAAAAACGAAGCTAAGAGGCAGCCTTGCAAGTGGGTGGCTACCAGCTGTGGCTGCTGGCACCCCCAAATCCTGGGGGACCGGGTTAGGGGTGCAACCCTGCCACCCCACAGGAGTTAAACCTTTGGGTTAAGCCTTTGGGGAGGCTCACGGTGGATCTCCTGGGTGGTAACTGCTATTTTAGATGCTGTAACCTAGGAGGGCAGTGGTTGGCATTTCAAGCACTCACAGTGCAGCCCCTGCTGCAACCGTGCTCGCCCTCCTCGTCTGCCTTTTAACTTGGAGGTAGGATTTCATTTCCTCCCAGGGCAATGAGCCTCACTCTTAATTCTGCCACAGCATCACCCGTGTCCCCGCTGCTGAAGGTACCAACCATCTCAGCCCTGGGACTCGAGGTTCCTTGGCAAGGAACTATTAGGCTTGAGCAGTGAGCCTAATGATGAATTCAGCTCGGAGGTGATGGGTGAATCGATCCACGGCTGCAACTCCAGGGCTGACAGCTCCTTGTCACCTCCCAGACAGTTCCCTGATGGAGGGGAGGCACTGCATGGCTCCCTGCTGCCTCTGGGCTCAATGCAGCCATCACTCATCACCCTTCCAGCATCCTCCTCTTACGCCCTACCCTGGACAGCTTCTCTTAGCCCATACTCCAATTTATGAGACCTCAAACTCTCCCCATGATTCATCGCAGGCAGGGCGATGTTTCAGCCCATAACCCTCTGCTGCAGCTCCCAGAGGGGTTTTCTGGAGGGGGTTAGAGACCTGCAAGCCACTGCTTAGCAGCACGATGCTGTGCTGCCCTTGGAGGGTCCCCCTCGAGAGCCCACTGCAAACCCAGCCTCCCAGGTGGGCTTCACCCCACTTCACAGCACGGTTTTGGCCGTGCTCACACCACCGTGTTGCTTTTCCTTCTGCTACGATGCTTCTACCCTTTTAAAGGCTCCACTTTTGCAACCTGAGTCCTCTGAAAATACCCCAGCCCTGCTGCCAGAGCTGGCCCCACGGGCTTCTTGCCGGGCTGGAACCCAAAACCTCCTCATCTCCATTTGCTGAGTAAGTAACAGGATGATTATCCCTCCCTGGGAAAAGCAGCACGGGGCTGGGATGGGCTCCGACACGCTGCCCCAGGGATGTCACAGTACCAAAGGGGACAGGTGAGCCACAGGGCTTGGGGCTGGCATGGGGACATCCATCACAGCAAGGGAGTGGTGTGGGCTCTGCCCAAGCGTACCATGATGGCAGGAGCTGCTGGCTGCAGGTATCTGGGCAAATTAATGCTGGGATGGGTAAAAGCTTGCTTGTGAGTGGTTTGCTGGGAACAGCTGTGCCTCTGTTACTGCCCAGCCTGGGGAAACCCACCCCAAGGAGCCTCAGCTTGAGCCTCCAGCCATGGGGTCCATGTATGCTTTTGCTGTATAACACCCTGCATTTAGTAGTTGCCTGCAGGCTCCTTCAGGAGAGAAATCCTAAGTTTTATTTTGGTAAAACTGCTCACTTTGGAAAAAAATCAGGTCTTCTGATTTTTTGTTTTTGGTGCCTAGAAAAAGGTCCTGAGCATTTCAACTCTCAGAGCCCTGTTTGGGAGCAACAGCGCTGCTCTAACACCTCAAACCCTTCCAGCTGAGCCTCCCTGCTCCCCCTGACCACACACACATCTCAGAGGGACCATATCCTCCCCTCTTCCTCATGTCACAGCGGTCTGCAGGGGGACTGCAGGGCTCATTGCCACCAGGCAGCAAAGTCCAGGTCCCTCAGAGCATCACCGCAGCCAGGATGGTGGCACCCCAGTGGTGCCAGTGATGGATGAGACCCTCCCCTCCCACCCCACAACTGGCACCCAGTTTGGAGGGTGAGCATGGGTGTTCCCTGGGGGGTGGACACGTACGGTTGAGTCCCGTGGGGGCTCTGGCAGCAGTGCTGGGCTGCAGGGGGGCCGCCAGCATCTCGGGTTTGACGGCGACACCGGCCACGCCGCTCTCGTTTCTCTCCGGTCCGCACAAGCCGGGCAGCTGAGCTGCCTTCTCCAGCGAGGGCAGGAGCTGGTCCAGCTGCTCCAGTTCAGCAGCAAACTAAGGGAGGGAAAAGAAAAAAAATCACAGGTGGGTGATTTCAGCCCAAACACAGCATCAGTGAGGCCGAGAGCTGGTTTTGCGTGCACGTAGCCCCAACCAGCCACTGCTGCCCCCATCCCTTCGCTTGCCAAAACATCTCCCATGGAGAGAGAACCAGCCCTGCATCCCTCTGCCCGGCAGGACACAGACCCTGGGGGCACAAGGACTGTCCCCTCCCATCCACAGGTCCCCATCCTGGAGCCCAGTCCTCGGTGGCAGCTTCAAGATACTCACATGCTGCAATTAGCATAATTATTACTGGAATATATAACCTCCAGCAGTTTAAAACAAGAGATAATTTGCTTTGTTAATATAAATATGCTTACGCTGAAATTATAATAATAAAAAAATGGTGTTTTCTAAGAAACAGAAGTGACTTTTTGCAACAAGTGTCCAAAACTGACACCAGCCTCGGGTATGTAATTACCCTCTGTGGGGTAGTAAAATATCATTCAGTTTTTCCAGCCTTCATCACGGGTAAGAATGGAAGAGTAGATGTTTAGCCCAGGGTCTCAAATAAATGGGAAAGTTACTGGGAAAGGGATTTGCACCAGTAATAGCGGCGCTGTAAAGCAGCAGGTTGGGATTCAAGGGGTTGATATAAACTAGCTTTGGCTAAAAAGAAATAATAACTCAAGGGAAACTGAATGCTTTAAAATCTAAGGACACACACTGCTTCCAGAAGAGCCATTAGGGAAAGCCTGGCCATTAGCGTGGGGTAATTAATAGACAGCTCGATAGCGCGAGGGAAAATCTTTGCATTTGATAGAGGGAATGATGCTCTGGTCTGGAGAAGATGGAGAAATCTGGCAGGAATCTGCCATCAGCCAGTGACAGCTCCTGCCTGGAGGAGAGGGGGTGAGCCACCCACCTTGGCTGGGGGGCTGTTGGCTCTGGGCATCCTCAGGATGCCTCTGTGTGTCCCCACACGATGGAGCAGCAGTAAAGACCTCTCATCGAGGTGACAGCTTTGCCCCTTGCCAGAAGTAATCGTGGTGAGTTCTTCCCTAAATCCCAGCTGGAAATACTGCACATCTCAGATAAAATCCCCCAAATCACTGACAATCCCAATCACCATTTCCAGTTTCACCTCCACGATGCAGAGGACATGGCGAGGACAAAGCCTGGGGTGGCTGTGGGAAGCTCCACCTTGAGATGGATGCTCCAACAACAGCAGCTCCATCAAAACCATGAGCCCAGTCCTGCATCCAAGACCTGAGAGACCCCAAGAGACCTCACGGGACAGAGATTTCCTTCTTGACCTTCACCACTCTTTTTTTCTCCCCTTTCCTACAGTCTCATGGTAGCACCTGGGTAGATGAATTGATATTTTTAAGAAACATGACAAGACACACGCTTGTAATGTCTCAACCAAGCAGAATTCCTTCAAAGCTCAAGTTTGCAAAACCAAGAGAACTGAAGCAGTGAAGTTCTTGCGTTGCTCGTTGGGTTTGGGACGAGGTTGAAGGATGGAGAGGTAGGAATGAAGGCCACATGGTGGGAGCAGAGTGCTTATCAGTTGTTTTCCGGAGCACCTGCAATCTGCATCCACTTTAACATGTATTTTATTTCTTCTCCACGTCTAGAAAACACTCAGTGCAGGAGAGCTGGAGCAGCTCAGGCCATCCAGTCTTGCTTGGAGAGGGCTCAGATCTTCACAACCTATTTCTGTCCCCAGAAGGGTGAGAAAACCCATGGTGTGAGGGACGGAGACGTGGGGTGGCTGAGTATTTCTGGACAACTTCTTCTTCCCCAAACCTCTGGCTCCTGGCAGAACCAAGGTTCCAAAATCAGAGACAACCAAAGGGGAAACCAAGGGACAGGATCTCATCTCTGCCCTTCATCCCAGCTTGTAGGATGCTGCATGTGTGAAATCAGCTCGGCGAGGAGGACAGAGATACTTCCAGGTGGTCCCCACCCAGCAAACCTTCATCCCTGGCTGGACCTTCCCATGGAGTGGAGGCTCTTCTCCTCCCAAGCCACTTGTATGAATTAAATAATCCCATGATTTTATTGCAAACTTCAAATCATTCAAATTATCTGTGGAGCCCTGGTTCCTGGAGGCAGCTGTTTCACAGGATCACAGATTTCCACAGGGATCTCTGGCTCTATCATCACTCTTCTTTTTTCTTCTTTTCCAGAAAAGGACTCTACCCTGCTTGCTAAAACAAGCTGGAATGTAGATTCAGAAACCAAAAAGTGAATGAAAAAGAAGGTAAAACTTTATTTTTCATGGAATCCCAGACTGGTTTGGATGTGAAGGGACCTCACAGCTCATCTCATCCCAACCCCTGCCATGGCAGGGACAGCTCCCACCAGCCCAGGTTGCTCCAAGCCCCATCCAACCTGGCCTGGAACACTCCCAATGATGGATCATCCATGACTTCTCTTTGGACTCCCTGATCCACGTTTGGTGGAGTACTCCCACGTGCAGGCAGCGCTGCGTGAGCTCCAACATCATACTCAAGGGCAGACAGAAGACAATCTGACCTGAAGGGAAGTTTCCTCTTCACCTAGTTGAATTTCAGCTCAAGCCTTGAAGCACAAGGATGAAGAGCCCTTCCAAAACCTTGCTTATTCTTTTCCTTTCATTTTTTTTTAACTCCTGTAATTCCTTTTAGCTCTTTCACAAGCCCTACCCAAGTATTTCATGTTCTCACCCCATGAACAGGTAGCTCTGAGCACACCTGGGGCATTTCCATAGAATAAATCCAGAGAGGAACCAATTCCTTCAAGGCTGAAGTTGAGCAGCAAAGCCTGTCCCACAATTAATCTCACTCCTAATTGATATTTTCATTCTTAAAATACTCACACATGAAAACCAAACACTAGTGAGTGCTTGATTTTATTTGAAAGGGCAGCTCCCCCTCCCCACGCTGCACCAGTGCAGCCTGTAAAGGAAATAAAACTCTGCCCTTAGCTGCTGAGCGGTGAAGGGTTGTTCACTCTTCAGAAAAATCCATTTTAAGACTCTGCAAACCCTCTCCAGCCTCTTTTATTAACTCTTTGGAAGCACTCGGTACTGTCCAGTGTATAATCCTGATGCTCTCCAGCTGCCTGGGGTGGGATACTTGGAACTGAAAAGCCACGACAGAGCCTAAAAATGCTTGGCTGCTTCCAACAGGGCAGGAGAGGGGCTTATAAACACATCCAGGCTCGAGTCCTCCAAGCTCTGGAGCAGAGCACAATTAGCTAGCAGAGCCTCGTTGAATTAATAGGGTTTTCTGCCCTCTCTGATGGATGGTGCACCAGGAACCATCACTGATGGTCAGCAAAGAGCCTGCCTGCATCCCCCCCTGGTGAGTGAAGGCTGCACGTGGATGTCTGGGAGGCCAGGCAAGCAAAGCTCTTCCTGTGCCCCAGCATTTTGCCTGATTTTGGCTACAGCCATGCTCCCTGACATGCTCCCAGCTTCATCAAAGTAGGGTGGGGTGGCTCCATCCAAGAGCCTGTGTCATCTCCCAGCAGGATGCTGTGGGTTACCCTGGAGCATCGTGGTGGGTACCTGGCTCTATAGCAGGTTCAACACCCACCAGAAGCTCCAATGTGCCTCCCAAAATAACCACGTCTTGACTTGGGGCTTCCTCATCTGGAAGATGATGGATCTCAAATGGGAGATGACAGGGGAGGACGTACCACCCAGTGAGCCGATGGCACCAGGGAAGTACATCATAGACAGAGATAAGGATTTCGATTCCTACTCGTCTATAGGATATAGGTGTACATCCAGGATATACCAGCATCCTGGCTTGTGTCAGCCATGGTGTGGCCAGCAGGAGCAGGGAGGTGATTGTCCCCCTGTACTCAGCTCTGGTGAGGCCACTCCCCAGTTGTGCCAGGGGAGGGTTAGACTGGATGTGGGGAACAATTCCTTCCCCCAAAGGGTTCCCCAGCACTGGCCCAGGCTGCCCAGGGCAGGGGGCAGTCCCCATCCCTGGAGGGATGTCAGAGCCGTGGAGATGTGGTGCTGAGGGACACGGGGCAGTGGGCACTGGGCAGTGCTGGGGGAATGGTTGGACTGGGGGAGCTCAGAGGTCTCTTCCAACCAAAAGGACTCTATGATTCTACGATAACTGACCGCGACTCCCACGCCAACTGAGCCCTTAACCTTATTAAGAGACTCATTGTGTATTTGTCATTCCAGGCTCTCCAAGGGCTCTGTTATTCATCCCCTATCTCCAAAAGCCGTCGCCTTCTTTGCCGCAGTCGGCGAGCGATCAGCCCCGCTCTTCATGTCAGCTGCTCTCCTCTCTCTTTGCTTAAAAAGGATTAAGCAGCTTTATCCATGTTACCATCTCCCCTGGCTTTCAGAAATAAGAAATCTCTTCTATTCATAGCTGCGTGTAATGAATATTTATACACCCAAATCTCTATTGCAGAGATCTGTCACTGGATTATTCAATTTAATAATACTTTTAGGATAACTAAAAGGCCCGTATAATTGCTAATCTCAGCCAACAAGAGGGCAAGGGATTGTAAAATTCCCTGGGACACGAGCCCTGAATGTGCCCAGAGATGCAGAATTAAGAACCTTTTTGCATGGGAACATGCACGTGGTCTTCACCTCGCTCAAAACCCACTGCCTGCAGCGATGCGCTGCGTTTCTTTCTCATCTTTATACACCTCAGTTAAGTTTCTCCCTTCCCTTCCCACCATCGCCTTGAAGATCTGGGCTGCCAAAATGTGAAGCATCTGGACAGAAGGGGACAGCACTGGTGCTGCAGAAGGTGGCACCAGCACTGGAGGAGGTGGCACCAGCGCTGGAGAAGGTGGCACCAGCACTGGAGGAGGTGGAACCAGCACCAGTGGAGGTGGCACCAGCACCAGAGAAGGTGGCACCAGCACCAGAGGTGGTGGCACCAGCACTGAAGGAGGTGGAACCAGCACTGGAGGAGGTGGAACCAGCACTGGAGGAGGTGGCACCAGCGCTGGAGAAGGTGGCACCAGCACTGGAGGAGGTGGAACCAGCACCAGTGGAGGTGGCACCAGCACCAGAGAAGGTGGCACCAGCACTGAAGGAGGTGGAACCAGCACTGGAGGAGATGGAACCAGCACTGGAGGAGGTGGCACCAGCACCGGAGAAGGTGGACATCTCCCCATGCTTCTCCCAGCCCCACCACCTTGCTGAGGAGGAAGCACGCGCGCAGTTTTGGGGGAAACTGCCCCAAAATACAGCTTGTCAAGAGCATCCCACCAGCCCGGACACAGATAGGTCAACTCACCTGGCCCTGCGTCTCCAGCTTGACCTCCTCTGCGGCAGGAGGTTTGGCAAGCGGCACCGGGGCCGTGTTACAAGGCTCCATCTGCTCCGTCTTCTCCACCTTCACCTTCACGTCGTCCAGGCTCAACGCCGGGGCTGCAGCAAGCTCCTTCTCATCCTTGTCCAGCAGATAACGCAGGAGCTGGTGATCCTTGACATCTTTTTTCTTCAGCGCGTCTGGCTCCAGTTTGATGTCCGGGGTTCCCGGCAGCTGGCTCGGGGCCGTGGGGGTGGTGGTGGGGTTCGGGGCGTTCTCCTTCTTCTCGTGCTCCATGGCCAGGGTGGTAATATCGGAGGGGCTGCCCTCCTGAAGGAGTCTATGCAAAATCTTGTGCCGCTCGGTCAGCGAGCTGTGGGAGGAAGGGCAGGTGCTGCTGGGAGGGTTGCTGGAGCCCAAGGTGCCAGCGGTGCCCGCGCAGGCTAACGAATCTTTGCAGCTCGTGTCCGCGTCGGCATGCCGAAGCTGCTGCTCTGCCGTGGTGGCCAGGAGCTGGACCAGCTTGTGGCTGGTGGCTTGGGAGCACTTGCTGTCCCCCTCCGAGAGCCTGTCACTGGCGTGCAGCACACCCGAGTCCAGCGGTTTGCTGTCCCCCGAGCCACCGTCCGACTGGATCATCTCGCTCAGGATGGAGGCGATCTCTTTGCTGTCCTTGGACTCGGTTTTCATGGGCTGCATGGCGAGGCGGCCGGGCGAGCTCTGGGAGCTGAGCTGTCTCAGCACAGGGGGTGGTGTGGAGTAGCCCACTGGTGTGCTGGGACCTTCGGTCAGCCCCTGCATAGAGTTTATGGGGGCACTGGGAAAGGGTCTGGTGCCACCGGTGCCACCGCTGCCCCCGCTGCCGCTGTTGGCCATGCTCACGGGGGAGTGCATGGTGGGCATGGTGGGTGAGAAGGGATTGCTGGGCACTCTGGGTCTGGGCACCAGCCCTGGGCTGACCCGATGCCTCGGAGACATGAACTGTGGTGGGGTAATCCCTGGACTATTCATGGGGGAATTATTGAGGTTCAAAGTGTGGTTACTGTTTTGGGGACCAGCTTGTCCCTGGTTTAAGGCAACGTTGGCTCCTATCTGGTTCCCAGGTGAACATCCAAAGCTGGTTTGGCTGGTGTTGGAGTTGCTGTTGTGGAGGCCGGCACCTGGCTGCTGGTTCACGTTGGTGGCCAACATGCTGCCGTTGGAGGGAGGGATGGAGGGTGGCAGGGCCATGCCTTGCCCTGGGGAGATGCTGGGGTTCAGCGAGGGGCTGACCCGGGGAAGGGACATGGCAGAGTTAGTGTTCTCCTGGGGTGAGAGCATGCCGTGATCCCTGCAGGAGAGGAAAAGAGAGGAAAAGTCACGAGGTTTTGCCCAAACCTTTAGTGTCACTCAGGCAGCTCCTGCCCCCATCCATGCTGCAGAGCTCTGAAGCCTGGAGCGCAGCAGCTCACAAGCCCTGGTGATCCCAGCTTTCCCATCTCCACCAGCACTTCTGGGTCCATCTCAGTAGCATGGGTGGAGTGCAGCAGCCTTAGCATGTCCCCAGAAACGTGACTCTGCTCGGGATAACAGCTGCTCACCAGCTAAGCCCCAAAGGCATCACCCGCTCTGGGTCTTATGCTCCCATGTGGCTCGATGAGGACCATGCACCAACAGCATTCCCCTCCACCCCAGTCCCCTCACACTTCTCCAGCACACCCCAGGTCCTCACCTCCCCCTGTCTTGCCAGTTTGGCAGACCCTCTCCCTCCCTGAACATTTTAAGTTCTCCAGGGCAAGGCAGAAATCTGAAGCACATTTATAAACCTCCACCTGAACTCCCAGGGCCACCTCTTTGCAAAACAAGAACAATCAAAAGCAACTGAGCTGCTGTCACGCTGTTTTTCAGCCACAGATTCCTCATGGGGATCAAACGTCCAAACCAGCATCATAAACCACCAGTGGATCCTCCTTCCACCACAGGGAACAGGCACTTTGATCCCTGGATTGCCCACCCAGGTGCTGGCATGGCTCGGTAGTGGGTGGATGGGGACGTACCTGTCGATGACGTGGATGCCCATGATGAAGGGCTGCATCTCTGGGCTGGAGGGGTAGCAGAGCTTACACTTGGTGTGGGCACTGAGCACTGTCCCATCGCTCAGGGTGAATCGGTACGAGGGGCTGAAGGCCGTGCCGCGCGTCATCACTGAAGGAGACAACCAGAAACACAAGAACCTCCCTTAGAAACTCAAGTCAGAACCCACAAACCCCTACAAGCACCAGGAGGAGGATGGAAGGAGCAGAGCAGAGGGAGAACCTGCCTGGGACAATCACCTTCCCAGCAAACAAAACCACACACTGCGTGTTGGCTGATGCCATAGATCCAGAAAATAAGAGGGTTATGAATAACCACAGTGGCACTGAAATCCTCCCAGCTGCTTCTCCAGCTCCAAATCCACGTCCTGCAGTGGGTAAATCTAAATCTATCCAGCACCATCCTGGAGTGCTCAGTGCTTCCAAAGGGGCAGTCACTCAGTCCCCAGCGTACAAGGTAGAAGCTGCTGAAGCCCAGGCAGGCTGGGAAGGTGCAGCAGGATGCTGCTGCTGCAACCCTGGCAGAGGCTGAGCCACCTCCTGCTTCTGCATTCCTGCCTTCCCCACATCCCTGTGGTGAGCATCCTCGCCGACACAGCAAAGATGCTCAGGAAAATGTTGACACAGCAAAGATGCTCAGGAAAGAGCTTTGCTTTCTCTGCTTAGACCCTGGGGATGGCATTTGCGGATGGCACAGGGAAAAAATAAATTAAAGTAATCATATTTAGCTCCTATTTGTCTCAATTCTTTATTTCCTGAAAGGTGAGAGGGAGCCTCCTGGCTCGAGGAGCTCCTCCAGAGCTACTCAGCCTTCTCCCCCCTCTCTTTGGCAGTATTTGTTTGGACAGCACTTATCCAGCATGGAGAACCATGCTGGTTTCTCCTTTCAGCTCCCACTGCTCAGCATAAGAGTGAGGAAGAGGAGCCCATTACCTTCTTGAAAGAGCTGTTTGGCATAGGATGGCTCTCTGCCCTGGGGCTGGAAGAAAGCGTAGATGCATTTCCGCACCAAATCCTCCCAGCCCGTCCTGCCAGCGGCTCTCAGGGAACTGGTGTCAATGGAGATGATTTTACCTGGGTGGGGAAAGAGAAGCCACGTTACTCAAGCACAGCATGAGAATTCCCCCAGCACAAATAGGTCCATCAATGTGGAAAATGAAGCCACGTCCTGTTTGGCATAAAGCAGCAGGGGCAGGAGCACACAAGGAGGTCCTCCAGAAGGAGGTAGAGGTTCAAGGAGTTTGCTCTGGAGCACACACCGACCTCTACACACACCTTGGCCAGCCAAAGCAGACACAAAACCCAACAAGAAGCACCTTTGTGTGCCTCACTGCTCCAGGGCTGGGGTCCCCAGAGTCACACCTTCATCTGGTGGGACACCCTGCCAGCCACCTTGCCCACATCCAAGGGTCCTCCAAGCAGGACCTGCTGTCTGCTTTCTCCCTTGACAGGAAACACCAGGCAGCTTTGCTGGCTGTTTTACAGCCATGGGAGCAGCGAGCAGAGAAAAGATCATTAAGGATTTTCAGACTGCAGGGAAGTCCAGGGTGATGGTTAACTACCAGAAAGAAGGTCACCAGAATGGCCAGAAAGCAATTTTTGGGCAAGAGGAAACCCAAATCCAAAAGGTGATGACTGTTTCATTCCCATCAATCAGCAACCTCAACAACCCCTGAAATCCAACAGAGCAGAGAGGGGCTGCATGCAGGGCATGGCTCTGTTGTATTGGATCAGCTGAGGTGCAAACTCAGTCGAGGTGCCTCCAGTTGAGGTGTCAACCACATCACTCCTAGCAGGCAGTGCTGGATTTGCAAAGGACGGGACCATGCTCATGCTGTGGGGTCCTGCACTGCACCGCTGGCCTCTGACCCCCAGGGACAACAAATCCTCCAGAGCCAGGACACTCTGGCATCACTGGGACATTACCTGTGGTGTCTTGCTTGGTCACGAAGGATTCAGAAGGGGGGACGGCTGCCGGTCGAGGTAATCGTCTCGCGATGCATATCAGACACGACTGGAAATCTGCCAAAGCAGAAAGGACCAGGAACATGAAAATCACTGCTTGCACTTCAACATTTTAATTAAATACCACCTCTGGGCTTGACTGCCACGTCCTGCCCTGCAAGTGTTTACCCTGAGCAACCTTCTGGCCCTTCAAAGCAAATAGGTTCTGTCTAAACTCTCTAAAATTTGCTGGAAAAGACGTTTGCAGTGCTTGGAGAAATTAATTGTAAAAGCTTTTTGGATCTGGCAGTATCGTGCAATAAAAGTCAGCACTAAAAGCCAGCAACTGTCGGCTTCAGGCAAAGTATTTGGTCATAAAATACCATAATTTATTTCTTCCAGCCATGATCTCCTGTGTAAACCGCAATGGATTAATCCAGCTAATGCGTTGGAAAATAATAGCTGGGACACTTGCAAGAAAGCAACAGCCACCACAGCACTGAGGGAAACCTGTCCTGAGTCCCTGGGCAGAGATCTGCCTGCAGGCAGCCCATTCAGCCCCAAAATGCACGGGCAGCACCGTGGTCTGGCAGCGGTGAACGCACAAGGTGGGGTGTTGGGCACCCATGTCACTCACCAGGAAGGTGCTGCAGCCAGAGGGCTTTGATGGGTAACAAAATATTGCTCCTTCCTTAAGGAATTCTGACTGCCAGCAGCCTCAAAGGCAGCTCTGGAGGGGCAGGGAAGCTGGGATGGCTGGAGGGGATTGGCTTGGAGGGAGAATGAGAAGCTGCAGTGAACTTCAGGTATCTCCCCCAGGGTCTGCCCTGTGCTGGGCATCGCCAGGAAGAACCAGCCCCACCAGACAGACTTGCAGGGTGGTGGCTGGTCCTCCTACTGCCTGCACTCATCCCCATCCCACTCCTCCTGCCTGTACTGCCACCCCCACCCTGCTCCTTCTCCTGCCTGCCCTGCCCGAATGCAGGGTCAGAACCAGAGGATGCTCTCCCCTACCTTCTCCTTCCTCCTTGAAGGACTTGGGCTGGGAGACGGTGAAGCACTGCATCACCTCGTAGCGCTGACGGGCCTCCTGGTTCTCGGTGCCCGGCTCGTCGGGCGGCCGGATCAGCATCCTGCAGCTGAAGGTGTGGCTGTTGCGCCTGGTCGCTTCTTGAGGCCAAGGAACTCCATTTACTGGGGGGAGAGAAAGAAGAGGGGTTCTTAGGAGCTGTGCCGTGCACACATCCCTCCTAGCTTCCCGAGCACCCCCTGGATAAGGAGACAGAAGGAAAAGTGTGGCGTGGGGGAAGAAACCAGCTCGCTGCCCAGGTCAGGGGTGAAGCGAGAGCAGATCCAGGGGCAGTGCCCTCCTCACCAGCCCCCAGGGCTCCTTTGGACCTGCTGAAGACCCCATGCCCAGACCCACGCTGCCAGCCAAGCCCTAAGAGGACCTACAACCCCAACTGAGATCAGCACGTCGTCATGAGAGTCATCATGCTGCCATCAATGAATTGCTCCTAATGTGGCTGGTAGGTCCTATCATCTCCATCTTACAGGCAGGGAAACTGAGGCATGGAGGCTCTGATTCACTTCCAGAGCTTGGGAAGACTCCTGCTTCCTGATGTTGTACTTCAAGTGATACTCCTAGGACTTCTCCAGCAAGTCCAGTTGAGCACCTCCATACTAATGATTTTTTTCTTTGCTTCCTACTCATTTCTGGGGTAAGTCAGCAGTGAGATCTCCTGGTACTCCACCAGCAAAACCCTTCCTTGTGATTTTTTTCTATAACCTGGCTTTTCCCAAAAACATCTGGGCACCAGTTGGCTGACTTTCCTAACCCTCTACATCTTTGTGGATATCCGTATTCAACCTGAGGCATTTGGCCACCAGCAACTTATCAAGTTTTCATGCAACCTGATCTACGAGAAGAGCTGAGTGGCTTCTAACCTCCCAGGAAAGAGAAAATACACAGCCTTAAAATGGATAACTATGGGGAAAAGATGTCCCAGTGCAGGGGACCACCACGAGCTTACCGCTCGCACTGTGACCTCTTCTCACACCCTGAGGTGCAGCACATCTTCATGCCAGGTACTTGGCAAAATACTGCTGGGCAATGAAACCAGCTGGAGACAATCCCCCCTCCAGCTGGGAGGACATCCTAAATGAACTGGGATGAGCCAATGGGCTCAGTCCCTCCAAACTAACACCTCAGAATCTTCCTCCTCCTTTCCCTAAAGCTCCTACGTGTCGTCCTCGCTTCAGGGAGATGAGTCAGTTCTTCCCATCTTTGGTCAAAGTCAAAGGCCAAAGTTTTCTTAGTAGAAAAAGACAGAGGGAAGATGACTTGAATATTGTCATGCACCAGCTATTTATTCCAATATCTAATACTGAAATCTCACTGGTAGGATGTATTTCACTAGATGAAGGTTTATGGATTAGTACCTAGCTTGGTAATAGGTAATTTAGGGACAAGGTCTAGTGGTGGACTTGGCAGTGCTGGGTTAATGGTTGGACTTGATGATCTGAAAGGTCTTTTCCAACCAAAACAATTCTACGGTTGGGTATATCTCCGAATTTCACAGTAAATAATATACAAAATAATAATATATTATATAAATAATACATGTTATACCCAATATAAGGTTCACTGAAGACACAACAGCATTTTCAACAGTGCTCTCCAAGCACCAGCTGATAATAGAAGAGAAGCACCTCAAGGGTTTTCTTACCTAGAGACTTTGGCAACAAGTTCTTGACGAACTCAGCGTGATCCCCCACGTGCAGGATGCTGTAGACACTGGTGTTCATGAGCTCCTCCTGGTTATAACCCAGGTAGCTGGTCACGTTCTCGGAGACGAAGACGATCCTCCCTTCGCGGTTCACAACGAAGAAGAAGCCATCCAACGCCTGTAAGGGGGATAAACCCAGGGAGTGTGTGGGCAACGGGTCCCAGAGCAGGTCAGGGTGCTCCATGACCATGGGCAACCTTCCTCTGCTTCGCCAACCTTGGCTTCATCCTCACTCTATATTATAGAAGCAATCAAATAACAGCACATTTGCTTGAAGACATATTCAGCTCTGCAATCTCCTCTGCTAAGGACGTCCCTGCCACTAAGGACAGTGCCAGCAGAGGAGAAACAATCCTCTTCCAAGGGCCAGAGCAGTCAGGAAGGCTCTAATTTGGCAAGCTGCTGAAATTAAGCATATGCCCGATTTGCTTAATTACAGCCCAAGAATGACAGAGCTTTTGCATCTTGCAGAACAGAGTTTTTTCCATGCATTTAGAAAGCAAGTGGCGAATCCAGCCCTGCAGTCGAACGGAGGAGGACAAGTGCGACCCAGACCCAATCATGCAACACGGGGAGATCTTCTGCTTATTTTAATGAGGGCACTCCCAAGGATTTTAATTCATGGTATGGGGGGTAATGCTTTCTGGTGCTAGGAAATAAGCTCAGAGCTGTAGTACCCAGTGCTTTTGTGAGGAGCCCTTGAGAAGGGTGATTAAGGCTTTCCCAAGGATGCATCACCTAAAATGTTTCACCCAGGTTGGATTTTGTTGTCTTGGAGTCTAATTCCTGCTTCTCCTGCTCATCAACAGCAAGCTCTGGTGGAGAGTGATCCTGCAACTAGATCTGGCCATATCATAAAATCCCAGACTGGTTTGGGTGTGAAGGGACCTCACAGCTCATCCTGTCCCAACCCCCTGCCATGGCAGGGACACCTCCCACCAGCCCAGGTTGCTCCAAGCCCCATCCAACCTGGCCTGGAACACTGCCAGGGAGGGGGCAGCCACAGCTTCTCTGGGCACCCTGGGCCAGTGCCTCACCACCCTCACAGACAACAATTTCTGCCTAAGATCTAGTCTAAATCTCCCCTCTTGCAGTTTAAAGCCATCACCCCTCGTCCTGTCACTCTATGCCCTTGTCAAAAGTCCCTCCCCAGCTTTCCTGTACCCCCCCAGGCACTGGAAGGTGCTCTAAGGTCTCCCTGGAGCCTTCTCTTCTGCAGGCTGAACACCCCCAACTCCCTCAGCCTGTCCCCACAGCAGAGCTGCTCCAGCCCTCACATCATCTCCGTGCCCTCCTCTGGACCCACTCCAACAGCTCCATTTCCTTCTGGTGTTGGGGGCCCCAGAACTGAACACAGCACTGCAGGGAGGGTCTCACCAGAGCAGAGGAGAGGGGCAGAATCACCTCCCTCACCCTGCTGGCCGCACTTCTTTTCAAGCAGCCCAGGACACCGTTGGCCTTCTGGGCTGCAAGCGCACATTGCTGGCTCATGTTGAGTTTTCCATCCACAGACATCCCCAAGTCCTTCTCCTCAGAGTTGCTCTCCATCCATTCCCCCCAGCCTGTCCTTGTGCTTGGGATTGCCCTGACCCAGGTGCAGGACCTTGCCCTTGGCCTTGTTGAACCTCATGAGCCTGGCATGGGCCCACCTCTCCAGCCCGTCCAGGTCCCGGAGCACGAGGTGGTGCAGGGACAGGAGAAACTCATGATGCCCAAAAATTGGTACCCACAGCATCGCCCTCTCCTCCCCGTCCTCCCACTTCCCCGTGCCAGCGGAGAGTTCCTCTGATGGAGAACATCCAGGCATTAGTTAATGTGGTTTCTAAAAATTAGGTTTTGCTGTAGAGCAACATTAAGTGCAAGAAACAGGAAGCATTTAAAAAGGGAGGGTGGGGGGGAAAGAAGAAAGAAATCTTTTGTCAAAATGGTTCTGGCAGATTGGCTGCAATTTTCCTTATTCCCAGCTGTTGCCAAGACAACCAGCCTTTGCACTTCGGGCGCCCAAAAAACCAGACCTAGGCTGAATGGGAAACCCACCTGGATCCTTCTCCCAAGGTGATGCTGGTTTGGGGGACTGGGAGAGCAGGGGAGGGGCAGGGGAGCTCCAAGACAGCAGCTGGAGGGGACCCAGCTTGCACTCCTCCCCTAGACCACCCGTTCCTCCAGCAGCAACACTGGGTGGTTCTCCATGGTTTAAATATTCAATTACCTTATCTGCACAATAGCTTATGGAGGTCAAGACCAAACAACAGGTCAAGAAGTAAAAAAACTTCTTAAAAATTGAGATGCTATTTAACAGCCCTTTTTATTTCCTCCTTTCCAGATTTGCAAACCCCATGTGAGCCCAGTGCACCCAGAAGAAGTCATTTGGGGAATGGTTTTAGGCATGGGAGGCTGCAGATTGCTTGGGGAAACCACTAATTGCTTCTCACAGTCAATCCACATGGAAAATAAACTCGGCATGGTAAGGGCTTGGCATCCTCAAAGTGCTCCAGGCAGCCCCTGATCACGGGCACGGGTCAGGGTCAGCATCTCAAGTGCAGGGGCTTTATATCTGAGGAGGCCAATTAGGAAATGATTCCTCAGCCTGTAGAGACAATAACTGGAATTGAAACGTGGATTTGGAATCAAATAATACAGGGTAGGTTGTTTACAAAGAGACATCGACTGAGCAGTGAGGCACCTCCACGTTCCTTCCGCAGGAAGGATGCATCGATACCCGACCCAAGCACACGGGGTCATTCTGAGGCATGAGTTAGCTGATTTAATTAATTTCCTTTTTTTTTTTTAATGACCTCAGGTTTTCCAAGGCTCTCTCTCTTACCAATGTGCTGCTGTCCCCACTTTGCTCCAAGGCATTCTCCTCCTCTTCACCCAAGGGGGCTGGCTACCTCCAGGGCTCCTGGCCACAGCGAGCCACCTATTCCCATGTCTGGACATGGACATGGACACAAGGGGACCAACTCCAGCTGAACGATGCTCTGATGAGCCCCACATTCATCATTTAAGTGATGTACAGGCACGTTGCCAAGACTGCACTGTGAAATACGTGGATTTTTGGTGGATGCTCTCTCTCCTGGTTTTCTTCGCTCTGCCACTGCTCTCATAGGACACCTTCTCCCAATATAACCCCACTACTGGGGTTTTGCTGAGGATTTGCCACCTTCTCCTGCACCATTTTAAATCCCCACGCCTGTTTCTAGCACCCAACGCACCCCTCAAAACCCATGTGCCATTCCCAGCTTAATTTCTAAGCCCTTTCTGCACTTTTGCAGGTCTGTTAGATCGAGCACCTCCTCCTAACTCCCCATTAACTCCATCCACGTGCTTCCAGCACCCATTTCCCATCCTTTCCACAAGTCAGACCCTTCCTTTGACACTGACCCTCTTCCCACCTTTTTCACATTAACTCCTCCATCTGCAGAGTCACCTCTTGCAGAGTTTTATTAATCTGGACTCCTTCACTCTAGGGAAGGCAGTGTGGTACCAGGAGGGATAAAGCAGGTCTGGAAAAGCATGCAGGAGAGCTCCCCACGGCCTCCGAGCATCTTTTGGAGATACAGAAGAGGCCAAAAACATGGCTGGGGAGAATCTTTCTCCCCAGGAATCCTGAAACCCAGGCTGAGTTTCAGGATGAAATGCCACATTTCATCTCCCAGCTATTAGGCTCCCACCAGAAACCACAGAGTAAATCACTGGACTGTGTCATGTCAGCAATTATGCTGTTACAGTTAATTAAATGAATCAGACGAGGATATCGCTTCCTTTCAGCCTTTGAATGTGTAATTTTCTCAGGTGGTTTCAATGCAAGAAGGTGGCTGTGGGATGGTGCTGCCCATCCCCAGGGAGGAACCCCCCAGCCCCAGCCCCTAACCCCCCCTGTGAATTTACCAGCTGAACGATTTAGGATTTGAAGTTTATCTCTGGGACCTGTGATATAATATAATAACCCTCACACAAAAACCTTCTCCATACAGGATGGTCCCATCAGGTCCAACTCAGACCTTCCTCCTGAGATACAATTACTTCTGATTTACTGATACCAATAGAAATGTGGGGTGCCCTCCTCATCCTCCCTATTTCCCAGAGGATGGGAGGATTCAAACATCTTGCAAACCATCCATCTACATCACCTAATGCACATCCAAAAGGGGCTGGGGGCTCAGTTTAATCCCCAACTCACTATTTTAATGCTGATATTAAGAAGCTATCCAGAACAGCTTTGACTTAACCAACTCCAAGCTTAGTTAAGAGTCTCTTCCCAAACCATTTGCTTAAGTGAAGGACTAAAATCAGTTTACCCACAACTTAGACCACGGATGCAGCTTAGAGCATCCCAACTGCATCCCCGTTGCCTTCCTCCTCTGTAGGGAGGAGATATGGTTTGCTCAGGAACATTAGGTAGTGGTGACTTGGCAGTGCTGGGTTAATGGTTGGACTTGATGATCTTAGAGGTCTTTTCCAACCAAAATGATTCTATGATTCAATGTATTTTACTCTCTTGGTGTGCTGCTTTGCTTTGGGCAGTACCAGGAGCCTGGCAGCATCAGCAACAACACTTTAGCACCTACCTCCAGAAGAAGAGGTCCCAGAGACTCCTTTTCAATCACCCCTTGGCTGCTGGATGAGATGTCAGATTTCTGGACTTCATCATCAGCTGCTTTCTCTGTAGCAAAGGAAAAGGGACGTTTCAGCCCAAAAAATCCATCATTTTACTACTGAATTATTACCAATAATAAAATATTGACTGCTTGTCATATAGGCAATGCAAGATGTGCACCAAAAAACTCCATCATTTTCACTTCATCCCTCAGTCCCATGAAGACATCATGTCCTTTCTAATTTTTTATTAATTATTATCAAATAAAAGCACTAATTAGTTCACAATCTAGCAGGAAGGAAAAACCTGTCTTAAGCAGAAGGCTGCAGAAAGAGACACCCAAAATCAACCTTGTGAAAAGGAAATGGTATATCCAGCTTAGTGCAAGCTACAGTATTTGACCTGGAACTTTTCAGACAACACTTTAAGAAATAACTGCTGGGAGGAATTCACGGAGAACGGGCTGTGGCAAAGGAAACCTGCCGGAGAAAATCAAAAGCAGCTCCTCCCAGTGATGTGCAGGGAGCATCCTGGATGCCGGGGCTGGGAGGAGAGCATCCGACATGGAGCGGGTGACGCTGCTGGAGGAGCTCAGCTCCAGCTCTGCCAGAAACTCACACGTTAGAGTGCTGAATAATCCCCCTGGGGAAAAAAAAATAAATAACGACCCAAACAAACCCAGAGAGAGGGCCCTGTTATTTATCTCGCACTCCCCCAAAAGGTGCTAGCCACGTCGCGCAGCTCCCCCGAGGGATTCAGGATAAATCCAGCAGCCAAAGGCGGGTGGCAAGTGGGATGTGACAAAGCCAGCCACCGCGGGCAAGTGAGCCACGGCGCTGCTGGCATTTCAGGGCTGTTTCGCTTCGCTCCTCCGCAGCCACA
This sequence comes from Podargus strigoides, assembly GCA_028020825.1. Taxonomy (NCBI): domain Eukaryota; kingdom Metazoa; phylum Chordata; class Aves; order Caprimulgiformes; family Podargidae; genus Podargus; species Podargus strigoides. Next base: position 1,449,943 of record CM051619.1, read on the forward strand.
GCCATTTCCCTGTGGGAAAGCTGGCTCTGCCACCGACCTCCCCCCATCTCCTTGGGAGAGTCCCTTAGCCTCCCCAAATGCAAACTGGGAAAGTTGGGGAGAGCAGCATCCCCATCTCCACAGGGATGCAGTTGGGAATAAACCCTGATGGGGGAGAGTGATGTGGTGCAAACCCCAGCCGGGCACATCTGGGGCTATAGATGCATTAGCAAAAAGGAGATTAATTACTGTTTAATCACATGGTTTGGGTGAAATAAGGGCAGAAAGAGGCAAGTGGGAGCTCAGCCTTGACGGAGTGGATACCTGCTTCATTGGCCCCCAAATACCTGACCCCCCATCCTGCTATGGACCCCCTTGGGCAGCTCACCTCATCCCCACGGGCCTCAGTTTCCCCTGTTTCAAGCAGAAATCAGAGTTCACTCCACCTAACCCACCTCCAGCAGCAATGCCAGCCTCCCACCGAGCAGCACCCTCCTAAGGAAGACACCCAAATCCCTCCTGGGGATGGAAGAGCTTCCCAGGCACCCAAACCCACAGGAGCTGGCGGCTACCACAGGATGAGAAACAGCTCTTTATTTCCTGCTCTTAATAAATCGATGCATTTAGAGGCACTGCACTGGCTTTCAGCTCCATTCCTTTAATTGGGCTGCAGGATCCTGCAGTGGCTCTGCTACACTGGTGACAAACTGATGCTCTCGGGGAGCATCGGTCGCAGGCCAGGCATCCCCTGTGCTCCACAAAGCCAAACACCGAGCAAATTCCCAGCTCTCCAAGCTCATCATCTCATTATAAAGCTGGACAGACAGATCCCCATGAAAATAAACCAACAGGAGCAACACCAGCCCCGGTGCTGCTGCACTTTGAGGCTGGCAGGGACTTTGGCAGCCTCGGGCACCGTAAATCCCCGGTGCACAATGAAAGCCCAGCACGCCGACGGCCCCCAGTGGAACCTGATTGCTGCAAACGTGATTAAAGCAGTTGGTTTTTTTTCCTTGCAGCACAGAGGGGAGGTATTTTAAATGCATTCTTCAGATTACACCCTGATTTTCTGACATCCAGGGAGATGTTTGGGTGCTTCTGCAGTCTAGAGGAGTCACAGGGTCCTCATCACTCCATAAATATGAGGTCAGTGGACTTGAACTAGGAGGTAAGTGTGTAACAATCAGGTCACCCAACACCATTGATACTGCAGTGGGCTCAGTACCTGATGCCCACCACAATGCCAGGGAACACCACGGTCACTCTGAAAACAATCCTGTCCCGTGCCAACCCTGTGCAGCACGGGGACAGGTGACATTTCCAGCTTGGTCCTGCTGTTTTGCAGCCACACGAGCCTCCTGGCTAGAAGCAGCTCATTCTTTGCAGGGTTAGAAGGGATGAGGAAGGCACAAGGGTGGTGAGGGATGGAGGATGCTGCTAAAACATGCCAGGCCTGGATGAGGAATGATACACTCAGATGTCCTGACGCTGGAAGCAATGGCCAGCAGCACAAGGCAATGGGAACAGATTTGGCATCACCAAAAGCTCCTTCCCCAGCCCAGTGTACCCATCCACTTCTGGGGCTGCTGGCCAGGCTGTGCTGCTCCTCCCAGGCTCGGGGTAGAAGGAAGGCATGGAGCAATGCTGGGGGGGCAGAAAACCTTTGGTAAGCAGGTGCCACCACCCCCCTGCCCTCACAGGTGTAAGGTCACTGGTGGGTTCCCCTTTCTTTGTTTCTTTCCCCTCTTTGCATTATTATTTTTTATTTCCCCACCCTCCCTAGTTCACTTCAGCTGCCTCAAGCCTTTTGATAGGTCTTATGCTCTTTCTCCACCACCATTTTTGGTGGCACAAGACAAAACCATCCCCAGGATCCTGCACGTACCTCCCTTCACTTCAAGACCTCCATACCCAAAACCCTGTATCTGGAGAAAATCAGGCATCCAGGGCAGGGAGAAAATCAGGCAAGGTAGGGAGAAGACAAGTGCTGGAGATGAGCTGTGACCTCCTCCAGCAGCCACCTTCCCCGGAGCAATCCTGAGGTCACACAGGACGGGAGTCACAACCGTGGCGCTCAAGGATGTGATGGGAAATGTCCCCCAAAACACCTTAACTCATCGCTTCTTATTCAAAACATGTCATGTTTTACCCAAAACACAGCAAACCCCCACAGCCAGGAGAGCACCTGCACTCCAAGGGGGCTGGAGAAGCGAGGACGTGCCACCAGAGTGATTAAAATAATGTAAGCTGTCTGCTTCTGCTCTTTATTTAAAATTTTATAGCTGAAACACTATTTCCCCAGAAAAAAAATGCAGTTTTAGGGAAAAGAATAGCTAAAAAAAAAGAGGAATATCTGAGAAACAATATATTGCATGTGGGTCTTCTAAACCAGGACATAAAAAACTCAAAACGGGGGTTTTTTGAGAAACGTCACCAACATAGAAAATCAGAACAATGGTTTCCACTTGCCCAGAGCAAAATTTTGTAATATATTGCATTTTGCCTTGAGTTGCAAGAAGCTCACTGCTGCTCCCCAAGGAAGCCCCCCTGGACAGTCCCCCATGGTCACAGGCATGATGGCCAGGACCCAAACTGCTGCCCTGTGGTCTCCAAGGGCTCTTCTTCCACCCATGTTTTCTATGGGTAATGCTCACTTTTCATTTCTTATGATAGAACCCCAAAAAGTCTTTGGGTTTTGACTTTTCTATTAAAAATTCAACAGCTCAAAGGCAAATTCTCCAACCTGATAGGACCTGTAGCCTTTTCCAGAGTGTGTTGGGTACCCTGGTGGGTACCAAGGATGAGAGAGCAGAGCAAGATGAAGAAGCTGATGTGATGCCTGGAAAACACGGTGGAGCACCAGGCACAATGACTCCCCATGCCTCTGCCATAGGGCACAGCTCTGCACCCTCCCTGAGGGCCATGCTGGTTGAACACCCCCCCCACCCAAGATCTCAGCCAGGATCTGCTCTATCTGCTTTTTAAAAGATAAGCAAAGCAAAAAAAAATTCACATCTGTACTTTCCAAATGAGGAACTTTGATTTTTAGTTAATTAAAATCAAATGGAACAGAGTCCTTGCACCCCCAGATAGAGAGCGTGATAGAAAGCTGTGCAATCAATTAGTGCCTACTATGTGGCCTATCAGTCCAGTAAACCCAACATAAAAACTGCCATAAAAATAAAATCCTTGGCAGTAGGTGTGCACTGAATGCACCAGCCAGTGGGGCAGGAAAAAATCGGCTTAAAAAAAGCCACAAGAAGAGAAAAACAGTGGCATTGATATTGGAAAGCAGCAGGTAAGGGGATCTAGGGCATGGAAATGGGAACCCTTTAGTGTTTTGAAACAGTACTCAAGGAGGAAGACATGTCCAGGGCCACCTGTCAGGTTAGGACATGTTGGGGGAAAAGCCTCTGAGCATCACCAGCTGGTGGTGGTGGTGTTGGCCCAGGCATCCAGGGAGACCCAAGGTCCTGAGCTCACCTCCAGTCTCCTCTTGAGTCCCTGCAAGCCCAAGAGCTCTCCTCCCCATCCCTATGGACCAACAAGTAGATGAAACCCAACCTCAACTGGGGGATGAAGCCAGCTTCCAAGGAAGACCATCCTGTGTAGCCTACAGGGCACGTGCTCAGACCACAGCAGCAATGGCTTCTTCGGAGGTACTCTAAACCAAAATTCAAACTGTGAAAGCTGAGATTTGCCCAGCACCCCCTTATTTAACATCAGCATATTCCCATAGAGGCAGGTGCAGAAAACCCAGCCCAGAGTCCTCCCTTCTTCACTTCCACAAACACCAGATTCCTCTCAAACACTGTATGGAAATCAGCAGCTCTTTGGTTGTGTAACTTTTTATTCTAGTAGGAGGAAGGAAATTATCTGATCTATGAATTTTTAAAAAAAAAACAAAACTGTGGAAAAATACAATCTGTGAGGTTCAGAGCTTGAAAATACCAGTGCAAGAAATAGAAGAGCAGATCTGGGCTTTCAGAAATGGGCATGGCTCCTTCAGAGCCCTGTGCTCGCCCGCTTTACACCACCCATCACAACGATCTAATGGTGACAAGCCCCAGGGTGCACCCCAACTGTGTGCCCTAATGCCAGGTGGGAGCGTCATGCACCGGTGTGAGATCCATCTCGTGGAGCATGGGACATCTGTGATGGAGATGTTCCTACCTGAGCTACTTGCCTCATGCTCCCCTTACAGCCAAAGCAGAGAAAAAGGCATTTTTAGAGGAGATTCACATCCATTTTAAATACTTGTTATAAGATAGAGTCTCATTTGGGGGGTTTTGGGGGTGTTGTTATCCCCTAGCCCTCTTCCACAACCAGCAGTCAACCAGGTTTTGCTCTGTCTCTTCTTTCATCTTTGGCAAGAGCTGAACTCCTGACTTCATCACCTAACTCCAACGTTGGGCCTGGAAAAAATAACCCCTGCACCTCCAGAGCTGGGAACACAGCGCTCATTTCAGCCCCGGGGAGTTCTGTGCCACCCTGGAGAACATCCTCACCAACATGGACCCAAGTGGTTCTCCAGACACACCGTGAACACTTACTCCTCCATCAACGTAGATGCAGAAGCACATGTCAGGAGGACACATCTCAGCAGCCACACAACAAAGCCCTTGGGGTGTATAAAACAGGATCTAGTGCCCATGTGGATGGTGAGGATTGAGGACTGAAGCTGGTGGCCACTCCAGGAGAGCCAGAAGTGGAGATAGATGGGTGGAGAGCAGGACAGCAGGGATGTCCTGATGCTCTCCAGTGACTGATCTGAGCTTCTTCCTTCATGGCCTGGCTGGCAAAGCAGTCAAAAAAAGCAATTGCTGCTGTGCTGGGAATGACTGCAGCTCCACCTAATGCTGTTACAACTATTTGCCACGCTGCCTGCAGCCCAAGAGCCCTTCAACACTGATATTTCAAACCCAGGACAACATCCCACCATGTTTCAGTGTCACTGGCCACACAGAGCTGATGGCAGGTCCCATCAGCAGGAGGGTTACAGCCACCTCCACCACGTCTACAACCAACCATGGGAAACGGCCACCACTCCTGGTGGGCAACAACCCAACCCCATACCAGGTCTTCAGCCTGCTGATGCCAAGCTCCAGCAACATTTACCTTTCATGTGGCTATGGAAGTTCTGGCTGCTTCTCCCACTGGGAGAAGCATTTCCCCTCTTTTCCCATGCAGAGGATAAGGATTTTGAGGACAGGAATTTTGTTGGGTTTTTTAAAACCTTTTTTTTTTTTTGGTATTTTTTAAACATTTATTTACCCAGCCACAGGCACAACCAAGTTCCTCGGGACCATACAATACAAATAAATCAACACTCTGGTTTTAACCCTTTTGACCCTTACTATAAATTGCAAATAACATCCTCCAGCGTTGCCCTTGTCCTAACCAACCGCTACGCGCTCAACTGAACGGCAACCTGTGACACCCTTCCAAGTGAGGGAGGATGGACAAGACATGTGCTTCCCTTTAACGAGCCTCAGATACAACTCCCAATTAACACTCCCATTTTCCAGAGGAAGAAACCCAATGCATAACCACACACACACTTCCACAGCTCTTGCTGGCCTGGATTAAGAAGTTCATTGACATCTTCTGAGCTGAGATGCTGTTACATGCCACACAACGCTTGCAACCCAAACCCCATCATTGTTAGCTTCAACTGATGCTGCTTTCACGCCTCATGGTGGTCCACCAACTGGTGGTTCTCTCTTGAAGGACTCCAGATGTGCAAGAGCACATCTGTCCACGTCCCAAGGCAAAGAGCATTGTGTACCATCAGCACCAGGAGAACAGATTAAAATCCAAGACACCAGTCCCTACTCCCACCAGCAAACATCCCTTTCTTTGGCAAAGTTTCTATGGAAAACTTCATCCTTCTGCTTCTGATAAAACCCTTGTGTAATGGCGACGAGAGCAGAACAAAGCGCGCTGCTGCTAAAACAGAAGGAAAAGGGTATTTCTTTCTGTCTTCACACCTTTTAGAGTTAAACATTAATGGTGTCGAGATGTCTTAAGTAAAAAAAGGCTGGTTGTCTGAACAATGTCAGGAAAAATTATACGGTGCTGAGTGAATGCAAAATTAATGAGCGCTGAATGCTGACAGGAGAGAACAGGCATAAGGAGATGAGACTTTTTTATAGTCGACGCTGAGATCAAGCAGGTAGAACATCTCCATCTTGCTGGGGGAAGGAATAAAGGGAGGGAAAAAAACCCTTTTATCTCAAATCTGAAGAATTTAATTCGTTCAAAAACTGTGTCAACTCCGCACGGCCAAATCTGCAGAGATGAGAGCGGGCTACACACGTGGCTCCCCCCCGTCCCCAGCTTTCACTCAGCCCTGGCATAGCCTTCATTCTGCTCCTGCAGGCACGAAACGCAGCGCAACGCCGGTTTAACAATCCAACTTAATTAATTTTGCAAAGAACGAGACTCTCTTTACTCCAGACGTAGCATCTTGAAGCCCTGCTACGCTGCATGCTAAAGTCCACGAGAAGTTACTATTAAAAATTCACTCGTGTTAAACCAGCTTAATGCTCAAGCTGCACAGGCACGGCAAATATGTGAGCTGCACCGGCGAGGGGACGCGTGCCAAAGCGTCTCCGTGCAGACAATGCAAAGCTCGAGCGTGGCGAGGGGGGGAGCTGACGCTTCCCATGCACAGAGCAGCACTCCCCCCCCTCCCAGCCCCGCTCCTCCAAACCCCGCTTCCTCGCGTCTCCCATCTGTCTCTCCTGGGCTGCAAAGGGAGAGCTGTCAATCTGCAGCTATTGAGGGGACTGACTTGCTTCTACTACGCCAAAGAGATCTGCTGGAGGTAAAGGCTGACTTCGTGCTGCGGTGTAAATGAGCTGAGGGGTGGCTGGAACACGTGCACTGAGTGTGCTCAGGAGGTGTGAGTGCAGCTCCAGGCCAGGAGGTGCCTCTGGGGGCACAGGGACGGGCAGGAGCAAGACATGTGGTATGGGAAGCTACCTAGAGAAGATGGAGCCATGCAGTATAGGAAGCCACCCAGAGAAGAAGGAGCCACGTGGTATGGCAAGCCATCAGAGAAGATGGAGCCTCCTGGTATGGGAATCCACCTGGAGAAGACAGACCAAGCCACGCAGGTGAAGACTGCTTTCTTGTTGGTGTGCACAGAGCCTGCTCAGGAGAACCTCACCTCCAAAATAAATGGCTTTAAACTGGCAGAGGGGAGATTGAGATGAGATCTGAGGCAGAAATTGTTGGCTGTGAGGGTGGTGAGACACTGGCCCAGGGTGCCCAGAGAAGCTGTGGCTGCCCCCTCCCTGGCAGTGTTCCAGGCCAGGTTGGATGGGGCTTGGAGCAACCTGGGCTGGTGGGAGGTGTCCCTGCCATGGCAGGGGGTTGGGACGAGATGAACTTTGAGGTCCCTTCCAACCCAAACCCTTCTGTGATTCTGTGATTCCATGATTCTGTGAAAATGAACTTTAACCCTTCCAGTGCAACCACCACCTGCAGAACTGTGGGTGCAGCGCCAGCCTCTGGTGAGGCTTTAATTGTCACCAAACACCCCATGATGAAATCACGGGGCTTGGGGGAAGCAGAGCAGCCAGATGAGGAGCCCAGCAGCTGGGCACGGGGGAATAACGTGGCCCCAGAGAGAGTGAGACCGCTCCTGTGTCTCTCACGCTCGTGTCCCAGCAGGTTTGTTTGCTTTGCCCAACCACACCGCTCGGCACAAGCAAAGCTATTATCTCCTTGTACAAATCTCCCTTTATTTCCTCTGCTCACAAGAGCGTTAGGAGGATTAAGGTCCACAAAAGTTTGTTCAGGGGAAAATCTGAAATGAAAACAGAAGGACTTGCACGGCTGGCTCCAAGTTTGTGTGAGGTTTTTTTTCCATAAGAAAGAGGTTTATTGTGTTACTTCTTGCTTTTCAGGCATGGCAATGCTTGCACTGCTCTGTGCTCTGATGGGTCAATAATTGAGACAGGCACTTGCAGAGATGTGCTGGGATGAGCTCCCCTCTGAACCCCCCCGATCGTAAAGGACACTTGATAACTGGCTCGGATGAGATGCCTCCACCGCAGCTGCTAGAAGAGAGGTGGGACAGACCTTGCTCACCCTGCTCCTGCTCCCAAAGGAATGCCAGCTCATGGGATGGATGGACCTCTTACTGATTATCAACCAAACGAACCGGGGTCCAGAGCAGAGGGAGGACAAGCTCAGAGGAGGCAAAATCCTGCTGGGATGCCATCCCGAGGGAAGAATAATAATGGAATCATAGAATCATAGAATGGTTGGAAGGGACCTCACAGCTCATCCCGTCCCACCCCCTGCCATGGCAGGGACACCTCCCACCAGCCCAGGTTGCTCCAAGCCCCATCCAACCTGGCCTGGAACACTGCCAGGGAGGGGGCAGCCACAGCTTCTCTGGGCACCCTGGGCCAGTGTCTCACCACCCTCACAGCCAACAATTTCTGCCTCACATCTCATCTAAATCTCCCCTCTGCCAGTTTAAAGCCATTACCCCTCCTCCTATCACTCCCTGCCCTTGTCCAAAGTCCTTCCCCAGCTTTCCTGTACCCCCCCAGGCACTGGAAGGTGCTCTAAGGTCTCCCTGGAGCCTTCTCTTCTCCAGGCTGAACACCCCCAACTCCCTCAGCCTGTCCCCACAGCAGAGGTGCTCCAGCCCTTGGATCATCTCCAGGGCCTCCTCTGGACCCGCTCCAACAGCTCCATGTCTCTCCTGTGCTGAGGACCCCAGAGCTGAACACAGCACTGCAGGGGGGGTCTCACCAGAGCGGAGTAGAGGGGCAGAATCCCCCCCTGGACCTGCTGTCCACTATATTAAAATAGGTTTTGTCCATCTCCATGAAGGGTAAGGAGGGTCAGCAAAAGGGCTTTAAAGAAAGGATTTTTTTCCTCCTCCTTTCCTGCCTCTCTTAAAAATGAGACTGAATCAAGCAGAAAAAAAAAATAAATAAGAGGGAAAAATAAAAAGCTAATCCAGCACAGCAGAAGGCAAGAGGAGGAGTGAATTCTACAGGTGGTTTGTGACTCTCTGCATGATCCACACGCCCGTTGCATCCTATCAGAGCCTCTTCTTACGGCGAGGTGCTAAAGGATTTATTAGTTCTTGACAGTGTGAGATGTTTAAAAGCTTGAGGATGTAATAACCAAATGTTCACTTGTTAAAATAAAGGCACCATTTGGAGAGGTCTGTGCAATTCTTAGCAGCCTCCCCTTCCCCTTGGTCTATATTTAAGCTGCCAGTTAGATTAAAACTGTCAGAGTAGGGATGAGAATTTTATTGACATGCTTTGTAGGTGGTAGAGCTCCATAAAATAAACATATACAGAGGATGCTCCCTGGTGTTGCTGCACAGGCGAGAGATTTTTTTATAGTACTGACCTGGGGGAGTTTGTATCTGAAATCAATTCCTGATATAAAACAGATTCCAGAGGATACGGAGAGACAGACTTCACAAACGTCTGCAGGGAGCGTGGGCAGGGATGCGATCCGCTTAACATTTCACGTTGAAGCCAAACTGCGGAGAAGGGGAGGGCGTGAAATTCCCCGAACCTGCTCCAACAAACCCGTGCGTGAGGTGCAATTAATGACTCTGATAACAGGGAGGATTTAATCCTGGGAAGGGCACAGATGGGAGAGTGGGGCAGGGGAAGCAGCGTGAGGACCCTCACCCTGGCTCTGGGCTGGCAGAAATTGCCACAGACACGGATTTGGCTCTTGAGGCATTTTTCCAAATCAGAATGTTCAGATTTAAGGAGCTGAAGACCAGTAGAGATCACCAGACTGGCCAGTCCGGTGATCACAGAGCCACCAAAGGTCACCCACTTCCACCACCATGAGCCCTGAACTTCTGTTTGCTCAAAACCTGATGCAACCCACTGCTTCCCTTGGCAGCTGGTTCCCGAAGCGATCGTCCTCCCAGTTGTGACTCTGGGCCCTCGTCCTAATTTGTTTCTGTCTGGCTTCAGCTTTTGAGTCATTCTCTGTTACACTGGATTAAAAAACCTCTATAGTAGCCAGCATTTCCCAGCCTTGTTAGTGTTTATGGTGTCATCACCATGTCCCCACTTCTTTTCTTTTAACCCCCAGAAACACTCGACAGAACTCTTCAACTTTCCAAGCTGCAAGACATTTCCTCCAGCCCCTGGCTCATTTCCATCATTCTCCCTTCTCTGGATTGTGCAATCTCCTTCCAGCATGGATATCATGCCTGAGCTCCAGTTTTGTCCCACCGACTCCATGCACACATAACATCACCCAAGAGAAGCCCACCTTGCTTTTTATCACATCTCAAGTTCACATTGACCACCTTTGCTTCCAGGATCTCCAAAATCTCCTTGAAAAGCACCATTTCCCAGGATACCAACCATCCAGCACTCCTGTATGCCCATCCTGTATTGCTCTAGCAATGATCTGGTACATCTTTCCAATCCCATGAAGATCTTGAACAGCACCAAGATCTAGCAGAGACTCCCAAGAAGCTCCATGAAACTCTATTTTGAGAATAAAGGTGTTTCATCAGGATGAAAAGAGGCCATGAGTGGTGTTCCTCTGGCACCTGAGGTAAGGCAGTCAGTGCAGGGAGAACATACACACCAACTTGAGGGTGGGTTGACCTGTTCACATGAAACAGGACCAAACAGTAGAAAAACTACCCAACTTCTCTGCTAAACTGTACTAATTACTCCCACTTTCTACTGCTTGAAGGTCATGAACTCATCAACCAAAACCATGAGCTTTGGCTAAAAGTTGGGGATGGCTTAATGGAGGTGATGAGAGAACAATCATTACCTCCAGCATACCAGCAACAATCTAATGGTACCAGTAATATCTGGTAAGAAAAATCATAGAATCATAGAACCCCTCAAGGGTCATCCAGTCCAACCCCCTGCAGTGAGCAGGGACATCCCCACCAGATCAGGTTCCTCAGAGCCCCATCAAGCCTGACCTTGAATGCCTCCAGGGATGGGGCCTCCACCACCTCCCAGGGCAACCTGTGCCAGTGACCCACCACCCTCATATTGAAAAACTTCCTTACATCTAACCTAAATCTCCCCTTTTCTAGTTTAAAGCCATCACCCCTCATCCTATCGCTACATGCCCTTGTGAAGACAAGCAAAGGTAGAGAACAAGAGCAACAACTTCATAAAAATACATCAAGGAAGGGTGGTAATTAAAATAGAAGGAAGAATAAACCAAATTAAAGGGCAACACTGGCACAAAAATTATTTGAAACTCATTTCCACTGAAAATGAGCAGGTAGTTTCATCCTCTTCAGGATCTCCGAAGGATTCCTGGGAGGATGAAGTCAAACAGTTAAAAGGATTGGATCTGTTTGTACTCTGTTTACCTTGGATCAGCCTCACACTTGAGGGCTTTCAGTGAGCACCTATGGAAGCCAAGGAGGAATTCCCCCTCCCTGCTGATGTCTCATCTGGCCTCCAGGGTTTGGTTGTTTTGCTTTCTCTGTAGCCCTCTACCATACGGTGAAAAACTGGCTGCTGAGATGGGATGAAAGCAGTGCACATCCCTCCTTCTAGTAGCATGAGCAGCTCCATCAGGGTTAAGCCAACCACCAGATTTGGGATGAAGTAAGAGCTCTCCTCCCCAGCACTGCTGGCTGAGAAGGGCCTTCCCAACCCCAGGAAGAGGAACCCAGAGTCTGCAAAACACCGCTCGAAGGCAAAAGCGAAGCTCCCCTTTTCTGTCCTCCCTTGAAGCAAACAAAATCAGGATAACTCCGATAAAGTCAATGCATTTAAGAGGAGACTACAGCACCAAGCTGACAGTTGTAGCCTGAAGAGATTCCAATCTAATTTTAGATTTGACAGAAACCTTAATGTGGTTTTAATTAATTAATTTTAAAATCCTTTAATTAATGTAAACCCCTTAAAGCGGTTTTCATTTACTCCATTTCCAGGAGACATTTCCACTTGTGTTGCTCCTCAGATGCCATTCTGCTGCTCTCTTTTGTTCTTCAGTCCAACCTCAAATGTTACACCTAAACTGTTTATAACGCATCACTGGGGTGCTTTGAGCTCAGGATACTTCTTGAGCCTTCACTTCAATGATTATCCAAGTAATGAGGTTTCCATCCCTTCTCTGACTACGCAAAAACTCTGCCATTTGTTCTTGCACTGCATAAAAATGTCCTCTTTTGGATCCCCTGAAAGACCTCCGTGTTGACTCAGCACAAAAAGCTACCAAAAATTACACTTAAGTTCTCTGAATCTAATAGTTTATCTCAATTTCTGTGTGCAAGGCAGAAAGGCAGCAGTGACAGCGTGCTGTCACCCTGCCCTCCTGGCAGCAGCACCCACCTTGGGTAGCACTCCAGGCCATCAAGGAAGGAGCTCAGATGTGACGTGGGAGCGCAGCAGGACATCCCCAGGGTCCAGAGTCCCTGGCACCTCTCTCTCCCTTGGCTCTACTGATGGCAACCTGCACTCAGTGGAGCAGCCACTGGCTCTTGTCTTCAACCCACTCTGTCTGCGTGGCCACTGCGGGCACCACATCAAGATATTACCTCCAGTTTTGGGCCCCCAGTGTAAGACAAACTGGAGGGGGTTCAATGGAGGCCACTGGAGCACTGATCCTAAGACAAGAGGCCAAGGGAAGGCTTTGATCAGCCTGGAGAAGAGGTGGCTTTGGGGCACCTGACAGCAGCCTACCCATGCTGACAAGAAGTTACAGAGGTGATGGAGACAGGTGATGGAGCTCTTTACAGTGGTGCATGGAGAGAAGATGAGAAGCAATGGGTGCAAGTGAAGCAAAAGACATTCAGGTGGCACTGGAGGAAAATCTTCCTCACCACAAGGCCAGCAATACGTTGGAGCAGGTTGTCCAGAGCACTTGTACTTCTCCACCTTTGATGGCTTCCAAAGCCCAGCTGGGTCTTTACCCTGGGCTGAACCCAGAGCTGATCGTGCTTTGAGTCCATTTGTCAAACACCGCCACCGTTGGAGATGGAAATAAGCTTTATGGGGAATGAGATGGTTCCAGTTGGACAGAGAGATTGTCAGCACCTAGGTAAAACATTAAGACTTCTCCAAGAGGACACTAGTTTACAATATGGGGAGAGGGAAGAGCTGAAATGAAAGAATATTGAAAAATATACAATGCAAGAAATAATGCAAGTGTAAACAAGGCAGAGCACGTTATGCAGAAGGTACTTTCAGCAGTGTGGAGGCAGCAGTGCCCTTGCTCCAAGGACCTGAGAAGCTCGCTCAGTAACTGGAAATGCCTACAGCTCGATGGATGTCAAGAAACATGTGTTCAAATTGGAGTTTGTAAAAGAAGGCTCTGCAGACAATTTAGGAGACTAAATGCCTCAAGACTTTAACTACATTATCCTGGCAGAACAATGCCAAGTGATGGAGAAGGTCTCAAAGGCTCCTCCATTCCTGCTCCAGAGATGTCCAGCTCCTTTGCAGGCTCAGTAACATGGACTTGGGCTACATATTTCCTCAAAGCTATCAACAGCGAGTCCATGTAGAGCTCTGTCCTCATGGGCTGTGGACTGAGGGTAACAAGGGAGCCTGGACCTGGGCAGAAGAAACCAGCTGAAAGGCTTTAACTGCTCTGCACTGGGCTCCTCTGCTTTGGGGTAAAGCTCTGGCTCTGCGACTCGCTTCACACATTGCACGCAATTACTCGCTTTGTGGTTTTATGGGAGTAATTTTATGATCTTTAATAGCACACCACATCACTGGGCTGCTGGGACAAGAAGGGGCTCTTGACTCAGTGCCTGAGGACAAGGTCTCCTCCTCTCCTCCCAAAACCTCACACTGCTGTTGCAGGCTGTGGGAGAAGCCACTTCCCAGGCCACCACTTCACCATTTTCTGACCACCACTAAATACAAAGCCAAAGCTTTTTTTGCTTCTCTTTTTAAAGCTCACCATATGTTGGCATTCCCAAACCCAAGAAGAAGCTTGTCATTCATTTTGAAGAAGCTTCCACATGTCCCACTGAGGACTCAGGACCTCTCTGGGCCAAAAGCTGTAGATGTATATCACAAAATACATCCAGGGCCAAATCTAAGCATATGACAAGACAGCAGGGAAACTTAATTAAAGGAAAGCCACTGACAGCCCAACGATTGTATGCAACAGAGCAGCCAAAATCAATAATTATTTCACATACCTCACTTAATTAACCCACTGTATTTACCCAAAAGGAAAATTACTTCCCCAACTAGGTTAACTTCCAAATGGGGGGGTGGTCTTAAATTAAAGGTCCTCTTCTTTTTGGGTTGATGTGTCCTAGTGACAAAGCAGCAAAAACCTGCCTGAAGGATCTGTATTATTATGTCCAAACTTCAGAAAAAACAAATAAAAGGACATCAGGAGGACACAACAGCTCCATGGGTTTGGTGGACCCAAAAGATGACACCTCCATGTAGTAGAAGAACACGCTGTGGAATTATTTTTGTGTAGTCAGAGAAGAGAAAGAAATGCTCTTACCCTTAAACCCCCTGAAAATTATTAAAGGCTCAAGAAATAGCCTTCTCCCCCTCCCCGCGCAAAGTAACTCAGCTTAAGGATTGAGGGTCATCTTTGCAGGTCAACATTCGGGAAAGAAACCTAATTCTTCACCTAGTGTCCTTTTAAAACGTCCCCAAATCAGGTCACTATTCTGTAGCATTATTACAGAATAAAACTGCATTAATAAAGATCTGAATTTTTTGTTTTCCTTATACATCTATCACAATAAATTCAGCAGCTCCACCAACAAAAATCCAGGCTTCATGGGAGCTGAGGAGGTCATACATGGGGTCACAGGACCCTCCACCACTGCAAGAAGCCATGCACTTCAAAGGCAAGTGGTCCTTCGTGAGATAAGTTGTACAAATCTAAGCAAACACGGAATAAAACCTTTATTTTGGCAACTCCAGAGTAAATCTGCTGGGGCTTTTGGACCTTGCAGATTTAGACGTTGCATTTTGGACCACAAAGTCATGAGCACTGCCCCACGTGTCCTGGTGGAGCCAGGAGCCATGCCGTGGCTGCTCCTGGACCAGGTAGCTGCCGGCTCTGCGCACCGATGCCCGCAGAAGCCGAACATACGGCGGCACAGCGGGAGCGACCGCCAGCGAGCGGCGATGAGCGAAGGCAGGAAGGACAGGAGGAAGGAGGTCCCTGGGATGCTGGCAGTGGAGGAGTCACTTGTGATGCCTAAGGAGGTGTTTCAAGGGCAAGCCTCTGCGGTTGTTTGAGTTTGTAGGCGGTGTAATGAAAAGCTCAATAGTATTTGATTTATTCTATTAAGGTACTGGATTTATACTCCTGCACTGGAAGGAAATTAAGCAGCATATCAAAGGAGAGGGCTTTTGGGAAAAGACTTGGTGGCTTCATCTTAAAAAGGACACTGCCAAGGTTGGGAGCTCTAGAAGGGAGATGAGATGACCCCTCTGCCGGCTCCCATCTCCATCAGATCTCTGCACACTGTTCATCATCCCTTCCGTGAACCAAAGGTTATCACCTTTCCACAAGTGAGGTGTTTAATTAAAACAATTATCTGGGGGTAAAAAGGAAATACCTTTCTGGAGTCCCCCTGCCCCCACAGAGCCTGGTGTCACAAGGGGGTTGGATGCTGAGGCTCTGCCTCTCCTTGGGGCAGGGGTGACCCTAAGAGTAGGCATCAAGTATTATGTCATTTTACACAAAAGGAACAAAACCAGTGGTGGTCTGCACATCAAAGCAGCTTTTCCAATACCTTTGCTCATTTCTATACTCTCCTGTATGATCAAGATGTTTATTTTTGCATTTGCAGCCAGGTACTGGCTGCCTTCCCAGCAGCAACCGAGCCTCCCCCCCATCCTTCAGCCTCCTAACTCCATCACATCACCACCACACTGCCCTGATGGTTTCTTCTAACAACCTTCACACCACCCCTGCTAACCCTACAAGCCATAGAGCAACGCACGTTGAGCAGTGAAGCTTGCAGCACCGCTCTAAATTAAAACAGCCTTGGGTGAGCTCACCTCAGCGTGATGGATGGACATCAGCTCCATCTCACAGCATGGCTCCGCAGCAGAGGACCCACCTCAGGAGAGGACCTCTGGCATCCATGACCCCAGCCTGAAGGCAAAGGGGAGGGAGGTCCACACGGATGGACCACTGCCCCACGGAGTAAGATGCTCAGAGAAATGTTCCCCTTGCTGACCTCCACACTGCCCAGGAGACACTGCTGGCCTTTTCTCCTCCTCCCTCGGTGAGTGACAGCACTCAGGCACAGTTCAGGGCTCCAACACTCAAACCACTTGACTTAAAAAAAATCGAAAAAACTTTTGTGGGACGGACAAAGGTTGAAAAATTAACTGTCTGGCCTCTTCCTCCGCTGCGTTTATTGCTGTCTTGGCAGATGAATTTCAGGTTGCTGCCACAGCCGCAAACCGCTTGTTCTGCCAACTGTACATTACTAACATTGGAAGGGGTCCAGACCTAGGAATCTTTTCTAAAAGCATTTGCTTCATACTTTAAATAGCAGCCCAGCAGGCAGGGGGATGGGAGGGAGGGCGGGCTCAGCCCCTGCCTGTGATCCATCTGCAAGCTTCTCCTGGCTCCTTCACCCCTTTGCAGGTTAAGACCGAGGACGATCCGCGGAGGAGGTGTAGGGTGGGGAGGGCTGGTGGGATGTGACCTCCAAACCCTCCAGGGCTGGCAGCAGGGACGATGACCCTCTGGGAGGTCCCCTCTCCCCCAGTGCTGCCACCTGCCCCTTCCCAAGCTCCGTAGCTCCGTGCCTGGCATGTTATTAATTAAATTAATAACAGGACGTTGGCTGTGTTTTCACTGAAATCTGCTCTGCTATGAGGTTTAGCATTATTTCCCCTGGTGCTTATGGGCTTTGCTTATTATTGGGTTGAACAACATCATTTGCTGGGATTTCTGTGATTCTATGATTTGCTGGGATGTCCTGAGCCCGCTGTAACACATCACTGCAATGTCCCAGCTCCCCAACTCCTCTCTGCTACCCAAAATCACATCTCCAGGAGGGTTTCCTAAGGGAGCATGAGAAGGAGCACGGCCACACGCTGCAGGATACGTCGCCGTTCACAATACTTTAGCAACAAAACCACATCCTCAGCAGTTAGCAAATATTAATCAGCTTTATGGCTGAGAAACAGAGAGGAGGAGGAGGAAGGACATGGGCAGGGAAACACAACATCTACCACTTGGTATAACTACGACAGAAAATTGCCTCTGGCCACAAATATTTTGACTTTCTGCTGTATTTTTCCTCCCTCCTCATGTAAAACATGAGCAGTAAACTGCTAAGAACAAATACAGGTGAAGTTTCTTTTCTTCGGTAATTTGGCGCCGGCACTAGATAAGCCAGCAGTACAGAGCAAAGCTCAAGGCATAATATTTTTAAGTAGTGCTTGTCCTAGTTAATGTTCAGCCCTGCTGTGCAATGTCAAGAAAACTAATGAACAGTGAAGTGGCAGCGAGCAGGAACCTTGGTGTACTCACCCGCTACCAAACTCCTTTCAGAGCCCGGGCACAACGTGAATGAAATCTAAAAGCAGTTGTCTTGGTTCATCGGGAAGCCCGGGCAGCCCATGCAATGTGAGCTGAATGCTTTGCCCCAAAATTCAGTGCTTAAAATAACAGCGAGCTGGGAGGACCTATGCAATGCCTGGCTTGTGAGAGGGCACGGGGTGATGGTTTTAGGCTAAAAGAGGGGAGATTCAGACAAGATATAATAAATTGTTCACACTGAGGGTGGTGAGACCCTGGCCCAGTTGCCCAGAGAGGTGGGAGATGCCCCATCCCTGGAAACATCCCAGGTCAGGTTGGACGGGGCTCTGAGCCACCTGATCTCATTGCAGATGTCCCTGCCCATGGCAGGGGGTGTGACTGGATGGCCTTGGAAGGTCCCTTCCCACCCAAACCCTTCCGTGACTCGATGGTGCGCCTGTACGTGCATACCCACACCTCAGCCATGGAGTTTGGGAAAAATTTACCATCTGTTATCAGGCAACACGGCCCCGGTCGGGAGCTTTGGCAAAGGCACCGCTTGACGGATGACGCGCTCTCAGCGCTAATACCCAGCGGGATTCACCTTGTGCACAAAGGACAAAGGGTTTGCACGAAGGACAAAGTATTTGCACAAAGGAAAATGTATTTGCATGAAGGAAAAAGTATTTACACAAAGGACAAAGTATCTGAGCCCGTGAGATGGGCAGCCTGTAGTAGGCACTGCGTGGAGCACGCTCAAGCCCACCTGCAGCGGCTTCAGGAGGGATGCTGGGGCTGCAAGGACTTGAACAAGCCCTCCTCCCTCCTTAACACACCTCACCCCTTCTCCGTGCATCACTCGAGCCCTTTGGACTTCTACGTTTCAGTCCATGAGTTGACACTCGGGGTGAATTTTAACTTTTATATGGCTTCTCAAGCCATCTTCTCATCTCTTCTCTCTTCACCGGTTATAGCGCCGTGTTCACCGGCCGGGGGTGGATTAATGCCCCCTCTGATCAGTCTGGCTGGTTGGCAGGAGAACAGATCTGACAAGGGGACATGGGTCTTCACCAAGCCTTGAACAGCATGTGGCAGAGCTACCTGTCCTTCACCTTCCCCAGCTATAAAAAGGGGTTTCTGCCTGCATTTAATAGCAGTATTGCTGATGTGCACTGAAAGGGCCTGATCCGGAAAGCTTAACCACCACTTCTGATTATTTTAATCTAAGGAATGATTTCAGGATGAATCACAAAGATGGAGTAAAGTGCCACCTTGCACCAGAAACAAAGGTGGCATCTTAAACAAGCCAAGCCAGGAGGGCAAAGCACACCCTTCGGTATTAATGCTTTCATGAAAGAAGAAAAACTATTGCAAATGGAACAATTAAGTCATGGGGTTTCAGGAATTAAGTCATGATTATCTGCTGCAATTTAGTGTCTGGAGGGTACCAGGAGAATGCTTTTGCTTGGAAGCTTCCTGACAAGCCAAGGCAGGAGGCTGCTGCCTTACCTTGCTCCAACCTCTTCATCTGCTGGATCTGATCAACCGTCTTCTTTAGGATCTTGCATTTGTCGGGTTTGACACTCAGGGTGTCGATGTCCCCGATGTTTGCAGACAGCAGCTCTGCCAGCTCCTCTAAATATTTGTTCTCCTGTTCCCGTCGGCGCTTTTCATTGCTGTTAGAGAAAGAAAAAAAAAGTAAAAGTCACACAAATGATTTTTTTTTTCTCCTGCTCAGTCCACTCACTGAACCCCAAAATACAGCTACTGGCTGGAGGGATGACCGTGCTATCATCTGAGTATCTTCAAAAGAATGGGGAGTTCATTCAGGCTTTTCTGTATTTTGATGCATATAAAAATAATCAAAATTAATGCCAATTAAGTCAGACACCTCAACAAAACCAGACCTCTAACATTCAGGACTCTGCTTTCCTCTCAAAAATAGTTATAAATGAATTATAACAGAAATAAGCAAAAATAGCTACATACAGCCTCTTATTTTTCCACAGCTACTATTCCAGCTGTCACCAAGTTTAGTCCTAAATTTACACACAAAGGTTAACAACATCCACTGGAGTTCACCAAAGTGAAAATCTGAATCAACGGTGACAAGAGGAAGATGAAAAATATTCATGAGATCAACCTCTCTGTCCCAGCAGAAGCAGATTTGCTTTTTGCTCCTGGCTGCTGCACAAGCCCAACACTCTCCCACCAAATATTGCCAAATTCTGGGAACTGAGAATATATTATTTACCTTCTGTGACACACCCATCACAGAAGTCACCCGTGACCCTGTAACATACTCCTTTACCAAAGACATCAGAAGCATCAAAGCCACCAAAACGAGCTGTGCATATGGGACAGGCACACAGAGACACATTTTCCCTAAATACCTTCCTCTACATCAACCATGGGATGAAATGAGGACACCTCAAGATGCCCAACACGGCTCTACACCGCTTATGATGCATTTTATCAGGCTGGTTTTCAGTAAGCCATCTAATCTTTTGTTACAACCTACACAGGACCTCCCAGCACTCTATGTAAGAAGCACAGCCTGAAAATCCCTATCATTTCCTGGACACCAAGATGCTGCTGAGATACCTGTGGGCATGCTGAGATGTTTCTGGCCTCAAAGAAGCCCCACCACCCATGGAGGGGCTGAGAAAACACTGGTTACAAAACCTGATTCCAAAAGTCTGGCTTGGTAGGAGATTTGTGTCCCACTGCAGACGTGCTCTGGCTTGTGCCACGTGGTCAAAGAAGCCCTGCCACCAACTAAAGGTGTTTTTTCTGCCACCAACAGGTTTAGTTTGTTTTCTCTGCTGAGAGTAAAAGCAAACCAGAGTAGGAATACATCCTGAGAAATCTGCAGAGACCCTTTAGAAACTATGTCTGTCCAAAAGGGGATGAAACACCACCAGCCCTCCCCTCTCAGGAGCTCCTCGGGAAGGCTGCACAGATGTTTCTTTATTTTTTCCTAATTCCAGCTGCTTTATTAGTTCAATATCCAGCTCTGACAGACAGGTGGTGTCTCTTGGGTATTTTTCTGCTTCTTAAACTTGCTCTCACATGAAAATCTCTGACAATGATAGGGATGAGCTTCAGAGAATCCTAGAATGGTTTGGGTGTGATGGGACCTCAAAGCTCATCTCATCCCAACCCCCTGCCATGGCAGGGACACCTCCCACCAGCCCAGGGTGCTCCAAGCCCCATCCAACCTGGCCTGGAACACCGACAGGGAGGGGGCAGCCACAGCTTCTCTGGGCACCCTGGGCCAGGGTCTCACCACCCTCACAGCCAACAATTTCTGCCTCACATCTCATCTCAATCTCCCCTCTGCCAGTTTAAAGCCATCACCCCTCGTCCTGTCACTCCATGCCCTTGACAAAAGTCCCTCCCCAGCTTTCTTGTAGCCCCCCCCCCAAGGCACTGGAAGTTGCTCTAAGGTCTCCCCCGAGCCTTCTCTTCTCCCGGCTGAACACCCCAACTCCCTCAGCCTGTCCCCACAGCAGAGGTGCTCCAGCCCTTGGATCATCTCCAGGGCCTCCTCTGGACCCCTCCAACAGCTCCATGTCCTTCCATGATGAACCTCCCCTTGCCTCCCATGTTTACTCTCCATCACCTCACTTCTCCTGCCCCTGTCTCTCTAGGTGTTGTGACTGCCCAGAGGGGCAACAGGAATGACTTGCGCTCCTTTAACTCAAAAAAGAAAGGAATAAGAAAAGGCAAAGCCAGCTGTGGGTGTGGAGTGCACCAACTGTGTTTCTGCTCGGGCCACTGGGCTCATGAAGTCCACGAGGGAAACTTTCCATGGGAGACACACCGTGTGACCTGAAAACTCCTCTGCAATGGGCTCTGGTGCGTGCAGGAGGTCCTGGTATCCCGGCAGGCAGCTGCCAATGGGTGCTAAGGGGTCACAGACAGCAAAAACAGCTTCACAGAGATAGGTTGGATGTCCACCTGCTGCAAAGTGTTGGGTCCAGCCATGGACTTCAGTCTGGTTTTGCATGTGTATCAGTGACATGAGTGCCAGCAATGGGCAGACAAATGCTTCTGGAAGGAGCTGAGTATCTCATTGAAGGTCAAATTAATTCCTAGCTTTCCCTGTGAACCAAAGAACAATAGCAAAGGGGAGAGAAAAAAAAAAAAATCTCTGCTGTGGGTGAGCTCATTTCATGAAAACTCTTAATGTCACTGTTGCTGTGGCAACTTTCAAATTGTAGGAGGGAGAATTGGCCAATTTTCCTTACATAAAAGCATCATGAGAATATTACAGCAGTGGGCTGCTCTTTATGACTCCCAAGTATCATCAAAAGCAATAGTTAAACCTTTCAGGTTTTAACAAAGGAGTTTTGAAGTTCACTTGCTCAGGAGTATGTTAAGAAGGACTCTGGACAGTTCAGGGAGGAGGATGAGGTCCCTCCTCACCGCAGCTGCAGGTCAGGAGATGGTCTGAAGGAAGGAGGATGCGGTACTGGTGAGGACTTCTCTGCTGGATTTTGGTAACATGCTTCAGCTCCACTGTTCAGGGTTGGATGGACAACCCAACAACAAGTATCTGAGTGAACACTTCTAAAAATGCTTGTAGGTGCTTTGTGGATGTAAAAACTCATTGTGCTGGGACAAGGAAGGAGAATATGTCATCCAGAAGTTCCTGCGTCACTATGACCTCATCCTGCACACTTTGAAAGACCCCTGGTGTCAGCAGAAGAAGGTTTTCTTGGGGTTAGAAGTTAGGAAACAAACCACAAGAGATCTGCTGACCAGGTGAAGCAAAGCCAGGTGTGAGCTCACCCATCTGCAGAGCAGTTCCTTCAAGAAGAGGGATCCAAGCCCACCTTGCTCCCCTGCCATGGGGACCCAAGGACCAGCAGTTTCACTCCACAGGACAAGGACCAGCTCTGACACCAGCCTGGAGACAGCAGCAAGGGCTGCAGAGCTCTGACTCAAATGACTCTGGCCCAGGTTGCCCAGAGAAGCTGTGGCTGCCCACTCCCTGGCAGTGTTCCAGGCCAGGTTGGATGGGGCTTGGAGCACCCTGGGCTGGTGGGAGGTGTCCCTGCCATGGCAGGGGGTTGGGACGAGATGAGCTTTGAGGTCCCTTCCCACCCAAACTATTCTGTAATTCTATGACTCAGCCAGAAAGGGGAAATATTTCACATGATTACAGAAGTATTTGGTAGGAATAACACAGCTATGAGTGCTACCAAGATGTCTTCTGCAATTTAATGGCACAGCTAAGCCACAAACCATGATCCTTTGTAAGGTGTGTGAACTCTACAGAAGGGAGATGTTGCAACCAAAAACTGCAATAAACAGAAATCCTCAACCAACCCCTTACTGTCTCCCTACTGTAACTCTGCAGCCTTTACATTTATTGTCTAGACTATCATATATGAGCTGTAAGTGATAGAAAATACACTTGGGACTTGCTCAGTGCATCAATATTCTGCAACAAGGAACAGAACAGCGTCCCAGGCAGCAGAGACAGGGAGCCAGCAGCAGCACCGTACGCTCATCCTTACTAACAGACTGTATTGCCATGGAAAGAGATGCACAGGATTTACAGGGAGCCTGGAAAAGCCCCGTGGAAGGAGATCACAACTGACTCTCTCCAGGACGTCGCAGTCTTAAATCATTTGGCAAGGTAGCTGGGACAGGAAGGCTCTGTTGTAAGCAAAAGGTGCCCTTCTGCAGGGAGCTGAGGGTTGAAGCAGCCTCCCATCAGCACAGAGAAGTGAAGATATTTCAGACAGAAACATTTTCTGGTTTGTAATTGCACCATGGGGCAGGAGGCTCGTCACCAAAGTTTCTGAATATTACAAACCCACGGATTTCTTGGGAATCTGATGTGAAGAGACAGAAGGCGTGGGGTGATCCGCAGACCTCGCAGAAGTATCTGCCCTAAATTTACCCTGAGAAAGCTTTCTCGATGCTCCTCCACACGATCAAACACTCTCCATTTATAAAATCAATACATTAACTTTGATAACGAGCCTCTAATCATCATTTGCCACCTAACAACAAGCAGAGCAGATGGGGAGCCGCATTTCCATCCTGCTCCATCTTCCACCGCAGCCACCGCTAAAAGCAAAGCGAAGTTCTGGTGGGAAGTGTGAACGTCTCCGAGTGGCTGAAACGCGGCTCCATCTGCTCGAGCAGACGGGACGGAGCGATGCAGTGGGAATGACAAAGTAGCCGTGGCAGGGGATGGATTGGGAGAGGCACACATACCTCTGGGCTGTGTCGCAGGGCGAGCCTTTCCTCTTCCGAGAGTCGGGGTTGGCAGGGTCCGTTGAGCTGTCCCCAAGGCCACTCATGTTGGTTGACCTACTTTGCACCTGGAACCAAAGGAGAGAGAGGGTAAGGACAAGCTTTATGCGGCTGCAGGAGGAGTGGTTCCTCCCCAGCAGAGCCAGAAAACATGGACCAAGCGACCTCTGAGGGGGTAACTAAGCCAACACAAGAGTCCCAACCCAACTCAGGTCTTTCTTATTGAATCGATGCCTTGTTTGTGAAGGCAACGGTGTGAAGGGAAGACAACACGTGATCATGTTACCCTCCTTTTAGCATCCCATTTGGCCAAGTGAGCCCTCACCACCAGCACCATCGTCCTTGCCTCACAAGGCTGAGCTCTTCCCTGTATCCTCACAGAGTTTAGCTTCCTTACAGCACTTTAACAACTATCTAAACACAGCCTCTTTCCATGCTTTGTTTATATGTGTTTGCTTTTGTTTTGTTTCCTTCTCCTGCAGGCCTTCTCCTTCAGCCCATCTTCAGCTCCTCTGCCATCTCCCCCCAGTTCCTCTGACTCAGGGCTGGCAGAGGCCACCCCACCCCTCACATTGTGTCTGCGTTCCTGCTCCCCCACCACCTCCTTTCCCCGCAGCACCTTGCCCAGGCTTTAATTAGAGCTGCAAACTGACTCATCTCTTAACGGGATGTGACACCCTCCCACGAACCCCTTCCCCACCTCCCACTGAGGCTGCCTTCCACGCGTGGTCCTCCCAGCCCCAACCTTTTCCTGGCAGAGAGCTTCCCACCACGGCCGGTCCCAACACCGGGCACCTCTTGGGTTCCAGCTCTCTCCAACGCACAGACATTTCACCATTAGTTTTGGGGTGTAATTCCAACAGAGGTTGGGTGAACTAGTCCATGCTATGGCAAATGAGAGGTCTAAGCAACCAAAGAAGGTCCAGAAGCCCTGAGGATTGTAACACTGCAATATCCCACATGTGAATGCTCCTTAATGAGGAATTATATTTTTTATATTTAACTGAATAAAATACTGTGTAAATCCAATCAGGGCAGGAAAGCCAATTAAGGCTTCTTTCTGGAGGCTTCACCTTGAAAAGTGTTAAAGGGTTTGGCCAAAGACTGTGATACTCTGAGACCTGAGGACTCAGTCTCCTCTAACAACCTAAATGGGACTATATATGTCTGTAGGACATAGTCAAAGCCTCATACAACACGTTAAACCAAGGGATGGAGCTTCTCCAGAAAATAACCCAGCTGTGCACATTGCTCCCCTTGCTTTGCTAGAGCTATTGCCATGATTTTTCCAGCAACCACAATAATCCAGCACTGGATAATGCCACCTTCCAAGTTCTCCATTTAAATTTTAGAAGTGTTTATGATAGTGAGAAGATACAACCCCTGAGAAATAAAGTAACGGGACCCTGGACAAGAAGTTAGTAGTTTAGAGGGTAGAAGGACTAAGTCCTTAAATTTAATTCCCTTCATTTCTTCCATTACTTTCTAAAAGCTGGAATTTTAACGAGCATTAAACTGCTGATGTATTGTGATTGAACAAATCCTAGAAGACACATCCACATTTCTCATGGCCCAGATTCCCCCCCATGTTTTATTCAGCCTGCCCAAAAGCACGGTGAGATGCTGTCCAGCATCTTCCACCCACTGCCCAGTCCAGTGCAAGGCGGCCGCTCATCAAAAGCCATCAGTGCTGGCTTATCTCATGCTCAGACAGGTGATGATTAAAGTCCCACCAGCTTTTGGAAGTACTCTGAGTCCCAAACCACACCTGCAGACAGGCTCCCCTTGACCTCAGAGCACTGCAGAGGAATGGACATAGCCACGAGCATCTCCTTCACTCCCTGCTTGCTTGAAGACCTCAGTGTTCCTATTAAAACCCAGAAAGCCAACTGTGTCCTGGGCTGCGTCACCTGCAGCGTGGTCAGCAGGTCCAGGGGGGGATTCTGCCCCTCTACTCTGCTCTGCTGAGACCCCCCTGCAGTGCTGTGTTCAGGTCTGGGGTCCTCAGCACAGGAGAGACATGGAGCTGTTGGAGTGGGTCCAGAGGAGATGATCCAAGGGCTGGAGCACCTCTGCTCTGGGGACAGGGAGTTAGGGGTGTTCAGCCTGGAGAAGAGAAGGATCCACCTTATTGTGGCCTTTCAGTACTTAAAGGGGACCTACGGAAAGATGGGGACAGACTTTTAGCAGGGCCTGGAGTGACAGGACAAGGGGTGATGATTTTAAACTGAAGGAGGAGAGATTCAAACTGGGTAAAAGGAAGAAATTGTTCCTGCTGAGGGTGGTGAGACCCTGGCCCAGTTGCCCAGAGAGGTGGGAGATGCCCCATCCCTGGAAACATCCCAGGTCAGGTTGCACAGGTCTCTGAGCGACCTGATCCCATTGCAGATGTCCCTGCCCATGGCAGGGGGTGCGACTGGGTGATCTTTAAAGGTTCCTTCTGACCCAAACCATTCTGTGTTTCGATGACTCTATGAAAACCAGCATTACCAGCTTTATTTTCTCCTACAACTGAGATGTCCAGAGGAGTGTTACACATTTTGGGTCCCCAATGACCCACCTCTACGCTCAGCATGGAATACCTCTACTCCAAAACAAGTGAAATGTATGTGCTTAACCCAGTGCTATGTGGAAAGAGCCCATCTTTCAGCAGCACGCAGACATTGCTGCTAACACTTGCGTCACCGGTGCTAAGGCAAACGTGGTTCCTGAAGTCACTGTAGCAATATTAGCGCAGGCGATCGATGCCGCGGGCACGAGAGCTCGTCCACTGAATGCAGAAACCCTGAGCAGATGCCAGCAAGCTAGCCATGACCACAGATCTGAGTTCATCCCCCTGGTTTTGGCACGTTTGCAAGAAGGAACGATGCCAAAGCAAATAGAAGGAAAAGGGAAAAAAAAGCAAACTCTTGAAAAATGTAGAGATTGGAAAACTAGAAGTGCTGCATCATCTGCTCCGGGTGAGAAGGGTTCACGGAGGTTTCAAACAAGCTTCCCAAGGTTTAAACCTTCTTCTTGAAGGTTTAACCTGCTCTCATCAAAACACTGAGTCTCTGTAAGTGATGTTGCTCTTACAGGTCCTGATCTTCCCTCCCAGCAACTGAATTAAAAGGACAAACAAGCAGGGATATGGCAGGTAAAGTCGACTGTCCCACCGGGATGCTCCGCTGCGGGACCGTGGCTTTGCAAGAGTGACCATATGCCCTAGAGAGGTGAGCTAAGGACAACATTGCAGCCTTAGCTGAAATCCTTGGCTTGAGTTAAGCCCTTGATGTAATACACTCAATGTTTCTTTTTATTGTAAAAGTAGTTTACTTTACAGCAAAACTTGCCAGGGCTGACAAGCCAAAAAATGTCATTTAAGTCTAAAAATAACGGAGATGACTCGGTTCGAAAGCCCTGTTGGGTCAGAGCAAGACCAGGGGACAATGTCCCCCGTGGAAGGCAAGGGTTGGGCTGCCGGTGGAAGGCAGCTCTGCCTGTCGCTGCCCACGCTTGGGGCCGTTTCACCCGAAACCTGATTTCTAAACACTGGCTTCTTGTAAAAATGTTAATATTCTGCTGGCTTAGGAAAGCAAACAGAGGCAGAGGAAGGTAATGAAAACAAGCTAATTAGTTCAGCCCAGGGCAGGGGGGGAAGTGGTTTCCAGGCTTAATACGGGGGCTCTCCCATGCAGACCTCTGCTAGACTGCTCCTCCGCTGTCAGAAGCCACCAAAAAATAAATTAGGGGACAGTATAAAATGCTTCTGGTGTCCCCAGCGGCGCTGCTCGCTCACCGGGGTTCCCTGGGAGATGTTTGACCACAGCAGGAGCAAGACCTAAGGCAAAGAGAGTTGGCCTCTCACCTTCCTCCAGATGCACATGGATGAAGCCTCATCCCAAAGATGCCTTGAACCTGCTGCTCCGAAGAAACTCAGTGTCACAGTGCAAACCCAAAATGTAGCATGTTTTATACAACAACTATGGATGGTACTGGAACCAGTAGCTTCATGTTTGGTCTTGCATGCTGCTGGTGCATAAGCCCATGGTCCTGCAGCAGCGGTGCTGATGAGCACCATGTTTAGCAGCAAAGCAAGTGCCTGTGATATAGACTGCAGCAGCCTAGCTCCAGGTAAACCTGGGCTGAACTCAAGCCACCAGCAAGGCCAAAGGTTTGGAGCTTAGAATCATAGAACCATATAACAAATATGGTTGGAAGGGACCTCCAGGGTCATCAAGTCCAACCTTTATCCCATCATATTCCTAACCATTAGACCACAAGACCATGGCCTCAAGTGCCTCATCAACCCTTTTCTTGAACACCCCAGGGACGGCGACTCCACCACCTCCCTGGGCAGCCTGTTCCAATGTCTAACCACCCTCTCGGTAAAGAACTTCTTCCTAAAAGTTCCTAGCTTCTTGAGATGTTGCTTTTTTGGGATGCTAACAAATATCTGCTGAGGGACATGGGGCAGTGGTGACTTGGCAGTGCTGGGTTAATGGTTGGACTGGGTGAGCTTGGAGGTCTCTTTCAACCAAGGCTGTTCTGTGATCCTAGCAGAGACTAGAACCTTGACACAGAGGATGAAGCACCAGCCAACAATATTCCAACCCAACCTTAGGGATCAAGACATGAATGCAATTTCCACATTAACAAAAACTAACAAAAAAAAAAAAAAAGGAAAAGGAAGTGAATTATTGTGGCTTAATGCATCTGCTCTCCTAATAACGCCAACGGATTTCCAGTAGCTTCCCAAAGACGGCCATCGCTACCTCCAGCAGACACAAATAGCCCGAGTGATTTGAACTGACAGTGTGGAAGATGGAGCTGGCCACCCAATCCTTCATTCTAACAGAACTGCTTATTTCTAAACTGTATTTCCCACATTCTGCATGAATTTGACCCTAAAAAAACGCTTACAGAATAACACTGAAGTCTATTGGAGAGAGACACAATTAGTCGGCTGTTTTTAAGAAAACAACAATGTTGGGAAAGTCTCTCATATTACAGCTATTTATCATCAAAATATAACCCATCTGTGTGCACGCCATCCCAATTAGAGGTAATTAAGAGCATACTTGGAGTGTCACAAGGACACGTCTATATTGTTCCCCTCACCAGTTCTCATCGCCGGGGTCAGAACAAACCTTAATTTGTATTTTTTGGTGAAACTTCTGCAGATGACAGAAGAAAGGCTGAAGCTGTGATGTGGAGAGAGGAGAGGCCACGGGTGAGAAGGAGTGAGTCACCTGTTACCTACTGCACGTGGTGTTAGTTTGGGGCTGGTTTTTGTAAAAAGAACTTCTTTTTCTGAACTCATCCCCAATTAAAAAAAAAAAAAAGGAGATGTGAAGTCCTGATTAAACATTGTTTTTTTGGTGGGTGAAGTTGTCACAAACAAATGTCACATCTGTTTTGTGCAACACTTCTGGGAGGGGCGGGTGAAATCCCTGTATCCATATGCCACTGCTCCAGCCTGCAGAGACATCTGCCTTCCAACTAAATCCTCTTTCCTTGGTACCTCACCCCAACTCCCCCACTTCGTTGCCTCCTGCCTCTCACCTAGCCTGCGAGCCCTCTGTCTTCTTCTGCCTGAGCCTGGTCGAGGTGCTGCCAGATGGACCCTCTGGCTCTTGGACATCCAACCCAACACACGTTGCACAGCCCAGGAAGCAGGGACAACTGAGTTTCTCTTGGTTCCCATTATTCATCCTGGCCTGAACATCCCCTCTCGATATCAAGCGATGCTTCCATCATTATAATAATAACAAGGATGCTCGAGTCAAGGCTGGATTGGAACACGCTCAAGGTCACCAGGTCAACCCTACCTTGAGCTTGCATTGCTGTGGTCATTAGGGCTGTAAGAGGAGGAATAAAGATTTATTTTTACTGGGAAAAACTAGAGGTGAAGGCAGTGGGGAGATCCAGCCTGCCTGATCCCACACCACCTCTTTGAGCAGGCGGATGAATTCAGGGGGAGAGCAGCACGCTCCGATGTCCTGGTATCCATCCAGCCTGGAGGGCAGGTGTTTGCTTTCCTTTCTAGGAGATAAGCGGAACGTGAAGAAATCTTAATTATGGCTGGCTCTGCGGAGGCAGCAGGCTAATAAAAGCTGTCAGCTCGGGGACGCGGTGGAGCGAAAGCCTGTCGTCTCAATTCCCCGTGTCCGCACCCACCTGCCGGTCCTGCGGGGATGGGGACGGGGAGGATGTGTGAGATGCCTACACCCTTCAGGAGAGGCTTTCCACCGCCGCTGGCACGGAGGAGAAATGACCACAGAAGGTCGGGTGGCCCCAGGAGGGTCATTTCTATACCCTGCTATGCCATGAGGGGGGTAAGTTTAAACACCACTGATGCAACTGAGGGTAAAAGCCACCAATCAAAAACTCAACTGCCCGGCAAGAGATTAACGTTACAAAAG
Organism: Podargus strigoides; assembly: GCA_028020825.1. Lineage (NCBI taxonomy): Eukaryota > Metazoa > Chordata > Aves > Caprimulgiformes > Podargidae > Podargus > Podargus strigoides. The sequence continues at coordinate 1,480,074 of CM051619.1, forward strand.
ACTGAACATTTTGACAGCTAAAAATCTTTCTGAAGATGAATTTCACTTCTCTGCCTCATTATTCCCACCCCTCGAGGGTCTGTGGCTGGGGTGGGGACCTGTCCCAGGTCACAGAGGGAAGTGGAGGCACAAACCAAGGTCTTGCAGGTCCACTCCCTCACCCAGCAGCGGTCCACAACCTGGCACCAAACCTCCCAGTAGCTCTTTGCTCTTCAGGACCAAACAAGGAGACAGGGGCAGAGCTGAAGGTCTCTTCCCACCTTGTAGACCCCAAGAGGTTTGTGCCCTGGCCCTAACAGAGAAACCCAATGCAACCTAAAGGAAGACTGAACTGCTGGCACCAAACCCATCCCATGTTCACCACTGCAGAAGGTTTTGCAGAAGATGAGGTAGGAAATGCCAACAGGATGGTGTGCTCTTGGTTTCACAACCACCCATGGTGGGCTGGCCAGCACCAAGAATCAAGTCCTTCACTCGCAGGTCCTGCAGACCCATGTCCTCTGCAGAGCAGCCATGGGAAGGAGTGAACCTCATACTAATGGGGTAAAGATACAGGACATTAATTCCACCTTGCAGGACACCATTTTCCTCGGAATTTTAATTCTGAGCACCAGAAACTGCTCCATACCACATGATGGAAAAGATAAACTCTGCTCTTCAAACCCAGGCTTCTCCATCACCTTCTGCCCACAAGAAACCATTTGTTTTGAAAAGGGAACACGAGCTGTACAACCCATAAAATCTAACATATTCAGCCAAAAGGAATCTTGCATACGGGAACAAAAATACACGCGTCCAAGTGAATTCCTGAAGGATGGGCCAGCCACACGGCCAGAATTCCTCATGGGCCAGCCGCACGCCAGCTCTGCAAGTGCTTGCTCTCTACATGATCCTTAAAAAGCACAAATAAAAGAAGAGAAAGAGGTATATAAATCAGTGTCCTGCGGACTAAGCATCATGCTTAGAGCGGCGACGGTCCAAAGAGAAGGTGTGAATTTTAATACGCCCATCATCTCTCTCGCATTTGCAACTCCCAGACCCACAGCAGCCGTTCCCCTTTGGCCCGGGGATAATTCCAGCAGCCAATTTGTTTTACAAATGAATGGGAAAAGATGGGAAAGGGTTTTGCCTTAGCACGGATGCAAATGAATAATCCAGCTGTGGGAAATCAATATTTGATGCCTAAGGAGACCTCTGAATATCCACAACGCCACTCTGTTATTTTCCCAAGCTCTCTTTAAAACTCACCTCAGCTAAAATACAACAGACAGGAGATAACTGATGTGCTGCTGATTACACTAATTGCAATCATCTCCTTGTTACCTGGTGCTCACCCACATCTGTTTGTCGTAGCCATCTGTCGTCTGTCTTAATCAGATATCGCGCGCTCGGAGGGGCAGGGACTGTCACAGCATGGGATTTTCTAACCCCCTGGCATCCCACTTCTGCCCAAACACCTCCACGCTACCACGGGGCACTTGCATGGCCAAGTGACACCGCTCCAAATGCAGGGGTGACAGCTAGGAAGGAGGAAGCCAAACCAAAAACTCACCCTAAAAATAATGCAAATAAGGTTGGTAAGAATCACATTGCACCACGGAGGGTTTTGAGGAGTAAATGATCACCCACAGCTCCTGCTATGTGTCCTGACTTTCTAGGATTGACCTTCTGAGCTGCTCTGGGGCTGTTTGGAAGAACGATGGAGCATCAAACCAAACCCAATTCTGGGGAAAGATGGAAACATGGAAAATAAACTTCTCCGTCCACTCAAGCACAAAAAATATAGGAAAACTAAAAAGGATGACATGCCTTGTGTCACCATCCTTGGTGCTGCTGCCCCCAGGGTGGGGGGAATGGAGCCCACCAGCTCCGGCAAAGCCTTCAGAAGGTCCCATCTTGCACCTCATTTCTCCATGTTTCTGGAGCAATGAAATTCTGCTAATTAATTACTAGCAACATTGACCATCAGCTCAAGATCTTCCTGCTAAAACACGCTGTCCTATAGGTTCTTCTAAGCCTTTCCCAGAAGGTGGCCACTCAGAAGATAATTCCTGATTCAAGAGAGCAGAAGTGACTATCCATGCCCCAGGCAGGACACCTGTGGAGTGACTACCCAGTATCCTCACTGTTTGAACTCAGCTCCATCTCCAAGTGCTCAGGATAGGGAAACCCTGAGCCTTGCTGCACTCCTGGGGTTCATCAGACTGAGCTATGAGCAAGCAGAGGATGAAATCTTGCTGCTGAGGTTCCTCTTGATGAAGAACTCGGCTCCTTTCCAAGAGCTGGGTCAATACAGGTGCCCACCTACACTCAGCCTTGGCTCTTTCCCCTCTCCACTTTGACCCTAGACAAAACCAACCCTGAATTCATTTCATCAGCACAACAAGCCAATGAAAGACATTTAAGAGACAGATGCTCAGGTCCCAGGTAAGATGGGAACCCACCACATATTTTCAATTTATATGGGTCATAACTCCCTATCACTGAGTTACTCCACCACCTGCTACACCCATGGGAAAAATCCATTTAAACGGATGCTGCTGCACCATTTTCCCTTGAAAATTACTCCAATCAGGTATTTTAAGCCCATGTAAAGATCTCTGAGTATTAAAACTGCTTTGCTTTTTATCCTCATTAAAAGCCCAATAGAAATTCAAATTTCTTCTTACACCAGCTGTTTTCCCAAAGCACGCCAACTGCCTTATTACAGGGCTGCTCACGGATGTCGGCACGTACTCCGTTCGCATCCATATATTTCTGCATATCCAAAAACCAGAGAAAGACGTTCAACCACCGAGCTGTCCACGGGAAGGGAAAAGCAAACCCGTGTGGGTTGAACAAGAGCCATCAGCCAGGTGATGGGTGGTTGCAGTGGTCTCTACAGTGGTGGACACAGTGAGGTTTAAGGCTCTCTTGAAGATCTGGGCTTAAGTGCCCAGAGAAGCTGTGGCTGCCCCCTCCCTGGCAGTGTTCCAGGCCAGGTTGGATGGGGCTTGGAGCAACCTGGGCTGGTGGGAGGTGTCCCTGCCATGGCAGAGGGTTGGGACCAGATGAGCTTTGAGGTCCCTTCCATCCCAAACCATTCTATGATTCTAAGATTTTAACAATAAATAATAATTTTTCTCATTGCTCACCTCCTTTTAGTGCCACTAAGTACGCTGTAATCAGTGAGAGGGAGGGAAATGGGAGCAAGGGCTATTATTGGTGGGCTCCCACATGAGAATCAACCCTTGCATGCCACAACAGCTATGTCACATCTCCTTGGGAAAGGATGCTCTTCTCTTACATCGCAAGCAGGAACCCTGTTCTTCCAATGCAAAAATATATATAGTTATTGGTTTTCTGCAATTCTTCTGCACTAATAATGGGAATATACTGCAAAAAAACCCTGAGGTGAACCCAGAAATGGATATGCAATTTAGCTGCCATCCTTGAGCAGTCTTCCTTGTGTCTCGACACCAGCGAGCATCGCTCGGCAATGTTTACAGCAGAGATAAAACACAAAACAGAACTGCAAGAAGCGTAACCTTTTCTCCCAGTAACTGATAGGAAAAGTGGGTTAATTTATACAGCTTCTGAAAGGGAAAAATAAGGCTAATTCACTCGTAGTCACAGAACATTACACACTTAGTTTCATATTACGCTCGTGAATTACATGTTGCAATTACACAATTTTCTCTACGGGGAGAAGGAAGTATTTGGCAGAATGTACAAATACATCAGGTTCTCATGTCGCACAAATTAAACTGTGCCACAAGCACACGTGGCTTCATAAAAAACACCGTAACTTGCCAGGAACAAAGGCACCTGCACATCCTGTGTTGGACCATGGCATGGGAACTCCATCGCTGGCCAACAGCGAGGCCACAGCTTCCCCTGGCAAAGCCAGCCCCAACACCTTTGACCTTAGAGCACCTTCCAGTATCTGAGGGGGCTACAAGAAAGCTGGAGAGAGACTTTTGACAAGGGCTTGTAGTGATAGGATGAGGGGTAATGGCTTTAAACTGGAAGAAGGGAGATTTAGATTAGATATTAGGCAGAAATTGTTGGCTGTGAGGGTGGTGAGACACTGGCCCAGGGTGCCCAGAGAAGCTGTGGCTGCCCCCTCCCTGGCAGTGTTCCAGGCCAGGTTGGATGGGACTTGGAGCAACCTGGGCTGGTGGGAGGTGTCCCTGCCATGGCAGGGGGATTGGGACAAGATGAGCTGTGAGGTCCTTTCCAACCCAAACCATTCTGGGATTCTGTGACCAGATGGCAGGGAGCAGGATGGAGTGGGGAAAAAACCCTTTTCCGGAGTGGCGTGGGGGTCCGTGCTCTGCATGAGCCTGCTGTAACCATGTTGTGTTGGTTATGGACCTGCTGTAAGGGGGATGCTGGGCTACAGGTCCCTTCCTCCATATCTATATATATACATGCACCAATCTAATTTTGTTATTACATGTTTCTGTACTTGCATAATAACTTGGGTATCTCAAATGCATGGATTAAAGAACAAACCCAGACCGCTGACCTGCAGCCGCAGAGCAAATACTCCATCAGCCCTGCAAGAGCCATCGTAATGCGGTGGTGGACATCCAGCAACCCCATCATCCAGACATGCATCCAAACCACACATTTCAGGGAAGGTACGGTGTGAAACGGCAGCCCTGACAGCTCCCAGACAGCCACACAAATCCACACCTTTTGAGCACAAAGTGTATTTATTTATCATTTACGCTGCAGCAAGAAAAACTAAAACTCCTCCTTAATATCCAGCAATTGATGCCCATCACATCTGTCTGTACTTTGGGTCAACTTCAGTCTTAAGTCCAGCAAAAACCACTGACATTTCCTGATGGTGGAAGAACCTCGGTGGGAGGAAGTTCTTGGATTAAGCCATACTTTCATGTTTGAGTGAGGAGCCTGAGTAAACTCAAGAGTTGTGGTGGATCAGACAGGAAGGAAGACACCATGCACTGACTCGGTATGAAATACATCTGCTGACAAGACCAAAAATGCCAAGAAGCTGAACTGGTGGGAGGGCTGAGACCTCAGATCTAATGACTAAGCTTGTAACCATGCTTTGAAGACATCTTCAAGAGCACTGCTGCACCAGCAGAAGTTATGACCACTTTTTCTTCTTCCCGTTTTTGTTGTGCTCTTTCTTGCTTTATTTTGTTTACTCACATCTGTCCTGCTTTTAGTCAAATGCTTTAGTCAAATACTTCTGTTTTCTCCTGCATGCTACCACCTCCAGCAGTATCTGCAGGTGCTTCTGGCACTACCCAACAAAAGTCACTGCAAGCAGCAGGACAGACAGCCAGCTGCTTCTCCCACCACCACCCAGTACCTCTGGTTTCCACTGTTCACCTCTGGTCTGCTTCTCCTAAGCCCTCCGTGGGACTTCTGGTGCTCACACTGCTGTGTATGTTTATTTTATTCTCTCAGGCTCTCCAGCTTCAATTTGTCTATGAGAGGAAAGCCAAAATGTTGAGGATCACCAACAAGAGCTGTGAAAATATATGAAGACTTAAGTCTTAAGAGATGACAGACGAAACCCTTAATAATAGTCTTCAGTGGGAAAGGAAAAGGAAAGGCAGCAAGGTCAAATGAGTCAGAGTGAGATATAATCCTAAGAGGAGCTGACAACCATTTGTCTTAGTGGGATGTGAATTTTTCATACAATGATAGAATGGTTTTGGTTGGAAAAGACCTTTAAAGATCATCTAATCCAACCCCCTGCCATGGGCAAGGACATCTTTCACTAGATCAGGTTGCTCAAAGCTCCGTCCAACCTGACCTTGAACATTTCCAATGATGGGGCATCAGCATTTTCCACCAACAGCACAATGCAGAGGAAGATGATGGTCTGGAGAAGCTCTCACTGCTGTCACCTCTGTATGGCCCTACTGAGCTCAACAGCCATGGGCTCTTGCTAGAGCAAGGAAGAATCAAATCAATGCCAACAACATGAGTCACACCGAGAAGCAGCACGAACATTCCCAAAGACAATCTGCAATACCCTCTCCAACTGGACAAACCTGAAGATGGTCTACTGTCTTCTGGTGTCACCTACTGTCATCTCACACAGCACTGCATTATAGAGCTCGTTGGGAAAATTGCCCTGGTTTCCCTCTGAATAAATTAATCAATTTTATTAGTCTTGATGCTAAATACCTGACTGATGGCTCCACTTCCAAAGGTGCAAGCTGCCAGGACACAACCCAAATCTCTGACCAGCAGGTCCCAACTATTTAAACAAGTTACTAATTGCTGTTCCAATAGGCATTTTTTGCCCAGTGCATTTCAAAGACTTGAGAAGATGCAAACCTCTGCTTTGCTATTTCAAAAGGTCCTACCAATGCTCGCAGGGATGGGGATGAGGTACCACAAGCAGAAGGTTTTGCTCACCAAGACCTTAAGACCAACCATTAATTCACCCCTGACCAAAGCAAACAATCCATCAACGTGAGTGCTTCACCTTCACAATTAATGTCCTACCCTCATGTAACCAATCGTATCGGCAAGGCGAGCTAAGTGCTGTGCTGCAGCTTTTAAAATAGAAGAAGGAAAGCCATTAGTAAGATAGAATGAAAAAAAACCCCACTGAACTGGGTTTCTTTTCTGCCAGAAGTAAATCTTTTGAAAGGCCGTAGAGGGAGATACTAAAAAAAAAATTAAAACCACACACAAAGGAAAAAGCAGCTTAAAAAATAAAGCGTTAACAGCCTCTTCCAAAGGAAGCCAAACCCTTATGAAAGCCTCTGAAGAACAACACAGAGAAATTCCTCAATAATTGGATTATTGGTATTAAAGAAACATCCTCAAGCTGCCTCCAGCTCGGTCCTTATCCTCTACCCAAGTTTAGGTGATGCAAGACAGAAGCAGCAAGTCTGCCTTTCATCCGCGTAGATTTTAGAGCTACACAAGATCATTTGTGACCAGGGCAACCCAAGAGCTTCTCAACCACAGCTGGTGCCTAAGCCAGGGCAGAGAGCACCTTCTCACCTGCTTCTAGAAGGTGGGATGGAGTCACCATCCTCCTCACAAGGATGCCTCCAGTCTCTAGAGTATATCCCATAGGATTTTGCTGCCAAAGGGGATGAAGACTGATACCACCTGCTGATGACCGTACTCTACAGAAACACTGCTGCATCCTTGATGTTTCCGGAGCACCTGCAGTGGCGCGGGGTTTCAAAGTGTATAAAAAATAAGCAATGTATCATGCCAGATCTCACTCTCGAGTGGATCATCACTGAGATACAGAGAGAGCAATCCCAGGATGAGCTCTTCTTCCACCACTGAGGACCTGCTGCATCACTCACTTCAGCCACAGCAACCCCATGGAACGCTCCAGGCTTGGGGAAGAGTGTCTGGAAAGATGCCCAGTGGAAAAGGACCTGGGGGTGCTGGGTGACAGTGGCTGAAGATGAGCCAGCAGTGTGCCCAGGTGGCCAAGAAGGCCACCAGCATCCTGGCCTGTGTCAGCCATGGTGTGGCCAGCAGGAGCAGGGAGGCGATTGTCCCCTGTACTCAGCTCTGGTGAGGCCGCCCCTCGAATACGGGGTTCAGTTTGGGCCCCTCACTCCCAGAAGGACACTGAGGGGCTGGAGTGTGTCCAGAGAAGGGCAGTGGGGCTGGGGCAGGGTCTGGAGCACAGTGTGATGGGGAGTGGCTGAGGGAACTGGGGGGTTCAGTCTGGAGCAGAGGAGGCTGAGGGGAGACCTCATTGCTCTCTGCAACTCCCTGACAGGAGGGGGCAGCCAGGGGGGGTCGGTCTCTTCTCCCAGGTGACAGTGACAGGACGAGGGGTGATGGCCTCAAGCTGTGCCAGGGGAGGGTTAGATTGGCTCTGGGGAACAATTCCTTCCCCCAAAGGGTTCCCCAGCACTGGCCCAGGCTGCCCAGGGCAGGGGGCAGTCCCCATCCCTGGAGGGATGTCAGAGCCGTGGAGATGTGGTGCTGAGGGACACGGGGCAGTGGGCACTGGGCAGTGCTGGGGGAATGGTTGGACTAGATGATCTTAGAGGTCTCTTCCAACCAAGGCTGTTCTGTGATTCTGTGTGGGAGAGCTAGCTGATGGTGCTCACGGGGTATCTGCTAAGCCTTCTCCTGTTTATTATCTTAATTAGGGATAAGAACAGCTATTGACATTTGTGTACAACACCAGATTTGGAAGAGATGTAACCATTGCTGAGAACAAAAATGGATTATGGAGCATCCCAGGGAGTTCAAAAATATGGAAAGAAATAAAATGAAACTTGGTCAAACACAGCTTTAGCCAATAGCTACAGGGGGAAACCCTCAGCTGCAGGGAGAAGTGGCTCCTACTGCCATTTACTGGGAGGAGGTGGTGTTATGGGGGGGTTTTGTCAAAGACTTCACAGCAATCAGATAATACCAAGCAAGATATTGGATGCAAACTTACATGAAATGCAGCAATGACACAGCAGTGCTCATAGATATTTGGACACGGTCAGCAGAGCACGGAGAATGAAAGGTTCGGGGCTGTAGACGGCGTCGGTAGCTATCTGTGCATCATTAGCTAAGCAAACAGAGGATTATGCACAACTGAGATCTCTTTCTCAGCAGACAGACAGCAAAAATAGGTCCTAAAAGAGCAGTGTGAAATGACAAAGTGATTAAAGGGATTTCTAAGAGAGAGATTAAAACAACAGCGTGGGTATAGTTTGACCAAACCCTGGTGAAAAGGAGAAGCTGCTTGAGCTCAACAGGTCTGGACTGCATATCACTTAGAATCACAGAACAGCCTTGGTTGGAAGAGACCTCCAAGATCACCCAGTCCAACCATTAACACAGCACTGCCCAGTCACCACTGCCCCATGTCCCTCAGCACCACACCTACACACACAGTCCCTGTGTGATCCATATGATGGATGCAAAGGGAGGGGATTTTCAAACTGAGATGACCCCAGTTGATGAGTCTTCACCATGTAAAAGTAAGACCATCAAGGAGCTTCCCAAGGAGGATGGCAGAAGAGGTACAGGAATTATTTAGACTAATTACAGTGCAACCTGTCTTTGGGAAGAAGACTAAAGTAGGTAATAAAAGGCTTCTTTTTATTTTCATTAAAGTGGCTGCAGAGTAGTTTGCTTCAGAAATCAACCCACTCCCCACCACAGGCAATGCCCACTCGTGTTACAGCAGAAGCCCTGAAATACCTCTACAACATCCCAACCTGCATTCCCCACCACGTCCCAGCTGGGGGGGGCAGGACCAGCCCCTCACTGCCTCCTCCTCCTCTGCAGCCAACACCACATCTGAAGAACCATGGTTTCATGACCTTCAAACTGGAGTTGTGTTCACATGGACTGAGGGGAGCCGGGAGCTACCACTGATGCCTCAGCAAGGCTCCGAAGAGCAGCCACTTGCTCATGCTTGTTACAAATACTCCAGCATCCAGGAGTAGACAAGAATACCAAAAAACAAAAGGGTTTTCTAGAAAACTATGGAAAAGGGATGACTTTAGGAGATGGGTTGGTTTCCTTAATATTTATTTGCATCACAGCAATTTGTGGAGGTCCTGAGGAAGAGCAGGACCCTGTTACACAAGGCTCTACGGGGAGGATGCAGCAGATGCTGACTTGAAGTGTTTCCAAAGGAATACACATCTGCCTCTAAGACACCCTCCAATATTCAAATCAGGCTCAGAAATTAAACTCTGTGGTCTAAACTCGAGTGAGACAGACCAGGACTTTGGCATCCCTGCAGGTATCACCTCGCCAGGCTGCCAGCCTGAGGTGGTACCATCCCCTGGCCAGTGGCAGAGGCTTACCTGGCTCTTCAGAGTTCTCCTCAGGACTTTTTCTTCTCCACTTCTGAGTTGCAGAGGTCAGTTATCCCAACACACAGCAATGATGTGCTAAGGTGCACCAGGAGGAGCAAGCACAAGGGGGATGAACAGAATGAGGAGGGGTGAAACACAAGGTTGGGGAAACCTTTCTTAGAGAGGAACTGGGCAAACTGCAGCAAACGCCACTTCAAAAATGCAGATTATTTTTTTCCCCCATCTTCAGTTTTCTTCGTTTGTGTAGGGCTTAGATTTCAAAACACCTCCCTCTCTTCTCCCCTGATATTTTAGACTAAACATATGGAGGAAAAGGAGGATAAAACACCAACCACCACCCAGAAAGAGTAGTGCACAATGGAGGCAAAGTTGTAGCTCGTTGCATCATTATTAATCCCTGAGCAGCATCCCTCACAGCTGCAGCAGGCACCTCAGAAACACGAGGATCCCTGCCCTGAGGTGTTTACAGAGCCATTCAGATGGGATATAATTAAGGGATAAATAAGGCAGTAGGGAATGGGAGGGATGGTGGAGGGAGGGGGAAGAAAGACACAACTTCAGCAGCTTCGCAGAGGTTACCCCTATTTTACATTACAGTGTGTTGCGCCCACAAACTCGGTTTTTTTGGGAAGCTATCTGGCATTTTAACCACCAAACCCCCCTGGCAGCAGTCTCCATCATCCACTGTGTTCTTATTTAACACTGCTGCCAAGCAGGATGGCACCTTGCAATGATGTGGGCAAAAATGGATTAATGGAAGGATGACAGACATGGGTAGAGGTCATAGGATCACAGAACAGCCTTGGTTGGAAGAGACCTCTAAGCTCCCCCAGTCCAACCATTAACCCAGTACTGCCCAGTGCCCACTGCCCCATGTCCCTCAGCACCACAACCACACTATGGTGGAAAATGTTACTGGAAATCACACTGTGCAAGGATAAAAATCTACCAGTACTGCGCTGCTGCTACACCCATTCATCACTTCGGGCTGGGTGACGGCAGGAGACACGGCCAACCAGCAGCAAACTGGTGCCCAGGTGCCATTCCCAGTGCTCTGGGACCTCTGACTATGACCCAAGCACATGAAGAGCAGATAATATCCCAGAGCAGATAATTCCTATTCGTTTCAGAGATGCACACACCACGTCCCTCCCGTTTGTGTGTGAATCCCAGACAGGTCGGGAGAGCAGCGTGGATAAAACTGGCAAGGGGTGGGATCCTAAGAGCTGCTGACAGCTACCTGGGTAACTGGGGAGCCTCGGGGAAGGCACATCAGAAGAAGACATTGCACATCTCACTGATCATATTTGAAAGGAGGAAATTCTCCATGTAGTCTCAGCCCTGCATCTCACCCTGGCTGGAAACCACTGCAAGGAGAAAGAGGAACTGAGGATGAAGGTGGTGAGCTCTCCCACCCATCCTGGTGTCATCAAGCCTTTCCTAAGAAGATAAACTTTTTAAGCCTACCTTAGATACCTGATTCTTGGCTGCTGGGAGCAGAGTGGGTTCCTCCATGAAGACCAGAGGAGGACAGGAGCAATCAGAGCTCTGCAAAGCCAAGGGCCATCGTGGGACACCATGGGGAGCCCAGCAGCACCTCACCCAGTGGAGACCTTGGCTGCAGGACTAGGACTAACCCAGCACAGTGTCACACACCCCACTTCCAACCACTGGATCCAGGGGATAATGACATATCCCGCACCTTGAATCACAAATGTTTTACTTACACGGTTGAAACTACCCAATTAATTAAAAGCAGTCTTGATAATTAAGGTTTTTAACCAATCCCCTCTTCTGTAGCCCTGTTGGCTTCAGGGATCTTCATTTTCTGGGGATGAAAAGAGGGAGCAATGGGGCTGGAGCTTCTCGGTGCCTCGAGGGGTTGAGTCACTTGGTGTAAGGAGAGCGGAGGGAATTCAACGCCGCTCGTTAACTAAGTCCCAGGGTGATGGAGCAGCGCTCTGGGAAGGGACTGAGCCTTGTGCACAGCCAAGGATCACTCCAAGGAGTGACATCACCGGCAATTACATTTGTTTTTAAAGTTCTGTAGCTGCACGCAGTAGCAGTAAGAGGTGGTGACGATTACCATGCTTAAAAATACCCTGAAGTTGCCACGTTCAGCATGGTAACCAACATTTCCATGTCAAACGAGGCTAAAAACACGCTCAAACCCAACCGTACGCAAACGCAACGCGAGGAGCTTTCAGCACCACATTCCCCCAAGTCCGATGCCGGAGATAGAAACCTGGGAGGAGAGGGGGAAAAAAAAAAGGAGCAAAAATAATTGCATCACTCCGTGCCCTTTGAACAACCTTTGGATCCCGATGGCTTTTGCCAGGAAGAATAATCAAAGTCAAACTCATTAAGCAACGAACATGTTCACAGTACAAAGTGTGAAAATTTTAGAAGTCTGGCAAGTTGCTGGGAAGCGTTCAGCTCCCGGCTCCGCTTTCCTGCTGTCGTTCTGGGAGCAACCATGAGGCAAAAGCTGATTTTTCTTTCTTTTTTTTTTTTTTTTTTCAATTTAAGCATTAAATCAGAGCTCCAAAACAGGGTAGGGTGGAAACCATCAATTTGGAAAATATTTCTCATCCTGCTAACAGTCATCTACCTGTTTTTAAAGGAATAACTTCAATGCTGTTTGTCACAGCTACCTGAACAGCCCCAGGAAGATGTCCCAGGACAACAAGCAGACACCAAGCCATGAACACCCTACGTGTGCTGGTACCTACCAAGGAGCTGGCTCCATATTATCTAAAGTCACCCACAACATCTCACCACCTGATATCAGCAAGCAGGGGAAAGCTGGAGCATCAGGAGCCAGGACACATAGATGCCCTGTATTTCTGTTGGGAGTGGTGAGCCGGTGGTGCTGGAGCAATGTCACCGTTGCTAGTGTGGTTGGCAACATCATGGCCAGCACAAGACATGATGGACGCTCTACCTCAGTTGACATCAATTCAGATCCTGTGTCCTCTTGGCCACCAAACAAAGCACGTGCCGATGAACCAAACCACTTGCCTGCTTCACTCACCCAAGTCACAGAATCACAGAATCATTAAGGTTGGAAAAGACCTCCAAGATCACCAAGTCCAACCATCAACCCAACACCATCATGCCCACTAAACCATGTCCCAATGTGCCACATCTACAGGGATGAGGACTACTCCCTGTCCTGGGCAGCCTGGGCCAGTGCTGAGGAACCTTTTGGGGGAAGGAAGTGTTCCCCACATCCAATCTAACCCTCCCCTGGCACAGCTTGAGGCCATCACCCCTCGTCCTGTCACTGTCACCTGGGAGAAGAGACCGACCCCCCTGGCTGCCCCCTCCTGTCAGGGAGTTGCAGAGAGCAATGAGGTCTCCCCTCAGCCTCCTCTGCTCCAGATTGAACCCCCAGTTCCCTCAGCCACTCCCCATCACACTTGTGCTCCAGACCCTGCCCCAGCCCCACTGCCCTTCTCTGGACACACTCCAGCCCCTCAGTGTCCTTCTGGGAGTGAGGGGCCCAAACTGAACCCCGTATTCGAGGGGCGGCCTCACCAGAGCTGAGTACAGGGGACAATCACCTCCCTGCTCCTGCTGGCCATACCATGGCTGACACAAGTCAGGATGCTGGTGGCCTTCTTGGCCACCTGGACACACTGCTGGCTAAGTTCAGGGTGACCTCTCCAAATATCAGGGATGATCCGGTTTTGTCCACTCAAGAGGGACAAAACAACAATTTCCTTCCTTTGGTTCCCAGATGGGACCAACAACAACAGCAAAGAGAGTCAAGTCCCTCCATCCCGTACCAGAACTGGTAAGGACCAGGGAACTGTGGAGAACTGTGAATATTCAGCCTGCTCTGACTGTGTGAATGGGGATGGTGGGGGCAGAAGTGCTAGAAGGAAGAATCAGCAGAAGAAGGGCTAAAAAATGGCAGATGTTGATGGTACTCAGGTTAATGTATCCCAGCACACATCTACCTGCACCGTGTCAGAAGATCCAGGCTGGAAGACATAAAACAACAGGTAAATCCTGGGATGGGACAGAGTGGATGGACTGACCACTGTCAGCTCCTCCAAGGCGTGAAGGAGGACCTGCAAACCCTCAGAAGAAGCCAGGAGGTGTGAGGAGCACACAAGTTGGCATCTCCTGCCCATCTCCAGAAATCCTGCACTGACCTGGACACGAGCAGCTTGTGTCCAACACGTGTCTTTGCCTCATGACTCCATGTGAAATCCATTTTAGACTGGATTTATTTCAAACTAAAATCACCTCCCCCTGTTTAAAAGTCTTGCATGGAGACCTGTTTCATTGCTGATGCAATACTGCAGCGCTATTTCCTACAATATATTGTCTACTGAGATGTCACCCTGGTCACCACCACCATCAACACGTACATTAAACACCTAGAGGATGGGGTAACAAAAAAGCAAATATCACAGAGACACAAGAAACTCAGGACAGATGTGAGCCTGAGATTTTGGGGGATCTGCTTTCAGGTCTCCGCTCTTCTCAACCCTTGTGGCAAATCATCACCTCCCCTCATCATCTTTAAAAACAATTTGCCCATCTTCAAGACACCCAACACTTTCTGCTACTCTGCCTTCCAAGTCTGGATCCCAAGTTTTTAATGAAAAAGAGGTTCTTTTAGTGCCACGGTGCCACTTTGTGATGGAAGATCTACATCAGTAACACAAATAATTAAGAAGAGGTGAACAAGAGAGCACTGAAAACGCAGATGGAGATATAAGACTTAAGAGCAGGATCATGATAGCTAACACTTGAACTTTATTCTTGTGCTGTTTCTTGCTGTGCTGATGTCACCAGCGATAAAAAAAAATTGGAAAAAAAAAAAATAGAGCTAGGTTTGGAAATGGGAATTTGCTTGTGCCACTCAAGAGTGGTGTAGCAGTGCCTCCAGCTACAATTTATGCAGTGTTTTAAAGGTTTACATAAATCCTAAACAATCTTCTCCATCACCCCAGCCTCTTACAGTGAGGCACATCCAAACCCAAGGTGCTGTGGGTGTCAGATTTACAGCGAAAAGCCCTACAACACCTCCTCCCACACAGTGGGCTCGAGGCCACGACTGCATTTTTATGCACCCTGTGTAATCCAGGTGTCATGCAGGCGGTGGGTGCCCAAAAAGTGAGTTAAGGGCAGGAGAAATTCAAGCATAAAACCTCATGCGAGAGCCCACTGACACAGCAACCCTACATGAACTTCAAAGGGGAAGAGCTCCTTCAAATTGTGCAAGGCTTTGCTAAAGGGAACCCATATACATCTCAAATCATTAACTTCATCTGCTGCTTTTAGTTCTTCCATCAATGATTAACGAACATTAAGCAATCAGCATTTTTCTTAACAAGGAATGAGGGTTGGTTTTTTTTTTTAAAAAAAAATAAAAAAATAAAAAAATAATGTCCTTCCTTACTTCTGCAAGTCGCCAGGAGGATTCATGCCAGCTCTACCCAGCTTAAACATTTACACACGGATTTTTCAAGGTCACCGCTGAAATACGTCATTTTCTACTTAGCACGTTCTCCTACGAGCGCGCCGCCCCGCGCGCAAGCGGGCAGCACCACGAACGGCCTCGGCAAAGTTCAAGCGAGAGAAGAAATCCGAAGGAAAACGCCCGAGGGAAGGCAGCCTCAGAAAATGCAAATATAACTCATTAGCCAGACGCTGGTTTTTCTTGTAGAAATAGAGAAATTATGAATAAAGTGCCAGCGAACATTCTGCCCAACCCCCCCATCCCAGGTCATACGAGGCGAGCACCCCACTGCTCGCTCCCAAACCCACCCCCAAACCTCACCCCCCACCCCACCACCAGCCCCAGGGATGCTTTAGGGGGAAGGAGCCATCATCCCTTACCCGAGAGCCTCCCAGCTCTGCCACCTGCACGGCCCCCCGATGACGAACATGCCGCCGGGAAGCTCGCCGGCTCCCGCGCGCTCCCGCGCGCTCCCCCCATGTGCTCCCCGGGGGTTGGTGAGCCCTTCAGCGCTCCCCAGCACACGGTCCTGCTGGCATGGCAAGCGAGAGGACTCGCTGGCAGCTTCTCCCCCTCGTTTCCCACACCGGCTGGTCGGTAATGAAACCCAAGGCGCGCTGCCGGCGCCGAGCGAGCGCCCGCCGCTGCCACCACTGCCACCTGCCAGGCGGCTCCGAGGGCACGGGAGCGAGCGAGGGCAGCGATGCTTGCAGCTTGCTGGGATTGGAAATAGAGTAGGTCCCAGCCTAGGGACTCCTGGTTTTAAATAATAAAAAATATAAAGCTCTTGAAATCAACAGCAATTTTGCTTTTTTTAATTTTTCCTAAAAATTCAGACACAAGGCAGGTTTTTCAGCCCTATAAGGCACCATCCCAGCTGCACGTGCCACAAATGTTATTAAACTCAGCCTCACAGCCCTCTCCTATATCATAAAGGGATCTTCTATACGGCTATTCCATAAAAAGGGGCATTTTTGCACTTAAAAGCAGCTTTTTTTTTATTTTCCAGCTTGGGAAAGGAGCTCTTCTGAATGTCAGCTTGGACTCACAACTGGGTGACTATGGGATAAAACCAGGATCAGGCTGTGCATCATCCTGTCAGTGACCAGGACCCCCCCACTGGTCTTCTCCCCACCACTCATGTGCACCAAGGACAGTATATTCTGCTTAAATTTTTGAGCTGGGGGTAAAAAAAAAAAACCAAATTATTGTCACCCTTCTGCTTTCCAGCAAAGGGACCTGTGTCTGGGGACCCTCAGTCCCAACCACCCCTGATGCCCAGGTAGGAGCACGGGGACTCACCATATCTTCACACCAAGAGTCACATCACAGGCACCACCAAGGTCTAGATGTTATTTTTTTGGAACAGCATAAATAAAAGTACACAGGAACTTTAAGATGTTTGGGATGAAAAATGGCTCTTTTGATCCAAATGCAAATATTTTCAGTTTTACCATCAGTGCAGCACCCAAACATCTGATTTTGGGGACCCTGAAGAAGGTCCCTCCTCCGCTGCCCTCCTCAGAGGAACATCATTCTCCAATTCTTTCCATCAAAACACCATGGGATTTGCACAACACAGCTCCAGACATCAAAGAACAGGAGGAAAAAGTGCTCCAAAAAGCCACTGAGGGAGGAAACTTCAACAAGCAACTTGAAATCATGTGTGTTGGTAGGATGGAGAGGTACAGAAATGATGCTCCAGAAGAAGTAGGCAAAAGAGAAAATGCTTGGAGCCCTTGCAGCAGTGTTCTATCGAGGAATAAAAAAAGCCCAAATACTTAAAAAATAAAAATAAATTGAAATAAAAATAGGAAAAGGGGTGGAAAAAAAGAGCTGGAGGTAGAGATGGAAGGAAGTCCTGGAGAACTAAAAGCCTACACAGATACAGCTGCAGAATAACTTAATTAAAGGTAGCATTTTCATTGCTCATTGCTGGGGGATGTGGGACAAGATGATGTTTAAAGGTCCCTTCCAACCCAAACCACTCAGTAATTCTATGTTTTTTTTAGCCAGGGAGGGTGCTGTGATTTGCATGGTAGAACCTGCAGGACCACAGATGTGGAACGGCCAAGCAGAGGAATTGGGAAGCCCACAAAAGAAATTAAAAATCAAATACTTGAGAATTATGGCAAGTTTCAAGAGTTTACCAACAAATTCCACCCCTTCCAGCTGTTCAATCTTTTATGACTTCAGCAGTAAAAAATTCCCCTTGCTGGAATGGCCCAGCTCCAGGAATGAATTTGATTCCAGCTGCTGTGTTAAATGAATGATTAATAGATGTCTTTGTCCCGGCTGCATCTGCCTTTCACGAGAACATCGACGTTAACCTGGGCGTATCACCCCAGTTCTGCCTTCGTGTTTCTCACTCCATCTCCTCACCTTCAAGGAGATTTGAAAGAGTCGGATGGGCAGAAGCCGAGGTGATGGCACCATAAAAAGGGACATAAACTCAGTAAAACCCAATGCGGAGTTAAATAAGACAAAGAATTTGGAATACAAAGAACCTGCAGAAGCTGCAGAGCTCCTGCGAGGAGCCCAAGTTTCATTTCCTTGCCCGCTCTCCTGGGCACGGTGATTAATTATGAAGGCTGCAGAAAACAAGCAAGCGGAGGAGAGCTGATTCCCTGCTAGCAGCATCGAGCTCCAGCCTCGGCGCTGCTCATCCATCACCTGAACCACTGGCAAGCCTCTGCAGAGGGCAATGGCTGCTGCCCACAACCTAAACCCCACATCCCCAGTGACAACCTGCCAGCAAGGTGGGGACTTGGGCTGACCTTCAGCCAGTCCCACCAAAAAACAACCACCGCATACAGGTTAACCTGCTTTGGTTTTCAAATCAAACACCAGAAACTGAGAACCTTTCTAGGTAAACTAAAATAGAACAGAATAATTAAAAAAAATAGAATAAAATAAAACCCATAAAACACCTTGTGGCCATTCAACTATCCCAGAGGAGGGCACGGAGATGATGTGAGAGCTGGAGCACCTCTGCTGTGGGGACAGGCTGAGGGAGTTGGGGGTGTTCAGCCTGGAGAAGAGAAGGCTCTGGGGAGACCTTAGAGCACCTTCCAGTGCCTGGGGGGGACAGGAAAGCTGGGGAGGGACTTTTGACAAGAGCATGGAGTGACAGGACGAGGGGTGATGGCTTTAAACTGGCAGAAGGGAGATTGAGATGAGATGTGAGACAGAAATTGTTGGCTGTGAGGGTGGTGAGACCCTGGCCCAGGGTGCCCAGAGAAGCTGTGGCTGCCCCCTCCCTGGCAGTGTTCCAGGCCAGGTTGGATGGGGCTTGGAGCAACCTGGGCTGGTGGGAGGTGTCCCTGCCATGGCAGGGGGTTGGGACGAGATGAGCTTTGAGGTCCCTTCCAACCCAAACCATTCTGGGATTCTATGATCAGGTTGCACCACTGACATGGTTATATAAATACTGGTTCTTTTTAAGTTGTCTCCTGAATCAAGGATAGGGTTTTGAGCTAAAAGGCTCCATATGGTTCATCTAGGGCAAATTCAGCTCAGAAGTAGTTTTAAGGTCAGTGATCCTGATCCTTCCTTCCCAGATTTTCTACCCTCTAAATCTATTGGTATTACCTAAAACACTACCAGCCCATCACAAGGCACCACCTTGCTATTCAACCTCCAACTCAAGCACCGAAGTTTTTGGAAAAGGAATTTTAAAAGAAGTTAAAGCTGTTCTTTCACCAAATAACCCTCCACAATGGTCAGCCAGGGCACTCTGAGCCAAGATATCACTTTCTTTTATGTTTACTTTTATGTTTGTCTTTGAAATACAAGGCATTGGGTGCAGCCCCAAACAAACTGAAGTTCTTGGCTTTCCATCTTACATCAACAACAGCACCTGGGGTATCTTCCAAAACCTCTTCCAAAACTGAAGTTTAAAACAATGGTTGGCTACAAGAACCCAATGAAGAAGCACAAACCACACAGGGATGTGACACAGTGGCCCAGCTGCTCACCATTTCCAGGCATCACAACAGATCCAATGCTTCATAATAATGGGCAAGACAGAGAAGTTGTGGATGCCCCATCATTGGAAGTCTTCAAGGCCAGGTCGGGTGCGGCTTGGAGCAACTTGGTCTGGTGGGAGGTGTCCCTGCCCATGGTAGGGTTTTGTAATGAGATGGACTTTAATGTCCTTTCCAACCCAAACCATTCTCTGACTGCATGATTTTGAGAGTCCCTTCAAAAGACCTCGCGCCTGATCTCGTGCAGTCGCAGGCAACCACATGCACCAGACTGATAAAACACCAACAAACCTGAGATCTCCACTTTCATCATTCAAAGTTTCCTGATTTAAACAAGTCCCAAGAGATGGAGAAGTAGTATGCAGGAATCTGGAGCAAGCCGAGCCCTAGCACAATACCAGAAGTGCCCATTTGTAACGTAGGTAAGACGAGCACTTGACATTGACCTTTAAAAGCCAGCATCTCAACAGATGTCATTCCAAGTTAGGGAAGGAAATGAGGTTCAGTTTATCTGAGACACGACTGCCTCACAGAGAGCAGATGACACTCCAGGAGAACTTTGGGGCTGAAAATTATTTTCATGATAAATGAAGGAATGGAAAACATTCTTCAAGATTTACAACTGCTCAAATAAACTCCCAGCTCCACCTACGTCCCGTGAGGACCCTCTGGAAGCCTTCTTGGAAAAGCGTGCAAAAGTCTCTAGTGACAGAGCGAGCTGAGGTAGCAATAAGAGCAGATCAGATGAGCCCACCAGACCCCTCCACTACTCTGTGCCTTGTGTTTACATACAAAACCCACAAAGCACCCCATACTGCCCAGCTACAACGATCTTACTCCATCAACAGCGATCTTTATCATCTACTAATTATTTATAGAGACAAACATTCTATCACGAGATTTATCTTGATGCTCAAGCAGCCAAGAACTCCTCCAGGAACCCACAACTTCTGCCCAAAGAGGGATGAGTTCCTTTTCTTCGACAGCAGCATCTCTTTGGCCTACCTGCATACACCCACGGACCACAAATGGAGCTGAGAGGAACAAATAGAGCATCAACACACGAGGCTCAGCCCTCTGCCGAGGTGATTAAATTCACACTATTGCATGAACATCCTTTGACTGCCAAGCTCCAGAGAGGTTTCCTACCCTCTCCAGGTAGCAAACAGCAAACGAGGAGCATCCAAGGTAAATGTCTGAATGGGAAAGCAAGAACAAAATAGCTTTGTTTTGTTTAAAAAAGCAACAAAAACATGCTGCACGTTCCAGCCTGCGTGTCTGTCAGAGCCAGCAAATTCAGCACTTTTCAGCCCAATTTCTTCTGTTACTTAAAAAAAAAGCTCTAAGAAACCAGAAAAGTCGCTAGGTTATGATTTCTGCATCTAGAAAGTTCATGGTAAATGTCTAGTTTAAGCAACTGTCAGCACTTAATGTTTCTATTTACTCCAGTCCAAAAGAGCAAACTCTAAATAAAAACTGAACTTAATTAAGCGTGTCGCATGCTTTCGGGCGTGCCAGCTACAGTGGTGAGCAAGATGCTTGTCCCAGCCTCCACGCTACAAACTCTGACACACCAACGTGCTGTTTAAAAGCCCAAAGTCCCTCCCAGCCCAGAGGTTGGATTTATTGAGGAAGAAACACAACTCAGCCTAACTTTTCTCATCTCAGAGATGCTTTGAGGTTACTCAGTCCCTGCTCTGCATGAGTGGCTCCAAGGCTTATGGAGGTGTCTACACACACATGTGGCTGTTGCAATTCATGGTAGCTGAAGCTTTGATAGCAAAACACATCTGAATCACAGTAGGAGGACATGGAGCTGTTGGAGTGGGTCCAGAGGAGGTCACAGAGATGATCCAAGGGCTGGAGCACCTCTGCTCTGGGGACAGGCTGAGGGAGTTGGGGTGTTCAGCCTGGAGAAGAGAAGGCTCCAGGGAGACCTTAGAGCATCTTCCAGCACCTGAGGAGGCCACAAGAAAGCTGGGGAGGGACTTTTGACAAGGGCACGGAGTGACAGGATGAGGGGTGATGGCTTTAAACTGGAAGAGGGGAGATTTAGACTAGATGTTAGGAAGAAATTCTTGACTGTGAGGGTGGTGAGACACTGGCCCAGGGTGCCCAGAGGAGTCATGGCTGCCCCCTCCCTGGCAGTGTTCAAGGATGGGGCTTGGAGCAACCTGGTCTGGTGGGAGGTGTCGCTGTCCATGGCAGGGGGGTTGGATCGAGATGATCTTTATGGTCCCTTCCAACCCAAACCATTCTGTGGTTCTATGTTCTCCCCACTTCTAGTGAGGTGGCCATACTGACAACCATCACCTCAGATGCTCCCACACCACCATCCCTGTCACCGTTACAACTGGGAGGACAAAGGTGACAACTAACCCTACGAGCTACAGGAAAATCTACACCCTGCCCCTCCTCACCTGGCTGCCATCAGCACTAACTGCTCAGGGAAGAGCACACAAAGGCATGGCCAAACTTTGGGGGCTGGGGGTTTTGGGGTGGGGTGGGCAAATCACAGAATACACAGTTCAGGACAGGTCTGGGGTTTGTCATCAGTTCTCCAAGTATCACTTCAAAATGCCTGAGCCCCCTCCTGAGAAGTAGGTGGACAATATATCTTCATCCATGTCTGTGTGGTAATCCAACATAGCAGCACACTGCCAACAAATAAACTGGAAATCGAAGTTACTAGGTAACAGGCAAGAGCTTATTTTCAGTACCAGCTGAGCCAGCAAAGAAATCACTCAGTTCTGAATGTTAAACATGATTACCAGGGCTAAACCCCACTGTTTTCCTTCTCCCCACCTAAAATCTGCAGCTGCAAACTCCTCTGTGTATGTCCACCTCGATGGTGTAAGGTCCTACTCTGGAGGGATAAATAAAAAATTAACAGCCAACACACGGAGCCCGCAGGGAGCTGGTTTGGTAATCCAGCTTCTGCATGCTAAGGGACACTCTGCAATGAAGCCTTATTCTCCTCCAGGTTTCAGGCTGGGCTTCAGCCAGGACGTCCAAGAGTTTGCATTTCTCTCCCAAGAACCACCTCCAACAAGGTGTGAACACATCTGACCACGGTTCCGTCTCCTCCACCAAGTACTACAGGACAACCAAACACACATGGCATACAGACCTACAAGCTGCAAGATCTTCTCAGCTAGAAAACATATCTAATGATGCAAAACCTCCGTGAGCTCCGGGTAAGGGAAGGGTGAATTTTGCTGTTGAAACTGAAACTCAGCCTGGAATTGCTAAGCGACAAAAACAAAGGATGTTCTTCCCAACGGATGGCGTGTGATAGAAACTGCAGTGGTGCAAGCTTGATATTCAGCGCTAAGAAGTGCAAACTTAGGGAAAAAGAAAATCCACAGTAGGCTTCTGCTCCCTAAATCCCTAAAACACCCATGCCAAAGGGGTTAAGAATACTGTAGACCACGTGAATTTGGAGCGGTGATTAAGGAATCCAAACACGAAGCCAAAATTATACAAATCTGGGTATGACTGCAAAACCACAGCCGTCATAAAACTTCCTCCTCTTATTCTGCAGGTTAATAACTGGGAGGACGATACAGGGAAAGGTGTTTAAAAGAACACATGATGCTTCGATGCTCTTGGTTTCTATGAAGAAGAGCTCGATGTGTGCTGCAGAGGACAGAGGTGGACACTCAGATAGGAATGAGGACACCTTTTTATCTCTTCTTCCTAAAAATATATGGAGGTATTTATTGAGTTAAGTAGCAAGACTTGCTGCATAATGCATATATGCATATTTTCATATATATTAATGTCAGTTCCTTGCTTTTATGAGGATAGATCACAGAATTGTCCGAGCTGGAAGGGACCTCCAGAGCTCACCCAGCCCAACTCCCCTGCTGTACAGCAGGATCCCCTCGAGCACATCCCTCAGGGCTGCACCCAGGTGAGGCTGGAAAACCTCCAGAGCAGGAGACTGCACCCCTCTCTGGGCAGCCTGTGCCAGGGCTCGGGCACCCTTACCCAAAAGAAACTCTTTCTCATATTTAAATGGAACCTCCTGTGTTCCAGCTTGTGCCCGTTACCCCTCGTCCTGTCACTGGGAACCACTGGGAAGAGCCTGGCTCCATCCTCCCTCAGCCCCCCTTTAGGTATTTGTAAGCATTAATTAAATCTCCCCTCAGCCTCCTCCTCTCCAGGCTGAAGAGTCCCAGCTCTCCCAGCCTTTCCTCACAGAGGAGATACTCCAATCCCCCACTCATCCTCGTTGCCCTCCTTCTTCAACCTTTGCTCTTCAGACACCAGAAGGACGTTATTCTTCATATCCAGGGGCACTTTCTGGCCCCAAAATGCTTTGCAACAACACAGTTGGAAGCAAAGCACGATGTGCAGACCCTTCCCTTGCCAGGGGAGGGATCAATATCTCCTCACTCCTCTTATATGCCTCGTTTATATGTTTATAATGCCTCGTAAGAGGATCCACATCAGGAATAATTATAAACCGGTTATGAAAGCAGCTGATCTCCCATGGAGCAGAGAGGTCCTACGGGTTCAATTATGTGACAAGAGAAAATAATCAAGAGACACCCTGGGTTCAACCTTGCTTTTTAAAATGTCTTGCCTTTGTTATTCTTACCTAATTGTAATGGGTTAGGTAACGAACCTTAATTGCAAGCCAGTTGCATCTGTGGTGCACCCAGTGGCCCTGGTACCTGCAGTGCCCATCAACAAAACCGGGTCTGCTGAGACAGGATCATCCAGAACATCCTCCCTATTCCCAGATGGAACCCAACATCAAAAAGGCTCATTATGGTCTTGAATTAAAGCTCTGATGATGACGACATTGTATTAACGTAATGCCACTTCCTTCTCACTCAACAGAGTTTGTACCACGAAAACTTGGGGAAAAGATGAGTTTGGGGTTAAGGCTCAGCGCCAGGAATCATCACCCGTGGGTTACCAGAGGTGGGCTTCTCATGTGGTCACCTCCAAACCTCATCCCCCTCAAGCCTAAAAATCAGGAGAAATGCTTCTCCAACCAACTACAGAGGGGAAAGAAAGACACTCATTAATGCTGGTGTTATAGAATCACAGAATCACAGAACAGCCTTGGTTGGAAGAGACCTCTAAGATCATCCAGTCCAACCATTAACCCAGCACTGCCCTGTCCCCACTGCCCCGTGTCCCTCAGCACCACATCTCCACGGCTCTGAAATCCCTCCAGGGATGGGGACTGCCCCCTGCCCTGGGCAGCCTGGGCCAGTGCTGGGGAACCCTTTGGGGGAAGGAATTGTTCCCCACATCCAATCTAACCCTCCCCTGGC
Organism: Podargus strigoides; assembly: GCA_028020825.1. Lineage (NCBI taxonomy): Eukaryota > Metazoa > Chordata > Aves > Caprimulgiformes > Podargidae > Podargus > Podargus strigoides. Next base: position 1,504,621 of record CM051619.1, read on the forward strand.
ACAGCTTGAGGCCATCACCCCTCGTCCTGTCACTGTCATCTGGGAGAAGAGACCGACCCCTCCTGGCTACCCCCTCCTGTCAGGGAGTTGCAGAGAGCAATGAGGTCTCCCCTCAGCCTCCTCTGCTCCAGACTGAACCCCCCAGGTCCTTCAGCTGCTCCCCATCAGTCTTGTGCTCCAGACCCTTCCCCAGCTCCGCTGCCCTTCTCCTCCAGATCCTCAGCTGGACACACAAGGCATTTCTATGGAGCCTCCAGAACTACAGAACAACACATAAAAATCAGGATCACAACAAAACCAATCCCAGTCTGACCACTAACACACTCAGAAACCCATTGAGCATACAGGGTCATCAACAGGGGGATAGCACAGATCCCAGCTGGTCTCCACTAAGGAACACGATGGGTTTGGTTGCCACCTCACATCTCGTCGATGGTCCTGGAGTCAAGCACCGTGCAGAAAGCTCTCTTCCAGTGATGCCTCCTGGAGAGGGCACCCATCTCCGAAGGTGCAGGGACTTCAGGGCCAGCCTACACCCATCCATCACCAGAAGGACGTGAAGAACCCAGGCTGGTCTATTATGAATTTTATACTAAAAGGAAGATATGTGTGCCTATCATCATCTCCACACTGCCATCAGCAGCAGTTAGAGCAAAATTATATGCTACCAGCAAAGCAATTTGATAAAATAGCTGCATTACAGAAGAGCGTACCCTGAGACTGCTGAAGGCAGCATGTGCAAAAAGGGACAAAACTCGCAGGAAATTTCGAAATCCTTAACCCTTAGGGATCCCAACCTCATTACGTTCTAAAGATTCAAATGCACACAAGCTTCATCTTTTCATCTGTGCACAAAAAAAAGAAAAAAACCCTGACCATTTTCTGTATGGCACTGAGGGCTGAGCCTCCGCCAGGCAAAGCACAAAACGAGGGCAGACAAAAAAAAGCAGCGGGGACAAGCGGCTCTCGTTGAACGATGGACACAGCAGGAACTGGGAACTTCTTCCCTTTTACAGAAATCCTGCTGCTCAGCAAAGCCTTTGCTCTGAAACAGGCTCCAGCCAACTTCCAAACCACAGCGGGATCCTGAGCCTTTGCCCTCTCGGAAGCAGGATGCAGCCGGTGTGACAGGGAGTTGCTCTGGAGATGGGGCACTGGAATGACCTCCTAACACCCAGCACCAAAACACCTCACTGCTGCCCTATTTATAATAATTGTTTCCAAGCAAAAAAATTAATTCTCAAATTGCTATGGTTTAAAAAGCTGCACATTAAGTGGGAAAACTACAGACCAGCTCCTCTTCCCGACACGCAGCAGTGAGAAGATGAATGACCACTTGTTCCCTATAAGTAGCTGCTGCCCGTGGTTCAGCACCTACCTCTTGATACCCAGGAGACGTTTTGGGTTCAGTATAATCCCTTAGAATCAACCTCTGCTTGGTTTTCTCACAGAGCCTTCCCATTGAAGTCAGTGATGAAGCCTCCTGGACCAGAAAAGTTGGCATCTTCATCTTTCCTCTGCAGAGCGTCAACATGAGCCTCCACCACCAGATATCAGGGAAAGACTTTCCCAGATAAGACTTATCCCAAGATAAGCTGTAGCTGCCTCCTCCAGGCATATTTTTGCATCTTCCTTAAGCCATTGCCATCAGAGAGGGGATATCAGATCAGCCAGACCTCTGCTCCAAATCCACTTGAGCCGTGTATTACAACAAGACCCAGAGGACCCAAGAGCAGAGCGTTATGATTGGCACTGCACAAACACACAGAATTAGACTGTCCCTGCCCCAGATGTCAAGCCCTGAATAGATTAGACTAAGTGAAAGGAAAAAAAGAACCATGTCCATTTTATAAGCAGGGGCTCCGGCCAGAGATCTCAGTGTCTTGCCAAAAGCCCTAAGGAGAACAGGGCTGTGCCAGCCCAAACCTCACAGGAAAGCACTTTGGATCTCCCTCACCCACTTCACATTGGGTCTACAAACCCTTCGAGTGACCAGGCAGCTGTGAAGATGAAAGCCACACACTCCTCCTTTCCTGCTTACCCTTTAGATTTCATCTAAGCAGTCACAGCAACATCCAGACTTAGACCAGGCAGCGTTTCAGTAGCACCTCTGCATCCTAAGGGTGGCGAGATGCTGGAGCAGGTTGCCCAGGGAAGCTGTGGCTGCCCCCTCCCTGGCAGTGTTCCAGGCCAGGTTGGATGGGGCTTGGAGCAACCTGGGCTGGTGGGAGGTGTCCCTTACCTATGACACGGGGATGATCTTCGAAGGTCCCTTCCAACCCAAACCATTCTGTGATTGTAGGATCACGTTGATAAACCAAAATTAAAAAGTTAAAGCCCAATCCACAAACACAACTATGATTTTACAACTCACACCATCGCTAAGCAGTAGGAAATCTTGCTCGTGCCAGAGAAGAGCACAGCGCAGACCCTGCTCCCCAGGAGAAGACAGGTCACCTCTTGGTTTTTGGTTCCCCCTGGGTTCCCCACGTCACCGAGCAGGTCTCAGTCTCAGGAAACGTGTGGGTGTAAACAGGTCACTGATTTACAGACTACGCAACACGGCACTTTCCAGCTGATGTAACACAAAGTAAAGGCAGGTGATGTGACCACATACAACTTCCGGGGAAACCACAGCTCGATCCAGACAGGGGACTCACCAAAAAAACCCCTGTGAGCACATGTGGGAAGAAATGAACATCTCTTCTGAATGAAATAAAGCAAGAGAGAAATGCAGCATGCTAGTGAGAGCGGTACCCTGAACGCTTGGGGCAAGGCAAGGAGTCATCAACACCATGGCTCTGCGCCCCCAGCAAAAGTCTTGGGGAATTTAGGGAGAAAAAACATCTTTTGTTCATGAAACTGCATGATAAAACCAGTTTTGGTACAGATAGATTAAATCCCAGGTAGAGAGGAGAAGATGCTTTAACAGCTCCTGAAGCCAAGGGATGATAACTCCATGGAGGAGGTATCTCCCCCCTCTTCTTGCACATCAGTCCTGCTTGAACCAGGTCCTTGTGCCCTTCGCTCACCCCACGCTGCCCACGAACCCAGGGAGTCACATTCAAACCACACACGTTGGAACAATACAACCAGGTGAGAGGCAGGAGAAAAGCTTTGTCCCAAAATCTCCCACAGCATGCAGCACCACAAAAGCCTTTCTGGTGGTGGTGGAGTGAAGCCCTTGGAGAAGCACCTCTCGGGGGGTCTGTGCAGTGCTCTGATCGTTAAACTTAATCTCTCTTAACCTCTCCAGAATTTGATATTCCCTCTGCTCAACCACATTCACTTGCAGAGCAGGTCCTGCAACATTTTCCCCGAGTTGAGCAAGATAGCTCAGGGGCCAAGACTGTTGGCAAAGCAACAGCACGTTGAACGAGGGGTGCAGGCAAGGTGGTCCCCGTGGCCAGCACATGTGGCTCCACCACATCCCAGGCGCAGGGGAGTCTCCAGAGCTTGGAGATGACAAGTTCAGGCTGTGTTTTCAGACCTATGTAGGAAAGGACCATCAGGATGGTTACGTAGGAGCAGAGCTGTTCTTCATCTGACCTTGACAGCATTCCTGAGCCAACACGTGCTTCCCAGATCATGCACATCTCTGTCTAAAATTGCTCTTTGTAATCAGTCAAAACAATCACAACTTGAAAGCCACTTGCCCCAAACTGGGGTTCACGTTGCAGAGGACATTATTAGAATCACAGCATCTGCAAGAGCAAAAATAAAAATATATTCGGAGTCACACAAGGTTCAGATTCCTCAGCAAAGGCTGGGAACGAGCGACCGCGAGTGAAAACTGCTCTGGGGGGTGAGGACAAGGAAGATGAACTTACTGCAGTGACACAGGACTGTGCCTTTCAGTGGGGTTTTTTTGCTTACCCAAAGAATCAAATGGCACCCCAAAGTGCCACCATGAAACACAGCGAAATGCAGAGTGAGGGAGGCATCACAGAATCATAGCATAGTCATGGCTGGAAAAGAACTCCAAGATCATCCAGTCCAACCATTCCCCCAGCACTGCCCAGTGCCCACTGCCCCGTGTCCCTCAGCACCACATCTCCACAGCTCTGAAATCCCTCCAGGGATGGGGACTGCCCCCTGCCCTGGGCAGCCTGGGCCACTGCTTGAATCAGCAGGGACTTCTCAAAGCGCAGCTCAGCAGTTCTGGGGGTCCAGCTGAGATCCTGGGTCTGGTCTGCTGGGTCAAAGCTGGAGCTAAAGAGCACCAGGGACAAAGTTATCGATGGCCAAGTATCCCCTGGGAACCTCCATCTCCCAGCACCATGGTAACAGAGTGAACCTGCACCTACTTTACCCCAGCGACTTGGAAGAAGAGCAAACCCTCCTGCTTCAGGGATGGGTCAGCTATTAACTATCAGGGTTAGGAAGACATTTTCTCTGGAGAGAAGCTATTCCATCATTTCCACTGCTGGTTCCTCACAGGCTCCTGGCAGCACTGGATGATGCTGGACACGGATGAATTCTGGCTCCCCGCTGACCACTGCCATCTGTGTGCTCCTCTAGTTGCACACTCGATCTCCTTGCTCGGTGTAGTTATACCAGCTACGTGCAAACTGCATTTAGCACATCTCCAGAAACTTCTTTAACCCAATAGGAGCGGGAATGCAGCGTGACCAACCCCACGGAGCAAACCACAACCCACTGTCTAACAAGTTCTGTAATGCTAAAGTCCAAAAATATCATGTTTCTAGGGAGGCTCTGAAACTGAAACCAAAAGTCAGCGGGGAAGCAAAGCCATGCTCAAATTTAAAAGTAGTTTTAAGAGCTTTTCTATTTCAAAGTGCTTACTGTCCTATTAAAAAAAAAAAAAAAGAGGATGAAATCTTTTTCCAAAATATTTTTAATGGCTCCTGAGGAGTTGCTGTACTATAAAAACTTTATAACTTAACCAAATGTTATGAGTGTCTCTGAATTTCTACGGCGCTCACAAACAGCACAGCTTTGGTTTAGAGATGAACACAATTCCTCCTATGCCCAGGACAGTGAGAAGTCCTACCAGAGGAACCAGAGGAAGCTCATAACTGCTTAAAATTACCTCAGCCACACCACAGAACGTTATATATATACATGTACATTTGTATTACGAGTTACTAAGACTGGGGTTGGTTTTAGCTGAAGCTGGATCCCACAAACAGGTCTGTGTTGGTAGATTTTAGCACTTACATACTGCCTCAATAAGGTTTCCAGCACAGACTAACTTTTAAGGAAGCAAGTGAAGACTTGGGGGATGGCACCAAGCCGTGTGGCGTGGTTGACAGGCTGGAGAGGTGGGCCCATGCCAGCCTCATGAGGTTCAACAAGGCCAAGGGCAAGGTCCTGCACCTGGGTCAGGGCAGTCCCAAGCACAAGGACAGGCTGGGGGGAATGGATGGAGAGCAGCTCTGAGGAGAAGGACTGGGGGTGTCTGTGGATGGAAAACTCAACATGAGCCAGCAATGTGCGCTTGCAGCCCAGAAGGCCAACGGTGTCCTGGGCTGCATCACCCACAGCATGGCCAGCAGGGTGAGGGAGGTGATGCTCTCCCTCTCCTCTGCTCTGGTGAGACCTCACCTGCAGTGCTGTGTCCAGCTCCAGGGCCCCCAACACGAGAAGGACATGGAGCTGTTGGAGCGAGTCCAGAAGAGGGCATGGAGATCATCCAAGGGCTGGAGCACCTCTGCTGTGGGGACAGGCTGAGGGAGTTGGGGGTGTTCAGCCTGGAGAAGAGAAGGCTCCAGGGAGACCTTAGAGCACCTTCCAGTACCTCAACGGGCCTACAAGAAAGCTGGGGAGGGACTTTTACAAGGGCATGGAGTGATAGGATGAGGGGTGATGGCTTTAAACTGGAAGAGGGGAGATTTAGCCTAGATATTAGGAAGAAATTCTTGACTGTGAGGGTGGTGAGACACTGGCCCAGGGTGCCCAGAGAAGCTGTGGCTGCCCCCTCCCTGGCAGTGTTCCAGGCCACGTTGGATGGGGCTGGGAGCACCCTGGGCTGGTGGGAGGTGTCCCTGCCATGGCAGGGGGTTGGGATGAGTTTTGAGGTCCCTTCCAGCCCAAACCATTTTGTGATTCTATGATTCTATGACTCGAAGATTCAGTCATGAGATGTATTTTCCTTTAAGTTTTGGAAAAGCAGGTATTCTGTCTGACTGCCAAACCCAGCACCCCTCTATCTCACTTCCTGCAAATCTTCCCATTTTCATTCCAGATTCAAGCCTTTACCTTCAAAAATTGTATTAAAAGAGACCACAACTGTTAAAGGGCTCCTCACAGCATTATTGCAACACAGCAGCTCGTGTCACCACCCCATTTCTTTCCCCATTCCCCCCCAGCCTGTCCTTGTGCTTGGGATTGCCTCGACACAGGTGCAGGACCTTGTCCTTGGCCTTGTTGAACTTTATAAGGTTGGCATGGGCCCACCTCTCCAGCCTGTCAACCACGCCACACACGTTTGGAGGAAATAAGGAGAATGCTTCAAGGTGCAGAGCAGACCCATGGGCTCAGCTCCCCCACATCAGTGCATTGACAGGTTCTGTCTTACTGCAACACCGAGAGAGAGACTGAACTGAGAGGAAGGAAGACTTAAAAGCTAATGAATAATACCAAGAAATGGAGGTTCTGCTGTCTTGACCCTTCACTTTTTGCCCTGTAATTACAACTATGCCATTATTTAGATTTGTCTTCTGCTCTGGCAGAAATCTGCAAGCAAAACTTTTTCAAGGATTTCCACTGAGTCCTCCTATAGCTCTGTCTGTAATAAATTTTATCACATCAGGTGTCCCAGCAAACCCCGGGGCTATGGACAGCCCAAGTTGGAGTTAGATCTGAGTTTACACAGATTAAACTCGATCCCAGGGTCTCTTCCAGGGTCTCAGCTCCAGGAGCAAGAAAACTGCACGTGCAGCATCAAAAGGTGGTAAAGGGGTACCCCAAATTCACAGTGACTACAGCAAAACTCTCATCCAGCCTCTGCACTCAACACACTTTATGGGACAAAAAATCTTAGATTCTACTCCATTTTTTCTGCAGAGCACTTTCAAAGAAATACTTCCATTTAGGAATAAAGTCATGGGGGGTTTTTGTCTGCAAGAAAAGTCATTCAGACCAAGAACCGAAGCTTCCTCCTTCCTTACCTGTGCACCTTTATGACAGCCTAGGTATAAGTTGGATAAGAAAGGTGGATAAGGTGGTTTTCACACTTAGTAATCAAAGTGCAATTATACCAGAAGTAGGAATTTGGCATCCAAATTTCTTCTTCAGAAAAAAAAAGAGAGATCAGAGTTGACCGCTGACATTGTAACTCCACTGCAAAGACTATCCAGCATTCAAAGGTAACCAGCCATGCTTATCAGACAGGTTACTCTCAGCTTCTGTTTGCAACCTACTAAGCACATCATACATTCCCTGCAGCAGAGGTTTGGTGAGGGCAGGGCCACAGCAAGGTGGCAGCCACCAGAAGAACCAAGCACTGCACAACCACCAAGGGCTCCTTGCAAACACTCTAGCTGGGGCTCATCTTCACTCAGTTGAGGCATCTCCATGGCAGCTCCTCGCCCCAGGTTCCCCATACCAACACTGGAGAGGGCCAAGCCCCTCCAGGGAACCACTTTCAGATGTCTAGCTGCTTGTATAGGTGGACATCTGAAACAGGCCATTGCTCTTGCAACCTTAAACCAATCACTCCTAGTCACATCTGGTCCAGAAGACCATTGTAGGCCCCTTCCAACTGAAATATTCTTCCCTTCCCTTTTCTTCCCTCCCCTTCCTTTCCTTCTCTTCTCTTTCTCCTACTCCTTCCCCTTCTTCTCTTTGTCCTTCTCCTCCTCCTCCTCCTTCTTCTCCTCCTCCTCTCCTCTCTGCACCAACAACAGGCATCACAACCACTATCCCAACTGTAGATGAGCACCTCCAGAGAGATGACTCCCATCTTCCTGATGAATGCCCAGTTGGAAAGACAGCACATTCTGGATACCTCACTGCTGGGTATTTCACATGGCTCCAAAGATGCGGAGTGCTGACCTTACAGAACATACGCTATGATCATCTACTCCAAGCAGGCTGCCATGGACAGACTTCTGAGCCCACACCCTGTCCCAAAAAGGGTAACTGGGGCAGTCTTGCAGAGGGTCAGGATCTCCATTTGATGCAGAAGGGTGCACAGGAGGGAGAGGCAATGAAAAGAGACAGTCACACTCGATTCCGAGGGGACGCGTGGCTGAGGGAGGGCAAGAGACTTCATTCTTCAGGAATGACATTCATTACCTGGGAATTAAACATGCAGCAACACTCCTTCTAAGAAGGAAGGTACAAGTTCAAGCAAATACACCTGTGTATACTCATATCCTTTGCTTCTGTAGGAGTCTGTAAGCTTATATGCAAATTTTGTGGCCTTTGGATATTTTCCTAATTACCATCATAGCTTTGGAGCTGTTACACTTGAGCAAGCTGAGCCTCAGCCACGAGTCTGACACTGAAAAACACACCGGAGCCTGTTCTTGGTTAGTGAATCTGTCACAACCATGACCACAGAAGTGAGACTTTCCCCATGCAGCACATCCTGCCACGATTTTAAAGAAGTTACTGCTAATTAATGATGAAAACATGTAGTTCTGCACTGACTAGAGTGGCAGCCAGTGAGCTGGTGCAGCTACTGGCACCACCAGCCCTTTCCCATCAGGTTTTCCCCTGTGGTGGGACATTTGACTCTCAGTTCAGTGACACAGGCTACTAAAAAATTAATATATAGGTAACAGCAGCTTAGGAAGATCCATGGGTTGGTGCTGGCCGAGCTGTAAGCCCTGTGGCTAACCCCAGGCCAGTTTCCTTTCAAGCTGCTGTCATAGCAGAACATCGTAGGAGGTGTACTTCTCCACCTAGGAACAGAGGGGGATGGAGGAAGCTAATACAAAACACTCCACAGCTCATTTAGTTCTGCAGCAATTAATCCAGGGACAGCACAAATGAACATCAGCCAACTCTTTCCTGCTTTTAAGCAGGGGAGTTGGACTAGATGACCTCTAGAGGTCCCTTCCAACTCTGAAAATTCCATGATTCCGTGAACTCTCAGCACAAGCTCAGTTTTATCTCCACCATCTCCAAGGTGATGAATGCTCTCTAAGGTCACCACAACCTGGAGGAAGAGGAGGTGGGGAGTGTTTGTGTGACAGCAAAGTTCCTCCCATCTGCAGTTTTGTATTTTCTCCAGCACAAGGAAGTTGTCAGAAATGTACTTGATAAGCAAAATAAAAAACCCAACAAAACCAACAGCAAAATGTAAACTCAGCTTTCTGGAAACTTTCAAGAGAGCAAGAAAAGTGCGTTGGTGGCAGATGAGGAGAGGACACCCTGTGTGAGCATGGTGCAGGTGAGAAGATGAAGGGGCCACAGGACTCGCTGCATGTCGGTTGGTGAACCTTCATCTGCTCAAAGGCCCTCACTCTTCCCCCAGTGCCACTGAGCCTCCTTCCCTCCCCAGCTCATGGTGGCACTAAAAATAGCCTGGAGAACTCGCAGAACCCCAACCGAACACAACTCATTGCATCACTCAGATACATGGATTTGTTAAGCAACCTTCTTCTGTAATCGAGACCCCATCACGACCACGCGGGTCTCTTGCAATTGACATCCACAGCAGAGTCCACCCTACGACAGGGCTATTTTTCAGCAGTGCTCAGTAATTGTTAAATTGCTTTTTTTTGCCAAAAAAACCCTCGGTACCCAGCAGCTGGCTTGAGCCAATGTTCGATTAAATGTACTTATGTGTCCCTACATAATGACTTCAGGACTGCTCCACCAGCAAGGCGTACAATCAATTATATCGCTGTTCAGTACATCCTGAAATATTAGAAACCTGTGTCCTAATGAAATAGTTTATTCAGGCAAAACCTAAAGTTACAGGGGATAATTATGTAACAAATTAAACATTTTTACACTGTAATCAATAACCCTAAATGCCAGGTAACTCGTGGTGCGGTGGCACGATACAATAAATGCCTAATACAATTAATAATGAAGTCAATTTTTCATCAGAGGTTGAAAACGATCCTGGGAAGGTGGCACCTTCCTTAATGTAAATTAAGTTGCAGAGAACATCCCTATGCACAGCTTTTGATTGCTCCAGCTACATTTAGTATGGGAAGCTCAGGCATCTCCTTAGGTTGGGTGTTAGTGGGGGGACCTCACATCCCAAACCCTTTATAACTGTATATAACGTTGAGTTATGTACAATAATATATATATAAGCTCATGTACATGACTCACATACAAATATATAAACTCATGTATCAATGATACGTAAATATATAAACTCCTGTACATAACTTGTTATATCAATATATAAACTCCTGTACATAACTCACAAAAATATATAGACTCATGTATCTATAATACATAAAGATATAAACTCGTGTCTATAACTCACTGTGACGTACAATTATGAAGCATTATAAACAATATACACAATGTGTGCACAGAGTGGCCCCATAAACATATGGCTCTTATTTTAAAATAATTTTTTAAAAGGAGAGGAAAAGAGAAATCAAGCCCTTGAGGCCACCCCTCTCATTTTGGGGCAGAAACACCAAAAAAGAGGCCCCCAGTTGAGCCTTTCTATAGAGAAGACGGGGCCAGCCGTGCTCCCCTTCACAGCAGGGCTCCTGCTGCCATCCATCCACATTTACAAGTCTCTATTTTCAGTGTACCACCTTTTATCCACATTTTTTTACCCATCCTCTATCCCTCCAATCCCCTCAAATATTCTTTTCATGACCCACTTCCTTCACCTGTGTTCTCGAGTTAGAACTTTCATTTTGATCCATTTCCCTTTATTTTATGTTCAATTTTACTTTGTTCTCCCTCCCTATTTCTCATCTTTTTCCACTATGGTTTCCATTACCTTTTGAAAGCCTTCTGACATAGAATTATTTTATTTTTGGGAGCGCAGAGGAGGTCTCGCTCAACTTGACCCAAGTTCACTGAACATCCTCTGCACAGAAGGGCTGCCACCAGCTCAGGAAGCTGTGGCAAGATGATGGTTGTAGGTTCCTTCCAACTGAAACTATTTTATTCTTTCCTAACCAGAAGCACTTTCTTAAGATTTGGGGGAATAAAGGGAAAAAATGAGGCTCTGTGGGGGTCTGCGTAGGATTTGGGGGGAATAAAGGGGAAAATGGGTGTTTTTTCTAAAGGATGGTGGATTTGGTTTCCATTCTCACGTATTTGTTGTGGGGCTTGCTGCTTTTAAAGATATGAATCATCTCCAATAAAACTGGTTGTGTTCCTCTCTGCAAATGTAATATGCTGGAGTATCTAATAGAGCATATAGTATTCATTTAGGCTTAATATTAGTGTTTGAGCCCAGAACAGTGGTCCCTCCTTAGGGAGGACCATGGTCTTGCTCACTGTTGACCAACCCCACGCTTGCAGTTGGCCAACGGAAACACGTGGCACATCCAAAGGATACGAATTCAACACATGGTGTTGGTGAAGGGTAAAAACCTTGGACTAGGTAGGCCAATGCCACCTTCTGGTCCTGACTTTGGTGACAAATTTTTTACATCTCATTGAGTACTTCTTGGTTTTATTATTAGTGGTTTTTATTATTATTTAACAGTATACATTCCTCCACTCTTCCAAACAATATTTGCAGCACGAGGCCAGCACAGGAGAGTTTAAGGGTAGGAGATGAGCCCTCAGGGGCTGACACTGCAATATTAGAAGTTTCCTTTTAAATTGTCATTTACTGTTATAGTACTTTTACTATTTTGTTTAAGACATCAGTGGATTTCAGCACCTGACACCACAACACAAGTCTTGGTTTTGAAGCAAACCTCCAGCCAGTGAGATTCAGAGGTCACACACAAACTGGATGGATGGATGGATGGATGGATGGATGGATGGATGGATGGATGGATGGATGGATGGATGGATGGATGGATGGAGGGATGGAGGGATGGAGGGATGGAGGGATGGAGGGATGGATGGATGGATGGAGGGATGGAGGGATGGAGGGATGGATGGATGGAGGGATGGATGGAGGGATGGAGGGATGGAGGGATGGAGGGATGGAGGGATGGATGGACGCATGGATGCATGGAGATGGAAGAAAGCAGATGCTAAATTTCAGTATGCTCCTACATCCTTTGTCAAGGAGAAATACAGTAGTAGAGGCTACAGCTGATTTTAACTTAACCTGGGTCTTGTCCCAATTAGTAATCGTTATTTCTGAGCTTAGGTAAGCATCTAAGAGGAGCCAGAAAGGCATTCCTACCTCGGAGCTACTAGGGGTCCTCCTAAATAATAAATTAAAATTTATACAAATAAAAGAGAACCATTAATTTTCATAGTTATTTACCTTAGTATCTGTCAAACTACTTTAAAATAAATTTTGAGCATTTGTACTTATACAGAAATGAAACCCATCACTGATTCATCATTAGCTGGTTTTCACAGGGGCTTGAGATTTCAAACAATAAACAGGGTTTTTTTTCTGAAAACCTGTTTTTTTCTCTAAATATAGACTTTGCAAGGTTCCCATTCTTATCTGTTTGGTTGGGTTTTTTTAATTATATATCATATATTAAAATCTCAACAATCTTGCTCTTGCAGGAGCATCACTGAACGTATTCCTCGTGGAGCACAGCCTCATCCAACACAGATGGGCAGAAGGCACCACTCCCATGAACTAAGCCAACAAGCCTTTAACCTCTGAATAATTAACCAGTAGGTGTTAAAGGTAAAAGGCTGAGTTGGCAAGGGATGGGTTAAACCCTGAAGAAATTTCAGGGTTTGGTAAAGAGCAAAGCCTCCATGCCACCTGCATCCCCATGGGTCCCTCTGCCTCTGGTGAGTGGTGGGAGGTGGTGGCAACCACCATCAGGTGCAACCAGCAAGGTCCAACATAGCAGTTGCCAGAGTTAAATGTGAAACCCCCAACCAAAGCCGACGAGGGTTTCACCAGCCACTTCCCCAGGCACCAATGCTCAGCAGTTCTGGAAATCCCCACATCTTCCATGGAGGAAAACTTGTTCCTACTCGGCCATCATAACTGATAAAAACTCCATTTGATACGGAAAGGTCACTTATTTAGAAAAAAAAAAATGCACAAAGAGCATTTGTTAATAGAAATTGCTGGGTGGAAACACACTTGGGTTCAATTGACCATGGCAGGTTCCCTCTGCTGCCCTAAACCAAACTCCTTAAGGCAATATAAGGTTTGTTCTACACTCCAACAGACCACAGTCCTTCCCAAGAGGCTCAGCAGCACCTCAGCAATATAAAAAATTCAACAGTACTGCACCCATTTTCTGTGCCAAATGCTCCTGCTCAGCAGGCAGGGAAAGATACACTGAATTTGAGAAATTCCTTCACTAAACACCAAAAATCCCCTGGCATTCCCCTGGCCATGGGAAATATCTTGGAGCACGTTTGAAGCAATAAAAGAGGCTCAGCACTGCAGATAACCTTCATCTGATGTTGCAGGAAGAGAAATCAGCTGCAGTAGACAAGAGCAGTAAGAGGATTTCACGCGATGGGAGTACATTGTGGAAGAGATTTATTGTTTGTTTGGGTTTTATCCTTTCATTTTAATAAAGTGAGCTTGGTTTCTTTCTAAACTGAATACATACGCTCTCCCAGTCCCAAAATGATGGTTAGGAAGGGGCTGAGTGCAGGAATATTGTGTTTAGCCCAACTTTAGCATCACTGGGTACTTGCTTACCTGGGAAACCCACCTGCAGTGCAGGGCTTGCTGCAGAACCAGAGCAAAATAACACAAAAAAATGGCATATTTCAAACTAACCAATTTTGAAGCCTCTTCTTAGAAGGCTGGGAAAGCAGCTGGCTTTCCTGGGAGGTTGCTCCAGGGCTGCACCATCTGGATCCTGCAGGTCAGGGGTGTTAGCAACGGGCCGGAGGAAAGCAATTGCCCAACAAGGACAAAGTATTTCTGTTTCAAGGGTCCACTCTGCTGCTTTGCAGAGCATAACCCTCTTAAGTAGACATCATGGAGTAATGCTTAAATGAAGAGTTCCCTCTCATAGACCAACAAGTCTTTCTCTAGAATCAGCCAAGCCACTTCTAACCCTCAAAATTCACCTTCTCATCTCCCTGGATGTAGCTCCAAAAATGAGTTTATTGCCACACATTGCATTTTCATAGACTTGGTGACGTTATCAAAGTATGTAGGAGTGTTCAACTTCACAATGCATCTATCTGGTAGGTATTACTTGGAGAAAGAGTACCAAAAAAATAATTTAAAAAAGATACTATCTTGCCAACAGCTGCCAAGAAATACCGGGAAAAACCTGAATTATGGTTTCCTAACTGTGTTTAAAAGCAGAATATAGTCTTCAGGTTAATAGCAGATAACCTGGCAATCCCCAACCCATGCCTTTCCTTCTCCTACAGTAAAAGAAAACAAAGTAAATAAGAAATTGCTGCAGACTGGTGGGGGTTTTGGTGTAAATGGCTTCATTCCTTCCCCAGAAATTCCCCGAGGAGAGAAGACAACTCCTCCTTCCCAAGCTGTTCAATACAGAAATCTCAAACTCAAGAGTGCTGGTGACACCTCTGTCAAGATAAATTTTCCTAACAGCCCAACCTTTGCAGATTCTAGAAGGGAACTGGAAGATAAATCCTTCTCCTGAGAAGCCTGGAGGTAGCTCTGCCTCTGCTGGTGCTGCAGGGAGGACACGGCTTCCCAGAACCTGGAGTAAGTGCTAAAACACAACCTCAAAGGGCACACCTCAAAAGAAGTTGATGGGGCTGTTCTAAAGCATTCTGAAGGCTGAAAAAAAGACCATGACAGCATGAAACTCAGAATCACAGAACAGCCTTGGTTGGAAGAGACCTCTGAGCTCCCCTAGTCCAACCATTAACCCAGCACTGCCCAGTGCCCACTGCCCCGTGTCCCTCAGCACCACATCTCCACGGCTCTGACATCCCTCCAGGGATGGGGACTGCCCCCTGCCCTGGGCAGCCTGGGCCAGTGCTGGGGGACCCTTTGGGGGAAGGAATTGTTCCCCCCATCCAATCTAACCCTCCCCTGGCACAACTTGAGGCCATCACCCCTCGTCCTGTCACTGTCACCTGGGAGAAGAGACCGACTCCCCCTGGCTACCCCCTCTTGTCAGGGAGTTGTGGAGAGCAATGAGGTCTCCCCTCAGCCTCCTCTTTTCCAGACTAAACAACTCCATGCAAGCCATCTTCTAGCTCCTGCCCATTCACCATGAAACAAGAGGACAACTTAAAATTGGGATGGAGAGGCAGGAGAGAGGATATGGGAGAGGAAATCAAAGTTGACCACGGTGGAAAGCGTGATTGCCCAGGGAGAGCACGAATGAAGCAGAAATCCCACACTCTGATTCAAATAAATCTCTGCTATTCCAATGACAAAAAAGAATGTGGACTTTCATAGCAGAAAACACAGGAAGAGAATTTAGGCTCCTTGCCCAAGACCAAGTGTTGCCAGTGATAAAGCAAATTTCTGACCCTACATTACTGCAATGTAATCTCTAGATACCATCTGACTCCCCATACGATTGCACACAGCAATATCTTGCTTTTGAATACTGGTCTGCTAGGAACAAGAATCGCCAACATACTCTCAAGCATCATATAAATGCTCAAAGAATGAAAATGAATCACAGCAGGAAGGAAAAACTTACCAGCTTAACGTAGTATTAATTACTGTTTCTTGTGACCGAGAAGGAACTTCAGCAAGATGCAGAACTGCACTCAACTGGCAGGAAAGCCAAGAAGCTCTATCAGACATTGCCCTGGGGAGGAGCAGGCAGGGGTTACATGCCCAACGGAGTAATTTCCAAGTACCCCCTGCATCTCCTGAGCCCGAGACACAAAGATGCTCAGTTTCCCAACCCCCAAAGGGCTGCCCAGGAAGCTACTAATGCTTCGTACCTTTGGAAACAAAATGACAGCATCCTTACTTAGTCACCCATAGGAGAAGCCAAGAGTCCAGCCTCAATTCTACCCTTAGAATGACAGAATCACAGAATGGTTTGGGTGGGAAGGGACCTTTCAAGGTCATCCAGTCCAATCCCCTGCCATGGGCAAGGATATCTTCAACTGGATCAGTCTGCTCAAAGCCCCATTCAACCTGATCTGGAATGTTCCCAGGGATGGGGCATCTCCCACCTCTCTGGGCAACTGGGACAGGGTCTCACCACCCTCAGTGTGAACAATTTCTGCACTGTATCCAGTCTGAATCTCCCCTCTTTCAGTTTAAAACCATCACCCCTCGTCCTGTCACTCCAGGTCCTGCTAAAATGTCTGTCCCCATCTTTCTTATAGGTCCCCTTTAAGTACTGAAAGGCCACAATGAGGTCTCCCTGGAGCCTTCTCTTCTCCAGGCTGAACACCCCAACTCCTTCAGCCTGTCCCCACAGCAGCGGTGCTCCAGCCCTCAAATCACATTTATGGCCCTAAAATCCAGCCCCTTCTACTCCCACAAGAAGAAAAGTCTTTACCACCATTTGCAACGCGCTCTTGAGCTCCATGGTGAAGTGCAAGCTCCAGGCATGAACATCTCAGGTTATTAATCCACTGTTTATATTAGCACCTGTCACTATTGACACTGTTTTACTACTCTACACAGAAATGCACACATGCAGAGCAAATATTACATCAGCAAGCGTGGCATGTGGATGGGCTCCTCCTTTCACCACACTCTCCAATGCCATCATTCCAGTGCCACAGGCTGGAGGTGAATGCACGGACCACTCGCTGAGTTTTGTGTGGGTTTTGTGCAGCCTAACTGGCCGAGCTGATGAGACAGGGGATGTCAAAGCTGGAAACCAAGGGCCTCACATGACTTCTTAATAAAGACACTTCCTCAGATGATGTGCTTTGCAAAAACAGAACAAAACACACACACAAAAAAAAAGAGATTGCTCAATGTAACAAACACTTTAGTTTTCAAGGCACATTCAAGCTTATTGAGTTATGGAAATTCAAGCACAGCTACAGGAAACATGTTTTGTAAGGTTATACAAAGAGATGCCATTGGCATCCCAGCACTGCTGGGGGATGCTGGACATGGAGCACTCCTGGTACCCAGCAGGATACTTGGCTCACCCAGGCTGCCCAGGATGACATTGCCATTGGCTTCACAAGGAAGTGCTGCACTTCAACTGTGCTTATGGTACAGCAGACCAGCCTGGAAGGGACACTGTCCATTTGAAACCAAATTAAAAACCCGAATTTTAAGTAGCTTTGGTGATAAGAGGCAAACAGTCCCCCCACCTCATGACCAGGTTTTTCCAAATACGGAATCATAGAATCATAGAACTGCCTTGGTTAGAAAAGACCTCTAAGATCATCAAGTCCAACCATTAACCCAGCACTGCCAATTCACCACTGCCCCATGTGCCTCAGCACTACATCTACACGGCTCTGAAATCCCTCCAGGGATGGGGACCATTTTGCAGCTGCATCCCACACCCTGGGGAGGGAAAGCAGCCTGCTAAGGGTGCTGGGGCAGCTTTTTAGCAATATATGTATCCAATACACAATTTTTCTCTTTTTTTTTTCCTTGCTTTACTGCAGCAAAACTGCTCTGTTTCTTTGTTATATAATTTCTACTTACATTCTCCTTTAGGCTTTCTCCTTGAAGCAGGCTGCAGAGAGCTCAGGAGCTCTGCAACAAAGGCATCTGCAATAGGAAGCTTGCAAAAGTTGAGGAGCACCCACTGGGAAATAATCTCCCAAAAATACATTCATTTGCAGAGAAAAGTAAGATGGGGGTTTGCTTCGTACCACCTTTCCTCTGCATCACCTCCAAGTTACATAGAAACACCAGGAGCATTTTGTTTCACCTGCACGTGAACGATCAACATGATAAAAACACTGCAGGCTGAAGTTCAGAGAGTTGTCCCTGCTGAGCTAAAGCTAAAAGTAAAGCTGAGCTTAGCTAAAGCTAAACCAACAGCATTTTGCAGCTGCTTTGCCCAGTGCCAGGCAGCATCCTCTGCGAGCACAAATGCTGCAGGCATGGATGCAACCTGCTGCCCCACAAACTGCACCCTTGCTTCAAGAAATCACAGGAAAATGATGTGCTGGGTGCACCTCCTGCCCTAAATACAAAGAGTGTGCTAAAAAAAATCAAATATATTTAAATGGGAATAAAGTGTAAGCTCACAGCACAGAAATGGGTGTCAGTATACCTTCGCCAAGGGAAAAAAATCAGTGTCTCTTGTAAAGAGACACAGAGGAAAGGGGGAAAGCAGGAGAGGGTCAGGGGAGTCCAGCTCCCTCGTGGAGGGAACGTGAGGCTAAACTAATTAAAATGCAGAGCCCTTGGAGAGTTTGGGGAGGGAAGTACTGCAGAAATAAGACCAAAGCGATGCTATTAAATCCCCAATATTAACAGCAGAAGAGATCCACAAGTAGCTGGTTCTGTTAAAATGGAGGGCAAGAGATGCTCAAGCGTTACAGAGAAGCAACCACATTAAAATCCTCCACCGATGCTACTCAGGGCTCCTTAGAACTGCTTCGACAACACAGAAATAGGCAAGTGCCCGAGCAAATCCAGCAAACTGGCTGGGCTGCTCCACGTAACGCTTCCAAAAAGTAGGACAGCCTTTGAAAGACACAGGATCCCATCGAGGTGACAAAGGGCTGCGAGCTATAAGTAACCCAGTGTCACTTTTGTTGAATTCTCTCCCCCCAAACTCTTCACTGCTCCAGAGAAAATAACTTCTTGCTTTGTCCACTGAATTAGGAATCATCGCTAATGAGTTCAACAGGTCCCAAAAGGGCAAGAAATGCAAGCAGAAGACCCAAGCTTTTAAAAAGAACATCAACTGGGGGGGGAAAAACCCTACTTGGTTATAAATCCCTGGAATTTGGGTGAAGATAAAACATCTTCCAGCACAAACTGGAAGAATTGAAGCCCAGTTTACGTAACAAAACCCGTGCCCATAACACACACGCCCTCCACACAACTGTAAAGTCAGCATTGCAAAACTATTTCTGCAGCAAAACCATTTCTGGAGCTGCCAGCAAGGTTTGGTTTGAAAAGGGAAGATGAAACTCAGTGCAAATAAAAACCCCAGCAAACTGGTATTTATTAAACCATTAAGAAAGAGGAAAAAACGCCAGTTCACAATGAGCTGTGAATGTGCACGGGGCTCAATTTCAGGAGTGCAATCCAGATGTGCAGGCAACTCCTGCAGCTGCACAAACCATACAGGGAGAGAAGATGGCTCCACCACTTCAGTGTCAAGTTCACATGGGTGCAAGGATATGGCTTATTTTATACCCACACCATCACACTATGATATAAAATAATTAAAGCCTGTGAAAATAAAGTGATGGGAAGACCCAGCACTCACTGGCTGCTGTGGTGCAGGGATGGCTGGGGCTGAAGATGCTGCCTGTAGAAGATGGCACCTATGTGCCACCTTGGGTAATCGCAGCTGAATCATGTTAGTTGTATTAATATTAAAAATATTTGCTCTCTTTTCATTAAAACCAGAAGCTATTCCTCCCCTTGCTCTAGAGGACAGTGTTGAAGGCACCGGGGAAGGACACGATGGCTTCTCCACCAAAGGGTGATGCCACCCTGCATGGTCAAGCTGGAAGGTGACAGCCATCCTCTGATGGAGAGCGTGGCAATATGGGCACACACCTGCAAAAAGAGCTCTTAGAGGTATCTAATGCCTTCTGTGAAGTCACATGCCTATTACCAACAGAAGGGAAACACCAAATTATTATTATTGAGAAATGCTGCACCACCAGAACCAAATGTGAAAGAGAGAACCAATAATTTAATTGACAAGCCTCACCCCCTCATCCTTGCATCAAGGCAATTAATCCTCTAAATTACTCTTAAAAAACAACAAAGAAATAGGTCGTTCTGTATACTTTTAATTTTGATCCTTCTCTTTAAAACCACAGCTTTGAAATGAGAACGTGTCAGCCGTGGACATCCCACCACGCTGGGAAGGAAAGTTCATCGCAGCCACCTGTAATGCTCGTGAGCAAGACAAATGGCTCTCCCCAGGTCTCCTGTTGAGGAGGATGCCATTCTTCCACATTAGAGCAGACATTTAGTTAGCTGTCATGAAATATTTATTAGTCTGCTGATGAGTTAATTAAAAATTTTAATAAGATTTCAGTACTTCCTGAGATTATTTACCCCGTGTGCAGTCACGGTGTTGACAATAGATGGGTAAGTGGTATATGGAGTGATTTTATTTTTTTTAATGACTTATCTGCTTGTCTGCAAATGCTCTCATCATTGCTAACAGCTGTAAAATTTATCTGTCCTTCATATTTCACATGCAAAACAGTTGCTAGATTGCTCCTACCCTGTCATTCAGCCATTATTACTCCATCATTTTCAAAGACCACTGCAGCACCCCAACCCCAGACCTAGCATAGAGTAGATGAGTGATGAAACACTTCGTTATCAACACTCCCATTAATAACAGCAGGGTGGAAAAGGTCGAGGGTTTAACTGCAGACCCTCTCGGGAAACAACAAGCAAACAACATCAAATTGTAATGAAGTATTTTCATCCGCTGGAGAAATCAGGATGTGATGGGATTACCATTGTGTTGGGCAGCAATGCCATTCTTCATGGTATATTCATTAATAAGATGCTTACATAAAGTGGAAAATCTTCCTTCTCGTTTTACATCAGTCAGGAGAGCACTGTGCAGCTGTATTTGCCATCTAAAGATAGATGGAGTCCGGAGAAATATAGAGCAAAGGGAGCTCATTTGTGACATTATACTATTATATTTAAGAAAAAAAAAAGCTGTATCTGTATATCATCACGCTGACATGGAGGAGTCTCCCATTCAAGCGAGATGAGAGTCAGCAACACTCGGCGCCTTCGCCTCCCTCTCTTCCACAGGGATCAAAGCAGGGAGAAATATTAAGGCTCTGAAGTTACAAAGATGTATGAAAACCCTAATGAGCATCTCAGACTGAGCTGCGTGAGCAGAGCTTCGCCCGGTGCCGCGCGAGGCAGGAGCTGCGACACAGCAACGCTCAGCGTCCTCAGGTTCCTAAACAGCTCTAAAATTGGAAATGCACGGTGAAGCCATGTGCTCATTTAGGGTGCAGGAAAGAGGAGGTGATTGCTACTAGCAATTAATGTCATTGAGCTCAACTGCTGACCACTTACATGACCACTAGTAACACCTTGCCCTGCTCCATAAGGGGTTTCTCCATGTGACAACCATAGAATCCCAGACTGGTTTGGGTTGGAAGGGACCTCAAAGCTCATCTGGTTCCAGCCCCCTGCCATGGCAGGGACACCTCCCACCAGCCCAGGTTGCTTTGTGGCTCTTTCATTTCTGCAGTTGTGAGGTCTGAAATGCCCATTCAGATTTTTCCTGGTGCTTCTTCAGGAATGTTTGCTGCAGGTTGTTTTTCATTCAACCTTCAACTCCAAGGGTGAAGTTTCACTTACTTTCCACCTCTGGGCTACTCACTATTATAGCTGTGATATAATTTAAGGCTGCTTATATCAGAATTTTATTCAAATATCTTAATAAAAGATTTCCCCTTCATTTGCTGGACATTCAGAGACACGCAGAAACTGCTCAGCTGTATAAATGCAACGCTAAAAGACAGAGCCTCCATCTGATATTCTGTTACTTTGTTATTAAAATTCGCTAATTAGTTTGCCTTTCCCTCTTCACACTTGGGTTTAAGACAGTTGAGAATTTCCCTACAGATAAAATTGGTCCCTTCTTAACAACCCATTCACGCTTCTAAAAGGAATATGCTTTCTCCCAGGTGACATTTTGATATGAACTCTAACAAGCAACGGGGCAATTTCCCTTTGATTCTGAATTTCATTTTAACTTCGCCAAATATATTTTAATATACATTCTGCAGTTCATCTGTAGCTGGGATTCGTGACAGCTCCATTAAACAAATGTATGCCTTTCATTGTATAAAGAAACTCCAGGATAACAAGGTAGAGGAAGCAGGGGTGGGGATGGAAAGCACATTAAAGCTGAGGCTTTATTAACCTCACAAGGCTTCTCAGAAATCTGCAAGGGGAGTCTAAGGTCTTTATGAAAATAAAAGGAAAAAGCACCTATAAGGAGTTTGCTATATAGAATCATAGAACAGCCTTGGTTGGAAAAAACCTCTAAGATCATCCAGTCCAACCACTCCCCCAGCACTGCCCAGTGCCCACTGCCCCATGTCCCTCAGCACCACATCTCCACGGCTCTGACATCCCTCCAGGGATGGGGACTGCCCCCTGCCCTGGGCAGCCTGGGCCAGTGCTGGGGAACCCTTTGGGGGAAGGAATTGTTCCCCACATCCGATCTAACCCTCCCCTGGTGCAACTTGAGGCCATTTCCTCTCGTCCTATATTCCCATATATATTTTTTGCTATATATTCCTACCACCTCGTCCTCTTGGCAGCAGCACTCTCCTAACTCACAACTCCAAGGGGTAAGTCAATTCAAGGAGGAGAGCAAGTGTTGTAAATACATGGAGAGAAAAACTGAATTTATGGAAAAATATCATTTACCTTCTTAGAGCCAAGAGCTCCCTGTGTATGAGCTACCCTAACACCACAGACCCTGGCAGAGTCTCTCTGCAGCCTCTCCATCCTCCTGCAGTGAGGCATCGGATGATGCAATTTCTCTGTGGATGTTGAATTTCACCTCAAGCTGATAATTCTCACCAGCAACATACTCTGAAGTTTTAAACATCACTTGAGGTGCTTTGAGATGCTGGTGTATCAGGGAAGATGAGGACAGGATGCCATGGAGGAACGCTGATCAAGGACGAGCAAAATGAAGATTTGCATTCCCAATCATCAGAATTTCAGGGGTGTTGTGCTCCTAAAACTTGCTTGTAATGAAAATTATTTACCAGTATTTCTGGTTCTTGGAAAACACTCTTGTAGATGATGCCACTGTCCCTCCACCTCACAAGCCTGACTCAATAGTATAATAACATAATAATAATTTAAACCAGTATTCAAACAAAACAGCCAAGAAATACTTCAAATTTTGGTCCTTTCCTGATGGCAGCAGATGTGTGTGTGTGTTTTAACACGTATACCTTTATCTTCAAACCACAGGAACTAGGTATTGATGGTTTTCTTTCTGAGAAGCAAACAGACCCACGTACGTAGTAAAACCTGCCTGGCACTGGTGAAAGGTCATGATGAACAGCTCAGCACTTGTCAACCAAGTAGTGGCTTTGGGGTTTCATGTTTATCTCTTCAAAGTTTACCAAAAACAGATCTGACTACTCTCCTGAGTTATAGATAACTGGTTACACAACTCCCATCAGCACTAAAAAAATGTTTGCAGTGAGAAATGGAAGATAAAAAAGACTTCTCTAACTACAAGCACAAAGAGACCACATTAAGGGTTCAACCTGTCTAAAATTTTCCTCTTTCCAAGACAAGATCAAAACACAGTAACAGACAAAAAGGCAGTTCTAAGCAGGGGGATTTGTTACTTTTAGAAGACAAAAGGACCTCCTTTTCACCTATCATGCTGTGCCACGTCTTGCCCAGAAGCTGTCGTGAAGAGCAGGTCTGCCCAAGGTGACAAGGGGGAGCGATGACCGCCACTCGCAGGTCCAGAGGGACCTTGAGGAGCTCAAGAAGCTCCATGTGAACCCCATGAAGTTCAACAAGGCCAAGTGCAAGGTCCTGCACCTGGGTGGGGGAAATCCCCACTATCAGTATAGATGGATGGGTGGATGGATGGGTGGATGGGTGGATGGATGGGTGGGTGGGTGGATGGATGGAGAGCAGTCCTGAGTAGAAGGACTTGGGAATATTGGTGGATGAAAAGCTGGACATGAGCCAGCAATGTGCACTCACAGCCCAAAAAACCAACTGTGTCCTGGGCTGCATCACCTGCAGTGTGGGCAGCAGGTCCAGGGGGGCATTGTGTCCCTCTCCTCTGCTCTGGTGAGACCCCCCTGCAGTGCTGTGTTCAGCTCTGGGGTCCTCAGCACAGGAGAGACACGGAGCTGTTGGAGGGGTCCAGAGGAGGCCACAGAGGTGATCTGAGGACTGGAGCACCTCTGCTGTGGGGACAAGCTGAGGGAGTTGGGGTTGTTCAGCCTGGAGAAGAGAAGGCTCCAGGGAGACCTTATTGTGGCCTTTCAGTACTTAAAGGGGGCTGATAAGAAAGCTGGAGAGAGACTTTAGCAGACCCTGTAGCGACAGGACACAGGGCAATAGTTTAAAACTAAAAGAGGGCAGGTTTAGACCGGACATAACAAAGAAATTTTTACCATGAGGGCATTCAGCCACTGGAATGGGTCATGCAGAGAAGCTGTGAATGCCCCACACATCACTGGAAGTGTTCAAGGTCAGGCTGGATGGGGCTTTGAGCAATGTGATCTAGTGAAAGATGTCCTTGCTCACAGCAAGGGGGTTGGACTAGATGATCTTCAAAGGTTCCTTCTGACCTAAACCATTCTGTGATTCTATGACTCTTATCCTGCCAACCTCTGAATCATCTTCTATGAACAAAAAAGAGGCAGAATTTCTCATACTTCTCCAGCTTACGGAGGCAGCAACTACTGCCATGTCTTGGAGGGAGAATCAACAATCGCTGGTGTCTCACCTCCAGAGAGCTGACAGCCAAGGGGAAGCCTGACACCAAAGAGGTGCCCTTGAGAAGGTCAGAGCAGTAGCTAACACAAACTGACAAAGAGGTACCAGAATAGCTAAAACAGTGAAAGAAAGTAAAATAGGCACCAATTTATAACCTTACAGTCACAGGAAGGGCTTGTACAGGGACTACTACAACAGGCAAAGAACACCAAATTGTTAAGTCCTGAAAACTGACGGACTCACTTGAGTGTGGTCTTCAATTAAACAATACATCATCTTTGTGGCCCAGGAGGTAGAAATTCCCCAAGGGCAGCAGAAAGCCCAGCAGACTAAGAATCATAGAATCCCAGAATGGTTTGGGTGTGAAGGGACCTCACAGCTCATCTCATCCCAACCCCCTGCCATGGCAGGGACACCTCCCACCAGCCCAGGTTGCTCCAAGCCCCATCCAACCTGGCCTGGAACACTGCCAGGGAGGGGGCAGCCACAGCTTCTCTGGGCACCCTGGGCCAGTGTCTCATCACCTCACAGCCAACAATTTCTGCCTAAAATCTAGGCTAAATCTCCCCTCTTCCAGTTTAAAGCCATCACCCCTTGTCCTGTCACTCCATGTCCTTGTAAAAAGTCCCTCCCCAGCTTTCTTGTAGCCCCTTCAGATACTGGAAGGTGCTCTAAGGTCTCCCTGGAGCCGTCTCTTCTCCAGGCTGAACACCCCCAACTCCCTCAGCCTGTCCCCACAGCAGAGGTGCTCCAGCTCTCAGATCATTTTCGTGCCCTCCTCTGAAGAAGACGACATTAACACATCCAGCATCATTCACTGTCCTTACAGTGAAGGATTACAGTCCTGCCCAGTCAAGACACAAACACATTTCCACTCTGTCTCCTCGGCACAGCAAGAGCTACCCTACATGGTGGGCCTGAAGACAACGATGAATTGAGCTTCTATTATTCAACAAACCACCGCAGACCCGGAGGAGTCTGGTGATGGTCAAAGAATTAGGCTGAAATGTGAAAGCCTAAGAAAAAGCTGCATTTGCTTCAAATTGCTAGGAGCAGTGATGGAAGCAAATGGATGAAGGGGGTTGTTTGGAAAGTCAAGCAAAATGGCAATCTGCATATTAAAACAAAATAGCCAAAATAGCTCTAATCAAAGCTCCTGGGCAAGCAACATTTAATGTAAGATGACCAAATCCTTACTTATAATTGTAATTTTTTTGAAGGCACGAAGCACCAGAAGTTTAATGACAGAGGTGTGTCCCCCAAATACTTTCTGTACAAACAAAGGACCCAATCTGACCGTCCAGCTACAGGATTTCAGTGTGAAAACAAAAAGCATCTAATGGTATTTTTAGAAAAAAAAAAAGGGAACAGAAAGAGTTCTGATGTGAAACTAAAACCAGCTCTCATATCAAAACCAAAGTCATCACCAGACATCTGAAATCCCACAACTGTTTTCTTCTCAACACACGCGTGAAACTTTTGTCTTTAGCATCCTGCAGGTGCCTTGAACATAGAAACTTCTCACAGAAAGAGGTATTTCATCATTATGCAAATAAAGGCTGCAGCAGAATTAAATGACCAAATAAAAACAAAACAGGGAGAGACACAGAGAAGACTTCAATACAGGGTGAATGCTTTTAATAGAAACTTCTTTGCTGACTATAACATTGTCATTACAAATACAAAAAGAAACGTGTTGGGGGCCTCCACGTGCTCATTCTAACTTTCCTTCTAAAAAAAAAATCAAACCAAAAAACCCCAAAACCACCCCAAAACACATCTTCAGCATTTATATTTGGCAACCTAAAGAGAGAAACACATCTCTTGTTATTGTGGCTGCAGGCTGGCCAGCAGAAGCACAAGAAGCCTGACTTGAAGATGCAATATCCCTGGTGGCTGTCCTCTGCTTCAGATCTCTCCCTGCACGTGGTCCATGGCACTTGTCCTCTCCGTTCTCCACCAAGCAACCTAGAGAGCCTTTCCCAGTGGGCATGGTGGAGGGTTCTCAGTTTGTTTGTGCTCTTTGCTTTTGAAAAGCAAGGCTTTAGGAGTGTCCCAATGGTTGGTGAGACAAGCCTGGGATTTCTTCTTCCTAAGTCCTCAAAAGTGCTGTGTGCATCTTTGTCTTGATCAGCACGACTCCATTTCAAATACATGGCTGAAACAGCATCCCTCTCTAAAACTAACACCAGAGGTAGAAGAACAGATGATTTAGAAGTATGGTGCCTGCCAAGTCCCTTGACTGTGTCCTTCCTACCCCAGCAGCAGCCCCCAGGAAAAGGGAACGGCAAGGCAGAGGTTACGACTTCAAGGAAACTCACCTACAGTAAATACCTCACATGAGATACCATTTATAAAGTGTTGCAACACTTGAAAACACTGTTAACGGCAGCAAATCTATTTAAAGTGGAAGGAATATGATCATTAAGGAATAAAGAGGGAGTTTCTGCTCAGCAAAGACCTAGGGCTAGGGTGGGGGAGGGACTGCATTTACATTTTTTCACCTCAAAGCCCCATCGTAGGATAAAGGGGATGGGAACTCAATCACAGCAATGGGATTTCATGCCAAGCTAAAAAGTCTGGTTGCTAGAGGAAACAATGAAATTTAATAAGACAGGTAGAAGGGGAAAAAAAAAATAAATAAGAAAAGGCTGGGAGGTGGTAGGTGGGATATCATCCCCCACCCCGGCTCTCCCCAGGCAACTGCAGGGGCTGGTCCGTCAGTCCCCAGAATCAGGGGAAATCCAGAGCAAGGAGGAGGCACCTCACCCTTCAAATTAATCTAGAACTTGCTCTTCCTCCCTGCAACCATATCCAATTTCAGAGGTAAGAATTTAACCCTTTACACACCTGGGCTGCATCCATCAAGCTGCTTGATATTAAGAGATGCCTCAGGTAAAGCCTAGCCACTGCTGGGTGTGGGATTTGTACTCATTGCTTTGGAGAGGGGTTGGAAATAAGACAATAAAGAAGAAAAGCTGCATACAGTCCAGCCTGTGGCATGCTCCAGCCTCAGACCCACAGAGTGCAAGCCCCCAGCCTGGGCAGGTATTAATCAGCACCTGGAAAGCAGGAGGTGGGCAGTGGGGAGAACCCACCACCACCCTACGAGTCAAAAGCTGAATCTGGTCAGATACCAGAGAGAAAAAGAAAGGCTTCTTAAGAGCCACAGGAGCTGGGATTTGCTGTTTGTGAGTGATACAGATTACCCACTTCCAAACAAAAAGTAGCTGTTATGTCCAAAGGGAAAGGTGATCTTTTTGTGGTGGAAAATCCTGAGTCCAACTGTGCATTTACCAGGCAAAGCGTGGTTTAATAATTAACTCTGAGCAGCACTTCCAGCACTGGACTGGGGCTCTGCTGGTTTCTTACCACTCACAGGCACCCCCCAAAAGCTCCTCTCCACCTGAGCAACTCTGAGCTAACAGTCAGGACAGCACACAGCAATACAGAAGTGATATTAGTAAGACACCGAGGCACAGAGCAAAGTGCCTGGCTCAAAAGACAGAACCCAGGTGGCCAAAGCAGCCTACACAGGACATATATCACCAGTATCTTACTGGGACCAGTATTTACACCACACTGAAGAGAAGCACAGAAGGAAGCCACGCTCAGTCCAGAAGGAAATATCCCATTTTCCATTGCACTCCAGCCAAAACCAGCTGGGACTCAAAAGTTTCTTGTCACACCAGCTATCTCAGACAGGGAGTTGTGCTACAAGCAATGTAAAATTTCATCAGGTAAAAGCAGCTGTAGTGATACATGTAATTTTTGCCAGCCAGAAGCTGGTTTTCCAGGGGAATTAGCAGGGGTACAGGTCCTGCCCCCATCCTGAGTACTCATGGTCCACAGCAGCAAGCACCCCCAGTCTTGATGGAGAAGGGCTGCAAACCTCACAGCCATACAGTAGCTGCAGCCAACCCATCAGCCAACTGCTATTTACCTTTTTCTTCATTTCTAAATATATTCCCCTGCCTCTCCGAGTTACCACTCCATTACAACAATTAAGATATTGCTGGCTGTGGGCAAACCACACAAGTGTTCAAGTCATTACATGCATCAGCTGGTGAGAGCTAGGAGGATGCTGAATACACACTTCTTGCTCTGGAAGTTGGAGTAGCCTTTGCCATAAAACATTTTCATTTCCCAAGTTTGTGACTTTTAAAATTCTCAAGTGATGGACTCGATTCACCTGATGAACACCACGAGCCAGCCTACAGCATAACACTGACTTACCAAGAGTGTGTATGATTCTTTAGCACAAATCCTTTGCATACCATTCTGCCACCGCAGCAATTAGCTCTTCGGTTTTGCAAAACATATTGAGAAAGCGCAGCTGATTCAGGCAATAATGTCATCTTTATGAGCTTTTAAAACAACTCTCATAGCTACGAATGCAATGCAGACTGACTGCATGTGTCATGTACAGAAAACAACCCAAAAGATGCCAAGGACAGAGGAAAAACAGTGACTTTTGCTTTCAGCTATCTCAGTAATTAATTCCACATGAAGAGGTGCTCCAGCAAAAACCACCTCCATGACAGGTTTAAACATTTTCTGCCAGAGGAAAGAAGAAAGAGAGAACTGCAACCTTACCTCTGTCCTCCCGAGGTGAAAGATGTTTCATGGGAAGAACTGGACTCTTCAGCTAATTAAACAGCAAAACAACAGAATCCTAGAGCCTCAGCCACCGCAGGCATCGACCTTCCATGGGCAGTCTTCACATGGACTCTTCTGACAGGGGACCAGGATCAATTACTGAGTCCTGTGGAGGAAAAGAGAGTTTGTCTGCATTCTCTTCCATTTATCTTTCTGCATTATTATTCACACAACGCAATTTTCAGCATTTAAAGTAGAAAATCAGCAAAGTTGAGGTCAAATATTAATTCAGCATCATTAATACCTTGCTGACCTTCTTAATACTATGAATTGTAAAGTATCTTTTATTTCATTGGAAAATAACTCATCAAGGTTCCTCAAGCTTTGAACTACTTGGGGAAATAAAGGAAATGACAGCTTAATACTCCAACTGATCTGTTCTCTTTTTTTTTTCAGTTCTTCCCTCCCTCTTTGCCAATGCCACTCCTCAAAAAATAACGATTCCCCTCCAGAAAAACACAGTGCAGATCTAGCAGCAAATCTGCCACAGCCAGACAGCATCTACGCAACATGGGAGATAAAAAACTAGCACCAGAAAATTACAGTTGGTGTTTACAGCCAACAGGCTGCAGACCACCGCCGAACTCATAAAACTCCACGATAATGAGATGCTTCCCTGCCTCACAAAGGCACTGATAGTAAATTGCTCTTGTTACTAAGCATTAAGCTAGAACTGGATCAAGGAGGTTTCTCCAGTTCCTCCTCTTCTGCAGACTTGCTGTATTGCCTTCGATAAGCCACGCAGCCTCTGAACCTGAGATGAGCATTCTCTCCCAAAGCACGTACACCATAAAAAGATACCAAGCCTACAGTACGTCCATTTTCTTCAGCTATCCCCTCTCCTGTAAGTCATTCCAGTCTGAACCTTCTTCCTCTCTTCTCCCTCTCTTCTCCCTGTACTCAGCTCTGGTGAGGCCACCCCTCGAATACGGGGTTCAGTTTTGGGCCCCTCACTCCCAGAAGGACACTGAGGGGCTGGAGTGTGTCCAGAGAAGGGCAGTGGGGCTGGGGCAGGGTCTGGAGCTCTGGGACAAGAGGGAACGGCCTCAAGTTGTGCCAGGGGAGGGTTAGATTGGATGTGGGGAACAATTCCTTCCCCCAAAGGGTTCCCCAGCACTGGCCCAGGCTGCCCAGGGCAGGGGGCAGTGCCCATCCCTGGAGGGATGTCAGAGCCGTGGAGATGTGGTGCTGAGGGACACGGGGCAGTGGGCACTGGGCAGTGCTGGGGGAATGGTCGGACTTGATGATCTCGGAGGTCTTTTCCAACCAAAATGACCCTATGATTCAATGAATGCTAGTATGTCAGCTAATCTGTGGCCTGCAAATACCTTGCTTGGTTGAAAAATTCAAGTTCATAAAATAAGGCTCTTCATATTGTGATGTGCTGCCTGAATTCTAATGAAAAAGTAAGTAATTTAAAAAATAAACCAAACCATGGCAACACTGAGATGATCTTCATGACCCTTCTTCCAAGCCAGTCCACACGCTGCAGTTTCTACAGCCAAGCTTGCTACCCACCCCATCAAATCTCCAAGACAGAAATCACCATATTGCTTCTGAACTTTCATTTGTAGCAGCTATAGGATGCAATTCATCTTAATCAACCTTAGATACCTAAGAGCTAACTGGAAACCAGAGCTGGTAAATCCAGGGTCCCCCTGCAGTCAATGAACAGGTCCACGAATCTCCTCTTGGAGATGCTGGACGGAGATGTCTGCAGGTCCTCAGCAGCCCAACCAACCCCAAAGGCTGCCTGCTGCTTCAGCAGAGCAGGTTTGGTCCCCAAGGAACCACCAAGTTAGGAGTATATGTTAAATCACTTCCAGGATGTGTCTATTTTCCTTCTGTCTCCATCTCTCACAGGTTTCCTGGGATCATTACGTTAAATTTATAGCACTACATCCAAGTGTCTAAAGTTAGATGAGGTGAGTACCATCATTAGTTCAAAACCTGCTTGTCCCCATCGCCGCTCCTCCTATTGCGAAAGAAATTACTTACACGGACACGGTCATTAGAATACTTGTCTTAATAAGACACCCATCATTAGCAACACAAGACTCTTACAAGTCACTCGTGGCAATTTATTCATGAAAAATCAAGCAGGCAAAAGGAGGGAGGAAAATTCACACGGCAGCACCGTCTCCAAGGCACTGGCAAAGAACAACTCCAGTATCACTCTGGCTTCCAGTCTGAATGTTGCATTTTACCAATAGGAGACAGTCTTTGAATTTTTAAATAATATATATGTCCCAGCTGCTTTCACTACTCCTACAATAAAGAGCTGAAATGATGCTAAGGAAGGAACATTAGAAACAGAAAACCATAAATAATAATGGAAACTTTAAGAATATGTTTCCAGATTCCCACAGCAAGGTCCCAAAGTAAAAAAGAGAAGATGTTCTTGTTTTAAACAAATACTCCTCTCAACCTGGCTCTCATGAGAAGGAAAGCAACAATCAGAATAAAATAGATATAGAACAAAGAGAAGAAAAACTAAACTAAGTATTAAAATACACCAAAAACGTGATATGAAACAGCTAGAGAAGCAAAATGCAAGGAGAGGAATCACAATACTCACAGGTTCGAGCCTATCAGGTTATAAAAACCCCCTAGGAAGAGCAAATTCCAGCAATGGCCAAGGACTGTTACTGCCCAGAAAGAGAGCAACCACTCGCAATATTATAGGAACAGCAGAAGAAGACAACAAATATTTCTGTTCATTAATTAAGAAAGAAACCAGATGGTATAGTCATGCCACAGGAAACATTTTCTATTCCAAAGAGCAATGCAGGCAGATGTGAAACAACAACCAACAGAGCTGGTCGGTTTGAAGACAGGAGATCTTCAACTGCATCCCAGGGGCTTTCAAAGGGCTGGACAAGAAAACCTCTGGACTATTTATTGTAGCTCCCTGTAAGTGTTGACTACAAAGGTTTGGGAGCACTGGAGGACACACTGTTGTGCTGTTATTTTAAACACATGAGCAGGATGACTGGGCTAATAACAAGCTATCAGTCCAGCTGACATCCCGGGAAGACACGGGAAATGCTGGTATAAAACCTAATTAGGAATTATAGTTAGTAAATAACTGATGGCTATCGACACACAGGTCATAAATCAGTTGTATGTGTTTTTATTAAGACTACAAGACTGGCTGTAAAGCGTACCAGCTCTGATGCAATGTACTTCGAGCTCGGTAAATCATTTAACTTTGTAAAGTATGCTTTCTCAAGTAACTGGAATTACATTACATAACTTGGAATATATTAAACAGATTAATAATTGGCCAAGCGACAAGTCATAAAATATAACCAGATCATCATTAATCACGTGCTCACACTGAAATCCCAGAGGGAGAAGTTCTTGTGCCCTGCATTACTCATCCTCCTGCAAGCCATGAGCAAAAGCCAGTGCAACTCAGACTCTGAACGCTGCAGATCGTGAAGGACACGAGGTCTGGATCTTCTACCAACGTGACTTTATGCAAAGACCTTCCGTGGTTTTATCACCAAACACGAGCTTGTATCTGGGAACAGAGATCCTTCCCAATCCAGATGGAATGTAAGAGGGGAAGGACACATCAGCAGTGTCTGAAGGCAGCAGGAGCCTGCTCAGTGCAGGAAGAAGGGGGCAAGGAGTGAAAGTAACAGGTGGCAAGTCCAAAACCAAACAAGAGACAGTGGTTTCTTCACACACAAACCAGCTACACAGTTTAGGTCCTTGCCACAGGATGTTGTGCATGCTAAATTTCTGTGTGAGCTCAGTGGAAGACTGGTTGTGTCAGAGCAGACACCCATGATGGTTACTAATAAGAAGGACATCACCTCTGGCTGGAGAAGACCTGGAGATGTTAAATGATCAGAGGCTGGAGAGCTGGCAAAGTGTTGTACAGGGTCCTCTCATGTCCTTCTGGAGGCTCCACTTTTAGAAACAAGGTACAGATCCATCAAGTCTATTCTTATATGCTCACCTAAGAGTAGAGGAAACTGTACGCTGGAAAAGATCCCAGTGATGGTGGACCACCAACCACACATGGCTCCCCACGCCCTTTGGCAGCAGCACTTCATTGTCCATGTGCACGAAAAACTCCTCAAGGTGGGAGCTCAACACATCATTTCATACATAAGTCAACTCAGGGAGGTCCTACAGCCTCTCATGCAGGTGATCATATCAGATGACAGTTTGAGAGGCAAACTGAAGCACGCTCCTCATTTAGGGAGCACCAAAGATCTTCTAGATATAACTCCCTGACAAAATCACTCCATCTCCTCAAGCTCTCTCATGTCCCACACACTTCCTTGTCCCCAGCCATGTGAAGATTTTACAAAGCTTTCCCAGGTCCTGCTGTAGTCCATGAATTGATCACACACCACCACCTCCATAAAGTCATTACTATGCACCCTGCAGACCACTACTCATAGTCTGTGAATCACAGTAAGAAGCTGAAGGAGCTGGATCTTGGCTTTCCTTTCCAAAACATAACACCTTGAGGCAGCAATAAAATACACTTTACAAGTGCTATTATGCACAAGTTTTCAGTTTAAGATATAGAGATATCTGGAGGACAGATAAAAGAAGTATCCATAGATAATATACATCAACAGCCCAGGATATTCTTCCCTTTCATGAGAAAGCCTTTTAATTAGTAGGAATATGGGCTTAAAAATTTCCAACATTAAAAACTCCAAGCCCCCTCAATAAAGCTTGCGATGACTGGTGACCTTTCTTCTTCCATTTTCTTCCCAAATCCTGTGTTCAGCATTTCTTGCTCAAACTTTCACTGAATGGTTTGAACTGATTTGCTTGAGGTGTATCCACGTTTTTTCCCCCAACAAAGCATCAAAGTCATGTTGTTCCCTGCAACCCAATGAAGCACAAAGAAGAAATATCCCGTACAAGTGGACGGATTGGACTCTGGTTTTAAACAGTTGAAGCTGAGGGCAAGAAGTGGGTTATCCATGATCTTGTTAAGCCTGTCCTCTGAAGCTGCTTTGAGGAAGGTTCAGACCAGTTGACCTCCTGACACTCCATCCACCTCAACTATCCCACACTAACTATAGCAGATTCAGTGTATCAAAAGTTCTCCTTATACCACAAAAGTGAATTCAATCACACACAAGAGAGCCGCGTGTGCTGCTGGACCCATCGGCCTTTCCATCCGTACGTCCGCTTTGAAATTCTACTAATTAGATGAAAAATTAGTGAAGAGGACAAGGAAGCTAAAATTTATCATGGTATTTAGGCTCAAAGTCAACTGCTAATATATTTTTGAGTAAATTATATCCACTGAACCATTTCAGACATTACAGCGACCAGAAGAAACAACTTCCTGCCATCCTTCATCTGAGCTAGATCTCACCCAAACCCTTTCATCCACAACATTTTCCAGCCCCTCGAAGTCACGCGCTTTCTACTGCATCTTCAGCCATGGCCCTACAGGGCATAAAGGCTTTGCACAGTTGAGTTCTCACACAGCCCATGAGGGACCGAGTCACCACAGCACCTTTGAAGCAGTCATCATTTAGCATGTGAAACATGCATCTTTCAATACCTCCCTTGTTATATTTTGCTTAAGGCTCTAAATATTTTATCGGCGACTGCTTAATATTGAAATGCATAAAGAAGAGTTCGTAGAGGCAGGACCAGAAAGAGCATTGCTCTCCTCACTTGATCAGTGGGCTCCAGACCTACAACACGGACACAACATGGCTCTGGGTTTGTCCAACTTTGACTCACGCTGCGACCGTAGGACGCTCTCCTGTCTTTCTGCTGCAAAAGTTTCTACCATTTAGCCTAGGTAATCAAAGCTAATAAATGTCCCCTCCCTGGCAGTGTTCCAGGCCAGGCTGGATGGGGCTTGGAGCAACCTGGGCTGGTGGGAGGTGTCCCTGCCATGGCAGGGGGTTGGGACAAGATGAGCTTTGAGGTCCCTTCACACCCAAACCCTTCTGGGATTCTATAAATTATACCCAGCTATTAAAAGCAAGTGCAAAGGAGTTAGGAGGGATTTAACGTTTATTGTATGTTGGCAAAATCCATAATTTATTTACTTATTTTTCATTGCCATGCTATATATAAAAAGGGCCCACAAACAACTAATAATAAAGAACAGCCTTGTTACAAGGGGTTGCAGGGACCCTCCCACAAGGACCTTCCTTCCCTTTCTGCTTACAAGTAACACGCAGCACCAAATATTTTTCTGCAACCCCTCCAAACTCCAAGGCTGCTGGGCCAGTATGAACGCTGCGTTTTTAAAAGGGATATTTCATCTCCCTGGAGTAAAGATATTCAGGAAAGAGTTTCCACACCCCCCCCGTGAAAATACTCTTTCAGGTATCTTTAAAACTGGTTTTGTTTAAGAACTTATACACATCTTTGGGCACTAGGAAAGCCTGTTTTGCTCCTTATCTACTTTGTCATGTACTACTGCCCGACTTATACCCAATACCAAATAAGTGTGCAGGAGACACGGGGAGAAAAGCTGTTTTGCAAGAGGGCTAAATCTGCTTGGCAGTTAACTGTTGCAAATTAAAAGGTCAGAAAAACAAATCACTGTATTTGGAAAGAATAATTTTACACAACTAAGGCCTCAAAAAAAAAAACCCCAAAAAACCAAACAAAACCAAAACAAAACAAAAAAAAAAAAAAGAAGGAAAGAAAAATTAACTTTGTTCCAGTAAAGTGAATTGTGTTATCTACCCGTGAGGAAGTTTTAATAAACAGCTTTCTGTACTTCTAAGGTTTTGAACGTGTGCCAGGTTTTGCAGGGATCTTGCTCATCCTAGATGAAACTGCAGGGCTTTAAATGAAAAGCAGAAAGTGTAAAATATGTTTTAAAAGAAATCTGAAGGAGAAATTGATTGGGTTTGTTCATTTAGTCAATCAATAACAACAGGCAACACTAATACTAAAGTTACATCTGCAGGTTGTTCCTACTGTTAGAGACCAAGACCAGTGAATGAACCTGCCAGTTCCCCAAGGACAAGGTACTCCTGTAAGACTGGAGAAGCACATAGAATGATAAAGTTGGTTTGGTTGGAAAAGACCTCTAAGATCATTGAATCCAACCATTCCCCCAGCACTGCCCAGTCACCACTACCCCATGTCCCTCAGCACCACATCTCCACGGCTCTGACATCCCTCCAGGGATGGGCACTCCACCACTGCCCTGGGCAGCCTGGGCCAGTGCTTGATAACCCTTTCAGTGAATAATTTTTTCTTAATATCCAATCTAAACCTCCCCTAGCAAGTTGGGAGCTCTGCCAGACTTTTCCTAACTCAAGGCTAGGGCAGCTCCAGGTGCAGACACCTGGGCTTATTCATTGAGGCTCCCAGCCAACGCTGCTGGAGCCACCCGGGGAGAGGAGAGAGGCAGAAGTAGCTCCAAGGTCAGGGCAAAGCAGCAGCAACAGCATTTTATGGACTGTTGTTCAACTCTCCTGGTCTTGACAGACTGTCCTGCAGTCATTTGGGGGATATCTGAAGGACTGAAGAGGCCAGGTTGAATTTCACTGCCACATGCCACAAAATTCAGGTTTTGACCCACTGAGAGCCAAGCAAGGAGACAAACCAAGGTGAAGGGTTGGTGGGTCTCTAAACCCCAACTATCTCCAGGTGGTACACAGGAAGAGAAGAGCTCAATGGAAAGGAAAAGCTGTATTTATGTGCTCAACATTAAGTATAAAAAGATCTTTCAGCAGGTCTCTGCAAGAGTCTCCTATGTCTATGAATGCTCAGCTTGCCATAGAACTCCTACACCATCATTGGCTTTTCTTCCTTCACCCATCTCACCACAACACAAAGCCCAGGGCTCCCAATTTGGGTATTCATTCAAATTGCTGTAATTTTGAACCAGCTCACGACTTCACAAGTGCTGTGAAGCTGTAACAGCACTTTCCTGGTGAAAGTCCCCAGCTGGACCACTTCAAGAGCAGTGAAAAGTATGCGAGTCAACATCTCTCCCTTGTCATAACTTGACCACCATGAGCTCTGGTGAGCACTGAACCTGCTGCAGCACCCTGCAAAGAGAATAAACCTGAAAGCTCTTTAGCAGATGACACGTTCCGAGGGTGCTTCAGTCATCCTTGCTACATCACGTGGAAGCGGGACTCCTGGATTACAGCTTGAAAGCAGAAATGTGCTTTAGGAGGGGAAAAGAAAACCCCCAATCAACCAAACCTGAAGCATGTTGCCATCCACACACAACCCAGTGCCCCAGGTGCCCACTCACTGCATTTTGTCAAATTAATCCATAGCTTGCTCCCAGCCAAAGGAATCATTAGATTTATGTCCAAAACCTCCCAAGTCATTAACAGCCTTAGCTGTACACTTTCCATTAGTTTTTAATAACTTCCTGCTAGAGATGAGATCCAACTTTATTCCTCCCTCACCAGCTGCACGTGAACTCTACAAACACCCTAATTTCTGGAACGGCATCCACATTCTCAGAATATTCTGTTTCTCTCATTAGGGCAAATTTGGTTTCAAGCCAAACGACATATAAACAATTATTTACACAGCTCAGTACTCCCGCGGTGCTCAGGGTCCTTTTCTTCCAAAGCCTCACAGTTATCTTAAAAAGTGTCTACCATCATTTGCAAACTATTTTGTCAGACTGATGCCAAAGGGTGATAACTGCTTGGCTTGCCTGATGTCAGCTCCTTGGCAAGGCTGAAATTGCATGACGTTTCCAAAGGACTATACTTGAAGTTATCTCTGAGTAATCTAGAAGAGGTGATCTCGTATAGAAGAGAGGAACTGGTTTGAAGAGCTGTGCAAATGCTAATTCCTCAGGCTGGAAAGAAGATACATCTTTCAAAGTGGATTTAAACTGTCACAGGTTCCCTCTTCCAACAAAACCAGCTCCTACCATGCTTTAAAAATAAATCCCTAATCTGAGATCTCCTGCAAGGAACACGCCCGATCTTAGGAACACGACACTGACTTTCAATCCTTTCCTACCTTTTTTCCTCTCTGCTCACAGCCAATGACGACGATTAAACGATGACAAACGGGTTTGTACGGGTACCATCATCAAACAGGCTGCTCTCCAAGTGAACCTCAAGCGATGCACAAACGTGCTGTTGTACCCAGCGATGCACAGAGGTGGCCTCAACCCTTCACCATCACTTGAACAGCTGTGCACTGGATTACAAGTATGTGGTACAGTACTTTAAACTGTTTACTTCTTACTATCCGTCATTAAAACGTGCATAACAACAAGCACCAGGAGCCTGGGACAGATGTTCTTGCCTTTTTTTTTTTTTATTTCCACAACAAAATGTAACTTAAAATAAAAACCTAATGGAGAAGGATGTCATAAATAAAATATATAGAGGATGTTGTATATAGAGTTAACAATTTTTTGTTAATGCAGTAACACAGAGAAGGTGTACTACAGTCCATCACTGACAACTTTGCTATTAAATATTCACATGTCTGGACTTCCAGCTGTTAACTATCCCTGTCTTACATTTTTAATTCTAAAGATGCTTTATTGTCCTGGCATCAAAACAAACACATTGTGAAACCCTAATTCTCTCTATTTCAATGAATTTGGAATTTGAATTACATTAAATTTCAAATATCATTTCATGAGAGCCTGGGTGCTGCTGAGCTAAGCTTGGGAGTCAGTGGAAGCTGAAGATGCAACGCACTCTGCACCACCACAGTGGTCACCGCCACTGAAGACGTCACTGTCCTCATCCCTGTGATTTCAGATCTCTATCTCATCACCTTTATTGAATCCAAACCGTGGCAGAGCTCGTTATATCCAGAAGCAATTTAGAAGTTTCTCAGAAGCTGACTCAATAAGTTTCTTTAAAAAGTAAAGCCAACGAAATAATTTTAGAATGTTCTCTGACGCTCCTCGAGCGTCGTGTCTTAATGATTAAATATACTGGGATGACGAAAGGGGAGAAAAGAAATGAAGACTTTCTGAAACAACCACCACTTCACGATGGGAAAATTGCTCTTCTCTCACTGCACCCGTTACTCACATCATTACATTTGAGATTTTTATACACTGCAGATAGCTCAGATAAACAGACTGGATATGAACACAGAAGTACTGTGTTTATTATAATCCCTGGCTGATAATTAAATAACATAAAACATATTAATACTAAGAAAACAATTATACTGGAGTTATAACTCCATATATTATAGAATAGCATAAATCCATATATGCATGACATAAGAACACACAGCTATAGCTACAGAAAGAAAATGCAGTAGTAAAAAGGTAATTTTGAGGACCCTAGTGAATGGAAAAAATGTAAAGTGAAACCTTCATCACTGCTGTGTTAGTGCACACTACAATACAATGCTGGCTAAACAGTTTAAATGCATGTTTATCTTTTTTAATTATTTCAGTATGGGACTCAATTCAACTCAAAATACTGAGATTCAAACAAAACACCAAATTACTTAAAGAGGGAGGAAAATTTTGAGAAGGTTTCATCAGCATCAGGACCAAGGATGGGAAATGGTTTCTGCTCCTTCTTACCCTATGAGGAAGGGGAAAGGTGAGCGTAGGGGGAAGGAAATTCCATGTATGGGAGGATCCAAGGTGCAAGCTGCCACTGCAGGTGGCAAAGCACAGGAGCCACCACAGACAAGGACTGTTAAAGGCAGCTTGGAATATATCGCCAAAGCTTTTAAGATGACATGCTTCTCAGCCTGAACACCTAACCAGTGCTTCAGAAAGAAAGGACTCCTGGGAGTCGAGGGTCTGTGTTTATACAGAAGAGCTGTACTGAACTTAAAAGCTTTGCAGCTCTTTCTCATGTATTCATGCTTATTTAAAAAAAAAAAAATAAATCCAAGATGCCATAAGCTTATCTGTATTTATATGTGAATGCTTCAACTGAATTCTAGTACCTGAAGGGGCTACAAGAAAGCTGGAGAAGGACTTTATACAAGGGCTTGTAGTGATAGGAGATGGGGTAATGGCTTTAAACTGGAAGAGGGTGGACTTAGGTATCAGGAAGAAATTGTTGTCTGTGAGGGTGATGAGACACTGGCCCAGGGTGCCCAGAGAAGTTGTGGCTGCCCCCTCCCTGGCAGTGTTCCAGGCCAGGTTGGAACAAGATGATCTTTGAGGTCCCTTCCAACCCAAACCATTTCATGATTCTATGATTCTATGAATTGATTCCCTACATCAATTGAGAATTCCTTCTCCCTGCTTTCATGCACTATTTTAGCTTCATCATTTCACCAACAACGCTGTAAAAGGGGAGTGAGGGGATGCCAAGGGTGGATATCGCATTCCTGCAAACAACCACGATGGCCATGCATGCACTGTGGGACTGAGATGATGAGGACGACCACTTTACCTTCTCAGTTCCTAGCACCCACTGCCAGATCAGATTCAATAATCCTAATTTCTCATATAAAGCCTATTCCATGCTATAAACTGGACTTGACTGGGCACTGGTGGAACAGGAGCTCCAGAGCAATGAATGGACAACTGTATAAGAGAAACAGAGACAACTCAAATGGAAAAGTCAAGGGTTAACCACTGCTTTTCCCTTTCTCCACTGCAGCCTCAAATAGCTTGTGAAATCTCCTACCACCCAGCTACGCTCCTCTAAGCCTATTTTCCAGTAATTTTAGAGAAAAGGGATTCCAGCTGCACATACAGCCTAGCAAAGTGTCAGTGCTAATATACATCCTCCCACTCCTCTGCTCTTGCATCCATCGTGTCCTACCACTGATCCAGAACCACGCTGCAAATACAACATCACGCTTGTTTGCTGTGTGGTCTGCCATCAAGACAAGGCCTGGGCAGGGAAGGAAAAGGACTCTTCAGAAGCAGATGACTATAGCCATGAAAGTTGAATGTGATGTTATAAAGGAGCGAGGGGGAAAAAGCTGTTTATAAACTGCTTTAAGTCAATCCACCAAGATGTGTTTTCTGCAAAATGTGTCTCCTGCAGAACTTCAGATCCTGCGGGTAAACCAATCTCTTAAAGCATTCAAGTTTCTCCCACCCATCAAACCAGAGACCTAGCTCCCCGTTGCTCTGATCCTTCCAGGGAACCCAGTTCCAACAACAGAGGATTTGGCTGAGAATTTCCACCTGTGGCTAGTGGCAATGTGAACAAGCCATTTTCTGTGAAGCTCTTCAACCCAGTCCCAAACCACTGCCTTTCCTTTTTGGAATTAAAAGCAGATGGTAAACAAATCAAAGGCCAGTTATCTAAACAGTTGCTGAGATTCAACATCTCTCTTCATTATCCAGCTGAAAGAGATTGTTTTCACATTCATACTCCCAACTCCGATCTGTTTATTGGTTTGCAATCATGGGGAATTTCCTCCTCCTTTTCCAATAGCAACTTGGTGACCACAGTGCATCTGGCAGTTTCTTAGACAATATTTCTTTGAAGTGTTAACCGAAATGGGCTGGAAATGAGAAACAGCTACACTGGAGGTGGTACAAAGATGCACTCCACTATAGAAACTTCAGTGAAGATCGAATCTCCTGAAATAACTCCTCAGTGTCTCCATTTGAGGGGAGAATTTGATATACCCTGTTCTGACAAACAAGCTAGCAGCAAAGCGAAGGATTCAGAAGTGTCACCTCCAATATCCATTCAGAGCCTATACAACACGCAGCCTCCAAATTACTTTGATCTACTGAAGAACAGCACATTTTGTGGGTACAGCCACCTTAAAGAAACCGGGAGCTGCAGACACTTCAGGTGGGCACATACAACGTGTCCAAAATGGGCCATAAAAATGATCCAAGGGCTAGAGCACCTCGGCCATGGGGACAGGCTGAGGGAGTTGGGGGTGTTCAGCCTGGAGAGGAGAAGGCTCTGGGGAGACCTCAGAGCACCTTCCAGTGCCTGGGGGGGGGGTACAAGAAAGCTGGGGAGGGACTTTGGACAAGGGCATGGAGTGACAGGACGAGGGGTGATGGCTTTAAACTGGCAGAGGGGAGACTGAGATGAGATGTGAGGCAGAAATTGTTGGCTGTGAGGGTGGTGAGACACTGGCCCAGGGTGCCCAGAGAAGCTGTGGCTGCCCCCTCCCTGGCAGTGTTCCAGGCCAGGTTGGATGGGGCTTGGAGCAACCTGGGCTGGTGGGAGGTGTCCCTGCCATGGCAGGGGTTGGGATGAGATGAGCTTTGAGGTCCCTTCCAAACTAAATCATTCTATGATTTTATGAAAACACAGGTACAGTGAGGCTGAGCTCTCTGCATCCCAGACAGATGCTCCTCTGCCCCATCCCACGGCACAGGACCCTCCTGGCAGATGCCATACCTCCACTGCAGGACCACCAAGCCTTGGCTGACAGGGTCTTTTTAATTGCAGACCCATGTCCCAAAGCAGAGGGGATCACCATAGTGAGAGCCAAGGCATACATGGGCAGAAGACACCAGGGTGGGCAAGAAGCACCCTGAGGTCTCCAGTAGTCCTCAGATCCTGAACTTGGCACAATAATTCCTCCATCGAGCCCAGAAATTCTGATCATCTCCAATTATACCTCATTCAGGTAACCAGAAAGGAAACATGGATCTCAATG
Source organism: Podargus strigoides (assembly GCA_028020825.1). Lineage (NCBI taxonomy): Eukaryota > Metazoa > Chordata > Aves > Caprimulgiformes > Podargidae > Podargus > Podargus strigoides. Next base: position 1,547,387 of record CM051619.1, read on the forward strand.
AAAGCATCCATTACACTTAATCCCCAGATTGCTCCAGCAGTGTTTATACTCTAACACAAGAGCACTCCAGCTGCAATTTGCTGTATAGAAACACGACCGGAAGGGAGAGAACATTGCAAATCCAGCAAAAAAACACCCATCCCTCTGTTATATGCATTAACCAAAACGATCTCCTAACCCATTAGCATGACATCTCAATTTCCACGCCACCCCGAGCTACACGAGGGGCTTTGCTGACCACGCACTCCCCTTCCCGTCACGTGTGCGGCGCTGAAGGAAACACACCCTCATCCTCGCCTGAGCAACGAGCTTGTTATCACTAATTGCAGCAGCAAAACAACTCAACAAGATGACAAATACGTCCATAAAGTAGAACTGAGAAGGAAAATTTGGAAACCTGGGCAAGCTTCCTCCTGCTTCGGTTTCTGCAGGTGTGAAATGGGAATTATTGATGCAGACACTTTTTATTAAGTGCTATAGGCTTTGCTTACTGCACCTTGTAAAGCATCGATGTCTCCTGCGTAAACGACTTTGTAAAACTGTCACAGATCTGGAAAAGGAAATGACATGAATCCAAACAGATGGTTAATCAAAAGGTTAGCTTCTGGTTCTGCAGCCAGAGGAAATAGGCTTTTCTTTAGCAAAAATAAATCATATAAATAATACAAACACCAGCGGCTTAAGTCAAAATAATAGTTTAGGTCAACCTGGACTTAAAAACTTCAGCATCATCCTGCCAACCTCAGCATTCCTGACTTTCAGCAGTTGAGCCTTAAAATCAGTTAAGTCATTATAGGTCTTGCAGGGTCTGGCATTGCTTCTGCAGTCACCTCCCAGGGTGACACGGGCGAGCAGCTCAGCAGCACGGGCTTCTGGACACATTCCCAAGACTCAAACAGGTACAGAGAACAGCATCTGCCTTGCATTTCAGTGGCAAGATTTTCATTTATCACTAGCCAAAATTGCTGGACAATCACATAAGCCCAAGTGTGGGCTGGAGGAGCATTTCTGGAGTTTGTTTTCTTGGTGGGTTTTTTTTCCCCCCCAAACATACAAAATTGGAAGGGACACAGCACTGAAGTTTTAGAATCACAGAATGGTTTGGGTTGGAAGGGACCTTTGAAGATCATCAGGTCCAAGCCCCCTGCAATGAGCAGGGACACCCTCAACTCGATCAGCTTGCTCAGAGACTCAGAGCCTCACCACGTACCAGCAGAGCTTTGTTAAGCACTGGACTGCAGCAAGAGAGGGTGTTAAAATAAGTTCTTTGGAGATGAGCTTTATATAAAATTTCCATGGTTACCTCCATACAAGTTACCATGGATTAGATGGGACTAAGTACTTATTTTTCCAAACCCATTTATAAGCATTTAAGAGATTTTTTCCATTCTTGCCTCAAAGTATTTCATATCATTAGCCACTGTTTTACTGATCATCTCCATTATGTATTAAGTCTTAAACAAAACTTAATTTTATACTTTTACAGTTTACAGGAACCACATTAGAGATGGGTACGATAAGATAGATGATTGTATAAAATGTCAAGTTAATCTCAACAGCTAGCAAAGTCCTAGTGTGAACTAAAGGCTGCAAGGAAGCATTTTATCATTCTACCAGATGAAACAGCTGTTGGATCAGACAGATTTTTCCAGATGTTAGAAGCTGGGGCCATACTCACATCGATAACCATGACTAACACCTACGCAACTGTGTTTAAACAATAATATTAATGATTCTTGTCGGGACTGAAGGAACTCAAGCTAAAGTGGTGGTGTTTTCAGTTCAAAGAATGAAATCCCTAAGATGATGCAAAATTAGAGCTATTTCTGCTCAGCATCACTAATGGAAAAACTCTTAGCTAGAAAGAATTGCTTGATTTGTATTTTTAACGAAAAGTTCAAGGCTGTAGGACACTACTTCTGGGAGGCCACCTACAACAACTGATGTACAACACGTCTAGGAGCTGCAGACCTACATGAACATAAAATCAGAGAATCACAGAATAGCTTTGGTTGGAAAAGACCTCTAAGATCATCAAGTCCAACCATTCCCCCAGCACTGCCCAGTCCCCACTGCCCCGTGTCCCTCAGCACCACATCTCCACAGCTCTGAAATCCCTCCAGGGATGGGGACTCCCCCACTGCCCTGGGCAGCCTATGCCAGTGCTGGGGAACCCTTCCAATGCTTGATAACCCTTGATAACATCATACTCTACACTCAGCTCAGTCTGAGTTGAGCAAAAATCACAACACCTCTCTACCTCACCATTTTCCTTGACTGAAAATCACGAGAAATACACCTTTAGAAACTTATTTGAGTCTTATTTTAAATGCTATACCAAAAAAAAGATAAATATTCTTTCACGAGGATGCCAACACATGGCAGAAGATCCCAACTGGTCCCTCAGAAGGAGACATTCAGTTCAGCAAAATGGGTCACATCTTTCATGACCTGCACTGCCCAAATATGACAAAATGACAACCAGATTTACACAATGGATTTTATTTCCATTCAACAGCCAGCCTTCATTTACATCACACACCCAGAAGAGCCAAATCCTAACAGCCTCTGTTCTACCACCCCTCAAATACCCACGTCTTGTCCTTTCTTTCTTGGGCATTAAAATAACCCCCACAAATGTAAGGCAGAGCAGAGAAATAACTCATTTAAAAGGTCTCGGTCCCACCTGACTGGGACTATGGGTGTGTTATAATGGAATTAAGATAGAGAAAATGAGTTACACACCCCTGTTATTTGCAGTCCTACTTATCTTCCTCAAACTGCCAGAGGCATCCTAATCCTCAGTTTCAAGAGAATCATTTCTTAAAAATGAAAGGGAAGCAATTTTCAAAGCCATCCCACCTGGCAGGAGCTCGGACGCCGGGTGCACCGGCAGCCTGGGTTTGGCTCAGCAGACCAACGTTGCCCCCAACGTTGGTCAAAGCCAGGCTGCCCTTTGACTCCTGTGACAAAAATGACGAGATCCTGTTTCAGGTTGGATTTCCACCAGCTTCACACGGCACACAGCGCGGAGGCAGCCAGATGTGCCCCACAGCTGTTGCTGAGGAGCGATACCCAAACCCTGGGAGGAGATACAGTTGGGAAGGCGTGACTTTCTGCTGGATCTGCCTGTCCATTCATCCCCATCCTCCCTTCAGATCTGCTATTTTAGCTCTGCCGTCACCAGGCATGTCGCCAAGAAACAGTAAAGATGATTTAATTTCTGGAGGAGCTGTAGGAAAATTGCAGATCTGGGATATTACAATAAAGACATCATCTTCTTTGTGACTTGTGCCACAGAATCCGCAGATATGATACGAAGATACCAGTCACTAACCAGTTTCTTTCCACATTGTTATCAGTCGCTCAAGCAAAACCTCCACAGATTGCCAGGACCTGGTAGATGGAGGTTTCAAGCATGGAACCACTCATTTAAATTAAAACAGCTTTCCATGAAGTTTTACAAAGTGTCTCTCTTTTAGTTTGGACACTGTAAAACGCAATTTGTCTACCTCAATATACCTTGAGAAGGAGGTACAGATAAATAGTGATTTTTTAAAACACTCTACTGGACAGTAGTACATGCAGACTAAAGGGAATTGTTTACTCCCAAAGACAGTGCAAAGCAACAATGCATGTAAAATACGCCTCGAAAAGGCATTCTTTTTTCCTGCTCAACCTTAAAAAGCGTGATCAAAACCATACAGGAATCTAAAAGTATCTGGCCAGAGAAAACACTAAACAGAGAATCAGGCCTAGATTATTTGTTGAAAGGATTTATTCCCTTTTTTCCCCTTTCTTTAGAGGTTCCCAAATGCTGCTTAGTGTAGGCCAGCTAGCAGGACACAAAACCATCAAGAAGATCCAGACTGCACCACGAGATGTGGGATGAGTGTCCACTATCTCCAGGTGGGTTTTTCTTCATCTTCTCAAAGCCAGCCTCAGCATTATCAATGGGAAAGACGATCCAAATATTATTCATGAAAATCTACACCTGCACGGGGACACTGTGTTTTAAAAGAAAAGGCTTTAAAGCATGTTAATAGTCAGCTGTAATTCTTCATCTCGGGAGCAGCTCATCTACAAACATTCTGTGTTTTCAATCATGTTAGAGCAAATTAACTCCCTGGTGTTTGAAGTCTGAAGTGAACTCGCTCCGTGGTAATTACCTCCTGTTCACGTACAAGTAGCTGCTTGTGCCAACCCAGCTCGCTCTTGCTTCAAGAGGCGATGCTCCAAAGGAGCTGCAGAGGAAGTCAGGATAGAGGAGGAGTTGGTCCTGGTTGATGAGGACTGGGTTAGGGATCAGTTAAGCAACCTGAACATCCATAAATCCCTGGGTCCTGGTGTGATGCACCCACGGATGCTGAGGGAGCTGGCAGATGTCATTGCTAGGCCACTCTCCATCATCTTTGTTAAGTCGTGGGGAAAGGGAGAGGTGCCTGAGGACCAGAGGAAAGCAAATGTCACTTCAGTCTACAAGAAGGGCAAGAAGGAAGAGCCAGGTAACTATAGACCGGTCAGCCTCACCTCCATCCCTGGAAAGGTGATGGAACAACTTATCCTGGGGGATATGTATCCTTTTATGAGGTAGATGATGGTAAAGCAGTGGATGTGGTCTGTCTTGATTTCAGTAAAGCATTTGACATGGTCTCCCACAGCATCCTTGCAGCCAAACTGGGGAAGTGTGAAGATGATGAAGGGAGTGGAACATCTCCCTTAGGAGGAAAGGCTGAGGGAGCTGGGTCTCTTCAGCCTGGAGAAGAGAAGACTGAGGGGTGACCTCATTAATGTCTATAAATATGTAAAGGTTGAGTGTCACAAGGATGGAGCCAGGCTCTTCTCAGTGACATCCAATGACAGGACAAGGGGCAATGGGTACAAGCTGGAACATAGGAGGTTCTGCATAAATGTGAGGAAGAATTTCTTCACAGTGAGGGTGACAGAGCTCTCGCACAGGCTGCCCAGAGAGGTTGTGGAGTCTCCTTCTCTGGAGACATTCAAAACCCACCTGGATGTGTTTCTGTGTGACCTGATCTAGGTGATCCTGCTCTGGCAGGGGGATTGGACTAGATGAGCTTTTGAGGTCCCTTCCAATCCCTGACATTCTGTGATCTGTGATTCTGTGAATGGTTGGACTGGGTGATCTTAGAGGTCTTTTCCAGTCAAGGTTATTCTCTGTGATTCTGTGATGCGCAATACAAAGGGTAAAAACATGGAGAATGAAAACAGAGATCAAAGATTGTCCCAACAGACAGAAATTAAACTTAATATGCTTTGAGAGTGCTCTCGTATAAATAAGCATTTTGAAGCTGATCAAGTGTTAGTAAGCATTAATATGCTTATAAATATCTGCTCGTAGGGAAAAAAAAGATCAGCCAGGAGGATTTGGCTATATCCAAAATGTACTTGTTTCCTAAATTGAACAAATTAAAGGAAAATATTTTTATCTGTTTCCATGTAGGAATGTGATCTTCAAGTTGACTGTGCCATCTCTGGAAAGCTATCCAAGCAAGCAGGCAAAACTGGGGAAGTAGGCAAAATTCACCTTGGAAAAACCCTGTAATAATGAATCAGGCACATTTTCTCTCTTAAGAGTAGGGCTATGTGGAGATCATCAATAAAAATCCCAATTAAAAAGGAACTGGAGAGCAGGCCAGGCAAACAACATCAAAATCCAGAAGTGAAGTTCAACAAATACTATTTGCTAAAAATGAGGACCGAGATCCAAAGACGAGCTCTGCGAACGTCCATCTGGCAAATGTCTGAGACATCCACTCAAAGCTCTCTTGGCTCTGCAAGAGCAGGACTTTATCCTCGAAGGAAAAGAGATGGGAAAGAGCTCATAAACCTCCTCCGTGCAGATTTTAGTCCCTATGGATGTGATCTGAGAAAGAGTAGTTCCTTCTCTTTATTCCCACCATAGGAAATAACAGATTGGGAAACAATGTTATCTTTTCCAGTTTGCCTCATAAGGTTAAACCTCTTTTAACATCTAAAAAACATAGTGTGGCTTCATCTTTATGTGCTGGGCATTTAGAAAGGATACAGACAAATTGAATTCCCAAGGAACCACGCAACTGCATCAGGTAAACTGGAATAAGGGATACAAATATGGGATAAGGGATGTACGTAGGGTAGAAGGGACATACATAGAGGATAAGGGACATACAACTTCATACTTAGGCAAAACCTGCAACTGATGGACCCGACACAAATGCCTGTAACTCGTTAACTCTCCTGGCAGAAAAGACTGCAGCCAAGAACTTTAGTCAACCGATGAAATAAAGAACATTTGCCCCAGGCTCAAATGGATATTTCATTAATTATGTGAGAATTAAGCTAAGATTAAGCGAAGACAGAGACCTCTCTTATGGGAGCAGAGGTCAAGAACTAAGCATTTGTTTAATTTCATGGATAACAACAAACTGACATCAATAAGAAACAACCTCTAACAAATGCACTCTTAAACACAGGCCGGAGATTTTGTAATGCTAATATTTGTGTATAGACTGGATCTACTCAAGCAACCCCATTAATGCTTCCCAGTTTATGAACCTCCTTCATGTGGGGAAAAAGACTCACCTTAGGTTTTATTTTACTGGAAAGTGCTGGCCCCCACCAGAGTAAAGTACATTTTCCATGGTATTCAGGGATTCTGCAGGCAGGGTGGGATGAAGAGTTCATTGGGGGTAAAAGGCCTGACCATTTTGTTGGACCAGCAGTTCTGAAACTGAGCCACCAGAGAGGTTTCTTTATCACCACTAAGAAGCATCCGCCACCTGCCCAGGATCACACAGCAATGATCACCTCAACCTCACCCTCCTTGACAGGCAAAGAACCCACCCGAGATGAAAGTTGTGCCTCACCAGGCTCTTTGTAGCAATAGGACAAGGAGTGATGGTTTTAAACTGAAAGAGGTGACATTCAGACCAGAGAGAAGGAAGAAATTATTTACACTGAGGGTGGTGAGACCCTGGCCCAGTTGCCCAGAGAGGTGGGAGATGCCCCATCCCTGGAAACATCCCAGGCCAGGTTGGATGGGGCTCTGAGCCACCTGATCTCATTGCAGATGTCCCTGCCCACGGCAGGGGGTTGGACTGGATGACTTTGAAAGGTCCCTTCCCACCCAAACCACTCAATGATTCTTCTTGGGGTACCGCCTTCTCCTTAGCTGTGGACTGATCAGGGTTCAGACAATTGCAGCAAATTAACTTTCCATTTAATATGCAATTTGCAGTGATCATTCATCAAGCTTCTTGCCCTTAATTGTTTTGCTTAATTCAACTGTCAAGGTTGGCTCTTCTCTACACTAAACCCAAGGCCACAGGGCTCTGAGCAAGCCTCGGGCCAAGACCTCCACAGCCCTGGTTAGCTCACAGCCCAGGCAGCAAACACCAGGAGCCGACTTCCTAGCACAAGAAGTGCTGCTGGAAGCTGTCGCTCTACCACGTTTTTCCTCAAAGGTGCTGCTATTCCACAAAGCTGGTGAAACATGCATCTCCCTCACTGTTCACATAAAGCATTACGGCTGCGTCAACTTAACGTTGTGTACGAGATGGAGCACAACATGCTAAAACCATAGAATTGATATATTCATAATATATAAATATATAAATTATATACAAATATACCATAAATACATTCCTAATGTTCTTTCAAGGGAATTTTGCTGACCTCTGAGCTCTTCTCATGCTGTGTTTCCAGCTTCAAGATGGCCACACAGGTAAGTGGAAGACTAAATGTCATGATCTTGCAAACAGTGGCCTTCAGCTTTCTTATCTTAAACCTTCCTGTGACACAAACAGTCATCTAAACACAAACACCATCTAAACTGACCCCTAAAAACAGTAATTCTAAGCTGTTTGCAACATGTTATTTTTTCCAGGCAAGAAGATGCATTAAAAAATTGCTGTCCAAAAAAGCATGGGTATAAATCCCTGTCATTTTAGGTTCTGAGCACAAGAAACAGTTTATGAATCTTCTAAACACAAAATAAGCTATAAAGGAGGAACTCAGTCTGAACCTGACCCTTCCCTACTTGGCAAGTGCTTCCATTCCAGTGATCTGTCCCTGAATAGATCCATCCAAGAGCTGAGGAACAACTCCATCCAAAAGCTGGGGAAGGGAGAAAGAAGGATTGGATGCAAACACATAGATTACTATATGGAAATGATATTTTTCAAAATTATTATGCTTTCAATAGTTCTGGCATGAAGCAAGGAATGACATCATTTATCAGAACCTGGGAATTCTGGACTCCTGAATGCCTGGGTCTTCCAGTCCTAACAGGTCCTCTCCCTAAAAATCCACAGCAGATGTTGAAATTTCTTAATGAAAGTGCCTTCTCATCCTTTGAAGAAGTGGGTGAAGAAAACCCAACAAAGCTTATTTGTTATCATGTCTTGGAAGGAATGGCCCACAGCCTATTCAGCCTCTCTTCTTCTTCCTCCTCCAGATAAAACAACAAGCCCTGTACCTTGAGCAAGCACCCGTTCCCATGACAAGCTTGGCACTCGTGCTGGAGTCTGGAAAGTCAGAAGGACGAGCAGCCACGCAGCACGCCGCTCCGAAGGCGAGCCAAGCTGGGACCAATCCTCTAGGACAAACAGCATGAACACTAATACCAGCATCTACTTAAAAGCACTATTAGTGATGATACAGAACCACCATGAATTTTCTAACACAAAGATAAATGCTAGCACAAATATTTGTTTAGTGCTGAGTAGTAAGACCTGAGCAGAAGTGATTCTGGCCCAGAGCAGCTCCCAATGAACCGGAGCTGCCCGAGCGCTGCGATTGCTACATCAGGGCTTTAAACCCACTGCAAAGAGAAGGGTTGTTTTTTTTTTTAATTTTATAAAGCAGTATTAATATTTTATGACGGCATTCTTCTGCATTCCAAACATATAAATAACTCCAGATTGCTGAATGCTTCAGCTGCCAAGAATATATTCTCTTTACCCTTTTCTGCCTTGCACCGGGGGAAAAAAACTGTACTAAGTATAATGAGAATGCAACCTGACATCATCAGTAATCCTAGGCTTGTTCAAAGACTTTCTATCTCTAAAAGAACATGAAATCAACCTAGCAGGTCTGCTTAACAGGGATGTTTAGTAATGCAGATATAATGAAACTGTACAAACTGAAAAGGCAAGACAACAGGCTATGCAGCAGGAACACTGTACTAAGATTATTCACTAATTTCTGCTTTGATTTAATTCTGTGTAGATGTACTCTATGGTCAACTACTTGCAGTCAAGCAAGAGAAGCATTTTAAGGTTGATATTGCAAATCACAGCATGGGAGAAGTCGGGATTGCTGATACCAGAAACCTCTCTGCTGAGATCTCAGCTATCACAACCAGCAAGGGAGTTAGGGGTGAAGTCAGAAACGATATGATTCCCAGCTACAGGAATACACCCTGAAATTTTCCACCCACATCCTAAATTCTGGAGGTCATCCTTTCCTCAGGACTTCCTCCAGTCATTCTTATATATTAAATTCTCAACATCACACACTCAAACAATTGCCTTTTTAGATGGGAAAAAAGAAACAATCCAGAAGTCTCATCTCAACCTTAATTCAGTATTGCCACCATTCCCCCTTGAAACACTTGAAGCCCTGCAACTAGTTGCTGAAAAATCATAGAATCACAGAATGGTTTGGGTTGGAAAGGACCTCACAGCTCATCTTGTCCCAATCCCCCTGCCGTGGGCAGGGACACCTCCCACCAGCCCAGGTTGCTCCAAGCCCCATCCAACCTGGCCTGGAACACTGCCAGGGAGGGGGCAGCCACAGCTTCTCTGGGCACCCTGGGCCAGTGTCTCACCACCCTCACAGCCAACAATTTCTGCCTAAGATCTTGTCTAAATCTCCCCTCTTCCAGTTTGAAGCCATCACCCCTCGTCCTATCACTCCATGCCCTTGTAAAAAGTCCCTCCCCAGCTTTCTTGTCAGCCCCTTCAGGGACTGGAAGGTGCTCTAAGGTCTCCCCAAAGCCTTTAATATGCAACTCAGGTCCCACCTCAAAATATGGTTGAACTCAATGATTTTAAAGGGCTTTTTCAAGCTAAATGATTCTATTCCATGATTCTACTCTAACATTACACAAGGGAGATACTTCCAGAACTGGGGCAGTGCTAAAATCAAAAATATTGACCTTGCTTCAAAGAAGTGGAGGGTTCAGGTTAATCTGTATGGACGAGCCCCACTGCTGCTGCTGCACACTGCAAGAGAGCCTCTCCAGTGGTGGAACACAACAAGTACTTTTCTTTACAAAAAATAAGCCACTGAGCAAAGAAAAGAAAAATGGAAACCACAGCAAAGTCATTTCATAAAATAAAGGGACATAACTACCAAGGCTATTCAAGAACATCTATTTCTCATATACCATTGTTATTCTCATAAAGCATGCAAAGAAAAAAAAAAACCTTCAGTCCAATTTAACTACAGAAGAAGTCACACTCACCACTTTATCAGCATACAGAAAAGGATTGACACTAGGAGGAGGAAAAAGCTTGTACAACAGCAGACCGGTTCTACAGAGCAATATTGAATGTTTTTCTAATACATAATAGATCAAACAGCTTAATAAAAAATAAGCTCCTTTCTGACAGAACAAATATTCAAGGGCATGAAATACTGTTTTAAATTATTTCACTTATAGAGGAGAAGGGGAAAAAAAAAATCATCTTGGCTGAGCAAGCCAAATGCAAAACTGAAGTGCTGTGCCAGCAGCTGTGGGCCTTCGACACAAACCACGCCAGCAGAAGGCTATCACAGCTAGAAAGCCACGCAACCATCTCTTATTCTTCCCACTTGTAAGCTGTGCTTTCAGGCTGTGCCTCCCAACACCACGATGTCCCGAAGCCCAAATACATCTGCAGCTCCCATCACACCAGAGTGCTTTTTTCCACCCCTTGTCTGACTGACGGGAACTACTTCACTTTTCTTGCCTTGTTGTATGTGTAGGGACAGATCCTTCCCTCCCCATGGCAGGAGGGGTATTTCATGTGGTCAATACTGACAAACACTTGTGTTGCCAAGTCCTCAGTGCGACAACAGACGCCTGAGTTTCCTTAAGAAAAAAATCCTTAAGAATCTCTCTCCAGTATATAAAGAAATTTAATATGCAACATTACATTCAAAATTACTTCTGTCAAACCTGCCTAGCTTGCAAGTCATTTTTACTTTTTTTTTCTTAACTGCCAGCCTTGTAAAGTCACCTGGGAGTTAAATGTCAGTATAACTTATGCTTTGGAACAAAGCCTCCCCAATTAGAATATTTCATTACAGCACTGGGTATATTAAACACATTTATGCCTTATTCTTTTTTCGTTGTTTTACTTACTTTAACGGGTAATTTTGTTTCTCCTTACAGAATGCCAGTAAGGTTTGTGTTACTAGTAAATAAAATATTTCAAACCATGTTCTCCTAAAAAGAGATCTCATGAGTTAACACAAACCAGAAGCCATCTTATTACTTATACGCCCCTTAAAAGACCAAGGATATTTATAGGGAAAGACACCAGCAAGACTCCAGGAAGGCACAGAACACCACAATACGTATTTCTATCTTGAAAATCATTGAACAAATCCACTTAAAAAAATACCAAGCGTAGCCCCAAGGCCACGAGGAGAAGAAAGTGGTTTAGCAGGTAAAACGAGCCAGCCCATGCTTGAAGAACCCAACTGAACACATGACGATGGCTCTCAAACAGAAATACCCCACAGCGAGCGACTGGATCTGGTCAGTAAGTGCTTTTTAGCTCACTATCATCCAGCAAAATAAACTGGTTCTTTCTTTGAAACGCCAGGACCTCCAGCAATTACCCCCCGACATCCTAATTGACTCAGCAACTGGAGATTTTCATTTCTGAAGCCTCATCTCTGCAGTTCGCCTTCATTTAATTTCCCATCATCTTCAGCCATAAATTCCTTTTACCCAGGATTTGCTTCTGTGAGATTACTCATACAGAGGTAAAACACGAGGAAGAGTTGAAAAAATCACTTAGGGGAAAGCCAGCAGTCATCTCTGAAAGGTTGTCATTTACAATAAATTATGCTGAAAAAAATAAAAAGCCTCGTGCTATGAGTCAGAAGGTAAAGGTAAAAACCTACCACAAGGGCTGGGGTCGGTGTTAGTAAAATGAGAGTTGTCTAGTAGTCCCTTTTCCTGCCCAATTTGCTCCCTCAGTGCTGCACGTTATTAGTCTCTATAAGGAGACACTGTAAAATTTGCAGCGTTTTACAGTTTCTCTGCTTCTCATTTGGGGCTTGGGGGGGGGGAAAAGCCTAGAAGAAGAAAATTGAGAAAGCAAACTCCTTCCAATCAAACACTGCAGCAAAACGCAAACAGGCACAGTGTAATGACAAAAAGAAAACCCCTGGAAGACTTTGGGGTGAGTTTTTCTGAAAGCCCAAAAGCTCTTTAAAACAGGATTTATTCGGTAAGGAGCCTTTGCTCCAAGATGAACCACGCTCCGGGAAAAGGCTCCGTGGTTTGTACACGGAGACAAACCCAGCACGCAGATAACCATCCCGATTAATAAAAGCCAAAGCCCTTTTCCCCAGATTTAGCAAGCCTAATAGGTTAAAGTACGTGTCACACCCTTTCTCTACACCCACTACATAACTCTCGGCTTTGTTATGTAGACAAGCAGGCAACCAGCTTAGTAAGCATCTTAGTGTATTTACAAAAGGCCTCTCCATTAGCACTCAGATATTATGTAAACTAAGCTTTCGTGAGCGAGAGATCCATCGCCGAACCCAGAAAAAAACAGGCATTTCCCAAAGGGATAGCTAGTTTGAAACAATACTTTAAAGGCTCTACCACATGCTGCTTGACCCAGAGAGACAATGAAAAACACAAGCTCACCAAACAATTAAGGGTTTCTCATTGGCATGAAGAAAAGGGGAATAAATTCTACAAGTAAATGTCAGCTAAGAGGGGCATATATGGTGATTTGGAGAGGATCAATGTGCGTAGCTCCGATGTTCCCAGCACCATCTATTTTTGGTATGAGCTGGTAGAGAAATAAGGCTAAAGGAATAAAGGAGGGAGATTCAGCGCGCTCAAAAGCAGAAGAGTTCACAGTGATGTGAAGGTTCCTTGCAGCACAACCTGGTCCTCTCCCACCACCCCAGAATCCCCAGGTATGCCAGACCCCACATCTCCTGGTCCCCAGCAGGAAACGAAGGGGCTGAGATGTGGCAAACGGCGTGGGAGGCTGGGCACACAGCTAGCCAAAAAGAAAATGTGCCTCTTCCCATCCTTACCTCAACCCTCTTCATCCCCTTCGCTCATGGGATGAGCCTGGAAATTCTCAGGGTGAGGAGCACATACCTGTTAAGTATTGATTTTGGGTGCTTATACCCAATGTTGTGCTCTTCCTAATGGATTCCCAGCCTGGTCCAGAGGAGGAACACGGAAAGAAGACAGCCCCAGAGAGCCGTGGTGAGACCATACGCTTCATAAACTAGGTCATTTATATTTTTTTTTTAAATGAGGTGTGGACCGTAGCACCATCCCTATGGCAGGCAATGCTGCAGCTCCACGTGCCTCCAGAAGCATTCCTCCCTCCTCGTACTCCTCTGGGTTATAATTACCAGCAAGAACCACAAACACACATTCAACCTTCCTCCTCCTCTGCTGGGATCGGGCAACCAGGCTACAAACCAATGTACAAGGCTGGTATCCCTCAAGACACAGCTCCAGAAGACAGTGTCACTGGCATTTCTAATTGATTCCTGCTTGGGAGCAGAGCAGCCAGACCCCTATGAATAGAAGCTGCAAAAGTTCAGGAAATAGTCTTTTTTTCCCCCATTTGGAAGGAGGGGATTTTCTAGCTCCATTATTTTTCATCGTTCTGACTCAACACAGGCATTTGCGTGCGTGCGTAGACATCAAACGGAGATGGAGATGCTATCCACAGAGAGTCAGCCTCCTGGAAATGACAAAAGGTTCATTTCTACTCATCAAGGGGTCTTGTAAAACGCCACTCAGCAACCAGACTCATCCCTCAAGCCCAAGAGCAGGTTTTGCAGAGTAAAATTTTCAGGAGCTCAGAAAACCACGGCTGTTCAAGCCCCACGCAAATGCCAACTCCCTAGCAACACAAGCTTCCCGTTCTGGAACAAAAGCTCTCCAAGAAAGAAAAAAGCTCATCTTCCAACGAGGTCAGAGAAAGCCTGACATCACGGAAAGATGCTACCACTCAAGCTAGAGGAATGTGCCAAAGCAGCAGCAAAAAGATGCACAGAAAAGCTTGTTTTCTTTAGAACCAGCCTGGTGCACAGTGAGGAGTGGGGTGGGAGCAGCAGCATCCCCAGGGGTACTACACAACATCAACCAGGACCTGCTCTCCTGGTGCCCATCTGGGCTCTCCAGCCCAATGAGCTGTGCTCCACAGAACCCCTGATGTTTTAAACACAACATGGGACCTGTCCTGCCGACTGAGCAAGACGGTAGAAGCAGCGGAGCGAAAATTCTGCAACATTCAGAGAGCAGAGAGAAGAAACTTCGGATGCTGAGCAGTTACAGATCATCAGACAGACATTTCACAGTCACAGAGTGGTGGGGTTGGAAGGGACCTCCAAAGATCACCCAGTCCACCCCCCTGCTAGAGCAGGATCCCAGAGTAGATCCCACAGGAACACATCCAGATGGGTTTGAAATGTCTCCAGAGATGGAGACTCCACCACCTCTCTGGGCAGTGCCAGTGCTCTGTCACCCTCACAGGAAAGAAGTGTTTCCTTATGTTCATACTGAACCTCCTGTGTTCCAGTTTGTGCCCACTGCCCCTTGTCCTGTCACTGGGCACCACCCAGAAGAGTCTGGCCCCATCTTCCTGACACCCGCCCTTATTTTTATGTAAATCTTTATAAAACCTTGTGCTGGAACACCCTTGTGCTGGACCAGCACCCTCCCAGTCCCCACACAGCACTGGGGTTCTCCTTAACCCACCCACCCCAGGCTGGGAGCTCCAGCACTGGCATTCCTTGATGCCAGTTACAAGACCTTTGCCACCACACTGCTTCGACAGTTGTCTACGAACTCCTGGGTTCAGCCTCACTGAAAGTCTTTTATTGTTAAGGAAGGTTTTGTGGCAACTTGCTTCTGGTTACAACTTCACATTTCGAGCACTTAAAACATCTCTCTTCTTAATTCCTCCTTTTGTAGTGAGTGGGGCACTGGTGATGGTTTCTCCACTCGCTGCTTATTATCAGTCATCCGGATCCCTCAGAAAAGGGCTTTTTTAAACCAGTTGAGCATGTCACACCAACGTAAGAACGACTTAGGTTACAATCTGAAGCCTTCTGAAGATTAAAGCCAATTATTTCTCGACTTTCACCATGGTTTTCTTATTTTCTCACAGAGGTTAAACAAGTTTCTTAAGGTTACGTCACTCCAAACCTATTCTGCCTCTTTTTAACTCTTTTTTTCCTTGCTCTAAATGTTCCTTTCTGTCAAGGAATGGCATAAGAATGGTATTTATTTCACAAAATGATCTTGCTACCTATTTACAGGGAACCTTTCAGTAGGAGTATTAATTCCTTGTATACATTGCTCGGAGCCAAACTTAATTTCATCTTATTTAGAGAGGGAGGGGCAGCAGCTCAGGATTAACCCTCCTTTTCTTTCAATACACCAGAAGTAGTGTTGTATTAGAAGCTTTCATTATTTTATTAGCAACAAGAACAGCATTAAAAAAACCTCTGCAACCCTTTAGATTGCTGTGAGGGTACACAGATAGTATTCAGGAACTTTTTAAGCAAATAAAGGTCCAAGTAGCAGTCCTGAATACTGTGCTTTATGCACAGAGCTGTACCTGGAGCAGGTGTTTGGGATCTGAGTAGGACAGCTTGAAACTTTAACTACTTTGGTAAAACTACTTCATAATGTCAATAGTGAGGTGCTCTTATAGAATAGCCTTGGTTGGAAAAGACCTCTGAGCTCCCCCAAGTCCAACCATTCCCCCAGCACTGCCCAGTGCCCACTGCCTCGTGTCCCTCAGCACCACATCTCCACGGCTCTGACATCCCTCCAGGGATGGGCACTGCCCCCTGCCCTGGGCAGCCTGGGCCAGTGCTGGGGAACCCTTTGGGGGAAGGAATTGTTCCCCACATCCAATCTAACCCTGCCCTGGTGCAACTTGAGGCCATCACCCCTCACCCTATTGCTTGTTCCTTGGCAGAAGAGACCAACCCCCCCTGGCTCCCCCCTCCTGTCAGGGAGTTGCAGAGAGCAATGAGGTCTCCCCTCAGCCTCCTCTTCTCCAGACTGAACCCCCAGTTCCCTCAGCCACTCCCCATCACACTTGTGCTCCAGACCCTTCCCCAGCTCCACTGCCCTTCTCTGGACACACTCCAGCCCCTCAGTGTCCTTCTGGGAGTGAGGGGCCCAAAACTGAACCCTGTACAAGGGGTGGCCTCACCAGAGCTGAGTGCAGGGCACAATCACCTCCCTGCTCCTGCTGGCCACACCATGGCTGACACAAGCCAGGATGCTGGTGGCCTTCTTGGCCCCCTGGGCACACTGCTGGCTCATCTTCAGCCACTGTCGACCAGCACCCCCAGGTCCTTTTCCACCAGGCAGCTTTCCAGCCACTCTTCCCCAAGGCTGGAGCATTCCATGGGGTTGGTGTGACCCAAGTGATCCAGCAGTTGGCCTTATTGAACTTCATCCAGCTGGCCTCAGCCCATCAAGGCCATCATTGAAGCATCAAATATTTACATGTGTAGTGGCCAGCACCACACAGAACAACCAAGATAACAAGTCCAGGACCAGCTCCAGTACTGATGTGCTCCTTGGGACCTGCAGGACGGCTGGGCTACACAACCCCCAGCACAGTGGTCCAAATCAGCAAACCACTAAGAAGCCATTTCACTTGCTGGAGATTTTTCCTTTTCCAGAATCCTTCAGGTCTGAACACGAGCAGCTGACGGTTTTTACCCTTTAGCTGGAAGCCAGATCGGTTTTTAGGGAGTGCTGAATCAGTCAAAGGAAACATTACAGAGAGATTTCAATGAAGTAGTAATTAAAAGAATTCAGAACATCTGAATTTATTCCCCTTACCAGCTTCCTATCCCTCATTTTTTTTCCCAAAATCTTGGCTGGCTGCTAAATTCTCAGTGCATCTCATCTCTATTCTGCAAGCAAGAAGGCAACTGAGCTGCCTTTTGTCTGGTCAGCACAAACAAGCTGAAAAGATCTGGGTTACGCAGCGGGCTGGAGCTGCAGAAGTTCAGGCACGCTGCAGGAAGTTGACTGCGCAGAATTAAATCCCACTTTCCTCTTTAGGACGTATATATTGGCCGCAGATAAGATGGGTTTAATTTTTTTTTGCAGCAAGAAAGAAAGGGGTTTTTGCACACTTCAAGGTGGAGGTGTTACACCAGCTGATGAAAGGGATCAACAGGACTTTTCATCATGGTTGGTCACTTATGAACGCTAAAGCTGAAGCTCTTCTGAGTGATTTCTTTGATTTGGTATTTCCTCTTCCTCACAGCTTCTTTTTTTTTATATATACAGCAGAAAAATATAATTGACAGGAAGCAGATGTCAGAGGGGAAACTTCTATGAACTCATCTTGCACCCCCCAAAAGCAGGATGGGTCCCACAGTCTATTCTCAAGAGCTTTGCTGAATAAGGCAACGAAGTCCCCACCACCATACCAAGGAAATCACCTATTTGGAAACATGATTAGAAGCTGTGGCTGCCCCCTCCCTGGCAGTGTTCCAGGCCAGGTTTGGAGCAACCTGGGCTGGTGGGAGGTGTCCCTGCCATGGCAGGGGGTTGGGATGAGATGAGCTTTGAGGTCCCTTCACACCCAAACCATTCTATGATTCTATGATTTACTTTATATGCTGTAAATCTAAAGAGTTTTGAAGGTTACTCCAAGCAAGCTGATTTGTTTTCTTCCAAATACACAAAATCTTGCAGACAAATAGTCAAAACTATACAAAATTATTTTTCAATTCGTTACTACCCAAAATCTGGTAACTGTTTTTAACCTTCTTAGTTTTCCCACCACATTAGTTTCTTCACAGTTCACACCTTCTATGGTTTAACCCCAGGCTTCCTATGTTAAAAACACTACTTGAGACAATAGGATTTATTTGGCTTTAGAGCACAAGTTTGAACAAATGCATTTCTTAAGTTCTTTTGCACAGAAAATTCATGGCACCTCCTACCAAAACAGCCAGGTCCAACCCTGAGATCCAACACAACCTGGAAAACCCTCACTGCTGCATCTCCTGTTTTGGGAGTGGAAATCTCACTTCCAAACCACAGGGGCTAAGGGACAGGCTGGCTGTCCTCAACATGAATCTTATCCACATGAGGAAGGGTCTTTATCATCCTCGGTTTTTAAATAATCCACTCTCCAACTGAAATAAGATCTTCCATGGTGTCTAATAACTTCCTGACTCATGAGCATTTCCCTGCACCTCTTATTCATTAAGTCTCTCCTCCCTCTTCCAGCATTCCCCAGCGAGCTACAAGTTTCCTCCATGCACATCCCTACCTGGAGCAGCTCCTCAGGACACACCCTCCATCAGTAGGAACCGCCATAGTTTCACTACATCCAATGGATAAATTTATACCAACTGAGATCATCTCCTCTCCTCCTACCACTGCGTACCTCAACTCTCATCTCTTTCCTACACTGATGCTCTCATTCCCCATAAAGTTTGACCGCTACAGTCCTCTTCATCCATCCTGATCCACCTCTTCACGAGCGACGTGTATTGTTTGCTCCACATTGTAATTTACTACTTACGTACACTGGCTCTGACACATTTGACAATTATGAAATACCTTCTGCAGTGTTGGTCACAATGAAATGTCTTACAGTGAAAAAATACTCCTGGCTATAACACCTTGTTAGTTAAATCAAAAAAGATGCCATCAGTAGTGAGGGTATGTTTTGGACACCGAGCTGTTCTCACACACAGTGTAGCTCCCTTTGTATAACTCAAGATTTGTTTTGTAGCATCTTCACACTTTTTTACACTGATTAAAAAATAAATAAATCAAAATAAATCCCATTCACTGCTGGCATCACATCTGCTTTCCCTTTTAGCGCTTGCTCTCTTAGAGCTTTTTCTAAATAAATAATTTTATGGCCTTGTTATAGTTACAATGGTCCAAATCATCTTATTATGCAACCTGTTGAGACAACATTTTGAAAGCATGACAAGTGGAAGCAGTGATGATGTATTAATTATTACAGTGTGAATAAGTAGTTCCATCCTTTCTGATGTCCAAGGATGGCACTTTACATAACTTTTAAAGGGAACGGGAAGATTTTCATCCTTAGATTGCTCTTCAAGAGGCTTCTCCTGAAGTTCTCAAGTCTTGGCTCCCACTCTGCAGAATTCCACCAACAACTCACTACAATCTCCCAGGCAATTTATGATTCTGGCAAGACTTAGTGCAATCTATCACTTGGGTGACAGACAGAACATAAACTGTATCCTGGCTGACATCACTGCTGTAGTCTCTAGTGAAGTCAGAAGAAACTATTACAAAGTGAAAAACAATGCTGTCAGAAGTGCGTGCTTTCTACCACTCCTAGATTTCCAAGACTTGCTTTATCCAAGAGGACTCTTACCATCACTATTAACTGAAGCACTCAAATAAAAAGCTAAATAAAATAATACCCAAAAAAGCAGGAAAAGGAAGGATGTCAGAATTCTCAAAGGAGCTGCTCTGCCGAACCCACGTAAGACTTGAGTGTATATTTAATAACTAGTAAGGCCTTAAAAAAATAAAGCATATAAACAAGGGCTGAACCTATTAGAAAATGAGCAAATGATGTGATGCTGCCAAGAGAAAGATACCAAGGAGAGGACTGCAATTTGCTAAAGGCATTGTAAAATATATTCAGACCCTCCTGTAAAGAAGTAAGTCTTCTTCTTGGATCTAATTCACTGTAACTTGCTACACAACAATTTAGTCTTACTACAGAGTCCTAAGAAAACCTTACAGAAAGGTAATTAAAGAAGGTGAACTCTTTGCACTCCCTAATTCTATAAGCGAGGTTACAGCAGGCTGCAGAAGGAACACATCCAATCCCCAAGGGAAATATGCTTGCTAAAATATTCAAAAAATGGAGAAAGCCTTGGGTAAATGCCATTCATACACCAACGGCAGAGATAGGTCATCAGAAATTCCAGCCTTTGTTTGAGGATAATGCCTCCTACCCAAGGAGAAGTCTCACTGAGGCTCGTCATTAACTGCAGGCATCCAAACTATCACACGAGCGAGGAGGCTCTTCCCACCGCGACACCGACAACGAGGACAACTGGCTTATCGGGTGAATCATCAAGGTCACAGGCATCCTCCCATGTTCTCCTTCCTCAAACAAACCAAAATGGAAGATAAATATTTGCATGTGGCTGCTAAATCCAAAGACTCGATGCCCATTACTAAACACGAGGACGTAGCAGCTCATTACCACTGGTGAGGATACCACGGTTTTCCAATAATCCAACGGTTTGCTCAGGGATTACAATTTCCAGAGGTAAAAACATGGAAAGTTGTCAGCTGCTACAGCACGTAGTGTCAGTCCCCTCTCCCCGTTCCAGTGTTGGAGAAGACTTGCATGACAGCAGACTGCATAAAGATTGACACTTATACCTCCCACCACCGACTGCAGCAGCCTAGAAACTTTTCCTGAGTACCCTGCTATTCTGACAGACATTTGTATTATTACCATATTCTTTGTAAACTGAACAATTAATTCAACGCTGACTTGGCAACTCAATCAAACACAAAAGAAACCTGTCCTATTTAGCTGCCTAACACATCCAAGCATGGGCAAAATTTGCACCCTTCTACCAAAGGCTCCCTTCCCAGCAGAAAAGGAACAATGAGAGACTTTTCTACAAAAATGAAATAACTTAATTAGCGTGTATAAGTACTTACACCGATCCTTTAGTCTTCTGCTTTCTGTTCCAGCCTGCCTTCATCCTCCCTCTCTTCCTCTCCTCTAATACCTTTATCCAGTTTTCCTCCTCCCTCTTTTCTTTTCCTTGTCCCTTATATCCCCTCCACAAAGAGAAAGGTTTGAAATGTCAAAGCAGCATCCTCTCCTCCGTGGACACTGCTCCTTCCAGTCCTATAATGGCTTTTATGGTTTTTCTTCTTGTTCACTCACTGTTTCTGTAACCCAGATCGAGAGGCGCTCCCCTTCAGCAGGGGCTTTTAAAGCAGAGATGCTTTGTTGAAACATTGCCTGCCTGGGGGCACGTAAAAGGAACTCTGAGAGCCCACCACACACGCACACACACACACAAAAAAGAAGGTTTATAATTTTTTTAACATGATTAATACCAAAAGAATGCAGTCAGAATCACGGAATAAATAAGGATCAACATAATTTGTGTACTTGTTTACTTCTTTTCCTAATGGTCCTAATTACAGAGGCTACGGTGGTTTAGTTAATTTACCTCTCAGGGTACAAAAATTATTTCTAAAAAATTCAGTAATGCCTACAAAACTTGATTTAGGAAAAGAATGAGCTCAGATCAAAAGAAAAGTACCCAACCTGCATCCCAGGAAAGCAAAGCACAGCAAAGGCAACCCATGAGGACACAGGGAATTTCTTCACCATGATGCTACATGTTGAAAAGTTAAAAGAGCAGAGCAAAGATTCTCGACCAGCATTTCAAACCGGAACGAATACGCTGTAAATAGTATTAGCCACCAAAGCTATTCATTTAACAGGTTTCTGCTGCAGCTGAGGCGTGCCAAGGAGCTTAGTAACGCATTCAAGGGCCTGCTGGATCCCATTACAGACAGCACTTTCAGACCTCTGTGCATTAAAGACTGAGTTGAACCTAAATACACATCCACATAAAGTGACAGCTGTCCTTTGAAAAGTAAAAAAAAAAAATACTTTTGAGTTTCTCTAGAAGTTTTCTGAAATGGTTTAACCTCGCTTGCCAAAGTTCCCGAGCAGTCTGGTATCAGCACGTCGTGCTCCTGCGCTGAAGATGATGTTCAAGACCAAATCTAGCTACATGTCTACGAGGAACTGGAAGGCCAAGCCTGTAGATGTACTGCAGTGGTCTTTTTTTATCTTAATCAGTTTAAATAAATAGAATTTGCATCTGGCTGGAGACAGGGGAGAGATAACAAGCATTCCTGACACACCAGTTGCAAAACCTGAACGCTGTGGTTTGAGACTTGCTCATTTCTATGATTCTCGTCTCCTCTACAGCCAAAAAAACACCCAATATCTTTTGCTATGTTTTTTTTTTTCTCAGCAAGATGGCAACAGCCTTTGCTGGTGTGGCTAACAAATTCATTCATGTTGGACATACTGGTTTTCAGCCAAGATTTTAACAAACTTCAACTTCCAAAGTAGCTTAAGCTAAGAGAGCAACTCTCAAGCTGTGACGAAGGTACAGAAGAAAAGCAGTGGTAGGGAAAAGATCTACATCAGCTGTAACTTAGCAAAAAAAAAAACCTGAGTCAGATGATCCTTTGATACCATTTTTCACTCTAGCCCCATAATATATCTAGCATGTGCAAAAATACAGGGTCAGGAGTATCCTCTGCTCTTGCTATAGCAGAGCAACTAAAAGCATCATGGATTCAGAGCCTTCTGCAGACGATCCTTAGACTAAAATATATTATCTGATAAGCAAAGAAAGTCAAAAGGAAAAACAAAAATGAGAAGAAAAAATGGAAGAAGAGTGAACTAAGACTTAGGATACTGTGAATGACTGTGGTTAGGTGTAGTTATGCAGGATGGCTCTCGCAGGGATGAGCACCACTAACTGCCTAGACCTGTCCCGTAGCGGCCAAGATGTAAAGAAGGTTTCCATGACCAACACAGCAGCTCTGCTCCAGGTGTAGCCCTCCGAGCCCAACACCCAGAACCCACAGGCTGGCTACTGAAGATTACCATGGCTTTTCCCCAGGTTTAAGAGAACAGGATCACCACAGCTATCACTACCTTGCCCAAAAGCAGTTCCCGCTCGCTTTTTCATCGCCGGCACGAGGCGAAGCCTTCTCCTGACAAGGATTTCTCTCCAACGATGCATACGGTGCTTGTCCTTAAAGCAATTACACAGGCTATGAGCTATTCACCATGTCAACAACAATTTCTCTCCTACGAACCGAAACGGCTTAGAAAAACATGCTGCTCAAGTCTGCTTCCCTGCTGAGGAGCATCTCTTCACCTGAGCACACCAGAACAGGAACAAATAACAGCTCCTCTCTTGAGGCAGGGGGTGGATGGAGAATGTCAAGCTGCTCTGTCCAAGTCCAAGTAGTAAACACTACGTAACCTACATCATTTGGGAAGAAGGATAGTAAACACGTTAAAAACATCATTCATTTTTTCAAAGCAAGGGCTGCGAGCTTCTCAAAATTATTTCAGTTTTACTGGTTTCTGGAAGGAACTGGTTAAGCTGCCGAGGCTCTTACAGCTCCCAGCTCCTCACAAATTCATGTTATGAGCTGTGGTTTCCTGTTTGTTATGTTTTCCAGTATGCTTAAGACTTGAAATAAGTTATTTTGCTCCTGACCCCCCCACAAGGTTGAGATTAAACTGTATAAACATCTGTTTGGGGTAACAAGTTTGTCTTGCTTTCAGAAGAGGAAAACTGCCTAAATTCAGGGTCTTTATTGCATCTACCTCCTATTTAAAAAAAAAAAAAATAAATAAACCACTCCTCAGTGAACATTTAAATGTTCAAAAAGAAGCTGAGAGAAAGCTTGAAACTCACTTTAATTACGCCTTGATAAAAGAGTCAACCCGTTTCTTCACGCACTGAAAAGCAGTCATTTAGACTGTCATCTCAGCAAGTGAATTAATTCTCTTAAAAGCAAGGGAGAAAACGAGAACGATTTAAGTCCACGCTGAGCACCTTGTAAACGCTGGCAGCGTTTACCCAGGTTATGCATTACACCACCCTTCCTGTAGGGAAAAAGGTCAACCGCGTAGCAAAAGCAAAATCCTGTTGAGTCAGGACACCTGCAATCCAGTTCTGAAACCAGGCAGCTGCAAGTCCTTGGCCGTGCTGCTTGTGACTCCCTTTAGTCATCTGCAAAATGAAAGGTTTTGCAAAGCACAATCTTTGGAACCAAGAGGCTGCACAGACACCGTGGCTCAGCCCGGGGTGTTTAACGAAGTCGGGTCGGGTGCTGTAGGTGGGTTATAGCAGCACAAAGCTATTCCTACGAGTGGAGTTTACTTACTCAGACTGGAGGATGTGTCAGTGTAAACCACGTTAACACACAGAATGCTTCACCAACAAGACACAGCTAGAGCAACAAAAGGGGCCTTTGAATAAACAACACTGTTCTCCTTTTGGAAAGATTACCCCAAAAAACAGCACCCCAGCACAGGCAAATCCTCTCTGCTGAGCTGTTTGTCATTGGATGGTGATGCTCTGCTGCACTACAACCCGGGTTGGATCTAATTACCCTAATAAAGTCACAGTAGGGATGAGCTAACTACATTGCTTCCAGTAGGTCACCGGCAGGAGCTCGCTCTCCCTCTGCCACACCAAATCTCTCCTGCAGGCACGGAGCAGCACAGTCCAACTAGCTGGCCAAGGAGCATCCCGAGCCAGCCAGAGGAAGAAGCCATGGGGTTGGGGGAGTAACAAGGAAAAGAACGTCTCAACCTAGCAAGCAGGAGATCACTGAGATGTCATCTGTGATCCTCAGATGATGAGAGAAGCTCACTGACATAAAATGGAAGCGAGGGAGCTGGAAGGAACCTCTTCTCAGTGGTGTAAACCCCAAGGTGCAATCCTCTGTGCTCTGTTCTGAAGTCTGCAGAACATAGACTTTAACCAACTGTGAGCAAAAAGTGTTCTACAGCACTACACACAAAATGTTATCCTTTCAGGTAATGCTGGTAATTAATTGCTCTCTAAAAGTTACCATACGCATCAGCCACCCCAGCCTCCTGTTGAGAGATGAGGCATATTAGAAGTTTGCCTTCCAATAAGGTGTTGCAGAGGCAGAATTCTGGCAGGCCGATACACGCAATGCCTTCAGAAAGCCCAGGTGTAAACCACAGGGATTTCATGGAGTACTCCATGAGTACAGCTCAGCCCCACCACTCCAGCTTCCAGTAGGGAAAGGGTATTGTATCCATAATCCCACCTACTGCACATTCTGGCTTCAGTGACTCTTACCAATGTGGGGTTTTTTCTGTTGATAAGGCTGTAGTAGCTATAGGTTTTGGTCTTTGAAACGTCCTTGAAATAAAGGAGTCAGAAGTTTCTTCATTAACCAAATTAGTAAAAAATAGTCTCCTGGAAATGCATAAATTGGGTCACAGGGAAACAGACAAAACCCCCAAGTAACTCATGCCATCTGAAAAGGCAATCTATAATATCAAGTTATTAAAAAACTGGTTGAAAGTCCCCGAGAAATACAGTTCTATTCATTTGGTGATATTTTGCTACTCCAATTTTTAAAGCAGGCTCTCCAGCCTTCCACGAGGAAGCTGTGAGCAGTCACATTGTGCCCAAAAAAGGGCTTCTAAGAGACTTTCTCCCAAACATCAAGTTAAATGAGATACAAGACACCTCATTTCTTACAGAAACCTGTACATTAGACACAACAACAGCTGAAATTTTTATTGCATCAAGCCCTAAAAATTCAAGTCCACGAAAATGGAAACAGGTAGGAGTTAGCACTGGTATCTTTTTTGAATTCCACTGGGAAGCTTTTCTATCGCTCCGTGCTTTCAGCCTGCGTGCAGTTCACCATTTTGCTCGGAGGGAATAGGCAGTAGGAGGCAAGGCAGAAAACGTGAAGAGCTCGGTGCCAGAACCGACCAGCTCGGCTCCCCAGCGTGACTCAGCACCCGGCAGCACGGCCGAGCTCTCTCCAGCCCTATGCTGGGAGCTCAAAGTAATTCTTCCCTCCCCCCCTAAAACATCAGGGTTGTCTTCTCAGCAGAATATCAAATAAAATAAAATCGATTCTTCACATCATTCTTTTAGTTGCAATTCGGAAGAAAAAAAATCACTGTATTTACACAGCACATGCGTATCCATTAAACTGGGAGCACAAATGTCATTTAAACCATTCCAAGCAGAAATTACAGTCAATTCCAGAGATCCTGATAGGGTATAATACCCTAAAGAAATGTTGCCAAAACATTAAAAAAAAAAACACAGATGGATACCACGTGCATCTGCTGGAAGCAAATACAACCTTGCCCAGGATAAAAATCTTCATAAACAATAAAATAAAGCCCTGCATATTTTTAGCTTGACTAAGAGGATTACACAAGGGGTTTATGAAGCCATTTACACCAGTATTGACAATCCATACAGTAGCAATATGCCCACTTGGGTAACTGCAGCACGTATAGCAGCCATTCCTTCAGGAATTGCTTTCAGATAACAAGGGGGAAATAAAAAAATGATGCTTCACTCCTGACACAGGACTTACCTGGCAGGAAGGGAAAAGGTGCTGTAGCAGCGTGACGACGGCGCTGTTGCATCCAGCGACGTTCATTTCCACAGTGCCACAGTCCCAAGGACAGTACTTAGCCTAAGTCCCCAAGATAAGGGGACTATTAAGGTCTAGTGTCACAACTGCTGTATTATAAAGCCTTGGGGTGGGGCTTCACTGAGGAACTTCCACATTAAGATGCAGTTATTCAATTAATGCAAAAAAAAAAAACCAACCCACGCTACAGATCTGGCACTTGGGTCTAACTGTACCTTAGTACTGGCTTTGTCACCATTAGTTGCAGCTCAAGGAGAGATACAGGAGAGGTGGTGGAGTCTCCATCTCTGGAGACATTTCAAACCCATCTGGACGTGTTCCTGTGGGATCTGCTCTGGGATCCTGCTCTAGCAGTGGGGTTGGACTGGATGAGCTTCAGAGGTCCTTTCCAACCCCCACCACTCTGTGACTCTGTGACATGGGATAAAGCCTAATGGGAAATAATATTCTCTAAATTTCATATATTTAAAAACAAGGTTGCAGTTTGAAGCACAACTTTGACTTCAGCTACAACTTGCAATCTGGTACAGTCACAACAGCCATAATCAATATTTCTAAGCCATCAAGTGTCTGTCACAAGCAAGGTGGAACCAGTAACTACTGCCTCACGTGCCCAGCCATGAGTGAGTTCGTCGGTCCACACTCCTTGAAGAACTGCTCAGCTGATCAACTTTACTCAAGCTGTACTTCAGGAAAACTCCTTCCTCTCCACCCCAGCAGTCAAAGTGCACCCACAGCCTCCTCTCTCCTCCTCTCTCAGTACGTTTGCTGATAAAGTGATTTTTAAAATATGTTAATTACTGGCAGCATCTTAACGGCTTCATTAGAAATAGAGTTCTCCATCAACGCCAGAGACTATGCCAGTACACCAAGGAAAATAAACAGTGGTTTATTTTATCAAAAAAGGTCTTTCTTCTTTAGGTACTGCCATAGCAACAGAAGTAGAGACTACAACATTCCTTTTTTCCAAGTATCATTATTGAATGTACACACCTCAATAAGCAGCAGAGATTTTTCCATATAGAAGTGTCCATTTTCTAGAGAAGCATTACAAAAAGGACATTTGGCTACTCTGTCACAGGTTTAACTCTGGATTAAAAGGTCCAGTATCTGTGCTGACTAAAAAGGATCATTTTGTGGTTAAAACAGCAGGTTACAGATCAGAAAAATCTTGGATCTGCTTTCAGCTCTGCCATACATCACAGAATCCCAGACTGGTTTGGGTGTGAAGGCACCTCAAAGCTCATCTCGTCCCAACCCCCTGCCATGGCAGGGACACCTCCCACCAGCCCAGGTTGCTCCAAGCCCCATCCAACCTGGCCTGGAACACTGCCAGGGAGGGGGCAGCCACAGCTTCTCTGGGCAATCAGTCATAAACGTTCGCTAAGATCTTCAGCAAGTCCAGTTAAGTCAAATCAGAAAAAACCACTCTTCCTTGAGAATCTGGCAGAGAAGAGTGAACTCTGCTCTTACATCATGGAAGTACATCATAACACCCTACCAAATAAACCCCCAGTGTTCCCTTGGGCAGACAACCTGACTTTTCTCAATCTTTAGGAAACAACCATATTTACAGGGGTGAAGTATTTCTATTCTAACACCCTTCTCATCCCTTTTCTGTAATTCAGCTTTTTCAGAAAGATATTTTTGAGATTTCATGGCTGAAACTTCTGCCTCTGAAGTTGATTTGGACTTTTTTTCTTTTTGATTGAAGGGGTGTTCTGGGGTAGGTGGAAAGAAAACCAAATACCCAACAGTTCTGGAGAGCCCATCAAGCAACCAACCAAAAAATGTCTACAGTTGAATTTCTAGAGTTGGCCTTGAACACCTGGAGCCTTTAATCTATCAAACAGAAACAGTAGTACTTTCATATCTCACAAGAAATACTAAAGGTAAATTCAAATTAATGTAGTGAGTGTGAAGCTCAAGTACCATAGCTTCAAAGACTACAAAAAAAAAACAATGGAGCAATTCAAAGAATTTCAAATTCAGAGCAACAACCTGAGTATCAGACCCTACAAATGAATGATGAGGGGAGGAAAAAAAATGCCAACCAAACTTGAGCCACTGACTGATGCTCAAGCAAAATCCATCCTTTGCTCTAAGATAAATGTCCTGATGCAACAAAACCAATATCGAATTGTTCAACAGTATTTACAGGCATCAAAGCAGTGCCAGAGCGGAGCAAAGAATTCTGGCTCTTCTGCACTGAAAAGCCAGTAACATTATTTAGTCAACAGCTTTTATGTAGATTCTTAAATATTTAGACCTCAATGCCATGAACATAAATTACTCATCTGGGACAGGCTGCAAAGTGAATGTTGTTTAATAGATACCACCAGCTTCAATAAATCTGACTTACAAGAAAAATAGTTAATAACACTCAAGTTGGCTATTAAATACTTCCCACTACTTATGCAGCACACATTAAAGGAGTGTCTAGGCAGTAACTGAACAAATTCCCATTAAAACACAAGTACAAATGCCATATTTTACCATTACGTGGATAAAGGGATGGCTGTATTTGCCCAGCCCATGGTTGACTTCACTAAGGGTCTGTTGTGCAACACAGACAGCTCACCCAAAGTAATTTTCAGAACAGAAGTCTAAATATTGAAATATTATTTCCTCAAAACTATTGTGGCTGTGTAAGACTCACAGTCCAAACCAGAAAAGTGCAGCTAGAACTGAAAAAAAAAAAGAAGAGTGGGTAAAAAACATGACATGTTTGAGAAAACATGGGTTTCAGCCATTTTTCCTAAATTTTTTTTACTGTAAATATACACTAAATCATTAACTCGGATATTTATCTCAACAATCCATGCCTATGTAAACTGCTGATATACTTTTAGTCTGAAAATCCTTAATCATAGAATCCCAGACTGGTTTGGGTGTGAAGGGACCTCGCAGCTCAACCCATCCCACCCCCTGCCATGGCAGGGACACCTCCCACCAGCCCAGGTTGCTCCAAGCCCCATCCAACCTGGCCTGGAACACTGCCAGGGAGGGGGCAGCCACAGCTTCTCTGGGCACCCTGGGCCAGTGTCTCACCACCCTCACAGCCAACAATTTCTGCCTAACATCTAGTCTAAATCTCCCCTTTTCCAGTTTAAAGCCATCACCCCTCGTCCTATCACTACAAGCCCTTGTCAAAAGCAATCACAAGCACGCCAGCAATAAACAGACTACAGTCCGTGTAAGTTCTTACGTGACATAAGTCCACATCTACTTGCAACAAGGATGATTTGAATTCAAAAGCAGCTGAAGACAGAACTTAAACACAGCTTGGGTGTATCAGCCCAACAGGAATCAAGGTAAGCAAAACGCAGACAGCATATGTTATTAAATATTATGCTTACATGACTAAAAAAAAGTGTACTAAATACCACGTTACACGACATTTCAGAGGTAAGAAATGACAAATATACTTGAATCACGGCAGTCCCTCCCTAAGTAGCTTATTTGTTTGTTTAGTTTCAGGCACAATGGGAGCTTGGGCTAATTCAGGTTGCCTGTTACTACCTCATTATAAATACTAATTACTGCTATTACTTACTAAACGTTTATTTGGGTTAACCTATAATGCAAGCCAAGATGCCTTTTCAAGTCTATCTCAGAAGCCCAGCAGGAGCAGTCGTGATTTCAAAGCGAATGTGAAGACAGTATTTTATATAGACTTTCTTCTCTCTAACAAACAGGAGATTTTTTTAGGGAGAATCCCAGTCCTTTGCTACACCAAAAATCCTTCAGAAGGATGCATTCGTTATGAGAAGTAATTCATCCAAGTCATCACTCACGGCAGCACAAGGAGAACTCTCAGGTAGGGCAAAGCCTCTTGGGGAGGGGAGAAGGGGGAGGCAAGCTCAGTTCTTCTCCCTTTAAATAAAGCAAGGGCTTTGCTTTAAGTTACGAGAGTAATGTAACAACCAGCCAATTAATCCTTGACAGAGGGAACTGACATACTTGTTAATATTTGATAGGAGTAAAATCGAGAAGGAGGACAAGCAAATTACTTAAGCCAAAAAAAAATCAGTCCCAAACTAATGAAACATAAAATGTTCTTTAGCAGTGTATCCACAGTCTGAGGACAAGCAATCACCAGACCCTTCCATGTAACCTAACAGAGAATGTTTTCATAATCATGTTATAATTTCATAGCATAAATGACTGAAATAGGTCCTAAAAATAAGGCCTGAGAGCACTACCCACCAGTGAGAAACAAAAAACAAGTCCAAAACTAGAGAAATTATTCCAGAGACAGCAATATCTGGTGAGATCAATTCAACTGGCTTCTGTGTTTCCGAGTTCTGTGTTCCTTTAGCAAACCTGTGCCTGTGCATCAGCCAACCACGGCTCTGAGTACATGCACACTCATTTTCTCCCACGTGAGAATTTTCATAGGTCATTTCAGAGAAAAAAATACAAGGGCTTTTATTCTTTTTTAATTTTTTTTTTAATGAGGGTGAGGTTCAAACTGGCCAGGTACACAAACCTGTGATGTACTCAAGGGGCTTACAGAGATAAGATTATTCATAACACTCTCAGGGACCTTGAACAACGTAGCCTCACACAGCAAAGTAGGAAATGAGGCTGGAATAAACAGCTTGGTTTGAACACTCAAGGAATAAAAAAACAACCGGCTGCAAACGAGGAGAAAGACCACCTTCAGTTTTGAGAGTCTCCTGTGAACAAAGGGTTGGAAAGAGCTGAAGGCTCAGACAAGGAGCCCTGATGATACCAGTTCACAGCCACTGCTGCCTCACCTTTCTCCATAAGTGACCCAATCCCCTCGCAAAGCGCCGCGGGTCCGGTACTGCGCTACTCCATCACTACCACACGTCGCTCTCAAGACCACATTGTAAGGATTTCAAGAACCAGCTGAATGCAACCGTTGGATTAGGAGAGGAACCTTCACCACCACATGAAGGAAAATTCAAATCCTTCGAATATGTTTGAGTTGAGAGTCAAAAGAATCAATACTTCCACTCTCTGCTGCCAGTGAATGACCAACCTGCCACAGGTGGATCAATCTACAAGGACCCTGTCAGCATTTTTGTAAAGACCATCATCTTTTCACTGCCCAACAGGAAAGAAGCAGCTCTCCTTCTGCTTCCCATGCTTGTATTCCCTACCATGACCCCTCCTCGCTTGTACCCTTTCATTATCTTCTACTGCTGGAGAAACAGAACAGCCTTTCAGAAATTTCCAGCACTTGGAAGACGTAACTTCCACTCATCACAACAGAGAACACTTAATCCCACAGCCTGTTCACATGTCTGAAGTTCCAGATAGCCCTTTTTCACTCCTAGGAACACAAGGACTACTTTCCTTGCACAGGAACCATTGTGGACATTGAGAAATGCTTTATATCTACTTAAGTCATCTTCTGAAGGTGGAAACTACTGGCTGGTTAAATCCAGTTTGCAGCATATCACCATTTCCTAAATTATTTCACCAGTCGAGGGCTGATGAGAACAATAGCTCTGCCCTGAGCCACATGCATCATTCTGTGGGTTAGGAGAGAACTCATTTAGTGCTCTAAATCTCATTACAACTTGCTGATCGGGATGTAAAATACACACTTATCTCTGAACCAAAGGCTTTTAAACAGCTTGAAACAAACTCAGCTTGCCTGTCTTCGAGTAGCAGTTGTTTCTTATTCCTCGCACTTCGGGAGGCCTATCTGAAGAACTGTCTTAGTAAACAAATTAAAATTATATTGTTATATTGGATTTAGACAACTGAAACCAAAAGCTAAGCGCTGTAGACCAACTGTTCAAAGAGTAAATGCAGATACAAGGGTCAAATACTGGATCTCTGAATGTCCCTGTGGCAAACTGGACGAGCCTGTGCCAATCTGTGGAATGGGAATACTTTCCTGCTCCCTCCACATGACGCTTACACTTATAAAAAGTCACAGAATCACAGAACAGCCTTGGCTGGAAGAGACCTCTAACATCATCAAGTCCAGCCATTAACCCAGCACTGCCAAGTCACCACTGCCCCATGTCCCTCAGCACCACATCTACACGTTCCTTAAATACCTCCAGGGATGGGGACTCCGCCACTGCCCTGGGCAGTGAGGAGCTTTGTTTCAACAACCAGGAGTTCTTGAAGATGCCTAAATTTGCAGCAAGACATAACTCTGGGGGCAGATGGAGTGGTGTGACAGCCCTGACAGTTGCCAAACACCCAACTGCAGCGACCTCCAGGAGTTTCAGTATCAAAGTTTCCCCCATCAGCAGACAAACGGGCAGCACAGAGGGAGGAAAACACTTCCATGCTAGTGTTTTTTGGGGGTTTTGTTGCTTTTTTTACATTTTTAATGGCTGTTCTGTGTATTTTCCCCTCGCACTTTAAACCTCTGCAATGAAACTTAAATCTTGTTTAACAAGGTTCATTTAAACTGTTTTTACAAACCCCAAGGAGTTTATTTCCAGCCGGCCAGTCACACGCAGAATGTATGAATTACCAAATGTAGGTATTTTCCAGCATCCAGGAGGAAACCCGAGAGTAAAAGCATGCTTCTTGTTTTTAAAATACCTCCTTAAAAAGCCTTCAGAAGTTATTTAATACTGTTTTCAAGAAGTCCGCGGTATCTCTGTAATCATACATTCTGTGGCAAGAGCAGGAATTCAGGAATCCAGCTCTCCGTGCACGTAGCACCATGCACACACACCTATAAGCAAGTCAACAACCGCAGCGAGGAGCAGGGCTGCTCTAACTTTGGGAACTAAGGCTGCAGTTGTTTTGGAGGCCAGCAGCAGCAATGTGTTTCTGCTTTTTTAGCGATGTACGCACATGCTGGCCCTCCCAAAGCAGATTCTCCCTTCCTGCCCTTCTAATGGATGACATTTCTCCCCAGCATGACTTGGTCATCGACTTTTCTGCACCCCAAAATGAAAACCCCGGTGTTGTCCTCTGTCCACCTAAAAAGCACACTGGGTGCTGCACACACGAGGAGATAAAAATGATGTTTATTCTCTTTTTGCACCCTGCTGGGCCCGACCAAACTGTGACACTGCACCAACTCCCTAACACCAAACACCTTTGCTCCCCAGCTTCCACAATCACCCCAGCTTCCCAAAGCAGCACTTGCCACACATCCTCATCCACCATCTCCATCCTCACTCTTTTACAATCTCAATGAGAAGCACAAGCACGCCTGTAAAGCCCAATTTTATGGCTCTTTGCAGGTGCTGACAACTCCCAAGTGCCACCATGAGGACCCACCCACACCAAGGGACCCACAATAACTTATTTGGATCACAAAAACCCCATGGGACGCTCCAGGCTTGGGGCAGAGTGGCTGGAAAGCTGCCTGGTGAAAAGGACCTGGGGGTGCTGGTCACCAGCAGATGAAGATGAGCCAGCAGTGTGCCCAGGTGGCCAAGAAGGCCACCAGCATCCTGGCTTGTGTCAACCATGGTGTGGCCAGCAGGAGCAGGGAGGTGATTGTCCTCTGTACTCAGCTCTGGTGAGGCCACCCCTCGAATGCCGGGGTTCAGTTTTGGGCCCCTCACTCCCAGAAGGACACTGAGGGGCTGGAGTGTGTCCAGAGAAGGACAGCGGAGCTGGGGAAGGGTCTGGAGCACTGGGATAAGAGGGAACGGCCTCAAGCTGTGCCAGGGGAGGGTTAGATTGGATGTGGGGAACAATTCCTTCCCCCAAAGGGTTCCCCAGCACTGGCCCAGGCTGCCCAGGGCAGTGGGGCAGTCCCCATCCCTGGAGGGATGTCAGAGCCGTGGAGATGTGGTGCTGAGGGACACGGGGCAGTGGGCACTGGGCAGTGCTGGGTTAATGGTTGGACTGGATGATCTTAGAGGTCTTTTCCAACCATGATTCACATTCAGCATCAGAAGTTACTGCCTTCACATCACAAAATACCCTGTTTTGAAGCAGCCTGCATACCACAAGCGTACACACGCCACAGTTTGGGAATCTCTGCTCTAAAGAACAAAAGCCATCAGATGCCTGTCATCGGAGCTGCTTGTCAGTGACACAGCCACTGCTGGAGTCAAACCTCTTGAGGTTTGCTGACAAATTCAAGGAAAGTTGCACCCAGTTTAATAAATTCACATATACAACCAGAGCGGTCGAGTGCCCCGAGTACTTGAGAATAACCTGTTAAATGCCTTTTACTTTTCACTGACACCCTGATACGTTGGGAAATCATCCAAATACTGTGATCATGGTTTATTCACCTGAAAAAAATGGGAATACTACTTCTTTGTCTTGCCAGGGGTGTTACAAAAAGTAGCCAATCCATGGGCGATGCTCCGTTCATATAAAAAATGAATGTCATAAAGCAGCTTATCATCTAAAAAACATTAGAAGAAAATTAAGTAGGTTGCAAAATCAAACACTAAAAATTAGAGGGTAACAGATTTACCATCATCTGTGCAACCTTAATCCATTCCACTTTGTTAGTCCAGCCCATACAGTGAGTAAGTCAGAGAATCTATGGAAAAACATCATGTGGCTACAAAATTATAATTACAGTTGCATCTGTTTTTCCTAACTTTGGAGTGTTCAGCTTTACAAATGAAACAGCTTTTTTTTTTTTTTTTGGATTTAATGGAAATACTCAGGTTTTGGTTCTAGTCTGCAATATCAAACTGTATTTTTTTTTTTTTTTATATGCTGTATTGAAACATTTCTGATATTGTTGTGGATGAAAAAACTATATTAAATTCTCACATTATGTCACAAGGAAACAGATTTAATTAGTAGAATTTAGGTAGTTTATTCTTACATTTTCACTGTATTTGAAAAATAAACTAGATGAAAGTATATTTACCAGATAGTTATTTTACATACAGCGAGCTTTGTATATACAATATTGTTTCCGTTTCCAACAACAACAAAAGCATAAAATCTGGCCAAATGCTATTTTCAGTGGCCTTTTTAAATTCGTTAAAGCTTTTTTTTTTTTTCCCCTCATTTATTTTGGGCCTTCAAAGGGATTATCACCACTGCATCTTCAAAAACTCTCAACTTCATGCCAAGTCCGTCAAGTCTGGGTAAACTGTTTTAAAGGTTAAGGACATAATTATTAATCTAGTTGTGCTGGGATCCCACAACTTCCACTATGCCTTCAGTGGATATTCCACACTGAAGGCAATCT
This sequence comes from Podargus strigoides, assembly GCA_028020825.1. Lineage (NCBI taxonomy): Eukaryota > Metazoa > Chordata > Aves > Caprimulgiformes > Podargidae > Podargus > Podargus strigoides. Next base: position 1,583,014 of record CM051619.1, read on the forward strand.
GATTACACTAAAATATGAATCTGGGAATGTCATTTCAAACACCCAGGGAAAATTCACAGAGGTTTTTTCACAAAGAACACTTAAAAACGACCTCTGTAGAAAAAAATATTTGCTGGGTCAACAGGATACAGCTGAAAGAGTACCAAGAAATCCTGCAAACAGTATAAATACAAAGCATATTCTAAAATGCTGGATTTTCATAACCTTCATTTAAAAGAAAGCACGAGTTACGTGCTGCCAAAGGCAGAGCTGGTTTCAGTCCTTATTCCTACCCTGTGAGTCAGACTCCAGCATAACGTGGTGTTTTACCTGAGCCTTCACCAGCACCTCTCACTTATTCCAGAAACCAACCTCCTTATAAATGACATTTGGAGACACGAACAGAGGTATTTGACACAGCAGTTCCATTCCAAGGAATTCTAAGTATTCAAATTAGGCTTCACACTAATTACATTTCAATACACATTGGGGCTTTGTGCTCAACTTTATAGTGAGTTGAGATATAAGCACATTGTAAACGCTCACATTTCATAACCTTAACAATACTGTGCAGGCAGTATTTCACTAGTAAATTTGACCTTGTAAGTCGTATAAGAACGCAGCGTGATCTATCAGATCCTGCTGCAAATGTTTCTACTATAATTATTTCCAGTGTCCAGTTATCATTCCTTGACTTGGCTGGGTTAATGGTTGGACTTGATGATCTTAGAGGTCTTTTCCAACCCCTTTTCTATGATTCTGTGATCTTCCATCATTAAAAAATACTTCTCTGGTATTCACCTTTCAGCTGAGCGCCATTCGCAACTGGAGCATGGAATAAAGTCTGGTGAACTCATCCTGCCCAGCTTCCCAGTTAAATAAAAATCTCTGCTTATAAAAAATAAACAGGTAGCATAACTGCCAGCTGGTTACAGAATTAGTGGGAAGACCCAGAACTCATCTTGTCAGCAATCACATTTAAGAAACACATGACAGACAAAGTGATCGAGTCTACAACAGGTTTAACTCTAGCTAGCTGTTTATTTTCACGCTCAAATTTTCCAGTATGATTTAAAATAACCGGTCACAAGCATGTGTCAAAATCCTTTTCAGGTTAGTCAGACTTTTGTTATTAAAAAAAAAAAAGCCTTCAAAGGCAGAGGATGACTAGCACTTGCACTAAAAAGTTCAACTCTCAACTTACTCAAGGTCTCTGAAGTACATTGATAAAACTGGATGCAAAGTCTCAGATTAAGAGCAAAATGAAGGCTGTGGGGAAGAGAAGAGAGGGAGGATAGGTGGTATTCACAAGAAATAAGAAGGAAGAGAAGTTAAACAGTCCAAGCTGTGAGATTTCTTGCACAATTTACATATGAATCTAATGTCATAGTCTGAAAAGTTCAGGGGTTTTCTCTCCTCTTTCTTCAATCCAGGAGTTAAACAATGTTAAAAGGAAAAATAGAGGAAAAGATACTTAGTTTTCATTGTTAAACCCTCAGTGCTGTTTCACTGAATGACTGTAACACCTACTTCTTTTTTTTTTTTTAATACTAAAATAGCAAATACTATTCTGAAACCTCCTGGATATTGGATCACCGTGCTGTGGGTTGGAATCTCTCCCCTCCTGAGGCCCTTATTTCCAAAGGCAGCACATGCTGCGTACAGGAGAAAACACTAGCATTAGGTGTATAACTTTATCAACCCCTAACCATTTTGATATGTGTGATATCATTTAATATCACTTGACCCCAGGGTAGCGTTGTGATCTAAGCTTACCCTTCCATTCACAACCAGGATCTGAATTCCACGTATGTGGGAAAGCTACTGATTTGTTTGGGTTTTAAACAGTTCCTCATTCATAATTTCATCACATGAATACAAGAAACGAGCCTCCTTCTTGCCTTGCCTGGCATATTGCCTTATTTTTGAAGTCTTCACACTCTGAAAAGCCAAAAAAAAAAAAAAATGAGACCCTTGGGATTTTGGATGTGACATTAAAAAAAGAGGGTGGAAATTAAGCCAAAGCAGCACTGTTTTCAGCTTGTTTCATGGCATATTCCATGATAGATAATTAAAAATAAACAGAAAATAAACATAAATAGCTCAAAATAGACACTTTCATGATTTGTGTTCCAAACTAGCTTGTTGCAGGATCAACCTTGACTGGGACATTTCTAATGCTTGTTTAAAATGGGAGTTAATACTTCAGGATCCTTCCCCTCTGCAGAAAAACACACATTTAAGAGCCCCTCCCACTGATCACCTTTAAGAAGCTGCCAATTTGAGGATCCTTAGAGCAAAATACGGATACTGTAGAGTTCACTAACCAAGGCAAGGCAGCAAAGTGCTGACTTACATATTCACTACACTGTTTTCCTTTCCTAGATCACCTTCCTGTAACTCACCAGCTTGCATCAGCTTCACCAAATCAAGGGAAATCTCTGTGCAGCGACACTGGTTTAACCGCCACCACCAGGACAGCTCGCCTCAGCTTACAGAACACCACCAACCAGTAAGTAGGTTTAACCAGATTTAAGAATATCTATGTGCAGATTTACCTAAGTTGGTTAACAAATCTACCTAGTTTAGACCACGCAACCTCATCCCTCAGAGCCGAGCACTTGGGTGAGGATTCTCACTGCCAGCACAAAAAAACATCCTCACTTTTTCCCCCGCTCACCCAAGGGCATCTAAGGGAAATAGCCCGTTGCTCCCTGGGCTGGGACGTGTTGGAGTTGCTTCCCAATCAATTGGGTCAACCACACGAGAACCTACCTATCTTTTTCTGGGGAAACAGCAGGAAGAGTGTTGCAGGTTTATCAGCGCAGAAGCTATTTCACTCTCCCGTTCCCTGCGGAGCGCACTGGCGCTAGCCCAAAGCCAAGCGAAGCCTAGTTTCTAACCTACATTCCCAGCCAGGTAAATTAGTTCAGGCTTAAAGAACCTTCAAACCAGTTCAGCAGTTTGGGTTTGTTTTTTTTTTTTCCCTTTGGAAATGACAGGAGCCCAGGTAAAGTGCATGGTGCTGACACATCCTTTGTACCTCCACCAGACCTCCGAGTACTTTAAAGTTTGTCCCATAGCAAAGCCACAGCATTTAAAATGCTCAGCTTTACACGGAGATGCTGCTGTAATGTAAAAAAACTGTTCTGCATCACCCTGACTCACACGTGTGAGATTCAGTGTGCGAAGAGTTGAAGCCGTTTACAAGCAAGCCGTAATTGTTAATATTGCAGCTACAGGCAAACATCCTATTCCAGATCCTGCTGCGCCAAGGGAAGAGGTTAAAGCTCCTGGCTGTTCCCAGATGGATCAGCAGAGCTCCTTCGGTGAATCCTCGCTCGCCCACCACGGCTCCGAGGGGCTGGAACAGAGCGGGGAGGCAGAGGGCTCGGCCAGGTGCCGGCAGCACCGCAGCGGGCAGGCACCTCCCAAGCAGTCACTCACTACAATCTTATTTAAAAACCCCAAAACTCCATACTTAAGCTGCTAATACGCTGTGAATACCAACTCTTCTGCTGCCCACCACCATCCAGCTGCTTCCCCGTCGCAGCTCTGCTCCTCCACCTCTTTAGGTTTAGGCTGGAAGTTTTTTTGGAAGCAGAGTCCACTTTCGCTCTACATTTCCACCACTCTTACCCCACTGCAAACCCACTCCGTGCCTGAGGTTCCCAGAGGCTGCAGCACCACAAATCACACAGATCCACCAATAAATATTGCTTGTTTCTATCTGCCAGCAATTAAAACTCGTATATACAAGCAGTGATCACATTCTACCGGGTATTACACACCACCTTGGCCTTTCAGGAATACCTGGTTAAAATATTTACCTGTTAGTCCAAGCTCCTCCTGCTTCAAATCTCTACTTTTAAAGACAGAATCTAACTTTAAAAAACTTTTTTTTTGAATTATTGTTATTATTATTCCTCCTCTTTGATCAAAGAGATAAGAACCACGCTTCAAAGAGACACAGTCAACCAAGCAAAACAAGAATAACTCGTCATATAAATAGTTTCCTTATACAAAATACACTGTTTTTCAACCAGCAAACTATTTATGCAGGAGACAGGGATATTTTTAGTAGTAGCACTCACACCTTCATTTCTGACAATCCCTGCAAAGTCTCATGCAAATTACCCCCCTCAGATTAGCACGCAACAAGGTGCTGATCTCCAGCAGATCTGCTCCTTGAAAACTATGCTTATATAATTAAGCCTAATCATCCTAAAGGCTTCAGCCCACCCAATAACCACGCTGAGAGACCCAAGGCAAGTCAAAAGAGGGCACATGTTCCCAAACGCAGACTTTTACAACGTGAGGATGACAGTGATATTGCTCCAATAAATCTACAGTGGAAGTGTATGACTAATTGCAGGAATTAGTCATGCAGCGGTGAGCATGTGTCGGAGCATTATCAGAGGGCAAGGCTGGGGGAAAACACGCATGCTAAAAATCAAAGCCGGCCTGTAGCAAAGAAGAAGTAAAGGTTTGAAGTAGAAGTAAAGGGCCAAAGCCCCTGCTCACCTCTCCGGATGCCTGTTTGTTTTGGAAGCAAGGCTTTGTGCTGCCATATTGTTTGGCAACACGTTTCAAACAAACCGATACCCATCTTGAGCAAATAAGTTGAGATTTAACATTTCATCATGCCCATCGGCTTCCAGCCAGGTGCAGCTATTGCCAAAGTTACTACTGTTTATTATCTGCCACTGAGAGCTGTTTGTCCCCTGAAGTGGCAACTCGAACTTTAATCGTTTTCCACAAAGCAGCGCTGCGAGCTGGGGACACCACACCACTTGCCAAGCTCTCCACAAAGCTCTGCACCCAGCTTTGCCTGGTTCACAGTGTTTCCCACCCTGCTGCTCTGCAGGAAGCCCAGGCATAGAGCTACAGACGCACCACGTACATTTCCATGTATAACATGTATTTTTCACTTTCTCTTGCGTCAGAACGCCAAAGCATGGAGAGTTCAGAACACATAAACGTTTGCTGAAATATTCAGCTGGGCAGATCACAGCCTCTAAACTGCAACAGGGCAGCGCACCCCCAGAGAAGTAAACCAAGCATCCTTTTTTCCTTGCTACTAGAACCCACCAGGTATTTTACTCCTTATGTATATACACACACACACACATATATGTATATCCTACCAGCCCACACAAACCTAGTTTTTTTTTTCCAGTCTAAACGAGCAATACGAAGCCATGAGGCAGGGTGAAGAACATACAAGCACCACCCACACGAGCCCAAATTTTCAGTTTTAATACACTTTGCTGTGTCACTCTTTTTTTTTTTTTTTGGCTATGCCCTATTCATGTAGTGAAAATTTGATGTCTACTGTAGGTTCCAGCGGAAGCAAAGAGCAGCCCCAGACGGCGCTCCCACACCTTTCCACCTTTGCAAACACGCACTTTCGGGTGCAAAGGAAAAAAAAAAAAAAAAAATCAGGAGATCGTCACCCAAGGCGCACGACCCAGTTCTCAGCCGCCGAAAGGTCAGAACGCACCTAGGAAACCAGAGGCTTTGAGCGTGTCTAGCAACCAACATCGGAAGGAAACAGCCTTTCCGCAACAGATTTTTTTTTTTTTTCTACTGCTAAATGTCATATTCCAGTGGCTTATGGCACCCACCCCCCTGCACAAACCGGGGTCACCACTTGCACATGCACCGCCAGGTATGGGGGATTATTTGCAATCTGCTGCCGGTCCGGGTGGCGAAGGGAGAAACGAAGTGAATTTAGGGCAAGCACTCTGCTAGGGATGGGGAGGAGGACGCCAGGCTCCCTCCTGCAGAGCCCCCCAAGCCTGGAAGCCCACGCACCCCTCCGAGGAGCCGGGTTCCCCTCGCAGCCCACCGGACAAACCCCGTGCCCCACTCCGATGTCCCCAGATCCCACCGGGTACCTCAGGGCCACCTCCAGCTCTCCTCAGCGCTGAACTTCGTCGCCTCTGCTGGCAACCAGCATCACCCCAGCGGGGTGGGGGGGCGCGGGGGCGGTTTTGGGGTGCACACACCAAGGGTGGGGGGGGCACACGGTGTCACACGCAAAGAGCTGTCACCTAAAACGCCACCAAATGGAGCGTGGGAGGGGGGGAGGCACAGGCCCGGCGCTGCCTCCCCTCAGCCATCTTCCAACCGGGAAGGGGCTGGGGGGGAGGAAGAAAACTGCTTTTTCACTTTTTTAATCAACTTTAAATTAATAATAACAAGGGGGGGGGTGTATTTGGGGAAGGGAGGGCTGGGATTTAACCGCTCGAGGCAGGAGCGGCTCCGCCGCGCAGGGTCCCCCCGCGGGGGAAGCGGAGCAGCAGTGGGGGGGGGGGGGGGGGGGGTAAGGCCGCGGCGCCCCCTCCGCGCTCCGCCCGCCGCCATGGCAGCCCCGTCCCCTCGTCCCCCCCACCCCGCGCCGCCGCGCCCGCCCCCGCCGTGACAGCTGCGCCTCCCCGCAGGCCGGGAGCTGCGGCGGGGGCCGGGGGCGGCACGGCCCCGCCAGACACACCCCCGCCCTGCGACACACCGGCCGCCGCGTCCCCCCCCCCCCGCCGCCCGCCGCCACTCACCTGCCGCCGCTGCCTGGGTGACAGCCGCCTCCCCCCGCCGGGGCTGAGGCCGCGGAGCTCAACGGGCAACGCGACAGCGACTCCCCCGGCCAGGCGGCGGGGGTGGCCCCGGGGGGGCTGCCGGCTCGCAGCAGCCCCCGCCGCGATGGCGGTGACCGGAGCGGTGACGGTGGCGGGTGTTGCTGGGGGCCCCGGTTCCCGTTGCGGGGCTCCCGGGCACCCGGGGCCCCTTGCCTGGGCGGCGCGGCGCGGCTGCGGGGCTCCGGCTCGTTCGCCGCTCTCCCTCCCGGCGGGACGGGGCGGAGCTGGGCACGGAGGACGAGGGGGGCGGTGTCGGAGGAGGCCGCCGCGGCCCGGCCCGGATCCCTCCTCCTCCTCCCTCAGTCGCTGCCGGCCGCCATCTTCCTTCCCCCCCGCGGCCTCTCGCCGTACCGCGGCCCGGAGGCGCTGGGGAGGCCGCGGGTCCCTCGGCGGGAAGGGGCAGGGGGAGGCGGGCGCCATCGCGGTGGCAGAGGGGGCGGCCCGGGCTTGCCCGCTGCGGCCTGAGGGGCTCTGGCAGCGCCGAGCCCTGGACCCCTGTGGCGCCATAGCGGCCTGGGGCCTGCCCTCGCCACCCCTCACACCTCCCCGGGCCCAGCGGGGCCTCGGGCTGCCCAGCGCCTCAAACCAGGCCCGGGCCGGCCCTCAGGGTGAAGAGCCCTTGGCCGGGCCTGGGGTCTCCCCATCCCGCTCCCCCGGCGGGAGCTGCTGTCCCCGAGCAGAGGCATTTTGTGCTGGAAATCACCTGTCCGGTGTCATTGCCCAGTCCTCTTCCCCAGCCAGGCTCCGAGGAGGACTTCAAGGTCTTGTGTCAGTCCCACACAGACCTTGTCCCACCGCTTGGTCTCCTCACCGACATTTTGGTCTGTTTCCCCACACAGGCAAAGCTGCCGCACGTGGAACAGTCACAACTGTTCTGCCAACTGTTTTACCCCATTCAGGCTGAACCTGGTTACTTTGTTCATCCTCTCTGTGGAACTGTGAAATCCCCAAACACCTCAGGTGTCATGAGGCAAAACAACTTGATGGGTTGAAGAGTTAAACCTGAGCTTCAGGTGGCTGGTTTTCCTCCATGGGGGCTCTTTATTCCTCAGGGGCTTGAGGGTGCCTGCATTACAACAAAACAAATCAGCCTGAAACGGCCCAGACAACCACACGACATCACAAATCCACCCAGGGTGGTCACCCACATCATCATCTGATCTGGATTTTTGTCTTCCTCAGAAACCTGCACCTTCCTTGGTCTCCACAGAGTTACCTCTGAGATTCTCTGCTTCCCAGAAAATGCCTGTGCAAGATGTATTTCATAACCCTCTCCTTCCTTCTGGAGCACCTGGGAAGGGAACGGGCAGGATAAGCCCGAGTTAACCCTTCAGCAGGTTAAAGGACCAGGGGATATTGTTCGTAGGCTTATTAGTTGTTTTCTGTCATTTGGAGATCAATAAGACTTTTCCCGGGCTGTTCTATATTCATTCCAACCTGGTTCACTGCAGGTGCGTTTGTGTGTATATAACACTGCATGTTTTGTCCACCTTCAACTAAAAAAATTATCAGTAAACTTTTATTTTTAGAAGAATTTCAAACCCGTGCGCGTGAAGGAAAGCATCGGAATGAGCTGGGCATCGGTGGAGAAACGACACAGAGAGTGGTGACCTGAGATCAGGCGCCCACAACAAACCCTCTGCTGCAAAACTCACGCCGTCCACGGGGTAACGAAGGAATGCTTCTGATTCTCCTTTAATTGCATTCTTGGTAGGGGCTGAGGCAACATTAACAGCCGCTGCATGCTGCTGCATGACCCTTCGTTGCAACACATCTAGGTGGAAGTGCTAATAGATTCCTTCTGGTCCTGTTCACTTCATGACAGCAGCGAGGGAAGGAAGCGGTGTAAAAATCCCCGAGCCTTCCTGAGCTGCCAGCTCTCCACTGCCTCTGCAGGTTGTGCCCACTTCGGTTTTATTCAGGCAGAAAACGCTCAGCTTTCACGACTAATACACAGCTTGACGTTAGAATCCTTCCCCTCCATGAATTCCTCATGAGAAAGTAATACAGGAGCTAATCTCAGGCAGTAGGGACATTGTACATTTTCAGTGATATTAGCACTGAGAAGTATAAAACCATTTTTATTACTTTAATCCGTGAGTTAATTTTTAAATGGAATGCAGGTATAAACAATGCCGGGTTTAAGTACATTACAGAGCTGTCAGGCTTTGACAATTTAAATGAGACTTCAGAACGTATAATGGAAAAGATTAAATGTCTCATTGAAATACACATGAAATAAAAATGAAATCCATCAGCAAAGCGAAATTATCTCAAAACTTCCTCGAATTAAATCCAACACAAAGGCCTCTCCCACCAGGTAAGTGATACCACGGTGGGTGAGACTTTATCTGAGAGCAGCTTTTGTTTCCAACTGACTTGAAATGACAAATAATTTACTGTTGTTAGATCTTTCTAGCCTAAGCACTTTGTAAAACAAGATTATATGATTATCTTCGTTTCACATATACAAAGCAGTGTTTAAGAGGTGTAAGTAGAGGTCAAGCAACAAGTGAGAGATGGAACCTCCAGTCAAACCCTGTTCTCTGCCATAAAATCTCTGTGTGACGCTTTTTTTCTGTTCAATTTACTTGAGCTGAAGGTCATTTTCGGGCTTTATTTTAGTTTATGAAGCAGCCTATTTTAAGAGTTTCTTGTAAGCCTCAAGTAGCCACGGTACAGTCGTTACTCTAAGAAGGCAAAATTAATAGTATGGAATTCTTTAAAGCTTCTTGGCCAAGCTCAGCATTGTAATAGGTAATAAATAATTTCTTTGATTAAAGTACTGCCTCCACTTAGTATGAGTATGGCTCTTCAGAGCTGAATATGGGCTTGACTCTCTTTCAGGCTGAGCTCCTCTGTTACTACTGACTTATTTATCCCTTTAAAATGTAACAGAAATGTTAAGATTGGTCTAAATGGGGGGTTGAAGAGGAATGCAGGGTGTGGGAGCACCGGGAGGAGGAAATGGCAGGAGAAGGGTACAAGAATGGCATTTGCTGATGGCATCTGGACCAGCAGGTCGCCAGGATTGCAGCATGTGTCTACCTGCACTGAGCCTGTCTACCTGTGAGCAGCCAGAGGACTTGGAGGAGGAAGGTGTCTCCAGAGGGTGAAACGTGGCTGTCAGCTCCCACGACAGCTAAAAGCTGGAAGAATTGACATGTGAGGATGAACATCCCTTGTCTTCCAGCTCATCCTGAGACGAGACAGGCCCCTGGACACTTTGGCACCTAAAGGGACTACCTGGACGCTACGTGGTAGTGGCTTTTGAGCATGCATGAGAATACGACTGAAATCAATTTGTCTTAATTTTTTTCCACCCTCTAGGGTCTGAGCTGCAGGTGTGCTACGTTGTCACTGCAGCGTTGTGGCATCGTTTCCTGTGCGACTGTCTTTTGACTGGTGCTCAAGACCACCAAAAGATATGAAAGTTTGGGGGTTTATGCAGCAGAGGATGCATTTCTCTCAAAAATAAAAAAAAAAAAGCTCTGAGCCAAGAGCAGGATGCTTTTAACACACTGGTTTAACACCTTTGCCGAAACTCTTACTTTTACAACTTTGCAAACACGCTTTAGCCAGAAGTGAATGCACGGCCCCGTGAAGGTTAATGAGGTGTTTCACCTTCAGCCCATGCTGGGTCATGCAAGCACCTTGGCCTGGCTGCGGACCGCGGGGCTCGGAGGAGAGCGGTGGCACTCCTGGGAGGAAATCCTTCCCCAGGATGGCTGGTGGAGGCAGCGCCTGCTCCCAGCACCACTCGGGGAACCCTTAATGAAAAGCAGCTCATCAGCAGTTACGTAACCTAATGATAATCCGGCTCAGGCCGGGCAATACTTAAAGCCGCAGCGTCTCGCTGCCGTGACCTATTTTATGCTCGATGCAAGGGCAAAAGTGTGGGGTTTGTAACTTTGCTGGGTCTTTTACCGTGGAGTTATTGCCTGTCAGTCAAAAAGCAACCCCCCCTCGCACACATTTCTTCTGCTTTCCTGGCTGCAAAGCAACTGCTTTGGATTTGTCAGTGGCTTTTTATGGTATCGGCTCCAAGCACAGGCACAGCAGAGAGCAAATTATAAACAATTAGAAGGAAAACACTTAATGTCCTGCAGGAAACTCGGCGTACTTTAATTCCAGCTTCAGAAGCTGCAGAGGGTCTGGGGGTATGTTTCAAAGCACTTCTGATGCCACATTGAACCACACAGAAAGCTTTTGTGTTTTTATTAGACCTCAGAGAACAAAAATGTATGCTTCTACATTCCAGGGTCATATTTACATTTGACTTAAGAAATTCATTAAGATGGCACTGCCATAACTCAAACTCATACCACTGCCCAGTAAATGGTAAATGATTACCACTGCAATCATTTTTTTTTTACCTCTCAATCTGCAAAAGCATCAGCAAGAGATTAAACACAGAGATGTTGATTCAGATCTCAGCATTTAATCTGACCACAGATGGTGTCAAAAGAGGGAGAGCCATACAAAATAGCAACAGATTTTTTTCCTAAACAATCGCTTTTTTGTTTAATAAAGAGAGAGAACAAGTGGCCAAATTTAAAACAGGGAGCAAATCTCTATTTCCTACGGTTCCTCTGCTGGAGAGCTTTGAAGCATTATTAATGGGCTGATTTCTGCTAACAATTAATAATGTGTTTATATTTATGTACTTAACTGAAGTTATTGTTGTTACTATTATTAATTCCTATCTTTCATAGGATAAATATTCCCTTCCTTGTAACACCGGACGAGTTAATGATGCGGCTGGTTGCAAAAAGGAGGTTGTAGTGTTGTGCTAAGTGTAAGCAATACTGCCTGTCACACGTAGGTATACTCATTTTGGATGGCACATGCTTACACAGAACCCTGTTATTTTCAAAACAGTGATACCAAAGCTTTACATTTACTACCACAGGGAACACCAGGCTTTGCAAAAATTTCCTACCACACACGAGACTTTGTGCTGACAGATTCCTAGAGCAAATCATGTGGATCTGCTGATCTCTTACGGGTCGAAAAAGTTGCTCGAGCTAATTTGGAGTGTTTTTTAAAAGCTGATTTTTAATGCCCAACATTAGACAGCTTAAGGTCAGAAATTAAATTACTTTTTAAAGGATTTACAAAACCAGTAGAAATATTTCACGGCGTTTAAAAGGAAAAATAATAATTTAAAAAATTGTAGTGATCGTGTTTGTTGGCTTTTGAAATGTCTTCCTGCGACCTGCAACCAGAACACTGCTGCATTGTACTAGCATTGAAGAAACAGAAAGTGGAACTAAATGGAGATTATTAAAATAGTGTGGCTGATTATAAACTCTAAAGGGAAATCATATAACCTCATTTCCTTATCTTGTCAAACAAAAGGCTGAAGAAAAGGGGGTGGGGAAATAAACTTTTTCAGTTTTAGTCATCTCAAGTATTACTAATCGCAGAAGTAAATGTATTTTTAAATGCATTTAAGTATGCTTCAGAGCCCTTTAAAGTGGACTCGTTAAATCAGACGTGAGGGAGTTGGTTCTAGACGATTAAGGGTTAAGGGGTAGGGATTAAACAGCTCCTCTCAGCCCAGAGAAGGTACCAGACCCTTACACAGGTCAGCTGTGCAGGGTCAGATCCCCTCAGCATCAGTGCCTGTGTTTGCCTGTATCTGCAATTCAGCCCTGCTTGGCTTGTGCTTGGCTAAGTGGATAATACTGAATACAGAAGAAAAGAGTATTTTCTCGTTCTTTCCTGGCAGTATTTTTTTTCTCGTTGCCTTTTAGGTGGCCTGTGTAAAGAAGAATTGATTGTTTCAGTCTGTTGGTAAGTGGAATGATAACTCCCATCAGAGTTGGTGGAACTTGTCCTTTTTTGGCAATCACGCCGGAGAGCCCAAGTGCTGAACAGGGAATAAAGCAGAGCTATTCTCTAACCCTATAGAGATGATCCCACTGAGAACCCCCTCTATTTACTCATCTGCACTTAAAGACTGTCAGTTTTATTCAGATATCTACTCAGTCTGTGAAATACTTTTCCTTAACCTACTTTTAATGCCTTTGAAGTATCATCTGCTTCACTAGTTTGAAGAGCACTAAAGCCCTCATGCAGCCAATAGGCACTTAAGTGCTTACTTTTAAACCCATGAGTAGCTCCGTGAGGCACACGAGACCTGCTGCCGTTAGACAGATCTGTCAGTCTGTCTGCTACACTCCATTGTTTCCAGCACTGCACAGTGCCAGATTCCTGCTCCTCACCTCCATCTCCCCCAGCTCAATGCAGTAGGACGAGGAGAAGTGGGATGATGCTACCACAGCAACTTCCCCACTAATTTGGGATCTCGAATGACCATGGGTACCACTACCGTCCCTTCCACCACCAGTGCTGATGCCACCACGGCGGTCACCAGCTTTCTGTTGAGTCTGTCCCTGTCAATAGAGGTTTAACACTAAATCTTTCCCATTGCCTAACCATTAGGAGTGATATTTTACCCTGAAACACAAGATGAAAGAAAAAGCTTTTTTCCCAAAAAAATTTTGTTGGCCTTGGCTATGAGGCTCCCGGGTATCTTGTTATCCTCAAAAATGCCTCAGCCTGCCTGGGGTCTGCTAAACTCCTGGCCTCCATGAAATCCTCTGCAGTTAATTAGTTCCTTACTTGTACCAAAGACCCCTGCAGAGGCAGATGCGTTAACCTGGATAACAGATGCACCAGAAGTGATTAGAAATGCAAGAAAAAACAGGGGAAGCAGTCAAGGAGAGAAGAAAGAGGTAAAGGTGGGGCTTCAGGAGTACAAACTGCAGGATGAAGGGGAAGCGGTATTTGCAGTTAAAGGGGATGAATCTTTGTCATCTCTAGTCAGCAAGGTACAAAGGGGAGGTGGGTATCTTTGTCACAACCTGAAATGTATAGATCGTGAACAAAATCTTCTGCGTTTTCTCCTCCACAGGCAGCACAGAAGAAGAATGAAGAGCCATTGAATATTAAATGTTGTTTTTTCTCTGCTTTGGTTGCTTTTCTTTCACCATTTGTGTATATTTAATAACTTTCCTTCTTGGTCAGCTGCTACGTCTGAAGTCAGAAGCAAGAAAGCAACTGGAGCAGAGGAAGGGCAGGGAAAATAGATCCAACCTGAAGCAATTCCAGCCTGAAACATGGGCACCTCTCTGTTGGTGCAGGTGCCTCCTCATGTTGCTACTTGTAGCCCCTTCCACCTCTTTGAAGATGAAAGTTGTTGCAGTGGATCACTAACGTTAACTTCAGGATGCTGCAGTTTCTGAGTTCATGGAAGGTAAAATGTGGGGGGTAAAAATGGTAATAACCTGGCTTGGATAGGTTATCCTTATTCCAACTGGTTGAAAACTAAAGTAAATGAGAGGAATTATGATGGAGCTTGGACATCTTAAGTGACCTGAGGCATGTGAACGGAGAATACCACAACTCAGATTAAACTGAATGTAAAATCCCAGAATACAGTGGTAACTGAAACCAGAATTGAGGCATGTTTAGATTGTGCCTTTCTCCTTTTGAAATCAGGGGTCCTTCCTGGGAGAATGAAATCCATAGGTTTAGCAATGCAAGACTTCCCCACAGCAGCAACAAGGCAGCAGGGTGCTCACAAAAAATATTTTGAGTCCATTCAAAGGCAAAGTCCAGCAAAAATGTGACCCTTAAGTAAAGGAAATGTTTATGGCATGGACCCACAACTGGGTTGGGTGGTATACAACTTTGTGAGAGGCTTAAGTGATACTCTTTTATGAGCTGAAAGTTTTTAACTCCTTCAGTGTAGAAACTCAAACCAAGAACTGCCTAAATTAGATGGTACCACACAGCGTGTTTAGTGGCAATGAGTTTCAAATTCTGGAATCAAAGGAAACTTTGATAATGTCATATTGAGATCATAAACATGGACAAAAGCAATAGAAATGTGTACATTTTGAGCAAGAAATAGGATTAAGACTGGAGAATCTTATTAGCACTACTACAGCTTGGGCAGTTTCATCACTGTAGGTCCCTTCCAACTGAAATAATTGTTTTCTACTCTATTCTATTCTATTCTATTCTATTCTATTCTATTCTATTCTATTCTATTCTATTCTATTCTATATTAAAGACAGTGCCCTGTCTGAGCCAGGATTAGAGACATGCAGCTGTGAATTTCCACAAAGATTTATATATATATATATATTTATATATATACACAATTCCTCTACATGCTGTCTTCTGTGTAACTGAAGAATTTGCTTGCTTGTTTTCTATCAAATTGCTTACGGAGCAGAGCTCTTCACAGATCTGTCTACAATGATATGCTTCTCCTTTTCCTGGAAGATGTAGCTGAAGAGTAGTTTTTCTCCCAGTGCATATTCCATTGCAGTTCTCACCAACATTACCTGCTACTGTGTTGCTGCTGATTTGATTTGATCCATTCATTTGAAAAATGCCCATTTTTTATCTAGACACTGCCAAACCAAGCCACCTGCAAATCCTATCTTTGCTGCCTCTCTTCCAGGCAGGCTTTTAATAAATGCATTAAAAAATAGACACACTGCAGAACTGTAAAGAGCAGTAATGTTAGCCTGGTAAAATCACAGAATGGTTTGGGTGTGAAAGGACCTCAAAGCTCATCTCATCCCAACACCCCCTGCCATGGCAGGGACACCTCCCACCAGCCCAGGGTGCTCCAAGCCCCATCCAACCTGGCCTGGAACACTGCCAGGGAGGGGGCAGCCACAGCTTCTCTGGGCACCCTGGGCCAGGGTCTCACCACCCTCACAGCCAAGAACTTCTGCCTCAAATCTCATCTAAATCTCCCCTCTGCCAGTTTGAAGCCATCACCCATCATCCTATCACTCCATACCCTTGTAAAAAGTCCCTCTCTGGGAGGAAGGTACTGGAAGGTGCTCTAAGGTCTCCCCAGAGCCTTCTCTTCTCCAGGCTGAACACCCCCAACTCCCTCAGCCTGTCCCCAGAGCAGAGGTGCAATGCAAGTGTGCAGGTGAGCTATTGGGAGACCAAGAGAAAGGGAAGTTAAGGAGGTGACAGTTCAGAAAGAGGAAAGAAGAGACCTTTGTGGTACGGAGAGAAACCATGGGATATCCGTGCTGAAGGGGAATGCCTGCTACAGAGAGGAAGATGGGGAAATGAGACAGATTAGAAGAACAGTGGGAATAAGGAGAAGGATTAGGGAGAGGAGAAACTGGAGCTCATGTCTTCATTTAAAAGTAGAAACCCTGCATGAGTTGTGTACGCCCGGGTCCATCCCATCTCATTTTAGCACTCACTGCGGCACCTAGACTTCCTAAGCAAGTTGCCCATCCACCTTCAATGCCCTCTTGGGAACCCTCTCAGCTCCTCCTGTGGGTTCACATGGAACCCTGTACAGCCAAGTCTTTAATTTCCACCCCACCACCAGGTATCTTAACCTCAGAGGACGCAAATCCCTGCCTCAATTCCTCGAAGTGGCACACCTCAGTCTGCAAAGCAATAGCAACAGAATTTGTAAAGGTAGATTTGGAAATGATTGGGAGGTATTTGGGCACTGCGTGGGTAGAGACATGATGGATGACTGAAGTGAAAGAGAGTGGAGAAAAGGAATAGTGAGAAATCAGAGGAATTAAAGGTCAGTTAGAAAAGAGCTGCGCATCACGGAGAGGATTTTAAAGAAGCAGAGGGATGAAAACCAGTATGAAGAAAACACATTAAGTGAGGAAAATTGCAACAACAAAAAAGTGGAGAATAGGAAGAGACAGAAAAAGGAAAGCCCAAAGGAACCATAAAGTGATTCTTTATTTTTATGGAGACTTTCCACTTCTTTATTCAATTTTTTGAATGCGAGTTTTATTAGTGGTTTTGGCTCTGCCCTTGCAAACAAATCAGGCAGCACTACCAAGAGCAGACTGGGAGGTGAGATGCTCTTGGAAGTGGCACATCATCCTCTTTCTCCTTCTGAAAAGCTGGCTGGGTTAACCCCGCTGCTGGGAGGATCTGCCAAGAGGCCATGGATGCTGGTGTTAGAGTTGTTGATTGGCTTCTTAGAAAGCATAACCTTGCTCTGTGTAGACCTTCTTGCAGAGCTTGCCTTCCTGAAAGGAGAGAAAACACTGTAAGAAAGGGCTGATGCAATTCCATTACTGATAGGACACCTCCTCATGGGAAAACACACATTGATGTTACATTGGCTAGACAGTAAAAATTAATTACTGTTGAACTCGATGATCTTAAAGGTCTTTTCCAACCTAAAGGATTCTATAAATAGACTATGAAATAGCAAATAAACCACAGATTATAAAACCAGGACTGTACAGTTGGAAATTATTGAATCATAGAATCATTTTGATTGGAAAAGACCTCCAAGATCATCAAGCCCAACCATTCCCCCAGCACTGCCCAGTGCCCACTGCCCCGTGTCCCTCAGCACCACATCTCCACAGCTCTGACATCCCTCCAGGGATGGGGACTGCCCCCTGCCCTGGGCAGCCTGGGCCAGTGCTGGGGAACTCTTTGGGGGAAGGAATTGTTCCCCACATCCAATCTAACCCTCCCCTGGCACAGCTTGAGGCCATCACCCCTCGTCCTGTCACTGTTACCTGGGAGAAGAGACCGACCCCCCCTGGCTGCCCCCTCCTGTCAGGGAGCTGCAGAGAGCAATGAGGTCTCCCCTCAGCCTCCTCTGCTCCAGACTGAACCCCCCAGTTCCCTCAGCCACTCCCCATCACACTGTGCTCCAGACCCTGCCCCAGCCCCGCTGCCCTTCTCTGGACACACTCCAGCCCCTCAGTGACCTTATATCAAATGTCCACTTCTTTGTCCCAAAGTTTTGTGCAGCCATTGGATCCAATAAACACAGTTTGGGATAACTGGGGAAATTCTGATGCTAGAGAGTTATGCCAGAGGTTATTACCTAAATTAAGAGCAAAGTGCTTGAGTCTTCAGGATTTTGCCGTGCCCGTTTACACGTGCGTGTGTGCTGGGAGGAAGGGGAAGAGGCTCTTCATGTTTTGCTCAGCAAAGGTGGGCAGAGACTGTCCTGGGAGAAACCTCGTGGTGTTTTCTTGCTCCAAAGAGCTGAGGAATCAGCTCACAGAACCCAGGCAGGTTTTGTGTTGGAAGTACAGGGCTGGGAGCTGGGGGTGGGAACTGTGGACACGGCTGTGCTACAGACGTGACTTGGAGATCTGAGAAAGCCTCTGAGCTTGCCTGTGTCTGTCTCCTGGCTGCTAGAAGCGAGGATAACAACACTGACCAAAGTACCAGATTACAAGCTGTGATTTGCATTTGCGGAGCCCTTTAAGATCCTGGCATCCACATGTTGCTCCTTAGCTCAGGGAAGAAACTTTTCTCTGTGTCAGGATTTCTCCCCAACGCACGTCAGGTTCTTTTTTCTCAGCATCTTGGTTTTTTTAACTCTACCTCCCTGTTCCCTTAGAGGTTTCGTTTCTCATCTTTGTACTTGATCTCCTACATCAGAGAACTACCGCTGCTACAGCCGTGCGGAGCTCTCTTTGCCCATGCAGATGACAAATTAATCTAACATTTCACGTCGGAGCAATACTTATTATTTCTTCTCTCCCTTTTGTTCTCGTGGTCGCAGCACTTCTCGAATTGTGCGCCTGGCCTCCCCGGGGAAGCTCTGCTTTCTTCCCAGGGAGACCGCAGCAAGTCCAAGGACAGTGAAAAATGGAATATTATTTTCTTGCTGGCTTAGTGATTTTCATTTAGGATTCAGCAAATGCAGAGCCATCTGCTATGTATGAAATATCCAATAATAGTTCTCCAGTTGCTGAATTCTGAGTGGAAACAAGCCAGCAAGGGAGGCAGAGAGCCTGGCTTGCCTCAAACCTCCTCTGTAAGCGTGCACAGGCAAACTGCACCAATGCCTTTGCCACCTGATTGTAGTGGTCTCTCCAAAAATACAGGTAACCTGAAGATGGAACTGGAGGTCAGAGGAAGAGGACATTCATTTTTCCCTGTCTTAGTGATCTGTATATTGCTTTTGTTTACTTAATGGCCGTATGGTGACACAGTGCCTTACAAAGCATAACACTGTTTGCTCATGGAAGGTCTGGTTCTCTCCCACTGAAGCCAGTAGGACCTTTGTCAAAAATAAAATCACTGGGAATGGGTTCAGGAGCTAAAATATTATCATTAAGACCCAAGACAATGGTTGATAAGTGAAAAAGAGAGATGGAAATCTTGGCAGCAGGATTAGTGTATAAAAGCTACTTTCAGCTTTTCATGCCCAAATCCGCTTTGTTTCCCTGCAGACACACAGCATTGCAGGTCCTCCTTCCAACACACAGCTCTGCTTTCTGCTGCTTCTACTGAAAGTCCTTCATCTTCCCTCCTTTCCTGAACTTAATACTGTGTTATCTGCCAAATTAGCTAATAGTCCTGACTTAAGTCCTCAGTTTTAGAGCTGTCAGGCTGCACAATTAAATAGGGATGATTCAAAGTTTTGCCAAAGCCATTGTTTCAGACCATCAGAGCTGCTGGGGAGACCTGCCCTGGACTGAGGACGTTAGCAGTGGCACAGCCACACTGATATCGTTGCACTGATCGTCGTGTTAGCACAGATTTGATGTAAATCGTGGCTCTCCAAGAGTGTGGTCTGTGAATACTTGACCAGAGCTCTGCTAGAGGCTGAATTATAAGAGGCAAGGACTTGGCTTAGACAAACTCATGCCTAGGAGATCACAGAGCCTTAGAACAGCCCAGGCTGGAAGGGACCTGGAAAGATCACTTGGTCCAGGGAAAGGGAGCCTAGATTATGTAGCACCCTGTCCCATCGTGTCTTGAAAACCTTCAGTGATGGGGACTCTACCACGTCCCTGGGGAGGCTGCAGTGATTGATTGTGCTTACTATAAAAAATGTCTTTCTTTCCTACGTATTTTCCTTGCTTTTTCTTGGCGTCTGTAATGACAAATGCAATTCTTGAAGTGCAAAAGGAAGCTCTGGTTTCTGCAGCTCTGTGGGGAGAGCTGGACTTTGCAGCAGGTCGTTTGCCCGCGCAACCATGAATTCCACTGATTTCCATAGGTGCAAGAGCAGCTGTAATAAATCATAGGTGCAAGCATCTGTGGTGGGATGGAGGAGGACCTCAGCCCTGCATGGAGAGGCTGTTGAGTGCTGTGCCATAGGCAGGGTCAGTGCTGGCAGCCCCTGGGGCCCTCCCAGGGCTGCACCACAGGGCTGGGACCGCAGCTCCTGGGGATGCACCCAGCAGAGGGGACCAGTGACACAGTGACACAGGGCAGCACGTGGCAGAGGATAACTCTTCATTTCATAGCCAGCCTCATCAGAATTAATATAAGCAGGAGGGGCAAAATGCAGCAATTTCCATCTGGTCCTCTCTGCAGCACTGATGTACAGGGAGGGTGATGCTCTGCAGGTAATGCCAGAGAAGGCAAAGCAGGAAGAATCTTCCTGGGTTATCCATAAATATATATTCTTTTTTGTAAAATCCACACGCCATTGTGATGCATTTGCAGACCCTCTCTGACAGCAGCCCTGCTGTGAGAGGAGGGATGCTGAGAAGGAGAAATGAGACACAGTGACCCACAGGGAGGTGGAAGAGGAGGTGTCCCCCGAAGAATCACCCTGCCCGCATCTCATGGTGTCCCAAGTCCTCTGGAAAGGCAAACTGGGGCTTTGCCTTGGTGGAGAAACTCTGGTGCAAAGCTCAAAAGTAGAGATGCTGGGCTAATATAAAAGGCAGCTGTGTACTGATGATTTCTGCTGATAATTCAGCCCACATTAGTAAAATCTCCCAAGAGTTTGTAGTTTCCAAGTCATCCTCACAGGTCAAACAGCTTGGTGCTTCACTAAGACAAGCAGCGTGGGCAGTTGTGTTTTTGTTTCTGCAGTGTGAATGATCATAGAATCATCGAGTCACAGAAGGGTTTGGGTGGGAAGGGACCTTTCAAGGCCATCCAGTCCCACCCCCTGCCATAGGCAGGGACATCTGCAATGAGATCAGGTGGCTCAGAGCCCCGTCCAACCTGACCTGGGATGTTTCCAGGGATGGGGCATCTCCCACCTCTCTGGGCAACTGGGACAGGGTCTCACCCCCCTCAGTGTAAACAATTTCTTCCTTATATCTAGTTTGAATGTCCCCTTTTTCAGTTTAAAACCATCACCCCTTGTCCTGTCGCTACAGGCCATGCTAAAAAGCCTGTATATCAAGGTTAAAAAATGTGTGTTATGGTTCAAAGGAAGCTGGCAGGGTCAGCGTAGCTCTATACAAGTCAACCCCAGCTCTCAAACTGCCCCTTGGAGCCCCAAGGAGGAGAAATAAAATTGAGGGATGCCCTAATTTATATTAGGATCTAGGCATGGATTAGATAACAGTACAATCTGCTTGCACCATCCTCCAGTAACCACCATCACGTTTCCAGATGAATGGGGCTGTTTCATTAATAGCTAATGCCTGGGCCAGAAAACCTATCTGTTAAATCATTAGTGGAGTGGAAAAGGAACATCCCGCAGATTAACAACAATCTATACAAGCCTTGATTTCAGGTTTTCCCTTTGGATGGAGTAGTGTTTCTTTTAGCCTCCTTAGATACCATCCTGCTGGGTGTAATAACGAGATAAGCAGGCTCAGATGCCGTTGAACAACAGATGAAAGACGCAGCCGTCGTCATCGCTGAAGACGTCAGCCATGTGGCATTCCGGGCTCTGTGACCTAGGGGACAAGGACAAGAAAATCCCCAACTTTTATTCTACAAAGGAAATAGCATAGCTATGAATGAATCTTTGTGCTGCTAACAAACCCCGTTGCCAGAGCCTGGCTGGGAATTTAAGGGACGTTGGTGTGTTCAGGGCAATAAAAAACATGCTCATTTTTATGTTTGTGCAATTAAAAATATAAATGTGTGAGGGAAAACACTATCCCAAGAAAATTCCCTATCTCAGAGACTGGCTGTGACACCTGCTTGATAGAGAGGCATGAGAAATAAGGCAGCAGTGAACTCAGGAAGGCTGATGTAGGTGCAACCATGTCAGTAGAATCATAGAACCATAGAATAGCCATGGTTGGAAAGGACCTCTAAGATCATCAAGTCCAACAATTAACCCAGCACTGCCAAGTCCCCACTACACCATGTCCCTTAGCACCTCATCTCCACGGCTCTGACATCCCTCCAGGGATGGGAGTAGATGTGTTCCTCATTGTTTGAGACAATATTGTGGCTCTTGCTGTTAAAATCCCAATAATCCACAGCTGCCCAGTGAAGGTCAGTGCTGGGGTGCCTGGGCAGGGACCAGCCATGGTGGCAGCCTGGTGTTTCAGACCTCGAGGCCAAACACATTGCTGCATGAATCAGACCCAGGACAGGCAGAGCTCAGCTCTGAGCCCACCAAATTTCTGCCACGCCCACGACACCGCTCAGGACAGCCTGTACATGCTGGGAACCCCGATTTTGGAGTTTCAAAGAATCACAGAATCATCTAGGTTGGAAAAAACCTTGAAGATCATCGAGTCCAACCATCAACCCAACACTGACAGTCCTCAGCTACACCACATCCCTGAGCACTGTGTGAACACAGCTCTGACACCTCCAGGGATGGGGACTGCACCACTGCCCTGGGCAGCCCCTGCCAATGGCTGACGTGGGTTTGATGGACCAGTGGCCCCGTACACCATTTTCCTGACTCCTGCTTAGCCACTGACCTCCCCCTCCTTTGGCACTTCCTGCGTGTTTTGCACCTTGCTGCAAAGGTCCATGAAGGGGTGATGGCAACAGGGAAATCAAATAATAGAATTATAAAATCGTAGAATCCCAGACTGGTTTGGGTGTGAAGGGACCTCAAAGCTCATCTCATCCCAACCCCCTGCCATGGCAGGGACACCTCCCACCAGCCCAGGTTGCTCCCAGCCCCATCCAACCTGGCCTGGAACACTGCCAGGGAGGGGGCAGCCACAGCTTCTCTGGGTAATCTGGACCAGTGGTGTTTCCTGCTCCCCAGACCCCTCTGAAGGACTGAGACCAGTTCACAGAAGATGATGGACTGGATTCCCCGGGATCATGGAACTGATGTGTGCACAGGACCCCATTTTCCACTGCAATCAGTGCAAGTTTGGCTCATAGCGTGAAGCAGGAGCTCAGGTTTCCAGCTCTTCATCACACCTCTCACCCAGCCTCGGGAGCCACAGCGAAGCTTTCCTGGACAAATTGTTGGATGATGGAAACTGGTGTGAATCCCTGGGGATCCCCCATCTCCTCAGCCTGTGGATCTGACTGAGGCTTCGCTTTCACCACCTTGTGCGGAGAGGGGATGATTTTCTTTAACTTCCTCCTAAAGATGCAACAAGGGCGAGTGGGTTTGATCCTTGCTTTGGAGAGCAAATTGAGAAGTGTCACTATCAATGAATTCCCCCCAAATACAGCCCCTTCTAGCAGTAAATTTAAAAGGAGAATTAAATGTGCAAAGGCACCACTCCCACTATTAATTTCTTCACCGCGCTGTTCCCTTTCCTCTTTTATTCTGCCTCATTCTCAGTCCCTTGCCAACAGATCCTTGGCAGCTCTCATAAAAGCAATTATCATCTTTAGTAAAGTTTTTGCAGTGTGGTTTTTTTTGTTGGTTTTTTTTTAATTTTGCTTCGTTCTGGAACTGAATATTCTCTGTAATGTCATTCTGTCAGTCCCAAACTTCCCCGGCTGCATCGTGCCTCCTGCTCTGGCATTTCTGCCACGTGCCCTCCCTTGGCATTCCTGGGGTTGTTCCAGGAGCTTTTTCTCTTGTTAGAGAAGATGCTCAACCCCGTGCAGCCCCGAGATGCTTTTGATTGACCGGGACTTGGAAGCAATCCAAGGCATCACTCTGAGTGAAATTAAAAATACGACCTCATCCACAGGGCTGGGGAAGTTCGTGTGCTTGAAGGGCAGGCACTGCATCTCCAGGAGATGCTTCCAATAACTTCTATGTTGGCCAAGGTTGTACCTGAGAAGGAGAGACTGGGAGCCCCACTCTTTAGAAAAGCTGTCCTGATAA
Organism: Podargus strigoides; assembly: GCA_028020825.1. Lineage (NCBI taxonomy): Eukaryota > Metazoa > Chordata > Aves > Caprimulgiformes > Podargidae > Podargus > Podargus strigoides. The sequence goes on from CM051619.1 coordinate 1,606,600, forward strand.
ATGGTCCGGATCAGACTTGCAGATCAGAATTTCTCCAGTTGGGGAAGTTTGGAATCGGAGCCAAATTGGCAATTTTGATCTAAATCCTCTCTTTTTTTTTGCTTTAATTACGTTTCCTGTTGGCTTCTTCTCTCATTCTAGACAATGTGCAGGGTGACTCTGGGATAAGCAGACTATTACGCAGCTCTGATTTCCTTGGCCTGAAGGATGCTACTTTTCAGCTCATCTCGTTAAATAACTGCTCTTCAGGGGCTGGATAAAGCTGACCTTACCCTGCAGTGGGACTGCTGCCCTGGCTGTCCCACCAGCATCCCTCAGGAGCAACCACCTCCAATTTCTTCCCCCAAAGGGTTCCCCAGCACTGGCCCAGGCTGCCCAGGGCAGGGGGCAGTCCCCATCCCTGGAGGGATGTCAGAGCCATGGAGATGTGGTGCTGAGGGACACGGGGCAGTGGGCACTGGGCAGTGCTGGGGGAATGGTTGGACTTGATGATCTTAAAGGTCTTTTCCAACCAAGGCTGTTCTGTGGTTCTATGATTCTATGTCTGTAGTTGACACTGTCTCCAGAGCAGGTGAAATAAATGGCGGGGGGATTCAACTCCAGTGTGTAAACTATGAGTATCTTCACCTAAGCAAGTCAACCTGTGCTTCATCTACCATCAGCCAAGAGCTGACCAGTGGTGCCTGTGATGTCCTGTCCAGCAATACATACTCATCCAGCTGCTACTCATCTCCCATCCTGCTTGAACACATTGAGCTCTGCCCTTTAGTGTCTTTCTGCTATAATACGGTGTGTGCAAGGGTCCCAATGGGCATCGTGGACCACAAAAATGGTCAGAGGGCTGGAGCACCTCTTCCATGAGGAAAGGCTGAGAGCTGGGGTTGTTCAGCCTGGAGAAGACTCTGGGGAGACCTTATTGTGGCCTTTCAGTACTTAAAGGGGACCCATGGAAAGATGGGGACAGAATTTTCAGCAGGGCCTGGAGCGACAGGACAGGGGGTGATGGTTTTAAACTGAAAAAGGGGACATTCAAACTAGATATAAGGAAGAAATCGTTCATACTGAGGGTGATGAGATCCTGTCCCAGTTGCCCAGAGAGGTGGGAGATGCCCCATCCCTGGAAACATCCCAGGTCAGGTTGGATGGGGCTCTGAGCCACAGATGTCCCTGCCCACGGCAGGGGGTGGGACTGGATGGCCTTGAAAGGTCCCTTCCCACCCAAACCATTCTGTGACTCGATGATTCTGCGATCACACACACTGCAGAAATTAAAACACAAGTGAATTTTCAGGATTGACAGCTTCACCTCTGTTCACCTCCAGCAACACCAAGATGCACAGCCAGGAGCCCGTGGCTACCCAGCAGCATTTCTAGAGCAAACTCAGTTGTTTTGTTTTCATCCAGAGAAATGCAGTGGGTGCTCTCAGAGATGCTGCTTCTCCTCCTTCCCCCTCTGCTCACCCCCCTGCATTTCACCTCCACAAGGCATTGCAGGAAACGAGGAGCTTGTCCCAACGTTCCCCTTTGGGGAGCCGCAGTTGGTTTGTGTATCGGTGGGTAGCAGGCATCTACCAGTAGCAATCTTGGATTTTCCCATTTTCTCCAAAAAATCCTGCATTAAGGTCTAGGGATACCACACCCCTTTGTGGCCTCTGCTGCTAAGCCAAAAATCCCCTCCCCATTCCCACTTTTTGTTCGCAAAAAAAATGAAAAAGTGAAAATCTTCGGGCTCCCGACGTTCTCCAGGCTGCAGAGGCGGGCAGCGGGATGGGACCCCAGGCGACAGCTCAGGCAGGGGGGACAGATGTTCCTGATTGAGCCGTACCCGCCTCGTCCCTCCCCAAAATGGGCTTGTGGTGGCTCTGCTGCCTTCCCTCCCTCCAGACGGAGCAGAGCGGAGCTCGCGTGCGATACCCACGGGCGGGTGCCGTCCCTGCGACCCGCTGCTACGCTCCGTTTCCCTTTATAATAAAGATTCCCTTCATCCTGCCGGCGGCCGATGCCTGGTTATACTGTGCATCACTGCATGTTTTCCACTTGAGATCAATACCACAGTCCCCAGCCCCTTTGAAGAGCGCTGCCAGCGTCCTGCAGACCCCGGGTGCTTCACCGGGCGTCACGCAGGGAATAACACGAAGCAGTTTTTCTCCCCTGGCCTCATCACTGTACCCCCCCTTCCTGTCACTTCTTCTTCTCCATCCCATCCTCTTCAGGCAGAGCTCTGCCAACACTTTATTTTATTATGTTCAATCCTGTGAAAACGCTCTTGGCAAGGAACCCGACTGCTCTGAACTTGTTTCTTGTATTATTTTTTGTCTTTTTGTTTCAACAATTCTGCATTGTTTGGGGCTGTTGAGCTCGCTAGGAGGCTTTGAGTTTCGTGCATTCGCTCGCTCTTCTCTCATCAAATCCTCCTTCGGAGCTGTTGTTTGGCTCTTGTTTGCACCCTCTTCCATCTCCAACCATTCTTTTTTTGCTTTAAGTCCTTTTTCTGCCAGCTCCAGCTTGGTTTGACCATGCTGTATATTCAATTTCTGCACTTTGGGTTCCAAAGAAAAAGAGAAAAATACCCAAATACGCTACTTAATGCCACCATATGAATTTTGTGATGGCTCCCAAATGCTAAATGAACCTGGAGGAGATGCAATTGCAGCTGACTTTGCATGTATTGCTACAGTACTGTTAGTAGTAAACTTACACAACCGTTGTGCAAACCAGAGGTGGTGGTGGAGCTCGGTTCTTGGAGAAGGCCCTGACAAGTAAGAGGTGATTTAGGCCAGTAGAAAGGAGAGAAGGGTTGGGATCTTTTGCCCTTTGATGAATTCCACGTGCTAACGTCTTGCTGCCCAAAGAAACACTTCGCATCCTCATTCCAATGAAGGTATTAAATGATGACAACATTTTTATGTTCTCTGCTGGAGGCTGGGGAGTAATCACACTTTCTCTAAACCCTTCAGTACGACAGATCTGGAGGAGTTACTTCAAATTGAGGCTTCCCATCATAAACTAAGGCTTTAGCTGGGGGCTCCTGGGACTGGCTGATGACCCTCAAAACCAGAGGAGAGTTTCTCTTACCAGGAGGGATGTGACTCGTGGGTTTAGCTCTGATTCCCTGCACACAGCAAGACCAGACACGAAACATGTTGGAGTTTTCTCTGTCCTGGTTCAATCAATTCTGCCACCAAGTGATGTGCAATCCCACTGTCCACTGTTAATGGCTGGAAAAGTCCTTGTATAAAAGCATCAAGCTGTTGTACAGCATCTTAAATACTTGGTCATTTTCAAAGACTCCTTTTAACTTTATTTATTTTTTCAGCAGTCTGTCCTTCTACTTGTGATCAGCATTTGGACCCTTCTTCTCCCACTGTGTAACGGGCTCACCTGGGTTTGCCTTGGGAAAATGTCCCTCTGCCCGTTGTGCCTGAAATTTGGAACTGGTGGAGTCGATGGATACTGGATCCCCTTTGCTTAAAGGTGTATCTGGGATGGATGTGGCAAAGGGAAGAGAAATGGGAGGGACCAGGTGCCACATCTGGAAGGGGGAGATGCAGATGATGCTTTGGAGGAGAAGCAAGGGGACCTCACACACCTGCAGTTGGACCTCCATGGTGCAACCCCAGCCTTCAGGAGCCCAGTTTTGAAACGCTTCAGCTCTGTGACACTGAGCTCCACCCATGTGTCTGCACCAAGCACTGCTGATACCTTCCTGGGGAGCCCCAAGTCCTGCATGTGGGGGACAGTGAACCCCCATCCCACAAGCCCCTCGCAGCCCCGGGAGCTGGTGAAAGATGCATGGGAGGTGCCGTGCAACACATGGAGCTCACCAGCACGCTGCGGGTGCATTTGGATCCTTGGGGTAATGATTTCCAGCTGGTCTCCCTCTCCTAGCCTGGGTGCTGTTCCTCAGCTCATCTCGCCTTTGGCTGGCTGCCTCCCTCCTTTTGTCCTCTCTGGAAGAAAGCAAGGCTTCCATCTTCTCTAGGAAGCTGCAGAATGCTACAAAATCCCAGGATTTGTGGAAAGGCATGGAAGAGTAGAGCTTGGTGGAGCACCTGGCATCATGGTGAGTGCCAGCACCCCAGTGTGGGGACGTCCATGATAGGGCTTCAGGAACAGGGAGTCTCCTCCAGACAGCAACCATGACGGTGGCTTGGAACTAGATGATCTTTGAGGTCCCTTCCAACCATTCCATGATTCTATGATTCTGTGACTTATCAAAGCCAGAGGAGATGATAGGGAAGTTGGTGAGATGAAGCACCAAAGACACTGACTTCAGCACTGAGCTTCATCATCTCAGTGGAGGTCAACTGAAGGTTGGTTGTTGTCTAAATGCCCTCAAAATACACCTCAACATGGTAATAGCTACAGTAGTGAGCTTCAACCTTCTGGAGAAAGCTTTAGCGTGCTCACCAAAATAAATGAAGCATTGACATCAGCAGCTTTAGGTGAACATTTAAATATCCTGAGTCAAAGCTCAGAAACACCACGATGACGTGTTGCCTGACCAGGAAGGTGGTCAGGAATCTTGCACCCCTTGTAGATGGGAATTTGGGGAAAATCAACAGGGAAAGGATGCTGGGGCATCACCCTGGCCAAGCCCTGAGGCAGCCTGCATCCAAACCCATCAAAACAGCACTGGCTCACTTGGAAGAAACCCTAAAACTTCACCAGGGTCTTTTTCAGGCAGCATAATTAAACATAAAAATGGTGTAAACCCAACTTTGCAGGTGGCATTGCTTTCCTGAGCTGCACCGATGGGCCAGAACCTGCTCTTGCCAGTTCCTCCAAATGCAGTTCCCAAGGGGATGGTTTTGGCTTCATGTGCCTATCGCTTGACCAAGCTGCTTTTATAATACACCATAGCCTGGAGATGTCATGAGAAAATCAGGAGGAGACGAAGGGACGCCTCTGATCTGCATTTCTCAGCCTTCTGGAAAGTTTTAAAAGTCATTAAATTTTGAAGCAAGAATGTCAGAATGGCACAGCAACTCCAGCTGGCTTAAAATAGGGCGACAAATGACTGCTGGAGACAGAGGGTTTAATTACAAGAGGCAACGGGCCAGGATCATCAAATGTCACCACTGGTCCCGCTTTGGGAAGACACCGGCTTGGGTTCAGGTCACAAAAATTGGGATGCAAAGCCTGTGGTGAGATTCCTCTGGTTTCTTCTCCGAACTGCAGCATCCCCAAAGATGCTCCTGGGAGGGTATTTGTAGCCTGAGGAACCCTCTCGGCTGGGTGGTGGGGATTTTGGAGGATGCTTTCGTGCACAGGGAGGCTGCAGGATCCCCGGGACGTGCACGGTGAATTTTGCACGGGAGAAGTGGCAAAATTTGAGCCAACACAGCCCATTCTGCACCTGCAGCACTTGCAAAGGGACCGCCCGCTCAACGCCGGCGCCAGCCACTGGGTCACCCACTCCATCCTGTTTGATTTCCTAGCGGAGCCCAGGGATGACCAGCACGGCAACTGGTCCCCACCAAGGTCCTAAACCTCCTTCTCATCCCATGGGCTGCATCCTCACCCACCTCACACCATCCCCGGGACCCCGCGGGGTGCAAAGCCCCCAGGAAAAGAGCAGGGAGAGCCAGTGCCCTGGCCTTCTGCAGCTTGGGTGTCTTAAGTACAAAACTTTGGTGAGGTTCTTTGTACCTTTGAACCATCTCATTGAATTGCTTCAGTGATTGCTGGAGTTAATTTAATAGCACTTGAGCAGGTGGAGGGACTGGAGAATCACAGAATCACAGAATCACAGAATGTTAGGGATTGGAAGGGACCTTAAAAGATCATCTAGTCCAACCCCCCTGCCAGAGCAGGAATACCTAGATCAGGTCACACAGGAACATGTCCAGGCGGGTTTTGAATGTCTCCAGAGAAGGAGACTCCACAACCTCCCTGGGCAGCCTGTTCCAGTGTTGTCACCCTCACTGTGAAGAAATTCTTCCTTACATTTATGTGGAACCTCCTATGTTCCAGCTTACACCCATTGCCCCTTGTCCTATCATTGGATGTCACTGAGAAGAGCCTGGCTCCATCCTCATGACACTCACCCTTGACATATTTATAAACATTAATGAGGTCACCCCTCAGTCTCCTCTTCTCCAAGCTAAAGAGACCCAGCTCCCTCAGCCTTTCCTCATAAGGGAGATGTTCCACTCCCTTAATCATCTTTGTGGCTCTACGCTGGACTCTCTCGAGCAGTTCCCTGTCCTTCTGGAACTGGGGGGCCCAGAACTGGACACAATACTCCAGGTGTGGCCTCACCAAGGCAGAATAGAGGGGAAGGAGAACCTCTCTCGACCTACTAACCACTCCCTTTCTAATACACCCCAGGATGCCATTGGCCTTCTTGGCCACAAGGGCACATTGCTGGCTCATGGTCATCCTGCTGTCCACCAGGACCCCCAGGTCCCTTTCCCCTACACTGCTCTCCAGCAGGTCAGCTCCCAACCTGTACTGGTACATGGGGTTGTTCTTCCCCAGATGCAAAACTCTACACTTGCCCTTGTTGAAATTCATTAAGTTTCTCCCCGCCCAACTCTCCAGCCTATCAAGGTCTCGTTGAATGGCAGCACAACCCTCTGGTGTGTCAGCCATTCCTCCTAGTTTGGTGTCATCAGCAAACTTGCTGAGGATACATTCTGTACCCTCATCCAAGTCGTTGATGAAGATATTAAACAACACCGGTCCCAGTACCGACCCCTGAGGGACTCCACTAGTCACAGGCCTCCAACTAGACTCCGTCCCATTAACCACAACTCTCTGGCTTCTTCCCTTCAGCCAGTTCATAATCCACCTCACTACCTGATCACTAAACCCATACTTTATCAGCTTATCTACAAGGATGCTGTGGGAGACAGTGTCAAATGCTTTACTGAAATCAAGATATACCACATCTACCGCTCTACCATCATCTACCCCCAACTTTCACTTGGTGCACTCCTTGAGAAGCAAATATTGGCTTTATGTTTAATTTACCATAAGACCTGGGAACGTCCTGAGAAAGCCCAGCTCATGCCCAACACCTCAGCTTCCTCCCCACTGCCTCCATCCCTCTCATGTGCAGCTAAATCACTCGAGTAAGAATTAAAATTCAAATTTAAATTGATTTAACTGACAGGCAACATGTCCACCTTTATATATGTTCACATTGGGCTGCCACTCACACGGCTTCAGCTGATGGAGAATCAATTGATGTTGCTGGAGGAGGTGAATCTCCAGCCACCACAGCTGAAATCACATAAAAACCTGACGTGGTTCACACCAGAGCACCCTCCTCATGTAGCCAGGCCCAGGGTTTATTGCTCTTGACCCAGTGGAAATGAGCCCTTAATTTGCACAGGACCTTTCTTTCTCCAGTGATGGAGATTCCAGTAGGAATGCCTCTTTTTTAGTGATGATGTGAGTTATTTCAATATTTGCATAGAAAAAAAAAAACACTTGGGTTTTGGTCTCTGGATGCTCCTGAGCATGGATCCACCCTCCAAAGCTCAGCCTGGACAGGGCAAAGCTCTGTGGGAATACAGGTGCTCCCCAAATCCCACCAGGTCCCAGCATGGAAATAATAGAGGAAAAAAAACCTCTGGGTTTTACTGTCAAAAATGCCATTTTCTACCAATGTCTGTTTCATCAAGACCTTTTCCCAAAGCATTTTGGCAGCGAGAAGAGCTCACTGATGAGCAAATATTTCATCAAGTTTTTTGCTGAAAAATACAGATTTGATGGATCTTCACCATCTTTCAGCAGCGCCGGGAGGGAAAAACTCATCCGATCTCCTGGGTCATGCTGCCCTCTGCAGAAAATCCTGATGGATACCACAGCGCCCTTCCTGATGAGCTTGGGATAAACCGAATATCCTGGTGATGATGTGCTGAGTTTGGAGTGGCATTGAACAGCTTGGGTGATGGCTTCAAACTGGAAGAGGGGAGATTTAGATGAGATATTAAGAAATTGTTGGCTGTGAGGGTGGTGAGAGCCTGGCCCAGGGTGCCCAGAGAAGCTGTGGCTGCCCCCTCCCTGGCAGTGTTCCAGGCCAGGTTGGATGGGGCTTGGAGCAACCTGGGCTGGTGGGAGGTGTCCCTGCCATGGCAGGGGGTTGGGATGAGATGAGCTTTGAGGTCCCTTCACACCCAAACCAGTCTGGGATTCCATGATTCTATGGTCCCCACTTCCCAGGACATGCAGCGGGGCTGGGATGCTGCTACCCCACATCTCTGCAGCCAAAAAAAGTGCTTTTTTTTCCCTAAAAAACGTGCCTCTCCCTCAGCTGGGACGAGGCAGCTGTTGCCCTTTTGGTTGCAGTTGGCTTTTGGACCTGTTTTGCATGTGCTCGCCCTTTGGGTTGCCAACCCCCTTTGGGTTGCACCCACGTCAGCTTGCAAATGTTGGCTGGGAGGGGAGAGTATTATTATTTATTTATTCATTATGACTTATTCACTATTATGTATTTATTTCTATCATTTTTATTTTGTTATTTCAGTTTACAGCAAAGCCACCCAGCCATCCATTGGCAGTGGCACTAAATGATCCTTGGAGGTCCCTTTCAACTGAAGTCTCTCCCCTCTCCTTTTCTCTCCCATCCCAGGGAAGGGGGTGAGGAGGTGGCCGGGGGGTCCTGGTACCTCCATCTGGGATAAGGGTAATTTGGTCATGAGTTGTGTTTAGAGGGAAGGGGCTGAGGAGTAAGGGGTGATAAAGGCTTATATTCAAAATAAGTACCCACAATCCAGGATGGAGGGGGATCCAGGACAGAGGGGGATCCATGAAGGAAGAGGATCCAGGATGGAGGAGGATCCATGAAGGAGGGGGATCCAGGACAGAGGGGGATCCATGAAAGAAGGGGATCCAGGATGGAGGAGGATCCATGAAGGAGGGGGATCCAGGATGGAGGAGGATCCATGAAGGAAGGGGATCCAGGACAGAGGGGGATCCAGGATGGAGGGGGATCCAGGACAGAGGGGCATCAAAGATGGAGAAGGATCCAGGAGAGATGGAGATCTTGGACAGATGTGAATCCAGGACAGTGATCAGGAATGGATGAGGATGCAGAACAGAGAGGAATCCAGACTGGATGGGGGTCCAGGACAGATAGGGATCCCAGACAGGCAGGGATCCAGGATGAGGGATGATCCAGGGTGACCAGGATCCAGGGTGGAGGGGACAGCCAGCGCTGGGGACAGAGGAGCTGAACAAGGGGGGGGGAGCCCAGAGACAGCTCAGGGGGGGGCTGGTTCTGAGGGGGGGCTGCTCAGTGGCAGGACTGTGCTCCCCAAAGGGGTCTTAGAAGTGATGGATCTGGCGTTCCAGGACCCTTCCTGGGGGTCTGGAGCCCCTCCAGGGGTTATGAGTTTTAGGGGTGCTGGGTCTGGGGGTGCAGGACCCCTTCTGGTGGTTCAGGACCCTTTCTGGGGGTTCCCAATCACAGGTGTGCTGAGCCTGAGGGTGCAGGAGCCCCTCTTGGGGTACCAGGAACCTTCCTGGGGGTGCAGGACCCCTCCAGGGGGACCAGGACCCCTTTTGGGGTTCCCAATGTCAAGGGTGCTGAGCCTGGGGGTGCAAGAATCCCTCTTGGGAGACCAGCAGCCTTCAGGGGGTGCATGTTTCAGGGGTGCAGGACCCCCCCTGGGTGCAGGTTTCCCCCGCCGTGCTCCGTCAGGCCCGGCTGCTGACGGGTGTCCCGCGGGAGCAGGAAGCTGGGGTGCGGCGGGTGCCACCCAACCACCGCTCCCGGCCAAAGTTGAGCGGCGAGAGGAGCCGGTCGCAGCCAGCCCTGTCGGGACGGGGGGTCCGGCACCGCCGTGGGGTGAGTGACCTCCTCGGAGGTGGGAACTGGGGGGTCCCGGGCCATGGGGTGCCCCCAGCATGGGTTGGGGTGCCCCCAGCATGGGTTGGGGTGCCAAGAAAGGCGAGGCGTGGGCAGGCAGCTCGAGCTGGGGTTGGACTGGGGGTACAGCTGGGGAAACTGAGGCAGGGGGGGTTGGAGGGCTCAGCGGTGGGGGGCATCACCGGGGTCCAGACCCAGAGTGTCCCCCAGGGCTGGCAGGTCACCTAGAGGGAGATGCTAGAGCATCCATCAGGGATAAATCCCTAATTAACTTTACTCTAGGGGCTGTAGCCTCTCTTCACACCCAGCCAGGGGGGTCCCAGCCGTGGAACTGCTGGAGTGGGGGGGTCCCCGAACCCCAGCATGGCTCTGAGGGCCGGGGTGCCGTGCCGGGGAGGCTGAGTCACAGCTGGCAGAGCGGGCACAGCCTGCTGGCATTTCGCTTTGCCCGGCTCTCCTCTCCCGAGCTGAGCTTGCCCAGGGAGCTCAGCTCACCCCAAGTTTCAGGCAGGGGGGGCTTGGGTGGGAGAAGCAGCCAGGGTGGTTTTTGGGGGGAGGCTGGCAATGGGTTTTCTCGAAGGGGGTGGTCTCCCCATGATCAGGGAGGGTTTGGGGGCACCCCAATGGGGATGCCCAGTGCAGTGGCATCACTCCCCCATGCCCCAGCATCACTCTGTGCCCCAATATCACCCCCATATCCCAATATCACCCCCCGTGCCCCAACATCAACCCCCTGTACCCCAACATCAACCCCCTGTGCCCCAACATCACCCCCATACCCCGATATCATCCCCCCATGCCTCAACATCACCCACCATGCCCCAGTATCACCCCCCGTGCCCCAACACCACCCCCCATTCCCCAACATCACCCCCAATGTCCCAGCATCACCCCCCATTCTCCAACGTCACCCCCATCCTCCAGCATGACCCCCCCATTCCCCAAAATCACTCCCCATGCCCCAACATCACTCCCCATGTCCCAATATCACTCCTCATGCCCCAGCATGACCCCCCCACGCCCCAGCATCACCCCTCATACCCCAGTATCACCCCCCTTGTTCGACACCCAGAGCTCTCCTGCGGCTGCAGTCACCCCCAAATCCTCTGTCCCCAAAACGGGAGGGCGGGGCGGGGTGCTGCTGGGCAGGAAGGGATGGGGAGGGATCACTGGCAGGACAGCTCCTGGTATTACGGGGGGAATGGGAGCACCTCCTAACCAGCCCTGTGCACCCCGTTATTACCCCAGGCCCCCGCCACCAGCCTGACTGGGGGCTCTGCCTCCCCACTGGGGGCTCGATGGCTCCAGTGCTGGCAGAGGGCTCGGTGGCCCCGGCTGCCGCGGTGACCTGGGGCTTGGCCACCGCTGTCCCCTTGCTGCTGCTCCTGCTCCTCCTCTGCTCCTTCTTCCACAGGTACGTTCGCTTTGGGGGGGCAGAAAGGTTGGGGGGGGGGGTTGGCTTCTTCCCTAGGGTTTGCCATGGGTATGGTGGGCTCTGGGGACATGGCAAGGGTGGGGACAGGGGGTCACGGTCCACGCCGGGGAGCTCCGCGTTGGAGGATGCTCTGGGGGCAACCAACCTGTGCAGGGTCAAGGGGAAAGGGGACAGGGCTGGGGAAGGGGACATGGGGGTGAAGAGAGGAGGGGATGGGGGGCATGGTGTCACCTCTGAGCCCACCCTGACCTGAGCATCCCTGGGGATGGGACACGGCTCCGCTGACCTCTCCCTTCTTCTTCCCCAGGGACAAACAGGGGGTTTCCTCCCAGAGCGTGAAGGGAAACCCTGGGGTGGTCCAAGGGGTGAGTCCCCAGGGTCCCCCCGTGGCCTGGGGTGACATCTGATGGCGAGGTGGTGGGATGGATGGTGGCCTGTCCCCATGTGTCCCCATGTCCCCCGCATCCCACGTGCTTTGACAGCCCTCCAGCGTCAGCATGAGGAATATCCCTCTCCTCACCCCAAATTCACCCCAAATGGCTCAATTGGCCCCCAAAAAAGTGCCGGGGGTGGGGCGGGGAGGGGGCGGGTGGAGTGGGATGGGGATGGGGGACAGTGGGTGGCTCTGGCCACGGTGTGATCCCATGGGCGGCACATCCTGTGGTTTGCAGGGGATGTGGGTGCCCACCCCCGCCCAACACCCCCCCCCCGAGCTGTGGGGCCGGTGGGGGCCAGTTGGTCAGTGCCAGTCGGTGCCGGCAGAGGGCAGCCACCCCCCCACTGTGTTCCCACGCTGACACCCCCACCCCCCCCCAAAAAAATCCTGGGTCCCCCTGAGCCCCTCAACACTGGTACTGGCGGTACAAGGGCGGGGGGGGGCGCATGAATGCCCAGGGGGGGCACAAATGCGGGGGGGGGGGGAGATGCTGAAGTACTGAGGGGGGGTGCACGAGTGCGGGGGGGGGGATGCACAAGTCCCAGGGGATGTGCACGAGTGCCAAGGAGAATGCACGAGTACCCGGGGGGAGATGCACGAATGCCGGGGGGGGGATGCACGAATGCCGGGGGGGGATGCAGAAATGCCGGGGGGGGATGCAGCAGCGGTGGATGTTTGAGTGTCCCCTTGTCCTGCAGCAGGTGAGGCTGGCGGGGCCGGGCTCCAGCGACGGGGGAGCAGCTCCGCAGGGAGGTATGTCCCCGTGTCACCCGGCGGGGACACGGACAGAGGCAGCGTCCCCCCACCACCTCTGGCCCCCACACACCCAGGGATGGGGGATGCTGGGTGCCGTGTGCCAGCCGGCCTGGGTGCCCTCCCCGGCCCCTGCTGCAGGATGGGGGTGCAGCAGGATGGGGACCCCCCCTCACCGAGCCACCCCGGTGTAACGGAGCAGGGGGGGGGCACGGTCCGAAGGTCCCCCCCCGGGCTCGGTTAATGATTTCCCCAGCCCAGGGACTTGGAGGAGCTCAGGGTGGGACTTTGAGCTGGCCCTTGGGGGGGGGACGTGTGGGGCAGCACCCCCGTACCCCCCCAGCCGGGGTCGTGGCCCCCCAAATGGGGGAAATCAGTGCAGCTCATTAGGGGCTCTCAGCTCCCTGGCACGGAGGGGAGGGCGGGGGCTGCACGGGCTGGCATCCAAAATCCCCTCCGAAAACTCCCAGTGATGGCAAAATCTCCCAGTAAAACCCACCACGAGTCCCAGTTCCCCCAGCAGAACCGGGTCAGGTGTTTTAAAACACCCCTCGGGCCCCCCAGCCCTCTGCTGCAGCGGGACGGGGGAGGGACACCCCCAAGGCGAAGCGTTGGAGTCTTGGGGTGCGCCCCGGGGCGCTGGGTGAGGTGCTCGTGTCGGGGGGCTCACAGGGTGCTCATGTTGGGGTGTTCACGTTGGGGTGCTCACAGTGGGATGCTCCTTCTGGGGTGCTTGTGTTGGGGTGCTCATGTTGGGGTGCCCACGTTTGGATACTCACATTGGGGTGATCATTCTGGGGTGCTCATGTTGGGATGTTTGCTTTGGGATGCTCATGCTGGGATGCTCGTGTTGGGGTGCTCACACTGAGATGCTTGTGTTGGGGTGCTCACTTTGGGATGTTCACGTTGGGGTGCTCACATTAGGGTGCCCACATTTGGATGTTCACATTGGGGTGCTCATGTTGGGGTGCCCATGTTTGGATACTCACACTGGGATGATCATTCTGGGGTGCTCATGTTGGGGTGCTCATGTTGGGGTGCCCATGTTTGCATGCTTACATTGGGTGATCATTCTGGGGTACCTGTGTTGCGTGGTCATGTTGGGGTGCTTGCATTGAGGTGCCCACATTTGGATGCTCACTTTGGGGTGCCCATGTTGGAATGCTCGTGTTGGGGTGCTTGTGTTGGAGTGGTCACGTTGGGGTGCTCACATTGGGATGTTTGCTTTGGGATGCTCATACTGGGGTGCTCGTGTTGGGGTGCCCTTTTTGGGGTGCTCATGCTGGGGTGCTCACATTGGGGTGCTCATGGGCCAGGAGCTGCTTTCTGCCAGGACAGAATTGGGGGGGCAGTGAGGAAGCTGCGCTGGCCCCGAGGGGCTCTGGCCTGGATCTGACCCAGCACCGCAGCACCTGCACCCCAAATCCCACCACTGCACCCCTGCACAGTTGCAGCAGGGGGAGAAACACCCAGTTACACACCTTTCCCAGAGCCTCCGTCACCTTTAGAGCGAACAAACCGGCTGGGCGCCCTGCCCTGCCAGCTCCCCGTGTTGACAGAGCCTGCACGCAGGGCACAGCCTCCTTCTTAAATAAATATTTGAGCGAAGGCATGAGCGGGCGCGGGGGAAGGCGGGTGGCAGGTCCTTCCCCCAGCAACCCGGGGATGCTCACCCTTGGTTTTTCTTTGCTTTTTGTTCTTTTTCATGTGAAAAGCAGAGAGAGGGGACAGGATGGGAGTGAGAGCCATTTAATCCCATTTACTTGTTGGTATTTTACTCTTGCATTAGTGGGGGGTGTCCCCCAGTGTGATGGTGTTGGGGGTACCCTCCCCTGCTCAGCATCCCCTCTTCTCCCTCCCTGCAGGCACCCCCTCTCCCAGTGAACCCCAGCAACAGGTGGATGGCCCCGTGGTGCTGGGGGACATGGATAATCCCGTTGGGGGGCACACCGTGCTGGGCTGGACACCCCATTCCCACACACTCTCTGGACCAGCCCTGAGGACCCCCGAGTTTCTGCGGCACCGGGAGCTGCCGGTCCTGCCTGGGGATGCCAGCACACCCATAGCAGACACTGTGACAGATACCGAGGGACGCATCTATGAAAGCATCCGGTACAAACCTGGGGTGCTGAAAAAACCTGGGGATGCCATCAGCACCCCAGGGGACTCCCCATCCCTGCCCACTGGGGACGAGCTGAGCATCCCAGTGCCAGAGGTCATGGCCCAGGAGGAGCCGGACAGCGAGGGGAGCCCTGTCCCCGTATACGCCCGGGTGTGCAAGCCACCCCGGGCACCACAGCCTCAACAGCCCACGGGCCCCTCCGAACCCCAAGAAGAAGAACCCCCACCACTGCCAGAAAAGCTCTTTGATGTGGCATAGGATGTCCCGGAGAGGTTTTGGAGCTGCCTCAAGCCCAGTGGGTTGGTGCAAGCTTGCTGGAGAGTTTCCCTGGCTGTGGGCAGGCACGGGCAGCAGCCCTGGAGAGCTGCCCACTCCCTTCCCAACTCTGCAACTCAGTGTAGGTGGCCCAGGTTACCCCCCAACATCAACACGGGTGTCCCTCAGTGTCCCTCTGGGACATCCCCATTGTTGGGGGGTCTGTGGGGAGCAGGCAACAGGGTGACCCCCATGTGGGGTTGGCCAAAGCTCAAAAAAGAAAAATCCAGAAATGACTTTCATGTGTCATCCAGCTCAGATCCCCTGGGAAAAATCACCTGTAGAATGGTCTTGCTTCCTGGAAGTGAGAGTTTACAGCTGGGGAGTTGTGGAAATGGTCCTTAATTGCTATTTTAATCATTTTTAATAGGTGTGCTGCACCCTTCTTCAGCCCTGGGATGGTTTGGATGGGCTCTGCAGGGGGATGAGCATCCCACAGCCTGAGCATGGGCAGGGGTGTGGGCAGTGGCTGCGTTTTGCTGGATCCTGGGTGTGGGCTGGCCTGATAGAGCAGTGGGACTCGGCTTATCTCCCCCTCTCTGGAAGGCTGGCAGGGCCCTGGGGAGGCCTGGTTTAATGGGAGCAGCAGTTGCTGTGGGGTGGCTGAGATAACGCTGTTGTGGCTGCTCCTGGGATGTCCCCGTAGCTCTGTTACGGCTGCAACCACCCACCAGCCCCAGGTGGCTCCATGGGGACCGTCACGGCCCCGTCACCTCCCCCTTCTCCACCTTCCATCTTTGCCATTTGATGGCAGCCACCAGTGGATCTCACCCCAAAGCAGGGAGAGCTGAGGAGACCCCTGGTCCCCATCCTGCCACCGAGGCAGGAGGGTCCAGCTGCTCCCATCTCCCAGCTCTCCATCCCAGCAGTGATCCATCCTCTCCTTCTCTCATCATAGAAACCTCCAAAGCAGCCTGGGCTACACCACCAAGCGCTTCTCCTTCTCCCTTTTTGCTCCTGAGCTCTGCTTCCCAGCCAAACACCGAGCTGTGTCCCACTGGGATGTGGCATTGTCCCCCCAGATCCACCTGGTTGGGCTTTGCTTCTCCCCTCCTGCATCCACCCCCACCAGCACTGACACTGGTGGCCAGTGTGCCACGAGCCCCACCAGAGAGGCCAGGGAGGAGACTTTGCCACTACGCAGTGGTTTTATTGGAGCTGAGTCAGAGAGAATTTAAAAAAAAAAAAAAAAGGGGGATTTCACTTTAAAGGGGAAAAAAAAAACAACAAAAAAATAGCCTGCAATGTTATTCCTGGCTCGGGAGCCAGGGACGTTTCTATTTTCACTTGTTGCTGGCTGGAAGTGTGCTGGTGCGAGCGTGGGGTGAGTCACCTCGGCACAGCCCGGGCACGCCAGGTCCGGCACGGCTCTGCCGCGCTGGGGGGAGAGGTTTGAGTGGCTCGGAGCCACCGGGAGTTAAAAGGTTTCTGGGTCTCACCTGCCCCCCCCCCCAGGACCACCCCCCTGTAAGCACCGGCTGGCATTGAGGGAAGGAGGTGCTGCTGCTCCGGGGCTACAGAGAACTGGTCAGGGCTGGTGGGGTCTGTATGGTCACCTGCCTTCCTATACACTTACCTGCCCTCCTATACACTCATCCACCTTCCTGTACACTCACCTGCCTCCCCATATACTCAGCTGCCTTTCTATATGCTCACCTGCCTCCCCATACACTCACCTGCCTTCCTTTAGACTCATCCACCTTCCTATATGCTCGTCTACCTTCCTATATGCCCACCTGCCTTCCTACACACTCACTTGCCTTCCTATCCACTTACTTACACACCTTCCTATACACTCACTTGCCTTCCAATATGCTCAACTTTCTATATGCTCATCTGCCTTCCTAGACACTCACCTGACCTCCTAGACACTCACTTGCCTTCCTATACACTTATTCACCTTCCTATACACTCATCTGCCTTCCTATACACTTATCCACCTTCCTATACACTCATCTGCCTTCCTATATGCTCACTTGCCCTTCTATATGCCCACCTGCCTTCCTATACACTCATCCCCCACCTGACACACTCACCTGCCTTCCTATACATCCCCATCCAGAGGTGCTGTTGGTAGCATCCCCTCTGAGCTGGAGCGGTGTCTCCGTAGGCAAGCAGGGGGGCAGATATATGGCCATGTATCACTCCACACCGTCTGCAACCCTATAGAGAAACATTAAAAGTTAAAAATGGGGGGCCAAGGGGATGTGTAAAGGCCCCAGCGTTGGGCTGGGTCTGACTCCAAACCCCTCACCCCCGTGTTGCTCTGAGTAATTTTAGCAGCATAAGGGAAAACACTAAATTTTTACAAGTGTCACACGTGAAGATTTGAAAAGACTGAAGGTTTTCTTGGTTTGTGCTTGGTTTGCCCCAGCCATCTCCTGAGGGGTGTGTGGGCATGCTCCCTGTCCCTTAATAAATATTGCACTGGGATGGAGATTGAACACTAATGACATCTTTAAAGGTGCTGTAAAAATAAGGGAGTGGGGTTAGAGCATGTGCAAGCTCACCTGTCAATTGGAAGGGCCAATCTTTATGGAAGATTCCTTTCATCCAGTTCGTCCAGAAGTATTTGGGTGTAGATTTAATATATCTAAAAGAGGTGTCTTTGCTTCTCTGGCCATTGTTGGAGTTGTCCTTGAAGCCCCAGAGAAAGGGGGTGGTGATGTTCCTGATCTGTAGTTGAATGGGGATGGGAAATAACTCAGGTCAACCTTCTCTCTCCGGCCAACCAAAGCATCTTTCATTAAAAAAAGGGTACAAAATTAATCACTTAAATGAAAAACAAGCAGAAGGTCAAACCAACCAACTCCCACATCCTTTCCTATCACCTTTATTCCAAAATTCCCAGACTAGGGTGAAGTTGCTTCCCACTTCACCTTCAGCAACTGGAGCTCTGTATCTCACCAGCTTGGATCTACTCAGCTTCCAAAATAAACCAGGCTCAGATGCACGATGAAGCCTGTGCCTGGTGCACTCGACTGAGTACTTTGTTTGGATTTTAATTAATTAAGGATTGCTGAAACTGGGTGGACTGCAAGGCAAGAGCAGTGCTGGGAGTGAAAGCAAGGAGTTAAAAGTGAGCAAGCCAAAGGAAAGGGGAATTAAAAAAAAAAAAGCAAACAGGCCAGAGTTATAAAAAAAAAAAAATAGTAGAAGGTGGCAAAGAGCAGAAAAGGAAACCTCATGAGTGTCTCTTCCCCTCTTGGCTTCTCCTCGCTCAGCAAAGAGGAGCTGCAGCTCCTGGAGAGGTCCCCGCGGCTGCAGCACTGAGCAAACCCTGCCAAGAGCAGGAGAGGGGCTGGGAGCTCTTCAACGCACCCGCCTGTTTCCGAAACACCCTTCAGAGGCGCCCGCCCTCCAAAACCCACGCTGCTTCTCGCTGGGTCTGAACATTTCCACGGACACCGGGCGGAGCGGCTGAACGCACCGGTTCCTCCGGCGAAACACGGCCGGGCGCGGGCAGAGAGACTTGGGACGAGCTCTGTAATGCAAGAGCGGGCTCTGCTTCCCCGTGGGCGTCTCGGAGCAGGAGCTGGGAGCTGGGAGCCAAGTGGCTTTGCTCCCTTCCCCCTTCCCAGCTCCAGAGGCAGCTTGTTGAGACGAGCCGGTGCTGGCCGCGGCGCGTTTGGAACCGGGTTTGGCTGGGCGAGTTCCCCGAGTCCTGCAGGGCAGATTGGGGATGAAGTACACCGAACGTGCTGTCTGCTTGTGACCTGGGGAGCAAGGAGGTGCCAGGGCACACCGAGAGGAGGTGTGGGCACAGCCCACACGCGGTGCCTGGGGGAGGAACAGTGCACAGTGCCATTAGCACATCAGAAAATAATTATAAGGTTGCAGGAAACGGGAAGGAGATCCAAAAGGGGGAGCCTGGGGGGGCCTCTGGAGGATTTTAAAGTGATTGCTCCTCAAGTGAGCATTTTGGTGATAGAGCTCAGTCAGTGACCTGCAAAAGAAGAGCCCCCTGGCCAGAGCAGGTGCTGGCTTTGGGGGTTTTGCTTTTAGCTGGCCCGTTTGGTGCCCATCAAACGCTGTTTTTTCAGACTCTCAGGGAGCGCTCACATCACATTTCCAAACATTTTCCTACACTCACTGGAAAAAGCAATTGTTAACACGTGAGTGGGGGGGTCTCCATGGGCTGTAGTCACACGCTGCCTGAAAAAGGCACCCCGATTTTTCAGCTAACGGTGAGGCATCATGCAAAAAAAAGAGCATTTCCCCCCTTTTTTTTATTTCCCCCCTAAGAGCCTGTTGCATCAAGCAGGGGCTGAGGGCCAACAGCTGGAAGCAAGAGAGAGGCAGTGGAGGCAATCGGGAGATTTGCAACGCAGCCAAAGGCTCTGCAAACCTCTGCCAGTGCCTGCCTCTCCTCCCTCCACGGCCCCCTCCGAAAAGCAGGGGGAGAGGAGGAGCAGGCCTGGGGGGCTGGTGGCGCTGTTCAGAGCCCACCAAGAGCACAGGGGCTTCCTTAGTGATGTTTACATTGTCCCTTCCTGTTTCCTTTTCTGCATTACAATTGGAAATCCCAAGCGCGGCCAGGCTGCTGTTGACCATCCCTCACAGCCACAGAGCCCTGTATTGCACTAGGTATGGACAAGGAGCCAAACTCCCTTTTTAATTTTGCAATGAACCCCCCCCCAAAAAAAAAAAAAAGCACACTTTTAAAAACGTGCAAAGTCCTGGGCAGTTTGTTCCATCTGCAAGAGCTCCGTTGAACAACATTCTCTACAAACAACAAGCGCAGCACGGAGTGAGCATCCAGGGCACCGTTTTGTGCCTGAAATGTTGCAGGCTGTTTTGTTTACAACGTGGAAAAGAGCCCGGAGGGCGTTTGGAAGGAAACGAAATTGCAAACGGCTGAATTGCGTAACCAGGAATCCCGGCCGCGTGTCACCCTCTTCCTCGCAGCCCAGAGACGGCCGAGCGCCGCGGGATGTGCGTGGGGCAGAGCTTCCTCCGTGGATGCTGATGTGACGAACCCCACCGGCTCCACGGAGCTTTCCTGGGGTGTCCCCCCCCGTTCCTGCTCGAGTAACGGCGTTGCAGAAAGCTCTCCCGACGTCACGTTTCGCTCCGAGGATAATCTTTTCAAGCACCTCCCAGCGTCCTGCTCAGCATCCCCGTGTGCTTCCACACGGAAGAATTGGCAAAATTGCATTAAAAGGGCGTTTGGGATCAGACCAGCAGCTTTGGTGTCAGTGAGTGGAACGGGCAATAATCATCCTGCTGAAAAAAGACAAGAAAAAAAAGAATTATTTCACTTAAAAACTATAAGCACGGGAATTATTCTTCGTGGATACCTACTTCCCTTCTCTCCAGACCAGCCCCTGATCACACAACGTTCATCACAGCGGCTCTGGATCAGATGAGGGTTTGTAGCTGCTTGTAAATCTGGGAGGCTTTTCCCCCTCCAGCTTGTTGAGAGCGTCGAGCCTGGGAAAGTCACAGAATCTGCTCCCAAGCAGAGGCTGCGCAGAGGCACACGCTCCAACCCACCGACCTCCTGCTCACTGCAGCGTGCAAGAACTTCATCTCCTCCTAACAGCCTGATTCAAGCTTTTCCTAGAGGTTGGAAGAAATTACACTCTGGAAAACAGAGCCAGGCAAGGCAGGTGCCCTGAGTCCCAGCAGTCCGCTGCTTCCAGGAGACGATGCTCGGCCATGGCTTCCTCTTGCAGTGCTCACCTGGGCAGAAGTCTCTGCAGGAAGATGAACCATTCGCACAGTCGCCACACAAAAAGCCCTCCTACCCCGTGAGAAGTGTTTTTCAAGAAGGTAATTAACTGCTTGCAGCATGTAAAGTAAGCAAAAAGTCCCGTTGAGACATGATGAACTTCAAATCAATGGAGTCGCTCACGCTCCTGGCACACTCCTCAGCATAATTTTGCCGTGGGTCAACTTGCACGCCTCCAAATAACCCCAGGCATGGGTGAGGAGCTAGCATGGGCTGTGGATGACTTCCAGGAGGCAGCTGGGACAAAGCAATTCTTCTCCTGGAGCTCAGAGACTTCAGTAGTGGAGATGTGGCCAGACTTTGTCAGTGGTCCTCAAGGCCTTAGTGCTGTTGAATTCAGGAATATCATTGTTGATACTGAGGTCAAAATTGGGGAAAAATAAGGGAAACTCTCCCAAATCCAGTCAGCTTTTGTTAAGGCTTTTCAGCAAATATTCTCTGCATGTTCACTGATACAGAAAGCATTCAGGCACAAGAACAAGGGGTTGAAGGCAACCATTTTAGGCAATGCAGTGTCCATCCCTGGAAGTGTTCCAGGCCAGGTTGGATGGGGCTTGGAGCAATCTGGTCTGGTGTGAGGTGCCCCTGCACATGTCAGGAGGGTTAAAACAAGATGATCTTTGAGGTCCCTTCCAACCCAAACCATTCTGTGATCATGATTCTATGATTTTAGATGGACACCATGTCCCAGCGCAGAGGCTCCTTGCTTCCAACAGCCAACCTCATGCTACCAACAAGCTCTGAGGTCCTGAAGGATGAAATACCCCACTAAAAGGGGGAGAAGTCTGATTTCCCAACTGGATGGCCCCAACAAGATGCGACTTGGATGAGTGCCTTGAGTCTGGGAGGGCTTTTAGCTCTTCTGCTGGTCTCAGCTGCCGACACTCAGTTTGGGAAGGAGGGTGATGAGCAATCACGGGTCAGTTGACTTCCGTAAGTCAAATACAATTGCAGCTGTCAGGAAGACGAGCTTCTGTGCCTCAGGAAACCCAAAGGGCAGCACCCAAACTCACAGAGGGTGCTTTTTAGGAAATGTTCCTACATTTCTTCAACAGCACAGCCAATAAAAATGTACTTAATTTTCTCCTCCTCACATTTCTTCCTCAAGCGTCTTGATCCCAGGAGCTGAGGATTTTAACAGCATCACATTCTAAAGACTGCAAGAATTAGCAACTTTAAGATTGGATTTTCCCAGCCTGGAGTTGCTCAGTTGTGTCAGTCCTTTGTAACAGCAACGACATGCAGGAAAATCTAGTGAAAAACCTCCAGTGTATTTGGTTAATTTGGTATCGGTGGCTTGGCTCCGATTCATCTCCTATCAAAACAAAATGAATGATATTAATAGATTCAAAATGTCAGTTAAGCAGTTTAGCCTGAGCCCATGTATTCAGAAATGAATAATCTCCTGAGGTCAAGGAACAGGGGCCAAAGTAAAAAGCCGGGCAGAACAGTGGGTGGGTAAAACCAAGCCAAACTTATTCAACTGCTCAGCCCTGTTGGCCCCAAACTAACATTTAATATTAATTGAAATTAAAGCTGTGAGTAATGGTCATCCTGTGGATATGGGTGGGTTTTTTTATGTACAGCTTTTTATTTTTTTTCCCCATTGTGTTTTTTTTTCCCCTCTGTTCTAAAATGTTGCGCAATCAATTAAAAAATGGGGTGTGTTGCTGACATTGTGTACATAGCAATATTGGGAACACTACGAAGAGAAAGAGTAAGAA
The DNA here is from genome assembly GCA_028020825.1 of Podargus strigoides. Classification (NCBI taxonomy): domain Eukaryota; kingdom Metazoa; phylum Chordata; class Aves; order Caprimulgiformes; family Podargidae; genus Podargus; species Podargus strigoides. The sequence goes on from CM051619.1 coordinate 1,628,942, forward strand.
AAAAAACCTACCAGAAGTAAGCATATCTTAGTCCTAGTTACATAAACAAGGCTAGACCATCACTAAATCTTTTTAATTGGGATTTTTCACTTATAGGTTCATGGAGATTCACCAAGATTCCCTGATGAATTCTGAGAGACCAAGGTTTCGTGGGATAGGAAAGGAAACCTCTGTTGTAAATAATTGGTTTAAAAATTTCGAAGCAACCAAGGGTAGGAATAAACAGTTTCATGTCCATTCCCCAAGGCAAGAGGATAACAGATGGAATCCCTCATGATCTGGACCGGCCGATCTGTTGTTCAACACGTCATTACAAAATCTAACCGGGGAGTGAGGAGTGAGGTGACAACGTTTACAGACAAAATTATCCCCAACAGACATCCCTGAAACCAGGGAAAGATCTCACAGCACAATGAGATGAGGAGATACAATGGCAGATGTGAGTTCATGTTAGTAAGAAACATACCTTGGAAGAATTATGCTAATAATATATGTGTACAGTCACAGGCTCTGAATCAGCTATTACCTCTCAGGAATAAGGAAATTTGGGGGTGATTGTTGCTAACTGTCTGAGAAGATCAGCTTAATGCTCAGCCAAACATTGGCAGCTGTTAGGAAAGAAATAGAGACCAAAATAATAAAAATCATTATGCTGGTGTATAAAATACCACATTTTAATGACTGATGCCAATCCAGCCACCCCATCCCCGAAAGCACAGGGTTATCACGGTTAATCAGAGGGAGAAGTCAGCTTAGACCAAAAGTCTGTGAAGAACGTGACTGGTGGGGCAGGGAGAGAGAACCTGGCAAAGCTGAGTCACGAATACTGCAGGGATGACGAAGGAATAATTAGGCAGTAAACACCCATGACAAAAGCTGGGGACACCGAAAAAATGCCCAGGCAAACAAAAGGGAGGAAGTTTTTCACGTAACACATGGGTCCATGGGGAAGCTGAGGGGGCAGGATGCAGAGGAGACCAAGGGAATTAAAAGGGTTCATAAAGGGGCTGAAGAAATTAATGGATTAGAGGTGCATTAGCACTACTGAACCTGATAGGTGGATGCTCTCCAGATTACAAGTGGACTATTAACCACAGAAAAGCTTTCCACCCTTCACCAAACGATCGCTGTGCAAGATCTCAAACACCACACGTGCTCAGCACGGGCGCCGCCACGCTTGCTCACGATCCTAGCAGAGATGCCACAGGGTGTCAGCTCCAAACCCAGCCACGGACCTTCTTGCATGGGGATGACAAACACTGAGGTATTGATGAGCTCTACATACCTGTATGGTACACTTTATTGGTTTGTAAAAGAATGAGCTGCCCAGGACTGGGTAAGTACCTGGGGTATTTAAGCAGTGGATCACACACAGTTATTGCTTTCACTGTGTTCTTGAACACTTCGTGTCACACTGCAGCCATACCAGTTCTCTGGACCATACCAATCTGCACCCATACCAACCTGGACCTTATACAGGCACCATTAGTACTTTTTCTCCTCAGATTTATCCCGTTTAGCTAACTTTCAGCTAAGATTTAATCTGACATCCAACTCTGACAATAAAAGTGGAATTAGTGCAATGAGAATGAGTAAAGCTGGGAAGGAGAGGGATGAAATAATGTCCTAAGGTGAGAGTTTTCCATGGTCTTGGAGGAATTTTGCATGTCCAGAGAAGGGCAGCGGGGCTGGGGCAGGGTCTGGAGCACAGTGTGATGGGGAGTGGCTGAGGGAACTGGGGGGTTCAGTCTGGAGCAGAGGAGGCTGAGGGGAGACCTCATTGCTCTCTGCAGCTCCCTGACAGGAGGGGGTAGAGGTGGGGAAGAGTCTCTTTAACCAAGTAACAAGTGACAAGACAAGAGATAATGGCCTCAAGTTGTGCCAGGGGAGGATTACACTGGATATCAGGAAGAATTCCTTCCCAGCATGGGCTGTCAGCCATTGGCAGGGGCTGCCCAGGGCAGGGGACAGTCCCCATCCCTGGAGGTGTCAGAGCAGTGTTCACACAGTGCTCAGGGATGTGGTGTAGCTGAGCACTGTCAGTGTTGGGCTGATGGTTGGACTGGATGATCTTCAAGCTCTTTTCCAACCCAGCTGATTCTGTGATTCTTGCACTGACAGCAGCAAAGCAAAAACACAAGATCGTTTCCCATAAACTTTACCCTTTTCCCTCTTTTAATAAATTAGCACTAACCGTGGTCCCCACACGCCGATCCGAGGTGCAGCCGCCACCCCTGTGACACCGTTCGCCAGGCTGTCCCCCTCCGAGGAGCAGCCCACGCCACGCCCGGGCCTTGGCAGCGCCGGGGGCTGAAAGCAGAGCTCCGCGCTCCCTCCCAGGGAGCTCGCGGCTCTCCAGCGGGGAGGGGAAGGCACGCCGGGCCCCCACGGCTCCTCAGGGACACTCCCGGCTGGGAAGCTGGGCCGAGGCCCAAGCGGGGCCTCCGCCACACCCGCCCCCCCCCGTCCCACAGCTGAGGCGCTGGCCTGAGTGACCGGCGGCGGAGGGAAGGAGGGTCACGGGCGCCAAGCCACAACCCCCACCGGCTGCCGGGAAGGGAGCCAGCTCCTGGCAAACACACACACCCCCACCGGACGGGACATGAGGGGAGGGCACCGGGGCCGAGGGGAGGCGGGACGCACTGCCCGCCCGCCGCAGCCGCTCCAAGCTGGCGCCGCGCTCGGCCGCAGCGCCGCTAGGGGCACGGGTGGGCGGGGCCTCCCCCGCAGCCCGTCGCTATTGGCCGCCGCGCGGCACCGCCTCCCGTCATTGGCCCGTTCCGGCTCGCTCGCCGCCCGCCGATTGGCCGCGCCTCCCCGGCGGACCCTCCCACCCCCCGCCTTCCCCCGGCTGGCGGACGGCGGCGCGAACGTGCCGGGCGGGCTGTTCCCTGGCCGGGGGGCGCGCGCGGCCGCCACGTGGGGAACTGCACGTAGTCAGCGCGGGCGGGGAGGGCACGCGCCGTTCCCGCCAGCGCCGGGGGGCGGGAGGAGGGGGGAGAGACACGTCAGGGACGTCAGTGAGCGGGAGGGGGAGAGCGGGGGGCGGCCGTGGGTGTCAGGGACAGCAGTGAGGGGTGAGGGCAGCCGTGGGGTGTGAGGGACGGCCGTGGGTGTGAGGGACAGCCATGACGGGTGAGGGACAGCCGTGGGGTGTGAGGGACAGCAGTGAGGGGTGAGGGACAGCCGTGGGGTGTGAGGGACGGCCGTGGGTGTGAGGGACAGCCATGACGGGTGAGGGACAGCCGTGGGGTGTGAGGGACAGCAGTGAGGGGTGAGGGACAGCCGTGGGGTGTGAGGGACAGCCGTGGGGTGTGAGGGACAGCCGTGAGGGGTGAGGGACAGCCGTGGGGTGTGAGGGACAGCCGTGGGGGGTGAGGGACAGCCGTGGGGTGTGAGGGCAGCCGTGGGGGGTGAGGGACAGCCATAGGGCGTGAGGGACAGCCATAGGGCGTGAGGGACAGCCATGGGTGTGAGGGACAGCCATGGGGGGCGATCATGATGGGAGATGAGGGGTGGCCATGGGATGTGAGGGGCAATCATGAGGGGAGATGAAGGGTAGCCATAAGGGGTGGCCATGGGGACATGACAGGCAGCCGTGTGAAGAGGTGAAGGGCGGCGATGAGGGCTGATGGCATGGGGTGTAAGGGGCCACTGTGGGGAGAGATGAGGGGTGGCCGTGGGGAGATGAGGGGTGGCCATGAGGGGTAAGGGGCCATGGTGGGAGATGAGGGGTGGCAGCCATGCAACGTAAGGTACCACCTTGGGGGTCGGTGCAGAGTGGCTGTGGGGTGTGAGGGGTGACCATGGAGGGATGAGGGGCAGCCATGGCTGCTTGTGAGGCCAGGAGAAGATGACTGGTGTCCACATCCCTCTGAGGAGCAGGGCTGAGGTGCCCCCAACACCACCCACCTTCCCCCAGAGAGCCATACCCACTGTCCATGGGGTATCCACCCCATTGCCAGCCCCGCTCCTCTCCTCCAGCTGCCACCTCCTGACCCCAGGGCCGAGCATCGCTGGACTGCCCAGGGAAGGCTCTGCCAGTGCTGGTGGGGTGTGTGGATCCCTCCCAACACCCTGTCCTGGCTCCTTTGAAACACCTCAGCTCGTGTCTTCCAGCAGCAAGCTGTGAGAGATCGCAGAGCGAGAGATTTCGTAGGCACCTGCCCTCGTCTGCGTGTGTGATAACTCCATTTTCATTCTAACAGGTATTGAAGGGACTTACAAATCTGAGGAGCCTGTGAGGACATTTAGGAGCAGATTTTCACTCTGTTTGGGAAGCTTTGGAGAAGGTACCTTATTTTTACAGTACAAACATATATATATATATATGTTGTTGAGAAATACTAGAGTCCACGTACAGACTAGGCAGGTTGATTTTTATTTTTTTTTATATGAGTAGATGGGTGATAATCCCTCCCTATCCCAACAATTTACCTTGGAAAACCATAGTAAAATCCCAGCTGCGTTGTGTATCTTAGTTGGTGGTAAAAATACACATTTATATTAATTTATTTTTTTTCCTAAGCTGGCAAGAGGCCCAGCGTTTCTCTCCATTAGCTGACACGCATTAAAACAAACCGCCTTGTCTGGACCCGGCTTTTAAACGGGGAGCCCCATCCCCACCGGGAGCCGATCCCCTTGGATCCCAGCCTCCCGCCCGCCTTCCCCCCGCCGTACGGGGAGCACCGGCATCCCCCGGGCTGTGCTGGGGCGGTGGAGCCGGGGCCGGGGCCGGGTGGCGGGGGCGTGCATTTAAAGGGAACGGCGGAGCCAATGCGCAGGAAGGGGCCGAGCATGTGGGGAGGTTGTTTACACCAGCCCGGCCCCGGGAGCTTTAACCCGGCCGGCGGCGAGGCGCGGAGCGGGGCTCAGCGGACGCTGTGAGTAAAGGCGGGGGTGGTACCGGGTATCCCCCCCGCCTGGTCTCCCTTCCCTTCCTCTCCCCTGCCTGGCATCCGTGGGGAAAGGGAAAAAAAAAAAAAGGGGGAAAAAGCGGAATAATAATAATAATAATTAAAAAAAAAAAAAGGCGGGAGCGGTAGTTCCCGCCCGGCCCCGGCTCCTCCCCGCCCCGCCCGGCGGGGCTCCAGCCCGGGCCGCCGCGTACGTGAGCCGGCCGCGGCGGGGACGGGGATTTCAAAACAAGCTGCGGCGGAGGGAGGAGGGCGGGGGAAGGCGGGAGTCGCGCCGGAGGTAAGCGCCGAACCGGGCCGGGGCCGCTTCCCCACCGTGTGACCCCCTCCGGCCGGGGGGTAGCCGGCTCTGCCCACCCCACCCCCCCAGCTCCCTTTGGGTCTCTGCCGTCCTCGGGGGTGTGCACCCCCTCCCCTGCAGCCTGCCCGGTGCATGCTCCCTCCCCTGCCCCGTGCATGCCCCCTGCCCGGTGCATGCCCACCCCTCCGTTGCAAGTCTCCCCCCGCTCTTTCCCGTGCATGTCCCGCCCAACCGGGACCTGTGCCCGGTGCGTGGCCCGCCCCCCCCGCCCCCTTCTCTCTCCCGGTGCACGCTCCGCCTCCCGTCTTGCCCGCTGCTTGTGTGTGTCCCCCCCCTTCCCCGTCCATGTCCCCCGCCCTGCCCGGTGCCGCCCTCCGCTGCAGGCCCGGGCACACGCCTCCTCCTCCTCCTCCCCTGCCTCCGACCCTGCCATCTTCCCCACGTGTCCTGCTTGCCCGCACGGCCGTGGGCCCTGCACACGCGTGTACCATGCACACACGCATGCATGCACACATGCATGTCATGCGTGCCCTGTCTCCTGCTGCACGTTCATCCCTGTACCATGGCTTTAAGTCACGCTCTGCCGGCACCGCTCCCAGAAAGCAACAAGCTCCTGCCTTTTCCTTCCTGGCTGCCCTCGCCGCCGGCGTGCACCGGCCCGCCGATGCCCGGGGAAGTTGCTCTGCCTGTGCCAGCATTCCTGCTTGTGATGAAAAACCCATTTTTAGGCAAAAGCGTTTTCCTCTGGAGTAGTGGCAAACACCAGCGTGGGTGAAATGGTGGGGTGAGAAGTGGGGAGCCCTTCCTGGTGCTGCTGGTGGGGGTACGGTGCAGCCCTATGGTGACACGTCCGTGAGCAGAACGTCAGCAGCAAGCACCAGAGTGGGATTAGGAGGAAACTCTTTGGGAAAGCACCTGGTTTGTGTTACTGCCCTTTAGGGTCAGGTCACGGGTGGGTTTGGCTCTGTCTTAGGGTCAGTAGATCCTTGTTGCTTCTTTTTTTTTTTTTAATAAAGGGCCAAACTTTACGACCCGCTCCATGCGGATATGTTGTTTCCCAGTCACGCGTGCCAATGGGCGCGGGGCCGGAGTGCGGTTTGTTAAGGGCTTCGGGGTGTTTTGGGTTGAAAAGGGGCTTTTTGGAAACTGCAGGCTGGAAAAGAAAACAAAAACTAGGGTTTATTTTCAGTTATTGCAGCATGTAGGGTCTCTTATAGGGTGGACTTTGCAGTCTAGGTTGCTGTTGCATGGCATGGTGATCTGTGGCAAGAGTTAAGCTGGTTGTGAGGGAAACTACCAGCATTTATTCCTAAAAATATGGGGTGTGCTGTGACTGCACGTTCTCTGGGGAGAGGATTTGTGCCGGTTTGCACAGCACCATGGGTGCAGGAGCTGCCTTTCTCCCAGCAAACCCTGGGCAAACAGCAGCTGGGGTGAGTGCCGGGGCACACTCCCTGCTTTGCCACGGCCCCCCTGGCCTTCCCCTCTTGCTAAACGAAGCATTCCTCGTTTGCCAAATGAGGCGCCTGCTTTCCCAAAACCTCCACCGAGGCTTCGCTCTGCCAGCACCGCCGGCAACACCGGTAGGCACAAGGACTGACGTTTTTCCCTGGTGAGAGCTGGGAAAACGCCATCCAAAATACACACCCGGCATTGAAGCAAGAAATAATTTGGGATCTGTGCCGGCTCTGACCCCTGCGGCGCGTGATTGCTAACAGCTGGGAGGGCTCGCCGTGGCTCCGCGGCCTCCCGGCTCCGCCTGTGCCGCTGACGCCCTCCCAGCTCTTGCTCCTCTTCTTGCTTTGTGTTTTGGGGCACAGGGAGGTGGATTTTTTTTTTGGCGTTGGTGTGTCCCCCTCGGCTAAGGGCTGAGCGTTGAAATGGGATCTGGCGTTCAAAGGTCTGCTGGAAGCAGATGTGGCTCCGAAAACTGGCTTTTGGGAGCGTTTTCCTTCCCCTGGTTTGCAAGCGTGCCTCTCTCCTCCTTCCCACTCCCCTCCCAGACCAGAGGGGGAAGGAAAGGGAAGGCAAAACGAAACGCCGAAGGAAATGAGAAGCAGCTTCCCACCTTCAGCGCTGCCTTCCCTGCACCTGGCCACCGGCCAAGCTCTGGCGTTCGCCAACCGTTGGGGAGGGGGCGGAGATTTGGCACCGGTTTGGTTGCTGCGTCGACTCCCTGAGCCCTTGGAGGGGCAGTTCCCAAATCCCTGAGCCCTTGGAGGGGCAGTTCCCAAATCCCAGTGCCTGGCATATCTGAGAGCGCGAGGTTTTAAGGTGATGTGGAGAGGAAATGTGGTCTGGTGGTTAATTCCTGTGGTGAGGTGGAGGGGTTTTGCCACGGCTTCGCTCTGGGATTTGAGGCGAAGTGCTGTGTGTCCTCTCCCAAGTCCTGTGTGGGTGTATTGGAGGTTTGGAAGCAGAGCTGCTTGGCCAGGTCACTTGCGTTCATCAGAAAACATGTTGCACGGTGGTAAAAAGGCTTTATCAGACAGAGCAGGCTCTGGAGCATCCCCTGGTGATGCCTGTACGCTGCAAAGTCTGGCGTGTTCCTTGGGCAGGGTGAGATGAGAGGGAAGCAGAGGGAGCAGCTCTGCTCAGCTGGCCTCCGCGGCCTCTTTGATCCTGCTCCGGAGGTGACGGTGGTGGCAAAGTCCCTGTATGCTGTGGGACAGGCAGCCCTGGCACAAGGTGCTTTCCCTGGCACGCCTCTATCCATTTCACACCCTACCCCGCTCGATTCTTTATGGCTCCTAAAATAGCTGTTAATTTTCTACTTGGGGACGGCCAGATTTCGGGGGAGGACAAAGTGAGCTGAGTGTGTACAGTTATTCATAAAACCACTTGTAAATCTCGGGTGTCCTTTGAAGTTGACGTGGTTTGGAGTAACGTGGTTGGTGTGCATCCTCGCTTCCCTCACTCCTTGGAAAGGGTGTCACAGCAGAGGAGACTTTGGGAGGAGGACAGTGAGATTGTTGGAGCTTGGTGCATTGTGTGTCCCTTGCTTATAAGGAAACCTGTAAACACTTGTTGTTTCTTTTAAAACAGAAGTAAAATCTACAAACCCAAATGAGCCAGGGAGGCTGCTCCCTGGATGGGTTTGCTAACAGAGCCACACTAACACAAGGAAAACTGACATCTGAGGAAAGGGGAGCTATCTGGGGGACAAAACTAGGTTAAAGATGGTTACAGAGAAACAGCTGAGGATAAAAATGCTCAAATTCTTCCTTTCCTAACAAAGCAGGGCAGGAGGATGCTCCTGTTTTGTTTCCAGACTGACCCTGGGGGTGCTGGGTGTGAGCTGTGAGCTTGGAGAAAGCTCTCCAAAAGCATGAGAGCTCCTAAAAAGGGGAGCATCGGGGTGCAGGCTGAGAAAGGGCACTGGATTTTGTTGCTGGAGAGCTTTCCTCCCCTGCCAGGATGTGAGCAGGGGAGTTGCAGGGCTGCACTGGGCACGAGCCCAAGTCTAGAGGTCAAGGTTGAAGAGCACCGATGGCAGGTTTCAGTGTGACAGGCGGGAATAGCTGTGGTGGCCTCAGGAGTGTGTGCCAGTGGCAGCTCAAAAGGGGGACATGGGATCCAAGGGCTGTCCTGAGTGGGTCCGTGGGGTTTCCTTTAGGCTGGCTCATCCCTTTTATTTTCCAGAGGGGTTTAGAAATGACCATAACGAGCTGCAGGGTGGGGGGGAGCTCAGGCATGCTGCTGTCCCCGTGTCCCCAAGACGTGTCTTATTGGCTGGGGGTCCCCTGAGCAGGTGCATGGGGATGCTGGAGCAGCAGAAAGCCATTTTCTTGGCTCCCAGGGTGGCAGTGGGGGGAAGACACTGGTTGATCGTAGTGATCCCACACTGAGGGTAACATCTCTGTGTCTTTCTCTCCCACAGCATGTCCGAGATGGCGAGCGTGCTGTCCAGGCGCCTGGGGAAGCGCTCCCTGCTTGGTACCCGCGTCTCTGCCCCCGGTGCCTTGGCCGAGGGGGTGCTGGTGGCCACCCAGATCCCCGGCTTGCAAACAGACCTCGGCCGGGCGTCCGCCCACACGGCGCCGCGAGAGGACACATCCTGTGTGCCGTCGGTGGAGGAGAGCAGCCAGGCACTGAGGTTCCCTGGATCCGGCCACCATCAGCTCTGTGCCGGGCAGCAGGTACGTAAGGGTGCTCTTGGTGTCCTTGGCTGGTGGGATGCGCTCTGGTTGGAGAAAAAACTCTCCTAATGTAAGGTGCAGTGATCTGTAATTACCAAGAGCCGTTAATGAGTGTTGCCGTTAGTGTGCTCGGCCACGGCCATGCCTGATGTGTTTGGACCATGCTGAAGATTTTAGGGAAGAGTGAGGTGCGATGGGTTGTCCAGAAAGGACATCTAGTCCTGCTGGACCCCACCATTTCTTGTGCCCGGGGCTCCTGATGCTTAGGAGGGCCCTGCCTTGGCCAGGATACTGCCTGGGGCAGGGAACAGTTCTTGTTCTCGATCCCACCGGCACAGTTCCCGTTAATGCCCAGCCAAGCAGCGCTTGCAAGGGGAGCCACGAGCTGCTGACGTAGAGCCCGTTTCTTGGCTGCTACCTGCAGAACTGTAAAACCTTTTCTGGGCAGAGCTTGTGAAATGGAGTGTAAATAAGGCCCCTGTGTGTTTTCTGGCTCCTCCTGCCCCATGTTTATCATCCACAGGACAGTGAGAGTTGTTTTCTCCTATGTGCTCTGCTGCGGAGGATTTTCCTCGCTTGCTTTGCTGCTGGAATGGCATAAAAGTAGTGATGGGATGCCTTCACCTCCCAGTGACAGCCAGGACCTGTGCTGGTGTGCAGAGCCCAAGGAGATGTTGGCTCCTCGTGCCATGTACAGTCTGGGGGTTCGGTGGTGTGGTTTTGGGGAAGCCTTGCTCCTTCTTTTCAGAAAGCAGGCTCAGGGTCTTCTGTGCCTTTAACCTTGGTCCTGACGTGGGTGGCTTTTTCCACCCTAGTGTTTCTGCCAGAGGTCCCACCCGAGGAGGTCTCGTGGGCTTCTCCTGGGTCAGTGTATGGGTGTGTGTGTCCATCCTGTATTGGCTTCTTGGTACGACACTCGTGGCGCTTCCATAAAGAGATGTTCCTGTTCCTATAAATAGCTGGAGACACATGTGGTGTCTTTAGCCACAGATACATTTCCATTAACAGAAATAGGCTCATGGGTGGTAGTGATGGAAAACTGCCCATCAGGAGGAGTTTGGGACTCACTGAAGGAGGAGGTGAGGTTTGCACATCTTCCTCTGCCTGAAGGCGTGGGACTGGAGGAGCCAAGGTGTGAATTCAGGATCACTTTGCCCAGGAAACCTCCCTCTCCCTATCCCACTCTGGATTTTAATCCTGTTATCTACATACTTTGCTAGGATGTGTAGTAGTTGTGGGAGTCCTTGAGCAGGCTGGCGTGAGAACAAAGCCAAAGAAAAAAAAGTCCTTCCAAAGTCATGACACTCAGAGAGGCAGCTGATACTGGCTCAGGAAATCCCTCAACTTGGGATTGCTGGAGCCCGGGAAGAGCAGATCTCTTGGTGGTGGCATTGGGATGAACCCTGGCTACCCTTCGGGTTTGCTGTGACAGCAGTCTGAAGTCCAAGCCCTTCAGGGCAGGCTCTGTCTTCATCCTAAAGCCCTCTGTAGCCCTCTGCACTGAGGGAGGAGGAGGAGGGGGGATCCTGTGGTGGGTGAAGGCTTGCTTGTGCTGCCACAGGACATCCCCTGGGAGCAGCGGGGTGGCAGGTGGCACCGACAAACCACCCCTCGTGCCATTTTCAGGTCCTCGTCACCTACAATGGGCAGGAGTGTGCCGGCCTGGTGGAGCAGCACAACCCACTGAGCGACACGACGAAGGTGCTGCTGCCTGAGCAGGGCTCGCAGATGTGCTGGAGGGTGCAGGACGTGCGGCCGGCCGCGTTCCAGCCCCCCACCCTGCCCGCAGCCGGCGGTCCCAGCCCCGCCGAGGCGCTCCAGAGATCTGTATCCAGCAGTATCGACGTACCCAAGAGGTTGGTGCCTTTGTCTGGTGGGGTGTCACTTGGGTGGGAGAGGGGCTTTTAGTAGCTCTGGCAGCACACATGCTTGGTTTTACACCAACGGAGAGAGCGGTGATGCTGGGGATATATCTGCCTTCGCGGCGCGGGATTATCCGGAGCGTGGTTAAATTTAGGATTAAGGGGATTTTTAATTTATTTTTTCCTCCAAATGAGGATAAAACATCAAAACATCCTTCCCAATAACTTAAAAATGACTCCAGGTTCATGGAGGGAGGTGGTAGCAGGGGAACCTGCTGCAGGTTCTGCTGCCCTTTGGGTGCCCCTGGTTGTACACAGGCTGTTTCTCTCCTCTTCCCTCCACACGTTTCACATCTCTCCCCTCACGGTGCAGGAAAGCCGACGCCGCTGTGGAGATGGATGAGATGGTGGCAGCCATGGTGCTGACGAGCCTCTCCTGCAGCCCCGTGGTGCAGAGCCCTCCCGCTGGCGAGAGCGGCATCCCCCGTGAGTGTGCCTTTGAAATATTCATATATATTAAAAAAAACATCTCCAACAAAAGGAGATGTGGAGAAATGTGCTGCGCCCTTTGGATCTCAGTGCCAGGGCTCTTGAAACAGTGCTTCACTGGGTGCTGAGTAGCTGCCAGGACAACACCAGGCTGGAGGTGGCTGGGGAGCAGCACCAGGGTCACAGTGGAGCCCACTGGCACCAGTTGTGGCCGCACAAGCCGGGATGCCCCTGACAGGCACAGTGAGGGTAACCCTGCTCTCTGCAGCCGTCCCAGGGGGCTGGGGAGCCCTGCATAGGAGTCCCAGGATGGGGAGCACCACTCGGTCACTCCTTTTTTTAGAGAGGTGGTTTCATTCCCGAGGAGTCAAATGCAGACGGAGGGATAAAAATAGCCCCTTGGAGCCGTGGGAAATGTGCATGCCCCGGTGCTGGCTGCTCGCTGTGTGCCGGCTCTGCCTGCGGGATTGCACTGGTGCCAAGGAGGATGGGGAAGGGGGTGGGGGAAAGGGATAAGTGACCAAAAATTGGGAGCTGGCACTGAGCAAAGGTGCAAAGGCTCCATCTTGCCAAGTTTTTTAAAAAATAAATGAGTAGAGGTGTAAGTAGAGGTGGGTTATTCAGCCTCAGGGCTGGCCGCTGCTCTGGGCGGGGGGTTCAGTTGGCCTTGAGCTGATGGTGGCAGTGCATGTCCCTTCCCCACAGCCTCACGGGTGGCCTGCGATCCCTGGAAGGAGAGCGGCGACGTCTCGGACAGCGGCAGCAGCACTACCAGTGGGCACTGGAGTGGGGGCAGCGACATCTCCACCCCTTCGCCCCCCCACACTGCAGGCAGCCCCAAGTACTCCAGCGAGGCCCTGAGCTCCCCCCAGGTGGATGATGGCTTCGAGACCGACTCCGACCCCTTTCTCCTCGACGAACCTGCTCCACGCAAGAGGAAGGTACTGTGGCTGTGGGAGGGAAGGTCCCGGCACTGGCTGGGTGGCTCGAGCTGATCCAGTGTCCCAAGGAGGGGATGCTGCCAGCAGGCAGGGGGTGACATGGCCCATCTCTCCACCAGAACTCAGTGAAGGTGATGTACAAGTGCCTGTGGCCAAGCTGTGGGAAGGTTCTGCGCTCCATTGTTGGCATCAAGCGGCACGTCAAGACCCAGCACCTCGGGTAAGGCAAAGATTTCACCTCCTCAATCCCTGCCTGCCCACTGAAGCTGCATGCCCTCCCCCTGCATAATTCCTGTAGGAATATACTGGCCTCTGTGCACTGAGCTTGGCAGTTCTCAGCCGAGCAGTCAGTGTCACCAAAACCACTGTTGTACGTGTCCCCACCTTCTGGGAGCCCAGGAATTTTCTGGAAGGCACAGGAGCACCATTTGGGCTTTGGAACTGCCCAGCTTGGCTGTGCCTTTTGCATGAGGGGGGGTTCAGGTTACCCACAAGCCCTCGGCTTCTGGACAGAGGCCGAAAAGCACCAGCCCAGCTGGGTTTCGCAAGGGCTGGCAGCCTCAAAGCCATGTCTGCTGTGGCAGTGGCTGGCTCCAGCTCAACCGCCGGGGCTGGCACGGGCACCCATAGGGCACCGACTGGCAGCGACTCCCCCCTCAGCAATTCACTTCGCTTTGTCCTGACCTCCTGTGAATTCCCCCCCAAATACAAAATAGTGAAGGTGTGGATGTGGGGATCAGCTTTGCTGTGCTCTCCTGTGGCCCCATTGCACTTCTCACCCCAACCTCAGTTTTCTCGTGCTTTTGTCCATGTTTTCTGGTACTTTTTTTTTTTTTCTCCTTCTCCCTTGTGAACATGAATGCTGTGGGAGGACAGAAGGGCTGTGGTGCGGTGGGCAGTGCTGGAGTGCCATCCAGTGCCGGATAAACGCACTGGGAAAAGAACAAAAAAGACTTCAAAGGCTCTTTCCTGCTGGGTGAACCGCAGGGCTGCGGTCGTAGCTGTGCCAAATGAACTTGATTAGAAATGAGCAGGGGATTTTCAGTGGCACCCGGTCAGCGTGCCGGCGTTTTTAAAGGCTCTGGAAGAGGTATTGATCTTCCGTGGAAGCGCGAAGTGCTGCTCTGGAGGCAGTGGCTGGTGCTGATTGCAGCTGATGTGATGCTTTGGAGCTCAGGCACGGAGCTGCTCTGCCCTGGGGAAGTCTGGGGCCGCTCACTTGGATGGAAACAGGGTCAGCTTTTCACCGCTGTCCCCCTTTCCTCCCTGGCAGGGACGGCGCAGACTCCGACCAGCGGAAGCGGGAGGAAGATTTCTACTACACCGAAGTGCAGGTGAAGGAAGAGCCGGCGCCAGAGGTGGCCACCGTCACCACCAGCCCCACATCCGCGTCTGCTCCCATCATCATCCAGCAAGCCCTGGCGAAACCGGAGGCACTACTGGTGGAGCAGCCGGTGCTGGAGCCCGCCTTGGCTAGCAGCGCCCTGAGCCAGTCTGCCCCCAGCTCCTTCTGGCACATCCAGGCTGATCACGCCTACCAGGTGAGCTGGTGGCATATCCTGGGGCCAGGTCACCTCCCGAAATCTTGCGGAAGGGCAGGTCGTGATCCGGTTTGCTCCGCAAGTCCCCTCTGCAGCAGGGATGTTTCATGGCCACCCCTGCAGCATGGAGGGGCTTTGGTGCCAGTCCCTGCCAGGCTGCCCTTCAGCCCTTGAGCTTCCTTAATGCCTGGTGAGCCCCAGCCATTCCCGGGCTGGGGGGGAGCTGCCAGCCGCTGCTCCCCTGCAATTACGCGGTGCTGGTATGCAACACACCCTCCTGCCCGGAGATAACGTGGGGCTGGAATGCAGCCGTGCTGGATCCTGCACGTCTCCGCTGCGCTCACCGGAGCACCACGGGCTTTTGAGGCACAGGGAACCTGGAGACCCAGAGTGGTGGCCCTGTGGGCACCCTGGGCCAGTGGCCCGTGTCCCAGGGGCTGCTTGAGAGCCAAGCCCTGCTCTGGAGCTGCAGGCTGTACCCTAGGGACAGGGTATAGAGATCCATAGGCTCCATAGGCTCCATATGAGCCTTTCAGTTTGCTGTTGTAACCAAAAGCAGTTGCAGGAGTGAAGGGTGACACAGCACGTGTGCTGTGCCCTGTGTTAGCAGCATCTGGTGGCAGAGGAGAGATTGTACAGGGATTTCCATCCCATCCCAGTGCTCCCAGTTTGTGGGTACTCCAAGCTGATCTTCACAGGGAGGTGAACTCCCGCAGCATGTGGGAATGGGGGGGGGGCCCTAGGGCTAATGCTGACCACTTTTTTCCCCCCCGCAGGCGTTGCCCTCGATCCAAATTCCAGTGTCCCCCCACATCTTCACCAGCATCAGCTGGGCCACTGCCACCTCGACTCTCCCGTCCTTGTCACCGGTGAGTCCCGCGTGCGTTTCCCCTTCATCCTTTTGGGTGCTGGGCTGGGAGCTAAGGGAGCTGCTCTCTCACTCCCCACTTTAAATGACCAGATTTGTGGGTTGGGGGCACCCATGTCTCCCACTACCCCATTGCAGCACCCAGTGGCCACACAGAGTGGGGGGTACCACGTTGTCCTGTGTGCCCTTTGACACCTGATTCCCTGCAGGTGCGGAGCCGGTCGCTCAGCTTCAGCGAACCCCAGCCACCGACGCCGATGCTCAAGTCCCACCTGATCGTCGCCTCGCCGCCCAGGGTGTCCATCGGGACCAGGTGAGGGTCCCACCGGCCGGAGGGGGAGCCCATCAGGAAAAGGGGTGCCCTCCAAACAGTGCTCAGCCATATTTACGGGGTTTTACCCTTAGATAAAATTTTATTTCTCTTCTTCTACGCAGAAAAGTCCGCGGTGAAGCCAAGAAGTGCCGGAAGGTGTACGGCATCGAGCACCGGGACCAGTGGTGCACGGCCTGCCGGTGGAAAAAAGCTTGCCAACGCTTCCTGGACTGAGTGTGACACCATGGTGCCACCTCCCTCCCTCTCTGCTCCTGCCCCCCTCCTGGGGGACCACCGGAGTCCCTCACTGCTGCATCCAGGGACCTTGGAGGTACCTCCTGTGACCCCCACAAGACACCTCCAGAGCTGCGTGTAAATTCCTCCTCCTGTATATTGTACATCTGCTGGGTTTGCTCTTTTATTATTTTTTAAAGAAAAACCTTTTTTCCAATTTTCCTTCTTTTTTTAAACCTGAAGAATATCTCTCTTTATACGGTGAAAGCTGGGGCTGGAAGCAGGTTCCTCGGGGTGGGGTGGGGGGTGTGAGTGGGCAATCTGGGGACCAAAGAGCTTCCTACATTTCCCAGATTTCCCTAAAATCCCCCAAAATGTCACAGCGTGGCTGGGGGGCGGGGGGAGGCATTGAGGCAGCTTCCCATGTCCTTTTTGACTACCTAGAGAGCTCAAATCCCTCGGATCCTTTAAGGGAGGGGAGAGGTGAGGATTTATAGCTTTAAAAAAGAAAACTGCTGTTGGGTTGCTGCAAGCAATCGGGGCAGGAGTCAGGGTTTTGTCTCCCTGCATGGGTGTGGTCATTGCTCATGTCACATCACACTGGTAGCTCACACCTGTGTGGGCCTCTGGTTGGTTTTGGAAGGGTTTGAGGGGCAAAAAAACCCACCCAAAATGTTTTAATCAGGAAAATGCTGACAATTTTGAAGGCCAAACCTGGTGTTACCTCCTCGTTTTAGGCTTTGTAAGTCTATGTAGCTCTGTGAAAAATGTTGTCTTTCAAACCTAGGCTGAGCAATTTTGTATCTTCTTTTATTGAATGATTCCACCAGTCAAGGCAGCTGGGAGGACTGGGAAGGACTTTCCCTTAGTGCCACCACATGGCCCCAGTTTGGCAAAACACTTTGATATTTGCTATTCAATCCCACCGAGCCTGCTGGGGGTCAGTTTTCCAACTACCATCCTTTAAAATATATATTTACCAACCCAAATTCCCCTTGGTTTACTGTCACTGTCCCAGCTGTCCCTCCCCTGTCACACTTGGTGTCAGGCCAGGGCATCACATTGCCCGGTCAGCTTTCTCCCCCCACTGGGGCAGGCCTGTTGATGAAGGCAAAGTGGGTTGAGATGCGTGGATATGTATTATTGGTGTATATATATTATGGGTAAGAGAGGAGGTTTTGCTCCCTGAGAGCCCAGGGCTCTCCAGATGCTTTCCAGCATTCTCATTTTCCAAATATTTTTAAAAAAACAGGGCTTGAAGCAGCACCCAGAGCACAGAAGGGAGGGGAAAAAAAATAAATGGGTGAATTGATGCTTTCCTCAACCCTTGTGCCTTTGTCCCCAGCACCCAGGCAGGATTGGAGGTTTTAATTCTTGGTTTTTATGCCCTTTCTGCCCAGACACAACTCAGCTCCCAGCTCAGTCACTCAGGAAATGTCAAACCAAGCCATCTAGGGGGGGGGTTCACCTACAAAACTGGGGTGTAGCATTGCACCCCCCCAGCCCTTCCCAGGGGTTTTTCACTGGCGGGAGCTCAGGTGTCCAAAATATAAAGCAAAAAATAACTCTGTTTTTCTGTTAAAGATGCTTTTTAAACAAAAACAGGGAGAAAAAGGAGTCAATGGTTTTGGAAAAAGCAAGTGTGGAGCATCCCTGGGTGAGATGGGGGGGCTGATGGGACACCCCCCCCTCAGAGCAAATATGGGGGTCACTGTCCCCTGTCCCCCACAGTGCCTCCCCCCACAGCCATAGCACTTACTGCCTGGGGTTATCTGGTGTCAGGATGTTTTCCCAGTGGGGTTTTTATGGGGGGGACACATGGGGGTGTTTGCCGACGGATTTTTGCGGTACGGATTTAACCGGGCGTGATTTGTCCATTTTTTGGTCATTTTTTTTTTTTAAGGGGGGAAAACTGGTGCAGGGTGGGTTGGTTGGGATTTTGTTTTATTATTTTCCTTTGGGTTTGGGAATATTTTGGAGTTTTTACACTTTAAAAGAGAAAAACCTGATATTTTTACAGAAATACCAGCAGGTTCCAACGTATTTATTGAGTCAGTTGGCATTGGAGATAGAATATATATATATTTTTTTTGTCTTTTCCCTATTATTTCCCATTCCTATGAATTTTTAACTCACTTCCAGCCACCTCCCAACTGTTGGATTTTCCCTCCCGACTCTTGAGTTTTTCTGATCTTGAGAAAAAACTCCTCTTCAGCCCCAATTTCAGGTACCCCCCCACCTATAAATCCACCTCCCTCATCCACCTGCCATGTATATGTATGTATATAGGAACCTCTTAATTGGGCACTAATTAATTAGAGGCCACTCCTCCCCTCTCCCATCAGGACACTCTGCCCACCAAAGGCAAAGGGTTCAGCACAGGGTGACCCCACTTTGTCACAGGGTGGGGGTGTGGAGGAGCAAGGAAAGAGTTGGGGACGCTTGTCACCATGGCCGTGCCCTCGTGGGGCCACTGGCTGAGCGGGGACGATGCTGTATGGAGTGAATATTTTTTTTTGTCTTGTTGGAGCTTTTCTCAACTGTCTTCCAAGTATTATTTTTATTGTAAAAAAAAGAAAAAGAGTTAAAAAGGAAAAAAAAAAGGTTAAAAAGGAAAACCATGTGAAATGTAATTTTTACAGCAGCAATATGAAATATATTTTCTAAGAAATAAAAAGAAAAGTTGCCTGATAGCTCGATGCCTCTGCCTTCTCCTTGTTGTAGCCCGTCTCGTGGGGGTGTCCCCTCTTATGGAAGTGGGGACACTTTCAGCTCACCCCCCCGCCCCAAGCTTGGGGACTCCCCCTGGCACAACCCCTTCTGGCACCACTAGGTAGCAGTGTCTGCCTGGTGATGGCAGTGCCACTCCCTCCCTTGCCACCAGATGCTCCACTTCCTTTTTATTGTATTTTTTTTTTTTGCCCCGGAAAAACCTAAATTCATCAAGTTTTTAACCTAGGAGCTGCAGGGAGGGGGGGTAATTCCTCCAGCCCCCCACCCAAGGCTGATTCCATACTGGGGAGTACATAGGGTGCTTTGTTATCCCTAGGGAAAAGGGTTGTGGGGGCAGAAATTCCCCTTCTCTCTCTTAAACCCCAAAATCCCCTTTTTTCCCCCAAAATAACCTATTTTTTGACTGAGGGGGTGTGTGTGCATGTCCAATAGGACACCCCCCCCGCCCCCCCCAGCAGCTCTCCAAAACCCCATGAAAAGCAGTGATTTCTGCCATCCCCAAGGCCCTCACTGCAAATAATGTGAATTTACCAAAAAACCACCTTTTTCCCCCTAAACCCAAACTCCTCCTCAGCTGAGCCTGGGGCTGGGGGGGTGTTGATCTCCACCCCCCCACACTGTGTGGGGGTGGGGTGGGGGTGCAGCAGGGACTTGCTCTACCACTGACCCAAGTGACGGTCGCCAGTCGCAATAATATCGTAGAAACAGTAAACTAATTTATTAATCCTTTTTTGCTCTGTACAAGTTTAATGGAGAAATCTTTGTATGAAACAATTAAAAAGAAACAAGATCTTGGATTTACTTTTTTTTTTTTTTTTCTTTTCTAATTATTATTTTTTTTTTCCATAGGGGTTATTATATTATTTTATTTATTCTTTTTTTTTTTCCTTTTTTTTTTTACAAACGGCAGCGCTCCTGGGATAATGCTGCTTTTTTTTTTTTGGGGGGGGGCGGAAATGAGGAGAATTCATGGGTTCTGATTAATCTTCCTGGGAACGACACAGAGTGGGGGGGGACTTTGGGACACGATGCATGCTGGGGGTGGGGGGACAACACACGCCACGCGCTTTCTATTGCTGAGCAAAGAAGTCAACCCCGGGGAGGCTTCACAAAACTTTGTGGGAAATGCTTTAAAAAATTCAAAAAAAAAAAGAGGGGGAAAAAAGTGGAAAAGAATTAAAAATAAATATTTTGAGGTGGGATTTAGGGGTGGCAGGGGGGAGTCAAGCCCCAGCGTGGCGGTTGTGGGGTTGGACACACAGGGTGGGACGTGACCCCTTGTCATCCCCCATCCAAAAAACTGGAAATCAATCCCATGGAAAACCCAAAATCCTAGTTTTTTCCCCCAAAACCCATTTTTTCCCCTTATTTTGCTTAAATTCCTCCCCCGTCCCCACCACCCTCACAGCCTTCTCCTCCCACCTCCCCGCGGCATCTCGCTCCCGGCGCTGGCGGAGGCCGAAATTCGTCGGATCCTGGGTTTTTAAATCTGGCTTTAAAAGTGAGTGAAGTGATTTCGGAACACGCGTGCGAGTCTGAAGCGCTTTGGGGTCCGTCAGAGAGAGAGGATGGAGCCTGCTGGGGTTGGTGGACAGGAGCAGGGTTAATTTTGCCTGTGCCTGGCGGAAGGTGCTGGGATGCGATGCCGGAACGCTATAAAAAACAAATAAAAATAAAAAAAAAATAGAGAAAAGAAAGAAAAAAAGAAAAAAAAAAAATAATAAAGAGGGTGGGAAAAAAAATAAAAAGGGGGGAAAAAAAAAAAAGGCAGCTGAGCCAAGAGCGGAGGGAGTGGCTCCCTGGTGGGGGGGGCATCCCCTAATTTAGGGCGATGCCACCCAGGGATAAAAAAAATAAAAAGGAAAAAAAGAACTAAAATTTAAAAAAAAAAAACGGGAAAAAAATTTAAACTTCTCCCAAATTGTAAATTGAGGGGGGTGGGGGTGGGGGTGGGGGGTAAAGGTGGGAGGGGGCTCTGTGCGTCCCAGAGTGGAGCTGGGGAAGGGGGGGGACACAGATGTTGGTCCCCGGGGAGGAATGATTTAATTCGTAAAATTAATTTCTGGGGCGTTCGGGGAGGAAGGGTTTAAGTTTGAAAAGGAAAAGGTTCGGCTTGGTTTGGATTTCTTTTACTTGAGTTACCTTAATTTGGTTTCATTTTAAGGTTTGGTTTTAAATTTTTATTGGTTTGAATTTTTAATTCTTTTAATTTTAAAATTTTTACGATTTTTAGATTTAAAATTTTTCATTTGAATTTTTAAATTTAAAAAAAAATAAATTAAAAACTTATTGAATTTTGGTTTTTCCTGCTTTTTGGGGAGGTTAAACCATCCTTCAGACCTGTTTTCTGCGCGGAGGACAAACCCCCGTTGCCCATCCTGGGTTGGGAAGAGGGGAAGCTGACCCCAAAGGATCTCTCCGGATGCCGGCGGCCGCTCTCAGCATCCCTCCCCCGTCTCCAATTGAGCATTTTGAAGCCATTCCCAATTTTTTTTTTTATGCCCCCCCCAATTATTATTTTTTTTTATTCTTTTTTTTAATTTGCACCTATGGACATGCGGTGTGCAGGGGTAGAGGGTTGACTTTTTTGGCCATGGTGGACCTCGCCGGGCGGCGCGGGGCTCTGTTAGATCTCGTTGTGCTCGCCGATGCCGCCGCCAATGTCGTACTCACTGGAGCGGGGCGACATGCCCAGGTACTGCTTCAGGAACTCGCTAAACCTCTTCTGGTTGTTCCACTTCCTCGCCGACTTGCGGACCCCGATGAAGCCCCCGTATCGCTTCTGCACCCCTTTGGCCGTCGGCGCTGGCCTGGAGCCGCGCGTCCCCCGCGGGAAACCGCCGAGCCGTCGGGAAATGTCCTCGGGTGGTTGCGGGAAGGCTCCTGGCGACTCTTCGACGCCTTCGTCTTCCTCTTCCCTGCGCCTCAGCAGCTCGCTCCCCTGCAGCGGGCTGGCCGGCACCGCCGCGCCGCGCCAGGGGTCGCCGGGGTCCTGGAGGGCGCGGGGCCGTGGGGCGGCTCGGCCGGTGGCGATGGCGGTGGCGCACAGCTCCCAGGTGGCCCTCGGCACGGCTTCGCCTTCGCACTCCAGGATGCAGATCTGCGCGGGAGACACGGGGGTGGGCGTCAGATGGGTTTTGGTTGACACCGGGCAGTGCTGGGTGGTGGACCCCAAATGCCCAGTGCTTGGACATCACAGAATCCCAGCCTTGGTTGGAAAAGACCTCTGAGCTCCCCCAGTCCAACCATTCCCCCCAGCACTGCCCAGTCCCCACTGCCCCGTGTCCCTCAGCACCACATCTCCACGGCTCTGACATCCCTCCAGGGATGGGGATTCCCCCACTGCCCTGGGGATCCCGCATCCCCCCACTTCCAGCCCATTCATGGTGGAAGACACCCATGGAAAGGTGCTGGCAGCCCATCAGCCCTTGCCTGGCTTCGTTCGGTGAGGTGTCCCCTCCCAAAATCCCATTCCTGGGATCCCAGAGGTGGTGGTGGTGGAGATGTTGAGGAGATGGCAGCTGCTCAGCGTCCCTCTCCCAACCCTCCCTAGACAGGTTCTGCTCCACACCAGACACTCTCCACACTTCCCTGTTGACGTCCACACTTCCATCCCACCGCCCCATGCACTGCTGGGTCCTTTGGCCAGACAGGAGCGCAAAAAATCACTGAGTCATGGGACGGCAGAGGTGGGAAAGGACCTCTGACGTGTGCCCATGGCATGTCCTGGTGCCTGGGGTTGTTCCTCCCCAGGGACAGGACTTTGCTCTTCTCTTTGTTGAACTTCATGAGGTTCCTACCAGTCCATTTCTCCAGCCTGGAGAGGTCCCTCTGGATGGCAGCATGAGCCCGTGGTCTACCATCCACACCTCCCAACTCTGCATCATCTGCTAATTAATTAAGATGTCAAGGTCCCCCGGGTTTCAGTCCACATCACTGCCCCTTCATCTACCCCGTGCTTCAGCAGCTTGTCTATGAGCATGTCATGGGAGACAATGTCAAAGTCAAGACAAACCAGTTGTTTCGCTGCAGAAAGCTCTCAAATTGGTCAAGCTCGATTTCCCCTTCATAAATCCATGCTGCCTGCTCCTGATGACCTTGTCCTTCACGCCTATGGAAATGCTCTGCAGGATGATGTGTTCCACCACCTCCCCAAGGACTGAGGGGAGGTTGACCAGCCCATAGCTTCCCAGATCCTCCTTCGTGCCTTCCTCAAAGACAGGTGTGATGTCTGCCTCCTCCAGCCCCCAGGAACCCACACCAATCACCACATTCCTTCAAAGGCCATCAAGAGCATCCTCAAGAGCTGCCATCACACTTCCTCAGCACCCATGGGTGCATGCCACCACGTTTGTGTCTCACCCTTTTCCAAGCGGCCTCGTCCACCAAGGCAGGACACAGACCTGGCACCGCTGTGGGGTGATAGCCCCACGTGGACCGGTACCACCAAAACCAGCATCCAGGGGAAAACATCCTGGAGAAAATCGCAGAAGAACCAAACTAAGTAAATACCCAAAGAAACCAGAGCTGGAGGGCCCAGAAGGGAAGGGTTGTCTTCCCTCACGTTGAAGTATCTCCATCCCAACGTTAGCTTCATGGTAGGTTCTTTTAAACGCTTAACACCAACTGGGGGACCTCACATCAAAGCACGTTGGCGTGTCTCATTGCTCCAGGACATTTGCAAGACCAAACCCCTTGCAAACACTCTCTTCACCATGGGTTCATCAACTCCACCAGGTGAGAGATGCTACAAGTCCCAAAGTGGTGTCGCAGGGCTGCAGATCAAGCATGTGGCTCTGCAGCAATTGGCTATTTCTATCCCTGAGGGCTCTTCAGGCAAAAAGACCAAAGAAAAATAGTTGTCCCAAAGTGAGGTGGTGATGAAAGTCTTGTGAGCTGAGACACCTACGAAGATCCCTGTGGAGACACCGAGGGCTGAGCCAAGATCCTGTCCTGGGATCTCCAAGGCTTTGGCAGGGTCTACAGCTGATGGGCAGTGGCCCATGTTGGAGATGAAAAGTGATGGATCCCATGCAGGTAACAGCTCTGATGAGCACCACCTTCAAGAGGAATCACCCCAGACATCAGGATGAAGACCACTGGTGGTCCTATCACCCATCCACAAAGCAGCACCCTGAACATCTCAGCGTCCTTGGCCATTGTGCTGTGGTCTTAATTCACATGGAAACAGCTTCTGCTCTCAGTGTTTTGGGAGTCCTCAGCAAACCCCAGCTGATGCTCCTCCACATCCAGTGCTGAAACTACCTGGGGAGGCTCCTCCTAATCTCCAGTTGGCATTAACGGTGCCACCATGGGTTTGGACTGAGCAGGACGTAGGTGATTCATCCACATCTTGAAGACCAGCTCCATCAGCTGGTCCCTGTCCTGCCCTGGGAGCTGTGATGCTGGTGCAGCACGCCTGTAACTTCAGGGGGATCCCCTTTTTCTGCCTGGGAAGGACTGGTCAGCCGCACCGCGGGTGGGACTTCCTTGGCCGTTGCTTTGGAAACGGTGGAGGGTTGTATGAAGTCCCACCACGATGCTTCTTCCAGCTGAAACTGAGCCTTGAAAGTCTCCAGGTTCCTCTGCTCCTGGTTCAAACCACTCTTGCTTTGAGATACAACCTTGGATGGGACCCATGAGCCACCAGCCATCCCATCTCCTCTCCATCTCACGGACCAGGGAAAGACAGAGCTCCAGAAGCAGGACCAGGCAGGAGTGGGGGGTTCCTGCAGAGATGCTGGAGCCTTCAGACTGAAAAACAGCATTTGGGGGCAAAACCAGGGACACTGTGCCCCAAAACTTGGTGACAGGAGGCTTTGCCACCAAGGGGGTGGCACTAGGGTGGCTCCAGTGTCTGCGCTGCCCTGGAAGTCGCTGGTCCCCTGTGGTTTTGGGGGGATATTTCCTAGCCTTGGGGGCTTTCCAAGCTGCTGCCTCCTTTTGGGCGGATGTCTCAAGCCACCGTGATTTATCATCTCTAATAAATAGGAGAGTGGGTGGGGAGGAGGTGA
Source organism: Podargus strigoides (assembly GCA_028020825.1). Taxonomy (NCBI): domain Eukaryota; kingdom Metazoa; phylum Chordata; class Aves; order Caprimulgiformes; family Podargidae; genus Podargus; species Podargus strigoides. Next base: position 1,653,293 of record CM051619.1, read on the forward strand.
TGGATCATCCCCTGGGGGCGGAGCGGGAATGGGAGGGAAAGATGCTGCCGGCCAGCGTCCGGCCACGGCTCAGCAGAGGGGAAAAGAACGGATTAGGGGCTGGAAACATCCCAAAAATGCCCTTTAAAGGCTCTTCCCAACCAATGTTGGAGGCAAATTAAGAGGGTGAGAGGGGCTGTAGGGTGCCTGGTCCCCCAAAACGTGGTGGGTCATCAGCCATCTGCAAAGCTGGTCCCATCCTGATGGGGCTCAGAGGGGGATTTTGGTGGCTTCTTGGAGGATGGGGTGAGGGTCCGGGGGCGTCCAGGGTTGGTGGAGGTGGGGACAGCAATGCCTCAAGCCATGGGGGCAGGAAAGCTGGGGATGCTTGGGGTCTTGGGACCCTCTTGGGACCCTCCTTGGTGGGATCCTCCAGCTGATTTGGGGTCTGCATCCTCCCTCAGGACCATCTTGTTTGATGGTGACCCTGGGGGCTGCCCATGGACGAGGGACAGTGACAGCAGGTGGCACCTTCCCTTTGAGGCTCCATGCCACATCCAAAGCCCCCCCCAACCCCAAACCCCAACCCTGGTGTGGGAAGGAGGGTGCCCACCCAGTGCTACCCATCGAGGGGGACAACAAGCCAGCAGGCAGAGGGACTTACGAGGGCGTCGAAGCTGTCCCGGTAGAGGTGGCGGTCACAGCCCAGGCAGTCCCCCCGGCAGTCCCCCCTCACCCTGGCGAAGAGGCAGAGCAGCAGCAGGTCCCAGAGCACAGCCCTCATGGTGGCACCGGCAGCAGCTGCAGCGCAGGAGAGAGAAAATCCATCAAGCTGTGACAGCACCGGCACCGCCGAGCCCTGCACCTGCACCGAAATGTGCCCGTTCTCAGCCCGTCCTCCCTCTCACCCCCCAGGCACGCCTGTTCCCGCTCTCCCTGCCTAAATTATCCTTTTGGGAAAGGAGCCTGGCTGCCTCCCCATCCCCAAAACAGAGCCAGCGTGTCCTGGCTTAATTTTTTCCAGGCTATCTCATGGCACGAGTCCCAGCCGGGGCTTATTTTAGCAGGTGGACGTGGCGGGGCAGCATGTCCCCCGCTGTCCTCGGAGCAGGACACTCCTTATCCGAGCATCACCGAGGGTGTCGCGCTCAGGTTTCCCCTCCTGGCTGTTTTTGGGGTGCTGCCACCCCTGTCTTTACCTTGGGAGGGTTCAGTCATCGCTGCCAGCAAGGATTGCCAGGATCCAAGCCCACCCAGTGTGGAGCAGCAAAGCCAATTCCCAAAGAACCCCCCCCGTGTTCCACCCGGCTTTGCCAACATGAGTGACAGGCAGCGATTAAGTGACATGACCAAGGCCATGCACTTCCCTCCCAGTTCCTGGAGATTTAGCTCGATGCAGCCCCATGGACATCTGCAAAGAGGAGGGTTGGTCCTCCTGACCCGCCCCTCACCCTCATCCCATCGGGAAAAGGGATCTGATGTCCCCATGGTCCTTGGGAGCAGGTCCTTGGCCAGCGAGGGGACGAGATGGAGGTGATGGAGAGGAGCAGGATGAGGACATGGAGGTTGGTGCAACCCTTGGTGGCACTGAGCAACACCCAGAAACGCTCGTGCGGGATGCTCAGAGGTGAGGAGGACCTCAGTGACGGTGGCTTTGCAACCCATGTGTTCCTCCAGCAGCATTTCAGGCTGCTTTTGGGGGGGTGTTTGAGCACCTGGGAGGGGGTCCCCATTTATTTCCCACCCCACTCCTTATAACGGAGGTAGAGCATCCACCAGGGACCCTGACCGGTGTCACAGTCACTTTTTGTCCCTACCAGCCTGGCGGTGACACAGAGTCTGTCTGCTCCCAGTTGTCATTTGCTGGAGGGTACAAGGGGAAGCTGATAAGGAGCAGGAATTAAGGTTTAATCTTCGTCGAGCCTCATTAAAACTGGCTGGAGTGAGTCAGAGGCTTGGCAGAAAGCTCCTGGGAATGGGCAAACCCCCCCAGAAAAATCACTCAGCCTCAAAATAGGGTTTGGCAAAACTGGGGAGGGGGCTGCAAGCCACCCCCCAGCCCTGTCCCCGTGTCCCCAAGAGCCATCAAGCCCAATGTCCTGGGAGCAGCAGGTCACATCTGGCTCCGGAGGAGGCTCGGAGATTACAGCTCAGGCTTTTCTTCCCGGTTAATTGAAAGATGCTATCGGGCGGGCGGGATGCGGTACCCCGCCAGCAGCACCGGCCGGGCAGGGGTGGGGAAGAGGGGAACAACCCCCGCTTTGTGCATCAGTGCCCCCCCCCCCCCCCCCAAATTAAATCAGCCCATTGAAAGGGAAGGACAGAGCATGGAGGGGGGGGGGTGTTTCTGGGGTGTTTGGGGCAAGGGGGGTGGCAGGGTTGTGGGGCGGTGATGGCATGAAGCACCTTCCTGAGTTTTGCAGCACAGACCCATGAGAAAAAGAGAGCTACTTTTTTTTTTTTTTTTTCCCATTTTTTTCATCATTTTCCTCCCATTTTTTTCCCATTGTTCCCCATTTTTTCCCTTTTTTCTTTTTCCCCCATTTTTTTTTCATTTTTTTCTCCATTTTTCCCTCTGGGAAAACCAAACCTGGGCCCTATTTCCCAAGGGATGCACCAGCCAGCCCCACTGCCCTGGTGTCTGGGAATGCCATTGACCCCCGCAAAGGATGTGACAGCCCCAGCGTCACACCACAGCCACCCCCACAGCCACAGCTCCTCGGACACCGGGGCTGCTCCTGGGCACAAACCTTCCTCTTCCTCCCTGAAAACCCAACCTGTCCATGGTAAGGGGGGGCAGGATACGGCCATCCCCTCCTGTAAAAGAGCTTTGGGACATATACACACACACACAGAGCTCTGGGCTGCCCCAAGGGTCCATCCTCTGGAGTTTTTAATCCAGTTGAATTAAACTCATTAATATTTGAGAGGTAAAAAAAATTTTTAAAAGAGGTTTTTCTAGAAATCCTGTGGTTCGGATAACGGCGGGGTCTGGTTATCTGTCAGGCTTTTATTTATTGCTCCAGCTGGGATGATGGGGGAGATAAAGATATAGAAAAGGGGTGATGGAGGAGTAGCTGGAGGGATGGAGCGGAGGTTGTGGGATGTGAATAACCTGAGGAGAAGAGGTGGAAGGGGAAGCAGGTGCTTGCTGAGATGGGTTTGATTCGCTTGATTTGATGTGATTTGGGTTGGGAGCTGGCGGGCAGCGCTGGGGAGAGATGCTCCCTGCCTCTCCCAAGGATGCTCCATCCCCTTTCCCCCCCAATGGCAGGGATTATCCCACCAGTGGGGTCCTTGTCCTTCCCCAAACCCCTTTGCGAGGGTCGAAAGGCAGCGATGCTCTCACCCACCCGGGTTGGGATCAATCCCACCACGTGGGGAGCACATTTAGGAGCTTCTCCCTTCCCACACCCACAGCTCAACCAACCCCAATTCATTTTTTCCCCAAAGCCATGGCCCGATCCAGAGGGTGAGATGTGACCGGGCAGGATCCAGCCCCCTTGGGATCCAGCATTGAAGGAGTCAAAGCTTTTTCCAGTCCAAAAAAGCTCAATTTTATCCAACAGTGTCCCCCACTGGCACTGCCTGAAACACTTCCCCAGCTCCCCCAGACCCCGGCGAAGCCGCACGGCTTTGTGCCGTCGCCTTACGGGGGGATTTTGGGGTGAACTGGGGGGATCTGGGGAAAAGGGGGGGGGTTGGCTACAGATGCCCAGTGCTCGCCAGCAAAAGAAGCGTTTCCTTTTGTCGATCCCCCTCAATCAGGTAATTGGTCATAATTGGCCGAAATTAGCCGCCGCGGCGCGACTATAAACACAGATGTGGGCTGGAGAGATGGAGAAAGGCTGCTTGGAGGTAAAAAAGCTCAGGAAGAACGTTTCCCCCCACGTCTTCACATCTCAGCCATTCATTTCTGATTTTTGGGGGGGGGTAAAAAAATCAAAGCAACAAAAAAAAAAAACCCATTTTCCTCCTTTTTATGTTTTTTTCGGAGGTGAAAAGGGATTGCTCGCACGCCGGGCATCTCCCGGAGCACCCGCGGCGACCCCGGTGAAGTCTTGGCTAGAAGAAAAAGGGGCAAAAATGCTGAATGGGGAAAGTCGTAGTGTGGTGGCTCCCCCAAAAATATCCACTAAAAATTCCCACCCCCCATCCTGGAAGAACCCCACCGTCACCCCACGGGCTTCCCCCCCGGGCAGGCGGCCCACGCCAACTCGTGTCGATTCCCTCCAGCTCCGCTCTGGTTGATTTTGGGGCTGGATGGTGAAGCCAAAACTTTTCCTTTCATGGGATAGAGGGGCTGGATTTCTCTGGGATGAGCAATTTGTTTTCTCCAGGAAGATATTTGGTTTAACCCTTAGGAAGGAGGGGGATCTCAATCTGTGAATCGAAGCCGGACGGACCATCCTCGGAATTAAAAAAAAAAAAAACAAACCAGCCAAGGCTCCCCCCCCCAAAGGATGGAAAATTAAAGTGGATTTCCTACCTGCGGATGTGCTGTCGGCTGCCGGCTCCTCTGCTCTGTGACTCCTCCGGCGCCTCTGCCTCGGTGGTATATATAGACGGTGTACACACGCATCCCCACACCTCCCTCCCCAAACACGTGCGTCGCTGAGCCCACCCCCGGGGGCTGCCGGCGGAGGGATGCGCCAGCCAGCAGCTGGGGACTGGGGATGTGCATCCTTCCCCCCCCCCCATCACCATCCTTCATCCCTCCCTCATCCTCCTCGTTCCCAAATCTAAGGGGGCGCAGCCCCCCAAGAGGTGAGGGATGCCTCGTGGTTATCTGAGGGGTCCCCAAGTGTTGTGTGGGGACAGTGGGGTTGGGATGGAGCCTAAGGGGGGGTGGAAGCCACTGCTTGGTGGTCCTGGTGTGTCCCCTTGTAATCTGGGGGGCGGTTACAAGGATCTGAATGCACCAGCAGGTGGGTGAGCCCCAAAATCACCCCCAAAGGTGGAAAAATCACCTCCCAGCCCTTCCCAAGGGCTCCATTCCCCCACTCAGACCCCGGAGGAGGCGGAGGAGGGGGGTCCCTGACCCCATTACCAACCCTCTCCGGCACGGCTGCGGCACCGTCGCGCATCGATGGCAGGCAGGCGGGCGGGAATAATTGATTTTGGGGTTTGGCTGATGACAGTGTGTGTGTGGGGGGGGGGTGCAGGGAGCAGAAAATTCCACCTTTCCATTTCACAGCTGATAGAAACCCCCGGCGAGGCAGCCCCAGCCGCAGCCACGTGCCAGCACCGCGCGAAGCGGGGGGCAGGATTTGGCCATGCCAGCATCCTTTGGCTTGGAAAGGCCAAATCAGTCTCAGCCTCCAATGGTTTCTCCTACAAACCACCATCACCTCATTTTTTTTCCCCCCCTATTTAGATGACCTCCAGCTATAACGCTCACCCTCACCGACTCGGAGCCAGGCACCTCTCACCGCCCCACCTCGGCAATTAAATAATAAAATCTGCCGCGGCGATGCGATCTGATCTCGGTAATTTCTTATAACGACTCCCTAGGATGGGCTGGAGATCAGAGCGAAACACCTCGGCGTGCTTTTTGGTTTGGCTCTGGTTGTGTTTAATGCTCCCCCCCACCCCGGGTGAGACTTTGAATGCCCCGGCGTAAAAAAAAATAATCTAGAAATTTATGAAAATGCCAAAAAAAAAAAGTGGTGAAACTTTATCGTAGGAGTGGTTGGAGGGGACCCACCCTGGGCAAGATGCAAGCCTGGATTTTGGGGAGGTTTAAGGGAAAATAGAACTGGTGGTGAGCAATGCCGTGCAGGATCCGTGGGCAGCCTGGGGTGAAGTGGCAGATGCTGGAGACAGGGAAGCCAATTTTTAAATGTACATATTTATTTATTTATTTATTTTTAACATCTTTTTTTTATATATATATATATTTATGTTGCTTCATTTTTTCCTTAAGCACTTGGTTTTTCATGAAGGAATTTTCCATATTCCCCAGCTCTTATGCAAAGCCGAGCAGCAGCCGAGCGGCTTTGTGCTTCTTTTGTCCTCTCCTGGGATAATTTTTAAAGCTTTTGGGGCTGCTGTTCACCCCACAGCCCCCCCAAAATGTTCATTTCTTGGCATTTATTAAGTGCCAGAGCCTTTTCTCCCCTAACCTGGCCAAGGGGAATTGCCCCCGTGGCCCCTTGTTTGAGCCGGTGATGATGATGCTCTTGAGCTGGCAGGAGCAAGAGGCAGCAAATGACATCGGGGTGACGTCGTTTACGGTCTCACTAATTAACGGAGGGGTGGGGGGGGATGATTGACAGCCAGGGTGCCCAAAGGCAGCACGCTAGGCAGGAGAAGTACCCATTTTTGCAGCATTTCCAGGTTTTTACAGGTCCATGTGTGATCTGGGGATGATTCACCCCTTGTAAAATTAGGATAGAAAATACAGATTTTTTTTTTTTTATTTTAAGGTTTTCTGGGCATTTTTGTTTCAAAGTTGGGTTTGACCGAGCGCTCTCCTCCATGGCTGGGGGTGGGGGAAGAGCATCCCTGGCAAGGTGGAGCAAGAGGATTTGAAGTGACAGGCAATTAGCAGCGACAAGCAACGATCCTTTTCAGAAAGAGGCCATAAAGCAGATGGGATCTGGCGCAAGGGAAACATGGAGGGGGATTCAAAAGCTGCCTGGAGGACACAGGGGCTGGAAAACTCAGGAGCTGGGAAGTTGTGCTGTTCCTCTGGTCTCGTGGATCCCTTAAATGTCACAGTCAGAGGGGCTGAGGACATACCCAAGCCTGTGTGATGCATCCCATGTTCGCTTTTGGATGCTGCCTCTTTATTTTCCTAATTAATTCTGAGTGTTTATAGAACAGCCATCCCCTCCATCAAGAAAACTCCATCAACTCATCTCCTGGTCCTTGCTTGGGTACCACCACGTGGGAACAACCCCTCTGGGCATCACCTCCTCTCCCAGCCCCTGCTTGGGTACCACCACCTGGGAACAACCCCTCTGGGCATCACCTCTTCTCCCAGCCCCTGCTTGGGTACCACCACCTGGAAACAACCCCCCTGGGCATCACCTCCTCTCCCAGCCCCTGCTCGGGTACCACAACCCCAGGAGATGATTTTCCAGGAGCTTTTCAAGAATCAGGCACTCAACACCTTGGCCACATCCTGCTCATGGGCAGCCTCCATGAGATGCTTTAATAGGATGAAGCAGCAGTTTAAAGGGCTTCATTTTCACCAGTTTGATAAATGCCAATGGTGGGGTACAGAGTGATGGCACTGATTTACTCCCACTGGCAATGATGGGGGGCTTTGAGCTCTGCCCCGGCGGGGTGAGGATGAGCATGATGAAGGCTAAAGCCCTTCCTGCAAGCAGCTCGGGGTTGGGCAGGGAATCAGGCTGGCACACCATGTCCCCTCACCAAGCAGCTATTTGCCAAGCCATGGGGACAAGGTGTGTGGGACATACCCTCTGGCTCCATCACCACTGAGGCGATGGGTGCTGTGGGTAATATTGTAACTGGGTGGGAAAAATAAACCATTTTCCACCACTTTAGTGAGTTGGGTGAGCTTGGAAAGGGGTCTGATGGACAGCAGGAGGACATGATGGGGCAGAAGCCATCCTCCCATGGGGATGCAGCTCTTCATGGGCAAAGTAGCATGTAATCCTCTGCCTGGTCTGCACCGTAACGTGGGCAATAATGGCAATCCCTTCCTAGGCTTTGCATCAAGCAGGAAAGAAGGCAGGATGACATTCCTACACGGGAAGAGGGACTAGAACAATTCAGCTTGAGGCAACATCTGAGAAGACCGTAATTTCTGCTTGGTGCCCTTCATCCCTGCTGCTGGGAAGAGCCAATTTGGACACGGAAACTCCATTTTGCATTGGGAAATGGAGATTTTACCCTCAAGACCCAAGGGTTGTGGCTGCTCCTCTCTGCACAACCCACAAAGTTTCAGCCTTAGACGTGCTGGAACCATGTCTGGATGGGTGCTGAGTAGCATGACCCACTTTGAGGTTGGCCCTGCTTTGAGGAGGGTTGGGACCAGAGCCCTCCAGAGATCTCATCCCACCTTCCTGGGACTTTCTGATCCAAGGGGGGTGGAAGGTAGCAGGGACAAATTCTGGAAATGGGCCAGGAGAACCTTTATTAAAAATAATAAGCATGGAGGTTATTTCATCCTCCTGCCTGTAGTGGTCCCCAGTAGTTGCAGGATGTGGCCACCTCTATCCATCTCCATCTCCATCTCCATCTTCACCCCTGAGCTGGTCCCAGTGGTGACTCTCAGAGAGCTGCAGTAGCTGGACAGCATCTCTGGCCCACAACACAGTGATGAAGAGAATCCATCCTGGTGTTTTTTGAATTAATTTGTGGGATCAAACTGCCCTGACCAGATCAGAAACCCTGCACCAGCACCTGCTTTGCTTGCAGATAGACCTGGAGCCCCCTACCCTTCCTCTGGTGTTGATTTTGGGTGTCCTATCACATCAAACCTATACAAAGAATGAAGATGGGTGATGTCTTGTCTTCTTTTCTTCAAACTTCTCCAATTTTGCCACTCAAGGCAATTTTTGCCCCAAAAGTTCTTTGTTCCAGCATCCCAGACCATCCTCATGGTTACCCCTTGCTGGGACACACCATCCCCAAATGTCCCCATGGCTCTGCATTCCTCATCTCTGTTCTCCCATGGGACACATGGATGTTAGCTGCCACCACCATCACCACGTACCCACCTTGGAGTGAACCCACGAAGCTGAACACAACCAGACAAGAGCCTGTGGTCTTCTCCAAGCAGAACCATGCATAGGTTCTTCAAAACCAATGGGAGATATTGCCAGCAGCACAAGAGCTCCGCTGCTCAACGCTCAGCCTCAGTGAGCGGTGGGGGCTCGACGGAACGCCACCAAGTATTTGTGTCATCTTGTTAGAAATTGCAGTTGCATTGAAAGGCCGATTGCGCTCATTTAGCTGTCGCTCAGACCCTTCTGCAGCCGCTTATTAGTGCTGGAGCGGGGAGTGATAAGACTTCGCTGGAGATCACCCATCCTTTCACAAATTACCTCTTACCGATGAATTAAAGCAGTCGAGATGATGGTGTGGGAAAGCTGGAGGGATATCTGAATTTCAGAAGAGTCTGAAGCTGTTACCCCCCTCTAATCATTACTCGTGGAGCCACATCTGGATGCTCAGCTCTGAGGAGCAGCACAGGGAATGGGAAGCCACAAGGATGGTTGGACGCTGGAAAATGGGATGTCAGAGGAGCTGCTAAAAAAGGCACTATTTTTCATTCAAATGGAAGAGGAAAAGGTAGATCTGACCCCACATATACTCCAATGTATGGTGTATTGTATGTCCCCTCCACGCTGAGGGTGGGTGGCCTGGCTGGACACAGGCTTGAGCCCAATTTGGGGTGGGAAAATCACCTTATTAGCACCATAGACTGATTTTTTGGGGGGGAAAATCTCCTGAGTTTAGGCAAATCCCTAAAAATACTTCAGGGTAGAGAAAGAGTTTTACAGGGGAAGGATTTTAATCCATGGTGTGGGGAGTATGGGCACATCCATACACATGTGCATGGGTTTGGGGGGGGCAAACAAGAGCTGGAAAATTGTGGGATGAAGCTCTCTGCTCCCTAAAGCATCCGGGAGTGATGATGCTGTTACCCCCCAGTTGTTATATTTATGTTCAACCCCCAGGGCCAGCACTTGAATGATGATGTTCAAACCATCTACTCACTTCTTGCTTTTGGGCCACGGTACCCTCCATCTCCTCCTTCCCATGAAAGAAATCTTCCCTGGGGAAAAAAATCTGCTCGGCTCAGCCCCGTCTGATGGATGGTGGCGGGGATGGGCTGGCGAGAAACCAGATTGAAACCGGTGACTCATTTCCCACCGGCGGCTATCGCAGGGGAGAAGAGTGGCCGTGTGTGTCCCCTCCCCAGCATCCATCAGGTGGTGGGAAAGTCCCCGCAGCCACTTCCGACACCCGCCGCGTTGCCCCGGGGCGGACAAATGAGTTTTCACCCTAATTGGATCTTTTTCTCTCTTTTCTTGCATCCCTGCCCTGTGCCATCCTCTGATGGATGTGGGATGAGGATGCAGCTTTGTCCCCACTGGTACCTGGACCCTCTCTGTCCCCCCCAAGCTGTTGATAGGTGACATTTGGCTGCGAGGGAGCAGCTTTCCCCAGGAGGGGAGATAATTAGCAGTCAGCTTCCCTAGGAGATTGCCATCACTAACAGACACTGTGATGTCTATAGGTGATGTGATGGAGCCGATACCAACCGAGAAACATCAACCAGCACAGATGTCCCGGGGGGTTTGGGGCAGGATTTGGGTCTTGAGGTGTCAATGATCCCATCTGAGAGCAGAGGATGGCTCTGAGCCCCAAGCACCATCATGCATCCATCCTTGCACAGCCCCAAACGCTTGAGCTGCCTCCGGCCAGGCTCACACTGGGGAGAAAAGACCTTGAAGTTTAATGAAACAGGTTAAGCAATCACTAAAAAAAAATAACCATGAGGGATTTCTTTGCTCAGCAGCACCTATGAGTTTCTCCTGCTGCCCATCAGCCCTGTCCGATGAACCAGCCTCGCACCTATCGTTCCCAGTGCAGGTCCCAGCATCCTCCCAGCAAGGAGCCTGGGCTGGGACTCGTTCAACCACGATGCACCAAAAAAATAACCCCCAAATCTCAGCATTTAGTGCTTCACGAAAGAAAAACTGCTACATCACTGTCGTCTTTAGCACATAAAACCTCTGAGTCACCAGAGGAATGTGCAGCGCTTTTTAATAGAGTCCAAACTGTCCCAGAGGGCCTGATGTTTAACACTGAGGGCTTTGATTTATTTTATCTTTATTTATTTAGATTTCTCCATTAAAATATTCCCCTCCAACACCCCGACACGTGGGACGATGCATTTGCAGGAGCAAAGGGGAACTGGTGCTGGGTGCTGCACAGGTGAGGATGGACAGACTGACTGCATCACTGCTCCTCTTGATCCTTAATTATTTTTTAACCCAAATGTAAAAATAACAATTATTCCCAACAGTGGGAGTGTGTTTCTAGTGATTCTGGGGGAGGGGTGGAAAGGATGGGGTGGTTCCCCCATGAGGGATGGGGAAAGAGGTACCCAGCATCCCACCGAGCTCATCCACTCCGTAGCATCTCCACATGGACCCAGGATGTGGGGCTGATGTGCCCCGAGGGGGTGGTATGGCATCCCTGGGTCTGGCTCCTTGTGTTTAAAACTTGAGGAGATGTTTCATCCTGATGCTGTGGTTTTATTTCATATCGGGAGCACCGGCTGTTATTAAAACCAATATTGAGGAGGTGTGATGGCCACGCAGAGGTTGGCCACGGGGGGAACCTCCCCAGCCTTACTGATTAATGCCTAGGTCCTGGGGACTGGTAGCCAGTTGCAACCCTGGCTCCCCATCTCTGTGATGTCCCAGAGTTACGTGGGGGACCACGGTGGGTTTGTATTTGGTGGCAATTCCTAATGCAAATGCAACCAGGGTGGATGTTCCAAGTGTTTTCTCACTGGAGGACCACGACAGCCCTTATTGCTGGGATGAAGATGGTCTCAGCTGCCTCTTCCCAGTCCCTTTTCCCAGCCCCATCAGTGCTAAGGGCTTATTTAGGACACAGATACCTCCAGCAGCTTCTCTTCACACCCCAAAAGTGCCTCCTAAAATTATATTTTAGTTTAGAAACGCAGCCAGGCAGAGTTAAACAGGATCAGGAACAAAACGTGGGATGAAATCCCCCCACTGAGAAATTTATCCCCGCAGCCACACCTCCGAATCCGATGCTTTCTATAAATTAAAATATCAGCAAATGGCTCAATTTTCTGGTGAAAACGGGTCATTAAAAACTGTTTTAATAACATTGACAGGTGCAGTCAGAAAGAAAAAGAAACCAGATTGAAAAAGCACGTTTCCACTGCCTGAAAATGCTGCAAATTAAGAGAGATGAGCTGGAAATCAGCCCATCCATGGCGAAATCTCACCCTCCTTGGAGGCATGGCCTGAACCCCGAGCCACGGCAGGGCACAAGGCGGTGACCCACAGTTTGGGCTGAACCCCTAAGTGATGCTCTGGGATGCAGGCTTGTCCCTGTGCTGCTCTTCTCGAGGCGTTTGATGCCGCCGTGTCTTGGGGGGCTGCACCAGGGCCCTGATTCGGGGGGAAACTGGGACCCCATCGGGCCGGTACCCTCTGGGTATCTGCCAAAAGTTTTCAAAAAATTGTATTTATGCGATTTTTTTTATTTTTTTTTTAACTCTCAGGGGCTACATCAGAGGTCGGAGGCGAAAGCAGGGAAGCGGCTGCATTTCTTTGCGTCGCCAGCCACCCTCGGGACGAGGGGACAGACAGACAGACAGACAGACAGACAGACAGACGGCTGGGGAGGACGCGGCCGCTGCTACGGCGCCCAGCGCCCCTCGGCCCCCGGCTCCGGCACAGGCGGAGTTTTGCGGAGGTTTGTCCTCAGTGAGCGCCCGTAATCTGCCGCAAAGGCTGCTGGGAGTTGTAGTTTTCCCCCGCTCAGCCACCGCCGCGCAGGCGCAGAACTTCCCTGGCCGAGCTGTTTGAAGGTGAAGCTTTCGCCGATTGGTCCGGCGGCGGCCTCAACTCCTGGTCGCTGATTTGTGATTGGTTCGACTGCGCCTCCTTCCTTCTGGTTGGCCGGATCCAATCAGTGGGCGGGGCTGCGCGGCTGTGGCGGGAATTGCGGTGGCGGCGGCAGAGCTGTGCTGTGGGAACGGGCTGAGGTGAGTGGAAGCGGGAACGAGCCGGGCCTGAGAGGGTGGTGGAGGCGGGGAAGGGGACAGGGACAGGGGTGTGAGCGGGCTGGGAAGGCGCCAGAGGCTGGGGAAGAGGGCAAGGGGCCTGTGGTATGGCAGGGGCCTGAGGCGGGGTGAGGTTCTTAAGCCAGGTGGTGGGAAGAGCTGGGCCTGAGGGGATGGTTGAGGTGGGGAAGGGGGCTGAGGTGGGAGGTGGGCGATGGGCCTGGTTTGGGGCAGGGTTCTGAATTGGAGAAGGGAGGAGGCCTTAGGTAGGAAGCAGGGAAGAGCTGGGCCTGAGGGGGTGGTGGAAATGGGGGCAGGAGCTGAGGTGGGCAAGAGGGCCTAGTCGAGAGGCTGGGAAGAGGTGGGCCTGAGGAGATGGCAGGGATGGGGTTGGGGAGGTGGGCTAGGGGCCTGAGGTGGGGAAGAGCTGGGCCTGAGGGGATGGTGGAGGTGGGAATGGGGAAAGGGGCTGGGGTTGAGTGAGTGGGGAAGGGGAGAGTCTGGACTGCCTGGAGAATGTGTGGTTATGTCATGGGGGGAGGCTACAAGGGGTGGCTTTGGGGGGAGGTGGGGGTTTGGACTGTGGTGGGGGCTGCTTAGGTGTGGGATGAGGGCTGGAGAGTGGGGAATAGGGTGGGAGTAGGTTGGGAGGGCTGGGTGAAAAGGTGAAAGGTTTGGGAGAGGAGCATAGCTAGGGGATGGAGCTGGAGGAGGGAAGGGGAGTGAGAAGGAAGCTGGGGTGAGCTGGGAAGAGGAGGGATTTAGGCTGGGGGAGCTAAGTGAGGGTTTGGGAAGCGAGGAGAATTTTGGGGGAAGTGGGGTCTTTGAAGGCCCCATGTCAGGTGGGGTAGTGGGGAGGTTTGAAGGGGAAAGGGTTAAGGGGATTGGGAAAAGAATGTGTGGGGCACGAAAGCAGAGAAAAGTTAAGTTGGGAGAGAAGAATTAATGATCAAGGAGCTAAACTTGGGCTGATGTTGAAGAGCAGGGAGGGAGGCTAAAATGGGAGCAGGATTATCAGGGGGTAGGGCTGGGGGCGGTGTGTGTGCGGAATTGAAAGAGGAACCATGAGAATCACAGGGAGAGCCTGTGCTAGAGAGTGAACTGGTGAACAGCCTGGGCTGGGGGGGCCTGGGAGTGGGACAGGGAGCTTGGGGTGGAGGGGGTGTAAGGCTTGGGAAGGGGTTGGAAGAGCATGAGGTGGAGAAAGGGGGTGAGTATCAGGGCATAGGCTGCTAGAAAATTGGCGGTGGAAGTGCAGGGATGTGATGTAACCATTGATGGATAAGTACATTTACAAGGGGGAAAAGATCTAGTGCCAAACTGGCACTTCTGGCTAACTTGTTTCTTTAAAAGTCAATTCTGGTAACAGTAAGTTCAGCTGTTACCCAGGAGGTCTTGTCTTCCCTTTTCTGCCCTGCTTAGGAAACGTGTCTGCATAGTTCTTTGTCTCACTAAACTCCATCTGCTGTGGACAAATCAATGTCACTTCCCAGGTGGTTGTACCCTGCTGTGCAGTCAGGATTCTACTCGATAATGGCTCGGAGTTACCATGGATATAGGTTTTCTCTTAAAACCCCATTTTAGCTGTCGGTCCCTGTGCAGCTGCATCATATACTGATGCATATAGCCCTAAAATGGATATTGGTTGGAAGTATTTGCAGTTGATAGTTGGTCAGCTGCTTGGTTTGGGAGAGTTTTAAGCTTTTTATGCCCTTCTCTTCCAGGTTTTTGCTGCAAGTGACGATCGATTGCCATGAATTCAACTATTTCCCTCTGATTTGCTGTTCACTGGGCTGAGGTGAGGGATGGCTACGGAAGCCAAGTACAGCATCGTCCGAGAAGTGGGCCGAGGGAGCTATGGGGTGGTCTATGAAGCCATCGTTAATCAAACCAGAAGCAAAGTGGCTGTTAAAAGGATGCACTGTAACGTGCCTGAAAATGTAGAACTGGCTTTGCAAGAGTTCTGGGCCTTGCAGAGCATCCAGAGGCAACATGAAAACGTCATCCAGTTGGAGGAGTGTATCCTGCAGAACGGCCAAGTCTTTCAGCCAATTAGTCATCGTTACAGGAAATCAGACAGCCATTTGCTGCTAATTGAGACCTGCCTGAAGGGGCGGAGGTGCATGGATCCCAAATCAGCCTGTTTCCTGTGGTTTGTGATGGAGTTCTGTGACGGTGGCAACATGAACGAATACCTGCTGTCTCGCAGCCCGGATGCTCAGCTCAATAACAGCTTCATGAGGCAGCTCAGCAGCGCCGTGGCTTTCCTGCACAGAAACCAGATAGTGCACAGGGACCTGAAAGCTGACAATATTTTGATCTCACATAGACGTGGAAGTCCCATAGTAAAGGTAAGGAGATAAAACTTTGCTGTAACAAGTATACAGTCTACACGCTTACACATCACATGCTTTGGGATGGGCTCTTGGTAAGTCTTGTGATGCTTGTAATAAGTGTACTCAGAACATCTGATATCAGTTGTGGGCTGCTTTTTTTTTTTTTATTTTAGGAATCTTGGAAGGAGCTAGAGGTCACAATGGTGTGTTTCTGTCACGCCCTTCACCCACTGCTCATCCTGTTGAGAGGAGCAGTTCAGGGCTGTGGGACTTCTGCACCCTAGATAATCAGAGAGATCACGATCAGTCAAAAATGAAGCAATATTTTCTGTTCCCTTAAACTGGAAGAACACATTGCCCTGTTACAGCAGCTAGGGATTCCAATATTGCTGCCTCGAGCACTGATTGATGTTCAGGGAAGGTGGGGAATGTCTTCGTGCTTCATGTGGGTCGATGCCCTGATGGAGGTGAAGACTGGCTAGCTGCCTTTCCTGTAGCACCAGACTGAAAGTCTGTGCAGCTGCTTTTCAGAGAGCTGGGAGCCAGCTCACTCCTGAACTTTCAATCCCAAGAGTTCTTATAGTTAGACATAAAATAATAAGTCAGTACTTTGCAGATAATTAATTTCTTGGCCATTCAGATCAATAATGGTATTTGTACTTCGACCTGTAGAGCTGTCAAGGGATGCTTAAATCAATGTCATCTTAATCACTATGGATAATAATGGTAATGCAAGAGATTCAGTGCGCTCACCATGAAACAGTAAGAGCCACTTATACTGTAGGTGTTGTTCGAGGTATGTTTACGCCCGATTAGACATAATCAGTGTGAACTTCACTCAAAGATAACGATCACATACCTGTTTTACCCATCTTGGGAAGGGGAACAAACAGCAGGAAAGAAGTTGGGGGACAGCAAACAGGAAATAATCAGCTCTTGGTTTCACTAGGGTTTGCCACCCGCTGAGTGTCAGTGCCACGCTGATGCTGTGGTGGATTTCAGAGTGGAATTCACTGAGCTGCCCTTTGTAAACACGTTTGTCACCTTGTTTTGCTTTTCTTGTGCTGTTGCAGGTAGCGGATTTTGGCCTCAGCAAAGTATGTCAAGGGAAAGGGAACGTAAACCAGCATCGCTTCTCCTCTGCCTGTGGGTCAAACTTCTACATGGCTCCTGAAGTATGGGAAGGTCACTACACTGCCAAGGCTGACATATTTGCTCTTGGGATCATTTTCTGGGCCATGGTGGAGAGGATCACCTTCCGAGACGGGGATACTGAGAAGGAATTGCTTGGTGAGGATCAGATCAGTGCTGTCCTGTTGTCAGTGCATGTCCTGCATCTGTAGGGATCCTTTGGGAGGTGTTTCCCACCCATAGTTACAAATGCTTTGGATGTGGCTTTTTCCAGGAATTTGCAATCGCTTTGCAACCTAAAGGAACCCAAAGCTGAGGGTTTTTTTGGGGGGTTGGGTTATTGCCTTTAAGATAACTGCAAAGAAATCTCTTTTTCTTCAGCATGCATTGCCCCTAATTTGGTTGCTTTTCGCGCAAAGTTTCCAGGTCTTGAAGAGATATCACTAAGGCAGAGGGAATGCTTTTTCTATTTCCAAATCATTATTTTGTTTGGAAGATTTTTCCTTCTGCCAGAAAGACACTGGGGGATTTAAAGGTTAAGGGAAAGATCACTTCTGGCTTCTCTGCTCTGCTGAGGAACACTCTTGAAAAATGGATTTGGCCCTTATTGTCATGAGTGAGTTGCAAGAGAAAACACAGCTGTTGGTGAGGCATCTCCTGTGCTCTTTGTATAGTATCTGTATACTTCCATTTGCTCAGAAATGCTTTTCATGCTCTTAAAACCAAAATCTTTCTGGAACTGGGCTTATTGGGTTCCCTGGGATCCTTGACTTGGCAGAACCAAAGGCTGGGATCACTCGGAGCACTGAAAGGCTGTTCCAAGGAGCCAAATAATCAACTGGGAAAGGATGTTTTGATAAGTGTCGCTGCCATCTGGCTCAGCTTCCTCGCAGTTTGGAGATGTAAGATCTCCCAGGGATGACTCGTCCCATGGCCTGCTCTCTCCCCGCCTCCTCCTTCCTCCAAACCCCCCTCAGATGCCCACGCTTGAAATACTTTGTGCTAAGTGATTTCAGACAAGTATATTGCAGTGGCAAATCCATTTCGAGAGGAGAGAACGCCAGTCACGCACATTAGCATAATAATTGAAGAAGCCTACCAAGGCTCTGAGATCATTGTCTACCTGTCTGTCTGTCTTTTAAATGTTTAAATTCTTAAAAGGAATCTCTACAGAGGAACTTGGAGAAGCTACTGCACTTCCTTTTTAATTTTGGGGTTTTTTTTCACCTTCAGGTAGGCTCAGTTTGAATTCTATAATTTATTTTTATTTTAACTGCCAAACATTGATAAATGTTTTAGTTCCTGCCTACAGAAACAAGCAAATGGCTGCAGCTGAGACCAAAGCATGAGCAGATTTCATTAAAATCTCTACCCGCCAACTCAAGATAAGGAGTTTGCAAGGCCAGCCTTTTCTATACGCAGACAGGTCACTGCTTTGAAACATTTCTTCTTTGCTTGGTGCAGGGACAGAACAGCTTGAACGAGCAAAGCTGTTTTGGAAGCTGGTTAATCATTCTCAACAACCGGTGAAATTATTTAGATTACCAGGAGCAAATTTACATTTCCCTTCCTTAATCTTGCCGAGGAGAAGCTGGCTAACTGTAAATGGCATATGCTGTTGTTTTAATTGAAAAATGTTTGACTAACTGAGCAAATAAGTTCTGTGTTTAACTCTTTCAAGTCACCTCAGCCGAGCACAGTCGCCTTCCCTCCCTCTTTTAAAGCTTCTGAGTCTGCTGGGAGGGTGAAACAATAAAATTGAGGAAGTGGTGAGACATTGGCCCAGGTTGCCCAGGGAAGTTCTGGCTGCCCCTCCCTGGCAGTGTTCCAGGCCAGGTTGGATGGGGCTTGGAGCAACCTGGACTGGTGGGAGGTGTCCCTGCCCATGGCAGGGGGTTGGGACAGGATGAGCTTTGAGGTCCCTGCCAACCCAAACCATTCTATGATTCTATGAAGTTCATTTCAGCAGCCTGTTTTCTCTGCAGATGGTCCATGTTGCTGCTGGAGGAGCACACCGTGATTATACTTGCTCCCTCCGTTCCACAGCCTTGTGTAACATCTCAATTACTATTTGAAAGTGAAAACCTCTTCTGATAACAGCCTCTCCCAATATTTGACTTGGTGGTCACCTCTTCATATGTCTTTCAGATGATTTATTTCCCAGATTGTCTGTCCATATTGTGCATGACAACATTCTGTATAGACTTTCCTCTGCCTGTATAACCTGACTCCTTCTAATCCGTGTCCAGGAACTTACATCTGCCAAGGCAAGGAGCTTATTCCCCTCGGTGAAGCGTTGCTCGAGAATCCCAACATGAAATTACAAATTCCCTTGAAGAACAAGAAGTCCATGCCAGATGATCTCTGCAAGCTCCTACATGATATGCTGGCTTTTAACCCAAAGGAAAGACTGGATGCCTTCCAACTAGAAGTCCGAATCAGGCAAATCTCCTACGGCAAAAAGCGTCAACGCTCCGTCTCGTAGAGGAAGGACGTTCAGGTTAGTGCCTCTGCCAGGCTACTCCCTGTTTAGTCTGAGCTTACAGGGTGTTTTCTATTGTTGACCTCCAAGCCAAAGCTCTCTAAATCAAGCGTGACCTCTAGCAGTTCTGAAAATTCAGTGATAGGAAGACACAATCAGACTGGAAGAAGAAAAAGCTTTGTTAGACGTACTTCAACCAAATTCCCTTTTTCCTCAAAGACTTTTGCCTCCTTACTGGTGTTAGTTCAGGGAACTGGCTGTGCTGCCTGTCTTTGGGCAGGCCTGTCCTTTCCCCTAAACCTCATCTCTTTCCACAAATGAGGGCAGATTTCTGCCATCGCTCCAGCATTTACCCGTGCTTGTTTGTTGCTTTTACAGTATATTTACTAATTAATGAAAGCTGAGGTGGACAAAGTTACTGTAGGTGTCCATCTTAAATAGGGCATTCAGGTATGACAGTAACTGTCAGATTAAAGACACTTTCTTTGTTCTTAATTAAAGTATTATTAGTGCTCAGGTTGTATCAGACCTGGGTGTACCAGGTGATAGAGCAGCTTCCCGTCCCAAACTGTTTAACACATAAAGGCCTTGAATAATATTTTGGAAAGGGCTGGACTGGGAGTCTGGTGGTCTTGCTGAGTCCTACAGTGAGATTGTTCCTAATTCTTGTGAGTTCTTGACGGCCTCTTTAGTATCTGCTTTGATGGGATTTTTACATCCAACATAAAATTCAAGATAGTCTGTCAGATTCCATGTCTTTCAGCAGAACAATGAAAATACAGAAGGGAGTTTCTAGGCTTTTCAAGTCCTGTCTGCTGCTATCATGGGCTTCATATCCTGGAATTTATTTGGTAAATGCATCATAGAAATAAAGGGTTTAGTGTCTGATACTGTCACTGAGACCAAGCATCTGGCTGTCCTTATAGCTAAGGACATTGTCCTGTGTAACACAAATGCATTTCTGATCAGGTTAATACTCTTGATCTTGTGACAGCCTTGTCCTTCAGCTTAAAATGGTCTTCTCCTTCCTGGGTGTTTGCCCCTTCTGAACTATTTTATAGAGAACAATTGTAACCTCAGCAGCATTTCTTCCTGTCCAGGATTGGTTGGTTTCATCCAGGTTGGCTCCTCCATCTCCTCCATATACAAATAATTTCTGCATTTACTGTAGGTGAGTCTGTGAATGGCCCGTATTCAGCTGCTGTCACCCAGCACCCCCAGGTCCTTTGTAACACCACTTGTTACCAGCCTCCAACTGGATTTAACTGCATTCACCACCACTCTCTGGGCCTGGCCAGCCAGTTTTTAACCCAGCCAAGAGTCCACCTGTCTGAGCCATGAGCTGCCAGCTTCTCTAGGAGAATGCTGTGGGATTGCATCTCTCTCCTTTCATATCTCTATTATTTAATCCTCTCATAATTACTTTGTACCCTAAAGCCCTTTTTTGACTTGAGTTGCTTCAAATCAATAACATTCTGGGTGACAGTGCAAACTTTTGTTCGCAGATGCACGACCTTATGTTTTCTATTACCCAGTTTCAGCTGCTGTCAGTTAGAAGAAACAGTGAATGACCCTGAATACTTCCTCATCCTTTTTTTTTATAACCGTAATACCTCCAGCTTTGTGTCATCGGTATGCTGGAAGTTGTGCTAGGGCTATTAGTGAAAACATTAATTAAACAAGTCCATTGCCAATCTTGATAAAACTCAACTTCTTCATTTCCAAATTATCCATTTCAGTTTTCTCTTGGGACAGGGAATCCTAATCCCTGTCTTCTCTTGTCTGTCTCCTACTTGTGTGGTACTGCATCAAATGCTTTACTGAAATCTCAGTGCATGAGACCAATACTGCTTCTTAGTTAACAAAATCAGTTTTAGTGCTGAAAACGACTCGAATTGGGTAGGATCTGCAGTTCTGAGGACTCCCACCTGAAACAGGAGACCTGGTGTACTGTGATAGCAACAGTACCACTAGTTGGCAGGCCAGCCCTGACGTGGTTAGTCTGCTGTAGAGGAATTTGCAAGGATAAAGAGGGAAAAGAAGGCTTTAGCAGCACAGTGTCAGGCTTCCTACTGTTGACTTCCCTTTTCCATTATGAAACCATAATGGTAAATAGATTTGCAGAGCAGGTTCAGAAGAAAAAAGCCAGCACAGCCAGGACATGTCTCTCAAAACCACATCTGTCTCAATCCTCTTCATTTATTTTATTTTCCAGTTGGGTAGGAAGCTAGCTGAATACCTTCTAGCCTTGTTTCTTGGCGTGTAATCGGGGTTGATGCAGCAATGCTGCACCCCACAAGGCACTGCCCTCATGTTGTTGGGAATGCTGCTGGTCGCTGTCTTAGCATGGAGTGAAACGAAAACCAACTCGCCTTTCAAAAATGGGCTTGGTCTTAAACACTAATTCATGGATGCTTCAGGGCAGAAAACAGACTGATTTCATATCTGACTTCCCTAATTAAAATCCAAAGTAGCACGGAAGCTGAGAAGGGTTTTTATTGCAATGCTAAATCCAGGTGCTGCCAAAGAAACTCTCCAATAAATGGCAAGTTTGAATCAAACAGGAGAGACTCTTTCTTCCATAATGCCTAGTTATTATGGTATATAATAAACCACAGTATAGGGCTGCTGAGCTGTAAATGTTCTGAGGAGAGTGAAAACTACCTAAATGAGTTTCTTGCACTGATTTAAAGACAAGGATATAGATATAACCTGTGATTCAGGAAGTCCTGATCAGAATCGCAGAACGTTAGAGATTGGAAGGGACCTCAAAAGCTCATCTAGTCCAACCCCCCTGCCAGAGCAGGATCACCTAGGTCAGGTCACACAGGAACATGTCCAGGCGGGTTTGAATGTCTCCAGAGGAGACTCCACAGCCTCTCTGGGCAGTTCCAGTGCTCTGTCACCCTCACTGGGAAGAAGTTCTTCCTCACATTTATGTGGAACCTCCTATGTTCCAGCTTGTACCCATTGCCCCTTGTCCTATCATTGGATGTCACTGAGAAGAGCCTGGCTCCATCCTCATGGCACTCAACCTTTACATATTTATAAACATTAATGAGGTCACCCCTCAGTCTCCTCTTCTCCAAGCTGAAGAGACCCAGCTCCCTCAGCCCAAGATCATCAAGTACTAGAAGTATTTTATTTTGCAACTTTAACGTGTTTCCTTTGCAGGTGTCGTGTCCCGCTGCGATCCGGGGGCCTCGGGGATGGCGACCAACTCTGCCTTCCTTTGCAATGAGTGGATTGAGTAGAAGACTGTTGCTGGCTTCCAGTTTTCCCCAACGGTTATATTTAAATGGACAACAACTTTATTTATTTGTACAGTAATTTTAAGAGGAGAACTACAGAAAATCTATTTTTATGCAAATCTTCAGTGGGTTTATATTTGTGGTTTTATGAAAAGTTGGTGACCTTGGCTGCCTGGCCATCCTTGGCACGGTCATAGAGGAGTTTTTGAACTTGCTCTTTTTAAAGCAACCCTTGTGCATCCTTTTTATTGCCATCCTGTGACTGCCCTTCCAAAGGACAGCAAAGAAACATGCAGAAACCATCTGGAGATGGGCTTCTCTTGCCCTGTCATGTGTTGACCACCTTTCCAGCTCTGGCTTCTCACTTAACACCACCATGTCGCTTGTCCTTGGCACAGAAGTTGTCTTTATGAGGTTTAATTGGAGATCTTTTTTTTTTTGGGGGGGTGTAATTCTTTGCTCCGTGTTGCTTGGCCACGTAACTGAGTGATGTCTGCTGAATGAGCTGGCAAAGCATTCCGTGTCTATTCTGAAAAGTTTGAGCAGAAACAAACAAAAAAAAAAATGTATTTTCTTCACAGTAGCTTTTGAATATTCTTGCTTAGATTAACTAAAATGCTTTCTTAAAATAAATACAAAGAATGTTAAAAGATGCCAACTCTTGATTAGAACGTATGCGTCACTAACACTTAAAGTAGTTTAAGGAATCGTGCTTCCTGCTGTGCTAGCTGCTTGTGCCAGCTGTTCTTACAAGGGGGATGGAAAGGACTGAACTGGAATCTTGGCAGGTACAAGGGGAGTCTGGTTTGCACCCCGTTGGCAAAACATTTGAGTGTAAACTACTGGTGGTCTTGGCTTTTCTTCAGGAACTGGGAGCTCCTGGAAAAGGT
The DNA here is from genome assembly GCA_028020825.1 of Podargus strigoides. Lineage (NCBI taxonomy): Eukaryota > Metazoa > Chordata > Aves > Caprimulgiformes > Podargidae > Podargus > Podargus strigoides. The sequence goes on from CM051619.1 coordinate 1,676,119, forward strand.
TCCTCTTGTGCTCTTCTGTTGTGCAGAGGTGGTGTCCTTTGGGGACAGCTTCCCCCTCTTGGAAAGGAATAAACTGCCCAGAAAAGGTAACATGGTGAGTCCCTCTGCACCACCTGTGCCACACAGAGGACAGAAATACATCTATTTCTGTTAGGAACAGTTTCTATTTCTTCCCCCTGGCCTACTCTACTCAGGTTGTGGCTGCAATAGAGAAGACTCTGTGTTTTAAGCCACACTCATGGAGAGGCTCTTCCTGCCATGGCTTTACCCAGAGGCTCCACTGCCCTTCCGTGGGGAAGAGTTAACTTTCTCACCTGCTCCTCCAGGCTGTAAAATACATTTGTCCTGCTCAAACAAGCAAGGATAGACATGGTGGCTTTGGAGCTGTGATTTGCTTTGATTTTTGTGATTTGCATGGTTGCTTTGCTGTGATTTCTAACTCACCTGGGAGCTCTGGGGAATGGGGACTGGATGCTGGGTTTTCCTTTCCACAGCTTGCGGTTATAAATACCCTTCTGCTTTGTAGAGCTGCTGTTCTGAAGGGAGGCTGCTTCATCCTCCTCTTTCTAACCCTTTACCCACTGCAGCTCTCATCTGCTTCCTGCTGGCTCTCCTCAGAGCATGCTGGTTGTCTTCCAGGATGGTTTTTTAGTTGAGACCAGATCCATTTTTCTGGAATACCAATAGATTTGCTCACCCTTGCAACACGTGAGAAAATTGTGGGGCAGGAGAAAGGCTCTTTACTCCTTTCCTGCCTGGTTTTGCCATGCTAGGTGAGCATCCTCACAGCTGCTAGATATTTTTAACTAGTCTGTATGTATGCTTTAATCACTTGAAACTGTATTTTATAAATGAATAAAACGCTGTGTTTTTTTTATTAATGTATTAAAAAGCGTGGTGATACTGAGCATCTCTTTAGAATCACACGTGACACTTCTTTTTTACTTTAATTACCACAATTTACTAAGTCTTCCTGTAATACCTAGTGAATTGGTAAATGAACACGAGTGATGACAGCCTCTAATTTAAGTGACTGCTCAGGGAAAGGGGAGAATCCTGGAGCTGCTTGCTATTCAAAAGTGATCTAAAGGGTAAATGTAGCTGGGAAAGGAACAGGATAAAAAGGAAGGGGGCATGAATCCATGGTATTCTGTTTCAAAAGCTGTACATAGGTCATTAATAATAATAATATAACAGAGCAAAACCCAAGAAAAATCGAAAGTTTGTCAAAGCCCTACAATTTGGGAATGAGGGATGGGAAGTTGGTTAAATTATCTATGTTATGTGGGAAATGAACTCCTCTTTATTGAATGAACACTCCCCTCCTCGTGCTCTGAGAACTAAAGGGGTGCCCGGGTTCCACGCAGCGCAGAGCTGAATCAGTGAACTCCCTGAAGTGTCAGAGGGCTTCAAACATCCATATTCATGGCAGGTAAATCTGTGATTTTAGTTTTGGGGAGTTCCTTAACTGTGGTTCAGCTGCTGATGGAGCTCTTTTCTCTGCCTTTTCTAGCCAGCTTTTCCCCAGCTCCTGGAGGAGGAGGCGATGCTGCTGTCCTTTCGCCCTGTGACGCCCCGAACCCCACACGTGCCTGCACATCACTGGCTCAGGGTAAAGCAACTCTGTGTTTCAAGCAAACAGCTATTGAAGGTGAAGCTTTCTTCTGCTTTGGTGAGGGGGGGGAAAATGTTTTTCTCCATTTTTCTTCTCTCCCCTGCAGCCGTTTGTTAGAACTGCTCCTCTAAGTGCTGGGGTTGTCCATCGAGGCAGGCAGCTTAATTGATTGCTTTGGATTAAGGATGCTTCAGACTAGTTAAGGTTTTTTTTTTTCAGTGGGACAAATAACATCATTCATGGTGATGCAGGGTAGCTTAGGGGCTGAATTTATCCGGGGAAGAATTAAATACTGGTTACCCTGGCCAGTCAGGATCGAGTCAGTCAATACTGTTCTATTTTTCTCTAAAATTAAGCACTGCCTCCAAATCATTCATTAACAGAATCCTCCATTAATTATAAAGCCCAGCCCATCTCACCAGGCAGCAGCAGGTCTTTTTTTTTTCCCCCCCCCCCCCCCCCCGTTAAATACTTCATCATAGCTGCTACCTTACAGCTGCTGGGAGGGGGCTTTGATGGTGTTTTTTTTTCAGAACTAAATAAATTCCCAGGTCTGTTAATCACAGAGCTCTGTCAGGAGCAGTTATCTGCAGGCACCCACCATGCAGCCGGGGGGGTGGAGGTGTAGATCACTCCGAGGGGGAAGGCAGGAGCTGGTTGGATGAAGTGTCTCATCTCAGCAGGGTTCAGGAGGAGAGAAGAAAAGCAGATTTGCACACCTGGGAGGAGGAGGTTCAGTGAAAGCTGCAGGCTGTGGTGTCGGTGACCCCCATGCATGAGCTAGAAACGTTCCCTTTGCGAAGGGTTTGGAGGAAGAATTTAATTTCTTCCTGGCTGGAGAGGTAAGAAGGAAGTTATTGACTGGTGTGGGTGCAGCAGTGAACTGGCATCACCCGGGGACTGACTGAATCTAGAGAAATATTTTCACAAATTAAGGGAAATGGGGAAACCTGCAGCTTAATCCATCAGAGTTAATTTCCTAATTAAAACCTTTAATGCTGGAGCCCTCAGTTCACACTCCTCATTCCTCCTCTCTCATCCTAAACTTTGAACACCTTCCTCCTTTGGACCATTAAATAGCTGCCACCTTCCCCCCCAAAGGAGGCTGCAGATGACCCAGGTGCTCCGGCAGGGACACGCCGACGTGCCAGGGCTGATGTCGCAGAGAGGATTTGGGAAGGTAACGAGCTCATGTGTTCCAGCCTGTCAGCCCCTGTTGTTCTTTCCAGATTCCTGGTACACTTTTAATTGATTTTTTTTTTTTTCTGAGGCTTTTTGAAGTTGGAAGCAGCAGTTTGCTCCCTTTACAGCTTGCTGAGCTTTCCTTTAGTCTCAAGGAGCCGCGGGATGAGGGAATTGAATTGTTTTTAGGTGGAAACCATGCGATTTGTTGGCATTATCACACCTCCTGGCAGTGCTCCTGCTCAAAGGGCTGTGCAGAACAGCCTGGAGTGGGAAGCAGCTGCGTTCCCCAGGACAACAGGCGGGAGGGAAGTGGGAAGCCACCGTCCCACCACGTGCTGATGTACACACAGAGGCATAAAACCCCAAAGCCACCAACATTTGTCCCCTTACAGCTTCACCAGAATGTTTGGGGCTTTAAGTTTTGGTGAAAGTGTATTTTAAAGTGCCTTTGTGGCTGTGTTATGAGCTGTGCTGAGCCATGATGTGGGTCCCAGCCCCACAGCGAGTGACATGGGCATCCATGCGCTCCATGCCAGGATCATGACCCCGGTGTCATCACCTTGCTACCCCTGGCTCCCCTAATCCCAGCAAACCACCTGGGAGAGTTGGCTCCCAAGCAGAACAGAGGCATCAGGCTTTACTTAAAGAAACCACACGGACAAGAAATGAATTCCTAGAGCTGCCCTGATGCTTCGATGGGGTTTGAAATCCCAGTGGCAGGGCAGAGGGAAGGGTCTCCTGCAGGAGGATGTGTGTCCCAGGAGCTTGTGTTTCACCACTGGCTCCCTGGGAAGCGATCTGAAAGAACTGTGGGATGCACCAAGTCCTTCCAGGGATGAACACACATGTATTTAAGGTTTGTATGGTGTATGTGTAAGGTTTGGACTTGGATCTAGCACCCCAGAATCATCAGCGGGTACTGATGGTAGACATGGCCAGAGGAAAGCTTAGATTTAATTTTCATCATGATATCAGCTGGATTTGGGCAAAAACTAGATCTGTACAGACTCTGGGAGGAAGCATGGATGGAAAGAGGCATCTACAGAGGAATTTGTACACAGAGACTGAAGCTTTCTATTTTTTATTTAACTTTTTCCCTTAAACCAGCACCAACTTCTGCCGAAGAAGTGCCGAGATGGAGGAGTCTCAACCTTTTGCTTACAGAAGGCCTGAGGTGAAACCCACCACATTTGGCTTTTCCCCACAATTAATTTTATATATCTGAAAGTGAGGGGTCAGGGTCGAGCTGTTTTACCCCCACTTCATTCTTCCAGACCACCGACTCCTTATTCTTCTTAAACAAAGCTGATGAGCACAGCCAGATCACAACTGCTGTATTTTTTTAAAATCAAGCTCCTTTTCTGGCTCTTGCTTCTCTTGATTTAATTTTCTCCTTTCCTCACAGCTTTGCCACAGACTCCCCGAGCCCCTGGCGTGACTGCTTATTGCACTGAGGGCGGGAGGCAGCCCCTGCTGCTGCTGCACGAAGGACACGGGCGAAGAAGAAACACAAAATCCGAGGTGGCAGAAGGGGATGGATCCTTGAGAGCTGCCCAGTGTCCTTAGGTATTTCTGGGTTACTCACCTTTTTGTTTTTTTTCTCTATTTATCTCTTTTTTTTCCCCCCAATTCACTCTTTTGTAATGGGTAGAGCTGCTGGGGCCTGGGGAAGCAATGGAGCTAACTGTAGCTCAGGGTTAGCAGCTGGACACAAGATATGCCAAACTAGAACCTGTAAGCAGATTTTATTTTCCCCAAAATGAATATTTATCCTGCTAAACTCATCCCTCTCAAACGTAGAAGGATCTACTGGCCCTCAACATTAATGCCAGCAGAGCAGCTGAGTTGCTCCTACCTTACTTTTCTGTGTTTCTCTCTGTTTTGGTGTCCTCTTGTTCTACAGCTCAGTTCCTGTTAATGGTGATCCTTCACCTTGGCCATCTTAGGCTTCAACACCTCAAGTTTTTGGAGGCATTTCCCAGCTCCTCTTAAATTTCCAGCTTCCCACTGCTGCGGTCAGAAATCCTTCTCCTGGAGCCAGCTCTTCAACCTCACAGGAGTTACAGTCTGGAGTCGTTCAGCACTGCTCTCTGCCAAAAGCTTTCGGCACATCAGATCCTGTGGGTCTCAGGAACACCTTTATTTTTTGCCTGACAAGGCTGTTGAGTCACTGTGTTCACCTACTTCATCTTGCCCTGTCTGGACTGCACGTTCACTCATGCAGCTTCAAGGAGCAGGCATCGTTTTTGCTGGCAAAGCTCCAGGCCGTGAGGACAGGTATTCCACAGGGACATGGCCAGCAAGGCAACCAGCTGGGGGTACCACCCGGTGTATTTCTGCTGGGGATGAGGGACAGGGGCTGTGCAGGTGCTGTGGTGGATCTGTGTGGGGCTTTTTTGCTGCAGAGCTATACAGGTAGGGTCATGCCCATCAGGTCATAGAATTGTTTTGGTTGGAAGAGACCTCTGAGCTCCCCCAGTCCAACCATTCCCCCAGCACTGCCCAGTGCCCACTGCCCCATGTCCCTCAGCACCACATCTCCACGGCTCTGACATCCCTCCAGGGATGGGGACTGCCCCCTGCCCTGGGCAGCCTGGGCCAGTGCTGGGGAACCCTTTGGGGGAAGGAATTGTTCCCCACATCCAATCTAACCCTCCCCTGGCACAACTTGAGGCCATTTCACGTCCCTACCTGTCTTCACACCACTAGTTTAGAGGTCACTGGCAACCAAGGCAGCAGCTGGGGACAGTGTCTCAAGGTGATCTTTACCTGGGCTTTGCTTTCTTCATATGTGGAGCCTGTGCTGGATGGACCCACCTGGATGCAGCTCTGATCCCTCCTGCACCTCCTAACCCCCCCTCTGATGCTGCACTCCACCAGTAAAGCAGGAGGTAAGAGCCCCCCAGGGTCCAGGAAGCATTGAATCCCAGACTGGTTTGGGTGTGAAGGGACCTCACAGCTCATCCCATCCCACCCCCTGCCATGGCAGGGACACCTCCCACCAGCCCAGGGTGCTCCAAGCCCCATCCAACCTGGCCTGGAACACTGCCAGGGAGGGGGCAGCCACAGCTTCCCTGGGCACCCTGGGCCAGTGTCTCAGCAGCAGATGGAGGCAGTCCCGCATCCTCGGCAGGGTTTGTCTGCCAGCAGCTCTCCTGGGCAAAGGTGGGCTTCTTCCTGTGGCCCTGGGGAAGCAAAACCTGCTCTGCTTGCAGCAAGAGGTGTGCTTGGGCCCTTCACCAACAACTCCAGCACCACCAAGGCAGGGGCAGAAGACAAGAGAATTTTAAAGCAACGAGGAAAAGGCACAGAAATAGAAGCAGGTGAAATATTGAAGCTGGCAGAGCTTCTTTTCATGTCAGAAAGCACAAGACCACAGCAATGAAATCAGAGTGCGAGCCCTGGTGTTCCTGCCCTGAGCAGGTTATTACTGCTCCAGCTGCACCTGAGCTCCCTGTCACCTGCCACCCATGTGCCACCACTCCACCACAGCCCAGTGCAGAGAGCGTTAGCGGCCCAAAACAGAGCAGGAGGGACACAACAGGCTAAAATTAATGCAGAAATGAGCATGACTCACCTTTTTCTTCTTCAGAGCATTTTAAGCTGAAGCTGGTCACCACTCTTCACCCATGACTTGCTTGCTTCATGCCTCCTTGCTTTTTTTTTCCCCCCCTCATCAGCTGCAGAGGAGCCGGGCAGGGGGAGCACACCCCTCACTGGTGCTCTCTTGGTTGCAAGCATCAGCCTCACCCCCCTTTGCCTGACCAAGGCTGTGGTGGGAGGGTGCAGCACGAGCCCCTACTCCCTGGTGTGGCCTGAACCCTCCCTTTAGGAATTAATGACATGATAACTCTGAGAATGATGGACCTGCACTCACATGGGTGCTGTTTGCAGGGAGGAAAGAATTCCAAATCCTCACATAATAACCCAAATTTGCAGAGTACTGCGAAAAACCAGATCACAGTCAGCAGGAGCATTCCTTGGCGTGGCTGAGGGCTGCTGGGAGCTGTGAATGAGGAAAAAGCCAGCACCCCTCAGCCTGGCACTGACCATGACAGTGTCTGTCGTGTACAATCCTGCAGCAAAGAGCTGCTGTCTGTCCATCCCCCCCCCGTCACAGTGACACCCCCCGCAGGCAGGGCTACCCCTGGGAACCTCACTGTGTGCCCCTAGCTGTGCCAGGATCCCTCTGGGCTCCCCAGTTTGGTACCTGGATACCTGATCCCACGCTCTCACCCTGTAGTAATGAAGTGTGGCTCAAGAGGTGGCCACAAAGCTTCACACATCACTGTGGGAAGCATCCCACATTTATTCCTCCCCTTTTTTTTTTTGCAGCTAATAGATAGCTGAAATCTTACCTGACTTTGTGGCTTTGTAACCGCTCGTGCCCAGTGTGCTTCAAACACACACAAGTCTGAAACCCTTCACAGCAGCTACAGAGGGAAGTGTGGCTTTGCTTTTCCCTCCCAGCAGCCAAACACAGGCAGCAGAGCGCACCACAGGACGGGAGCTTGCCCAGACTTATCTCCAGGCCCCCACAGCCCTCACGAGCCCCACCAAAACCTGTGCACAATTCCCACACACTGCCTAGCACAGCCCTTCCCCAGCTCTCTGGAGGTGCCTGGCACACACCACTGTATTTTTAAACTCCGGCAGACACACAGAGGGTGAGGAACCACAGCTCAGGCTGCTACCACAGGGCCTTTCCTCCAGCCACTGAGTCTCCTGAGCTGCCCCAGCGACGCTTATGTGTGCAGGACCCAGCTGCAGAGCCACCCCCCCTGAGACCCTCTGTCCCCATCCCAGACCCGAGTGGTGCAGCAGACAGGACACAATGCCAGGAACACACACTGGAGGAACTCCCTGTCCCGGGTGAAAGCAATGGCTTGGAGAGAAGTACAAACCAACTATTCATTTGGCTGCCTTGACATCAAACAGACAAATCAATACATCACACTTCAAAACAAACCCCAGCCTGTGCAGACAAGCCCAGAGTTTCGCAGACGCTGAGCCAGTGGGGCATGAAATCACCCCAGAAAGAACACACGAATGGGAAGCTAATAATAAGACCCTCCTACCAAGAAATTGTTTTATTTCTTGATAAATCTACTAGTAAACTCAAAACACATTGGCCTTTAATAAAAAAAAATGACCGTAGCTGATGATATTTCCCCGATTTGCCGGAGGGCCACGCTTTCAGACACATGGAGGTGGGGAGCTTTTCTGACCAGGACTTGAAAAAAAATCTGGGCTGTCAGAGCTGAAGGCATCAGAGTGATTCATATTTATGTCAGTGGTACCAGAACAGCAAATTTTAAAGATTCTGCACAGAAATGGCATTCCCCTCTCAATGCATCCCTTTCCTTCTCCTCGGCTTTCATCGTGCTAGAAACGTGCCCCAGTCAGCAGTGTCTCGGAGGATGAAGCAACAGTTCAACAAATCAAGAATCCCAGACTGGTTTGGGTGTGAAGGGACCTCACAGCTCATCTCATCCCACCCCCTGCCATGGCAGGGACACCTCCCACCAGCCCAGGTTGCTCCAAGCCCCATCCAACCTGGCCTGGAACACTGCCAGGGAGGGGGCAGCCACAGCTTCCCTGGGCACCCTGGGCCAGTGTCTCACCACCCTCACAGCCAGTAATTTCTGCCTAATATCTAATTTAAACCTCCCCTCTTCCAGTTCAAAGCCATCACCCCTCATCCTATCACTCCATGCCCTTGTCAGAAGTCCCTCTCCAGCTTTCTTGCAGGCCTGAAGAAGCACCAGCCTCAATCTCCCACCTTTAAATCAAACCCTCCCCAGGGGGCAGGAGGCTCAGACACACTCGGGGTGCAGGTACCAACACTCTGGGCTGTGGTTTTTCATTCCCCAGCCCTTAAAACACAGGACCCCAACATTTACCTTCAATAACAAAGCTTTATGGCAGGGTATTTCAGTGCTCTCCAGCAAGGATGAGCCTTCTCCGTGCTGCCTTCGCCACTCGCGCGTCACCGGGCGTCAGCGCAGCTCTGGCCGCTGACCCCGCGGTCGCAGCAATGGATGACGATGGCAGAGTCGTAGCACCACGGCAAGAGCCTTCCTCCCTGGGCCACTCCTCCTCCCCTGAGTCAATCACGTGTGGCCAAACGCTCGGTATGGGCCAAGTTTCCAGAAGGCTCCTGGCAGAGTCGTTTATTAAAGTCAAACCCCAAATGTCAACTTCTCTACAAGTCGCTACTCTGGATTTCAACCCTGGTTTTGATTGAAATACTATAAAAAAAGAAGTGGAGAAGGTCAGAGCTCTGGCTGCTCCCTTCTGATTCTGTTAAGTCAAGCGGGCAGCACCAAGCACACTGCTTTTGAGAACCCTGAATCACTGATGTCAAGGGGCACCCATGTGCCCTGGGCCATCCCTACCCCACCAAAGGGCTGAGGAGAGGTGAGGAAGGGGCTGAGCTCTTCACCCAGGGCCACAGCTCACACTCACACTGGGAGGGCACGAGCTGAAACACCCTCAGCTCCAATCAGACGTGAGGAAAAGCGTTTTCAACAGATGGGTGGTCAAATATCAGACCAGGGACCTAGATGCTGTGGAGTCTCCATCCATATCCACTGAATATCTCCACCCTTGGAGATATTCAAGCATCCTCACCCTGATCTAACTGGACTTGATTTGAGTGGGGTTGGACTAGAGACCTCAGAGGTCCCTTCTAACCTCAGTTACTCCATGGTTCTGTGTCCCTGTAGAGATTCAGTTTAAGTTTTAATCTCAATTCATAGAATCTCAGACTGGTTTGGGTGGGAAGGGACCTCACAGCTCATCCCATCCCACCCCCCTGCCATGGCAGGGACACCTCCCACCAGCCCAGGGTGCTCCAAGCCCCATCCAACCTGGCCTGGAACACTGCCAGGGAGGGGGCAGCCACAGCTTCTCTGGGCACCCTGGCCAGTGTCTCACCACCCTCACAGCTGAGGGTTTCTACCCACCAGCAGGGTAACAGCTTCCAATCCTCGCCGTCTCCTACTGTGAAAGGATCAAACAGCATCACTTGGGATGGACAGAACGCAGCCAAGCTCAGCATAAATAAATACACACAGAGAAGGAATTAATTCACGTTGCACAATTTCAATGCTGAAACACTAAAAGCCCACTGACAGCATCAGAGAAACAAAGGAAGTTTTCAGCTGACCTACGCTCCAGTCCTCTATTGCCACGCATCAGAGCCGACCCTGGAGACCCACCAGGGTCACCCACACCTCTCCTGGGGCAATGGGCAGAGCCCAGGAGAACTGCTCTCCCTACAGGAGATGCTTCATTTGCTGCCGTGGGCTCTGATGGGAGGGAGTCCTGCACACTGAATGGGCTTTGGCTTTTTGCTTATGGTTTGTCACCTCGAGCTTTCTTTCCAGGATGAGTCTGGTCTCCTCCTCTCCTCCCAGCAGCTGGTTGGTGAGGACCTCCTGGGGCATCAGTCCAGCCTTTTCACCATGTAAGGCCCTTCCAGCTCGTAGCCGATCTTCCTGTAGTAGTTCCTTGTGCCAACACCTGTGAGGAGAAGGACAAAAAGGTTTCATTCAGTGCTACAACAAACCAGCTGGAGAAGCAGAGCTGGGCAGGAAAGTCATGTCCATGGAGGGATGGTGTCAGGAGGAGCTCAGCCTCTCCGAACAGCTGGTGCTGGGCCTCCCTGGCTGCCATGATGGAGCAGGGGTGTTTACTCGTTAGCATCTGGCCTAATTGTGGTGTTTTTCAGGGGAGAAATGCAGGAACATAGCTGTTCTATCTGCCCTGAATCGTGCACCGCATCCTTTGTCCTGAGGAAGGCTGTGAGGGAGAGAGGAAGCGACACGGGAACAACAGCGAAACATGAGAGCTCAGAGTACCCCAGGAACAACAAAACCCAAAGATGGGCTCTTGAGAGGAGGCAGCCCAGCTGCAGGCATCATTACCAGGAGCTGAAGGGCTCTAAACCCCAACCAACTCCGTCCAACAGCTCCTAGAAACCAGCTCAGCTCCACTTGAGGCAGACGCGTGGGCTCCGCAGCCGCAGTCCAATTTCCTCATTGAAAAGGACAGCTCTGAACACCTCGGTTCTCAAACAGCCTCTTCCCTCTCCTTCCTCCCTTAATGAGACCCCACACAGGGTGAGCCCAGCCCCACCGACCGCTGCAGCATCCTGCAGCAGGACAGGTCCAGCACAGCAGCCTTCCCCCTCACCTTATCTAATTACTCACAGATGCAGACATTAGTCATCAGGGGGGAGGCAGGGAGGAGGAATCTCAGCATCACAAAATCATTGTCAGCGCAGCTGGTGGGTAGGGACAGAAGGACAGATAGGACACGGCCTCTCCATCAAGAAAAGCAGCTCTTCTTTCCTCTAATCTCATCCCTCCAGCCAGTTCCTGGAAACTGTGGTGCTTGTAAATGGCTCTCCAGGAATCTGTCTGCAGCTCCTCTTTGGGAAGCGACCCGGTGCAGCTGGTAACCCCTTCCTGCCCACACGTCGCTGCTGCAATGATTTTACCCATTGCTGCTTTGATGGATTCATTTAAAATAGCAGTAATACATTTCCTGACTGCACATCACAACAGTTACCGAGTGGCTTAAGCACCACAGCTCCAGATAAACCCCCCCAGCCAACATCCTGAGAAGCATTATATTAATTTAAGGTATGGAGAAGACATCTGAAACCCAGACCTGAGATGTCCTCGTGCCCCTCATTCCAGCTGAGGCTGGGAAGAGCCTGAAAACCCACAAAGAATCTCAAACTGGAGAATCATAAAATGGTTTGGGTTAGGACCTCAAAGACCATCTCCTTCCAACCCCCCTGCCATGGGCAGGGACACCTCCCACCAGCCCAGGGAAAACCTGAGCACATTGACCTCCAAGCCCACAGCAGAGCACTGTCCACAACTAAAAACATCCTGAAGGGACCCAAATTCACTCAGCTTCAGTGTGAACCCAAAGCCAAAGAAAAACTCAAGTCCACTGCACATATATCTGCTCCCCTCTTCCCAATCTCTGCCTGGGGGGGTCCAGATCTCCGACCAGGAGTAAACTATCACCTCCATCAGTATCTTCCTAAAGCCACATCCTCTGGGGTCGTTAGCAGGGATGCTGGGGTATGACACACAGACTGTGGCAGTAAAACAGCAGAGCCACCCCCACCCAGAACAATTTGGTTAACAGGATTAGTGAAATCTAAAGCTGAAAACAACCCTCTTGAAGGTAAAGGAGAACGGAGTAATTCAGCTGATGGTTTAAAAAACACCTTGATGAGAGTTATTTAACACTTCCCTTTTTTCTAAAGCCCTTGGGGAGCGCTGGATGTTGCAGAAGGCAGTTTGGGCTGCTTGGAGCACCGTGTGCTGCCTCCATCAATCTCAGAGCTGTTAAGCGGCGCTAGTTAAGCGCCAGCTCTTCCTCGTTTGAGGGCAGTGGGTTCAAGCCATTAACAAGAATGATGATGCAGTTGGCCGGCCCCGTGCCCCAGGGGTCCCACGCTGCACCGCTCTGCGAAGCATCTCAGTCGTCATCTCAGCCCTGCTCGTAGCAGTAACTTCTTGCACAAAATTCCTGCCCTTCAGCAGGAAAGTCTTCCGTGAAGAGGAGGCAGGAGACACCTCAAGCTGAAGGGTGCACATGAAGACGTGGTGTGGTTTCCCTGCTGCCCAGCTCTAACTTGGGATGTCCCACGAGCTCCAGCACTGCAGGAATGTTTTCAAGGCAAGAGGCTTTTGAAGGGAAAAGCTCTCACCAAGACATTCCAAGAAGCAGCCATTGGGTTTGTGGCCAGAAGCGTGGAAACCAAGTGCCCAGGATTATGTTCCCTGGACCATCAGCCCAGTGTGGCAGCGCAGCAGGGTGGTGGCAGGCTGCAATGTCTACATCCAGGAGCAGGGGAAAGCAGGCAGGTGTGGAGGCACAAGCCAATGGGACAAGGATTTCTTGCCATCTCATGTGGTGTAATGGGAGTGGATCAGTAGATGGAGGCACCTGGTGCTCAAGCCCATACCTACACACTGTATGTGACTGGGGGGTGACTTCAGACTGGATTTTTGGAACCCTGGACTGCATGTCCCCACCACACACTTGGTTTGAAGTTGGTTCATTCAGACCTCTCTGCCCCCTTCAGAGGCTGGACTGTGTTTGATCTACACCTGGAACAAAGCTTGTGGTTTAGTTTCCTCTGAGAAGAACCACACTGAAATGCACCAAAACCTCTCTGTGAGCCACAGTGATGCATGAGTGAGGATGAGGATGAGATTTACTTCAGCTGCTCTGAACCCAAAGGCTGACAAGCCCAGCCTACATCATTCACTAGGATGCCATTAGTATGAAGGTATCTCCTTGTAGTCGGAGTATATCAGGGAAATCACAGAAAGGAGGATGGGTGCTTGGAGATCAGCGTGGCACAACTGGAAGAGAAAGGGGGTGTTGAAGCATGGAATTAAAAGCAGGCTGACAGCCAGAAACCATCCACAGCCTTCTTCATCCATGAGAGAAGCACACCACAGTGGGCACTGCTAAATGGACTAAAATATCTGTGGGACACTAACAGCTGGCTACAAGTCATGCAGAAGGAATCCACCTTCACAGACCTCTTCATTGGGACATTACCATCAATGCAAAGTCCAAAAAAACCAAAGCTGCAGGACTGTGCTGCTGGCTTCTGGTCACAAGGAGAGGATCAACATGCAGTCTTAAGAAAATCAGAGCTGCAGCTAGGAAAACAACGCGTCGCTTCGGCTGCTCACGGGTGGCTCTAGGGGTAAGTGTGGGAGAAGCAACTTGTAACACCCAGCGTGCATTCAACACTCGTCCGTCAGGCACACCCGAAAGGAAGATCTCTGTGCCACAAGTTCTCACAAATCTTGGCTGCTCTGCTTTCCAGCAAACATAGGACAGAGCTGGTGGGACCTGTTCGGGCAGCACTCTTCCCCCTGCTCCAGGTCACACCCACGCCTTCCAGTGAAGAGAAACATCACCCAAGAACTATCACCCAATCGTAGAATCAGAGAATCACCATGGTTGGAAAGGATCCCCAGGATCATCAAGTCCAACCTTTATCCCATCATCTCCCTAACCACTAGACCATTAGACCATGGCCTCAAGTGCTTCAGCCATTTGTTTTTTGAACACCCCCAGGGACGGTGACTCCATCACCTCCCTGGGCAGCCTGTGCCAGTGCCCAACCACCCTCTCAGCAAAGAACTTCTTCCTAACATCCAACCTAAACTTCCCCTGACGCAACTTGAGGCCAAGAAGTATCACACAGGAGTGGAGGATTAAGCCCAACAGCTGACCCAAGGTGCTTTTTGACTTTCAAAGCTAGAATTGCCTGCATTTTTCATCCTAGGTCTTTAAAACAAGGGGTTAAATTTTAAATATTTCCTATCAGACTGCACAGGAGAGCTTAGGTTGAACTCAGCAGAGCAGATTCCAACCAGCCCCTTCCAGGTGCACCGCCAGTGATTTGGTTGCAGGGCAGGGGCTCCAATCATGCCTGCTTGGATGGAAACCCATGGCCAGAGGCCAGCTGAGGCTTTTTGGAAGCGTCCCCCGCCGCAGTCTTTGAATGACACATCCTCTGGCAATGGCTCCTGGTTGATTTAATCACCTTTTGTTCTCTTCCTTTGGAAGCATCTGAATCATGGTGAAGCGACGGTGAAGCCTGCTGATAAAAACCCAAACCTGGCTTTTTCACCGGAATATTTAAGCCTCTAAATTAAATAAATAATTTTTTAAAGCCTGCCTGTAGCAAGGGGACAGAGAAAAGAGACCACAGCGTCAGGGTTCAGCACTCTCCTGGCCCTTTGCTGTGCAGAGCCCATAAATACCCCCTTCTGACTCAGCCCTGCCACCGGGAAATATTGCCAGGCAGCAGCCGAGGCTGAGGAGCCTCAAAGATTCCTTCGCCACGGTTCGCTAAGCACAGAACTGAGTGAGAATGAGATTGTTTTCAGGATCATTAAAGAGCTACTAATAGTTCATAAAATTTCCATAGCAGAGTCTTACTGAGGCACACGAAGAGACTTGGAGCTCTGCACAGCCTCCCCAGCTTTTGGCAATGCCTGGAACCTTTCCTGGAGACGCAGAGTCAAGGCGTATCGCGTCTCGCAGCTTCCTTCCCCCTCAAAATGCTTCTTAGAAGCTGAACTTTCCCAATTGCCTTGATCCATTAATGTGTCAGCTGCAATTCTGGTGATAGCAAAGCCTCTTCCAGGTTTATTTTGGGAGTAACTACCTGGGCTGGATGTTTTACCTGAGGAAGGGAGAGCCCTGGGCTCACTGTGTGGACACCCGGCTCGTCTGTAGGATGTCTGGCAAGTTGGATTGTCCTCCAAGGGTGCTGGGAAAAGGATTCGTGGTTAGTGCAGGCAGGAGGACAGAAAAGGGCAATGCTACGTTCACCTAAGAGCTATGGATTTCACCCAGAATGAGTCTCAAGCCAGCCACGAGAATTTGGGATGGCCATGGCTGCTCCTCTTGGAATCAAACAACAGAACCAGCTAGGCTGGAAAAGACCTTGAAGATCATCAAATCCAACCATCAACCCAACACTGACAGTGCTCAGCTACACCATAGCCCTGATGTTCTCCCCATGACCACCAGCACTGCTGCTGGCACAGTGATGCTCCACGAGGGGAACGCTCTGCCATGGTTGGAATATAATTTTTGTGGTTTCACAAAGGCACAGAGAAGGAAGCACCAAATGCTTCTGCAGTCACCTACAGTACTTCCATGGGCATGGGTCAAACACAGCGATGGCACAGAGCTGGGTGGGAGGCTTGGAAGCTGCTGCTGCCACGGGACAACCACCAACTGCATTTTCAACACAACAAGAGAAGCGAAGAAAGGAAACAAGAGCTCCGAGAGAATCTCCTTGGCCTCCAAGTGCATCTCCCATGATCAGAGCAGGGCTGCCAAAGCACGAGGAGGACTCAAAGGCCGGCATTCAGAGATCACAAAGCTCACATTTTAGTGTTCCTCAAGGCTCGGGGTCGGGTGACTCAGAGCCTGACATCAGGGAGAGCAAACAAAACAACCCTCTTTTTACCACGGGCCTCGGTGGAGACTCAGGCTGCTAACCCACCAGTTTGGGGTTTTCTTTGTACTCCTTGCTTTGACCTCCACCAAGGCTGAGAAGAAACTTTACCAGCTGTCAAATAAATGCCTTCATGTGAAATCCACTTATAGGAGGAAGAGTCAAAAGGAGGGTTTCAAACCCAAAAGAGTGGTAGGAAAATAAGATGAGAGAATGTTTTTGTGTCAGTCGTGTACTGAACGCCGACCGAAAATCCCCACACCACATTTCTGAACTGATGCAGGAGCTGATGCACAGCAGATCCATCCACAGCCTCCAATGAGTTTGCTTTGGCATTTACACTTTTCACAATGCTGGATTTTATCCTCAGGGAAAACACGAGCAACCGACCGCAGAGAAGGGGAACAAGGGGGAAAAGGCAACGGATCCGCGATAACCAAACTGCCTTATCAGCACCAAGGAAATGGGGAAAAAACAACATTCCTAACACTGCTGAGAAAACCCAGGCGTGTCAGAGCAATCAGAAAACAGTTATTCACAATCCTTACATCAATCCCTGCAGCAAAGATTTCATTTTTAAATTATTATTTTTTAAAAAATTAGATAATTGGCAGCGCATCGCCCAAAAAGTTCCTAAATATACTAGGAGATAAAAATCCTATGAAAACCAGAAGTAAGGGCATTTGGAAATGTTACCCAGCATCTTGCCAAGTAGAATACTCTCAATTTTTAAGCTAGAGGAAACACATTTTCTTTCAAAACAACAGATTCTGTTGAGAATGTCTGAGAACTACTGACACTTTGGCAGCCACCAGAAAACATAATCCAGGCAATGCCAATGGAAAATAGGAATATGATTATTATTTTTTTTAAATATAACTGCAAATATTGTTATTTCAATAAACCTGCTTTAAAACCAGAGCACTGGAAACTCTCTTTAATACCTTTTTGCACCCATAAGCACGTCGCAGCACTGGGGTGTGATGAATTCTCCCCACAGAGTGACTCTCCCCACGTGTTTCAACACAGGCTCTGGAGGGACTAAATCCAGGGATGGGAGAGTTCAGCATTTCCTGACCTCCTGCTGCTGCAGCAACCACAAAGAGCCAATTAGCCTGGCAGTTCGAGTTGTGATTTAGACATATCTTTATGTACTTACATGATAATATCACTGCGTGTGAAGCATTTCATAATCCCTTCCCTAGTAAGGGCTAAATGATTACCAGAACCTAACCCACTCACAGCAGCTGTGCCTAACCTGTGTTTAGTCTCTGTGTTGCTGTTTGTTGGTCCTGGAAGAGAAATCTGTGCTTCAGAGCCTCTCTTTTTTTTTTTTTTTAAACTGTCAAATGCAAGTTGTGCTTTCTTCCTGCCCGGATTGATTCTCAGAGATTTTAAATTACTATTTTCACACCACCTCTGTCTAGCAGGGAGGTACTGTCACTGCTGCGTCCCAGCAGAAGAGCCAAGATCCCAGGCAGCTGGGTAATTTGTCTGAAATCACAAAGCAAGTCTGTGAAAAAAGAGAATTTTGAAGCCTGGGTCTCCCTTAAACATCTCAACATCTCACTTCACTGCTGCAAAACACTGATGGCTTTTCAGATTCAAGGCTGGATTATTTGTTGAGCCGTGACCCACAAGCAGAAAGCCCTAAATACCCCTAACACATTCCCCCAGCCTCCCACACAAATCCAGTCCCTGCTCTATTTAAATCCACTCTGGATCTGATGCAAACACAAAGAGATGCAGCCCCTTTCTGATAGAGCTGATCCTTCCTCCAACTCGTGGGCAGCTCTTGGGCTTGATAAATGAAAATGAAGGAAAAAAACATGCTACATAAACAGCATGGGAGACACAGAACCATAGAATGGTTTGGGTTGGGAGGGACCTCACAGCTCATCCCATCCCAACCCCCTGCCATGGCAGGGACACCTCCCACCAGCCCAGGTTGCTCCAAGCCCCATCCAACCTGGCCTGGAACACTGCCAGGGAGGGGGCAGCCACAGCTTCTCTGGGCACCCTGGGCCAGGGTCTCACCACCCTTACAGCCAAGGATTTCTTCCTAATTTCTAGTCCTTTACTCTCCCCTTTGCAATTTTTCATAGACTACAGCTTTAATCTAATTTAACCTAATTGAAATCTAGAATGGCTTGGCATGGATTAGGACCCAGCCCATTTGAAAAACTCTTCTTGAAAGGCAGCATCCCTTCATTTACCTTCAGTCCTTTCAAACAGAGACCTCTCATCTCAAGGTCCCCACATGGTTCAGCCTGTCCCCCCGCTGTCCCCTGCCGCAGAGGGAGCCTCAGGAATTACTTTAGAGGAACCACCTCAACTTTAAAGGTTAACACAAACTGCGACAAATCCTCCTGTAACAGAGCAGTGACACTGACTCACCAGCAATTTCAAGGTGACAGAGGGACGTTTGGGGACACCAGCTTCGGGGGCCAGTCCTCCCAATTTGCCAGGGTAGGTGTGCCAGCCACCAAAGCACCAGACACAATTTAACAGGGCAAGTTTCTGGAGTGACACTACAGGGTGGGAGCCTGGTGTGCCCGAGGGCTTTGCAGGGTACAGACACATTCTGGGAAGGGTATCTGGGTTGTAAGGATTACAGTACCTTGACAGAATAATTCAGTGAGCTGCTTATGAAGTCTTATTGAAACAAAGCAGATATACTGTATTTCCTCCTGTCCTGCCACACTGTAGAATTTGTGTCTCAGTGAAGGTGCAGAGCTAACAAGGAAAACCAGAGCAAGCTTTATCCTATTAACAAATGGTTCATTAGAGGATTTTCTGATTTATTCTTCAGGCTAAATCTCAAAACCAAGACTGCCACCAATATATATATATATATATTTCTTTTAAATAAAACCAATTAAATGAATGGTAGGATGAAAGAACTGTTTTTACAGCATTCAACTTTTGGGGTGCCTCTTAGCACACAGGAACTGCCCTGGCTAGAACTGATTTTTCAATGGCAAGTCTGCAGGTAAGACCCATCCTAGAGCTTCCAGATGGTGAGATTCCATCTCATTGATCTCTTTATTATAGCAGCAATAGTTCATTAATGACTACGCAGGCCTGCCCAAACCCAGCTGCACTGAAAGCATCCGCTGTCAGGAGGGAAAAAGTCACCACGCCAACACTGCCTTGCCCTGTGACAGATGAAGCCAGAGCTGACAGATCTTCTGTCTCTACACCAGGCAAAATTAAATATTTAAGAGTTAATACTGTAACTTCTCTTACACTTTAACAAAGTGTCACCACTGGTGTGGCCACCGGGCACAGAGAGAGACAGGGACAGTGAGACGAGCCTTCTACTCACCCCCAAATTTGTCAAGTTAAAGGTCTGGGAGATTTTCAAACTACAGGCTACATAATGTCTTGAGGCTTCTTCAAGAGATGGCTGCTGGAATAATCAACCCAGCTGGTAAGGTATTACGGAGAGATCAGGGATTTAGGATGACTCACCGAGCATGTGAGGCATTCACCATCGATTTCCTTTCCTATGGGCTATGAGATTTTAAACACCAATGAAGAAACATTCAGCAATCTTGAGAAAGAGCCTAGCAGTCACTAAATCATCTCCATGCATCTATTTCATCAGAGAATCACAGAAGGGTTTGGGTGGGAAGGGACCTTTCAAGGCCATCCAGTCCCACCCCCTGCCGTGGGCAGGGACATCTGCAATGAGATCAGGTGGCTCAGAGCCCTGTCCAACCTGACCTGGGATGTTTCCAGGGATGGGGCATCTCCCACCTCTGGGCAACTGGGCCAGGGTCTCACCACATCAGTGTAAAAACACAGCACATGGCTTGAGGAATTTGTTTCTGTACCTGTCCAGTGCAGGGAGGTATGGGTCAGAAACCATCATTTTCTGCTGAACTTCCCCTCTTACTCAGCAGAAGGAGATTGTTAGTGTTACAAATATGATGTCTACTGAAGAACAACTTAAAAGGTTCCGGTAGATCTACGGTTTAATAGTGCAGGTTGCTATGTCAGATGTTAATGACTTCTGGTGAGTAAAAGAGCAGAAAGATTCCCAGATGCCTACCAGGAATCCCTGTGATGGGTTCCTGTAAGCAACAGGCACGTTCAGCAGCTCAGGTGGTTCCACCTGAAGGTTATTACCGCACATATTGTTACAAAAAGCATCAAAACACTAAAAAAAAAAAAAGCTATCCATTAAAAAGAAGTGAGTATGAGTGGGCAGGGACAAATCCTTTACAAAGTCTTCTCATTTTTGCCTGTGCTTGCTTTAGTGTCCCTCTTCCAAGTTGCTGACAGTGCTCCTACAAGTTTGTGTCTTCATCTGGACCCAGCAGGAGAGGGTCGCTCGGACATCAATGATGGCTGCGCCTCTGCAGTGCAAGGAGGCTCCGGGGTGGCAAACCATGAATTAATACAGTTAATATCAGTACTAGCTAGCCTCCAGCTTCCAAATGTTGCAGACAACACCCCTTACCTGCTCTGCAGAAACACTGCTCAGCTTAGCTCTGAACAAAGCACACCGAGGCGGGCGGTTGACGAGGACCGCGCACGCTACGGGTGATTTTTCTCCGGCTCTTCCCCAGCTCCTCCACTTCTCTGATGATCCGGCTAATGAAGCGGGCCAGCCACGCTTGACATCACCTGATCCTCCACGCCTACCATTCAGAAATCCATCCTGCCTTCCCCTCACCACCTTCAGCCTGGGCGCACTCAGGCGTGAAACATCCCTGGCCCGCGTCCACGTTAATTTTCTACTTGACAGAACACAAATAGAAACCCGGTCTGGGGGAAAAAAAAAACTGATCATCTTGCTGCATAGTAATTAGCTGAGAGTGGGGGGAACTGGCACAGACCTCCACACACCACCGTGATAAGGCTGCTACGTCACCAGGACGGAGCGAGGCTGCGGGGAGACATTAAAGGACGGCTTCCGAAGATGAGGCGTGCTGCTGCGGATTTGGCTGAGGTTCCAGACACCTCTCCAGTCTGGGGAGTAGATTACCAATGAGGCTCCTTTAAAGGCTACTGGAGATGGGTGACAAAATGCCTGTGCTTTAAAAGGAGAAGGGAAAAAAGGTGCTTATTAATGGACCTGGGTGCATTCAGTTTGAACAGGGCAAGCAGCTGCGATAGGGGAATTCAATCTCATCCTCCCTCCCTCCCCAGCCCCAAACAAACGTCTTCTGTACAGAGATAAGGAGACAATCCTGTTGGTACAAGCCAAGCTAGTCTGCTTCTCGGATGCCAGCATAAACAGATAACGCTGACAGACGTCACAGCAGATACTGCAGCCGAAAAAGCTCTTCCGTGCAAGAGCACTGTATTTATAGAGCTAGCTTCTACTGTTTGAAAAGTAATTTGCAGCCTTACGGTGCATAAATATTTGGTCTGTGCATTCCTGGTCTTTGCCCTTGGAGTAACCAGCAGCCTCACCCATAGCATCTCAGCCTTGAGATTCACTACACCAAGAAGGCAGCTCACCTGTGCAACCAGCACACTCGCCAAGGACAACCAGGAAGGCACCAACCCTTTAAGGACAACACAGAATCACAGAACAGCCTTGGTTGGAAGAGACCTCTGAGCTCCCCCAGTCCAACCAGTAACCCAGCACTGCCCAGTGCCCACTGCCCCGTGTCCCTCAGCACCACATCCCCACGGCTCTGACATCCCTCCAGGGATGGGGACTGCCCCCTGCCCTGGGCAGCCTGGGCCAGTGCTGGGGAAACCTTTCAGTAAAAACATTTTTCCCAGTATCCAATCTAACCCTCCCCTGGCACAACTTGAGGCCATCACCCCTCGTCCTGTCCCTGTCACCTGGGAGAAGAGACCGACCCCCCCTGGCTACCCCCTCCTGTCAGGGAGTTGCAGAGAGCAATGAGGTCTCCCCTCAGCCTCCTCTGCTCCAGACTGAACCCCCCAGTTCCCTCAGCCACTCCCCATCACACTGTGCTCCAGACCCTTCCCCAGCTCCACTGCCCTTCTCTGGACACACTCCAGCCCCTCAGTGTCCTTCTGGGAGTGAGGGGCCCAAAACTGAACACAGCACTCGAGGTGTGGCACAGACATGGCAGCATGAAGGTGCTATCCCTCTCCTTCTAGCAGGTGAATTAGGCTGGGTAGACAAGGACAGACATAGCTACTCAATAGCTGGATATCTTCAAATCCTCTGCTGTGAATAAAGGCAATACTCAGTGGTGGCTCCATCTTAATACAAGGAACTCATCTTACAGAGGTAAAATAAAAAAGCCATGTGCTGTCACCGCTGAATGCCACCGGTACTGAGACCATCAACCTCTGCTGTGTCCACAGAAAGCGAAGTTGGAGGCAGCTACTTGTGCTCTGCACGTGCCAGTGGTGTAAAGTTTAGAAGGAAGTGGCTTTCACACACTGAAGACGTGAAGGGCACACAGAAGCAGCAGTGCATGGTGCAACTAGGGTTTGGAGATGGCAACATTAAAAATCCACACACAAAGCCAGCAGCTATCCCTGAGACAGGAGGAGACACATCCTTTAAAAAACCCACCAAACCCAACATGAACAGGAACGTTACACGCAGAGTCAAAGCAGGACATTTCAGTGCCAGGACAGGATGTCAGTTTGGCACAACCCCAACACTTCCCACAAAGAGGAGCAGGAGACTAAGGACTTGGCGAGGTGCTAGCGAAGCGTAACAGCCCAGAGCATGCCTGGAGCCAGGAGGAACAGAGAGTAAAGCCAAGCTGCCTGGGCACAGACACGCTCTGACACCTGCATGTCTTGCACTGGGGTATTGCTAAGCTGTGTGTTGGCATGGGCTGGTCAGAGTCACTGGAGTATCAGCCAGTTGTACCCCAGGTCTTCAAGGCAGAGGCATGAAGGCCAGCCAGAATGACAGCTCTGGGCCGTGATGCTTTCTCTCTCCTTGTGTGAGGGCCTGGGCTTTGGCTGGTGATGCTGGGCACTTCCAGGGGTAGTAAGTCCTCATGAGTGACCTTAGAATCATAGAATAGCTTTGGTTTGGTTGGAAGAGACCTCTAAGCTCCCCCAGTCCAACCATTCCCCCAGCACTGCCCAGTCCCCACTGCCCCGTGTCCCTCAGCACCACATCTCCACGGCTCTGACATCCCTCCAGGGATGGGGACTGCCCCCTGCCCTGGGCAGCCTGGGCCAGTGCTGGGGAACCCTTTGGGGGAAGGAATTGTTCCCCACATCCAATCTAACCCTCCCCTGGCACAACTTGAGGCCATCGCCCCTCATCCTGTCCCTGTCACCTGGGAGAAGAGACCGACCCCCCCTGGCTACCCCCTCCTGTCAGGGAGTTGCAGAGAGCAATGAGGTCTCCCCTCAGCCTCCTCTGCTCCAGACTGAACCCCTCAGTTCCCCCAGCCACTCCCCATCACATCTGTGCTCCAGATCCTTCCCCAGCTCTGTTGACCTTCAGTGTGTGTGTGCTGCTGTCACTGTGTTGCTACGTTCACTCACTCACACCCTCCTGGCTCTGCAGACCTGCTGCTCACACCCTCTCTCCAGATTTCCTAGATTGCTCTAACAGATGATGCATGCGTTAAAAGAGCAGAAATATTTGGAATGTGAACTTTCCCAAAGCTGCACTGGCACTGAAGTTCACAAACATTATTTTAAAAGGAAGTAGGGAAACATTTCTGCAATGTGTTTTTCAGTATCACATGTAACTACTGTACTTTAAAAGAGAAAGGTATCAGTCCTGTCATTTTACTGCTCAGGTGCTTCAAGTAATTGTAAAGCACTGACTCGAATCTCTCTGGTCATCGTTATTGCCAAAGGTAACCACCAAAATCTGGGAGTGAAATCAGAACAATCAGGTTGCTGCTTAGAGGAAACACAAAGGACCCACAACATAATCAACTGAAGCACATCAGGAGCTTCGTGCTTCTGTCATTCAGGAGGGGGAGGACTCAGGTCTTCCAATGTTTCACAGTTTATTGTGTGTTACATTTCATGTACCCATCACTGGTGCTGTTTTAAAGAAGCAGTTCGAAGTACTTGCTACAGGATTAGGGTCAGAAAGGGCTAATTATGGGATGTCAGGCAGCAAAGTCAAAACAATGGCAATAGGAGCCCTCAAGGACACAACAGGAAAGTTTTCAGAGGACTGTCCTTTCTCTGCCTTCACTTAGAGTGAACAATTCCCCCTCCCAAGCTCAAGGTACTACGGCAAGGCAGCGCGAGCGACCCTAAAAAGCTCATGGAAAAGGGGTGGAGAGAGGAGTTTATCAGCTGTTGCAGGCAGACAGACTGGTGAGGCAGAAAAACCCCTCGAGGGCTATCAGATAGAAAGGCACCCTCTCCTGAGTCTAAAAGTCCTTGGGCAACAAATGGCTGGAGGCTGAGATGATGTTTGCATGCTTACTGGATATTTACTCCCTTCCCCAGACACTCAGCACCCGCAGTGTCAGAAGTGACATATTGATCTCACCTGCTGCAGGCTGCTCACATTCCTGGGGCAGAGGCTGAAGCAAAGATGCTGCACGTTGGACTAAGAGACAGCAGCCACAAGGGCTGCGTTGTACCTGTGATGTGGGAGGAACGCGGGGAAGGAGCATGAGCTTGTCCTAAATCATCCTCTGGCTGCTGTGCAGTTTCTGTATTGCTTGAGTCACTGCATGAGGCTGCTCACCACTGACTCCCAAAGGGGAGCCTGGCAAGTGCCGACACCTACGGACCGCAAAATGGGAGCTACAGCCTTGAAATAGAGCTAAGAAATACCCCAGCCCCAAGAGAAACAGGTCTATAGGTTGAATGGTAAACCAAGAGTGAAAGGGAAATGCTTCCTTAGGGATTGGAGTAGCATCACCTTCCCAAAAGGAGAGAAAATCTCGAATGTAGAATTCAATCATTGGCTATTCTGAAGCAATTATAAATTCAGCAAGCTTATGAGCCCATGCACTGGCCTCATTCACCAAGGTTTCCTACGTTTTCAGTGCCTAAGGTCTTGTGGACATCAGAGGAGTAACACATTTTAAATGGTTTTAGCATAATTTAGGTTTCAAGGGGCTTTTTTTTTTTTTTTTTGAAAGGAAAAAAAGATGCAAATTCAAAGCAGGTACAACTAAAAGAAAAAAAAAAAACACCTCAACCAAAAAAACAAACCAGCACACCACAAAAACAACAAAAGGCAAAGAAAACACACATGCAATTACAAATGCTGGAAAATGGAAAAACAGACATTTCAGATCAGACCTCCCCAGAGCTCTGAATAATGGAGTGATGCCTCCAGGGTCTACCATTCAGCTACCCCAGCCTGCATACTAATACACTCCTCGCATCAGAAGAGTAGAAAGGCACCACTCATGCAGAAAATTACCTTAAATGAGCAACGACTTCATGATAAACAAGCCACTCGCTTTTTTGACTTTGCTCTTTGATTTAGGTGGCGGGGGGCACCTCCTCCTGATTGCCAAGGAGCAGACGGCGCACAGGAACCGTGGAAGCAGGCCACAAAGCCACCTTGTTATTGTGAATATCTCACTCTTGTTGGTTTGGTCAGGGGTATGAAATGACATCTTTTTGGGGGGGGAAGGATGTACCTCGCAGTCACTCACATCCAGGGTCCAAAGCAGCCAGGATCACTAGCAGGCAAGCTTTAAATAGAGCAGAGAACGCACGCAGCAGCGATAGCAGAGGTCTGACTACAGCGTTGTGCACAGCCTGAAACCAGAGTCTCTGTGGCTGACAGCATTTCCCATCCCATCAGTACCCTGATTTCCCCATGTGCTGCCAGAATCCAGCACACCCTTCCTCAACTGGCTTGCAGATGCTCCTCTTTCCCTTACCGACGCACTCCGGGTGCGTTCGCCGTTGACTCCGTCGTTGATGAAATGCAGTTCTCCCACTGGTGCTCTTCAAATGAAGTGATATTTAACTAGACACACCACGAGGCAGCTGCTGTACAGCCTAGCTGGCTTTGGGCATCATTTCCCAGTTCATTGCCTGTGATGACTCCGGGGTGCCTGATGCAGGGGACCTCAGATTTTTCTTTGTTTGAAAAGTAACCTTGGGTTTAGGTACCATCATTGTAAGTGACGTCAACCCGTTAAACCCTGCCGCATCTTTTTCCTTTCCTGCCTGTAAATTGAAAGTCCCTACGAGTTAAAAGACTTCTGATGAGAAGGACAGGTTCAGCTGAACCCGTTTACTCCAAGAACAGCAGGGAGAACAAAATGCTTCGGAAAGAGACCGCTGGGAAACTCTCAATTTTTATTTTTTTCCCTAGGAGTGCAAACTAACGTGCTCCGGAGAAGCGCAGGAACTGATGGGCGTTCATTTGTGCAGTCTTGGTTTGAATGTGCTTTGAAAGGAAAAAAAAACCTGCTCGCTGTCTCATGAATACCTCTGCTGGTGACGTAGGGAGAGGTCCTCACCCTGCTCTGGGTAGGGCGAGCGCAGCTGATGAGGTGCTGAATGCTGCTCGGGTTGCAGGGTGAGACTGGTAAACCAGGGAGGAGTCTTTCTATAACAGCCTTTAGAGCTGAACAAAGCTCACTGGAGATAAGCCTGCCTTAAGCCAGAAGTAATTTTCAGCTAAAGCAGCAGTTGAAAAAGCTGGGCTGCAAGCGGGCGTCGAATTTGGGTTATAAGCACGACACGAGATGAAACCCACAACTCAATGAACCCTACGCTCTAAGAACAAGCTCTAAACCCTTAACCCCGTGTCCAGCCTTGAAAAGGAGGATTACCACATGTGGGCAGAGGAAGAACAGTGCCAGTTGGAGAGGAAGATTCCCATGAAAGAAAATTATATTTATTTTTAAATCCCTGAAAATTGCTATTGCTCACGGTTCTGACTCAACGTTACTTACACTGCTGCGTGGTACGAGTCCCTAGGATGGAAATCACCTTTGTTTCATCATGAATCTGATTCCTAAATACTTCCTAGCCATTCTAATTTCAAAATTTGTGGGTTTTTTTAGTTGTCTGGGCTTTATAAACCCAGGGATAGTTTGAAAGGGTTGTTGAGGGAGGAAGCAGCACAAAGGAGGTCTCCCCATACGTTCAACTCCTGCTCACTGGATTTTGTGTAGGGTTTTCCTTACCCATTCTTCCTCTGCCCGCTCTAGGGAAAGCTCCTGCAGATGGAGACACGCAAATCAAGACAGGTTCCCACTTCCCAAAACATGCTCAGCTGGGACAGATGCAGGATAGGTGGAAGTCTCCCATCTGTATTACACATACACATTATAAACCTTTGTTTTTAAGATATATTATGGTGTGTATATATATATATATATAAGCTTCCTACCAGAACACCTTGCAGAACACCAGCTTTTGCAGAAGTGTCCTTGCCTAAGGACAGCGATATTCCTGTTCACCTCTGCACCGAAATCCCAGCTAATATACTATCAAGCCTGTTTTCAAAGCTGTTACATTATTAAACACTGAAAATTGAAGTTCATTAAGAACTAGAGGATTGTACACAGTAGCTATTCCACAGCACCAATCCCCCAGTAAGGTTGGCTTCCTCTGAATCCCCCTAATTAATTTTTTTTCCAAGGCCATCAATCTGAAGCAGACAAACATCACAGAGTCAATTCATTAACGTTCCCATATTTCCACTTATCTTGGGCCACTTCTCCTCTTATTAATAGTTAGTAAAGATTGGCATTTCTAAAAATAACCAACCAGTGCTGGAAGCAAGACTCCAGGGATCCCTCCCAAACCCCATCAATCCTCCCAGCAACACTTCAGAGCCTTGTCCTAAGCCCTCCTGAGCACACACTGGCACTTGGCAATCTCCGAGGCAGCCCATGAATCAACAACCAATATGAACTATGAGACGTTGATTACTCAAATAATTTATTACTTCGAGGGTGACCAAAAGGCTGTTTACACAAGGAAATGAGGATACTTCAAATGTGCCCTGGGACTCTACCTCTGATTTATATGCCAGTTCAGTTTCCACCTGTGATAAAGAACATTAAGGAGAGAGGAATTGAACACTGGTGTGATGCATTGGGTTTACTTTTAGAAAGTTCTGACCCTCTGTTTTCTCCCTCACTGGAAAAGGCGAAGGCAAGAGGAGCAGAGTTTCCTTAAACACAGGAGACAGCGTGCTCCAGCAGCACCACCAGCCTGGGAGATGAGTCACCCACAGTAATGAACTATTTTATCTCTGGTGGAGGTTACAGAAAACAGGTGGCATTGGTTTAATTTCTATTCACAGCCTGGCCATTGTGGATTCCTGGCTGCTGCAGCATGCTTAGGAAAAAAAGATGTCGGGATCAGTCACCCCAATCTGATTATTCTGGTCCTACTGATCTTAATCAGGAGGCAATCACGAATTACTCACTTGTTTCCCATTTACATGTTTGTATCAAGTGATTTTACAGTACTGCCTGATAAAGAATGTAAAAATGCGGACGCTTCACACCGAAATATGGCACTGACTCACTGCTGAGGGGGAAGGAGCCTCAGCCCTCCTTGAAGCAAGTACAAGACACAACACCTGACCTAACAGAGGGGACATCTGCATTTGCAGGCAAGTGAGATAATGTTTAATTAAAAGCACTGACTAGGTTATACGTGGGAAGGAAGCGAGCAGAGGCAGAGGGGAAAAGATTACACCTGAAGGCCTCCAGGGAGTCTGGACAAAAGGAAAATTGGCTCTGGCAGCTAACATGCTCTGCCATGGGGGAAAGAGGTTTCTAATGAGTGAGGCTCTCATGGACACAGCCAGAGGTGTCAGGAAAGGTTGAATACCACCTTGATCAGGATGGGCAGCAAATCAGCTGGACAGGAGAGAGGCGTTTCCAATGTTCACTAAAAGCACATTAGTCATATGGTGGGGTTTTTTCTTCCCCCCCACCCCCATTCTTCATAACCACTTGCAACTGTATGGTCTGCTTTGGATGTTGGACATAGACACTTTCATCTGAATTTACCCTAATCTTGTTTGAGTTAAATGCGTTTCCAAACCGACTTCAACCCATGCTACAACACAAGGATGTGGCAAATAATCAGCCAGAGACTCCTGGACCCCTCCAGATTTATCTAACTCCCCAGATTCATTCCCTGAAGGGTAAGTGCCCCCCCTCCCCCAGCTCCAAGAGCTGGAGATGGGTGTCTGGCAAGACAGGAATATCTTCAGTGATCAACAGTGCAAAGCAAGGCTCTGGCATATGGCAGGATACAGGGGGCACCCAGTTGTTTGGGGTCCCTAGGAAATGGGCTGTCCTAAAACAATCAGTAGGAGATCATAGAATCATAGAATAATTATGGTTGGAAGGGACCTCCAGGGTCAAGTCCAACCTTTATCCCATCATATTCCTAACCATTAGACCATTAGATGCCCCTACTCAAAAGCCAGGGCAGGGAACAGGCACAGATGATCACAGAATCATTGAATCATTTGGGTTGGAACAGACCTTTAAAGATCATCTAGTCCAATCCCCCTGCCACAGTGACTGCTGGTAATTTCTAACCAGGGCTGATGAGCCCTAACCTTTAGCCAACAATGAAAACCCTTCATGCTGTCCTATCTTAAAAAGACACGTATTTCTTTTTGAAGAAATCAAAGAGAGAGTTTGATACTTAGACATAACTTTCCTAAAAATGGTTAGAGTACAGGAATTCAACCATTCACTGTTACTTTGCTGGCAGGAGCCCTGAATCACAGAATAGCCTTGATTGGAAAAGACCTCTAAGATCATCAAGTCCAACCATTAACCCAGCACTGCCCAGTGCCCACTGCCCCGTGTCCCTCAGCACCACATCTCCACAGCTCTGAAATCCCTCCAGGGATGGGGACTGCCCCCTGCCCTGGGTGCCAGTGCCGGGGAACCTTTTCAGCAAAGGAATTTTTCCTGAGAAGATTTCAGCCCCGATGGACTAGCACTGCCCCATGCAGTTCTCCAGCAGAGTGCATGCATCAACATGGACCAGGGATCACTCCCTGAAGAACATCCCAGTTTCCATGTTCTGGCACTACTGACTGGCACTGATGGAACCATTAAGTGCAAGACAGGAAAAAACTGTTGAAGAAAGGACACTGTTAAACAAAACACTGCAACAAAGCCTTAATAAAACCACGCAGTACTAATGAGACCTGTGAGAGACCTCTTCAAAGCACATCTCCCTTACATGTTTCTCTTGAGAAAGTAGTCCAAATTCTGCAATATGTTGGAGACCCAACCTTGCAGTGGGTTCCCAGATAAAAAAATCTATTTTGAAACCAAAATTAGCAACCCCAAAGTTCATCCTCCAATGGAGAAAGAACTTCTGGTTGCATTTTTGCTTTAGATAAAACCTACAGGAGAAGCGAAATTTAAGTGACAACATCTCCAAGGAAACAGCTGGAAAACTTGTGGTCTTTGCAGATGCTGTAGTATTCTGTATTCAAAGACAAATTGTACTATATTGTACTTTGCACTCCAGGGGGAAAATATAAAAAGCGCAGACAAGGTCTTAGTAGGATGCCACAAACTGTGCATGCAGCAAAACAAGACTTCTTGCACTGAATCACGATGCAAAGGATATATTCTTCACATCAGTTTGCTGAAACACAGCTAAAATTAGCAACCTGAATGCTTTCACAAATCATTTTTTTAGTAATTGCTGCACGTTTTTTGTTCCTGTCAAAAGAAGTGTTCTTCAGCAGAGAGGAACTGGGGCTTCTCTCCACGCATCCCAAGCCATGGGGCTACAAGCAAAACCAAAAGAAACCATTCTCATTTTTGCCCCTCTTCTTACTGAGGGGTGACATGGTATGGCTATTTCTTAACCACATGGAATTCCCAGTTCAAATTGACACCCAGGCATCAGCAATAAACAGGACTGGCATATGTCTTAAGCAAACAAGAAACAGGGAAGCCAGAGAATATAGAATTAATTCTCTTTAAGCAGCTGGCTACTGCCTGCACACTGTCCTCACTCCCACTCTGGCCCTTGTCACAAGTACTTGTCGAGATGGTGCACTTCGGCTTCTCAACACCCAGGGACATTACACAGCTGGAAACACACAGAGCAGCTCTTTGCTTTGGCACTCAGCAGCTTGGAGCAAAGCTGGGGATTTCTGCTTTTCCATGGGGCAGCAGCAGATGACTATGTTTTTTTTAAAGCTCTATATTACTGCCATGCTGTTTAAGTCCCCCAGCATACATTAATCTTAAACCAAGGAGAGTTTCTCTTCCCGTGCAGTTTCACCACTTTCCCCAGTTACACAACCTACATGCCTGTAAAAGCTTTCTATAGCTACCATAACTGCTAACATAAGATAAATTAAAGCACAAAGATAGTCCTGACCTTGACTTCACGCACACGCGATGAACTGATGCCACTCTTCTTAGTCACAATGCCTTGAAAATGAAATAGGCTGCAGCTCTTTCTTATATAGCTCCCTTCTTCACGATAATGCTTAATGTATCCTAAAAGCACATCTGTCCACCCTAATGACAGTACTTGCAGAAAGACTCTAAAATGGAGGCCAGCAATTTTCCATCCTCACAAGCTCTGCAAAGCAGCCCCCGACGATAACAACCAGCAACAACGAGGGCAAATCAGTGAGGTTGGAAATAGCAGTGTTTGGAGGAGGAAGACACCCATGGTCAGGCAGGCTGTCTCCTCCAGCACTAAGAGCAGGATGGTTCCCCGCAGCGTGTCCTCTGGTATGCTGCTTACAATAACAGTATTGTCCAGGCAAAGCTACCATGGAATGACTCCAGCACAAAGGAGCATCTGCTGATGTTCATTTTCCACCTAATACGATGAATGCTCACAGCAGTGGCGTTGGCTGCAGTGGGTTTATTTTCAGATTAAGAGATATATTAAAAAAAAAAAAGGGATAAAGCAAAGGTACCTGAAATTACAGCAATTTTCCATGACCCATGCTCCTCCTTGGCTATTCTTTCTGCCTCCTCCATTAGTAACATACCAAATCCCTATAATGGGAGAAATAACAGGAAGAAAACATAAGTTCTGTAAAAATAGAAAGCACAAGCAAGGTCAAAATGTAAGCATTAGTTCAGTTCCAAAAGACTTATATTTTTGGCCCAGGAATGATGAAAACCTTATTGCAGGAGAGTGCTTGAGGAGTACTGACACTGAGCTTTACAGTGGAGCTGGCTCAGGGTTTCTTTTCTGATAATGAAATTATTCATGGGCAGTTCTAGTGCCTGACTGCTTCTCAACAGCAGGAGCTGAAGGAGGTTAAATCCACTGATGGTAAGTTGACTCGCTACGAATCCCACGTTCCTGGTGCTGAACAAGTCTATCCTGCTGAGATAACCAATCCTAAACAACAATCACGTACCTTAACAGCTCCCTGACTAGTCCTGGGTTTGTGCTAGAGCACGAATGCCAGATGCAATTGCCTACGCTGTTGAATTGCAGAAGGATCCCAGTGCCATCGTGACTGGGGACACCAGTTGAAATGGATGTGCTGGACACTACAGACCCAGAGACAGGCTCTGCTGCTGTTTATTTTTCTGATATACACCTTGCCTTAACACCTCACAATCTTTATTTCCACAGCCCCTCCAGGAGTCAGGAGCTGTTACTGTGCTGCTTTCAGGATGAAGAATCGAGGCACGGAGCAACCACAGGCCACTGTGTGGCCCTTGCAGACCCTGGCCAGGCTGCACCCCTCTCCTAGGCTCAGCTTGTGACACAGGAGATGCCAAATCAAAAAGAACTGCAGAGGAACATGTTAATGATCTGGCCCAGATCCATGCCTCTGTTTACATTTGGAAATCTTGCACAGCAGGAGTCTGACTGGAATCACAGTAATGCTTCAGAATAAGGGAATAGCCTTTCCACTCTAACAACTTTGTTGTCCTATATATCTGGGAATAATTGGTTGGATTAATTAGCTCCTAACATTAGGATGCAGGAATTATTCTCAGCTCTTTGTTCATCTGTTTTCTTTCCAAGATGTAAAAGAATTGGGCTGTGGTGACACTGAAGGAGATGTGATTTAATTCTAAAAACATTTAACACTTACAGGCATTTTTAAATAACACACAGAGATCTTCATTCTAAAACATCCTTCTAATCAGAAATTACCCCCACAACTGTGAAGAACACTTTCTGATTAACCTCTTGAACACTGACTGTTCCGAATGAACACGAGTGCGTCATACGCCGTGAAATTTCAATTTGCAGCCTATTTTAATGTTTGTACTTGGCTACTTTCAATTGATTTCCTCTCTCTTTTTCATTATTTTTTATCATTATTATTTCTTTCAAATGCTTAGGATAAAAATGTAGGAAGAAAAAAGTGGTTAACTATTTTATAGCGGAAATATCCACTTTTCTTCCTTTCTTTTTTTCCCCCCCTTTCCTTCCCCAGCCACTGCCTTATGGTCACACATCATCAGCATCTAGCAAAACTGCATCTTAATGCACATACTCTGGGAAAGATTAATAAATACAAGGAAATTAATTTAAAACATAAGCCCTGAGCACTTCTGGCAAAGAGGACAAACTGATTGCTTTTTCAAAAGCTCAGTCTAAAGGTTCAAAACCTACCAGGGCAGAATTTAATTCACATTTTTTGCTCACTGCAAGCCACAGCATGTTACATGCAGCAGGAGGATAATGTGTCATTTTCATACAAGTCACAGCAAGGAATTACAGACACAGCTTCTCACTCCATTCTTCACATGCTTTAAGATATATATGAAAAGGTCTCACAAGGTGTGGATGAAGAAAGAAACTGTCAGACCCCACTAAGAGGCTTTAATCAGGAGTCTCACCATGTCACTTGAATTGACACACTTCTCAGATCCAAAGGTGAATTTCTGTTTTGGTAGGAGGAATGTATTCAATCAATGTTCATTTCAAAGAAAAGTGGGCAGTACCAAATGAAATCTCACCTTCCTCTATGTAATTATTTCAGATTTTAGATGTGAAATTCATCTACTGAACAATGGATGTATCTCCTTTGTTTTGCTTTGACTCAGTGAAGTCTGATGTACCGTAAGGGATATCAAAGGAAAGAGACTTCAGAACCAGAGATACTCAGTACTCAAAAGTCACATTAGCACCAGCATACAGGAGCTCATATTGTATGGGCATGAAGCAATCTGAGAGCATTCATGCTTTTTTGCCAGTCTCAGAGCAGTTGCAGTTGCCCAAACATGACCACACTAGCAAAAACTCAGAAGCAGCATGATTGCAGCAGGTGAAATGCAAGAAGGGGCTCAAATTCATTTGGCCAAGAAGGCCAATGGCATCCTGGGGTGTATTAGAAGGGGGGTGGTTAGTAGGTCGAGAGAGGTTCTCCTCCCCCTCTCCTCTGCCCTGGTGAGGCCGCATCTGGAATATTGTGTCCAGTTCTGGGCCCCCCAGTTCAAGAAGGACAGGGAACTGCTTGAGAGAGTCCAGTGCAGAGCCACAGAGATGATGAAGGGAGTGGAACAACTCCCTTAGGAGGAAAGGCTGAGGGAGCTGGGTCTCTAGCTTGGAGGAGACTGAGGGGTGACCTCATTAATGTCTATAAATATGTAAAGGGTGAGTGCCATGAGGATGGAGCCAGGCTCTTCTCAGTGACATCCAATGATAGGACAAGGGGCAATGGGTACAAGCTGGAACATAGGAGGTTCCACATAAATATGAGGAAGAATTTCTTCCCAGTGAGGGTAACAGAACACTGGAACTGCCCAGAGAGGCTGTGGAGTCTCCTTCTCTGGAGACATTCAAACCCGCCTGGACATGTTCCTGTGTGACCTGATCGAGGTGATCCTGCTCTGGCAGGGGGATTGGACTGGATGAGCTTTTGAGGTCCCTTCCAATCCCTGGCATTCTGTGATTCTGTGAAATTCAATTCTGTTTCTATTGCAGCAGACTGTAATTCAAAACAACTGAATGAACTTCATATATTAAATACAATTCTTCTCCAATTATACTGGGGAGAGGAGAGCAGGGTGCAACAAAGAGGCCCAGATGAAAAATAAAGCTGGCTTGGAGTACCTGGTGCTGAAACTTTGAAGGATCCCGACTGCTCACGGGGACCACGCTCCCATACACGTGCAATTCCCGGACAATGGAAACACCTCCTTTCAGCTCGGGTCTGAAGGACTCCTCGGAACACTTCCGCAGTCGGAGAAGGCCAACGAGAATATCCTGCTCTGGATCTTCATAGGACAGGAAGGTCTCCCAGCCACCATTAGCCACATAATCTCTTCTAACTAATTCAATCTGGTCAAAGAGAAGAAGCGATGACGAATACAAAGAGGAAAAGAGAAAAGGAAGACTTCTTTAAAAATATTGAAGTGACATGTTGAATAGACCAAAACCAATTTCATGGATCCATAAACTATTATGATTCAGAGAAAACACTAAGAGCTTTCTTAAAGGCCAATTTAATTCTGGATGGATTTCAGCAGTACTAGGTAAGAACTGCTGTTACTGCAGTCATATTAAAGGTAAAACATGCAACTACTTCAGCAGAAATGTATTTGCCAGTGGGACAGAACTAGTCTTCTATCCCTATTTGAAAGCTTTCAAGAAGGGCTGGTAACCCACATGGTTTCTAAATCAGAAACCTCAAACCTATGCTTCTTGAGTCACTCGAGTTTCATAACCACTGCAAGGTCAATGGGAGCAGCAACTCTTGCCCCTAATCATGGGACTTGCTCAAATTGAAACTCAGCTCCCGTTGCAAACTTGCTAATGTAGAATGAGTAGGTTTGCATCTGCCTTCACTAAACCTGCAATGTCTCTGCTTCTCTGCAAAAGAATTGATTTAAGATGCCTACAGAATATGGGTCTTCTAAGCAGCAGTCAACTTCTTTACTAATCACCAATTAGTTCTTTCCAGCACTGCATAGGGTTTACCTACATGAGCAAACTGCGTAGTGCAACAGGAGTGGATCTGAAAGAGTTGGTGTTGAGTGAGTGTTGTATTCTGTGTGCTTTACAGAACCAGCAGGGAGGGTTTTCTTACTCATTCAGATAGTACTGAAGACACCAAAACCATCCAGGCGAGTACTCTAAGAACTGACCAGTAACAACCTATTGCTTGCCTCAAATCCATTTTTTAATAACAATCTGGACAAAGACAGCTTTGAAGATCACAAGTGGAAGGGAAAAGTGAAGTGAGAGTTGGCTGACTGGAGAATACAATAAAGACCACACTTGGGCAGAAGTTATTTCTGCAGAGCACCTAGAAACTATAAAGAGTAACTGATGGGTAAAAGAGCAGGAAAAATGTCTTTTTCAGACAGTCCTGACCTACCCCCATCCCTTGATGATGCTCCTTAGCAGCCCCAGGACCAAAGAGGGCCGTCCCTTATGGCAACATGAGACCTGATGGGTAGCTGTGCTGACACGCAGCAGTCAGCGCTGAGTTAATCTGATGTAACCTGGAGCCTATGATGACAACGTCCCATCTCTGGTGACACAGCAAGTCACTATTTGTGTCTTGAATTGATATGGTGTAGCTGAAGTAGCTCCCACCCTCGCTTTAGGGACTCCTTTGCTGACCTGTAACAACCAGCTGCTAAGCAGACCAAAATTATTCCCAAATTACCCGGCTCAGCAGAGGAGCAGCAGCAATCATTTGCAATATTGAGAGCCTGAGGACAGCACAATACATGTTGGAAGGGTTTCAGTACAGACTAGTCCTAGTCTTACCCATGAACCAGGCACCCATTACCAGCTGGTGTACCTTTGGTGCACTCCTGGAAGTTGCTTTCTATATTAATCAAAAAGGAATCAGGTTTCTGTGCTTCCTGATGCTTTCAAGGTTGGGAACGATCGGAGAATTTGCTCCACAAGCACACTCCTGACCTGAACTCAAACCATCACATAGATACACCTGCCATCATTTTGAGAGACTCCTTTAACTTTAGAAATTCAAACATGAATGGCAAGTGTCAGGGGATGCCCTGTGCACCAGCACTACACTGGTGTTGCTAATATTTACATCCTGACAGTACTGTACAGGATTGATCCCTACACATACCTTGCCATGCTCTTTCTAGTACTACTACAAAGACTACAGTAAAGGACTTCAGCATTTCTTTCTGCAAATCCTCTAATACCCAGAAACCCATGAATTAAAAATTTGTTTACCAAAAAACCATAAGGGATTCTGTCGCCTGCCTGCTCGACTCCACGACAAAGCCTGGGTGAACAGAGCTCACAATTAAATCTCTTACTGACTGGAGAAGGAAGGTTCATTTCAATGCTGATGTACAGCTCACGGGGTAAGTGCCCAAGCAGATGTCTGCTGATGTGCCAAGTTCTCCAGGAGCACAACTCCAGTCCAGCCTGTGTGTCAGGATGGCTGACAGACACTGATCCAACATCTACTGCTAGGTACATAATGCCACTAGTCAAATGGAAATGTACAGGAGAAATAAAAGAGTGTGAGACTTTGAAAATACCCAGATTCTGCAGTTAGTTTCATATGTGGAGAAGCAGTTAGGTTAAAGCTTACTGCTAATGTATTAAAAAAAAAAAAGGCAGAAAATATTACTAAACAGTGCTATTCTAAGAGCTTGAAATGGCAAGATTGGAGAGCTCCTGGTTTCTCCTGAGGACAAAACAAAATAAGTGGAAAACACAGCTCCATTGCTTGTCCTCCCATCCACATCCAGTCTGAAAACCACTTGTAGACAGAAACGAAGCAAGGCTGCAAGAACCTTCCCCAGGAGGCTTCATACTGTGTGCATTTTCACAGCATCAGAAGCATGTAGCAGATAAGCTGGTCTGTTCAGAAAGCTCCCTACTGGATCAGGTCTTTCGTTCTCCCCGCTTCCCTGGGCACAGAGGACACATAAATCCCCTCAAAGGGTTTTGAGGGACTCTTATGGGGAGTGGCTGAGGCAACTGGGGGGTTCAGTCTGGAGCAGAGGAGGCTGAGGGGAGACCTCATTGCTCTCTGCAACTCAATGACAGGAGGGGGTAGAGGTGGGGATGAGTCTCTTTAACCAAGTAACAAGCAACAGGACAAGAGGTGATGGCCTCAAGTTGTGCCAGGGGAGGTTTAGACTGGATATTAGGAAGAATTCCCTCCCAGAACGGGCTGTCAGCCATTGGCAGGGGCTGCCCAGGCCAGGGGACAGTCCCCATCCCTGGAGGTGTTCAGAGCTGTGTTCACACAGTGCTCAGGGATGTGGTGTAGCTGAGCACTGTCAGTGTTGGGTTGATGGTTGCACTCAATGATCTTCAAGGTCTTTTCCAACCCAGATGGTTCTGTGATTCTGAGGCATACAAAGCCTCTTCCTTCTAGGATACTGGTAGGAATGTGTCAGCCCTGAGTCACCTCCTGGTTGGTGGGTGCATAGCTATGTGTGGCAGCACGCTGCAGTCCCGGTGTCAGTCCCTTGTCCATAAGCCATCCTGTGTGCTGGTAATAACCACCCTCATCAGGCTGGATCACCGTGTCAGTATGCAATTCTGTTTAAAGTCTGGCATCATCTGTTTTAAACTCACTTTGACAAACAAAGGGAAAACCTAGTTACTGATTATGTTCTTAACCTAACCCAGCTACTCTCAGCTTTAAAATCTGCTTTATTCCTACTAGGGCTCTATATTGAGATCATTCTCTTGATACAAACCCCCATGCATTGCAGAACCAGCAGTTTCTACATCTTACACTTTCTGCTTTAACACTAATGTAGGTTCCTATCTGTAACAGAGCTGTCATTGCCCCTTGCCTTTCAAAAACTGTCAATCCAAAGTGTCTTTACAGCAACAATTCACGAGAGCATTTGTAAGGCTATTACATAGCACTATGCAGCCTTAACCATTCTGAGAGCAGACAAATACCTTATGCTGCTATGGAGAAACACCACTAATTGAAAAGACAGCTTAGAGAGAGCTGTGTAAATAACCAGCTACGGGCAAGTAATCGACTTCACATTGATTTTTTCAAAAAAATATACTTTTAAAAGTCGCCATTATAAAAATACATACAGCCTCCTGATCCTTAACAGAAAGGAGCTGCAGAAAGTGTAGCTAATTACAGCAAGTGATTAATTTATTGTAGATCTGACATGATAGCCTCTCTTATCAAGTGGATGCGTTGTTTACTTAGGAAGCCAAGCAAAACATCATACCTCGTCATTTGTCTAAAGCAATGAAAAATTATACCATCTTCAGAATATTTCTCTTGCTCGCTGTCATGATAAATTTTGCTAAGACTACATAATGACATCCTCCTGCCACTCAGACAGATGAGTTTAACAAAGGGAATCTTCAACATAACGTTGCTTTGAAAACCCTGTGATAAGCTATTTGCTAACTACTTGAGAAATTTACAATTTAAATTGGGCAACAGCCATCTTGGGAGGATATTTTGTGAAATGACCACAGATTAGATAACGGGAGCAGAGCACAAAGGCTGCATGGCCTATGTATAAATGAGTCCATACAGCCTCCAGAAATCTGGTAAGAACAAGATAAATTATTTGGGATCATTATCCATTTCCATACTGGATTTCTGTCGTGCAAGATGGGAAGTACAGCACCCCATCTGAGTTCACATAATGGCAGGAGAAAAACAGAACATGGCTCCCAGTGATCTCTGCTTTGCAAAGTGAGAACGTCTTTCAAATGCTCAACTCAGAGAATATTCGTGCTACTTAACTTCTGGCACCAACCTCTTTGAAGCCTAAATAATCAGTGGAGCTTCCAAAGCACAACTGAAAGCCTAACAAAGCCTAACCCTAGTCTAGTGGCTTCACATTTAGAAGGTGGGTACGTGCCCACTGCATAGAAGAGAAAGAGGTACATAAGTGTCACTCTGATTCAGCTTTCTACCAGGGGGTGGCAATATCTACTGCCTGACACAAAGAATTATTGTTTGAAAGTAAAGGAGACATAGGATAGACAAACTCTAGAATCATTTCAGTCCTTCCTTAATGTCAAAGGAAGAGAATACTTTCAGGGTATGAGGGGGGAGACTGAGAGGAGACCTCATTGCCCTCTAGAGCTACCTAAAAGGAGGTTGTAGTGAGGCTGGTGTTGGTCTCTTCTCCCAAATGACTAATGATAGGACGAGAGGAAATGGTCTCAAGTTGTGTCAGGGGAAGTTTAGGTTGGATATTAGGAAGAAGTTCTTTACTGAGAGGGTGGTTGGGCACTGGCACAGGCTGCCCAGGGAGGGGGTGGAGTCACCGTCCCTGGAGGTGT
Organism: Podargus strigoides; assembly: GCA_028020825.1. Taxonomy (NCBI): domain Eukaryota; kingdom Metazoa; phylum Chordata; class Aves; order Caprimulgiformes; family Podargidae; genus Podargus; species Podargus strigoides. The sequence continues at coordinate 1,716,036 of CM051619.1, forward strand.
TCAAGAAACGGGTTGATGAGGCACTTGAGGCCATGGTCTAATGGTTAGGAATATGATGGGATAAAGGTTGGACTTGATGACCCTGGAGGTCCCTACCAACCATAATTATTCTGTGATTCTATGATTTATCAGCCAGAGCATACATAGAATCATAGAATAGCCTTGGTTGGTAAAGACCTCTAAGATCAAGTCCAATCATTAACCCAGCACTGTCAATTGACCACAATGCATACTAAGATGGATCCAACTCTGTGATCTTAGAAAGCTCATCTCCTTGGGTGTCAATACATGGCCATGGACCTCCTGACAACTTTCTGGAAGGATTGATGCCTCCCAGTAACTACAGTGAACTGAAGGATGTGTCCTAAATTGGATGCTTGAAGTTCAGCTGTGAACATTTTCCTTTCTATAAAATAAGCACAACAATCTTTGTGTGGACTGTTTCAGGAAGGAAAACCACAACACATGGATCATATGCTAAATGGATCAACTCACCTAATAAATGTATACATACACGTGCAGAAGTGTATTTGTACACATACTCTTTGCCTATACAAACATGCCCATTCACAAAAAGAGCTGTAAAATCATCTTGCTAAACATTCATTCATGCAATTTTGGTATTTTTCTAAATCCAAATTTGTAATGAACAGGAAGAAAAGGGAAGGCTGAGAAGCAATAAGAAAGAGCTGCTTATTTTGTTATAGCAGCACAAATATCCAAATAACTGCTGGCTATAGTCAGTTTATTGAACCTGGTGGTCCATAAACTTCAACATGTGACTGTGCTCAAACAAAAGACATCCAAAGCTGCTGTGAAAATAAATGGAAAATTGGATCCAGCTATAAAGGCAAACGGCAGGATTGGACGTGCAACAAATGGGTCCCAACGCCTCCACACCAAACACACATGACAAATTGTGTCTGAAACATGCTCCTAGGAAAAAAAAAAAAGACAAATCCTACCTGATATGGTCTCACTTTATGGTGAATTTCCTGAATTCCGACCTCTCTTGTCCTTACATCACGACACTAGGAAAAGAAAGGAGGAAAAACAAAATTACATTGGAGAAAAACATTAAGCTCTGCAACACACACAGATTTCCAGCCTCCTATTGGGTTCAAAACTAAACTGAAATAGCATGAAGCTGCAAGGATGAATTTCAAATAGATAGACTTCAAAATAAAAATGCTCACCGATCCATCTCTAATATACCTCAGGAAGAGGTCTTAGTGCTAAATGGAAAGACATGCTGACAAAAATCAATTCACTAAGCAACCATTATGGCTCACGAAGAAACGTACTCTTTGATTCACAAACAGCAGGCTCTGGAGGCAAAGTCAACAGACATGAAAGAATAACAGAGGAAAACAGACTTTGGCACAGTTTTACCCTACATTGGGAAAGTCTAACTTTGGGAAAATCTACCCTAAGGCACCAGAGAGTGCTTAAATAGCCAGGTTTTAATCTCAGCCACCCTATTCTTACTGTTAAATGAGAATGGTTGCAGAAGTCCTACCCAAGTATCAGAAAGTAAAGCTAACACTGATCTGGCATCCACAGAGCATCACTGAGGCTCGGGACCGATGATGGAGAAAACAAGAGAGCCAAAAGAAATCTTCCCTGCCTTAGAAGTCAGACAGAGGAGGAGACAAGGCTCCAAGCTCAGTGCTTGAGAGATGGGTTACAGCTTGCATAAACTTCTGTGCTTCTCAGCAAAGCAAATGAAAGCTGAGTAATTTGGCATCCATTCACATAAGCAAACAGTTGGGACAGTATAAGTCTCCTACCACAGGAGACTGTGTGCATTCATGTCTTAAGGGGTTTATTGGAAAGTCCAACGCGAAGCTGAACCCAACTTTTGTCAGCAAATGCAGTCACAATAGTTTTACCCAAAGCAGCTGACTTGCAAATGCTCATTTCATTCCACTAGTGCTGCTGTACTTGGAGGGAAGGAAAATGACCCCCACCAACGGGCTACAACTGCTCTGCCACCACCACCACCACCTACCTGCCCGTGTATTTGCAAAAGCCAGACTTTTAAGACAGAGAAAGAATGTGTGAAAATCCAATTCACACAGAAAACCAGAGTATGCTGAGCAAGCACAGCTCTATCTCATGCCCTGTCCTCATCTGAATGCTTTTAAATTCCATTATCAATGCAAAGCAACAATCTCCCAAATAGCAGAAAAGAGTGTGGGCTTGTGTTTGTTTTATGGAATGGGCTATGGTAAAACCAGGATTCATTGTTACACCAGGACAAACTCCTTTCTGCTTTACCACTTCCTAGCTGTACAAACAGCACAGTGAAAGGCAGAGAAATATCTACTCTTCATTAAGAACCCTAGAACTGAGGAAGGACAAAGTATTCTGGGATGCAGCCTTAAAATTCCATCTCCCAACTGCGTATCTCCACTTGCACTCCGTGGCTGGCAACCACAAAGGTCAGCATCTGGTCCCTCCAACAAGGCTCCTCAGGAATAACTTCTTTTCAACAACTACAGATTTGCATGACTGATCCCCATCCCTCAAACACACCCTTCACCAAGCCATCCCCCAAGGTGGATGTCACAACTGCCAGAGCTGGTGAGCTGACTGACCTTTACTATTGAGCCTGCAAATATATAAGGGTTCTACAAGTCCCTTCCTTGCCTTGGCCTTTTCCTCTCCTTTTCCAAGCTAAGGGACATGAGGACAAATCATATTTATAGTTTTCTCCTATGACACAAGGAAAACACCACAGTACCTTACATTTCAAGCTATATTGCAGCAGACTGGCTTCTCATTCCACCAGCTGCAGTGTTTCTGCCTCACCAAATTAAAGTCTATAATCATCTGCACAGCAGAGATATTTACAGAGTTGGTTCTGCAAGCGTTGACGACCAGCCTGACAAGAAGCCCTTTAATGGTTCAGCTCAGCCCTGACTGCCACGGATCAGCTATCCCTGCTTCTCCAGCTGGTCTTGATCAGGTTACGATCAAATGATGTGGTTTTAGTATCAAACCCAGGGAAGAGTTCACTAGTAGCCCTAAAGAGCTCAACTGAAAAGACTTAGCTGCACCACGGAGCTTGTCTCCCCTGCCTGGTTTTGAAGTGAAAAGTCAGCAGGAGGGATGGAAACTTCTGTGGCTGGCAAAGCTGCCTGCCAAATCCTGGCTTGCTACTGGAGACAGTCTGGGGGGAATGACTGAAAGAGAACGTCCAGGGTATTAGCTTAGGAGAGATTAAGTGGTATGGAAAGCCCAGCTGGAAGGTAGAGAGCCTGGAGTTTCTTTTCTGATCTTTTGCACTGCAACTGCAAGATCCAGGTGAGATGGCAAAGGCAGTAAGGAGCTAGATGTAGCCTAGAGAACAGGTTTAATACTAAAAATATAGGTCAGCAGCACAAGTTGATGTGGGACTACAGGCACACACGCAGTGGCCAAAGACTTTACTATTGCTGGATGCAGTAATGCCTTAAAACCTCTTTAAGAAAAAGGTGAGCTAGAAAGAGGGAGCACTAAATCAAAATACAGACACATGGAACAATTGTGGTGAGGATCTGCACCTGCCTGAACACCAGGACACCAAAGCCCTTTGGAACAGTCTCAAGGAGCATGAGGTTTGTGTGCTGCTTTGTCCAGGGAGCTGGACATCACAAGAAAGGAAGAACTTAGGCATAAATTTACCGGAGGATCTGCAAACTGTGGCTGGTAACAGGGTTTGGGAGGTAGGGTGTCAATGCAGATGGTGGGGGGCACTGTGGATGCCGACTGCCGCAGCGACATTCTGAGAAAAATCAAGGCTGGGTATATGTACCTCCACCTGACTTCAAACACAAATGCAATTCCTCCCTCCCCCTCCTTCTCTCCACCCCCACTCATATTTTTATTTGACCTTAGAAATAGCAAAAATATCAAGCCTCATTTGTTTGTGCTGAAATTTCTCTTGCAAGGTTTCTCTGGCCTCAGACTAAGAGCTTTTCTTCCAATTGTTCAGTCAAGTAAGTGCATGCGTGGGAAAAAGAAGGGAAGGAGAATTTCTAATAGCATAAATTAAAAAGAAACCTTCCTGCCTTCTCTCTGATTTAAGGGTTGCATTCTGCTAAAAAAAATGGAATATCACAAACTAGTTACCAAGTACCTACAAGAACAGGGTGAAAGTGCTAAACTAAAAATCAACCACACAAACCCAGCTTCTCAGAAGTATCACCAAGGTGCTTTTTAGTCATTAACTTTGTTTTCAAAAGACCTTTGCAGATTGTTTTAGTTCAGCAGTAAATCTGGCTCTTATTGTATCTTCTGGTCATTACTTTCTTCTCTGTTACTTTGTGTGAAGTCATCCAGCAGCTCTCTCTCAATACCAGCTGACAAATATTTTACCTGTGTCCCAAGATCTTTCATCCTGGCCAAGGCAAGCTCTCTTAGGTTCCCGTGCTCCACTCCAGAGCTGACTAGTGGCATTGGGATATCTCTGCATAAAAGAGGAAAAACAAAACCTCAAACAAGTGCATTAGCAGATGATATACCATAAAGTATGATTATGGTCACCTAGGCCAAGATCCCAAATAGCAGAGCACAGAACCTATCTGAATTACCTTTGTTTGAAGTCTGGCTGAACAAGAAATAACTCAGGCAAAACACAACTAAAAGCAGGAGAAAAACAAAGGGAAAAAGCTACAGGTTTTGTTTTAGTAAAAAGGCTGAAGACAAAAGTAGGCTTTTACAATCCTAAGAAATAGGTTACAATTTTGCTCTCACTTCTTCACTTGGAAGTCTGGGAAAAAAAAAAGGATCATCCAGCCAAAGCCACGCCTGGACTCCAGGTCAGATGTTCTTCATGGTACCTCTCACTGGAGACCAGCAATTGGGAACCAGACCACATCTTTCTGCAGAGCTGAATGCCCACCAGGGAAAATTCATCAGAATTAAAACGTTTTTATATTAGGACACTAGCTGCTTAAAATTAGCAAATGATTTGCAGCAAAGCCTTCTGATGGGAATGTAAATCATGAGCCTGCAAATGGCAGAACTCCTTCCTTCAGTTCTCCAAGGGAGGTACCAAAATGAAATTTGAAAGCAAGACCAAGTTTGGCCTCTCCACTGCCTTCCAGAGCAGCCTGTCCCTCTAGAGATTGGGAAAACAGGATACCACCCCTTTGGGAAAGGAGGATTCATGCATCCAGATCAAGCTGAAAAAGAAACATGCGGATTACTGGCACATCCCACTCCACACTCACCTTCTACCTAATGCTGTACTACATGGTGATTCCAAATGCTTCTCCCTCTCCCTGCTCAAACTCCACCGTGGCACCTCTGGTAAGACACCAAGTGCACCACTGAGTACTCCAAATCCCTCACATCTTCTAGAGGGATAAAGGACTATACAAACAGGAAAGACACCCAGTACACTGCACAACAGGTTGGTCTCAAAACGGGGCTCGCGCATTCCTTGCTGAGCATTCCCCCTTTACCTGTGCAAGCACTCAACAGAGTAAAGAACAGAATATCACAAAAAGCCATCCAGAGAATGGGATGGTCCAGGGAACTGGTAATGTAATTAGCTTAATCCATCTTGGTTCAGTAGTGATTGAAAGTCATCACCATCTAGCAGCAGCTGTCTGATGACCTCTGTAAAACGTATTAATTGATCTATTCAGTTCCTGGAGGACTTGCATTCACACCATGGCCCCCATTAAGAATTACTATTTTGGGCAGTAGCTGTTTAAAAGACAAAGGTCTTCAAGGGTCCCTAAAGACATGATCCTTGTGCTGCTTCAGCCTTCTACAAGTTTAAGACACTGGCAAGGGGGGCAAGAAAAGGAGGTTTCCTTAATTATTAAGAATGAAACCAAGGTCTTCAAGACTCCAGTTTTCTCCTCTCATTTCAGCAGTGCACTCCAGTTTTGGTACAACTTCCTCCAGCATAACAGAGACCATGCATTTTACTTTCCTCCCCTGTTTTCCTTGTTCTTTTTTTTTTTTTCTATAAAGCCCAAAGGTCCATGAAAAATTCCTTGCCTCTCACACTCGCATGCCAAGAAGTCGAGGTGAAATACAATTAGCTAACCAGTTCATTTAGTCAGTGGATTTCTTTGAGTAAATAAGAGACTGCAGAGCCAACACAACATACTTCAAAGAGCTTCAATTAGAGGAAATGAGCACTTCCCATTGTGACTAAAGGACAGACTAGGGGAGTAAGACATTTTCACCAGGGTATGTTAGATCTACAGTGATAATCTAACTAAATGCCTTTCTTCTAATTATGGAACAACTCCAGAAAATCAGGCTCTATGTATTTTCCCCACAGGGACACAGATAAAACATCCTGACATCTTCCAGTACCAGGTCTTTAGCTAAATCCAGAGTCAGCTATGAAACAGTAAATGAAAATAAAAGATAGATTACAACATATAGTAACTTGAGCCTCTCTCATTTGCCTACTAGGGAGCAAACTAAATTGAAATATGAATGTAAAAAATAAGCTTTGTAAGAAAGAAAGCAAGAAATAGGTTTTCCATCCCCACTTCAGATTAGGGCCAAGTATTTGAATAAATACCCTGTGTGCATCATGAGAGTACACACTAACTGTCTGTTTTGAATACCCACAAGACAGCTTAGTACCAGTGATTTTAGGACTTGTTAAAATGCTAAACAAATTCAGGGATACAGGGGATTAAATCCTGACCTTATTAAAGTTAATGTGCAATTTGCCAGAAGCTTCAACAGGGCCTATTTAATCTTCTATTTTTTTTAACATTTTGCATTATTTAGGACACTTGTGAAGCAGTTGACTGAAGCCCAGAGTGAAAGTCTATAGACCTTGAGTCTGCTCACAGCTCTGACTGATTATATGATCTCAGTTGAGTAAGGTATTTTATTTCTTCATACCTACATCTACCCATCAGTACAGTGAAAATAACATTCATATATAACCCTGAGATCCACAAAAGGAAAAGTCTCAAGGTGTGTGGCACTACTCCTGTCATTTCACACCTTCTCACACACCAAGGCACTTGGGTGATAATGAGGTTCACAAACATTCAGGATAAACACAGTATTCAGCATCTCTGACAGTTACAAAACATCCTGGAAGATATGTTCTCCTTCAGCCAACCTTTAGCAAGAGCATCTCATTTTTTATAAACATATTTAACCTGGTTTCCTGACATAAAATGACTTCTGCAGTGTTTTACCAGTGCCACCTCTGTCATGCTCACCTGACTCATTAAACTGATTATTTTGAGCACGTGACAGGCTACAAAAATATTGAGTTCCTTATGTTTCCTCAAAACCTGGTATTAGGGAAAACAGATCCCAAACAGTCATCCTAATATGGGCATAGATAGTTCAGGCTTTTTCTGGTGGTATTTGCTTGAAAACCTGAATGCACACACCAACATTATGCAGAGAGCTCAGGATGAGTTGCCATCCAGGGCACAAGATGAATCTGAAAGGATTCTGGAAACAGAGCCTGAAATGCAAGATGTGAAGGATGGAGGACTTGTGGCAGCAGGCTGGAGGGAGATGGAAAGGGTCTGGGGCAGCAGTGGAGGAAGGGAAGAAAAGTTGCAACCCTCAGCAAAGCAGTGTTGGCCACAACTGTTTTTAGAAATCTGTCTTTCTTCATTATTCTGTTACAGAGTCACAGAATGGCCTTGAAAGCAATTTAGATCAAAGTAATAGCTTTTGGACCTTGCACTGGAGGTGTAAAAATCTGTAATCACCACGAACAAGTTTCAGATAATATAAGCCAGTCAGTAAGAAAACAGCTATTCCACTGGAACATAATAACTGACAAGCAGATGACAGCTGGATGGAGGCTGCTGCTGGTGACAGAAGAAATCACAGTCAAGCTCAGGCACATCAGCACACCAAGCAAAGACTTTTCCAGGCCTGTGTTCCTTAACAGAATCACAGAATGTCAGGGATTGGAAGGGACCTCAAAAGATCATCTAGTCCAAAATGACCTGCTAGGCTGCAAACTCATGTCATCCTCGAAGAATAAACCTATTCATTTTAGATATGATGCTATGGTGATAGCATCATGGAAAAAGGAGCCACTGTGCCTACAGCAGAATCAATGAGGAAGAAGGAGATGTGTAGGGGGAAAACACAGGAGTTTTGCCTTTAATAATGCTTCTACAAGTGATATGAAAAGCCTGGGGGAATATCAAGTAAGAATTTCCTGCAAGCCATGTTTTGCTTTCTTCAGTACTGCATCCTTCCTCTCAGAGTTCATAGAATCATGGAACAGTTTGGGTTGGAAGGGACCTCAAAGCTCATCTTGTCCCAATCCCCTGCCATGGCAGGGACACCTCCCACCAGCCCAGGTTGCTCCAAGCCCCATCCAACCTGGCCTGGAACACTGCCAGGGAGGGGGCAGCCACAGCTTCTCTGGGCACCCTGGGCCAGTGTCTCACCACCCTCACAGCCAACAATTTCCTCCTAAGATCTAGTCTAAATCTCCCCTCTTCTGAAGGATCTCCTGGTTGCTAAAACTGTGTCTCAGTTATTACAGACTGCTGTATCACAATCACATTCCCAAGTCTAATCAAGCTTCACCATATTAATATTCAGCTTCTCTTCCTCTTTGGTAACTTTAGAAAGCTCCTCCTGAATCTCAGTGCTGACTGAAACTTCCCAGCTTCCTGCCTTGTTTTATGCAAGGCTACTTCTTATTTTCTTGTTCTCTGCCCAAATCAATGCTCCCATTTCTTAAAAGGTTATTTTCCTTCTCTCACAGATTTACAGAGGTCACTTATGTCCATATCTATCTTTCAAACAAAAGACTGATGCTCCTCTACACACATCCCCACAGCACCTTTTCTTGAAGATGGGGATTATTCCAGACAAGGTCTTATCAATGCCTTCTCTGGCTGCTGCATTAACACTTTCACCTCTAAAAAAAAATTATCCTGAAAAAATTGCTTTTCACAGCTGCATTTTTCACAGCAGTGGCTTATTCACATTACACACCAAGGCATTAAGAACTTTTCCTCCTCCTCTTTTTTCACATGATCACAGAATCACCAAGGTTGGAAAAGACCTTGAAGATCATCGAGTCCAACCATCAACCCAACACTGAAAGTCCTCAACTACACCATAGCCCTGAGCACTGTGTCACGGTTTGCAGCAAAACCCCCTCCAAGTTTGACCCCAAACTTCCTTGAACTGCACCTCATCCCACCTCTATCACTCCAGCTTCACCACCACCAGATCCTCCTCGTGCATCCTCTCTCTTTCAGTGATACTTCCCAGCCCTGCAAGGTTTCCTCAGTGCCCTATTACTTTTCCTTTCATTGTAAATAAATACAGTTTCGAGGAAGATTAGTTTTTAAATGGATGTTTGAGGAACTCCACTAATTACCCTGAGGCCATACTTTCTTTGTCAAAGTTACCCAGTGTTTCTTTTGTCTTCAGCCACTTACTTCTCTACCCTGTTTTCCAGAGGAGGCCATGAAGATGATCAGAGGGTTGGAACACCTCTGCTGTGGGGACAGGCTGAGAGAGTTGGGGTTGTTCAGCCTGGAGAAGAGAAGTCTCTGGGGAGACCTTAGAGCACCTTCCAGTGCCTGGGGGGGACTACAGGAAAGCTGGACAGGGACTATTTACAAGGGCTTGTAGTGACAGGACAAGGGTTAATGGCTTTAAACTGGAAGAGGGGAGATTTAGATGAGAACTTAGGCAGAAATTGTTGGCTGTGAGGGTGGTGAGACACTGGCCCAGGGTGGCCAGAGAAGCTGTGGCTGCCCCCTCCCTGGCAGTGTTCCAGGCCAGGTTGGATGGGGCTGGGAGCAACCTGGGCTGGTGGGAGGTGTCCCTGCCATGGCAGGGGGGTTGGGATGGGATGAGCTTTGAGGTCACTTCCAACCCAAACCATTCCATGATTGTATGATTCTCTGTTGCTCTGCTTATCCCAGCTCCATTGTATTTCTGATAGGGCACAAAATCAAATACCTCTGAGAAGTCCAGGAAGGTGAGGTCTAATGCCCAGGGCTTTCTCATTCTGCATGCTCTTGCAGAGCTAGGCATTGGCTCTGTTTCCAGTTCATGCTGCTGGGAGCCAACTGAATACTGTCTGCACATGCAAAAGTAGGCAAGTATGCTATAGCTGCCCTTCCTAATATCAGACTAGGAGATAATAGAAGAAAAATAACCCAAGGAAGACCTCACACTGAAAATACAGTGCTAAATGGAGGTATTATCTATCGTCCTGGGAGGTGAGCACTGGAAATAACAGCATTACAATAGTACTTTTTATGAAAACTCTGCAACACCCACGGGGAAAGAAAGGAAGCCTCTGTAGCCAAAAAAAACTTACACACCTCACAAGCTCCTGCAATACATATAGGAAACATCACCCACAGTCAGGAGGCAATTATCCATCAATATCATTAAAGCACGATGTGTGCCACATCCCATGCTCCTGTCTGACTGGCAGCCAAAGCGGGGCCTCCAGAAATCTTGAAGTTTCTGGGTGCACTAGAGAGGCAGTTCAATTTTAATAGCTTCTCATTCTACTTGGCCTTTCCCATTCTGAATAGATAGGAAGTGGCCTTAAAAACCTTCAGCACATTAATGATTAAGGCTGAAAAATAATAGAAGGTTGAGTCAGATCTTGTAATTAAAGTAAGAATCCCTCCAAGTGCAATAAATCAATATAAAAGGCCCACCCAAGAAAATTACCTCTGAACACGGTAAACACGTGTCCACGGTGGGACAAGAGCCAGGATTCTGGCCACCAGATCCACAAGAGTGCTTGGGGGGTAACTCTTGTATCTTCCAGTCTTCCAGAGCTCGTAGAGACCAGTGCCACGGATCACCAGTGTCGGGTAGAGCTTCATGCCGTCGGGGCGAAAAGCAGGATTCTCAAAAAACTCCTGAAAAAGTGTGGGGGGGGGGGGAAAAAAGAAAAAAAAGCAAGTCAGGGCAAAACAAACTATGTTTCCTGGGGCTTCAATGCCCCAACAAAACTAATTTCGAGACAGATTTTGTCACAGACAATTGTAAGTACGGTTTAAGAATTACTGAGTTATCAGCATTTATCAGTTGACGAGGTTTTTCTGAAATAAAAAGAGCCTGTTCTAGATTTAAAGAGAAGGCCACTAAAGAAAAAAAATCCACATGGCAATGCTACGAGACAAATCTGCACATTACTTCCACCTTTCAGCGTGAATTCAATAGATATTGCACCATTTATTGTAACAGACTCTGCTCGGAATTAGAACAATAGAAATGAGTGTCCTTATCTTCAATCTCAGCAGACCACATTTGGAGATTAATCAATGTGTCGGGGACACAGCATTTGAATAGTGATGAAGGAAAACAGATTTATTCTCCACTGTTGTTCTGAACAATGCTGGAGAACGGGAGGACAAACTGCACCTCCTGCTAACTTCTGTGACTAAATCCCAGTATAGAACTGGAAATTGAACAGCACTGCCTTGCACTACACAACAACCACAATGGTTTTTTGCATATTCGATTTCAGTAATGACAACTCAAATAAAATCACTCACCAAAAATAAAAATTGAAACCCAGGCAAAGCATCCTGAATCAAGCAACCACTATATTGACTTAAGCAATGACGTGGTCCTCATTAGAATAGCATCTACAGGCCAGATCTAATACTGGCTTAGACTGCTGCACACTTGAAATCCACTGCTTGATCTCTCTCCAGCATGGTATTCTCATAGTAATAAAAACCACACAAGTTTTTTAAGCTGAGTTAATGGCAGGCTACTGTGGTCCCACCAGTTGCTGAGTGGTACTTTTGGTACTCACCAGCAATTTGCTGAAGTGCTTCAACACGTTCACGTGGCCCAGATCCACTGAAGACACTTTGCTATGTTTCCTCCTGCTGCTGGGTGTTAAACCAGTGTCTGGAGTGCTCCAGCAAGCCCTGACCTTGCAATGAATTGCCATCAGCAGCCTGCTGGGAGCAGGATCTCCCCACCTGGGCAACTCTAAGCCCTTCTCTTGGGTCACTGGGCTTCACAAAACCATCCTTCAGCATGCTAAAAAGCAGCAAATGGTTTGCTGCTTAGCTTAAGCACACCAAAATGGATCCACACAGACTCGAACGCACGCTAGATCCAGCACGAGGATGGGTAGAAGCAAGCAAGGTCAGAGAAATGGCAGGACCACGCCAGCCCAGGCTGTCTCTGGCAGACTCCCTGCCTAAGCCTGGGGCCAGCTCCAGGAGCCTCTGCCCTGCACGCCCGGGCTCCTGTGCCACCCTACCTGCTGTGCAGCTACCAAGAAAAACAGAGCAGAGAGTTAATCCAGCTCAAAAAAGAAACCACTTAATAAAAAATACCTTTTCTAGGCAGACCAGCCTCCTGACCCATTTATACACATCCTCACAAACAGAGACAGGGACAACTGAGTCAGGTTAAGAGACAAAACAGGATTTGGACCATTGATAAAGTCACAGAATCACAGAATGGTCTGGGTGGGAAGGGACCTTTCAAGGTCACCCAGTCCAACCTCCCTGCCATAGGCAGGGACATCTGCAATGAGATCAGGTGGCTCAGAGCCCCGTCCAACCTGACCTGGAATGTTTCCAGGGATGGGGCATCTCCCACCTCTCTGGGCAACTGGGCCAGGGTCTCACCACTCTCGCCATAAATAATTTATTCCTCATATCCAGTCTGAATCTCCTCTCTTTCAGTTTAAAATCATCACCCCTTGTCCTATTGCTCCAGGCCCTACTGAAAAGTCTGTCTCCATCTTTCCTATAGACCCACTTTAGGTACTGAAAGGCCACAATAAGGTCTCCCTGGAACCTCCTCTTCTCTAGGCTGAACCTCCCCAAGCCCACACTGCTGCTGCAAAATTAACAGTCACATCCTGCATTCATGGTGTGATGAAGCTTCAGCCATCACCATCCCAGCACCACTGCTGGCTTAAGGAGCAGTAAGTCCTGGATGACCCCTTAAAGAAACAAAAGAACAGAAGGGGGAGGTACTGGTTTTAAATTTTGCAGGGTTGTTTGAACTCAGATCAACTCACTGACTTGAGTTACCTGCAGCTTGGCAAAATGGTTGTGCCAAAAGCTGCTGCTGAGAGAATCCCATCCAGGCACAGCCTCACCTTGTCACAGAATCACTGAACAATTTGGCTCTCCACCCTCAGCCTCCAGGAGGGATAACTTATTTCTCCTCATAAGAGTATGCAAGCCACAAGATCAACCATCCCACACAGGTAACACACAGGTATCACATTAAGCTGTGCTCTCTGTAAAGTAAATGGTGTACAAGGAAGTTGGCCAAAGGCAGATAACGACAGATGACTCTGAACCCCAGTGCCATGGTGCTCACTATGGAGTGTGTGTAGATACAAGGTTGGTCTCCTCCTTTCCTCAGGACTGTTTACGCACTCCATAAACACTCCTGTTCATCACGACTCTCACGTGGCCACCATGAGATGAAAAAACATACTTATCTTGCCAGCTCCACGAAATAATAAACCCATCGTCATCACCTCTGAGGACAGGACATAAATGACTTATTCAGAGGCACTCTGGGCTGGTTTGTGGTGCAGCTCTGCAGGCAGCAGATGTGATGGCTCCCTGCCCCCAGCCTCCTGCCAGCTCCAATTCCTGATGGACCCTTGACCAGGCTGACTCACCTCACTGATGTGACAGAACCCAACATGCATTCTGGGGAGTGCGCTTTGCTTTTGTTTCAGTGCCGGGCTGGCTTACGGAGCGGTCCGTTGAGCACCACTGATGAATCACAGAATATCTGAAGTTGGAAGGGAACCATAAAGACCAGCAAGTCCAACTCTCAGTAAAGAAGTAAGGTCAGGAACAGGATCTGCCCCAGTGTGACAGCAGGGAACCATTATGTCTGCTTAATGCATCCCGTGGAAGCGTGCGTCCTCCCCTCTGCTCCAAGGGTTCAGGTTGACTTTACAGGTCAATACGGTCGCTGGCAGCTGTCAGACAAGGAAGACATGCTCTGCCCTTGGCTAGACCACTCTTACCACTTCTTCTGTGCTGGTCCTGGTGTACATCTGATGCTCAAAATGCAAAGGGGAGGGGGTAAAAATAAATCACTGAACTCATTTTCAAAGCAGCCAGCTGAAGCAGGTGGGTAATCCAAAGTCATACAGCATATGAGGTAGCATAGGGTCAGAAAAATAATTCAGGTTCCTGTTGTCCTGGAATAACCCAAAATGACAGACTTCCATCTTTTGTGGGTGGTTAGAGGTGCTCTAATGTAAAACAAAGCAACTGTGAAAGGAGGAATAAGAAAATTGTGTAAGAGGCAATTGTTCTGACGAGAGGAGCTCTGTGGCCAAGCAGCACTGAAGAAGAGGAAGGCATTAAGGTAAGGAAGCAATGATGCTTCCCTAATGAGATACAGGAAGGTAAATAAACCACTCCAGCAAGGAAAAAAGGCTTGTGTAAGGTTATGTATTAATATTTGCAATGATACTGAACTGAACACAAAAGCATGTATGATTCACTGGTCGGAGTATTTAAACACACACTGATTTACATTGCAGATTAAAGGCAGGCAGCAACCCAGCACTAAGGTTAAAGCCATCCAGCAGTCAAAGGCAAGGTCAAAAGCTGAAGTTTCTAATCCCATTGTGAATATTACAGTCAATGTATTAAGATAGCTGATAATGCTATTTCATATTTCAGTAATGCTGCCATTAAAACACCAACATATTTTCCTATCAATTCCTTAAACTACTTCTCAAAATATTCAAGTTTAATCATTTCAACAGTAATTAATTTCAAACTATGTCACAAAGCAGCTTCTCCTTTTTTTTTTTTCCTGAATCCCTTTTTCCAATGGCAAACTTGAAATAGTTTCTGAAAATCCCAATATTTAAAGGCTTAACCTTTTCCCATTTGCAAACAGTTTTGATTAAGTCTCTCACGAAACAAAGGAACTATAAAACACAAACACATGCCAAGCTTGAGTAGCCTTTTCTTTTTTTAATTAGACACCTTAAAAGGTGTCTTGGACTGATAAAAACATTCAGAACAGTTTACTGCCAAAATAAACTCAATCCCTAAACCAACAGTTGTTCCTGAGACCACCATCCATGGCATTATTGGAGTCAACAGGAGGCTTTCCACCAGCTCTAGCAAGCACTCAGTCAGGGCTTAAATCCACGTCTGTGAATTTAGAGGTTAAAGATGACCTCAAGAGAAAGGATCCTTAGGTATTTGCATTTTTTTTTTAATCACTTGATGATGTGGCAGTGCTCTTGCATGCCTGAATATTCCAAACAGGAGCACATACAACTTCAAAGCTACTAAATCAATTTTCTTTGAACTTGAAGTTTTCTCCCCTCCCTAAAGACTGTAAGCCAACTACTATTTAACATGTCTTGTACAATAAAGATGGATGCTAGAGTAAAATGTTAAATTTGTGCATGTAGGTGATGGACAGGAGATATTATCATAGTGGTTTAACTGTAATTAAAAAACAGGTCAATTCACATCAGCTGAACCTTAAATAATCTGGATGTTCATAAACATGAAATACCTAAAAAATACCCTAAAATAATGTTTCATAGAATCACAGAATGTTAGGGATTGGAAGGGACCTCAAAAAGATCATCTAGTCCAGAGCAGGAATACCTAGATCAGGTCACACAAGCATAATCTTGCCCAATTTGTGTGGTATTAGAGAAAAGTTGAGTACTTTTTCACAGTAAATAATATAATGAGTAACCAGCCAATCCTGGAATTCACTTTTTTTTTTTTTTCTCCACCTGAGCTCTATTAAACATACTTTACTTGTAGGAACAGCTGCTGTGTGAATGACAAACAATGAATCTTAATAAGATCCCATCAACACACATTCAGTCTACAAGGTTATACAAGTTAGCCACTAACAGGTTTTATGAGAACAGTAATTGATTTCAGTAGCATATGCCTTTGTTGTCCAAGTTCCCTGTTATTTAAGCTAATGGCATCCATAGGATCCATTCATCCACCACCTCACAAACTCACTGTCGCTATGAATAATCAGGGTCCAATGGGTGTAAAATTAGTCATTTAGATGCCAAGAAGCCACTGATTTTTCCATCAAGGCAGATGTATCCAAGTGCATGATGGAATCCTTTTGTCCAACTCTCATCAGTTGCTTTGAGTCTTAAAAATTGCATGGCATTGTAATTACTGTCCAAGAAAACAGACGTTAGTTGAAAACCCAAAGTCAACATAAGTCTATGTGAACCACAAAAAGAGCAGAATAAAAGAGGAGACTAAATCAGGAGGTGAAGCCCTAAACTCAAGTATTTCACTTTCATGTGTGTTTGCAATAACCTTTTTAAATAGCAAACCCGTTAGTCACCCAGAATTGCAACAGAAGGTCAAATGATTTGGGATCACACCGTGGTTTGGTCCCATTTTCACGTTCAGTAAGAGCACAACTCAGCCAATACTAAAAGATTTCATACCTTGCAGCTTTAATCTGATTTTACCGACGGCCTCAAGTACAGAAGAAATTAAAAATATGTTTTGAAGACAACCAAAAGCCGCATTTCTCCAAGAAGAGAAAATTATTATTTTATGGGATTCCACTTCAATGTTTTACAGACCAAAGCTTCAGTTGCCACCTTTAATCTTCTTGCTCTCAAGATGTTCAGCTGTTTGAGGAGATACCAGCAATAGGACAAGCTCAGTAATTTTTTGAAGCCATTTACTAAAATGTCAGGATTTGTTAAAAATAAAGGTCACCAAAATCTATTTTTTAATGACTGTCCACTAGAAATCAGATGCCACTCAACCTGATTCTTGAATTGCTTCCTTTACTAGAGTCCCTGCATTATACAGATGATTAAATTCAAGTCCGACTGCATTAAGATGAACATTATCTTAACTTTCCATATTACAGCATTCCTTATCTCCGTCAGCTGTATTATTTATAACTATGAATACTGGTAGCACTTGAAAGCTACTGTGTTGAATGACACTTCCAACTCTACAGGGAATGAACAATCACTTAGTAGTTTAATTATATGCATTAGCAGAAGCTTGTGGCTCAAAAATGCGTCTCCGTTTTAACTCTCCATTTGCATTTTCCCCCCTCTTTCTTGTAAATGCTAGTCTAATTAAAATGTAACGATAGGATCTGCATTCACTGATGCTGACAATGGCCTACTGACCGAGAAGGAGAGACTACATTGTGCCTTTTCACTGCCTTTGGAGCAGCCTGGGAACGCACACGTCGCCAAGCACCAGTTGTACCTGGGGAGCAGGGAAATGCAGTGCCTCCAGCAAGCCAAAAAGTGGTCATTTTAAAGTCACTTAACATCAATATCTTTCAATTACGTGACCTTAGACTTCCTATTAAGTTACAGAACAGAGTAAGATACTATTTGTTAGCTGCTCTGAACACCATCTATTGGCAGATTCTGACTTGTGATAAATGAGAAGGTTTCAGATCCAGCTTCCCACTCCGTGGGATAATGGTGAAAAAGAATCACATTTTCTGTGATCATAGAATGGTTTGGGTTGGAAGGGACCTTAAAGATCATCCCATCCCAACCCCCTGCCATGGCAGGGACACCTCCCACCAGCCCAGGTTGCTCCAAGCCCCATCCAACCTGGCCTGGAACACTGCCAGGGAGGGGGCAGCCACAGCTTCTCTGGGCACCCTGGGCCAGTGTCTCACCACCCTCACAGCCAACAATTTCTGCCTAAGATCTAGTCTAAATCTCCTCTCAAGCTGGAGCTTGTTTTTCAAGGTATCTTCACTGACACTAATTTTAAACACATAGAATTAAAATCCAACTGAAAAATTTTTCTAATAGAACCCGGGGAATTCCCAAAGTTAGGTTTTTATGAAGGTGGTATGTTGATATTACTTGTGCCAAATATACTACTGTTTCTGAGGTCCATCAAGTGTTATCTGTCCTCAAAGAACACCACCTTCTGTCCACTCAAATGGTCTTTGGAGGAGTAACTTTACAACACAATTAGTAAATCCTGTATGCTGAATCAGTGATGTCTGATGCAAACACAGTACAACACGGCAACATTTTTAATTAGGCTCTTCTGAAATGCGTATGTTAATTTATATATGGTGTCATGAACCTCTGTTAAATTGATTCAAAGGTTAACACGAAGGAGAGATAAATCAAGTCACTTCTGCTTAATACCTGCACTCATGACAAAAGCTCCTAGAGGTGGGATGACGGGGCAAAAAGTTTCTAAAGCAGATAATCCAAATTTGCAGCTCTCTGTTAAGCACTCTGCAAAGGAAGAAATATCATTTTCCAGTTAATTGTTATAACTTCCCTGACTATTGATAGCTACATAATAAAATCCTTTCAGCTCCTGACACATCCAAGCTGCCAGATTTCACCATACAGTATAAAACATGATTATTGAAACCACCAAGCCAAGAAAACAGGGACATAAAACCCCAACACTTCTGCCATGAGGGTCAGTTTTGCAATGATGAACAATACCTGGTTTTAGCCCAATACCTGTTTTTTTTGCAAATCCCTTCAACACTACTACATACTAGTGTGTAGAAAAACAGCATGAGACATTGTAGCACAGTAGGTGTAACAGAAAAGTTTGTTTCATCTTAATTTTTGCATATTCATTTTGCTGCTCTCTCAATTCCTTAAGGAAGAAGCTCAAAATAGAGAAGTTGATCGGCAGTGCATCACTGCAGACTTTGATATGTCTTATTGAACTACTACAAGAGTGCAAATTAATAAAAATGTATGGTTTTGGTTGTTACTGAACAGTGTGAAGCAACCCTTATGGTGGAGACAAACTAAGTCAGAGCATTTTAGTCCACAGATATAAAGTTATTTACGGAGACTGTCCATCTCAGTGTCAAAAACATCGTAATTCTCTACATGGTATAGGAAATTGCTGTGGCCAGACAAGGAGGACACATGCCTTCCTCCCATCCCACCCCTCCCACGGTATTGTTTTACCCCTGGACTGTCAGGATCCACAGGTTCCCTCTTGTCTAACACTCTGTTGGACAGTTGCTCTCTCCAAGTTTGCACAGAACTCACCACAAGGAGATCCTAGTCTGTGACAGTCCCCAGCCCTGCTACAATACAACTCAATAATAAAAGAGACATTTAACGTTTGGAAGAGGCCTTGGGCATCAGCAGCATGACCTTGGAGCATGGTTTTGACTCCTGAACACAGTATCTATCCAAACACCAAGACAAATCTCTCCAGATTGTGCTCACTGCACCGAGCAGTCCCATCTGCTTAGTCTTGCAGGTGCTCCAAGTGAGTCTCCATTTATTACGTACTTTTGGAGAAACCCATGAGAATACCTCAATCAATTTGCTGTGAAGTTTCACCTTCACTTTTACCAAGCACAGAACTCTGGTCTTTATGTTTCTGGAAGGGTCAGCTTTCCCCTAGGGCTAAGTATGGGAAATATAGCATTTTTCATTGTCTTAAGTACACAAGTTTTGCAACACAGATCCCTTTAAAGGATGTCTTCTACCCTAAAAAATATTGAGACCAGCAACTCTGTGATGTTTTTGATAATCTAATCCTCCTTCATCAGACCTCTCCTTTCCAGAAGGAGCATCAATACAGCCATGTGCTCCCTCCTACCCAACTCAGCCCTGCAAAAGCTTCTCTCATTTATTATGTTCACAGCAAAACCAGAATGCTTTTCCAGTATGCTTTTTTTTTATTAAAAACCAAACCACACAAACCCAACAACTAAGTCCTCAAAGATTTAACTTGGACATCATGGTTTATCCATTCTGATGACAAGTATTCAGTTGCTGCTGATGATTTGTGCTAAAATACATATTTTACTGAATGATGCTCTGTTTGCCTAAATATCTGCACTCTCTATCCAAGACACATCCCTTTATTCCTGCACTCCTTTCCATTTGGCTGTATGCTTCCAGCCATATGCTCATTACTGACTGCAGCAGCAAGGGGCCTCAGTGAAAGAACCCCCAAAAAAAAAACTTCTGAATGCTGGTGTAAAAAACCACCATTTGAACAGACAGAGTGACTGTATGAGCCCACACAGCCTGCAGTTGTTTAGGGACTGTTAAGTGTAGAAGTGATCTTTTAGTTGAGGTAGAAAACTGGTTTCAACTTTGTACCTTTGTATTTGGCAGAAGCTTTTTCTGAATGGAAGGCTATTTTAAAGGCAGTGATTGGTATTATCATAACTTTCATGGCTGGCATGCTGAAGGAAAACGTGTGTGTGGAAAACATACTCATTCAGAAAGACAACTGGAGCAACCCAAGACCCATAATAAATGAAGTTTTTCCATGCAGCCTTGCAATTCACCACGTCCATACTAATGGTACAGCAATACCTACTGTTTCTATGTAGCAAAGATCATGCTGCTATCGAACCCCCACCCTTTGCATTTTCTGGTTTGAATTGTGAGACCCTATCCACATTATGCATGGGTCCCCAAATGATGCAGGAGGGACCAGTTTTACCCATACTACTACTACTGGTTCAGCTATTCTGCTCCTGCCCATGGTCACACCAAAGGATGAAGCTTTAACTTCTACTACTTCTTTCCTGTGTTGCTGAGAAAAGTCCTCTTTGCCTTATAGGAAACATACCCAGAGCTGCAGCAAACCCACCCAGCGAGCAAATAAGTTATTTCCACCCAGACACTGGAGAGGGAGAGAAGCTTTGTGCACACAATTCAACCATCTGCAGAAGTGGGCACACGCAGGGGCTTTATCTGGATATTTTATCCACAGAAATACGAGCGCAATTATCTGTGAAAATAGTTTCTAAAAATAGCCTGTTCCTTACTACTGTGATTCCCATTAACATAAAAATTACCACGGCATTGGCCATAGTTCATGAAACTATAATCGTTTCCCGAGTGAAGAGCTTTTTAGCTCTAACATTGACTAAGACTCTAAGAGAATCTCTAGTAACTGAAGGACTGATCATTAAATACCACCTAACCTGCTTCTGTAAATGTGCCCATGAATGAAAAAAAAAAGGCAAGAAATGTTCAGAGGTAATGCTGGCTACCTGCCAACAGCAGTGTTTCAAGGAGATGTTTAGTAGGAATTGAAAGGAAAAATCATTTACCCCACTAAACATTTCAGAGCTATATTTAAAAACACAGATAATTGTCTTCCCAAAGGAGTAAAAATCAATGCAGATCAACTGTTTAACTGTCTTTTATCACAGTTATTAAAAGCTCCTGAGAGAGGTGCAATATATTAGTTTCATTATGAATTTAATCTCCTTGATAAAAACGAGAGCCCTCAGGAAAACTCTCTCCTTGTTTACAGCTGAAGGCGATACAATAGTACTTAAAGTTTTACAGCGACATCAAATACATTGCAAAGAGAAAGGATGCTCATATTACCCACTGCGTTACTTGATGATTAGTCTTCTCTCTCATGTTCAACACACCCAAGGAGGCTGTGGCCCTCTGCATGACTTACACTCTGATCATAGATGCATCAGGCATTTCACTAAAATTAGTCTCTTTCTGGGAAATGCTTATTTTGCAATCCTTTCAGAAAAAAAAAAACAAACAGCCTGACACATAACTGTAAGAAAAGGAACTTTCACCGACTAAAAGCATTCAGTGATTGCGTTTTATTTAAAGAACACAAGAATGGCTCTGCTGAATTGAATCAAAACCCTCTTTAGTCTGATACTTGTCTCCAGTACTGACCATTAAATGGTCCTGCCTATGATTTTACCCTCATTGGTTTATTCATACGAGACTTTGGATGGACAATGAAGCCACAGGACCTCCTCATGGATCTCCTCAAGGAAAAAGAGCTTCCCAGCAACTGAAGGCCTATCCAATGTTTCTGGGCAGCATCCATCAGCTCCCACGTGCCTTCAGAGCTGGAGGGTTCTGCCAGCAACACTTCCCACACTTGAAATTTCTCATCTGTTGGCTCTCCTCCCTGTTCCCTTTCCCTTTTTTTCTGCTCCCCAGACTTATTTCATCTACAAAGGGTCTTTAAAGTTGCTGGAGATGGGCTTGCAGCCATCCCTCCCAGAGGATCAAGAGGAACAGTAAATCATGCTTAGGCAAAGACCATAAAAATAAAATAAAGGCAAACATAGCAATATCTTCTCCATTAATAAACGTTACGAGCTTAGTAATATTTATTCTAGAGCAGATACAGTTTGTTGATTGCTCTATTGCCACTCAGTGGCCCTGCAGAAACAGAATGAGGAATTAGTAACAGCATCCTGGGAATTCTTTAGACTCCTAAAGTTTTTGCTTAAATCCAAAGTTCTGCTTGGTAGCCCCGTTGGCAAGCGTGATTCATGAATCCACCCAACCATTTACCCCTAGAGTCACCTCATCTCTCTCGTGTTACAACAGCAAAGCTGAGTGTTTATCGTGTTCCACAGAATGAGGTGTCTGCTCTGGTAACAATTCCATTATTCCCGCTGAGTCCTTGATTTATTCTAGCTATTATTCTAATTATTTTCTCCGACCACCTGCTACGTGAGGCACTGGGAATCAGTTTTATCTGTTAGGCTCGCGTTTGCCAACAGTAAGCAGTGTGTGTGTGTGTGTACACATACACTACCTGACACTCCTGGCACAACGACACGGGTGGTGGGAGGAAGCAGAGCATATTCCCTCCCTGCAGCGTTTGCCCATATGTGGAATGGGGTGGAAAGACCTCAAGTTGAAAGGAAATCCTCTGAGGCTATAAAAAGAATCAATAATAAGGGAGGAAAAAAAAAAAAAAAAAAAAAGAGGTGTGACAGGGGAAGGAGTGGAGAAGTACAACATAACTGGGACACAGGACTGGTACATCCACTCTGTTTAAAAAAATTAAGTATAATAATCTTCAGGATGAAGGCAGGGAAAAAGCCAGTCATCTGCTACTTACTGTGAAATACACATATATAACAAAAGATCTATCTAATTTATTAATAGGAGTGAGCATATTAAAGTTTTGAATAATTATTAATAAACTCTCCAGGAAAACAGTTGCTATACAAACACACAACTTGAAAAACCTAAATATTCTTGCAAAAGAACAACTGATGGGCATCCTAGCTGCAGGAAACACTTTGAAATCAATAGGTCATGAGGGACAGAAGCACCATTACTCCTGAAACCATAATTACCTGTTCAACTTGAAGAAGCACCCAGTATTTTTAGTAGGCAGTCAGCACAATCTGCAAGTTATTACGTTCCCAGGAGAAGTCCCCACATTTAATATATCAACCAGTAATGGAGGCAAGGTGCTCAAACCTCTTTCTAAAGTCATCTGGATCCTTTTTGTCCTACCTTTCCCTGGTCTGAAAAGCAAGGTGGCTAGAAAGGAGGTTAGTATCACAGCAAACAACTTGATTCTTTCCAAATTTATTTAGAACAGCTACAAAAGCAAAAATCTATAAGGATCCTTGATAAGCCACAAGTGTCTTTGCCCCAAAAAGTCAGAGGTATCTCATAGGAAGATTATATGGGTTTATGAACTAGGAGAATACTGCATAAAAGAGCACTACTGCTGCTCATGAAGTTGCAAGAACACAACAGATGCTCTCCACTTGGCTCCTCTCTTTGCTCTCATATTACTTTTATGTAGTACAAGTGTCTAAATATTTACCAATATGGACCTACATTTATACAGCACATCATATAAATAACTTGGTCTAATAACTCAAAACCATGATATGAAATTTTAAAGTAGGAAATAGAGAATGTGCTATGTAGCTGAATTCCCAGGAAAGGAATTACTGTCTGCTGAATACTTTTATCACATTCACTAGTGCAGAGTTCTGGGGGAAAAAAAAGAAGAGGGTTGTTTTCACCCTGTATTCTCTCCTATTGAAGACAAAGGATCTTTCAAAAATTAATTATAAAGCATTTAATATAGGACGAGAAAGGCAGAGGAGAAGGTAAAAGGAAGAGGATAGCTGTCTCTTGTTTACCATTCCATCTCAAAATGTGTCACAGTGATCCACAACCTCTCCACTCATTCCCTGCAGCTCCGCTTTGTGAAACGCGCAGCGATCGCTTGGTCGGGCATCAACTCTGCGGCTGCCTCTCTCACACAGCTCTTTTGGCATGTCCTGCCTGGACTCAGATCACAGTGGGGACCCTGGGAACCTCTCTAACACAGGCATTTTTGATTCCTTCTCTCCTTTCCCATACTTCCTTCTCTTTAACACAACACAGGTATAGATCTTTGTGTTGATGTGATCTATCACCTCTTCCCCACCAGCTCACCTCTCCAACTTCCATTTCTCTCCCTCACTCTGCAGCAGTCCCATTACTGTGGCTGTCCCCTCCCTGGCAGTGTTCCAGGCCAGCTTGGATGGGGCTTGGAGCAACCTGGGCTGGTGGGAGGTGTCCCTGCCATGGCAGGGGGTTGGGATGACCTGAGCCTTGAGGTCCCTTCACACCCAAACTATTCTAGGATTCTACTTCTTGAGGGCTTCATCCTCCAACTCTTCATCTGTAAATTCACTTTTGATCTGCAAGTCCTGTTTCAAATTTCTGAAGTCATTCACAGGGCTGCCACTTGAGCTGGTCTTCACCCCACCACCCTCTCTGTATTCTTGAATTCCCCCTCTTAAACTGTCACCTGGTTTTCTTACTCCTCTTCTTAGCACTTCTCTTTCCTGGACTTCCAACCAGCCTTTTTGCCAATTCCAGCCCTTCAGCAAAAAATTCTGATCTTATCTTAACCTTTCCTTTTCTAAACTGAAAAATTTCTTACTTCTCTTTGGGCTTCATTCTCTTCTACTCTACTATTTTTCCCATCCTTCCCCATCACAACATATGAATTCCTTCCTGCCATGTCCCAGAGCAAGTCAGTCAACACCAGTTTACCCAGTTCCTAAAGCCAAGGGACTTCTCTGACAGACACATTCTAAAACCAGCTGATCTTCTCTGCTGGTTTTTCCTCCTCTTTTACTTTTTCTATGCTCAACTATTTTCCCAGCTTTCTTTTAATCCCTCCTCTCACAGTCCCAGCTTTTTCACTACATTCTTGCCTAATCTTTCTGAAAACTTTGCCTTCTGCCTCTTCTATTTCTGCAAAAATTGTCATTAATAAATGGACAAGATACAGCATGGCATTACCCCTCCCCTCACAAGCAGGTTTCTGCTGGCCTGCAGAGGCAGTTCAGCACCACTTAAAGCTATACTTTTTAAACAGACTCCTTAAATCTCCTGCAACGAAACAGAAGCAGCTCCAGATCTGACAGTGGAAAAGTCGTAGCCGTTTATCATGAATAAGCAGCAGAGAATAATAATCACTAAATACTTGCCCTGGAAGCTTGTAATTCTCCCTTAAATAATTCCTCCCTCTTCAGTTTTACATCTTGTAAATACCTTAAATTACCATCCCCTCTTTGCTGGGTCTTACCCAAGATTAGCTCTTTAAATCTTTTAGTCAATACTGCTGTTCTTCCACCACAAATTCTCTCCAGCCTAATATTACTTCAGTAACGACAGCCCATAAAGAACCCAGAACTACAGCTGCAACTTCAAGAGATACCGAGTAGGGACCCAGGTTTTGCCATGCCCTGCATGACAAGTGATTCTATGCAAACACAGCTCATGTGATGTCCACCCTCTATCTCCTTCAGCATTGTAAGAAAACAAACCAGGAGCAACAGAGTCTGGGGCAGGAATTTTGATTTCACTTTCAGCTCTGTCACTGACTTCACGTCTGGTTTTATGCACATTGCTTTGCCCCAGCCTCGCACTTTGTCACATAAATATATTTGCTGAGTACCATGATATTATTTTTATGAAGAGCTCCAGGAATTCTACACAAAACCCCTTACAAAAGGAAGTTTTCAGAATTTCCTTCGTGTGCTGTACAGCTGTGTTTTTAATTGCTACTTTCTAGACATGCCTGCTCACAGCATACCAAGAGAAACCACTGCTTTCTGCCTGTACTTCTAATCAATACATTCCATTGCATTGATAGCATTTCAGTACCAGAAAGCACCTAATCTGACCTTGCAGGGAAATATACCTGTGATTCCTGTATCATGACTGCAATTTCTGCACTACTTTAAAGAGTTGATCAATTTTGACTTAAAATAAAGTGAAATCATGAAAAAAAAAAAATCTACCACGCCACCAGATAAAGTGGTTAATTCCCTACACTGTTTACCATTTGCTCTTTTCTCATTTCAATTTCGCTAGAAATAATATTTTATTCCACATCATTGATAAAGATATTGAACAGCACTGAGCCAAGAACAGAGATGCTATATAATACACCTATACAGTCTGCTTTGCAATTAATTACCTTCGAGATAGTACGCTTTTAACTTTGAAACATGGTACTATTCTAAACCCAAGGAAAGAAAACCACTGTGGAAAAAAGTAAGAGCCCTAGTTAATACTGGAAGAACTCTATTCCACAGAGATCCGAGTGACTCAGTCTTTCATGAGGCAAGGATATAATTTTCTGGATGAAGTAGTTCAACAAATCTTTCTCACCCTCCGCCTTCAAAAATGAATTTTAAATTATTTGTCCTTAAGAAACAATTCTGGCCTGGATCGTAACTAAGAGCTGAGCTAAGAAAGAGAGGCAGGATGATATGGAAGAGCTGGAACAAACCAGAAACTCCCAGTTATTTTAAGCCATACTCACAACAAACTGGTCCATGTCCCTCTCAAGCCCCATGTTTGGTAGATCAGGCATCATGTGCGCCACCACTTTAAACCCAGCATCCTTGGCCAAGTGAAAAGACTCGCACACAGCCTTCACGGTGTGACCTCTGGGAAGAGAGAAAAGAGATACAGGATCACATAGAAAAAGATACATTTTGATATGTTTAATGGAAATTAATCTCTAGGAAGTTAGAAGGGTTGAGTTTTATTATCAGCTTATTACCACTCAAGTCTTGGAACATGGTTGCTAATAAAGCAAACTACACTAGGGGCTAAAAGTAGTGGGGTTTGCTACTTCTATAGCAGGTGAACCACACCAAGGCTACAGCTATTCACATCACAGCCTGAGAAACTTCTGAAAGCTGCTGAAATTCAATTTGTAAAGCAGTGACACAAGTTGATGCCACTGCACAAACCAGGATGTGCTGCACTGAAGATTGTGTATAATCAAAGTGAAGCAGGACGAGAAACAAAAGCAACAGAAGATGAAAACGAGAAGAAAGATGGGGGCTAAGTAAAACCAGCTAGCTAGAAAATCCTCCTGCAACGTGCTTGCCAAACACTCAAATTCTCCTTTTAAAGAAAAACAAACATTTCTCAACTTCCAAGAGGTGCCCAACCACCAAAACATGGGCTGGACTGGGACTCTTGAAGGATTTCATGTTCTTCTCCACCCACATCAAACCAAACTCAGGCTTGCTCTGCAGGAGACAGTGGGAGCCCAGAAGGTGGCAGGAACAAAGGCTGAATCTCATGTAACTCATTAACTCCTCTCTCCTTCCATCCCCATGGCTCAGAAGCCTTCTCCTACCTCCACAAGAACAATCACTATCACTACAGACAGCTACTAGGAGGTCCCCACCACATGTGACCAGTCTTCCCACAAAGTCCTTGCTTTTGTCCTTTCCCAGCTGGGAGGGCTCCTCCACTACTGACTTTCTGGACATTTCCATCCTCTCAGCATCTGCTACCTTCTTCCCTCTCCAATCCCTGTTTTCTTCCCATCCCACTTTCACACCAGTTCACCCCATCTTTTGGAATTCCTTGCCAACAGATTAGCTCAGGAGGTGACTCTTCTCCTCAACAGTCCTTTGGATGAAAAACTAACACCATCTGGGCACCTCTACAGATGCATGTCTTCTGCTGAGACCCAACATTAACCAAACCAAACAGCTACTTCCTTTGTTTTAAGGACCTCTTCCTTCCTCTCTGCTGGAAGATTCTGCCTCTGTTAAACCCCTACATGTAGTTTTATGACTATAGTTTTATTTATGATTTTTTTTAAGTAGTATTACAGTGTTTTTCTGAGACTGTTCAAGGACAGTATTACTCAAGACCTTGAGTAGCCTGAGGGGAGTAAATGGAGACTTGCTTCATAAATAAAAATTATTTTCTTATTAGAAGTGGAATTCGAGCTGCATCAATAACTTGATTATTTGATGCCTAGTTCTGTTCTTGAATATTTTTCTGCCTCACAGCCACCAAAAGCACTCAAAAACCTCACTAATGACTTATGGAACATAATAGAAAGTAATTTCCAAACAGTTAGCCTAATTGGTTGTAATTTGACATTTTGCTACAAGCAAAATATTAAAAGTTTAAAGCCAAAACACATCCCCCACAAAGTAGAAGAACAGAAGCAAAATGAGGTCATTTCAAAAGAAAGAGAAACTTGAATCACTCTTCTCTAAAAGTATATTCCTGTTCATTGTTCTAAAAAGTTGGAGATATTTGAGTGAACAGGCTGTGTTTTCCCTGCTCTGAGACAGCCTGCAGCGAAGCCTTTTAGGAATTCTGCAAGCAGCTTTGCAGAGTGCCAAAACCCTTTACGAATATAATTCTGTACAGAATTACTTCTGAGTGAAATCAAGGCAGTAATATACTACTTCATTCTTCTGATTCATCAGCAGGGAAGCAAGGGTTCATTAGCAAACGTTCAAGCCAAAGGTGATGTACAGCTTTGAATGATTTATGGTACTGGCTCTGATGAGACAGACAAAACTGGAGGGAAACTGAAGATGACTGAAGTGATACCTAAGTGGGGTTTTACAGTTCCACCTCAGGATGGGACCACCTTTGCAAGATTTGAGGTGAAAAAAAGTAAAGGCTGACGTGCAATTAATAGTTAAATTTACAACCTGTGTCGGAATTAACTGTAAATGAATACATCTAGCCTAAGAGTGAGATCTAGCTACATTCCTTAGTATGGATCTTTTCCTTTGGAAAGCTCTGACATCTAGAGGAGGAAAGTACCACCTATAAACACTATCTCCTCACTCTTGGACTACTCAATAAATGGCTTTTTCTCTCTACTGAGACCTAGAGCTTGACCATTTCCTAGCAGTGACATCCTGCACTTCCATGCAGTGGCAAGACTGCAGCTAAACCCACAGAAGTAACCTAATTTTGGACATTTTCTTCAAATCTCGAGAAGAGAACGTCCAACATTTTCAGTTTTGCACTCTTGCCTTTAAGGTAGGTATTAACAAAAATGTGCTTTGCTTATTGAACCATAATCTCTCTGTCATTACATATGATTATGGTTATTAAACATCTTCAGTAGGTGACTAGAATATGCAATAAGAATGAAGGCAAGTTGAACAAGCAACAGAAGTGAAAAAAACAACAGAAAAATAACTTCTTTCACAATCTGAACAGAAAGATGAGACTTGCAATAAAAAAAAACAGAAAAGATTGGCTTACTTGCCCGTAAGGGGTGGGATGAACAATGTATTACGCACTCTCTTACGTAGGACAACTGTTCTTTTAGCCATAGATCCAATATGACAAGGAGTAAATCACAGGCCTCTTCTGAATATATTCTGCAGTCCCTGGAGATGGTGTATGCCCAGAATGACTGGTTGATCTATCAATAGGTGTTGTTTCTGGCTGTGCCTCACTCTCTGTACTTGCCAACAACACCTCCCCTCTCCAACACTCAGCAGAAAAGGGTATCTGTGTAGAGAACATGCTGTCTGCTGGTAAAGTACCTCCAACAGATTATGCTGCATTGTATCTACTCAAGCCTATAGATTATGAATTACGTAGGACAAGAACTACGAGCTCTCTCTCTCTGAGCACATGTTCGACTTCCCAAAACCACATTTATTTATGAAGCAACAAAAATCCAAACAAACATGTACAATACAGGAAAAGAACACGAGTTTAAAATAAACCATCACAAATAACTCCACTTTCTCAAGCCATTGTGTACACAATCTCACCAAAAAATTCATGAAGCTACTGCAGTCTGTTAGTTTTTCTTAACAGACATATGGCCACACAAGCAAGGAAATGAGCTCAACGTTTCAACATTCCATGTTAAATGAGTGTTCAAGCAAACAGGTCAAGACATGCTACTCAAGAGCATGCCAGAAAGTATACAGTGAGCAGCCAATGCTCAGCTTTGCACTGAAGCTTTCTTCTCACCTGTTGGTGTCCCTGGCCACATCCTCGTATACGCTCTGCACGCCGATCTCCAGCCTCGTGCAGCCGTAGGACAACATGTCACTTAAATGCCTCTTCAGGCAGTAATCTGGTCTGGTCTCGATCGTTATCCCAATGCATTTTGTCAGGCTTCGTTCTGAATACCTGCAAAAAAAAAAAACAAACCCAAAAAAACCCCCAACATCCTCTGTTAAAACTGTGAAGTTGCCACAAGTGACTTCAGAAGAGTTTCCAACATCTTCCAGGTGAGAGTTTCCATCTTGCTACCAGAATGAAAATCCAGGTTAAAACCCTCAAAT
The DNA here is from genome assembly GCA_028020825.1 of Podargus strigoides. Classification (NCBI taxonomy): domain Eukaryota; kingdom Metazoa; phylum Chordata; class Aves; order Caprimulgiformes; family Podargidae; genus Podargus; species Podargus strigoides. The sequence goes on from CM051619.1 coordinate 1,746,357, forward strand.
ATCCCAGCAGCAAAGAAACCCTTAACCTTATTGCAAGGCATGGATGAAACAATATGCACACTAATACAAGTCTGGGGTTTGCTTTGTATGAAAGAGAACAGGGCTGTGACAGCCCTGCAGGGCTTTAAATAGTAGGGGTTAGGAAGATGCTTCCATACCAGATGAAGCCTTGAGTACTAAATCTGGAAACAAAGCCTGGGCAAAAGGGAAAGTCAGAGGAGGCAATGAGAACTGTATTTAGTTTTGGGGACAACCCAAAGGCAGTCAGAGCACTCACTCCTGCTCAGACCCTGACAATAACACAGGTTTCAAGCACAAGTCTTATCAGGAGCAGCTGAGGGAACTGGGGGGTTCAGTCTGGAGCAGAGGAGGCTGAGGGGAGACCTCATCGCCCTCTACAACTCCCTGACAGGAGGGGGTAGAGGTGGGGATGAGTCTCTTTAACCAAGTAACAAGTGATAGGACAAGAGGTAATGGCCTCAAGTTGCACCAGGGGAGGTTTAGACTGGATATCAGGCAGAATTCCTTCCCAGAACGGGCTGTCAGCCATTGGCAGGGGCTGCCCAGGGCAGTGGTGCAGTCCCCATCCCTGGAGGTGTTCAGAGCTGTGTTCACACAGTGCTCAGGAATGTGGTGTAGTTGAGGACTGTCAGTGTTGGGCTGATGGTTGGACTCTATGATCTTCAAGGTCTTTCCAGCCTAGATGATTCTGTGATTCTGTTCAGGAGAGTTTGGTCTAGTCAGTGCATTTTCATTTGATTCCCAGGGTGCACAGATAAATTGCAGGGATTGGGACACGATCCAGCTGCGCTCTCACGAGAAAACGTACAAGACTGTCTATAAAAATTCCACAAATCACTTCCCTTTGCGAGCAAGTGCCACGCTCTCAACTTCATTGAAGTCTAATGCTGAAACCAAATTAATTGTTAACCTTTCCCCCTCTCCTCTCCCATTTATCACTGGATGTCTAACAGAGACTAATTATTCCAGCTAGTAGAAAAATCCTCTACTGATGACAAATGGTAAGTTACTGACCTATGAGAGAGTAAAACAAAAGAATAAAGGAATCCAAAGCAGCCTTGAACCAACATTCACAAAAGGAAACCATCAATTAACATCTCCAACACCCCCAGCAAGGATAATATTCCTTTCTGTATAGGAACCATCTCACTTGATTGTCTTTCCTGCATGTGGTGGTTGTGTAACAGGACTGCAGCACAGGAAAAAAGATTTACAGCAGGAAGAAGGAAACTTCTCTGAAACCCTTTGAAACTGCAGAGAAACTGGATAATTCCCAAACCAGGGTGTGGGCAGGATTAACAGGCACTGTTTGAGAGGAATATCGGTCTCTTTAATGGTCCTGAATGATGAAGATCTCGGTATCAATATTAAATGTTGCTGAAAAGAGGACACCTTGACTGAGAGAGAGATGTTATGTTGATACCTGAAAGGGTATTGCACACTGAAATCACAAGGATGACTAACTTCAGTTCTTTATTAGGTGTTCTATATAGATTCAGCATCCATTTTCCAGCTCCGGAGAGCTGGAAACTTCTGAATCAAAAGAAAGCTCTGGAACCTACCTTAGACCATGGTGGAGGTCCAATTTGACCAAAAAAACCCCACCACCCTCAACCCCCCAAAAAAAACCAGCATAAACCACAAGTGGGCTCAGACTTAGAAGCAAAAATATTAGCTCCCTTCAAACTGTTAAAGCCTAATATCTATAAAGATCAAGATATTTGGGAGATAGACTAATGGCTGTCAAAATAAACATCTTAAAAACCAAACCAACCAAAACCACGTAAAACATTTCAGAGTTTGTGGCTCACTAATCTGACAGAAGAACAGAACAATTGTTTATCACGTCAGGGAAAACACTGCCAACGTGTGATTCATTAACAACGGACTGAAAAACGCTCATTTAGCTACGTGGTAATATTAAGCACCTGCAATCCTGGCTAGAAATACTGAGAGGAGACAAAAATAATTATAATCCCCTGCAAGTAAATTTATGGCTAAAATATAAAATGCTGAATATAATGAACAGCATCAGACCCTAAACTATAACATCTACTAATCCCAACACGACTTCAGTCTGGTGTAATGGCTGGTAAAATTGTCATGGCTGACTCTACGCCGTAAGAGAAGCATATTTTAACAATAACTAGAAAAGCAAATCAAAAATTAACCCAAACCAGATAAAGCAACAAAGATGGCATTTCCAAGAAAAGTCATGAGCCTCTTCAAACCAGGGGGAGTTGCACCAGGGGAGGTTTAGACTGGATATTAGGAAAAATTTCTTCACTGAAAGGGTTATCAAGCACTGGCACCACTGCCCAGGGCAGGGGGCAGTCCCCATCCCTGGAGGGATGTCAGAGCCGTGGAGATGTGGTGCTGAGGGACACGGGGCAGTGGGCACTGGGCAGTGCTGGGGGAACGGTTGGACTGGATGATCTTAGAGGTCTTTTCCAACCAAGGTTATTCTATGAAACCACCATCCTCTGTAAGAGACATTTTCAACCCAAACCACAAGTCCTCCAGCTCCCCCCAGTAATCCCAAAGACTTGGGGCAAGCACAAAGAGCACAGTCTCATACTCTATTTTATTAACGCAAAGCTTGAATGGCTTGGGCCATATTTAATAAAGACTACAGATTACTTTCAACTAACTGGAAAAGAGAAAGAAGTGTGTGACAGTCAGTCTTCCACTGAAGGTGATTCTGGCCACACATCTCCATCATTTCCTAAATAAAGAAAGAAAAAAACCTGACATTTCTTCTCTCCTTTCTCAACTTTCAGACTTTAAAGACTCATTTGGATATTCAACATTTTTCCTATCTGCAAAATGAGCAACTCTATTGCATTGGAAATCTAATCCTAAAATTAAGGACAGGCACAAACTGTCAGATTTTAAATTAAGAAGCCAAACACAGAGCACGAGAAGTGGACATTAATTAAAAGCTTTACTAGATTTACATAACCTGTCATTTTAAGGAAGGAGTTATCAAATAGTACCCATAAAAGCCCTACCAATTATTAATATGCAGCACAAAGCTGCATTACACAACTGACTGAAATATCTATTTTAAAAAAAATAAATATATTAGTGTTTAACATTTCATTTCAATGTTTTCCTATGCATGGCCAGCACCTCCTTCGCTGACCAGGCTATAAAAGGGAGTTCAGAGATGTGCAAAAAGCAGGAAATACTGTATAAAAAGGTTATCTACTAAATACTGGATTTACATTGAGACAGACACTGATTATATTTTTAATCAAATTGGTAATCTCAGGATCAGAGACAGATATTGACCAGCCAGCAAATAAACTGATGTATACTTAAGAGTAATATCTTTTTAACGGGATGATTTTTATTTTTATTATTATTATTATTGAATTGTATCTTTGACATCTGATCCCAATTTGCAGATCAAGTCCTAAATGTATTTTTTTTTAATTATCACTATCAATTATTTATATAATGATTTATAGTAGATTAACCATTTCCAGATTGACTTTGCTTCTCCTACATCTCCTATCTTCAGTACCCAGGTTTCACAGTAACTGCTCACTGGAAATGTGGTGGTTTCTAGCAGGTTGGGTAGGAACATTTTCACCCTTGCAAACCCATGCTGAATCCCCTGGCCACCTTCCTGACCATGGAAGCAGCTTCCACAAAGACATGACCCATAATGTTCCTGGGGACCAAGGCAAGGTTTACCAGCCTGTAGGTTTCCTTCTCACCTTCCTGAAGACAGACAAGATATTTCCAGTCACTGGGGACCTCTTGGTTGTCTCTCCAAGGCAAGATGGAGCTGCTCCCCTTCCACAGATTTCCAAGTGTCCAATTTGCTGGTGGTGTCCAATGCAATCCTCTGCCATGGGCACTAACTCTCACCCGAAACTACCACCTAGCAAGAGCAGATCTTTCAACTAAAGACAGAGGCAAAGAAACATGGCATACCTCAGCCTTTTCCTGTGTTCATCATGGAGCTGCCTGCTTCATCCAGCAGCAGACCCACATTTTCTTTTGTCTTTATTTGCTGACAATGTACCTATGGAAGTCCTTCTTGTTGCCCTATAACCCCTTAGAGTTTGAACTCCACCTAGACTTTCCTAACCTGCCCTCTGCCTGCCTGTATCCCTCCTGAGCATCCCATACCTCCTTTCACTTTCTGCATAAATGCCTTTTTTTCATGTTTGAGCTCTATCAGCACTTTCCCAATCAAGCTGTTAAGCAACGCTGGTGACCTGCCATGCCTGCTTGACTTTCTGAATATGAGGATGCACTGCCTTTTTGATTTGAGGAGGTTGGTCTGGAAGATCATAGAATCATGGAATGGTTTATGTTGAAAGGGACCTTAAAGACCACCTCATTCCAACCCCCCTGCCATGGGCAGGGACACCTCCCACCAGCACAGGTTGCTCCAAGCCCCATCCAACCTGGCCTGGAACACTGCCAGGGAGGGGGCAGCCACAGCTTCTCTGGGCACCCTGGGCCAGTGTCTCACTGCCCTCACAGCCAAGAATTCCTTCCTAATGTCTAAATGAAATCTATCCTCTCTCAATTTGATATTGTTACCCTTGTCCTATCACTACAGATAAACTCACCTGGGTTTATGCACTCTTCAGGGCATCCTCCCATGGGAGCTATCTTTTGATTTTCTGGAAAGGTTCAAGTCTGTTGTCCTGAATTCTGACATCTTTATTCTGCTACTCACATCCCTCAGGATCTTAAGCTCTAACATCCCACAAGATCACAGCCAAGACCACATTCCTCCCTCAAGCCAGCTCTTTGCAAACAGCAGATCCAGGAAAGCATCTCTCCTAGGCACTTGATAAGCCAACTACTTAAAACATCATCATAATGCACTCCAGAAATCTCCTAAATTAGTTGCATTCCACCACGTTGCCCTTCTAACAGGTATCAGGGTGTCAGAGTAGATTCAAGGAGTTTTGTATCTTGCTCATTAAGTGCATATATTCTAATGCCTACATCATTTTCATATCTTTTCTTAGCACGATCTCCAGTTTTAAAGCATTCTTCTTGTTGCCTTTGATACCAAAAACAGCCACAGAACTTTGCAGACACACCATTACTATATCCAGATGGAATATGATTTGCCTATTCCTATCCAATTTTCCACTATTTATACAGTCAAGGGTAATTTGGCTGCTGAATCATACAGAATGCTCATGCTAATGTGACTTAACTCCTAAATATTTTCTAGATACTTCGCTGCTTCTCAGAATAGAACCCTGCACCATTCCTAGAAAAACAGCTTTATATTTTCCCATAATAAAGTACACAGCTTGCTTATATACAGCTTACTATGGAATACAGATTTAGCCTTTATTTGCCCATCTCCAATATTGATAGCTCCTGCCAACCCTTAGAAATCAGTATTTTAACACAAATATTAAACACAAGGCCCAGAGGCAAACCCAACAGAATCCTATCAGAAATCATTCAGGTCAATGACAATAATTTTCTGCTATGCCTATTTTGAAAACCAATGTAATGGGTGACATGTTGTTCCAGTCTCTTTTTTAATGTCAAAATATCACGCCGTACCAAGTCAATTCTCTTGCAGAAGTTTATGCATATTACACTTCATTTCTCCAAAAACCCCTGCAAGCTCACTAACAGCATACAGTGACTTCTCATGATAATGGAGATGATGGATTTGCCTCCACTTCATCTCTAAAAACAGCAGACATCTAGCCACATATCCTGCAGGAATGGCATGCCAGCCAAGGCAGGTATGAAGAGGGAAGAGACTCTACGCAACCATGCAGACAGCCTGAAAAGCAGGTATCCAGAGCTCTGAAGAGATTGACTTCAGGATGCTCAGCCACAAGAGGTTAAGATGACCTTGTTGGTGAGCAAGACAAACAGAACTATTATTAACTGAACACCAAAAGCAGCGAAATAGAGAAAGCCCTAAGAAATTAGATGAAGCCAAGTTGAAAACTCCACCCACGATGGTCTTGTATATACAAGTTCACCTGATTTAGAGGCTCATTCTGGCATTAATATTTATGATGTGCATTTCTTCTGGAACCTGAGAGTGGAGATGGATTTTATCCTCTCCAGGAGCAACAAACAGCTTACAATATTTCTCCTCCTTCCCTGGAACACTCTTATTTGTAATACATGTCATTTGTAAAAATAACCCCACATCATCAAAAGAATAATCAGAAATCAAGAGAAGTGTATAGCACAAGATGACAGTGGGGCAATTTTAATAACTGTCTCACAGCAGAGGTGAATTATGCAAATAGAATAGATACTAAGCCATACAAATGAAGGAAATGAGATCCAGAGAAGCCTTAAGATTTGCACAGGCATAGCTATTGTCAAGTCAGTTCTTTTCAGCACGATTACAGAACTGTCTGAAACAGGAAGAAGTAAAGGAGAGATTATTAATTTTAATAATTGGTGAATATTTGACTGAGTTTTCAGAGAAAGCTGGTCCATTAAGCAGACCTTCAAGTCAGCATCTGCCTCTTAAATAAGCTCACATTTTTTACATCAGAAAGGCACCTAGCTCTCCACCAGACACAGCAGTTTGACACAGTGTCTCAGATATTTTCTCACCCAGAGAAAAAACAGACAGCACAGTTCTGGCATAAAACAACTCGTTTCACAAAGCCTCTGCTCACTCTCGATTAAACTTTGGTCTACAGACAAAAGTCTGATCAGCTAAGAGACTTGAACATCAAAGACTCAACTATTTACAATCCGTACTACAGCAGCTTCCAAACTCCCTGGTTGGGATCAGAGTGGCAGGATGCCAGACAACACTGAAAGGCTTGCCTCATCCCAACAAGCTGAGAAAAGATAAACTGTAAGAATAAAGCAGGTGGGTTAACACACTGCATGTACAGCATGTTAATCATTTAAATCATTTCCCTGGTTTGCAGGTTTCAGAATAGGAGAGTACATAAAAAGGAGGTAATTTGAGAGGCAAAAGAACAGAAAGAGGCATAAGAAGCAGTTCAAAGGCAGCATCAAAGAGAACCAATCACTAAAAGCAAGAAGTGTTTAGGTGTATCCATCTATAAGGAAAGAAGGGAAGGAGGAGAGAAGGCTCCAGGGAGACCTTATACTGCCATTCCAGTACTGAAGAGGCCTACAAGAAAGCTGGAAAAGGACTTTTGACAAAGGCTTGTAGCAACAGGATGAGGGGTAATGGCTTTAAACTGGAAGAAGGGAGATTTAGATGAGATATTAGGCAGAAATCGTTGGCTGTGAGGGTGGTGAGACACTGGCCCAGGGTGCCCAGAGAAGCTGTGGCTGCTCCCTCCCTGGCAGTGTTCCAGACCAGGTTGGATGGGGCTTGGAGCAACCTGGGCTGGTGGGAGGTGTCCCTGCCATGGCAGGGGGGTGGAACCAGATGAGCTGTGAGGTCCCTTCCAACCCAAACCATTCTGGGATTCTGTGATCTAGCACAACTCATCCAACCCAACAGTCTACAAAAACTGGCCTGCAGGACACTCATTGTTGCCAATGGATTATCCAACAGCAGCAATTTCCACAAGATGTGGCGCTCCACACTCATACACGTCACAATGAGGGGTCACAGCTGGGAAGGGGAATGGACTGCTGCTCATCCACCCTTAGCCTATCCCCAAGGAAAAAAACAAACAAACCACCAGTTGCAAACCTGCCTTAGAAAAGGTGCTTACAGTCTTGTGGAAAGAGGGAAGTATTGGAGGGCTGGGTGGGAAAATCAAAACTTTTAATCAGCAAGCAAAGGAGTTCTCAGCAGAAGGTTTCTTAACTTTGTGAACAACAAAGACAGTGAACATCCAGCACCTGAAACAAGTCTAACATGTAGGAAAACAACCTTCTTGTGACCTTGCCAACAAGAAGCACAGTCCTACGTGTGACACAGTTACAGAAGACAATGATGTCTATACATGTGAAATTAAGACAAAAAGTGACACCATTGGTTTCTGAAGAGGAATAATAAACAAGTACCTTATGCACCACATCCTCACCTATTATTTAAATTACCTCCTTTTTCCTGATCTCTAATAGCTCTGCTTCATCACAATGCCAATCTCCGAAACATAGCTAGCAATAATTAATTCAATAGCTACTATTTCCTGCCAGTGAAGAGACCAGGCAGCATCTTACTCACCCGACGTGTTCCGAAGGCTGCATGTTTGATGATCACACAGAGCAGGTATTTCTGAAAGCTCAAATGTCAGTTATTTGGTTTTGTACTGCTCCCTTTTTCTTACAACATTTCAGTCTTTATCAGCACTTCCAGGAGTACGAAGGCTGCTTTGGTTTCTTAGCAGCATCAGTTTCCCAAGGTTCAGTTTTCAAATACTGAAAAAAACCTTACACTTACTTACAATACAGTCATTTATTGATTAAAATATAATTTTCCAATTTTGATAAAGTAACAGTATTTATCCCCACTAAAAGATAAGCAAGAACAAATCCCTTTTTTTTTGGTGAAATGCCACTAACAGATAAATCAGATGCAATTATGCTCCCTCCTGCTGTGTCACTTGGTGTTACCAATCCAGGATAGGATCTGTGTCCAATATAATATCCATTCTGAAGCAAAAAAACCCTAGAACTTACCAGCTTTTTCTCTTTCTCAATTTCTAACTGCAATGAATGGATCTGACATCTGAAAATCCTCCGAAGAAAAAGCACAGCACAAGCAGAAGCAGCACAGTTATGTTAACACACTTCAGGCCTAATCAAAGCAGGGCTATTTGCATGGACTAATTAAACGCCTGGCTGTAACGACAAGGAGGTAATGATGTTGGCTATAGAGGGAAAGGGGTGTGGGGGGGTTGTTTGGTTTATTTTTATATCATTCACAGCTTTTACAGAGCAACATCATGTAGAGGACCTCTGGGCTTTGCCAGAGGGACCCTGTTGTTCACGACAGCCAGGACAGAGCCGTACACGAGAGCTGCTCTGCTCTTACCACGCTGGGCTAATAAATGCACAATTATTTCAAAAGCCATAATCACTGCTTATTCTCAGAGGACATCTGAGCAGGCCCTGAAAGGTTTGTCTTAGCTCAGGAAGCAACAAAAGGACATGGAACAGAAAACCCTGACAGGACCTTCTAACACTGCAGGCTTATTTTCTAAGCTCCCATCCATCAAGTTCAAGGCAAAAGCAATATAGATAATGTTTTTTTCAGCAACAACTTATTAGCAAGCCATAACTGAAAACACCAGGCTGAAGAGCATATGCTAGAGAGAAATACTTCCAACAAGAAAATCACATACGTGTGGCTCCAACAGGAGCAGAACTGCAACCTCTTTTGTACCTCACTCTGTCAAAACTAAAGGTTATGGGAGGAAAAAAAGCTAAACCAAAGCTAATATGGGCAAGAGAGTGCTTATCTCCTCCTTCCTTATGTTAGCTCTCAAACCTGTCCTAGTGAGCAGAGACAAAGTATAGTCTTGGAGACCAAAGTCTTCACGTTTCTCCCAGAACAGGGTTCCCCAGCACTGGCCCAGGCTGCCCAGAGCAGGGGGCAGTCCCCATCCCTGGAGGGATGTCAGAGCCGTGGAGATGTGGTGCTGAGGGACACGGGGCAGTGGGCACTGGGCAGTGCTGGGGGAATGGTTGGACTGGATGATCTGAGAGATCTTTTCCAACCAAGGCTACTCTGTGATTCTATGAGTCTATATGAGCTATCAGCTTCCTTGCACCAAGGTTTCAGGAGACCTGAGTCTCTGAACTGCCTTCAGATGGACACTGGAGTGGCACTAACAAACTGACCTGGTCTGGAGCTGGAACAAGGGACCTGCAGGCTCCAGAAACACACAAACAGTGCCTGGGGCAAGTTCAAAGGTCTATTTAGCTCAATATCCCATCCACCCACGGCTGGTTGCAGATGCTTAGACTCGAGCAACAGGAGCAGGGCAAGCTGCTTGAATGCTCTCACTGCTGTCAATTATTTCCTCTTCAGGGACTCCCCGAGCCAGTGGTGATGTCTTTAGTAGTAGTAGGTGTCTTCAGGATTTAGTAGCTCTCAATGGATATTTTTCCTATGAATGTGTTTGGTCTCAGCCCTCAGCCTAACCATGTACTGCACAAAGAAGCACCTCCTTTGTGTTTAATTCCCATTTCATCTGCCAGCCCTAGTTCTTCTGCTGTAGGAGATAATCAACCTTTATCCTTTTTTGATCTTCTCCATGCTGCTTCTCTACTATACAGCTCTCAAGCACTTTTTTCCCCAGTTCCACAGTATCATTTTCCTTCTCCCCTCCTTGATTTTAAAAAGAACTGAACATAGGTTCAAGCTGTGAAGGCACTGCTGAATTATGCGACCACATAACAGTGTTTCCCAGTTTGCTCTCTATTCCCTTCATTATAACTCCTCACACTGAGTTGGTCTTTTAACTAACACCAAGCATCAAGCCTGTGTTTCTCACAGTTATCTATTGTAACTGTAAGATCTTGTTCCTAAGTGGCATGACTCAACTTGGAGATCATTGTTCTGTAGTAAAATAAGAAAAAAATCTCTTATACACATTGCTCTTATACACATTAATTTTTACCTGCCCCTTCACCACCCACCCAGCATGGTCAAGGCCAACTATTCCAGCACAGATTCCTCTGGGACACCATTAATGACTTTCCTCTGCTGTGGAAATTGATCGTTTATTCCACCTCCTAATATATTTCAATTATTTATGCATGCAAAGTCTTCACTCTTATTCCCACAATCATTAAAGAGGCTGCGGTGAAGGACCTCGTTTTTGGCAATCCAGGTAAAGTTACACATATTTGTCAAATGCTTCAAGGAAAACTACAACCTAGATGTTCTGTTGAAACATCAGCCCATTTCAAGCAGTCAGAGGAAAGGATTTCATCTTCCATAAGATGAAAACATGTACTATGGAAACAAGAATCTCTTTCTACTCATTCTACATAAAGAGGGAGATGGTCTGGTTTTTTAGCAGCTAAAGGAAACAAAATCTGTTATGCTAATAAAGACAACTGAGGTTCAACACATCAGCAAAACACAACTTTAAGATGTCTGAAAGAAGAAAATACATAAAGTGCTTGTAAAATTTCCTAAGCCCATACTCCATCTATTAGATGAGGAGTTTTACATACTTTTACTTCACCACAAGCCAGACACTTTAAATTTCAGACTAATACATGAATGCCAGTAAAAATCCAACCCAACCATCCATCTTATATGTGGAAGATGCAGCTAGTCCAACATACCACACAGATCATTCCAGCTTGGGTTTTCAGCAGCAATGACAAGCAGATCAATGAGCCACACATGGATGAAACGATGGGTTTGTTGCCTACACACTCAACTAGCCATTTTGAACCACTTGTCCTTGCTCCCAGAACATTTGTACAGACTTTTCATCACCTTTAATTACCACTGATAGCATGTGAAAATGACAACTGAAGAAAAGCAGCCATGAATATCATCCTGAAAATCTTGATAAAACTGCAAAAAGGAAGAAGTGGTTCAGATGACCAGAAGCTTGAAGGCACTATGAAGTTCTGGGCTTGCTACAGAACAGAGCAAGATGTCCCATGCCAAACAGCAGCTCCTCTCCTATTTAAGACAAGAAAATAGTTTTCAAGCAATTTCATGTCCTCCCTGGCTACCAAACCCACCAAAATCACTTCTGAAGTGGGGAAAAAAAGCCCACACATGAGGGTTACCAACCCCAAATGATATTATTTTCAAAACCATTTGTGAGTTTATGGTGCAAAAGAGCAGCTTGGAAAAAAAAAAAATGCTCAGCACAATAAGAGAAAATTGGAGATTCTCAAACTTCATAGCTTAAAGTAAGAAACAAATGCATTTCTCAGTAACAGTTTGAGAATTTCTGTCCAGTAATCCAGGATAAACACTAAATACAGAGCCTCACTCATTGCTTTAAGCATTGTGCAGTGTGCTGGCCTTAACCCACACAGTATTTCAAGGGGAGAGAAGCAGAAGGCTGTAGGCTGTGTTCAGTTAATATTTCATTCTGGTCAATTCTGCCTTCCTGGTATCTTTTCACCAAGCAATATAAAATCTAAAATGAAGTAGCTGTTAGCCCCATTTCAGCTGTCCCTTATGTGGGCTCCAGCCCGATATTATTTGACCTTTAGTTAAATTCCACCTCTACCAGGCAATCGATATCAGCTATTCCCACAGGACAGGTTTTACTCTACGTCCCTTTCTCTTTCTATCCAAGTGTACAGAAGCAGATAACACATCCCATGAACGACAAACCATGTCACCACAGTGGCACTGAAGTGCAAGCAGCTCGTTGGCCTGCTACACACAGTGAAACAAAGACTGTGAGAAAACTTGCATGAGGAGATGCCCAAGATTTGCCTTTGATTTCTCACATCTTTGCTGTGCAATTTATTTCAGGGAAACTTGAGAGAGCAAGAATTTAAATGTCAGTTGCCAAATCAATATGATCAACGATTAGGTCATAATTATACAGACAGTTTACTATGGAACAGTCAATGTAGAGTCATAGACACAGGCTAAAAAGGGATTTGTGAGGAAAAAAAAAATCCTTATATTGAAAATTATGAAAGAAATGACACAACAGTCTCTTTTATTAAATCTAAAGTGAAGTTCAAGGTTTTCTAGCTACAGTTGATGAGAGAGACAGCACTAGGTGAGACTTTTATGTATGAGAAAAAAAATAAATCTAGTTCCAATTTCAGTTCTAATATTGACTCACTGTGGCCTAGGGAAAGTTGCATATTCCAGTAACAACCACTTCCTAGCTGGTTTTGAGGAAAATAACCACTTCTACTGCTGCAGTGCTGCTTAGAGTCCCAACAACTACATGCCCTAAAACTTATTGCTGCATAAAGACAGCATCCAGCAAAGACCTTGCTTCATAGTTCCTGCATCTACCTATTAAACAGAATCCATCTCGCCCCCATCTGACACCGATATAAACATTTAGCTTGAGGAAGGAAAACAGTTTGATTGCTGCTTTGAGGAAACAAAGAAATGATACCAATAAAATTATAAACAGAGCTAATAAAAAGCAGTCATCAGCCAAAACTGCCAGCGAAAAAGCTATGGTTTAGCTCATCTTGTTCTCTTGCCAAAGCAACTCCCTCACCTATAAAAGTACAATATGATGTCTTAAAAAAAAGTGCTACAAAAACATGCACGCATTTGTTTTCTCCATGCTTGTAAAAGCAGGGAAGACTTGCTGCAGCAGACTACAAGAACTGATGGTGCCATTTCCCTGGCTCCATTTGCCGTCCATTGTAGCTCCAACTAAGCTCCCAACACCTACTCAACTTTTAATGGTGATTAAGCTCATTGCTTTGGAAAAGTACTACAGTTTTTAGCTGCTACAGTAGGTTAAAACTGCATCCTCCCTAGGCACAGACATCCCTTGCAACTCCAGTGAAGATGTGTCAGTTCCAAGGAGCAAAGACCTGGAAAGGAGAATGGGACCAAGGAGCAATGCTGGAAGAAAGAGGAGTATACTGCAAAAAGCAACACTGCATCAAAACCCAGCACGAGCTCAGGGAGTTAGAAGTCAGAAATGATGAAGAAAACACCTCCTGCCTGAGCCTGCAATGCAGCCAAGACTCTTGGAGCAGGATCCAGCTCCTGGATGCAAACACCCCCATTGAGCTAGGGCTCTCATCTCCCACGGCACTCAGTGGTGCCAAGTCAACAGAGCCCAGGGAGCAACACAGAACCAGCATGGGTGCCTGGATCCCTCTCTGGGCTCCACTGGCCACATCTCCACTGGCCGTAGGGCACCCAGTTCACACAGAAACATCTGAATTGAGCTGTCTTAACCCACAAACTGAACCACATCTCACCCCAGAGCTGTTAGAGAAAAGGTGAATCTTATTTATATCAAAGGAACAAAGGTCATCCTCACTAATTTTAGAATTTTCAGAGCAGCACACAATCTATCTTTGGAAATGAACCAGGCAAAGGTCTTGCAGAAAGAGTAAAAAGTAGGTAATCATACCATCCAAGGCCCAGACAGGGGTTGACCAAATTAAGGCTTCACAAACACCCCCAGCCCTGCCAGTTCCCAGCTTTTGAGTACTTGACTTTGCAAACTGCTGGGCCACGAGGAGGCACGGGGTCCCAGAGTGCAGAAAGACGTATTTCAAAAGCAAACAGCCCCTGCTCTACTTAGCACAGCCACAGGAAAAACACTTCTTGACATCCTTCCATAAAAGCATGACAATTAAACCTGCTTTTTTTTTTTTTTTATGCCTATTGCACCCACCATGTTACTAGAAAATTACTTTCCTTTCAAATTAATTTAGCACTGTTGAAAGGCAGTGGATCTCAGTTTACAATATCAATGAGGCAAGCACAGCACAGCTGAGGGAACAATAAACTGCATCTCACTATTTTACCAGCCCATTTTAATTTGGGCTGGAAAGCAATCTTTGCTGAAAGAAGGAAAAAAGGTAGTGCAGGTCCCATGTTAGCTCTCTCAGTCTAGGATTGTTTGCATCCTTACAGAGCTCAAAGCCATGGCTAACGTTTGCTCTTCTGCACACTTGGAAAAAACAGAATACAACAGCAACTAAGGCAATACTCCTGTAATACATAGGATGGTGTAATACTTTGTGTCAGAGAGGAAATTAACCCAGAAAGCTTATTTAGATGACACCCCATCTCTTTGTGACATTACCTTTGGATCACCAGCATCATTTGAACTAGAACTGAATAATAACCAGCCCGGGTTCACACTCGTACAGATGACCAAGCCATGAAGAAAACTCCATCTCCAGTTACCAATCCCAGCTGACCACTCAGATCCCATCCTAGAATTAACATTTTAGTGCAGGTCATTGGAGAACTTGTTATGCTTGCCAAATTACACACGCACAGCAGTGAAGCAGCAAAACATGAGAAAAGTATTCCCTTTGGCAGGTGTTCAGCAGTAATATGCTGAAAATGTACCCAAAAAAGGCACTGAAATTCATTATTTAACTTTGACAATGTCATGACCGCTCGGGCCATCATCCTTTCACCAACATAGGATAAAATATGGATCAATAGCATTTACAAATATTGCTATATTTGGTGAAGCTCGAATTTCTGTTACCAATAAACACTACCACCTAGTAAACCTATGACAACGATACATTTGGCTCCAGCACCCACCTTAGAAAACCTAAAGTCACATAATAACAGAAACATGGGTATAGCTTCCTCCCTAGTCATCTACATTCAGTCACAAACCTGAATATTTTACACGCAGGAGAAAATGCTGTGGAAATCCTGACCAGGACAGATAATTGGATAGGTTATCTAGAGCTGCAGGAGGAAAAAAGATGAACAGCTACCCATAACAAGATTAGGATCTGATAAAATGACTTTCACTTATGCATCTTACAAACAACACACACTTCAGCAGCTAAAAGTTGAGTCTTGCAGTAGAAAATAAGCAATGCAAAAGTAACAGGATGCTTTGGGGTAAATTTCCTCAAATTCTGCAAGCTGGAAACATGTTATCCGTCCTCTGACGGATACTTTGCCCAGAGAAGCTGTGGCTGCCCCCTCCCTGGCAGCGTTCCAGGCCAGGCTGGATGGGGCTTGGAGCAACCTGGGCTGGTGGGAGGTGTCCCTGCCATGGCAGAGGGGTTGGGAAGAGATGAGCTTTGAGGTCTCTTCACACCCAAACCATTCTGGGATTCTGTGATGATATTTAGGGGTAAACTCTCAGCAACAAACAGGTTTTAATGGCAAACATGGCTCTTGCATCAAGGAAAAGTCACGTCCAAAGCTGGAAAACAAAGAAAATCTGCCTATTTCTCAATAACATTAGGAACTACTCTTCAAATCCCTGGGAATAAAAGGAAATTTGGGCAGAATCTCTGTCGTAAACAATCTGGCACTAAAACAATAGCCAGTTATCTCCTGCCCAGCACAGAAAAATCCCTGCCCAGTCAGATGTCCCAAAGGATTTGACAGACTAACTCTGATGGATCCAGCCACAGCAATTTGCAATGTTGCTGCCTCCTGCTATTCACTGCCTTCTCTGCCAGAAGCTGCTGCCTGCACAGGAGGGGATGCAAAACCAGATAAGTACCCACACACCTCAGCTGCCCAAATTACCACTAGAAAAGGAGCTTAAAATGACAATTAGAGTGGTTTGTGCTGGAGCTGCTAGAGCTGCAAGAGCCTACCTGTCACGGTACCTACTCATTACAGCAAGTCAAGAGGTGAGATCTGACTATCAAATTCTGGCAATTTGTAGTGGGGCAATTTAACAGGCTGAGCTCCCTGCAGCCAAAGAAGTGGTGTCTCTTCTTAAATCACTATCCATTCCAGATTACATTAATTTCCCACAGGGTGAACTCTGGCAGCTGAAGGATGGACGACTGTGTTTAGCTGCCTGGTTTGGATGTGGTAACCTGAAGCAGAGGGTCAAGGGAGATAAAAGCAGAACAGTAACTTCTTAAATGGCCCCAGCATGAATCACTGGAGCTAGTGAGTCAAAGCCCTCAGTTATTTTTGCTAGAGTAATAATCAGTACTCAGAAAGCACAATTAAGATACATTAGTGTAACATAATGTCAGTTGAGCCATGTGAATTGTAGGAGAGCATCTTCTTTGCCTACACTGACCGCCAGGTAAAGGATGGTTGCTTAAATCTCTTTCCTTGAGATTCCCCTCCCTGGCAGTGTTCCAGGCCAGGTTGGATGGGGCTTGGAGCAACCTGGGCTGGTGGGAGGTGTCCCTGCCATGGCAGGGGGTTGGGATGAGATGAGCTTTGAGGTCCCTTCACACCCAAACCAGTCTGGGATTCTAACAAAATTCCTAAAGTCTTACTTGGGAAATTTAAAACAGGCCCCAACTTTCACAGAATCACAGAATGTCAGGGATTGGAAGGGACCTCAAAAGCTCATCCAGTCCAACCCCCCTGCCAGAGCAGGAACACCTAGATCAGGTCACACAGGAACACACCCAGGCGGTTTGAATGTCTCCAGAGAAGGAGACTCCACAGCCTCTCTGGGCAGTTCCAGTGCTCTGTCACCCTCACTGGGAAGAAGTTCTTCCTCATATTTATGTGGAACCTCCTATGTTCCACCCATTGCCCCTTGTCCTATCATTGGATGTCACTGAGCAGAGCCTGGCTCCATCCTCATGGCACTCACCCTTCGCATATTTATAGACATTCATGAGGTCACCCCTCAGTCTCCTTTGACAATAAAGAACGACCTTTTGAAAGGAGGTTTATTCCTCACTATTGAAAAGCAAAATTAGGAGTTGCTCAATTGTCAACCTTCATGATCACTGTATTTCTTGTGGAGAAACTGTAGCTTCTATTAGAAGAATTACTGATACATGAGACCACATCTGATAACCACACAAAACACATTTTTCATGGGTTTCTCTGAGCTGGCATGTTCAAAAAGAGTCATTTCCGGCTGGCTTTTAAAATGCATCAGGAGCTCCCCATACCAAACCAACTGCTGCTGAAACTGCCAGTGCTCATTTGGGTTTTTTCCCCCCTTGGATGGGCTAAGAGGTCTTAAACTGGACACACAATAACCCAGTCCTAAGCAGTGGTTATTTAAAACATGTGTCTTGTCATTCAGGCTCTAAAGTAGCTGGATCTATTTGCTTACCGCTTGCCAAAAGATCAATGGGGCTCTTGGGATACCTCAAGGAAATTTCCTTGTGCACAATGAAAACGTTTGTGGCAGTGGGAAGGAATTGCTGCCTGCTCACCAGCCCAGTGGAAGACCCAGCTAAGGGTGGAAACACAAAAGGACACTTTGCAAAAGCAATCAATGACAAGCCTAAGAAAAAGGCAGTCTCACAGTGTCACTGTGTATCAGGAGCTGCAGTTTCTCCATGAGGAATCACACACAGCCAACAGTACTCACTTCTGCACCTTCTGGGCTTCCACACACGATGCAAGTGGGAAAAGAGCCTTTTAAGAGCCTACTGACTGATGAGTGGATGCAAAGTCAAACCAGTCTTGGATAAGAGACCTATTATGGAAATAGTTATGTCTGCTGTGCACCTGAATACTGTCATGTAAGTACGAGATACACAAGATGCTCAAGTCACAGAAAACAAGGTTCCAGCAGTTTTATCCCCTACTTTCTTTGCCATTAACAACATGATTTACAACCAGACTGAACACCAAACAAGGCACGGTACTGTTTAAATAAAATTGAAAAAAATAACTTGTGTGTGCATTTTTAAACACACAAAGAGAAGGCAGGTTTGAGGTTGCAGCCCAAAGAGCTGCATGGGTGTGTAGGGGGACCTTTCTGCCACCTGCCTTTCTCAATGGGGGCAAGTTCTCCTTTTCCTCATTCACTCATGAAAAGTCAGATCCTGGCTCAGAGAAGAGGTGCTCAGCCCCTGCAGTTAAGTGGTGAGTCACGGCAGCAGTTAAATATGCCCAGCACCTCTAATGACTCATGGGTCAGGTGAGAGGAGCAATCTCATTTGCATGTGTATTTTACACCTCCTTGGTTCACTGTCCTCATGAAAGAGTGGCACCAACACTTTGGCTTAATGGGAACAACTCCCAGAGAAAGATGCATTTCCCTACAAAAAGAAAAAATCAGTCTTACAGTGGTTCTTTAGCAGTAATTACAAACCTCCTCCTAAAGAAGGGAAGCTTATCACCACATCCCTAACATTGCACGACAGGCATCCAGAAACGCCCCGAAGTCTCCTAAGTGGTGTTCTCAGCAGATAAAAATTAAAACTTCTCAAGTCTTGTTGCACACTCTCTACAAAACAAAGATCCCCTCTGGCTCTGCAATGCTTTACTCACTCCTTAGCCAACTTATTTCTCAAGCATACCAAAGCACCTCAAGCAAAGGCTTCTGTCTGAACAGTCTAAAAATTGTTTATTACCTCAATAGGGAGGTGTTACAGAAATATTAAACACCAGTAACACATTCTCAGGGAAGTCATTTCCTTCCTCCACTCGTGACAGAGTCGCTGTGACAGCCTAGCAGTTTATCTTTTTAAAAATCACACTTTTGGTTGGCAAGTTCATGTATGTAAATACAGTCATGTTCTGTTCATGCATCCATAAAAACCAAAATCCTAACTCATCTGAAGTCCACTCATGCAAAAAGGATCTCCTACTGCTTTATAACATACAGGTATAAAGAGAGTTCTTCACACTGCCCAAGTTAGATGCCCAGTTTACCTGGAAATATCTAAAGCAGCAACCTAGCTTTGATGTTCTGAGCCATCCCAAGAAGATCCTGCTCTCTCCACTGACTATAAAGCCACAGTTTCAGACTTATTTCTTTAGTCAGACTTGCAGTGCTAGTTCCTGGTGAGGAAGCGCCCATGGCAGGCAACACTCGTACTGTACTGGTTGAAACTGCACAGTCACATCCATTTAATTAGATTAACTGGGACCAGAAGCTGCAGTGGGCTGATCATGAGAAAGCATTATATCAAGAAAGTTCAAAATTACATCAAGAGGAGGATGCCAGATTGATGAGTCCTTCAGTGCTTCACAATTCAGATTGTATAGGTCAGTATATCACTGGAAAGAGAGCATTAAACATAGAAGCAGAGCTCAAGTATAAGACAAAGTAAAGAAATAGCTGGACAAAAGTGGAAAAAAAACACAGTTGGACTTGATCTTAAAGGCCTTTTCCAATCCAAATGACTTTCTGATTCTATAAAATGTGTTTGCAGTTAAGTGGACTGAAGCCTATGTAGATAGGTGCTGCATGGGTTTCAGCAAAGGTCATGCTCAGAAAGACTTTTTTAAGAAGTATCCTGGCTGAAGGTCTTTTTCCCCATTAAGGAATCACTGTCCATACTCTAAAATGAACTAATGTTTTGCACAAGGAGGAAAAATTTCAAGGCTACCGCATTCAAAGAAAGGGCTGAGAGAGACCAGATCCCAGGTTACTGCCCACAATATAAACCAAGTAAATCACTGTCAGTACTCCCCATGGAACACAGCCTCTGCTGATGGAAGTAGTGAGGGAGAAGGGCTGAATCCTCATGTGCAAAGAGAAATAAATTCAACCTTGACTGTTTATTCCAAGTGTCATTGACCATCTCGAAACAGCACTGCAGTGACACAGTACAACAGCTAAAAGCAAGAAGCACAAAAAGTAAAAGGTCTGATTCATCTTAAACCCAATTTTCTATAATATTTAGGGAGTGCAACTTGAATAACTCCCACATACCTCCACTTACGAAACATTTAACAGGAATTTTATGTTTAAAATATAAACCTTTATTTATCTGCTGGAAAAAAACCCACAAATTGTTAGAGCTGGTTTTCTCAAACAACTTGATCTGCGTGCTTGAAGGCAGTACACTGACTTCAGAGTCACTTCATTTTTGCATGCACTTAAAATTACATGATCCCACAGTCTGAAGAACCATAAATAGTTTCCTCAATCTGCAGAGCAAAGGGTGGACTACTCAAAAAGCAATTTTAGGTCCAATAAAATTAGACACCACAGCAGAAAAAAATATGGAACAACCACATCCTGAACCACCTGATGTACGTAGAAACAGAGCACTAACTTGAATAGACAACCTGTAAACTCCATCCTTCTTCCATAATGAGCTGTGTCCTTCTGTGCTCACAACCAGGGCACCAGAACAAAAGAAAAGCAATTCTTTCCCCAACTTGTTCGTGATTTTATCTTGATAAAATCCACTTGGAAAGAGCAGGATAGCAATTTTTGTCTGGTCTTTAAATGACAAGGAAAAAACCCCAAAGAAAATCAGCAGAAGTGTTTGCTGCCCTCCAGAGGAAAACCAAATGAAATTACAGCTTGAAAAATATGAATGTAGACATGGAGCTAGACAAGGGCCAAGTCCTACTCAGTTTTTATACCACTTTCTTTAGTAGATGATAACAGTATCAAGGAAAAATCCACTGCACTAAAGGATGACAAGGGAGCAAACTAAAACTGTCAGCAACGATGCTCTCCTCGATTTAACAGCTCCAAAATCTCACATCTCTCTCATTTTACTTCTCCCTTTTATAGCACAAAATGCACTGGGAAGTTATGTATGTAACGACCCAAAGCACAGGCAAATAAATCAGCCTCTGATTTTCAGTTCACCAGCTGTAGAAGGAGAAGAGGAGCATCTCCCCAACATGCTGAAATACTGCAAGGGTGACTGCGTTGGAGCCTGCAAGGGGCTCGGAGCTCCTGAGCACTGACGCTCTCGGGGGTGAGTCATCCCTTACGGGGAGCTGACGTCTGGCCTCCCTCCAAGCCAGGATCAGTTCCCCTTCCCAGCTAAAGGAAATAAATCCCATGGCAATGTGATTCATCACAACTCCAAATCAAGGTGATGAGGCGTAAAAGGTAGAAGTCCAGATGGAATGCCAAGAAATCAGAAGCAGCTTAACATTTCCTACACGGGAAAATAGATAACCCACGGCCCTATCTTCTGCTGGTGCTATGCAGTGCACAGAGCAAGGCTGTAAGTTTAGCTATAAATATTCTGTGCCTAAATACATATTTGGATACACATTGACTTTCAAAAAGATTTTCTGTCTTCGGTATCTTCTGCTTTTACACGACTTAAAGAACACTTTTAAATCATTACATTAAAAAAACCCAAGATGCTTACCTGACAGCCTCTGCTACGTTATTGGAAGTGTGTCCTGATAAGGCATCATGAAGGTTTCTGATGAAGTAATCTCTGTAGTCTTCAGGCAGGGCCATGAATGTTCCACCCATCACAATGAACTCCACTTTATCCACGCTGTGGCCCAACTGCTTCAGCTGTAAAATTAAAAGTACCAGGATAAAATTACCAATCAAGGACTTCACTGAAAACCCTGACATTTCCTTCTTTAGTTGTGGTATCTTTTATGAATCACAAACCATTAATACTTTTGTACAGATTTTTTTATAATCCCCACCCCAAAACCCTGAAAAATGATTTTTCTCCTGGAAGAACACAGTACAGATATTGAGTCCAGCAAAACAGGTTTCCTTGATAAAGCAGAATTATTCGAGCCTAGCATCTTGCTGATGGAGTTCCACTGGTTCCAGTTTGAAGCTAGTTTAGATACAGCCAGAAGGAAAAGTTTCCTTAAAAACTTGTGGGAGAAAAGGACTATGCTGAATCAATGCAGAATTTTCCAATGGATTTGTAGATAAATAGAAAACCAGTCCAAGCAGAACAGGATTGAGAAACTCTTCAGATTTAATTCTCCAGCAGAGATCCTAAAAAAATCATTTTGGTAGAAAACCCACGATTTCAGCACTAAATTCTCCATGTGAGTAATTATGAAGAACTAGCAACTGCCACAAGAGTTCAGTACAATTTTGTTGTAGTAGGATCTCCTGCCAGTCATCGAATATTGTTCAGAACAGATCTTATAAGAGGTTCAAAACTTGTCATTTATCTAATGGAAATGACAGTGAGACAATTAAAAGGTTTAAAAATAATTCCTCTATGGGGATCAAGTCAGTCTAACATAGAATTATAGAAGCATGAAATGTCAAGGTTGGGAGAGACCTCTGGAGACCACCCAGTCCAATCTCTTCTCAAAGCAGCATCAGCTACAGCAGTTTGTGCCCAGACAGGCTTTGAGTAGCTCACAGGATGAAGTCTCCACAACCTCTCAGGGCAACCTGGTCCAGTGCTTGGTCACCCTCACAGTTACAAACTGTTTCCTGATGTTCAAATGGAATTACTTATGTTCCAATTTCTGCCCATTGTGTCCAGTCCTGTTCTGTCACTGGACACCACTGAGGAGAGGCTGGCTCCATCTTCTGAGTGTCTCCCACCAGGTATTTATACATGCGTAAGATTCCTCCAAGTTTTCTCTTCCCCAGCCTAAACAGTCTTGGATCTCTCAGGGTCTTCTCAGATGCTCCAGTCCCTTTGTCATCTTAGTGGCCTTTTGCTAGACTTGCTCCAGTACGTTCATGTCTGTCATTTTCTGGGGAAAAGAGAACTTGAAGCAGCTCTCCAGGTGGAGCCTCACCAGTACTGAGGCCAGAAGAAGGACCCCCTCCCTCGACCTGCTGATAACACTCCTCCTAAGGCAGCACAGGAGGCTGCTGGTCTTCTTTTCCTCAAGGGTCATGGTCAACCTGGTGTCCACCAGGACCCCCAGGTCTTTTTCTTTCTTTTTTCTTTTCTGTCAAGCTGCTTTCCAGCCAGTCAACTCCCAGAATGTACTGGTGCCTGAGGTTGTTCCTCCCCAGAGGCATTTCCCTTTGACCTTCAAGAGGTTCCTGCCAGCTCATTACTCCAGCCTGTCCTGGTCTCTCTGAATGGCACCATGACACTATCCTGCACTCCTATCTGCAAACCTGCAGACAACGTGCTCTGTCCCAACATCCAGGTAATTAACAGAGAGGTTAAACACTATTGGCCCCAATACTGACAGCTGGGTTATATCACTAGAGACTGGCCTTCAACTGGACTTAGTGCTACTGATCAGAACTCTTTCAGTCTGGAAATTAAAACCATTCTCATTATTTTCATCACAATCACAACACACTCCTCTTTCACTGTGAAAATTTACCTGTTCCACTCTATGTCTTGTCTGGAGATAGGGGTCATATCTAGCCCGAATGGCCCTCATGGACGTTGGCTAAAAAACACAAGGAGATTCACTTTGTAAACTTTTTTTTAAAAAAAACAAATAAAACCAAACCAAAACAAAAAAAACACAGTGAAAAAGAACAAAAGACAACTTTTTGCACTGAAATGCTGAAGTCTTCAATCCCTAACGGACCCCATGGTCTTCAAACTCACAACCAGAGAATCCCTCCAGCTGTAAACTTGAATTTGGCTCCTCAATACATTTTTGCCCTGAGATGGTAACATGACATAAAAAAGCATGGCAATTTTTCAAATGTTTAGTGCATTACAGCAGGATGGATAAAAAAACCCTCTGTAGTGAGACTGCAGAAGACACAAACAAGATGTTTCTCAAAATACAAGTTTTTCAGTCCTGTTCATTTCAGTTTCTCTTCACCTGCAAGAAGCATTCTCTAGAGCTCAGCCTAAACTTCAAATATTCTCTATGCTAAACATATTATTTCAATTGAAATCCCTAATAACTTACTTGATATATTACTAGCTGATATAAGTCTATTATTAATACTCTAAGATAAGGATTTCTAGTATCCTGCATATCCTGGATTTGTTTGCCATTTCATATCTGTTATATTAAAAGCTCTAAAAAATGAGGGCTCTCTAAATCACATACAACTCCCACATGCTGTTAGTACTAAACAAATGAACACAACCTATCCAAAACCACATGAAATTATAAAGCAGTTACATATAGAATCATACAATCACTATGGTTGGAAAGGACCTCTACGATCATCAAGTCCAACCTTTATCCCATCATATTCCTAACCATTAAACCACTAGACCACGGCCTCAAGTGCCCATCAACCCTTTTATTGAACGCTTCCAGAGATGGCGACTCCACCACCTCCCTGGGCAGCCTGTGCCAGTGCCCAACCACCCTCTCAGGAAAGAACTTCTTCCTAACATCCAGCCTAAACTTCCCCTGATGCAACTTGAGGCCATTTCCTCTCATCCTATCATTAGTAATTTGGGAGAAGAGACCAACACCAGCCTCACTACAGCCTCCTTTTAGGGAGTTGTAGAGGGCAATGAGGTCTCCTCTGTGTCTCCTCTTCTCCAGGCTAAACACCCCCAGTTCCCTCAGCTGCTCTCCATCAGGCCGGTGTTCCACACCTCTCACCAGCCTCGCTGCCCTTCTCTGGACTCGCTCCAGCACCTCAATGTCCTTCTTATCCTGTGGTGCCCAGAGCTGGACACAGGACTCAAGGTGTGGTCTCACGAGTGCCCAGTACAGGGGACAATCACCTCCCTGCTCCTGCTGGTCACACCATTTCTGACACAGGCCAGGATGCCATTGGCCTTCTTGCCCACCTGGGCACACTGCTGGCTCATGTTCAGCCACTGTCACCCAGCACCCCCAGGTCCTTTTCCACCAGGCAGCTTTCCAGCCACTCTTCCCCAAGCCTGGAGCGTTCCATGGGGTTGTTGTGACCCAAGTGCATGACCTGGCACTTGCCCTCGTTAAACCTCATGCAATTGCCCTCAGCCCATCACTGCAGCCTGTCCAAATCCCACTGCAGAGTCTCCTTACACTCAGGCAGATCGACACTCCCACTCAATTTTGTGTCATTTGCAAATTTACTGAGGGTGCATTCGATCCCCTCATCCAGGTCATTGATAAAGATATACATATGTATATACCTATACACACACAGGGGTTTCCCCCTCTGTAAGTCTGGTTCTGCCTTTTCTGTACCCTCCCCTTAAATCTGTATTAAACCATGAGTAAAACTGTATGTCTCTGCTAGACTGCTGAGTTAGGAAAATTTTGACACAGATTGATAACTCCAGTAGGGATCACAGATAACGTTCATGTCAACAAACTGTGTGCAGCAGCGTCCCATGGGAGACAGCAATGTCACCTTCAACTGCTCTTACTCACTCATCGCTTTCCACAGCTGGAGGTTCAGTTTAACAGCTGTTCCCACACCAGCAAGGCATGGGGTACAGCCACGATGCTGCACTTCCCCTGCTCAGAATCACAGGCTGCTCACTCCTGCTCTACAGCATATTACACAGACAACAGTATAAACAGCAGCAAAAGAAACAACTGGTAGAATAATTGAGAAGAATTTTCAGTCCTGTAGTTGAGCTGCTTTAGATCTCAATGTTCATGAAGTCTGCTTTTGTTCTGCAAAACAAGTGAATTTGTAGAAATAAAGAGCAACCTAACCCATGTTTATAGAGAGTGTAGACAATGTATTGTAGCACACTGAAGTAATACCTCATATCCAGTGTAAGACTGTGTTGAATATTCAAAATCAGAATCAGGTCCACCTGGGCAGTATCTGCAAATATTAAAAGACACAAAACAGGCATCAAAATCATACAGTTGCAACGACTTAATCTGTCTGAGGTATGGGTACAGAGAGGGTGCAGGCTGAGCAGACACTGCTCTAACTATCCCACCCTCATCAGAAACAGAAGGGAACACAAATTCAAGACAGCCTGACCACAGCAACACGTCAATTGCCCTCCTGGCATTCGGGAGCTCTCATACAGGCAAAAACAAATCCACAAAAGAAAAGCTTTATTAGCTCAAGCACTATAGCACCTTAATGCTGCAATACAGCTTCTAGACTAAAGCTGGCTCAGATTGGTCAGCTCAGAGGATGGGATGAATGAATGAACTCCTGTTTCTGCATCACCTGATGTAAATATAGGTACAGACCCAAACACACATGCTGGAGAGAGTGATTCTGTGATATCCAGTAACACTGAGAGGAGCTGAGCCTATGTACACTTACAAATGCTAAGCATACAGTGCATAGCAGTTTAATTTAATTTTAATGAGAATGGGATGTTAAAAACCAGTTCAGACCTGTTAAATTACTACATCCACATCAAACAACTTGATAAGACTAATTAGAAGCAAAATGAACTGTGAACATATTTCTGGAGCACAGCATTATTTTAGGAAGTTGCCATACACTTTTAGAGCAATAGTTACACACAGATTATTAGATTTTAAAAAGTAATTTTACAGCCATGAACAATTTAAATATTTTCCACCATTCTATCAAAAACATAGTTTCATTTGATGTAAAATATGATTTTTTTTGGCATGGAAAGACAAAATGGAGATATCATCCTGTTACACAATCTGCTTTTCCAGGAATTTATAGAATTTAAATACCTTGATGGTGAGAAAGCTCATTTACATTTGTTTTCTGAATTTAGGAACATGCTAATTAATGGAAACAGTATTCTAAGACTGCCTCAAAAGAATATAGTCCATCTACTCCAGATAACTGCGTGGCAGTTTGGTATTTAAGTACAGTTGCTGCATCTAGAGGCTTGTTTGAAACTCTTACCCTGTGACCCAGCATGACAGACTTGCTGCTGTCACAGCATGACTGCTAGCCAGGAGAGGAACAGTATACGGCATATAATAATTAAAAGGAATATAAATTTATTAGGAAGGGTCCTTAGATTTCTGTTGAGGGCTGTGGGACTAACGATCACTCTACAGTCATCCTGGGCTCAAAGACAACCAGAGACAGGAGGGCTGACAGCCCCTTTAATGTTAACTGCAGGGACTGAGTGCCTCTAACAGGTAACTGAGCAGTCAGCGTGTTGTTACTTACAGTGCACATCTCAAATGCACAGACCATGATAATGCCATCTCTATCAAATCAGACACATTCAGCTCGCAGGATAATTGATTAGTTTCCTCACTGCCTGCCCTGCAAACTCAACCCAACTCATCTGTCACCATTATAAAATTAATTACCAAATTACCATGGCCAAATTAATTTGCTGGCAAAAGTTGTGCAATCCAATTGAAGACGTTTCATGTAAGTTAATTACCTGGAACATCTCAAACAGAATAGCTGCTCATGCAAAAACAAGAATGGAGCCAGCTCACTCTGTGTTAGGCAGCTGGTAGTGAAACACACTCATGGTCTGGGAGTGGCAAGGTGGGAAAGAGAAGCAATGTTTGGAAATATATGAATTGTTGCAGTTAGGAAAAAAAAACAGGTAAGATTTCAGATTTCTTAAGTCAAACAGAGGCAACATATTTCAAGGTAAACCAGCTTGAGTTTCTCAATTCAAATAAAACTCAGAAGCTATTCCCTTGATGCCACAAGCTCTTGGCAGCTGGAGGTCTTCCCTTCCATCTGTGCTCTCCTGTCATTCCAGAGCCAGGCAGAGCCAGACTGTCACACCCAGCAAGTTCATGCAGATGACACCTGCACCTCCTCAGGTGGCTCTCACTTCAGCAGTTTTCCAACTTTTCAGATTGAGCCCTGTTTCTCCTCTGTAATAATCTTCTCCAAACTGCTTATGTACCCAGCCACATGCACCTGCACACCCTAACACAGTAATACAACTTACATTTCATCATTAATATATTAATATTTAGTCTGGAGAAGAGGAGACTGAGAGGAGACCTCATTGCTCTCTACAACTACCTAAAATGAGATGAAAGAAAAAGGTTTCCTCCTTGAAGAAAAACTGAAAACAAGTAGAGTTTTTAGCACAATGTGGAGGTATCAGCACTCTGCAACTTATTGCTTGTGCAAAAAGGAAGCCTGTCCCCAACACAATGCTCACTCTATAAATAAATACTGGAAAACAGTCCTCTTAAGTCATCTAAGCTGTCATACTTACACGCATATGTTGCCTGTAAAGTTAATGTGTGGACATCTGTGTGGTTTACACATCACAGCCACGACAGCAATCTGTAAGAAGCAGAGTTAGAGAGGAGAGAAATTACAGTAATTGCTTCTGAATTTACAAAAATAAAGCACATCTTGGAAGGCTACGTATACATGTGCATCTGTGAGAGACTATTTAAAGATGTTTTCTGCTTAGTCTGCCACCTAGAATATCTGTGGGTTAACTCTTGAAGGGGATAACAAAATACATGAAGAAACAGGACTCCTATTATTTAGTATTTTCAGGATTCAGAATAAACTGGCAGGATATTATAAAGAACTAGATGTCTTACACCAAATGTGATTAAGCACCTTGCTGAAAAGACACAGGCTGACATTCAGGTATTCACTAGGGCCTTCTAACATGCATCTAAACCAGCACAAGGGTGAGAATGTGCCACCAAACACCAGCTGAAAACAAAAAGATATAAAGATAATAAAAATAGCTTCCTCCCTCCACCTGAGACAAGCCTTTTTCCCCCCTCCAGGTGGATCTCAGACAGCTTTCCACACA
This sequence comes from Podargus strigoides, assembly GCA_028020825.1. Lineage (NCBI taxonomy): Eukaryota > Metazoa > Chordata > Aves > Caprimulgiformes > Podargidae > Podargus > Podargus strigoides. The sequence continues at coordinate 1,775,106 of CM051619.1, forward strand.
TGAAATAGAAGCACAGTGTAAGATGCCATGTTCTTTTTTAAAAAGGATCAGAGGGAAGAAGAGACAGACACACTAAGATTTTCCAGTGGCCACTAATTCAGGGCAGTCAACTTGGAATACCTTATTTCCACTTCTGAGAAATCCTGGTTGGAGCAAGAGTTTAATGAAATATTCTATAATTAGAAATAAGATATTAAGGAAATTCAGGGATTTTTTTCTGTTTGGGGTTTTTTTGTTGTGGTTTTTTTTGTGGTGGGGTTTGGGGTTTTTTTAAGTTAGAAAAATTGAACACTTCCTCAGATTTTGTGTTTCTGGTTTGGGTTGTTTGTTGTTGTTCACTTGAGTTTAGGCATGCTATACTTACAGTAGGGAAACTTAAAACACACAGTTGAATGTTAGCTGTACCTCTATTCCTGCTTTTAGCCTGAACTTCAAAGAAACAGGTTAAATACCAACATTTTACCTTTGTTCACTGAGAGGGCCTGTAGATTAAGCTGCACTGTTTCTACAACTAAAAAGCAAGATGCTGCTCTGAAACAACACCTCCAGACCTCCTCTTTCTCTTCTCCCAAATGCTTTGAAAGCAATAGCCCTGTGGGCAGAACATCACAGAAAAGGCAACATGGAAGCTGGCAATGCATCTATATTAAAGCTTCTGGACAGGCAATATTGTGACCTTTAAAAACAATTAAATATAATATATTGATGAGAGCAGGGGAGGATGGTGGTGGCTGGAGAGAATGATCTATGTGCTTACCCCACTAGCAGTTCTTATAGGCTTGGCCTTCAGCTTTGGTACCAGCACCTTGCGGTACTGCGGTGGAACGGCAGCGATGATGTCAACCAAACGTGGCTGTGCTGACAGCCCATACTTTGCTGATGTCTTGGTTTTCAGTCTGAAAGCAGAAATACCTCAAATTAACAACGCCATCCAGACTTGCATACCCATATTCAGAGCAGTGCTATCACGTGACTGTTCGGTCACACGGAGATCCAGGCAGGGTCTCCTAATTTGCCTTTCCAGGGAACTTATTTAAAAAGCATACAGTAATTCCTTGCAAGAGCTGCATGGTGTATTAAGATAACAAAAATAAATTCCAAATAAAGTTGATACGCAACAACTGCCAATGTTTTTCATAGACTCATGGAATGGTTTGAGTTGAAAAGGACCTCAAAGCTCATCTCGTCCCAACCCCCTGCCATGGCAGGGACACCTCCCACCAGCCCAGGTTGCTCCAAGCCCCATCCAACCTGGCCTGGAACACTGCCAGGGAGGGGGCAGCCACAGCTTCTCTGGGCACCCTGGGCCAGGGTCTCACCACCCTCACAGCCAACAATTTCTGCCTGAGATCTCATCTAAATCCCCCCTCTTCCAGTTTAAAGCCATCACCCCTTGTCCTGTCACTCCATGCCCTTGTTAAAAAGTCCCTCCCCAGATTTCTTGTACCCCCCAGGCACTGGAAGGTGCTCTAAGGTCTCCCTGGAGCCTTCTCTTCTCCAGGCTGAACACCCCCAACTCCCTCAGCCTGTCCCCACAGCAGAGGTGCTCCAGCCCTCGCATCATCTCCATGCCCTCCTCTGGACCCACTCCAACAGCTCCATGTCCTTCTTACGTTGGGGGCCCCAGCACTGGACACAGTACTCCAGGTGAGGTCTCTAGTTTCTGCCTATTTTTCTTCTAAATATGGTTTTACTAAAACATTGTGTGAGTTGCCCACAGACTCTAATTCTTTTCACAAGTCTTCCATGCAATTAACCCCCTCACACACAGACTCTAGCTGCATTCACTTCTCAGACACTCATGTCAGTTATTTCTAGCATCTGCAAAAAGTTTTCAATTATATCACACAAATGAAATGGAAACAGAGGGACAAATTCAGGTTTTATTATTCCACACGTGGAAAGAAGGAAGAACTTCTTGTAAACAACTTAATTTATAACACATTGCTAAGAAAATTTGATGGAAATTTTATCCCAAAATTAATCTCTCCTTTCGCCAATGGAACAGACTGGGACTACTAAAGGATGAACACAGGTCTAAACACAAAAAGGCAATGACAAGTTTGAGTTTTTCACCAATACAACCCATTTTGTACTCTGAGTATTGCCAATGGAGTAGCAAATCACCACAGAATTTACAAATCTTGGTGGTAGTTTTTAATCAGGTAACAGTAAGAGAAATGAAAGTCGCCTGTGAAAATAAACCATTTAAAAATAAAGTCTGACTATAAGAGACATGTTCATCACTGGTGGAGCAGCTCTTCAGTGTCATTACAGAGTGACTTACTTGTTTAGATTCACATCTTTTCCCTGCTCATGAGCCTCAATTAATTGCTTTATGATGTCAGCTATTGTCATCATCATCAGCTCTGCATGGCTGAGGTCTCCTGAAAAGAGAACAAAACAATAAACCACAAGTACAGCCAGTGCTTTCTAACTGCTTGTGACAACCAACACGCATCTCCTTTGCAGTTCATTTTTAGTATTTCCTACAATTGTCGCCTACAGAGGGAATTTTGCCCCGTCCATCACTCCTAATTTGCAGCATTCCCTGAACAAATGAGTCACCACCTTGTATCACTGGTTTCCTTTTACTTCTAAGAGAAACTCTGTCTTCTTATGTCAGAGAAACCTGCACAATAGCTAGAAATAAAACGTCACTGAAAGTTAAAGACAATTAGTAGACTAGTCTGATGCTACCAGTACATGTGGCAAGGGACAGAAGGCGTTCTGTGAAGGATGGTGGGGCAAGCCAAGCGAAGAGGGCAGCTCTGTGAACTCCCCTCCATCACAGAAAGGATACGCTGCATCAGGCAGTGCTGTCAGTGCCCTAAAACTTCCCTGCTGAACCTCACAGACCCACCCCACACTGCAACGAGGGTCTGCACTGTATAGACTGTATACATTGCTTACATTTCTTCCACACCAGCTTTGGGAGAAGAGGGACATTGCTATTAAGAGATCCATTCACACTTCCTATCAACAATGTGGATTTATTTCACCTCGCGCAGCTCTGTCTACACCAGCAAGTGTTGGGACAGTAAAATGCACACACCAAACCTGTCAGAAAAGCCACCAGCAGGAACACAGCTGGATGCACAACCACTCCAAGTTTTGGTTTGTGCCAGCTGTTCTGAAATCCAGCAGCATTTACACCCACCCGAGAGAAGCAACACAGTGATGCTCCCACATGGCTTCTCTCTGCAGGCAGTTTTGTGGTACGGACCAGGCCACTGCTTGTCCTGGAGTGCCCTGCATCTTTGCTGCTCCGTATCCTTTCTCCTGTTGCTTTTTTTTCCCCTTAGCCATGAGGCGACACCCGGACTGCCCTGCTCCCAGCACCCCATTCCGTGTCTGACAGGCAAACTCCTGAGCACCCACATGGATGTAAATGACTCTGCCTCCCAGTGGCAGCGCCCAATTCAACGGTGACAAAAAGGGTGGCTCAGAGCCCCTCCAACTCTCAAGCAAGGTCAGGGCTGGCCCTTCGCCCGCCTCCGAAAGAACACGGAGGGGGGAGAGCAAAGTCTTGCCTCGTTTTCCTGTTCAACACACACAGCGTCAGGGGAGGTGCTAATGTCCTGCCCCCCCATAGCTCCCACCCCTATAGGGCCGGGGAAAGCATGAGGAGACCCATCCCACAGCTCCCCCGCCACACTCAAACACAGGGTAAACCCGCACCCCCCCACCTTACGTACACACAAACACACACACAAGGCCGGGGAAAGCAGCAAAGCCCTGCCCCACTGCCCTCCGCTCCTGGGAGAGAGGCAGGGGCCACGCTGCCTCCACCCCCCGGGCACTGCGATCCCTCCACATCCCGCTACCTTTCCTCTTCTGCTTCATGCTGGCGGCACCCCCTCGCCCGCTCCCCTCACGGGCCAGGCCTGCGCCTCCTGCCGTAAAGCGACACCGCCCCTCACCGTCGTGAAAACGCCGCACTTCCAGCCACGCTGCCGGAAAGCGACGGGGGGCGTGTCGCCATTCAGCGCATGCGCACACCGCCGGCCCGTGTCTCCCGTCGGCCCCCCCCAGGCTTATGCGCGCTGCTAGCGCTAGATGGTAGCAAAGTATCAACACGAGGAAAAAATAAACGGTTTTCCTCATAAAAGGCCTAAAGTCCTTCTCTGAGCCTCCTGGGGAGTACAAGGAGGGGGGAGCCGGGCGTGGGGGGCGGTGGAAGGGAGCAGGGCAGGGGAACAGGGGTGTTTGAGGGACGCTCTGTAGGGGCTCATTCAGCTTTGGGGGGCCCTGACAGCAGCTCCCCTGTACCTCCAGGGCGGGTATGTCCTCACAGTGGTGGGAGGATGGAAGGTAACAGGTGAAATGTTCAAATTGGGTGTAAGGAGAAACTTTTTCACCACCAGACCAGCCACGTGTCGGAATGTGTCACCCACAGCGGTGGTGACATTTTTGGAGGGACTGAAGAGCCAAGTGGGTACAGCCCTGAGCCACCCAGCGTGACCCCAGAGCTGCTCAGAGCAGGAGGTTGGACCAGAGAACCAAATTCTAGCCCAAATTCTCCTACGATCCTATGAAATGAGCTCGAGATCCTTCCACGAATCTCCAGTGACTTCCACATGAGCTTCAACACCGACATCTTCTCCAGGCAGGGAGATGCACGGCTAAATTACACCTCACCTGGGGAACTTCTGTGTGTTTGTCGCTGTTAGAGCCTCGCTGATGCCGCCAGCTCCCACCTCTCCTTGCTGGTGGCATCCAGGTGAACCAGTGGATCTCTGTGTAAGGTGAACCTGCCAGTGAGCAGAAGGGGAGAGGCCACCTGGATGGGAAAACAGGATTGCAGAGGAGGAGAGAACAGGCAGAAAGGAAAAACAGGCCACCAGAAAAAGAACCAAATCACCAAATAACAGGAAAAAATGAAGAGAGATGCTGAGAGAGATTAAAAATACGGTTTAGACCATCTGCTCCCGTTGCTACCTCTCTCCTGCCTTCAGGGCTTTTTAGAGAGCTGAGTTGAGTTTCCTTCCTACAGGACGTGCTGGGAGTGCCCTGCAATGTCTGGACCTGTCTCTACCTGTGGTTTTACCTCCCAGGGGGGTCTTCCAAGCATCCTGTGCCAACCAGCAATTTATCAGTGGTTTGGAGAGTGGCAGTGATCAGGATGCAGGCTGTGCAAAGCATCTATCCAGATGTGCCTCTTCTGCCATCACCTTTCTCAAACCGAGTGCAGCAGCTGCTGTGCAGCAAGGGACATTTCGGATGTGACCACATGGCCAGGTGTTGTCTGTGTGTCTAGGTGTGTTTAGCTGGCTGGGGTCTGGAAGCAATTCCTTCCCCTGAATTACTTGGTGGTGCACCCACTACACAGCATCCATCTGGTGTCACTGCCTCCTCATCTCCTCAGCCCTTCCTTATGTGAGCTGAGCTGTTCTCTCCATTCATTATCAGTTTCATCCACCTATTACAGCAACTTTTTATCTTGTATTTAGCTACTGTCATTACCTGCTTTCCCTTTGCCACAAGGTCTCCGTGATCTCTGGTAACCATTCTTTAACCTGTTATAACTCCAATGCCACCGCTGAGACTTTGCTCTCTGAATGCTCTTACTTCCCTGGCAACAGCTCACATTCACTCATCTTCCATCTCACCACACAAGTTGGATGTTTCCAGAAATCCTCAGTTTTAAATCATCTGTACTCCCACCTGCAACTCCCATCAGCTTTAGTTACACGTATTCCTTTTCCCAAGATTTTGTTTCTTTAGCTCAAAAGAGCAATAATTAGGAAAACTTCATTTTGGCTACAAACTACAATACCAAACTCTGCCATCGCTCCCGGCACTGGGTAAATGCAGGTGGAGTTTTGGGCAGAAAGGTATGGTAAAGCTTGGGTAAGAGGGTGGCTGGCATGTTTGGGTTTGTTCCCCACATCTGAGCAGGGCTGTAGCCTAGGGCTCACGTTCTGATCTTGCTTGTACTGGTGGAGTTCAGATGCAGCAATGCTGATTCATTGGCCTCTGGGGTTTAAAAGGTACTTTCAGTTCTTTAATCAAAGGCTGTGGCTAATGAGAGTTGTACAGGATCTGGAAATGCCAAACAGTGCAGGGAAATGTGCATCTACAAGGAAGGGCGAAGGCATAACAACCTTCCTCTGTACTTGTTTAGCAATTTCTTATCAGCATATCTGGAAGCACACTGTAAAGGTGGGTAAATAACCATCTGCCTCTGCAGATCAGCAGCCCGGGGCACAGTTGGTGATACAGCTTGCCTGAGGCCAGCCAGCAGCTCAGTGGCAGATGATGGAGACTCTGTCTTTCTGTATCTTTTCTCTCCATTTTAGATTCTGACCCATTTTGTGACCTCAGGAATGATTGTGAAGTATGTTGTAAGTACATCCATTTTTTATTCTAATAACATAATCCGTAGGAGTTACATCAAGGTGTTACGTACATCTGCTGTTGCTTCAAGGATGGACCACTTGGCCTGGTACATTCCTGCACATTACTGTTAGTTATTTTACAGCATTATAAATACGAAAACTTGATAAATCAGAAAGCCTAAGCCTTCAAATGTATAGTGAGCACTCATGATCTGCTGCAGCAAAGGCACACAGAGTCTGCCATAATGCCTGAGCACTTAGCTCCAAGACCAGTCACACCTGGGAACTTCATGTTTCCAGTGAGTATGCTCACTGATGAGAGAAGAAAAACCATTGCTGCAGGGTTACATCATTTTTGCTGTTTGGACCTAGCACTGAACTGCTGCCACAAGAAGCTACATGCTGCCTAACAGACACAAAAAGAAAGCTGGAACCACAGTTTGGATTTAAGAATCCAATGAAACACTCGTTGAAGCAATCAGTTTAACTTGATTTCCTGGGAAAAAAGGCTCCTGAGGAGAGATTTGCAATACCAGGAATGATGCTGATGAATGTTTTGGGTGGGATTTACTCCACTGCACTTTAAATGGTCAAAAGTTAGTTTTCTTAATCTTAATTAGTCAGTCTGGTCTCTTGCATAATCAAGAGATCCTCAGATATATGAGATAATTGCCATCCTCAAGTTCCTATTTCAGCTGATCGCTGGAGAGGTGACCAGCTTAGACTTAACTAGTTCTTAAGCCATCATGTTGGTTGAGATGAACTCTCCCTTCCAAGCACCCAGGGCAACTAGAAAAATGAAAGAACAAAGTCTGGCAGAGGGAGATGCACTGAGTTACCTCATCATTGATTTGGAGCTGGAATTCATAGAATCACTGAATCATAGAACAGCCTTGGTTGGAAGAGATCATCCAGTCCAACCATTAACCCAGCACTGCCCAGTCCCCACTGCCCCGTGTCCCTCAGCACCACATCTCCACGGCTCTGACATCCCTCCAGGGATGGGGACTGCCCCCTGCCCTGGGCAGCCTGTGCCAGTGCCGGGGAACTCTTTGGGGAAGGAATTGTTCCCCACATCCAATCTAACCCTCCCCTGGCACAACTTGAGGCCATCACCCCTCGTCCTGTCACTGTTACCTGGGAGAAGAGACCGACCCCCCCTGGCTACCCCCTCCTGTCAGGGAGTTGCAGAGAGCAATGAGGTCTCCCCTCAGCCTCCTCTGCTCCAGACTGAACCCCCCAGCTCCCCTCAACGGGCAGAGTCTCCTGCTGGATGCTCTCCCTTCAGGTAAGATCCATGGTGCATCATGCCTGATGCCTGGTCTTGACGATGGTCAATGTCTCTCATGCCAAAAAGCTTCAAACCCTCAAGTGACAGAGTGCAGAATAATCTGCTCACAGAGCAGAAGTCTCCTCCTAATCCTTGTCAGTAAGTAGTTGGCATTTTCTCTGAAGCATGATTTCTAGTCTATAAATGTTGAGAATTCACAGGCATACTGTGACCCTTCCCAACGTGTGGAAAGGTTCCATTTTATCCCAGCTTTCTCACTCTGAGATATGATAAGGCGATGAGTCAGAGTTGCTGTGCATTCAGTCCCTTTATCCTTAAAAACTGCTATTCCTTACATTTGCTGGCTATTTCCTTAATTGCCAAAAAGCTAAATAAGAGCACATGATTTCCATTTTGTTAAATAATTCAACTAGTGCCAGCTCCCCACACAGAGCTGTCTGCAATGCTGTAATCCAGAGCGTGGGATTTGATTTCCTTCTCAGTAACATGATTGAAAAGATGGAGTTGCCTTGTTTAACAAGAGAAAGAAATTCTGTCTTCAATACAGCCCTGACCAGGTATTTCTTGAAGCATTTTCCCTGAGCCTCCTTTCTCCCACATATTAAAGGCTTTTCCTTTGAATGCTTTCTTCACGGTCCATCTGATTTGGCAGGAGCTGTAGGTTACACCTGAGGGATATGGGTCATAAACCACTCACTTTGTAGGGAGGGTACAGTTGCCATCACTCAGGTGGCTGGTGGTCCTCCCTTGTCTTCCACAATCCCCTTGGTGCCCACAGGCACAGATGACTTCTGTAATTCACTGGAGAAGCATCATAGAGCAGCTCAGACCATGGGATATGCTCCAAGATGTCCAACTGACACACAGGCAAGCTCACATGAGATCCAGGAGCTCTAGCAAGGTTCTGTGCAAGTGTCTCCATGGTCAAAAGCCTAGGTGAACTCTGCAGAGATGACATACTTGGAAGAAATCGGGAATATAGCACCAGCTTGAGAGCAGCAGTGACAGGAAACCAGGCTGAGAAGCACAACAGGAAACCAGACTTAGACTGTACTGCAGTTTGGAATTGGGAGATCCCACCAGGAGGTCCCAAAGGCTGGCAGGAGTCATTGCACTGAATACAGTACTTCCAAAAAAAAGTATAAAGCCATTGCTCCAACACCTCTCGATCTAAGCTGCCTGCAAGGCAGTTAAGATTTCTTTTGGACAGTCTAAGTGAGAAGAGACGCAGGACCTTCATCCCCATTTCTTTGCACTGTGTGGTGAGGTCAGTGAAGAAAGTATTTTCTAGCAACAGTTGAAAAAAAAAATTAAGCTGGGTCCTTATGAAGCACTCAAAAGCAGCTCTTCCTCACTGAGCACAGCGTGTGACTCAGGCAACATTGCTGTTGTTCCCCCAGTACCAGGCAGATGAGCTTCTGTTCTGCTGGGGTGAAAGATCCTCTGGGTCCTCCCTTATTCTGTGTCAGATCCTTGGTTAGATGGAGGGATGTGCCAGGGCTGAGCCTCAAACAGTGGAGATGCTGGATGAAGGAGAAATAATGTAAGTATCAGACAGATTAGTTCAGTCAGAGAATTCAGATTCTAAACATATTGAAGTACTCAGCCAATCCTTGGGATTTTGGTGGTGTTTAATACCTCAAATACCTTTACAAATCTGGATTGAATGGAAAGATGGTTTCCATTCACCATCTCATTATAGAGAAAATAATCATCAAAAGAAACATCCTTGCTTTTCCCACCCACCTTTCTGTGCAAACACACCCTGGTAAAGCCTAGCTGGAGCACTATCTAAAGTTGGTTAGTTTACCTTGGGAAAAGCCTGGCAGAGATCACAAAGGTCCAGGAGAGGTCACTGAAGGAATTAAGATAGGATTTGTCTCTCTTTGATACAAAAGAATTACCTAGTTTTGCCTTGCAAATGGCCTCTAATCCAAATGCAATCCCTGAGGGCTAATTTACCTCAGTGGTTTTTATACTACAGCAATGGTGCCTGTAGGTACCTTGCTTCCCCACTCTCCCTCCTCATGAGGGTTAGCCTACGCACCTGCTAAAAATGCTAAGTGCTAGGGAGATCCAAAGGGATGCTGGAGGTCTCCACGTGCTCCATTAGCTCCCTTCTAGATGAGATCAATAATTACTGGATAGTTGCTGCCCTGTAGGAGCTCCCCTCACTCTACCCCTGCGTTCTCTTTGAAAATCCTAACAGTATCACTTCAGAAGCCTCCTTTCCTTTGCTCATTCCAGGTTCTTTATCCACTACCCTTCTTGAGCTATTAAAAATCAGCAGGAGTCACAAATTGCAATCCTTATGTGAACAGCCCGCTGGAGAACTAAAAGGACTTTCACCAAAGCCTGCACAAACGTTGTGTGCTTCTGAAAGATATCCACTACTTTCCCAGCCAGCTGCAGACACCAAGGACCTTCAGGAGGTGCTGGGCATATCAAGAGGTGAGCTCTTCATGAATAGCTGCCCAAACCAACCCTAGACTGAAATGGCATAAAATTGTTTTTGATCGTGTCAGCCCTGCCTCCTTATTTTTGGAAGGCAGTCACAGATCAGCTGCTTTCTCAGCTGTTGTCTCCCTGGAGTTGGTTGCTTTGTCATCTAATTTGCTGAATGCTCTGATTCCAGCCCCACCGTACCAGCTCCTCCTGGCATCTATCCAGGGCCTGGCAGAGTCCGTGGACTTCAGGCTGAGCCCACTGTCACTTCTGATCTAAGATCTCTTCCTCTGCCATTGAGTATTAGTGAGTTAAACCCATGTGAAGCCCATGCTGGTGTTCAATACCGAGATGACATTCATGACAGACAGGTGGATCTAGCAAGTGCTAGATGTGACGTCTTTGGCCATATGTTCTCTTTTTGATGCAGCAAATCACTGTCATCTGGATTCCCACCATCCAGAATGACTGCCTCCTCCTTCACCTACAGAAATATACTGCCAGCATCACCTCCTTCCCTCTGCACACTCAATTTGTTTATTGGCAACCTCTACAACAGCCTCCACATGGGACAGGGCAGCACACTGACATGGAGGCTTGGTGTTTGTCCTTGTGAAGTCCTTCTTCCCTCTTTCGCGTGGCTTTGGCACTGGAGCTCGAACAGGTGCTGGTCTTATCCCAGCGTTCCACTGGGAGCTCTGGACCAGGGTCTTTGCTGCTGCTTTGGAAGGCAGGTTCCCAGTTGACTGGTGAGTGGCCCAGCTGGGACGAACTGGTGTTTTTGGAACAGACTCAAGATCTGCAGACAGTGACAGCTAGGAAGAAAAAGCAGTAAGTATCATATCATCCTAACAGCCCCAGAGGGACTGAAAACGTTGAGTCCATGGAGAACTTCTATAAATTCTATACATTCTCTATACAGCCTATAAATTATATTCCTAAATTATATCCCTAAATGATACAAGCATAATCTGCATTATTTGCAGGGACCTGTGCTCTGGTATAAGTTTAACGTAATGACAAAAGGACCCAAAGAGACATTGATGCTAGTAAAGCCAAAGCCACATTAATTGATTCTCCACATCAATTCATATGTTAATGTAGAAATTGTCCCCTGTGCATATGGCTGTGGCTGATCCCAGTCTTGCTTGCTGTTTGAAGTCTCGCAGCATAAAGGATGAAGTTTATTTTAACATACTGTTCAATGAATATTTTACTAAACAGGATAAAAATCAAGCAAAGATAAATCTTAGCAACACGGCGATTGTTTATTCTTTGTGAAAGATCCCAAATATTCAGGAAAGCACAGGTTCTGCAGACCAACAGCTTTGGCTTTGTTTTTTGACTGATACAAATTATTCAGTAAGAATAGTGAACAAACATTAACAAACCCAAACATTTACATAGCAACTCATTAAAAAGCAATGTGGGCAGATAGTTGTATGTGAAACTAGTGTTCATAGTAAAAGAGTTGTGCAGAAAAGTCAATGCTGTTCTGTAATTCCTGCCTGCCTCTTTCCCCTTTCCATTATTTGAATTGTCAGCAGAGGCAGATATATGGTGCTTCATGCCTCATTGTTTAGTTATAAATAAGCAATCCAGCAACTGCTGAATATCAACCTAAAGAAAGGCCAGCGATTATACCACTGCCAAAAGTGGTCCAAGTTCTTAGCAGTACTTGAGGTGTGACAGAGATGGTGTGATAAAAGCAGCTGTAGTTTTTTTGTCTGAGCGAGATAAGCACAATACCATGGGAGCAGTACAAGTTGCAGCACAGATCTCTGACTATTCCTTCCTTTTCATCTCTTGGGTTGTTGGTGGTTCAGTTTTAGAGCTCACAGGTACAGATAAGCATAGACTATTAAAGCCAGGCTATACTTATAAACTTAGGGTGACCTTTATAAACTGAATTTGAATAAACAAACATTATATTGAGTTATTTTCACTCGTAGTAGTAATCCCATGAAGTTCAACAGGGATTCTTGTATGAATAAATAAACTTCAAATAAGGTTTGCAGAATATAAATGTACTCTGGACAGGACTGTGCCTCAGTGCTGAGAGCCCTGGATCTTCATGTGGGCTATTCTCACACAGGATATAAATGTGATTCATACTCAAAACATCAATTCCCTTTCAATATGTCACAGGAAAATTTATTCCTGACTTCAAATGCTACAATCTTATTACCTTAGGATATAGGCAGTGAGGCAAGAATGACTGATCTTGTCAAAAAGATGTTATTTAGTACTAAAAATAAGTCAGTAATTCAGGAACAGCTGTGAGGGTGGAGCAGTCTCTCAAACAGGAGCAAGCAGACAGACTGAAAGGCAAACCCAAGCCCCTAATTGCTGACATTGCAGTCATTTGCAAAGCTGTCAAAAGCATCAATCAAATTTTACCTTCCTAATAAAGTATCTGGGAATTTTGACGTTTGGGCATGAGGCTGCCTGTTTTGCTGAGAAGCTGCAGCAGACTCCTCATTGGAAGTCCTCAAGGGTTTGTGTTAAGGACACTGATATGGCAGCAGTGACACCTGCAAAGGGACCTGTAGGGACAGAGCTTGGAAATCCCAGCAGCACAACACAGCTCCATGTCAGAGTGAACAGGAGGGATGATGAAGTGGCCCAAATAGAGATCTGGTTTCCATGCCCAGCCTGGTAAAAGCTTGGAGAAGTCACCAAACCCATTGCATTCCTCACTTTTCTTTAAATAATACTGGTGCAGTAGCTGCTGGAGGCAACGTGAGTATTAAAGTGGTATAGACAAGCTGTAAAGCCTTGATCCAGCAAAGTGCTTAAAAAGATGGTTAACACTGAAACTGCACGTATCCTTAGAGTAAGGCATTTGAGCAGCCTGGGCTGGTGGGAGGTGTCCCTGCCATGGCAAGGGGTTGGGACAAGATGAGCTTTGAGGCCCCTTCCAACCCAAACCAGTCTGGGATTCTATGATTTCCCTGGATAAAGACAGAGTAGGTATTCCCTCACCACTGCAGACACACAGGGGTTGCATGTGCATCCATAAGAAACAATGTGGCCTTTCATTCAGAGACCTAATTAACTTAATTTATTGTAATTTACTATTTATTGCAATTTAGCTAACTTACTTTAATTTATCCTAAATTAAGTGTGAGCTTGGTCACATTTTATGCTACTGCTTCCATGATTACTAATAAACTCCATAACCTCACAAGCTTACTAGGAGGAGAACTAATTCACTGCATGCAAACGTGGAGCCAGTGGATGTAATTCCAGGACTCTGGTCATCACCTTAATTACATGTTTATTCTGGTTTGGTGTGCTGTTGTTCAGCCTCCTGAGCTTGGAGCTCCATATAATAGCTCTTTTTACATCTTCATTGTTGGCTGTAATATACTTTATTCTCACCTACTTTCTGCACTTGGATCATTGATCTATTTAAGAGCTTCATTTTAATTTGACTTGATGTTTGCTTGTTTGGGGCAGTTATTCTTTCATTATAGTCTGTTCTTCTAAGGATTTACTAAAAGATTTGAGCGTTAAGCCTCTTTATTTGGACTTGATTAAATAAGAGTCTTTTCATAGGTCTTCATTTCAACAAGGTTTCCCAATGCTACAGTAATAATAAATGGAAATTAATTTTGGATTATTCCTAGTGAGTTATATATATATTCTTTTTCTATGCATTAGCCTACCATAATCTTTACTGTCATGTAGTGTTGTAGTCATTACTAGCCAGCCCAACAGCAGGCTTATACATCAGAGAATAAGAAACACAGCTCTTCTACTGAAATTTGGACAACTCTCAACTCAAGAGAAATACAAGCCTATTGTCAACATAAAGGTCTAGGAAAGAGTGACACAGCAACACAGGCTACCACATGGTTTCAGGGCATTTACCCCTGGCTTAGGCTGTCCTAACTGCCTAGGAGGGACCAGGGGAGGATGGTGGACCTGTCAGGCCTTGGCAGCCGGCAGTGGCTTTAAGACTCTTCCCAGGGCTTTTTGTGGGGTGAGAACTCAGTACCCACTAACCCTGCATGCTCCCCTGTCTATGTGTCAGCTAAATGCTTTCTGGTGACTATTTGCTACAAGAATAATAATGTCCCTTTTAAACTGGGAGCAGCCAACAGAAGGTGACACACATATACACACTGTTCAACCCTGTACTACTGCAATTTGTAGCCAAACCTCCCACTGACGTTGTGCTGGAGGGTTTCAATATCATGGTGGGAGTCAGACGGGGTGCTTGTGCCTTCCTGATTGGGGGTTGCAGGTTAAGTGACTGTGAAGAACACCTAACTTTCCTAAAATCTAGGGGAAAAAAAAATCAAATTCACCTCATTTTAGCCTGAACTAAGATCCTTTCACTTCTGGACTGACAATAAAACAGCTTTAAATTTGAAATGGGAAGCCGTGGTGGAATGAAACCATAAGGGTGCTCTGATCGAAGGGCTACAGAGGAAGCCATTGAAGAATGCAAACTGTAAGACACAGGCTGAATAATTTTAATTATATTTTCTGTTCTTTAACACTGACTAATCTATTTCCCTGCAAACAGGCTGTATTTGGGTCAGGAGAACGCCTCCCAGTCTCAGGAGACAATGCCTCTCTTTTATGTAAACCTTCTTTAGCTCAACTCACATGTGTTCCCTGGCTTTTCATCGCTTAGGAAACACACTTCCAGGTCTGCAAAAACCCCTGATACGCTTGGGAGAACATCCTTCTCCTGGCAGTTATTTGTTGCCATATCTACAAAAGCTTAGACCCGTGATGCTTTCTGGAAGCCTGACTTCTCTCGACTCCTTTCATGTGAGGATGCCCTATTTTAGCAGGGATGAGCACAATGAATCCTCAGTATTAAGACCTTGGGGCTGCTTGCTCAGGCTCAGTGCAATAAACAGAGAATAAACAAACACCAAACTGTAATGATCAGAAGTTGCAAGCACAGAAATGAAGCTTTGGGAAGTGTCGTAAGAGAATTGATCCAGTGCTTTGTAAGGCATGGAAACAGACTGTGCAGTAAGCAAAGCGAGGAGCAGAAAACAAGGTCACTGTCTACACACAGCCAGTTGCTGTCCCTTTCCCACTGAAGGCAGATGGACTATGTCTAGGCTGCAGAGATTGCCCCCGGAGCTGCCAGACATGGGGTGCTTTGTGTCCTCCTTATGCCCAGATAATCTCCCTCGGGGACAGGCAGCCAATGTGCCTGGCAGCCTACTCATAGCAGGAGCAAAGCCTCACAGTTACCCAAGTTAAGGAAAAGCTGTGAGCAAAAATGTTCCTGGGTGTACCTGACGCTGGGCTCTGGCTGATATAATTACAAGCTGGTGATACTTACCAGTGATTTTGCCTTCTGGGGCTTATTAGATCCACGACCCGCTCTCTTTTTTTTCTCAGCCGCCTGCCGGCTAAGGTCTGGGGTCTCCCCTCCTCCTTTCTTCCTCCTGCAGAGTAGAACAGAATGCTGTTAACGAGTGCTATGGAGTTGGTTCCCTGGAGCTGAGAAAAAGAAAATCCCTTATGATATTGCCACCCAAAAAGACATGGTTTAAGATAATACATTTTATCTTGTACCTAGGGCAGAGCAAGAGTGCACAATGAGATGCCGTGGCTCAGAGGAGAGTGGTAAATTGCTGTTTTTTAAGTTATGATAACTTTACAGCACTCAGACACGTGCCCTTAGCTCGATACTTACTGATTTAAGCTAAATTCACACAACATGTTGCATCAGTTTAGGGGAAGTCACAGAAAGGCAAGTTCAGCTAAATCAATTTGAGAGTTTTCAGTTTAGTCCAGGGAACTTGTAACATAAATAAGGCTGAAGCACTGCCTCTCCAACAAACTATTTATTCATTGCTTTTATAGCTGAATACTTATTCTTGTATATGTATATAAACTTTTAATTTATATGCAGCTATTATTAAGGTCAATACAATTAACTGGCAGAACAGGAATATACCAGAGTGTGAAAATTAAGTGAAATACACAGGGATACAGAAAGTTGTCACATTTTTCCAATATCAGGAGTAAAATCCATAGTATGAGGAAGTTTTTTTAAGAACTCAGGCAGGTTCCTTAACACATTAGCTCTGAAAGTGTTCATTTCCCTTCCACATTCAAATTCTGCAACACAGAACTAGGGAATTTAGGGTTCCCCAGCACTGGCACAGGCTGCCCAGGGCAGGGGGCAGTCCCCATCCCTGGAGGGATGTCAGAGCCGTGGAGATGTGGTGCTGAGGGACACGGGGTAGTGGGGACTGGGCAGTGCTGGGTTAATGGTTGGACTTGATGATCTGAGAGGTCTTTTCCAACCAAGGCTATTCTGTGATTCTGTGAATTTAAAGCAGCAGGTCTGTGTGCTCCCTGGACTGGTGTCCCAGCTCCATCACCAGTGTCTGTGGGCTCCTGGAAGGCATGCTATAAAGCACACTATGAATAAAAAATCATGAACATAAAGAGTGGAAAAAGACTCTAAAAGCAACATTTATCCTTTAAAGAAACAGGGCCACACCACAGAACACACATGTCCTCAAAAGCAGCCAACAGTTATTCACTCGTCCCAGACCAGCTGCAGATCAAGAACCATAAAGATGAATCAGACAAATTATTTCAAATAGCAAATTAAGGAAAACTACAATCCATTTATAAACATGTCACTAACAGCCAAGAGAGAAAATATTTTTATGGGGACTGAACTAGTCATCTTTAGATACAACACAGATGTGGCCCTGTGGTCATAAATTAAGAAACAAACCTCCACTGCTGTATTCTGATGTCCATGCTGAGGGTGTCAGAGCATCCCTCTGCAGCAGGTCATCACCATGATCTCACTTCAAGGTCAGGAAATTCCCATCCCTGGAAACATTCCAGGTCAGATTGGACAGAGCTCTGAGCAACCTGATGGAGTTGAAGATGTCCCTGCCCATGGCAGGGGGTTGGACTGGATGACCTTGAAAGGTCCCTTCCCACCCAAACCATGCAATGATTCTGTGAAAATGTAAGCAGTAAGGATGAGTTTCTCAAGGCTACAAAGGAAAAGGGCATGAGAGTCGAGATGAGGCAAGCAGGTCTCTCACTCCCAGTGCTGAATTCAACCTTTCTCACCCCATTTTCCTCCCTTAAGGGACGTTTTTAATTCCCACAAGCCTAACAGGCAGAGAGTACTGGGCTGGCTATTCAGAAACATGAAAAGCTCGAGACAAGCGTTAGGATTCGGAAGGACAGCGAAACACCATGCCCTTCTCACGCAAGCCAGTCTTTTTTTTTGTGTCAGAAACTGGGCCCAGGCTGCTGACAGCACAATTACTGAAAGTAATTATTTTCTCGTTGGGTAAACACTGCAGTACAATATGCAACTGTTTTTAGAGCCGGCCTATGTCCATAAATTATCTAACTGAATTAGTGCTGGCTTCCAGAAGCCTGAGCTGGTTCAGGGTGGGGGGAAGGAACTTGCATTTTGGCTGAGCTGTTGTCATGAGAAGTAGCAGGGCTCTTTCTTGAGGCAGAAGGACACAATCCTGGCAGGGGTCCAGCGCAGGGCTAGAATCGGAATTCATTATTCATGATAAAGTGGGAGGCAAATCTTTTGATTTATTGGCAACCAGCAGCACAAACACCAGATGCCTTCCAGCAAAACTGTACATGCATGGACTGAAAGAAACAGCCCTCCTGGTCCATTTTTAGGCAGATCAGAGTCCTAGAGAAAATTTGCTAACTTGATTTCACATTTTAGATAAAAATCTTTCACTTCACTTTTACAATATTGCTTTGTGCCCAAAGAGACAAATCCATCCTTGCTGGTCTCTGTTTTGGTTGTATATTAAAAAAAAAAGCTACCTGGAGAATTCAGGCAGAAAAGAAACCAGCCCTACCAGAAATCATCCTTATGATAAATTGCACACGTACATGCAGCAACACCAAAAGTCACAGCTATAATTCTACCATGGGATTTTGATAACCCCTTCCAGGCAATTTGTAATTCAACCCCTGTCTGTATCTCTCTATCACCTCACCCCTCCCTCGACTATGCATCTGATCATTGCTGTTCTTAATTTCACTGCTCACTGACTATGAAGATTTTCCCACACCATCCCATCTAAACCAAATAACCTCATTGCAAACACACTCAGGGATCTCTGTCCCTTCTCCTTCGTGCTGCGGTGATGTTTGTCACTGAGGCTCTTGGGTGCCATTCAGTTTTTATAGTACAAGCTCATGCCTTTCTGAGCAAGCAGCAAAAAACTCCATCATAAAAATAAACCAAACCAAAACCAACCAAGTTCCTGTGTGACCTGATCTAGGTGATCCTGCTCTGGCAGGGGGATTGGACTAGATGAGCTTTTAAGGTCCCTTCCAATCCAGATTACAAATTAACACCCATTTTTTTGGGCACTACCCAGCTGTGGCACAGTGTTATGGTTCTTCTCCCCAGTGACATGAAGCACCAGCACTGTCCAAGCCAAACCCTCACCCAATTGCTCTATAGAATTCTATTTATTTGTTTTTCAAAGGTAAATACCCAATTCTGGTCTTATAGCCCAAAGTAATGTTTTGTGTTACATCTTTGTCTCCGCTCCCTTGCATAATTGAGAATTGCCCATACCTTGTTACACTTCCCATGTTTTACATTTTTTGGCTAAGCAAGGATGAGTTCTTTGCTATGAATTCACAGCAGTGTAGTTTTGATGCAGCTGTGGAAGGGAGCGTGTAGCTAAATGACTCCTCTCAAAAGGCCAGCAAAGAAACAGATGACAAACCTGCCATTTAAATGACAATATTGCAGCTGCAGCATGGACACCGTGTTATGATGAAGAGGAGAGTTCTCACCTCTCTTTGGACCAGAAAGCAACTGTAGCGTGAGGTCCAGCTCAGAGGAGATTTTAACCAGGTCCAAGAGCTAGGAAAAACTTTATTTTTATATTAGCTCTTAAAATGTGCCAAATTAGCTCATAAAAATGCCAAATTTATGCTGCCATTAGGCAGATGAAGTAGCAGTGACTAGTCTCACACACTGCTTTGATGACAGCGTCAAGTATTCCTTTGATGTAATCTTATTTCTTCACACAGGATTTTCTACAAGTCCAGTTTTCCTCAACACGACAGAACTCAAATGGAAAGATAGGTTTGTTGGCCCACATCTTCACAGCCAACCTGCTGGCCTACGAGCGCTCTCTCGAGCCCTTCTCTCTCAGCCATTGCTTTGGCTTTCTGCTGCTTTTCTGCTGGTTCTGCTGAATCTTTACACACATGCTCATGACCTCCAGAAAACACTCGTTCCTCTCTATATGCATTCAGTCTGCAGTAAAACCCATTTCCTCTCCCAGACTACCTTTGCAAAACCCTGTACTTTGGGAAATCACTCCTATTGTTTTAAGAATCTCATTTGACACAGATTTCATTACTCCTGACATTCATTTTACATGAAGAGTGGTTGTTATGCCCTTGAGCTCCAAGAATTCATCTAATCTGAAGAATAACTATACCTAAGACAGCCTGGGGGGGTCAGAGATTTTTATCTTGGTTCTCTGTTCTACTTTACAACCCTTTACACTGGTCAGGCAGGGTCTGCCTGAGCCTGCAGGCTGCAATGAGGTAGATCAGCTTGCATAGCATTCACATGAGACTCCCTAGCTCAACTGACTAGACATTCACTCACAGTTGGCTGAGCATGGCCTTCATCTGCTGTCCAAAACAAAGCTTGGCATCACTGTGGAGCACTCTGACCACTGTGCCATTGTGCTACCATTGATAGGCAACCTACAAGCCACCCATTAGCTGCTGCTGCCACCTCCACCAAAAGCCTACACCTGAGAAACACTCAAGCATGAAAGGTGGTCCTACTGTTCCTGCTGCAGACAAGGAGCTGGGTGTTAGGAACAATTCCTTCCCCCAAAGGGTTGTCAAGCACTGGCACAGGCTGCCCAGGGCAGTGGTGGACTCCCCATCCCTGGAGGGATGTCAGAGCCGTGGAGATGTGGTGCTGAGGGACATGGGGTAGTGGGGACTGGGCAGTGCTGGGTTGATGGTTGGACTTGATGATCTTAGAGGTCTCTTCCAACCAAGGCTGTTCCATGATTTTAAGTGCTGAAGACCTGATCCCACGGGAGCTGCCCAGAAGCAAAGCATGGTAGACACAATATAGAGCCTTAGCAAGAGGACCTCTGGGAAGAGGCAGCAAAGTGTCCACAGAAAAGAAGCACCAGAATATCATTTTGTGAGTGGAAATCTGGGTCAGCACCTGCAACATCACACCTGCATTGCTGAATAATTACTACAGATGAGAATATACACTAGCAATTACTTTCAGCTTAAGTGATATTAAAGGGAGATCCTTGATAAACAAGAAAATCTCACAGAATTCATTTCTCCCCTTGCACTAATCCTCTATAATTACAGATAAATGCCAGATTTGCTGGAACGCTCGGCATTAAAACATTCTCCATTGCACAAATGGAGAGGCTCAAATCTCACTTAGGAGAAGAAAACAGCCAGTGTGCTTACTGTATCATTAGCAACTCAGAATCATTTGCATCTGTTTGTCAGCTGCATCTACAGCTCAATGCTGGAATAAACGTCTTTTAAACTCTTCAAACAAGGCTGATCCCACTTGTGACACTGGGTCACCTCCAACACAAGGGAACCCTAAACCTCCAGAAACCATCAGGAGCCACTACATAGAAACATTTAGCACAACTGAAAAATAATCTTATGTCATCCATTTGCAACAAGAGGCGTTTTGTCAAGATATTTAGTTAAAAGCCTCAATGAACTCTACGTGAAATGGTGCTAGAGTGTGGAAACATCCCACAGAAAAAGGGTGAGGTGGAAACTGGAAAGTTCTTTGAAGTAGTGCAGTATCCTAGGACTAGGGGACGCGGATTAAAAAATGATTCATAAAAGGCTTTTGCTCAGACACTGGGAACTTTGTGGAACACCCCGGAGGAGTGGTGGGTCCAGCAAAGTTAATCACACTGAGAAAGAGCCTACGCGAGTACACAACGGCTTAGTCAAATAATCACTCAGCTAGAGTAATTCATGGGTTGATTGTTCCTGTGCACAGGGCTAAGCTCAGCTCTATCAGTTATTTACTTAAAGTACAGTCCGGATACTTTCAC
The DNA here is from genome assembly GCA_028020825.1 of Podargus strigoides. NCBI lineage: Eukaryota > Metazoa > Chordata > Aves > Caprimulgiformes > Podargidae > Podargus > Podargus strigoides. The sequence continues at coordinate 1,796,276 of CM051619.1, forward strand.
TGTGGCTCAATTGGTTCCCAAGGTTTTTGTTGGCACAGTGAGGAGGGATCTCCCCTTCTCCACACATTTGGTTGGGTGAAAGTCTCTGCAGTCCTTTCACAGCAACTTGCACAGGAACTAGGCAACGGTCAAGCTAATCCATCACCTGTTCACCAGGCTCAGATTAATGATAGTATTACTAGTTTCACAAGTTACTGCACATCAGCTGAACTGAGGCAACTGCTGTGTACCCATGAAAAATGAGAGGTGGTGTTAACAGAGACTTAACCAAGAAACGGGCCAAACACTGCACACAGGTGACTACTGCAGCCTCCTACTGATGCTTGTTAATGTACAGAAACTGGACCACAGATCTAAGGTTCTAAAAAAATATGATGCCAGATGTGTCAAAGCAAAACATGGGGCAGTCCTAACACAAATCAATGTGCAAACTATACTTTGAGCTAGAAATGCCTTTCTTTTGCCAGTTGCTGACCAGATAATCCTGGGAGCCCAAGAACTGATGGATCTAGGCAGTCTGTCCCAGGCAGTGTAAATAGAAATACTATTCATCACTTAAATAATCTATGGTACTTACATACTCTTACACCTGCACCCCCATTCAATCATCTAAATCTCTTTTCAGCCAGAAGGTCCTTGAAATGATAGAATTTAGTCTGGAGGAGACTGAGAGGAGACCTTATTGCTCTCTACAACTCCCTAAAAGGAGGTTGTAGTGAGGCTGGTGTTGGTCTCTTCTCCCAAATGACTAATGATAGGACGAGAGGAAATGGCTTCAAGTTGCATCAGGGAAAGTTTAGATTGGATATTAGGAAGAAGTTCTTCCCTGAGAGGGTGGTTGGGCACTGGCACAGGCTGCCCAGGGAGGTGGTGGGGTCGCCATCCCTGGAGGTGTGCAAAAAACGAGTGGATGAAGCACTTGAGGCCATGCTCTAATGGTCTGTTGGTTAGGGAGATGATGGGATAAAGGTTGGACTTGATGATCCTGGGGGTCCTTTCCAACCATAGTGATTCTATGATTCTATGATTCTATGAATTCTATTTCATCACAATTAATTCATTCTTCCTCTTCTGTGCAAAAAATGCAGATTCCTCTCAACCTTGCAGCTTTATTTAAAAACTCTTGAACAAACTCTTGTCCTGATTCTTCTCCTTACAGCAGTGTAACGTCCCCAGGAGTTACAGCCTATTTTATAGGCAGCCATTAACACAAAGTAGTGCAGCTGCAACTACAACTGGACTGAGGTCAACTCAAGAAAAGCCAAAAGAACAACAAAGTGGGTTTGCAACCAGGTTGCTGAACTATAAAGGCTTCCAGGCATCTCAGAGCACAGGCAGAGTGAGCTTGCAATGGACACAGACATACCCTACATTGCAGAATAAGCAAAAGAGAAGAGTTGAAGCTCTTACGCCTGCCTAGCCTGCTCGAGGGGATCATAGTTGTCGAGGTAGTTGAATCTGATGGTGTCTGTGGGATGCTTGTCTGATGAACGCCACGGTGGGAGCTCTTTTTTCTCCTTGTTTGTTCTCCTTCCTGGCACAAAAAGTTTTGCCTCTGGGATGTTGCTTCTTACTGGTTGCACGTCAATAACTGTAAACTCATCCTTTGAAGGAGTCTAATAAAAGAGATTAAAAGAAGAAAATATATTTTAGCTTATAATGAAAATGAGATCTATTTTGCCTAACTTTAGACTTCTAAGAATTTGGTATTAACTCAAAATTAGTCTCTCCAGGCTCCATTGTGGTCAGTGGACTGAAATATGCACCCTGTGCCTGTTATCACCCATGTCCCAATATCTGTATTCAAATGAGCTGAGCTGATTTTGAGATGCATTAGCTACTCTCCATTGACTACAAAGAAAGTCTACAGGGGAGTTTGGTTCAAATTAGAGGGCTGAGTTTTGAATTCAGAGCACAAGAATCCCACCCTCACAGCCCTGCAAACCAAGCATGGCATCAGTGAATCTCAGGAGAAAGCAATGGCTACTGAGTAATGCTCTACCTCCCCAAAATGGTCCTGCTGCCTTTGAAGAAGAGAGAGAGATACACAACACCAAAGGCTATAACAGGCATAGTGGGTGGGGTTTTTCCCTTGCACCAGGTAAACTGACTCTGAAATGTCAGCAGGGGTGATGCTGGGCACCCCATCTCTGCTTATCAGATTGAGGCAAGCTATCATATGCTCCATAAACTGGGGAAAAAGAGAGGGGAACAGCCTTGAGTACTGGAAAGGGAAATTTGGAGCATTATTGCAGAACACACTGAAATGACAGCAGAGTGAGACTTTGATGATTGCTTCTCCTAACCAGTGAGATTTTCACTTCCCCCTTACCAGGGATGAATGATGGGAAAGTAGAGCACATGGCAACACATGAGTTTATATTCTAATTTAAAATTATATATCTTCCATTTTATTAGTGGTAGATTACAAGAAGATAAAGAGGCAAAGAGGTTGGGAACCCGATCAGCCCAGTTTTCCCACTGGCCCTGAACATCTCTAGGAGTGGTAGATATGTACCTTTGGTCTTGTGACACGCAGCTCTTTCACCATCTCAATGTAATGTTTCTTCCAGATTCCTTGCTCAAAGGGGGTTGGAGAGAAGTTGATGTACCAGCCTAAACGCAGGCATTTCAGCATCCAGAGTTGATCCAGTTCAGACAGGTGCTTCCAGTACCAGCTCACCTGTGAATGTCCAGTAAGTTGAAAACCTTGGGATTTCAAGCATCTAAGACTGCAGCTTGTGTGTGTTGTGGATACAATTCCCCTATGTCCTTAAACCAGTACAATTCTTCAGCACTCTTTATGGTCCATTTGAACCTTTCACTAAACCATTTAAATCACTTGAGGTCTTCGTGACAAGTTCAGTGCCTAAGTCACAGAATCACAGAACAGCCTTGGTTGGAAGAGACCTCTAAGATCATCAAGTCTAACTATTAACCCAGCACTGCCAAGCCACCACATCTACCCATCTCTTAAATCCCTCCAGGGATGGGGACTCCTCCTCTGCCCTGGGCAGTCTGTGTCAGTGCTGGGGAACCCTTTCAGTGAAGAAATTTTTCCTAATATCCAATCTAAACCTCCACTGGCACAACTTCAGGCCATTTCTTCTTGTCCTGTCACTGTTACCTGGGAGAACAGACCGACCCCTGCCTTGCTACAACCTCCTTTCAGGGAGTTGTAGAGGGTGATGAGGTCTCCCCTCAGCCTCCTCTTCTCCAGACTGAACCCCCCAGTTCCCTCAGCTGCCCCTCATAAGACTTGTGCTCCAGACCCATCAGCTTCTTAGCTGATCTCCAGCACAGAGTAAAATACTCCAGAACTCAAAGGCCAAGAGGAAAGATTGCAGCTTGTCTGGGACAACTTCCAGCACTTCTACTCAGTACGCATACAGTAGGTGGAATAAACCCTTTGTTTCCACTGAGAAAACAGCATCAATAAACTCCCCAAGTCTGATAGATCCGTTCTGAATGTTTTCTCCCTACTGATGTTCTGTTGTTATACCCCATCACACAACCACCCTACATGCAATGCTTCTTCCAGCTTAAGGACAAACATCATCTATTGGTGCTGCCATGCTTATAATAGCAGCTGTCCAATGTTATGACACAAGTAGCACTGTAAAGACCTTTTTTCTAAGTAATTTCCTAACCTGTCTTCTCCCTGCCTGTGAATGAATACTGTGAATTGTATCCACATAAAACATAAAACTTCAGTCTACAAAAAGGGCAAGAAGGAGAACCCAGGGAACTACAGGCCAGTTAGTCTCACCTCCATCCCTGGGAAGGTGATGACTCGTTCTGGAGGTCATCTCCAAACATATTGAACAACAGAAAGTTATCGGGAGTGGTCAACATGGATTTACCAAGGGTGAATCATGCTTGACCAATCTGCTAGCCTTCTCTGATGTTATAACCACTTGGCTGGATGAGGGGAGAGCAGCAGGTGTCATCTACCTTGACTTCAGCAAGGCTTTGGACACTGTCTCCCATCACATCCTCATTAGGAAACTCAGGCAGTGTGGGTCAGACGAGGGGACGGTGAGGTGGGTGAGAGCTGGCTGTGACAGATCACAGAGGGGTGTGATCAATGGAGCAGAGTCGAGTTGGAGGCTGTAACCAGTGGTGTCCCCTAGGGGTCAATACTCGGTCTGGTCTTGTTCAAGACATTCATCAGTGACCTGGGCCAGGGGACAGAGTGGATCCTCAGCCAGTTCACTGCTGATCCCGAGCTGGGAGGGGTGGTGACACTCCAGAGGGCTGTGCTGCCATCAGTGTGACCTGGGCAGGCTGGAGAGCTGGGCAGGGAAGAACCTCAGGAGGGTCAATAAGGGCAAGGGTAGGGGGCTGCTCCTGGGGAAGAAGGATGCCAGGCACCAGGAGAGGTGAGGGGGGAGCTCCTGAGGAGCAGCTCTGAGGAGAAGGACCTGGCAGTCCTGGCAGGCAGTAAATTATCCCTGAGCCGGTGATGTGCCCGTGCCACCAAGAAGGGCAATGCCAGCCTGGGCTGCACAGGGCAGTGTGTGGGCAGGAGGGCGAGGGAGGGCATTGTCCCCTCTGCTCTGCCCTGGGGAGGCCACAGCTGGAATCCTGCGTCCAGTTCTGGGCTCCCCAGTTGGAGAGAGACAGGGAGCTACTGGAGAGAGTCCAGGGGAGGGCAGCGAGGATCAGTGGGGGATTGGAGCATCTCCCCTGGGAGGAAAGGCTGAAAGAGCTGGGACTCTTCAGCCTGGAGAGGAGGAGGCTGAGGGGGATTTAATTAATGTTTACAAATACCCAAAGGGGGGGCTGAGGGAGGATGGAGCCAGACTCTTCCCAGTGGTTCCCAGTGACAGGACGAGGGGCAATGGGCACAAGCTGGAACACAGGAGGTTCCATTGAAAGATGAGGAAGAAATTTTTCAGCGAGGGTGCCAGAGCACTGACACAGGCTGCCCAGAGAGGGGTGCAGTCTCCTGCTCTGGAGCTTTCCCAGCCTGGCCTGGGTGCAGCCCTGAGGGATGTGCTCAGGGGGATCCTGCTGTACAGCAGGGGAGTTGGACTGGATGAGCTCTGGAGGTCCCTTCCAACTCTGAAAATTCCATGATTCCATGATGCTGTGAAACACTGGAGAAAGATAGTAGAGCAAGTTTTAAACAAGCTGAAATTTTGATGTATTTGTAGTATTATATGGAGTGCTGTGTTAGTGCAGTAATAATGTCACCAATACCTGAACTTATTCATTCAGAACTACTTTGGGCATCACCTCACAGCACTTTATCACATGCAAATTTTTTGAGTCAGCCCCTGCGTTCAAAAGACTGAAGCCCTCGCCACTGTGCTGAAAAGCACATCTGTAACTTCTCTGCTTCTCTACATCCAACACTTTACCCTCAAGCATTTCAAATAATTTGGTTTTCTTAAAGCATCATGCGCAGTTGTTTGCAACTAGTACAAGCCAATACTTTTCAAAGCAACTGATTCTGCACACAGTGCAAGGTACTTGAAAAGAACATGATTTTCAGACAGTACCAGGCCTCCTTCTTGGGAAGAATCACTCTTGTAAAGAGGTTTTTAAATTTTAAATGCCTTAGAGCTGAGCATCTAAAATTACTCTTCACTTTCATAAATCTTGGCCAACCTGGCTTAATTTAGGATCTGTGGAAGTGTTGCATTTGGTCTCATACCAACGTCACTAAGCATTTGGCACCAGGCTGCCAAGTCAGAAGACATCCCTGCATTATGAAAAACAGCACTGGTATGTTGTTGTTGAAAACTAGTGCTGTTTCCTTTTTTTTTAACTACCTCGACCTGATTTTCTGAACCCTAGGTACATGTTGGCTTTTCTTACCTGTGCACATCGACAGAGGCTCCGTGGGTCCAGGAAGGAAAAGATATATAGAGACAGGACTCTAGGAAGCCTTGTGGTAAAATCTAGAGCCTCAGTGGGTACTCGATCCTGTAGCTGCTTGGCACAGAATTTCTGCTGTGACAGGGAGCAGCGTTCCAACAGGTCCACCAGGATCCTCCGCCTCTGACCATCTGTCCACTTGTCAAACTGAAAAAAAGGAGTTTCAGGTTCTGAGAAACCAGAGATACAGCTTCTTAAAATAAAGCACACATTTAAGGCAAGGGAAAGTGCATAAGCAGCAGCTTCTGGTGACTCACTCAAGTGTAAAGCACGTAGGAACTGGGAACAAATGGAGAGGCTACATTAAAACAAACTCTGAATCCACGTAACGTATGATTTATAATCCTCAAAGGATCCAGGATGGCCCAGTCTAGGACACACTCATGCCCATAAGAATCTTTGCTCCTGGGACCAGCACCGAGACTTGGCTTCACTCATGGAAAGGAAGAGACTCTGCTGTCTGTTTACAGGATGAGGTCCCGAAATACAATGAGTTCACTGCTCCTTCCTCATGGCCCCCACTACTGCAGTATTTGACTGCCTCACAATCTGTAAAGTGTTTTTTCTCACAATCCCACTGCACAGGAGAGAAATCCCCACTACAGAATCTTTCCTTTGGTTGGAAAAGGCCTTTAAGACCCTCAAGTCCAGCCATTCCCCCAGCACTGCCCAGTCCCCACTGCCCCGTGTCCCTCAGCACCACATCTCCACGGCTCTAACATCCCTCCAGGGATGGGGACTGCCCCCTGCCCTGGGCAGCCTGAGCCAGTGCTGGGGAACCCTTTGGGGGAAGGAATTGTTCCCCACATCCAATCTAACCCTGCCCTGGCACAGCTTGAGGCCATTTCCTCTCATCCTATCACTTGTTACTTGGTTAAAGAGACTCATCCCCACCTCACTACCCCCTCCTGTCAGGGAGTTGCAGAGAGCAATGAGGTCTCCCCTCAGCCTCCTCTGCTCCAGACTGAACCCCCCAGTTCCCTCAGCCACTCCCCATCACACTTGTGCTCCAGACCCTGCCCCAGCTCCACTGCCCTTCTCTGGACATGCTCCAGCATCTCCAAGAAGTGGAGCAAAGAGAAACTAAATCAGCTGCCTGTGTCTCATGAGGAAAATCTGGGGCACAGGTCCGGCAGCACAGTGACAAAGATTTTTCACAGCATTTCTATGCTTATGACAGGTATCTAAAGAGGAGGATTATAATGTTGTGGGAAGAAATGAGCACTTAGGTAACCACACAAGCATGTGTCACTTTGCTACGATGGCAACAACAAGGCTGCATTGAGTGGAGTGGGGCAGAGCTGCGTAAATAGGGTGGGAGCAACGGTGGCAGTAACTGGTGTTTAACTTGTGATGATAGCAGGGGATGGAAAGGGCCCTGTCAGCAGGAATCTCCTGGGAGGAGACTGACCTCATCGCCACAATCTGTGCAATCTGTCTCAAAACCTGCAAGAGCAGTCCTGGCTGCGAGGGCAGCGCAGAGTGCCAGGAGGGAGGAAATGTCAGGGGATCCCCAGTGGGAACTGCAGAACAGCACGTTAGAGATGACTTTGTGGAGGTGAAACGTGGATTTCAGAGAAGTCCTGCTGCATCCTCCTTCTTAGCACAGCAAGAGCTGTCTCAACATTCCTTTCAAAGGGAAAACTGAAGTGTTTGGGGAATTCCCCTGTTTGGGGAATGCTGCTCTTCCCTGTTTGCTTCTTTCTCACACGTTGGCCATCCCCACAGCAGGCACTCTGCTTTCACAGGACTGTTTCCTGAAGTCACCTTTCCACAGCAGACAACTTGCTCTCCATAGGTCAAATCAGTGCACATTCATTCTTGCATTTAACCTCAGGAGTATTTGAAGTCCTTATTTAAACATGACCTCCAAAAATTAAAAACTGTAAGGAAAAAACATGCAGTTCTTGCAATATATATATATTATTGTGAGTAAATGGATTCATGTCCAATGTCCCTTCCTTTCGCTTTCAGAACAAAATAGGCTAGAAATTCAGATCCTTTTTTAATCTGCTTCCCTCTCAAAAAATCTACAGTCAAGTGGAGAACTGGCAGAATAATAGTTTAAAATATGCTGTGCAGATGAAAGGTAATTGAGAAGTAATTTCTTTCTAGATTACTTTAAAGAACCCTTTGTTTCTTTATTTATTGTTACTTGGCTGTATTTAATTCCAGTACTGGATAATGAACTCTTAAGAAGTAAATAGCTCTTCTTCTTGCAAACACCTCTGCAAGACCTTCAAGAAGGTCAGTGAGAAGAAAGGGTGGAATTGGTATTCCTGAGATCCCAGACACAAGAAGCCAAACAGAAGAAAGCTCCCAAATGTCCTTGCCTTTCCAGACACAGACAGTGAATTAAGGAATACACCCTTTCCCTCCCATCCCTGTTTTGCATATAACTTTCACCTCTAATGACATTTAGCACAGTCCTAGGGAAGAGTCCTTTGGATTTGGGGCTTATAAAGAAGAATAAAATCAGATAAAGGTGTACCAGAGGGGGACAGAGGAGGTTCTGCCTGTCCCCTTCTCACCCTCAGCTTGATATAAAAGGCTTTCTCTGTCACATAGTGAGGGGGGGAAGCCTCTGCTGCACAGACTCCACATTCATGATCACAGCTACATCCTCTTCTCATTAAAACAATCCGCAATCACCCATTTGCAAAGATAATTTTTCTCCCATATAAATTCTAGAGACAAGGGAGTAACTGACTTACTCTCTTCCACACCAAGAGATTAAGTGAACTAATCAAAGCAAATCTAGCTTCTCTTTCGAGGAAACAGAATATTTGCTCCCATTTAACTCTTCCCATTCTGCCACAAGAAAGCAGTTCCTTGCAGCATCCTCAGCCTGGGCTTTCTCTGCAAGGGAAACTCCATTTAAATCAGTGCCACACAGTCAGGAGCATGGGAACACACAGCTTCTTCTCCATTGCATTCAGCAGCAGCCAAGTAGTTAAGTAGGCATAATTTGTCTCTTTTCCAGTATTAACAAGCATGTCCCCATCCTACATTTGGCTGTGTTTCCCCACAGTTTCTCCCCTTGCATCTGATTACAGCAACCCAACCAGTTGGACCGGATTCCCCTTTTCAAGGTGCTGCACCTTCTCTATCCACAGCTAGGAACATTTTTTTCCCCCCCTTTCTGTGCCTTTCCCAAAGCTCTGGTGAACAATATCTCCCCAGGGACTGTATGACATAAGGCTATGCTGGCAATGCAGAGTGCTCAGTCCCTGTTTCTGCGATCAGTTTACAATTAATCCATGAGTGCACACACACAAATAACGCAGCCTGACACTAAGGAGGGAGCCCAGGAGCTCACCACCAAAGTACAGAGGCTCTGTTAACCTAAAGAGGCCCCTCTCTGCTGGAGGAGATGGGTCATTTCACTGACTTGAACCAGCCACTGCAATAGGATGTAATCCTCATCTGCAAACCAGCATGTCGACACGAGTTCACAGGGTTACAATCACATGCAGGCATCCCTGTGCTCTGCAAATGTAGGACTGAAGTCACTACTCAATGAGGCTCTTCTGCAGAATGGCTTGAAAGGAGATGGAGATGATTCACCTATGGAGAAGCAATTTTCCCCTCCCTCCTCAGCCATCTTCTCCCAGTCCTGATGAAGGGATTTGTTAGAGACACCAGGACCTGGGTGAGAAGGGATGAAGCAGACAGGCACTGGGTATCCTCAAGATACACTAGTCCACCCCACAAAATCTCAAACATCTCTGCTGCCACGCTGCTCCTTGTCAGCAATTAGCAACTAGAGCCTCGGATCTGTTCCTTTTTGCTCTCACCACTGTAGTTAAACAACTAAACCTGAAATTTTGCAAGAGGAGACTCCTGGGAAGACTGCTGAGGAAGGCAAGCCAGCAGCCTGGTGACAAGAAGCACCCCTGAGCAGGAGCCATTGCTCCTGCACCTTGGTACCCAGCATGGAGTCAGCTCCTGGGTAAAGAGGTGTCTATAGGTGTGGGTCTGTGATGACCAGGAATGGGGTTCAGCTGCCCCAACAGCAGTGCCCTATGTTGTGGGGTATCCTGCAAAGCCTACAGCTGCCACTCCCAAGGTGACAGTTGTCTGCAAGTCCTGCATCATATCTGAGAGACCAAGAGGTAGATAATGCCTATGTCCACGCTGTCGTCCTCTTACCCTTCAAAACAAGGTAGCTGGATCCAAACCATGTATTTGGCATGGTTCCTGGCCCAAGACAATGTCCAAATTGTGTCTGAACAATATGGAAGAATGCTACTGGCCCAGGCCAAAGTTGTGCCAGGGAACGTGCTAACAATCTCATAGTGTGGATGAGCAAGTTCCAGTACCTGGGAACACTCAGATGTGCTGTATAAATTACTAGCAGAAGATGTTGCCCACAGGGTGACCTGAATTGCTGTCTGGGCTCCCCTGACTTGTCTACATTTCATTTGGCTATAACGGAAGTTGAGACGCTCAGATCACCTGGAGACACTGAATCTTAGGTGTCTTAACCTACAAATTCAACCCCTGCTTCATTGTCAACTTATTAACCTGGGTGTCAGCTTGATAGAAATGAGAATGAGGGTAGAGGAAAATGCTTTTATGTTTTTCAAATTAATGGGAGGAATTTTTGGCTTGCAGAACACAGCAGAAAGGGAGGCTGAGAGGCAGCATGTCAAGGCATCTGCCCCAGGTGGAATACAGAATAAAAGCAACTAGAATAAAACAGAAAAATAAACAGAGAGATGTTAACCCTTTCCCAGTTTAACCATCAAAAGGGTTTCAACTGAAAGACAGCACCACAATTTCTCTTTTATATGTATCGGGATAGTATTTGGGTAAAGGAGTCAGTGTGAAGGAAATTCATCACAAATGACTCCAGCAGGATCAAAACCTGGAAATACTCATGCATAGGAACAGCCATGTAAGACTGGCAGTCTGCTGCCACTGCACACCACCACAGCTTCCACTCTATGCAGCAATAATACTTTGTGGAGCTGAGTGCAATCTCAGCAGTCAAAAAATTGTGGAGGGTCCCATCAAGTGTCTTGGATACTGCAGGTGACAGCACAGCCAGGTCAGCTAGTTCATTGCTTCTCAACCTGTGTTTGATGGACCACAACAGCCTGGGAGACGTCAACGATGCAACTGTAAAAAAAATAGCTCCATGGAAATGCACACACGTAGTCCCTGAACACATGCAAATAAAATCAGGAGGAATAAAATATACAATGAAGTTTAATCTAATCTTTATTTGGCTGTAAAGGAAAACCCCTGTGGCGATGCCACACAAGGCAACCTGTTCTGCTTTCCCAGAACATTCGATGGCCCTTCCGTGTAAAAAGGTTGAGAAACACTGAGCTAGTTCATCTCCTGCCGCAAGGCAGGATCCACGCTGCCTAAGCCATCCCTGACACGGGTTTGCCTAACCTGTTCTCAAAAGACTCCAGCAGTGGAGATTCCACCCCTAACCCCTAGGCAAGCCATTCCAGCGGTGAATTATCTGTAGCATTGGATTCACTGCAATTCAAGGCCAAGATTTCTTGTCCTATCCAATGGGAACATAGAGATCAGATTGTTCCCTTATTCTTTTCAGATATCTGTTATGTATCATTATGTCTTTTCTCCATCTTCCCTAGAGTAAAGAGATTGTTTCCCTATTTTCTGGACCTGGGAGTGTTCTCACATATGACCTGTTCTCGGAAGTATCTTCACTTGGTCCTCAGCTTCCTCAAAATGCAGGGACCAGAACTAGGGATGGCTCTGCCTTTCACAGAGTCTCTGGGATATTTTTCTTTATCACAATTATAAAACACTGTCAGCTTATATTTATTTTGTTATCCACCATAATTTTTAATGCAGAACTGTTGCATACTTGGGTTTTCTCTGATCTGCAGTTTTTGTAAATGTCATTCTTACATGCAGCACTTTTTACTTGTCCTTATCAAACTGTAGATGATTTTGTTCTGCTTTCTAATCTCCAAAGTTCTGGAAATCCCTTCAAGACTGGTATCATCTGCAGATGAGTATGTACTTTCCATTCTGGAAAGTACACTTTTTTCCTCCCTGGCAGTGTTCCAGGCCAGGTTGGATGGCGCTTGGAGCAACCTGGGCTGGTGGGAGGTGTCCCTGCCCATGGCAGGGGGTTTAAATAAGATGAGCTTTGAGGTCCCTTCCAACCCAAACCATTCTATGATTCTATCATCCAGATATTACTAAAAACAATTAACAGTTCTGGACTTTGTCCTTCAGCCTTCCAGTTTTATAATAAATCATTTATAACTACACTAAATATGGGTTCCCAGCTGTACAAACCCACTTATCAGCAGTTTCATCTGGTCCATACATCCTGAAAGCACTATGAGAGGGACATGTAAACTGATGTAAAAACTCCTGCCCAGAGCACTGTGATTTCTTGACACAGTTTCTTTCCAACTCCAAGTGCTCTAGGCACTGCATACCAGATACTATAATGCCACAGGCTTTGAAGGGAGTTAAAAGCAGCTTTTGTGCTTTCTGCACCTTTTTCATTGGTATGATGGATGACAGAAGCGCAAGAAGAATTAGCTCTGAAGGAGCGTGATGAGAGCTACTGATCTAGTGTCATATGAAGGGTCAGAAATTTAACCTTTCAGAAGATGATTTAGCACACTTGTGTGTATATGGAGGAAGGCTGTTTCCAGATTTTGGCTCTTTCAGTGGGGGTTCTAATGAAAACTTTTTTGCCCTTTTGCCATGGGATATCCCATAGGCATTTTAGAATATCCAACAATTTTCAAGAGATAAGTTTTAGGTCTGTCAGTTACTACCATGCTAAAAGATGTTTTTTGAACAATAATCATTCAATTATTTTGTTTTCTTAGTGTCCATGAAATTCCTTATTATCGAAATATATGCATGTCAACAAGTTATGGAAAGCATATTTCTTATAAAGATGAATAAACCTTATGAGCTTAAAATCATAGAATCATAGAATAGCCTTGGTTGGAAGGGACCTATAAGATCATCCAGTCCAACCATTAACCCAGCACTGCCCAGTGCCCACTACCCTGTGTCCCTCAGCACCACATCTCCACGGCTCTGAAATCCCTCCAGGGATGGGGACTCCCCCCCTGCCCTGGGCAGCCTGTGCCAGTGCTGGGGAACCCTTTGGGGGAAGGAAGTGTTCCCCACATCCAATCTAACCCTGCCCTGGCACAGCTTGAGGTCATTATCCCTCGTCCTGTCACTGTCACCTGGGAGAAGAGACCAACCCTTGCCTCGCTACCCACTCCTTTCAGGGAGTTGTAGAGGGCCATGAGGTCTCCCCTCAGGTAAAGACCAGTTCACATGCAAAAAATTTCCATGAGTGACCTAATAGGCATAAAAAATAAGCATCATAGTTCAAAAAAGTTACTGTGCAGATGCTCCTTATCAGAGTGCTGATAAGGAGCATCATTCCTGCTTTCTCGTACCAGCCTGTAAATAGATTTTGCCTTGTAAAAGAGAAAGTGATGCGATATTAAAGGGATGAGCTTAGGACTGGGGCAAATCTTGTGCCATTGCATGCTCTGCCATCAGCTTCCTGGGTAGGTCAATTAGTGTTATATCCCGTTCAAGCAGCCATCTATGCCTCCCTTCACAGGCTGTGGAAAGAAATAGGCATCTGTAGAGGGCTGTTCTTTCATCCTACATGAAGTGAGAGGAATTACCCTCTGGAAGTACCACTTTCTCTCTGTTGACTGTACAAGGAGCCTGTGATGACCAGCCAGCCAGGCTTAAATATTATGTTTCAGACGTACACACCAGGCCAGAGAAACCCCATCCTGAATGTCTAATTTGCAATCCTTTGTGGTTGGGGCAGACAAATCCAATCTCCTGTCTCTCTGTGCCTTAATTTTTCATCTGCAAAACGGAGTGTCAGCGCTTTTCCTGTCTCATGTAGGAGCTGTGAAGATAATGACAGCAAGACACTGTGAGGTGCTCAGTGATTACAGTATTAGGAGCCATATGTGTGCATAGTGTGATAACACACTATTCATTACTAGCTTCAAAGACGTGTTAGCAGGCAACAGCAACACCTAAACATCCAGTATCTTCTTTGAAGACTTCACAGAATTTTCCCAGGGCTTCTTATCCCATTTCAGATCATTCTGATGATGGAATATGATTTCCCAAGTTCAGAACTTACAGAAGGTGACACTGAGGGAATTTACACCTTTCCCTTCCTCAAAAGTAAAGCAGTTACAGCTCACTCATTTTCACATCTACATCAGGAAAATTAACCCCTTTTCCAAAATAAGATAAGCTTTACATTCCCTTTACAGTAATCTCTTGATCAGTTCAGAAATCTAGCTGTACTTAAATATATATTTAAAGGGAAAAGTTTACCCATTTTCCAAGCAGGGCTCTTCTTTCTTCAAATACCTGTAAAACAGACAAATACAAATAAAATGGAATACTTAAAGGGGATTCAATATATCCTAAGAAAAATCCAACTTGAAAAATAATCTATGAAACCTACAAAACATAAACACAATAACTCAATGGAAGAGTTTGGAAGGAACCTGTGGAGATATTTTAGTCCAAACTCCCTGCTGGGTCAACTAAAGCAGGTTGCTCAGGGCCACATTCAGGTGGGTTTTTTGTGGCTCTGCACTGGCTTTGTTCCAGTCAGTCCATGTCTTTCTTGTACTGTGAAGCCCAGAAACAGACACATCATTCCAGATCTGTCCTCACCAGTGCTGAGTAGAGAGGCAGGATGACCTCCCTTGACCTGCCACCTACACTCTTCCTAATGTAGCCCAGGATGATGATGGCTGCCTTTCTTGGCTCGCGGTCAGCTTGGTGTTCACCAGGACCCCCAGGCAATCAGCTTGTCTGTGAGGATGTTGTGGTAGATGGTATCGAAAGCCTGAAAAACAATCTGTTTTCCTGGACCTCTCTTCTCTCCAGGGCCATATCCCATGTGATTCTTCCACACAGATCAGAAGAGGTCAAAGTCTGCTCTCCTGAAGTCCAGGGTTGTGATCCTGCCATTTGTCTTGCTCTTGCCTCTTGATATCCTGAATTCTGTCATCTACTGGTCACTGCAGCCCATGTTGTCCCTGACCTTCATATGCCCAACCAGTCCTTCCTTCTTTGTAAGCATGAGATCCAGCAGAGCATCTTCCCTTGATGGTTTCTTGATGACCTGTGTCAGGGAGTTATTATCAATGCATTCCTGAAACCTCCAGGATTGCATGTGCCTTGCTGTGTTGCCCTTCCAGCAGATATCAGGGTGGTTAAAGTTCCCCATGAGGACCAAGGCCTGTGAACATGAGGCTTCTTCCAGTTGTCTGAGGAAAGCCTCATCTACCTCTTCCGGATTTCTTCAGCTCTGCAGACTAGTTTCCGTGGCAGATTCCTTCCACTGAAGAAGACTCCCTAAAGTTCTAGGGCTGTGCGTGCATGACTGGGAAGGACAGCTCTGCAGACCAGCTGCAATGTGCTACCTCTCATCTCCACCTCCCTTCTTTGCAGCTACTGCACACAGGATGTGCCAACATAGTGCTCCGCTTTCTTGGGCGTACAGTGATGCGTGGTGTCTCACATGCTTTTGTGAGACCAGAAGTTGCACTTCTCATCTCCTTATTTTAACAACTTCAGTTTTCCGGAGTTGGAGATGTTGGGTGCCTGAAAGCTCCTAGAATGGATACAGACAGCATGGGTAGCCATCACACAGCCCTGGCAATGGCTTCAACCTCAACGCAGCGACCATTAGGAGTGAGACAGTAAGACCAGTCTTTGTTCCCCAGCCACTTTACAGTGACAACTAGCAACACGGATGATCAGTATCAAAATACAATGGAGGATTTATGATGTTGACCTTTATCCATAGGGAGCTAGACCTGAAAGCACTAGCACGTGGCTTCCCACTACCACAAAACTGTCTTCTATACTCAGGATTGTGACCTGGGAAGTGAGCAAATGCTGTAGATGATTTTTCCAGAAGACAGATCAAAGAGGAAAAAGCCCAACTTATAACTGCAGCCAGCTATTAATCACAACTAGGAAAACATGCTCGATCACTCTAAACTCCAAACATGTTATTGCTATGACAGCCTGCAAAGAAGGTTTCCTGCAGAGAAAGACATTATTGGTGCTGATGGCTGGTACAGCAGTTGACAGTGTTAGCTCTGTCTCTCTCAGCAGGAGTGTCTCTTGCAAAGGGTGGAAAATGACATTTCTTTTATTTGTATGTTGACAGTTATTATTTACTTTATTTGCATGTGGGACACTTGGCAAAGTTAAAAAAAAAAAACACAAAACCAAACAACTAACAAGGTGAACTTGGAAAAGGATTTGCCACAAGCAAGTGACGAATAGTCAAATACCTAAGTTTTGGGTTGGATAGTTCAAGTGAAGCAGGGAGCTATTTATATAACTGAAAGTAATGTTAATGGTCTTTGATCAAAGGAAGACACATATTTGCTTTCAGCATTCTTGGAGATACATCTGAGCCAACTTTGTCAGAAAGTCCTGCCTACTCCTGGCACTTGGAAGCATTAATTAGCAACAGAATGGCCCAAAATTGGTATAATCATCCACTGCCTTAATCAAGCCCATGTTTATTCTCCTCTCCTCCAAGGCCTTGGAGTTATACCTATTGTGTGCCTAAGTTGGCTGGCTTTGGATGCAGCCTGAAGCCTAGGTTGCTCCTGGGACCTGCCATCTCACATTCATGTCTTCAGGTGGTTTTAAATAAGCTCAAGTTTAAGGCTGCCTGCAAATCCCTCCAGCCCTTGCTGCAAATGCTGCTGGGGGCTCTTCTACCCCACAACTGACTCGCTGCCCAGCAGAAGGCAAATCATCCCCTGACTTCCAGTCCTTCCTTAAAGGAATCACGACTGCCCATGTCCCACTAGTAAAACCCTGGATAGTCCTTTCTGCTCTGACAGCTGCTGTAGGGGTATAAAACCATAGATAGAGGCTGCAAGACTCGGGATGTACAATAGTCAGGAGAGAGCTGGGTCTTGCCAACAATGCAGACAAGTGTATTCTTGAGCATGTTTGAAAATCCAGAGAAATCTACAGGAACTACTAATGGAGTACTGCCAGGATTACCACGACTCCTGCCCCTCATTGCCTATGCTACTAACAAGTAACCCTCTTATGCATCTCTTGTCCCTATGCTTTCATCTTCTCACTGTTTTTCACATATCCTTTATCTATACATCCTTTTCTCTCTTCATGCTTTCTCTTAACTCGAGTGCAGAAATGAATAGAGATATGATTGCATGAAAATGGCACCTTCTCACTCACTAGCTCCCTATATATATCAATTGAATTATCTCCCCATATCAGCTGTGAGCAATACTTTTGTTGCAACTATTTCTTTTCTGCTAACACTACAGAGCAGTATAATGATACATGAAAAGGAGTTTCAGGCAGGTCAGTGCTTTAAAACCTGGATCAGAAACAAGCCAACACTTTTAATCATTCATTTCATCATTGAGCACAGGTCTAGGAGATTACGGTAGGTTCTTTCCTACCTGGAACCCCATTAAGTGTTGGGGTATACAACAATCCAATATGAGCTCCTAAAAGTTTTGCTGCAGCCCAGTGTAACATCAGACTGCCTAAGGAGCAGAGTAAGAAGGTGGGAAAGGGTGGTTTTACCCACGTACTTATTGCTAGTCAGAACATACCTTATTTCACACTGATGTGCATCTGTAAAAATGTGTTTTAAAGTGTAGGAAACTGACATTAAAATGATTCAAAGGCTGGGGAGTATGCCAGATTGAAAGGACTTGAAAGAGCTCAATCTGTTTATTTATCAAAAAAGAGTTCAAGTGTTGGCTTGAAGCAGTGTAAAAGTCCTCCCACAAGGAATAAATACTGATTACAGAAGAGTTTAATAAGCTAGCAGGGGAAGATTTAAATGAGGGAAGCTAATGCTAGAGGTATTCAGACAGGAGACAAAGTTTCATCTTTTCATGGTAGAGGGGATTAATCATGAGAAAATTACTAGGGAAGCGATGGAATTTTCATTTCTTGATAACACCAAAGGAAGTCTGGATACCTTTGTGGAAGATATATTTTAGCCAAATTCTAGTTGTTGAGCTCAAGACTGGGAGAACTGTGTGAACCAAGAGGGCTCAAGAAAGCCAGGAAGCCAGACTACATGATGTAATGGTCCACTTTGGATTAAATTCTATGAATCATCAACAGAAAGTTAAACTGAATTCTGAGGGAGGAATATGTTCCTGGTGATACATGAGCCAAAACCCCCTCAGTTATGTTAGCAGATCCCAGATATAGTAGATAGAGTGGGAGGTTAGGAAATGCATCTCGTTATTTATAAATGGAGTGCGTCACTTCAGTTTCCAAATATCAAGCCAGCCTCATCACTGCCAGGCTTAGCAGAGAAGCCAGAGCATGGGTACTAAGGTCTCTCCTACAAGCTGAGATGGAGCACACCAGCAACTTACACTGCCACTCAGTTTGCTGTGGGGTTAAACTGAAGCCTTTTGGTACAGAAAAAGAATGATTTGGCAACTTCCACTAAGAAATTAATGCACTTTGGGGTTTTTTTTTGGTTTAAAAACAACTGCTTTGGGAAAGTATCAATACTTGAACTAAATACTTGTGTGTTTTCAACAATGTACATTAGAACTTTCAGGTTTTACAAAACATATTAGGTTTTATATAAAGACTGTGTGTGTGTGTTTGATATATACATACTTCTAATAGTAAACAAAATGTTTTAAGTTCTTATTCCATTACTTATGACCTACACAGGCAAAAACTTAAGTTAAATTTTTCTAGGACTTGAGAATTTGTGAAGTGAACCAGAGAATTTGCCTTAGGATTTGAGAATATTCAAATTCTGACCAGACAAGATCCTGAGCAAATGCTCTAGCTGACTCTGCCTTGAGGGGTTGGACTAGACGATCTCCAGAAGTCCCTTCCAACCTCAACAATTCTATGATTCTATGAATTTGACCCATTTGCACAGAACTCGCCTTGTCATTCATGAGTTGATGGTTCAGTGGAGTCCAAGTGCTCATCTTGGTCTGTAGCTTGGGGCCATCCATGTTTCTAGGAGGTGCAAATGCCATAGGTATGGGAGATGGTGGGTCCTCTGATGTCTTGTCAGCACCAATGGCTACAACTGAACAAAGACCATTACAGCATGTTAGTGAAAAACAAATAATTTTAAGAAGGAATCCAATGATTTCATAGCATAACAATGATACAAGTAAAATTATTTGTAAGTCAGGTAGAATAAAGCCTTTTATTTTCTGTACCCATGGTAACTGTGACAGTAAAGGCCAGATTTCCTGATGGAACATCAGTGCACTAATGTCATATAAATACTTAATAATTAAGCAAGTCTTCCCCATCACAATTATTATGGAATATGTCTTCGATTTTTGCTGCATGAATGATCACAACAGGGCATTTGCAGCGAGCGAGAAAGTACACAAAATTTCTCTTTCCAGTTGTTGGCACTGAAAATTGCAGGTAACTTGTGCATCTATTTAAGTGCAAGGTTTTTAATGCTTTTGATGGGCATACAATGGGGCCAATATGTTTGTGTAACACTGAACTGAAAGAATGAAAGCCAGAATGGTTCAGAACTGACTGAAATCTCTCAGGGTCCTGTGTTCAGGCAGGTTGGTTTTAACAGTTTGGGCTGACTGTGCTGTTCTTTTAAACAAAGATTTCTGCATGAAGTAAATAGGACATTTCACACATTTTTCCTTTCCCTTTTGTGACATCAAATGACTGGACCACATTCAGACAATGCCATCTCTTCATAAATGTTTGCCCAAACATAGGAAAATCTTCCTTCATCTTCTTTCCTGCAGCTGGGTTCAGCAGGATAACGTCATTGCTCACCTCAGGCATCCAATTTCCAGACTGAAGGCTTAAGCTGCAGCAGCCTGAAAACCAAATCATTTCTTTACCACATTAAAAAATATCTCAGTTCCCTGCATAGAGTTATTAGGCAATTTTTCTGTAAACACTTCAGATCGCTTTAAAGCTTCATGGTGGCAAGGTGACTAATAGGACTTTTGGAACAAACCAACAGGCAACTCCACTAAGTAACTCCAGTATTGTGTTGCCAGCCTACCCTGAAGACAAGCACCTCAAAACCACTCAGCAAATGGACCTTTCTAGCTAATATAGCTCTGAGGCTCACCAGAGATGTCTTCATGAAAGCCCAGTCCCCCATTCCTTACCCAGATAAAATTCCTGGCTATAGCAATGGAAGATCAATCTTCAAAACCTCACTGCAGGATCTGTGCCTGGGCACATCACCTTTTTAATTAGTTTTTCCTCCTTTTCTCTCCTAAGTTATTACAGAATCAAAAAAGATGAAGAAAAGAAGAAAATCTGTTATATTATTCTCCTCTGCATCTGGTGATGTAATACAGTCCATGGTTAGGAAATAAGGTTGTTACAAGAGTCTGAGGTTTTTCTCTCTTTTCTTCTTGCTAGAGATCCTTAAATAACTTATTGTCTGCACACTGCAATTTTAACTTCCCACAGAGAAGCACAAAAATCTAAAAGACTTGCTAAGGTTTCAAAGTCTCACAGTCTGTCGTTGGCCAATGTTAGAGGGTTCTTGTGCAACTGAGTAGGTGCATTTGGGATACTCGTTACGATGGGATCACTTACTGGGTTGTTTCAGTTTTGATTTGTTTTTCTGCAAGGCCCCTGCCCTTTTCAATGCACAGAAACACAACATTACAAGCTAGAGAAACAGCCTGACTGCCAAAAAAACAGGTTCAGGCAACCATGTCCTGTTTTTCAGGGACAACCTTCTACATTAGTCACAAAACCATCAGTTGTCACTGCAGCACACTCCCAGCCCTGGATTCATGTTCCAGTTTCTCTAAGCAGACACTGCTTTCTTGGTGCTGGAGCAGCTGTGTTCACAAAGCATCTCTGTGAGCTGGTGTGTTAACAGCTCATAGCCCAAAAAGTCAGTCATGCCTCTGGTCCCTCTTGCGCTCCTTCTGTGACAAAAATGTGGTTCTCAGCATACCTGGAAGAAGTCATATTCCCAGCTGCCACAAAACTGCCTGAATTGCACTTGATGTTTGAGCATGATGTGGAAACAGGGCTGCAAAGGCACCACCAGGCAAAAAAGGTGAGCGTAGCCAAATGTTTTAACTTCGTAGATGATGTGCCAGCCTGCCAGCCCTCCCTTGCTACCCCTTTGCTAGCACAGGCACACAACCACTGCCCGCTCTGCTCCTCATCTCCCCAGCTACACTCAAAGTCGTGACAAGGGGAGGGAGGCAACTCCAAGTCCAACCTCAGCAGCGTGTGTTTACAGGATCACAGAATCATAGAATGGTCTGGGTTGGAAGAGACCTGAAAGATCATCTCATTCCAAGTCCCCTGCCATGGGCAGGGACACCTCCCACCAGCCCAGGTTGCTCCAAGCCCCATCCAACCTGGCCTGGAACACTGCCAGGGAGGGGGCAGCCACAGCTTCTCTGGGCATCCTGGGCCAGTGTCTCACCACCCTCACAGCCAACAATTTCTGTCTCAGATCTAGTCTAAATCTCTCCTCTTTGAATTTAAAGCTATTACCCCTCATCCTATCGCTACATGGTCTTGTAAAAAGCCCCTCTCCAGCTTTCTTGTTGGCCCCCTCAGGTACACTCCAACAGTTCCATGTCCTTCTTATGTTGGGAGCCCCAGAACTGGATGCAGTACTGCAGGTGGGGTCTCATGAGAGCAGAGGGGTAGAATCCCTTCCTTCAACCTGCTGGCCACGCAGGATGAATTCTTTGGTGAAGTCAGGACTGCCCCATGTCACTTCAGAACACATGTTTTACTGGGGTTCCTCCAAAGCATGCTGTTTGTGCTGGGATTCAGTGTGCTTAGGTGGCCTTGAATTTCATGGGATGCATCAGAGAAGCCATCAGCATTAGAAAATCTAGAAGCATCTTACCTGTAACATGCAGCTAGCCTAAAAATCGGATTGCAAGCTCTTTATAGGTCTTTCTAAGAAGAGGCCTGTTTTACCAACTACAGTTTAGCTGCCTGTTCCCAAAGGAAAACCTGTGCTTGTTTGTCTTCACCCTAAATTCCCTATCCCTGGCAGGATTAACAGCTAATCCTGCTTCTTCAGGAGTCTACAGTAAATCTGATCAGACTTAATCTATGACATGATACTGATGTGGCTGCAGCAGCTTGCTCAGTACGCGTGAAAAAGCAGCTGGTGCACTGCACACACCAGCAAATGTCAAGCTGTTTAGCCAGGGCCTCACTTTTCTTCTGCAATAGTCGTTATCTTTGCACTGCCTGCCCAAAATAACATTCCAGACATTGCTCCAGCTAGTGCTTCACATATCCTGGGATGAAATTCATCAAGCTCAGCTGATCTGAAAACATTCAACCAGCCAGAGACATAAGATGAGGTTAACAAGGAATCAAGCTTTAAATATATATAAGGAAAATGCTGGTTGACTACCCAGAGAGGAAAAGCTATTGACACATGATGCTAAAAAATTTATCTATTATCCTTGTTCTAGGAAAAATAAAAAGGCAATGTAGGAGCAGGTGGCAGGCATAACAAATAGCAGTGTAAAAGAGATTTGGGGGAAGGACTGGGGAAAAACAAGTTTTATGAGTATATCCAGTGTTTTCAAGCTGGTTGTGTTTGATTAACATCACACCAAGTTGGTCAGAGATCTCCAGTAGTTTCAAATGTTCAAAAAGAGCAAAACTGCCTGGGTAACTACAGCCAGAGAGTATCTAGGAATGGTTCACAGTTTGAATGAAAGGATATACTCAGTGGGGATCCAAGAGATTTGTGCGTTGTGGCTGCTCCCTCCCTGGCAGTGTTCCAGGCCAGGTTGGATGGGGCTTGGAGCAACCTGGGGCTGGTAGGAGGTGTCCCTGCCCATGGCAGGGGGTTGGGACAAGATGAGCTTTGAGGTCCTTTTACATCCAAACCATTCTATGATTTTTGAGGTGTATGAAGAAGACATGCATTAATTTCACAGGGCAGGAAAGACGAATGGCATTTAACAGCGAGACCATTTCAGGACTGATCAAAATCCTGCTGAAGCCAATGAAAATACTTTCACTGATTTCAGTACAAGTTGGGTCAAGCCCTTGGCTGAAAAAATACGTGATTGTATTTAAGAAAGATTAACAATACATAATGATCATATCAGATTATCTAAGGGCATTGGAACCATTTCCTTTCACTGGGTTAATCTCTGTTTCACCCCCTGGAATGGCATTCCAGAGGTTTGTGCAAACCAAACCCAAAACAAGTCCTTCAGAAGCAGACCCGCTTTATTAATGTTTTTCACCACACCTCTCTAGCAGTAAGCCCTTGTGGTTCCACAGAGCCCGGTGCACTCAGAGGTTTAAGGATGGATTTTGCAGAGAAAGAGCCTAATGACATTAATCCATGTGACGACAAAGGCGCAGCTGAGGAGTTCAGTTGCAAATAAACAGAATTTAACTGAATCAATATCAAGCTCAGACAGGAAAGTAATTTTTATTGTCAATTATTATTATATCAACAAGAAGCAGTGTGATGACTGATGCTGTGGGAGAAATGCTTTAAAGGAGTAGTGACAGAAAAACAATCTAGAATGTAGGCCAAACTATAGGGCATTCAAAATGGAAAATTACAGAATCACAGAATAGCCTTGGTTGGACGAGACCTCTAAGCTCATCAAGTCCAACCATTCCCCCAGCACTGCCAAGTCACCACTTCCCCGTGTCCCTCAGCACCACATCTCCATGGCCCCTCCAGGGATGGGGACTCCCCCCTGCCCTGGGCAGCCTGGGCCAGTGCTGGGGAACCCTTTAGTGGAAGAAATTTTTCCTAATATCTAACCTAACCATCCCCTGGCACAACTTGAGGCCATCACCCCTCGTCCTGTCACTGTCACCTGGGAGAAGAGACTGAACCCCCCTGCCTACCCCCTCCTTTCAGGGAGTTGTAGAGAGCAATGGGGTGTCACCTCAGCCTCCTCTGCTCCAGACTGAACCCCCCAGTGCCCTCACCCACTCCCCATCACACTTGTGCTCCAGCACCTCAGTGTCCTTCTTGGAGTAAAAGGCCCAAAACTGAACACAGTATTCAAGGTGTGGCCCCACCAAATCTGAGTAGTTCAAGAAGATAGCTCTGGGTGGCAAAGATAATGTGAAACAGACCCTCATGTATAGGAGGACACCTAGAAAGATGGCAAGAGGAGAAGGGCAGGAGGCTAAGTGCACATTTGCAATGATTTACAACAAGGAGGCCAATACTGCTCTCTTCCTTTCCCTCTAGCTAGCCTGTAACCCACAAGCTGCAAAGCACTGATACCATCCAGCCTTCCACATTTGTCACCTGCACTTCACACAGTGACGCCCTCTCCTCAGTTAGCACATCCGCTCTGACTGCACCATATTGCCAGTGTTCCCCACCAACACATCAGTCTTGTCACTGTGTCCCCAGGCCCCTGGAAGGCTCTGGGGGAAGGAACACCTTGGCACAGATGTTTGCCCAGCTGGCTTTGAGGATGATCTCTGTGGTACCAATACTACAGCATCAATAAACCCCAGAGCATGGCACTTCCACCGTGCTGATAAACTCAAAACACCTGCAGCACCTTGTGTCACTGATATTTCGGTCTCTGCCCAGCACCATCACCTCTGTGCACCCTGCACTGGATGGATCAAACACTCTGACCCCTGCCAGGGTGTGCTGGAAATATCCCTGTGCACAAGAACCCATGGTTTGAGTACCCCCACGACTCCCCCTTCCCCCAGGCAGTGAATAACTAATTCTGCATTCCTCACTGCTCCATGATGCCCACCAAGGCATCAGGACCTCCATATACCATCACAGAGGCGATACTCTACAACAACCAAGAGACCCCAAATCTCTTGGGGAATTGGTATTCCCTTTCCGTGCTGCTTTAACTTCCATACCCATTCTTTTCATAACCATGGCTCAAAGCTGCATCAGGAGAGGTTCAGATTAGATATTAAGAAAGATTTATTTACTGAGAGGATGGGCAAACATTGAAACAGGCTTCCTAGAGAGGTGGTCCATGGCCCAAGCCTGTCAGTGCTTAAGAGGCATTTGGACAATGCCTTTATTAATATGCTTCGACTTTTGGTCATCCTGGAATTATTCAGGCAGTTGGACTAGATGATCATTGTAGGTGTCTTCCAACTGGACCTATTTTATTCTACTCTACTCCACTCCACTCCACTCCACTCCACTCGACATGATGATCTTAGAGGTCTTTTCCAACCAAGGCTATTCTGTGATTCTATTCTATTCCCTTTACCCCACAGCATCACTCAGCTCCAAAGGACCAGTACCTTCTTTGGTCTCCAATAAACCCAGCAATCTCCTCTCCCTGGTGGTGTCAATACCTGACTGCTCCCCTCTGTGTCCACATTACAGATGTTTTCCAGGATCTGCTCCAAGCCCAGAAGCACTGCCTTCCACTCCTGCTCCAAATCAGTCTCCTTGTGTCCTGCAGGGACAACATCTGCCCAGGAGCTGTCACAGCACTGCATAGTCATAGAATAGGCTTGGTTGGAAAAGACCTCTAAGATCATCCAGTCCATCCGTTAACCCAGCACTGCCAAGTCACCACTGCCCCGTGTCCCTCAGCACCTCATCTACATGTCTCTCAAATCCCTCCAGGGATAGGGGCTCCACCACTGGACTGGACAACCCCTTGAGTGAAGAAATTACTCCTAATATCCAATCTAACCCTTCCCTGGCACAACTTGAGGCCATTACCTCTTGTCCTGTCACTGTTACCTGGGAGAAGAGACTGACCCGCCCTCACTACCCCCTCCTTTCAGGGAGTTGTAGGGAGCAATGAGATCTCACCTCCCAATGATATTACACCCAGGGGAGATGATACGGACCAGTATTGATCCCTAACACATTTTCTCCCTTAAATAAGACAACAGAAAGGTCTCTTCTACCCTAGAGAATAAAACATTTTCCTTTCTGCCCCCAACCTTGCTGGATTTATATTCTGTTATGCAGCTGGATGATCTATGATGCTCTTGCCTCAAAGGCCACCAGAACTTCCCTAGTCCTGCAGCACATACAGTTAGACTGCCCAGTGTCCCCAAGTCCTGTGATGTCCTGGTAGCTTTCCCTGCCCCACTTTAAAAGTCGGTAGCAAAGCCCAGCTGCTCAGTACTTGTGTCAATAGATGTTAGTGCTTTTTCCACCCATTTATCCTCTGTGCATGATGTCTTTATGTTCTGTCCCTTTGAGCATTTATATTTCTAAGTACTGAAATCTCTTCTGGGACCTGAAGGCAATAACAATCCCCTCCAGCCTCAGGCCTGACAGCGCTGGCAGATGGGCAGACCTCAGGCCCTTTGTGCCTCAGTGTCCCCCACTGCAGCATTCACGCCTTCTCCCCATCAGAGGCCCTCTCTCCTCACAGCATGGGCCCTGCTTGGTGCACTCTGGGGTCTTCCATCACCCCATCATCCCTCTTTGCATCCTATTGAATCTGTTACCCCCTCCACATATCCTATGGAGTTTGTACTCCCCTCTCCACTGTCCCTCAACGTCCCACTACATTTGCATCCCCTTCCCCATGCCACACTGCGTTTTTTCCCTCACTGTCCCCTCAGTATTCGTCCGCTTGTGCCCCACTGCAGTTCTATGCGCTCCCCACGCACCCCCTGCCCACACCCGTGTGCCCCACGCTCTCCCTGAGGATCCCCCCACCCCGTGTCCCCTCAGACCTCGGTCACCCCCGAGCTCGGAGCCCCCGCGGCCCCCAGGGCCGGGCCGGGCCGCCCCTCACCTGCCTCCTCCCCGCCCGCGGGCGGCGCGGCCTACTCCTCCCGCAAGGCCGCTTCCCGTCGCTGTGGCAACCTCTTCCCGCGCCCCCTCGGGAGGGCTCCAGCCAATCAGCTCCTACCAGCGGGGGGCGGGAAGGCAGGACGGCCAGCGGTTCCGATCTACCTAGCAACCTGCTCGGCCCGTTCTGATTGGCTCGTTCGCTCCGGCAGGGAAAGGGGCGGGGCGCGGCAGGGCGTGGCGGCGCGAGGGGGCGGGGCGGAGGCGCGGGGCGGGGCGGGCGCTGCGGCGGGGTCGGGCGCGAGGAGGCGCGGCCGCTGCCTCCGCCGCCGCCACCTGAGGGAAGGAGCGGGGCCGCAGCGGCGGGACCCCGCGCGGAGGTAACGGCGGGGACCTGAGTCCTGGGCGGCGCGGGGGGAGGTGGGGTGTAAAGATGGGCAGGGGGTTTCCCTCAGGGATGTCGTTCTTTCACCCCCACGGCGGCCGCCTCAGGGGCAGAGGCACCGCTCTCGGAGACGGCGCTGTGGGGGGCGGCCATGGAGCGTCCTCTGGGCGGGGGGAGTGAGCGGAGCGGAGGGTTAAGTCCCCCACTCCGGTGCAGCGGGCGGCCGAAGGGCAGGGGATGCTCGTCCTGTCCTCCGCTGGACGACATGGAGGTGCTGGCTCCGCCGCCTTTCCCTCGGCAGCGCCTCGGGGCCGATGCCGGTCCTGGGCATTCCCGCTCCCCTGTCCCTGCCGCGGGGGAGCCAGCCGAGGGGATGCTCGGCCTGGGCATTTCCCCGTCCTTTCCGTGAGGGAGCCGAGGGAGGGGGATGCGAGTGGCAGGTGCTGTCCCCTCGCCTCCTCGCAGTGCCCTGGGAGCCCGGGGGAGAGGGATGTGGGACCCACGTGCACCCTCACCCCGTGTCCCCTCGCGCTGTGCATCCCTAAGGAAAGGGGGTGCACTGCCCCTCTTTGGGTGCACTGGGGACCCGAGGAGGAAGATTTGCCATTCCCCTCCACATACACACCCCTTTTCTTGCGCTGGAGACCCAAGAGGTTGCTCGTCCCACGCTTCCCTCCTCTCTCTGTGCAGTGTGGTAGCAGTGACCCGGGAGGGAAGGGATGCCCGTCCCGTGCACCCCTCCATCTCCCTTTTCCCTTCCCTTTGCGGCAGGGACTCAAGGGGATGCTCGCTCTACCCACGCACTCTCCTTTTCCTTTTGCAGTGCAGTGGGTACCCAGGAGGAAGGGGTGCCAGTCTTATGTGCATATCCATCCTTTGCAATGCAGCAGCAATCCAAGAGGATGCTAGTCCCGTGTGTGCACTTGTTCCTTTTGCTTTTAAAACACTGAGGATTCAAGAGGAAAGAGGATGCTAGTTCAGTCTGCACCCTACCTCCTTTTCCAATCTGAGGGGTGATAGCTAGCTCCACCTCCAGTTCCTTTACCTTCCTGTGCAATAGGAGCTCAAACGGATGGAGATGCTAGACCTGTCCCTCCACATACATGGAGAATCTGACCAGAAAGGTTTTCTGCCTTTCCATTCTCCCTGTGGGGAGTGGAGCAGGGGCAGTTGTGGTGTCACTGTGTGGAGGGAGACAGGAAGAGGAGATACACCGTATCTATCTTCATCCTACACAGTGATGAGGAGCATGGAAGGGTGGGAGAGTGTAGTGTGTGTCCTCTTTTCTCCATGATCTCCTAATTGAAGTACAGGTTGTGGGGGATTGCACTGTGGTTCTCCCTTAACACGTAGCAGAAGTGGAACAGGGGAACAGCATGGGAGTTTCTTTCCCACTGACTAATTGAAGTGGAGTTTGGAGAATAATGTATTCTCCTTTTGTGCCTTCATGTGGGTGGGAATGGGTTGGGGAAATGCTGCCAGTGCTTGTGTGCAATGGGTGAGTTCCTCTCCTTTCTCCATGATCAGGACTGGGTGGGGAATGACTAAGGTGACATTCTCCTCTTGTCTTCTACTTGTACAGTTGTCACCTAGTTTGTTGTTTTATCACCTCATTTCTTTGGGACAGATAACAGTGAATTAATCCACCTACATGCTTTCTTTCTAAAGTCAGATGACTTTTTTCTCATTACCCTCCTCTCATTGCTCCTTTAGTAACTTTAACATTTATTTGGAAAAAAAAAAATGCACTGTGGGAGTGAATCCTTTCATTTCATTATTTTAATTCCTTATATTAGTCTATGCTTAATTTGGTGGTCTATGCCTTAATTTATCCTTTACAGCAGGAATTGGATGGGCTTCTTATGATTCTAAGTAATGTATAAATCCATAACTGCACTAACAAGCTAGGTGTTTCCTACCCTTTTTGCTCTCAGGTTTTTTTTACAGTGCCTTGGGGTAGATGGGTAGGTATCCCCTCCTCCTCCTTTATCCCTCGTATCATCGAAAGTGTTGTGTTTTGTTTTTATATACATATAAAAACAACCACAAAATTCCATATGTAGAGGTTTAACAAAGAGGATGCAGAACTGGATCTGTGGTAAGAAACTATCTTGACACTACAGATTGCTTATTACAGCATTCATCTGTCTGCACCAATTAATAGGTCATCTGTATGCTCGTTTGCAAAACTTTTGTCTCCTTTTGCAATGATGTGATTGTCTTTTCTCTGAATTTCACCTAGATTACTTTTTCCTCTATGAAAGAGCACTGCATGACTAGGCTATATAATCTGACATTCTTTTCTGGCTCTGGTAAATGTATTCTTCATTTCCTTTATGCTACTGTATACTAGTAAGATCTC
Source organism: Podargus strigoides (assembly GCA_028020825.1). Lineage (NCBI taxonomy): Eukaryota > Metazoa > Chordata > Aves > Caprimulgiformes > Podargidae > Podargus > Podargus strigoides. The sequence continues at coordinate 1,825,673 of CM051619.1, forward strand.
ACGCATGAAATAGAAAAATCCTGCAAGGATATGATGAGGATGTTTTCTACTTTTTGCACAGTTAAAACTTTTTGTGGCTTTTTGAGTCGAGGTTCCTTTTCCTGAGTTTGGGAAACTATTAGTAAAATATCAAAATCAAAAGGTGAGATTCAAATGGGATTAGGCACCTTGTACAAAACTTACTAGGAATAGATTTTGTCTGTCCGCAACTTGTAAAGGATGTGAGAGTATGCAGAAACCTTCAGGGTGAAGTAATGCTGCCTGGAAGATGGGATGGTTCAGGTCTTTGTGTTTTTGTTTTTTTTTTTGAAAGAGGCACCAAATTCTTGAAAAATAAGTCTGAGAAATGGCTTCCTTAGATCAGAAGGATGTAGCTTTTCAAGGCCATATGAACTTGAGATTGGACTGAAATCAGGTGTGGTTAGATGTAGTATGTCTTAAATATTGTGGCTGATTTTGATCTTTTAAATTCAGTGTGTTGGCTGCTATTCACAGCAACAACTTGCTTCAGAATATAAGCAAGACGCTGTGATTTGAGCTGTGTTGGTTGGTTCTACCACCTACCTTAAGGTATAGATAGTTCTCTTTTCTGCTTTTTTTGTCATGTTTTATTTTTCTACATTTGGAACAGTGGTGGAGTCCCCATCCCTGGAGGGATTTCAGAGCTGTGGAGATTTGGTGCTGAGGGACATGGGGCAGTGGTGACTTGGCAGTGCAGGGTTAATGGTGGGACTGGGTGATCTTAGAGGTCTTTTCCAACCAAGGCTATTCTGTGATTCTACTCTTTATGTTATTTTCTTTATGTACTTCAGTGGTTCTTCAGACATGGATTTCCTGTCAATAGCTATGCGGGAGCAAGCAGCCTGTGAAAGCAAGTTGTCAATGAACTTAATTTAACATGCTTATGTTTAGCATCTTGGTCTTTTTCATATTTGCATGTTTGTTTTTACCAGCCTGTTTTAAACAGCTACAGCCAAAAACATTGCCGCACGTGATCTTAAAGAGAAGCACAGAGTTGTTAAGGTTGGAAGGAACTTCTCAGGATTATCTAGTCCAACCCACAAAGGGTTTAAAGACGTATATGGTATTTAATTTTTCTGACCATAAGATGGGCCTGTGTAAACAAAAGTGTGCATGTATAATTTTTTTGATCAGCTGATACCAGCCAAAGTCTGGTAATTAACTCTTTCATATCTCTCACTAAGTTTGCGTTAGGGAGAAAATAAATACTTTTTCTCTCTCTGAGGTACAGAATTTATTTCCCTTCCTGAATATTTAAGGAAAAACATTACTGTCTCAAGATTAGACGTCTGTTCAAATTTGACATTGCCTACTCATGGGAATATTGATGGAGTATTTGGGGTTTTCTGGTTCAAACAGAATTTCTAAGTTTCTGTTACCTTTCAGTGCACACCATAATTTTTTTTAAGGAGTTGGTTACAGACTGGATTTTGCAAATTTCATTGCTGTAAGACAAAATATTTATAAGAAAAGGGATTCTTTGTACTCTTAGGACTCTGTTTTTCCATGTTTCAGCCTCCAGTTTCGGAGTTTGTTTTACCAGTCGGTGAGCACAATATGCTGAGTCCCCATTCTGCGTGTTCCACTCCAGCCCCTTAGTGCTGAGAAAGTGCAGATCCAGCCCTGGGGAATGATCACTCTTTAAATTGGCTCTATAGGTAGAGTGGAACTGGCAGAGCAACCATATGTAGCTACCTCTGCAATTTCCATCTTCCAGAGTGTGCAGAGAAAGGGGTGGTCAAAGAATGCTGTCTTTGGGATTATCCTTCCATGATCCTTAGCTGTAAGGATGGTTTGTAGAGAGGAAGATGTGAGATATGTCTGCATGAGAAATAGGTTAGAGACAACAAAAAAGCTGTTTACAACTAGACTAAAATTACATATTCAAATACATGAAGCCAAACCATGACTGTAGCTCGTTGGGCAGAACAGTCGTCTTCAGTCCTGCAAGTTGGGACTTGTGTATTGGTGGTGGTGACTGTTTTGTTTTTGTTTTATAATTATTCAGCATAAGTTATGAGGCCGTGTAGCTAAAGAGATTCTATCGCCATGAATGTACCAGTGGAGATGCTGAGTCATAAATAGCTTGGTTTCAGTGTGGTCAACAACTGTAATGCTCACATGGTTAAATTGAAAGTGTGGGGTTTTCTAAAAATATTTTCCTCATAGTAAATACATTCCCCCTTTTCACCATCCTTTTTGGGTAGAGTTTTATACTATACCAACTTTTTTTTTTTTTTTTCACCAGAAATAGCCTAAAACCAGGATTAAAACTTGTCCAGTGCAATCTGGTCTAGTGGGAGGTATCCCTGCCCATGGCAGGGAGGTTGGAATGAGGTTATCTTTGAGGTCCCCTCCAATCCAAACCATTCTATGATTCTATGACCCTCTAGTCTTGCACATGGCAACCTGAAGCAATTTGTCTGCCAGGCTATTTGGAGCTAAAATATTTTAACCAATTCCAAGGCTTTTTACTATATTCTGTTTGTTGTGTTTTTTACTCTAGGTAACCTAAGAAAAGAAGAAGGTAACTCAACTGCTCTTCTGTCACGATGGGGTCAATTGTGTGGGAATGTGGTTGAACATATTTTAGTACCTTAACCTAATACATGCTATATAATACCGAGACAAGAAAAGGCAAGATTTCTCACATGTCTGTCTCAAATACATCGTCTCCTGGACTGAACTAAGAATGTTGTATACAAAGAGTATTCCAGTTCTGAAGGACTTCAAACCAGGACTGAAAATATTGCCATCGAAGTGAAATCTGAAGGTACATGAGGAATTCAGCGAGCTTTCTGACTGGGCTCAATAACCAGCCCCGCTCCCAGTGTGGAAGGATGGCTGTTAGCTGGATGTTCTGTTCTCTTTGGCTTTTGGATGTTTTGGTGGGGCACACGAGAGGGCACAGTTTATTTTCTTGTGAGCCCATCATCCTACGGATGTGCCAGGACCTGCCTTACAACACCACCTTTATGCCTAATCTTCTGAACCATTATGACCAGCAAACAGCAGCGTTAGCAATGGAGGTAAGACTATTTTTTTTCAGCATTATATTTATTTTTGTCCTTTAGTTGACAAATAATTGGTAACAGAATCCAGGAAGATATTTATATTAGAAATAAAAATGAAAAAAACCCCAACAAGATAACAATAATGTAAATATAAAAACAAATACCACTTGCATGAGATGCATTGTAATATATACTAAAATATTCGATGACTACAAAATTTGCCTAATTTAGTGTGAAATACTCTGGATGTGTTTGTATGTTAGTCTGTTACTTTAAATATTTAGACAGCTCAAGAATGCATATTTTGAATGGTCTGTCACTTCTCTAAATGCCAGAAAAATAGCATGCTGAACAAAGAATAGAAGATTTTTTTAGTTCTGAAGACTATGTTCTTTGATGGCTTTGTAATATTTGGCCTTTTCTTACTTGCCTAAAATTTGGTGTGAAGAAAATGAGAATAACAAGGCATACTATGAAAATAACGGGAAGTGCTCGTTCATTAGTTCTGGTTTTCTCAGCTGCAAGAAAGTCTGTTGTCTTGCAGACAATTTAGTTAACTTTGTTTCTGTTCCACATCCAGGCAGACAAGCTCGTAGTCTTGCACTTTCTGTGTTATAATGGTACTTTATTTCTGTTACCATTATCCCTCAAAACATTCTTTGGACTTATACTTAATAATTTTCTCCTTTTAAAAAAAACCCAACACATTTCCACTGATATTTGCCTGACCTTTCTTTGGAGAACTTTCCTGAGGGGGCTTTAACCACACACTTGGTCTCTTTTTATCTCTAGTCTAGTTTAGACAACACTTTCAAGTTCACTTCAGTCTATTCTCTATCCTGCTGCTCTGCCTAAGGAGTCTCCTTACTTGATATTCTGTGTTATCACTCAAATTGATGGAAATTCAGAATATCAGGCAACTCTCACTGCCAACCTATTCAGATTTTCATGAAAGATTTGTGCAGATTAGGTTTATTTGTATTTTTAAGTGCTTGGGAATCCTTGTGGATAGATAAGCTGTGCTGTACACTGAGAACAGAAAAAAGAATTATGTGTTTTCATCTTTGAATGCTCTTCCTGACAACATAATTAATTTAATTGTTCTTGTTAAATAATATAAAGCCAAGGCTTTCTATAGTCTTTCTATAGAAGAGTTGTGAATGATATTTGACAGGCTTTTTACTGTAAGAAGAAAATAGAGATTCTGACCCTTAAATTTGCTTTGTTGGAAACTATGGACTTGCATTTCAACAGCTCATTTGGATGTGGAGTCCAATTATACTAATTACATAGCAATGGGAATGAATTTTATTTGAGAATTGGTTCTGGTAAGTTCTGAGGACCTTTGAAGATCTATCTGTAAGGAGAAAAGATGGAGCCAATGCAAGTCATAGAGTCATAGAATGTGAAGGTGTGAAGGGACCTCACAGCTCATCTGGTTCCAACCCCCTGCCATGGGCAGGGACATCTCCCACCAGCCCAGGTTGCTCCAAGCCCCATCCAATCTGGCCTGGAACACTGCCAGGGAGGGGGCAGCCACAGCTTCTCTGGGCACCCTGGGCCAGTGTCTCACCACCCTCACAGGAAAGAATTCCTTCCTAATATCTAGTCTAAATCTCCACTCTTTCAGTTTAAAGCAATTAACCCTTGTCCCATCACTCCATGCCCTTGTAAAAAGTCCCTCTCCAGCTTTCTTATAGCCCTTTCAGACACTAGAAGGTGCTCTAAGGTCTCCCCGGAGCCTTCTTTTCTCCAGGCTGAACACCCCCAACTCCTTCAGCCTTTCTTTGTAGGCGAGGAAGTTCTCAAAGTCAGCAGGTTTAATCAGATAAGAGTGAACAACTAGGTGTTTATTCCATCTTCGAAAGGTGGGCCTTGGGATATTAAAGGCATTGAGGAAACCAACTGGATTGAAGACTGCTGGGACTTGGCTCGTGGAGGTGTGGAGATAGTGGGGTTTGGTGGTGTTGGGTGATTGGAGAAGTAGATGGTCACCTCTTGGACTGGAAGTAGATTATCTGTGAAAGGCTTTCAAGGATCTGTGCAACTGAATATTTTCTTCAATGATCTAGAAGAAAAGGTTAGCCATAAGATAAGAAATCCTATTGACACTGTTGTAACTTAAAAGCTGAGGTCAAACTAGAATGAAGAACTGTAAAGATCTTGAGATTATGTTTGAGATACATTGAGCCATAAAATTGTTGAGCAAACTCCAGGTGATAAATAGGTATGTGTTGGGGGCAATAACATTCTTCACATCAGTGGTGGTAGTTGGCGTATTTAATTGGATTTGGGATGATTTGTTCTATTGCAATGAGTTGAAAGCTTGACTTGAGTAGTAAGAAAGCCAAAAGGCAAATCAGACGTGGAATAATTAGGAAAGAAATAAAGACCAGCCATTACAGTGGTATTAGATAATGCCATGGCTCACAAACAGCTGGAGTGTTGTGTGAAGTTCTGAGCTGCCTCAAAAATTGCCAGCCACCATGTGAAGAAGCACTTACTCTCTAACCTGTTTTAAACCAGTTTCCTGCTAGTTTCATTTAATATCCTTTTGTTCCAGCATTGCACAATATTGTGCTGCAGTTAAATCCTCTGGTACACTTGTGATTTTGGAAACCTCGCTTTTATCCCCAAGGCTCTTCCTCTCCAAATGGAAGTGTTCCAGCTGTTGGGGCTTTCTTCTTGTAATTCAGCTGCTTCATTCCTGTAATAATTTTAGTTACCTTTCTATGTCCCCTTTTCTAGCCCTGTCCTTGCTGAGATATGGAGGTGAGAATGTCACCCCGCTCCAGATATGGCCACACTAGGGATTTATTTATAAATCAAATTACGCTTTTTGCTGCTAATAGCTTCCTAGTAATGGCCAACATTATGCTTATTTTTCTGGCTTTTGTTACCTGTTAAACCAATGATTTTGGAGAACTGTCAAAAATCCCACTTTCACTAACAGTTTGTTTATGGCCACTGTTGGAAGCAGAGTAGTTATTCTATGAACCCTAAGTCTGAGCCAGAATAAATGGTGTAATTGCTCTTACCTCCATAAAATAGCTCTCTACTATGGAGAAAGAAGCAGTTCAGAAGCAAATGTTGCTTCTCTGCACTCTATGGTATAAAACTCAACTTAATAGCATAAATTACCTTGCATGAAACCCTGTGTGGCTGCAATTCATATAGAAGCTCAATGCCAAAGCCATTCTTAAACTTAGCATGGGTGCATTGGTGGTGTGGGTGTGGGTATAGTACTCCCTTCTGCCTATATAATTAGCATATAGGCCAATGGTTTCTGAGTGCTTCATGAAAAATGGTGAAGGCTGTGCAAGGAAACAAGGCTATTACCAAGCTTCAATTCACTAAACAGAGTTTTTTAGGGGTTTTAACAGAGAAAAAAAGCTTGAAAAGCCACAGGTTTTCGTAAGTATATTTCTACTCCTTGTATTAGCCTAGATTGCCCCTTAAATATGTACTTAGCAAGAAGAAAGTTTTTATTATCTGGCTTTTTAGACATTATTTCATTTTGTAGTCAAATGGATGGAGCACTCAAATTTTGAACTGAATGAAGACTATTAAAACTTGCATTGTGACATCTTCTAGTAAACACCTCTCTTCTCCAAGCCCTCTGTAATTCCTGTGAGTATAAAATATAATATGGCAGCAGCATCCGTGTGATTCATCTGGTGTATTGTGGGGGGAAGGCCTTGTCATTCTCACGGGTTTTCAGTACCATTTTTTTACAACAGTTCCTAATAAAACCCATAAGAAAAATTCAGTTTGCTTGTACTGAGAGAATGAATGTGAAGCAGAATAGAAAACTACTACAGCTGTTGTCTTACCATCAGTAACTTTGGTGTACTTCTCTTCCCGTGTCATTGATTGCTTCATTGAAGGAGCTGTTTAAAAACTTATTTATTGTTACTGATTTTTGGAGTTTTCAAGAAATAAGTTGCCTTTTTGAGACTTTATGTTAATATGATTCCTTTTTATTATAACAAAGGCTAATATATCATGTGATTAGTGCTGTTTTGTTATGTTGCAGCAATATTGATATTAGCCATCTTGATTAAACAAAGAAAAATAGAATATTACATCATGAAAATACAATACTACATACCTCTTAGTGTATATTGGTCCATGCTATAATCAATTCCTCTGCCTTTATTTACTCTTAGGAAAGGCAGTAAGCTTTCTGCTACATCAGCAAGGGCTGCTTTAATCCAGGAAGACTGAAGGGATGGCTTTCTGCATGCAAGGGCTTGGAGCATTATTTTATCCCCAAATATCTTTAAAGGGGATTTACTCCTTTTGGTAGGGGACAAACACCAGTTGCACCAGTCCGACATCTGTTAACATCTGTTGGCTACAGTGGAAACTAAGATGAGAGTCATTACTTTCTAAAAGGAGTAATGCCAGTTAATATGGTCTAACACACTTGTCATGGTAGAGTATGGAGATATGAGGTGATAGGTGGGAAGGGCACGGATTTTTTGGACATCCCCCTTTCTCCAGGCCCTGAGCTGTCCAGGCAGGAGTGGAGCTGGGAGCTGTCCTGTCCCACAGTACTGCACAGAGGCAGCTGCTGCACACATCACATTGCTGAGCTCTGTGGGGTCTTTTAATCTGCTCCATCCTGTCATCTACAACATATTGTAAGGTCTCTTTAAAATTGTCTATAATCTGCTAACAGGTTGTTTTATGACAATAACCATCTGACATCTTGGATTATTATTGCTACAATATATATTTGTATTATATATTGCTACAAGACTTATCTTCAGTCCCTTTTTCGTTGACCTTGAAGGATTTGCTTATGTTTAAGACTACCAAACAGTGGGTTTTATCTGCCTTAATGCAATATTTGTAGACAAATATTTTTTTATCAGAGAGCATTTAGCTGTTGGTAGCCTGCTGGAGTTCAGGAGCGTGCCGTTAAGTCACATGTTACTCATGAAGAGAAGTGGTTTAATAAGATAATTTCCAGCCTTTTTACAGTTAAATATAACACCAGCACTTCCTTCTCTTTACCCTAATTTTTATGGGACCTCACAAGTGATACGAGGGATCAAAGAGGCTTTAAAGGACAGGAACCAGACATAGTTGAGGGCTAAATGGGTCCCTCTGGGTGAATGCAGAAGTGTTGTCTTTTGGGATTATACCAGAGGTCAAACACTCCAGAAATGAAATGAGACATTTACCGTATGGGCAGAGGAGATAATATGCCATTCCTTTGCACTCGCTCACAACTTCTTCTCCCATTTTGCATATCAAGAAAGAGCAGAATAGGGATTTACGGATACAAGTTGCTAGGTTGGCTAGTGTGTAGGTGGGAGATGCAAAGGGGGAAATAGGGAAATAATGTTATCCCATAGTTGGTTTGGTTTTTGCAGTGGGAGGGAGGGAGGTGGAAGGGGAGAGGAGTAATGTTGACTCCTGCTCCATCAGTGTGGCAATGTTCACCAGCAGGGAATCATTGGATTAATATAAATAAACTATCCAGTCATGGAGGTTTGAATGTTTAGAAGCAAAGCTAGTGAATACTTCATGAGCTTTGTCACAGAATATGCAACTATAGATGTGAAGACACCTGATTTTTCATACTCTGTTCCAAACAGTGGTTTCTTCCTGTAGTGATTCTTGCAGAAGATAATGGCATTGACCTGCCACAGAGCAGAATGCCTGCTGCAAGATTTGCCTACCCTTGCTAACTATACCTCTGTGTATATAGCACAGATTCTTTTTTTTGGTGGCAATATATTTTTTTCTTTTTCTCCTCCCAGTGGTGATCTTTGGAGTCTTAATTCATTTTTTTTGGTCTTTTATTTGAAGTGGAAATGAACCTGAGTATGCTTAAAAATGGCCTGAACAGAAGATATAGCTGTATTTATTCCCATCCTGGTCTTAGCATCTGGGATAGGAGTTAGGTGTTTTGTCCAGTACAGGTAGGTCAAGTATTAAGTGGCTTGTTTTAGTGGTGTTTCTCAAATAGCTTTTCTGCCAGGCATATATTACTACAGATTTCAGAGAATCAGGGTTTGGACTTAACATGGAATATTGTCTCTCAGTTCTTGATTTTCACAAGGGTCAGGGAGAAGTGTGCAAAGTTCATTGATCTTGGTTTATGTGGTTGTGACTCCCACCTTCCCTGGAGCTGGGGGGGTAGTACTGCCCCATTCCTCTTCTATTTGAGTGATTTTTTTTGAATACGAATTTATTTTTGTACTGAGCAGTAAGGATGAGGAGATGTAGGGTGGAAAATCCTTAACTTCTTCCCCCATTAATTTAGTCTTTATCCCTTTCTGCTCCCCATCTTCTTTTGCCTTGCTCATGCACTATACCCTCCCAAATCTCAGCAGTTTTCCTTGGCTTTCTCTATCCTTCACTTCTGCATCCAATACTTGTAGAATTAGAAGAATATGAAGCTAATGGAAAAGTAGGTTTTAATCAGCTGGTGTTTTGTAAGCACCCTAATCTTAGGCACTAATTTGCAGTAAGGATTAATTTTCTCTTTAGCATGTAAGATTATGATGCCTACAGAACAATGGAACTGTACATGATCATGAGAAAGCAAGCTGTGTGCCAGCTGATTAAAGCCTACTCTTTCATTAACTTTATATTCTCTCATTCCCACTCTGAATTTTCGTCTTAGAAATAGCCAAGTAAAGATTTTAGTTGGTTTTTTTTTATTGTTAAACCAGGATGTCTCAAAGCTAGAATTGCACAGATGATTCTGCAGAGTACGGGCAGAACAAAGGAGTTCCTGATAATATACTGCTTAGAAATTCTTGCTTTAGGAATACCTGAAACTTGTCAGTTTGAAACACATCGGGTCGTGGTTTCAATCTTGACCTGTAAAGAGCATGAGTGTTGTGAAAAGGTGAAATCCTGAGTGGGTAAGAACAGCTTGGGAAGGATGAGAGCTGTTACATCCCCAAGTAGATCCATACAAATATTAGTATGATCTGACAATTTTGTAAAATGAGGCTTCTGAGGAAGCTGTTTCTTGAACGTTGCCTTGGATGGTCTTGTATTAGGACCATTACAGAATCATAGAACAGCCTTGGTTGGAAGAGACCTCTAAGATCATCAAGTCCAACCATTCCCCCAGCACTGCCCAGTCCCCACTGCCCCGTGTCCCTCAGCACCACATCTCCACGGCTCTGAAATCCCTCCAGGGATGGGGACTCCCCCACTGCCCTGGGCAGCCTGTGCCAGTGCTGGGGAACCCTTTCAGTGAAAATTTTTTTCCTAATATCCAATCTAACCCTCCCCTGGCACAACTTGAGGCCATTACCCCTCATCCTATCACTGTCACCTGGGAGAAGAGACTGACCCCTGCCTCACTACAACCTCCTGTCAATCTGACCCTTTCCATATTAAGGTCCAGCGAACTTCAAGATAATCTGGATGAATAATATTCAATAAATACTGAAGCATTTAGACTCCTTGGACAGAAAGAGCAGCCACGTGAGATAATAACTTGCATTCAGGTAAAGTATAGAGCTATGTGGCTGAGGGAACTGGGATTGTTTAGTCTGGAGAAGAGGAGGCTCAGGAGAGACTTCACTGTCCTTTACAACTCCCTGAAAGGAGGGGGCAGCAAGGTGGGGGTTGGTCTCTTCTCCCAAGGAACAAGCAGTGTTCTGTGTTTGGGAGGGTGTTGTAATTCTGACCCTCAAATACTGACTCACTGAGGAAAGTATTTGTCAGTGTGGAGGTACCCAGATCCAGAACAGCAAGTGGAATGGATTTGCAGACCTAGATGCTTGAGCTTGTCGTCCATCCTAGTTCAACAAGCAAAGGGAATATAAACTGTAACTGGCATTTTAAGGTGGAATGGATGTGTGTTTAATATGAGCAATCATGATGGTGAGTCCTTGATTTTTTTTTTTCTTCCAGGGGCCATATACTTGAACTTCAAGAAACCAGATGAAGGTATTATAGGACTGTACAGTGCAGCATGAAGGAGTAGATTACTAAAGTGATACTTCTTTCTAAAATGAATACAAAGAACACAAGGGTTAAAATTTGTGCATGTAGATCATCAGCACTCAAATAGTAGTGCCAGGCAGCACATGTTTGAAACCCTTCCTTTTTTTTTGCCTGGCTAACAGACATTCTCCAGAGAATGATTTCAGAAATACTGCTTTCCAGTCTTTTATGTTTGTTAATGAGAACAAGATGCCACGTGAATATTTTCAAAGTGCAGCCTAGTAGTGTGAAAGAAAGTGAAAAGAAGTAGGGTTTGGGGCTTTTTTTTCTGTTAAATCGATGGACTGCTGGTTGCACATTGAAGATGAACTCTGTCACCATGTTCATATTTTCTTGAATAAACAATGAATTCTGAATGATGATTCAAGGGGAAATATGGAAAGGAAGTTTAGCCTTAGTAGTTTAGTGCAAGCATATGAAAAAAACACATTGGTTTTATGTAATGGTTGGGTTTAAAGTGAATGATCTACATCTTAATCAACATCTATTCACAGTGGGCTTGTTTGCAGGGTCACGAGGCAGATGGCTCTGCATTGTGGCTAATTCTGTAGCATCTGGTGGAGGCTTAAAGAGGCATTACTAGAAAAGGTGGAAAACACATGAATATATTTTGACTAGTTAAATGGACATGTACTTTATAGTCATTGTAGCTTTATATCTGCAAGTGCAAAATCGGAAGCAAAAGGACACTGTGTCACAGCATTAAGGGAGTATTGGTTTAACCATTTACCATTGCTCTTACCTACTACAAGCATAGGCATTCATTCCTATCTTTGTATGTTTTTTTCTCTACCTTAATCAAAATCAGCCAGTTGATTATCTTAGCTGCTGTGGGACAAAAAAAACACATTTATATTGTGTATTCTATGCTCTACAGGTTAGTACTTGCTACAGTGACTAGTCTTAGTCTTATATCTAGCAGTATGTATAAGTTGGAGGCTATAGTACTGACATGGCTACCTTGTATTCTGCACATACAGGCACTAGATTCTGTCCCTGGTAAGGCAGAGACCTAGTGTGGCTGCTGCAGAATCACATCATTAGTTCTGGTTAGACCAAGTTACTAGCAAGACCTTTCTCTTCCCCCTTTACACTCAAGATGAGAGAATAAGTGTGAAATAACTTAAATGCCAAGGAGCAGTTGCCATAATTTTTACAGTTTTTCTGGCTGGTATGGCTGCAGTTTTCTTCTTGCTTCTGGAAGACTTTGTGGTGATTTCAGGACAAGGGGTAAGGGCCTCAAGTTGTGCCAGGAGATGTGTAGATTGGATATTAGGAAAAATTTCTTCACTGAAAGGGTTATCAAACATTGGAACAAGCTGCCAAGGGCAGTGGCAGAGTCCCCGTCCCTGGAGGGATGTCAGAGCCGTGGAGATGTGGTGCTGAGGGACATGGGGTAGTGGGGACTGGGCAGTGCTGGGTTACTGGTTGGACTGGATGATCTTGGCGGTCTCTTCCAAACAAGGCTGTTCGATGATTCTCTGGTTATATAAGTTAATTTTTGTATCAATGGGATGTTCCTGTGTGGCTGTGGAGCTGTTGTGTTCTGTAGTATGAGAAGAAGAGTTTACCAAAGCATGTTTTTAGCATTTAAAGGGCAAATCTTAAATTCATGTGTGCCTCATTTGCTCACTGCTCCCTTACTCCCCATTTTGTATCCTGGTCATTAAGAGATGCAAATGCACGAGGGGTTTGTGACTTTCTGAAGGAAACAGAGGCAGTGTTTGTCCTATATAGAGCACCAAGCTGTACTGAAGCAGCCTGTGGGCTGCAAATTATCCCTAACAGTTGAGGAACCCAGTGCTCTTGACCCAACTTCTTTATTAAATCTTCACAGAATCACAGAATGGTTTTGGTTGGAAGGGACCTCAAAGCTCATCTCATCCCAACCCCCTGCCATGGCAGGGACACCTCCCACCAGCCCAGGTTGCTCCAAGCCCCATCCAACCTGGCCTGGAACACTGCCAGGGAGGGGGCAGCTACAGCTTCTCTGGGCAACCTGGGCCAGTGCCTCTCCACCCTCACAACCAACAATTTCTGCCTGAGATCTCATCTAAATCTCCCCTCTTCCAGTTTAAAGCCATTACCCCTCATCCTATCACTCCATGCTCTTGTAGAAAGTCCCTCCCCAGCTTTCTTGTCGGCCCCTTCTGGTACTGGAAGGTGCTCTAAGCTCTCCCCAGAGCCTTCTCTTCTCCAGGCTGAACACCCCCAACTCCCTCAGCCTGTCTCCAGAGCAGAGGTGCTTGGACCATCTCCGTAGCCTCCTCTGGACCCACTCCAACAGCTCCATGTCCTTCTTGTGTTGGGAGCCCCAGAACAGGACACAGCACTGCAGGTTAGGTCCCACGAGAGCAGAGTAGAGGGGGGGAATCACTTCCTTCAGTGATACAATGAACAATTGGAACGTATTTTTCCTTTACGTGTAATTTGTGATTTTTATAGAGCTGTTTCATGCCTCATCCTCCTGCTGTCTCTTTTACAAGGTACAAGAATAAAAGTATGCCATACCTATATTTTTATGTAGTATATGAATGCGATGCCATGTTAATATACTGTATGCAAATCTGCTCTGGCAGCAACAATAATGACTAGACTGTCTTCCATACTCTCCAGAAGTGTTAGTGTGAACTGGCTCATGCCATAGCTCAGTAGCAATCTTCCTGAAGCTGTGTTGTTTCCAGTTATCCATGAGGCATTTAGAAAACATCCTCAGAGTCCATCAAAGTCAAGGGGAACTTTCAGCATCTTTTCAGGTATGGACCTGAATATTTGTGTTGGATTTGAGAACTGAATCTGCCCCATTTCTCTGTGGTCTCATATAAATTAATTTGATGCTATTATGTGAACTTAAAGCCATTACAAAGTTGGATACTCAGTCCTTAAAGTTCTATTTCATTTTTTTTTTCATTTGCAAGACTATTTTATTATTATTATTTTTCACTTTAGGTTCTAATGTTGCGTTTTCAACGCCGCCTTGTCTCCCATCTTGTGCTTTTGGCCATGATGCTCCCTCCTCGTCCACCCTGCCCCTGTCCCACAGAGTTAGTTCCTATGGTTACCCCCCCTTTGTGGGGTGACAAAGGTTGGCATCTTGATTCTCCCGAGCCAAATTCTGCCCTTTGACTCCCTCCCCTTTTCACACCCCTTGCTAAACCTGGCCTCTTGCTCTGCTCGCAGGCTTGGCAGCCAGGGGGTTCCCATGGAAACGAGGAAGGAAATTTGAAAAGAGGAGAGAACCGAAGCACAAAGGGCTGGTTAATTTGAATTTGAACAAGGAAGGAAAGCTCCTTGTAGTTCATCTTTGTGTGATGTAGAAACCTGAAATTTATCTTTTAAAAGTTGCTTTCAATTTGTAAACATGTTTATATTCCCTGTTTCTGGATTTATGGAACAAAAGTTGTCATGTTTGTGGCACTGAGCAAGGAGAAACATCTTTCTTGTTAAATTCAGTGAGAGAATTCTGATCAGCTATTCATTTTGCCTTTTGCCCCTCACAGCTCCAAAAGCATCATTCATGTTTTTAACATTTTTCTCTGTAAATTCACATTTATTACATTTTTTTCCCCTTTGTAATGATTCAGTCTTACTGTTAATTATTGAACATCTGTGCATCCTTTTTTTTTTTTTGTGGAGGAGTGGATGACTATATGCTGTTGACAATCAGCAGACCCATTAGCTGAATCCCTGCTCACAAATGTTCCTTCTGGCTTCTTGTTGTACATTTTTAGCATTGTCACCTGATCTGGGCAAGTGCAATATAGAAATGTACCTGCACAGAAGAACATGGTAACAAAGTCTGGCCTTGGATTTCAGCTTTGATGCTCATTGTCAATAATAAAGAAAAGATTTCAAGGAAAACAAAAATGTGTATCACGTGATTGTAAGTGCCTTTGAGACACTTTATCTGCATATTTTACAAATGTGTTAAATAATTCAAGTTTGATATTAATTCCTTCATGTACAGTGAAGTTACTTTGTCTTCAGATTTTTCACAGTAGCTTTTTGGATGACAAGTTGGTTCTTACAGAAAAAATAGACTTTGTCTTATGTTGAAGAAATATCATTTAAATTCTGATTTGAATATTTGAGTATTTGTCCTCCAGCTGCACTTTTACAAAACCTTGTGGCTAAAATACTGACAAAGCTGAAGAGTGCACAGACATTTTCCTTAGTCTTACTTTGCAACTACAGGGAAATTATTCCTGTTATTCGGAATAACCTTAATTAAGTAGCATCACAAAAAGGCGACATAATTCTTCAGATCTTTCAGTTACTTTTTTTTTCTGGCACAACAGGAGGCAGTTGCTTTTGTCTGGAAATAGTAAGCTTCCAGGCTTTTAAAAGTTGGGCTTTGGTTCCCCTCCCACTTTGTACTAGTTGCTATTAGTAGCCAGGGTCACGGAGGGGACTCAAGAGAGGGGCGTTGAATTGAAGCCAGGACTGTAAAAGATCTGCAGCTTGCAGTTCTCCTACAGTGGCAGCTGATTCCTCTGACATAACCTGTTGTACCCATCAGAGGGGAGCCAGTGTGATGGATTAAAGGACACTTTTTTGATCTCTGGGTGTTAGTCCTCATCCCTGAGATGGGAGGCAGCAGGAGGTAAGTCTGAGTGAAATCAGCAAAGGTCTATTGAGCAGAACTCCTCATGAAACATAAATAAATGCACATATGTACACTCCTGTCCACTGTCCTGTCCCCATCCTGCTGCTTTTGAGGTTAAAGAGACAAAGGGACCTGGAAAGCCAGCTCTGCTCTATGAACTTCCTATAGTTCTTCAGAGCAGAAACATCCCCTGACTGGGCTTCACCCTGCTGTGGCTGCCCAAACAGGGCTTATCACAGCAGGCTGCCAGCTCTTTTTGCCTTCCCTACCTTACAGCCCCACACCTGCTCTGTGCTCAATTGCATTTTCCAGCCTTTTAGACACAGATATATACATAAAAGGGATTTTGCAGTGTTGGGCAATTATTCAAAGAGACAATCAAATGGGAAAACACACTTACCCCCTCGTGTCTTGCATTACCCTCAAATCTTTAGATCTCCAAGAAATTTAATGCAGTCTTTCCTATTTATCTGACCTGCTCGTTGGATCTCACTAATTCATTCTCTGTCAGTTCCCTGCGGTGTATTCCATGCAGAACCTGGCACACAGAGTACATTGCTCTCTACAACTCCCTGAAAGGAGGTTGTAGCAAGGCAGGGGTCGGTCTTTTTTCCCAGGTAACAGTGATAGGATGAGGGGTAATGGCCTCAAGTTGTGCCAGGGGAGGGTTAGATTGGATATTGGGAAAAAAATTTTCACTGAAAGGGTTCCCCAGCACTGGCACAGGCTGCCCAGGACAGGGGGCAGTCCCCATCCCTGGAGGGATTTCAGAGCCATGGAGATGTGGTGCTGAGGGACACGGGGCAGTGGGGACTGGGCAGTGCTGGGTTAATGGTTGGACTTAATGATCTTAGAGGTCTCTTCCAACCAAGGCTGTTCTGTGATTCTGTTTACAGTGGTTGTGAGTGTCACGTCCTGTTTGAGATACCTTTTGAAGAGGTACTTCTTCCACAGCACCCGTAGATATTTGCTTCTTTTTTTTCTATTTATTTAACTGGAAAAGAGTTTGGGTCCCTGTGTAGGGGCCTCACATAGCAGTTGCATAATCTTTTTGTTTTCCCTGGTTTCCTTCCATCCATATTCCCTGTCTTTTCCTACTGTCTTGTTAATCCCCTTATTGTCTTATGTCTTGTCCTACTTGTCTAGAGTCTTTCAAAGACATACAGGATAAACTATGGGAGCAATTTGTCCCAAAGCTGCATCAGTGATACAGAAGAGAGCTAGGCACAACCTTCTGTCCTCAACAGGGAGAAACTTCTGGACCTTTGAGGGCAAAATATTTTTTAATCTATTTTGAGAAAAGCAAGCATGCTTTTAGGGTACCGCAGAAACAAATAAGCAGAGGCACTGTGGGAATTCCTGTCAAATATTTATCTGGTAAATTATTAACTGTAGGGAATAAAAATGAACTTCAGGAGTTTGGTTTTATTTTTAATTTGATAGTTTTGATGAGGCTTTCAGAATTGGTCCTTCAGATGCTTGTGAGGCAGATAAGAGCTTTCTGTCCAGTGGAAAAATGTTGTACAATTGCAATTATTTTTTTAATATTCTTTCCCTGTCCTCCCCTGTAGAGTTCATCTGTGACCTCATTAACTTGGCACTAAGTGGGAGGGACAGTATCCTCTGATGAATCTTTAATTTACAGCTGTAGTGTTCAGACATGCTTTTTAAAAATGGTTAATTATTAAAATTGAAGTCACCAACTAATTATCTTAAAGCTTCTGTTTTGAGCAGAAATGAATTTTCATTTAATATGTTGGAGTAAATTGAGATTTTTCTCAGTCTTGACTTTTTTGTTCTGTTACTATCATCTGAAGTAGAGAGGCTTGATTAGTGACCCTCTTGTAATTCTGTAACTAGGTAAAAGAAATATATATTGGGTTGGTCAATCTCTTGTAAAAGTTAAAAAACCCATCCTACTAGATGGAAACAACTTTTGATCAGAATGTATAGACTCACTGTAGAATAATGAAAGAAAAATCTCTATCCAAAGACTGAAAACTTCCCCAAAAGCCACTTCATTTTCCCCCTGTGTGTGTCCATCTGTACATGCTGTACAGACAGCACATGGGAAGAATTTCATGTGTAATACCAAAATAGAGAAAGCTGATCTTGAGATTCAGCTAGCTGGGTCACCTTTTATTTTTGTAATGGCTTTATTGTACTTGCTCACAGTGAGAGCAACAGTACAGGATGATTCTGCATGGACCCCCCTGTTAACACTGTGGGTTTTTTACTCAAACTTACAGGTAAATCTACAAGTTTTCCTGAATAAAATCTGAGTTATATCATCATCTGCCCACATCTACCCAATTAATGCACGGGAAGAGTACCAAGTACTGCAGCTTTGCTTTTCTTGTGTTAGAAATTGGCTAAAAGAATCAGAAAACCAGATATAATCCTCTGAGAATCCTTACAATCAAAATAGTCTGAAAACTGTAATTGGTTTATGAGAAAGAAACACTAACAGCTGCAGTAGAGAAACTCCGTAAAGTGAAGTGGAAGGTGCTGTTGAATTGAGATTTGGAGATGGTGCAGCTTGATTTGGATGGGATCTTACTCTCATAAACGCAAGCAGGGGACAGCAGGGCTGCAGAGTTTTTAGAGTGTAGACCACATATCCAGGAAAACCATCCTGCACTATTTATCCATGTGAAACAACCTGCTCATTTTTAGAATTAACTGTACCACAAACCATCTTGGTGTACTAGACAGATAGTGTAGCCTTCCTAGAAATTAAGCATGAGGAAAAGAAAATAAATAGTTGTCAAGCCAGCAGACAATATGTTTTAAATATTGCCCTATGAAATATCCTTGATTTTGAGGCTTGAAGATGCAAATCTCCCCTCCTATCCAACTGTTGACACGTATGTGTGTACGTCTGTGTGCGTGTATGCGTTTTTGCTGGTATGTAGATGTAACAGATGGTTTATAATGTTGGATCAAGACACAGCTGTTAAAATATTAGCATTCATTTTGCAGACAGGGTTTTGTTTGCTATCCAGAATAATTTTTACAGCATTAATCCAACAGATTATGTTCTTACTTCAGTTTGCATCATATTGTGTACATTGTTATATTAGATCAGTGTCACGCTCTGTTTCTTTCCAAGCCATATATGCCACCCCCCCCCCGACTTCACATTCCTAGAGAGTCATTATTATATTACCTGAGTATTCCTTTTGATTTTCAATTTGGCCAATAAATATTGGGCAGAGACAAGAGAAGTTTCAATATGTAGCCAAACACATCTGTAAATTCACTTGGCACAGCTGGGTTTGGGTTTTTATGTAATATTATATGACAAAGTAACAGTCCTAGTGGATATTGCGAGATCATTCCCTGAAGTATTTAGGTTAGATTCTTTATGGGCTTTCATAGGAGCAAAATTAAATCATTTAACCAAGGAGATGTTGATCCTAATGTAACCAGGAAAGACATGAGAGCTTTGGGATGATAACTCCTGCTTTCAGAACGCTGTCTGATATTCAAAGCTCAAACAGTAAGTTTATTTAATGTGATGACTGAATCTGCCATTAAATTCTCATATATGAAACCAGGTGTTTTGGCTAGTAAGAGAATTTTGTGAGAGAATTTTGACAGCAGACTGCCTGCCAAGGGAACAGCAAATAGAGCTTCCTGAATTCATTTAGTGTGCTTTTTCTCTTGCAGCTTTCTGTCTGCAAAAGGTGGTGCTCCTGGGTTTTAACAGCATCAGCGCTTGTTTTCTGTCATAGCATGAAGTCTTTGTCTTCTGTGTTGTGGAGCTGATGCTATAGAAGTCAAAGGTTTGCCTTAAAAATTCCCTTGTCATGTCCGCTGGGTCTAGCTGGGTCCAGGGCAATTGAACTCTATTTTAGATAGCTTAGGGTTCAATGTTAACAAGCTGTCAGGTCAGCTTAGCTGTGCCCTGATCTTCATCCTCTAGTAACATGTCCCTTTTGTACCTCTTGCACTGGGAGGTTTGCCCAAACCTCTTGTAAGGAGCTAAACCAGTAAAAAACTAAGCTTAGAAAAAAGTGAAAAGGAAAGATATTTAGATGCTTACACTTGAAGGTCTTAGCATTTAGGATCTTATCCTAACTTTTTACACTATTAATGGTCCAAATACAGCGTGTGTGGCTTTGAGGTTAGTTTCATGGACAATTTAAATCAATGTTAAATCCAGCTTAGTGTGAAGGAGGCTGGTGGCAGGGGAGAGGGCAGGGGCTGATAAACTCACACCCATTGTGACACTGCACCCTGAAGTGCATTAGATGACAACTATAATTCGTCCTCATTTCACAGCCGTACAGGAGGATGATGATGGCAACTGCACAGTGCACATTTATGTTGAATGGAGTCAGCATAGTGTAGATTCCCTTGGTTAGTCTGTCAAGAAGCACTTTGGCTTGAACGTCAGAATGAAGAAGACAAATCTTCTTCCATCCTCATCCCAGTGGAAAACATGGAGCTTCATGTCATCTGCATTGCCTCGTAATATTAAGCTCTCTTAGGTATTTTGCTATGTCAGCTGTGTAAAAAAACACCGTTAGTGATGTCACACATGAAATAGTAGAAGTCATGAAGCCTTTGAGAGATAGAAGTAAATTCTCTTCATAAGGAGTATTCAGTGTTGCCTTCATTGTATTTTTGAAACCCAACTTGCCTACTTTTATTCTGCAGGGTATTTATGTTGTTTATTTTGTGGCAGAAACTGTTGTTCATATAATCACAGAATCATCTAGGTTGGAAAAGACCTTGAAGATCATCCAGTCCAACCATCAGCCCAACACTGACAGTCCTCAACTACACCATAGCCCTGAGCACTGTGTGAACACAGCTCTGAAATACCTCCAGGGATGGGGACTGCACCACTGCCCTGGGCAGCCCCTCCCAATGGCTGACAGCACGTTCTGGGAAGAAATTCTTCCTAATACCCAGTCTAAACCTTCCCTGGTGCAACTTGAGGCCACTACCCCTTGTCCTATTGCTTGTTCTGTATGTTGATGGCAGTAAAAATGAGAAGGTGAAGCCAGTCTGATTGGCAATTTTGAAGCTTGGCTGTGTCCTTATCCATATCATCTCTCATGTTGCCTGTTTTTAGAAATTCACTTTTTTATGAGCTCTGAAGAACTTGATCTGTCTACCAGCTCCATTGTGTGCTCTCAAGTTAGAATACTTGACACTAACAAATCTTCATACCAAATGCTTTCCCTCCTTCACTCAGCAAAATAAATCTTTGAGCACCACGCCAACAGTGACTTGTTTATACTCTTCGCTCCTGTTATTCTTCAAGGAGACAGACCTCCCTCAAGCTGGCAGAAATAGCCCATGAGTCCCTGACATGCAGATCACTCTGCAGTGGCAGAGCTGGGGGAAAGAAAAGGTTGTTATCGCTAACGTTCCACTTCTCATAATGGGTATCTTTCTCCTTCCCACAGTGACAAGAGCACTGGAGCATTTTTTTGGCAGGCATCAAAGCAGTGATCACACTCAGTTTGAACTTGGAAGGTTGTCTTTGCAACTACAGGAGATAGAAATGTGTCATTTAAATGAAAAATACCATTTTGTCAGGACTTACAGCTCCTGCTTGTCTTTTGCTTGTCCTGGCAAGTGTGCTTTAAAGTGTCTTAACTTAATAGTATCCAAAATACAGACTATATATTTATTTCTCTGTGATATTCTGGAATTCTCCCAAGCCCATCACAGCAGGCATATGGAGAGGAAGGAGGAAGTCTCCGAGCAGTCTCAGATGTCTTATAAAAACTAACACTTCTTGCAAATGGAAATTGTTACCAGGACCACCCATCTGCATTCATCAGTTCCTAAACCAACAAGATTGCATTTAGAAAAAGTGCAAATTGTCAGATGGATGCCATCTTTTCAGTGTCTTCCAAAGGAACTTCAGAGTTTAAAATGAAGCAGGAGACCTCTTTAAAGAACAAGAGCAGATGGCTCTGCTTTTTAGTCATATAGACAGAAATGAATGTCATTTGCTGTCTTTTAACTGCTTTCATCTTTATCCTACTCTTTTCCTGCAGTTGAGAAATTAACCTGTGCTGTCTGTTTACAGACCAGAAAGCTTGGGATGGTTTGTATGATTGCTGCCCTTTCACAAGTAAGGCAGGTAAAATAATTGGTCTTAGGTTTTAAAGTGATTGTCACAAGGTGATTGTCTGGTTCAACCTATAGCATGAGAAAAATATATTTTAAAACCATGCTAATTACTTGACATTTTTATTGTTGGAATGACATAATAGCTATTTAAATGTGGACTTACATTTTTAGTACTAAGTTTAGTACTAAAGTAAAACAATCTTCTTACTTCCAAGTCCCTGAATTAATACGGTGTCAATCTAATCCTCATTGAAACCATATTTTTTCCAGCTAACACCAAATTATGAGACATGAGCTATAAGAAGGCTAAGGGTTCATACAGATGATGTGAGAATGGCTTTTTTCAATGCTGAAGAGGAAAGTGAAACAGGCAGCCAGAGTTCTGACCCCATTTGGCTTTTCATACATGCATCACTGTGCAAAGCTAAAAATAATTGCCAAAAAAATAAGTATACCCAAGTTTCTGCAGACAAGGAAGTTCCTGGTGAGGTAAGCTTTGAATGTACATTATGCTAAGTATTCTGCACTAAGTTTATCTTGGCACTGTACCTTAAAAGCAGGCTTGGGCAAATTAGCCTATTGCCTTTTGAAAACAGAATAAAGTGTCTGTGTGATAAAGCTGCACCTCTGTAGTCACGTTAAGTTGAGCAGGCATGGATTAGTTCCAAAAGCAATGGACTTACTCTTACACACCTGACCCTGTGTTTCTGGCCCTTTCCACAGCCATTGCTTTTCCTTAGGAGACACTTGTTACGTTAAGGCAGGACTCTCAAGAACAGCCTCATTTGAAGTAGGCATCAGCAGTTTAAGTCCTACAGCAGTTGTTCTGCTCAGAGTATTAACTTACAACAAATATTTCCAGGTTAATTTTATGTACCAGCATGACTGTGGGCTACAGGCTCCAACAAACCTAGCAGGATTCAGACCTAGCAGGTCAGAGCCATTGGAGAACAAATTTCCACTGTCTCAAGAAAACCACTTCTGCTTGTAACAGTCCCTAGAGAGCATTCAATGAACTGCCAGACCTGTGACAGCAGTTCAGTTGGAGAAGACGTGCAGTTATCAAAAGCAGGAGGCAGTACCATCCAGTCTAACTAGCAGTTGTCTGAAGAGTTAAATATAGCTGCAGCTTCTGCGAATCTCCTCGGGAGGTAGCCTGGAAAGCACTGAGATACAGTTCCAGATTTTTACCCAACATTCAAACATAGGGCAACACAGGACAGAAAGAGCAGATCATGTGGCTGGCCTGAGACAGGATATGTCCTGAGGCAGTTCCTTCCACTAGAGAATTGTGACAGTAATGGATAGTCATAGCATCACTCTTTTCCCATGAGCCCGAGGCAAGAAAACTTCCCTCCTTCTGCCTATGAGTTTATGAGAATACTTCCTCTTCAGTTTTCTATTAAAAGGAGTATATAAACAAGCAATACACTGAAAGATCACCAAAATAATTTCATTTAAATCTTGCAATAATGTCACTTCCCAAATAAGAGTTGGCTAAACGGCTGCTGCTGTGTAAAATAAAAGGTGGAATTTAGTTTATTATCTCTCAGTAATATGAGAAGTCTGAAACAGTAACGCAGTTTCACAGTGTATTTATAGTTAGAGTTATTGCTCTTACTTTGTAACCAAAAGTGAGAAATTGTTTAAAAAATTATGGTTTTGGGGGAAAAAATCTACAGAGCACGGCCATTAAAACATCACCCAGGGTTTGTCTTTTCAGCAGGCAGGAATTGTAGGGAGTGAAGGGGCTGGGGCCACACTGCTGGGAGCTGGGAAATTTCTTAAGACAGCTTTGCTACCAGCAAAGAAAATTCTGGGAAAGAAGAGCTGGGTAAGGTTGTACCTGCACGGTGGAGTGCTCTGAGGAAAGCAGTGATATGTGACTGTGACATGTTATTTGATACACACACCTGCGTGGCAAAGCAACGGAGGGATGAGAGTGTTCTGAGTCAGCCTGAAAGGAGTCGTGTTCACAATGCTGCTGTTTGAAGGAATTTGCTCTGGGTTTGAATTGCAGGAATTCACTGAGTTTGAAGGAATTTGCACAGTCGTAAAGATTGTTCTCTGAGGTGGAAGGACCAGTGGGAGTACAACTGTACAGATGTTATACAGTTATGTGATCTGGCATATTTTAAATACCTAAGTACCCTCAGGAGCGAAGAAGTATTTATCTCTTCTTAAACATTTATCGCTTCCCTTTCATGCATTTCCCAGGACTTGGCCTGAATTATTGAAATCAGTTTGGCTGTCACATCTTCCCTTGCCCCTGTCCTTTTCCTTTTTCCTCTGCATGCTGAGTTGTTCAACAGGCATTCTTCAGAAGCACACCCCATTTAAACAGAGAGCCTTTTGTTGGGCACCAGTGGAGTAGGGCTAAATGTCATAACTTGCTCTGTGTCCTTGGGCAAGAGCATAAAGAAAGTCTTTTAATCTCCCTGGCTTTATTTTTAATAGTGAACAACATAATCAGTAAGTGGAAGTGACTTTTCATCTTAGGAGCTGCAATGGGGTAAGATAATTTTAGAGATAGGATCTTGTTTTCTGCATCTCTAAGGAGCCCTAAGTGCAGCTAATGTGCCCTCTGGGGGACTTTGTCAGGGAGGGTTCAGTTACACTACTGTTAACTTCAGATGTTTCAGCCACCAGCTGCCATGCTGGAAGGGAGTGGGGGCTCTGCATAGACTCCATGTCATATCTGTCAGGCCCAAGAGAGGACAGATCTTGTGCCTGGTCATCCAGGCCCATGTGGATGTCTTGGAAAATGAATGGCATCTGAGATAGCAGGAGAAGCCAGTGCTCAGGCAGCTGTCATGCATCCTGTGTGTTTGAGCACTCTAACTCAGCCCTCGGGCTGCTGAAGGGCACAGCCAGGGAACATGATGCTCTTACTGAGAGTGCTCTTTCAGACCCTGGAAGCATTGCCAAAGAGCACCATCTGCATCTCTATTTTTGGCTGTTTCCTGTCCCAGTTCCAATATTCCCTTGGACACCATTGCCCAGTGTTCTTTCGAGCTGGCTGGATGCCATGATAACAGCCACCTGCCCCTCATAGGATCAACAGGATACAAGGAAATACTGGTACCTTTCTGTTCCCTTGGAATTGCTTTACTACTTCTCCTTTGCTTTGCAATAGCCATGATCTGAGCTCTGGTTGCACAGTTTTCTTACCTGCACACCTTGAGATAGTCTGAGATCTTCCTAAATGGTGCAGCTTTCTGCAAATCAACCAAAACACAACAGATCTTTTAATTAAGCAGCAGGAAAAGGGAAATTTCTGAAACATCTTTTCTTAATGGAAGGCATAGCAGAGAAGAGTAGTAGAGCAGCTGTCAGGAGAGCTTGAGATTTAAGTGTGGGTGCATGGAAAACTGCAGTGGCAGAAGGCAAGACTGTGGGGAGGGGACAGGCATTAAGCCAGTAGCTCTTTTTTCATAAAGATACAACTTCATTTTCTGATCGTCAAGGTTCTTTGAAAAGAAGAAAAGTTAAATACTTCCCAAAATAAAAGTAGGATTTTCCTTTTATTTGATGGAAAGGGAAAATTAAAGGAAGACTATTACCTTATGCTTTTCCAGTCATGTCAGCTGTCATAACTACCAAGAATCAGTCTCTTGGATCCTTGTTGTCAAACAATAGCTCTGTGTTGTAGGCAATAGCTATTTAAAAATAAAAACATATTTGCATCTGAAGTAAATGGCCAGCCAAACTGAAAGTGTTCCTTGAGGAACAATGAGCTTGTAAATGTAAATACTTTGCAATTGTTGCTTTCTTTTTTCCTTGACAATAGCTCTGAAGGCTTATCCTGCTCTTCATACAAGCTATTTCCAAATTGTGTGGCTCGCCTGTTGTGTGACAACATTTGCATGTGTAGCACTGAAGAGAATTTAGTCAGCTTGGTAAATAATAATTATGTTAAAAGCCCCCAGTAAAATCACATGGTTGTGTCTTGTATTTCAGAAATTAACCTTTTGCAGGGCAAAGGAGGTGTATGGGAGGAACTGAAATGGGAAACTTCTCCTCATCGTTTCTACTAATTATCATTTCTGTTCCCACAGAAGATGACCTCGTTTTTGTTGCTGGATCTATTCTGTCCTATAGTTTGGAAAAAGAAAATGTTGAATTGGTTTAAAATACTTCTCAGGAAGCTGCTGTTTGAAAACATAATCTTTCTCCAGTCTGTTCTTCAGCTTCAGTTATAATAAGATTTAGGTTTTATATATGTATATATAGCAGGTTCATTTATGCTTCCGTTATTGCACCACAAGTTCTGAAGATTAGACTTCTTGCTCTATAATCCTGCCAGGCTGTGGAGAAAAGGAAACTCTGGTATCAAGATAATGCACTTTTAATTAAAATCTTTCTATAATAGAGCTCATGTTAGGATCAAGCAACTGTCACCTTTTCCTGTCAAGCTATTGATTTGAAATGTAAGTCAAGGAAAAGAAGTGGCTTACTAAAACATCACTGCTGTTTCTCCAGTGTGGAGGTAGCAGAGCAATTCAGTGTTCATGTGCTGGTTTTATTCTCAAGTTTTAAGTCCTAATGTGTTTTGATATTCTCTAGTTCCAGTCCTAAGAGAATATAATCGATCTTAAATATCTGAAGATATGGTGAGGCTTTGTAGAGTGGTAGGTGCCACACGAACTCGGAGTAAGATATTGATTGACTCCTGGAGAGATTTAAAGACAAGCCATAACAAGCAAGAGCAAAATGAACCCACACTGGATAGTAAGGATACAACAAGGATTATATATGTGCACCAGTTTTTATTAAAAATCCCTGTCCTACTTTTTTTCTTTCTTCTTTATCTTCAGAAATACTTGAAAACAGCTGTTTATTGGCTAATTGTGATGGAGTTTCTCTCAGTGCTTCCAAGGAGTGTTGCTATCACCATTCCTTAAACCTATTATAGGCAATACCATAGCACAAGGCACCAGTTATTTTTTCTGGCTAATTTTTTTCAGGCTTTGATTTCACAGTGCTTTCTGATGGTCAGTGAAGGAATGACATACTTGATGTGGCTTCATTATGATTACAGCCCTGTTCTGGCAGCTAGAAAGTGCTATGTGTCTATGAGAATTTATATAACAACGATAGTATGCATGCTGGGACTGTTTTCTGTCCACAGATATACTCTGATGATAGAACTGAGATTTCAATAGATGGGTTCTCTTAAGTTGGACAAGATCCTGTGAGGAGAACGCAATGGCAAATGTCGTGTTTGCATTTTGCAGAAAGATGTGAAGAATACTGCCTTGCTGAAGAAATTCAAGAAATAGAATATTTACAAATATTATGTTGTGAAAATAATATTGATCCCAGTATGCTGTATTTCTATACTGGCAAGGAATCTTGCATTATCTAACATTCCTCTGATTGTAATCTCATCAACTGAATGCAAGTTTTTCACATTATCCCACTAAATTAGCAGCCAGGAATTCATGATGTGTCTGTCAGTTACACAGCACTAAAAGGAATCGAGTTGATATGACCTTTATTGCAGAGTGTGAAGCTAAGTCTGAATCCTCTGGGGTGTTTAGCTGTCTAATTCCCCTTGATTTTAATGCAAATCGAGTACATAAATGTCCCTTGCGAATATTTGTCATTGTCCCCAGACTTCTTGATTGCCTGTCTTCCTGTAATACCTAAGTGCTGTATTATGATGATCACTTCTTCCAACAGGGATAGTTCAGAAAAAGAAGGTTGTGGTTACGGTTGTGAAAGCCCTAACATCCCATGAGACAAATTATAGCTTCCTGCTGACGTGTTCTGCAAAACTGCTGTTTGTAGCTATTGAATTCTCTTTTTTCTTTTCTAGCCCTTTCATCCCATGGTGAATTTGGAATGCTCCAGAGATTTCCGACCGTTTCTGTGTGCCCTCTATGCTCCTGTGTGCATGGAGTACGGCCGGGTCACTCTCCCTTGCCGCAGGCTCTGTCAAAGAGCATACAGCGAGTGCTCCAAACTCATGGAGATGTTTGGGGTCTCTTGGCCTGAGGATATGGAGTGTACCAGGTAAGCAAATCTGTTAGGTTGTTTTTTTTTTCAGAATCCCAGGGTAAAATTTTAGTATCATCTAGGATGTTTTATGATCTGAAACAGGCATTTTAAATGTGTTCCATTACAAGTGCCCTTATTTTCCCTTCCATTTGTGTAACAGCCTGTTTCCTGGGGTGGAAACTGAGTTCATATTTCTATCATCTGCCCAAGAGATGAGTTGAAAATTTCTGTGGGCAATTACTGTAAACTGCACATACATGTTCTTAAATAAATGAATATACCCATCTATTTTCCTTCTTCTTTGCCATTTATGCTGACCTGGTTTTGTCTGCTACACCAAAGTTTCATAGGTGATACTGCTATAAATTTCCCTGAGAGTTAGGCAAAGTTACACACAAGAGAGATAAAGTCTCTTTTTCTGAAGGGGGAGCTGGCTGTTTTTTATGAGTGTATGAAATCTCAAAGCTCTGTTTTCAGAGCCTCTTCCTCATGTTGAACTTATGTGCAAACAGATGTTTTCAGCTTTACATTACACAAATAACTTTATAGAAAAGTATTTGATGATGTTCCAGTCTATGTGAAACAGAATATACATGAAATGGAAAACAATATGCTTTATTTTTTTTTATTTAGTGACTCCAACAGGAGCTCAGACAGGAAGAAGTAGTCTCTCTTACAGTTGGATTGGAGAAAATGAAAAACAATTAGAACTTCTTTTAGCAAATGAATAAGTCAGAAGATGCTTCTAGGTCCTAATAATCTGGATCAAAGCTCTCTTTAATTCCATACTCCAGCCAGGTGCCTGTGCCCTTTAGGTCCTCCATCTCCTCAGTGGGGCCCAGGTAGCGAAATTTCAAAACCAGAGCTAAAACTTTGCTGGTGCTGTGTTAGTGCCAGAACATGAGCTGTGGCAGAGGAACAGGCATCCCTAGCTTATGCTGCACTTGCTGAGGTGATAACATCTAGCAGAGGGAAGAACCAGACAGTGGAATCCCTCCAGTTGCTCCTTCAAAACTTCAGACTTCCTCTCCAGCAGCCCTTAGCCTCCAGTCAGAGCCTTACTTAATTACAGAAATGTCTTCATCATAACTTTAATTTATTAATGCTAGTAGCAGTGCTAGATGGGATTTTTGGTCTAACTAGCTCACTGTCTAATAGCAGCTGGTACAGTTGTTTAGGGAAAGGTTTTAAAATGCTCTATAAAATCACGCTTCCTTGGGCACACAGTCTCAATTTGCAGTAAATCTAAATTTATAGACTTCCTGAGATGGATTTTGTATCCTTACCTTTATGATTAAAGCCCCAATGGGCCCCTTGTGCATTTATTTCTCTGTTTTATTTTTAAACCTCTTTTATAGTTTCAACATCCACTGCATTCTGGGGCAACGAGTTCTAGAGTTTGTTTAAACATAGTGTAGTGTTTCATGGATTACTCATGATTTGGATTGTCTTTGTTTTCGCTCCAGTTAGTGTGGCTCAAGTCAGACATATAAATAAGGTTACTGGTCTTTGTACGTGTATATTTCTTGTAAATAATTCTTTTCTTACTTTTTAGATTCCCAGATTGTGATGAGCCATATCCTCGTCTTGTTGACCTCAATTTAGCTGGGGAACCCACAGAAGAGGCCCCAATGGCAGTACAGAGGGATTATGGTTTTTGGTGTCCTCGGGAGCTGAAAATAGACCCTGATCTGGGTTACTCTTTCCTGAGGGTACGGGACTGTTCCCCTCCTTGCCCAAATATGTACTTTCGGCGTGAGGAGCTCTCCTTTGCTCGCTACTTCATCGGAGTCATCTCCATCGTCTGCCTTTCTGCTACCTTGTTTACTTTTTTAACTTTTCTGATCGATGTCACAAGATTTCGCTATCCAGAAAGACCGATAATATTTTACGCTGTCTGTTACATGATGGTGTCCTTAATTTTCTTCATTGGCTTTCTGCTTGAAGACCGAGTAGCGTGTAACGCATCCAGCCCTGCCCAGTACAAGGCTTCTACAGTGACACAGGGCTCTCACAACAAAGCTTGCACCATGCTTTTCATGGTGCTTTATTTCTTTACCATGGCTGGCAGCGTTTGGTGGGTCATTCTTACCATCACGTGGTTCTTGGCTGCTGTGCCAAAATGGGGCAGTGAAGCGATTGAGAAGAAGGCATTGCTCTTCCACGCCAGTGCCTGGGGCATTCCAGGAACTCTAACCATCATCCTCTTAGCAATGAATAAAATTGAAGGTGACAATATTAGCGGCGTATGTTTTGTTGGCCTCTATGATGTGGATGCATTAAGATACTTTGTACTTGCACCTCTCTGCCTGTATGTTGTTGTTGGAGTTTCCCTCCTGCTAGCTGGCATTATCTCTCTCAATCGGGTTCGCATTGAAATCCCATTAGAAAAAGAGAACCAGGACAAACTAGTGAAGTTCATGATCCGGATTGGCGTGTTCAGTGTTCTGTACCTCGTGCCACTCTTGGTTGTAATTGGCTGCTATTTCTATGAGCAGGCTTATCGAGGTGTGTGGGAGACGACGTGGATTCAAGAACGCTGCCGAGAATATCACATCCCGTGTCCCTACCAGGTGAGGAAACCAATATGACATATTCAGGAGCACAGAAAATGGGTAATGAGAGGATATTAAGACTTACTTGTCATCCCAAACTGAAAGTGTTGCCATTCCTGCAAGGGAGGGTTCTTGCCATACTCAAATTAGTTGGATAATGCCTTCTGGAAGACTATGATTGGAAAATTGGAGGCTTGCATCAGCTGCTTGGTGGGTTTTTGTGGAGTTTCTGGGCTGTAAGGGACCTATACAGGATAGAAAGATGTTATTTTAAGCTCCAAGAACAGGATTTAATTAGTTTATTTTTGGTGATAGACGTGATGGAATTTTTGCTCTGAAGGAATTTTGGCATTTGAACTGAGTTGTCAGCAGCCTGATTACTGCTTTTTTCTACCTTTTTTCTACTGCTTTTTTTGTTGTTCATCTGTAACAGTTTTGTCATCTTGATTAGCCTAGAGGTTCTGTGCTCGTTTTAGAGCAGTCTATGCATGTGTCAGAAACGTCGTGTTTAAAATCTTACTTGAAGTGTCTTCTGAAGGAAAACAGCTTACAGCTCATCAGTTTTGTTATTTCAAGGAGGTTACACTTACCTTCTCAATTTGTTAATTGAGTTTTCACAGGAACAGAAGCCTCTAAGAGCACTAGATATCAAACTGTCCACTCTTCAGTATTGTGCTGGTGCAGTTGCAATCAAATTATCTTAAGTATTAATTAGTTGAAGCCTACTTTCCTTTTTTGAGCCAAAGTGGCAAATTGGTTTTGGAATGATATTGCAGAGCTATTGCATGCAACTTATTTGAAAGCAACTTTATTTCAAGAAGGTTGTACAGCAAGCATCTAATATATAGCTGCACGCACAGGGGCTTAAAAAAAAAAAAGTGGTTTGGCTCTAAAGCAGTTAAAACACCAGCTGGACCATCAAAACCTCACGTTTTAATGCAATAACATATCAATTAAAGGTTTGGCTTAGTCTATACAGCTTGATAATAATCCTTTTATTACCTTTTAACCCTTTTTATTGTTTTCTCTGTTAGATTTTATTAGGGTGCCACTCCTCCCTCCCATCCAATGTGTGAGCATTTTTATGGCAGGAAATATCTGTCGGTGGGTGTGTTCAGTTTCATTTGCTTGATTGACTTTTCATTGCTGCCAGGTTTTAATACATTAAACTGACCGATGCTTCAAAAGAGAGGAAAAGCAGGGCATGATGTTTGCTCTCAGTTAATTTCAAGTATCTACCATATGCCACTCTAAAACCTGTAGAAGAATCTATAAAAGCATTTTCTCACAATGTTGAACAAAACCTGTTTCAAACCTTGACATTTCTGATGTCTAAGGACTAAAATCCTGGCTAGTGGAGTAACAAAAACATGTAGTAAAATGCTACTCCAACCTCTAGAAAACCGTTGACATAATGGCTCAGCAGGAGTCAAAAGAACAATAATGGTTTCATTCACATCAAATTGGGTTGAAGGACCCATAGACCCTAGGGAGTATTAGAAGGGTTTTTTTCTAACCCATCCAATTTTTTTTTTAATTAGACTAATCATGCTTCCTGAATTAAACTATCCAGTCTTATAATTGAAACAGATTTCCAAAGCTGTGGAGAAAAATAATTTTCTCCTTCAATCATGCTTGTGAAATTTATTATTAAACTAGGAGAAACTGGAAAGCTTTGTGAAGAGTATCACACACTTGCAAAAGAAGGCTGTATTTTTTCCAAGCCTTGATGTTACCTAACTTAACTTCAGGTATCTGAATACCAGTGTCTGAGGTTAGACTAAACTGAGAGCTGTAGCTGATTCCACAGTGGATATAAGTTTCATGTGCAAGCCTTAGACAGTGTTGTAGTTAGAATTTGCTGCTTGCATAGCCACATTTTTTCCAACACCAGCAAATCTGAGGTTAAAAATTCATTAGTCTGTTCAACCGTTCCATCATCTTTGCCATCAGTGGATGATGCCACAGGAGCTAATTCTGGAAAATTGCTAATGGGGGAGTTTGAGCACGCAGCTGCTACAGGCATTGCCTCCCTGCCTCCCTCCTGTGTGACTGCTTTATGCAGGAGGTATCGTGGGGTTAATAATTTGCTGCAGATTCTCCTGGCTGCTGCTAAACCCATGTGGTCCTCAGCAGCTGGTGTTCAAATGAAAAATAGAACCTACAGTGCTAAATAGTCCTAAAATGGAAGAAGCAACAAGATACCTTTATTCTTTGATCTTGATTTCTGGCTACCTGGATATTTCCTGGCTTGACCTGGCTGCGTGTTATTATGGTTATTTGTCAGATCTGGGATGCATCTGTTGCTTCCTTTGTGAAATAACAACTTTTTTTTGCCACAAAGATGGGGAATCAATATGCCAGTATTCTCTCTAAGGAGAAAGTACAGGGCAAAAAGAGTTGATGTTACCTTACCTCTGTGCTCCGTGTTTCTGGGAGAGACTAGGAAGGAGGGGAAGGGCTTGTAAAAGCTGGCAGCAGCTCTCTCCCCTTGAGTGCATCCCAGTCCTCAGTTTTCTGTAGCATCATGGGCTGCTGCAGTTCAGGCAGTAGCTTTAATCTGTTGCCTGGGCAGTAACAGCAAGTAAAACAGGCAGCAGTTGCCCCTCTCCTACTGTGGCTGTGGGGGCTCCGATGAGCTCTGAGATGACCCATCAAAAGTTGAGCAGAATGAATATTGTTTCCTTCAGTCCCTAAGGAAAATACAACTACTACATTGAGAGGTGAGGTTTAGTTACAGCATATACACAGTGTATCTAATATAATTAAGGAATTCAGCTGCACTTTCCTCACTATAGGGGAAATGCATTGTTTTTGTGGATGTCAAACAGGCGACTTGGGGAGTTGCCTTTTGTATCAACCTCAACAGATCTCTTAATTTAGATAACAATATCAAGGTTGCTATATTAGAGCATCCTTCTGTCAATATGAATAATGGCAAATTGACTAAGGTGTTACCACAAATAATTATTTTTCTTGTTTCTGAGGCTAGGACTATTCACAGGAATTGCAGTGATAAAATCTTTCCAGTCAGTGTTACTTCTCTGTGAAATATCTGCTCACAGTGCCCTAAAAATGTGTTAACTCCCTACACATTTTCACTGAGGTTGGGACATTTTTCTTTCTCGGGAGGGGAAACAGTGCCTTTGTAGTCTGCTTTCAGCACAGTAATATTCAAATGAGGAGCTGAATTTTATGTTGGTATTCCACTTTTCACACATTGCCTTAAAAAAAGTGAACTCATGCTTGGCCTCAAAAAAGAGATTAATGTTTTTGTGCAAGAGGAGTTCATGCAGTGGAAAATGAAATTAATTTTCACCAGCTATAGAAGCTGGGCCCCCCATCATAAACGTAGCATTTTAACTGGGATGTGTGCATTATGTGTTCTTCAGGTCAGACTTTTATCTCATATATAATCTTTTTTTATGAGAGTATAGCACAGTTTTACATCAAGGTAAAACACAGAAATAAATGGGAAAAAGCAGGGAAGTGTGACACAAGCCAATCATAAAATAATCACATCAAGTCATCTCTTTTGCTATGGTTGAAAATACATGTTTTGCTGCTTCTCCTCCTTCTTCTGTTTGTAACTGTGGTGGTTGTACCAATATCATATTGTCATTCTGAGGGCAGATCCTTGGAACAGAGAGTTGGATTTTTGTAACACTGGGCTCACGGAGGGACATTTTAAGAGATAAGATTCTATGTGCTGCTGTTGCTGTTCAGTGTGGCTATCATCAGCATCTCTTTAATAATTTTACCATTCTTAACAAGGTCGTGGTACTGACTTGGATTTTTAGTCTGCAGTCCTGACCCAATGGTTAGTTTTCAAAGTTTGTCTGTTTCCCCTCTTACTTTGCAATGTAAGAACTGTGTGTTGATGGAGCATGTCATGCTATGGGAACTAATTCAGATGACGTGGTGAACTGGGATAAAGTTTTGGCCAGTCACTTTACACACTTTACAGAAGCACAGAGTCACTCTAGGAATCATGGAATCACAGAATGGTTTGGGTGTGAAGGGACCTCAAAGCTCATCTGGTCCCAACCCCCTGCCATGGCAGGGACACCTCCCACCAGCCCAGGTTGCTCCAAGCCCCATCCAACCTGGCCTGGAACACTGCCAGGGAGGGGGCAGCCACAGCTTCTCTGGGCACCCTGGGCCAGTGTCTCACCACACTCACAGCCAACAATTTCTTCCTAAGATCTAATCTAAATCTCCTCTCTTTCAGTTTAAAGCAATTACCCCTCGTCCTGTCACTACATGCTCTTGTAAAAAGTCCCTGTCCAGCTTTTTGTAGGCCACTTTGATGTGCTGGAAGGCTGCTATAAGGTCTCCCCGGAGCCTTCTCCAGGCTGAACACCCCCAACTCCCTCAGCCTGTCCCCACAGCAGAGGTGCTCCAGCCCTCTGATCATCTTCATGGCCTCCTCTGGACCCGCTCCAACAGCTCCATGTCCTTCTTATTATCTAGAATCATCTAGTCCAACCCCACTGCTCAGTCAGGGCCAGCCCAGGACCGTGTCCAGAATCAGAATCACAGAACAGCCTTGGTTGGAAAAGACATCTAAGATCATCCAGTCCAACCATTAACCCAGCACTGCCAAGTCACCACTGCCCCATGTCTGTCCAGACAGGTTTTGAATTCCTGTTGCCATAAAAGCTGTAAGTTCCTTTCTATCAGACATCTGACCTCAGATATGTCTGATGTAAGGTAAAAAGTAGGGTACAAGGTAAAGAAAAAAAAAAAAAAAGATTGAAGTGCACTTAGCTGCTGTTAAATATTCTTGCCTTCCAGGCACCACGGTGTTCTGTTCTTTACAAGGAGAGTGTCAGAGTTTTGTTCCTCTTGGCAATTACAAAGGCAATTAAACTGGGACACAGTAACCTGCCCCAATCTAGGCAAATATGCCTCAAAACTGGGATAAATTTGGCTACAAAGTGAAACATACTCAACAAAGTCTGTCTCCAAAGCTGGTTGTAATGTACGTTTCTCCTATGAAAAGTAGGAGTTTAAATGGTCAGTAGGGTTGGATGGGGCTTGGAGCAACCTGGGCTGGTGGGAGGTGTCCCTGCCCATGGCAGGGGGTTGGGACCAGATGAGCTTTGAGGTCCCTTCACACCCAAACCATTCTGTGATTCTAACACCATTTTCTAGCCCAGAGAAAAGGAAAGGGCTGCATCAAGCCAGAAACATTCAAAGGTGGAGGAAAGTGGTAATTGTCATCTTCCCAAGATAAGGAGATGTGTCTGCTTTCTTGGAATGGGCAGAGCAATGGTAAAAGCTTTTAGCTCTTTTTTCAGTCCCGTAATCGAACTGTGTAAGGTAGTTTAGGCCTGGAAAGGTTTATTGTGCTGAACCACAAAATCAGATTTCCTGCAAAGAAAAGGTCCCGAGCTAAGATTCATTTCTCAAATCCAAACATAAATAGACTCTCTGCAGTTTTCACAAATGCTTCAGGGCTAGGCTGATGGGAGAGACATCTGATTTAGATAGTAAAGAGGAAAAAAAAAAGAAAAATAAGCTTTTTCAAAGACATTTGCTACCTTAGTGGGAGACCTTGAAAAATGAAACTAAGCTGTATGAATTATCTTTGCTTGTGATCCAATATTCATCATTTCCCCACTCATGTGGCTTCACCAGGTTAAGAGACCTCAGTGCTAACTTGGTAAGAGCGGAGATGGTGCTCCCTGCTTATCTTTTCCCTGTTATTTCGAGGTATGGAAGCAGATGTGGAGAGCACGTTGATAACTAGTGATAGGACGAGGGGTGATGGCCTCAAGCTGTGCCAGGGGAGGGTTAGATTGGATGTGGGGAACAATTCCTTCCCCCAAAGGGTTCCCCAGCACTGGCCCAGGCTGCCCAGGGCAGGGGGCAGTCCCCATCCCTGGAGGGATGTCAGAGCCGTGGAGATGTGGTGCTGAGGGACATGGGGCAGTGGGCACTGGGCAGTGCTGGGTTAATGGTTGGACTTGATGATCTTAGAGGTCTCTTCCAACCAAGGCTGTTCTATGATTTCCTGCTGATGGGGAAGACTTGACAGCAGGGTGAGTTTAGAATAACTTGCAAACTGGTTTCGTATTGGAAACTCACTTTCTCATTTCCCTTTCATTAGGAACTCGGTTTTGTGCTGGATGCTGATTATCCACCCAGTCTTGCTCATCCTGTGTGACCTGCTCTAGGTGACCCTGCTCTAGCAGGGGGGTCGGACTAGATGATCTCCAGAGGTCCCTTCCAACCCCCACCACTCTGTGATTCTGTGATATATTTTTTAGCTTGGGGCTTGACCTCATGTAAACCAGTGGAATTTGAGAGATAAAATAACGGACATGTACTCAAATTAAAACAATGTGAAAATCAAGAACAGCTACTGAGAGCAACATTCATTTATAAAATTTCAAATGTCTCCCTCTGGCCTCCTTTTCCAGCCAAAGCAGAGAAATGGGCATTGTTGCAGTGAGTCACTGGGCGTTCAGATGAATTGCACCCTGACTTAATTTATTATCTGTTTGAAGAGGTCACATTTGCTCTTATTGGATATTTTTATGTTGGGATTTTTGCTATAAAATTCTAGGGAAATCTTTTTGAGGGGTTAGGAGAGGTTGGAGTGTTTTTACAATCTGTCCCTTTCAAAAATCAGAATATGCCTCAACACCTTTTGAACACTTGTTTTAGATCTTGACCAGTCTTGGCCATTCCAGAAGGAAAACTTGGTAACTCTTTTTGCTTATTTTTGAAGAAAAGATATAAATAAGCATCTAAGTACTTGGAGTGACACCAGCCTGCATTTGGGAATCCCATGGGCAGATAATTTTGCTTTGCTAAGCATCCTATAAACATGCTTCAGCTACAGATGGAGAAGGCTTTTTCTGCAAGAGCACAACTCACCTCCTTTTGCAAATGTAATTTTAACCAAGTTCTTGAAGCAGTTACTCTGCTTATCTCTTTATATCTTTTTTCTTTTCCTTCTGATCTCAGCTTTAACAAAATTAAAACTGCCTTGATATTTTGGAGTTAATTATTAAGAGCGATGCTGTAAGATGATGTAATACCAAATAATCTTTTCTATCAGCAACAAAAATAGAGAGTCAATGCAGCCAATGTTTTTTAATCTCCACTCTACATATTTCAGTCCAAGATCAGTCCCCAGTCTGTGTAATAATGTCAAATGGGTTTTTACTGGAGATGGGAGTTCTCTCCCACTCCCTTCTGTTTGTTGCTGGGGTGGGATAGAGAGGAGAGGATTAATTGTGGTTACCTAAGAGACCAAAAGTGTAAATGAAAAGAATGTTTTGTTAATAGTACTTCTTGTCTGTCAATGGCAGTGCTATGTGTCTGGTACAGGCACAAAGGGAAACAAAGTCCAAGCTTGCTAATGTGTTTATTTCTGTTAATATTGAAATTATACTGCATCACAGATTAATTTAAAGCATCATTTGACAATTAACAGCAGAGATTTTAACATTAGGATTAATCTCTGTCGCCTGCTGATGATTTGGGCTCAAGAATTTGTCAGTTTTCTTGCTTCCCATTTTCACAAATGTACTTTTTTGATCTAATCCCAGCTAATTTCTTTTTTTTTTAATCTTGGATTTTCAAGATCATTTTAGATGTCTCAAAATTAACACGGTTGCCATAAAAATCGCTTCATTTCAGGCTAGTTTGGATCAATAATAACTATAAATCACTTTGGTTTGCAGCCTTTTTAAAGGTTGCCCACGTAACGTTTTCAAGGGTGTTTCATTCCCACTTGGCCTGGCTTTGCCCTTCCTTTACTTTATGGCTGGTGCCCTGAACAAACAGGAATGTTGCTGAAAGCAGAGACTACACGTAGCAGAACCGCTTCAACACAGGGCAGCTTGCTTATGAACAGGTGCCAACTGAAAAGGGGCTGTGGTGGTAAAGTAGTGGTAGGCTGAGAGCCAAGAGCAGGAGAGTGTTTAGTCATCTGCTCTGCTGGTACTTCACTCTGCTGAATACTAGGTCTCCTAGTGCCTGCTTTTAAATAAAACTGGGCAGAAGCAAAAGAGACACTGAGAGAAACTGCTGTGAGTTCCAGCGCAGGTTTTGCAGCTACATCTCTTCATTTCTCCCCCAAAAAGAGAAGAAAAGCCAAGAAGAAAGCCTTACTTAATAAGTTATATTTTCATTCAGTTTTTATAGAATAGACATTTGAATTTACTGTAGAGATTTTACATTTTGTGATGGCAAAGTTGACTCACATGCACTTAAGAAACGCTCTTGTCGCAGACTGTCTTTTCCCATGGCTGCTTTATGGGTGAAGTGTAACCCCTGTTGACACAGGGCTTTATTTTCATGCACAAGTGCTTTAGAACAATTGCACAGGCGGACCAAAGGGAAGAAAAGATGGGGCTTGCAAACATCTTGCCCAAAACAGTGGCAAG
Source organism: Podargus strigoides (assembly GCA_028020825.1). NCBI lineage: Eukaryota > Metazoa > Chordata > Aves > Caprimulgiformes > Podargidae > Podargus > Podargus strigoides. Next base: position 1,864,362 of record CM051619.1, read on the forward strand.
AAGTAATTATTGAGACGTAGAGTCTGCGTTTTTGGGGTGCTGATGAAGTTGGGATGGAGTTTCCCCATTTTTATTGGCTGCAATATATGACATTTCCTAGGGGTTTTTTTTGCCATTTTCTCCACTAATCAAGGGTGTTGCCACTATCTTTTTAAATCCAGAATGTCTCAGCTCTTTTACCATCTGTGTTACAGTGGGTCTTCAGAAACATGCTGGGGAGAGCACTAAGCTGGATACAGAAAAGAGGCTTTGTTAGGAAATGTCTTAGCGCCGTTCGTGTGTGGCACAGGCATAAAAAGAATATATTTAGAGATGTCTATAAATCCAGATTGCTCCTCCCCTTTCTTTTTCATTAGTTATTGTTTAGAATTCCTCTTAGAAGAGGTAATGGCTTTGCTTAAATCTGCCCTAAGGAATTGCTTCTTGTTGAATGTAATTATCCTTTCCTAAAGAAAAAAAAAGGTTGAGATAAAAACATTTTCCATATTGCTGTTTACTCAGAAGAGATTGAGCAAATCTGAATTATGACTTAGGTTTCTTTCAAAAACAAAAGTAACATCAGCTCAGAACATTAATCACAGTATTACACTGTTTCCTAGCAGTGATTCAGGTAATTTCTCCCTTTTTAGACGCTTAGGAAGAAGAATATATTCAAGGCAAAGAATATACTCCATTTAATTTCTCAGTATTTTTCTTTTCAGCATTACTAATATCAGCCCTGTCTCCTCCTTGCACATCCAGGGCTTTGATAAATCCTTGGCAGGATGCAATGTATTCTTTTATCTCACCTTGGCAAGTATGCAATTTCCAGTCAATTAACATATTGAGTGAAAGCAATCATTTCATCCACATGACTCATTTCTGGCTGTTTTTTTAATTGGATTGACTGAGCTAGAGACAAAGGGAAATGTTGATTTCTCTAACCATTATCTTCAGACAGGGTGATTTGTACTTGTACCCAAATGTGACTCCTCAAGGTCATTTTCTTCTTCTTTATTTTTTTTCTTTTTATTCAGTGTTTTGCTGAGGGTGACTTGCCAAAGGAGGTCAGATCTCGCTATTTTTGAGTTCTCAGTTTCATTCCATTCTCTTTTTAATAAGCATGCTTTATATCCACAACAGCCTTTAGTTCTGATTATTAAGGACTCTTTTAATTGCTATCAAAACAGCAACAAGAGCTGAGTTAGGACATCTGATTTCTCTGAAGTATCAGTCACTCTTAACTGCCAGAACTGAATGTTGCAGTCCATGTGTTAGGAAATCAGTCACTTCCAAAAAAGATTTAACTTTTTAATAAATTAAAGGAAATCACCTCTAATTTGCATTTGAGAATTCTGAACAGGAACACCTTCATTAATGATTCTGGCTCTTACACTGGGTTTCAGAGTTGCTTCGAGATGTTGGACAGTCATGTCAAGATAGCTGTAGACCAGCTTGCAAAAAGAAAATCTTTCATGAGGTGTTAACTGGAGATCTCTGCCAGAATCTCAGTGAATGCTGAACCTCGATGGGTGTTAGTCCAAATATTCTGCATCCCAGTGAGTTTCAGTTGTTGTGCTCTTGGTAACTGGTTCCTTGATTATTGAATGACTTGTCCTGGCAGCACAGAAACTTAAGGTACAATAAATTTGGGGGATATTGCACTTTTGTGCATTTATTGTTAGTGATTCCAGAGTATCATTATTATTTTCAAAACATTTTTAAAGCTTCAGTCCTGGAAGGGTATTCACATTTGAATATCAGTGGTCTCAGGACTAAGCAGCTCTGACAGTTACACTGCTGACAATGGATTTTCTTCCAAAAGCTTTGGCTTTTCAGGAAATTGTGACTGAGGTCACTGAATCTATATCATGTAGATGAGGTGCTGAGGGACATGGGGCAGTGGTGACTTGGCAGTGCTGGGTTAATGGTTGGACTTGATGATCTTAGAGGTCTCTTCCAACCAAGGCTGTTCTGTGATTCTATGAAATGTGGAAAGATGTTCTCTCCATTAAAACAATTAGTTTCTAGACCTGAAATCAGTATTTTTAAGTAAAGACTACACTTAAAAATAATAGATCTATTCTAATGATGTAATGTAATGAGATACATGAACTATAAGACCTTTAAGACTGGTCCAGATCTCTTGGATTTGTTCTATATGTGCCTTGATCTTGTTAAACATCTTAGCTTAGACATAGCTGGGCTATAGAGCATGGAAATGTAACAAATAACTTGCACATTTCAAGTCTGATTTTTCTTTTACATTATTCATATGAACAAACAGTGCTCCCCAACATCATCCTTCGATTAGTTCTTTTTTCTTAACAGAGGTTTATTCTGATTCCTTGAAGATGAAATGCAGACAAAGAGTACAGTCTCTCTTCCCAATATATATGAAGGTTTGCTTTCCACATGAGCTGAGCCCACTCAAAAATCAAGTGCAGCTTCAAAATTCAACTGAGGAACGTAAAAATAACATTTTTTTTTTTTAAATTTAATAAACAATAATCTCTATTTTTATAAAAATATCCTACATTTGAGTTATCTAAGGAGCTGGGTTATTCACCTGTTTTCCATTAACAGTTTATATCCTTAGTAACACAGGTCTATATTTACTTGTGGTTTGTTTATATTATTTTTTTCTTGTTGATAGAGTTTCTGAAGTCATTATATATAATCTTTAATGCTGAATTATGTTCAAATACCTGTTATGCTCAAACAAATTAAGGCCTTTTTCTCATCTTCACCACGAAAGAGTCAAAGTATGATCACAAAACTGATAAGCAGTATCATGAACTGATAAGTATTAGAACTGATAAGCAATATCAAAACTGATGAGCTGTGTCATCCTCCAGGATGTAGAACATTCACCCATCAGTGTTATAATGCTTTGACCAGACTATGTTATTCCTCATGTTTGAACTCTGGGACATCTCTTTCTAAAAATACATTATGGTATGGGTTTGAGAGCACAACTTTAATATATGAAAAAGTCCTGAAGCAGTTCTTTCAGAGAGAACTAAGAGGAGTTTTAAGTAGAAATAGGGCATTAATAACTTTTTTATTATATTTGAGTATATTATACTCTTGTATTTCTTTGAGAATAGCTGAGGGTGGAAGGGACTTGTGGAGGTTGTCTAGTCAAGCCCCTGCTCAAAGTGGAGTCACCTAGAGCCATGTCCAGCTGAGTTTTGAATATCCCCATGGATGGAGACTCTACAACCTGTTCCACTGTTCAGTCACCCTTCCAGTATTCCAGCATCCAGTATTACATTGTAAAATTTCCACAATTGCTGTAATAACCCTGACACCAAATTATTTTTTAAGGAGTCAGTTGAACTGATTTTTTAAAATCAAATCATGTAAAAGATCATTATTATTCCTTTCACACTATAACTTGAAAAAGAAGGTCTTGAGACTAATGAACATAGTATTTCAGTCTGTGGAGAATAAGAAATATTTCATAAAAACCATGTTTTTGCTGAAATAGCTCTTTGTTTCTTCTCCCCTAGGTTCTGTACTTTTTGCTTTAAGCTATAATTTGGCTGTTATTAGCACCTTTACATAATTTCACTAATCTGTTTCTTGTGACTTCAACTCCATTAATTTCACAGTGTGGTAATTATTCCTTCAGAACCATTATCAGAACAAACAGAATCTGGTGTGCAACTGGGTTTTCCTGTGTGGCATTATGTGACTGACTGCATTGTGTTAGATCAAAAAAAGACTGTGAGAAGAAAACAAAATGATGAAAAGTAATGAAAGAGGATCAGGAATAAGGTTCTGTTCTCTTGGTTTTGGAGGAGGAGGGTGGAAGAGTCATATGTAGCCTTGCCAAAGACAAGTAAGAAGGGATGCAGTTGCAGTTTTAGAAATTCATAGAGAACATTTAAAAAGAGCTGTTAAAGTCAAGTGACAGTGCTGGCAGAATGGTAACGTGGCCATGAATCAGCTTCAGTTGGCAATGAAAGAATTACATGATGAGTTGAGGGGAGGAGCTCATGATTTCAGGATAAAGCTGGAGAGCTGAATAGGCTTGTGTGCCATTGCTGGCTTGACTTGACCAAAAATGTTTCTTTTGCTCCGTGTTCCTGATGCCAAGTGTCTTCATTGAAGTACTTGGAATTTATTAATGGGGATATATTCCAAGCCTGGGTCGTAGTAAGCTGGCTAAATTTTGCCTTGCAAGAATTTAATACAATCAAGAAAGAGTATCTCCTGCCAAAATAGATATTAAGGCTGCAAAGACTTTAGTCCAAGTATATTTTTAGCAGCAGCATTGACAGAAATCAGATTTTCTGATTAATTTGCATTTTTTTCTCCCTAAATTGTTGTTGAATTCCTAATGCTAATATCTGAAGAAAAATAAAAAAACACCTATTTTTTTCTGGTTTGGCAACAGAGAGCTGCTGACCTCTCTGGTGAGCATTGGGATTTAAGCAATAGAAACAGAGTAGATCAGGTTTGTTTCATCCTTTGTCTCAGACACCTTTGGGTGAGTCGTGCTTTGATTTGAAGTGACACTTTGTCATTTTAATCCATGTGTTGGTCACTGGTCTAAGGGGAAAAAAAAGAGTTTATGGGTCCTTTTTTCCTAAGGGCAAAAAGAGTTTATGTCCTGTCAGACAGCTGCAGCTCATCCAAAGTTGGGTACTCGGGAGAGGGGCTGGCATGGTCCAAAGTGAGGAATATGTTTAGGAATTGTGACGTGATTCTTTTATTGCAATGGCAAGAGGAGAGAGAAACTGTGCTGAGAAAACAACTGTGTGGCAAGTGGGGACTTGTTTGGTTTTTTCTCTCTGCAGAGGACACCCCACTTCAGCTTGTAGGTGTCTGCAGGAAAAGGACAAAAAGAGGTGCACATCTCTCGTGGGTAGGATGCCCAGGTAGACTTGCTTTTCCCATGCTTAATGCCAGTGTTAGTGCTAAGAGACTCGTGGTACCAGTTCCTCATAGTGGTAAAACAGAAGGCAGGTGCTTGGGCAATCTCTCTAATTACAAACTGTGGCTAGCACTTAAAAAATTAGTTGCTGTGATTGAATGCTGTCTTCTGTTTCAAGATAAAGCCACAAACTACCACACATCCTGATAGCTTCATTGCAATTCAGCTTTCCCTCCACAACCAGGGCTTTCTCCCAGAAGCTGCAGAATCAGCCTGTGCCAAGGTGGTTGTGAGATACCTGTGAGGTGCTCACTGAAGCTGTGGTCCTCTGCATTCCCATCCCACGAACGCCAGAGCGCTTAGCATCAGACTTCTGGATGATTGCTGGTTGCTGACACTGACTAACAGCAAGGCCTGAAGGGCAGAAGCGTTGGAGACGAGTTATTAGGCTCCAGTCATGAGTCAGGACCTTTTTAGATGTCCTCTGGGATCCCTTTTCAAGCAGGAGATAGATGAGGAAAACCCTGCAGCACTGCCTTATGAGAGGCCACCCTCTGCTGTGGTAGTCTTTATTCAAGCTATTTGCTAGTAGATGATTAGACTCCCATGTGTCACCCTGGCACCACACAGACAAGGGGTGATTCTGGTGAAAACCAGTGTAGTTCTTCTATAAACTGGTTTCTTTTCCATATATTTCTTTTCTATAACATGCCATGGAAACTCCAGAGAAATTCTTCTAAACTATAATCCATTGCATTTTAAATGTTCTGCAGAGGCAGTTTTCATATGGATGTATTTTTTAGACACTTACACAGATTAAATCCTTGGGAAAAAAAAACGTATTGCAGAGGAGTTTGGCATGGTGAGATGGATCTGCAGTGCCTGGGCTAACACTGAACTTCCCTGGTGAATAAGTTCCCTCCAGACTAGCCTGCATCCCATTAAGATGGTAATTTTATAAGCTTTTATTACAATGTCTTACTTATTTATTTTTAGCTTGGGTTAGGTTGCAAAGCTATCTGTTACTGGCCCAAGCCTTGCACAGGCTGATCACTTGGCTTTAATTTCCACTCGGTAGTTATTAAGTAAGCCTGGAGAACAGTCAGTAATGCTTTTCCATAATTGTTCTAACAATGTAATTGTTTTCATGTGAGCCAATGGGCACAGTTAATGCACGGTGCTTTCGTGTTCCTGAGGGTGAGGAGAGTGCAACAGAGAGCAAGAAACAAAGAGCATCCGTGTTCTCACGTGATGAGCCGTGCCTTCAGAAGTCCCAGCTATCTGAATGCTGGTGTTTATTTGCTTGTGAACCATGTGGCTTTTGGTATTTACAGTCAGAAATGTTTCCTTTCACTTCTTTTTGGATGCAGGGAAGTCTGGTCCTGTCAAGACTATTTCCCACAGACTTGAGCTATTCTGAAGCTCCTGATGTATGTATTGGCTTTGTCATTAGCTCTTAAATGAGGGTTAAATCAGGTTAGCCATTATCTTTTTTTTTTGGGGGTCAGGTGCTTTTAGTTTCTTTTATTTTACAGTGACAAATTTTACTGGGAAACGAGCAGTGTGAGTATAATATTTTAAGTCACAAAGCAATGACAGTGATGGAAATGGTTATGAAAGTGAGACTGTGGGATCAGATTCCCTTTGGTCTTTCCCCCACTTCCCCCATTTTCAACAAAAGGATGGGTTAATTTGACTTTCATTGCTTTTTATCCTTAGGGAAATATGAAATGATCAACGTTATTGTGGAGCCGTGCCCCAAAGGAGGGGGACAGGTGTTGTGTTTGTGCTTTCACTTCACATATGCAGCCAGCTCATTAATTTGTGATTTCATACATTTTAGTGGGAAGAGCCCACTGGTCTCCGTTGCTGAAAAGCAACCTTGATTGATCATTCAGGGGCAGAAGGGGAAAATATTCAGAAATTAGTTATATAAGCATCTTAAATTAACAGTGTGCCTACAAAGAAACGTTGTTTTTCCCTGGAGGAATGCTGATATGGATGTTTTTAACCTCCCTTCTGAACACCTGCCACTGTGTGTTTCAGCAGGGAAACAAGGCATTCAAACGACTGCCTTTTCATATCCACTAAGGAAAGCACAGTTCTCTCTGGTGTTCTGTCCCAGCCCAGCAGATAGGAGGGGAAAACTGGGGAACTGAGATCTCCCTATCACATATGCAATCTTGGTATCTGACAGAACTTGTTCGTTGGTCTCCACCAGGTGGAACGTCGGTGCCCGTGCTGCTCGTGAGGCGTGTCTGAACAGAATAGAGTGGAGTGTAGAGCACACAACCCAAACCCCTGTGTCTGTGTCTCCTTGCCTATTTTTTCTTGTTAGCTGAATGCCTCTGAAGGCCTAGAGCTGCACAGCCAGACAAATTCAGTTCAGATCCGTGCAGCCTGGCGTTCACACGGGTGTCTGCGTGAAGCCCGTCAAGGCTTTCCAGTCAGATCTTCATCCCTGGCTGCCTTTGCAGCAGGTCCAGCTCCACATGCAATGAACAGGCTGTCACTCAAGAGCAGTGCTAACTGATTCACGCTGGCTTTGCCAAATTGCCAAGTTCTCATGTTGCTGAAGGAAAATGGAGAATCACCACCAGTATTATCTTTCCTCTAGGAGAGGTTCTCATCTTGAAGGGCATCACCACTGGCAGCCTTCTCCTCTGTGGTTCCTTGACACTGCCCTCATGGAAAGGCAGCTCCTGATGCTCAGAGCAGACCAGCATGCTTGTAAAGACAGGCTTTTATCTAGAAAGAAAGGTATTATCACAGGTTTTCAAGGCCCAGAGGAGATCTGCAGTGTCCCTCCATTTGAGTCAGTGGCTTGCCAATATGTAAGAGGGCTTTGAAAGCCATTGATACGTGATAATGAGGTTGAGACGTAAAGAAGGCTCTGGCAACTGTGCAGGATGGTGCTGCAGTAGCAGAGGGTATTTTGTGATCAAGTACCCCTGAAGAGCTCTACTTTGAAAGCTCAATATCCAAACCTCCTTCAGTGTTTAAACCACTGGGGGAGGGTGTGAGGATGTCCCACATCTCTAGATGAAGGGTGGAGGGATGTAGCGTGTTGCTGTGTGAAAATTATTGCAGTATATCAACAATGTGTCACAACCCAAAGATGTAACAAAGAATGCCTTCAACACACCTTGCTAAAATACACTTAAATCTTTAATTGTAGCTCCAGAAACTACATACCTTGCACTTACCAAAGCGCAAACAATAACAGACTGTATTCCTTAGGCTCTTTTTTCACTTGTGCCACTGAGAGTGTGCTCGTTATGTTGTTTAACAGTCCAGCTCCTGAGTAAATTACAATATAATAATGATTAGCAGTGCTTTGCTTGCACTGTAATTCCATAAAATGAGAGGAAATTCTGCACAGAGTTCACATTAGTGATTTTTTACTCCTTGTTACTGCAGTATTTAAGTGCAGTTATATGGAGCTCAGCATAAGTCAGCAGCTGTGAAGAGTATCAGTGGGGTAAGTTTACTCATTTTGTTTTTCTCATAAAAGAACTGCCACATTTTCATTCCAGACTTCTTACTGGAGAGAGATTTTCTCTGAGAATACAATTTTAAAAGGAAAACTTGTCTTCATGTTCTTGTCATCTAGCAATTTCCAAATTGTATATTCCACCACACTTCCATTTTAGTGCTTTTAATCTTGCAACCATTTTTCCCCTCAAAATTGAAATATTTCTATTAGAAAGAACAATAAATACATACTGTTTCTTTAGATGTTTCCTTATGTCCCCACTTTTAAGGAGGTACATAGGCTCAATTAGTGCTTTAAAGAAGTTTATATTTGTTTAAGCTCCAACATACTTGCTTCTATTCTGAATGTTTAAAACCCCAGATGGAAAGTGCATCAAGTGACCTCAATACATAAGCATGGATGGCATCAGAGACTGGAGTGTCTTATTTGATGGTTAATCAGTCTTCCCATTTTTCTTCTTTTCTGTTATGCCCAAAATTTGGGTCACTTGTCTCTTGCCTCAAATTTGCAAAAGGCTTTCTGGAAAGTCTTCTACAGCATCTAGAACTGCTCTCTATGTTCCCTGCATCATCATCTCTCTCCAAGATGATCATCATCATCCTCTCTCTCCTTCTCAGCCTGGAGAAAGCTCCGGGGAGATCTTATAGCAGTCTTCCAGTACCTGAAGGGGCCGACAAGAAAGCTGGAAAAGGACTTTTGACAAGGGCATGGAGTGATAGGATGAGGGATGATGGCTTTGAACTGGAAGAGGGGAGATTTAGAATAGATCTTAAGAAGAAATTGTTGGCTGTGAGGGTGGTGAGACACTGGCCCAGGGTGCCCAGAGAAGCTGTGGCTGCCCCCTCCCTGGCAGTGTTCCAGGCCAGGTTGGATGGGGCTTGGAGCAACCTGGGCTGGTGGGAGGTGTCCCTGCCCATGGCAGGGGGTTGGGACGAGATGAGCTTTGAGGTCCCTTCACACCCAAACCATTCCATGATTCTATGAAATAGAAACTGAGGATGTTGTCCAGTTTTCACTGTTGTCTTCACAGGTGGTTCCACATGTAGAATTCATACGGTTTTATGGAAGTCTGGAATTTAGTGAAGCACTGTGTCTCCTCTTTTAGTCATTCAACAGAGACAAGTTGTTAAAACTGAGATTCTGATTATTTTAGAAGTGTGGACAGCGTTACAGCAGCAGCTTTTTGCCTAAGTACTCCCTGAGAGAATTATTGAGGCTTCACATGTTGGAGTTGGATACTTCTGGAAGAGTTTGGGTCCTCCACAATGAATTCATTGAGACAAGGGACAGCAAGTGATTTCATAGCGCTGGAATTGCTTCCATTGTTGCTTTGGCCCATCCATACTTGCCTCAGTAGTCCCAGTTACCTGGATTTTTTTCAGCAGGAGGCATAAATATTAATAGGCAAGCTGAGCTTTGGAAGCTGAGGCTATATAAAAGATGGTTTTAAAATAGCAGAAGCGCTACTGAAACAGTTTGAACATTACACTGGCTGTCAGTGGGGATGTACTATAAATAAGGACCCTTATTTCTAGAGCTATCAGTGCTGTGGTTGCAGAGCAAAGCAGATCACATTAGCAGATGCTTTTGGAAAATGTTTTGCGTTTGAGTGAAGTGGTGTGTGAAGTTTGGATACTCCAGGTCAAGTTATAATTTCATGTATTGTGAATGTATCGAACCACGTTTAAGTCTGCAATACTTTGCAGTTCTGAGCAGTGTGTTTTACTCTTTCTACTTAACCATGCAGCAGAGCAGAAGTTCAAATCTCCCGGATTTACGTTCTGAGGGTGACCATGAGCTTTAGGGTCAAACACCTGCTATTTTCACCTTCATAAGCCTGGAGTAGTAATTTCAAGTTTTATTTTTCCTATGTTAATTATTAGAACTGCAGATTATGAGACATTTATATGTTGTTTAAAACAGGTGCAGTCACTTTAGTCTTAATGCTCGGTGTGTCTAATATGTGTTACTACTTGAATGCAAAGAGGTTTATTTTTGAGAAATGTGTGTAATTATGTTTAATACAGAGTACCAGAATGGTTTGGGTTGGAAGGGACCTCAAAGCTCATCTTGTCCCAACCCCCTGCCATGGCAGGGACACCTCCCACCAGCCCAGGTTGCTCCAAGCCCCATCCAACCTGGCCTGGAACGCTGCCAGGGAGGGGGCAGCCACAGCTTCCCTGGGCACCCTGGGCCAGTGTCTCACCACCCTCAGGGTAAAGAATTTCTGCCTAAGATCTCGTCTAAATCTCCCCTCTGCCAGTTTAAAGCCATCACCCCTCGTCCTATCACTCCGTGCCCTTGTCAAAAGTCCCTCCCCAGCTTTCTTGTACCCGCCCCCAAGCACTGGAAGGTGCTCTAAGGTGTTCCTGGAGCCTTCTCTTCTCCAGGCTGAACACCCCCAACTCCCTCAGCCTGTCCCCACAGCAGAGGCCACTCCAGCCCTCTGAGCACCTTACTTTGCCAAAAAGTGAGATGTTCTTCCTTTCTCCTGAAGGAATTTGTTGTATGTATTTATTTTAATTTATCCTTGGAATTATTCGTAACACCCAGCATGAATGTGTTGAGCCAGAAGTTTTGATCTCAAAGGATTTAATATATCTCCATGGACATAATAGCATTTACTTAGAGCAATAGGGATTTGTAATATATTTGGTATGGGCAATAGCACACATCACAGCACCTGATTTCCATTGGCTCAAACCTAAAGCACTCTGACTCAGTCAAGAAATAAAGATGTCCCTCAGTACAGCCAGCAACTGAGAGCTTTAACGCTAGAACTATTGTTTTAGTCTTAATTCAAGAATCAAAATTAAATTCCCTTCAGGCTGGTAGTTATGCCAGGGGAGACTTGGCCCAGTGGACAAGCATTATATGTAAATATAAAAATTTACCTGAATATTACCTTCATTAAGAAACAATGAATTTCACCTTTTATTCCACTTCATGCTATATTTGCACATTATGAAACGAGATAATGAGGTTAATTTTGGAGAGCTTAATTTTGTCGGGTAATTTTTTTATTGGGTAATTGTTAATTTAATTTTTTTCTCGAGTGGAATCTCACAGGTTCACTACAAAACCACCCAGGCAGCCTTCAGACTCGTTTTGCATGGTTGAAGGGTTGCAAGCATAGGAAGGTCCACAGTGTCATCAAAGATCTTCAACATCAGTTATTTCTCCTGGGGCATAGATTGATGAAAAGCATCCTAAGGAGTGCTGAGGGGAAAATTGGCATGGGGAGAGCTGTAATCCCACTTCATAAGAAGATAAACTCTTGAGATTTTATAATAATGCTCATTATGTTTCTACATTAAATTGAAAGATGGGCACATAGTTATTGAAGGCAAATATTGATGGTCCTGAATTCTGGTCATGTTCTGCCACAGTTGTGCTGTGTGATTTTGGGTAAGGTGCTTAAATTCTCCTTGTTTTCCATCTACAACGGTGATATTATTAAAAAATATGTAATAATACAAAGCATTAAAGCAGTGATTGCTGTATTTTCACTGCTCCATGTAGAAGCTGTGCTGCCCATCAGCGTTATAGGGTTGGGGAGTCATGGGGTGTGAGCCTACTTATGGCACATCGTCGTGACTACATTGAGCTCACATTTTCAGTTGGAGTTCTTGGTGGTGTTTTAGGTCAGTAGATATCCAGATCACTTTCTTAAGTATAATGGCTTTTATCAGCTGTGTCACCAGCAGTCTCAAAGCCATACCTGCAGATACTCCTTGTTGGAAGAGACCTAATTTCATGAGCATCTCCCCACGATTAAACAGCCCCAGACCTCCCTGCCATACTAATCCTTGAGCCATCTGTGGATCTTTGTTATCCTGTTAACGTGCCTACTTTATTTCTGTTGGCATCAGGAGAGTTTAACAGAAGACCAATCCAATTTCCACTTGTTCAAACATCTTTTCCAGCTGTAGCATTACACACCCTAAAGCCATTCGGGTGAGAACCTTACACTGTCAATGATGTGTCATGATATGAGACACTCCCTGACGTCTTCCCCTCACCTGTCAAGTTCCTTTTCTGCTTCACACCTGCTGCTTTTAGCTGTGCTCCTCTCGAGGAGAAGGCTCTTCTGCCACAGCATCTCCTTCCTTCCCACCTGATCTGCCTCCTGCCCTTGCCATCACGTCTCACATCCTTTCACATCATCTGCTTATCATTTGCATTCTCTCTTGGTCCCTGGCTGGCTTCATTTTCTTTCTCTACCTATGGGACTACCCACTCTTCTCCTTTACTGTGCCATCTCTGTTCAGAGTCCTCATCCCTGTTGTAATAACGTTTTCCAAGGTGTTTTGCAGACCCATTCCTTCAGATTCATCCTTGCTGCGGGCAGTTTTGTCGTCTTCCCCCATTGCTGACTGTGATGAGTCTTTTGACTGATCCCTCATTTAGGTTTTCTGACCAGCTCTCCCTCAGCTGTGGGGAAAAGCAGGGAAGCTCTTCCTATCCCCCACATCATTTAGTGGCCAGTGGATGTTTGAGATCTAGAGCACCTTCCGTGGTCACACTGTACGCCATGGTGTCACACAGATGCTTACAGAGGACTCGATTACACCAGAATAAATTCATTCCTCTCCTCTGCAGCCTTCTTGTAAGAAGATGGTGGTATCTGTCAGGCTTGCACTTTTGCTGAGTCGGCAAGAATCAGGCAGTCGTACCCTGGCGACGCCTTGAGCTCCTGAGGGAGGGAAGCTGTGGGTATAACCCTCCACAAGAGGGTCAGGAATAAAGGAATCTGCACCAAACACCCCATGAAGCATTTCACTGGGATTTTTCCCAACAGCAAATGTAGCACCTGGTTTAGGTAGGTTATTTCCATCAAAAAAAAAAAAGAATCTTTATCATTTGTAGACTAGAAAAAAAATCACAATTATTTGAGAGACAGACAAAAGACCTGAATTACAAGTAAAGGCCAGGACCTCACAGCAGCTGGATCTTTTGTTTTACTCAACAGTGGGCCGTACAACACACTCGGTCACGCTCTCCAGAGCCACGAAACAAAGGAACCCTGTTGGCATTTACTTTGGCTCAAGGCAAAGGCAGTTGTTTTAAATGAGTTAATAAATGGAGGAGTGAACTCTGCTGGTTTGTATAATCTTTTTTTTTTTCTTTTTTTCCCTCTCTTTAGGTCACTCAGATGAGTCGTCCAGATTTAATTCTCTTTCTCATGAAATATCTCATGGCTTTGGTCGTTGGGATACCCTCTGTCTTCTGGGTTGGCAGCAAAAAGACCTGTTTTGAGTGGGCTAGCTTTTTCCACGGGCGCAGGAAAAAAGAGTGAGTATCTCATGGATAAACTAGTTGAGGACTAGAAAATAACCTCCTCTTCTAGTCCTGGAAGAGTATTTGGTTAGTTTTTCATGAAGGCAAAACAGGAGCAGCTGTCTTAGAAATCTCTCGCTATTCAAAATGAAGCGAGGGAGGACAAGCAACAGCTCCAAAAAAACCCTGAATAATTGTCACTTATTTTTCCAGAATTACTCTTTGGTCCCAGACTCAAATTTACATTGCTCCCTCTTTTTTTACAAAATATTTTTTAACAAGAATTAGGTTTCAGTTGAATGCTACAACTTCTCTGCCATTTACTGAGAGGTAGAATTGAAAGGTTTTATTTATAAAGGTTCTTATCTAGTCAACTGAATCAGACCTTCAAACTGAAATTAAACATCTTTGCACCATGGTTGCAGTTAAAAGCAGTTGTCTTTTGCTTTTAATCATAGAATCACAGAATGGTTTGGGTGTGAAGGGACCTCAAAGCTCATCTGGTCCCAACCCCCTGCCATGGGCAGGGACACCTCCCACCAGCCCAGGTTGCTCCAAGCCCCATCCAACCTGGCCTGGAACACTGCCAGGGAGGGGGCAGCCACAGCTTCTCTGGGCACCCTGGGCCAGTGTCTCATCACCCTCATGGTAAAGAATTTTCTGATAGTCTAAATCTCCCCTCTTCCAGTTTAAAGCCATTCATCTTCCCTTCTGCATTAGTGCCAAAGCACAGTTTGACAAAATGACAGTAAGACTTAGAGCTTCTGTAAGGTTGAAACTAAATTAGCCTAAGGTATGGCATAAATTTAGAGCCAATCTATATGATTTTGTAATAGCTATGCATAGCTATTGTCATAATTGTCAATATTTAAGTGGCCATTTCAAAAGAGATGCACAAATACAGCAAGCCTTGAAGTGACTGCTCCATGACCTTGAGGTGTCCATCCTTAGCAGAACCAGCCTTCTGCTGAGGTTAAGGTAAAATTACCTTCTGTAGAGTTGGAGTAAGTTTTTCTTTATTCAAAAGATAACCTACCAAGCCATGCACGGGGTTAATGCCAGCTCAGCATGATTTTAATACATGTGCATACACTTAGATAGGATTTCTAGAGGTGACATACCAGTTTGGTGGGTAGAGGACAGGCACAGGGCTAACGACGGCAGAGGAAGCTGTTTTACTGGACTGTCTTATCTTGAGGAGAGCTGCGTGGCTCCTGGAAGTGCCATCCTCTCTCCTGGTGCAGCAGAGCAGCTCCCACACAGAGCAGAGTCTGGCTGGAGCCAGATTCCTGCGCTGACATTGAGCAGGAAGGGGCAGAGCTGATAGAAATCTCCCTCCCGAGGTAACCTGTGATCCTCTGCGAGCACAAAAATGAAGAGGAGGAGCTAGCCAGGCAGAGGAAATGGGACATGAAAGAGTAATGCAGAGAAGGGGAGGGGAGGAAAAGGCCTCCCCACAAGAAAAGAGATTAAAACAAAAGAAAAAAGGAATGCTGAGGATGTGATAGCACCTCCTTTCATCATGCTGTGGTAGAGCGGCCTCTGCCAGCCCTTCCCAGCAAGGGATTCCAGCAAACAGAGAAGCTGTGGGACTGTAACCACTGATCTAAGGGCTACAGGCCAGCTGCTTAGCCATTAGTATGTATGTTGTATTTCATCTGGTGTTCTCCTCCTGCTGCCAGTGGGAATCCAGATTTTAAATGCCGATTTGAGCGAGGAAGTGGCTTCCCCTGTTCCCCAAGGGCAGTTCCTGGGGCAGGCAGAGCCTGCCGAGTCACAGCACTGTCCCAAGGATTGCCTTGCACCAATATTCACAGACTGAGCAAACACTGCTGTTATTCCACGTGTCTGGGCTGGAGGATCAGATACAGGGAGTGGGAAGGGTTCAAGAATATGAACTTAACTAGTGACAGGACGAGGGGTGATGGCCTCATGCTGTGCCAGGGCAGGGTTAGATTGGATGTGGGGAACAATTCCTTCCCCCAAAGGGTTCCCCAGCACTGGCCCAGGCTGCCCAGGGCAGGGGGCAGTCCCCATCCCTGGAGGGATGTCAGAGCCGTGGAGATGTGGTGCTGAGGGACACGGGGCAGTGGGAACTGGGCAGTGCTGGGTTAATGGTTGGACTGGGGGAGCTCAGAGGTCTCTTCCAACCAAGGCTGTTCTGTGATTCTATAATTTTGCAAAAATATCCAAATGTAGAGAGGCTTCAAAGATAGGCAAATAGGGGCATTATAATGTAAATAAATGGTCTGATTTGCCAAGCTGTAATATTTGTCTGTTCCATTTGTGAAGCAGTTATAGTGCTGGTCCTGTGATCACTTTTATACTGCAGACATCAGTGTCTGCTATGCACGTTGTCTTGCTCAGGGTCGTAAACGAGAGCCGCCAAGTGCTGCAAGAGCCCGACTTCGCTCAGTCTCTGCTGAGGGACCCCAATACCCCCATCATCCGAAAGTCCAGAGGCACTTCTACCCAGGGCACCTCCACCCACGCCTCCTCTACCCAGCTGGCCATGCTGGATGACCAAAGGAGCAAAGCAGGCAGTGTCCACAGCAAAGTGAGCAGCTACCACGGCAGCCTGCACCGGTCGCGGGACGGACGGTAGGTTTCTTCCCTTGAAAATCGTGTAGAAAATCAGACAAGCCTCTTCTAGCTGGATGTTTGGCCACCATGGTGCTAAAACTGGAAGTTCTGCTAATATTTCCTGTCTCTGATTGCATCTCCTCTCCTTGTTAAGTGTCTGGATTGGAAAGGGAAAATACACCATGATATTTTTCAGAGTCTGTGGTAGTTCTCATGAATTACACGATGTGAACGCGTTCACAGAATCAGCTGGGTTGGAAAAGACCTTGAAGATCATCAAGTCCAACCATCAACCCAACACTGACAGTGCTCAGCTACACCACATCCCTGAGTGCTGTGTGAACACAGCTCTGAACACCTCCAGGGATGGGGACTGTCCCCTGCCCTGGGCAGCCCCTGCCAATGGCTGACAGCCCGTGCTGGGAAGGAATTCTGCCTGATATCCACTCCGAATGCTCAGTGCTGGTTTTCCTGCCGAGGCAGCAATCTGTGTTACATCATCCTCGTGCATGGGAAACCACATCTGTCCCAAAGTCAGCTCAATATTTTCGTGGCTGCTTTTGTCTGCGTGTAAATTGATTTGATTTCTGTAAGGAGTCCCAACCCTGCTGAAGTAAACCACAGAAAAAGTTACCCCCTCTAACCTGAGGTGTAGTTAAGGTTTATAATGTAATTTCTCATCAAGTGTTTTACTCACCCAATGATCAATACTCTACCTAACGCTGTAGCAAGAGCCAAGCTACATAAGGAGTCGAAACAATTTGCCTGGGGCTGTAGAAGCTGAGCCAAACAGAACAACTTTTCTCCCCAAAGCAGAGGGTTTGTGTGCCTGTGCGTGCACACACACCAAGGTTTATTTACATTCTTCCCTGCCTGTAGTTGTAACAACAGCAATAATTGTCTTCTCTTTTAATCCTTAGGTACACCCCCTGCAGCTACAGAGGCGTGGAGGAACGACTACCTCACGGCAGCATGTCCCGGCTGACTGATCACTCCAGGCACAGCAGTTCCCATCGGCTCAACGAGCAGTCCCGGCACAGCAGCATCAGGGACCTCAGCAGCAACCCCATGACCCACATCACGCACGGGACCAGCATGAACCGCGTCATCGAAGAGGACGGCACCAGCGCCTGAGCCGCCTGCGTCGGCGAAGGAGGAGCTGACGTGGTCGCACGGCTCGCGGTCCCTTCCTCAGTGATGTGATGATGCTCAGTGTTATCGTGGACCTCTCACCACCTCTCTCCTTGGGTGCTGTTTTGGTGCATCAGGATGCTGAAACTGGCTTCTTCGCGTCGAAGCCAGCGCTCCCGTGCTCGCCTCCGAGCTGGAGCGTTCAGCAATCTGGAATTATTGAGTACAAAGCTGGTTTGCCTCATTCAAACCCATCTGTAGGTCGTTATTTATTCGATAACTCTTACTCATCAGCCACCATCGCTGAATTTCTTATTCTCTGCTGAAAAAAATCCCTCCCCCTCCGATGGCTCTGTAGGTGTCACCCTTGAAAACTGGCTGGCAGGGTCACGCTGAGATTTGTTCTCAGAGGCGTTCAAGGAACTCTTGACCGTCGAAGGAACCCCTGGGTGCACCTCTCTGGTTAGATAAGGAGCTGAAACTTGTTTTCATGGAGCCCAGGGGGAGGGCACAGGGATGGAGTGCTGTGTACAGGACACCTCTGCGGGACCGGCCGGCGTCTTTAATGGTTACACTGGAAAACGCAACGCAAGAACGAGCGTGTGGGAGAAGGAAGCTCCACTGATGATCACCAGGCTCAGTCGTTGGGATGGGATGGGATGGGATGGGATGGGAGGGTGGGGGGGAAAGACAGGCAGGGAAGAGGGATTTTTTTTTTGTATAACTTGCATCGTCCTTGCTTTTTTTACAAAATGCTATTTAAATTTTCTACTCGTTTACAATTTATGTAGGAAGAGATCGATTTTAAACCCAGTTATCTAGATAATATTCAGCCACTTATTTTTGAGAGTAATGTACAAAAGCTGAGATTGCCTGTTCCCGAGCTATTTAAAAAAGAATAATATTAGAAAAGCTGAATTTGTCACCCAAACTGGAATGTACAGATTTTTTCCTTACCAACAGAACAAATCCTGTTTACAAACCCCGCAGCCCAGGTGAGGGAGGCTGAGGCCAAAGCAGGCAGGAGTTGAATCAGGGCTGGCCCACCTTCCCTCCAGCCTCATGGCCAATTTTGGGGGGGTTCTCTGCGCTGAGCAGGATGATGGGGGAGAGAAAGCGAGGCAGGAGCTGCCTGTGGGTGGGGAAGGAGTGGGATGCAGCAGCCAGAAACCCAGGATCCACCACACACCGTTGGCTCCTGCCCCGCCGGGGAGCTCCCGTTACCGATCGGCCTCTACCACAGGTTGTTTTCTTTTCGTTCCCCACTACAGGTTCAGAGTGGAGAGTTCTCTGTGGGCTTTTTGTGTGTGTGTAAATAATCTGTTGGGGTACAGCAAGTCTTTGTTGGCACTGCAGGTGAAAGTCCCAGCACGTCTTGGACGGCGCAGTAGATCTCCTGGGAGATTCGTTCAGCGCGGGGAAACCCCGACTGCGTTTAAACCTACCTCAGTAATTACTACAGATCATTGCTGGGAAACAAATCCTTCAGTCTTTTGTTTCATTGTCCTCACCTCATTCCCTTTTTGACCTGTTTGAGGCATGTTGAAAGGCTCAGATGGCACAACCTCCAGGGCAGGAACAGGGCAACAACCCCCAGAAACGGAGCGGCGCGACGATTGCTCTCTTGAATTGATGTCCCAAGAGCGAAGCGTGTAACCCTGCGCCCTGAAATCACAGCTTGCCCTGGGAGCCACCAGGTCTTCGAAATGTATTTACTGTAAATTGCCTTGCTTGCTTCCACCAGGCTTTGGCTCCAAAAGGAGAAGCACAAACCCAACCCACCGCGGAATAACAAAGCTTAGCAACAACTCCACGCTCTCTTTGTTGTCAATCCAGGGAGGGAGGATCCTGCGCCGAGCGCCCCGGGGCAGAGCACGCTCTGCTTTGCAAACAGCCCCGGGGGACTGCCCAGATACCCCGGATCACCTCTTCCAAAGCAGATGGCCGTGAAAAATCTTTTGAGGGACTTCAACTGGCGAATCTGCAATTCCCTGGAAGCCACAAAGGTGGAACTCTTATTTTTTTATTTTTAAATTCAGCCACTAAACAACTTCCCACTTCCAAAGGGACGACAGGTTTAGGAAGCTGGAGCTGGAGCTGGAGAGCTGAGTTTTCCTAAACGCTCTGACTGAACTAAATAAGCTCAAGTGTTTGTGTTCATCTTCTTGGCTCAATTTCCAGGGTTTTTTTTTTAATTTTTTTTTTTTTAAATTGTGGCAATGCTTTGACTTGTTCAGAGTCCGGGAGGGGAACGACGATGGAGGTTTGAAATACATCCTGCTCCCAGCGCTGGTAATTTGTGAGGTTTAATTCCCCATGTTGTTTCCAGGTGGGAATATCTCGAGCAGCTCCTTGCTCACGTGTGCTGTGCTTCAGGGACAGGCTCCCATCCCACCACCCCAGAGAGGTGATTCAAATGTCAAATGCTGAGTTCTGGCTGGGTTTTATGCCCTCCCCCCCAGTACCCCTATAATCCCAAACCCTCCCTTTTTATCTTCAGCACCTGAATCCGGATGCCAGTCCCTCTTTCTGAAAGCATTCCTGCTGGGATTTCAAAGCCCTTTTACCCACTGCTGTTTCAGGTGTAAGATTCTTGCCCCAGCCCTGCAGGGAGAAGGACCTCGTGTAGCCACTCTCCTGTTGGATCGGCAGCGCTCATCTTTCACGCGTAAAAAAACCCAACAGCAGCAAAAAGCCCCATTTAGGTGTAAATTTATTTGTCCACTCTCCAGTGCTCTCCGTTTTCTTACTGCTCGAGACCTAAATTTTGCTTTAGATATAAGCTGAAACTCCAAATGGTTCCTGCAGGGAGGGGAGGGAAAACCCCTGGGGAAGGGCCCCAGGAAGAGCCGGGTGAGTTGGGGTCAGCCCTTCGAGCGATGCTCGCCCTTCCAGGGGAGCTGACTGCAACACAGCTCTGGGGGGCTGAGGACCCCAAAAAAGGGAGCGGGCAGCCCTGGCTGTGCCGTGAAACTGGGGTGCAGAGGGAGCAGCCCGAACAGCAGAATGTTGAATTGAATGTGAAGTTTCCCTCCTCTATCCCAACGTACTTCTGTTGTACCCAGGTCAGGGTTGGTTTCCCCCGAGCTGAGATGTTTTACGTGGTTTTCTCCTGTCCAGCGGCCGTCGGGTCCGCGCGCCGGGGAACTCGGTGCATGTAACAGCGCTGCTGCCTCTCCCAGCACTCCTCTGCCCACTGTCATTTCATCCCTTTCCAAGCGAGAGGGGAAGAAGCTTTGGTGTTGGCGGAGCTGTGCGCAGCGGGCGTGCGGGGTGGCTCCTCCCCGGGGCTCTCCTGACTTGCACTCGGCTCTTGGGTAGATTTGTTTACAGTAGTCCAAGTGTCGGTTTTGTAACGTTTCATTTTTAGCACTTTAACTGTGAGTGTACAAACTGATTCTGTTGTAGGAGGTGTACATTTTCATTTTAGACCTTTAAAAGTTTGTAATAAAACGTTGGAAAAATCCTAGTCTCAACTCATCAACCGGCTTCCAAACTCTCTCCGCAGTGTGGACTCCGCTCCCCTCTTAAAAACCCATTTCAGCATGGTTTAAATATTAAATTTTCCTCTGGCTAGCGGCTCTCTGAATTTGCAGAAAGACTTTCTAGGCTTCACCTTTCCCTAATGCCCGCACTCGTGGTCACAATTCCAGTGCACACCAAGCTCTCCACAGACCTCAGGCTCTGGTTTGTTCCACCCTTTTCTAAGCACCAAACCACTCAAACCACCGGCACTTTGCAGGCCCCGGTGGTGGGGTTTGGGAGCAGGAATCCTAGGGGGATTTGGGGGTTTGTGCTGGGTTTTTTATCACTGAATCAGACCTGAGAACAGCATCACTTGGGGTTTTTTTTGGAGTAGCTGCCTGGCCTTTGGGCAGATGCGTGGTTATGTCAGATTGGGAAGCCACACACTCCAAGTCTCGCGTGGCTGGTGATGAAATAACATCACAGCTGGTGCTGTTTTAACACCCAGTGCTGGTTTGGGGCTCGTTAAGATAAATAACTCAGTTCAGGGATGAAACTTTAGGAGCTGCTGGTTAAGGCACGGGTCCTGCAGGGCCACGTGGAGATGTGAAAGCAGCTGGGGACTCACGGAGCTGCTTGGGGACACTTAAAAAGCAGCTGCCTGTCCTGCTGTGAGGACCTGCACCCACCAGGGATGAGGAATCAGAGCTCACCTTGTGACCTCCTCACTTTTGCATGAGCAGGTCCCAAAGGGGACAAAGGGTTGGGGAGGAGATGGATGTGGAAAGCAAGGGTTAAAGCTGGTTTGAACGCCCTGCAGGTGAGGAACATGGGACAGGCATGAAAGAAGAGCAGCTAGGAGAGGGGACAGGGACAGAGATGGAGGCAGAGAGCAGCCTGGACCCCTGCTCCTCCCTGGGCTGAGGTTAGGGGCAGTGAATTCCAGTCACTGTCACATTCCTGATGCACCTCAACACCCCATTTGGTATTTTGGGACCAGCTTTGCCCCCCAGCCCTGCTGACTTGGGCCCTTGTTGCGATTTCTTCCCCAGTTTGAAGGCAGAAGAGCACCCGGCCATGCACAAATCCCACAGAAATTAAAATCTCCGGGGAATCCTCGATAACAAAAGCCTGAAAGAAAATGAGGGGCAATAAAAGGATCTTGTAAAAAAAAAAGTCATTTTCTTGAGGTGTTTTCACCAGCTCAACGCAGCGGGCTAACAGCGCCGACCCTTTGGTGTGCTGGGATCCACATTTCAGGCGTGCTTTGCTACCGGTCTGACTGGTTTCTGTGATAACACACAGAGCTTTGATTGATCTTCAGCCGCCGGTTTCGGTGCTTGTGTGCGCTCGACGCCTGTTCCCAACACCCACATCCCACTCCCGTGGTCCCACCGGCATCCTCTGCCCCTCTCTGTCCCACGGGGATATCTCCGAGGGGTTCAGCTCAGCGTGGGGAAAGCCTATGTATTATTATATTATTATAATATAATAATAATTATTTAACCCCCCCAAAAAGGGTATTTCTAACCCTGAAAGCTTCAAAGGAGACCTGGAGACATCCCAGCAGCCCAAATGGGAAAGAGGAGCCACCCAGGTCACTGCTGCTTCATCCTCTGTGTTAAACCACCTGGGTCTCTCCAGCAGCAGGTTGAGGTTTTTTTCAAAGTGTGAAATCTTTTTATTTCTGGAGAAAAAGGATAATCCAGCAAGGCTCCAGCTTCACTTTGGAGGCTGGGGAAGAGCTCTGCTTTGACCCGGCCTGCTCTGCTGCCTCTGGGCACTGGCTGAGGATACATTATTGGCTCTCAGAGCTTCAAATATTGACTTTATTTCTTACTGTTTTGTCTTGGAACATACAAAACATCCTTTGTTTTCTTTCTGTGGGCTTTTAAATCCTCCTCATTTGGCATAGATGTATCCTCCGCTGCTTCTCATTGGCCCAGCGCTGGTGTGGAGGGCTCCTGCCTTTAGGAGCTGAAAAAATCCCTTTAAGGCCCTGAATTGCAACATAGCCCAGCTACAAATCCCACCTGGCATCTGTCAGAAGCGACGAGCCCTGACATACCTCCACCCAGCTCCCACAACGCCTTCAGAGCCCTCTGATCTCCTCCGTGGAAACGCTGCCGTCAGATAAGGCTCGGCCCCTGCCAAAAGATGTGCAACATCTGCTTGGCTGCAGAAAATGGGATTAGATAAAAGTTTACCTTGCTCCTGAATTTTAATTTTTGAGGGGGGAGCCTGGCTCCTCCTGCAGGTTCTCCCTTGCACGAGGGACCTGAACGTGGCAGCAGCCCAGTGAAACGTCAGCCCCCAGCGCTGCTGGGGCACAACTCGGCAGAGGAAGGGTTGATGTTGGTCTTGAGGTGCCTTTAACTGTGAGCAAAATCCCTGAATCCTGCCAAACCTCATTAGTCCACGAGCAGGCTGAAGGGCAACAACACTAACTGGAGTGACGGCCTCACCACGGCGGCCTCCGGAGCTGCGATAAACCAGCAGCGGCGCAACAAGGAGGTGCTGAGCTTTGCTGCTGTTAACAGGTGCTGGGTCACCCCCCCAAACCCCTGGCTGTCCCTGTCACTCAGTGTGAGTGACCCTCTCAACCTGTCCTGTCCACAGGGGTGGGATTTTGATCCATCTTTGTGGAGCATTGGCAATGGGAAGCACAGTGGCAACCTGTGGGGTACAGGGTCCCCATCCCGCACCCCGGCATCCCAGGGACACTCAGCAGGGAGGGGAGGTGCTGCCTCTTGGGGTAACCTGGGTGCAGGGAAGATGTTTTACCATGTGGGGATGGAGGGATGCTTGTAGGGATGGAGGGATGGTCATGGGGAGGAATGGATGCTCGTAGGATGGAAGGATGCTCACAGGGAGGGAGGGACGGATGCTCAAGAGGAGGGATGCTTGTGGGGAGGAACTGATGCTTGTGGGGACAAAGAGATGCTCACAGGGAGGGAGGGATGCTCATGAGGATGACGGGATGCTCATGGGGATGGAGGGATGCTCACAGGGAGGGAGGGATGCTCCCAAGGAGAGAGGGATGCTTGCAGGAATGGCTGCTCATGGCAAGGAGAGTGGGACCTTGAGACAGCGTGAGATCTTGCCTGGAGTGAAGAGAATGATTCCGAGCTTGCAAAGTGATGTAAATACCTTGTAGGACCAAAAGGCAATGTCTGCCTCCAGGAGGAGGAAGATGTTGTGGGAGAAGCCCACAAGAAGGACATGGAGCTGTTGGAGTGGGTCCAGAGGTGGCCACGAAGATGATCAGAGGGCTGGAGCACCTCTGCTGTGGGGACAGGCTGAGGGAGTTGGGGGTGTTCAGCCTGGAGAAGAGAAGGCTCTGGGGAGACCTTAGAGCACCTTCCAGTGCCTGGGGGGGACAGGAAAGCTGGGGAGGGACTTTTGACAAGGGTGTGTAGTGATAGGATGAGGGGTGATGGCTTTAAACTGGAAGAGGGGAGATTGAGATGGGATGTGAGGCAGAAATTGTTGGCTGTGAGGGTGGTGAGACACTGGCCCAGGGTGCCCAGAGAAGCTGTGGCTGCCCCCTCCCTGGCAGTGTTCCAGGCCAGGTTGGATGGGGCTTGGAGCAACCTGGGCTGGTGGGAGGTGTCCCTGCCATGGCAGGGGGTTGGGACAGGATGAGCTGTGAGGTCCCTTCACACCCAAACCATTCTGGGATTCTATGGTAAGCCATGATGTTAATCCTGCACAAGGTCCTGAGTGTGGGTGATGTCCCACACCGCCCCTCGGGTGGCTGCTGCTCGGGGCAGTTTGGCAGGACCCACCTGGGAGGCTTTTCCACCCAAATCCCAGGGCAGAAACACCTCTGTCACCCTGGAAAAGGAAAAGCCTGGGGGAAATGTGAGGTCTCACCCAGGCTGGGCGGTGTCTGCCCCGGCTTCGCCGCTGGGTTTGGGGACCTCATGGAGAAACCCTCGGGGCCAGGAGGGCTGGGGGGAATCATCCCCCCAAAAAGCAGCATCCCCAGAGGCCAGCTGGGATTTTTGATGCAATAGTGCCACCCTGTGTGCCGTGCGAGCCCTGGGCTCACAGCTGCGGTGACGAGCGGGGTGGCCCAAGTGGCCTTGGCTGGGACATAGATGGGTGATGGGCAGGATGGGGTCCCCCATCACAGTGGGGTGGTGGCACTGGGGATCAAAACACCCAGGGATGGGAGACACGGCCACGGGCACGGCAGCAGTGGGGAAGGGGTGACGGCTGTGTCCCCATGGGAATCACTCAGTCCCGTTGTCACTGGGATCCTGCAGATGCCAAAAAGGAATATCCCATCTCTGACCCTGTGAGGGGAGCCCCGTGTCCCCAGCCCTGCCCAGAGCCCCGGGAAGGGCCAGCATCACCCAGGAGAAACCTCACACGGGGTGTTTGGGATTACTTAGTTGTCACACTGTATTTGCATGGTCTGTAGGGAGGGTGGGGGGGAAGCAATTATTTTGAGCATGCATAGAATGATGACCACACGCCCCATACAGTCCCACCAAGGCTGTTGGGAGGGCACCCCCATCCTGTAGCATCCATATGGGATCACTGTGTCCCTAAGGCTGGCGGAGGGATTTGTTGGACATACAGCTGGAAGGAAGAAGATGGCCCCTTGGGCTGTGCAAATGAATACATGTTGAATTATGGGGGGGGAATATAGTTTTGGGGCTGATGGCTGGCATGACACACGCCCCCAGCGAGGCTGGAGGAGCAGCCACCTCCCTCTGCTCAGATCAAAAAGGCTAATCCTCCGGGAATAATAGACGTAAGCCTCTTAGCCGGCCGCGCTGTCAATGCCCATCGCCGATGAGCTGATTAAAATCAAATGCAAAAGATTAAACTCACCCCCTCCGGGTACCCCAGGAGCCACCCCAGCAGCAGGAGATGATCCTTGGTGGGCTCAGTGGCTTCACTCTGCCCTGTCCATCTGTCCATGGTGGGTCTGTCCAGACGTGGGTGCTCCATAGCCAGGAAGGACGTTCGGAGTCTTTGTAATCTCCACAAATCCACTCCCTGTGCCACACCGGGAGGTCCTGGCAGCAACCAGTCCCTTGGAAGGTGATGGATCATCCATGTCCAATCCACCACCACCTGGAGATGGAGGAAACGGTGCCAGGAAAATCAGTTATGGGTAAAACTGCCCAAAAGGGCCCCCCTGTCCCAGCCCTCGGTCAGCCCCAGGGGACACCCCCAATGTTTTACTTTATTTAAGCAGTTGTATGAAATGGCCATCACTGGACACAAGACTTCACACATACCTCATGTTGTAGGAGACAAACATGGGGTTCCCTTGGACTGCAGACATTTCCACAGCCCCCCCAGAATGTGGCCAAGTGCTGCTTGGGAAGGGGACACACCATTGTGCCTCTAGTTTTCCACTCATTCCTTCACCAATTGTCCCCCGTCGTCGCTGATGGCCCTTTTCCAGGTCTTGTCCATGACCTGCAGTTGCTTCTGCTGTCAGAAAAAAACAGGAATTACATTACAACAGCCCACTGCAAACCAAAAATGGGGATCAAAGCATGTAGGGTCTCCTGTTGACCTCTTTGCAGCGTGGTATTTGGGATTTAACCCCATTTTTGGGACAATCTCGCCCTGGCTGGGTGTAGGGTCCCGCTCTGCCGTGGTTGTTGTCCCTTTGGGATCCCTTTTCTTCAGGGTTTTACTGAATTATTGGTTGGCCTTTGCGTAGGGTCCCACTGCTGAGCTCAGCAGAGCAAAACTCCTCCAGTGGTGACCCAGGGAGGTGACATCTCCTGCAAGACACAACGCCTCGTTAATATTTAGTCGATTCTTCCACAGAGCTGCATTAATTACCCACCTGAGCTGCATTAATTACCCATCTGAGCAGAGAGGAGATGCCTCCAGGGAAAAGTGGGGCAGAAAGGGTCAGGGCTGGGACTGGGAGTGCGACCCAGAGACCCCAGATCCACCCTGGCCCCACATCCCTTCTGCAACACCCGTGGGGTATATACATTTCTATAACTATATATTATTTTGTACGGGTGTTTAAGGTCTTGCAACAAGGGGCACACTCTGAATCTCACACCTCTAGCCATGACCTGCACCCTAAAACCCCATGTGCCCCAAATCTGCCCCTTCCTCTCCAAACTGGCACATCCCACATCACTTATTCCCTCGGAGGTGTTTTAAGGCACCATTTTGGGGGTGCTGCCAGGGAGCCGGCAGAGATTTGGGGTGCTTCCCCCTTGCTCCCTCGCTTTTGAGAACCCCCCCCAAATTTCTTGTAGAGGGGTCACAGCTCACCAGGGGTGTTCATATAGGTTAATGTACATTGATAACTATGATAACTATATATATGTGCCTTTACGACCCCAAAGTGTCGTCCCCTCCCCAGGACCCAGGCCCCCCCCTCCCCACCCGAGGGGACCCTCACGCAGGACCTGCCACCAGAGGGCACCGCCACCCCAGTTTTTGGGTGCCTCTTCCCACAATGCAGTGAGCCGGGCCGGGGGCTCCGCGCTGCTCCGCACGCCGGGCTGCGGCCGCAGGGCGAGCGCGGAGCTCCGCGCATCCCCCGCGCAACCCCCGCGCAGCCCCCGCCGCCAGGTAAGCGCTGCCCCGCAGGGCGAGCTCCACTACTTCGGGTGGCTTATTTATTTTAATTATTTTAATTATTTTTTTTTCCCTAACTATTTTAATACTTTAATTTATTTTACTTTCTAATCCCTCCCCGTGGCACAGGAGGGGGTCCCCAGGCTCTGCTGGGGAGCATCACCATCCCTTCCCGGGATGGGTCCCGACTGGAGGGGACCCCTCACCTCCCCTTCCCTTCCCTGTCTCGGGCTGGGGGTATCCCCGGAACGGGAGATTTTCAGTGGGGTGAGCCCAGGCTGAGCTGTGGGCTGCCTCCTTGGATGGGGGGGGAGACTGGGTTTTCACCCAGACCCCCAAAGTTAGGGGGAACTTGGCTTTGAGGTTGGCACTGGCTCCTCCGGGATGGTGCAACATAAATTAGGCTTCATGTGAAAGCAGCTGTTTAAATAACGGGTGAGGGCTGTTCTGCCCCTGGGGAAAGTTCCTTTGGAGTTTGGCAATTTGGGCCATGGGGGATGCGAGAAGAATTGGCTGCTTTGAAAGGGGTTTTGAGCTGCAAGGAGAAATCCCAGCCGGGAGGGAGAGCTCAGGATGGCCGGAGAGGAGGTGAGTGGCCCCCGAAAGCAGAGGAATGGCTTTGCTGCCCCTTAGAGAGCGATTTTGGGAGCCCTGGTGTGCCCGGTGCTGCGGGTTTAGTGGTACCTCTCCATCATTTGGCTACGGCTGCGTTAACTCCTCGTCCTGGGATGTGAACCTGGGGAGAGCAGGAGGGCTTGGAGGAGTCAGGATGCCTCGGTCTCGCTCCCTTGTCTGGTTCCCCCTTCGTGTGATGGATCTGGAGGTGCTCGGGACTCACCAACTCCCTCAAATTGTGTTTTGGGTCAGTTGGTTGTTTAAAATCCTCCGTTTTGCACAAAAGCCCCCACCCAGAGCAGCAGTAAAGAATTTTTTCTGTGCCAGGGAGGGAAGTTGGACACGGGCTAAAGCAAATAAACTTGTATTTCATCATGCTGGGGTTGGGTTTCTTTGTTTTCCACCCTGCTCTGGGCAGTCTGGGCTCCCTATGGCCACAAACGTTTCCACACCCAACCTTCACCTTCAAACTCATCTCAGTGGCCGGGTAAAAAAACTTCTGCTCTTTTCTGCAAACCTCGTTCCCTACAGGGGCTGCTCTGTCCTCTGCCTTCCGTGAGCTCTTTGTTAGGGTTGCTGCAGGGAGGGGTTTTGTGGGGTTTCTGCCCCAGCCCCACGAAGCAGCTGAGGACCAGGGTGGGGGATGCTGCAGAGGTGGGAAGCGGGAGCACGGATGACCTGGCAGCGGCTGTGTGTCGGTCGGGGCTGTGCGCTCTGCCGAGGGATGCGTGTCTGCTTTGTGGCTTGTGCTGCTTGGCTCGGGAGGTGAAGGATGCTGTCAGTGAGTGTTATTTTTGTTCCTGGAAGGGGTGTTAGGGAAACAAAAAAAAAGCTCAGAGATATTTCTCTACCCAGCCCCACTGCTGCAGACCTGGCTAGGTCTGGGAGTTGGAGCCCAGATGCATCCCTGTGAGCGTGGGAATGTGCCTCTCCAGTGCAGGGACTGAGGGGTGAGGAGGCTTCAGGGCTGAAGTCACCGGTACATATCATTTATATGGGGCTGTAAATGATCTCAATTGCTTGTATGGAAACCTTCAGCAAGGGCTGTCTCCTTGCTGGAAGAGCCTGTGTGGTCCCAGCAATGCAGGATGGGCTCCATGTATGTGCAGCAGGAGCAGGGCTGAGGAGCCGCGGTCCTGTGCTATCCAGGAGGATGGCAAAGACCAGGGATGCTGTGGAAAGCACAGTGTTAGTGGGGAAAAAAAAAAAGAAAGATCAAAATTAAATGATGTGTCATGACCTGATGTGCTCTTCCATAATAAATGAGGGAGGGGTGTGAGCCCGCTGACCCCATAGCGATGGGCTGGGGGGAGCCTGTGGCTTCTTCACTGCAACGATGCCAGCGCAGAATTTACGGCTGAGACTTCAAATCAGTGTAATTTGTTAAATGTATTCCATCCTCTTGTAAGAAAGCAGATGAAACGTAGGTGCCGACGTCTAAAGTGCATGCAAAATGCTGCTACATCGGGAGAGAGGGAAGATTTTTACACACTGTGCAGGTTCCCAGCCATTACTCATAGTATTCCTAGCATGCAGAGTTGTTATTTTCACCATGCGTGCACCGGCGTTTCCATATAAACGAATGCATGGAAAGCAAAATCGGAAGTGACAGGAGGGAATGGAGAAACCCAGGTGGGTTTTTTCCCCAGCAGGATCTGATTTCCCAGTGTTTGTGGCTGGAGTAGGTGATGCTTTCTTTTCTCCAGCTTCTTTTTACCAGTCTTCCTGCTTTGGGGGTAGGGAGGATGGAAGTGTAGTCATCCCTAAGAAAAGTTTGACATTTCGCAGCAGATAAAGCCAAATGGAGACAGTTGCTTTGATTTGGCTCCTTTTTGCTGAGTTTAAGGGGAGGCAGGAAGGGATCTAGGGTGGAGGTGGAGAGAGGAGGTGGCACACAGGCCCCTCATGTCATGGTGACATCTAGCACTGAGGGTTTTTTTTTAGGAGAAATATACCTCTGGGAACAGGCTTCTTTCCAACTTTACTCCTGCCCAGAAACTTGAATCAATTGCATCCAGCCAAAATCTGAAGGTGAGGAAACGTGTGTCACCAACATCAATTTTTGTGGCAGCTGTGATTTGATTTGGAGATCCCAAACAGGATTTTGTGGTTGGAATTGAAGGTTCGTAGTTGCTTTCTTCATCTCTTTTCTTTCTCTGGTCTCCCTTGGGAAGGAGAAAAGGGTTTCCAGTCCTGTGTCAGTATTGTCTTCATGACATCTATAGTCGTTCTCTGGTGGGGCCTGGGAGCAGCTGGCTGGAAATGATCAAACAGAAGGTTTTATGATGTGTGCTACCTCGTAGCAGGACCAGGGCTGGGTCCCAGCAGCCTTTTGGGTGGGAGAGGTGAGGTGGGCACTGGTGGCTGTCACATGGGGTGGACACAGCTGCTGACTGCTCTCTGGGATGGCTCTCTGGATGTGCCATTTCTTTGATTTCTTTCCCAAAAATCTGCTGGCTGTTCCCAGAGAGGAGGTACTGGGGTGTCCAGTTATGACTGGGGCAGAAGGAGATGGTGGCATCTTGCCTGGCTGCTCTCTGCCCTTCCCGTATTCCCCTGGAAAAACCTGAGTGTTTGCCATGGACCATGGCCCAGAGATGCTTTTTTCCTCCAGAATAGCTCTGGACCTGTCCAGTTTTGCTGCAAAATCTTCAGCTGTTTGCCTGGGCCATTCTTTAAAAATAAAGGCACTTTAAAACCTGCTTTTTCCACAAAAAAATGCTGTTGGTATCTGTGACTCTCGCCAAGTTGTGTTCCTGATAGTTAGGGGATGGCTCTCTTCTTAATAGTTAATAAAGCAATGTTTTTAGAAAGAAATGCTTAAATTAATGAGTTAAATCAATAGGAAATGCTGAGGAGTGTTTGCCCTTCTCTGGGGCTACCGAGGGGTATTAAAAAGCATCCTGAGGCGAAGGCAGCAGGCAGTAAATGCTGCTGTGCTCTCTGCCTGGCTGGGTGCTACAGGTTTGTGTAAACTCCTTGCAGGGATCATGTTTTGCTATAGTCCTGTCAAACCTTTTGAAGATGCTGTATAAAAGTGGTTAAAAAAAAAGATTTTCCTGGATGCCTTGAGTGAATCATAGAATCATAGAATGGTTTGGGTTGGAAGGGACCTCAAAGCTCATCTCGTCTTAACCCCCTGCCATGGGCAGGGACACCTCCCACCAGCCCAGGTTGCTCCAAGCCCCATCCAACCTGGCCTGGAACACTGCCAGGGAGGGGGCAGCCACAGCTTCTCTGGGCACCCTGGGCCAGTGTCTCATCACCCTAACAGCCAACAATTTCTGCCTAAAATCTCATCTCAATCTCCCCTCTTCCAGTTTAAAGCCGCTGGCCTCATGCTCTGTGGTCCTGTCCCAGGCTTTCACTAAGTCCTAGCTCTGGCATCAGTTTGCAAATCTGAGTGCGGGGCTTCGTGGCACGCAAATACCATTCCCCAAGCCTGGGGATTTGCTAGAGAATTCCTAACGCTGGTAAAAGGGTGAGGAAATGTCAACGCGTTTGTATTTGAAAAGCTGCTCCGTGAAGGAATCCCGTGGGGACCCATATGCCGGCCTCAATCAGAGGGTTTGGCCACATATGTCAGCGGTGGGATCGGGGCCAATACTTTGCATTTCCATGACTTTCAGCATATTTTCTTTCACTTGGCTGGCATTGTAGAGATTTCCTATAGCTGAAAATGAAAAAACTCAAAAAAAAAAAACAAACCAAAAAACCCAAGCAATTCTTTCTCCCCCAGCTTTCATTTCACAGTTCACCTTTCTTTCTGGCTGTAATTTCTGCTGGGGCTTCTGGCTTCCTAGAGAAAGGGTAAAAAAAAAGGGTAAAAAAAAGCAAGCAGGTGTTTAATAATATATAAAAAATGAGATTAAGCAGTAAGTCAGCCCTCCCCTACATCCTCCCTTCCCAAAAAGCAACCAAAGATATTGCAAATTGCCTTGAAAAGAGGGAGTGAAAACAGTGAAGATCAAACCTGATGTTAAGTATAGATGAGGTGTTTTTATTTAACCACTGTATACTGCCACCCTCCTAGAAAAGCCACCCACCCCTGAATTTCTGTATGTGATTAATAAAATAGTAGAGATGAACTAGAATGGGGAAAATTCAGCAAGTATCAAGCTCCGAAGGTGAATGCAATGGGCATCATTTGCAGGTGTGGGCAGGGTTTGCTGCTTGGGACACCTGAGGGTCTGTGCACACCCAGTGACATTGGTGGCGGCTGTAGCCAGAGGTAGCTCCCTACACCCAGGAGGCTTAATGAGATGCTGTTTGTTGTCCATCCCTGATGACTCTTTGAATCAATTCTGACCATATTTAGTAGAGTGGGGGGTCTCAGAGAGAGGAAAGAGAACCCAACGGGTTCTGAGCAAGGCATACAGGCACTGGCAGAAATGCAGTGATGGAGGGAAGAGGTGAGCTCATGTGTTATTAGTCACCAGCCAAGCTGCACTGGGAAGAGCCTTTTGGCATGCCTCGGCCGGGGAGAGTGTTCAGTCAAGGCTTGTGCTTGATGAGACATGACTTCTCTGGAGAGGAGGCTTAGCCCTGGCGCTGGGTGTTGAGGCTGTCAACCCCAGGCCTGTTCTTGTTTGGTAGAAAACCTCCAGCTCTTTGGGTCTTGGTTTCAGCGGGGACGTTGCTGCAGGCCAGGTGGGAGGGTGAGTTGGGAAGGCCTTGGCTTCCTCACCAAATGCTTTGAAAATGTAGTTTGTACAGAGCTGCCCCTCCTCCTGGCTCCTGCCCAAGGTGTCCAGAGCCAGCATGGACATCGCGTATGTTGGCTGCATGGCCTCAAGCGAGCCAGGTGGGGAGGGTGTGCAAAGGGGAAGCTCTTGCACCATGCCTCCACCAGAGACAGGACAGCAGAGGAGGCTTTTACTCTGACCCAACCTGTGGTCCTGTTTGCTCTCTCAATTAATAAAATACCAAGAAGAACATGAGGCATTGCCAGTCCTCTCCAGTATCGTCTTTGCCCAACACAAAACAACCCAACCTGGGTTATGCTGTGGGGGTGAAGAC
The DNA here is from genome assembly GCA_028020825.1 of Podargus strigoides. Lineage (NCBI taxonomy): Eukaryota > Metazoa > Chordata > Aves > Caprimulgiformes > Podargidae > Podargus > Podargus strigoides. Next base: position 1,897,391 of record CM051619.1, read on the forward strand.
CCACACATGCAGCTGCAGATTTTTTTTCTTCCTAAATCACCCACTTTAAGTGCAGACCGTGTCACAGCCCCTCTGCAACAGCAGCAGTGGAGAAGAGGCTGAGGAGCTACATCCATCGCAGCAATGGGTGGTGAAGGCATGGCAGGAGGAGAATGTGAGCAGCAATGCCATGCGTGGGTCTGGCATGTGGGACTGTGAGAATTCGCTGAGGGCTGCCAGAGCATGAGACAAGGCAAAAACTGCCCACCCGCTGGAAAGCACCACTCCCACGTGCAATTAGCATCCTCTAAGGTGTTAATTTCTCTTCTTTGTCACCTCCTTGCTCGCAGCTCTGTACTTTTAGTTGGAGGAGAATCTGTTTCATTACCTGCTGGGCTGCAGTTCTTCTTGTTTATTCCCCAAAAGGAAGAAAATTAGAAATGCCAGAGTTTAAAAAAAAATAATAAATAAATTCCAGACTTTGGAAACAACCACTTGAAGGTAGAATGAGCCTCAACAAGAAAATGTTTGTCTTCCACCTTTTCCTGAGGCTGGGTAGGAGTAAAGAGCAGGGAGAAGACAGGGCAAAGTTTACTTTCGTTCGATTTCAAATCTATTCCAAGAGCGGAACAGTTGGGAATTCTTTTTTTTTTTTTTTAAGTTGCTTTGCCAAGTTTGGGTGGAGAAAACCAGCTGAAAACTTTGCCTTGGTGGATGTGGGATGGAGGCAGGAATGCATTTATTTTATTTATTTACCTATTTTTACCGGTGAGGCCCTGAGGCAAAACAGCAAAGCCATGGCTGCGTTGCTTGCTGCATGCAGGCAAGAAGAGCACTCTCCCCTCAAGTCCTTTTTCCCGGCACCAACAAGATCAGCGCCCAAGATAGGCGATTGAGTCAGCAATGCAGATGCCATCAAATGTCTGCTTTATTCCAGAGTATGAATCAGAGCAGAGAAGTGTCAGAGCCTCATATCCTGCATCTCCTGATAAGAGCGCAGTTACCTCCGAGGAAACGAAGCACGGTGAAATCCCATTATCCCGCCTGTCCTGAGCACCTATAACTCACCAGCACCAGCACTCCTTATTTTACTGCAACTCTTGCAATAGCACATGTAGATTTATATATTTTTAAAATCCTACATCCTGGAGCCAAAAGTTTTTTTATTTCTTTTTAATATATTTGCATAAAAAGTGATTCAGCATGTCTGTATGCACACACAAATATATGAACATATAAATATGACTGGTTTACGGAGCACAGGCTGTGTGTGTTAACCCCTGTTAGACCAGTAAGAGCAGTGTGTGCCACTAGTCTGGGTACTGGTTGCTTACTCTACAGGTTTTTCCAATATATCATATTCTTGAGGAGGAAGGGAGATTAATTTGACTTTCCAACACACATTTACCTCCAAAACCAGCTTAATTTCCAGACTTAAAATTCTTCCCTTTTGGTTTGCTGTGAAACTTACATGCAGAAGTGAAACTCTTTATCCCCAGAAGTTTTCTGCTTCTCCTTTGCAAGACTTTTCCATCTGCAGCTACTGGTTTTGAAGGCACAGGCCACAGCCAGATTAGCGACAGCGTTTCCTTCTATTGTTTGGTGGGGGCAGCTTCTGGCTCCCCCTGCAACAGTTACGCATGGCCACTGGCTTTTGCATCAGCTGCCTCCTTTCTCCTGATCCCAGGGGACCATCTGTGTCCTGTTCCTGCTGCAGTCCTGTTTCTGGACCTAGCCTGGGAAGCCTCAGTGGGAGGGAAGGAGACTTGCAATGGTGCTGTTTATATCCCCTAAAACCAGATCCAACGCTGAAATTTTGCAAAGATCTGGCTGTATTGTCCCCAGGGGACAGTGTGGAGTTGTTTAAAAGACAGTTTTGCTACTGTGGTGGTGGTGGTGAACGGGGAGAAAGACAATTTTCATCCAAATCCCTCTTTTGAAGGGCTTGTTTGTTCCTTTTTCTGCATCAGAGACTACAGAAGTTGAGGGGATAAAAAAACCTTTCTGTGGGTGCCCATCTGTAGATTTGAAGGAAAGCTAGTTCAAATCCACCACCCTAAGCTACGTCATAAATCTCACTGCAGAAATGGAGAGCCTAGACATTAATAATTAGGAGCTTGCACAATAAAGCACTGGAATATTTCACGCATGACACATCTTTTGATCCAGCTGATGCTGTGCAGAGATCTGTGTGAAAGTTCTGTGCAGCCAAGTTGGAGAAGTTTTTGCTCCCATTTGAGCCTTCTGAAGGAAAAGAAAATGGGAAGGAAAAATCAGGTTGCATCCCAAAAGCATTTGCTCAGGCTCAAGTGTGGGGGCTTTAAGGTGCCCCCCTATTATAAAGTATTTGCGTGTGCTGAGAGAAAATGATGTAAATTAAGAGCTATTCTTTCTTTGCTTCCCACGTCTTCAAATCACTCCCATTCAGCCAAGCTGCCTCCTATCAAAGTGCCAACACAGAAAAGGAAAAAAGTCTTCTGGACTGTGACTGAATATGAGAAGTATTAATCCCCAGGGGTCTGTGTCCCTGAGGGTGGAGGGCTGGACGATAAGAGCTTTGGGCCAGCAGATGACAAATGTAACTTCACAGTTGCTCATCCATGCCCCAGCAAAGGTGTGTTTTGGGTGTAGGCATTTTTCAGCAATAAAGCTCAGATCTTACCAGCTCTTACATGAATATTCTTCACCTTTTTTTTTTTCTTTTGATGCAGTTAAAAGTAATTGGACGACTGGTGGTGTTCTGAACAACCGTATCCACCTAGGAAATTATGACCTTGGATTTATTAAATCAAATAATATCAAGATTAAGAGTGAAAATAGCTGAGCTTGTCAGTCACAAGGAATTGTGTTGCAGCCTGGGCTCAAATCCATCACTTGAAATCAGGAGACTCTGGCAGGGTATTCTTCATTCATCAGCAAGAGGCATCACAGCGAGATCATTTAACTGTAATTCATCAATTTACCAGGCTACTCAATTAAGTGGGGGCTGGAGAGAGGATGAAGGGGATGATTCTGCCTGTTGTAATGAATCTTTGACCACCTGAGGAATTTTTTTGATCATTACTCTGTTGTGTTTCATGTTGCCTTGAAGACCTATGAGGAGGACAGCCTGCACTGGTGATGCACTGCTGTTAGTGGCCCTGTTTTTTATGTTGTATCTGCACACTGTGCATGGTAAGACTTGCACCATGCATTAAGCCATGCCAATTGCAGGAGGAGGGTGAGGACTCTGTCCAGTAGCTGTGTACAAGCAAGCACTGCATGTGTAAATACAAGTTCTCACCCTGTGACTGTTAATGAGGAAATACGTATAATATTAATCATGATTTTTGAGTGCAAAGTAGGTTGTTACCTGAGTATCTGTTGTGTTTGCTGTTGAATTTACGTAAATCTCTCAACTCCTTGTGGCTCGGCACTAGCTTGAAGTAGGAGTGCTGGTTACTGTGCTCTCTCCTTGTTGTCCAGGTTGACTTGACTATGAAAACTGCACGGCAATCTCATGACTGCAGGGTGTTCCGTGTCTTGATGCCAAAGCGTGCCTTCAAGAGGTACATCTCTCATCACTCTTCCCATAACTCTTATTAGAAGGAAAACATAATCACAATGGTGATGAAAAGAGAGGGGCTAAAGAATTAAAGAGATTAATGAGTTAGAGCTTTTCCTCTGCATGGTTTGTCACTGTCCGGAGCCTGATTTAACCATAGTCTGAAGAGATCTTGGAGAAACTTGGGTGGACATCTGCAAAAAAAATGACTCAAGTAAAACTTTTTGCAGCCCAGAGTAAAGGGATAGGCTTTTTCATGTCCAGCTCAGCTCTGTTCTTCCCGTGTTTCTGTGGTCCATCCCCAGACTCATTGGTGAAGCAGTCTGGGAGGCTGGTGCTGTTGTGAGTGGTGCCATCTGGCATGAGCCGCCCTGAGACCTTGGCAGTGTTATTGTAGTGCTGGCTCGTGCAGCCCTTCATCAGTTCTGAAGGAACTGGGCTAGAGGTTTCTTTATCAATGTGGTATTTTAGATGTTTCCCTATTCCTGAGGACATCCAAGTACTGTTTTTCCCAGGTGGCTACACCTAAATCCTTAGGTTGTTTCATTCCCAAGCTCACTGCTTGGGATCTCTGCTTGGATCCATGATGATGCTCCCTTGTTTTGCCCTTATAATCAACATCTGTGTTGTTTTCTTACAAAATGACACTCAGTCTCCTCCAGGCTTCTTATCACCCCGTATGTATGTATGTGTGCGTCACTCCAATAACTTCTGAACCTGTTGGCCTGTTTCAGCCAAACCTGACAAAGAGATACAGGTCTGCAAGGGTAATTAAGGTTGCACAATGGAAAACAGGCAGTGAGACATGAGGGATAGCTCAGGTACTTACTGAGCCTCGGGGAGAGGTGCAGCTCCAGCTTGCGTGAGTGGATACCAGACAGTCCCCAGGAGGGAGAGATCTTCCAACTGTTTTGGTCATGAGATCTATCAACCAGAGCTGGAGTGTGGCCCCTCTGTTGCCCTGGTAGACCTCAGGCCCACAGGTGGCAGTCTCTATTTGCAGTAAAATGTCTTTTCAGTTTAAATGCAGTGGTGGTGTGGGCAAAACTAGCCCTGGTAGAAATTGGCTGGTGCTGGGGAAACGTTTGGCTCAGTGGCAGGTGTAGCAGCTTGCCTGCTTTCTGTAGAAACACAGCAAAAGAATTCAGCAAGTCCAAGGACTCCAGATCATGAATATTTCCTCCTAGCTGGGTTTCTCTCATGTCCTATTGTTTTCTTTCAACAAAAGCAAGAGAAAAGGAGAATTCATTTGAATTTAATAACAAAATACCTCAAAGGAGATGAAGCAAAAGGAACTGTTAGCAAGAGGAACAGTGGAGATTAAAACCTCATTATTTCTCTTGCTATCCCTTGCACATGCACACACATTATACATATATGTAGCCAGACCACTTCTCCTTGCAGAATATGGGAAAACTAAATTGAAACTATACAAATCAGGATGAAAGGGAAACAAAGAGGATGAGTCAGCCCCACTCCTGCTTATCTCAACCAAGAGGAAGCCTGCCTGGTGCTTGTGACAGATTTTTTGCAAAAAAGATAATGCATCAGGTTGATGACAACCCATAAGATACACTGCGAGCGGTATGAAAATTGCTGGTAGGTACTCGAATGTCACTTACTGCACAGAATGAATTGTAGGTTGAGTTGCAACAATTTCCCTAAAGCTGTGTCTATTAACATACAAATACCAAGGAAGTCCAATCTTTGAATTTTTATCTGCTTCAGCTTGAGAGTCAAATAGGTGCATTACCGAAGTGTCATCCATTGGAGTCAATTGTCGCAGCTGCATCTGGGGGAAGGATGCATCTGGGTTTATTGATAATGTTATTGAGGTGCTTAGAAACACAAGTGTGTTGGGTTTATTCTCCCATTAGTAACTTATTCTTGTTCTGGCATTTTGTTAAAATATTTTTTTGGTTCTAGTCTGCTCTGGAGATCTCTGCTGAGTAGGGCCTTAGTAACAGAGGTGTTCTGTACGTCCATAACATCTGTCCTCCATGAGTTTGTTATAAACCTGACGTTTTTCATAGCTTTTTTTGGTAAATTTTAAAGTAATTTCATTTGCTGGAAGAAAACATGAGATGAAAAGGAGTATCTAGAAATTGTAATGTATTGACCTTCTAGCGAGGAGGCTCAGTTGCTTGTTTTTTTTTTTTTGCTTTGGTTAAACCACATCAGCTGACATGCAAGTTAGTGGCCAAAACTTCCTGTTGATCTCTGTCATACCATCTCTTCACCCATTTTACTTCCTCTGCTGCTCTGCCAATCCCTGCCTGTGCAGAGAAGATACAAAATCAGTCTTACAACCACTTGAGATATAGCTTTATATGTGAGGCTTCAGGTTTTGGGGCAGATATTTCAGGCTGTAGATGTCTCCTGCTGTCAAAGAAACACAAGGGAAGTTCTGCCTAGTGAAGGGGATATGTGACTGGGAGCCCTGAACCTCTGCCTTGTGCTCTGCTGTTTTAAAAATTGCCTTTTAGGAGCTGTGGCAAATGACTTCACCATTTTGCCTTTGTTCCCATCTTTATAAACAGTTTCTGCACCTAAGGAGGTGGCTGTGAGGATTAGTCATTGGTTTTAAAGCTCTTTGAAGACGGCAAGTGGTGTATACAGCACAATGTTTATTAATGGCATGGCTTAATATGATGAGAATTTTTTACAGCTGAGTTTAGATAAGCCAGGATGGAGCCTCAGCCAGTTGAAATTGGCATTGCTCCATTGAGCTCATCCCAGCTGTGCCAACTGATGACACCTGATCATCTGGCCCATCGTACCTATTCTGTGGGCTGCAGCAGGGAGCCCTCCCTCTCCTTACTCCTCCAGCAAGTTCTCCTTTCACTGGCCTCCTGCCACAGCATACGCCAAGTTTAAATCTGGTTCTGTGTTTTTGGCTTCATTCCTTCTAAATGTTTTCAATTTTGTTGGCTTTAACTGATCCCAGTGGCATCTTTTTATGATGCACTTTATTCAGCTGCTTCTACTGCTTCAAGTGCAATAACACTCCTAAAGTTCAACCTATTTTTTAATTACCAAAAAAAAAATATAAAGACAAGTGTAGTATTCTTCTGTCACTGGTGGGGGAAAGGGATGATTCTTCTTAATCTTTAAATTTGATTGAATTTAAAACTTGACATGGTGGTTTTAGTGGAACGTTGCTGTAATTGGAAGGGCAGATTATTGTTTGCTCTTGCTCTCTTGGGAGCCAGTACTAGTATTGCTTGAACTCAAGTATTACCATCTGTTGGATGATCTCAAAGCACTTCAGGACTGGTGAATAAAAACTTGAAGAATGTCATTACTTCCTCTACCAATAAGGAAGCTGAAGTAATTTTCCAAGGCTCTGGTTGAGGTAAGGACTACTGGGGGCAACTTCTGATCCATAGCAGCATATTATTGTACTAGATCAAATCCCTCCGCACACCAGCTGGAGTGATTTCCATGTTTATTCTTCAGTTTGCTCCTCTTGTTGACCTCTGCTTTTCTGTCCTTACACCGTAGGAAGTTTCACTACCTGGTTCTGCAGTTGATGAGATTTCAAACGGACGTGGGGTTGTCAGTCTGTGTGTTTCTGCAGAGTTCCTGTGAGTAGACATGAATTAATAGAGGGGGAGAGAAGGGATGGGAAGAGGACAGTGTGTGTGCTTGGGGTTGTGTGAGTGCACGGTCATGCCTTCCACTAGGTCCAAGCAGCTTGAATCCATCTGTCCTGAGAACCGCAGTCTTACTGACTCAGTTGTTGTCAAAGTCAACCTGCTGCCAAGGAGATCTATGAGTAATAACCAAATTAAAGAAGCCAGCGCTTGCATGCCCATCACCCAGCACTGAATGCCTGGGTTTGCATTTAAGGAAATATAGAAAAGCAATCATTTTCTTTGGCAGACTTAGTTTTTTATTAGCTCCTTAAATTGTCTTGCTCTGCAATCTTGCCATCACCAGTGCTGACATAAGATACTGCAAACACAACTGCTCACTGAAGTTCACACGACTGTAATGAGTACAGTCTACATCAGCTCAGCCTGTCCCAAAACTACACCCCTGAATAGACTTTCACAAACATTTTAGGCAGGACTACAATTAGCAGAAGCAGCACTGCTCCCTCCTGCCCACTTTTGCCCACTGATGTTGCTCTTCCTTCATCCTGCTGACAACACGGGCATGGCCGCATGGGCTACAAAACTGCAGAAGTGATCTAGGTTAAAAGAAAATGCTTTATGAAGTAGGTTTTGCCACCTTTATTTTACTTGAGCAGCAGCTCTTCTTTTGCATGAGAATAGAAATTAATTTTGTTTCAAGTTCTGAAAACCTGAAGACATGCTGAATAGATAGAAATTAGTTCTATTTATAGGCTGCAGAATTCCTTTGTAAAATAAACTAGTTTGTTTTAATTGAAACTATGTATTCAGCACATTTAGCTTAATTGTATTTAACTACAAGTTTTACGTGCCCTTTTCCTGCATTCTAATTGTTTTTTTTAATTTGTGACATAAATCCTGAGTACGATTAAAAAGTCAGGCTAGTCATTAACAACTTCATTTACCATTTTTAACATAAAAATGTGTTGACTTGCATAGTCTATTAATTTTTACAAATGCCCAACTGTAAAAATAGGACATCTTTCCAGTTTAGCCAAAGGCCTCATTTACAGAGAAATATGCCTTTGTTGTTCTCCACCAGCAGAAGTCAGCCTTTTTTTAAGAAAAAAAAAAGGACAAAAAAATGCAAAGCAAGACATTTTCAGTCAATCAGAACTGAAGTATTTTGCTCTCTGTTTTGCATCAATAAATCCTGTAGTCACAGGAGAAAAGGTAAGATGGTTGAAAAAAGGATTGGCAGGCAAGTTAGCAATAGTGTTCCTCGAGGACTGGTCTCAAGACCAGTGTTAATCAATGTATTGACTAAATAGTGGGATTTGGAGGTGTCATCAAAAGAGGAAAAACAGGACATCCCATCAGAAGAATGAATGACTTTAGGACTACTTGCTTGTAAGCAAATGCAAGCTCTTGTAATGAAAGCTCTGATAGAAAGTTGGGGTTCCTGTATTGGAATTGCAGTGTATTAATCAATCACAGGATAATTCTGATGTCCCAATGACAAAGATAAATACCAGGATCACATATGTCAACCAAGTTATTTCCACTAGCAACAAGGAACTGTGAATGCCACTGCCACAGGTTTTAGTGAGGCATTGTTTAAAATATACTATGGTGTCTTGGTTCCCCAAGCACAGCCCTATGGGCCAGCCATGCAGGCAGGCCATGAGCAGCCCTGAGTCAGCTGAGAGTTCCAATCAAGACAGCCGACTCGCAGGTGTATCCCATACCACTTCATCATGCTCATTATAAAAGGAGGGAGCTCAGTGAGCTCCGCTCCCTGGGGCTCCTCCCTTGTGGTCGTCTGTTCCTGCTGTTGACATCAAGGACTGGGCTGAGTAGAACCTTCTATACTTAATGTTGATTGTTTTATTGGGTTTGTTATTCTATTATATCTGTTTCTACTTCAAATCAGGGGTCTTCTGCCTTTTTTTCATGATTCTCCCTCTCAACTGGGGAAGGAGCATCAGGTGTTGGACTAGCTGCTACGGCTTAGCCCTGAATACTGGCTAAACATAGACATATGTGTCTGTGTAGGAGAAAGATTGATTTCAATTTGAAAAGGTGCAGGGGAGTGTATCTGCTGGAAATGGTCTGGAGAACAGAGAAGCTGGCTCACAAAACGATTAAAGGAGCCTGGACAGTGACAAAAAAGGGCAGAGAAAAATTATATTCCTTCTCTATAAATACACTGGTGTAAATACCAGAGAGAGAGAGAGGAGTTATTTAAGTTAAATGACAATCCTGGCACAAGAACAAATGGCTCAGGATAAGTTTAGGCTGGAAATGAGCAGAATGGCTTCAAACCAAGTGAGGTTCTTGAATAGCTTTCTAATGGGAATTGTGTAACGGGCTAAAAACCTGATTACTGTGAAGATGCAGCCTGATAAATGTATTAATGGCATTACGCAATGTGGTTGACTTCAGCACTAAGGGATCAGACTCAGGATTTCCGGTCCTGTGCTTCTGCAAACACACTTAAGAATCCTGCAGGTATGAGAAAAAAAACATAGGAAGCTTTCATTTTAAGAAATATTTTCATAATGATTCAGCTTTGAGTTGGTTTCTCTGTTTCTAACGCACTAATAACTGAATTGAGTGGACTGCAGAAAGAAGTACCCTTTCTGCACTGGGAAAAAGCAGCAGCTGGCAAACTGGTTCCCTATTTTAGTGGTTGATTTTTGGCAGCAGGCCTGTACTGCTTAGATATATATATATTTAATTTAAATAATTTTTGGTACATTATAGTAAAGTTGGGTCTTGAAATAGATTGTGCTCAAAACGATGACAATTATTTATTATTATTTAACTTTGCAGCGGTGCTTTTTAAAAAACCTGCAGCACTTAATGCACATGAGTGTTTGTTATCGATCTTGCCGTTCTCTTTATCGATTCCCATTTTCCCCCTTTTAGTAGTCCCCAGATTTCTTGTCTCTTTGCTAAAATCCCAATAAATAAGACTGACTGCCTTTTTGTCAAAAGAAACAGGTTGTTTTATCAAAGGTGGGTGCCATGCTATTTTCAAACAGTGTAACTTTGATCTCACGATGCACTTTACACTCTGTATTTCCATGCCTTTTATGTTTTGATTCAGAGTCTGTTCTCATGTCTTGTCGGCGATTGATAGCGGTGGCTAGTGGGGAGGGATTGTGCAGACCTGTTCGAAGTCCTTGCTGGCAGGGGGCTTGACCATGACTATTTTCAATCTCCAGCATGACTCTTATGTGTGCTTTTTATTCGCCTCCTCCATTCAGGATACAAATGGCAGATGGTTTTTCTTCTTTGGTTTCAAGGTCTTCTCATTGGAGCCTTTCAGCCATTCATCTCCCTCAGCTTCACAAGCTAGTTCCTTTAATTACCTCAACTTTTCTTTTTGAAATTGAAAACCTTGCAGACCTGCTTTTATTTTGTTTAAACTGAACCAATTTGCAGAAAATAGGCTCGGATTGAGTGCTCACAAGCAGCTATTATTACAACATCCTCACTATTTGCCAAAAGTCTACAGCAGAATCGCCTCTCGTTTGCTCAGCGCCTATTTTGGAAAGAGGTCTGTTGGCAATTACATCCCAGACTTATAGGGCCCTGCTGTTAGTATTTGTTCTTCCTTCTATATCTGGAGTTTTAGACTCCTATATCAGCCAATTCCAAGGAGTGTTTCTTTCTCTCTCTAGTCATTCTTAAAAGCTCTCTGCACACATCCAAATCCAACAGTGGGGTCTCCAGTGGACCTCTAACACAATCCCAGGAGACAGCCTTTTACAATCTTTTTCCAAAGTGACTTTAATCCAGAATGATCATTTTATGCATGCTATGGCTTTGGATTTCTAGCAAACACAGATGATTCACGCAGTTCACAGCAAGAGCCATGGAGCGGTGTCCCAAATGATTATTTAAATAGAGGTTTGGAAGTGGATTTGGGGTTGCCATGGGAGTGTGCATGATCAGGTCTGACTTTGGATTGGGGCTTTGAGGGTGGGGTGTTTCTTAACCACCTGTGTACATTTTTACTACATGATGACTATAATTTCTAACAGGTTGTTTTCCTGATAGTCATGTAGGAAGAATTATCCCCTGTTTACACTGTGGTAACTGAACCTGGGGACAAATGAAACTGCTGGCTTAAACACATAGGTCTCTGTGAGCTGAGTCTGCGTTCCTCAAGTTTTCTGTCTTTTCAAATGCTCTCAGCAATCTGGGAGGTTGTCAAGGCCCCTCAGATTGCGTGGGCTCAAGGGTGAGCTGAAGTGCTGGAAACTCACAGCCTTGAGTCTGGTAGTCTGGTGCAACAAAGCACCCACTGAAAAGGATGCTTTTGTACTTCACCGAACTGCTTGTTTTGCAGTCACTTTTAAGTTTAGATAGTGATGAATGCTTAATTAAAAAAAGGGCTTTTGGTAGGTAAGAGTGTAATGCCCAAGCTACACTGCAGTTACAATATGTAGGTGTTCTGGGATTGTTATATACAAATGAAATGATTGTTTCTTTTTAACTCCTGTTTAAATTATAGCTCAAATTATGGAATATTTACTAGAGCAGAATAAGCTTGCCAGCTTTTTCATACCAGTGGTTACCAGATGCTCCTGTACTTCTAACCACACCATCTGTTCCAGGGTGGAGTTTGGCGGTAGTCTAGGTATTTGGATGTGTCTTCTTTCTTGGGTATCTCTGGAAAACTTCAAAGCATCTGTTGTGAGATGGAGAGGAAGCATGGTTAGCTGTAATACTCAAGGAATTCAAGGGAATTTTACAGAAATGCTGCTGCTTCCTTAGTGTAGCAGGGCTTGGAAGGGGAAGGAGCCTTAAGCCAAGAGGCAGCGCTGGTATTTTGTGCCGTTACTCAGTCATGGCCAAGATCTACTCAGAGTTTTGCTTGGCTGTCACCAGACTGGGTTGCTGCTTCCTGCTTTGGATTGCATCTTTCTTAATACTCACTGAAATTTCCAGGAGTATTGTGTTATGGAAGCATCTTAATGGGAGGGGGTTTTATTATTTCTATAGATAGATTTTATTTAGATATGGTTGAGATAATTTTTTGATGCTGACTCATCTGTTTAATTTTTGAGAATGACAAAGCTCAGTCTAGCTGTAAAGAGAAACAAAAATAGCCCATACAAACACATTCACTCTCTCTACTGTACATCCTGCAAGGGCCCAGGTGAGGATGGGGGAGCAGTGGATTGAGAAAGTAGCTCAGCTGGTTATTTAGCTCCTTTGCCATGAAGCCACCCATGTAGTGGCTTGCGTTCAACATCTCTCTGTTCTCGGGGTACCACCGTTGTGAAGGCTGCTGGTGGTAACAGTCTGCTGTTAATGTACCTGGTTAGGCTTGATATACACACACAAAATGACTCTGCATGACTTGAAGCATTTCATTTTTTAGGTGACTATAAAAATGGAAAGGAAGCAAGGGCTGGATTGGAATTGCTGTGAGCAGATGTAGATACAAGGGGAAGAAAACCCGCTCTACCTTCACCTGCTCACACCGTGTCTAGCTCCATGAAAGCCAGAAGTGACTTGTCATACTGAAATTGATTTGCTGGTAGTTTTGGGGATGAGGAAGCCCACGTTTTCATCAACAAACTACTTGTGAAAAATATTTACCCAGTGCTAGTAACAGCCTTTCATTGCTAATGATCTGGGAGATGCTGGGGGAGGAGGGAAAGCTGCATGTCTCTCTACTCATCTTTTGAACCATCTGGTCTCTCACAGTTTATTTGTAACCACTGTCTTAATCTCTTTTAACTTACTTAATTGTTGCTGCAATAGGAAAATTACTCTTTTAGGCATTGTGGTTATCATGAAGAAAATAAGATACTGTGGTTAGGTTTGGTTTCATAAACAAAGCATAATACAGTAATTTAATTTATCTGGAATGTTTAATCAAATGTGTGGCAGCGCAACTCGACATACTCAGAGTGTGATCTGTAATATTCCACCTTAAACAAAACCTTCTACCCCATTTCTTGCCTCATGATTTTTCTTTCAAACAGCTAGGTAAAATAAACACTAACTGTGCCTTCATTAACAAGGGAATGGGCATTTCTTTTCCTTACCTCATTTTACTAACAGGCAGTGTCCTCCAGCATGTTGCCAAAAGCTTTCACTGCTTTTGTAAACTTGCTTTCTTCTGCCATCAGGATCTGGTTCCCTTGTGCAGGATGCTGATAGTTCATTGTATTTGCTCTCGGGATCCCAGCTGGGACTGCACTGGGTCCACACTAGAATTAGCATTTGGGAGGAAAAAGTCTATATGTCCATGTGTCCATTCTTATGCTAACTTTCCTTTTCCCAACGTAGATGTTGCCACCGAGTGTTTCATTTCATGCCCTAGCCCTTGCTATGCTTTAAGGGCAGCAGGAGGGTGTATTGTTACAATACTTCTTGTGCCCATGGGGTCTTCAAAGTGCTTTATTTAAATGTACTGAGATGCCTTCACTTACCACTGAAATGCAGCTACTAATGCTGCAAAGCCTGGCAGCTGCTTTAACAGCAGGAGCAGGACTAGGCCACTGCTTTTATGACTTAAAGTAAGGAGGAAAAAAAATATAAAAATCAGTATCCATTAAAAACTGCAGGGGGAATGTAAATTGTCAGAATGTAATTACCTAAACTGGAATTTGGCCAGCATTCCAGATTAACATTTCCTCTCATGAAGCATGTCGTGGGATACCTGATGGCCAAAAGCAGTCAGAGTCTCAGCAGGATTAAAAATTGAGCTTTGCTGTGGAACGACTGTTCCATAGTGGCTGAGAGATGTATATTATCTGTTTAGCACGTACAGCACCCTGGGGCTAAAAAGTGACTGAATCTTATGAAATCGGATAGGAGTGTCTGAGGTTAAGAGTGCGGTCTAAAAACATTCCATGAAACTTGTAAAATCTGCAGATGGTCTGGCCTTGGTATTGTCTCCTGTGGAAGGGAGGAGAAAGAGGTTAAAAAAGATTGACCAAAAGGACTGGAGCAGGGAAAAGATGAAAGTTCAGGGTCCTCCCCGTAGATTGTTGTTCCCTCAAGGAGAGATGGATGTTTTTCCAAGGTTTATTTCAGGCCATGGAAGTGTGCCATGGAAATATGCATTAGCTGGCTCTGAAACTCCTTAATACCTGCTTGAAATGACTCTGATGTAATTTATAGCAGATTGGAGATACCAGTATGTTGGATGTGAGAAATGCTTATGAGTAAGTGGGCTGAGGAAGAGGGAATTTGGTGTGGGTCAGGAAAAGAGGTAAAGCGGGGACCATTTCACATAGAGAAAAGGAGAACACAAAGGTGTGATGGCATTCAGTGTATTAAATTGCAGCTGCCAACTGCAGAGCTATGTAAAAGGTAATATAAGGGAGGTTCCCAGCATGAAATCATCCAGAGGGGTCTAAATAAGTTCTGTGAGCAGGGAGACTCGTGAAGCCAGTTTGTCTTTCCTGTAGCCACCAATTTCTTCTACCTAGAATGTGTGCTATCACCCCATCTCCTTTTCCCACCACCCCCAAACCTCCCTCCTTCTTGTCTTTACTGTAAAGTCCCAGATCCTTCTTTATCACTGCCTCCTTGGTAGCCCTAGGCACCCCCTAAATGCCAGATTTCCTATCACTGTTGAGGCTGCTGGCTGGAAATACCTCACCTGGATATCTTGGTGGGAGCCACACACAAGCTGGCTGCTTTGATTGGTGAGCAGATCAGGCAGAAGTGGCAAGATCTGAGCTGCAACTGCTTTTTGGGTGTCTTTGCATTGCACCTGCAGCCTTTCTTATAGCAGGATCTAGTATTTTTTCAGACCTCTGTCAGATTTAACTAAAAGTCACCAAGGCGTTTCAAAGTCTTTAACAGGACTGGCACTGTGCAGTCAGTTGGCGCTGTGCATCGAGGCTTGTTCCTTTGGGAAACCAGGCTGAGAAGCTGGTAGGAGTAAAAGGCTTCTCCTTGCTTGGAAAGGACTCAGCAACCATTCTTATTTGCTTGTTTAAACTATTATTCATCATAGGTTATAGATTCTGGCCATTAGGATCCACTTCCAAGGTATGTTCCTGTATACTGTATGTGTGAAAGCAAAAGCCCAGGTAGCAGAAAAGGTGGAGAATGAGGATATTTGAACACGGTAATTTTTATGTTGGGAGATACAGAGGGGAGTTGAGCAGTGGCTTTTCAGCTTGGTGGAAGGGAAAGTGAAAACTCCCTTTTAATACTGATCTCCTGTTACATTAGAATAAGAAGGATAAATACATGGAGAAGGGGATTAAATCTGGAGTTATCTTCATCAATACAATGTGTAATAGCCTTGGTAGTGCTTTCTGAAATAAAGACTTGCCAGACTGGCTGCTGATCCTGAAAGCTTGTTTTCTTTTGGGATTTGGGAGTAGCACTGTTCTCGAGTTGTGTTCTTAAGTGCGTGTTCTCCATTTGTATTTCTTCTTCAGCGAGGTCCTGAAGGGAATTTATTGTCTCTGAATTTCTTTGTGCAAAACTCCAGGTAGAGCAGGTTGGAATAGCAAAACCTTAAGCCATGGTAGAGTGGGAACAGATGTGTGCTAGGATAACGTGGGTGTGTTCAATGATTCGGATGTTAATTTTGTCTTTATACTGTACAATGCAGTCACAGTATTCCTTTTCTCCTGAAAAATATAAAGCATTGTTTCTTAAAGCCTTTGAACCTGCAGTACCTATTTCTGCCCTTCAGTATAGCACGTTCCCTGCTTGTGCTTGCATTTTGGTTTATAAAAGGGTAGACCTGTGCCCCCTACCTTAGAATCATAGAATCACTATGGTTGGAAAGGACCTCCAGGATCATCAAGTCCAACCTTTATCCCATCATCTCCCTAACCACTAGACCACCTGGGTCACCTGGTCAGCATGGGTTCACAAAGGGCAAGTCCTGTTTAACCAACCTGGTCAACTTGCTGGCTGGACCTGATCCCCCCATTGTCCTGCACTTGCCACGTGATCTCCCCCAAGATGAACCGTTCCATCACCTTCCCTGGCACCGAGGTCAGGCTGACAGCCTGGAGTTCCCTGGATCCTCCTTCCTGCCCTTCTTGTAGATGGGGTCACGTTGGCAAGTCTCCAGCCATCCAGGACCTCCCCCGATAACCAGGACTGCTGAGAGATGATGGAGAACGGCTCGGCAAGTTCCTCCGCCAGCTCCCTCAGCACTCTCGGGTGGATCTCATCCAGCCCCATGGACTTGTGGGTGTCCAATTGACTTAGCAGGTCCTTCGCTACTATTTCCTGGATTATGAGGGGATTATTCTGATCTCCATCCCAATCTGCCAGCTCAGGGAACTGAATACCATGAGGATAAGCGGTCTGGCTGTTAAAGACCGAAGCAAAGAAATCATTAAGTACCTCAGCCTTTCCCTCATCCTTGGTAACAATGTTCCCCCTTGCATCCAATAAAGGATGGAGATTCTCCATGGTTCTTTTTTTATTGTTAATATATTTGTAAAAACTCTTCTTATTATCTTTTGTGGCAGTGGCCAGGCTGAGTTCAAGCTGAGCTTCTGTCTCCCTAATGTTCTTTCTACACAGCCTAACTAAATCCCTGTACTCTTCCTGAGTAGCCTGCCCCTTCTTCCAAAGGTGGTAGACTCTCTTCTTTCTCCTAAGTCCCAGCAGGAGCTCCCTGTTCAGCCAGGCCGGTTGCTTTCCTCACCAGTTTGTCTTATAACACATGGGGACAGCCTGCTCCTGTGTCTCTAAGAGTTTCTTCTTGAATAAAGTCCATCCTTCCTGAACCGCTTTGCCCTCTAGGACTGTTCCCCAAGGGACTTTCTCAGCCAGTGTTCTAAACAGGTTGAAGTCTGCCCTTCAGAAGTCCATGGTGATAGTTTTGCCGGCCCCCCTCCTAACTGGGCTAAGGATTGAGAACTGGATCGTTTCATGGTCACTTAGCCCCCACTGTTTTTTCATTTTGGTATAAAAGTTTCTCCTTGCATTCTTTACCATGTGTAAATGACTGTTAAAAAGTGCAGAGTGGTGGGGAAGTAGTTTCTCACAGTTTAGAAGTGCTCATATTTTATTAAAGCTGAGATTCCTGGAGCTTTGTGGCCAGAGACATGCTACAGTTTCTTCCCGTGAAAATTCTGTAATCCCCCCAAAGTTGTCATTTCATGAGCTTTGGGGTGGGATTTGATTCCCATAGATATGAATGCCTTTCACGGGGCCCCAAAAATATAAAATTACAGTTAAAGTGCACAAAGCAATGCAGCGGAGTACTGAACCTGTTTGACTTGGCTTTGTTGTGAGAAGATGCTGGCACTGTTACTTGCCTTTTTTCCCCCCTTTATTTCCCCATTGCTTTTTTGTTTTTTTCCCTTTTGCTTCCATCACCATCTGTTGCATGGTATGTTCATGGTATGTTGCCCTGAATTTTAGGTAGGTGCTGTGACTTAACAACATTTAACACCACTCTAGTATTTAAAAGTACTTTGTCCAGAAGGAGTGGCAATTCCTGCTGTTAATGCAGACCCTCCAGGTTGGATCTTGCTGTAATCTTGTAACAAATTCAAACCTGTACTGGCATTTTTAGTACCTGTCAGTGTCTTCTTTTAGATCAGCTTCCCACAAAATAGTTGTTTTCATAACCCCTTTTGCCAGAAGTCACCTGGATGTGTTTCTGGGGGGGATCTGTGGCAACCTTTGCAGACATCACAGTGCTTCGACCAACATAGCTGAGGCGTGACTGAGCTCCATGGGTGCACCCCCATCTTCAGAGGGGTTTTGGGGGACAGCTGGATGACAGGGCTGCCGTGGCTAAAGGGCTGGGAGGCGGCTGTCCATGCGAGGCCGTACCGGGCGCTGAGGGGACGGCGGCTCCTCACGGCGGCCCCTCAGTGAGGAGGGGGTGGAGGGGTAGCGCAGCGCGTGCCTGCTTTTAGGCGGGAAAAGCGGCTCCGCGCAGTGCGCATGCGCAGAGGCAGGTGGGCGGGCTCCCGGAGGGGGGGGGTGGCTGCTCCGCCTCCTCTACCATTTAAAGGGACAGAGCTCCGCTTCGCTTTGCCGCCCTCCTCAGAACCGGGGGAGGGCGGGTAGTAACTGTGTGATCCCTTGCTGGCTTTTGGGGCCTGTTCTCTCCGCGCTGGAGACGGAGCAGAGCTAGGGAGCTTCAGCTATTCTCGGCAGGTTCCGGAGTCAAGAGTCTCCTCCTCCGCGTTTCTGCTTCCCCGCCCCTTCAGCCCTTCGGCTAGCTCCGCCGCCGATTCGGCTATCTCCGCCCACCCTTCGGATAAGGCCGTTAAGTTCCGTCACCACTTCGGCAACTTCCGCCGGTTTGGTCGGAAATGGCCGAAGACGTGAGAGATCCAGCGGTTTAGGGGAGAAGACCGGCCGGCTTCTCGGAACAAACCAACTGTGTCCGGACCGGGGGGGGAGCAGAGGAGGGCAGACGGAGGGGGAAGACAAGGCAGCGGCTATGGCTCTCCCCCCAGCCACTCGCGGAGGGCGGCGCAGCGGGCGCCAGGACCGCGGCTCCGCCAGGAGGGTGAAGTGAGGGCGCCAAGAGGTAGGGTGGACCGTACCACGTACGGGGGGGCGGGGGGGAGAGCGACTCACGCCGGTAGCACACCCCCCTGCCGCCACCCCCGGGGGAGCCCGCGGGGCCGGGTGAGTGGCGGGAGTGGGACAGTCCGGAGGAAGCCCCCTGAGGCGGCGGGAGGGAGAGGCCTTCCCCCAGCCCTGCTGGGGCGTCCCTGAGGGGGGGGACAGGGTCCCTCAGGGACAGCGTGAAGGGGGTCCCTCAGGGCTGGAGGCAGTGGGAGGGGGGGTCCCTCACAGCGTGAGGGACGTGGTGGGGGTCTCACAGGACGAGAGCCGCAGTGAGGGGGGTACCACAAGGCTGGGGACCCTCATGGCGGGAGAGTTGCGACGGCACCTGGTGCCCAGGCGCTGCTGACAGGCTCCAGCCTCCCTGCCTGCCCTCCCTCCAACTAACTCTGCGAGGAGCTGGGGCACAGGCAGCCCCGAGACCCCCTCGTCCCGTTTTCCTGCGGCGTGCTCCGTGGGGACATCACCTCCCCCAGGTGCAGCCCCCTCGCTCTGAGGAGGCTGTCGGTGTGGTGCTTGAGGCCTAGCGCCCGCTCTGGCTTCGAGGGTGACCCGAAGCGCTGACCCCAACGCACTTGTGGCCGCCTCGCAGCCTTGTCTGGCACGGTGGAAACTTGGCAGAGCCCTCACGCTCACCGCCGCTGCCCCTGGCAGCGAGTTCCCCCGGATCCATGCGTGCTCCCTGTTGCTCTCGCTGGGGTTTTGCCTTCTGAGATGGTGAGGACGGGAACGACACGGCTGTTGGCTCTCTGGGCCGCTCAGCGCTTCTGGTATGCTTGCGTTACACTCCCATGAATTCTTTGCTGAAGTTGAGGTTCATGTTATGTTTTTTTTTCCCCCAGCTGTTTTCCCCACATGAGGTCTCCTTTTGCTCAAAAACACAGGGGTCTTTCCTTAATCCAAAATGTTACCGTTGCTGCTGACTGCCTTACGCTCCGTTACGCTGATCCAAGACCAGTGTGGAGCCTGGAGGAGCTGGAAATGGTTAAAATGATATTAAGGGTTTGCCAAGATGCTGAGAAGCATTCTAGATACGCTGTTCTGTTGCTGTGTGTGTTAAAAACCAAACGTTGAGAGTCTCACTGGCTTGTTTCTGATCTCTTGTTGCTTACGCGTGCACCTGATAAATTGTGTCAATATTCCAGTGTGATAGCTTGGCTGTAAAGTTTCTGGGTTTCCATGCTGCAAGTCTAACATCTGTATGAAGAAGACGAAATAACTTTGTGTCACATGCAGGTGATTATCTTACAGATATTTCTGGTTTTGTGTCAAAGTCTACATATGTGAGATGTCAAACTTTAAAACAGACGTAACAAATGTTATCTTGATCTGTGTTTCTATTATATTTAAGATAGCAAGGTTCTTGGAATATGGGATGTGTTTTATATGTTGTCAGATTTTAACAAATAATGAGTAATCTTAAGCTGGTTTCTATGCAGAAGTAGCATCAGAAATGAGCCACAGGCTGATGTGGTGATGGGGAGGGAAGTATTCTCCCACCACAAATCCCTTAACTTTCATGTATCATCTGCAAGTCTTGTTGTTACATTTAGCTTTATCTGTATCCACTCACACCTTTGGGATGCCTCCTCTTTTCAGTTTTTCATTCCAGAAACAGGAGTTTGCATTGGTTCAGCTCAGTGTTAAGAGATTCTAGAGCTGGGGTAGTTGACTGTCTTCATTTGAGCAGAGTGCAGCCAAATTCTTCTGGCAGCTCAGCTGTAGTACAGGCAGTTCTTGAACTTCTTGATGCCTTGTTGCAGAAGGGAAGTCCAAAATAGTTTTCTGAAGTTCTCTAATTTTTCAAGTGGAGAATGATAGCTCTCCTATTTGTTTGCATGTGAGGATGGATTTTGGCAGTCAGAGCAAAGCAGCAAATAATGCAAAACAAGAAAAACATGATGGTTGAATTGCCTTCACTTAGGCTCTTTCTCAACAATATATGGCAAAATCAGAGGGCTGTTTGTATGCCGTTAAGATGGGATGGAAAAAATCATCATCTTTCCTTGAATGTTTGTTGCATGGACCTCTGTGACCGTTCAGCTGAGGAGTTGAATGTTGATGCATTCCCAGGGCTTGCTTGCCTGTGTAGAGCCAGAGCCCATCTCGACTCTGCTCTCCATGACTATTATGGAGAGCTTGAAATGTCATGATACCATCACCTTAAGTTTTCAGAGTTTTCTCTTTCCTTCTGGCTGTGTTTTTCTTTTTTTTCCTTTCATTCTCTGCTGCCTGATTTTTCTCCTTGCTGTTTGACTCTGATCACCTCTCCCAGTTGCCTCACCTATTTTCCAAGGGCATTCCTCCCCCTGCCCACAATAATGACTTCACTGGGGTGGGAAATGCAGTTAACCACATGTGCTAGTTCTTTGAAGCCAAGATCACAGCAGTCGAATGTGAATTGGTTCCTAGTGCAGAGGCAATTTTTCTGCTTTGGAAACCCCACAAAAACACAGAACTGGGAGGAACCTCCTGATCATTGGATCTTGTCTCCTCATCAGCAGATTGGTTTTTCCAGTGCTTGCTGTCTCACTGCTGTGCCTCTCATATCTGCTAAACACCTCTTTTTTGGGAAGGAACAGACTGTGAACATTTTGAAGCAGTTCCTGACTCTGGGGTTTTAACCCAGGGTGGAATTTTTTGCTGTTAATGTAACAAATCCTAACTCAGACCTGAATTCCTATGTCTTAACTGCTCAGCAAGCAAAATATGTGGGATTTTTGTTTGCTTCCTTGTGAAAAAGGCAAGTGATACTCATAGGCATATGTAGATATGCACCATTTTGGTACAGATAGGCATATCTCTGGTAGTATGTGGAAGCATTCACATAGGATTTGGGAGACAGAGCTGGGACTTCCAGTTGTCTCCTATAACCTGTGCTGACAAGGCTGTGCTCACAGGGCTAAAGCTAGCATGAGTATGCTTGCAGTTCTGTGGTTGCAATTTAGACATATCCTCAAAAGCAAAGAGCCCATAGTTTTCTTCTTGGAGGATCCTTGAAAGTACTGTTTACTGGGGACTGTGGCTGTTTGTCAGATGCAAATGATGTTGGTGGATGTTGCCTGAGAAGAGATGCAAAGCTGATTTGAGGTTTTGGGGTTAGTTGGGACGGATGAAGACAGAAGTATGTACAGCTCAGTGGCTTACAGCTAATCGATCCCTGGCTTGCCTGGGTGTAGGAAGCCTTGAGTGCTGGCTGACCAGGTAAACTGATGTTATCATGCAGCAGCTGCAGGGCCAGTTTTGAAGTGCAAATTGAAATCTCATTTTTTTTTGGTGAAATCATTGCTGTTAGTTAATTGATGTCTGTTACCAGCAAGAACAATTTAGAGGACTGACTAATCTATCAGATAGATTTGAAAGGACATTTTGTAGTTCTGCCTTGACCTGCTGGACAATCCCTACAAGACCAAGGCAATTTTAAAGCAAGTTCCAGTATCTTTATTTGTTTTAATTTAGCATTTGCTGAGGAAGTTTATCCAGTCTTTCATATAAGAAGTGCATAGGGGTGTTGTGCTCCCTCTGCTGGCATCTGCCCCTGCTAACTCGTGAGTAGACATTGATAACATTACAAAGTGACCAGTCGCCCATTGATAAAATCAAGTGAAATACATAAAATCAAGACTCCTAAATCAAGCACATGAATCTTTTATGTTTGTTGGGGAGGGAATCCTAAAATTCTAAACCAACAGGTAATCTGTCACCACTAATGGGTGTAAAGGAGGATTTTTTTTAAGGTGTGTCTTACTGAATCTCAGAATTTCTGCCCTTACAGTCAGTTTCGTAAATCGTTGGGATCTCGTTGCCTGGAATTGGGTGTGTGTGTGTGGGTGTGTGTGTTTTTCCTCTGCCCTCCCCCCTACCCATGAATTTTGGTTCATTAAGAAAGTGCATCACTTTTCTAATGCAAATGGCTGCTGAGAGTACTATCAGAACATGGGATTAACCCCTGAACTTAAACTCTTTCAGGTTTCTTCTAATACAAAATGCTAATAACATTTCCCACTGCACAAGTCACATTTTTATTTCCTTTTTAATATACTTTTCCCAGCTGGTTAGCCTCTTAAATGTCTTGTTTCATAAAATGCTTTCTTTTATGATTCAAAATACTTGCCAGTATCTTCTTATCTGACTTTCTTCTTATGGATACTGGCAGTGCAGGTAGCCTGATGTTTGTTTCCATTCCTGTTTCGTTTTGGTATGAATGCTGCTGTGCTGAAGTGTGTATTCTGACATATGACTCAGAGATGAGCTTTCTTACTGTTTTTTGCTAGCCCTTCTGTGTAACATGAGAGGATTGTGGAGCTATGTAGTTGTCTTAAATCTATGCCAGTATATCGGCCATCTATGAATTAATTTGAAAGTCAATTATATTTATTTGAAAGCCAAAATGCCCTAGAACGGGAAATAAATGGTTCTAGATATCTGCTGCCTTCCTTGGGGGATACTTTTTGACAGGTTGAGTACTTTCTAACTCCAGTTAAATAGATGATGAATTCAAGTTCAGCAACTTAATGTAAAAATTGGGTCCTCTGCTTAAACAAAACCAGTACAATTAAAGCCATCAGCACCCTCCCTTACACTGTACAATCACCACATCTCAATTTTCAACGTGAAGATAAGGTTTTCTTATCCTCATCCATATGTACCCCACCTCGTGGGTCCAGATTTGAATGTGATGAAATCAAGCACGTCACTGAATGTGGGAAAGACTTCCTTTTTCTCCCTTGATTAAATGCCTCCGCATCATATGTAATGCAGGAGTGCATCGGGATGAAATTTGTACACGTCTTTTAGTGTTTCTATTATGGGCATGAGGAAGTAATTATACTGCAGGTCTGCTCTGTGTAGGCACTTAGTGGGAAGTGATGTGTTCTGGATTGTGTTGGTGTCGAGTGGAGTATATTCTGTGGAGTACTGCTGACATGCAGATGATGCCTGGAAAAGGTTGGCATGAAAGCGTTGGAGCTGGTGACAAGAAGAGCTGCCAAACAAGGAGGGAGCCTTGGAGTTGAGTGCAGAGCCTAAATATATAAAGCAATGGTGAGAGCCTCTTTTTAAGGGGTCTATAAAGTCTAAGCAAAGCAGTCCTGCATTTGCTATTGGGAGCTTTTCTGTCTGGAGGGGAACTTGTAAGGGTCTGCAACTAAAATCAGAGAATGATATGGAGGGGACCTCCAAAGATCACCTAGATCACCCTTGCTAGAGCAGGATCCTAAAGTAGATCCCACAGGAACATGTCCAGATGGTTTTGAAATGTCTCCAGAGATGGAGACTCCACCACCTCTCTGGGCAGTTCCAGTACTCAGTCACCCTCACAGTAAAGAAGTGTTTTCTTATGTTCAGATTGAACCTCCTGTGTCCCAGTTTGTGCCCAGTGCCCCTTGTCCTGTCACTGGGCACCACCCAGAAGAGTCTGGCCCTGTCTTCCAGACACCCACCCTTGAGATATTGATGAGCATTGATGAGATCCCCCCTCAGCCTCCTCTTCTCCAAGCTAAACAGACCCAGCTCCCTCAGCCTCTCCTCACATGGGAGATGCTCCAATCCCTTCATCTTGGTGGCCTTCTTGGCTGCGAGGGCACACTGCTGGCTCATGGTCACCCTGTTGTTGCCAGGACTCCCAGGTCCTTTTCCCAGAGCTGCTCTCCAGCAGCTCAGCCCCAGCCTGCACTGACCCATGGGGTTGTTCTTCCCCACATGCAGGACTCTACACTTGCTCTTATTGAATTTCATTAAGTTTCTCCCTGCCCAGCTCTCCAGCCTGTCCAGGTCACCCTGGATGGCAGCACAGCCCTCTGGTGTGTCAGCCACTCCTCCCAGCTTTGTGTCATCAGCAAACTTGCTGAGGATCCACTCTGTCCCTTCCTCCAGGTCATTAATGAATACATTGAATAGGACTGGACCCAGTACTGACCCTGGGGGACACCACTGGTCACAGGCCTCCACCTAGACTCTGCCCCACTGACCACTGCTCTCAGGGCTCTGTCCTTCAGCCAGGAAATAGGCTGGAAACCTTTGATATGAAGTGGAGTAGCAGCATCAAAGCTGTGATGTGTAACCAGCAGGTGGGCAGAAGACAGGGCAGTATGGTCCTGGATTCCTCAATTAAAGGCCATTCACTGGCCAGAGATGTGATACAGGAGCCCACTGACTCTCAGAAATGCATTGTACATCTAATCATATATGACAGTGAGTAGGTAACATCATCCTGAGATTATTAATAAAGATAGTAGTCCCATAGCAAATGGGAAATGAAAAAAAAACCAACCCATACATTGTTTAGGTAAGATATTTCTTTCCTTAGGCACCTCTCCTGGGAAGACCTTGGTACTTGTAAATGAATCTGCCGCCTACCCTGTGTACCTTCATTTTAACGTGGGGGTTGAGGAGGAGCCAGCTATCGGAAAAGCAGCCAGAGATGGATGCCTTGGAAAGTTGCCACTAATTACTGTGGCGTCTGACAATTAGCTGTTGTTAAGCCCTTTCCTTGCAAGTCTCAACTGTGCATCGGGAAACAAAACCAAGGACCTGGAGAAAGGCAAGAGCTGTCCTCATAATGGTCTTTTTTAAAAGTGTCCTGGGTGGTTGTTGTTATTGGTGGTGTTAAACCTTATTTTTATGTTAAGAATTCTAAGATTAATGAAACTACTACTAATAAAATGATTCAAAGAAGTCTTGTAGATGGTTTCTCACACTTGCCTCCGGGGTCTTCTGACTTTGTTTTTGCTTCATGGCAGTGATAAATAGCACCAAGCCTTTTGCAAGTGTCACAAGGGTGCAGTTAGGAGTAACCACTGAGCTGGAGCTGGCAGGTATCTCAAGGCTTTTGTGCAGAAGGTAATTTGCCCCCAACCCCTCAGGAATCAGACCTGGAAATGACTTTCATTGCTAGGACAATGATGATTTTGATTAGCAAGGCCAAGCAACACAATTATTTCCTCCTTGTCAGAGGTACTGTTGGGGAAGAAGATGTTTTTGTCAGTTGAATGTCTGTCTTGCTGAGCTTGTGTTTCAGAGGACGTGACTCGGGCAGTAAGGCCCGGAGCATCTCGTGGAGTGGTTTACACAAGTACAACCCAGGCCTTGCACCGACTTGCATCTCTGTATAATTCCATCAACTTGGAAGGAGTGACATCTAATCTCTAGACAGATCTTGACTCTTTTAATATGCATCTCTGATCTATAATACATGCGCAGACACGGCGATCCTTTCGGTTACCACTGAAAGCTGCTATATCTGGGACAGAAAGTGGCAGCTGTTTGACAAATGTAATAGAGTAGGTATTATAAAAAGAACCAAAGTGAATTTCCTCTTCTTGAAACTGATTAAAGCAAAAGCAGTGTTGCCAATGTTTCTTGTGAGCTTAATGCTGCCTTGCAGGGCTGTCTTGCTTGGCCGCTTTGCTGTCCCTGTACCTATTCTTAGCCTGTTTACCAAAAGCTGTTGTGTGCGTATTGAGGGAGTGCTGTGTTAGCTCATAGTGTGTATGGTCTATTTGTGTGTTTATGTGGAGCCTTTTGGGGAGGGAGGGGATTATACTTGAGCTCTTCTGTCACCTTCCTCTGCTTCCACACTTTAGCAATCTGTAGGAACTAGAGGTTAACGTTTTCATAGTATCTGAGTGTATCACAGTGCTTCAGTGATGTAGGGAAGTGCTGTCCAGTACTTGTTGACACGGACCTTTGGGTTGGAAGTGATTCCATAGCTTGCTGCTGGAATGAGTGGCCTTGGTCTCTTTCCCTCTCTCAGCTCTGCAGTCCTTGTCATTTATGTGATGCCTTAGTGAGGTGACTCAGTTAGAAAATCCAATAGAATTGCAGAACAGCCTTGGTTGGAAGAGACCTCTAGGATCATCAAGTCCAACCATTAACCCAGCACTGCCAAGTCACCACTACACCATGTCCCTGAGCTCCACATCCACACAACTCTGAAATCCCTCCAGGGATGGGGACTCCCCCTCTGCCCTGGGCAGCTTGTGCCAGTGCTGGGGAACCCTTTCGTTGAAGAAATGTTTCCTAATATCCAATCTAAACCTCCCTGATGCAACTTGAGGCCATCACCACTTGTCCTATCACTGGTTACCTGGGAGAATAGCTTGTGGGTTTTCTGGAGGTAGGTGGGGGATTCCGTTAGTAGGATTTGGAGGGGTGGTTGCTAGGCACTCCTTCTACCCTTTTTTTACTGGTAGTTTACTGTTTTAATGATCCTGCATTAGGATATTCCTGTCTTGAGTCCAACCTCATTCTCCCAAGATGTAAGATAGGAGCATTGGCAGTGCCCAAGGAGGAGACCTGATTACTCAGCAGGGAGTATCTCTATTTTGGCATTTTTACCCAGCTCTGGTACTCTGAATTTTGCTTCCCCAAGTCTGTGAGGGATAGATGCCTGGTAGGAGCTGGCCTGCTGGAGGGGATGGTAGGGATGGGCACCTGCTGCTTAGGGAGGGCAATGCCACAGGAGTGGCTGAGCATTGCAAGGCTTGGCAAGATGTAGAGTAGGTAGTGGGACAGTGACAGAGCTGCTGTGCCATGTCAGAGGTCTGCTCCAGCGCTCTTTTATCTTTATTGCAAATCTAGAGTC
This sequence comes from Podargus strigoides, assembly GCA_028020825.1. NCBI lineage: Eukaryota > Metazoa > Chordata > Aves > Caprimulgiformes > Podargidae > Podargus > Podargus strigoides. Next base: position 1,924,626 of record CM051619.1, read on the forward strand.
TGCTCAGAACCAACGAGGGTAATTTAATGAAGCTGGGGGACTCGTTATAAATGAGGGCGCTGAAGGGACAAGAATGGTTCACTGTTGTATATGACTATGAAGGTCACTAGAATAGGATGCTCATTTTTCAGTTCCTGCAAGCTGCTGGGTGAAACCGAGGTTTGTGCTGACACATGCAGTTCTGTTAACAGGGACTGGAGTTGCACTCAAAGAAGAAAATGCCCCGTTTTGAAGGCTGCTTGGCAGCAAGACAACTAGAAAGAGATGTGGTATTGGTAGAAATCTCTTCAGACTTTGGCACTTCTTTTTATTGCCTCTTTATTCTGAGGCCTACTTACTATGATTTCTTGTGTTATGAGAAGTAAAATTAATAATCTCCCTTATTTCCCATACATGGGAAGGAATGTCTTCATTTGATCCCAAGTTTAACTGTAGATGAGATCTGTTTTGGGAACTGTGTTATGGAAAAGCAGAGGGAGAGGAAGAGGAAACAAACAGTGGTGTAGCCGACTTACTTTGAAATGCAGTTTTAATGGTTCCCTGGTATTCATATAATTATTTAACTGGCTTTGTGATCCTTGGGATTATTACTCTTTCCAAGTAATAAATAGAGCAGTAAAGATATCTTGTTAAATTGAAAAAAAAATATTGGCATATGTTGTTTTTTCAGTATTGCATTTTAGTAATTGTTTGCAGTGACCTTTTGGAATCTTGGAGAGAAAATTTGTTTGCTTGACTTTCTCCCAGATCAGCTCCTGGCTATCTTGATATAGAGCACAATTGAGTTGTTTTGGTTTGCTTTTTTTTAATTACATTCTGACAGCGAAGCCCGTTTTTCTGTGTGGATTACAGTTCTGGCTTTTTTAAAGGTTAAGCTGTCTTTAACAGGACTTCCACAGATGTAGTTTTCTGAAAGTTTGGAGGGTTTTTTTAGGTTTTTTTGTTGTGCTTTTTGTTTGTATTTTTCATTTTAGCTAGAATTTCTTTTCCTTGGTACTATTTAAAAATAATGCTTTATTTAAGGAGCAAATTCTCACTGTGTTTTTGAATGTCTAGAGGTGTGATGATGAAAGGGCTGTGGTTTGTTGTTGGATTTTGTTTGGGGTTTTGGTTTGGGTTTGAGTTCTTTTTGGGTTTTTTATGGCTGTTTTTTTTTTTTCTTTAAGCTTGTGTAATGTGATTAGGTCATAGAACTTTATCAGGTTTAAGGAAAAAAAAAAATCCTTTTTAGTTTGTCTTGTTCCTCAATGTTACTGGATTGTGGTCACAGCTCACTGTGGATTTGGTATGTGGGAAAATGGACATCTAAGAGGGCCCCACTCCACACATGGTCTGCCCTTCTTGGGGAATGACACCAATGGTTCCTCCTTTTACCCTTTTGAAATGTCTCTTCTGGCATTCTTCCTCTTTCCTCCCTAAAATATGACAGCTCTTGAGATCAAAGGGTCAGAAAAACAGATTGTGTGAAATCTCTCAGTTTAATTCAGCGTTTTGAGTTTTCACATGAGAGCCCATTGCACTGTGTGTTTTCTGAAGCTGTACTTGGAGAGGCTGTGAGAGGCTGGTCCTTCAAATGTACCAAAGAAAGCTCTGTGAAACAAGCATCAAAGAGCAGGTGCTGCAGAGTTAGGGTTCTGCCAAGTGTCTCAAAAAATTGCACTGATGGAGATCTGTGTTTCTCAAGGGAAAATAAGTCTCCAAAATGAGTGTCCAAGCTGGAATGAGAGAACAGGCACTGAAAAGATCTCCAGTAGCTCAGTTTGCAGCTGGTCCTTCCCTGCCTCTGTCTGGTCCATTAAGGCACTATGGTATCTAGGACTGAAATGCTGGAGTTATTGGCATAGATGACAGAAGTGAGAGGAAAAATGAAATGGGACCCAGCCACACGTCTCCTTAGATCCACCCTGAACTGGAGCTGGGTGATTTCAGCCCCTAATCAGGCTGGTTCTTGCATATCATAACTTGAAAAAGTGGGCTTTTCATCCTTGAATCTGAATAGACACACCTGAGGGGCACTCAGTATTTCCTGTTGAATTCCAGATAAGATCTGCCATTGTTTGAACTTGCAAAGCAGTTTAGGTGTGCGCTTCCCTGCTTGCAGGGCTGCTTGCTGCAGAGTTTGATCCACCCCTTCATTTTGTTGAGTCTGTTAGGAATGATGTTCCTCAAGCTGTGAACACAGGAATGGTTTAGCTTTAGAAAAAAATAAATTAAAAAATCCCTGCAAACAGATGATGTAATGCCCAAACTCTGTGTTTGAACAGTAGCTAATTTGCCAGGGGATAAACCAGAGTTAAGTCTGTCAGGCTTTCCAGTTCCCAGATTCAGCAGAGCTTTGTTCTTTGTGCTTTCAAATGCAGGATATGTTTGTGTGTCCACTGCTGTTGTGTGATTTCCTTCAGCTTCTGCAGCTAAAGAGTTTGTCCAGGGGCAAGAGAAAATGTTGCTATAAACCTTGATACGTGTCTTTTTAAGTTTTACTGGGTGACTGAATTAAAAAAACCCAAACAACAAAAGCCATCTCTTTGAGTTGCAGCACTGCAAACTACAGTTTCTTCTGAATTTGGATCTTGTGTTTTTGCAGGCACTTTCACCAAGGTTAATTCCCTGCAAGGTCCCAGAGACACCATTGGGTGGGAATCTCCATGCTCTGCAGCTGGTTTGGGCCCAAATTTACCTGGTGTTTGGACTCTCCTCTCCCAGACAGTTCTGTGCAAACCAAGGAACACTCAGCTTTCACACGTGTAGCTTTGTTTTTTGAGTGACTTTCTCTGCTGGTGGCAGCTCTGACCAGCAATGTGCCCTCACAGCCAAGTAGGCCAGTGGCATCCTGGGGTGCATTGAGAGGAGTGTGGCCAGCAGGTCAGAGAGGTTCTCTTCCCCCTCTACTCTGACTGGTGAGGCCTCATCTGGAGAACTGTGTCCAGTTCTGGGCTCCCCAGTTCCAGAGGGACATGGAGTTACTGGAAAGAGTCCAGCACAGGGCCACCAAGATGAAGGGATTGGAGCATCTCCCATGTGAGGAGAGGCTGAGGAAGCTGGGTCTGTTTAGCTTGGAGAAGAGGAGACTGAGGGGCAACTCGTTAATGTTTATCAATATCCCAAGGGCGGTGTCTGGAAGACGGGGCCAGACTCTTCTGGGTGGTGCCCAGTGACAGGACAAGGGGCAGTGGGCACAAACTGGGACACAGGAGGTTCAATCTTAAGAAAACACTTCTTTCCTGTGAGGGTGACAGAGCACTGGCACTGCTCAGAGAGGTGGTGGAGTCTCCATCTCTGGAGACATTTCAAACCCATCTGGATGTGCTCCTGTGGGATCTACTCTGGGATCCTGCTCTAGCAGTAGGTCCCTTCCAACACCTGTGATCCTGTGTAATACTTCGTATCTGCTGACAGGAGTGGACTTACTCTGGTTGGTTGTGTAAGAGGGAGGTCTGTATCAACACTTCCCCCTCTCCCCGCCCCTGGGATGCTCTGTTTATTGGGATTTTTCACAGACCTATTCCTTTAATCTTCAGTTTTGGCACCATTTTCCAGGGCTCGTGTGAGCAGAAGAACTTTGCCAACTACCAGGATGAGCCATCACATGCAGTGGGGTGAGAGAGATCCAGAAGTCTCTGCTTGTGATAGTGGAGGAGGGAAGATGCTATTGTGAGAACTTGAAGTTGACAGTTAAAGGAATTGCTTCTAACTTCTCTAGTGTTTTATATTAAAAAAGAGGAAAATGTCAGTCTTCTAACTCGAGCAGCTTCCTATGAAAGCTGATACAATCCGGGGCAAACCTGTTTCTTTGCTATGTCATTAACCAACTCGGCATGCTGGGTGGTTTCAGCAATTTTTCTTCCTTTAAACAGTGGTGGCAGAAATGAGTGAGTCGCGCTGATGCTGCGCTTGGTGTGGAGATGTTGCTCTAGAAAACAGTCACTTTGGGAGAGATCACATCTGTGAAGAGATGGTGCTGACTCACAGCATCGATATCTGCTGGGATGTGCTTGTTTTAAACAACTGGGTTTCAGAACCTTGTAAAAATTGTAGGAGGGGGTGGGAAGCTGAGAGACTGTCCTGCAATTGGTGGTTGTTTTTTTATTTTTTTTTCTATGATTTCTGTTGAAAACCAAGAGTAAGAGTAGTGGATGAGTTTGTAGTGAAGTTGTACTTGATCTGTTCATTATTTTATTCCTTGCGCTCTGCTTGCTGACTTGACTCCCCCCCTCTGGCATTATTTTCACATAAATCCTCTTCCTCAGAATTTCCTTGTTCTCTGCCAGCTGTGGCGCAGCTGTGAAGATACCAGTAAACATTGACTGCTCTTAAGAACTGCAGAGAGATGGGTCGTTTTGTGATGGATGCTGGAGCTTCTTGCATGGGCTGAACTGCCCTATAGCTAGCAGTGATGGGGATGTGGTGAGAAATTGTGGACTGGTGCAGACAACAGGCCTTTTGTTGGAATGCCTTAGCAACCCTGCCTCGCTGAAAGACGAGATGTTCTCACTCACAGTGTTGTATGCATGAAGGCTGGTTGTTTCTCATGAACCAGGCATGGTTTGGAGGACTGATCTCGGGAGACAGTGGTCCTTCTATTCCCTCAACCCCTTTTTTTTTGACAAGAGGAAGGCTCCAGCCAGAAGAAGTCTGTGGTTATCTACTGTTTTTCCCCCAAATCGCAAGCAGTGTGTCCTGCTGTCTCTCATTCTTTGCTGTATCTGCTCCTGTGGGCACAATACACTGAATTTAAATAAATGGTAGACCTTGCTAAATATCTGTCAAATACTGACTTAGCCTGTAGTGTGAGCTGACTAAGCTGAAATTAATGGTGTAATTCTAGCTTGTTTGGCACGTGTGTATAGGCAGTTTCATCGCAGAGGGTAGAGGAAATTAAGATCTTACCTTGACTCCATCTCAAGGGGAGGAAAGAGAAGCCTCAGGCTTATAATGGCAGTAAGGAAAGACTTGGCAGAGATGTGGGGGGAGTGTTTGTAAAGATGTTATTTGAGGGTGATAAAGACTCTTCCTAATAAGTGAGGTCATAAGACAAAATTGAGGAGTTGTTAATTGTGTGCTATTACAGATGCCTTGAAATGATCTTCTGCGTTCTGGTCCATTGCCATACCCCTGGGATAATTCTTCTTAATCTGTTGAAAATGAGATCCAAAAAAATGAGACAATCTGGCTGGCTGAGATGTCTGCATAGATCAGCAGACACAGTGCTGGTAGCTGCTGCCTTCGTGTATTCTATGGATGCTTTACCCACTGAGGAGATAAGGGTATCTAGAAAGAGGCTGTGGCATCTAATTTCCTTAGATTGAGAACTTCGTGTGTTTTTGAGATGCTGGTGCTAAAGGACAAAGCGCTGATGCTCCAAGCAGGTCAAGAAATAGAGGTGCCAAGAGGTGTCTGAAGTTGCACAGGTCACTGGAACGAGCTGATGGCAGAACTGGAGCTTCAAAGCATGCAGCTTCCCTCGTGTTTCAGCAGCTTGTCCTTTAAACTCCTGGGAAGCTTGTGGGGTTTTTTTGAGGTTACCTTTGAGGAGTTTGTTGCTGGCATAAATGAATCTTGGGATCCAAGGCAATAAACATGCAGCTTCAGGACCAGTCCTGCTTGAGGGACTGCACGCATCTCACTGCTGGTACTGTGAATCTGGTGGATGTTTATATAAATGGTGAGCTTATGAGTTCTTTTTATTAAAGACACCTTTTTTCTCTTCACCCTGCAGCTTTTTGCTGCAGTTTTAATGCAGGCAATAAGATCCCCTTGTAGTTTTGAGCTTCATGGGAGCTTTCTACCTACAATTGATCAGTTCCTAGCTGATCTTCAGTAGCCCAGAGAGCAAATGCAATGCAGCAAATTCATTATATGCTAAAATATTTATCATATTGCTGTAAAGGTCATTGATGGCAATGAACTCTCAGTACAATACAGTCCTGAATCTTTCCAAAGATGGTATCTGTCACTACTCTCCTGAGAGCAGTGTCTCTTAAAGTACCTAGAATAACTTATCCTTGGCATATGCTTTTGAGGTACACTCTTGGATCGTCCATATGTCAAATAGCTGTTATACTGCATCTGAAAGTTAACAGCTGTATTTGGTTTTGTTGTGTGTGCTCTCACAGGCAGGCACAAAGGGTAGAGCAGGAAAGGAGTCTTGTACTTTTTTTGCCCAATTTAAGTAATTTGCAGAGTTGCATAATAAAATCTCTATCTTATTTCTATTAAGTTTATAGTAATCTGGAATTGTTACTAATGCTGAAGGGCATTTTTTTTTGCTCCTACATGTGTAGGAGTGAATTACTTGTTGCATAACATGATTTGGAAAGATAGCAATGAAAAGGCTTCTTGACAATGAGGTGGGCTGTGATTTGCTTTCCCCTGAACCACAAAATGAAGCATCATTTGGCAAACGGATTCGGGAACGCGAGGAACCTCTCAAACCATTTCCACAGGTGCATGAGTGGTGGTGCGTGACTGTTCCCTGTTGGAGGGCCCTGGATTGTGTAGGATATGACTGACCTATTTGCTGGTAGTTCTAGCATCTGGCTAGGATTAGCTGTTCAGCCAGCTGATAACCAATTCCTTCTTATGGTATGTCTTTAAGCGACAGTTAGATGATTGGATGCTGAGGAGCACTTTGGAGTCTGGCCTTGCAAATACAGCTTGTTAATTGAAGCTACGCTCGCTGTCAAGGCTGCCTTTTAAAGTTCTGCTGTCTGTCTTCCTAACGATATTCCAGTCTCTCTGGCTTCTCATTGACTGCAGATGAAGCGCTGACTGCAGTCTGCCTCTGATCCTCACTTTGTTAGATGGGAACTGCGGGTTCGTCTGCCAAGCAGCGACTGCTGGTATGCACATTTGTCACCTGTGGCCACTCCTCTTGCTGTGATGGGCTCTTTCCTTGTCACACCGAGAATTTTGCTAATTGGAAGTGAGCACTGAAGGGGCTGCTTTTATTGTTCGCTGTCACGAGTAAGCTCTTTGCCTGAGTGTGTGTTTCAGGCAGCTGCATGAGGTTCAACAGCTTTGTCTGTCATGATCAGACAGATCTCTAAGATAATCTAGCAAATCTCTTGATTATGAGGGTGGAAAATAATATGCTTTGATTTACAGATGTTGCTGCACAAAAAGTGCTGCTGTGAATTCTCTGAGCAGCAATATCTGGGTGTGTTTGGCATCCTCAATTTCTGAGTACATCCGTTTTCTGAACAGATCCTGAATTTCTGCATACTTTTCTGGTCAGGGTATGCAGTTGCCTGCACATAAAACATTGACAGCTGTTCTACAGACAAGCGGGTTATTAATAATTCTTCATTAGTGTTTTAAGCCAAGTGGAGGGATTATATTGAGTCAAAAGTCCTTGAAGTTTACAGTAAAAAAGACTAAATAGAGGCTATTGCTTTATCTCTGATTTTACAGGCAGCGTTGAAAAAGGGAAGGGGATGAAGCATATTTTGAATTAAATTCTCTAAACACCTTTTCCACCTCTTCCTTTAGGAAGCTGTAGAAACTTGAAACTATTTTCCAGTGTCTGTACCTCTGAGCAGTGAAAGGGGCAAGATACACGTGCCTGCTGCATCTGCAGCTTGTGGTGGCTGTTCTGGTGAGGATGTACCAGCAGCAGGAGCATTGCAGATATTTGTGAAGGGTGTTAAAGTATTTTCTCCTTTTAGGAATGTAAACTCTCTTGGTTATAGACTGACTGATAGATATGCAGAAGATTAGGAAATGTTTTCACAACCCCTTGAGGTTGTGGTAAGCTGGAAAAAAAGAGGTCCTGTGATCTCTTTCTCTCCTGGCTGTGTGGTAGACCAGATTGGGAAGTGATCAGATTGAATCTAAGCTTTCTTCTTGTTTGCGAGGTTAGTTGGGAAGTGAAGTGTGCTGTGCAGCCATGCCATGCTTTAGCTGGGACAAGGGAGAGGAGAGATGGTGGGAGAGTAGAAATATTCTTGTTTTGGTTTGAAGAGCTGATGAATTTATAGTGCTAGCTTCTTTGCTGTTTAAGGTGAAGGCAGCATATGAGCAGGAGACATTTAGATTGGCACTCTTGTACACGTGTAGTTGTCTACAAAGTTGTTTTGTTTTTCTTTCTCTGAGGTCTGCTATATAGTCAGCAGAAAAAACCAACCATTTCTGTAGCACAGTTCATCTTGTCCTAAGTATACATCTTGAACCAATCAAGTTTTATGTGCCTCAGAAGTGCCTGCTGCTTTTGCTAGCTGTAGGCAGAGCCAGACCAGCTAGTTTAGGTGTACTGGTAATTGGTTGTGGCCAACCACGACACCTTACTGAATGAGAAGCGGCTTACACAAGGCCAGACCCTGGATGCTGGCTAGTTTTGGAGACTGTACAAGCTCCTTGTAGCTGCAACTTCCTCCTTAAAAGAAGGAAGATCTGATGTGGTCACTGGATCCGATTATACCACGTGGTAGCATGTTTGAGGTTTGAAGCACGTTTCTGTCCTTTTGAGTGAGAGTCATGTGATGGTTCAAATGTCGATGAAGACAGTTGAAGGGCTTTGTTTCGCTCTCCTGACCCTGGAAAGATTGGGCAGTTTGTCAGCCATGATCCATCCACAAGGGAAGGGTACAGCTAGATGGAATGATGTTCTGGTAGGGAGCTTGGAGAGGGGTCTTACTGCACTAGCAAAGGTGGGAACGACATAGTGCAAAGGGTCTTTTCCCAGTGGTTTTTGTCTCTCTGATCAGATGTGCATTGGTGGAGGAAATCACACTGAAAACGACCACAGAGCGTTTTGTTTTAACTCTCTAACTTAAGCCTAGATCATACAAAGCAAACCCTTCTAGCCAGTGAAGGGGGTTTTGTGAAGGAATAAAGCTTATTGTCAGCTGCGGTGTTCAGACCCTTGGGAAATTGTGACCATTGTCTGGGCTATTATTGCTTAATAAAAGCTTTGCATTTCCTCATTCAGGGTCTTGAAAATCTGATTCTGTGCTTTTAAAAATAACTCAGCATGAGCCACAATTGGGAGCATTCACAGAGGAAATTTTTCCGCCGTTTAAAACAAAGTGAAGGGAGGGGAAAAAAACCCTCCTTAAAGTGCTTTTACTTGTCGGTGAAGAGTGTCTGAGCCCTGCTCCTGCTATCTGGAGGAAGGAGAGTGGGAGTGAGAGCCCAGTCCTGCACCTGCTGAAGGTTTGTTTGCCAGAACCATCAAGGATTTGGGGTCCAGTGCTTTCCCAGTTGGTGAACCTGGGCTAGTGCTGGGCTGGATGCAGTGAGTGCCTCTTGGGCTGGAGGAGATGGTGTGTACAGCATCTCTGGGCAAGTGGGGGGAGTAGCATTTGCTGATGGGGTCATGCAGAAAGGCAGGAGAATGTTTTTCTTTCTGCTTGTAACAGAGGCCACTCCAGAAGGAGTAACTTCAGGCAAACTAACTCAGTTACACACTGAAGGATGTGCAGTGTTTAAGACATCTGCTGCTACAGGCTCTGCACTGGCTTTGGGGTGCTGCCTCAGTGCAGACACTGCTGTGGGCTGTGATGGAGGTCACTAGTGGGGGGCAAATTGGAGCCAGCACTTGAACCAGAGCCAGGATGTGTCACAACTGGCCTCAAGGTTATTGGGATGCTGGGCAGGGGGTGTTGGGGGTTTTTTTTGAACCAGTCAGCACTGGGGTGGGGAAGGGGGCAGAGAAGGGGCTGCTATGGGCTCTGCAGTGTCCATCAGCCCTGAAGTTGGTTTATCTGTAGTTTCTGCTCTTCCCCACTTCCGCTGTGAGGTTGCAGCCCTGCAGAGAAGCCTCTGAGTTATTTGGAAAGCTGCTTTTGGAGGCTTGTTTCTTTCCACATGTGTGTTCTTGGGTTTATTTTCCTTCTTGTGTGGAAATAATTATATTGCTTGTTTCTTATGTTCTGGCTTTGACTGTGAAGAGGAATGTAGCCAGGTTTTTTGTGTTGTGGTGGTGTGTTGGTTTCTTTTTTTCTTTCTACAGCAAGCCCTGCAGTTTCTGCTGTTAAAATATTCTGGACAGCAGTTGCTGCCCACGTACAGCACAGAAATGTGTGTTTAGTGGTTGCAAGGCATGCTTGCTCTGGGTGTGCCCCCTTGGTTTGTTCAGTGCGAGTGTCCACGTTTATCATTGCCATTAAGTTAGAGAGAGATCATTTACGTTAGCAATTTGTGTGTTGTGCAGGCCAGAATTATATACACCGACTCTTGATTTTGAACTAAGTTTTTTCTTGCAGCCGTGTGGTTTTGCAGGATAGAGGCCACAATGTGAGCTGTCTGGGATGACACAGGGCTGCAGCAGTGCTGTAGAAGACACTTGGTAGTGAAGAGGCTGATGGCTGGGGTACCAGCTCAGTTTTACCACTGAGATAGAAAATGAATTTAGGCAGAATGTGCCTCCTCAATGAAGAAACTAAGGCATGGGAAAATGAGTAAAGCATGACTTGCCTTTTCACTGCTCTGGAAAGCTTGCAAACTCTTCAAACTCTGCGTAATGAAGTCAGAAAATAGACAAATATAAGCACTGAAGAAATAACTGCAAGGTGTGGTGAGATCCTAACACAAGAGAGCAGTCCAAAGCCTTGTGTTGGTGTGTTTCCAAGCTGTGTTCCAGCAAGCACTGAGATGCCTTAGATATGTTATGCCATGAAGTTCAGCATTAGTTGGACCTTTTGCCTGCAGGCAGCGCTGAGAGCAGTTTCTTTTCCTTAGAAAGAAGGCTAGAAAGGGTTTGTGAGTGTGTGTGTGTTCACTGGGTGCAAGCACGAGTTACTCTTCCCCCTTCTCACTGTCTCCTGTAGTTGTGGTGTGCACAGGCGTATGTGATACAAGAGAATGGGAACAAGACACAGCCCTGCAGTAGCTAAATCCTGTCACACCTTTGTGTGGCTTGGTATTACTTGAAATTTTCTAGGTCATGTGCACCATTAAAATTATTTCCATGCCTGTTTGGAGAATCTGCTGTGCCTATTTTCGTTTGTATCCATGTGACTGATCCAGGGCCATATGTTAAGAATATAACTGCCTTTTTTCCTCCTTTTTTTTTTTTTTTTAAACTGTTGGTGTCTAAATATATCTACTAAAAATGCAGACTGGAGCTCTTTAATGAGGCGATAAGTCATTCCTGCCTCTCTTCTTTTTAAGACAAAACCACCTCACACACTGGCTTCTTTTTGTATGGACTTCTGCTTTGCATTTCTACGCATTCATCATAGCATGAAGCCTCTCACAAAAGGCAGTAAGAAAAGACTGCTGAACAGACCCTTTTGGCCTGCATAAACCTGAACTCTTGCAAAGGGGAAACCCTGAGCTTTAGTGGGGGAAGCCACAGGCTGTGTGAGTGCATGTGATGAGAGCAAGTGTTTTGGGGGGAAAAAGAAAAAAATGCAGTGCTGGGTAAATTTAGCAGGGTCTTGAATTGTACAGATGAGAAGAGGAGCTATTAGGATGCAGTTTGCAAGGGGAAATATTTCCAGGTTTGTTCCTTCCCTTTGCAAAATTGCAAAATTCAAGTGCTTGTTGGAAGTTTGTCACCTAAAGGGAAATCTTTATGACTGGTACTTGACTTCTTGGTTAAGCCAGTGGTCAAGGTTGTGTGCAGCAGCGTGCGAGTGGTGACGGGTGTGTGGCACTGATCACAGAATCACACAGAACAGCCTTGGTTGGAAGAGACCTCTAAGATAATCAAGTCCAACCATTAACCCAGCACTGCCAAGTCACCACTACCCCACGTCCCTCAGCACTTCATCTACATGTCTCTCAAATCCCTGCAGGGATGGGGACTCCAGGGATACGCTCGTTCTGATTTTGAACCTTGGCTTCTGGGAGGAAATAGCTTTGCTACAGAAACAGCTCTGCTTTGCAAGCACACCGCTGCGCACGCTGCAGCAGCAAATGTACCATGGTTGTGGTTTGACAGCTGAAGCCCAAATATGACTGCTAAATCAGATTACGCTTGCACATGGTGGCTGGGTGTGAAATCCCGGGTGGCTGAGTGGCACCGTCACCGACACACCGCTGTGCAGTTGCACAACGTGTTTTCTGGAGCGGCAGAGTTTTCTCCCCGAGTTGCTATGCCTCAATGCTTGTTTGTGTCCCAGCGCTGCCACTCGCCGCTCCTGCCAGGACATCTGTTTGCGGGCTTGGACTGTGAACTGCAGTGCTGAAATGTCCCAATCGGGGGGAAAAGACAAGATGTGCTTGTTTTAGAAGGGCTTCTTCCTTTTTCACTGCTTACAGGTTGATCCCACATGTGGTCAGTGTGGTGACAAGCTCTGAGTGAGTGAGGGGGTGCTGGTCAATGGCCTTCTGAAAGGGAGCCAGCAGTGTGCTCAGGTGGCTGAGAAGGCCACCAGCATCCTGGCTTGTCAGCCATGGTGTGGCCAGCAGGAGCAGGGAGGTGATTGTGCCCCTGTACTCAGCTCTGGTGAGGCCACCCCTCGAATACGGGGTTCAGTTTTGGGCCCCTCACTCCCAGAAGGACACTGAGGGGCTGGAGCGTGTCCAGAGAAGGGCAGCGGGGCTGGGGCAGGGTCTGGAGCACAAGTGTGATGGGGAGTGGCTGAGGGAACTGGGGGGTTCAGTCTGGAGCAGAGGAGGCTGAGGGGAGACCTCATTGCTCTCTGCAACTCCCTGACAGGAGGGGGTAGCCAGGGGGGGTTGGTCTCTTCTCCCAGGTAACAGTGATAGGATGAGGGGTGATGGCCTCAAGTTGTGCCAGGGGAGGGTTAGATTGGATATTGGGAAAAAAATTTTTCACTGAAAGGGTTATCAGGCACTGGCCCAGGCTGCCCAGGGCAGTGGGGGAGTCCCCATCCCTGGAGGGATTTCAGAGCCGTGGAGATGAGGTGGTGACTTGGCAGTGCTGGGTTAATGATTGGACTTGATGATCTTAGAGGTCTCTTCCAGCCTAGGCTGTTCTGTGATTCTGAGTTGTGGCCCCAGTCTCCTTTTGCTAGAGGAGACCCACCATGGGGCTCTACACCAACACTTGCTTCACCAGGCTTGCAGAGGAAGAGGAGGAGAGGGGAGCCGTAGCAGTTAACTTGTGATCAAGGATTGAAAGCCAGAGGTTTGGTGTGTAAAACAATAGATCTGTGAGTAATTGTTTAACATCGAAGTATGTCAGAACAGCTGGAAAACATGTTAAGTTCTCTGAAATGCTGATGAAAAGTTTTCTGAGAGAAGGTAGCCTGGTTGTGTTTCTTAATTTAATGACCTCTTGGGATAGACAGTCAAACCTTACTAATCAGATTTAGCAGGGCCTTGCACAGTACGAGGTACTTTATTTACAGGCTGCATATTCACTCGTAGACATTGAGGCACGATGATAAATTGTTTAACTACGGATACCCAAAGCAGTCAGCCAGGTGCCTGCAGGGCTGTGTTCTCTCTCTGCTTCCCAGCTTTGCATGTCCTCTCGCTGGCTAATTCACACGACCCAGCCATTTGCAGAAGTGGTCTCTCAGTTATTAATGTTAATTAACGAGGTTCTGCTCTGTAATGATTCCTGTAGCATGTGCTTTGGAAATACACAAAGTGCTAAGCTCTTGGCCCATGTAATGAGCATGTATATAGCTATATTGTTAATTAGCTGCATCCCCCTGGGGATGTGTGCCCCTCCTGGGAATGGTAGTTTTGGTGTTTAGCTGCTTGTGGTAGTTAAAACAAGTCCCTGCCGAGACTCACTTGCAGCCTGGTGCCATAGTCACATTGTCAGATTTTTGGCCTCTGTTTAATCATTAGTTCCTCCTGAGTTTCAGTGCATTTTCTAATATTAGTTATTTTCAGGTTTGCCATTAGTACCTTGTTTTAATCAGTGCTGACAGAGCACCTGACTTGATATGTGCTCCAGGTAGGGGTCGGGATTTAAGTGTTCTTCAAAAAAGCTTTTATGCTACAAGAATGGTGCTCCTCGTGCTGACAACAGTTTTATATCTCTGCCTCATAATAACCACCCTGTGATAACACCTTCTTCCTCTGACTTAACTTTGTTCCAAGGAGAAATTTCCCCCTGAAAATGTAGCAGTGCCATTTGTTCTGCAAAGCCCAATTGGGTCTTTATTATTGCTCTGATTTAATACCCTTGCTGATGGGATATTCCCATTGTGGGTGTGGAGAGATAGCCCCTCACTACAAGTTGGTAGAAAACCTTCCCCCTCCCACACTTGTTTTAACACTGAGGGCAATAGATTGGAACATGATGATACTCTTTGCTGTGTAGGTAAATAATATAGCTGTAAATGAGAACCAGGTTATACTTTTTATGTATGTTCAGGATGAGAAAGCAAGATGAGATCAGCAGGACTTTCCAGAAGAGGAGGATTGTTCTCAAATATGTATCTCTCTCCCTAACTTTACATTTTCAGTATCATCCAGCAAACTCTTGGTTTTGCCATTTGATGATAATTTGCATTTAGATTGGCTGCCTGAAGGGGAGTCGCTTGCAAGGGGAGATGGGGCTATGTGCCTTGAGTCTCTTGCAGATCTGGCTGAAAGTAATGGCATTTACATAAAAACCATTAGCTCTGTTATTGATAAACATGAAAAGCATCCATTTCATTTAATTTTCTGATGAGGAGTCTTTAATATACACACACAATAGCACTGCAGTAGCAGCATTCCTGCCCCCCATCCCTTCTTACTGACCTCTTGTTGTTTTAAGGGCAAGTTTTGATTGGGATTTTGTCGTTAGGGAGATGTGGAGTTATTTCTATTCCAGTCCAATGAAGTAGACAGTTGTCTTGCTACATCGTAGGGAATTATTTAATGCTCATCTTAAGAGGTGTCTCTATTAATTGCACGGGGATTTAATGTCTCCCTGAAGCATAATTGGTCTCTATGTGATGTATACCAACATGTATGTCTAGCAGTGAGTTTTCCTTTTCTCTGCAACACAGAGCCATTCTATGGGTAATCTTTTGCTTAATCAAAATGGGTTTAAGCAGAAGTTCAGTGGCTCCTTATTAAGGGGATAAAGTGTTGAAACAACAAATGTATTAAAGGAACTTCTTTTGGTGCACACAGATCACACCCCATCTGATCCTTCAGGGCTGTGTCTTGATAAAGTAGTTTTTATGGCCAGTGAGGAAAAAAATCTGTTTCCCTGTGTAATTCTCCTGACCACATGTGTAATGGTGCCCTGGTGGTAAGCATTTGTCTCTGGTTCACTGTAGTAACTGGGTTTGTGTAGCTATTGCTGCTACTCTCTTATGCAAATACCTTGCTTTACTCTTGGATTGGGTCAGGTCTGACCTTTTTGAGAACCTCCAGAGGCAGCTGGTGCCTTAGTTGTTTGGAAACATCGCAGCATTTGCATAGGAGACTTTGCTGTGAGCTTTGCAAGCTCTTTTAGTTCTTGACCTCAGTGTTGGGAGTGTGTGTGTCTCTATTTTGCATTGCGTAGCTGCCCTACTTCTTGATTTTATTTTTTTTTTTGGTCACTTTGTCTATATTTACAACTTTTTTTCCTCTCTAATAGGCTCCAGACAAATGAGTAGAGAGTTGGGCACAGAAGAGGGACGGATTCCAGTTTTCCAGTTGATCACCTTGTACCGTGAGTACCTTAACATTTCAAGAATAAGACTTTCTATAGTGCCTAACATTGGCTTAAAATTAACTTCACTGGGGAGCAGCATTAAATCTGCATGCTTGGACAATGTTGTCCTAGAAATACAAGCTCCCTTGGCTTAACTCTTGTTTTGGGAGAAGTGGGTGTTGATGGCTCCAGCTCTTTTCATCCAAAGTGATTTTATTCATATCCCTCCTCTAGTAGTGTGCGTGTTTCAACAGAGCAGAGAACTGATGCAGTTATGTCTTGTTCCTGTGGGGAATCAGCACTAAAGGTGTTGCCACATAATTTAGCAGTGTGTCATGTGTGGTTTCCTCTACTGCAGAGCAGAGGAGGCTCTAGGGTCAGGAGAGTAAAGGTTCACCTCCTCTATTCCAGCCTTTTTGGAGGTGTTGAGCTCAGCGAGGAGGGCGGATGAGGGATCTGCCACAGCACTTGTAGGAGTTACTCATAAAGGCAGGCTGTGAAATCAGGCAAATGAGGCTTGGCCTGACTTTTAGGCTGGAAAGGGTAAGAAACTGTGAAGTGTTGCCTAGTTCATGGCAAGAATGGCTTTTTTTTTCTGAAAGTAGAGGAGAAAATCATTATTTCATGGGGCATTTTTACACATTAAAATATCTTGCATGCATGCTAATGGGTTGTAATAACAAGCCCATGCTTTGAGGTGTCAACAGTTATTTTTAAACTTGCTACTGTGAGGGACTTAAGCTAGTAAGTACTGGTTAACTGGAACATCTTGGCCCATCTGGTGCAGTAGCATGGCCAGACTGAAATAGTTAACTGCAAGCTGGGAGGATGCTCTGCCTCTGAGTGTAAAAGGCAGGCGCTGACACAGCAGGTGAGTGTGGGAGCTGCTCTGATTGACTGAGGCCACTGCACAATTAAGTTTATTGTAACAGTCCTACCAGGTGACTCCCCTAAGGGTAACATGGGATGATGAATTTTAAAACTGAGAATGTCCATTAATGAAAGACAAGGACGAAATAATACGCTTTGAGATTGGAATGTGTCATCAAGTTGGTTTAAATATATCCTGGGAGCAGGGCAGAGCATTCCTGTGCTGCTGTGCAAGAAGGAGAAAAAGAGGCTTACTTATTTGTGGCTTCTTAACTTCTATACCTGACCAGTATAGCATGACATGCAGGATGTCCTTGGTTCAGATGTTCTGTTCCTACTTACTACAGAACTGATTTAGCATGCTATACTTCTGGATTCAGAGCAGTCTTTTTACCTTACTTTGATGTGCCAAACGCAGTGGGGACTCTCTGCTCAGCTGGTACATAGCTACTGTCACAAACTCGATGGTGAATAATAAAACTGGAAGTAGCAGAGAGGTCATGTGAAGAACAAATGATCCTGTTATTGACCAAAGGTGCCATTGTGCCATGGTCTTAATTGACAGATCTAATCCCAATGTGTGTTTAGAGTCAGATCGGCTGACTTCAGTAGCTGAAATAAGTCGATACCATTGAATTCTCTTTCTCCTTGCATATCTTAAGTAGAACATAGTAAGTTGCAGCCTGACAGCTGTGCAATCCACAGAAGGCCACAGGGCTGCATAGGCTTCCCTGAGGGCATAATTTGGCCTGTAGAACATCTATTACAACTGGTGTGGTGTGCAGCAGGCTCAGCATTGACCTTCAGGAGCTGTTATGTGTTTGTGGGCCTGATGGCTGAACACAGGAGACAAGGATTTTGGGTTTGGAGCCCTTTTGTAGGGCAGAGGACTGTGATTAAAGCAGGAGAACTGCATGGATGAATTTAGGTCAGTAGGAGATAGCTAAGTGAAGGGCTGTGCTTGGCAGAGAGCTGGAGGAGATGCTGGAAACATGGTCTGTCTAGGATTGCTGTGGAACAGAATGAGAAAATAACCTGTTTCACGGGAGTCCTTAAGTCATTCTTATGCAAGACACTCTGTGGCACTAAATATCTAAATAACTGACCTGGAAGAGATGAATTCCTGCTTTTTGCTGCTCTTTTCCTGAGAAGATGCTATAGACTTTCCTGCTTCATTAAAAACTCAGAACATGGCAGATCGTGGGGGGCCAGGGGCCTGGCCTGGCTCCAGCAGTGGCCCGTAGAAATGTCCTTCCTCTCACATCAATTTATTTAGCTCTTATTTGAACCCACGTGTGCTTTTGGCCTCTGTCCTGTTACCAATAATTTCAAAGTTTAACTAGAACCACCTCCTTTTGGTAACTGAACCTGCTGCCAACTAGTTTCCTGAAATAAGCTCCTGTTGAGGGAATTGTTGTTTGTGTGTTTGCCAGTGCCATGCTGGTTTGGGTTCTGTAGATCCCTACTGTGTCCCCTGTCAGAGGTATCTTTTCCAGACTAAAACATCCTAATTAATTCAGCTGTCCTTACAGGATATGTTCCATGTCTTTGACCAAATTCACTGCTTTTCTGTCCTCTTTCCTTTTGACAGTAACTTTTGGTCATGGCGCACATCTGTTTTTTCTCCTCTCGAATGTCCTACTTATGAGAAGCTTGAAAGAACCATTAGGTTGCTGAGGGCCTGTCCTTTTGCTTCATTTCTCTCTATTTATAACCCCAGAGAAGAAACTAGGAATTTTATGTGCTCCCCATAATAATAAGCCATAGACTTTTTTTCTAAAAAGCAGAAGTTTATGTGTCTAATCTAAAGACTCTATCAGAAAAGCTATGAAAAAAGCTGATATGTTCCAGTGCACTGAGTCACTAAAACAATATAATATTTAACAAGGAGCCTTGGCAGATACTGTGTGGCTTTGTGCTCATATGAGATGTGGCTTTGTATCCTGCAGGAATTTCCTGAAACTAAATGGCTGCTTCTGTGTACCCCATCTTCTAAACAGGGACAAGGAACACTCTGCATGTTAAACCTTTTCCCCCCCTCCCTTGGTTAAGAGGGGAAATGATATCAAAAGAGAGAATTAGTCTTACTTAGATAAATGTAAATCCATGTCATCAAACAGGTACTGGTTCTGCAAGGGAAAGGAATGCCCCTCCATCCCCTGTGCTTTGTATAAGTGATACTTATTTTATTGGTGCTGTGGTACCAAAAAGTAGAACTGGAATACTACATGGTTAAAGTGTTAATATCTAGGGTTGTAGTCACAGGTCTGCAGTGATGGTCTGCAGACTGACATGCCTGGAGCTGTGACAAGTCTGTGGTTTTGTGTATCTGCCCTGACTCACTTCTGTGGCTTTTTGTGATGTTCAAGGTGAATCATGACTCCCACAAGTGTGGTTCAAGTCCTGCCCTGTGGGCACCCTGGGAAACCTGAGCTTTGGTTCAGCTAAAGAACACTGGGGTGTTTTCCTCAGCACTGAGTCAGAGCTCCATGGATCTTCCAGAGCAGTCCTTCCCTGTGAGCCCCAGACCATGCCTCCCAGCTTCACAGCTGTTCCAGCCACTGGGTGTTTCCTCTTCTCTGCCACCTTCCTCAGTGCTTCCTTCCTGCTTTTAAAGCCAAAGAGCCCACACAGTCATTTGGGCCTCTCTGTGCTCTTCTGGTGGCTTTTGTTCTGTTCAGGGAAGCCAAAGGACCTGGATTCTGTCTGCTGCAGCCAGTGGTTGATCACCATTAGTGTATGGGTCTGGTTGGGGTATGGTAACCATTTCTGCCACACCAGTACCATGCCAAAAGCCCTGCAGCTCTTCTGCACTGATCCGTGGCATCACAGTACTGTGAATGAGACCTATAGGTGTGTGCAGACCAAGTCCTCACAGCAGTATTGCTGCTGTGTCCAGGAAGGTATGTCAACAAATGTACAACCATGTCATTGTAAAGATTTGTCTAGACAGTGATAATAAAACACCAGCTCCCTAAAGCCTCACCTGGTCTGCCAGGATGTGTCACCCTGGGCTGTCTCATGCAGCCACACAGTCCTGAATCCAAGCTGTGGAGTCTTCCTGGACAGGAGACACGTATGGCACAAGGAGGAGGAGAGAGGAAGATAAATACAGCCATAAACTCTAAGTTGGTCTGGAGTCTATCACTACCCAGGGTGTCCCAGCCCCTGCTTGTTCAAGTGAAGGACTGTTAGTGGGAGGTTTTCTCATTCTATCCTTGCCTTCTTCATATATATGATATATATATGGTTCTCTCTCATTTTTCTTCTCATGTGTGCCTGTGTGGAGTTGCACACAGACAGCTTGCCAGCCTGCAGACAGCCTACTGTAACAATTTCAAATGTAGTTTAGTAAGACAGTAAATTGAGAGTAATTTTTAATCTGGTTGGGATAAGAACAGCCAAATTGGCTGTTTTTCTTGGTGGTTTCAATGTTATTTTTGGCTGGGCAGTCCCTAGAGGCTGTAAATGTGCCAGACATCGATCTCTCTGAAAGAGGGATCAGCTCTTCCTGGACAGCACTGAACACTGCATCTCTTTATTTATATTTTTTTTTAGTACATTGACTCAATAATATAGCCAGCATGGAAGGGGCTTGTAAAATGCTGTTATGTATTGGAGTTTTGCTCTGCCCAGGAAAATTTCTTGTGATGGAGAGGCTCCATGTAGGGGAAACCTCATGTGTTAGCTTGGAGCAAGGGGAGGTTTGGAGACCTTGCTGGGATCCAGCGACGCTGGGTAAGTGGCACGCTATAAATGGTGAGCTCCGAGAAGCCAACTAATGCCATCACCCAGGGGACTTTTTCATTTAATACAGCCATTGAAATTGAGACTTGAGGCTGTGTGAGACAATGCTGTAATGGTAGAGCTGTAACAGGCTGCCTTTGTGGCAGAATTACAAAGCTGGCACTATGTGCTGAAGTGTTCCTGCTTACTAAGCCTGTAATATCAGTTCGGGTTCTGTTCTCCTCCCTTCCCCTCCAGGAACTGGTTCATATTTAGGTAGAATAAGTCACTGTGTGTTTATTTCTTTTCTGCTTACAGTTCTTCTTGGATCACATGCTGGGTTAGAGGAAGACAGCGCAAGTGAGGCTAAAACCATCAGGTTGAGTGCAGGATCCTCCATACTGTGTTAATGCAGGTCTGCAACTCTCCATCCCTCTTACTCTCTTGGTGTTGCTATTTTTTTTCAGTATTAAATGACAAAGCCCAGCTATCCCCTGTCAGACTGTGGCTCCAGCTCCCCTGCTGCTCTTCTCCAGGCTGTTTCTTGGGTTCATTCCTGAACTGCTCCTGGGAGGGTATCTCAGCAGATTCCCTAGCTCTATTTTTCATGCTGTCTCTGCTAGAGGAGCAAGGCTCTAGACCGGTTTCTTTCTGCTCCTCTGTCTTGTGCTCTCCATCCAGAAAGGAAGGGGGAGAATCTGACCATTCCTGTCCAGAAATATTATGGAAGACTTCCTTTTTAAGCAGGGATAAATGTTTGCTGACACTTTTGAAGCAGCGGAGATAAATAGGCAGGGAGTTACTGAACTTGTAGCTGCAATTTTTATGTTCTCATATGTTTGCTGCTAGGGACCCTTTTCTGCCAGCCTCTTCATACTTATTGACAAGCATGGTTTGTGGGGACCTGTCAATGAACATATGGTCTCTGCTCTAGAGATAACAGCAGCTGATCAGAAACCATGTACCCTGCAGACCAAGTAGCTTGCTGGGGCTGTTTCCTAGAGCTATGTATAGAATGAATTAGAAGTAGAGCTGGATTATGCCAGCCTGGAGAACTGTGGGATGATGTGGGATCTCCTCTGCAAAATAAAGGATGCCTTGGCTCTAACCTGTGTCCTAGCCAGGCAAATAAATCCGAATTCAATTTACATCCAGATTTGCCAAAAGGATGTTGAATGTGGATGTTATATCATCTTGGAAGCTGGAACAGAGGCCAAGGGGTTGTGACTGCAGTGGATGCCTCCTTGTAGTCAGACCAGCCTCACTGAGCCTGGCCCGATGGTTCCTTTGCTTTGCTCTGCTCTATTTTCTTCCATCAAGCACCTCAGGTAATTGTAGCAGTGATGTGTGACTGTTCAGGAGGTGCTTCTG
This sequence comes from Podargus strigoides, assembly GCA_028020825.1. Lineage (NCBI taxonomy): Eukaryota > Metazoa > Chordata > Aves > Caprimulgiformes > Podargidae > Podargus > Podargus strigoides. The sequence goes on from CM051619.1 coordinate 1,946,095, forward strand.
CTCTTGAGGAGCATGTCTGCGCCAGCCAGGGGTGAGAGGGCTCTGTGTCACAGGGGAGCATCAGCTTCTGGGTAATTTGTAAAGCAGAGGGCTTGACTGTTCATGCTCATTAAAAGATTCTGCCATAAGAATGGGGTTAGTAACTCTGGGGACTGGCCAGATTTTGGTTTGATTTAAGAACTTGTGCCTTCCATTGATTTCTCATGAGTGCAGTGTCATTCATTTATCCAGAAGCAGGTACTGGGGGGCCTACCCTGTTGGAAGTAATTTAAGTATACCTGGAGTTTGGCACCTAGGAAGGGAGTGGTGTTGGAGATGAGAATACTGCAAGGTACAAAGCCTGAGAACAGATTAAAACTTTCTTTTGATATGAAAATGTTGCAGTAATGATTTCCTATAATAAAGCTATTTCAAAGTGGTGAAAAGTATTAAAGGGACTCTCCAGGAGGTTTGCATTTCTATAGTAATGATTGGGAAGTAGGGAACAATGTTTGCCAGTAGCACTAATTTGCTTCTGTGAGTAACATCTATAGACAGCTGGACATAAACACTTTCTAGACAGCCTCAGACTTGAGAAAAAGTTGACTAGTGAAATTTCAGTTTGGATAAAAGTGCATTAGCTCACGTTGTCAGATGAAGTTTTTTCTATGCTCAAGATCTGTGTGGTAGTTTGGAGAGAGACCCTTGGGAACAATTGTGGGAAGCATAAGTGAAATCCTCTTTGGTTTTGTGTGAGCAAGGAAGTTTCCAATGCAACTCGATCACAGAAGGCCCCAATATGAAAAGGATTTACTTTGTGGAATTGTTCTGTCATCACTCATCAGGATAACTGACTTCTGATGAGGAAAAAACTCATAGGATCACAGAATCGCCATGGTTGGAAAGGACCTCCAGGATCATCAAGTCCAACCTTTATTCCATCATCTCCCTAACCACTAGACCATAGCCTCAAGTGCTTCATCCACTCATTTTTTTAAACACCTCCAGGGATGGAGCCTTCACCACCAAATATAGTTGAACATTCATGTTTGAGGTTACAAAGTCCTCTTCAAAAGGCAGAGCTCTTCTTCACACAGCGACTGCTCCAACAAGAACAGGATGCTCATGACTCCATTATGCTGGTATTGATGTAACAGCTGTTGTTTAAACAATTTGTTTCTCCCTCCTTCACACTTTCCTCCTCCTATTGTAAATCAAAGGAAGAGTGGGTATCAGTGTTGTTATTTTTTCAAAAATAATAACAAGGTTATTAAATTTTTCACTTCTGGAAATGTTTTTGTTACGTGTTTTCTCAGTGAGTCTCGGGCCTGCTGCTGTCTGGGTTTAGCTGGTGATGCTGGATGGTTGCCACCTCCATGAGAGGAAAGCAAGCCAAGATTTGAACCTCATACAGGCAACAAAGGCTGATGTGGAAGTCATGGACATCTCACTGTGATGATTAAATTTTAGAAGAGGAAATCTTGATCCAGAGCAGTGAGCAAGGGGTGCAGCTTACCTTGCTGGGAAGGCTCCTGGGCAGAACAAGTTTTGTTTCTGCATCTGTGAGCAAGCTTCAGCCTGGACCCATGTTAGACAGCGCTGCAGAAAAACTTATCTGAAGACCTGAATCTTTGTTAGTAATCTCCGTAGAGTCAGATTGTTTTTTTGCATATTGGCATTTACACTGCTGAAAAGAGAGGGGGAAGATTTTGAAAGCTCTGGTGCTAAGCTGATCTGGATCTGGAATGAGTTCAGAGGTGTCACACAGTGCCTCAACCCTCTGGACAAGTGTCCAGTGGTGGCTGCTGCTCTGGACAGTGTAGATCTCACAGGCTGTATTTCACATCCTATGAGGCAGTTCCTGTGAAAGCATTTTCAGAAGAGAGGTTTAAGTTGGGAGTGGCAGAAGGTGAATGCAATGCTGGACTGAAACTGTCCCCAAGGAAAGGAGGATGCACTTCTTCCCTCTTCCCCTCCCTTCTGTATGGGGCTGCCTGGATCCTCTGTTTCATCCTACTGATCCACCTGCTGCCTTTCCCTGTGGACCTAGTGTCCTTTTTAATTCTGGCTAGAGTACCTGCCATGAGGCATCACAGAGCTGATGCCGTTGAGGAGGAAAGGAAGCCTTTGTTAGGTCTCTAGGGAGCTAATTTACACTGATACTCTTGGGTTCCCAGTCAAGTGTGTCTTTGTTTCTGTATGCTTTTGCCTCTCAGATCTTACTGGGGAAAGAGATGAAGTGTCACTCTGCTGCTGTCTGCAGGACTGTGACCACACTGTTCATGGTTTTGGATCTTTAGCAGGAAGGGGAGGGAGAATTGACAAAATATTTGGGCTGAAATCGGATGTTTTAGCCATTTTGGTCAAAGTTGGGGTTTGTTGTTTTCTCTCAGCAAGTTGTGGAGTCTTTTAACCTTTTACCTTTAGACTAAAGCACTTTTTAATAATAATTATTAGTTTATTTTATCAGTGATACTAGCAGATCAGGATGTGTGTGGGAAAAGTGATCTCACCCTTGCCAGCCCTGAAAGGAGATATTGCTGGTATATTACTGTCTGATGTTGGATTTTATTTCAGTACACTAAAAAAATCTTTATTTAAAGTACTGTGTGTTATAAGCCATGATTAGAAAAGAAAAATAAATTGGGACAGAAATTGGCTACTTGCTGTTGAACACTGAGCTTTGCCTAATAGCCAAAATGAGAAGTTTTATGTGTCTGCCTTGAACACAGTTCACTCTCTACAGGAACTTCTTAAAATGGAGTGCAGCCTGAATGGGAAAGCTTTTAAAAAGTCTGTTGGAAGCCCCAAATCAGCAGGGAGTAGATGGAAATATCAACAGGAGAAAACAACCGTGTCTTTTGCTGGCACAACCTGGAGTTTGTTTTCAGAGAGGTTTTCTCCCTTTTCTGGAAAAGGTGAAAATGTGGAGTGTGACTTGAAGAATTGAGTGGTGAAAACCAGTGCCATTGCTCGGTCTCCTGATGGTTTTTCTTGCTCAAATGAAGGCCTCCAGTGTTTCTTTCCTTCTTGTCCATTTCATTCAGAGTAAGTGTTCCCATTATATTGTGTGTGTGAAAAGGTCCTGAATGCTGTCTGAGATGGATAATAAGGGAGTCAGCCAAGACCTGTATAATTTATAACTTGTGAATGATTCTTTTTGGAGTATTAATACACGATGACCCAAGCATAGGTAAATTGTCTGTAGATTTTAATTTTTTTTTTACCCCCTTTTTTTGCTAAACCTGTGATCCTTTCCCTCCCTGGGCAACCTGTCCTTTACCACCATTAGCTTTGTCTCAGTTTTTGTCTACGTTCAAAAGTTGAACCACTTTCTCAGCAATTATGTGTGCTCCTGTAGGGTGGAGACCGCTACGGCGATAGAAGAGCATTTAGAATGGTTCATTCTTGTGTTGGGAGAGGAATAATGGGCGTGAGATACAGCTTTATAGTTATAAAGCTATCTAAATTTAGAGTGTGGTTGTGCATTGTAGCTGAACTGATCTAATGTCAAGCTGATGCTGCAACAAAAGGTTTTGCTCCCAGCGTTGTGCTCACACTGATCTTTCTGTGCTGATACGTACGTGATTCCTTCCTTCTCAGTACAGATAGTTTCCTTCCAGCTTAACTCCCCAAATCAGCTCACTGGATCCAGGCTTGGAAGCTAGAGAAGAGATCTCTCTTTTTGGCAGCAACAGGCCAGTAGATCAACTGAGCGACAGTGCAAAACCACATCCTAATTGGAGCCTCCCGTGCCGGTAGCGCGTGTCACTGTTTGAAAGGTATTTGCAGTTCTGCTTTCTCCCCTGTGATAACTGATGTGTGAGGCAGCCCTTGTAAAAGCAGCGCTTTCATATTACTTTGTCAGCCTGAGTTAAGTTGTTACTTCTGGAAATAGCTACATTTGCTTACAGTCATCTTGCTTCAAAATAAGCACAGAGAATTGCAGGCAGATCATTTATATGACATATGCTCTGTGATGTTCTGTGTGTTACAGCCAACAGGAAAAAATAATTAAAAAGGAAAAAAAAAAAAAAAGAAATTTTGCTGTTTCTTGCTGGATGTGGTTGGATACTTTACTGCCAACGAGCTCCATCAAGCATTCCATCCCCAGGGATCTTTCCAGAGTCATTAGACGTGGTGAAGGATGATCTGGAAGAGCCTGCCACGTAATAAACTGCTGCTTCTCTGAAGTGTGGAACGTTTTCTGGACATGGGAGCTGCAAAATGGGCCCTGTCTGCCATCCCTTAGCAGTGCAGGGTGGTAACAGAGGTGTGGTTGGGATGCTGAAGGGCAGCAGAAGGGTTTATATCTCTCTGTAAATATGTAATACAGATGATATCATACAGGGGGGGAAGAATCATTTAACTTAAAGGAAAGTGTTCTCCGAAAGGAAAATATTATGAGGCCACAAATAAACAGCAACTGAGAGTTAGAAGGTGGCTTTTAGTCATGAGATGTGCAGCTTTAAACCAGTAGTTTGGGTGGGGAAAAAAAAGGGAGGTGAATTCAACAGCTAGTTGGACCCTTTTAAAACTTTCTGATGCTTTTTCAGAGAGGGATTTGAGCTGGTGACTGTAGCAGGTTGTACTTGATGTAGGTCCTGAGCTGTCCCCTGGTTGTTTATACTCCTTATCAAGATTCAAGGCTCCTGAGTAATTGCTTTGTGTGAGAGGTGTGTGTGTGGTGTTTGCCTCCCATGAGGGCAGGAGAGGGTGAGCACAGGCAGGGGGGTTATTGATCTGTTCAAAGTCAGGAGGACAGCCTGCAAGGTGCCTTTGGCAAAGTACTTCACCTGCAAAGGGATGTGGGGCAAAAACTTGGTGCTCTTCAGCTTGGTAGGGGCTTTCTTCTGAAAAGCATGCACCTTCAAGAAGGATTTGAATGCAATTTCCAGATGTCAATGTGAGTGTTTATAATGCTGTAGTTTGAAGGAGAAGCTGAATCTAATCTTGAGCAAAGTTTAAAACAAACAGAAAAAGTTAAATGGGAAGTGATAAAGAATTGGCAGTCACAGAACTATGGATTCATGTGGGAAGGCCAAAAATGTGCTCTGTCTCTTATCCTAAAGAATGAAATCATAGAATCAGAATGGTTTGGGTTGGCAGGGACCTCAAAGCTCGTCTCGTTCCAACCCCCTGCCATGGCAGGGACACCTCCCACCAGCCCAGGTTGCTCCAAGCCCCATCCAACCTGGCCTGGAACGCTGCCAGGGAGGGGGCAGCCACCGCTTCTCTGGGCACCCTGGGCCAGTGTCTCACCAGCTCTCTGCTGGTACCACTGAACTGCTGCTGCACCCAGCAGATGTGTGCCATGTTGGAAGGTGCTCTATCCTCAATGGACAGTAGAAGTCCAAAAAACTGCAAACACTTGTCAGAAGGACCCCAGAATGGCAGCCAGGAAAGGTCAGTGCAGCTGCCTTCCATCGTGGTGTGCATTAAAACACAGCAGCGTTGCTCACCTGGAATTACCTTGATTCAAAGTTGTCATCAAGATGAAGTGTACTGCAAACACCTACATTTCTGTGGGAATTGGACACCTTTATTAACATCTCAATATCTACCTCACTGCTTGCAGTCTTAACTAGAAGCCAAGGGCACAGATGAAATTTCGAGCCAAGAAACTTTGACTCTCTCACTAAAAACTAATTTGTGCATTTGAGTTGCATTATTTTAACCCTTGTATAGCCATCATCATGAGTGAGGAAGTTGGAGAAGCAGCTCTGAGCTGGATGGCAAAGGAAGCAAGTGGCTGCATGGGAAGAGCTGACTAGATCTGGCACGTGGGGCTGGGTGGAGTGAGCAGTTGGGGTTCTGTGTGGATCCTCCCTCCTTGCAAAGGGTTGGGGAGGAGGTAACTAAATGCAGCACCAAACACCTGCTGGCTCTACCCTAAATGTATCTGATGTCTCTTGGCAGTGCCAGATTGCAACAGCAGGTGTAATACCAGAATTGCACAACCAGCTACCTGGTTCCCTGGCTATGCTTCAGGTTTTCCTGGGTCTTTGGAACTGCCTTTGCCTTAGATTAATGAAGAGAAGATGGTGGCCACCTGCATGGGGCAGTGACAAAGCTGACTTCTCAGTGGTGGCCCCAGTATGCTGCAGCATACAGCAAACCATACCTTGTAGCTCCTATGGAAAGTGGCTGTAACCATGCAAGCTCCCAAGAAAGCCAGTGGAGACACTGGATTAATGTAGGGAAAGTTTTCCATCTGTACTTGGTCTGAACACTGCTTGCAGCCCCAGACAGTCTCCTGATTTACTGAACACAGTGGCCAGATGGAGGTGAAACCTGTGCGGTGCCCTGTGGGGCACGGTGTTACACAATAAACATAAATGCATTATAAATTATATATAGAAGAGCATAGTTATGCTGTGTTTGTGTAACTAGTGTGTGCCCTTGGGTATCTGAGCTCTCCAGAAGGAACACTGTCCAGCAGTATTTCTGATGGATGACATCTGAGTAAGCTGACCCTAAAGGGAGGTGGGTGTTTAAGCCAGGCAGACTGACCCAGATGGCCAGTGAAGGGGGGTCAGAGAGCAGTTGGAGATGTGATGGACAGCCTGAAAATGTCCTCACCTCCACTCTTGTAGGAAAACATAACCTGACTGACATTGAATTTCAATAAAATAAAGTCTAGAACATCAGACTAGATGATTTGAATGGCAGTTTGTATCCCCAAACTTACTTCCTTGGTAGTTTCTATACGTTGAAGAATGCTTTAACTTGGTGCACTCACTGCACACAAAACCATTAATTGATGATTAATTGGTGTGTCCAAGAGATCTGCAACAGACTCTGCTGCACGTGGGCATCTGGTTTTGCTTTTGTCCAGCTTCAGGGCAGTGAGCATCACTCCATACCTGACTGATGGGGGAAGAGACAACAGTCTTCATTGTCACAGAGATCCTCCTTCCATGTTCAGCTGTGTAAGGCAGAAGGGGCCTTTCTCGAGTATGTGTTAGAGGAGAAATTAGAATGGAAAACAAGGTTTTAAACTGCATATTTTACTCTATTATCTTCATACCCCAGCTCCTCCTAGGCTATACATGAGTTGGGATGAGATTTTTGAGAACTAGTGGATTTTATGCCTTTTGGTGTCTTAAGTCTTTGAATTTGCTCTACTTTTTTTTAGGTCTTCTTTCCAACTGCATGATTAAATGTATTTCCAACTGAAATATATGCTTAATAGGTTGCCTGGAGGTTTTTAGGGTTTGATTTTTTTATTTTTTTTAATTTTTTTTTTAAATAGGGAAGAACTCCAAATGCCCTTACTCTCATGGTGAGATCACACACATTGGCCACACTCTTTTGGCTTTTTAGTTCACATGTGTGTTTATGCATACTCCTCCTGTCTTTGCAGATGCTCTCAGCTACTTTTTGTAGATCTAACAAACTGACCCTTCTCCTCTTAGATACAAATTTTTCCATGTCAATTTAGCAAATAATTGACAGGTTTTCTTTTGAGGATAAGCTCTGTTTTACAGAGGACAGCAATGCTACTGCCCTGCCTGTGTAGGTGTCTCAAATACTTCATGCCTCTTTATTTTTTTGTGTGAATATTTCACTGCTCCTTTTTATCTCCACTAGTTCTCCCTCCTTTAACATAACAGTATTAGTGTAAGTTTAATCCAGTATGTTATTTTTTATTCACATTGGAGAGTGATGTATGTATATCAGTATATGGAATGGGATGTTGATGGCTATGCATAAAGCTGCTTTGAAATCCTTATGTGTGCTGATAGAATGTTTAATTAGAAGGAAGATGGAGGAAACCTGATCATTACTGGATTCACAGGTGCTTGCCTCAGGCTCAGAGAGGAGGAACTCGGCCAAAGCTGAGGACTCAAGTCCTTAATTGGAGCTGGTGTTACTGGGGGTAATGACATGCTCTTCCTTACATGCAGTGGGGCTCTTGAGCTGGCAGTGTGTGGTCTGAATGTGTGTAAGTGGCCCAAGAGCCTGGGGCACTTCCCTGGACAGTGGCTTCACCAAGGTGTGTGTCTATAAAGCAGTGCTGAGAAGCAGCAATCCTGCAAGGAACAGCTCTCAACCGTGGGAGACACTTCACAGCGTGAAGCCCAGTCAGTCTGGAAAGGCTGAATCCTCTTTGATGAAGAGGAAAGCCAAAGGAAGAGGAGCTGAATTGATATTTACAACCCATTAAAGGGATGGTGTTGCTTTAAAGCTTGTTTATAGTGTTCATATTCACCTCTCTTGACCTGCACAATCCAGGCTGGCTTGCTTTTTCTGCAGAGTTAAGATTTCTGTTGTGGCAGTAGTCAGAGGGAGATAAGAGGTATCAACTTTATCCTGGCTGGGCACTGGGGAAGGCTTCTGGACTGGAAAAGTTAATTTGTGTTTTTAATGGTGTATATATCTATGGGGTGCTTCCGAAATAGAAAGAGTAGATACCTTATGTTAACAGTGCCTGAGATACTCATTCCCCTCTCTGCAAAATAAGGATAAATACCTCTTGATCTGCCAAAAGGGGCTGTGTGGGTTTAATTAACGCTTGCAAAGTGCTTGTGCATAGCATCTTTCATCTGAGAATCTAAAGGCAAAATATATTCTCGGCGTTCTCACTCAGCTTTGCAATTATTCCTCCAGCTGTCGTGAGCTGTGCCAACAAAAACTACTCTCCTGTCATCAAGGGATTGTTGATGCCTTGTGACTTGTTTTGATTTTGATATTCTCTTCCCCTCCACTCCTCCTTCCCCCCCCCCCACTTGCTACACAAAATACAGCATGCTTTCCAAATCTGGGGGAGAGAATAAAACCTATTCTTTTTCATCACAAACTATTCGTGTCATATCTTACACCCTGTGAGGGGAGGGTGTGTCTTTTTTCTTTTATTTTTTTTTTGTTATTGCCATAATTTATTAAATCCCTCCAGAGAAGCATTCTAGCCCATGCATTGTCTTTTTTTTAAAATTTTTTTTAATTTAAGGTTGGGTGGGATATGAAATACTAGATGAATTTCTCCATTCCCTGGACTCAAGTTCCCCTGAGTTCATAATGGCAGCGTTTGGGGAGCTAAGACCTACAGCTTTGCTCTCCCAAATGCTAATTTTATTGCTAACAGTACTCTGTGAAAGCCTTTTTATGAAAAATCAATATTACTCAAATTTAATTTTAAAGGGAGGCCAGTATATATATAGTCTCCAAGAGAATAATATTAAGCCTGGCAATTTTTAGATTAAATAGTTACAGGTTCAGCCCAGGTTGAGGTACAGCATTTCTACAAGACCATAAGCATATCTGTGTGAAAAAGGAAAAATACCTCTGGTTTCCAAGATGTGTTTCTTGTTGTTTCGGGCTGTGGGACTGGGTCCTTGTGCTCTGTGTCCTGCTGTCTTCATCCTTCCCAACACACCCTTGCAGCACCATCACATAGTTGGTGCTTGACAGCAGTGGTGGCCCACTGCAAAGTTGGGTGGGTGCATAGGGGGGCTGAGCATGGACTGCCTATAAGGGAAGTACAAATGTGGGAAAACTGGGTACCCCAGAGCACCCCTACAAGTCTGTTGCTTAGGTGACTGTGGCTATTACTGTTATTCTTGTGAGGATTCATTAATCTTGACTTAAAAAGCATATGAGTTTTTAAATATATATTTTTTATTTTTTTTTAACTTGAATAAAGTGCAAAATATCATTTGAAGTCTTGGAACATTTAAGCTCATAATTATCTGTGGGAATGAAGGCTGCAAAGATATTGCTTCAAGAGTAGCTGTGTACAGCTGCTTTCATCAACCTGGGTGTTAAAGCCAGATCTGTTTGCTTTAGCACTTAAACCCTTGCTTCTGTTTGCCCTTCAGATGAAGTAATGCTGTGGGAGAACAAGCTGGAGTCTGTCCCACCGTGTGCATCTTTTGGAAAGTGAGCTGGATTTTAGTGACAAATTCTTTTATTATTGACAAGGGTTTAAGAGCCAGAAAAATAAAATGCACTGTGATAACTTGTTTTCCCCTCTTTAAATCCCAAGTTGTATATTGCAGGGTACATCACAGGCAGTGGTTATTCTCTGCCTGATGCTTCTGGCTTGAGGGGTTTGATGCTGAAAATTGAAATTAATATCCCTGGTTCCCACTAAGGGTCGGGGGAGTTGTGTGACTTCATGAAGATTTGTGTCCGTGTGAACTTCATTATGGGAGTAGAGATGTGCGACTCCCACGTAAAATGTAGCAAATTTCTTCTCCCCAGAAGAGAAGGCTGAATTCTACCAAGTGTGTCGTTGATGGTTTTCAAAATAATGAGTCTTAGCACGGTGCATGCACTTGACTCCCTCCCCGAGTCTCTGACCTTTGTTGGGTGGGGATGGCGGTAGCCGAGATGCAATCCACCACTGCCTCCCCATGCTTTGATGCCTTAAGAGGGAATGGAAAATCTTTGAGTGATAACTTAACCAACAAGTTGGATTAAAACAAGAGATGAGCTCATTAGAGCATCCTAATAATCATTTGCTCTGTTGTACAACAACTACTGAGGCTGAAGCTCATGGCAGCACATTTCTCCTGGGCTGCCTGTCCTGTGTGAAGAGGGGCATTCCCTCCCTTCACTGTCTCTTTTGGAAGGATTATTTTTTCCTTTGTGCTAATCTGCTTTCCATCTGATGACCCTGTGCCCAATTTGTGACAATCAATGAATCATGGAATGGTTTGGGTTGGAAGGGACCTCACAGCTCATCTGGTTCCAACCCCCTGCCATGGGCAGGGACACCTCCCACCAGCCCAGGTTGCTCCAAGCCCCATCCAACCTGGCCTGGAACACTGCCAGGGAGGGGGCAGCCACAGCTTCTCTGGGCACCCTGGGCCAGTGTCTCACCACCCTCACAGCCAACAATTTCTGCCTAATATCCAGTCTAAATGTCCCTTCCTCCAGTTTAAAGCGATTGCCCCTCGTTCTATCACTCCATGCCCTTGTCAAAAGTCCCTCCCCAGCTTTCTTGTAGGGCCCTTCAGGTACTGGAAGATGCTCTAAGGTCTCCCCAGAGCCTTCTCTTCTCCAGGCTGAACACCCCCAACTCCCTCAGCCTGTCCCCACAGCAGAGGTGCTCCAGCCCTTGGATCACCTCCGTGGTCTCCTCTGGACCTGCTCCAACAGCTCCATGTCTCTCCTGTGCTGAGGACCCCAGAGCTGAACACAGCACTGCAGGTGAGGTCTCATGAGAGCAGAATAGAGGGGGAGAACCACTTCCTTCGACCTGCTGGCCACACTTCTTTTGATACAGCCCAGGACATGGTTGACCTTCTGGGCTGCAAGCACACATTGCTGGCTCATGTTGAGTATTTCATCAACAGACACCCCCAAGTCCTTCTCAGAGCTGCAATGTGTGTGCAGTAGCTTGGTCATTCACGACCAGCAACCCTGGGTGGGGGAATAAAGGGTGAATGGCTTCAAGGAGAGACTTGGAAATTAAGGAAAATACAAAAACTCTATGTGCAGAGTTTGTTTCTGTAACCCTGAGCTCTGTTATGTGCAGTTCTGCAATGAAACTGTCTTCCCAGCTACAGAAGTTGAGTGAGATGAGCAACCAGGGAGACTGTGGAGCCGTACCCCGGAGCAGGAACCAAACTGCTGCTCCACCATGCATCATCTTGTGGTTTTATTGCTGAAAAATGAGGCGCCTGCTCCTGCTCTTAGGGGACTTTTTGATGTTCCAGTAGAGCTTTATCATCTGAAGAAAGCTCAAAATTACATCTCTAAAATTGTAATTCTGTCATTTCAAGCACAGCTTTGTGTCTCATTGCCAGATAATGCCTCTCTCTTCAGATATGGGGAGCCATCATCACGTGTTCTTCTCTTGGCTGCTTTTTAGCTACTCTTAGCTCTGGGGCTCTTCTGTTCCCAACACTAAGAGATCAGCAACCAAGTTTGTCATGATTTGTTTCCTCGCATATGCCTTAATTACAGCGCTTGAGAGGAAGGATATTTCCCATCTCTCCATTGTGTTTAATTTATCTCATTGTAGGCCTTTCCTTTTGGGCTGGATTTAATTGGCGAGCCGTGTCTCAGGAACTTCAGCTGGTGTTTAGTCATCCCTTGCTTTAAAAGTTAGGTGGAAATCCATTCCTCCTGTTTGACCTCTGTGCTGTCTGCCTGCCCTAGTGGCCTTTTCCCCTTTCCTAGCAGACTTGCATTTCTGAAACTGTGTGAGTTACCCCCTACTTCTGTGTTGTGTTTGCCCTAAACTGGTACGTGTGATTCACTTCATACCCTCTGAGCAGTCTTTTTCACTTAATAGAGTCGACGCAGTAAAATGAACTTGGAAAATAAATTTGTTATTCCTTAATATTTTCAAAATCCCTGATCTCCCATATATATATTTCTTTTTAACAGACACCTCCCATTGAGTTCTTTTGTATGAGCTTTATATCTCAACTTTTCTCTTAATGGCTGGCTTCTGGGCTACAGCACTCAACGTGCAAGTATAATACCCTTAAGCATCATATAATGCTTTCCATTCCCAGGATCTCTAAGCCCTAGACAGCTGTATTTTCACAGCTCTGTGGAAATAGAGCCATCTGGGAGGTGGAAGGATGATTATTGACTGAAGGAGCAGTATCACACACCAGTCTGGGAGCAGAAAGTTGGGCTGAGACTGCTATGGGCTGTTTGGAAGAATTGCTGGGAGGTTCCATGGCTCATCTGCATATGGATATGCAAACTAACCTGAATTCAACTTCTCAGGTTCAATTGTTTGAAGTTTTATGAAATTTAGGTCTTGCCTGAAGGTTTGTCTTAATTTACTTCCAGAGTCAAATTAAGCTAATTCAAAAGAAGGTCACTTCTGCAAATCGAGGTTTAGTATGGTTGAAATAATTGGCTTGGATTAATACCCCCTTTAGTTAAAATAGAGTAATTTCCACTGAGTGGCTCTGTAGTGAAGTCAGCACTGGGTTAGGACCCAGGGATTCTTGCTGTTGTCAAAGGGTTTTGCCTTGCTTTTATTCATGCCCCATTTCTGTGTTTGATGTGGCCAGGCTGGCTGGGCACCAGGTGTTTCACATCGCTTGTCGTGTGTTCCTCTGTGTTCTCAGCAAATCCACCACATCATCAAGTGAAATCTGCTTTTCTAGTTAGTAAGATGCCTTGAGTCTAGCAGAGCAGTATTCATTTTAAAGGTATTCTAAAGCAAGTAATGTGTGTGTTGTTTTTTTTTTTTCCCAGAGCAGTAAAGCAATAAATTAGAAAAGCTTCTTGAATACTTTTCGAAAATTACAATTTTTGCTTATACTTTTTCTGTAATCTACAATGAAAACAATGTTTCTGTGAAATGTAGAGGTTTTAAAGATGCTTGAAAAATGGTCTAAAACAAAAGCTTGGGCAGCTCATGGATCTGTTTTCCCATGGAAAACACTTTTCCCTTGTGAATCACAGAATGTCAGGGATTGGAAGGGACCTCAAAAGCTCATCCAGTCCAACTCCCCTGCCAGAGCAAGATCACCTAGGTCAGGTCACACAGGAACATGTCCAGGTGGGTTTGAATGTCTCCAGAGAAGGAGACTCCACAGCCTCTCTGGGCAGTTCCAGTGCTCTGTTACCCTCACTGGGAAGAAGTTCTTCCTCATATTTATGTGGAACCTCCAATGTTCCAGCTTGTACCCATTGCCCCTTGTCCTGTCATTGGATGTCACTGAGAAGAGCCTGGCTCCATCCTCATGGCACTCACCCTTTACATATTTATAGACATTCATGAGGTCACCCCTCAGTCTCCTCCAAGCTAAAGAGACCCAGCTCCCTCAGCCTTTCCTCAGAAGGGAGATGTTCCACTCCCTTCATCATCTCTGTGGCTCTGCACTGGACTCTCAAGCAGTTCCCTGTCCTTCTTGAACTGGGGGGCCCAGAACTGGGCACAATATTCCAGATGTGGCCTCACCAGGGCAGAGGAGAGGGGGAGGAGAACCTCTCTCGACCTACTAACCACCCCCCTTCTAATACACCCCAGGATGCCATTGGCCTTCTTGGCCACAAGGGCACATTGCTGGCTCATGGTCATCCTGCTGTCACCAGGACCCCCAGGTCCCTTTCTCCTACGCTGCTCTCCAACAGCTCAGTCCCCAGCTTACACTGGCACAAATGAATGTAGGAAAGGCTCAATAATCTTGCTTAGAACTTGATTCTCAAATTTCAAGGCAAGTCTGCTTTAAACCTCGCAGATCTTCACACGTAATTCATCCTTCCTGGTGAATGCTCTGGTGCTGGTTATCCTTGTAAAATCAATAAATGGAGATAAAGAAGGAAACCAAGCATTAAGATCTTTGAGTGAAGGGTGGAGCTGGTGCTTTAGCAGGTACTCAGAAGAAATGAAATTTAAGCAGTTCTCCTCATCTCAAGCTGCCATTCTTTTTGTACTTACTGACTTTTAGAACCTCGTTCATTCTCCAGTTCCTGCAAGGAGGAGAACACTTGCACTCACCTGAACTCGAGCAGATGGCTGTTAGGTAAGTGTGTGAGGAGAGAGGGACCTACAATTTTTCTCAAGCACTACAGATGAAATAAAATTCCTCTTTAAGAGCATGGATAGGTGCTTTTATAATGTTAGACCTTGTGTATTTTATCTTCAGTTGTCAGCCTTTCTACCTGAATTATGTCACTGCATTTTAATTGGAAATAAATTATCTAGTTTGATTGTATTGAGTGTTTCATAAGCTGGGTTTTTATATGCCTGTAATTTGTATGGACAGCTTTGATTTGCATCAGGAATTATTATTTCAGCATTGATTTCAGCCTGTGAGTAAATGCACGAAGCTTGTATGAGTTACATGGCCGTTGCATGCAGCTGTCAGTTGTCACTGACACAGTGATAATGCTCTTTTGTCACAAGGATTAAAATTATACTGCTCCCTTCCCAAATTAATGAAATAATTAATTAGTAGATAAAGGATAAATGGGCTTAGTAGATGGAATTTAATTAGCCTGATAATTTAGTTTGATGTTAACCTGCTTTTTAAATTTTAAATGTTTGTATTCTTGGGTTTTGTTTAGTTAATAAAGTAAATACAGCTGGGAACTCTTGTGTGGTGGTTCCCTTTTTGCCAGGAAACAGACACAGTGAGAGCCACCCCAGCCTGTGTCCAAAGGAGCTCCGTGAGCCTCTGGAGGAAGCACCTCTCTCTGAGCACCAGTTGGTCTGTGCAACCCAGCAGGAGCTACAGAAACACGTGGCTCTTCCCTCCTCTCACCTACTGCTTATCTGTAAGCACTTAAAAATACACACAATGATTTGATCTCCTGGACCTGCTGTTTTTCAGAGCTTACCAAGTCAGCTCCAGGGCAGGACAGCGTGGTGTTGGCAGAACTTCCCGACGGGTGTTACCCCTTTGGCATAGGTGGCTGCAGGGAGACCCAGAGCTGCACCCTGAATGTTTTGAAAAATGAAGGCTGAGAACAGTGGATAAGGGGATGGATAATGTGCTGGTTCCTAGCACTTCCTCAGTGTTATCTGTTGCTTCTCCTTCCACAAACTGCTTTGAAACTATTAGCTTAATTTATTTTATTCTGGTTTTGGCCCGACAGGTTAAGGGTTTTCCCCGAGCAAGAGGACAGGAATTACCATCTAGAAGCCCAAAGCTCTTGGGACCAAGAGCACTTATTCCCTTGGAGCTGAGGTGTCTCATGGTGATGCTGGAATATGTAATATAGAGAAACCTTGAAGTGTCTCCAGAACTGCTCAAAGAAGAGATTTCCTCAAATATTTTATTGTATAAAGTGGATTTTAGTCATCAGTGGTGGCCTGTTGGCAGGGACCTTTGCAGTGGACACCCTTCCCTTCACAACAGGATCAAACTGTGCAGGTTACTGTGCAGCAGGCAGTAAGTGCAGCCCTGTCTAATCCCATAGAGAACAGTTGCTGCCTATGAGAGTTCATCTGGTTTGCTTCAGTATTAAGTGATTAGATGCTCAAAAGTGCTAATTTGGAAGACTTTCCCCCACAGAGGTGTTTATCTGCACATTGCATCCATCCCCAAGCAGAGTGCAGCTCTGGGGACTGGGTCATCACTGGTTAGGACTGTTGGTCACTTAACCTCTTGTTTTTCTTCTGTCATTTCCCTATGTAGGGACTGAGATCTTCCAGGTGAGGGACATCACTTCTAGGCTGATGCACGAGGACCATGGTTTTGGGGCTACTTCTGTTCATGTTGCACTAGTGCACAGTTGTATTGCCATTAAACTTGCTGGTAATAATTGGTCCTGTAACAGGATTGTTCCTGTTCTAATTTCCCTTGTCTGACTTTACTATCAAAATGTTGCTTTGTCTTTCTGTTAGAAAGTTGTTCTGTAGTCCTGTTTGCAGCCTTAATACTCTATTTTTGTGGTGTTACTGCCTGTCACAACACAGGATCTTTCTCTCATTGATTTTTATTCTTCAATATTGGTGTTGTCATACCAAATTCCCTCCCCAGTGTGTCTAACCCAGGGGGCTGTATATTTCTCAAATTATATTTATATTTTTTTAATCCATTAAATAATTAAAAAAATTAAATCCCACGTGATCTTAAGTTTTTGGAGGGGAGAGGATGAGGCTGCTTTCTTTTGGTGAACAAAGAAGTTAAAAGGCAATAGGATGCCTTAGGTGATATCTTACTAATCATACTTCTTCATACCATGGCTAGAACTTTAAACTATAAAAACTGTGCTGTTGAGTTTGGGGTTTTTTAGGAGAAATCCAAGACAAGTACTGAAACCTGTTTGATATTTATGTTTGAGGCATGTCAAACATCATGTGTTAGCAGAACTGGAGGCTCTGTTAGTTGAGGCTAATACATAAAAATGTAGTAAAAGTGGGTCTTTTACTCCTGTCTACTGTTCAGAATGAAATGGGAATTTCATAGTAATATTCAGTTTCCTTCTCTGAACAAAATGTTATCTCTTTATGAATCCAGATCCGTAAGACATGCTGTGCTTTCAACCTTCATAGGCACCTTTCTTGGATGGGATTTCTCATTTAAAGGATATGGAACTCTCTGCACTGATACAGTGAAAGCAAATCACTTGGGTTTTATTCTTTTTAGTGCTTCTTCACAGTTTCTGCAGTCTGGAAGCACTTCTTTCTAGAAGCTAAATAAAATCAAAAAGAGATCTGAGGCTTTTCAGTCTCGTGGTTCTTGTTTGGAACAGCTGGGCACTTCCCAGAGATGTTGCACACTGGAAGGGATGTCTCAGATGATAAAGTTAAAGCCACCAGTTTTTCTCTGTGTGGCCAGTGTGTGCTGATTGCTTGAGGTATTGCAAATTCCAGAGTTGTTAAGTGAAATTACCATTTTTTAGGTCAGCTAAATGTCTTAGAGTTGCCTTTTGTCTATATGCATTTCATGTTACACTTGAACTTCAGAAAAAAATGATGGCTGAAGGAGCAAACTCCTGTATACAGGATGTGGGCAGCACTTCTAGTACACCAGTTCCCTTTGGAGTTGACATATGAACTGTTGTCCCCAGTTTGAGCACAGGTGAAGGCTGTGTTTGAGCCTATATTGATCCAGTTCCCCCCAGTGTCTTCATCATGTAAAGTTTCCCAGGTTATGTTTCCCTTTAATGCAAGGGAAATTCTGCAGAGGCTTTGGAGAAGTCTGGGTTGTATAAAGTGCACAGTGCAAAATTAGAGAAGGTGCAGAGCTCCCCGTGTTGTATGAGATGGAGGCATTTTAATTGAAGACAGCGATGCTTTGTGTTAATGGCATGCAGCTGCTTGTCATTGTGCACCTTAGTGGCACACTGAAGCAATTAGGTGCCAAACATCATAAAAGTCTCAAGTCTTCAAGAGATCGGGGGGGGGGGGAATGGAGGCTGTGTTGACTCTTGAATGTTTATTCCTATGTGTGCATTGTCTGTGATGTTCTTGTTCCCTGATGATGGCTCTGCCTTTGGTTCTGGGATGAATCAGAATAGCTCACTAGGGACAGGATTTAGAAGAATCCAGGACTGAGCGACTGACTGGAGCTCTCAAGGCTCCAGTTGTGCCTCTCTGGCTCAGAATGATCCCTAGGAGCCACCTCAGCTGTGTCTCACTGCTGATCTGAATGGCAGATCTGCTGAGGAATGGGCTGCTGCGCGTGAAGCCTGAACAAATGGTTCATTTGCATGGTTGGTTCATATGTTTGCAAAGTCTGTTTCATGCTATAAAGCGCTAAGCTTCATTTCTGATGAGCAGGTGTTTGGCAAGTAAAGAGGCATCACACCATCAGCTGGGGTAGAGGAGGAATCTGCTACCCGAGTGTTGATTCAGAAGTTGTGGCTGGTGTTCAGGAAACTTTTATTTGAAGAGTTTTCTGAAGTTCTTTGCATGCAAATGAAACGAGAACCCTGCTGGGCTTCCAGTCTTGTGCTCATCAATGGTGCTGTGCAGCAGGATCTGTTTCTAGGAAGTCCTAAGAAGAGGCTGGTGTTGCAGTTAGCTCGGCAAGTCCAAGGAAGAGTTGAGTCCTGCATCCTCTCAGCTTTGTGTGTAGCTGCTGCCCTGCAAGACCCTGCAAATTAATCAGTGTTTCCTTGGCTCTTCATTATTATGGAATTTTAATTTAGCCTTTTGCTCTTTGCAAGGTCTAATTTAATACTGAGCTTCTGAACATGAGTCAAAATAAAGCCACAAGTAAAAATTTCACACAGAGCTGTGACTTCAGACTTCACAAGGTGCCATGAAGGGGGTGTCAGACTTTATCATAGAATAGTTTGGGTGGGAAGGGACCTTTCAAGGTCATCCAGTCCAACCTCCCTGCAGTGAGAGGGGACATCTTCAACTGGATCAGGTGGCTCAGAGCCCTGTCCAACCTGACCTGGAATGTTTCCAGGGATGGG
This sequence comes from Podargus strigoides, assembly GCA_028020825.1. Lineage (NCBI taxonomy): Eukaryota > Metazoa > Chordata > Aves > Caprimulgiformes > Podargidae > Podargus > Podargus strigoides. The sequence goes on from CM051619.1 coordinate 1,964,872, forward strand.
GCATCTCCCACCTCTCTGGACAACTGGGCTGGGATCTCATCACCCTCATTGTGAACAATTTCATCCTTATATCTAGTCTGAATCTCCCTTCTTTTAGTTTAAAACCATCACCCCTTGTCCTATTACTCCAAGCCCTACTGGAAAGTCTGTTTCCATCTTTCTTATAAGCCTCCTGTAAGTACTGAAAGGCCACAATAAGGTCTCCCTGGAGCCTTCTCCAGGCTGAACAACCCCAACTCTCTCAGCCTTTGCAGCTATGTAGGATCATCATGTAGGATCTGCTTGTATACAGTGGGCTTCTGAGTTGTCACGTGAGTGGGCTTAGGCTGTTTTGCTCTCAATCAACAAATATAATATTTCCCCTGACTTTATTCCACCTCCGCCTATGTATTTGAGCGATGGCTCTGGCTCAAGCAGCAGCAGGTTGCCTGGTCTGCTGGGGCTGTAGGGCTGTGTAATGCTGCTTGCTGCGAGGGCTGTTTCTCTTTAGCATTCCCATGTACTTGCACGTGGGTTTTTTGTTTGGATTGGAGAGCCCAAATGATCATTCTTGAAACGCTCCTGCAGATTTGAAAGCTTTCGTGCTGAAAAAATGAAGTCCATCTGCCGTTTCCTCCTGGGAAGATTACAGAGGGGTTTCAGTATTTGGGAGCTATTGGCCAAAAGATGCTGTTGGAATGCAAAGGTGTGCAAAGTGGGGTTTCCTAAAAGCAGCTTTGCACTGACTGCTCTCACAGAACATAGTGGCAAAACCAGCAATTATTTTTGTGAAAGCTGGAGTGGTCTTGGAAGGTCCCACCCGTGCTGTATTCTTTATTTTCCAGAGAGATTTTGGAGCCACAGGAGCTGTGTACAGCAGCAGCCCAGGAGATGGAGTTGCTGGCTGTTTGTGCAGCCCTTTTGTAGGGATAAATAGGCCAGTGTTACCAAGTGGTACTCGTGACACTTCACCCTGAAAGCAAAGCATAGCTGTGGGTCTGTTCTCTGGCTGCTGGCTCCATTCAGCGTTACGTGTTTCGCTTTCAAACTGGCACACGAGGATTGAAATCTCTGCGGTGGCACTGCCTTTCTTCCGAGGGTCTGAGCTGTGAATCCTCTGACACAAACGTGCTCATTAACTAATTGGATCACTCTGCAGGTGGGTATGGATATGCCAAAAGAGATGGGAGAAGATGCTGAGGAGGGGTTCCCACTTCTGATGCATCTTTTCTTTACAAATTACCCCAAATTGCTTTTCTGGTCTTGAAGTTGCTGCACTGTCTCGGTGTTTCACAATGTGCAAGTGTTTGGAACTAGCTGGTGCACCATGAATTGGTTTTGACCCTCTTTTTGAAGACCTCGGAGCATTTTACAAGGAACTATCCCTGCTCTGTCCCCTGCAAGGGAAAACCAGCAAAGATCTGGGGTACTGGAATACATTCAGTTCCAAACCAACCTCAAACTTCAGAGCTGCATGAGTGAAGTATCAGAAATAAAGGACTTGAGGATCTTAGAGGTCTTTTCCAACCAAGGCTAGTCTGTGATTCTGTGAAATAAGCACCCCTTTCCGCCTTCCTTTTATTCTTTTATTGTGTTTAACTTGGTGCCCCCCAAACCTTTATTTATTTATTTATTTATTTATTTTAATGGGTCTGGTTGAATTTGAGAGGCCAGGAGGGCTCTGCTAAGAGTTCTTGCATGTTCCTGGCATGTCTCATTCCCATGCTCAGGTTTTATTTCAGTCAGAGCTATGAAATAATTTAAGCCAGACCACCAAAAGGTGCTTAATCTTTCCTGTCTCCTAGGATCATCTTTTGAAACCATCAAGACATCCCTCCTCAGATAAGTTCCCTGGTAGTGTGGGGCTCTGGGCATGGCTCGGCACTGGTGTCCCCTTTCATTCCTAGAAAAGGGGGGTGGTTGGAGGGGTGCACATCGCTTGGTTTTGTGCAATTAAATCTTTTGATCGTGTTAGAAGCAAATTTGTAAGATGCTTTACATCCCACCGAACAGGAAGTTGCTCTTGATTATGTTTCTTGTCTCAGTTGCTATTTGTAACCCATGAGATCCCCTGTGAATTACTGAGGAATGCTGCGAGCGAGGGAACTGGAGCGGATGAAGCAAATTCCCAGAGGTTCTGCAGAAGGTCTGAGACGCAGCTGGGAATAAAACCTCAGTCACCCGACACCCCGTCCCTTGCTTTGACTACTGTACAAGAATTTCCTCCTACTGCGTCTCTAAAAGAAACTGCAGGGCCAAATTAAGTGGGCAGATTGTAATCACTGCTGCTGAGCTATCCCAGCTGGAGAATTACTGCAGCCCTCTTGCTCTTTGCTACTAATTTGGAAAGTTTGCTGCCTTTTCCCCCTCCAGTGCTCCACCTTGCTGCATTCCAGGCTCTGCATTGTGGGAAAAGAGCTTGAATGACCACAAAGAGCCCAGATGTTGTGTCTGGGGGCAGGAAGCACGAGTCAGCTACCCCTGATTTGTGAAGCTAAAAATAGTGAGAGCATTAATATGATCTCTCCCTTCAGCTCAAACTGACCTCTCCAGATGCATCTTCATTGCGGGAGGCATACAGCACAGGGTGCAGGCAGGCAGCTGCTTAGATTCATTTCTCAGCAGTTTGATTTATTCTTTTCTTTATATTACAGGAGTGCCTGCGGGCCTGAGTGGAGCTCAGACCCCCCGTTAGGACATCATGGCGTGACATGGCTGCGTTGCAAGAGAATCTCTGAGCCTCAAGATGTTCTAGATGAATTTATGAGTGTGCAAGTGTAGAGAGTGATAGGGAGGAAACAGAAAGCTGCAGCCATGTGACATACACCAGTGATAAACCCAGAGCGAGTTGTTTATCTGCTAACAGCACAGTCGGTGTCCTCAGCTCATCCTTGGCCGAATCATCGCTGTCACATGCTCGCCTTGCTGGGAGCACTGTGGAGTGGCTGGTGCTTGGTGGGCAATGGGAAGAGCCAGGCATCTCCTCCTTCCTAAACCAGCACAGGAGCATGGTCTGTCAAGAGTGGTCACTTGGGCAGAGTCTGTCCAGATGGTGAAAGCACTGGACAATCTTTTAAAGTCCCTTTGAGTCCCCTTTTCAGTGGTTTCATGTCAGAGGTAGTGAGTGGGGACAGCACATGTGGGCTTTTGGGGGACTGGAGTGTGTCTGGATGTTGTCTAGCATTACAGCTGGGGTGGAGAGGGTAGGGAACAAAATGATCAAAGTGGCTTTTCTTCCTTGCAGCATAGATGATAGTAATGTTGCTATGGCCACAAATCTCCTTCAAATTGCTGCAGCCAATTCATGAATTTCCTTTTTTAATTGCATCCTAACACTGAAAATCAGGTAGGCTGCCAGAAGCCTCTCCCAAGGAAATCTCTGCAGCAGAGGTTGGAGTATAGGTAGTAAGTATTGTGTACTAAAGAGAATCTCTTGTTGCTGTAATTTTGGGATTTTTTGAGGCTGAAGTAATTAAATTAATCCTAAATATCTAGCTGTTCACTTATATCCCATGACTCCCTATTAATTAGTTACTCCTGTCTCCAGGGTAATTGGAATACTGGGATACCTGAGTAGTCTAGTCCTGTAAGCTTTATCCTGCTCTGCTCCCTGGGGTGCTTTCTCAGGGAAGCCATGGGGCCAGGTGAGCTTCATCATCCCCTGCTCAGCAGTAGGGTTCCTGAAGCTGGGCTGTGAGATCCCTGGCAATGTCTCCTGCTGCTGCAGCATGTGAGAAGCTTTTATTTTTTCCTTCTGTTTGTAGCTTTGCTTGCCCACAAAGGAGCACGTACCGGACGGCGTGTCTTGGGCAGCCCAGCCAAGCTCTTTGAGCCCCAAGCACTGGGGGGTAAGGGACTTTTAGTTTGTTTTTCTTTCTGTTTTAAGTTGAGCTCTACATCTTGCCTGAAATCACTCAGCCAGCAAAACTCTTGTGTTTGTGGGCGGAGAGGAAGGGAGCGGGGAGAAAGTTGGTTTTGGCTGCAGCACGGCTTTCTCACCCCATGGCAGGTTTGGAGATGCCAACGCTTTGCCCCGCCAGCTCCCACGTGAGTCGAACTCGTGGGGGTTGTGTTAGGGCTTTAGGAACAGGGAGATAAACAAGAGACTCCTAAATGCCACTCATTTCTCAGTCACTGACTGCCTTCTGTGGCCCTGGGCAAATCATTTACCTCTTCCTTGCCTTAATTTGCCTAATTATTGCCTTCCTATATCTCACAGTTCTGGTAATTGGTGCTGCTGGCTATGCATGGAGGCAGTGACAAGGAAGCTCTCAGCTTGCAGAAGGGACAGTTTCAGCACAGTTCTGTGTTAATCTATAACAAAATAAACATCAAAACTCCTGTTTGCAGTGTTTAATATGACAATTTAGAGGTGATGACTGAGTTTAAAACACAAAGTTTAGCTGTTGGTGCGAGGTTACTTGCCCATTAGATGCTAACAGGTGGCACTGGTGTGACCTTGTTGTCTTGAAATCCAATTATTTGTTATTTTGATTAATTTGTTAATTCAATGCTCATTGAAACATAACCTTGGTGCTCATCTTCTTCTCAGTCGTGGGGTAGACTTTGCCATGGTTTGAAGTGACAGAGCAAAAGCTTTGGTGCATAAAACAACCTTGTTTAATTTCATGAGCTTAGACTAGAAATCTTCTGCATCCCTACAGTGCATATTATTTGAGGAACGATGAGATTTGTGGTTGTTCAACATGATTGAGCCTTTCTGCCTGCAAGGAGAAATGGTGGTGCCCTCTGAGTGTCTGGGTTAAGCACAGCTACTGATTTGCTTCTTTTATGTCCATTGGCTTGTTCTTCTTGGGTTCCCTTGGGTTTTGCAGGTATTGTGGGTCTCTTGTGTGGCACCTTAAGTTTGCATGCACGCATCAAAGGCTCGGTGTGGGCACCAGCATCGGGAAGAGCAAACTTTCATCTGCTGGGTGGTATACAGGGCACCTGGGGTGGGATGAGCCTGAGCCACCCCATTTGGGGCTGGCAATGCAAGGGTTGTGGGTGGAGGGTTGAGGCAGCAAGGATGAGCATTTTGGGGTGACTACATAAAGAAGGAGAGGAAGAAATCCTAGTGTATCTATTTGAGCCTCCTGGAGCACTTCTCTAGTGGGAGGGAGAGGGCCAGATCTGGAGGGACTGGATGAGAAATGGAGTAAGGATTGTGGTGGAGCTGGATGTAAAGGAGGAAGTGTCCTGGATGAGGAATGGTGGACAAGAAGACAGGTTCAGATTGTAAGCAAAGGCTGTGTGCCCTGATCCCATTCTTTTTTCTTTTTTTCCTAGTTTTTACTTTTCTCATGCCATTTGCACTAACCTTACTGATGTTTTTTTGTTAATTTCTAAGAAAAGAAAAAAAAAATTAACCCATTTCTGCAGCTTCAAAAGCAGGAAATCCTTGTTAGTTGTGGTGCAGCCTTATCAGCCTGTTCTCACGCTGGCAGTCTGAGCTGTGCTGCCCTAGAGTCCCCTTCCCATGGCATGGCAGGCTTGGATGGGGCTGTTGCATCTCTTGTGAGCTGCATGTCTGGCTGGAACAATCAAGACTATGCTGAGAGCACTCCAGCACCCACTGGCCTGATTGGTGTGATGGTCTTTTTAGCCACATCCATGGTGAGTTCTCATCTTCACCCCACATAGCATCAATGTTCTTGTAACTGATTTGGCAGAGAAATGTATGTCTAGAAGTCATAAATAACCTCTTTCCCCACCACTTAGTATCCTAAATGTTAGTGTGACTGGGTTTTTTTGCCATTAGACCAGAATATCAATTTGAAATGTCACAAATTTGTGGCAAGTGTGGATCCCTCACAGCCTTTCTGGATACCTATGGCAGAAGGAAGAGCGTGGAGCAAGCAGTGCACGTGGCTACTGGTATTTCCCATGAGAGAGATCTATCTGTTCCTCTGGGAGATGATTCTGTATCATGCAACTGTATATGGAAGGAATATGCTTCTCCTCACCCAGGACTTGCTGCTTACTCCTTTCCTCATTTGTTGCAAGACCACCTTACTACCCTTCTGCCTCCGAATCATCTGCTGCAGGGTTTGCTTTGGCTCAGTATCTTTTTTATAAAAACCTGCCAGTGCTACTCCCTCTGCCTGCTATCAAAATATGGATACTAAATACCATGGATCCTCCTTTTGTGTGTGTGTGTGGAGGCGGAGGGAGGTTGGAGCATGGTTTTTTTGAGGAGTGACTGCATAGAAACCTTTCCCAGCTTGATTTGTGTAATCAGTATTTAGCATTCTTAGGATGTGCTTCAGCCCGATCACCTTTAACTCGATTGTTCTGAGATTACTTATCTGAAAGAGATGGAGGTTCATTATGTTAATTGGGTCTGAAATTACTGCATTAAATATCTGTAATTGGTATGATTATTCTGGTCTTGCTGTATCCTAGGGTTTTCAGCAAGCAAAAATTAATATGGAAACCTGCACTTTCTGTTATGGTTGCTGGCAGAGCCTCACGTGAGGTCGATGTTTAAAGAGTCTGTTCAGTGCTGCTTCTAGCATTCAGCATTTCAGGATTGCTCCAGCTTAGATCCCAAAGTGCTTTTGGAGAAGGGAAAGCACCCCTTCCCCCCCATTGTACTGAGCTGGGGCAAGAGCTGCCTGAATGCAGGGCAGGGAGGGAAGCACCCACAGGGGTCTGCTGCAAAGCTCATGACCATGGAGGGTTATTTCTGATGGCCTGCTCGGGGTTTTGGCCCTGGGATTAATATAGTGCTTTTTGTCTGCTTGAAAGAAGCGTTTTTCATCATTTTAGAGTAAGAGCTTTGAGTACAGGGAAGATAAGGCCACTAGGAAGATGAACTGTGGATGTGCGGTTGGAAAATTAATTTTAGGAGGGAACAAGTGTGGAATAAACTGGTGTTTCCACTTCTGAGTGCACTGTATAAAACTGTTTGGAGAAGGGATAACTTCTGCTGGTATGGTGTGTCTTTCTCCTGTTGACAGCACAATTTCTACCCAAATATGAGATCTTACAGCCAAAGCTATTCTCTTCCCTCCCATCTCTTCAGTATGGTCAAAATGGTTTTCTCCTTCATCAGGCAGAGTGAAAGCTTTTTTTAACAGTTGCTGACAGTGTTGTGAGCTTGGACGAGCTGTGGCATACCTCGATCCTCTCTGAGCTGCAAAGTACAGGTGACACTTCAGTAATCTGCTGTAACAGGATCTCTGTGCCCAGCAGAAATTGTAATATAAGGTTGGAACTTAATGTCAGCAGGAGGACATCAAAAAGAAGGGAGGACTTCTGGATACTGGGTGAGGAATGTAAGGGGCTTGGGGCAGGAGCAAGAAATGGGAGTAAGGACAGCACTGACAGGTAGATGAGGTGCGTGGGGAGGAAATGAAGAGAGGTGTCTGAGTAAAGGTGAGGAAAGGAGGATCTGCTTTCAGTTCCTCCCAAGCATTTCTTTTGAAGCATGTTTGTTTCTGCTCTGCTTCCTGGTGATCCCTAGAGAACATGCTCTGGAGGGCGACATGCTGAGGAGTGCTGGGCTGCTGTTGAGTTGATGAATGGACATGGCTTCTTGCCCAGGTGTCCAGCAAGACACCTTTTTTGGAGAGCCCAGGGCCAGAGCAGGACCAAACCTTGGGCTGTGTGTAAGGTACGAGAGTTGTTCCCTCGGTGCACTCTATCCACCCTGATAATGATTTTGCTCCTTGAAGCCTGATTTATTTGAAGATTAAGCATGCAGCAGGCTGTTCAGAGCTTCATTTGAAAGACTTGTGCTACTTGGTTGAGCCAAATGTCTGTTTAGAGCAGTGTCCTGCATGGATGCAGTAATGCATGTTTAGGGAAGAGTGGAAGAACAGGGTGTCTGTAGTGATTTCCCTCCTATTCCCTCCTACCCTGTAGCAGCCAGGAACCTCCAGAGCTGGGAACTGCCAAGTGAACTGCTTTTTCCAACCCTATGGTCCTGTAGATCAAACAGTTTCTACATTTGTCCTTAATCATAGAATTGTTTTGGTTGGAAAAGACCTTTAAGATCATCAGGTCCAACTGTTAGTAAATATGTGATGTCTCTGTAATAGCTGGAAGATGGAAATAAAGCCAGGTGCTGATTGCTCTTCTGCCCTCCCGTGCTAGCAGAAGTATGAATTCCAGGACCCTGCTTTCATCTCCTGTATCTTCTCCTATTCTCTTCATTGCCTTTCCAGCAGCAGAATGAAATGAGTTGGCCAGTGCTCTGTGTTAGATGTTGCTGATGCAAATTAAAAGCAAAATCCAAGCTTTAGAGGTTGCTTTTTGTTAAGGTGCTGTGAGTTGGAAAGAGTGTTTGAGCCATGTTATAGCTATATGGGGTGCTTAAAAAATAATGTATTAAAAATATTAATTTGCAGAAGGAAAGCTTACAGGCAGTGGATAAACACTTTGGGCAAGGGAATCCTTTTCCCACTCCAGCTGCCTATGTGTATGCCCAGAGCTTTGTAAAGAAATTTTCCACAGTCTGATGCACACATTGTAGAATTAAGAACAAACTTTGCTGCCACCGTGTTTTGAAACGCTTTCCTTATTATTTGAATCTTTGATCAACAAAATCTCAAGGTTGTTTTTTCACCATGCCTCTGAGTCCTCTCTGAGCAACACAAGATGCTGTCAGCTTTGTTGTGGAGTCAAATTTTCTCAAGTTTTGCCTGGTTTGGTTTTGGTTTGTTTTTTTTAAAAAAGTATTCTTTAGGTTGAATTTGGAATGATGCATCTTCCATCTGGGAACTATTTAAGTTTTAATTTGGAAAAAAAAAAAAAACAAAACAGACTATAAAACACTCATAAAAATAGCTTGTCCTTTCCAATGTACTAGAAAATGATTCTCATCAGCCTCTTTGGGCGCTCTACCTTCATGTCTTTAAGCTGCATGGCATGTTCAGAGAGATGGTGACTCTGGGTTTTAATATGGGGTCATACATGAATTTCTAGTATGGATCATTTGGGGAAAATTAATATGGAGAATGCATTAAATAGTAAAGAATCTGAAGTCATCGCAGATTTTGCAGCACTTGCTATGTACAAATAGCTTAGTGACTGTACAGTTGCTGTCTGATTTTGCTTGCAGATGAGATGTACTCATAGCTTTGAAAATCAGTCATAGCTGTACATGTGCACGCATACTCCTACCTTGCTGTAGAAGGGTAGTTGACATGTATTGGGTGTTGGCTGTGCTAACAGTGCTTCAACCTGATCATCTATCTATTCCTGCCACTTTGTTGTCATCTCACTGGGACCTGCAGGGTACACCAGGAGTACACCCACTGAGCAGCAGCATGGAACTTCCCAAATGTACTGATTGGTTTTCTGTGGACTTCTGAAAACCAGCTTCTCTCCAGTTTCAGCTTTTTAATGTTCATAACAGCTCCAGCTCTGCTCAGTGCAATCGAGTTTGTGGTACAGGGGCCAGGAGTAAGGCACCACTTAACAGCTTAAGAATTTAACAGCTGATACCATCAATTTTCCATAGGGTGACACTGATTTCCCAGGCTTTGATTTGATGCTCTTATTCATGAGCCTGACACAGTCTGTGCATCTCCCTCACCCCCAGGGAGGTCCCTTGATTAAGTCATTTGTGTTTCATGGGACCTCGTGGGGAGCCCATGCTGCCAAGAGTAATGAGCTGAAAAGACCAGCAGTGTCAGATTATATCAGCATCCTGCAAAGATTTCGTTCACTTCTGATTATTTTTGGTGGGCTTGGTTAGGATCCCATCTGATTTTTGCAGTATGGAATTTTTTGCAGCTTGGATATGGAGACATAGAGTTGGGCAAAGGAATTGTGCAAAGCAGCAAGGTGTCTGACAGTGTTTGACCTGCAAGAGTTGTAACTGCCCTCCTCCTCCTTTGAGCACATCTAACTTAAGGTGTGATAATTATATTTTCGACAGAGTTAAGTTACAGTGGTAGAGGGGTTGTGTTTTATTACACCTTATTTTGCTATAAGTGATGTTTGAAACTGGAGGTTGATTTCAGGCTCTGGAAGGAGGTGAGGACTCCTGATGTGCTTTTGGGGAAGGCTCTAGTGAAGATTGGATATTAGGAAGAATTTCTTCACAGAACAGGCTGTCAGACACTGGAAGGGGCTGCCCAGGGCAGTGGGGGAGTCCCCATCCCTGGAGGTGTTCGAGTCATGTTCACACAGTGCTCAGGGATATGGTGTAGTTGAGGACTGTCAGTGTTGGGTTGATGGTTGGACTCGATGATCTTCAAGGTCTTTTCCAACCTAGATGATTCTGTGAATCTGAAAACCAACTGTTTTGGAGAGTGAGACTGAGGAAACACACACTTTCTTACAATTTAAAAAAAAAATAAAAATAAAAGCACGTTGTCCATTTCCCTTTAAAGTTCCTGTGCCCCTGCACTTGGGATCAATGCTTCCATGTTTGGTAGATGTGTCTTTTGCAGTTCCTATAAAAATCCACCAAAGTTGGGCCAATTTGGAAATTGGGGGTGGTGGGGTGGGGGGTGGGAACGGGGCAGGGAACTGGAGGAGGAGGGAGAAAAGCTGTGTTGCTTAAGCATCTTTGAATACCGCCCTCGAGTTGGATGCTCTCCTTGCTGTTGCCACAGATTGTGTGATTTTGGGGAAGCTGCTGGAAATGGTCTCTTCAGAAATACTGGTTTTGGAGCAGTGTGTGTTTTCAGAGACCCAGGATCTAGTTTTACAGTGTTAGTGGGGTTCAGTGGGACCTGTGCTCTGTGTGTGCTTCTGGGTGAAAACATATATGTATAAATACCTCTGTGTTGGCAAAGACAGTAAAATATATCTATATATAGATGTATAAAGGTCTGAAACATCCCCACATTAGCAGAAGCTGCTGGTCCTAGTCCCTCCCTGCCCCTGAGCCTCATATCTTTATGGAAGGACAATTTATGAAACGACAATGTCTTAAAAGCTTTATCTTGAGCCAGATTTGGGTTGAAACTGCTTCAGAAGGTTTTAGAAGAGGTGCAAGAAAATACATTTGTACAAATCTTATTTCTAGGCTGGAAGTGGACTAAGGGCAGTGTTTCACAGCCTGAAGTGTTGGGCAGAGCATCAGTGAGATGCAGAGTGTGGGATATAGATGCTCCAGTGCTGGTCTTCCGCATAAAGAAAAGTTTTAATTGCGGGATGGCTGAGATGAACAGACATCTCTGCTTGGCTCAATTTGCCCAGCAGGAATTAGTAAGTGCATAAGATATTATTCTGCAAAAAAAAACAAACCCAACAACCCATCAAACAACCTGTTTGACTTGAAGATGGAGCCTGTGTTGAAATGAAACACTCAGGGTAGGTGGAATCAAAGTTGCCCAAAGAGCCTCTGGACTTTAATGACCTTTTAATAAAGCTTTTTCTTATGGTGAAGTTACAGAATCAAGCATTGTTGGTGGTAGCACCAAGCATCATCCCTGTGGTGACAAAAGCCTGCAGAAGTACGGGATGGGAGGAGAAAAGTGTGAGAGTGAAGATCTGTCTTTACTCTTAGGCAAATACTTACATTTGCCAGTTTTTCAAGTTATTTTGATTTGATAGTAAATAAGCAGATTGGACCAGTTGGAGCGAGTCCAGAAAAGGCCATGAAGATGGTCAGAGGTCAGAGTGCTGGAGCACCTCTGCTCTGGGGACAGGCTGAGGGAGTTGGGGGTGTTCAGCCTGGAGAAGAGAAGGCTCTGGGGAGACCTTAGAGCACCTTCCAGTGCCTGGGGTGGGGTCTACAAGAAAGCTGGGGAGGGACTATTTACAAGGGCATGGAGTGATAGGATGAAGGGTAATGGCTTTAAACTGGAAGAGGGGACATTTAGATTAGACATTAGGCAGAAATTATTGGCTGTGAGGGTGGTGAGACACTGGCCCAGGGTGCCCAGAGAAGCTGTGGCTGCCCCCTCCCTGGCAGTGTTCCAGGCCAGGTTGGATGGGGCTTGGAGCAACCTGGGCTGGTGGGAGGTGTCCCTGCCATGGCAGGGGGTTGGAACCAGATGAGCTTTGAGGTCCCTTCCAACCCAAACCATTCTATGATTCTATACTTTATTTTTAAGGATGACTTCTCCTGCTTGTTCAATTTTCTCTTGTCCATAGTGAAAAGAAATTGAGTATAAGATCTTGTGCTTATAGGTAGGAGTGAGTTCTCTGTGAGCTTGTGGTAAAATGCTGCTCTGAACAAATTCAGCTTTGTGTGACTAGACAGTGTCAAAGCTGTCATGAAGACAGTGTAAGCCTATGTCTCTGCTCTTTTTTCATCAGTGTAGTAAACAAAAGTCACATAAAGGCTGTGATAAAGCTGTAGTGCTGTAAATACGATCGTGGGAGCTCTTAGGAATAGCTGCATCCTCGCTGCTGTTGTGATTTTCATCAAGTGCAGAGTGGCTGCTGAGAAAATCTGTGGAGTTCACAGAACTGCCGGAGTAATAAATCATTATGAGGATATGATAAATGACTTGAAGCAATCCAGATGACTTGTCAGCTGCAGTCCTGCAAATCATGTGTGAAATGACCCGTGACCAAGTTGCGTGTGGAAGAGCGAGCAGCGTGGGCCGTGCCTGAGGACGGGGGCTCTGCCCTGAAGAAACAGTCGCTGTGAAAAGGTACTTGTGGTTGTACCCAGCAGCCAAATCTAGCTTGAATTCCCAGAGTGATAGTGCGGTCAGAAGTGTTTAATGCCATCTATGGACATGTGAACTGGGAAATAAGAAGAAAGGATGTTTTTACTTCCAAAAACTGCGTTTATGAAAATACTAGTGGAATAGCTTATTTAGCTCTGACATCCATATTCTAAAATAGACATGGGAAATGCAGAAGGAGCAGCAGGGCTGTGTTTGGAGCCGGGAGAAAATATCAAGACTTGAACTTTTTAAATCTCACACTGTGTTTGTTGGGTCATGAGAGAGACCGAAGCACAACCCCCTTGCGTGGGGACAGGGTGCTGGACACCAGCTCTCGAAGGTGATGTTAGAAGGTAGACCTGGGCTGTGATTAATCATTGGAGCAAACTACCAGGACGATACCTCTTTGGCTTGAGCTTTGATGCAGGTTTGGAAGTTGTACTTTAACTAAAAGCAGGTAACTGGCTTCATTGGGAGACACATAACCACTTGCTTTTGCTTTCCATGTGGGAATGCTGAGATACAGAGAGGCTGAGGCTGTTCTACTCGTGCAAAAAGTCCATGGTGTGGTCACAAAGTAAGCTGTGCTGTGTGTCAGTACAGTGTCTGTTGCAAAATTGAGGCTGTGGAGGTGGTTTCTGAATCTCTCTTGCCCACTCAGTTCTGCACAGTGACACCCTTCCTCAAAGGCTAAATCCCATAGCACCGTTTTTGCTGTGAAGGCAAAATGCCATCATGAAACAGAGGGTGGTTTTGCAGTCAAATGCCAGAAAATCTTGCTTGGACCACTCCTTTCACATGAATTTCTGCAGTGGACTGGAAGCTTAGGACAGTTTTCTGAAAGGGAATTGTTGCTGCTTCTATGTGTTTTATCTGCTCGTGGAAGAGGGAGGGACTTCTGTGCTGGGACAAACTCTTAACCTTCCCCTTGCTCTTCTTTGAAGCAGCTAATTTGCCCCTGCTGAGCACCCCTCCACTTGCGTGCTAGTTCTTTGTGCCACCCAACTGATCCAATGTGAAAAGGATTTGTAAGGTTCCCAACAGTGGGCTGTGACTTCAGGTAAAGAGGGACAAGCCAGCCACGGAGGACCTTAATCTGGAGATCCAGTTTTTGTCCCTAGACTTTTTATGAATGCATTTGGTGAGTTAGCTAAGGAAAAACTCCTTCCTTTTATTTTTTTCCTTCCTCAAAAGTGAATCTTGATACTGTCTCTTGTCTTGTTACTCCTTGTTGATAAATGATGGGGTAACAGTGCCAGAGTAAATGTCCCATTTGCCTTATCCACCCTTATTTCTGCATTGAGCATCCTTGTGCCTTCCTCCTTTTCTTACGCCGAGCACCTCTCTCTAGCCAAATCCCTCCTTATGCATCGTCACATCAGCTGATTGGCAGACCTGAGCTTCCCAAGAGAATTTAGGGATTTTTAAAGGGGATCTTTGTCAGTTTGGGGTTCATATAGTCACTTGATCATCTCAAGGCACATGGTTGAGAGTTGTGTCTCCTGCAAGAGGATGCGAAAGGGAAATTGTGGCTACTGGAGTATGTTGCAGTTGAGTGTCTCCAACATGAGCTACACCCTGCCTGTGTGGTGGCAAGCTCCTCGTCAGCTGTAAGGTAAATTATTAGCTTGCATTCCTTTCTCTTCCAGTGACTCAGCAGGCAGGCAGTAGCTTTTAAGGCATCTCTAACCTATTAGACTTTAAATTGTCTTTAAATTGTTAGACTTCAAATTGATCCCACTTTCTTGCAGTGGGATCATAAAATCTTTGACTATCTCTCTGCTCTAGAACAACAGGTTTTAATTTCACTGTTTGTATGATTTTGTTGGCTAAAGTAGAAGTTAGATAGGGGCTGTCTGGGGTTTTCTTCTGTGCTTTTTTTCTCCCAGACCCCTCCTGCCTTATCCCAGTGCAGTCTGCACTGTAATTCTGACATAACAACAGGCACCCCAAGCAGTCTTTCATTTCTATCTCGGTTTTACATGGTCTTTTCCAGGGTATTAATATGCTGGGTAGCCTTTGTGCTCAAACGAGGCATAAACAATTCAGACAGCAAATGCTAGAGAGCAAATGCAGTTAATGGACCCTGATGGTTATGTTGCCAGTTTGATGTGACATGTTGCTTGCATTAGCCTGGGAAACTTTCTGCTCTTAAATGCCAGAGAGCTCTATTTAATGTTTTGCGTTGTCCAAACTTCTGCTGGACTTTGGCATCTCCTTAATGGCACTTAATCGCAGGTAGAGGGGTGCCAGAAATGTCTTCTGCTTGACCTTACATAATGTCTCCATCCCAGGCGTGGTCAGCTCAGCAGTGTGGTGGAGAGACCCTTGGAGAGATGCCACCACATGAGCACACAGAGTAGTGATTGCAGCCTCCTGTGCCTTCACCATGGATGGGTGGCTCACTGGAGCTGCAGATCTGGGCTAGCACTGTGCCATGTCTTGATCACCTTGGCCTTCTGCTCAGATTTGGTTAGAGCATGGCACGTTGGGAATGATTTCCACGGGCATATTCCTGTATTAGTCTGCAATATTTGTCTACCTTAGTGTAGGACAATGAGTGTAAATAACTGTACTGAAAACAAATTTTAGATATGGAATAGCACACCTGACTGTGAAAAATGATGGTACAGGCGGATGAGCGAAATAAAAAAGCACTGTGGATGAGAGCCTTGAAAGAAGAGAAAATAGGGAAGCAAGTGAATATAATTGTCAGGAGAGGGTGAGATGAAAGCAGATTGTGATGGTTTTGTGACCAAGGAGTAAAGGAAAAAGCTTTTCAGTGGGCATTGCAAGGATGAGCAAAAGAAAATGGACACATTTATCTGGATAGTGAAGAGAGGAGGTCAGAAAAGAAAACTGAGATAGTTAAATATCCCAAGGTGCCGTTTGGTGACATGCTTTTTACTCTTGGCCTTCCCAGCCCCCACTGTTGTGGATTGCTCCAGGCCACCTGCCGCTGCAAATTCTCCATCCTCGTTTCCTGCTGGGGAGGAGGCGAGCTCGTCGGCGTACGTATCCGAGATGCTGTTTTTAATTTCCAGGAGGATGTAGATCTTACTTGTTTATGTTGGAGCAGCGAGCTGGAGAGGCCAGGAGGAGACCATGTGTTTAGAAGCAGGGCTGGATTCCCCAGGAAGCAGAGGAGCCCTCCTGGGCATCTTTCCATTGCTGCTCTCCTGCACCAGCCATTCCCATATTCTTACTGCAACCCTGCATAGAATCATAGAATGGTTTGGGTTGGAAGGATCATCTCGTCCCAACCCCCTGCCATGGCAGGGACACCTCCCACCAGCCCAGGTTGCTCCAAGCCCCATCCAACCTGGCCTGGAACACTGCCAGGGAGGGGGCAGCCACAGCTTCTCTGGGCACCCTGGGCCAGTGCCTCACCACCCTCATGGTAAAGAATTTCTTCCTAATACCTAATCTAAATCTCCCCTCTTCCAGTTTAAAGCCATTGCTCCTCATCCTATCACTCCATGCCCTTGTAAAAAACTCCCTCCCCATCTTTCTTGTAGGCCCCTTCAGGCACTGGAAGGTGCTCTAAGGTCTCCCTGGAGCCTTCTTTCCTCCAGGCTCAACAATCCCTACTCTGTCAGCCTGTCCCCCCAGAGCAGAGGTGCTCCAGCCCTCAGATCATCCCTCCTCTGGGCTTGCTCCAACAGCTCTGTGTCCTTCTTATGTTGGGGGCTCTCAAAGATGTTGTACACATTAACATTTATCTTGTTGTAATAGCACATATCTTTGCTGAGATGGAAGGGCAGGTTTAACCCCTACCTTATGTATTATACCCGCAGAGTTCCCCCATCTCCAGCGCTTAGTGCTAAGCTATGTGTCTTGATGTGGTTGCTTACAGCCAAGTTTGTTTTACTTTTTGAAGCCATTGTTACATGCATGTGCTCGTTGAGGGTCTCTGCACCAGACACCTGTCACTTGCTTTTGTCCTATGGACAGTAGCAGCAAGACAGGCAGTTAAGGGCTGACGGTGGGGTGAGCAGCAGATGTCGGTAAGCGTTGTCTCGGCAGCCTGTGCACTGTTCTGCTCCCTCTGTGCCAAACACAACTCCATTTGCTTAGCAAAAGAACTGAGGATGAAATACAGGAGTGAGATGAAAAAGGCAAAAGGCAATTTGTTGTTGCTGTCTTTTTTAAAGAACATTTAAACTTCTGTTTCAAAGGTTGGAGGAGTCCTTATCCACTAAAATGCATTCCTGTGATCTCAAGAGATCTTTGGGAGCTCTAACTTACCAAACGGTAACACATCAAAGAGGTGTCCATGGGGCTTGGAGTACAAACATGCAATATGCAGATGGCATAGGGAGTTCACAAGGCTCTGAGTCCATGCCCAGGGAACAGATACTCCCTTGCTGAGAAACCATCTGACAGCCTCCTCCTTTTAGATGACTCTTTGCAGCAAAGGTGACCTGAAAACCTTTTTTTTCAATACATAAAAAAGCTCCCAAACTTAAAAGTCACAAAGTTCAGCTACAGGAGCTGTTGCTCTGCTTAAAGGATCATACTTTACAAAGTAAGTTTTGCTTGCCTTCCCAGATTTTAAGGCATGGTTGCCTGGCACAGGGGTGTCTAGCTCTTGCTCTGGTAAACATAGACCTCTCTTAGCACGGTGTCCACATGTGCCAAGGGGGGCATGGAGGGACTCACAGCACAAGGGCAGCTGAGAATGACCCATTCTCCAACACTTACCATGTAGCATCATCTGCCATCTGATAAACTAAAGGGAAGGGATGTGATTTCATCTGAAGTGACAGCAGTGGAGTTGCTAAGGCTGTTGGTGCAGGAATTACTTGGGGTTGTTAATACTGTTTTAAGGCTTCTGTCTGTGCAGGTCAAACAAATTATCTTTAGAACACTGGTTCCTGTGGAAAACCTCACCTTTGTAATAGAGGCACTTTTGAGGCACCAAGTAATGCCTCGGGCGATGTAGGTTGGGCTCTTGCTGCAACTCAGTGGTGTGAGCGAGATCTGCAGGCAGTGAGGCTGCCTCTGCCTCTGCCCCGAGCGTGGAGTGACCTGGGTTCAGCTGGGTTTTACCTTCTGCTGAATCAGACTCCACAATGCAGATGAGAGCACAGCCTCGAGTGCCCTTCCAGCAGAGGTTTGTCAGCCTGGGAGCAAACCCTCACTGCAAGCACCCTGGGATGTGGGGTAAGACTGTCCACCTGCATTTCCTGGCTTGCTGGTGTGTGGGTAGCAATTAGGGACCTCGAGAAAGCTCAGCATGGAGCAGTAGGGAGGCAGAACTGGAATTCAGTCACAAAATTTGTCTGGTGCCCAAAGTAACACACTGCTTTGACCGAGAATGCCCCTATTCGTTCTGCCCTCCCACAAAATAACCTTCCCTTCCCTTTTTCCGGGTTAGTTTTCATAATTGGGTTTGGAAATAAGTCCTTTGCCAGGCAAGCAACCAGAAGAAGTAGCAGTAGGATGTTCTCTGCCCTCCAGCCCCACAGTGCTCGGGGCAGCTGGATGAGGATGAAAACCAGCATCTCTTACCAGCTCTGTCTTGTGGGGAGAAGCAATTGGGTTGGTCCACCAGTTCAAGGAATAGCTGATGCAAATTAAATTGCTTTTTGATCGTCCGTAGAAAAGAGTCCTGCAGAACCCTGGGGTGGTGCTTGGACAAAAAGCAGATGCCTGCTGTCTTGGGAATCTTCAAAACATTTCTCCTTTTGCCAGCGCTGTCTGAGGCTTCCCTGGGTTGGGTCTGTGCCAGCCATGCTGTGCTCCAGTCCTCTGCTTATCCCCTTCAGGGGCTGGCAGAGCAGGGAAACAGCATTACCAAAACAAATCCTCTGGGGATAGCTGGTGTCTCTCCTCCATCTCCTGGGACCGGGGCTGGAGGAGGTGACCACCCCAACCTGCTTCTGCCAGGTCCCTCGTGCGTGCCCGCAGCACCTCGGTGAGCTGGTTTGCAATCACAGCATACGTTAGAGGAGCTAATTTTTATGCATAGGGATGAGGGTAAAGCAGAGGCTTGTTTAGAAGCAAATTAGCACAAGGTCTCCTTCAATGCCTAATGACAGTGCGTGCTGTCCATCCAGATTCCATCCCGTAGAGAGCCAGTCGCTTGATTCAGCCTGAGGGACACGAAGCAGCGTTGCCGTGTCGCAGCAGATGTGTGCCAGAGCAGTGCTGGCTCCCACCTATGGTGAGGAGAGTCCGGATGCCTGTATGTGTACGTGCACATGTTTTGGCAGAGCTGCAAAAATCAGCATTTACCACACATTACAGAGCCACCTCCCGTTCTGTCAAGTGAGAATAACATCACAGAAAGGGCACATGGCTGTGGTAGCAATCAGTTGTTGATGTGGCAGTGCAGGGTTCATGATTGGACTTCGTGATCCTAGAGGTCCTTTCCAGCCAAGGCTGTTGTGTGATTCTGTGACTCTTGAACAGCTTCTGCTGGTCCAGTCAGTTCTTTAAAGGCTCCTTTTTTTTTTAAATAGCAGCTTGCTAAGGGCCAGATCTTCTTGTGACAGTACCACTAAAATCCTGAAGCTGCTTGAATCACTCCAAGGAGCCAAGCAATAAAAGAGCTAGAATAAAATGTATCCCACAATGTCCTTCACTTCTGCTGACAACTGCAGTTTAAATTACTGGTGCAACCTTTTAGCATAGCTAGCTTGTAAAAACTAATAAAGAATAAAATGAAGTCATAACGGCTACTGGCTACTGCTTCTCTGATGGGGAGTGGGAAGAAACTGCCTTTGTTTTCAGGTGAGCCTGTGCTTGTGTGCTAGGATTGCTGTTAATCCTATATTCTGATCACTGCCATTAATAGGTGCTGTAATTTTTACATTTATCGAAGTTATACAGTGTTTATTAGAGAAGGGGCTTTGCATTTATCATAAAGAAGCATTTATCCCATGAGCACCCTAATGTTTTTCAGTGCTGACATTAGAATTATACTTTTTAAAAAAATACGACGACTCAGCCCTCAGGACAGTCGCTTATTTGGCTGACATGAATTTGGGCAGCCCATTTCCACATGCTCTCAGTTCTTGTGTCCTTTCCCCCAAATGTCCTGAGTTTTGAGGACCTGGAATAATTTGTGACTTTGGTTAAATTTTTTTTTTTTTTTTTTCAATGTGGATTTTTATTTTATAAACTGTATGTATTTAAGGCTTGTGATGCTGAAATATTTCCAGGCCTTGCAGAGCCAGTGAGAGTTGTGTACAGATGCTGGGTCTGTGTCATGGGGGTGAGGGTTGAATTTTGCAGGGCATGTTGAAATGAAGTCCTCAGCTGTGGCTGTTGAGTAACGTCTTTTCTCGTGATTTCTGGAGAACTCCAGAAAGAGCTTTGCAATCCAGGGAGGAGTGAGGGATAAGAGGGGTCGTGGCTGTTAGTTCCCATTTCTGCAAACATCTTGTAGCCTTGTGCAGATGGAAACGTGCCACGTCCTGCAGCAGCCTGCCAAGAGGGAGGAGAGCTACGTTCACGATATGTTTTCTTCTTCGTAGCCCAGAGATGTAGGCACTTGGGAAGCGTTTTGCTAGCCAAAGTGAAAAGGATGGAGCCTTTATAAGCAGCTGCCAGCCTCGTCACCAGAACTGAGGACCAGCACCAGCTTCCTGCTGGGAGCACCGGCGGAGCTGGGACTGTGTGAAAGGCTGCAAGTATGGAACTCATTAGTAAGAGTAGGGGTGGGAAGAGGGAGGCTTGGGACACTCTGCTTGTACCGGCCGCCAAAACTGTGGCTGTCCAAAAGGCTGTGTAGGAGGGTGAAGGCAGGATGTGGATGGCCCTGATGTGCAGCTCTCTGTGTTCTGAAACAGAAGGAATTGCCACCTACAGCAAAGGCATCAGCTGCTGAACGGTCCTGCTGCCTTGGGCTTCGGTTAGCAAAAGGTATTTTATTTTGTTTCAGTCTTCTGTATGTTTAGCTGCCGAGATCAGACAGTTGTTTCAACAGAAGCATGTCAGAGAGAGGGTTTGAGCTGGGGAAAAAAAGCTGGATGCAACATCGTTGTGAGTTACTGGGCTTGAGGCTGGAAGTAGCGGGTGGAGCTCATGGTGTGTCACGCAGCAGGTCAGACTGGATGGCTTGCAGTGGTCCCCTTTGGCCTTGGCACTTAGGGAACAACGTAACTGGGATTTTTTGGTGGGAAATGGTCAAATTCATGTGACTTAAGAGCTCTCGGTTGCCAGGTGTTGCTGTGAAAGTGTTTTCTGTGCAGGGAGCTGAGAACGCCTGCAAGCTGGCTTTGAGCTGATGGAGTGCAGAGATAGTGACCCACATCTCATCCTGTTTAGCTACAAAGGATTTGAAATATCCGTTCTCCAGGCTGTCTCATTTAGAGGGAGGTATCAGCAGCAGTGTTTGTAAAGCATGCTGATCATTTACCACTTCTGCTGCTGTAGGTTGTACTGGCCCTTGTGAAGCCAAGTATCCCCGTCCCTGGCTTCAGGTAATGGGCATGGGTTTGGTGGAGCGAGGGTAACTCAGCAAGTCAGTGGCAGGCTTGACAACCTGCATCTCTCGCATCCTTCTTCTGGACCTGGCTGTCCCTCTAAGTGTGCCTACTGCCCTTATAAGCCAGTGCATTGAATTCAGGTAGGGGAGGCTCAGAGTTAATTTTCCTGGTGTTCCTGCAATGGAAGGACCTCAGGACCAGGAGGCCAGGTCATCAAAACCTTGCTTGGGGAATTTTGACCAGCTTGCTTTTTATTACAGAAGCCCTGCCTCATTGTGCCTTATTGCTCTGGGTATTGTAGCACCCAAGGAGATATCATTTGCCTTGGGCTTAATCCTGTGCCTGTTTCCTCAGCTGCTGTCCTCCAGCCTCTGACGCTCCCCAGCAGCCCAGACTGTCAAGCCCATGGGGGTGTTCAGGCAGAAGATCGACCCCTTATGAATCTCTCAACTGCTTGGAAGGTCTGGAAGGAGTGTTTGTAGCCAGTGTGCTAATGGGCAGCCTCTCTTGCACAATGCCTCTAGGCAATGAGTCATATATTTCTTAAGTACATGTGGTTTTGTTTGTGTTTTTATGTTAACCAGGTGAAGAACCCTCAAGATCAACGCTGGGAGAAAGAAGAAAAGTAGTGAAGGAGTCACTGAGTGATGCAGGACAGGTCTGAGCCAAGGAGCCAAGGTGCAGAAGGTAAAGCACCACCGAGCCCTGCAGTGTGTCTGCTCCATGTCTGCTGTTACATTGCTTCTTCCCTTGCTGTATTTTAACACAGTCTACCAAAACATCATCTAGCAACGCTCTCCCTTCTCCCCATAGTCAAGTCCAGGTACTGGTGAGATAGGGAAGGCTTGTAAAAGTGGGGCAGCACCAGTCCAGTGTCACCCATAGAGTCTTAATCAAGCCCTTTACATATTTTTTGGGGGGCCGTTGACTCTTTTATTTAATCATCTCTTACTTGCTGAAAGTTTTAGCTAAATTTAGTTGGCAGAACTGCAGGTGAAGAAGTTGGCATTTCACAATCTTCTGATTTCAGCAGTTCAGATTTTGATTTTAAACACAGTGTTGAATGTCACTAATGGTCTGAGCTCGCTGGCTCCGTGTCTGGGTGCTTTGGGATCCAAATCCCTGCACACAGCTCAGTCTGGGGAGCTGGACTCTGAAACTGTGTGCGTGATCTGAAAATATTTCTTTAGCATCATTCATTGGGAAGATTCTTTCCCCAAAAAGCTTTGTAACCGAGGTAGGTTCACCCTGTAAGGATCAATCCGTGGGCTGCTGGTGCACAGCTATTGCAGGGGTGTGTGGCTGACTGGGAACCACAGGCAATCTCACTGCAGAGGCTGGAGATTGCTGCCAGCAGCACATTTCTCCTTTTCCAGTTTTCCTCTCACTCCTGCAATGAAGCCAGAGGATGGGGCTTTGTGCTCTGCGCTGAGCTCCTTCAGGCAAGCTCCACAGTACTGTCAAAACCATTGGTGAATTTGGGCATGAGCAAAGGTGTCAAGGGTGAAGCAAAGTGGCTGGAGCATGGAGTCACTTCTGCCTCTGCCAGGGAGCAGTGATTTCTGGTAGAAGGATGCAAGGGCACCAAGAGGCAGTTGCATCCTATGCAGAGCTACTCTGGCAGCTGGAGTTCTCGAGTGGAAGTAGCCTGTGGATTGTTACTGGGAGCTGCCAGTTATTCAAGTTGGGATTTGGCTGCCAAATCTTCACTTGGGTGAAGTGTAATGGCCTGTGATACAGCACGAAGCAGACTAGGTGCTCTCAAGGTCCCTTTTGGCCTTGAACTCTACTAATCTGTGAAAAAAAAATAAAAAAATCACAGCTGCATCTCTAATGACACACGACCAGTTCAAGCCCCTGTTTTGATTTGCTGTCAAAAGATTTCTCCAGGAGTGCTGTGTCCTTGTGTGTCGTATTTGGAGCATCTGCTCTGTGTGTACTTGGGCTGAGCCACTTCTTCCAGCAGAATTAGCAACTGTGCTGGTGATTTCCTCCTGGAAATCCAACCATGCAGGACAGTGCTTAGCTTATGGGATTGTGGCAATCAAGCCATAATGGCACTCTTTTAAATTGCCTTTTTAATTTTTTTTTTTTTTTTAACCTGTTAGCTGCCTCCCTGCGCCCAACCACGTGTCTGTACATCTAGGGTGGGTTTTTTTCTGCCTTGTTCAAGTGATAGAGTAAATAATTTTTGATTTATTCCAGTGCAGCCCTCGAGCTCAGCTCCTGTGAGAGCCTGCTAACTTTGAGTTCAAAAGATCTCAAGTCTTTGAGGTCAGGCTGTGGTCTTCCATCTTGCCTCAAAGTTAAACTGAAAGAGAAAATTCCTTTTTCTCTTTTTCTTCTTAAAAGGTAAAAAAGAGAGACACATGCTGTGTAAGGGATGCTCTTGCCTGCAGCAGAAGAGAATGCCAACGTGCAGGAATTCAGGTTAAAATCTGGTTGTTTAGCAAAGGCTTTATTTTCAAGCACCTAACATGTTGTTTAGTATTTCGTAGAGATAAATGTTTCCTTTTCAAGCAGTGCTGTTGGCTGGCTGGGATCCAGCCTGTGGTCCTACATTAAAGCATGTCTTGGTGTTTAAACCACTACATTACCATGGTGGCTAGAAATGGTAGTTCTGATCCCTAATTTCCTGCAGATCTGCTGATAACAAGGCTTGGCTCAGACTGAGTTTTACATGTGCTAACCCCTAAAGTCGGTCTGAATGTCTGCACTGAATTTAACCACAGGCAGGAGTGTTGGTCACCAGAATAATTGCCTTGTTGCCTGGTGTATGTTTTCAGGAGCAAATGCTAAAAGATAGGCCAAGGACATCTCAGGTTAACATTTAGGCTTAACATCTGCATCAGTCTCTGCATTTTGTTTCCCTTGCTGCCCAAATAGAGGTGTTTGGAGGTGAAAACGAAGCAGCTCGAACATGGGCACGCGCTGAGCAAGAAAGGCTTGCCTTAAATATGGATTTCTAATGCTTCATTTCTAATGTCATCCTGTGGAGCAGTATTAAATGTGTCCAACAGTTGTTGTGCATATCAGGTGACCATCTTGACACACCAGAGGGGCTGGGTGTGGTTGATACCTTAGAACGCCTGTTAGACCGGACACTGTAGTGATGAATGTGAAGTGTCAAGCCCTGTGCCAAAGATGAGCTGTGCACCTTGAGAGGAGGTGCAGACAGCTATCTGGCATGCATATATATATCTATCTATATATATATATATCTATATATATCTATATATCTGTATGTCTGTCTATTTATATGCATGTCTGAGCAAAATAAGTATATAACAGCTATTATATGCTAGCTGTATTCCATAGAGCCCTGCTTAATCCAAATTTATGCAGTTTTTACTACAGCTATGTGTTTGGAAGGGCAGAGGTAGTAGATAGATCTTTAATATACACGGATCCTCCTATTGAAAAACAGCTCTTCTGAGCAAGGTGACCTTGGCTCTGCTTCTAACTTAGGAAACCAGCAATGCAGTGGAAAGGAGATGCTGATCAGTGCAGGGAAGGCTCGGTCAGATGCCAGCAGAAGATAAACACAGGTTAGGTTGGTGTTGTAACTACCAGTGAGGTCGTCCGTCTTGCCACGTAAAACTGTGGGTGCTCTCCTAAACTTGTATGTATTGAATATATACCTGGAAGGTGTGTGTCTGTATTTTTTTTTTAAAAAGCTCCACAGTTGGTATGGCATACTGGGGGAGAAAAACAGCTTTCTGCCTCCAAGCACCACAGTGGTTTGCTGGCAGAGTAAGTGACAACTCAGCTGGCTCTTACAGGCATGGTGAAAGTCTCACATGATGTTTTGCAAACCACTCTCATCAACTCTTCATTTTCAGAAACCCTTTCTTGCAAAGTTTTACAGTCCATGAGAACACCTTGGTGTTTTTAAACCCCTTTCAGAAAAAAGCACATCTAGAAAGGCAGATGCAACTGCATGTCTGTGTACAGTAAATCCATGCAGCTCAGGTTACAGTACAAGGACAGGTAATAGACTGACTCTTCTGTTCTGTCACCACTTCTCCTGCTCTTTCTTCAGCAGAGAAAAACCACGTATCGACCTTCTCCCACAAACCCGTGTTCTGAGCCAGCAATAAAGTAGGAAAATGTTGTCTCCCAAATCTAATTTGAAACATGATGACTGGACCATTCTTAAACAGCTTCCAACTTAACAATAAAGAAACTTCACAGAGTGCTTGGCAGGAGCCTCTGTACATAATTTAGATCATAATCAGATGCATTAACACATTTTATATGGATCTCATGGGGGCCAAGAAGACGAGGTGTGCTGGGTAATTTCTTTCCAGATTTCTTTACCTGATTGTTTATTACTCTTGGGGACTTCATTTGTGGTCCAAATGTCACCAGCAGAATCCTGCTGCTTCATGTGCTTGCATTTAGAGTAGCTAGTAGCAAAGCTTCAAATAACCTAATTGATGTGTTATCGTTGGTCTTTCCATCTGCGTGTGTCAAAGGGAGGACGGGAGAGTACATGGGGAGGGAGAGAGGCGAGAGGAACAAAAGCCAGGACCCAATTCTGCAAATTGCTGAGCTTCCCCCGTGCCTGCAGCTCGGTGGGAAGGAAGGTGCCAGGAGTGCTCGACATACTCAGCAGGAAACATGCTTCTCAATCATGAGCTCGGCTTCCAGAGAACCGCACAGGGGAAGTGCTCCCTCTCCACCTTTTCATTTTAACTGTTAAACACAAGCAGCTCTAATTTTATAGAGGTTCTGAAAGCTTTTTGGCACTCTGTGCAAGGAAACAACCGTGTATCATTCGCGTTGCTTCGTTGTTTTGCCGTGAATCCACCCGTGCCAGAAGCATCCTTGTTGTGAAATCTCTCCTTTGACAGAAGATTCCGTTGCTGCTTTGATAAATGATGTTTTGAATTTCTTTCTGCTTTGCTGGTTTGTATTATCCCCTCAAAAGGTGGGAAGTGAAGTTCCCTGTCGCTTCAATGTCTCCTTTATACATGTTGAAGTAATAACCCTTCTCATGGGTATTTATACATGTTGAAGTAATAACCTTTCCCATGGGTATTTATTTGTTATTAAAGGCTGTGAACTAGTCTAACGTCAGCATTCCCTATCCATCTGCAGCCATGGGCTGTTGAGGCCAGGCTCTGCTCTGAAATGCACAGCTCAGGGTTGGGAGCCTTCTCAAGACAAAAGGGGATGCTCCTGAGCGCTGAGACTCGCTCACCCAGGGTATAAGCCACCCAATAGCAGCCTTGGCCAGCTACCATTGATGCACATGGGCCAGAAGTTGGCACAACCAGGAACCAAAACTGCAAGGCAGGTCAGATGTGGCTACAGTGGTGAGAAAATTTAAGAGGATGAAAGCAGCTGGATACACCAGCTGGAACTGGGGCCAGAGAACAGGTGGATGTACTGGTGCAACCTAGGTGCCATGACAGCCTGTGCCAAAAACACAGATCCCCTCTTTCCTCTTTTTCTGGTGATAATGATCAACATCTTTCCAGGTGATGATGCAACGGCATCCCAGGTCAGCTGAGATCCTAAAGTGACTTTTACAACAGAACATGATGAAGAAATGGTTATCTTTAAAAATCAGAGGTGATTAGGTTGTTGACTTTCCATTTCACGTGCCAGGCAAGTCGCTGTGTCTCACCCCTGTAACACCAACGCTTTGTGCTGGTGAAATGTTGCCAGGGAGAAAGGAGAGGGTGAAGAGCTGAGTCACCCAGTGCTTCTCCCACAAACATCTGCCTCTCCCTGGGTTTTCCAGCTGAGTACTAAGGAATGGCATTGCTTGCAAGATATCCTGCCCCAAGGTGTAAAAGTTGTGGCCGTTGGGCTCTCCTGAACAAACCCTTTCCCTTCCATCTCCTGCTTATTTTGAATCATGAGAGCATCAGAGCAGGCTGGTACAGGCTGCGAAGGGTTTGTGCAAGCAGGGCAGGCAGGCGTACACGAGAGGGAGAAAATCTCCCCAGTCCCTTTGCTATTTATAGCCATTTCGCAAGCAGTTTCCTTGCTTCCAGTGCCCAAATTACCAGCTGTGACTGATGTATTCTTCTTAGGTCGACGGCACGTACAGCGACCGACTTGTCTTGACAAGCTTGGGGGGCGATGGGTTCAGCTGGGGAAGTTAGCACAGTGGCACGCTCCGCAGCGCTGCTCTGCTCGCTCCGTGCTTTGGCTGGGGCACGGACACGCTTGCTCAGTTGGACTGTGGAAAGGAGTCTGAGTTTGCTGGCGTGGTGAAGGAAAAGGAGTGTTTTGTTTCCTATTTGCTTAAGGTCTGCTTGAGCTGGACCTCAGGATTATTGATGTTCAACCTGTCTTTGTACCAAAACGCTGCAACTGTTCAAACAATTGCTCAGCTGAAACTATTGGATTACCTCTCCCTAAAGCATTATTTGATTTGCCTTACTGTTTTGTCAAGCCTCTGGAGGTAGTAGCTTGCTTTAGCCTTTCATCTCTGGGTAGCATGAAAAGAGCTGCTATCCAGAGGGGCTGCACTGCTGCCTAACAGAAGTGAATTAGAAGCACCATGGCTTATCTGCATGGTGTAGGACTCGTACAGCCTTCACTGCTTTCTCCTTTATATCCTACACCTATTGCGTGGGTAAGAATTTTGTTTGCTGAAGACCTGCCAGATGCTAGATTCCTGCTAGATCCCAGCTGTGGTTTTCTCTTGGTGCATAATTTCAATCATAAATCATAGAATACCAGGTTGGAAGGGACCTCTTCCAGTGTCGTCATCTTGTCCCCGTGGTTATATGCTGAAATGCAAGGGGGAAGAGTGTTGCTTTTCTGCTGTGTGTTTTGCTTGTGTGGCCTCGCAGGTCGCAGAGTCAAAGAGTGGCAGGGGAGGAGAGCAAAGCTGAGTGGGGGAAACTGAGGAATTTAGGTTCACTTTGCCTAATTTCAGGTGAATATACTCTGCTATTTGGGGGATGCTGTTTTGGTGTCACAAGGAAGGGCAGAGATATAAATAAGGTAGAATGGGGAAGATAAAACACTTAAACTCTTCTTATGGTTGGAAAGGGGAAGAAAGTGCATTTTTTTTTCTGTATCAGGCAGTAGGATGCTGACTGTTGTGTATGTGTGTGGTTGCCCTCCACTGGTTAATATTAGAATGACCTCCCTAAATCAGAGACTTTTTTTGGCCAAGTTGTGTGTTTCTTCAGATTGACTTTGAAGAGAGTCAGGAGCATCTTAGATGCAGAGATGGGCTGTTTAGAACTGATTGGTGCAACTTCTCACTCTTCATCTGCAAAGCCACCCTGGACAAGAGGCAACTTCTGAGCTGATAAAGCAGGAGTTCTCCAGTGCAAAGGGATGCACAGAAGCCAGTTCTATCACTAAACATGGCCAGGGTTTGCAGAGGGGTGCAGGTGCTTGCAGTGAGGTAGCCAGGGCTCGGAGAGGATGCAGAACACATGTTGCTGCAAGATGTGGCTCTGAACAGTCTGTCATCAAGGCCTGGTGACCACACGGGGCACGTCACACCTCAAAATAGGCAGCACATCCCTTGCCTCCTGGTCTGTTCAGTGGAGTAGGCTTAAATTATGCATCAGGCTGAGAATTATGCGACAGCCTTAATTACAAAATCGTTTGCTGACCTTCAGTTTTATGAAAATAATGTAAGAGTGAGTTTATCAGCACTTAGATAGCTGTTACAGCAGCGAAGCGGAGGCTTAGAGGATTTAAGGGAGCTGCATCCAGCACTTGTGATTTCCATTCCGGTGTGTTACGCTGTGTCCTTGAAGGTTGCTGATATTCACTGAGTTGGGTTATCCTGGTCAGCAAAAACTTTGGTTTGTGGTTTTGGGTTTTATTTTCCTTCTGAATCAGGCCCAGTAAAATCAGGAAGAAAGCTGTGTGACTTGCAAGACCGTATTAAGGATGAAAACCTTGCTCTGCACTTTGAAACCCTTTCAAAATGTGTATCTAGGAACTATAGATTTTTGTCTTCTATGGATTTTGGCAAGAGAGCTGTGAGAGTAAGGTGAAAGGAAAATGAACCTGAGAGGAGCTTTCGATTTTTGGTGAAACTCAATAGTTACACTTTCCAGTAACAACAGAAGACATTTTTTGAAAACCCCAAGCCCTGGTGACACCTGGTGACACAAAGGCACCATCTGAGCTCTTCTTTTTTCCTCCCACTGAAGCAACCAGACAGGATCCAGTCTGGGATGTGTACATCTTGTGTATGTCTCCGTGTGTTGGATGGACACATGAAAGGATGTGGGGAAATGATGCTGTAGTGGTTGGGCAGAGATATGGGAGCAGAGGAATCCTGAAAAGGACATCCCTTAATGTCTTTTAACATCAGCCCAACCCATTTAATCTCACAGTGTTGCCTTCTGCAGGTCTTAAGTCTTATGACACCACTAAAGCACCTAAAGTTTCAGGTGGTATATGTGTCTTAATTGAACAGATATATTCCTCTGTCAAGATGTAAACATTAGAGAGAAGGAAGCACAGTGTGCTGAGAGACTCCCCCCTGTCATCAGGTCATCCATTCAGTGAAAAGTTATTTTTATTATACATCACAGCTTTATCTAGTTCAGATATTTCCAGCTTCTCTTTGGCATTTGTTTGAATCCTAGAACAAACCAGGTTAGAAGTGACCTCTGGAGATATACAATCCAATGTCCTGCTTGGAGTAAAGCTAACTGCAAAGGTAGGTGAGCTTGCTCAAGGCTTTGTCTAGCTGAGGTTTGACCATTGGAGGCTTGGAGGCTCTACCACCTCTCTGGGCTCCTGTTCCAGTCATTTGTTTTCCCTCTGTATATCCAGTCATAGGAGACTCCATCTAAAACCTTTCTTATGTCAAGGTAGTCAACATCAGCTGCTGGCCACGCATCTACCAAGCCAGTTGCTTGGTTACAGAAGACAGATTGGTGAGGTACAATTTGCCCATGGTACCCCTGTTCCAAATCACCTTCTTGCCCTTCATAGCTATGGGAAAGGTTTCCAGGAGGATTTGCTCCATCCATTCCTGCCCACAGACTTCTGTTGGCAGCAAGGTGCTGTGGAGGCAGCTGGGCAGGGGTAAGTGCAGCCTTTCCAGCTGTGTTTGTCCTCTTTATTCCTACCTCTGAGGTACAAATACTCTCAAGAGCAAGTTTGTGTTGTCAAAGTTAACTCTTGGAAACTTAACTGCAGGTAACCTTGGCTTCATCGTGACTTGGCTGCTCACGGGCTTTCATTGCTTTAGCTAATAAAACCTTTACAATTGCTTGGAGGCACTTAAAGTTGTTCGTGTTTAAATAAAGGGATTAATTTCAGGCATCCTGCTGCTGAACTTGTATGTTTGAATTTTGAAAAAGTGTGGTTTGCTCGTGAGGTGTGAACAGGCTCTGAAAGCCAGTTAACTTTTATCAGCTAAATGGACTGTAACTCCTTGTGAGGAGCCTCCTGAACTCCTCAGCATCGATTTACACTTCCCAGGCAATGGAAACAATTACGTTGGCTCCATGAAGAATAAAAAGAGAGGGGTCTTAGGACATGAATATAGGAAGGTGCATCAGGAACATCTGCCTTTTAAACCTACTCCTGCTGTTGATTTTAGTAATGATTGAGTCAGTGTTTTAACATTTCCGTGCCTTGGCTTCCCTGCCTATAAATGACTTGTGTCTTCCTTTTGGGTTGTTGGGGACTGCCTGGCTATCATGTATAAAATGCTGTCAAGGTAGGGTGCCAAGCGAACACAAACTGGTTTATTTTTAGGGCCTTTTGAAATCTTGGACTTTTTGTTCTCCCTTTTATCTGTCTCTTTCTTTTTAATCACACAAAATGGAAATAAACTCAATCACAGCTGTTGCTGAAGAAGAATCATTAGGCCCATCCAGCTGGCTCTCCCAGGGCCAGCGCGGGATTGTTCCCGACGTTGCATTTCAAACGTATTTTGTCTCCTTTAGTCTTGCCTGTGCGTGGAGTGATGAGTGTCTTTCACTTCTGTCAGCTCTCTTCATTGATCCAAAAAGGAAGGGCTATTTTTAGGTGGCTGTAAGTAACTGGACATCAGGCACCACAGAAAGGGAACTGGGTTATTTTTGGAAACCCATCAGCAGCCGTTCTGGCAGGCCCTGATGCAGGTTTTGTCTTCTGTTGGGCTGTCTCAGGTTGTGGTATCAGTTCCCAAGGTTGTGAACCTGGTTTCTTGGGCGTGATTTGCAATCCAAATCTGGATTTAGCAGCTGCTGGAGGCTGTCTTGATGGCATCAGTTTGTGGGAGTTAATTCCCCCTAAAGTAGCCTGGTTTGGAGGGATGGAGGGTGATGACTGAGCTGGAGATTTTGGGGCAGAAGATGAGGTCAGCTGAGGGGCAACATGTGAAATACAACTCAAGTAGAAACAAGCCCATGGAGATGATCTCATGGTTTGAGCCCTGGATGAGTGTGCAGAAGACTTGGTGTCTGTCAGTGGCCGTGCAGAGATTCGCTTGGGCTTGTTCTGCTTCAGTGGATTGCAGAAGGATGGCATTTTCTTGATTTTGCTTAATCTTTTTCCTAAGCATTTTGGGACAGCTCCTTCCTCTCACTGAATTTGTGTGAGGAGCTTGCTGATGCTGCATGGAGCCATTACGCACTCCAGTTACTCAGCTGTGAATGTGTGAGTTGGAATCTGTGGGAGCAATGACTAAACCTACACCATTGCTGGCTGGAGAGCTTGAAAAGCCCAAGCAGAAAACATTGTGTATGTGATTTAGTTGCACATTATCTTCTCTCTCTCTGTAAAGACCCAAGTCTAATTTCAAAGGTCAGAACATGCTCTCACCTGGGTGTTCCAGGCCTTTTATAGAGTGGTTGAAGGCCATTACCTAAAATTAGCTTGCTGCTTGGGGAAAGCTGATATTAGCTCCATATTAGCAGTCTTTACAAAGCTCTTGGAGCCCATCAAGTAAATGATCATCTATTGAAGCTCAAGGGTACAAGGCAGAAAATGGAAGACTAATAGCACCTGATACTGCTTCCTAATTGAGAAGAAAAATTGAGTGGGCTTTTGGCAGATTGCTTCCTCTTCTAGGGTGGTTTTTGGCGGTGAAGGGTTTTTTTTAAGGATCTCTAGTGAAGCTTTCCTAGGCAGGCCAGTGCACTGCCTTTAGAGTTGGACTTATTTTTATTTTCCTCAAACTTCCTGATGATCCAGCCGTGCTGGGGAGCACTGGGAAGGGGAACACGTGATTCTGAAGCAGGCTTAAATTGTGAAACACAGTCAGATCTGCTAAGCAACAGCATTGACACGTTTAAATAAATCTGCTGTTGAGTAATATAGAGTGACATATTGAGAGCAATTAAAAAAAAAAAAGTAACTCGGCACAAATTTGGGAAATGACTGGAATGGAAACAGAACATAGATGTTAGAGAAGACGTTGGATAAAAGAGAGGGAGGGCTACTCCAAAAAAGGCGTGTCCTGGAGAAACCAGGATGTCCATCAGGAAGGATGAGACAATAGCAGAAATGCACATTTATGCTGAAATTATCCCTTGGCAGTAGGATCGTTGTGTTTCTACTTCTCTGCCAACACTGATGGTCACAAGGATTGAAAAGATTCATCCTGCCCAGTTCAGAGAGGAGCGTGTGGTGGGATGTCAGATGGCTTAGAGAAGGTAAGGTGGCTTTCTTACCCTTGTTCCTCTGGGTCTGTGCTGAGTTGGGCAAGAGTCCTGTTGTAGCTGTCACTCTAGAGGTGAGTAACGCTGTAGAAGAGGGCACAGACTGAATTAGGAGGGTTGGTATTTGAAGCTGGTGACGGGAAATCACTTGTGGAGCTCAGTCGTGGAACTCACTGCTTCAAGAAGCTGTGAAACCAAGTGGTTGGTGTGCTTTTCCTTTTGTTCATTTTTCTAACAGTTCAGACTTCGTACAGATGAGAATGTACATGATTGATTGCTTCGAAACAAGTATTTTGGTGGGCAACTTCTGCTCTTCAAGGGCTCATACAGCCCCTATTTGCTAGTGGTTAGGGGAAAATTGTTCCAAGTAAGCTGTTCTGTGGCTATGATTTATGAGTATTTTGCACCAAAGCAGCTGGAAATGAGCACTCAGGAGTGAGGGGTGGAAGTGGATGGATCATTGGTTTAATCTAATATAGCCATCCTCGTGGTTTTTTATTATTTTTATTGGATCCCATACAGTGGTCAAATTGAGATGTGAGTTTTGTGGCTATCTTAATGACTTGGTTCCGAGCCAGTGCCTTCATGTCTGTCTGCATGGCACGTTTGCAGTGGTGGTGTCGCTGAGCCCTTCAAAGCACGTGTTCACCGGCAGCTTTCCAGGCTCTGGGAACATCTCTCCTTTTCTTGGCTGGATGTCAGATGTTTACTCTGGACACGAGCAGCTTTTGTCCAGTGGATGGCAATAGTTTACTCGTGCACTAGCCAACCTACTGTGGAGATAGCTGTGCTGTCACTTGCAATATTTTTGTGCCATCTCAGCCATGTATGGCTCAAGCTACCGAGTGTGAGATGGCACAGCATGAGAAATGCTAGGCCTTACTCTCTGTCCACACTAGCTGATGGAAAGGGCCAGAAGAGACGTTTGGAGCTTCCTTGTCCATTAGGACCTCTCAGCATCTACTCTGCAAACGGTCCCTGAAGCTGATGTGAGCTGGAAATGGTCTGATCTTTGGGATGGTGGCTGGGAGACAGCAGCTTGTGTTGGAAGCGATTGCTTCATCTGCACGAGCGTTGTGCTGGCAGTGTCCCACTGCCCATTTCTGAGCTGCTCCAAGGATATTTGGCCCCACTTACCCAGCTAAAATAGCTGTCATGCGTTGGAGATTTCTACCTGGAGTATTTTTAAGCCTGGCATGTCCTTGCCAAATGTACCTTCAGCCTTCCCAAATGTACCCCCTCTGCTAACATTTGGATTCTCTTTACCTTCTGTTGTGAACAGGCAGGTGGGACTGTGCATGGTGGGGATTACTTGGGCAATCTCCAAATCTCAGAGCGTATCCACAGTATCCATGGTACATGATTTCTCTGGGAATCTTTCCTCTGAGCCATGGAAGTGCATTAGTGATGTTAACTCTTCAAAGCCCTGTCAGCCATGGATAAGATCTGTCCTGCACGTCCTGCTTCCAATCCAGGGAAGCTGTTAAGCCATTAACTTTGCAAAATCTTGACTGCTTCAAAGCTGCTCAGTACTAGCACCAGTCTCAGCACTCATTGCAGTGGAAGAACAGCTAAAGCATTTGGACATCACATGATTACATCAGCCAGATTGTCTCAAAGCCACAAGGTATTTAGCTGGCCTGCTTGTTCGATACCAGTTAATAAGGATTTCTTTAAAAAGACACTGTTGCTTAGCATTACATGCTCTTTAATGTTGTTAGAGTGTTCTAATAAAACTTTGGCAGCTGGTCTTATCTGTTAGTCTTCCAATAGCTTTTGAACCTATCAGCTGTTTTCATTTAGAGGGATAGAGCTCACCAAAGCATTAACTCCCTATAAATGCCCTGAAAGTGGGAAAACAAGGCTCTTTATGGGGTACTGGAGAACCCCTATGGAAGACTGAAGAAGAATTCAGGCTTCATTTGTGCTGGTGTTCCCAGAAGTTCTTGTTGGGGTGACGTTGAGACAACAGATTATATTTGTCTCCGAGTACAGTGCTGAGCATCGCAGGGGCTGTTACAAGTGCCTGACTAAATTAATAATCATTCTGGCTGTCTCTCCAGCTAGCTAACAGGACACCATTAGGTTTGGGAGAGCAGTTGGGAAGTGCTTTTGGACCAAGCTGTATGCTTCACAGGTTTTAAGATTCAAAGGCAGAGGATTTTTTTTAAAAAAAAAAAAAAAAGCCAACTCACACAAGGAGTCACGCTTTGGTGCCTTGGCCTGGAAAGCAGTGTTGAAGCTAAAAGCTCTATTAGTGGGTTTCAATTTACTCTGACTGAATCCTTCCCTGAGGATTGCTCATGTTCTGTGGAATTACAGGGTTTGGCATGATAATGTTTTTCCCCTTTATTTCTCCCTTTTGCACTGTCTCGATGCGAGCAGGCGAAGGCAGCAGCAGAACTCTGCTGGACCAGGAGATGTGTGGGCACAGCAAGGTGTGATCTAAGGAGATGAACGATGCTCGTAGGCTTTGGAAAGAATAAATATCAACAGGGGAAACAGGTGCTGTGTGTCTGCCCTCAAACTTCTGGTTGTTAGCTGACTTGCTGCAAAGAAGGAGGCTGGAGGTGGGTCACAGGGAAGCATGAAGAAGGACGTGGATGAAGTGATGGGCTGACAGTGCTCATCTGTGGAGGGTGCAGAAGACACAGTGAGGCAATGGGGTTGTGGGAGAGGGAAGACAGGAGAGACCCAAACAGGAGAAGGTAGGATTTGGGCAGGAGAGGAAAGGTGGTGAGAGAGGGGCAAATAAAATGATCTCAGCAGCTGCATTTTGCGTGGCTACTCCTGTATCCTGCAGCTGTTCATTAGAAATTCTGTTTATGCCACAGGGAGTTTTGGAGTCTCTGAAGCTGACACAGTTTTAATAGACAAAGACATTTTGAGTGCAGCACATCTGCTCCGGGATGCGAAGGAACGGGCTCCGTGCAGCAGTGCCATTGGTTGAAACATTTCATCAGGCTGCTTTTTTTTTTCTTTTTTTTTTTTTTTTTTATTTTAAGACCTCCTCTCTTATTATCCAAAAAAGTAATTTTTGAGGTCAAAAGAAGTGCTGTGTTTGCTCATTAAGTTTGCAGCCATTAAACAGTCCTGCTGTGCTCTTCCTAATATCCCTGAGTTCCCAGCCCTGAGAGTTGGCAGAATTACCTTTTCCTTTGAAGGGTCCCAGAGCATTTTACAGAAGTGGCCATCGTGGAGATGTGAAGCAGGAGTTGAGTAAGGAAGATGTAACGTGTGAGTGTAAAAAAAAAAGTCATTGTGAGTATGGGATAACACTCACGCTTCTCAGAGTATGGTGGGGTGGTGGTGCCTCCAGAACCCCAGGTGCGAGCTGGGAACTGGAAGAGTCCAAATGAAATAATGTGTAAATCACATATATGACAGAGATTTCATAAAACTAGGAAGCTTGGCTGTTAATGGTTTTGGTGAGGTTTTTTGCTGTCAAGTTTTAGATATTAAGAAATGCTAAAAGGGAGCTTTTCAGTTTGGGCTGTGTCTTGCCCAGGCTGCAGTGGTGAAGCTGCAGGGAGGGAGCAGCCCCGTTGGGACCCTCAGCACAGGCACAAGCTTGGGGCTGGAGGGATGCTGCTCCAGAGCAAAGGCCTCCTCTAGTTGCCTAATCACTGTATATAAGGCTGCATTATTCAAAATTTGGCAAGCTGGGTATGTTTAGTTAACCAATTTATTTCTAGGCAGACTCAATCTAACCCTTAGCTTAACTTTTATAACTCGTGGCTTTCCAAAACCCATCTAATCTTGCTCAGTGGTTTGAGTCTACCTTGTGGAGGTGAAAAGTTAATTCCTTCCTTCACCTCCAGCTTTGAATCATAGAATCACAGAGTAGCCTTGGTTGGAAAAGACCTCTAAGATTGTCAAGTCCAACCATTCCCCCAGCACTGCCCAGTCCCCACTGCCCCATGTCCCTCAGCACCACATCTCCACGGCTCTGACATCCCTCCAGGGATGGGGACTGCCCCCTGCTCTGGGCAGCCTGGGCCAGTGCTGGGGAACCCTTTGGGGGAGGGAATTGTTCCCCACATCCAATATAACCCTCCGCTGTCACAACTCGAGGCCATCACCCCTCATCCTGTCACTGTCACCTGGGAGAAGAGACCAACCCCCCCTGGCTACCCCCTCCTGTCAGGGAGTTGCAGAGAGCAATGAGGTCTCCCCTCAGCCTCCTCTGCTCCAGACTGAACCCCCAGTTCCCTCAGCCACTCCCCATCACACTTGTGCTCCAGACCCTGCCCCAGCCCCGCTGCCCTTCTCTGGACACACTCCAGCCCCTCAGTGTCCTTCTGGGAGTGAGGGGCCCAAACTGAACCCCGTATTCGAGGGGTGGCCTCACCAGAGCTGAGTACAGGGGACAGTCACGTCCCTGCTGCTGCTGGTCACACCATGGCTGACACAAGCCAGGATGCTGGTGGCCTTGGCCACCTGGGCACACTGCTGGCTCATCTTCAGATGGATGTCTTTGATCCCTCTTTCCCTGACCTCTCTCCTAGGCCTTCATTAACAGTGTAACTTTGCCCTTCCTAGCTGCTCTGTTATCACTACACCTGTCCCCGTGTTTTCTACGTGTCTTTCTCCCTACCCAGCACAACAGGAGCAGTCTCCGTACTGGGCACACACGCTGAGCGGAGTTTGCTGTCTCCCACCCTGCCTCTTCCAGGGACTGGGTTGTGTTAGTCTTCTCCAGCCACACAACTTGAGACTAGCTTTGTCGTTTGTGTTCCTACATGATATCTTGCAAGCCAGGCACTGGGCACCAGTGACAGAACAGCACACAGCGTGTGTCAGATTATCCAGCATTTCAAATCCAAGCAGCGACTCCACATTGTTGGAATTTAATTATCATGCATTCTGCTAGTGCTTATCTTCTATCATCCACTCTTCTGCTGGTTAATAACTTCATTAAGCACACCCACAAGCTTCAGGCACAGTGTTTCGTTTTCTCTGTGTATTTTGGAGTGCTGTATTTGGCTGCTTCTGCATCTGCACACCCTAACCTGTACAGTGCAAGGGTCCTGCACAGGCTCTCATGAGCTGAACTGCAAGGGTCTGGGTTGTTAGGCCAGCTTAAGTCACTTCAGGTTCCTCTTTGCTTTGCATGACTATGATAATTAGCTTTAATTTCTTTATTTCAGCCATCATAACATTTACAGAATCACAGAATGGTAGGGGTTGGAAGGGACCTCTGAAGATCATCTAGTCCAACCCCCCTGCCAGAGTAGGATCCTAGAGTAGATCCCACAGGAACACATCCAGCTTTAGCTGGCACTGTCCCAGTGTCACTTCTTGGTTTCAGGAGAGTTTATCTGGCACAGCACTTCTGCCAGCAGGGTTTTTACAGCAAGGGTGCTACATGCCGTGTCACTTTCTGCCAGCCTGTGGGTACCTTGCACAGGAGGGAGATCTGCAGATACCCTTCATGGTGCTCTCTGAGTGTTTTAAGGACTGGCCATGTGCTGAGGAGCTCGCAGGTTAAACAGATGGGGAGGAGGATGGCCAGATGTGCCTGTTCACCATGACTTGGTTCACCACTGAGTCAGGCCTTTAGGAAAGGCTTGCTAGGGTGCAGTGCTGTTTGATGAGTGAAAGGAGCTCCAGGGGGGTCCAGAAAAGAAACAGGAGGAGAACACTGCGTGGTACAATCCAGAAGGACCATTAAAGCTGAGGGTGTTTGTGTGAAGGGCAAGGAGGGAGCAGGACAGTTGTAAACTTTTCTCAGAAGGCTGGAAAAGGCAGAATATCCTTAGATAGATTTTTGCCCCACGGCTCGTCTGTTGTTGGAGGTGTGGTTTCTCCAGGAGTGGTTGTTGTGATTCAATCTCTCTGTGCAGAATGTGTTTTCACACTCATATCTGGCCAAATCTACATGAATGTGCACAGTCTAATAGTCCAAAGTCTACCCATGCACACGTGTTACCAGTATAACAGTGATAGCAGGGCTAGGATGCTGTTGACAGTTGAAGAGGGACAGCTTTTACACCAGCCCAGCAGAGGTGGTGACATAATGGTGTGTGGCATGGTGACATCTTTCTCCTGAAGCTTCTGCAGACAGTGAAGATGCCACATTATTTGGGGCACTGGGTTCCTGCTGTGTTGCATGCCTGTGAGTGCAGCAGAAGGGCGTTTAATGGCCCTCACCTAATTGGGACCGTGTGACTCGGGTGGTAATGAGAGAGGGGTTTTCACCCATAGGACTTCATTTGAAGCTAGTCCAAAATAATAGAGTCCTGGCAACAGTTGTGGTTGTGCATCTGAGTTTCTAGCTTGCTTTGTAATGAGCTGTGTCGGGTAGGAATCCGCCTGCTCTATAAATACGGGTGATTACGGCGTGTCAGGTAATTTAGTTATTTGGCGTGATCGATCGGGCTGTCTGCAACGGAGCGGTGGTGGTGATGAAGCGTTCTCCAAAAAGTGCAGAAGGCCGTCAGCTTGCTAATGAGCCTGTGTGCAGCTCCCCGCCCCACGCATCAAAGGCTCTTCCGAGAGGAGGGGAAAACCTGGTGTTAGATGCAACAGCAGCACAGATACAAATGGGAAGATTGGGGAGCAGGTGAAAGAGCTTATACAGGGAGGGGAGGTACATCTGGAGATGGTTAGCTCAGTTAATTTGGCTGTGTAGCACTGACAGATTTAATGTCACTGCACCTTGCTGGGATGTAGCATCTGGGGTTCCTTGGTTTCTGTAGGTTTGCCATGGATGTAATGTCCTGGCGTGCCTGGGCCATGAGGACTGACTCCTGACCTGCCCCCTGAAGTCTGTGACAAGCCACCCATATGGTTTCAAGCTTGTTAGAGGCCCCTTGATGGAGATGCTCACTCTCCAGAACCTGCTTATTTGCTGCATGCAGATAAAAGGGCAAACTTTCCAGAAAACCCACAGAGACAGGTTGTTTTCCATAGTGACCCACTGCTGAGGGAGATGCTGTTAAACATTGTGGGTGTTTCTGTGCTGTTCAGGCAGGATTTCCTTTTGCCTATAACTTAGCCAGGACAATGAAAATTGTAAATTTGTGCTTAATTATGACCCGAAGTGTCTGTCAGAGAGCAGGAGCCTGAATTCTGCCACATGGTTATTTGCTGCTGAGGAAGTGGTGATGATGGTGTTTCAGGGAGGTGAGAGAGGTTTGTATTTTTGCCTAGGGGAAAATAATGTGCTTGAGCTATCTAGGGCTGAAAACCACAAAGAATGCCAAGGACTTGAGCTGTCTCACAAAGTCAGCCTTTGGAAAGCCAGCCCTCTCCTGGAGTTGACCTCTGCACGCTTCTCTCATACGATGCAAAGCACTTGGCTCTTCACTGTGGTTTTACTTCAAGACAGTTCTTGTTCATTTATTGCTTCAAGGTAAAAGCAAAAAGAGCCTTCCCCTCCTCCCACACCTAATTTATCCCTTTTAGTGGTGAACAAAAGATCAACCACTCACCTACTCCTCGAGTAGCTTGTGCTGCTACACACGATGCAGCAAAGTACCTGCTTTCTTAGTTTGCATCCCACATCCCCCAAAAAATCTTTAGCACTTTGTAAATGGGAACACGGTGAGCAGAACATCATCAGCCACTGTGTGGTTGTACGGATTTACCGGGTTTCTTGTAAAGCTCTGAGATTTGGAGGGGGGTGAACTTGGCATCCAGGGTGCTCTGCCATTCGGTACTGCAGAACGTAAAAGGATTTGCTTGTAAACTATTTCTTTGTGCAGAGAAGTGCTTGTGTGCAGCCTGGAAGAATAAATAAAACAATATGGCTGCTTTATTACCAGAAAACAACACTAAATAATAAATTTAAGAACTAAAAGCTCTATACGTAAAGTAGATTTCGCAGTGCATTATGCAAAAAGCAGGGAGGCACTGGAGGAGGAAACTGCTGGCAAAAGGCAGGCTGGGAAGACAGACGATCTTGTGGACAGGACAATTAGATGTGGAGTGAATCCCAAGCTGGCACAGCTTCTAGGGTGACCTTGGGCAAGTTGTTTCTTTGGACCTCCATTACCTGCTCTCTGAAAACTGGATGCAGATACTGTCTTAAGGATTTCATCAGAATAAATGAATGTTCATGAACTATACAGTTAACCTCAGCTGAGGAGCATGACAGACCTTCAGTGGCTGCCTTTCACAGAGGGCAAAGCAGGCAGGTACCTGGAAGGACCTGGGGGAGAGATTGCTGTAGCTTCTGCTTGCCACAGTACAGAGCATCTCCTGGAGCATGCTCTTGTCCCCATGCCCCAGATGGGGAGCAAAAAGCTGTAAGCCAGACTGTCAGTTCTTCACTTGTCTGCCTTGGAGCAGTTGGAGTTCACCTTTGCTTGGTCAAGAGGGAGAGCAAGGCATGGGGGTTACATGATTGCCCCTGGGTCCTGGAGAGGAGCAATGTTAGAGCTGGGGACAGACCCAGGACATCTTAACTCCAGGTTTCTGCTCACATTTCTGAATTATTGCCACCTGAGAGCCCAGATGTTTAGGTTGTAAGGGACCTCTCGAGGTCTCTGAACCTGGTCCTTGTCCAGTTGAGTTTTGAATATCTTTTGGCCTCCTATCACAAGGGCCAGCTTTGGCTAAGCAGGTAGTGGCCAGAGCTGCAGTTTGATGGCTCTCCCTACCTCCATGTGCTTTTTCATTCTGCAGTGCCAGAGCCCTGGAAGGTCTGATTGCTGTCACTACAGACGGATTTAGGGTTGCAGGTACTTGGCAGGAGGAACCCCTATTCCCAACCCTTCCAGTTCTCCTCTGCCTGCTCCCAGCCTGGCTGTCCAGTGTACTTCTCTCAATTCTCCCTCCCTTTTCCTCCTTTCCTTTCTGTGATGATGAGGCAACTCAATTTTCATCCTTAAGGGAGCAGCACTCTATTTTACCTCCGCCCCTGGGATAGTCAGCTCTACTATCTCTTCTGGGTATCAATTTCCCAGGTCACCTGCCATAAGCTCTCAAAAGCACCAGCAGAAGTACAAGCAGATGTGCACGTTGGGGTCTTGCCTGTTGGGGTTTAGCAACTGCTGCTGCTGCTTCTGGGTTTTCTTGCCAGGAAACTTGAGAAGAGGGGATTGTCTTGGTTGGTGAGGACTGGGTTAGGGAGCAGGTAAGCAATCTGGACGTCCGTAAATCCCTGGGTCCTGATGGGATGCTCCTACGGATGCTGAGGGAGCTGGCAGATGTCATTGCTAGGCCACTCTCCATCATCTTTGTCAAGTTGTGGGGAAGGGGAGAGGTGCCTGAGGACTGGAGGAAAGCAAATGTCACTCTGGTCTTCAAAAAGGGCAAGAAGGAAGAGCCAGGTAACTATAGACCGGTCAGCCTCACCTCCATCCCTGGAAAGGTGATGGAACAACTTATCCTGGGGGCTGTCTCTAGGCATATCAAGGATAAGAGGGCCATTAGGGGCAGTCAGCATGGCTGCACCAAGGGGAAGTCATGCTTGACCAACCTGATAGCCTTTTATGAGGACATAACCTGGTGGACAGATGATAGTAGAGCAGTGGATGTGTTCTGTCTTGATTTCAGTAAAGCATTTGACACAGTCTCCCACAGCATCCTCACAGCTAAACTGAGGAAGTGTGGTCTGGATGATGGGGCAGTGAGGTGGATTGTGAACTGGCTGAAGGAAAGAAGGCAGAGAGTTGTGGTCAATGGGACAGAGTCTAGTTGGAGGCCTGTATCCAGTGGAGTCCCTCAGGGGTTGGTACTGGGACCAGTACCATTCAATATATTCATCAATGATTTGGATGAGGAATAGAGTGCTCTGTCAGCAAGTTTGCTGATGACCCCAAACTGGGAGGACTGGCTGACACACCAGAAGGCTGTGCTGCCATTCAGAGAGACCTGGACAGGCTGGAGAGTTGGGTGGGGAGAAATTGAATGGAATATAACAAGGGCAAGTGTAGAGTCCTGCATCTGGGTAAGAACAACCCCATGTGCCAGTGTCAGTTGGGTGGGGACTGAGCTGTTGGAGAGCAGCGCAGGGGAAAGGGACCTGGGGGTCCTGGTGACAGCAGGATGACCACGAGCCAGCAGTGTGCCCTTGTGGCCAAGAAGGCCAATGGCATCCTGGGGTGTATTAGAAGGGGTGGACTAGATGATCTTTTGAGGTGCCTTCCCATTCCTAACATTCTGTGATTGCTTCTGAGAAAGGTCTGATCTTGAACTTGCCTGCTGGGGCTCTGCAACCAGTGGCAGAGTTCACTCTGATTATAATGATCTTTTCAGTAGCTGCAGCAGACTTACCTGTCTGTTTCATCCCTGGAGAGTCTGCAGTTCCTGGCACTGAGCAGCTCCAGGGTAGAAGCACAGGTCAAGGGCTGGTGCCCTGGGGTGTTGCATGCTGGAGTGCCCTTG
Organism: Podargus strigoides; assembly: GCA_028020825.1. Classification (NCBI taxonomy): domain Eukaryota; kingdom Metazoa; phylum Chordata; class Aves; order Caprimulgiformes; family Podargidae; genus Podargus; species Podargus strigoides. The sequence continues at coordinate 2,007,805 of CM051619.1, forward strand.
GCTTGAGATGCCGTGGTTGCAGGAGTGAGTGCCCTTCGCCTCCAGAACATGGGGTGGAAAGCAGCTCTGGAAGGATTTGTCCTCAAGTGCCACTTATAACCCACCCCAAATACCTCTCTGATCCCTCTCTGCTTTCACAGTTAAGGTTGGTGGAGGGTCTGCAAAGGAGAGAAAGTTAGAAAAGCTTCTGTAAGGTCCTGCATGTTCTGTTCACTTGCATTTCTTCCCCCTAGCTCTGTTCCCCATCTAGATGAGCTATTGGGGTGATTTGCATGTACAGTGAGTCTTTTTTTTTACTCTCTCCTCCCCCCAAGGAGATGTGTTTGTGAAGACTTCAAGGTGAAATGATGTTCTACTGGGAGCACTGGTCCTATGCTGCTGGGGCAGGAGGACACCTGGCTGGAGAGAAGGTAGCAAGCATAGTTCAAAGCCAGTGTCCGTGTTGTCTGGGACCTGTTTCCAACAGAGCACACAAGCAGCACAGGGAAAGACTAGAACAGGATAAATGGATATGATGCTTCTCCTAAGATCAGTCAGCCACTGCCTTCTTCAGCACATGTGGTTTGCAGACTGCTGGAGCTCGCAAAGGGGCTTTCTTGGAGTGTTTGCACAGGACCCCTTTACCCCACGTGTGCCCAGCTGTGGATGGGGAGCGTGGCTGGAAGCAGGTTTGGCTTCACATGGAGCTGCAGACGTGGTGAATGTTCCTTGGTTTAGATAAAAGCTTCCTAAAGCCAAGGATGCAGTTTATCCTCTGAACGTAGAGATTAGAAGACCTTTTACTGGTTGTGAGTGTAGCAGCGTTGATCTTGGCCTAGGAGAATTTCTCTGTGCCTGTGAGCTCTCGATGGTACAAATCCCTCCTGATGATCCCTAAGGCTGCAGCACACGAAGCATTTCAGAGTGAATTTCCCATCTGCTCCTTTTAAAGATCTGCTCTCAGACATACCTTAAAGCACACGCTGAATAGATGTATTCTCCTTGTTCAACTGCTCCTGTTCCCAAAGTGATCGGAGATTTGGAGTGTAATCCTTTCCTTTGAGAGCATTAGGAAGTAGAGAGTTATCATTGCTGAAGGGCTGTTCTCTGTTTGTTTCTTTTCCATTTCACCAGACCCCCCTGTTCCAAAGGGGGGGAGCATGCTGGATTTCCTTTGCTTAGGAGAATTTTCTGCTTCTCCTTTTATTTATTTTTTTTTTTTTTTTTAAAGTGATTTATTTATTTTTCTTTGGTTTCCTTTTTAGTGCTGGTGAAAAAGAGACTTGGCAATAGAAACTGTCTATTCAAGACTGGACAGATAAAGCACAGGAGCCACTAACACTCACTCCCCGACATCCTTCGCCGTTCATCAGGAGGGAGCTGGGTGACAGAGGTGGGTACAGTGCTTCATTCTCCATGCAGAGGGCCAGCACAGCAGCAAGTTTGTGGAGGTAACACTGCAGCCCCATCATTTGATGAGGAAGGAAGGTAAGGATGAGTAGGTGTGCTTACAGACAAAGTTTGAGAGCTCTAATTTAGTGGATGAAGGATCCCTGTGGATTTTCCTCCTGGAAAGTTCAGTGCAGTCTGTTCTGCCTAATTGTTATTTATTGCTGTGCTAAGCTCTGGAGGACTGTAAGTTCAACGTTTCCAGGCTCTGTTCACAAATATGCTGAGAAAGGAACAATATTTCCCTAATTATATAGGGAGGTGGACAAAAGGAGGTGTAAGCAGGGAGGAGTAGGTGTGCTGCAGTGTTTGCAGAAGGACCTTGGTGACTGAACATCTGCAATGACTCCACGAGCATCCACAGATCAGAGCAGCCTGGCTTTTTCTATGAGAAATGCAAAATGAGAGAGAACCTCAGGTATTCCCACAACTTCACCAGCACGGGGAGTGCCCGTTGTGGCTTTGAGGAAAGCTGGGAACGCAGCCTGGGATTTGAACTCGGACGTGACAACGTGCCTGAACAGCAATTCAGGCTCTCAGCCCTGTGCTGTGGGAGGAGGAGCTGCAGTGTGCAAACCTGCCGTGCCCGAGAAGTCGGTCAGATTGGCATTTGGGAAGAGGCTCTGGTAATTATTGAGCTTCTGATTTCCCAGGAGCTCTTCCTGCCTCTTTTTGTGTGTGTGTTTGTGTGTAATTAGGTCTGTCGGGCAGCAACGTCGTGTTACAATGTCAACAAGAGTTTCTCAGTGCAGGGCTCGATCAGTTTAAAGGACTAAATAGTCCTTGGGGGTGAAAGAATGAGTTGGCTGGAGAGCCCAGCAACTAACTCCCTTCTCTACCTCCCATACTTTTTTTTGGAGACTATGGAAATCAGCAGCCTTTTTCCCTAGGGCTGCTTATAGCTTTTAAATACAACATTGAAGTCTGTGTTGGTAAAACCACAGATTGGGTTTTTACATTGCTTTTTTTTTTTAAGCCCTACTAAGAATGTGTTACAACCTCAGGCTCTATCGAGTTGATGAGGAATAAAGTCTTAGTAATGAAGAAGAGTCTGAGAGTGTGTCTAAGTGCTTGCTTTATCGCCAGCACATATTTCATACTGACAGTCAATACTTTGAACTGATCCCAAGCCACACGTGTTGCATTTTAAATTTCTCCCTAGCTTGCTCTGGTCTTTCCCATGTGGTCTTTTCCAAACTAGCACCAGAGTTGCTTTGTCAGCTTCGGGTTTCGGATATTTTTTTAATTCATAGCCAATGTTTTTAGGTCAGGAGGATAAAGTTTGTTCTGTGTCAACTGAGTGGAAGGGCCAGAGGAGCCACTGGAAGGATTAGGTGGCAGAACAGCTGCAGAGGATCACGTGTGAGGCGATGGATTTAGCTTTTCAAGGCCCCCAGTTGCCATTTTAGGGAGTTCTGTTTGCCATTTCATCGCTGTTTAGGACTCATAAATGGGCAAAGCAACCACAAAGGAACAAGATTTAGATGCAGTCTCAGCTGCTGACCTTTGGGACTGCCTCTACTGCCTGTGGGGCTGCAGTTTTCTCTGGCCAGTTCGAAGCAGCACATCCTTGTGCCTCCTTGTTCTTTCTTGGCCAGGTTTATGATCCCTTGTTCCTGTGTTGTCTCAGCACCTTGCACAATTACCACATGGCACCCCCAAGAGGAAAAAAAACAGCAGAGCTTCTTTTCCCACTTATCCCTTGAAGTTTAACTGGTTTTAAGGTTCACTAGTGTTGGAGTGAGCCTGTGCTTTGGCATTTCCCCTTGGGAAGAGGGTTGATAGGGCAGCTCTCCTGGCTAGTTGTTTGCAGAAAACTAGTAGCAATTTTAGGATCTTTGTAGACCCTGTGAGACCAGGTTCAAACAGCAGGGACTGAGGAATGGTGGATGCACATGGACGGTGACAGCATGAGCTTCGTCTCCTGGGGAGAGCTTAAAAAAAGGGGAAAAAAAAACCAACAGAAACTTTAAAAGCTTGGTTTTTATTATTTATTTTTGCCTTCAGTCACCTGGTTTGTACACTGGTGCATGCTAAAACCCTTCTGTTGCGTAGCAGCGGTCCCCGAGGCACGATGCAAGTGTGCTGCTATTGCCAGGGCTCCCTGTGCCTGCCAGCCCCTCGCAGAAGCACTGGGGATTTACATTCCTCACCAGCCTTTCTCCCAGCCAGGGCAAATGCAAGTTGGTGTACAGAGAATGGTATTAAATCATCCTGCCAGCAGAGCTGAAGTCTCCCCCATCTGCCCGCGGTGACTGCGCTGCCAAGATCCAAGAAAGCTGGTTTAGCCTTTTGCTGACTTTTTAGCCCTTTTATCCTCCTGGCTTTCTGAGATTTACACCAGTGCTGTTTGGCAGGCAACGTTATGAATTTAAAATTTGCCTTAATTTTAAGTGTCCATACTGCCGTGCAACTCAGTTGTGGGTCAGGTGGGGGGAATTGCCATTTAATCACGGAGTGTTAAGCTGCTGACCACAAATGGCCTTGTAACAAAACAGACCTAGGGACTGTGCTGTATTACTGCACTTGTTTCCCCTTTCATTATGATTTTTCCTGGTTAAAATAAAGTCTGTATTTTTTATTCTGACATGCACTTGTGTACTGCACTGAAAATTATTCCTGACTTCTCCCTGCTCCTTTAAGGTGAACTTCTCTTTTGCTTTGGCCCATTTCCAGGCTTAGCTGAGATTTTCTTCCTCCTCATCTTTCTGCTAATTCCTGATGAGTAAATGAGAGGAGTATTAAATAGATTTAGTGAAAAATGGCCGTCACCAGCGTAGATGACTTTCCTCTAATTAAAAATTGAAGCAGAAATGAATAACCCTCTCTTGAGGCTGTGCAGGAGTCGGTGCTAAGCCCAGCACTATATTCATCAGTGATGTGGGAAGTCCAGTATATGAAAGAATATCCCAGAAACTCAGGTACCTCGGAGGATGCTGCTGAAAGGGAGAGGAGGGTTTCCAGTGGCAGCGTATTCATTTGGCCTAGGTTGAAATCTGTTGGCATAGACTGAAGACTCAGAGCTGAATTTGCTGTGTCCTTGACTTTCATGCCCATGCTAGGTAGGCATTCAGTGCCACAGCAGAGTTTTCCAAGCAAAAAAGGAGTATCTAAGCAAGCTGGATACCGCTTGGGTGGTGCGGTACCCAACGGATCCTAGCTTCAGCATCACTGCTTTCATGTACAGTGTAGGCTTTTCCAGTTTTGACCATAAATTCCCTCTCATATTCAGCCAGCCAGCAGAAGTAATCATAACGAACGTGAGTATGTTCCCTTTAAACTTTCTCTTGCAATGAATCAAAATTTTCCAGCAGGAAAGGAAAGCAAAATACCTCATCTAAAAATTCCTCATCAGCTCTAATCGCTAGACCAGAACAATAGTGATTACACTCAGTTATGCTATACAAACTCCCAGCGTTGCTGTCTCCCAGGATCACAACATGCCATTAAAAGACATTAAGAGGGAGCAGGTGTACATTAATATCTCCATTTTGAACATGAAGAGTCAGGGGCTTGCAGGTGTTAAGCAGCTTCTGCAAAGTTACACAGCAAGGCAGAGGCAGAAATAGGAAACCAGATCTAGGGGCTGTGATTTTCTTGATCTGGTCACTGAAGTGTGCAACCCTAATGAAAAGCAGAGTGCCTGGAGAAAGCTGTGTGTCCGCATCTAATGAATCCCATCACTTCTCAGGTTTCCTGGTGTTAACCCCAGAGGTGTTAGACATGTACAAAGGTTCCTCTTATGCAGAGGGGATAGTTGCTTTTCAAAAGTACCCGTGTCTTAGGTCACTAAGGGGTTGTTTTGATGCACTGTCTGAACATATGATTGTTCTCTTGTAGGAATGGCAGAGCATCAGCCATGCAACAGCGATGAGAGAGACTGATATTCCTACAAGTCGCTTCTGGCTCCTTCTCCAGAATGGCTGCTGCCTCTGCGTTTTCATTGGATGGTGATGCAGGATGTCGAGAGCAGCAGTAGAGTTTGGCTTGATCCCATTGTGTTTTTCTTCTGCCGGTTGAGACTTTGAATCACCATGACAACGCTGTGACACTTCTAGCAACGGTTGCCCGCAGACGAAGGGTGGGCTGGGGGTAGGCGAGGAGGTCAATGATTGAGTCTAACAGGATCAAAAGTTGTGCCTGCAGCGAAACGAATGTAGAAAAGCCATCAGCACAAGAAGATGAAATTCCCCTTCTATTGGCTTCTTGTTAAGCAGGCACAATAACTTTCTTTTTTGAGAGACTCGCTATAAAAACTCTTTTGGTTATGGCTACTGATCCAACGTGATTGGGCGCGTGGCGACTTTTGAACTCATGACTGGATATACGATGTTGCGGAATGGGGGAGTGGGGAACGGAGGCCAGCCGTGGGTGTTGAGATGGTCCAGTCGGATCCGGCTCACCTGGCTTAGTTTCACCCTCTTCATTATCCTCGTCTTCTTTCCCCTCATTGCCCACTACTACCTGACCACCATCGATGATGCGGACGATGCCGGCAAGCGGATCTTCGGCCCTCGGACTGGCAACGAGCTGTGTGAGGTAAAACATGTGCAAGACCTGTGCCGCATCCGCGAGTCGGTCAGCGAGGAGCTGCTCCAGCTGGAGGCCAAGCGACAGGAGCTCAACAGTGAGATTGCCAAGCTCAATTTGAAGATCGAGGCTTGCAAAAAGAGCATTGAAAATGCCAAGCAGGACCTGCTGCAGCTGAAGAACGTCATTAGCCAGACCGAGCATTCCTACAAAGAGCTGATGGCTCAGAACCAGCCCAAACTCTCCTTGCCCATCCGGCTGCTGCCAGACAAAGACGATGCGACCTTCCCCCTGCCAAAATCCAATCGGAACTGCAGGCTCCACAACTGCTTTGACTACTCACGCTGCCCGTTGACATCTGGCTTTCCAGTCTATGTCTACAACAGTGACGATTACCCTTTTGGTAGTTCCTTAGACCCTTTAATTAAACAAGCCTTTGAGGCGACTGTCAGAACTAATGTTTATGTTACTGAAAATGCAAATATTGCTTGTGTGTATATAATTTTAGTGGGGGAAATGCAAGAGCCTGTAATGCCAAAACCTACTGAACTAGAGCAACAGTTGCACTCTTTGCCATATTGGAGGACTGATGGACACAACCATCTCATCATCAATTTATCAAGGAAATCAGAAACTCAGAACTTCATTTACAACATCAGCACAGGGCGCGCCATGATTGCCCAGTCCACCTTTTATGATATGCAGTATCGGCCGGGGTTTGATATTGTGGTATCGCCTCTGGTCCATGCTATGTCTGAACCCAACTTCCTAGAAATCCCACCCCAGGTGCCAGTCAAGCGTAAATATCTGTTTAGTTTCCAGGGGGAGAAGATCGAGTCTCTGAGATCTAGCTTGCAAGAGGTTCGCTCTTTCGAAGAGGAAATAGAAGGCAATGCCCCAGCTGACTACGACGATCGGATCATCACCACCTTGAAGGCTGTTCAGGACAGCAAGTTGGACTTTGTTTTGGTGGAGTTCACGTGTAAGAACCAGCCTAAGGCAAGTCTGCCCACTGAGTGGGCTCTGTGTGGAGAAAGGGATGACAGACTAGAGCTACTGAAGCTATCTACTTTTGCACTGATAATCACCCCAGGGGACGCCCATTTAGTGATCTCTGCTGGGTGTGCCATGAGACTGTTTGAGGCTCTGGAAGTTGGAGCCATCCCAGTGGTTCTCGGAGAGCAAGTTCAACTACCCTACAATGATGTGATCCGGTGGAACGAGGCAGCCTTAATCATACCAAAGCCACGTATCACAGAAGTGCACTTTCTTCTGAGAAGCATTTCTGACAATGATCTCCTTGCCATGAGGAGGCAGGGCCGCTTCTTGTGGGAGACCTACTTCTCCACCTCTGACAGCGTGTTCAGCACAGTCTTAGCTATCATAAGGACTCGAATCCAAATCCCGGCTGCTCCTATCCGAGAAGAAACCGCTGTGGAGATTCCCCACCGGTCTGGCAAAGCTGCTGGTACAGACCCCAATATGGCAGACAATGGTGACCTGGACTTGGGGCCTGTGGAAACAGAACCACCCTATGCATCTCCCAAATATCTCCGCAATTTCACCCTCACTGCAATGGACATCTACAGGAATTGGAATTCTGCTCCGGGGCCTTTCCACCTCTTCCCTTACACTCCCTTTGACCCTGTTTTACCATCAGAAGCAAAATTTTTGGGGTCTGGGACTGGATTTCGACCAATTGGTGGAGGAGCAGGTGGTTCTGGGAAGGAGTTCCAGGCTGCCTTAGGTGGCAACGTCCCCCGGGAGCAGTTCACAGTAGTGATGTTGACTTACGAGCGGGAGGAAGTGTTGATGAACTCCCTAGAAAGGCTCAATGGTCTCCCGTACTTAAATAAAGTTGTGGTAGTGTGGAACTCTCCCAAGCTTCCCTCTGAGGATCTCTTGTGGCCAGACATTGGCGTCCCAATCATGGTAAGAATGATGTAGCTACTATGGTCTCACTTCCTGGTGGGGTTTGTGGATTAAAGTTGACTGTAGATCTTCTGCAGCGTGTCAGCTCAGCTTAAGTCATCTAGGCTAGCGTTCATCTTGCGTGGTTGTAGATGTCTGTACCAGATCTGGATGTTTTATCAGCGGAGGAGAACAGAGAGATTGCAGGTATGATTCATCTGACCCATTTTAGGTGTTTGCATGAGAATGGTGCTCTAGAACTGCCTGTTTCTCTCCACTGGCTTTAAAGGCAGGCTGATGTTCAGAGGCAGGTGGCCACGCTCTGTGGACGTGTGAACTAGGTGAGATGAATTACTGTCATGAGAGAATTCATTCAGTGAGTTTTGGGTTATGAAATACAGGAGCTGTTACACAGGAGAGCCTAAATTGTAAAAATATGGGATCTTTAGAGGTGCCAGGTGTTTAGTGCTCGTGAAACAGTAATTGCTTCAGTGGAGCCTAATATGAATCTCAAGGTTTAAAGCTAGAGGTTCTTGCATATTGAAAATCTTTCCTTAGGCTCTTTGTCATCCTGTGAGGACAATTGACACCTTATAAACACGTGAGCAGTGACTCTTGCTTTGCTTTACCAGATAAGCTTTTTTACCAGATTTGCTTTTACCTTCTCTAAAATCAGAAGAGGGACCCACTGAAGCCGTGCCTACTGCGAGGGCCTCCAAAGTCCTTTATCATTTTATACTACAAGGGGTTGCAGAGAAAGAAATACAAGCCAAGGCCAACATGACCATGAGAGCTTCCATGCTTCAAAGATTATAATTGAGTTTTGCTTAGGTTTGGGTTGATTTTATTTTCCCCCCCATCCAAACTGAAGAAGTCACACCTTCAAAGACTGATGCTGGTCTTTTTCATGCCCAGCTACTCACTTGCATATTGGCAGTGTTGCTTGTAAGGAGTTAATTATCCCTAAATTATTACTTATGTATTTATTTTAGGGCTTCTTTGTCATCCCAGCATAACTTTCTGCACTGGCCATGGTTAACAATCAATACTAAATATAAATCTCCACGTGCCCTTGTAAAGAGAGCATGAGTATAGAACCACTAACAAGAAGCAACACTTGTGTTGTCTGAATCTGATTGTGTTTAGAGGACAAATGGAAGGATAATGCCTTACAAATTAGGGAAGGGAAAAAGAAAAGAGGGAGATGGTACTTAAAAATGCAAACTGCATGTGGGTTATGTGACAGGAGGCTACGAAGCTTAATAGCAACGTGAGCTTTATGCTTCATGCAAAGAGATTCATTGATTTAATATTTCGTTTTATTATTATTGTGATGAATAAATCCTTCTGCTCGCATTTAAAAATCCTTATGGTCCAGGGACAATGAGGAGTGAAAATTGCCTGGATAATTGCAAAATAATCTTCCCCATTAGTCCTGTTGAATGCCTGAATCCTGCGAAATCTTCGCATTGTGTCTGCCGGAAAACTACGTCCTCCTTCAGAGCTGAAGGGTGGGGATTGTTCTTGGAGTTGCTAATGGGTGTTATTTGTGAAAGAAGAATATTTCTGTTGGTGGACATGAATGTCTTTTTTTTTTTTTTACTCTGCTCTCATCTGCACATCTATTGTGTTGGAGGCCCACTGGCTTTTTTTGGGGACTTTGACACACATGAGTTGCTGCGTGTCACCTTCGAGCCATGTGCTGGGGTTTGTGTGCCATGGGGGATGTTCAGTACCATTCTGTTCAAGAGGAGGAGATGATGTTGGGTGGTAACACAGTGCTCATGACCAAGTGCCAGGGGATGGCTGGAGCACAGCAAGCTTCTGCTGGGCTCCTTTCCACAGGAGCGTGTTGGTCTGATTATAGGTAACCCAAGTCTCTTGGGATCTCTCATAGGAGGCTTAAACCTCTGCAGCCTCCAGGCATCCGTCCCACCAAAGTGCTTGCTGCTAAGTCTACATCCAGACTGGGCATTTAAATCACATTGGGAGTCTGTAATATCAGTCTATATGGATGGTTTAGCACGGTAATGATAGAAAAATTTACCTGGGCTTCATCAAACAGTGATAGATTCAAAGACCTGCTGTGGAGAAAGGCAGCAAGGACTCGGGGAGCAGAGGTGAGACTCCATTTGAGATGTGAGGTGTGGTAGCCAGAGGAAGAAGTGGGTGGGCACATGGGGTTGGTAAGAAACATGAGCCCTTGTGACTGCTGATGTCAAAAAAAAAATGCAGAGCTGTGAATTTGATTTCCTTATGGGGGAAAAAAAAAAAGTGTCTTTTGATGTGGAATATTCAATTCTCTCAGATCGTGAAGCAATGCTATGTCTTTATGTAGTAAATACGTTCCAGTAACTTTGAAGTGCAAGGAATTGCCCTGCATTCAAGTCCCAAAGCACAGAGCTATGCAGAGGAAACTTGAGGGGAAGAGAGGTGGACAGGGACAGATTTGGGTGCCCCCTGCTTGTGACTGAAGTGGGTCCAGGCACCATCTGACTGCAAGGAGCAACACAACAGCAGCATATGTGCATCAGCAAGATCCAGCAGTGCTTTGATGGGACTTAGAACTGCACTTTTGCTTTGGAGCTCTCACAAAGGAGAGTTGGGCTTTCTCCTCTAGCCTTACTGCACAGGCTGACCTTAGTTCATCGATCAGTTCCTTGAAACTTGGTTTTCAAACTGTGTTGCTCGGTTATGATTTGGTCTTCCAAAGCAGTTTATGTGGTTTCTTTTCCCTGGTGGGCTGGGAGTTAATCAAGAGCAAAGCTTGAGGCTATGTTGGATCTTTGACTCTTTCCTGGATAATGAGATAAACAGGGCTAGAGAATAGATTTGATTTATTTAAAAACTTTTACTTAGGTATAGATTTCTTGTGATGGCATAATTTACTAAAAAATCAGTAAGATTCCTTAGCTGCACAGGAGGCTCTGATAAAATATTCTGGCCCTGTGCTGAGCTTGGAGTGACTAGGTGCAGTTATAATTTAATGTGAAGTTGTGTGTGTAGTCATTCAAGGCTGCCTCTGGAACAGATGTAGGTAGATTACCCTCTAATTTAAAGTGCCTTTGTGCTGGAGTTGAGTTGTAAAAAATGTTCCCATCTCACGTTAAATGGTATCACAGCGAAAAACAAAGGTTGTAAGACAGAAGTCTTGTTTGTGTGAGTCTAAAAACTTTACTTTCTGCAAGTGTCTGATCTCTAGCACTGCGTTAGGAGAACATCCCTAGACAGAAGAACCTGGAGAGCGTGACCCTACCAGTGCCAGCAGTGACATTGCAGCCACTGTTTGACTTCTGAGTGCCTCCCTGCAGCATTTACACAGCACTGATGCATCCTTCAAGATCTGTCCTTCTAAACAGCTGGTGGCATCTGGCAAAGTTGCAATATATCCAAGGGTTTAAAAACTGCCTGGACCACTGATTCCTGCCTGCCACCCTTTAGCAAGGGTGAGAGTGCTCCTGTACATGGCATTGCTGTGGCCACCGAAGTCCCCATCACGGTGCTGCTCGCACCTCACCAGCGAGTTCTGCTGCTATTTCCATGCTGATGAGGAAAAGGGAAGGGAAATTGGATTACATCTCTGCTTGGAACAGCTAGAAAGACTGCACTAGGGTTTGAGTGAAGTGGCAAGACCTGGCTGCTGCTCCCACACTGCCCTGCACACACACTGATCTTGGAAAGATATCTGGGGGTGAAATAGAGGAGACATTAAGGAGAAGATCTGGCTCAATCTTGGGACAGAGACTTCCAGCCTCCCCTTTCAGCATCTCCGCGCTCAGGATTTCTCAGTAGCGTAGAGGCAACGACAGGGGAAACCTCACTCTTTGCTTTGCCATTCCCTGACAGCGTTTTCATCCACATGAATAAAAGCAAAGGGGAAACAAATGAAACAAAACACTCAGGCAGCCACACATCCAGCCCACGCAAATGGTAATAAGATGCACCCGAGAAGGTTCAGATCCTGCTGCGCTTTGCCGATGTGCTGCTGCCTTTTGGCTGCTGCAGGGCACTTGCTTGCAATTCCTCAGCAAACTTCCAGCATAGAGCCCAGTCCTCATGCTGAATAAACACAGTGAGTGGTTTTAGCAGCTCTTAAATCCTCTGAATGGATTCACCACCACCTTCCATGCAGCTCTGAGCGGGACATGGGCTGTGGCAGGAGGACAGGATTAATTTCCCTATTTCTGCTCTGGTTTTAATCCTAGAAATTTAAAAGAATGAGTTGAGCTTGAACAGCCAGAGTTACTTGAAGAGAGTTTGCTTTAATATATTTAATATGTATTTCAGAAGGCTGCCAGTGCTGTGTACACCCTTGGTTTGGTGGGGAAAACACCAAGCCCTGAGCAGCAAGGTGATAAAGCTCTGGAGCAGCTTGCACTCAAAACAGCCACAGATCCTCTAATGCAGCAACTAAATTATCCATTTCCCTTCCACAAACTTCCTTAAAGCCCCTCAGGAACTGCAGTCCAAGCCAGGAAAGCAAACTGTGAGCTCAGCAGCCACCCCTTACCTCCTCTTCCACTCACATTTCTCAGCCTGTGGTTGTACCCTGGACATGGGAGGAGACCAGGATTGAGCTCAGGAGGACCCTAGATTTGGTTATAATCTCAAGGAAAAAAAACTTAGCCCACTGTATGTACCCTCTGCCATCCCACTTCAGCATCTTTGGGTCAATCTGTCTCTTCCACTGGACAAAGGTGCATTTTTAACACATTTTTTCCCCTATCCTTAGTAGTGTAATGAGAAAGCATCTCGTTTTAAGTAGAGATTTTGCCAGTCAGAGAGAGGAACCGCTGCCTTCAGACCATGAGAGCTGAGTATTGTGTTGCCAGTGCAGTGGTCTCTGCTTACCAAAGGCCACAGAGGTCTGAGCAACATGAGAAAAAGGTTTGTGGAAGACAGACAGCTTCCTGGGGAGAAATGCTTCACCTTTTTATGGGAGTGTTTGAATTTGGAGCAGTAATTTCAAAAAAAAATATTGCTTTTCTTCCTCAAGGCTTGTCTCATTTTTTTTTTTCCTTATCTGAGCCCTTCACACACAGCTCAGGGTGGCTGCTGACATTGCTGGGCTCAACTCCATCACTTTGGACATGTGGGCTGGGGGTGGTGGCACTGTCTGAATGTTTGCTGGCTGCTCAGTCACCCACTGGTGAACTTCTCAATATCATTTCATCTAAGACTGGAGCTGGTTGGGCTGCCTATGTTGGAGGCAGAGTGAGATTTATCCTCATTAGCTGATAATTGAGATTTGGTACCAACCTGAAGTCGGGATGTGTTGCTGGGGAAGGTGGGTTGGATCAAGACTATCCAGTTGTGTTGTGGTTTTACTTTTTTTTGAGCCACTGTAACTTTTCCCACTCTCCCAGTAACAACTGGCTTTTGGTGGGGTTATTTTGGAATCCCTGGGGCTTTGCATGGGTTGCTCGTGTCGTGCATGAAGCGTTGCCTCTGAGCCCAGCTGAGCTGCAAAAGGGCTTCCCACATTTGGGGCTAAACCTTATTCAGCCTCAAACAATATTTTCACAACCTGTACTCATGTTCTAAGAAATTACAGCCTGGACTTCCAACTCCTCGTGCTTTTCTGCGTGCATGCAGGTCCTTCAGTGGCAGAGCCGTGGCTGGAAAAGTCCTACAGCAGTTTGCTTTCTCCTCCTCTTCTGGGGTTAGGTGGTGTGTGCTTGTAAGCATTTCTGAGCAATTTAGCTGGGTTCACTGCCAGTGCCAGCTCCTGTGGCTTTTGGCAGTGACTAATCCTTTCCTTCAGCTTTGTTATAGAATAAGTAGCTGGCTTTGATCTCTGCAGCCAGTTCCAGTGGCGTAACGTCCTTTTCTGCTGGCTTGGTGGCTGGCTGAGAAAGCTCATTCAATTTAGCTGCTTGTTTAGAAAGGAATAATCTTTGGAAAATTTCTAATCCGGAAGCATTGCTGCATCTGCAGCCCTGTTTGGCTGGCCACGGTGTGCCTTGGAATGCCACTTGTTAATCAGGAGCAGACTGGGGGGAAATGCCGTCATGATTTTCCCTTCTGTTCAGGCAGTGTCTGTTCAACCCTACTGTGCTGAGCCCTCTGCTGAAGGATGGATACCTTAGGTTTGCGTGTCCTTTATACCAGAAATATTTGAAGGTGCTTTGGTATCTCCATTTTAGGGATCATGGTGGGGTCCTTAGATGGTGCTTCTGGGTAAGAAGGGGAGGAACATAACCTGGTCAGACTGTAACATCATTGTCCAGAGGAGGCCTCGAAGATGGTCTGAGGGTTGGAGCACCTCTGCTATGAAGACAGGCTGAGGGAGTTGGGGTTGTTCAGCCTGGAGAAGAGAAGGCTCTGGGGAGACCTTTGAGCACCTTCCAGTACTTGAATGGGCCTACAAGAAAACTGGAGGGGGACTTTTTACAAGCCCATTTAGTGACAGGATGAAGGGTAATGGTTTTAAACTGGAAGAAGGGAGAATTAGATTAGATCTTAGGCAGAAATTGTTGGCTGTGAGGGTGGTGAGACACTAGCCCAGGGTGCCCAGAGAAGCTGTGGCTGCCCCCTCCCTGGCAGTGTTCCAGGCCAGGTTGGATGGGGCTTGGAGCAACCTGGGCTGGTGGGAGGTGTCCCTGCCATGGCAGGGGGTTGGAACGGGATGATCCTTAAGGTCCCTTCCAACCCAAACCTTTCTATAGCTTGCCGTGGTGGTACCATGAGCTTCTCGTCCTTCCACATCATGTTGGGTTTTCTGTTAAGAGCAGAGCCAGCCTTGCAAACTAACAGCTCGTGCAGTCACCAGTAACTTGAGCTAAACTGGAGTGGTGTGTGTGATCCAGGGTGAGGTCCTCAAGGAGACCATGAGTTAAACAAGGGAATAAAACCCTCCATACTGATCACACCACCATTTCAACTGATCCTTTTGCTTCCTGGGAGCTTTGCATAAATACCAGCTCAGGTCCTGCCTCAGCTGGGTACTTCAGCATGTACCTAACCCTTGATGATGTGACTTCTGCTTTGCTGGGCCAGCTCACCTGCTGAAGCTCCTCGGTGAGCCAGAGCTTTGCATTGGGACCTCCTGCTTTTCCCTACCTTACCCTAGCTCGCAACTCTTGTGTACCAAATCAGGAGGAACCCAACTTAACTTTCAGATCCTGGTTTGCATATGGGAGTGGGGAGCTACAGATTTACTTCCAGAAGGAACAGTTCAATTTCTGTGACAACCAGCTGAAAAAAATCCCTTTGTTCCTTAGCACTGAGTCACTTGCCACAAGATACCTGCTCCATCTGTAGGTGAAATGAGCCCTGTCCAGTGCACCAGCGTTCCCAGCAGCGCATCGCAGGTTTACGAGTCCGATTTCTCCATGAGAGCAATTTTATAAGGCAAGGGTGATGCTGCACGAAAACGTCTGTGTGCTGCTGTCGGGTACGTAGCACCACCTGCTGCCTGCAGAGCACGGTGCTGCCGGATCAGTTCTCAAATCTCCGTGAGTTTTCCTGTCTCCATATATTTTCCCATTGTTTAGCTAAAGAGGAAGGAGCGAACTTCCTGCTTAGTTCACCTGCAATGCTAAAATCCAAATGCTTGTCACTGCGGGGCCTGAGCAAAGGTGCAGCCATGTGTGAATGTGTGCTGATAATGTAACAAGCAGTGCTGACTTCTTAGGGATTTGCCTTCTGAATATTAACTCAAACACCCTTGCGATGCTCCACTGCTGTTGCCTAAATCCAGGGCTTAATTCTCTCACTGGTTTGTCATAGCTTTTCCCTAGACAAAATGTTACTGCAGCCTCAGCTCTCTGAATTCCCTGGGCTCAGGATGTAGCTAATGGGGTCGGTGACCAGAAGGAAGGTGTTACTTTGGAGCACTGGAAAGGAAAAACAAGGGAGGAAAGCATCCTTGTACACTGCAGTGCACGTAATCGAATGGGTCTGCTCACACGTAAAAGCTTGAAAATGTCACGGGTGCCAGTCCCCCTGCATTGAAGCCTTTAACCATCGACACAAAAGCTGTCTCTGCACCTTTAAAACACTCTTTACTCCGGAGCAGACTGTCACAACAGCTTGGGGACAAAAGCAGTGTGATAGGACTTGGCACCAGAGTCAGTGCAGCAGCAAAATACCACATTGCTTTCCCAGGGCTGGATTCCTGTGACTTTTAGGGTTTGCATGGTGGCCTGCACGTGCCTGTTTAAATAACAGCAGAATATTTAATGTCCCCAGATTTTTCCATGCAGTGGAACAAGCATGGGGGGGATGGACACTGAGCTTGTGGATGCATTTTCTCTACTTCTTTCCTTCTGTTTTCACCTTCTTTTCATTTTCTGTGACTTCAGCTCTTCCTCAGTTCATAAGGCACCATGTGTTGACATCCACTTCAAGCTACACCCTCCTTCTGATAAAGCTCCAGAGCCTGGGTATCTGTGTTTCCTTTCTTCCCATGCTTTAACTGCCTTGGTGGAGTGGTTTCACCACGCAAAACGATTTGATTGTGCATTCTGTACAGGTTGCTTTATTTGTGTAGGGAAGACAGCCTTGTCTCCCAGAGTGGCTGTAACTTGATGTGGTACCACAAGAAATGGATGGGTCCCAAGGCACAGGAGAGGACTGAGTTGTAGTCACCAAGGACATGAATTTGGCTTTGGCTTGTGGGTCTTAAATAGATGGGATGAAAGAAAATCTGCACTGTTAAAGTTTGGAAGGAGAGGGACCTCATGGGGCATTGGGACATGAAGGAGACAAGTGTGAAGGACGTGAGAAGGTTATAAAGAGGAAAGTAACTCTTGGATACAAGGTTAGAGAAAGAGATGAGGAGCAAGAGAGAGGTTTTAATCAGTCTGCTTGTTCTTATGTGTCCAGTGTAGCTCACAGGTGCCTCCCCAGGCTCTGTGGGATCGATCAGCAAAGATATTGCAGCTCTCAAATTGAAGATGGTGACTTATTCCCAACTTTACCGACAGGCTGGTGATGGTGCAGCACAGCAGCCACAATATTATTCACCTCCTGGACAGTCTCTTACCCCTTTTCCCCACGGTCCCTGCCTATATCTGGTGAGGAAGCAGCTGCTACTCTCCCTTATCGAAATGAGGGATGCTTTTTCTTCAATTTTCTCAAAATCAAACTCTGTGGTTAATGATAAAGTGTGAGGGATCTCCCTGCTGTGCTCTGCATACGGAGCACTCCCCTCTCCAAAAAGCAGCACTTGGCTCCTTCCTGTGCTTCTGGAGGAGGAGGAGGTTCATCTCGTGTGAAGAGCGATCGATGAACAGAAAGGTGATGGAGTAGCTGGATTCAGAATCAAGGGCTGCAGTTTGTTTTCCTGTTGTCTTGACTGCTGTATCCCTGGATTCCATCCCATTTCATTACAAGTACCCAGAAAGGATGGAATGATTTTTTTTTCTTTGTGATGACAGTAAGGGAATACCATTTTAGAGAGCATAAGAGATTTCTAGAGAAAAGGCAGTAGTTTTAAGTCACTTCCATCCATTTAAAGCCTTGAGTTAATTAATGAAAATCTGTGTTACCCTGTGAAAAAAAGGTGAGGAATATTTCCCTTCTCTGGAAACTGCCACAAAGGCCCTGAGCATCAAGCTAAGGACATCTTGCTAATAACCCAAAGGGCAACTCAGGCACAGAGAGCAGCAAGCCACGGCCACTGAAGTGTGCACTTGTACGTCTCCTTTTAAGCTCACAGAAATGCTGTAGAAAGCTGTTTTCACCTATTCCCAGATTTACTAGCAGCAGAAAGATGGCAAATGTGGTGAGGGCTTCACAGATAACACTCTCAGATCAAAATAGTTTGGCAAAGTCTTCAGGTTTCTGCTTATCTGACTTGAGCTCTGAGGGGTCTGTGAGGTTTGGGTAGGGAAGGGAAATGGGGTCTGTTCTCAACACTGAATGTTTAAAGCATTCTGGGCAGGGAGATTCAGTTTGTAACTTCGACGTGAAGGGACTAATCGTTACTTTGATCTCCTGAGCTGCCTGGAGCCCTGGCTGGTGGAAACCTGCCTTATCTCCACAGTAAGGGACAGCCCCATCTTTTACTGTGGAAGAAGAGAGCTAACAGGGAACAAGAAAAGTGCTTTTCTGAGGAATATAACAGCTGTAAGCTAGATAATTCTCTGGAATAAGGCTCATTTTTTTTTTCTCTTGCTCTGAATGCAGGTGACAAAGCAAATTGGTTTCAAAACACTGGTAATAATTAGGTTGATTTTATCAGAAATTTTTAAAAGGAATTATTTTTAATTATGCCTCATTTCTGTCAACTCTGTAATTTCTAACACATGCTGGTCCTTAATTCCCAACCTATACTGTGGGCTGTGGGAGGT
Organism: Podargus strigoides; assembly: GCA_028020825.1. Lineage (NCBI taxonomy): Eukaryota > Metazoa > Chordata > Aves > Caprimulgiformes > Podargidae > Podargus > Podargus strigoides. Next base: position 2,025,972 of record CM051619.1, read on the forward strand.
GGTTATGGGTTGTATACATGCCAACCATGTATATATTTAACTGCCTCTCAATGGAAGCATTTGTTCCCCCTTGAATTTGTTTCATTTTTTAATTGACTAGTGGGAAGAGTTTAAACAGATCACTAAGCAGTAAAAGTCTCAGGGCAAGCCAAGCTTTGAAGAACATGGTGTTTCCCACTGCAAATGGCTTGGAGAGCATGGGGATGGTGCTCCTCTTGCTGCTACCTTCTAGTCCTCTGGATGGAAGGCAGTGGGCTGGTGTGAGACATGGACCAGGTGAAGCAGGATTCAGCCAAGGGTTCCAGCAATTAGGATCTAGCAGTTGAAGCCGATGAGCAAAGGGAAGATCCTAAGAAACCCATCCAGGGCTTCTGTCCTGGCTTGTCATCAACTGGCTCTGCCATGTTGAGTGAGAAGGCATTTATTGCTTGCTGAGCCGAGATTGTGTTTGGTGAAAATGCCTTTCCCCTTTATTTGACCCCATTCAGGGTAATATCCTGACCCTGTTCTCTGATACTTGAGCTGGTGGAAATTGCTTTTCGCGATGAGTTGCACTCATGGAACCACAAGAATGACGAGAGATAAAATGATGATTAGAGAATCGTGGTATGGGTTTGCTAGTTCTTTTCTTCTAGCATTACATAAAAGATCTCTCACCTCTAGATAATGGATTTGAGGACAGACGTGCTGGCAGAAAGCTGTCTTCATTTCATCCAGACCCATCAGAACTTTCCCAGTGAGATCTCAGCCTTGTCATCTCAGAGGTCCCCAGAAAGCTTCCAGTCCTAAATAAACTTAGAAGCCAAAAGTGGGTTTGCGTGCCTGAGTGCTCTTTATGGTTGCTGCTTCCAGCCCCGTAAGCATTAATAAATCTGCTGTCTTCCTCCCATCAAAAAAATAACCTACCTGCAAACTTGATGGCTTCTTGGCTCTGCTTATATACCAAGTTTATATACCAGCTTTTTTTAGTAGCTGCTCAGTAAGTTAATAGTCTGACCCCAATTCCTTCCTCCATTAGTTGACATGTAATGTTCATTTCGATGCCTTCAGCCCTCAGATATGGATGCCTGTGCTAAAGCCCCTTGTAGAATGGGACACAGCAGCTTTTAAATGCTGAACAGCATCGCTGAGCATCGTTGGATGTAATGTATTCCAAACAGTCAGACGTACCAATTTGAACAAATTTAAAAATAATGGCACCTGCTCTGCCAGGCGTTTTGTTTTACTGCTGTAGTGGAAATCCTGTTTGACAGATACCGAGTCGAAAGAGAAGGAACCTGCTGAAGAAATAATTGCACAACAATACGGAGGATTTGCGCTGACGAAAGTCTGTTAATTAAAGCAGCTGGGCTATCAGCCAAAGAGCAAAGTGTGGAAAGATAAACTCTGCCTCACTTAGTGAACAGAAAGAAGATATTTCCAATAATCCCCTGGGACCACATCCCTTTGGTTTCCAGCACTTTCTTCGTCCACTGGAGATGCTCTGACTCTCTGTTGTACGTTTCTGTCTCTCTGAGATGGCTGTTCCTGTGTGTCCTTCCCACTGATGCTGCTGACCTGGCATTGCACGGCAGCTGATGGCTTGGCAGGGAGAGGATACCTCAAGGGTGCTCCTGAACTGCCTTGCTGACTTTTACCTGCTCTCTGTCTTGCAGATGAGATGTGACAGCACTTCTCAGATCCATCCCTGGGCTCTCTGTCCATTTGCTGCCAGATTTCTCAGCGCAGACCAGGGGACTAGCAACATGTCTTTTCCAATGAAATTTGAAGTGCATGAATAAACTAGTGGAGTCTTAAGAGTGAAGGGCTTGAGAGAGATCTGGGCTTCAATACTTAGAAGTTTTGAGGTTTTGCTTGTTTTTTTTAAATAAGGTCAGGGAGTTGCAGTTTCTGCATCTTTCTTAGGCTCTCGTATGGCTGTTCCAGGAGGACAAGGTACTGAAATAGTACTGGCCTGACACATCTGTGATGAACACTCCACCTACATAGCACAGCTGGAAAAGGGAGGCAGGGACACTGAATATTTTTGCCAAAATAAGGTCAGGCTTTCCCAGTCGATTCCTCTATGAGCTGACCGGGTTTTTCTTCTTCATCTGCGTGGGTGGTATTACACAGCACTTCTGTGGTTAGTTCAAGTACAGCAACAGGAGAGTCCTGGCTGTGGGCTCTTTCCTGGCCTGTTCTCATTCTGCTGCTCTGAATTTCACAAGCTGCTGCTAAAACAAATCAGCCTAAGTGGTGAGCAGCAGTCCTGGCTGTGGGTATCACTCTGACCTTGTGCAGCTCTGCCCTGTGTGGTGCAGTACCAGCTTTCCTACCATATCCAAAACAGGTCCAGGAGATGAGACCTGGTTGAGAGGAGTGATCACTCCAGCCTGATGTGCTTCTCAGGCTCTGCCTGGGATGGGCCAGGATGCTACAAGGATCTGCAGTTCCTCTGCTCAGGGGTATGGTATAGTTGAGGACCGTCAGTGTTAGGTTGATGGTTGGACTTGATGATCTTCAAGGTCTTTTACAACCTAGGCAATTCTGTGATTGTGATTCTGCTGGCAGAACTAAACTCCTGCTGAATCCCAGGAGTCAGAGTGGACATAAATCTGAAGCAGAAAGGTTCCTAGCCTCACTGGTGGTACACACATCTATTTCAGAGCAGCTGAGATTTACCAGTCTAACTCAGGAAAGTTTTTGCTACCCACAAGCAGTTTGAATCCCTGAGCTCCAGACACTAATAGTCCACCTTGTGAAAAGAGTTAAAAGATGCTGCCTGCCCTCGTTCTGTCTCTGTGTGTTCTCTTTTTCAACAGCAAAGGCTAGTTAGAAATGACATCTCTGTGTTTTACCTAATATTAGCAAAATGGCTTTAGTGCAGAAAATGCAAGGCACACGTCTCTCCCCAAGCACACTGCTGGATCTTGTCCAGGAAGCGTTGAGGTGCCCAGGTTGGGTGGAGACATGGCACTGGAGAAAGGATGCTGTAGAGTTGGGGAAGTTTGCAGTGGGGAAAAAACTTGCCCTTGGATTGAATTTTAGAGTGCAAATACCATTTATCAGGGATGGACAATGGGGATGCTGACATAAGCTTATTTTTTTTTGCTGTATTAAGCGATAGAGCTGTGCTTCTGCAGCCCTGAGTTTCTGGGTCTCAGCCTTATCTATCCAACCCTATTGTTTCCCCACTTAATTGATGCTTCCCTATCAGGCTTTGGGTCAAATTTGTTGGTTTTCATGACTTAAAATCTGAAAGGGCAATATTCCTGTTGTATAGGACTGACCTCTGAAAATCCTCTAACAGTTTATTTCCATCCAAAGACCTTTTTAGCAAACATTCATCAACCTAACAGGTGCCCCATGGGATTAGGAAAGGATAGATGGCACCAGTTCCTTAAAATGCAGCCACATCAGCTTGGAGCATGCCAGTTATTTCAACAGTGCATTATATCATTACCCTGAGCTTCAGAAGAGCAAGTGGTTTCATCCAACAACCTTTTTGCTATTAACATTGCCACGCTAGCAGCTGAGGGGCGTTTGGGAAGGAAGAAGAGGCATAGAGGATGAAGTTCAGAGTTGAGGTGGATTGCCAAAAGCAAGAGCTTGAAGATGGAGAGGGTAAAGTGAAGGCTGAGAAAGCAGAGTTTGTCTGAGAATGTATTTTTGTGGTTAGGATGAGTGTTTTGGTGCTGTCTTTAGAGAACTCTCAGTGGCAGAAATCATTGTCCTTCCTGCAGAAAGCTGGATGCAACACCCCCCATGGCCTCTTGCCCTACAGGAGCTGTGGGCAGCAGAAGAGCAAAACCTGGCAGCAGAATCAGCATCTGGAAAGGGCCAGACTCCAGGCCAGTTCAACGCCACCACTTTTAAATTGTAGCAGAAGCCTTGCAGACAGGATGTTTCTAGTTTATTTGCCTTACTTTGTCTTAGAGAGGACAGATAATTGTGTATGTACACCCCTCCTTGCATTGAATCTGTGTGTGCTCTTGCTACAGACCCTCTTGCTGCGGTCCATCATCTCCTGAGTGTGTTTCAGCTCTGAGCTCTGGGACTGCTCCTGGGCTGGACACAATTTCATCTGGATTTTCAGGCCTTGAATACCAAGGATTTAGCAGGTGAAAGCAGATTTGTGATGTTCATCTAGCTGCAACTTGAAAGAGCATCGATAAAGAACCATGACTTCTGTGGGAACATCACACCTTTGGATATTGCCCATTTCATTGCAGGAAAAAAACCCAAACCCCACCAAACCCCACATGGGGGTTATCAGTGTCAAACCCCTGAGCGTGAGATCTTCCCTCCTACAATTACTTTCTCTGGTTTCACAGCAAACAGCAAGTTGTAAATCTGGCTCCAGACATGCTAAAGGAAGTTGGGTCGTGAGCTTTTCTGTCCCCTTGTGCTCACCAGTTTTTCCCCCGTGAGCTTTCATGTAAAGCACAGAGCAGAGTTTCAGCAGGTTGAGAAAGGAGTGAGATGAAGCAAAGGGAGATGAGGTATCTGAAAGCCTCAACTTCAAGTGACAGCGTGTTATTGCAGGGACATTCTTTGAAGCCAAATAATTACAAATAATTGTAAAATAAATCCATTTGGACAACCACCTCAACATGCATCTTTAATTGCACAGCCACTAACAGCAGCACACAGAGAGAATAAAAAAAGAAGTATCTAGATCTCTCTAATGATAAAATAAGGATTTCTCTCCTTTAGTTGCTCTAGAAAGATGCGACAGCTGCACCCCTATGAAAATGAATAAATAATCAGTTTTATTTGTATCACAAGCTGTTTTCTCCTCGCCGAGATGAGCAACCCACTGCTAGCAGTCGAGTAGTTTAAAGAGAGACCAAGTGTTTGCACATATTACGTGCACGGATGCAGTATCAGTTCAAAAAAAAAAGGATTTCCACTGGTGTCTTCCTGTGTGGTTTTGTTCTCAGCGAGGGATAATTTATGCTTGGGTTTATGTTGCATTATTTAATTACGCGTATTTTAAAAACGCATCTGTTTTGCCAATTTATATGCAGCATACGCTGCCTTTGGATCGCTTTGCAGCTTAATACCCTGCCAGTGAAACTCTCTTCATACCTCTGGAGATGAGTCTTAAAATAGTCTATAAATCCTTTTCATTCAAATTTTGAAAATGCCTTAAATTGGAGGTAGCAAAGCACAGAAGTCTGGAGGTTGAGGGTGTAGAGGAGGGGGGCTGTAGCTGTTTCAAGGTGGTGAGGAAGCACTGGGGAAGGAGCAGCTGAATAATTAATCCATGAGAAAGGAGATAATGGTAACTTTCCAATCCATCTTTACAAGCAAAGATTAAAGGGAAAACAAGAAGGTGAAGAATTATGCCCACTCCCTGGCAGTGTTCCAGGCCAGGTTGGATGGGGCTTGGAGCACCCTGGGCTGGTGGGAGGTGTCCCTGCCATGGCAGGGGGATTGGGACAAGATGAGCTGTGAGATCCCTTCACGCCCAAACCATTCTATGATTCTGTGAATTGCCAGGGGAAGCCACTGTAAAAACCAAGGATGTCCCATCAGGCAATAGGTGACTAAAGAAACATCCTGCTAAGAGTGTTTCTGAAGCTGGTTTTGGGTGGACGTTCAAATAAATGACTGATATTTTTGTGTAAGTGCCATCAAATCAAACAGGAGAGCAGATTCCAGAGAATAGGTATGGGGTAGGTGAGAACTGGTGTAGAAGAGGTCTGGGAACAAACATTGACAGAGAAGTGCTATCTCCTTTCTCCTGCCTGCTCTCCCCCTTGCCCGGCCATAGCAGATGCCGGTGTGGCACCATCCAAAGCTAAGCACCGCGTGGCCTGGGCCTCAGGAGGATTTTCTCATGGTGGGAGTTGAGATTGGCAGGAGGAAACTGTTCTGGGTGGGCAGGGCACCTCAGGACCTCCGTGGCACCTTGGGACCCCTGAGTTTGATGCTGCACTTTGAGGAGGCAGTTGATAGTCTTCAATAAGCACCACTGTAGATGTCCTTGGGAAGGGCACTCAAATAGATTTGAGGTCTGGGCTGAAAGCCACGGTGATCTTGCCAGCTTTTGTGGAGTGTCTCAGCTTGCTCGAGAGCAGGTAGTGATAAAACACTGAGAAAAACAAGGAAAAAAAGATTGTAGTCTTGGTCAGAACCACGTGATTCGCACAAACATCATCTAGCTGGGAATGGGTAGAGGCCTGCAGAGGTTTTTGGTGGCATCTGTAATGATGGCAACAGCTCCTTTGGCTGCTTCTTGGCAGCTGCCTTGGCAGAGAGCTTGGCTCCTCGTTGTGCAGCCAACATGCACATGCAGTGTCTGCCTTGGGACTGGCCTCTCTTCTCCTTTCAGCTCCCTGACATGTTAAAGGAGGGGAAGATAACACGGAGCACAAAAGAAATCAGGATCAAAGTGATCTTTAAGAGAGAGAACCTCAGGTGTGTAGTTTCCATACGGAGCCTCTCCCGATGCCAGGATCCCTGCCATAGCTGGGGATGTTTATGTAGCCCTGTCTGACATCCCAAACTTGTTGCTTGATTTCCAGCTGGTCAGTGCAAACCTGTTGTGACAGCTGCCCTCCCAAACAAATCCACAGCTCCAAGGAGGCTGCTGTTTTGTGGGAGCAGGCAGGCTTGTCATCTTTCTCCACGTTTCGAGTTGCATTTGCAGAGAAGCAAGTGCCAGTGTGATCTAACACCTTGGTTGCAGAGGGAGCAGGGGATGGAGTCAGCCATGGTAAAAAAAAGATGTGTTTTATCCTGCTGATGCATACTGAATCTGCAAATATGTATAACTCCTTCTAAGGAGTCTTATAAATAATACTCTGATTCAGCTGAGGCATCAAGGGAAGGGATTCTGGTGTATCTGGTAGTCTGTGGGTCTTAAGGGCTGATCTAGACAACTTTCTTAATCGGTGGATGCCCAAATTTTTCCAAACTAGGAGTTGAAAATAAACATCTGATTAGGGAATAGTTTCAGGGATAGTTGGTACCTGCTTGTCGTTCCCCTTTGCTGGAGTCTGCCATCTCCCAGAGTCTGCTAACAGAGCCCTCCCTAATGTCTATGAAGCCTAATTTGGCTGATTTTTAATCACATTTCTTACTAAATTAGCCAGCATGAGCTGCTGCGAGCCTGCAGACACATGGGATGGCTGCTGCAGAAGTCTTGGCTTCCCATGTGTGCTTTTTGCAAAAAGAAAAAGCTGTCATCACAGTGGATGGGAAGCAGTCTGCTTGACTTGAGACAAGGATGTGGATATGGGTGGGGTGAAGATCATCAGCTCCCAAATGTGCCAATCTTACCTTCCTCAGTGGGTGGGGACAACGCTGGTGGCACTTCTGGAGCCGTGTCCAAGTGGTCAGACTGGTCATCCATGATTTGGGAGATGCATTAGCCCTTTTCTTCATGGAGAGGATCTGAACTCCTCCTGTTCCTCCATGCAGAATAGAACAGTAGGGTCCTCATTGGGAGCTTTCTCCCAGATGAGGTCCTGGGAAGATCCTACCCCCCAGGTCAGTGCTCTCCCATCAGGCTAAGCTGCATTTTGCAGAGGGCTTTGCTCTGGTCCAGTGGATCAGGCCTTGGGACAGCAGCAAGCCAAAGGACACAACCCTCCTCTGGCTAGGATGCTCCCCTGCAAAGCAGGAGACTTGCTTCACTGAATCTTATTAGTGAATGTTCAGTCAGTGCCAAGAAAAGGGACTGACAGCGTTGTAAATCCTCATCCTCCCTGGAGGACCGCGCTGGCAGGAGCTCTCAGCTTTTTCCTTCGAAGCGTGGATTGAAGTCAACTCTTGGGGCAGAAGATGCAGATGCGTTTCGCTGCCGCCTCTTCAGTGCTGTAATTCTCAACTGCAGGGTGAAAGGGAGCTCGTGGTGTCCCCATCCCCACTCTGCCTATGGTGCTATTGTTCCCTAGCCCATTTGGGTTGAATTGGCACGTATTTGGGAATGATGGACGCACATCCTTTTCCCAAGAGCTTGTTCTTTGTCTCCCCAAATTACCCAGCCCTCCTAAGGGCATCCTTGTGTTGTTTTTTTTTCTGATGAAGACCTGACATGAGCAATGAGGTTCCTGGTTTCTTGCAGAGTTTGCTCTTTGCCCAGAAATCAATCCCGTTCACTAAGTTGAACTGTCAAAACTTCTCTGAGGGCAGAGACATTCTTCATGTTTTCACCGTCAAATTATACGTGGCACTTAATTTAAAGCTTAAGCATAAAGCCTCACTACCAAGGAGACTCCTGGAAGGTATTGATTTTAGTGCATTTTTCTATTTATGTATAAAAACATACTATGAAGTATTGGTTAGGGGCATTATTGCTGGGCACACTCTGGATTTATGCTCTGTTTTAGTTCTCTGTAACATTTTTAAGATCCATTTGGCCAGTGTGACTATGAACAACACCAGGAGCAAATGGGCTTGCATAGAATTGTGGGGGTTTGTGCTCCTCGAGTCAAAAAAACCCCCACATTGTGGAACTGAATCACCTTGAATTGATTTGCTGAAAGGAGCAGGAACTTCTAATGTGGTGTGTCGGGTGCTTGGAGGCATTTCAGGTCTTGCAGTTTGTCTCAAAAGTTTGCAGACTGCTTATGGAGTTCATGGTTTTGAGTTGGGGGCCCTTTAGCCAACGACAAAATGTTTTTAAAAAAATTATTCCTAAGGAAAAGTCTAAAGCAACCAAAATAAAGACAGCCAGAAGTACACAACCTGGGATAGTTTGAGTCTGGAGGGGCTGGAGTTTGAGTGCAGGTCCTACCACTGATGCTCTGCTCAGTGTTCGGAGCCTCGGCGTTTGCTGTAAGGGAAGGTGGTTTTTGGTAAAAGTATTTATGTCTTACTTGTGTCCTCTTCGCTATTTTAATCTCCTTGGGTAAGGGTAACTGCTGACTCTCTGTTTTGCTGGAGCACATCATTTTGGCTTTGCTCAGGGAACACCTTTTCTTGGGTTTTGATGGAACACTTGGCTCGAGACCATTGAGAAACAAGACTGTAGCGAAATCAGTCACTAAAATGTTGGAAGGGCAGGAGAAACAGCACTGGGTGAGAGATTGAGACCTCAGTCTGTTTGAAAAAGAACAGAGAGAGGGTTTGGTTATGGCACCTGTGTCCTTTTCTGGGGTGGATGAGGTCCACCGAGGAGCAGCCACTGGGAGCTGAAGGTAGATAATTCATGAGGAGCCAGTTGTTAATGTTGGAGAGTGAACATCTCAGAGGAAAGGTGGATTCTTCCACTCTTGATGTCTTCAAATGGAGACAGGATGCCTTTCCAGCAGAGATGCTTCTGCTGGTGACAGCTCAGGTCTGAGACGAGGTCCCTGTGACCTGGATCATGCAGAAGGTTAATGTAGATGACCTGACAGTCCCTTTTGGCTTGACATACTGTGATCCACCAGCAGTCCTCCACTGGTTTTCCAGAAAGCATTTAGGGTTCAGTGGGTTTGAACTCATGGCTTTGTAGTGTACTCTGAGCTGTCATTTCATGCTGTTTCATGGTGCTGTGTGATGAGAGTCTTCCAGAGAACGGGTGGCTGCTTCGAGTCTCCTGGTCTACCATGTACGGAGGTCACACAGGGTTATCAAAATGACCTCCTCTGGCCTGTAAATCCTTGAGTCTGGCAACAAACATGCCTCTTGTCTTTACATATAGATCTGTGGTCACCGTAGTGTCTGCTGCCTTTCTCCCCCCAGCCCCTCCCATGGTGGTGGGAGATGAATTAGTTCTTGCTGGAAGAGTGCTTTGAGGACTTGGTGCAATAAGATGGCATTCAGCTGTATTTTAAGTGTGTGATGAAGTCATGAAAACCTGCTAAATCTTACTTAATGCCATGTGAGGGAGGTGACTGGACTTTTTTAATGCTTTGCTGATATAACTTTTTTTTCCACCCAGCCTAATAAGCTTCTGGGTACATTTGTGCCCATAATGGCCATTGCATGCCTGAGAAATCGGGTGCTTTTAGAGGCAAAATATAAAAACTTTAGGAGAGAGAGAAACGTTTCGAGTCCCTGACTCAAACACTCTTCCTATTCCCTCTAACCTGTTTTTAGAAGATCAGTTGCCTGTATTAAAGCAGAAAAGTTCCCCCAAAACTCACTTTTATCTTTCTCAAGAGTTATATTTTCTGCTTAATAACGTGATGCCCTTGTTTCTGCAGCTTAGGATGCACTGCATGTGGTCAAGATCAAAACCTGGGCTTGCCTGGGGAGACACCCTGCTTGAAGCATCTCAGGGGGACAGAGAGACAGGAGGAAGGTTTTGAATCTCAGCCCCAGCGTTCCCATCTCAGCTCACTGCCTGCAGATCCCCAGGAGTAGCCCAGGGGGAAAGTGCAGGGATTTACAGAAGCCACTGAATAGCTGTCTGATGACAATTAACTGCATCCTAAAAGTGCTGTAAATTGGGGTAGTTTCTTTGAAAACAAAGCATCAAAGGGGGTAGCATTAAGTTGCTTCTAACTTTTGCTGGAGCTAATTGAATTGAATTGAATGTGCTTGGAGGCATCCAGCTCCTTTGTAGCATCCTTCTCTTTAGGGAAGAGTTTAAAGCCGGTGCACTGATCCCTCTGTCCTCTGGGATCCCCAATTTCAGACCTGTTTGAGGTAGGACCCGCTTCACTTAATTCCCAGTTGCATCATGTTATTGTTCAGCAAGTTACAGGAAAACAATCAATACATTTGCAGGGTTTTTCCTTTGAATCTATCGATTTACAGGCTGCTTATATCTGAAATGCTCCCAGATGAAAGGCAGGAGTACACCTTTTTTCTGTGAAATGCAAAAGCTGAACGCTGACACTTCCAGACCTGCAATGCTTCAGACTTGATGGAGTAACCTGAAAGGTGCCCAGTGCAGGACTCACACCCAGTTTTGCTTCCTGGCCAGATCTTTACAACTGACTCCAAAGCTTGGGTGAAAAACAGCCACAACTTTGTTGGGTCGCTGGACCTCTGAGCTAAGTATCTCACCTTTCCTGAGAAGCTGAGGTGAAGACCCACAGTGAGTTAGGAGTCTGATAAATTTGAAGCAGTACCCAGTTCCCAGCACATCGCTGAGGCAGATGGGGGTTTCTGCTGCTCAGCCTAGTGGTGCTCAATCTTCTTTTGTCCTTTATCCATCCATCTTCAACTGGCAAGGCAGGACCTTGCCTGGAAAGCTTATCAATTTACTATGGATTCAGTCCAACTTCTGCTAATCCTGATGAGTAGGACACAGACTGGGGTGAAATACCGTGGTAAGAGCAGAGATGCAGCATTGCATGAGCTCCTTAGCAAAAGGCTACGTTCTGTATCAGTGCTGGGTTTAATTTTATTTTTTTTAATAACTTCCTAGAAGGCAGGATGTGTAATGGAAGGAAGAATACTGGTGGTCACAAGAATTCATCAGGAGAAACAGCACTGCTTTCAGAAACCCATCTTATATCATTGTTTTGAGCTGGAGAGAGTGATAACTAGTTCCCAGCTGTTCCAGGTTGGAATTTACTGGAGGAGCCCCTGCCTGTGTTAGAAACCATCAAGCCATCAAATGTGGTCTACCTTGACTTCAGCAAGGCTTTCAACACTGTCTGCCATGGCATCCTCACAGCCAAGCTTAACAAGTGTGGACTGGATGACTGGGCAAACTGGTTGAAGGACAGAGCCCAGAGAGCAGTGGTCAGTGGGGCAGAGTCTAGGTGGAGGCTGTGACCAGTGGTGTCCCCCAGGGTCAGTACTGGGTCCAGTCCTATTCAATGTATCCACTAACAACCTGGAGGAAGGGACAGAGTGGATCCTCAGCAAGTTTGCTGATGACACAAAGCTGGGAGGAGTGGCTGACACACCAGACGGCTGTGCTGCCATCCAGGGTGACCTGGACAGGCTGGAGAGCTGGGCAGGGAGAAACTTAATGAAATTCAGTAAGAGCAAGTGTAGAGTCCTGCATGTGGGGAAGAACAACCCCATGGGTCAGTGCAGGCTGGGGCTGAGCAGCTCTGGGGAAAGGACCTGGGAGTCCTGGTGACAACAGGCTGACCATGAGCCAGCAATGTGCCCTGTGCAATGTTCTTGGTTTTGTCATCGTATCAGCTTGCCAAAATGCTCTTACGATCCAAAAAGCATCTCTGAGTGGGGCCCAGCTGCCCCATCTAGAGCCATGTCCCCTTTTTCTGAGCCAGCAGACCTGGTCCTCCTGATGCTGCTGCAAGAGCACTTGGGTTTGCTAAAGCCAATAACAGATGCATGGCAATGTAGGAGAAGATTTAAGTTCTCCTTGTTGTCAGTCTGGAGACCACTCTTGGCTCCTCTCCATTCCTGGCTGACACGTCCAGGGGATGCCCACACCACGTTGGGTTTGGTGATGCTTCTGTGGAGGTGGTTTTCCCAAAGCCTACACTGACCTCCTTGTGTCCAGGTCTTCCTTGGTGTCCTAGGCCAGTGCCTTAGGGCCACACCGTCCCAATACTCCTGGTTTTTGGATTCCTGTCTTACCAGCTGCCTCCCCTATATCAGTGTGTGCAGGGAGGGAGAGGAGGAAGAAATTCCTGCTCTGGCATGATCTGTCTCTGCTTTTGCCTTCTCCTGTGGGCACTAATTGCGTCGTAGCCCTCCCGGGGTGGGAGTGCTGCTGGCTCAGCTCTGGCCCTGCTCCACCACGGCTTAGAGCTGCAATAATTTGTTCACCTCCCTGCAATAAATTGTTCATGCTTTTGATGGATCTTCAGTGAAATATTTTAATGCATTCTTGTCGAATGCTCCATCCCCCCCCTCCCCGCAGCAGCTATTGACAGATGAAAGCACTAACACGGGCTTTACATGGGAATTTAATCGTACCAGCTGTCACACAGATCCCAGATACAAATATTTTCCACTCTTAATGGTTTCAGTGTGGGTTTTTTTTTTTTATGTGATCAAATGTAATCTTATTTAATGGAGTTTTATTGCCGTGACGCCTTATTCTTTTCACCAGGCTGGACTTTATTTTTAAATCAAGAGAGATTGTTCAGAGGAAAACCAGAGAAACAACTGGAGGGACTGAATGGCACGGGAAGCCTGGGATGAACTGAGTGACGATAGATGAGCCAGGACAGGCGAGAAGTGTTCAGAGAAAGGGTCCAGTGTGGAAGGGGCAGTCAAGAAGAGGGAGAAATTCAGTCTGATTTTACATGTGTATGGCTGGGGATAAGGGAGGTATCACAGGGGGTTGGAGACAAGGAGGCAGAAGTCGTGGCTAGTTGCAGAAACAATTCAGATCAGTGTTGGAGGTGTGCTGCAAGGGCCACTTCTTCAGCCCCATAGGAGAGCTTGGCCGTGGCCACCGTGTTTCCCTCCCTCCATTACTGCAGAGCCGCCCTCCTGCGTGCGAGAGGGCAACGTGGCCACAAACAGCCATTACAGCTGGTGCCTGGCACCATGGGGCTTGGCTTTGGCTTTGGCACTCCTGCAAGAGGGGTAGAAGGGCTGGAAGCTGGAGCTGGCTTTGTGCTTAAGACAGCATTGTCCTGTCGCAGGGCTACGGAGCAGTGCCAACATCCCGGACCGTCACAGCTGGAGCGCGCAGCCCCAGCCCCTCAATCTCTTCTCTGTGCATCTGCAGCCACCATAACTACCATGTGTTCATCCCTCAGGTGGTCCGCACGGAGAAAAACAGCCTGAACAACCGGTTCCTGCCGTGGGACGAGATCGAGACGGAGGCCATCCTGTCCATCGACGACGACGCTCACCTGCGCCACGACGAGATCATGTTTGGCTTCCGGTGAGTTGTGTAACCCATGGGCCCACACTGATATTTTGTTTTGCATCCAGGCTCTGCTCAGATGCTCTGTGGCCTCCTAGCTAAAGGCAGGATCAGAATTAGTACTAGCACATCCCTTCCCATGGCTTTTCCAACTCCATTTCTTGGAGGAATAATAGGTGGTAATGAACTGTTAATGAGTGCAGGCGGGTGGGCTGATTTCAGGTTGTCCAGGCAACACTGATTTCTTGCTCTTTTTAACCTCCACTCTTCAGCTTTTGCTGTGCTGATAATGTTCCCTTAATGGTTTTTGGGGGGGTGTGGCTTCCTAGGGTGAAAGGCAACTGGAAAACAAATCCAAGAGGCCGTTGCACTCCATCTCCAGGACATTTGCAGGACGTGATGCTCACGTCCTCCTTGCTCCGTGTGCCATTGGGATGTGACAGCTATCTTGGCATTGTTTTTCTGCAGAGTGTGGAAAAGACAGATGTTACATGGAAAAGGCTGGTGCTGGTTGCTCTCATCCCCACCTTCTTTATGTTCTAGCAGCTACGTTTTTCCTTGACTTTGCCCTGGCAAAAAGCTTTCTGATTTCACGGGCTCCTGCCGTGGGAGGTTTCTGAGGTTTAGCTCGTGCAGCTCAACCTCACCGACTGCCAGAGAGGCACTGGGGAGTGAGGATGGCACGGGGAGAGAGCGCTGGCACTCGTTTGGCTGTGGCTTGTCAGCCCACCGGGCTACAATTGCCAATCCCAGAGCACCCAGCAGCTGCCTGGGGGGCGGGAGTTGGGGACCAGCTCTCTGCTCTCACCAAAACGTGTGGGCTCACGTTTGGGAGGAAGGTGAAAAGGCACAAAATGCCTGGAAACTCAGCAAGGTCTCTCTGAGAGATGAGGAATGAGGTGTTAAAGTGATTAAAGCAGGGGAGTAGGCGTCAGGGCTCCTGGTTTCCCTTCCACACCCCATTTCAGGCTCTTTATCTGAACTTGGCCATTTTCTCCCCCTCTTTGCTCTCTTGTTTTCCTCCACTCACCCACAGTGCCTGGCTGAGGCTTTACCAGTCAGCCCTGGAGAGCATCAAATGAAAATTAGAAGTGCTGTGTATTATTCTCACTCATATCCCTGCTTACCAACACCTTGTTCCCACAAAGCCTCCCTGGGCTAAACATGTTCAGCCAGGGGAGAGATGGTGTCTCAGCCACTGAGTGAACCTCTGCCTATAACAACTGTTTTTCCTCAAAACTTTGCTTCAGGCTGTAATTCTTGGGGCCAAAAGCCTCTTCTTGCTCCATTTGCTGCTCAGGAGCATGCTGGAGGCAGGTGCCCAGAGCAAACCTCTCTGAGGAACTCTCCTGAAATGATTCTCTGGAGAAATCTTTATTTTTATGGCTGAGCTGGAAAGGAAAAAAGTGTCACATTCAGAAAGAAGTGAAAATGAGTAGTTTTGACTCCAGCTTTTCCAAACAATCACACTGGATTGACAGAAACCACAGCAAACAAGTGCTTGCAGGGAGGATGGTGCCAGGGAAGCTGTTGGCAGTGTTAATTACTCGGTTTTCATTACCAGGTTCTATCAGAGATTCATTAATTTGAGTAGAGGATATGACAATGAACACAGCTTTGCTCCAGGCTGTGTCAGTAAGTGTAATGAAAGCACAGGGCTCTGGGAAACTCGGGCTCAGCAGCAGCCTGCGATTGCCCTGCAGCCATCACATCTGTGGCTCTCTACTGGAACAGGGGCTGTGGAAAGAACTCACATCTAAACAAGTTAAGAATAACCCAAAAAGGCCACTTTCTGCCCTGGTCTGTGGCTGTGAAGAAGGGAAAACCCGTCCACGTCCAACAGGCTCCCTCCTGGGACTCGTTCCTTGTGGTCTGAAGTCTCTGGGTTTGGAGATGCAGCTTGGACACTGAGCCTTAGGGAGATGTGATTGGATGAGGCAAAGGAAGCTGGCCCCCCTGCCAGTGGCACCTGGATTTATTTCCCAGGTCAGGCATTGGGCACTGATGTTTTTCTTAATTATCCCTGCCAGTGTTACAGCTATCCTGTGGGATTTCTCTCAAGGAGAGTGAGCTTCAGATGAGAGCAGAATATTCATAGAATCGTAGAATTGTTTAGGTTGGAAAAGACCTCTAAGATCATCCAGTCCAACCATTAACCCAGCACTGCCCAGTCCCCACTGCCCCGTGTCCCTTGAGCCCATGCTCTTACATGTGAACCTCAGCATTTAATTCCTTATGGCTCAGCTTTGAGTGCTGGATAAAGGATGTACTTCTGGCCCCCCAGGTTTTTCCCTTATGGACAGAGCCTGGGAAGCTGATGGGTGTTGGTTTGGGATGGGAAGCTGGCAGTTTGTCACTCCAGATCTTCCTTCTGGAGACACCAGGTTCTTCAGCATCTCAGCAGCTTTCCTAAGGGAGCTTGATGTTAATCTCAGCTTTACAGAGGAGGAAACTGAGCTGCTGGGAGATGGGAAGTCCCAGGGATTGGGGGAAGAGGCCAGGAGCTGCTGGGGTTTTGTAGAGGGAAGTAAGAGAGAAGCAGCGCTGACGTACGTGTCATGCAGTGATGTCCCTGCTTGGGCTGCAGGAAGTTTCAAATGGAAACGTTTCCCATCTCCCTGCTTTTCCCTGCCTCTTTCTCTGCCTTTCCATGTGAGGTTTTCAGTTTTCCATTCTCTGTGTAATTCAGAAAATCATTTTGGGTTATCTCAGGATGAGACCTTGTTCCCGTGCCACTCAGGCAGCTCTGATGGCCGGTCGGTGTCCCTTACCGACCAGGAGCTTCAGTGCTGTGGAGGTGGGAGAGCTTGCGCTCAACAGCCTACCTAAACAGATGGGTTTGCATGTTGGAACTTTATTTTAAAAAATTAAATTGACTTTAAAGCTAGGTAATTGTGCCTTTTAACAATGTTTATCCTTGTTGCCCAAACTCCAGTGTGTGTTGGCCATTCTTTGGATGAGCAGTTGCCAAACATTTTATGTCAAGGTGCCTCCATCACTTACAGCCCCCGTTGGGAGCTGGTCCATGGGCCTTGAGGAGGACATGCTCCTGTGTGCAGTGGTTCTTGGCCAGAGCCCTGCATGGGCTCCTCACCTTTGTGTCTCACTGAAAGGCTTTGTGTTTGCAGTGTCTGGAGAGAGGCAAGGGACCGCATCGTTGGCTTCCCGGGACGCTACCACGCATGGGACATCCCCCATCAGTCCTGGCTCTACAACTCCAACTACTCGTGCGAGCTCTCGATGGTGCTCACTGGTGCTGCCTTCTTCCATAAGGTGAGACAGATTGTGGCCATAAAGCCCTGAGCTTTCCCTTCCTTCTCAGAGTAACCAGAGAAGGGTTGCATTTTATTTGTTTTAAGTCACTTTGGAGCTTACCACTCCTTTTCCCTCACTTCCTCCAAATGGAGACACAACCCCCCACTGGTCCGTGCTGCAGCGAGCGATGAGTGTCATGAGGATGGAGCCAGGCTCTTCTCAGTGACATCCAATGATAGGACAAGGGGCAATGGGTACAAGCTAGAACATAGGAGGTTCCACATAAATATGAGGAAGAACTTCTTCCCAGTGAGGGTGACAGAGCACTGGAACTGCCCAGAGAGGCTGTGGAGTCTCCTTCTCTGGAGACATTCAAACCCACCTGGATGTGTTCCTGTGTGACCTAATATAGGTGTTCCTGCTCTGGCAGGGGGATTGGACTGGATGAGCTTTTGAGGTCCCTTCCAATCCCTGACAGTCTGTGATTCTCTGAAATGTGGCTGTGGGGTCCCTTTGCTGCTGCTCTGCCGACAGCAGATCCCCTTGGTGCAGGATTAACTCCGTCACACGGAGTCTCTCCACTCACATCCTTGAGCTCTGAGTCAGACACATCCCAGGGAGTGGTGCTGATACTCCCCTGCCCCAGCTCTGGTGCCAATGGCATCCTGCTTGGGACCACCTTGAGCAACCTCGTGCCTTTTTATCCTTCCCAGTACTACGCCTACCTGTACTCCTACGTGATGCCACAAGCCATCCGTGACATGGTGGACGAGTACATCAACTGTGAGGACATCGCCATGAACTTCCTGGTCTCTCACCTGACCAGAAAGCCTCCCATAAAGGTAAAGCACTGGGTGGGAGTTTGTAGTGGGCTTTGTGTTTAAGAGAACCTGTGGGTTGTTAATGTCTTTGAAAGGCAAGCGGTCTGTTTGAGGCTGCTCTGCCCCAGCACGTCTCTGGAGCGCTGCGAGCGTGACGTGCTCGAGGCTGCCAGCGTGTCCCCTCTCTGGCCTCGAGGAGATGGGGTGTGTGTGTGTTCAAAAAGGTTTGAAAACTCAGTGCAGCCCTTAGAAGGAGCCAAATCCCCCCCATGGCAAGCAGATTGAGGTTTGACTCACACTGCAGCTCCAACCAGAGGGTTTCCTGGGTCAGCAAAGGCCTTTCTAAGCAGCTGATCACAACAAGACACATTTCCTTCTTTCCGTAACACACAGCACAAGCAGGAATGATTTCCACACTGATTTTGTGTAGCTTTCCAGAGACATTTAGGCTCATCTGCATGCAGAGGGCTGTTGGTCCTAACACTGCAGCCCAGCTGAAATTTCCCTGCCCCGTGATAGCAAATGAATGTCACAGTTTTGAGCAGGAATTTTGGATATGGATCGTTCTGCTCTTTATCACTGCTGGCAAAAACTGCTCTTTACAGCCCTGCATGTGTCTCACTGTCACAGGCCAGCTGCCTTGGAGATGGGTCTCAACCATAAATATGATGGGTGGGTTTCTCTGTGTGATGTTCTTCCCATCTGGAGCTACTACGCAGTGGAGGTTGTAGAGGAGGATCAAACCAAAACCAAAGGGCTCTGCAATGGGATGTCTGAGTCAAGACAGACAAGGAGGCCCTTTAATTTGGTGGCCCCTCAGCACCTCCTGAAAAGTAGCCCCCCCTCCAAAGATCTTGGATCCTAAAAGAAGAGGAGCCTCAAATTGCTAATTCTTCTGTAGCATCTGTGGCCAGCAGGTTGAGGGAGGGGATTCTGCCCCTCTCCTCTGCTCTGGTGAGACCCCCCCTGCAGTGCTGTGTTCAGCTCTGGGGTCCTCAGCACAGGAGAGACATGGAGCTGTTGGAGCAGGTCCAGAGGAGGCCATGGAGATGATCCAAGGGCTGGAGCACCTCTGCTGTGGGGACAGGCTGAGGGAGTTGCGGGTGTTCAGCCTGGAGAAGAGAAGGCTCTGGGGAGACCTTAGAGCACCTTCCAGACCCTGGGGGGTACAGGAAAGCTGGGGAGGGACTTTGGACAAGGGCATGGAGTGACAGGACAAGGGGTGATGGCTTTAAACTGAAAGAGGGGAGATTCAGAGTAGATACAAGGAAGAAATTGTTCCTGCTGAGGGTGGTGAGACCCTGGCCCAGTTGCCCAGAGAACTGGGAGATGCCCCATCCCTGGAAACATCCCAGGTCAGGTTGGATGTGGCTCTGAGCCACCTGATCTCATTGCAGATGTCCCTGCCCACGGCAGGGGGTGGGACTGGATGGCCTTGAAAGGTCCCTTCCATTTGTAGCAGGTGAAAGGAGAGGAGTTACTTTCTCAAGGTCTTTTTTTTTTCCTGAAACAGCTTCTCAGATGTTGAACTAGAAGAAGGGAACTAAGCATTAGTAGATCATCGAGTCCCCCTTTAAGTCTCTGCTCTGGCAGAGCTGATGTGACCCATGTCCTTCCTTGCCTGGACACCCTCCAAGGGACACCCAGCAGCTGGGGAGAGCACGGCCGCATCCTTGCCCAGTCTGTGGCATGGTTGGACTCGATGATCTTAAAGGTCTTTTCCAACCACAACAATTCAGTGATTCTATGTCATGAAGGACACCAAACCAAGTCCCCTCCAGGGCCATGCAGGCAGGGTGTCACCCCCTGGCCAGGGTGCTGTGGGCAGTGTGGCAGTGACCATCTTTGTCCCTCTCTCCGCAGGTGACTTCCCGCTGGACTTTCCGCTGCCCCGGGTGCCCCCAGGCGCTGTCCCACGACGACTCTCACTTCCACGAGCGACACAAGTGCATCAACTTCTTCGTCAAGGTGTACGGGTACATGCCCCTCCTGTACACCCAGTTCCGCGTGGACTCGGTCCTCTTCAAGACCCGCCTGCCCCACGACAAGACAAAATGCTTCAAGTTCATCTAGAGGCAGGAGGCAGCCGGCTGCGGGCGGGTGAGGTGCAGGGTGGCTCCGTGGCAGGGCTGTGAGTGCAAACTCCTTTTGCTGTTCACTCCGACCTGTGGAGCAACGGGGACCTCCTGGGCTTGGAGGGGCACCTCTCGCCCTGCCCTCCTGCTCTGCCCACGGCCCTCGGGGAGCGGGGACACTCCCCCAGGTCGTACACTGAGGAATGGCACGTTGGCTAGCGGCTCTGCCCCTTCCCTAGCCAAGGGCAACCATTCTTTTTAATTATAATTATTGTTATTTAAAATGAAACTGGTTTAGTTTTGCCGCGTGAGGCTTTTTTTTTTTTTTTCTTTTCTTTCCTCCCCCCCATCCATTTTCCCCTCTGGTTCTGTCTGCCCACTGGGGGGGACCATAGCAAGGCCAGGCTGGAGCTGTTTGCAGAGAGGTTATTCCCAGCATCAAGGCAGCTCCGGTCACCACTGTTGTCCCCATCCTTTCTCTCATGGGGCAGCCTCTCTCCTCCCCACCCACACACCACGTGTCCTGGCTCATCTTGCCCTGTGGCTACTACTGAGGACTTGGAGGTGTGGGCTGGTGACAGCTCTTTGCTCTGCTCTGCTCCCCACCCAGAGCCCTGCCCTTGGAGAGGGACATGCAGGGAGGAGGATGGCCCTGGAGGGCCCTTCCCCAGCTCCCAGGTCCCATGCCACAGCCCCAGGGGAGTTCAGCTGCTGCAGTCTCCTTCTCAGTGTCCTTTCCTCCCCCCCACCCCATGTGGCACACCACAGGCGCTGCCAAACTTCCGCAGACAGGGAATGTGTTTGGGGCTTGGGGATGATCCAGCTGCAGCACAGTGGGGGGCTGGCAGTGCCCCAGGCTCGTGCGTTGGGGCTGCCGTGGCCCGTGGTTTCCTGCAGCTGCAGAGGGGCTCTGAGTCTGGCCTGGCCTTGTCACAAGTGCTCTGGGACTTTTCCTCTTGCCCTTCAGGGTCTCGTTCACTGCAGAGCTGCTCCAGCAGCACCCCGAGATCAGCGACTTGAGCCTTTGCTGGTGAAATCAACCTCTTCCATGCAGGCGTGGGTGCAGGCTGCAGAGAGCTGGCTCTTCCCTGTGCCACCTCCGTCAGGGGAGCGGTTCAGCTCTCAGTGCCGGTGCGATGGGAGTCGGGGTGTCGGGGCCTCCTCTTGAGATGTGCAAGGTGGAGGAAGGAGAAGGCAGTAACCCTCGGAGACAAAGCACCAGCCCAGCCGGAGCTGGGGCTGCACCACAGTCCCTGCTCTGCCTCGTCCCTTGTCCCCCATCCCCGCACAGAACGTGCCCGCGTCGGGTTTGTCCGTGGGGCTCAGCGTAACTGCCTTAAACCCCCGTCCCACCCGTGGTCCCACCCTGGCTGTGGGCTGTGTCCATCCCACCGAGAGCTTCCCTCCGCCTCGGCCGGGAGCGTGGTCACGGGGCTCTGTGGGAGCTGTTACATCCGTGTGAGCACCCGACCTCTGCGCTCCCTTCTGCTTCAGTCCTGGCCAAAACAGGAGGGGAGGACACGGGGGCACCCCTCGTGTGTGATGTTCTCCCAGGTATTGAAGGGCAGCCCGGAGAAGCTCTCCCTGGGCACATGGGAAGATGAAACTTGTGTGATTCACCTCAACGTCCCCGGTTTTCCTGGCCCGACTTCCACTGCTCAGGAAGCTCCTCAGCATCCCAGCACTCTGCAGCAGGAGGATGTTGCCACCTGGTTGTGTCTCTGCTGTGTCCCAGAGCAGGAGCAGGGATGGGCCTTCAGCAGCTCCTGGGCTCACTCGTAAGCTCAGTCCCACCCGCGCTCCCCCCTGCAGCCCACGCCACGTTTTGGGGCAGTAAGCTCTGTTTCCACCAGTTTTCATGTCAGCCCCGTGCAGGGGCGTCACCGACAGCTGCTCCTCCATGAAGGGAAGGGAAGGGGCAGCCCGTTCCCAGCAGAGCCCGTGGCTCCTGCCTTCACCAGCACAGCGCACCGCAGCGAGACACACATCAAGGCATCTTTTCCATATGGTTTTTTTTTCTCCTTTCCACTCTTTTTTAACATCAGGCGCTCAAACTGGAGCACGTGAAGATTCAGAGCATCCTTACAAATGTGACTGGAGGCTCCTGCGAGGCCCTGAAGCACCTGGAAGTGGTGGAAACAAAACATGGCACTCAGAAGCAGCTGCACCAGCTTCAGTGTCCCCGAGGGGTCTGACACTCCTCTGCTGCTGGCTTTACTCCCCCCCCTCGTTAGCAGGCGGTTCGTTAGCAGCGGGGCAGTGGCTCCTGCACAGCACAGGTCGCTGGTGTCAGCCAGGGGTGGAGGTGGCTCCCGCAGGAGTCAAAGGGTGGATGCAGGCGTAGATTGCACTTTATACACAGAGGGATGCACCTCCCAGCAACTTCTGTTCGGAGATCTTAAGGGCAGTGTTCTTACTCTGGCGAGGTGACACGGAGGGTTTGTGTCACTGCGTGGCTGCAGTCGGAGCTGGCGGCGAGCCCCAGGGTGGGAGTCTCTTCCTTCCATGGTGCGTTTCAGTTCGAGGCCGGTAGAGCTTGGTGGTGGAAATCCAAACCGTTCTCTGCACGCCCTCACCTCACCCGGAGCGTGGGTTCCTTCGGAGGGTCCCCAGGGAGGGGAGAGGCTGCGTGGTGGGACGGTTCCCTCCTTGCTGAGTGCCCCCCCGAGGGGCAGGATTTGGGGGTGAAGGGGTAAATGGGGGCAGCTCGGGGGGGGGGTGGGGTGTGTGTGCTCAGCAGCAGCATTGGGGTTCCATAAGGAAATGAAACACCAGTGGAAACATCTCCTTTCCCACCCGCGGGGCTGCTGCTCTCCCTCCCCATCCCCTGCTGCTGTGGCTCTTTCCCAAACCATCCCAAACAGACACCAAAACCCCCTCTGGAGCGCAGACTTGTGAGTCACACCCCGACTTTCTGCTCCTGAGACATCCCAGGATCTGAGCCGTCCTCGAGCGGCGTTTCTGGCAACCGATCCATCCCGTGCCACCACCCCAAGCATCCCCCCTGGACCCCCCCGTTTCCAGGGTAACCCCAAAGCTCAGGTTAGGTCGTTCCATTCATCCCAGCTCCAGCCCAGAGCAGCCTGGGGCTCAGCGCTCACCACCTCAGCCCCGAGGAGACGGGGGGTCTCAGCAGCTGCACCTTTCCCAAGGGAAAAACCTGTTCCCCTTTCGATCCCTTGCAGGAGGGGGGGTGCGAGGTCCTTCTCATGTTCGCTGTAAATAGCATCGTCTGTGGTGACACGGTGACACGGCCCCCCCGGACCCCTTCGTGTCACACAGCACAGCCCCCGCCCTGCCCCGCGCCGTGGTTGTGCTGACTGCTCCGTGAGCACCAGGTTAAAACGATAACAAACAAAAACTGAGAGAAAAGAAACACTTTCAACACGAGCACAATGTTGAGGTTCTTTTTTTTTTTTTTTTTGTAAAAGGACCCAATAAATGGAGAGTTTAACTTGAGAGCATCTCCGTGCCTGCTTGGCTGGGGCTGGGGGAGAGGGCTTGGGACCACCCAGGGGCTGGGGGGCGCTGAAAGCCACCAGGGGAAGAGCTGGCACGCTGGCAGTTGTTCCCCAGCTGGGTGAGGGAGGTGATGCTCCCCCTCTGCTCTGCTCTGGTGAGACCCCACCTGGAGCACTGCGTCCAGTCCTGGGGCCCCAAGGTGGCACTCAGGGGCATCACTGGCTCAACATCGCTGCATTTCCTCTCCCTCCCTTCCTGCTGCCTGTTTTTCACCTTCCCCCTGAGCAGGGGGCTTCCTCCATGTGTCACCTGCCCCTCTGTGTCACCTGCCCTTGCTGCTGTCCCCCTGGGAAAAGTGCCCTTTGTTTTCCATACTGTTGGAGTAAAGGCTCTTCCTTCCCGGGAGTGTTTGGGCTTGGTTTGATTTCCAGGGTGGATTTCAAGGAAATCCCCAATTATTTTGATCCCAGGAGGGAGGAGGTGGGTGCTCAGCCCAGGAAGTGCCTCCCAGCTGGGGATGGGGAACTGACACTGGGGAGAGGAGGAGGAGGAGGGAAATCCCCCAGTAAGCCATTCTCCAGGAGGGAGGGCAGGGAGGGGAAGGGAAAAGGAAAGGAAAGGGGAAGGGGAAGGGAAAGGGAAAGGGGAAGGGGAAGGGGAAAGGGAAGGGGAAGGGAAAGGGAAGAGAAAGGGAAAGAGAAAGGGAAAGAGAAAGGGAAGGGAAAAGGGAAAGGGGAAGGGAAAGGGAAAAGAGAAAAGGGAAAAGGGGAAGGGAAAAGGAAAAGGGAAAAGGGGAAGGGGAAAGGGAAAAGGGGAAGGGAAAAGGGAAAGGGGAAGGGAAAGGAAAAAGGAAAAGGGGAAGGGGAAAGGGAAAAGGGAAAAAGGAAAAGGGAAAAGGGGAAGGGGAAGGGAAAGGGAAAAGGAAAAAGGAAAAGGGGAAGGGGAAAGGGAAAAATGAAAAGGGAAAAGGGGAAGGGAAAAGGGAAAGGGGAAGGGAAAGGGAAAAGGAAAGGGGAAAGGAAGGAAAGGGAAATGAAAGAAAGGGAAAGAAAGGGAAAGGAAAGAAAGGGAAAGGGAAAGGGAAGAGAAAGGGAAAGGGAAAGAGAAAGGAAAAGGGAAAGGGAAAGAGAAAGGGAAAGAGAAAGGGAAAGAGAAAGGGAAAGAG
This sequence comes from Podargus strigoides, assembly GCA_028020825.1. Classification (NCBI taxonomy): domain Eukaryota; kingdom Metazoa; phylum Chordata; class Aves; order Caprimulgiformes; family Podargidae; genus Podargus; species Podargus strigoides. The sequence continues at coordinate 2,050,428 of CM051619.1, forward strand.
AAAGGGAAGAGAAAGGGAAAGGGAAAGAAAGGAAAGGGAAGGAAAGGGGGAAAATAGAAAAAGGAAAAGAGAAAAAAAGGAAAAGGAAAAAAGGAAAAGAAAAGGGAAAAGGAAAAGGAAAAAGGAAAGGAGAAAAGGAAAAAAGTAAAAAAAGGAAAAAGGAAAGGAAAAAATGAAAAGGAAATAGGAGAAATGAAAGGAGAAAAGGAAAAATGAAAGGAGACAAGGAAGAAGGAAAAGGAAATAAGGGCAAAGGCAAGTTTCAGCTGGAAGGGACCTGCAGGGACCGTCTCGTCCCACTGCCTGGGTAACTCAGGGCAGACCAGGAGCTGAAGGGGATGACCCAGGGCATTGGCACTCGGGGTCTTGGCTTAAAGCCCCGGGGGAAGCAGGGATTTGCCCACGGTGCCACCGCTGGGAAGGGGTGAGGGAGGCAGTGGGGGAGCACAGCAGGGTGTGCCCTCCCCGTGCCAGTGGCACCCTGTGACTTACAGCCTGGCAAGGGTAAAGAGCAGTCAGAGGGAAATGAGCAGTTATTAGGCAGGTAATTAATAAAAGATCTATGCTGCGCTCAGTGTTGTGCCTGCAAGGGAAGGATAATTGTCACCATTCGTTCTACCCCACGAAGTAATTTAATGGAGTGAAAAAAAGAAAGAAAGAAAACAGCCCTAGATCCAGCACTGCTGGTCCTTGTGAGCCCCCTGCAGCCAGCTCTGCCCTGGGGAAGATCACTGGAGCTTAGGGCTGAGTTACCCCCTGGTCCTCATGGCAGGAGTGCTGTGTCCCCATGGGTGGGAGTCCCCTGCAGCCTGCAGAGCTGGCTCCCCAGAACACAGGTCCCCTTTGCATGCCCTGGAGAGTGGGACTGGGGGCTCAGCTGTAGCCCCAAGGTCATAGGGACAGACTTGGCTCGTTCTCTGTGGGCCACAAGACTTGGTGATGGGTCCCTAAAATCACTGGGCCCAGGTGGTGGGTCCCCAAGTGATGGGTTCACAGGTCCCAGGTGATGGGTTGCATGTGATGGGTGAACAGGGAGTTAAGTCTGACCTGGCTTATCTTCCCCATCACCCTACCCAGGCCATGACCTGCAGCCAAACACAAACCCCTCTGCACTCAGAGGAGTCCCTGGGGAGGTGGCCCTGGTGTGGCTCAGGGCATTGATCAGGTGGCATCAGGGCCAGCTGATCCCCGGTGACACTGGCTGTGTCTGGGCATGGTGGGGGAACAGCATGAGCCTGGAATTAAATGCCTTGGGCCAGTTGTTTTTATGAAGGCTGACACTAACAGAAAGAAAACACAATACACTTCTCTCCATCCAGAATTATCTGTTCCATAAAAGCCATTCGAGTGCAGGAAGCTGATTTTAACCTTTTCTCCCCATGTTTCCCCAGCCCAGTGATGCAGCCCTGGCTTGTGAAGCACACTGAGAATTAATCACTTGCCAGGGGCCAAGGTGCAGCCCTGCAAAGCAGCTGCTTGAGAAGCAGCCCCGCCACAAACAGCACTGGGATCTTCAAGGTCTTTCCCAACCAAAACCACGCTCTGATTCTCTCTGGGTTTAATCAGAGGAGCTGCAGAGAGAGGCTGACAACAGCATGGGATGTGTGGGACTGCTACGTCACACGTGGTCACAGGGACTGAGGATGGCCATGGCACACTGGGGGCCAAGAGAATTCTTTTTCCTTTCTGGAGGAAGGGAGTGACAGTGAGTACCTTTGCTGCTGTCTGTCCATTGATGTGCAGCTCTGGTTATTTCCCAGCCACCGTGGCCCACCCCCTGCATTCACAGCTCTCCTGGGCTGCCATGGTTACCTCTGCAGGACTGACCCAGCCCTAAGAAATGTTATTTATTTTTCTCCCTTCTATGCAGAATGAAAAAAACACTTATTTTTGCTAGTTTAATTAAGATTTTCCATTAAAGACACCCCCCAACATGCTTATTTTTCCAGCAGGCACAAGCTTTCCAATTATAAGAACTGGCTCAGTTTCCAGATGCTGGACTGTAAGAAGTTTTCCTGCCCAAAATGACAAGAAGAATAATATGAAAACTTTGAATTGATTTTTTTTTTTTCCCCCTTAGGAGGGTGGGAAAGCCTTTGGAAAGCCATGAGCCACCAGAGGACCTGATACAATATCAGCATGGCTGTTACTGGTGGGAGTCAGAGCTTTGCACCTCAGACCTGTTGAGCTTGAGTACATTTCTAATCCTGTTCACCAGCACAGCAGCCCACTCCCAGATCCCAAATTACCTTCGAACCACCGTGCTTTTAACACGACTTCTGCCACAGCAGCTCTCAGCTCTAAGGCTCAAGGCAGCCTGCAAAGAATGGTACAACTTCTATTTCACAGAAGGGGAAAGCGAGGCACTAAGCCAAGAACACGTCCAAAATCATCCATCAGAGGCAGGACTAGACCTTGCCAACACACCTGCAGAGCCAGAGAAACACAGAGCCTGATGAAATCTTTGACATCAGTGACTCCACAGCCCTGGTACTGCAGGGCTCCATGTCATATAACCACATCAGTGTCATAGGAATCATAGAACCATAGAGTCATTTTGGTTGGAAAAGACCTCTCAGATCATCCAGTCCAACCATTCCCCCAGCACTGCCCAGTCCCCACTGCCCTGTGTCCCTCAGCACCACATCTCCACGGCTCTGACATCCCTCCAGGGATGGGGACTGCCCCCTGCCCTGGGCAGCCTGGGCCAGTGCTGGGGAACCCTTTCAGTGAAGAAATGTTTCCTGATGATGTCCCCCTGTGCCTCCATACCCAGCTAGTTCAGCCCTTGGGTTCTGGCTCAAGGGAATCCTCTTGACTACAAGTAGCTACAACTCAGCTCTACCCCAGCCGAGTTCTTCTTGACTCTTTCTAGATGGGTTTTAATGCTTTGTGCTTCTTGGGTCACGGGAACTGAGCTGTCAGAGCCTGTTTACCACCAGGGAGTCACAGCTCTGCTCAACCATACCCATGTGGCCTCCAGCAGCAGGTTGGTGAGGGTAAAAGTGACAGGCCAGAGCCCACACTGACCCAAAGGTTTGGTGGAGCCAAGCTGGGAAGCTCAGCTGTGGTTCACAAGCACGGCATCGCACGGCTGCAGGGAGGGGATGGTTCATAAGCAGCCATGAAGTGCTACTTACTGAATTGGCTTCCCTTTTCCCAAAAGGCATCAGAAAAACCAGAGGAGGACTTTCAGGTTTGTGGTGTGGGACCAATGCTGGAGCTGGTCTGGGTAACACGGAGAAATACACGCTCTCAAGGCTCTTCCCTCTCCTGCTCAGCTCAGCTGGGTTCATCACACGGCCTCTGTGTGTTAAGAATAATCTTTTTTGGACATTTAATTACAAGGTGAAATACATCCAATTCTATTATTCCATTCTTGAGCAATGATAAAGAAACTGAACTACTGCAAATGTTGTAAACTCCTAAGAAGACTGATGCTACTGCAACAAGTTTTTCTCACATTAATGATTCTCTCACACCCGTGGCATACACAGAAAGTAAAGGTGTGGATGCCAGAGTCTGTACATCCAACCCAACAGAAATCCTTAATGGGTACGAAATGGGATGTGAAAACTGCAATAGCAAATAGTTTTTATGACAGAGCTGTTCTTCCCCTGCCTTAATCTCCCCAAAGCTATAAACTGAAGGAGCAGTTGTATTTTACAAATGTGTGTATCCACACGCCCAAGCGGACGCGGAATAGGCATGCAGATGCTTTTATAAACCACAGAATGTGCTTCCTCCTTGGCAGTCTGACTACGCTTTTTATTTTTAACACCAAATAAATACAAAACAATCCAATAAACCCCAATTGTAAATTTTAAAAGCAATGCTATTAACTGAGTTTAGGCCCCAAATAGATGATTTGGGGAGTGAAAAAACCCTCCCCAGGTCTGCAGTACAGATGGCTTTGTATAAATGACTTGATATCTCAAGGAGGATTTGGGACTGTGGGGGTGGAAAGGACAGGCTTTTGGAAGGTACAAACAAGAGGCACTTAAATCTCAAAGATTTTCCCATGAGTGTTAGGCATTTAACTCCTTCATGTACTTCTGAAAGGACCTTCCTGAGACACCTCCTCCTGAGGGAGGTATGTGATGAGGAAGGAACCCAGCAGAAACCAACCTTTTGTGTGTCTCAGCAAAGAACTAGATGCACAGATCTGGTCCTCAGAGGTGAGGGTGCAGCATCAATAAACACCTTGCATTGCTAAAGCCTATAGCTTTTCCAAAATCCCTCTGCTTTTGCAAGGACTGGTTGGGCTCTTAACGCTTTAAAACTATTCCACATGTCCAGCATAGCCCCTTTTTTCTATTTTTGGTTTTAAATCTTTGCCTTACCAGCCTCCTCGTTCCTCTTGATGCCAGTGAAACCCACACACACAGTGTAAATAGAGGACAGACAGGAAATTGGATCTGGTGACCAGGAAGAAGCAGTGGGGAGGAAAAATAAATCTCTTAATATCTGAGGCCATTGTCTCAATATTCTTACAGAGTTTGCTCAGGTAAAGGACTGGGGCAGACATTGCTGAGAGGGTCACACAGAGGAATGTCTGCATCTGCACACAATTTCACCCTCACCTGGTAAATATACACTCTATTTACTCTGTAGTCTGTATCTCCTATAAGATTCCAACTCCCAATTTTACAGCATAGGAATTCCCTCCAAAGTATTCAAAAACTGGTTACAAATAAAATTTAAAAAATATATAGATATTAAAAAATACTTCCTTGCTTCTCCATGAAGGGAAAGGTGTTTTCTGGTCTCTTTGAATCAGGAAATTCTCTCTCTCCCTGGGATCATCCTCTGCAAAGCTCTTAGCTCTGGTGTTCTGGGGTGTCTCCTTGCAGAGCTAAAATTTCTGCATGAATTTGAGAACCAGGTCACGCAGCTTCACCCTCAGAGGTTCATCATTGTCACAGATGATGTGTGTGGAGTCCTCCTCAATCTGAATGAGGGTTTCTGCCTCCTGAAGGAGTACGATGTGACCCTTGGCTGTGTCCTCCACCTTCACGTCACTGAAGCCATGCTAGATGTAGTGTTGGGGAGGGAGTAGAAGAGAGAGATGTTACTACAGGTTGGGAACACAGGTAGAGATGAAAGTCTAGGGCACAGGGGGGGAGAATGGCTACAAAATACAGAGTGCCATCGCAGATATTCTAGATCTCTGGGATTTACAGAGGTACCATCCACTAGATAAGTTAAATATGACCCTCATTCTACAGATGGATATAGAACAGGGAGGCTAAAGCCAATATTTTCCACTACAGGTCACTGCAATTTCAAAATCTTGAGAGACAAAGAGGACAACTGGCTCCTTTAACTACAGAAATGACCCTCCACTGACTTTACAGCCTCAAAGAAATGACAGCAAAGAGCTACTGAACCCCAGGGCAAACCTCCTCATGGACAATCCTGCCCTTATTCCTGCTAATTTTCTCCAAGGAGTCATGCAGGACAGAACAGGGCTCCAGAGTGCAGTAACCAACTGCCTGCAAGTTCAGCCCCCAAGCCTCCTGTCCTGCAGCTCCCCAGAAAGCTTCTCCATCAGTGTGGGCACTTCTAAGTTCTTCTTCACTTGGTCACCCCATTTTCATAAAACTTGTAGGAACTTCAAGACTTTTGAGACCTCCTCCCCACTGTTCATATTTATTGGAAATCAACTGATGAGTCCAAAAGTTACATGGGGGAAACTCACCTACCTGGGGTGATCCCAAAAACTTTGCTTCCATGGGAAACCAAGGGGAAAGGACTGACATGGAGCCCCTATACCAGGACATGACTCCCCAGGGAACTATTCCCTCCATACCCAGTGCAGGAACATTCCCTGAAGTACCTGGCCAGCTCACTAGCCACTTTCCATTTCAAGCCACACTAAAATTATTTCCCCCCTCTGTCTTAGCAAACCAAAGCAGCACATTTCTGAGATTAGTAGAAACCTGCTTGAGCCTCACTTACCACCAAGGACTCATTACCTTCTCAAGTGTCTGCACAAACTGGTCCACAGGGATGGAACCGCTCAGCAATGGCTTCAAAGGTTTACACTCGGGCACGTCGTCACTCACTCGCTTTCTCTTCTTGCTGGCGGGGGGTTGTGGAGGTTTTGGAGGCAACTGATGGATGAGAAGGTGCAGAGCAATGCAGTGAATCACATCAGCTTATGATAACTTAGTTGGAATAACAAGCACACGAGAGAGAAAAGGAATACTGGTTTGGTTTTCTATGACTAAAGGGGAACATTGCAGTGCTGAAGGGGAAAGGGAACGCCCAGCCTTGAGCTCCACTGCAAGCCACCATTTATAGAAATAAATCAGCAGTTTTGGTTCCAATCTCCAGTATGTTTTTACAAATCTCCAATCAAATCAAATCTCCATCACTTTTGACAAGGCCATGGAGTGATAGAATGAGGGGTAATGGCTTTAAACTAGAAGAGGGGAGATTGAGACTAGATATTAGGCAGAAATTGTTGGCTGTGAGGGTGGTGAGACACTGGCCCAGGGTGCCCAGAGAAGCTGTGGCTGCCCCCTCCCTGGCAGTGTTCCAGGCCAGGTTGGATGGGGCTTGGAGCAACCTGGGCTGGTGGGAGATGTCCCTGCCATGGCAGGGGGTTGGAACCAGATGATCTTTGAGGTCTCTTCACACCCAAACCATTCTATGATTCTATGATTCTATGATCTTAAAATTTCTCTCAAATTCAGTTCTCTTCAAATTTCCATCATCTTAAAAGACCTGTGTGTCTCAATTCAAAACTGAAGCTTTCCATTTTAGCATTCAAGTACTCTGCAATATTTGCTAGGAATCATGCCTTAAAGAAGTCAATGCCTTGGAAATCACACTCTAAAAGATGCAACAGGTTGGGAAATGGGCAAATTCAGAGCAAGTAACTACTCAGGGAATGAGGAAAATGGGTAATTTATTTCTCACTGGCCTCAGAAAAGTGAGTCTTGAGGAAGAGCTTGAATACAGACACGAGAGATGCTGCAGTGCCTGAAAAATCACTGGAGTGTGATGTGGGTATAATTCTGTGTCACTTCAGAAAGCAATCTGCCATAACTCATCCCTGAGACCCTTCTCTGTTAGCAGGGAGGGAGGGGGAGGCAGGGTTGGCACGTGCAGTGGTAGCTGACCTCGGACTGTGCACTCCTGCATGTGCAGGCAAGGTGTGGGGTTAACTGAGCACTTCTGAAAGACCACTTAATTTCATGGAGATGAAAACCAGATTCCTTTAAAAAGCACAGTGAGGAAATTGTTGTGTAAAATACATTCATGTGTCCTGTGCCAAGTTAGTTAGGTTGGGGAAGTGTCAGCACTTGTCTTTCCCAGCGACCAAGCAGCTCAGCCCCTGGGAAAAAGGCACTGGGGAAAATGTCTCCAAAATTTTGGCAAGATCCTTTGCCAGGGATGTGTCTGCACAACACACAGGGAATTTGCCTGAAGCAACCCCCATGCCTTGTAGCACCCTGTACACTCCAGGTGACAGACTGGGCTCCTCTCAACTTCGTGCCTTTCCCATCTTGTAGCATCAAGTCTGAACCTGCTGCTCTGCTGTCCTTGTGGTTCTTTCAACAGCCAGGAAAGGGTGTTTTTCAGCCTTGGGAGGGAAATATTGCCTGCTCAGGCTCCATTTCCACAAGCAGGGATGCACTTGAATCACTTTACAAACCCCACCATCTTCCATTCAGCTGGTGAGCCTATGTGAATGTATCAAGTTAGTGTGCACAAATCACTCACGTGGTGCTGTGTTCATAGGTTGAGTCTGTGGGGCTTTTCCACACACAGCTTCTGTAACTCCCAGAGGTCCCAGGCTCAGTCAGTACTGACAGATACCACTGTGCTGGCTTACCTCCATCTTTATGTGAGGGCTCTGGCATCTGACATCACCACACAGGGCCCTCTGCCCAAGTTTAGTGGGCCCAGCCCAGCTCTGCTGCCCAGTGGGAGAGGCAGCCCCGTGCAGTGTGGCTTCACTGATTTCCTGTGTGCTCATGCACTGAAGGAGAAAGGTGACCAGAGCACCCACTGCTGAGCAGGTCCACCAGACATCATCTCCCTCTGCAGAGCACTAATGCCAGGAACTGCAGTGTCAGCCTGAAGGAGGTGGTAGGAAAAGAGTGCACTCTTTGTACAAGCATACACAATCTGCTTCTTGGGAAACAGGGCAGCTTAAGGAAGACAGCCCCTTCACATGTTTAATGTTTTAGGTCATCTCTCCCCACTGCCCCTCAGTGCTAAGGCCATGAGAGGCTGACTGATGCTGATCCTGGTGTACAGGTTATGGAAGACAAGCAGTATGATTTGTAGCTTCTCTTCAGGAATAATCTCACTTCCCCTTTTATCTTAGCCAGGCACATGGCCAATGAACAGAGGGTAGAGAGATTTATTTGCATCCTACTCTCTGCTCCAAGTGTAATTCCTCACTGGCACATGCCAGGACAAAGGAACTGACAAGGACTCTGCTCCAGTGGGGAAAGAGCTGTTGGAGGGGTTGCCTCATGAGAACAGCTGGGGTCCCAGATGGCAGGAAAGCCAGAGTAAGGATATTTTTCTCCCTTTCCTATTATACTGTACCTGCAGCACATGCTTGTTGTCTTTAGTATGCAACACGGCAGAAACTGTTGCTAAGGAAATACCAGGCTTAATCTCCAAGGGCACAAGTGAATCTGCAAGCTAAAGCAAAAAGAAGGATTTTGTTCAGTAAGTGATAATCTCAAAATTTGTATGAATCCAGCTGTGATTTAAATTGGCAACGTGGTATTTTTAAACATGGGCTAATGAACTGTAAATGCAAACCCACTGATACAATGACAGAGCACTCCTCTTACCTGCTTAACCCTCCTTCCAGCTCTTAAAGCCACTGACTTTCCTACTGTTATCAGAGCAGTGAGAGGTTTTCAGTAATCAAGGCAAGCCCCATAAAATATAATAATTAAAGAGCAACCTTGTTTAAAAAGACATCAACTATTTTGTTAATTTTATTAGTAAAACTCATAATCTAATTCAGCATTATTTATGTTTGTTATGTCAATGGACTATGAAAAATCAAAGCCAGTTTCCTTTCAGTTCCTTAGTGCTGTGGCATTCAAGCTGCAGAATAGATGGAAGAAAAGGGTTTGTCCTTAAAAACCCAATGGCCCTGTTGACTGGTCTGAAATTTTTCCTTACAACACTGCATAGAAACCTTTCCACTGCCTTTTATATAATTCTTGCCTGAAAGAAATAAAATCTAGCCTTGGCTCTAACTTTGAATTCAATGGCAGCCTCCCAAGATCTTCAGCACTGAGGGTGCTGGCAGTGAATGTGGAGTGGGCAGTACTGCACCTGCTGAGACTTGGGGAAGCTGGCCAGCTGGGAAGCACCTCTTCCAGCTATGTTTCCAAAGGAATGCTGGAGAAAACAGTGCTCATAAACACAGAAAATTGTTCTGTTTGTTCCCTCCGAGGGAGTTCTCGATGAGAATACACTGGACACCGGGTGCCCTGGAGTCCTGTCCAAGACTGCAGCCAGGAACTGGTACTAGATAAACAGGGACCTTCACATATGCCCAAGCAGTTCCCAAGCATCACAGAATCACAGAACAGCCTTGGTTGGAAGAGACCTCTAAGATCACCCAGTCCAACCATTAACCCAGCACTGCCCAGTCCCCACTGCCCTGTGTCCCTCAGCACCACATCTCCACGGCTCTGACATCCCTCCAGGGATGGGGACTGCCCCCTGCCCTGGGCAGCCTGTGCCAGTGCTGGGGAACCCTTTCAGTAAAAACATTTTTCCCAATATCCAATCTAACCCTCCCCTGGCACAACTTGAAGTCATCACCCCTCGTCCTGTCACTGTCACCTGGGAGAAGAGACTGAACCCCCCTGGCTACCCCGTCCTGTCAGGGAGTTGCAGAGAGCAATGAGGTCTCCCCTCAGCCTCCTCTGCTCCAGACTGAACCCCCCAGTTCCCTCAGCCACTCCCCATCACACTTGTGCTCCAGACCCTGCCCCAGCTCCACTGCCCTGCTCTGGACACACTCCAGCCCCTCAGTGTCCTTCTGGGAGTGAGGGGCCCAAAACTGAACCCCGTATTTAAGGGTTTACACCAGAGCTGAGTACAGGGGACAGTCACCTCCCTGCTCCTGCTGGTCACACTATTTCTGACACAAGCCAGGATGCCATTGGCCTTCTCGGCCACCTGGGCACACTGCTGGCTCATATTCAGCTGCTGTTGACCAGCACCCTCAAGTCCTTTTCCACCAGGCAGCTTTCCAGCCACTCTTCCCCAAGCCTGGAGCGTTCCATGGGGTTGGTGTGACCCAAGGGCAGGATCTGGCACTTATTGAATCACATTGGCCCATCAATCCAGCCTGTCCAGACCCCTCTGCAGAGCCTTCCTACCCTCAGGCAGATCAACACTCCCACCCAACTGGGTGTCATCTGCAAACCTACTGAGGGTGCACTCAATCCTCTCATCCAAATCATTGATAAAGATATTAAACAAGACCACTTATTATCAAGACAAGATATTAAACACTCCCAGCCAAGCAGGCTCCTGTTATTTGCTAGGGACCTGAAGGCAAGGATGGGTGAAATGTGCTCCATGTCTGTGGGGAAACCCTGCAGGTGACTCGTAAGATTGCTCATGCATTACACCAACTGGATGGGAGGACTTTTCAGTTGTGAAGAGAAATAACACTCAAAGGGACAGAATCTACTTGGCTGGTTTCCCCCTCAGTTGTACCCTCAACCCATCCAGACCATCGCTCCAACTCATGTAGAAAGAGCCTCTAAAAGATGACCTTCATCTGAATTCCATTCCTTTTCATCTTCAAACACATGGCACCTTCAGTTGGAGCCAGATATTAAGAAGAGCTTAACCTCCAGGCAAAGGAGCTCTTTAGAAACATCAGCTATCTATTGTAGTATCTCCATGGAGCAGAGCTCTGGTGAACCAGCTATCATCACTGCCCTGCCAGCAAGGCAACATCAGCTCTCTTTAGCTTGCCAGATGCTCCCATGCATGAAAAGCAGAAAGAGAAACTGAAGGGATTTTAGAAAACCATGGCATATTCCCATTTTGGAGATAGTGCACCTGAGGCAAAGGAAAAATAAATTCCGTACCAAAGACTATCATCTAGTGAATTTGCAACAGGATTCAAACCAGGAGAGGGATGGAGCAGAAGAACTGCACCCTGCCACTTCTCAAGAAACTTCAGGTACCAATTCCAAAAATCTTACCTACCACTATTAAAGCTGCAGGAACATTTTGAGAACACCTCCTTGAAATAAAACAGTTGGACATTTTAGGGCTGAATTCACATTCCTTAAAATTTGGCACATATTCAAACTTGGTGAATCTTAGAAATCAAAATTTCATGGAGCAATTCAGATTGCTCTCTTTGTGGAACTCTGTTCAAGATCTTTAAAGCAGGGAATTTGAATACAGCCTTTATAGGTTGTTGTTGTAGGCTAATAGAACAAAAATATAATGAAAATACAATAATTACTGCTTCAGATTTCTCTTAGGACCTAAAAATAGTAACATTTGCAGCAGTGTGTAATGCTGCACTTCGCAGTGGTCAAAGGCACTTTCCATTCCCACCACCTCCCCAAGGACGATCGATACAAAATGGGCAAAATGACAAACACTGTAAAGAGACAGATCCTTAAAAATCAGAGAGTCATTTAGAATCAAAGTCCTCTTCTGCCATTGAAATACTTTGATATTAACATTTATGCAGGTTTTAACCACGCAGTTGGTAAATAGAAACACTTTAATTATTAACAGTCAAAAAGACAGATGTTCATTTTTATTTTCTCGAAGATATTGCTTCACCTCACAGCCCCCTCCACATTGTGGCCAATCCTTTTATTACAGAAGTTCACTGACCCAAACCAAAAAGGTCATTTAATCACATCCAGTAATTCACCCACCAAGACCAGACAGCACTGCTACACTCCTTTCAACTGACCTCCTGCACACACAAATCACAGAACTCTCCCAAAACGTCGGATTAAAGAAACCCTTTTCAGAGAGATAGCAAATCTTGTCTATCCTCCAAGCAATGGCAACTCCACCATTTCCTCTCAAAAGCTGTTCCAAACTTTAATCTTCCTTGCAGCTAGGAAACCGTGTCTTATTTCAAGGTTGAATTTGTCCAACTTTCAGTTGCTGGATGTTGTTATGCCTTTGTCTGCGAGATTGAAAAGCCCCCCACTATGCAAGAATAAATGTGTCTTCCTTCCAGTCATTATCACAAGTCTAATGCCACATGCTGGCATCAGAAAAGTCATGAAAGCAGAGACGCACGGCACTGAGAACTAACGTCGCATTAATCAGTCCCCTGCCTATGGATGAGCACTTGGACTGCCTTAAGACAAACTTGTGTGTTTGTGTATGGGCACTGTGTAGTTCAGATTTTTAAATCCCTCCTGCTAAGGGAAGTTTGAAACAGAGACCAACCGAAAAACAAGAGTCATTGATTCTCAGTAGCCTGAAACTGCAGTTGTTGATGTGAACCTTGTAACAGTTGAAGGAGAGAAGAGTCAGCTTGAGAAGTTCTGCTCCCATGATCAGAGCTGTCCACCTCTGCTCTTACAGAGTAAAGACATTTTTACCATAAACTGCAGCGTAGGGTTACATTTTCCACAACGAAATGGGATCTGGCACATACTCAGTGAGCCCAAACACCATTGTTGGCCAAACTATAGTTGTTTGTAAAGAACAATGTACATGGGGTCAGGTTACTCTGAAGTTTCTACTGAGTCCTTTAACGGGGACAACTCTCCCTAGGTTTAAGATTGCATGCTGTCTTCAGTCACCAGCCAAAAATCCTCTTATTGGCAAGGAAGAGCTGCACAGTGACTGAGGATGGGATCTGAAACTCCTACAGTAAAAAAAAAATTAAAAAATGAGGCTGAATAATCAGTGAGGAAAAATCAAGAAAGAACCAGAATTTTAGCACACATGGTCTTGGTCCCATGGAGGATTTTAGACAGGCACAGACATACACCAGCCAGTATTTTAATGTCCAAGTTGCAGCTGTAATGGCAGTGGTCAATACCAGTGATATATTTCTTCTTTCTGGGACACCTCTCCAAACTTCTCACTTTTCCCTCTTCCCCTCTACATTTTATAAGTGCAATAGAGAGAGAGCAGGAAGACTGACACAGTGGGAAGAGGTTGAGTAGAGTGGGGTGAGCTGGATCTTCACCCTCCAGGACTGGAGCAGAGGAACAAGCACAGCAAAGGTTATCAGTAATTAAAATTCCTTAGATTTTAAGATCTGAAATTCACTGATGTGTACACTAGATTATAGCATGTGTATTTAGAAAGGGACACAGCTGGGTTTTTACATCAACATTAAATGTGTATTTCCCAGATTTGCAAATGCATAACTGTATGATCTCTGCATCAAGAGGCAGGAGCCAGAGCTGCAACTCTGGATCAAACCAGAGAAATCAAAGACATGAAACACAGCTATGACACCACTGGGCAGGACAGACCCCTTTTGAACTCAACACATTGCAAGTCATTAGAAAAAATAAGAAAGAATAATCTATTCCCTGGGGCAGGGATCAGGTTTGTTCAATGCCTGTGCAATGCCTAGCATTCAGAAATCCTACTAAGGCGTCCATTACTCATGCTACTATGCTGCAGTAATATAGTAAATGGAAGGAAAAACTTAAAAAACCATCAAAAGTGGATCACATACAACTAACACAACAGTTTTCTCTGGTAAGACAACTGGTGAAGGAATTGGGGCAACCATAGTCTGTGCTTCATGAAGCACTAGCAAGGTACCACATGGGAAATCACAAACTATGGACTTCTACAGCAGTGCTGAGGTGGGGAAAGTGCTGGTTAAAGCAAAGATATCTTCAGACACCTATTGGGCTGCTGCTGCAGTTCCTGAGGGATCAGTCTTGAGTCTACTCCCATGCAGTTTTTATTACTGACCTCAGTAAGGAACGAAGAGAGTGTTCAGAGGGCCCCACTGAAGTTTGCAGAGGCACCCTTAATAGAAAGGAAGATCAGGATATCATAGAGGAAGAACTAGATGACCTCAAGAACTGGAGTGAGAAAAACAAGATGAAATTCAATAGCATGAAATGCAAGGCCAGGGCCTGGGCTAATACTGAGAATTTCTGCTGTGAGCTGGCAGCTGCTGGAAAGGATAGAGGTGAAGGGTTCAGGTTGATTAGTCCATCCCACGAGAAGTGAGAGTCACAAATGTGACACGGCTGTGAAAAAGCTAAATGCAGCTCCAGAAAATACCAGGTAATTCTAGCAGAGATGAGCTATTGCTATCATATTGGGCCCAGCAAGACCTCATCTGAACTCCTTGTAAATTGTGAGTAATTTAAGTTCAAGTAAGATACACTGAAGCGTCGATTAGGGCAGGAGAAGCTGCCTTGTAAGAGGAAACTAAATACTTTGGATTGTTTAGCCTGGCAGAAGGCAAGCCAAAAGGAGAATTTGATTATTCTACATGAACACCACAGGGAAACCATCAACAAAAGGGAAAATCTATTTATGCTAAAACATGATGTTAAGAGTAAGTGTGTGCAGACCAGCCATGAATATGCGTAGGCTGGAAATTAGGATGTTTCTAGCCATCAGGGACTGTGGGGGTTTGAACAGCATTCTAGTGGGAACAGCAGGGGCAAAAGTCTTCACAATTTGAAGCTGGTGCCTTACATTTTATGAGGCACATTATAAACACCATTACTAACTGCAGCTGGGTTCTGGCCATGTAACCCATGAGGGCACTTCCATTTCTAGGTGGAAAAGATTGCTTACAGCCTTGGAACTTGCCAGGCATAAAGAGATTCCCACCCCAGCCCCTAAAAAGGATGCAATTCATATGTGACAGAAAAATATCCTCTCCCAATTCATTAGAGAAGCTCAAAGATTTTAAGATCTGCCTGCCTTCAGAGGGAGTCTACCAGGTCCTAGTGATCACAGCTCTCAGCAAAATCTGAACTGAGAGCAACCTGCCTCATCTCATCCTCCATCCCTCCTCACCCTGCTACTCACACATATCAAATGCAGGTTTTGGATGCAGAAAAGCATCTTCCCAGTGTACCTGTAATAGAAAAAGAGTGCCCAAATAATCCACATGCTTAAAAGCTGTGCAATAGCCCTTTCACAAGCAGGGATGATCTGTATAGTCAGTTTTGTAAACAGAAGAAAAAGCACGGTCTTCATCCTGTCACTTGTATTTGGATGGTAATGTTAGGAAAGGAAGATAATTTACTTCATCTCCTACCTCCCTGCCTCTTCTTATCCCTTCACTATGTAAGTATCAGGAGCTCTGTTGTCATGTCACTTGAAACCAGCACAGAAATGCCCAAGAGATTCTAGTGCAGGCAAACTCAAACAGATTCACCCTTGGCTTTATACCACCTGCTGCATCAGGCAGAGTCTGAGTGCAGGAAGTCTGCAAGGATCAGATCCTGCAGAGGAGACAAAAAGAGATGTGCTCAAACACATGCACCAAAGGGGAAAGGTCTAAAGATTTAAATATGCCTGTGGAGTAAGCAGTCATGACCAGCAAGCATATTAAATGAGGCACAAGCGTGCTGCAGGCCATTTGTGCAGTAACATGGAAACTGGGGAACTTTTCTAATAAGACTTAAAAGAACAAGGGCATTTCCGACAGAGAACAAACATCTTTGTTCTAAGGGCATCTATATAATCATTAGTGGGTGATCTGAGCCATGTCTTGTTGGGGTTTCAGCCTCAGATTTTACAGAATCCAAGTGTTTTAAATGGGATGATTAAGTTGCTAAACTAACCCTAACTTAATAGATCTTTCAGTCTCTGTGGGTCTGCTACAACTCTCTCCGGAGAGGATTTTAAAGTCTCATTAACTTCAGTGAATGAAGAATCATGCCATAAATATCTACATTTTTTGATATTATTGCTTGAAAATGCCTACATTTTAGCTTTACTCTTCCACAGAGCCAACATCTAGTGGACAAGCAGAAGCAGCTGAAGGGGTAGTCCTGCAGTTTTGAGCAATGAAACCAACCCCTTCTTTTCCATGTATATGTTCCATGTTCAACTTATGGACCAGGACTCCAAATCAACATGATGAACCTTGTCCCCAAAGCCTGGAAATCAAACCAGAAAGATATATACTGACCAACCAACAGGGAATAATCCTGGGTGGGATTATAAACAGTAGTCTCGGTACTAAAGCCAACCACTGGCTTTTTGCCACTCCTGTGCCAAGGGTTTTAAGGAAGTATTTAAGAAGTGTAATGAGGTAGATTTATGGCTGTTTAATGAAGCTCTTCCCCAGCACACTGCATAGCCTGGGAGCAGGCAGGAACCAGTTATCTGAGGAACTTACAAGAGGACAGTGGAAGCCAGAGCCAGGAGAAGCAGAAATCAGCTGCAAACCTGAATGAAAAATGACAGGTAAGGGAAACAAGGACGTGAAATATCTTCAAAGTAAGGGCAAGCAGCTTACAGATGCAAAAGATGAGCCATTTGAAAGACATGAAAAGGGCATCAATCAAAATATTCAAAATATAGTAACCAGTTTATGGGTCAGAATGTCAAGTCAGAATGTGATGTTGTTGAAGCTGATTGGGAAGAGAGATGCGAGTGCCTGGCTAGAAAAGTGTGTTATCTTACAGCCAGCCATCAAAAATGAAGGAGAAACAAATCTAGATATTAATGTGGGCAGGCAAAGGCAGGCTGGGAGCAGAAAAGCAGAGCCAAGTGTCATCAATCTAAACAGGACAATCTGTGGATGAGGCCAACCCAGCGAAATGTACAGAAAAAAAACCCCAAACAAACCAAAAGCAAAGGAAATGAGGGATAACACATTCAAAGCCCACAAAAGATGGGAGGAGGGAGGAAAATTCTCTGCAGAAGCAATGGGAGGCTGAATGGCCAGGAGAGAGGAGACATGGGAGTGAGGTGCAAGGCATTTTTAGGAAGGAACAGCTGGTTGCACTGAACAGTGACGATGTAAATCGGGAAGATGGCAAACTGCAGTGGTTCTGGCTTTGTCTAAGAAAAGGCTGGTGGTAAAAGCTGGGACAAGACTAGTTTTGATGGAATGTCAAGAGGTGAAGTTAAACTCAGAGAGGGGCTGTGCTAGAGCGAGGGAGGGACTCCAGGCAATTTTACAGATGGTAGATTCAATGAGCTTGGAGCTGAAGGGAGGAATGACAGTAGCAGAAGCAAGCAGGATGGTTGTATTTCATTTACTTTATGGTAAGTGAGGCTACAGCACCTTTATGTAAGGGGGAATAGTCAGGGGAAAAGGAATGGAGAGGTCAGGAGACTGGATACTGTGATGTCACCCAAGTAAGTTGAGGGTTAGAAGAAAGACAGAAATCACTCAGTCTCTGAAAAATGGAAGGGAGCTGAAGAGGTAAGATGAAAGCCACACTTTTTCTTTCTTTCTCTCAAAAAGCAATTGGCAAGATCATACATGGAAAAAGAAGACAAAATAAGAAAAGGAGAGGGTGGAAGAATTCTTTTCCAATCTAGATGATTCTGTGAACTACATAATTAGAATGGGCTGCCAAGTGGCTTTTTTCCTAATTCTTCCCTGCAACAGTTCATTATAATTTCACTTCACGTCGAGCTGGGCACTGCACACTCACACTCTCCCATACTGGCCTGTGTCCTGAAGAACTTGCAAACAGAGTATTGTAAAAACACAGAGCCCTCACTGAAGTCAGTCTGTTGCTGAAGTCGAGTGATCCGCACCATTGTTCACCTGTAATTAAACTGGAGGCACATTATTTGCTCAAACACTACTGTTTAATTTATCTGTTTGCTCCAGAAGGTGTTTTCCATTTTCCCATCGTTCTCCTGTGAACAGACAATGCCTAACCAATTTCCAGGAAGCAGTCTTTTTTTAATTATTTCTTAAAGTGAAAGGCAGATGCCGAGAAGAACAAATTAGTTAAAGTGTAAAGGTTTCCACAATACCTCGGAGAGCCATTGCAGCCTGGTGCTTTGGGACTGATAAAACCTCTCTCTAAACAAAGGCTGCTCTGAGTGTAAATCTCATTAACATACAACAGTCCTGCTTGACCTGACTCTGCTCTTGGGTGAAGTGATGAAATATAGACAAGCTCCAGCAGTATCAGTAAATGTACATTAGTCTGAAAGGCCAGAATCTGAACCACTGAAACATTTCTGGAAAGGAAATTCCACACTACCATCCCATCAGTCTGTATTGACTGAAACCATGCTGAGCCAACTGTTTGGTTTTCAAAAGCTTTAAGAATTTGAGTACATGTCTGCTTCAGAGAAAGGACTGTGGATGCTAGGAGAGGTCCCTGATCAGGACTTCATTAAAGCAGACATTCTTTTATGAGACTTTTAGCTGTACTTTACACCCAAGTCCTAGTCCTGGAGCAGATCTAGCAATTACCTTTTTTCCCAGGGTGGATTTCTTCGTTCCATTTCTGGCTAACATGGTTTTGACAAATGACAAGCCTTTGCAAGGTTTGCTAGGAGCTATAAAATACCCCTTCCAACTGCCACTAGAGCCTTCACGGAACCCCAGAGCTGGCGGTAGCCCGTACGAAACAAATGCCCTTTCCTTGCAGTATAGAAATTCCTGTATATTTAGGCACCATTAAAGAGTCTGCCTGGATGAAACTACTGAAAAGGGGACTTTAAACAGCAAATACTCTGTACCTGGGACCCTCCTCTATCATATCTGCAAACCTGTCTCCCACAACCCACCCAGCAGAAAGGGAAATTACAGCCATTTTTTGCCACTACTGTGTAAACCCTGCCTGAAACCAAGAGGCCATTTGCATCAGCCTCTCAAAACCAACATCCTAATGATCCCTCTGCGCAACAGAACAGAGGTCAGAGAGAGTGGGAGACAATGTACCATCCCTCCTGTGCCTTATTTACCTCCCTGACACCAACGGGCAGGACAAGAGCTTCCCTGAAAGTCTCAGAGATGATCTGGTCTACCTAATTTTTGTATCATCTTCAAAGGTCTTTCAGGAATGTCATTACAAACCAAGTAGCTTTTGGAACAAGTTGGTAAGTGCAGCTTTGGAACTAGGGAAAATACCTGGACATGAAAAATCACATGAGATGCTTCTATTCCCTGAGCACAGACAGCTTTGAAATTAGGACTCTTTGTGAATATAATTTGATGTTATTTGTGAGAAGGAAAAAAAAAGTCATTTCTGTCAGTATTCCTGTGTGCAGCTTTCCACTCGAACTCTCCAAGTTAAAGCAAATGCAATTAGAAACCAGCTCTCACCTTCTATATGCCTCTTTGATACCCATTCCCAGGTTGGTGAATATCAGATTGTCTACAGTGCACCATCCCTCCACAATCTCAGCAGTTTTGGGAAGTGCTCTTATTTCTATGCACTGTTTTTACCTAGAGGTATAGGATGAATCCATTCACTTCAGTGACAGACAGCACCTAAAAACCACTGGAGATCTGGGTCTGGGAAATGGAGAGCATTTTCCTGTTGGTGACAGACAATGAGGTTGAATCCACGTGGCCTCTTGAGCCCCAAGCGTAGGAGATCTTGCTGCAAGCTGCCAAGCTAACAAGAGAAATACTGGCTTGTTTTCAGATGCAGTCCAGTCCCATGAGCACAGCACTGCCTTCAGACTAATAAGCTCTTCCAGGAACTCTGTAGTCCTTGGTGTCCTTTTGCTATCCCTTTCCAGTGTGAGCTGCATTTTGTGTTTGAGACTTGTGCTGATCATGCAGGAAGACTCTGACAGAGCAAGAAACTGAATCCATGACTCCCATGGACCAACCTAGCTGTGTTTTGGACAGGCCTCCCCCTTGACAGGAACTTAAATGTATGAGGGTTGGTGAATATTCATCTGTAGATTGCTAATTTGTATTCTGTTTGCGGGGAAAGCTGGTATTCACCCTCTTCACAGGGCTGACACAAGGGACAGGCTCATATACAAAGGCTCACTTACACCCTTGTGCTTTAGGGGAAAGCCCAAAGCCTCAGTGGAATCTAAACAACAGGTAAGATGTGCTGGCTCTCTGCACTCAGAACCTAACATTTGTTTTGATCATGCTGGTGAACAGAAGCCATGTTTTACTAGTCTTCGGTTTAAGAGGATCCAATAAAGATGCAAATTTCCAAAACAATTAAATATACATGCTATGATGGAATTGCATCCAAGTATATTTTCTAATTAAAAAATCCCTCCTTGCCTCTGGCAGTCCTCTAGTCAGTGGGCTGGGCAGGCTCCTAACAGAACTGATGCACAAAGCAGACACACATGAAATGGTAGGAATGGGTGTTGCAGACTGGCTGAGGGATTTTGTTACATGGGTACCAGTTCTGAACTTCATGTTTGGCTTGACTAAGGGTACCTCCTCCCTCTACTCTCTGATGAAAAGTAGACTCACATATTCAACAGTTTCCAAAGGGCAGTAACGCCTGCTTGTAAAAAGCCACTGTCACCTTTGATCCAAGGACACTTTTGTGCTGACTGGATTGTCAAAAAAATATTTGAAGATCATGTCTGTTAGAATATGGGTCACCATTTGTATTATGGGTACATTTATATTTGATTTATGGGGTTAATAAATTATTAATAGATGTTGTGGGCATAAGTAGTCCACATTATAGATGGCTACAAGCAACCCATTAACTTGTTGGACTTCTGCAGCCTGTAGGAATTAACTATTTATTAAAACTGTTGTAACACAAATGAGCCATTTCACTGCTATGCTTTTAACATGTGACTGAATACTGCTCCTCAAGGGAAAGGGTATTTCTCATGGCAGGTACAGCTGGGAAAGGAGAAAGATAACTCCTGGCTACTAACTCCCAGATTCTCTGGGTCCTTTCCATGGCCCTGGAGCACTAATTCAAACTGCAATGCTTCTACTTACTCATATTTAAACTGGCTTGCCTCACAGGTGGCCAGCAGAGATTGACTTTTGTTTTGTATTTTGAGATGTGATATATCCTTGCAAAGGACAATTAACCTGAATGTATTTTTTGCTTGCCCCCACTGTTTTTTTCACTTCCTATTAGTTTACACATTGAAATCCTCTCTCAGAAATGCCTCTTTCTTAGCCCTCCATTTAAAACAAAGTGCTTTACAAGACAATAGTAAATTTACAAGTCAATAGTAAATCACAGCCACAAGGTACACAAGTCAAAGGGGCTACTTGGCTGTACGAGCAAGAAGCCACCATCATTTCCCCCCACTTTTGTTACTCACATCTGGCATGATTTCGATCTTCTCGTAGCGCCGCTTGTATGGGAGAGTGAGGACCTCTGCTCTGCGGTAGGACATGGGTGGGGGCTGGCAGTCTATCATCAGATCTGTGCGATGAGACTGGGTGGGTGGTGGCTGAGTGTACTGCTCTGGGCAAACTACATGGAGAGGCTGGAAAAGAAAAGCATTGACTTAGAAAAAAAATGTTTGGTTGTTTCTGTGCGCTGCCCTACGACAGTAATCATTGCCATAAGGAGGTTTGCAGATTGTTGTTAGCAAGCTGATTTATTTGTATGAAAACAACATCCAAAAGATGCAATCTAGAAGAACCAGTCAGGATTGGAACAAACTGTTTGAGGAGCAGGCAGTCTTTGCTTTGTATACAACAGTGCCCAGAGTAACAAGGCCTAAATTTGTGTCTTCAATCACCACTTCAATGTCAGCAGTCATGTTAGCTGCCATAAGGAGAGAAAAAAGAAGAATATTCAATAGCTTTTTCTTCCAAACCCTTATTATCTACACTGGAAGCAAATAACAGCAGTGGTGGAGACCATGACAAAATGGCATGGAGTGAGGCAGACGTATCAATGTGCAAGGCTGCAAAAACATTAGCAAAATAAGCAGCTCTTGAGTTTTCATGACCTGTCAGCAATATATTAACAAAGCATAAATATGCTGGTTGCCATAAGGATCACTGCAGGATTTAAGGAAGCCAAAGGACAAGACAGCATTTCTGCAAAGTGTTTTGGAAACAACGTTATACTTCAGTAGTAGCACGGAAGAAGATGCTTGTCAGAAAAATAGGCAACAGTAATTGCTGTCAGGAGAGGCCACTAAAGTCAAAAAGAGTCAAGGGGGGAAAGCAGAGACTACATGAATGCTCTGACCTTCTTCCTAGAGACAAGTAGTCTGAGTTTTGCAAATGGAGTAAGGAAAGCAGTGGATTTGGGAGAAACATGAGAGTGGAACTCCAAAACAGCACTGCCAGGACCAAAGCAAGGATCAACTGCAGGATAAAGAGCAGAGGAGATGGTTAAAGCTGAGGATGTGGAGGATACTCAGCCCTTGGTACCCTTTACATTAAGACTGTATTAGACACTGCCAGGCTTATTCATACAAACAAGAATAAGGGCAAAAGTTATTATGACTATATATGCTGAAAAAGAAGGAAATATATATGTATATACACCTAAAAAGGCTCTGTGCTCTAAGCTTCTAGGGATCTCCCAGCCACTCTGTGCAGAGATTGGCAGGCATTCCATATTCATTTTGGAGCAGGATAAAGGAGAGCTCAATGCTGTGTGTTCTCTCGTGGCAAAAAGGATCTGGGTGTTGTCTTGATTTTGCTATTGTTTAATGTAACAGTTGTTCACAATCAACCTATTTGTTTCAAGTGTTTGAAGAAACATAAGAAAAGGCAACAGAAATTCATTACCTGGACTTCTTTGAGTAATTTAGACACCTGGATAAAATTCAGTCTTGTGTCAATGGGACAGTAAACACATTTCATTGCCAACGGTTGATAAGGAGCCAGGGCATCCAGATAAGAGAAATCTGGCTCTGAAAAGAGAAATGTTGAAAACACTGAATGCCTATTAAGAACAAAGATGGCCCAATTCATCTCTGGTTCCACGTTCTAGTCTAGGCAAGCTGTTGTTCAGCAAAGTTAATTCTACTATAGATTTCTCTTCCCTTCTTCCCTCCTCCACCCGTTATTTTCAGTTAATTTGATTAAAATTATGCCCACAATTAGTCTTACCTTAATCAAGCACCAGAGCAATACTATTTCATTTGAACACATTATTGCCTGATTCTTATAACAAATTTAATCAAGACAAAAGCATCATCTCTTATTTTTAATCAGATCCTGTAAAAGATGGCAAGATGTATACATTTTTGGTATCATAAGGTAACCCAAATGTGAGCTTGTTTTTCAGTATGAGAAACACGTAGTATAAAGATTGTATCTTGATAAATCTGTACCAATGTCCTTTGCTGCTCCCAACTCCTTTTTTTCCTAACAGTACATATATATACACACACATATACTTTTAATCTAAGTGCCAGGTTTGGACTGGTGGGTCCAAATTTCCACATAACCCAAGAGGACCTGTAGGGAGCCCTCCCATTGAAGGGGCAGGCAGTTGGGCTTTTTACAGTTACATCAGCAGAGCAGTTCTAGTTCAGGCCAGTGTGAACTGAAGGTTGCTTGTGGTAGGGGCCATCCAGGAGAAATGGGCTGTGATCATGTTATTAGTTGGTTTCTTTATTAGACCTTGCAAGTCTCAACTTCCCCTTTGTACTCTTATTATTGACTTTTAAAAATCAGATTAGAGGTTTGCCAGTGAAAAGTCATGCACTGAATGGGCTTTTACTGACACAGGGAGTAATACAACATTGAGAATACTACAGAAAAATACTGGTTTTTTGGTGAATGAAAAATGTAGGTCTCAGAAGTGACACAGTGTAGGCTACCTGTAGCCACATGATTCTGGGGGCCACCAACTAATGACGTGGAAAAGCTTATGCCACCACTATCTACCTGATAATTATGGTTTCGATTGGATATTAGGAAAAATTTCCTCACTGAAAGACTTATCAAGAACTGGAACAAGCTGCCCAGGGCAGTGATGGAGTCCCCATCCCTGAAGGGATTTAAGAGATATGTAAACAGGCTGCTGAGGGACATGGGGCAGTGGTGACTGGGCAGTGCTGGGTTAATGGTTGGACTCGATAATCTTAGAGGTCTTTTCCAACCAAGGCTATTCTGTGATTCTGTGACTGTGATTAAGGGAATGCTAGAAAAAGAAAAAACTGCTATTAGTTTGGTAAGTACAGAATGGGAAAAAGAGAAGGGGATGCATCAAAGACTTATTAGCTAGACTATTCTGAACCACAGGGCTTCAAAGGACAACCTGTGGCATGAAGCACAAGCCTTGCTACAAAATAGTGTGAGGTATTTCTCTGGTATCTGCTTAGGATGAACTTAAAGGAAACTTAGATACAGAGACTTCAGTCTAGATTTAGACAACCATCTTCTCTGTTCTTACATCATCCTGAGGAGAGCACTGGCTGGATTTCTCATGTAGACAGCAAGAAAAAATGACCTTAAAACTTTACCACAGGAAGTTCAGCACTCAGCATGGCATCCAACATTCAGTATTGGGCCTCATTCTACTGATAAAGACAAGTTAATTGCTAGCCTAAAAATCTGCTGCTGGCTAAGTATCAGTGATCATGATGTGGTTATATTTACCCTGTGAGAACAGAATATAGCATCAGCCAATGATACATATGTTTGGAACTGTCAAAGGGATAATTTTCCCAAGTTTAAAGCAATTGTGAGAATAACTGCCTGGGAACATCAAAGTGATAAATATTAACAAAAAGTGATAGTTGCATAAGAACATCTTACTAGATGCCCAAAAAGCCATGAATCTACAAACAGGAAGTAAAAATTATACCAGGCAAAAAGCCATGCTAGTTAAAGGCAGATGCGTTAGTGGCAATGAAACAAAGCCTAAAAATAGCCATGTAAAAAATGGGAGTTAATGGCAGTTAAATTTAATGGCAATGAATAGAAGTTTAAAAATAAGAAGACTGAGAAGGTAGCTAGTTGAAGAATGATCAGTAGTCAATTAGGGTTAAATCAGAAGACATTTTAAAACTCATTGGGGAAAACCAGGAAACTCAAAACAGGCACAAGTCCTCTGCTAGAGATGTGCAATGAAATTGCAAATTGTGAGTCTAAAAAGTTATCAGAGGAGAGCTTTTCCATTCAGTCTGGTGCTCTGGATGACACAGAGATTTGACTGCTTGTATCTGGGAATGTCATGAGGCAGCACCTGTTGAGATTAAGTATTTTTGAATCAGTGTATGTATAGATGTGGATTTTTTGATCTAAGAATCCAAAATGGCATCCAGCCTCCAGTGTCTCTGAACAACTAACAGGAACAGAAGAGCCATGGAAAAGTGAGAAATTCTAATGGTGGAGTTCTAGCACAGGAATTCGAAGATTTAGAACATGTGAAAAACATAGCCAGGACTAGTCTCCCATGAACTCATGTGACATACAGGAATAGCTGGTTTGAAACTACCCAAAAAACCAGAAGTCACCTGTCTGACAGAAGACAGCATTTGTCAAGGACACAGATTGACTTTTGCTGACAGAATTACAGGTCTTTAGCTTTTCCCCCAAGATGTCTGATTTACTGCTGTGTGACATGGAGTTATAAAACCTTCCACTGTACAGCACTAATATGGCATGCATGAGCTGCTTTTAAGATCTCCCAGGGAGTTAGTTTTTAAAGCACTGTTGTTATCACAGAGAGAGCAAGAAGCAGTCTTCTTTCTACCATGTTTTCTTCTAGAATTTCTTTCTGGCTTAGTGGTATTCAATATTTTGAATCAATAATCTATTCAATACCACTTCAGCAGTCACATTTGCAGATGACACGAGCAAGCAGAGCAGCACTACAGCTCACTCACAGCTGGTGTCCCATCTATCAGCTGCAGCAGCTCTTTAAGTCTATATTCTCTTCTTATTGTTTTTGCACCACAAATTGGAAAGGGGGAGACTACCTAGCTCCCGTGGACTGAACAAGCAGTGTCATCATTAACAATACTACATGGCCTGTAGTTTAAAGTCCTAACTACTAGAAAAGTAGGAGTCTTTCACAGGAAAAGCTAGAACATCATCTGCTCTCACATACTGCTTCAATGGACCAAATTCCTTTCATAACTACAGGAGATTTTATCTTAAAACAGGAGAAGCTATATAATTAAATTATAAAAATCCTGGGCATCAATAGAGGTGCTTCAGATTTCCACTGGAGTTACTAAGAACAGAAGAATTTAATCTGCTAGGAATTTCTGTAGACGTAGATGTCTTTCTTCCAGCTGAGACAGTCACAAGGAAGTAGGAACATCCTACAGAGACAGAGGCCAAAAGCTATGGATAGACAAATTTAGGAAACAAACCACCATGAGCACCTGCAGTCACTGTGCACTCCAAGGTCATCACAACCAAAGCAGATCTCAACTGCAATTTCAGTTGAAGTATAAACTGGGAATGAATATCAAAGATCATGACCTAATGCATCCACAGGTTCTTACAACTGCCATTCAGATGCATTAACAACTTGCTGGGGCCATGTTCTAATAGGAGTCTGCTCTATTTCCTCATTTCACAGAAGGATTACATTTTAATACAGAAAGGTCAATTACCTCTGCCTACAAGAAGGCACAGAGTAAGAGTTCTTGCCATTAAAGGCCAGTTTCTGACACCCTCGCTGATGGCAGGTAACACCTTCTCAAGATTAATGCCACTGATTTCCTAGGGATTCATGAAATACACAACCCAGCAGAGGATGTACATGCTCTGGTTTTAATTGAAGTCCCAATTGGAGTAGAATTCACTGTTTCCAAGACAATGCCTATCTATATTGCAATTTTACCAATTACTGTAATTAGAGCATACCTCCTGAAACCACCTCAAAGGGCAGGAGTGATGGGTACTGTAACAGCGATGACGTTAGTGCTGTGGTGCCATGCACCATTTCCCAGCAGGAAGACAGTCTAGATTTAAGTGTCTCATCTGCTCAGCAGGAACTCCCTTGTATCTTCTCTCCCCTTGCAGTTGGGCTAATTACACACTTCTTTAAATCTTCCCAAATTGGTTTACCAGTATCACGATACTGTGACACTTTTTAGTACCAATATTGTGAAAGAATCAAAGGGTCTGGCCCATCACTATCCTCAAGTCCGCAGTCAAAAAAACAAATAAGGAAAGAAATAACCTATTACCAATCCTGTTTGCTTTAGGAGGTTATTCCAGCAGTCTCACTCACTAAAAAGAGGAGGAAAATAAGCTTAACAGAGACTCCATCACGCCCTTGTTGAGGGACTAGGTTTGATCAATTACTCAGTCTTATCCTCCCCATTTCTAATTACAATGTCCTAGTCCAAAATCCACACCTTTTTTTTATCTGCCTGAGTTATCTATAGCACATCTCCCAATTATACCAGAGCTCCTTATATATAAAATCAATAGCAATGGCCTAAAGGATTATTTCCTTTCTCACATCTGAAGACTGCCCACTGTAGGGTTCTGTTTGCATGACACACTAGGTATAAAGAGGAGGCACCTGGACAGAACATCAGTTTGAGGGAAGGCCTTGAAGTATTTTTAAAGGAGATCAAACTCTGCAAGAGATCCCCTTTGCTAGATTTCACAAAAGCTTCATGTTCTCTCTTAAATACTTGGCCTTGCTGTTAATGATTGGCATGGTCCCGGGATGCAGCCACCCTGTGGATCTCAGACCATAGTTCATTCTGAGCTGCATAGGGCTTGATTCATTAAATCCATGAAAAGTAGGGTTAGCACTGGAAGCAGACTGGGAGAAGTGGAGGAATTTAAAAGACCTGTTGTGCCCGTGGCAGTCTGAGCTATTGAGAAAGGAAACAACTCCCCAGGGTATTAGCTAGAGCTGTGCCTTCAGCTTCAGATACAAATGTGTCTGTCAGCCAAAAATGCATCTGAAAAAAAAGCTCAGCCAAAAGGCAGCAACAGTATAGATCACTACTGCCAGGTCTGTATGGGGTGCACACTTCTGAAACAGCAGAGATGATAGAAACATCTTTAGAAAGAGTCAGCTGCCTGAGGTTTTGATGAAAGGGCAGGAGAAAGGATGGGAAAAGGTTTGTCCTTCCAGTGGAATATGGAGAATAAGTGCTTCTCCTTTCTGATCGGCGTCAATTAGGTCTTGCCTGGGTTTCACTTGCAGCCAGCTGCTTTTAATCCAAAAATTAATTTCCTGTAGGCATTTTACTGCTGTGAATAACAAAGATTTTGCTTAGAAATGGCAGGAAGGGACTCTGCATGGCAAAGGTTGGCTCTGCAGGGCTAAAATGAATTAAATGGCACAATAATTACATTTGTCCCTACAGTCAGTCCTGGGGTCTTAATTTAGATGAGCTCCTCCTGAAGTCACAACCTTCTGCCCCAGAACAAATGAGTACAGCCCCTAGGATGTGGCCACACTTAGCCAGAGTGCACAACCTATTGTTAATTTGATACTGATAAGTGGATTTTACTTACCTGTGAATATAACAGTGTTCAAGCTAGATTTCCCCCATAACTCCATGAAATGAACCACATCCCCAAATCGAAGAGAGGGGTGTCCAGTGAACACAACACACGGCTGCTTGAAGTCATTGCTGAAGTCTCCATGGATGCTGGGATAATGTTTCAATTTGTTTGTCTGAATGAGCTGAAATAAAAATAGAAATTCAGACATTACAAACTTTTCATGCCTCTGTGCTCTGAGCTCAGTATGCTTAGTTATATGAGATTATAAATATTCTAATATTTATTTCTAATTCATCCCAGAGTCCCTTCCTGCATATCCCCTAGATTTTCCAACAGATTTAGTCATGACTGTCCTAAACGTTATGAAAAGAAAGTCAGAGCATGGGGCCAGGTGCCTCCAAGTCCTTGCTCTCATTTCTTTGGTACCAGCAGTATGGTAACAGAGAGGAAACTCTGCAAACACTCCCATCTTACAGTTTCCTGGAGTGCTCAGATGCCAACTTCAAAATAAACTCATTTTTTTCCTATTTGCTATGTCTACAATGAGCTCTGGGCACTGATGTTTAATCTGGTTTTGTCGCATCACAGTAGTACCAGGCAATTTGGCATCCAGCAGTTGCTATGAGTTTCATTGGGTTTGCACAAAGTCAAGTCCTCTGAAAAAAAATATGAAAGAACAGACTGACTCACCTTTCCTTAACTATCACTGAAATGATTACTAACAGTGAACTAAGAGCAATAAGAAGCACTTGTCAGTAGAGCTGGCAAACAGTGCAATTAGCTATGCATGTAGAACAGATTTTCTTATTAAGATGGGGAAGCTGATCTATCAAGGCACTTTTGGAAGAAGAACTTTGCTTTATTTCTCCTGCCATTGTTTTCTAACCTGCAAAGCAAAGTTCAATTTAAAAAGCAATTTAATAGACTAATCTGCTAAGCATTTTCATGAAATATTTTGCAAGTATCTTCTTGGCAGGTATATAGAATCACAGAATAGCCTTGGTTGGAAAAGACCTCTAAGATCATCAAGTCCAACCATTAACCCAGCACTGCCAAGTCACCACTGCCCCATGTCCCTCAGCACCACATCTCCACGGCTCTGAAATCCCTCCAGGGATGGGGACTGCCCCCTGCCCTGGGCAGCCTGGGCCAGTGCTGGGGAACCCTTTGGGGGAAGGAATTGTTCCTAATATCCAATCTAACCCTCCCCTGGCACAACTTGAGGCCATCACCCCTCGTCCTGTCACTGTTACCTGGGAGAAGAGACTGACCCCCCCTGGCTACCCCCTCCTTTCAGGGAGTTGCAGAGAGCAATGAGGTCTCCCCTCAGCCTCCTCTTCTCCAGACTGAACCCCCCAGTTCCCTCCCCATCACACTTGTGCTCCAGACCCTTCCCCAGCTGTGTTGTCCTTCTCTGGACATGATTCTATCCCCAGCCTGAAAATAACTGTAAATACAGTTTTCTTTAAAATGATGCAATCACAAAGAAATCCCACACTGAACAAGCAGGAACATACATGGAAACAAAGAGTGTGAAAGAGGGGAATGGTACTTCCTTTGTCAGACAGTTTCTAAAGGAGGTGGGACTGTTCATCAAAGATCTCTCCATACGTTGCTGTCTCCTGTCAGGCGTTGCAACATTGCTCAAAATATAGAATTCCCATATGCAGGGTTCAGCAACATGTTCCTGCAGCTGCTGTGCCACGGAACTCCAGACGATATGACTAATTAGCAGACAGCATGTTCTTCACTACGTGTCATAACATGGTGTGTGCACCATGCCTTTCTAGCAGAAAACTGCCACTCAGGACATTCCTCTTCATTGTATCCTCTTTGTTTTTCAAAAGAGGAACTAAGAAAGAACATTATGATAAGCAACTCTGCTGGTCTCTCAAGGCTGTAATTCATCTTTCCAGATCCTCTTTTATCTGTTACTTTTTACTAGGGTAGATCTAACTCAAGATAGTGTGCCTACATGGAAATGAACAGAAAGCTGAGAATTCTGATGCATCTTTAAGCCTCCTAACAACTTACACACAACAAAGCACTTCAGAACTTAAGGTTATTACACAATTAGGTTCTTAATAGAATTTAGCATCACTGAACAAAAGTATTAACCCTACTCAGCTTCTAGCTGTCACCACCTGAGGATATGCTTTGGCATTAGAACAGGCAATGTACAAACATACCCTCAATACCCTTTCAGTAATACAAAGATGGCTGCACATAGGTGCCAATATTAAACCTTTTCCTTTGCTTCCTTGGGTTTGGTCTCCTTCCAGTTCCCAACAGCAAATAATTTGCTGGGATTCTGCATTTGACTTCCCACACATCCTGTTTAAAACTGCTGTGCAATACCTGGATGCCTGGGATGCAATGGGAATGGGGTTTGATGTAAGATGGAAACTGTACATGGACACAGCCCATTACTTCCATGTGGAACCTTGGATCCTGGAGGAGGTAATTTCAAATTCCTATTTAATCTTCAAGAGGGAAATTTGAAAAAAACCAAAACCATCCAGCAACTGCTCTGGCAGTTAATATGCACTGAATCTTGAAAACAGTTCTGCAATTAAGACTGGTAAAGATTTCTGATTAACACATCTGGAGTGCAGTATTTAGAATCTAAACTTAGCTTCAGTAATAAAAACTGCAGTTTAGCAGACAATGGGCAAACCAAATTTGATCCCATGAAATACTGGCATTTAAAAGAATGGGTATGAAATGGACCTGTGATGCTTTTCCCTGGTTTTTTTTGAGGGAAGCCAAAACTGAAGTTGCAAAAGCAGTTTCAATTGGGTAAATTGGAAGAAGGGGGCAATTTCTACCTCAAATATTAAATGGCTCTGTGATATTCCAGGGCAAAACTTTATCAAGGACCAGCAGATAGTGAACTGAAAGACATTTCTACAGCTAGCATTTGTGTGACACACTTCTGAAAATCACGAAGTGTTCTTGTTCTTCCAGCACCCTGTTTCACAGGTTCTCTAGGATTATACATATTTGTAAACAGCAGACAAATCTTTGCTAAGATGTGAGAGCAGCACTCTATCTGCAAAAGCATTCTCAACAGCCTATTTCACTGCTATACCTATACAGAAGTTCATTGTTTATAAACATAAAAGCTGTATTCTCTTCAAAGCATTATGGAAGCTTCAAATCCCTTCCTGTTCCTTTGTAGAGAGACACAAGATCTCGAATCCAGTTTTCAGGACCTTGGGTTTTGCATGTGGGTTTTTTTAAAAATTATTTTCTTTTATTCCCAGCAGCAAAATATCTAGCATGATGCTGGGGTACACTGCTTCAAACTGGGGGGGGTGCTAACTCAGGAGGGAAAAGGGACATGTTGAATCCTCAGCAGCATGTCCTCAAAGATTTATTTTCTTTTTTTTTTTTTTAATTAATCTTGGGTGATCTTTTATGGTAAGGCATGGAGCTTCAGCAGACTTATCTCACAATCTCTGATTCTTACAGCTAGGTGAGAATAGCAGGGCAGAAAGGCTACAAAAACAAGTTTAGAGATATTTTACTCACTCCAGTGATAAAGCAGCTGGTAGGTTTTAGTGTCTAGAGCAATAGTCTTTTCTAATTACCCAATCAAAAATATATGGAGCTGGACTTGCAAAACAGATTCAACAAAATTTCACAAATCATTAAGGGGACTAAATTTGTAATGATTTGTACAAGTCTTTTATATCTACAGGTGAGATGGGTTGTATAAGTGTAACACTCATTATGGTGGTGTGTTCAGCTCTCCAACCTGCACCAAAACCAATGCCTGGCATTTAGCCAACTGATATTTTCAAAACTGGTCTGATTGCTGGAAACCAGAAGCAACATTCAGAGCATCTTTCTACAGAAAGAACCATTATTGACTGAAAGCTTAAGAGATAGAGGACTGTAAAGTACTGAACCGAGACTGAGGAGAGCTGTGGGTTTGGTTTTTTTAAATCCCAAATGGTTATGCTCCTCTTTAAAGTGGTAGACTTGATTTACAGGGTCAGCAACTGCTGCTATAAACAGGATAAATCTTCAGAACCTTTGTGTACCTTTATTGAAGCGAGCCAAAATACACTGCTATTTACTCTGCGTGTGTTTGTGTGTGTGTTCTGTATCCAGAATTTTGAACAGATGTGGTTCTTATCAATGAGTGAGCGCTGCAGTTATTACTTCACCTCCCACACTCTCTTCATAAGACCAACACTAACAGGGGTGTAATTCTATTTAATACTATCAGACAAAATATAATCCTATACTATCACCTGGTTCCAGGTATTTATTGCTTTGAATGTGTTACGCAGGAACTGGTATATGGAGGAGGGAAGCAAAGCTGAAGAAGACAAATGTTAGCATTTAAGACTACAGAATCAATATTACTCCCATCTTGGCTATTTTCAGTCAGAAAAAGAGGCTTTTCCTAGACATTTCTTTTAGATGTTGCTAACAGAATCCTTAATAAGAGGACAGCAAATCCAAATTCTTCCCCCACTAGCAAATACTGATCAATATAAATTACCTCTCAAATTTTTCTGTTGCAGACATTTAGAGAAGTCTGGATTCACTTATCTTGCAGCCTGAAATCGTCTACGTAAAGACTGAGCAGAGAGAAAAAGGAGCAAAATCTTCTCATTTTGCCTCGCTAGAACAATAAAACTATTGATTTATAGAGCCTCTACCTCCACAAAAGGGAGGGTGTGGAGTGTAAAAATCCTGATTCCTGTTGAAGTGGTTGGGGAGATGGCTAATTCCTCAGCTGCGGATGTGTTAGGACGGGACATTCCCATGTGCTCAAGGAATTTGGTAAAGCACCACAACTTGGTTCTGGGATACCAGAATAACATTTGTAAACAAAACAAATTCCTGATTTATGCTCCGCAGCGTTTCCACGAGGCATTGCAGAGCTTAAATCCAAGCCTATTTAGACAGCTGATCCTAGAACATAACTGATACAGTGCCTGGGAAGTGAAAGCCACCACCTCCCTCGGCCAACCTGCTGTACTCACAAATGTTTGGAAACACCAGTTTTTAATTTTGCAGAAGCTTCCAAAGTTATGTCACTTTGAGCTCCTTCTCCTCCTTTCCCCATCACAATAAGTCCTGCTGAAAAAATGAATTGCCACTTTTGTTTAAGAGTAGGGGAGAGCAATCCACAGAGTGATCCATCCCTTCCCTAATGGACCATTTTCCCACTCCACTTTGCCCAGTTTTCCCCTTGGGAAATCGCTGGCTGGAATGCACAGCAGTCCTGCTCCAGATCCTAACTCCCTCCAAGAGTCACAGCCACTCTTACCCCAGCAATCACAGAGAAATGCCTTTAAAAAGAATCTCTTTTAGCTTGTGCACCAGGCTGTAGGTGAGACTTCAAAAGCTTGTGTAAGAATTTGGACACTCCATTCATATTAAGTTTAGTAGGAACTGATGTCCAAATCCAGCCTGACAAGCCTGAAGCACTTCTGCCCACATTCCTTGCTCATGACAGAGGGGAAAGGATATTCCCTGCTCACTCAGACTGGATGTTAGGGAACAAATTGCCACCCTAATAAATTGTATGCAGTGATTGTGTGGGAGGAGATATGATGAACACCTACTACTACATTAAAGCAGAAGTAACGAGGGACTAGAAATGTTTTGGTTTCTCTGCAGAGTTGAACAGTGTGTCTGGTTTTATTCAGCACAGCAGAACAAGGAATGAGTTCAGAACAGGTAACGTAAATCATAAACCTGGAAAATTTCCATGCAAAGAGAATGAAAAAGCTTCAAACAACTTAGTACAGTCGGAAGAGTAAAGCAAAATAAAAATAGTAATTGTAGAGAAGATGAAGATAGTTTTATTTATCCTCTTGTAATGATAATAAAGGGATAGTTAAGTGAAATGCAAAATACAATCATAACTGATTAAAGGAAGTAAATGCTCTACGCTATGCATCAGGCACCTCTGGAACTCATTGCTGCAAGAGACTACATCAATGGTTTGGGGGATTTTTTGCCTTGTTTGTTTTCAAATCTTGCTGTTTATACAGCTAATGGGAACGTCGAATTTCAGGACCAGACAGCATGCTGGGCTGGACTTGTTCTGTAGATAATTAGAAGCTTATTCCCTGGCCTGTCCCTTTCTGATGTATCATGCCAGGCATGTTATTAATGCTTGCTAATAACCAAAAGGCATGTCTGAGTAATTCCCTATTTTCTTCCAACAACTGAACAGTTAAGCACATCTTTTCACGATGGGCAATTTCTGTAGAGTTTACATTGCACCAGCCTACCATTACTTTGAAAAAAAAGTAAGGCAATTCTCCACTAACAACCTATCCAATGGAAATAATCATTCAATGTCTGTTTCTGATACTCATTAAAAATCCCTTAAGTGCTAATAAGCAGAGCTCCTCATTGTGAGGTTGCAGAGTCACAAATTTAGATAGTGTTTATCTATCTAAGTTGTAGCAACATGGGGGTCGGCCTCAAGGGGTGATGGCCTCAAGTTGCACCAAGGGAGGTTTAGATTGGATATTGGAAACAATTTCTTCACCCAAAGGGCTGCCAAGCACTGGCACAGGCTGCCCAGGGCAGTGGGGCATCCCTGGAGGGATTTCAGAGCCGTGGAGATGAGCTGCTCAGGGACATGGGGTAGTGGTGACTTGGCAGTGTGAGGTTTAAGGTTAGACTCAATGATCTTAAAGGACTTCTCCAACCCAAAAGATACTATGATTCTGTGATTCTATACCCAAGAGAAAAAGGCTGGCTGATGACTAAAGCTCTGTCTTAGTAACTGGAAGCCTTGAGTCCAAGTCCTTTGTCCCTCCTAGACTGATGGTATGGTCATGGACAGTTTAGGCCAGGTCTGTGATAAGACCATTTTGCTAGGTAAAATTACACCAAACCATCAGCTGAGCCTACTGTGGATACTGTTTGCATAGACATAGGTTTTCTGCCAGGGAATAAATAATACATTTGCTAAAGATTGTACTGAAAAAAAGGTTATATAGATGTTTTGCATTATATGAGTGACATACACAGTGTCAGCTGCAAGATTCTGTCCCACTTCTGTTTACACTGTTTGTTCCAACTCTGTATTTCATAAAAGAAACTCAGCTCCTCTCCCATGCCTGAGAAACAGTACAACAGCATTAAACCACAACCAGCCGTAGGTACCACTAGAACTGGAATGCAGCCCAAGGCAGCTGATAATTACAGGAGAGGATGAGAGTAGCTGTCCTTCAGGGGACAGCAACAAGGAATAAAAGGCACGTGCTGAGCACTGGGTACCTGACAAGGACATCTTGACTCTGGGTTGGTGAGCATGGGTGTCTTTCATGTCAGTCATCTAGATAAATCTCAATATGCTTTGATTATTTAAAACCAAACTAAACCAAACCAGGCAATTTACAGAACAGAAAGAAGCAATCTGATCTGGTGTTCTCAAGTGTGTCTGAACTTCAGTGATTTATGACCTTAAGAAAAGCACTAAATGATGTAGCAGCCTGTCTTTCTTTGCCTGGGTATCACTTTGTTTTGGTTTTGCTATTAAGCCAGGCTTTTGAAAGAATGTTGCTATACCTCTAGGGCTGCTGCCTCCCACCACACAAACTGGTTTTGTAAAACAGCCAATATGGACCAGGAATTAACAATGAAGAGACCCATTTAGTCCACCGTGGGTGAGGTTAGTGCAGGTTACTCCACTTCCCAGTGTTTATACAGCAGCTGGAAGTGAACACCCAAACACACACTCTTAGTTGTGCTAGACCACTTACTGTGGAATGTGCAGTACTTACTTCAGCTGGCAGCTCAGTGCTGAAATGCCTAAAGGCTACAGCCATTTCATAGTCTGGGAGCCACAAGGATGTGCATACACAGTATATTGGGCCATTTAGCACATTTAAGGCAACCCTCAGGCAAAAATGTAAGAAGCCTAAGAATGACTTCCTATTGATGACATCCATGGGTCTAGATAAAGCTGTTTGTGCACCTCATGATAAAATGTCCCTAGCTTTGTGGGTCATAACCTGTATGATTTGGCCTTGTCAACCAAATCCTCTACCTGTAACAGGCAGGTTACTTTGTGCACAGCATTTTGTCTTATGGAAACTGATCTGTTTTCCACTACTGTGAGTCCTTTCCTAGGTAATTACCTTGTACACATGAAGCACAGAGGAACGTCTCAACAGCTAAACAATAATTTGGCAAAATCCCATTATCAACAAGCCTCTGGAGAATACAAAATGTTCTAAAAATTAGAGCATATAGTTATCACTCTATAAAAACAAAGACTCATCATATAAAATGGGTTAATTAATCCAATCTTTGACAGCTGCGTGTCTGGCTTCTCATTTTTTGGAAGGGTTTTCACTTACACCTGCCAGTTCCAGTGTGTATTGTGAACTAAATTTTCAAAGCAATGTCTTTGGTAGAACACAGGCTGTCTGTGGAACCAATGACACAGTGGATCAACAAGGACACCCCAGAAAGCAGAGATGCAGGGGAAATTAGAAAGCATAGCCAGCAGCATGGCTACAGACTCTTGTACTCAGAGATCAGGCTTTGGAATTGATTTATCCGTATGAATGAATTTTTTGCTTACAAAAAAAAGTGAATAGGTGGCTTGCCCTGCAGTCTGCATGATTCTTGGTAACAGATTATACATAATTCACTGCACCTCCTGCTTGAAACACCTTCAAGCATCTGGAAAGAGTGAGGCCTTCTGGTCAGATTCTACTTCCAACAATGCCTTTGAAGCACCTACAGATGACAGATATGATGGGCAATGGCAATTTCAAGAAGCTGTCCCTGGATGAGGTATCTCAAAGAGAAACAAAACCCCAATGCCTGAAACAGCATTTAATCTCTGGACTCCTAAACCTGCAATGGCCACTCTGCACATCTCATCAGTTTTGACCACAGGAACTAAAAGAGCCAGTTTTCTGAGACTGCATGCCCCCAAATGGCTCACTGTCTCACAGGAGCAGGATTTAGCCAAAATTATATCTCAGTCCCATTTTTAACTTTCCCAGCCTGCTTCTCATTTACTTCAATGGGAAATCCACCTGTTCCCAGTGGAGAAAGTAGATTTCCTTCCTTGACATGTGAGATAACTCTGAAGGTGTTGAGTTATACCACATTTATTTAATGTTTGGTTGGCTAAAACTTCCCCTAAAATTATTATTTTGCTGCAAGGAAGATCCCCTCAACATATATTGCAGGGAGATCCCCCCCCCCAAAGACAGGAACCTACTCCTTTTTGCTTCCCTAAGATGCTAGCTCAAATAATTTCATTTAAAATTGCCAATGACAGCATTCAGTGCTGCAAGCTTTAACTTTTTTTATATCAAACCTCTCTTTCAGGATACCATTTCTCCTGCAGCAGACAACATGGTGCCTGTTTCAGCTAGGGAGGTAGGAGCTGGGATGACTAAGCTGTCTCTGATAACAAGCTCTTAGTTTTACAGACTTTGAAATAAACTGCTTGGACAAAGGAAATACTCGTGGCTGCAGCCTGATAAGAGCAAACCATTTGTATGCCAGATAGCCTTCTGCGGGGGAAGAAGTAAAGCAGGCAAGCACATGTAAGTTACATGCTGAAATAAACATCATGATAATTTTCGAGTTGAGGGAACACCACCATTCATTCCTCCCCCACACTCCCAAATTAATCACAGAAAGCAAAGGGGAAAAAAAACCCCAAACTTGTATTAAATAGCTGTAGAAGTGTTCATCAGGAAAACAACAGCCACGCAGGACTGTGTGCCAGAAACCTACTCACTCTGTGATCTCAGCAAACAGCAAAACCATGGTTTACTTACCTCAGCATGGGGAAAAGGAGGTTCTGGAAGATACACCTTTGTTTGTTTGTTATGACACAACCTTTAAAAGAAAAGGAAAATAAGCTGGGTTAGAGAGCTGGAGAACATCCTGCAGTATCTGCTGCCATCTACTGTTAAACTTTTTCTGGAGAAAGCCATTTCCTATCTATGGCATCAGGTGCAAGATCACCAATTTGTTTTGTTGCTTCCAGCCTTTCTCTTTAGAGGACACAACAACTCAGTCATAGCGAGATCACTTAGAGAAGGTACAAGACAGCTGAGAGTAGTTTTGTACACACGATGTAACAGAACTCCTTTGCTGTTGAAGACAAATTTGTAACTCAACATCTACGTCATTTCATAGCCCAGACCTCAGTGGCTTTTGCAAAGCCAAATCACCTGGCAACAGAAAAATTCCACTTGCCTCATCCCACTTCTCAGCAGTGACCTGGTCCTTTTGTTCATTATAATCTAATTCCCCCATGCATTTGATTATTGCAGCTACAATGTTGGTAAACTGCCTCTCACCGTGGCATAATGCTCACTGTTACCTGCTATTTTTCATCAATCATTTATTAACAAAACATAAATATTTAAAGTTGTTGATTAGCTCTAGCCAGACTCCTGATTCATCCTATTACAGAAGTTTAAAAAAGGATATTTGTCAGAGGCCTGTGTGACATTACAGTTATCTGCAGTGACACTGTGCTGGTGGCTTTTTCTGGGAAACACTACCCATCTCATACTTTCTTCACTTTATTATAAAGCAATGAGCCTGGGTCAAACTAAATTTGATCAAGTCTAAGATACTAAGAGCAGGACAGCTCTTCTAGCTGACTACACAGTAGAACTGGAAGGCTGGAATCCCTGAATTTCAATTTCAGTTCTGACTTCAAACTTCTATTTTACAGGTATTCAACCTCTGCTTCCATTTCCACATGGGTAAAACATTCACCTTACACAAGTGTTTGGAGATCAGCTAATGATGCTTTTGATTTTTGAATATAAGCTACTACAGTAAAGTAGGATTCACAAAAAATGGTGCCTGGACACTTGGTGACTGAATTGTGCCAGGTAGACACAGCAGACAAAACAACCCAACTGTCACACTAACATTCCTGCTTCTCTAACAGTACTATTATAACAAGAACTATGCAATTACCACTTCAGCTGCTAGTAAAATGAAATCACCATGTAAGTACAAAGCAAACAATTGTTTATAAACTATATGCGTCAACACACTCTGGTGAGTACACCAAAGTTTGGCCAGGACACCAAGGCTTGATTTTCCTACTTTTGCTGAAAGCAATGTGATTAAAAATTCACCAGATTTCAATCCTCTTTACAATTCTCCTGAGGGATCAATTCACATAAGATTTCCAGCACCTCTCTTCTCTTTCCTGAACTCCAGACTTAAAAAATCTGGAGACGAAGAAAGGAAGGAAAAGTTAATATACTCTATTTAATAATCTAGATCACGTCCCCATTTGTAAGAATGTAGGACCAGTTATAAATGGTTGGGTTCTCTTTTCCATGGCTCAGAATCACAGAGTGGTGGAGGTTGGAAGGGACCTCTTGAGATCATCTAGTACAACCCCCTGCTCAAGCATAGTCAGCTAGAGCAGGTCATCCAGGACTGCATCCACTTGGGTTTTGGTGTCTCTATAGGCTCCACAACCTCTCTGCACAGCCTGTTCCAGTGTTTGACCACCCTGACAGTAAAAAAATGCGTTTCTTTTGTTCAGATGGAATTGCATGTGTTTTAATTAGTGCCTCTTGTTTTGTCAGCAGGCCCTACTGAGAAGAGTCTGGCACCCTCATCCTCATTTCTTCTGTCAGGTATTTCTACACATTGAGAAGATCCTCCCAAGCCTTCTGTTCTCCAGGTTGAAGAGTCCTGGCCCTCTCAGCTTCTCCTCACCTTTGTGGCCCTGGGCTGGCCTTGCTCCAGTAAGCCCATGTTCTTCTTGTACAGGGAAGCCCAGAACTAGACAGCACTCACCACGCAGCAGAGCTGAGCAGAACAGGACTCCTTTCCCTGAGTTGCTGGCACTGCTCTGCCTAATGCAGCCTAGGATACTGTTGGCCTTTTTTTGCCACAAAAATACACAGATCAAATTCACTCAAGTCAGGTACATAATTTAATCATCACTGCAATTACCAAAAAAAAAGACAGATTATTTGAGTTTCTATGTTCTATAGGAAACGATGCTTCCCTAATTTTAGAACATCTACTTACACATGCACACACACCCTTGTGACTCGAGAAACATGTTCACAATTCTAATTGAGTATATATTAGAATATATCAAGTAGAGATAACCTGCATATATCTATTTAGCAGAGCTGAGTGTGTGAATCAAGGCTGATGAAGAAGCCCTTTAACACCTACCATTCAGCAAAGATCTGGGAGAACTCAAGGGAGCTGTTGGCAACAGGTGAGATGAAATAAAAAGGGACAGTAGCGAGTCCAGCAGAGTCAATATACTGATACAGGCACTCCAGCAGGTCATATATGACTCCAGAGGGGTAACAGGGAACCAGCACATTTCCTCCATTCCGGACAGTCATAGCTAAAGGAGAGAGAAAGTAAAAATCAATTGACAGGGTTCATATTTTTTAAATAGAATTCCCTTAATCCAAATATTCACAAGGTACAGAAAGAAGCTATTGCATGAATTAGCAGAAGACATTATGTATACGAATTGGGAGGAACACTTCTGATCACTAAAGCCATTTATTTACTGCCTTCTCCAGGCTTGGTGGAACAAACGATTATACCCCATTAGCTGGGAGGCATAGAACAGACTGAGCACATGCAAAACTCTTGACACGAGAGGGCGGTCTTGAGCTGGCACATGAGGATAAATGAGTGACACAAAACACCTTACCATCAAAATAAACCCTGCTCCACCTATTAGCTGGCCACCAGAGGGGAAAGACTACAGTTCACAGGTCTCAGCTGAAAGCACTACACATAGTACTCAGTTTTCAGTGATCTAGATGAATGGCTGAAGATGCAGTTATTTCAAACAGCCCTCGAAGCTAGAAGAGGGTGGGCGAGAGTTTCTCCTGAAAAACTGTAAATATTTATGTCCTTTCAATATAACAAGAACAATTGAAAATCTTTGTGAATTGCAGACAGCATGGGACTAGAGGAAAATGAGGAAAAGAAAAAAAGAAAAATAGGTTTACTGTGTAATTGAGACAGAGCTGAGTACAACAGCAAAAGCAAGTACAGAGCAAACATTTTGTTCTTTTGGCAGAATGAAGTACGAAAATGCTGTACCTTATGGGAAAGTGGAAATACTTTGTCCAGCTCACTGAGCAATTGCTGCCTCCCTAGGATTTCATCTGTGGTCGTGGGGTAAAACCATCTATTGATGCTAATTGCAGGGCAGCAGCAGCAACGTCATGCATCAAGGCATTACACAAAAAGCTGTGAAAGAGCCTGCAAATGCATATATTACATCCCACCGTGATCACTTCCTTGACTTCAATTTATTGACAAGCTTTGATGGGGTACAGATTTAGCACATCATGGGTCTTTCTGCCCCACGTACACGCTCAAGGAAGATGTTTGTGGCTGAATGTTTAAAGGTTTTATAGAGTCTAGGGAAATGTGCAGACTCTTAGTAGGATTAGTAGGATTTTTCACATTCACTTAGGTGCTTAACTCCTTTTTGGCAGTCAGTGCCTATTACACACTACTCACAACAACAAATGGTGGTCAAAGACACTCCTTACATCAGAGCAATAATTGAAGTGTAGCAGGTTTATTGCCTAGGTTTTCTCCAGGTTACATACAAACTATGCCATCAAAATATTTGTGAATATGAATAGCAATACTTCACATTTATTTGAGACGTTAAAAAACATCCTGGCTATGTGTTATACTCTTACATGGGCAAGTCTAAACTATCCCATCTGTAAACAGGACGTGAAGAGAGGCAAGAGGAGATTAAGAATGATATTTTCAAAGCCATCAGGTGGCTGAAAGTTAAGCCTCTGGCTCTAGAACCAGAATGTGCATTGCTTCATTATGCACCCAAAAATTCTGGAAAGAGGAAAGGTAAGTATGTATATGCACAGCAGCAAGAACACTGCATGGGGGCAAGATAGGGGATGCAGAGTACAAGGAGCATTGGTGATCAGTGGGAAATGCTAAGGAAAGGGGCATGTCTGCAGCTCTTTGCCTGCTCTGAACAAAGATACCAACTGAAACACCCAGGTGTGTGTCTCCATGAAACGGGTTCCTTCTTCCACCCAGGCACAAACTACCTTCACCCAGTTAAGACAAATGGCTCCCTCCTCCCTTTGAAGAGGCAGGAGGAAGTTTCCATCTAAAGATGGGCTGGTTAAAGAATTTGCCTGGGCCATGAAAAATATGTGTTTCATTCCTCAGCCTCAGAGTTTGAATTCACAGCTCTCTTTTCCCCACAGCCATTGGTTCACCATGGGAACCTCAAGCCTTTTCTGTTCAAAACAACCAGAAGTTCAAGATTCCTGGGGCTACAGAGAAATAACGGAGGTTAAGGTCTTGGGAGCAGATGCCAACTTGAGTTTCTGTTCCCAGGAAAACTACAGAACTGGTTACCACTAATTTATACAAAATCACAACCCAGGGAGTGGAGCACTCTCCCAGCCAGATACCCTACCCACTAAGCCACCAACCCAGAGTTGCTCGCCCCTTGAAGGTCATGGTCCTGGTGGCACAGCGATGCACCTTTGAAGCTGGCCTGGTGAATACTCCTCGTCCCCAGGAGAGCAAAGGACAGCACTATCCACTGACAAGGCTCTGTGTGACAACTTCTTGGTTTAGAACGTACTACTCAGTTCCTTGGTGCAAGTTTATGTGTATGTGCTGCGGTCAGCACAGCCAGGCACTACTTCTTGAGGGCGCTCTTAAGTGGTCCCATAAAGGGATAAGAATTACCTCTCAGCTTCTGCAAAACAGGGAGGAAAACCTTTACAAGCATATTACTTTCCATGTAAGCAGCACGCCCAATCTGGCTCTCTGCACTGCTACAGCAACTTTCTACAGTTGTCAGGAAGAGGACACGAATATCTGAAAGCTGTTTAAAGCCTAATTTATCTCTGTGACTGATGGATGCACTCTCTTGATAGAAGTTGTATAATAATCTTGGCATTTCAAATTTAGTCTCCTTCAGTAGCTCCCTAACAAGTTGTTCAATTTACAACTCACAATGAGATACTTGCTTTCCCAACAGCTGCCACCACAAGGTCAAGTTGGCACCTAAAAAGCAAACTGTGCTCTTTTCTGCTTTATATAAACACGCGCGCGCACACAGAAGCACGACCGCACATGCACACAAAATATCACAAACTGTCCCTACAGACAGTCTGGCAATTTTGCTGATGATGCCCAAGGCAATGTAAAAATACAATTGCTCTTCTCCAACTGCAGAGTGCTGGTGCTGCAGTGCTGAGCACAGGGGGAAAAAAAAAAAAAGAGGTTTGGGCTAAACTGAGAGGAACTTGGAGACGTGACAAAGCATGGTTTGAGTGCTGCACACACTATGTGGTGAGGAAGTCATGCATGTGACTTGGTAATAATGGGAATCAGCATCTACAACTCCACATGCTGGGAGGAAAACAGACACCGAGGTGAAATTTTCACACTTCCATTTCTGTGCTTCACAGCGCTTACTCACAAGCATGTCCTTACCTCATAATACACATTTTTGGTAAATTTCCAGTGTCTGCTTTAGAGTTTTTACCTAGTGTATTCTGAGATTCTTGTGAAGTCCCCTGAACATTTTGGAAATGGGAAAAACACAGGAAAAATACTGCGCTCAGCTTGCCTACTCTACTGTTTTTCCCAGTAACCTCTTGCTTTTTGGACTTTTTTATACTTTTGAAACAAAACTGATTCACCATTTTGTTCTCCTGATGTTGGGGTAGATGTGTAAATACTACTGGTGTCATGTAAAAGACAGCTCTACCACTACATTATTCATAGAATTATTTAATTTCTTCAGGTCATTGTGGTTTTTTTGCAAATACCACTCAAATTCCACATTCTTACAATGGCATCATTTTAAGCATTTATCTTCCTTTGGTCTGTAATTTCTAGTTTCTCTGAGTTTGTCTCATTCAAGACAGAAGCTGGCTTGAAGACCTTCTGCAAAACCCTCAAAATAGTTCAGAATGTTTCTGTAAACCAGAACAACTTGTGCAGGTGAACACCCACCTGTACCTACATACGTAACGCATTTATTTATACGCATTCATATTTTGCTTTGGCCCAAGCTACATCTCTAAGACTTGGTTTAATTTCTAAGAGCATTTTAATTAATGGTCTCCCTCTTGTTTACTTAGCAGCTGCTGCAGTTCAAGACAGCAGTGACCACCAAGGTGCTTGCTAGAGCACAGTGGAGCTGGCAGCAAGCCTCTCCAGTATAAAGTCTAAAATTTCATCTTAGAATTGCTTTCTTGGTGATTTAAGGGAAGACGGTAGGATATGATCATGCTACCATCTGTCAGGGGGACAGTAACCCCCATAAAGGCCCAGAAGGGACAGAGGAGGACAGCA
Organism: Podargus strigoides; assembly: GCA_028020825.1. Classification (NCBI taxonomy): domain Eukaryota; kingdom Metazoa; phylum Chordata; class Aves; order Caprimulgiformes; family Podargidae; genus Podargus; species Podargus strigoides. Next base: position 2,095,063 of record CM051619.1, read on the forward strand.
CATCTGGATCTAGCCAACAGGGTCACCAAGGCTTATCTGCGTATCTTATAGTGTAATAAAATTAACAATGCTTAAAAACAATGAAAACGCAGACCATAATATATATACACACATATATAAACACACACATCACTTGGGAAAGGAAGTCACAGGTGTTAAGAATTAACACAGCTTCAAGGGGAGGTTGAACAGGTTCCTGGAAGAGAAATCCATTGAACAACACTAACTACACAACAGCCACGTCTGGTTCAGGAAATTCCTGAAATAAAAATAGCTGAAGGCTATGAGGTTATTAGGGGAAACTATTATATAGTCTTGTCCTGTTCTTCTACTCTTCTCTAGGCATCTGCTTATGAGCCCTGATGGAGCCAGGATGTTGGCAGAGAGTATCTTTGGTATAATCCAAGATTATGATTCTTATAAAATGCCAAAACACGCTGATAATAGGTATTTACACTACAAGGAATCATCCTGACCCTGTAACTTGTCTTTTCATATAAACACAACCCACATCATTTTACCTTGTACATCCCACAACAGGACTTAGAGCTCCTGTTTGAACTGAGACATGTCAGGAATATCTGATTTTGATTTAGAGATGATGGGCAATGGAGGAATCTACCACATCCCTTGTATTATTTGCTTTCCACTACCATGGCAGTCTCATATTGGGACTGTGAGACAGTACATAGATATTCAGCATCTGTGAATGTGTACAAGGATTTGGGAAGAAACCTAAATTATTGTGGTTTTTCTGTTCTCCAAGGGTATATTCACATGTAAAAATAACAGTAAGTTTGCACTTCAGTTCTGTTCTCAGCCTTCTTCCTCAACCTTGGGTAAGCCACCTACCCACTATTTCTCTTGGGTGCACAATGGGGACCAGAACACTTGCTTACAGTGAGGACTCCCCAATTTAGACTTCTAATGTCTTTTGATAACCTTTGTAACAATCCTCCTATCATGAGCTTTTGAGTCTTATTTGTAAAAAGTAGTTAGTTTAAAATAAAGGGAAGATCTCTGGTAAAAGAGCTGGCAATATGCATCAGGACAGACATGAGAAAGCTCAGAAGGGTGAGAGCACAGAGGAACTGAGGTGGGGGAAGGGGAGAAAAGGAGAGAACAGCACTGGATGTGACATTCCAAACAGGCTGGAAAATGCTGCCATTCACACTGATATCACAGCTTTGCAATTATCAGCTTTTCCAGCTGTGAAAGCGTCTGATTAGGTTTTATATTTCTGGGGTCTATAAATATATTTTGATACTTTTTTTTAAACAGAGATTGTGCTGTTTGCTTTTGATATATTTAAAAATCAGGTGTAAGAGGGGAAGCAGATGTGCTTGTTTTCCAAACTGAAAGTCATAAAAAAGCATGTAAAGATTTTACACTGGCTGATATACAGGAAGGAAATAGTAATATTTCAGATGGGAACAATATCCAAGACCTAGGCAACACGTAGTCTGTTGGCAGCCAAGCAGCATACTTAGCAAACCAAGAGCACCAGACGATTAAATCTCATTATACCTGCTCCATTCCAAAACATTTTAGGTACAACTTGTGTCTTTCCAAGCACTTACTGTATTAATGACATCAGGAGCACGTCGTAAAATCTAAACAGCTAGTTTTATGCCAGAAGCTATAGCTGGACAACTTAATTCCAGGAATCTCAGAATTATTTCCCACCCAAAGCAATGAACAAGATGATAAAATAATTGTCTTTCAACGACCTACCCAAGTTGCTGCAGAACTCTCCTACCATGCCATCTGGGTTAGCAGTAGGGATTTGTGTAAGACCCGTCAGGATGAGAACATCACTGTTTTTAAGAGAAGCCTGGTCCATGGGCTGAAACAGAGCACAGTGAAATAAAATGAGTAACATGAGAGATATAACACAGGTTTCTCTGCTCTGTACTACGAGGACTGCAATACGTAATAGATACAGTGACCAAGAATGAGAACACATGGAACACTTCAAGCTTAACAACCCTCCATCTGTGGAAACGTAACTAGAGTTAATAAAAACACATACAACTGTTTACCTGCATCCTACAGCCCAAAACAATGCAACTGTAATCAGATCCATCTCAAAGTAGTCTCCACAGACTAATCATTTCATGGCCTTAGGAGCTGAACGCTGAAAAGACAGTAATTCACTGAGGATGTGGCAGTGCAGTCAGGAAGGGTTTAACGCTTGCGTTCCTGTCTCTGGCTGCACTAGTTTCCAACTCCCTTCCCTTTGCAAATCACAGAATCAGCGTGTTAGGGGTTGGAAGGGACCTCAAAGATCATCTAGTCCAACCCCCCTGCCAGAGCAGGATCCCAGAGTAGATCCCACAGGAACACGTCCAGACGGGTTTGAAATGTCTCCAGAGATGGAGACTCCACCACCTCTCTGGGTGGTTCCAGTGCTCTGTCACCCTCACAGGAAAGAAGTGTTTCCTTATGTTCAGATTGAACCTCCTTGTGTCCCAGTTTGTGCCCATTGCCCCTTGTCCTGTCAATCAAGGTGTCAGCTATAATACCAAGCTGAACAGACAAGTATCTCCTTAATATCCAGTAGCTGAAAACAGGTGAAAAATCATAGATTCCATTGCATAAAAAACCCACCAACCTACCTTCAAAAGAAGTAGTGCTCCCAATGTAACACCAGAGCTAAAATAACAGAGGAAATATGACTTGGCTTCCCAGTTTCCCCTACTGAGTCAGATTAGCACTATGTCCTCCTCCAATATCATTCTTTGAAGGCTGTGCTAGGGGCTAAGCTATGTCAAAGTGAAATAGAAGCCTTCACAGGGCTACGGCCTCTGATCTGCTGGGTTTACAGTGTACATTGTCCTGACAACCTACAGCCATAGGCACAACTCCAGGTTATGCCATTAAAGTGCTGAAGGTAGCTATCACAGGCATCTGTCCACTGGGGGATACAAGAGTTTGCATCTGCACAGTCTATCCTGTGGCTCACAGATGTAGCAGAGGGACTGATGATTAAATAGTCCAAGGTAATAGTGTGGCAACTTGGCCATTGGCAGGCACTATAATGCTAAAGCAAATGTTGCCTTTGCTCTCAGTGTATATTAAGGCTCACACTTTTTTTTCACTGAGGTTGATCACTTGACATGTTTAATACTGGCACTTTATTAAAGCAGAATGAAAATGCATGCCCACTTCTCTCCATTAGCAGATACAGATATTCAGAAATTATACTGAAGTGTGACCTGATACTAAATATATATTCTTGATACTCAAAATTTAGCATAATCCAATCTTGAAAAGGGCAAAATCCCCTTCTCTTTCTGCAGATGCAGTACAGCTATAAAAGTTAACTTTTAGCCTTGCTCTGGGCTGGGGTGCACATCCCACAGCTACTATTAAAGCAAAAGTGGGCAACTGCAGGCAGCTGTGTGGTATTTTATTGTTGATTTTCAGTAGACCTTCTTCAGTCTCTCCAACCAGGAAAGATTTTTACTACAAGTGATTTCCTCTACTCAACTTAGAAGACCACTGGACAGCTAATTCACCTGCTCATGTTCCCTCAGTGCCATTCTTAAGTAGTTGAGGAAGACCTCATTCTGTCAAACACGCAGGGGAATTTCACATCAACTTTGACAGAAGTTTATGGTGTGCACCACCTTGTAGGAGCAGAGCTGATACGTGAGATTTATTGCAATCTTTGACTCTCCGTGGCGTGTCTGTGAAAATGAAATGCCAATAATGCGATAAAAAATCATATTGAATCTGCCTGTGATAATGTACATAATGATTATGCCATATTAGATACGCATAATTTCAGCTGCTATTGCACTGAGAGGGCTTGCATTGATTTTTGTGGGTTAATGTAAAGAATATGTCTTAAAAGGCTTTTAGTGACATGTCTGAACCTGTGCTGTCAACTCCTGTTCTCCACTTCAGTGGCAACAGTGTCAGTTTTAGCCTCAGTCGAAGGCGAGGCAAAATTTTCAATAGCAACCATCTGCCAGAAGACAGAAGTAAATGGAACAATTAATGGTGCCAGACCTAACTCTCAAACAAACCCTTTAAAGCTCTTCAGTTATTTTCAGCAGCTATGAATACAGTCTTGCTGAACCCTTCACTTGTACTTCCTACAGACCCGCTGAGGAGTTCACAAGATATTCCTGCTGCTGCTGCAGCCAAGATCAACCCAACAGCCAGAGTTCCCTGCACCCAGTTTCAGCTACCTGTACACCCTGGGCCATCTCTAAGCTAACTTTCTACCTGTTGTTACCAGAGATGGAATGGTTATTACAGTCGTACCATAACTCCGCTGATTATAGATGTAACCTAGATGTAACTTACAATTTCAAGAAAACTTTAAGCTGTAATTTACGCCCAAAAAAGCAATCCCACTCCCTTTCTGTGACTGCTAATTCCCACCTGTGCTGCCATCTCCACCATGTCAGCACTTAAATCCCAGTGCTGGCAGAAGGGAGAAGGAGGGAAGGATCGGGTGGGGGCTCAGTTTTAGTTAGGTGAGATGAACCTTATTCTGTTTGCACCTTGAGAGAGGGAAATGCTTTCCAGGCCATTACTGCATATATTAGACAAGATGTAAGAGAAAGAAGCATTTTTCCACTTGTATGCCCAAACAATCTCTGTCTTGTCATCCTGAAAAAATGGCTGATGAGAGCCTGGTCAACTGATGCCTGTTTTTAATAACTATGGCGGGAGTTCTAGAAGACTGGAAAAGTGTTAAGGGTTTACTGTTATTCAAAAATAATAGGATTGTCCTCATCCCTGGAGGTATCTAAGGGACATGTAGATGTGGTGCTGAGGGACATGGGGTAGTGGGGACTTGGCAGTGCTGGGTTAATGGTTGGACTTGATGACCTTAGAGGTCTCTTCCAACCAAGGCTGTTCTGTGATTCTATGAAGAAGCTCAGGGTATGTTTTGACATAAACACATGCTGATTAACTGGATATAATTTTTAAAACAAATCACAGTGACTGTTTTCACACACTGTTAAAAGATGGGAATTCCATCACGATGGCTCACCATGATTCCACGGAGAAACAGGTCAGACAAAACACTTGTCACTCCTTGATGAAAAAATGCTGATTTGTTGAACACAATTTTGACTTGGTGCCACTCAAGACACTGTTATCATTAGATACTGTCTGTCAAACATCAAATAGATGAAAAGCTGGTTGGCAGCTCACAAAAACCACTAGCCATTACAGAATCACCATATTGTAGGAGCTTCTACTGGTGTTCTTAGGGATTAACACTAGGACAAAAACTAACCATTGTCTGCAACAGCCATCTGGAAGCAAATCTATGATGATGATGATCTCTGATAGGCAAATGAGATCTGGTAACATTTGTAATGCAGTAAATAACAAGGAAGGGGCAAACAATGCAATATCAACTATCTGGTAAGCTATTCCTTCAAACAATGTGTTGGTATAAAAGAATGCAAAGTGCAATGGACTGTATGCTAAAAAATGAGGCTCTCTGAGAGCGTGTGGGACAAGGAACACTGTCAGCAGAGTGAATAGCCCAGGCTTCATGTCTTGTTAGGAAACAGAGTCGGTCCCTAGGGTTTCAGGTAGGCTCAAAGGACATTTTCCTGCACTTTGTTAACACTGAAACTGCAGTGAGTGCAGATCTGCTGCCCATGGGCTGTGCTCTTACCAGGCAGTTAATTCCCACACCATTCCCTGCCAGGGGGAGGAAATGTCCTTAAAAATAATATGGGATTTTAACAGAAAATTCCAAAGAAATACTCATCTTTAGGAAATGATGAAGCATGGCCAGTCTAAACTGAATCACCATTTCATGTCAATGAAGAAAAAACACTCTCAGTCACCAAATCTTTTCCTATAGTGCAAAGTTTCTCCTCGCAGAAATATTCCATTCATGTATTGTCAAATACTACTGCTGCCCCTTCACTTGTAGGTGATGAAAGAACAAAACCCAGGCCAGTGTGAGGCCGATGAGAAAAAGGGATTTAGAGACTCTGATACATTGCATGCAGCTAAGTACAGCCACACTATTAATGATGGTTTGTCCATTGTAGTTGTTCAGCTCCTGAAATCGAGCTTTTAAATAAAGGATGCTCAGAAGCAAAGCTCTTTAGAAGATACTCACCTTGGAGGAAAATTACTTTCTGATCATGAACCTGACACATTTTCTAAATTATTTTTAAATACCTCCTCCTAATATTGCTTTTAACTCTTTTGACAACTTCTGAAGCACACAGTACTGCAAACTTCAAGTCATTCTTTGCGCTAAGAATTTATGGATCTGGAGAGAATTAATTTACTGGAAATTACATCTACAGCACTATAAAGACTTTGCCCTTAGCAGAGCAGGGTGGAAAAGTTGGCAGCCAGTTAGCTATCATTTCTCTCAAGGAAGGATGTTTCAGAAGTGATATAGAAGCAGTCTGTGAACTGTCTGTAAAGACTTTCCAGTGAAATATGGATTTTAAAAAAATTTGCTAATGCTCTATTGTTTAACTCTGTTGAAAATGTCCTATTTAAGGTGAATTTCACAGCTGCTAAGTTAACATCAAATCATTGTTAACGAAGAATTTTAGTTGTTTTCCCTTAGTAACTATTGACAGCTGTCCACTTCTCAGGGTGGTATGTCTTCTCAATGCCTGTTAAGGCCAGCCCATTGCTAACAGAGGTCCCAGCTGGAATAAGTCCTGCTTTTTTTTTTGAGCAAAGCCACTTTTCCCTTGTAGAAGACTAAGAAAAATCAGAGGCTGTACCTGAGGGTGTGTTGTAAGCAGAGAAGATCCTGAAACATAGGAAACCTTTTCATAGTGTGACTGGATAATCCAATTGGAACTTCCAAGGGCGTAGCCCGAGCTGAGAGGGGTGACCTGCACGGCACCAAACAGCTCCTGAAACACACAGCAAGAGGCATTAACCTGAGTGAGCCCCCAAGAGAAATCAGAAGAGGTCATTTTATCATCAGTGATACCAATTTTAGAAGGAGTTCTGCTATTCAAAGCCTTTATGAAGCTAGTCTCCCGAGTTTTATGTCTGCTATTTTATTTACCCATGTCTAACAGGACACATGCTCTGAGAAAAGCTTTTCCTGAGGTAGGGCTTTCATCAAGTCTCTCCTCCATGTGAATTCTATGGCATCTGAGTTCACACTGAACCATAACTAAATGGAGGAACCAGCCAGGGTCTTGAACCTCTGCCTGTTCTTTGCTGTATTGAAGAAGCCTGTAGGAGCTTTACATATGTGAAGACTTGATACTCTTTTAGTCAAATTGTATTGATATTGGTCAGCAGGAGAGAAGGAAGGACAAGTAGTTCTGTATTAATACAAAACTCTGGGTTACACATTTTGCTGTGGAAAACATAAACTTAACTGCCAACCCATTCATATTCTAACTTTACTACTTTTTAAATGTTATCTACTGGTGATTTAGAAACAACACCCTGAAAACTCAATCCAAATTTCAGTTTCAGCTCTAAGTGTAAGCAACCTGACTGTTGTCTCCTTTCCAGGTGTCATTAGGAAGTGTATCACTTTATCAGTACACAGTAATGCGTTGTACTTGTTTTGAGAAAGGAAAATAAGCCTCCATGCATACCTCACTAATGTGATCTACTTTCTAGTTACTGAATAATAGAACAAGCACCTGATTCATGCAATACTAATGATTTTTCTAGTATCTCAATATGTACTTGGATGCCTTGCAAAAAAAGGCAGGGTCTCCATCCCTCAGAGTGTATAAACCAAGGCTCTAGAATCTGCTGATATGCAGACATGTAAAATGGATAACAAACCATTCTTGATGCTGTCACCCCATCTGGGTTAACTGGCTAATTAGGGTCTGATTATTTTAAAGGTTAGCTTTGGGAAGAGAGAAAGTATGTCTCTTTCCCAGTAACTGTAAGAGAATGATTGGGTCAGATGCACAGATCTAAAGTGAGGCGAGATGCATCCACACTGTGAGGACAGTCAAAAATGAACAGTAACCACCCATGGACACTGTGGCATCGTGGCCCACGTGCTGCCTGCAAGCCACTTGGGAACAGTGTATCTGCAGGCTACTGAATCGTTGGGTTTGCTGATTCTAGAAACTACACTGGATTATAGTCAATGGCATTATAGACAACAAATGTTAGCTGGGAACCCTGGGAAAGGAGTTTTTGGAGTTCAGATCGAACCATTAGGTTTTGTTTACAACCCCTAATTTGCAGTATAAAAGAAAGTGGAGGCTAAAGCACTCAAAAGATTCCCAGAAGTGAGATGCAGTAACTCAGAAGGGGATGTGGCTTACAGACAGAGAGGATACATTCATTCAGTACATCCTCCCAGCTCTCAGTGGGCCAGCCATCAACTCCGAATTTGAAGGTACACCGCCTTAAAATTCACCTCCCCAAGGAAGGGGAGAAACAAATGGATACACTCTGACTTCACCAAACAAAAACCCCTCCTGGGAGGCAGACTGAGGGACATTCAATACACTCCTGTCTTGCTCTCCTAGGCTAGGGTAACTAGATCTTACACAGGATCTAGAGGGAAAATGGAAAAGGAAGGGCTTTTCCAGAGCAAAGCTGGCAAACAACAAGTTGTTACCATTGACCTGAGAGCAGTTTTACAGGTACTCACAATTTTCTGAGAATATCCCACCAGCTGGATCTTACTGAGCGCAGCGTTCACTTCTGGCATGGTGTAGCACTTCCTCCACATCGACACCTCCACTGCATCCTTCAGAGGGGCAGGCAGCAACCTGCAAAGATCAACAGGGTGTGGGCATTTGCAGAACTTCCTGATGGACCACCAGCTTTTATTCCTATTGATATTCTCTAGATGTGAGATTTTTCTCTTTTTTTTTTTTTTTCTTTTTATTTTAAATATGCCTGGTGCTTCAAAGTGAGGAGCAAAACTTTCTGCCTGCTGAGGAGCTGAACAACACTGCCCGTTTTGCCTCACCCCAAAGACTGCCCTCCTTCAGCTCTCTTTGTTGTTGCTCCTGTTCAGCCCTTTCATCAAAGACATAGCTGTGATGAAGGTGCTATAGCAACTCTTGTGGTATTTTCACAGCTGATGAAAGATGTTGGCTGATCTGACATGTCAACATGAAATGCACCCCTAGAATTGGCAGAGATGACTGAGATCTTGGATCAGTCTCTATTTTGCGTATCCTAAGAACGTGAAAACAAAAGTAAGTCACAATCTTGTCATTAAAATACAGGTACCAGACACTGAACAAAGGCTGGCTCTGCTCTCATTTTTGTCACCAGTCTCTTACAAGCTCACGTGCCCCTGCACCTCAGTTTCCTTGCCTCCAACTCAGACATCCCACTTGCCTTCCGAGTGTACTGGCAAGGATACATCAGCTGACACTGCAGAGCGCTTTGAAATCCCCTCCACGGAAGTATTTAAGATGTTTTACACCAAAGTAAAATCCATCCATTCTGCTCTTCACAGACATTGCAAGTTAGCTGGACAGCGTTGTCAAGGGAAGAAGTGAACTGTAATGTCACAGGCTGGAAGAGAGATGGCTAACTTCTGGGAAATAAATCTTCCTTAGCAACGTGAACCGAGGCAGGAAGCAGCACAGCTGCCAAATGTGTAAGAAGAATAGGATTTTTTTTTTTGTATATTAAACCAATGCTAAATCAAAGGCTAATTCAAACCAATTTCCAAAGATTTATGGAAATTGGTCAAGTTTCTTTGATCAATTTGTTTAAAGGAATTTAATTTATTGTTATATCTACTAGGTCAGTGAACTCCTCCATAATTTAAGACACTGAAGAAAGGATTAAGGCCAGCTATTGCCAGGACCACTGTACAGGTCTAGTGTGATAACTGTAATTCCAGCACTGCTGGCTGAAAGCATACTGCGCTTAAGGAAACAAACAAAGCATTCAAGGTCTTTTTTGGGAAGTCATAAGCAACAAAAGGCCAAACAATGTGGATAGTTGTTGTCCACCATTGCTCTGAAGCAAATTGCCCCTAAAAGCCTTTAACCTACCATAAGAAACATTTAGTGTTGGATGCTTTCAGGAGCTTCTCTTCTGGGAAGAGGAGAATATATCTCCAGGTAATGGAGAAAAGTGGGGAATTGTCCTTGCTGACTGAAGTAAGTTTCTATTAGCCTTGACTTTGTTCCTACACTGTAAATATACTCTGATCCCTAACAGAGACCAGTGGCACCAGTCTCTAGTGATTGCTTTCTTTGCTGAGCGGCACACAGAGACAATGGGGACTGCTGGTTCCTCAGATGTGTCCCTGCTGGCATTCAACCTCTCACCCATGCTTTCAAAATTTGTACAGAAAGTTATTAGAGGATATTTTAAAGTCTGGAGTGAATCTACTAACACTATGGCAACATCCTATTATGGATCTCCTCACAACAACCAGATGTATGTGGGCAGATGCCAGGACAGCCAACCTACAGCCACAAACAGGAAGGTATGGCGAAGCAGCATGGTCCAGTGGTCAGTATACAAAATTTATGCTTAAGAAACTCAGAGGCTTGTATTCTCAACTGAGCATCTGCACAGAGACAGTCCCTCTTGTTCAATGCAAAGGAGGACATTTAGTATATGACATAACATGTTCTTGTTTGAAGGGAGAGGAGGATCTAGTACCAAACTAGATCAGAGCATTGGCCTCTCTTGTCCACTACTCTGTCTCAGGAAACAGCCTGTTTCTGACACTTTATAAAAAGAACACAAGAAACCATCAAACAGGTAGTTGACAAAGTGCCTTTCACAAGGCAAACTTCCTCTTTAGCTCCCTGAATCCTAATCAGCATGAAAGGTATTCTGGTTGAGCATCTATAAAGCTGCCATGAGATTGCTCATTTAAAATAAAAACCAATGGTAATAAAACTTGCTAAGCAATTAGTTCAGACTGGATCTGATAATGGAAAAAACGTAAGCCACCATAATGAACTTATTATATTTTATACAGTATTTGCATTTAAAATGCTTCAACGCTTTATCTAATGAAGATGATAATACTTTGTGTTTTATACTAACTATTCACAGTAGAACTAGCTGAACTGTAAAGCAGTAATGGTGATTGATCAGCCTGAAAAATTAAAGTTAGACTCAGAAGTAATAAATATTCTGTTCCTGCAACAGCCAAGCATTAAAAAAAAATCATTCACCAAGGACCACATTTTCTTAAATAACGGATGTCAGTCCAACCCTGCATGTGCTATTAGCCAGGTGTTAATTTGTGGATCAGTAGATGTTTGCTCACATGCTATAATAATCAGTTCCATTCACGCTTGCATGACACTTGTCACCAGGAATCTCAAAACACTTTGCAAACATTAAGTCCCTGTATACTCTCTGTGGTGGATAGGAGCTCCATTTTACAGAAGCACAGGGAGCTGAAGGGGGAAACTCAGAGCACAGGTGAGGCACAGTTGGAAAGGGAATTCAGATTTGTCCACGTGTTCCAGCTCACAGACAACACCGGTTTGTAGCAGCCTTAAGGCAGAGTTTATGATATGTAGACTTTTGTTACCAAACAGCTGCATGGCTACTAGTTACATCTGGCTATCCCTACGAGCATAGCATTTCTTTGCTCTGCCTCCATCTTATACCTGGGCAAGGTGTGCATTTTATGAAAGCAGGGGGACCTGCCTTCTGATTGAGGTTCCCAACAACACCCGATATTGTGGCAGTGCTCTGTGCTCTGCAGATGTCCTATAAGTGAGTCAGGATGCCATCTAACCCCAGGGCATAAGCTCTTAGACCTTCCTCCTACCTCCACTGGTACCCCATTACAACAGCTACTCTATAGTACCAAGGAGGAACTATACACCCAAGCAACGTGAGACAGAAAAATGTACTTTAAATACTGCTCCAACAAAAAGACTCCTGCCTTCTATAGCAGTTGAATCAGAACAAAGATTACCTCTCTGTGTATGCCTCTGGAATAGTCAACAGCACACAAAGTGCTAGACAGCACTTTTTCTAAAATACGACCACCAGGAAAGTGACATTAAATGAGCTCCAAGATATATGATCCTCCTTTAAACCATGAATACAAAACACATGCAGTAGTGTGACGAGAATAATCACTCCAGTTCTCTCCCTTCACATCCCTGTGAGCTTCAGGAGTGGTTCTGGTCAGGCCAACAGACTCCAAAATTAAAAAACCCACACTATTCTGATCAGACTATACATCAACCAGCACAAAATCCTGATCAACTTTATTGTCTTCAGTTTTGTTTTACATCTCTGTTTTACTCACCTTCTTCAGAAGTGTGAGAGTTATAGTGCTGAGGTAAGACTGCTCCTAAGCTCAGCAGGGGAGTACAACATACAGCTAAACAAATGTCAATATGGATTTTTAATGTCTTTGCTTTGTGATATTGGAAAATATTAAGGCTACTTTTATAATGCACGAAATAATTCATTTCTAGTAAACTTTTAAATCAAGCCATGTTAAGAATTAGGAATAAAAAATGGGAGATCCATTAAAAATGCACAAAACAGCTTTTAAAAATAACTTCCTAATCAACCCACCCTATCTTTAAAATGTGCTAAAACGAAAACTATCCTCTGTAGAACATGTTGTGCACCTAAAGTTGTTTTTATTTCCCAGGAAAGCATTATGTGCAATTAGTTAACCGTATGGATAATTTTTAGATTATATAGACTTTCAAAATTTTAGATGGAGAAGACCTCAATTTTGAGTAGAATCATAGAATCAGTTTGGTTGGAAAAGACCTCTAAGATGATCAAGTCCAACACTTAACCTGCCACTGCCAAGTCCCCACTGCCCCATGTCCCTCAGCACCACATCTCCACGGGTCCGAAATCCCTCCAGGGATGGGGACTGCCCCCTGCCTTGGGCAGCCTGGGCCAGTGCCTGACAACACTTTCAACAAAGAAATTTTTCCTAATATCCAATTTAAACCTCCCCTGGCACAGCTTGAGGCCACCAAGTACCTTGTTTCTATGTATAGATGGAATAATAAACATGGCGTTTCCAACTCACCTTCTTCATTTAGATTTCAATTTGCTTCTAAGCTTTGAAAAGTGAAATAAAATACCTCTGCTGTTCAAGAGTAAAAGAGGCTGCAGCCCTCGGAAGGAAGGTAGCACAGCTCTGTGGCTGGCCACCAGTGACCTCCAAGACTTGTGTCTTGACTTTCTTAGCATTTCAGCAAACATGAATGTAAATATAATTTTAAATTAAAATTATTCCAATAAAAAATAATTAAGTTTATATAGGTTGCTAATTTCAACAACTTTTTATAAGGTTAATACAAAAATCTGCTGGTTTTATCTATCCTCATGGAGCTTAACTATGTGAAGGGAGATCAAGGGAGACTTGTGTGCTACCAAGTCTCCCTCAAGGAATCAAACTTGTGTGGTTGTTTGGAAGACTAACAATATGAAAACCATTAAAGAAAGAACTGACCCAAGAAGTCATAGCTGTAAATCTCTTAGCCTTTCTTTTTTTTCCCTGCTTAATGGTAGTAGCAAACCATATCTCAAATGGTGGCAGCTGACCCATCATTACAGTGAATTCCAAACTTTGGTTAGTGTTTTAGGACAGTCACCCTTTTCCCGGTGGCTTGTTCCTTACCTCTGTACCTCCTTGTTCTTCCACATGGAGGCAGACTGAGCCTTTGGCACTCGTTCAATGGAATTCACCAGTTCTTCCATGAGAAGTCTGAAAAGACATCATAATTAAATTAGTATTGCAGGCTTTCACACGGGAGAGAACTTTGTCCCAAATGTTTCCAAAATATCACACAAATTATAACACTACTAGGCAGTTTTAAGGAGAGATTCTTCCCGCAGAGGCATCACAGCAATTACCCCTCACCAATACCACCCCTGTTTCTCCACTGAGTGCAACAAGCTCAAGTCAGCCCAATTCTGCCTGCCTGGTTGCGACAGCAGAGGATCTGGCCCACTAGGTTATGGGTTATTTGGAAAGTGGCAGGACAAGAGGAACTCCCAAATCTCTCTCCTGCTGTGCAGGATGATTTCTTCATTACTGACTGCTTGTCATAGGGAATGAGACAAAATATACAAAGAAAACTCATTAGCTGATGCCTGTTTATCACTTAGAGAAGCATTGTCAGAGTGAACTCTCCTCCTCCACAAATGCACAATACAGCATTTGAGACAGAAAAATATTTCAGGCATTAAAAATCAGCACTGCAGATTTCACTGCCCGAAACTAAACAGCACTCGTAATTGTATGCATGCTTCTCCTCGAAGGTAGGAAGTGACAGATTTAACTACAAAAGAATGGCATGTGGAATTACTTGGGGTGGGGAGAAGCACACCAATATACTCTCCAACAAGACTATGCTTGTTATCTTCAGCTAAGGGCCAGCAATACCCCAGAGGTCTACTACTAGCTCATACTTATACAATTCCTTTCTCCTACAAGGGCCTTCAGTTTCTGTTTGTTTTTACACAAAGGGAGAATTACTCTGGCATGGAAAGTTTGCATAGGACCTCTAATAGACAAAGATTCCTGCCCTAAAGTGCTTACAGAGTAATTCAGATACCATGGCCTAATCTGGCTTCTAATTATTGAACATGGCAGCTGTTCTGCATGGGAGTTGCACAGAGCACAAGCCCAGTTAGACTTCATTGAGGGCCAAACCTGCAGCCTTTGGTATTGACCTGTCCAATCAACAGACAACTTTGTAAGAAAAGAATGCCAAATTTGATGACCAAGTATTAAGTTTTTGCCTGCATTGTCAGGTCTTATATTTTCTACTTCAGTCTCATATTCCTGCTGTTTTTCCTAGCACTTCTCTTTGGAGTTCAGAGCTGACGTATCTCAACTGGCATTTGAGACAAAGTCAGCTTAAATTCCCTTCCATGGTGTGAAGGACAATATGATTATATGAATTTCAAATACTGAAAAACTACAAGGAAATAATCTTAATGTCAGTTATTGTCAAAAAGACTGGCAATTCCTCTTTTGTTTAAGAGGAGCAGAGAGGAGCAGGAAAGACCTTTGATTCATGGTTTTTGAAGGAAGTTGGCTATATGGTAATTGCTGCTCAAGGTGTCTCAGTTCACTCATGATCTACTATCCCACATCTACTTCTGGACTCAACACAAAGCACCTGCTGTAAATGTTGAAGACAGATGGTTCCAGAGGTTGGGAAACATTGAGTTAACACATTTGCAGCACTAAGGACTTGGCTGGTGTTCAGCTACTGCCTAAGAGCCTCTTCGGAACATTAGACACCACTCCTCTACCCATATTGTCCTTTACACCTTTTCCTCAGCAGTGATGAAAGAGGAGTAGAGAATATTAAGGGGCTTTTTACCTGCCAATTTGAACAGTGGGCTCAGTGGCATACACTGTTCCAGTGAATCCTGTGTATTCTGTGATATAGGGCAATGCCATCATGCAGTGATAGTTTGAGATCAAGATTACATCTACCGTGGAGAGGTCAAGCAGCTCAGTCTGAAAACAGAGGAGAGAGATAAGCAACATGTAACCCTTTCATGTAGTTTAAGCAATGGCAGAAAAACTTCTTGTTCTTTTTTTTTTTTTTTTTAACTGTATATTACAGGAATGCAACCAGTTTATTAAAAAAAAAATGTGGGGGGGACGGAGCTTGTCTCAGCTGTGGCAAAGATTAACGTTCCTTTTAAATTAACAAGATTTATTTTAAAAGCCCCCTAAAACTATTCCCTTCTCAAATCTGGAAAGGAAACCATGTCCTGGGTTTGTCTGTCTTTCATGGAATGAAATGGCTGCCGTTAAGAGAGGCATGATGATTACATTTTTATCAAAGAACTGATACGTGCTCTTCCTCAGGGAAGAACACTCTGCACAGACACCAAAACTTCCTGCAGCAGCTATTTAGCAGTGTGTCTCTTATTTTTTATGTGGCACATGATATTGTACCCCAGGAGAGTCAGAGTGTTGAATGGAGATTGTATTTATTCATATGCTTGAAATAATTCTCATATTCTCCCAAACCAAATGCTTGGCATCTTTATCATTCACATTTTCTACAGCAGGAGATTAAGCTCATTCATAGGATATAACCAAACAGACATGTGGGTCCAATTTGTTTTGATGTGAGTTAAGACAGCAGTTCAGAAAGTGAAAGAAGATTTCATAGATTGTTAAAGGAATTTTAATTAGAAATATTTACTGGTAATGTTGTAACACAAATGGTGTCAAGTCAGAAATTTACAAGATATATGACCTCTAACTCAGTTATTATAGAGCAGCTAATGGAATTCAACACTCATCAAGCACATATTATCTGATTACAAGGCTTGGTCCAGCAATTTGAATAAAAAAGGCAAGAAAGTAGGTCACTTGGCTTTTCAGAGGGCTGACACAGTGCTCTGGTGACAAGCTGCTTAACTCACAGCTAAGTGTTCATGGTTTCAGTCCATGATCACAGCTGATGTTGGAGGCACGATCTCCAAGCTGAGTGCAGTAGGTGCAACACCATCCTCAGATTCATTACAGGGCAGCCCTTTACCTTACTAAGTTTGTCAGGCAGAAATAAACTCACTACGAGGTAACAAAGAGCCTGCTGATGCCTGCTCCTATCAAACTGGCCCTTCATGGGTCAGTTTTCAGCTGTGTCCAGACCATACAGAATCAAATGGGGAGTCACAGAATCGTAGAATGGCTTGGGTTGGAAGGGACCTCACAGCTCACCTCGTCCCAACCCCCTGCCATGGGCAGGGACACCTCCCACCAGCCCAGGTTGCTCCAAGTCCCATCCAACCTGGCCTGGAACACTGCCAGGGAGGGGGCAGCCACAGCTCCTCTGGGCAACCTGGGCCAGTGTCTCACCACCCTCACAGCCAACAATTTCTTCCTCGTAGCTAATCTAAATGTCCCCTCTTCCAGTTTAAAGCCATTGCCCCTCATCCTGTCACTACAAGCCCTTGCAAAAAGTCCCTCTCCAGCTTTCTTGTAGGGCCCTTCAGGTAGCAGAAGGTGCTGTCAGGTCCCCTTGGAGCCTTCTCTTCTCCAGGCTGAAAAACCCCAAATCCCTCAGCCTGTCTTTGTAGGAGAGATGTTCCAGCCCTCAGATCATCTTTGTGGCCTCCTCTGGACTCACTCCAACAGCTCCATGTCCTTCTTGTGTTGGGGGCTCCAGAGCTGAACACAGCACTGCAGGTGAGGTCTCACGAGAGAAAAGGGGGAGAATCACCTCCCTCAACCTGCTGGCCACGCTGCTTCAGATGCAGCCCAGGATACAGTTGGCTTTCTGGGCTGCAAGTGCACATTGATGGCTCATACCAAGCTTCTTGTTAACCAGCACCCCCAAGTCCTTCTCCTCAGGGCTCACTCAGCTCTAAGCTGAATCTCAGCCCAGCAAGCCATCAGGAGGATACAGACTACCTCTTTCCAAGCTCAAGTGTCCCATGTCTCAGCATCCTAGAAGCATTTACTAATAGGATAAAAAGTGTGTCAAAACCAAAACAAAGTAAAATCTTCCCTGGGACCTGCGGCAATCTCACTAAAAGTGCCTATGACTGAAGAGGTTTAAAAATGTTTCCTGAATGTGAAGACCAGAAGGTTGCCAAGGAAAGAGAGGGCTGCACCCTGCACTCTGACATGTGGAAGTGTACTCTGCTGCTCTTATCACCTTGTGGCTTCTGGATTACATTCAAAACTCGGCTTTCTTTGGCAGTGGTGTTCCTGGAAATGATACTGTGATTCTCAAGCTAACTGCTTTTGCAGACAAGTTTCTTCAAAAGAAGTGGTGTGGAAGGAAACAAAGAAGAAGACAAAACCTCTTTCACACAAGCTCCTTCTTACACTGTGCTCCCAAACACCAGCAACATGGTGACATGTGCAGCTGGTTGCTGTCTTCTCATTGTAACACGGACTGCTGGGTAACAGTTACATTCAGTGATGACACTGGTATAATGAAGCAGCAACTAAATATCATATTTAGAGCTACAGATGTACAGATATTTTCCAACCCAACAAAGTAACCAGAAAGCCTAACTGAAGCACCTTAAACCCCAGCAGATCAACATTCCTGTGCATGGCCTCAATTCAAAAGGGAACTAAACTCCATTCTTCCCAAGATCTGGGACATAATGGCACTTTCTAGGCATGTAGATGCTTCCTGCATCTCTCCTCCCTTCCACAGAACAGTAACCAGAAAGCATACAAGAACTCAGAATTATTAGGGGTTTTTTTTGTGATTCAATTATATCCATTTGTGTTGGGGAAAACAAGCATTTGCACATAGATCTGTTGATATCACTTGCCAAAACCAGAACCAGAGCTGCCAATTGGAGTTGAAGAATCAAGATGAGAAGAGTCAGAAGCTGCAAGAGGTGAGTTTCATAGAATCAACAGACAGAAGCACTATTGCCAGAACCCCAGCAAGCTGACAACAACCTTCCAGGAGTGTTTTGTACTTCTTGCCAACAAGGTCAGGTAGAAAAACCCCCGCCCAAAAGCAATCATCTCTGTCTTTGAAAGACAGAAAAAACATTCCCAACATAAAATCAAAGAACTGATGCTATCACAGTCCAAACACAGCTAAGGAAAGAGGATACTGTTACCCATCATTCACCCCCACCACTCTCTGCTCAGCTTTTTACTGCTTCAGCTCTCCTACACACTCCATTAATCTGATCAGTCAGGTAAGCCAAGTTAATTCAAACATTTTCAATAGTCTTGCCTTTTTTTTTTTTTTTTAAACCCAAATATTCTTGAAAAAAAACAGCTTGAGAAGCAGGTCCTTGCGGTTACGTCAGTGGACATGAGGGTACAGTTCTTCCCTCAAAAAGACAGTGACAAATAGCTAAGAAGGTAACAGAAGTTTTTAACCTAAATTTGCTGCTGGCAGAACTGCATGTCTGACTGCAGCCCTGCAAAATCAAACAGTGGCTTAACCACACGGTCTGCTCCCCAGGGGAGTTCCACTGGGCAGGTCATACATCTGTGGTTAGAGACAAGCAGCTTTCCTTGTCTTCATTCACTGCCCTTATCTAGATCTGCACATGTATCCTGTCATAATTGAGTCCACCTCAGTCATATTGTCTTTGGAAAGCTCACAAAAAGGGACAGTTAAGTCTTATTTTGCTGCGAGATATTGATCTGCTCAAGGAGACCTTCCAGATCTCCCAAAACCATTGTTGAAAGGGGCTGTTTCCATCCTTTTTCCAGTGTATAGATACTAGAGGCACCTAAAAAACACACAGGTTTTAGTAGCATTATTTACTGAGTAGTAATAAATTAGCATGAATCTGATAATAATTATTTAGCAAGTTTCTCCCACGTGATTGAACGGAGTCAGATTTTTCAGTAAAATAAACTCACCTCTGGTAAACAGAACTCAGGCACAGAGTCTACAAACACATGGCCAGAGCACTCCTTTAGCTCCTGTGAGAAAAGCACATCAACAGAAAAGACACAAAAATACAACACAACGTTACTCTGATACAGCAAATTCTGTACGTTCAAAACCTTTTCTTCATCACAGGTAATTTCCAGCCCATCACTACATTAAATTTATCCCCCCTTCTAGATACAATTTGCTGTAAGCAGCTATGCTGAAATTGCTTTCATGCGAGATGAAGCTGCTCAGTACTTCACAGGATCAGATCCTCGTTTGAAGGAGCAGTGTGCTGGTAGGTAAGGGAAGAGACCCTGGCTGGTTTTACTGGGGCCATGAAGGAGGTGCTGTCCTATGAAGCCGTGTTTTCTCTGCTTTTCCTACTGCAGATGTGTGGGCTAGGGAATCTGTAACAATGCAAGGTGACTTGCATCAGATGTGTGTGGGTTGTGTGGGCGTTGTGTTAGAAGAGATGTGGTTAATAGGTTGAGAGAGGTTCTCCTCCCCCTCTACTCTGCCCTGGTGAGGCCCCATCTGGAATATTGTGTCCAGTTCTGGGCCCCCCAGTTCAAGAAGGACAGGGAACTGCTTGAGAGAGTCCAGCGTAGAGCCACAGAGATGATGAAGGGAGTGGAACATCTCCCTTCTGAGGAAAGGCTGAGGGAGCTGGGTCTCTTTAGCTTGGAGAAGAGGAGACTGAGGGGTGACCTCATTAATATCTATAAATATGTAAAGGGTGAGTGCCATGAGGATGGAGCCAGGCTCTTCTCAGTGACATCCAGTGATAGGACAAGGGGCAACGGGTGCAGGCTGGGACATAGGAGGTTCCACATAAATGTGAGGAAGAACTTCTTTCCAGTGAGGGTGACAGAGCACTGGAACTGCCCAGAGAGGGTGTGGAGTCTCATTCTCTGGAGACATTCAAACCCACCTGGATGTGTTCCTGTGTGACCTGACCTAGGTGATCCTGCTCTGGCAGGGGGATTGGACTAGATGAGCTTTTGAGGTCCCTTCCAATCCCTAACATCCTGTGATTCTGTGACTTCATCTACAAGAATCAGAAGTAAAGTATGAACTGAAAAGTGAGCCATGAAGACCACTCGTCTTGGAATTGCTGCTCTCCTGACCTGGAAGGTGTGTACAGCACCTTTACAGTGTTCTGCCTATCTTACAAGTTTGGAATTTAGTTTTGGTTCCAAATAATAGCAAACCTTTTCTGTCTTATTAGGAGCAGAATACAATTCCTAGCCCCCATCTCAGAGCATTTAATGAAACATCTTTTTAGGAATCTAAGCCTTTTTTGTCAGATTTTTGTTGGATGGCACTTTTTGTTGGATTTATCTCTACTGGATCTCTAGTCCTTATATTCTTCCTCTTTTTTTTTCAAGGCTGACATCAGAAATCTTTGTCACATTTTTCAGGATTATGCACAGAACAAACATATTCCCAACTCTAGCCCTAACACACCTCCCAAGCTGCCTATCACCCACTCTGCCTTCTCTCGTGGATGCTTCTCTTGCTTGTCCCAAAGCGAGTGGTCTCAGCGAGCTTCAGACTGACAGAATTAAAGATTGAATCCAATTCTTAATAATTACAGTGCACCTGCCAACTAATAACGAATGAGCAATTACATCTAGTGGCAGAAGTCTCCTAACCTCATCTCAAGGGAGTTCAAAATGATTAAAACTAGATCGCAGCAAATTTCAATGCCTCTCCTGGACTTAAGTTTTATAACTGTCATCCAGAGAGTGCTATAACAGAAATGTCCACCTAACATGATAAAACATCCCCCCTTTGACTCCTTCCTTTGCCTTTTTCCAGCATGGGTCAAAGAATTTACCATTCCAAGCAGTTACAACGGTCAAGGTGAAAGTAAGAGATGCTGCCTTTGAATTTTTAACACATGATTTCCATTGATGCTGTGAGAGTTTTAAGATTTCTCCTGAGTACACACTGCAGCAGCAGTACCACAGAAATGTAAATACATCACATAAAAAAATACACTGACAGCCTATCTGTTCTTTGGACAGAATGGAGCCCAAAGCTCTGAGACCAAGGCTGGGGTTCAGGAGACACAAATTCCAGGGAATTCAAACTGGGCAACTCCATTCCTGTCACTGAGCATCTGCAGCTCTGCGATTGCCAGCGAGCATGTGCTCTGAATAGAGCTGTTACTATTTTACTAACAGAAATGCTGCCTATACAGTTTCTTTTGTCTCCAATGAGAAGAAAAATCAGGTCTTTAATCTATGATCTTCAGCTCCCTTGCCTGTAAAAATCAGATCAAACCATTTTGTCCACCTCAAAGTCCCCTACAAAAGCAACTATTATTACTGTTTTCCTTTAATGTTCACATAGTCAGAGAATAGTCTATTAAAACAGTATTTTCTCTACCGATACCTATGGCTGCACACATTTGAAATGTATCTGTCTATTTTACTAACATCTGACATATTTTTGTGTTCATTGTTCCCCTATGACAGATCAAGCTGGATGCTGCAGTGCCTAGTTTTGGTTGAAGCCCGAGAAAAATTCTGCCTACAAAACTAATGGAATGAAAAGAGGAGGGGGGGAAAGACAAATTCTGTCTCTCTCATGTAGCTGAGCAAGTCCTGTGTCTTAGAATTAGCAGGCTGGAGATAATATCTTCCTGCTATGTCCAGCAGCAGAACACATGTTGATTTCAGAGGCCAAAGGCATGCTTTTCCTCTGTAAGAGACCTCCCATGGGCAAACCATTCACTTTCTCATAGTTCTCCTGCCTAAAAAAGGGTATGATACCAACCTCATTTATAGGCATGCTATGAAGCTTTAGTGTCAGAAAAGTAAGACTGTTGAATAAAAGGCACTCTAAGAAGGCAAAGCACTATTATTTATGGAGCTCGGTGAAATACAAAAATATTCATACTGATGATTTCTGCATTTTAATAGGATTTTTTAAAAAGCTAGGCTACTTCTGAAGACTGAAAGCCTCAGAGATGCTGTTAGCACTTTGTTTCAAAACCTTCTGCTCTACAAGGACAGCACGGCTGGTAAAGGTACGCAGAAACCTTTGCGATGAGTCAGCATGGAAGTATTGCTCCTGCAGTGCAAGCTCCTGTCAGGTAGCTTTTTACATGGCAAAAAGATTGCAACCATCATTACAGTACCTTGTCCAGAAATGTACTTCCATCTTTCAAAACCCAACCAGGAAGTTTGGACAGCCTGGGGCTGCAGAAAGAGAGAAAAAAATTATTGTAATATTAATTATATCATTATCAGTTGCTAAGCATAGACCTTCTATTTGGTGTCATACAGGACACCATTTGTGTCTCAGGGAACTAACAATCTCAATAAAACAGACAGGCAGTTTCACTGTGTTGAAATGTTCACTGAAATGACTTTTACAAATCATGATTATGACACTTATAAGTAAAAAGAATAAGAGGATGATGATGAATGAAGGGGGGGGGGTTGATTTTAATCATTTATGGTGAGAATTTCAAAAAGGCTCAGTGCTGTTTACATTGCCCTGTAGTGAACCTGGTTGTATGCATAGAAGAAGGGTTAGGGCAGCAACAAACTCGATGCCTGAAACAATACAAAAGCACTGTAAAACTGCTCTGGGACAGAAGATGACAGACAAATATTCCCATTAGCGATGGTAGGGAAAGACTGATGCTCTGAACTACAAAATCATTTATAGACACAGAGGTTGTGATTTTATATCCACATAAACCATGGTTTCATGCTTAGGTCTCACCCTGAAAACCCACACCAACAGTTGTACAGTGCATTTATCTGTGCTGGAAGGACAAAGGAGCAAGGAGGTTTTGCTGTGAGCTGCATGTGTTAAGCTGGCAGGTTTTTTTAATTGTTTCAAATGCTAAGAAACTTTAAGGTGGACATTGTAATCCTGACTTTACAGTAGTAATTGCTGCAGCGTTTCTTGCTATCATAACTGAGACACTTATCCCTACTTCACAGTGACATCTGATTTTTGTGTAAGCCTACAGCTTAGCTCTAAAACCACTCTCTGCCTAGATTCAAGCATATCTACAGAAATCAAAAAAAAACCCAAAAGTTGAGGAAACAAGAGAATAGAACCTGCCCGGAATCAAGCCCTGCAATAACTTCAGATTTGAAGACAGAACTCGAGAACTCAGTTGCAATGAAATCTGCAAGTGTTGTGCACTAAATTCAATAGACAGACATGCTTATGTGCTATAAGGGCTTTCAAATTTAAGATCTTGAAAATAGGAAGTGATTCAAGCGCTCAGAGGAATGTTGTGTTCAGACTAACATCAGTAGAAAAGAACAAATCCTAACTGGCACTTCAGAAAGTCACAAGGAAGGAAAAAGGGGAGATCTAAGACTCAAGGAGTGAAGACAGAAGGTAAGAGGTGAGAGCAGAAGGAGACGTCATCGAGAAGCTATGCCAGAGAAGTGCAACCCCTTTTGGAGGATCAAGAGTAAGTCTGAAGAAGTCTGATGATAGAAAAGATAAGGTAGCTAAATGAACTTCCCACTGACACTTTCAAAAGCACAATTTAAGAGCAGTATTTTAGAGTCTGAGGGGGCTGAGTAGAATTGGTGCAGAGAGACTAAAAGAGCTATGGAAAAAGCAGGGAAAAGGCAAGAATTCTGGTATGCAACAACTGCAAGAGATAAAGGAGGAGAGAACAGAAACCTTGGCTGGAAGGGACATCTGGAGGTCTGTAGTCAAATGTCTCAAAGCCAGCATTAGAGCAGGTCAGCCATGGCTTTGTCCAGCTGTGGCTTGCAAATCCCTGGAGCATGAGATTCCAGAGCCTCTCTGGGGATGGGTGAAAGTACTAAGAAAAACTTCAACACTGGGAGGCCAGCGTCCAACCAAAGCCTCTCAAGACAGAATCTGCAGCCACTAACTCCTTATACTGCCTGCCACTGACGAGAAGAGTTTGACTGTGTTGCCTTTGTAACTTCCTTTCAGACAGATGTAGGTGGCTGTTAGCTCCCCTTCTAGCCTCCTTTCTGCCAGACTGAACAAGCTCAGCTCCTTCAGCTTCTCTGTGTAGTCATGGGCTCCAGACCTTGACCATCTTGGAGCCCCCTGAACACCCTCTCCAGTTTCTCAGCATCCCTCTTCAATCAGGAATCCAAACCTGGAGCCATTTGTGGTTTCACCAGCATGAGGCAGAGCAGAATAAACTTTCCTTGATATGCTTGCCCTACTCCCCCTAATTTTGCTTTATTCATGATCAAAGAGCACCATCGACGTGTACTAAACCTGGCATGCACTGAAGAACAGAGAGTCTTGTCAAGGGAGACAAAATTAGCAGACAGGTCTTGTGTGTGAGTGAAAGTGGAATAAGCAACACAGGACAGAAAGGACTCTTTACCTTGAAGCCAAGAAGTAACACAGTTCCAGCCGACATAGTTTTGACATTGTAATAGAGTGATTGATTAATCCAAAATAGCTAGAACTGTCCCATAAATAATGTTAGCAAGTGTGTCATGGCTAGACAGGAAAGGTTAAGAGCTTCCCACATGTTCATTTTACAGTTTTGCATTTGACTTTGGTACAGGGGAGAAACTTCCAGTTGACAAACCTCCTTTGAAGTACATGAACTGGCATAATGTGTTTGGCAACTGCAGGTACTTTGCACATGGGCTGGCGAGAACAAGGACTGCCACTTCCAGGGCAAGGTGGAATCTAAACACCTTTTGATGGGGTTTTTTTTTGAAGAGCAAAGACTCTAAAAAATGTCCAGTCCCTTTAATGACACAAACACTACAGCATACTTATAGATTAGAGCACAGACTCTCAATATGTTTGCTCAAGGAAGGTCCCATGCCAGGTACAACACAGGATTTAGCTGCATAGCACAGATCCTCTGTGATATGTTCCACAGAGTTAAAAATTAGGGCACCTTTGCAGACCACATACTCAGACTTGCAGAAGCCAAGTGGTTCATGGATCATAGTTTGGGAACCTCTGGTTGAAAGAGAGTGGAGAGAAGCATAGCTGCTCTCTGATTAAGATTTCACATGGGTCCATCTCAGCCTAGCTGCAAGAAGCAGCACATCTGGTTCTGAGAGGACACACAGCTGGTAAAAATCTAAGATCTGACTGACCTATGTTCAAATTCTTGTGCACCTCAGGCAGTCAGTCCTTCTTGTAGTCTCTCAGGTGGAAACTGCTGATAATATCAGCAGTTATCCCTTGGTTCTGTTATGTTGATAATGCACATTTGAATTTCAGGGGTATTTAGACATCACGGTAATGGAAACCAGATATATAACAGTACAACTATGAATACTACAGAGAGATAAAGACTCTTTAGTGGCAGCAACATTCCTCCTGTAATTTCTAACTCATTTCCACAACTCCCTGCAGGACATTTTATCAATTACTTGCCCAAGTCCACGTGCTTGGGACAATTCCTGCTGTAAGGGGTGTTCAATCACCTTACTGGACAAGATTGATTGTATTTAAATCCAACTGTTTGCTCCGATTCCACTGGGCTATCAGGGGTCAAATCTGACATCCTTTCTTATTGAGTTTGAGTCGTTTTAGTGCAGACATTGTGGAGGTACTTGGGGAATTCCAGGTTGTGACCTGCAATTTGGCTGTTCATTCCCAGGGTCTGCTATCAGCAGACAAAGCTGGCATATCCCCGGGGAGCGCTGATGCCTGCAGTTCTAAAGAACCTCTTAAGCCTTAATCACCTTAATTTTGCTACTTGTTCCTCTCTCAGTTTCCTTTTTCTCTGGGGGGTGGGAGAAAACAAGGCAATTCTGTCTGTACATCTCAAATTTTCTGGATCCCTTCAGAATCTACTACTGCTCCTAAATTTTGTAGTTAGCAATTATGTTATGGAATGGGACAAAACCTGACTATCACACTGATCAGTCTTAAGGCATCTCTTGCCTACTCTGCAGCAGATCTTGAACTCGACGTTCATGCAGAACAATGCATACATTGTCTGTTCTTTTCCTCTCCAAAAACTTACAAATCATAGGAAGTGCTGAACAAACTGCGTTAACCTCATTAAGTCACTTAGGAAACTCCCTTCCCCAGTCATATTCTCCCCTTCTCAATCAAGACTCCCCTGAACACAGAACATTCCTCACTTGTTTCCTCGTGGATCAGTTACTAAATGGCTTTTGTGGAAACTCCTACTGCTTCCCATCACCAAGAGTTACTCATGCCCATCTTTCCAGTCCCTAAGGTTTGTAATTTATTCAATTTATGCAAGATACAAGTCACTTTAACTGAATATCCAAATTAATCTAAAAACCTGGGAAAATGTGACTGTACTTCAGGCATAGAAGGGGGAGTCTTGATCTCAGGACTCGCTTCTAGACTCTCTTTTTGTTTCACTGCCATTCCATTCCCATGCCCAGCTGCACTGCTCTTTTATTTATTTAATTTTTAAAAGGGAACAATTATGCCATCAAGTCAACTAACGAGGACTGTTAAGTGCTATTTTTCTCTGCATTAGCCCGAGCTCTGAAGAAAAGCCTGAGAAGATGGTGGTTAAGCAGTACTTGCTGGGCTCCACACACTCCATCTCAGTTACCCATTTATCTCATCTTGCACGAAGAAGCCAGAAAGATGACAGATATGTGACCTCACTTGTGCTGAGCAGTTGCAGCAATACTTTACTGAAGCTTAGAATAAATTATCTAGAAAAACCAATCAATAAATCCATAAAATGTCTTCCGTCTACTGAGCCAAAGGACGTTATTTTGATAAAGAGAATTTTTAAGTGAACAAAGTCTATTTATGATATGAGATGATGCTGTTCATTTGTACTCATCCCCTCCCTCCTTCCAATACACCATTTCATGCAGAGCACTCCAACTGCAACCCAAGAAGACCCAGACTAAGTGCTCGCAGGCTGCAGAACATACCTCTGAACCAGTGGCAACGGGAGGAAATTGAGGGTTGACGTCATATCCAGTCCGCAGTCCAACATGATGGTGGTGGATTTGAACTTGAGCACATTGCATGGTAAGGTTGGATGTCCTGACAGGCAGTACTGAAAGAAGGATACGAGGATGAGATACTCATGACCTTTAGCAAAAGAATGAACCCGCCTGAAACTTGCCTTTTTACCTTTATTTTTAAGCACATAGTTTCATACACACTAGAATAAAATCCCATTTCCTATGAATCTGTGTCCCACAGCTGTGTGTGTTCACTGCAGTCTCCCCATGTCAGGGTATTAAGGGGCAGATTTTCTTCAGACAAGGTTTTCTGATCACAAGTGTTGAGAGGATGACATAGCTCCTCTCTCCATTTTAGGACACATGTAGAATCTCTTTTTGCACGATGACTTATTTTCAGAAACTCATCTTCTCCAGCCCATTTTCACAAGCCCACCTATTTTATTTAAAACTCAGTTCTACTGGCAAAACTTGGCTGAAATTGGCTAGCAAAATTGTAAATCACTTGGAGTGGAAAGGGAGGGAGAGAATCTCTGCAGGAATACAAGTTTTATTTCCTTAAGAAAGCAGCCTAAACAAGGTGCAGCCCACACTATGTGTGGCTGCTTGGCACAGACCAGCAAGGGAAGCTGTACATGTGCACCTCAGCAGCCCTGGGGCATGCTCTCACCTGCTTTTTGTCTTGCTAAACGCAAACAGGAAACACCAGGGAATGGACAAGGATACCTGAATGGAAGGGTTTGTGTACTGAGAAATCCCAAACGCTTTGCAAGTTTAATGAGCCAGTAAGCAGGTTACGTACAGGGGCACTTCAGCATCATTGAGATGCAGTCACCTCTTGCGTGGAGAGTGGCAAACATTTAACGAGGCACAAGAGCAGCTGAAGCTTTGAATAAGAAGAGATGTAAATAAAAATGCCAGTTTTAAAATGTGGAATTAGAAATGTAAATGTCTGAATAGAGCAGTGGTTGAGGAGGGATTCAATGGCTCTTCAGGGATTGCAAGAATGGGAGATTTTGCATCTCGAATACAAGTTTTTGCATCTCTGAAGTCTGGGCATCTGGCAGCACAGCAACGCTCAGGTGGTCAAATTTTAGCTTTCAAATTCAAGTTTTGGTCAATTAAGATGAAAAATATCAATTGGTTGGCTATGCACTGCACTAAACCCAGACTCAGTCATTTTCTAACTCATTTATACCACTCTACAAAGTGGAAAGAAGGTAGATTAATCATTTCATTTTCTACCTCTGCTCACAATATGTTAACACGGGACTGCAACTGTCTGGATTAACAGCTCCCAAGGAGCCTATTTACATACATTGACCAAAAACCTGATTTAAATTATATTTAAATATTAAAAAGCTACAAAGCCCCAAATATTAAATTAAAAATATCACCAAGACTTTTGTTTTAAATTCACAAAGCCTTAATTATTAAGGAGCAACATTACATTTTGTTTGCTGTTAGCCAAGTTTAGAAAAAAAGCCAAGTTGGTGAAGAAGTGAGAGTTCAAGTAAGAAATCCAGATGTTTTATTTGCAAATTTGACAACTGAAGATATAAATCCAAGTAAATAGAAAGAAATGAAAGAAAAAATAAGATCTAAACTATTTTTGTGGCTTTAAAACTATCAGTAATTAAAAAAAGGCAATGAAATATCACCACTTTTATCAGCAAAACACTTTCTTGCTTTTTTAAAAATCATGAATAGGATCATGACCCCAACATCTACAAGCTAACTGGAAAAATCTTCCTTTTTTTCTTCTTTAAAAGCATCTAAAATAATCTATATCTGTGTCTGTCATGCTGTCGTAAATGGATTCCTGGGAGTCAATGGACTCTTTCTACCAGATTCAAGTAAAGTGACTAAAAAAAAAAAAAGCAATTCATATATGCTCTACAGCTATTTGCACAGGTGACATTTCTGGGCCAGAATTTCAGATTAGGAATCCAAGAATCTGCGTGTTTGCACTATATATGTCTCTAGACACACTATAAATGTGGTAATTTCCACCCAGTTTATACTTGTTATTGTTTAAAACAGATCCAGAGATCCCAGTTGCTAATATACCTGATCAGATGAAAATGCAAGTCCTTTTTGCTCTAAGATTTGTTTGTTTCCATCTTTATTCCCTTGTGGCTAAAGGCTGGTGTAGATAACACTCTAGCTGCCTCACCTCCCAGTTAAAAAGTAGTCATGTAAAAAAGTCACAAAACATCCAAAAGACATAAATATGGCCACCTCACCTCACAACTTTCTTGGTAGGCTTTGTAAACAGGATGAAGGTTTGACAGAGCAGGGCACAAAGAGTTGGAGATGGGGGCTAATTCCAGATGCTAAGGCCCTCACAGAGGCAGGTTCTCAGCAGACATCTGGTTCATGCTGAGCGCTCGCCAGCTCGGAGCTGTCTCTGGTGATCTCATGGATGGCAATGTGACAGAGCAAAGAGATGATGTCTCACGCTAGCAGCTCCAAAACACTCAAAATTTTGCAGGTTAAAGCCAGTGCTTTGAATTCCAAACAAAGCCAACAAATGCTGCAGTGCATTCTTCCAGTATTAATATCACATGTTATCTTAAAATCCAGGGGGAAACTAGCAACTGGATTTGCCTGGACCAAAGCACATTTGGATTTGTGAGAATCAGATCTTTTCACTGGATTCTGAATCAGGTCTGGAGTCTGTCACCTCTACCTTGTTCTTCCAAATTCAACTCAAATATATGAGAAGAGAGGATGAAATAGCATCCAACTCCTCCCTCCACAACCCTGAGATTCAGACACAGCTCCAGACAGATATAAGATGAAGAACGTGGTCTTATGATGCTCAGGCTCCAAATTTATACACGATACAGATTTCAGACAGCTTGTATTTCCCCCTCCAGCCCCTTCCCTCTCTCTACACCTATGCAAGACTCCAGACATTAACTCTGCATTTCCACCATGGTCTTCATTTAAAGATGAAGCTTTTCCCCCCTGGATTATTTCATCTTCCACAATCATGTCCAGAAGTGCTTAGCTTTGCACAGCTTGTCCCACTGGTAGTATTCATCCACACAAAGACTTAATCACTTATGTAAGATGATGCAAGATCAAGGTCTTCGGCCACCTGCCTACTGAATTAATTTTACACCACAGACAGTCATTTACAGGAAGTCTCAAAACAAGCCCAGAATCCAAGCTCGCTTCTATGAAGCTTCCTCAAGACAAGTGGCTCAGTCTCAAAACTGAGATTGTCTCTCAGTTTTCACAGAATCACAGAATGGTTTGGGTGTGAAGGGGCCTCAAAGCTCATCTCATCCCAACCCCCTGCCATGGCAGGGATGCCTCCCACCAGCCCAGGTTGCTCCAAGCCCCATCCAACCTGGCCTGGAACACTGCCAGGGAGGGGGCAGCCACAGCTTCCCTGGGCACCCTGGGCCAGTGGCAGGGGAGCTGGAACAAGATGATTTTTGAGGTCACTTCCAATCCATTCTATGACTCTATGATTCTGTGAAAACTGAAACAATCTTACATTTAGCAACAGTATAACTTCAGGTTAAAAAAAAAAGCAAATGTTATGCTCAGGTATTTTGGAACCTGCTTTGGTTATCACCTCCAGACAAAGAATTGCAGTGCATTGTGTGAAACACAGAAATTCTTCTCGGGAAATAAAGTAGTGGCTGAATCTGAGGTCTCTGGGATTAAATAGTTGATAAGGGAGATTCAGAATGGAGACCAATAACATGGTAATGTATTTTCTGATAACTTTCACTTTGGAAGACCATAGTATCAGAACTAAAATGCTTGTCAAAAGCACAGTGCACCCCTGACAAAGCTATTCCAGGCTGATCTTAATAGAAATTACCTGTATCGACATCATACGGTCGATGGAAATAATTAATAAATAATAATAACCCATTTATGAACCACGGGGATGTATTAACACCCCTAGAGCACGCCAGAAGCCCCACGTGCAGTGGGCTCCAGCACCGCTCCACGCCAGACTCGTGTTTAAGGGCAGGAAGGCAGAGAACCACCTTCTCCTCCTCCTCCTGCATCCCACCCGATCCCAAACCCCAAATCCGGACAGCCCCTGCCCCGGCCCCCTCCCCTCCGCCCGCAGCTCCCCGCCGCCCCCTCAGCGGCCGCTGCTGAGGGGAGCCCCGCGCAGGGCCCGCCCCTCCGGCCCCCTCAGGGCCGCCCCCATCACTGCCTCAGTTTCCCCTCACCCCCAGCGAGATTGACGCTGCCTCGGCTCAGGAGCGATACCGGGAGCGCCCCCCCGGCCCTCGTAACGCCCCCAGGCACTCACCAGCTTCATGCTTCACCCGGCTCTATTTACCGGGACAATCCTGCCCCCACCTTCCTGCCCGTTCCACCCCCCCGCGCTGTCCGCGCCCCGGGGCATCATGGGACTTGCAGTTCCCCTGCCCTGCCGCCCGGGATGACGTTATGGCCGAGCCCTCCCGTGGCATGCCGGGAGTTGTAGTCTGCCCCGCGCTCCCCCCGGCGCCCCATTGGCGTGCCGTGCCCCCCGAGGCATGCTGGGAGTTGTAGTCCGCGCACGGCGGCGCCCCTCGTCACCCTGGGGAGGGGGGAACTACAAGTCCCAGGGTCTCACAGCTGCAGCAGGTGGGAGCTCGGATGTTGATATCAACATGGCGCTTGTCAGACAGACAAAGACAGTCAGTCTGGTGTGATTGAGCCAAAAAAAAAAAAAAAAAAAAAAAAAAAAGCCGACAACAGAGGGAGCGAGCGAGGAGGAGGGAGCGGCAGGACGAGAGCCGGGCGGGGAGGGGGGCCTGGTCCTCGGGGGGCTGGGGAGGGGGGGCTCGGCGGCCGAGGGGTTTCCTCTCCCCCCCTATTGTTCTCGTCCCTCAGCGCCCCCGCTAATCTCCCCTCACGCTGGGGCGGGGGCGGGCGGGGGGACCCCCCCAGTCCTGCCGGTACATGGTGAGGTGGAGGCGCCGCCAGCACCCAGAGGTGAGTGTCGCTCGGCGGGGAGGAGGGGAAAGAGGGGGTGTGGGAGAGCGGCCCTCGCGAGGGGAGGGGGCGGGCGGGTGGGTGGGCTGGGGGAGGGAGGGAGGGGGAGCGGGCAGGGGGTCCCCCCTCAGCCGGCACCGCCGCGGAGGAGTTGCGGCGCGCACGGAGCGCGGGTTCCCTCGCAGGGCGGGATGGCCGTGAGTGGGGAAACCGGGGCCGGGGGGCGGGCAGGGGCAGCCCCTCAGAGCGGGCAGAGTTTGTGCCCGTGGCTCTGGGTGGCTCCGCGTCCTCTCGGTTCCCCGGAGCCGGCGGAGGAGGAGGAGGAGGAAGGGTGTCCCCGGGAGGCTGCTGCGGGGGTCTGGGGGAGGGCAGGGCAGCCTCTGCCTTTTAAACCGGAGCCCTCCATCCTTGTTCCTGCCGTTTATTTACTCTTTTATTTTTATTTTCCCACCCCTTTTCGGGGTGGAGGGCACCGCACTCGCGGTGGCGGAGTCTCCCCTCAGTCTGGGTGGGTGCTGCTTTTTTAATATTTGTTGGTTGTTTGTTTTTTTTTTAAGGGTTTTGTTCACCGCTGAGTTTGGGGCTGGGTAGTGAGGCTCCCCGCTCCCTGTCCCCAGCACCCCGGGAAGGCTCTGCCTCAGCCCGGCCCGGCGGTGGCGTGGCCGAGGAAGGAGGATGGAGCCCCTCGGAGAAGGGGGTTTGATGCCGGGCTCCATCCTAGGGGGCTTGAGAACCGCCGTGGGTATGCGGGGGGACTCCTTCCCTAGGGGACCCCCGATGCTCTGTGCCTGTGGAGGTGGGGGAAATGGGGGTCACGGGTGCCCCAAACCCCGCTGGATCCCAGGGCTGTGTTGCGGCTCCCGGGGCTTTGAGAGAGGGGTTATTGGGGAGGGGATGCGAAGGGTGGGGAGTTTAACACGGGTTGGGGGGGAGAAGGAGGACCTGCAAGGGAATTGATTCCCAAAATGTGCGAGGAGAGCTTGGGTGGGGTGTCATAGGCTTGTTTATTTTGTACTTCTTGGGAAGAGATGGGGAAGGGAGGGGGTTAATGCTTTCCTATCCGTGCCTGGGATCATTTTTCGGAAGAAGAGTGTGTTTGACCCCAGCTTGGAGGGAGTGCTGCTAAACTGTTTTGCTTCGGTTCGGGGTTAAAACAAAAACGAGAGTGTTTTTTAGGTGCAGAATAACACATGCGAGACAGAACGAGCCGAGTTCTCCAACCCCAGTTCTGCCTGGTGGGTTTTCCCTTAGTTAGGAGTGTCGCTTGGTATGTTTGCAGAGCACTTCTCCGGAAAGCGGTTTTTTTTTTTTTGTTGTTTCTTTGCGATAGGTCTGGAAAAGCCTTGGTGGTGTGTGTTGTTTTTCCCAGTCCTTAGTGTTAGGGACAAAAAAAAAAAAAAAGCTTTTTTTTGGGGGGGTGGGGAGGGAAGAAGGAAGAGGAAATGATTGTGAGCGTGTTTGCTGTTTGTGGAGTCGGTTCCGTCTCGATTTGTTCTGCTCGAGTAAGGCTGGGAGTAGAGATAAGTGGCTTTATATATATATATGAACAAAAGCTGGGAAGATGAAAACTTTGTAGGGAGGAAAGCGTTAAACTGATGGCCAGGGCATACGTTTGAGAACACTGTCGGAACAGATCTGATGGACGATAGCTACGTGTCCCTGCTTCAAACTAACAGGGATGGAGGAAAAAGAAAGTGGTGGAAAAACCCTACAGTTTCGCGTGAATGATACCAGGTAAAATATTCTCATATGGGAGAGAGGGATTGCGCTCTGCAGACGATTTGTAGGCTGGCAAAACCCTGAAGTGCCTGCTTGCGTCCCGTGATATGACTAGCTCATTTCTGCAGGGCTCATCAGGTACAGACTCTGCTTCCTTCCTGGGATGGTGCAGCTGGCATTTGATTTCCTCCATGGATGGGAGAGGAGGAGTCCTGTGCAGTTTTTTATTCCCCGAGATGATTGCATTTTCTTTGGCCTTGCTGTACCCTGCCTCATTAGGAGGAACTGCATCTATATTTATTTACCATTATACCGTGTCCCTTGGGATGTCGGGTGTAGTTTGGAGTAGGTATATATGGATTTATCACTCTTAACATTTTTTTTCTCCCATCATGCTAGGACCGAATCCGTCAACAGCAGAGAACAAACTTAATTTATTTCTGTGTTTTGCATCTCCCTTTTTGCCATTTCTCTTCCAAATTGCTAAGAAAACATCCCCGATGTACGGATGGGGGAGGGAAGGAAGGGAGAAGTGAGAAAGGGATCGAATATGTTATCTGTGCAGGGATGGATCTGTTATCTGCATGTTCTGGGAACATCGGGCTCTGTGAAAGAGCAGGGTTTGATACTGCATGTGGAAACTGGGCTTTGGGATTGCTATTTTCCCTTCTGTGAAGATCCTTCTTTAGCCCCACGACAGCCAAAACTTTTTCTGTGTGGTTGACAGAATTGTCTGACGAGCCTGGGCATGAGCTTAGGAACAAGGAACTTGGGTTTTACTCAGTGATGTCTGCTCTTCCTCCTCTCCTTCCTTTAGCACCAATGCAAGCACCAGAACAGGCATCAGCATTTTTACTCCTGTGTCATCCAACTGTTCAGAGCAGGTCTAGACGACATTGTGGTATGCAGACTGCCAGCTGTGCTGCAGGAATGCTACCATAGGTGAAACTGCAGGATTTATAAAAAGTGGAAAGGAAATCTTGGAAGAAAATCCTGCATGGATGAGGCCTGTGTATAACTATTTTACAGAGTGGTCTTGAGCAATGCCTTTCTGTTTGTTGACCTTTCTAGAAAACGTGCATCTCTCTAAGCACTGTAATTCTGGTAATTCCACGGAATTTGTAACCAGTGTCAGCTGCAGAAAGCTTACTTCAAAGGCAGTTTATGTGTGGGGGTCTTACTGTTCTCTTTCAAAAGGAAATTCGAAGTTCATGGCTGTCCAGTGTTTTGATAAAGCACACACTTTTAATAATTTAATTATAGTGATAATCCATAAGTTCATGGAAGCGTTTGATATGTTTTTTCGTTGGTATCTGAAGCTGGGGAAACAGTGGGGTTCAGACATTCTCTTTTAAAACCATTTTTACTTTATTTTTAATAAAATGAATTTTTAATAAGCATGGATTTCATGAATTGTTCAATCATTAACTTTTGGGACTGCTTTTTTTTGTGGGATGGCAGTGGGGCAGTGGTGAGATTTGGGTCTTTATAATCTGATGTTTGGGAGGGGAATTGGGCGAATCAATGAAACTGAAACATGAGGAAGGAAGAATGCTGTACTGTCCCTTTCATAAAGGAATCTCTGAAGATGTTTGATTGTATATATTAGAAAGTAAACTGATTTACATGACAGCACGTTTTAAATAAAGCAACTTGTGCTTTATGGTGATTTCTGTGCAGAGCTTTTAGGAACACTACAGAATTACACATTACAGTGTTGGGATATCTGGCAAATATATTTTTGTCTTCTGCAAAGTTTAGGATTTGAAATCAAACCTTGAAGGGATGCTGTCAGCTTAAGAATCCTACTGCAAAAAAAAACCCAGCCATGCCTTCTTTTCTCCTACTGATAACTTTATGCAGCTTTGACACTTCTAAAGTCACTGAAGTTGCTTTCTCTTTATACTGATTTTAATGGAGCAGGCACTGGATCTGCATACACATCCTTGTGGGACTGGGCTTTAATTATACCTATGCTGATGAGTTCTTGTGCGTTATCAATGAAGTGAGACCAATGTCATCATTATAGCGGGATTTTTAGGAGATAATCAGGAGAATCTGAATTTTTTTGAGGTCTAACTCCTATCCCCAGAGCTGGCTTTATACATAAGATTAGTAATAAACTGTATTTTAGCATTCTAATATCCTTGTATTGACTAAAGCTCCCTTCTTACATGTATAAAATGAGGATGGCTGGATAGCAAACTATACTAAGAGTTCATAATTGAACACTGGGTCATGCAAACGGATTGTGTATTAGCTATGAATGCAATTTCCAGTGTTAATGCTAAAGATAAGTGTTTTGACAAATGCTTTTAATTTAGGGAACAATACAAACAAGAGTAACAGGATATGAAAAGAAAGTGTTATTTTTCATGTCGCAGGTGGCAAACCAAGGTGTGGAGGGATTAACTCGCCCAGGTTCCTATGCAGAGTCTGTGGCAGAACTAGTAATCGATCCGTGATCTCCAGGGTTTGTCAGGGCTTTAATCAAAAGAGTTTTTCTTCCTCCTCTCATTAATTGGCTAATTTCCACATTTTAAAAATAACGCCTGGAGTTTATTTTTCTTTCCTCTGGATTCAAACTTTATAGCCTGAAGTTTATTCCTTTTCAGTCGAGCCTTGGAAACACAAGGTTGGAAAGCTTTGTCTGAACAGCACCTCCCTGACATATGATACTATCGTGAAACAGCCTCTGACAAGTGAACCCTCTCATTGAAATCATGTGAGGAATTTTATTACTCAACTCTGAAGATCTTCTGGGGGAAAGGAGGTTGCAAACTATTAACTATGTGGTCTTCGTTGCAAGTTGGCATGTAAAATGTTCTTATGTGTCGAGGCAGTCATGTGGTCCGCAGCAAGAAGTAGAGAATCGGCTCTGTAGTCGCTGGCCAACTGAAAATTTCATCTTGTAACTGTGAGAAACACGTTTATTTTTGTGTTGTGCCTGCTAAAAAGAGAGAGATTCACTTGAAATCTGGTCTCTCTTTAAGCATGATATTGTTTGATTTCCTTCCCCTCTCCTCCCACTCAACTCAGAGCTTATACAGGGTTGAGCCTTGTGACCATTAAAGCACGAGGAGAAGTTTTTATAATAGATAACCTTAAGAAGTATATTGTGTTTGGGATGCTTCTGTTCTTTGCTGTTGCAGTGGGGTTTACCAGAGGCTCGTTGTTCACGCAGGCTTCCTGCATAATGCACTGCTGAGCAAAGTGCTCGTTTCACAGTTATGAAACTGCTGCTATCGCAATTACTGCGTCGTAAAGCCTAACCTCATCAGAAGTGATCGATTTATGGCCATAACTTGTGTGGTGTGCTAGCGGAGTATGGCTCTGATGTTGCACTTTTGATTCCTTATGGCCGAGCCATTGTCCTTCTCCTTTACTACTCGGTGATAAAATAATGCTTTGTACCTTTATTTGTAAATCTTAAGTGCTTTACAGAGGTATCGGTGTTTTACAAATAGAGAAACTGAGGCACGAGGGCCAAGTGACTCCCTCAAGGTCACGTACTGAGTCACTGGCAATTGGACATGGCTGTGTCTGTTCCCCATCTATATTGCACTTTTACATCTGGGATGTATTAATATATATTAACCATATAAGGAATTTATTGGCTGGTTGTCTAATGTGCTCGATAAGAATACCTAAGTCAATGAGATTATTTTTGCAGTGATGGGAGGATTTCCCATGTTCCATTGACTTCTGTGGTTTGTCATCCTTACTTATTCAGTTAATTTTACTGCTTTAAAATCTATTAGATTCCACACACCCCCCATCAGGCCAAAAGCACTATGGGGTAAACTTTCTCACAAGACTGTAAAGGATGCTCCTTTTTCTTGCATAACTTTTAAGAGTGTTGGACTTCAAATCTATTTCAGGAGTGCAGATGCATATTTGTTGTTCGTTTTGATTCAGCACCATGTTAACATAGACACCAAAAGGTTGAACAATTACTGTTTTGATGCGCTTTAAGAATTAAAAAAATAATCTAAAACTGGTTATTCTACCCATCTGTGTGCAGACTTCTCTTCCCTAGTTCTTAATCAAAGCTGCATGCGGAGTCTGGAGTTAAAGACTCCTCTTCAAACTGGGAACTGCTGTAGTGCAGTGCTTCTGACAAAGTGTGCTCTGCTTTATCTTCCCTGTGCAGCCAGCCAGAAGGTATGGAAGGTCAGTTAACTCTTTCTCCTACAGAATTCCTCTGTGAGTGTTGACTTCATCGTTTCATGATGGTTTCAGTGCAATTACTAGCCTGAAATGTATTGCTAAGCATGGCCCCTCATCATGTTATATGCATGTATAGACCAAAGTATGGCTTGACAAAGACTTTGTATGAATGTCTGTGGTATGTTGGTGAGCACTTCTTCCAGTCACTCTTTGCCTGATGGGTGAAGTGTTGTTTCCAGATCTACTGAAGTTTCTCGCAGCCAGAGGAAACAAATTTTATTACTGGCTTCATGCATGGAGGTGACGTTATTTTGCTCTCCATACAGACAAGACATTCATTTAGGCTACATTAAATTTACGTGTACCCCATTCACTGCTGTGGTGGTAGATGAGGTCTTAATATTGGGCTGAGGAAGTAATATACAAGCCAGGCATAGGAAATATATTAATTATGTTTGGCTCTACCTCCAGCTGAATCTCACTTGCCCTGAATTCCTGGCATTGGTTTTCTGCCCACTTCTGAACTTAAGAAAGTGAAAAGAAAATAAGGCTTCCCTAAAAAATTAAATGCTAAGTTCAGCAGCAAAACAACTCCTGCTACTGAAGTAATACTGTAGGCTTCTCTTTCAGTGAGCCTTGTGAACAGGCAGTTTTATTCTTCTGATAAGCCCATGCCCTATCAATTGGGAAGTGTAGCATATAGTCACTTCCTGCATTTTGAGCTGCCCATTTCTTATGAGCTCTGAAGCAAGCACTGAATCTGCTTTTTGTTCTTCTGGTGGTACTGTAATACTAATGGAAGCAGAAAGCATTTAGTTAGTTCATAAAATACAAGCGCTGTTTCTACTTGGATATGTATTCTGACCTTTATTTTGGACAGTTTCTCTGCCATGATCAGATTCTCCAATTACAATGTGAGCTTTCACTAGAAATCTCTTTGTGATTTAACTGCCAGGGTTTTGGAGTTGGAGCTGGGTATGCAGCAGCTCTGACATGTAAGTAGTACTCAAATGTTGAAAAGGAAAGTTCTTCCTGGCAATGAGGTCGCTCTGGGCTCTCGTTTCTAGGCTCTGACATAGGTCATAATTGATGACCCAGGGCAAACTTCTTGACTTGCCTGTGTTCCAGTGTGTAATATGAAAATAATCCTTTCAGGGCTGTTGAGATGCTTTCATGTTCGTGAAATATTTGAAGATTCTTGACTGGGTGGCAGTGCATGCTGCTGCTCTCAGTAGTATAAACATGAATGACATAAGTATATTTACACAGAATAAGAACTACCTATTTAAGCTAATACTGATTTTCCATGCCACAGATGGGAAAGGTAAGTAGTTGATCACAGTTTTCTCAGCTAAGTTATATTATGCGTGGTTTCCAGACATCGTAGTCGGTCATTCTCTGACTGTTTGCATTTCATGGGGGCTCCATCTGTTTGATGGAGTGGTGCTGCTTAGTGATAAATACAGCAGTCTGAAAAAGAGAGAACTTACAGAACTTGAAACTTATTCCTCCCCCTTTAATTTCCTCGCCCATAGAAGTAGAATGATGTTAACATATTAGGGATTCATCAAATTTAAGGCAAGAACAGACAATTAAATTGCCTTCTCTGATATGTTTTATATGCTTTGTATCACAAGCCTTTAAATTTTAATCATTTACTCTGAAACTGAGAGCAGTACTGATGTTTGCCTAAAAACAATTTGAGAGCTTTCCAGCCTTGAGTGTCCGTCACTGGTAATTTCAGACTCATCACTTTGCTCTTGGTAGTTTGTGCCATCTCACTGTTAAAAATAAGTGGCTGATTTCTAATTTGAATTTGTCTTAAATTCTGCCGCTGGTTCTTGTTACGACTTTCCTGACAAGATTAGAGCCCTTTAGTATCTAGGACTTTCTTGCCATGGAGGTACTTACACTCTGTAATCAAGTTACTCGATTGATAAGGAAACAGAGTTGAGCTTTTAAGTCTCACTCTGAGGCATTTTCTCCAGCACTCAGATCATCCGGTGATTCTTCATGGTCTCCGTTTATTTTTAACATTGTGGTAACAAAAAATGGTGAATGTTCCAGCCTGTGTCTGATACTGAATACCGAGGTGTGACACCGAGATTCTTTCTGGTGAAGTCTGCCATTTAGTAGTTACATTCAGCATTTCTTAAATGAGAGATTTGCCTTTGTGTTCGGATGCGTTTTCCTTTCCTGAGCTAAGGTAGTTATCCAGACTTCTTCCTTTTACTGTCCTTTCCTCATAATAATGTGCTGTCCTGGTGTCAGTCACAGCTTTTTATCTGCAGTGATAAAAATGTTGAACTGCATCAGACCTTAAATTTAGTGACAAAGAAATTAGCATGATGCAATCCCAGGAAGTAGATTAAGAACTGGCTAACTGACAGCTCTCGGAAAGTACCAGTCGATACGGAGCAGCCAACGTGGATTTCCACTAGAACCAAAGTACTTTCTTTGCACATGCTTTCTTCTGTTCTACTACATTTGTAATGTCAAAGAACAAAGTTAGTCCTTTATCAAGACATTTGCCATTAAAATATGCTGACTGGCACTACCGATGTCCGTAATGATCTCTAATTCTTTACTGGGATTATTTTTCCGCCCCCCCTGTTGGTTTGCCTGGATTGATAACCCAGTTGACCACCTTACAGCTCTCCAGGTTACCTCCATCCCCTTTTTGAGCATTAGCACACTATGAACATCCACCTGGCCTGGGGTTTTGCCCTCACTTTCTAGAGAGTCCCTCATTAAAAAAGAAAAAAAAATAACTGCAAGACTGCAAAAAGCCTGCTTTGGTGCTTGTTTTGTAGGCTGGTTTCAGATGCTTCACTCTTAATGGATTTGCTGAAAATCATCTTTTATTACTGATGAATTAGAAGGTATTTTGTGTGATGAAAGCACGTTGCCCGAGTCTAACAGAGAACTTTTAACAGTAATCCTGGTTCTCCCTTCCACTGGAAAGTTAGTTTTAAAAAATTCTGATATTAACATCTTTTTTTGTCTGTGTTGAATCTTTCACTTTGGTTAGGAAGAGGAACATCCCAAGACCTTTTGTTCTGGGATGTCTGCAGGTGTAAAACCACAGTGCTTTTGGGGCAGCCCTGGTGCTTCTGCTGGCAGATTGCAAAGCATTGTGGAAGTGAAGACCTTTCTCACCTTTGCAGGCAGCTGTGTCTTGAGACAGTTGTGAATTATCCTTCATTTCATGGGCATAATTCTGGTAAATATCGGTGCCACTCCTCTGTCACACTCAAGTAAATTCTGTTTTATTCATAGCAACGTGCTTTCTTTTTGTTAAAAATGCAGCTGCCTTCACTTGCTGGCTGTTCCCTTGAATTTCCCTTTTCCTGTCCCAAACTGATAGAGCTTTTACTCCCTCCATGTTGCAGCTGTACTCAGCAGAGCACACCAATGTTCTCTGTAGTAGAGGCTGTATTTTTGCTCTTGATTTTTTAGGACACTGTGTAATATGGGATCTTGAAACCAAACCTCATTTAAATACTGCTGTAGGCTTTGAGGAAAGATTTTTGACGGAGGAAGAGAGGGGAATAGTGCCAGGCACAGGATCTCAGAGGCTGGGAAAGGTACTATTAAATAAGTATGCCATTTCTACTGCTTGCAGTCTGAGGTGTGACACTATGGAGGTCTAAGGCGAGTAATAGGCATTCAAAAATGTGTGCTATTTGTTGGACATAAGTATTTCTTACAGTCCAAGTCCTTGAGCTCAGCCAGCAGCTTTCCTGCCTTCTAGCTAAAATGATATCTGATTTTTCTGCTCCTCTGCTGTCTTCTTGCAGGAGTTGTTTATTGACTGAAATTGTTTCCATATGGCTGCAATGTAGAGCTTGATTACATTAAACGTGGTGCTTTCCTGTGGCATTGCAGTGCTATGGAAAGATCATCCCTCTTTCTCTCTTTCCAGCCTCCCCTCCCTCCATAAAACCTCATATTTGGTCAGTATAAGTTGTTTGGGTATTATCTTCCCCCTCTCTGAGGCCTGTAGAATGGGAAAACTGTGATCCAGTTCTTTTGAGGTCTTTATATTTGATTGCTTAGGTGAGTTAAGTTTGAGTGTAAATTGCTGATGAAATACTTTAATTGGAGTGACCTGGTAGCAGTTCCAGGGCATTACTGGAGCTGGGACCCCAAGGTGTTAAGCACTGAACAGGTATGCATGCAGACAAGAGATAGTCTCTGCTTCCAAAGAGCTCATTGCCCATCAGGACAGTCCATTTAGATTGTTTACACTGATGGTCAATTTAAATATTGCTTGGAGAAGGTGTTAAAATTCCTGTACTTGAGGATGCTAGAGGGCCAGCTTCACCACGTATCTGGAGCCTGGAAGCTATGTCTACTTTGTGGAAAACAGATATGTTTAATAGCAAATGGATACATCTGTATCTTTGATGAGAATAAAAGCTGATTGTTGGCTAAGTTAGATAACAGAACCAGCAGTGAAGCATCTCCACCCTCTCTTTGCAATTACACTCCCTTGATTTTTTAACCTGGACTGAAAATTTGGTTTCTGTTAAAAATGTTTTCCTATTTAAATAGGTTAAAATATGTAAATACCTTTTCCTTAAGCCTAAGCCGTCTGATGTAATGCCTACATTTCTTGTAATATACTTAAACAGAACCTAGGCAATGTATTTTTACTGCCAATATCTCAAAGTCAAACCAGTGAAGGGATGGTAGTCACTCTTGGCTGAGCACACGGAACCAGAATCTGATGAAGCAGTAAACCAACTTTTGATGGAAGCAGCCTCTTCTGCATGTGCATGGAGAATATTTTCTTCGTTTTTGTGTATTCAGATAGTTCAGCTCACAGACTAATTCAAAACTGAGAAAACATTTGGGAGCTGTAAATGCAGAAATGCTTGTTTTCTTCTCCTATCATAAAGTGGAAAAAAAAAAAGAACAATGAGGAGAGAGATTCACTACTCCTGAAATCTTCCAGTGGAGGACACAGCAAGGTTCAATTCACTTAGAAAGATAATTCATTTGTTTTCACTAAAGCATTTTAAAATGCAAACCATGTTTCCGTAACCCTTTTTATGCGTCCAGCACATATGATGTATCATTCAAGATTAATAAAACTGTAATACATAAAAGCTGGCATTTTAAAATTGTTCTATAAACAGTCTGGCTAATAATGTAAGGTGGAAACAAATGCAGGTACCCTGTTCAGGCCTTTGCCTTGCTAGAGGGTGAAGTTCCCTCCAGTCTTTTTAAAATTCAATGTAAAATGAAAGCTTTAAGGGGA
This sequence comes from Podargus strigoides, assembly GCA_028020825.1. Lineage (NCBI taxonomy): Eukaryota > Metazoa > Chordata > Aves > Caprimulgiformes > Podargidae > Podargus > Podargus strigoides. Next base: position 2,138,376 of record CM051619.1, read on the forward strand.
GAAATTAAGCTTGCATACCCACAGGGTATCCAGTGCCTTGCTGGGTGGTGTAGGGCACTCTCAGGTGTTAGATGTCTCCAAGGCAGCTTCAAGCTGCAAGTTATTTACATGTCTCTCATAATTTAGAGGTGTTTGACTAGTGGGTTGGAGTGACCATGAAGCTGTCATGGTCATCTCTGCTTGTCTTGTTCCTTGAAGAACTTGCTGCTGCCCTGGGCTTGGAGTAAAGGCTGTAGGCACCTTGTTCCAGTTGGGGCATTAGGAGTCTTAAAACTGTGGTATGATAGAGCAGCTTCCCTTCAGCCCACACCAAGACACCTCACTTCAACACAAGGGTGGGTTTGAAACCGTTCATTTTCCTTTGTGTTTCTACTTCAGATGGCTGCCTGGCCAGCATGCTGATTGTTGTGGATCCCTTGATAGATGGCTTGTGTACATTGGGAGGTGAGAACCTTCCAGGAAGGGCTGTGGATCCTGCAGCAGGGTGCCTGCAGACCCTGGTTTATTTTGTAGAACTTTCTACTCCCTATTTTGCAAAATGTTGTGAGAAAGGTAGGCTGTGGAGACACCTTAGTTCACTTCTGTCCCTCACAAAATGCACTAGCTACGTGGGAGCAGAAATGAGTATGAGCTCATTTAGTTTTCAGTGGTGTCATCTTCACAGAAAGGGAGAGGAAAAGATAAATTGTGACTGTCGCAGACCTCGTCTGTTCTACTTCCAGCACATCAGAGCTGCATTCTGCTTCTTACCTGGTGGATGACGAGCTAAAACAAAAACAAAACTTCACCTCTTTAAACCCCTCCTTTACACTAACGAAGTTTAATTAGTTTGCTAGCATGAGTTGATGAAGACTCTTGTGTATTTTATGTGAGCTCAGATATTTGGATATGGAATAGAAGTAGTACTGAATATCTGCAGTTTCCATCACATTTCAGTGCCTTTAAGGGATGAGCCCTTAAAACAAGATGTAACTAATGTTAGAGGCAATGGGAGCACTCTCTCTCTCTGCTGGCTTTCACAAGAACCGAACTGTAACTTTATTGAGGATATTTTCTTTTTTTAATTAACAGGAGATTACTGACTTCTAGGTCCTCTCATACTTAAGAATAATTAATTCTTCATTGTTTTTGCTTTTGACAGACTTTCACTGTCAGCCTTCCAAAGGAGACATTGGCCCTTCCTCCAGTTATTTGATGAAACAATTTACTACGTGCAGCCGTCCCCCCACCCTTCATGGTAGAAATCTGCTTCTGGTGTCCTCCTGGGTGCTGCCATTGCAGTGTTACCCATACAGTTTGGCTGCAAATGTTACTCTTTTTTTCTGATATATTTAAGAGAGGGGGGGTTATGACTTCTGGGGTATAATTGTATGAGGATATTACTTGGGCAGACCTCCTAAACTCTCCTGCATTAATTTGGATGTGCTGGGTATGAGCTCTGTGTGCTTACACTCACTAAGGAGAGTCCTGCACTGTAACTGGTGTTCCCAGAAACCAGAGAAATTACAAATAATGTTTCTGCTTGCTACTGTATCTTGAAGTCTCCCTTGCCTGTTCTCCCTGCTCCTGTTGACTGTCTTTTTCTTACCTGTTCCCATGCTTTTTGCAGTCATAGTTTCCAATTTTAAACTTAAAAACTTGTTTTAACTTTTCACTTCTGGCCTTTTGTCAGCCACATAGCAAAATGATTTATTTAGCAATGTTTTCTCCAGTTTCTGGAGCCACCTTGCCAAAAAGTATGGTCATCCCTACCTTGCAGCTCTGAGACAGTCTGTCTTCATAGTCCAGTCGTTCCTGCAGCACCACCCTAAATCCAGGTGGATCATCATGTTGCCTGCATGCTTATTTTGAGAGCAGATTGCACAGGAAGATTGCACATGCAGAGAGGTTAGACCTGACAAGCTTGAGAGGTGCTACCCAACTTCCACAGCTGCGTGGTATGTGCAAATGGGGAAATTAATACTTTTCATACATCCTTGTGCTTTTCCCTGTCCCCCATTCTTTGTCTCTCCTTATTTTTGAAAGGTGGACCTTTTAAAGCTTTTTAGTTCTTAAAGACATGCTACTCCCACTGGATTTAACACTGTGGCTGGCACAAGGGAGGGTTATAGGAGCCAGTTGGTTTAATTGGTGCTTTACATGGTAGACTTTTAAATTGTGAATTCAGTGAAGTTCCTGCTTTGCTGCTCTTTTTCTACAAACCAGCAGTGGTGCACGCACACAGTACTTCTAAAAATAAGAGTGTATGTTGTGAAAGTGTTGCTTGAAGCCAGGCTCTGATCTGCAGTCACCGCAGAGCTACTCTAATTCATACCTCTGAATTCAGGCAGCTATAAAATCGAGGTTTACAAAACACAATATAGAAATTTAAGTTCAGTTGAAATCAAGTTTAATAAATGAATGGCTGTAACAGTCAGATCAGAAGTGTGCCTTATCTCTGGCACTAGGCTGTGGATAACCAGCAGTCCTGGATGCTGAGGAAGGCCTGTAAGAACAGGGTAAACATTTGATACCTCTCCAGCATGTACTTGCAAATATCCACGCTTGTGTGCTTCAGGCATTCCGGTGTGTCTTTTGTATCCCTTCTTTTTCACTTAAAGAGAGGTCTAGGCATGTTAAATCCTTAATGGCCCATTTGTCTACACAAACTGCCATCCTGAGCTGTGTCCATTGCAGTGTTTTCCACCTGCTTAATGTCACATACCTGGAGGCTAGGTAGCCTTTGTGAAGTGAGGTGTTTTTTTTTTTGTTTTTTTTTTTTTTTTAAATTTCATTTCCTAGTGAGTCAATGTCCTTAATTTATAAATAAAGTCACCTTTTTTATTTGGTTGGTTTGTTTTATTCTTTTTTTTGGGAGTGTTCACCCAGAGTTCTGTGCCAGCAGGACTTTGCAGGTGCTCACTCCTAGCAGAGAGGTGACAGCAGGAGGGACAGGGCATGGGTTAGCTTTCTACTGACACACCTACATCCAGAAAAATACATCTTGTCTGTGTCCAGGGTAGCATGAACATTGCAGAATGAGGGCAACGAATGATTTCTCTCCATTTTAGGTCATCTACAAACATCTATAGGACTATCAGTTACTGTTTAACTCCAACTCTGTGTACTCTTCATACATAAGGACTAAGTCTGCTGTCATTTAGAAAATGAAGGCTTTTTTCTGACTTGTCAGTACCTTTTTGGTGAGGTATATTTGCTGTTTGGCTGTCATTTTGCAAACCTGTAAAGCTGTCTCCACTTTATGCACTTTTATATCCCACTAGCTTGCTCTTTTTCATGCTCCTCATTTTGCACCATTGTCTTTTCTGCTCCCTGATACTGTTGGATCTCTCCCTTTTAATACTGTTTTCTAGAAACTTCCTAGAAAATGCCACTGTGTGAGACCATTTTGTTGGCTACAGTGATCTTTTATGTTCAATTTTTTTAAAAAAATAGCTATGTATTCCATAGCTGCAGCTTTTCAGAGCCTGACTGCCTCCTAGTTTACCTAAAACGTTATTTTTTTATAGGATATGTGTGAACATACTGTTCCAAGCACTGTGGAACAGTGGTGATTCTTCAGTTGGGAGGAAGGAGCTGGAAGCAGCATTGCAATTGAAGTTCCTGTGAGTTGCATCATTGAAAGCACAAGGGTTAATATTTTTCTCCAGATGTGAATCTGTTTCCTGCTTTTAATGTATGCATATAAAAAGATTTTGGTTTCTTTGTCCCTTTGCACTTGAACTAGAAACTGTAATCTATTTGTGGTGCATGCTAGAAAAGTATTTTTTTTAGTACTTTTGGTTTAACAGTTTCTCTGTAGAGGAAGGAAAAACAGATTGAGACGTCCTTCCAGTGAAATACAAAATGAGAGGACCACAATATCTGAACTTAGCATTGTCTCTGCTAATAGGAACAAAGATGGTAAAACAGATTGAATGGTCCCTTCCTCCAAGAATAATCTGCAAATAAATTGCTGTGAATGATATTTGCATTTCTCCTTGCAAGACAGTTGGTAACAGTTCTAATAGGAATGGATTGGAAATGGGCTTTCTTAACCTGAAATGAGTAGCATGCTTAAATTTCATTGCTGCTGCTGATTTCTATCCAAAGATTGCTGTTTTACAGCTGTTATTAAAAATTTATAGGGCAACTTGAGATCAAAGCAAATATATATTATCTTTATTATGTAAACTTGGGTTTTGTGGAACATATGCATTGCATCCCTGCGCTCTATGCAGGAATTTTTGTATTGGCAAAGGCAGACAGCCTTTACGTTGTGCAGTCAGACCTGAGATGTGGAAAACCAGGGTTGTGTCCCAGTGATTGATGATGGTCTGATTCACAGTCTTCTTTCCTGATCTCCCAAGTAACTTCATCAAATGTTTAGGGTGGGTTTTTTTTTAACATGTCAGCTTTGTTAGATAGCATCCCAATCTCAAGTTTTGGCAGGACCGAAGATCTCACTTCTGCAGTGAAAAGCTTGCAGACCTGAACCCTGAGGATCCAGTTTGAGACAGCAACTGAAAAACCTAGGCTTGCGTGGGGTTTGGAAAGGCTGCAGTTGCTTGTATTGAGGCACCTCTCAGAAATTCATACGTGCCAGTTCTTCTTTGGTTTGTATTCCCCTTCTGACCTGTCCTGTGTCTCCAGCTCGTCGGTGACTCTTACGGGAGCTGATGCTTTTGCACTTGATGGGATTTCTGTATGCAGCCCTGGGTATAGTTTAGCTCTTGGAGTGCTGTTATTTTAACTGTTATTTTTACTTATAATAAGACTGGTAAGATGGGGGAGGGAGGGAAAGCAAAAATCTGAAAAGCTGCTAGATCTTAAAGATTAATCAGCCTGGTTTAAATAGCAGGCAAAGCTACAAGCATTCTTTTCCACACAGCGTGTTTTCATCCATTCTGTTTTAGCAAAGCTGTTTCTCTAGGGGAAGATTTCAAGCTCCATGAAACTGTGTTCTTCTATTAGTGTCAGGGCACAGGCTAAGATTATTTGTGTGAATATGTAGAAACAGTTACATTACCTGGGGTTACTTTCATGCTTTCTCGCTCGGTGGAGTTATGGCCTCATATTGCACAATTGCCTATCTATTACTCTGTTTATACATATCTGTATTTACGAACTCATACCAGGGAGCTCTTCTGTATGAGCTTTCATCCTAAGGAAAAGAGAAGTCGGTGTAAATGATGGGAACTTTCTAGCCTGTGCAGATGATTAAACCAGTCCTATTTATAAATACTATGAAGAATATACAATGGTATTCTCATAGGAGGGGTACAGTCAGACCCAAGGTTGCTGCAATTAGTTAATGAGGTGTTTTTTCATTCAAAGAGTGGTTGTAAACGACTTGCTGCACCCCTATAACACACAAAGAATTGTTCCAGTTTTGCTGCAAGGAAAGGAGTGATATGAAGAACTTGAAAGATGGGGAGGTACCTCCTAAAACAGATCAACCCCCAACATAGCCTGTGTTTGTAAACCTGTTTTCTATTGGAAGCCACTCATCCTCCCTCCTTTCTGCTGAGGTTTTTCACCTCTGCTCTGCTGGTTTGTCTGCTTGTGCAAGTCGGCTCAAAGAAGGGTTGTAAAACTATGGGGGAGCAAGGGAAATGGTTAGAAGTGGTAATTTATTCTTTTAAGTTTTTTTTCTCTTTTCCACATTGATTACCAGTTGTGCTTACGAAGCACCATTTACAGCACAGATCAAAAACCAAGGAGGTCTTGTTTAAATCTGTATCAAACAGCAAGTTTCCCTATCGGTGTTAGTGACAGTTGTTGACTCTCGGTGGTCTCTAAGGTATTAGAAGGGGGGCCCTGAAATAATTACAGCAAAATTAAATGTTCTGGACTCTAGTTACAGGCAGAGTAAAACAGCAGAGGTGATAAGCAGTGGGTGGAGAGGTTGTGTGGCTGTTGGGGGTTTATTAGGAAGGATTTTGCTCCTGAGAGGGGTTTAACTCCTAATCCATCAAAGAGTGGTTATTAGAGCACCTGGCAAGCAAGAGAAAATAAGGAAAAAGAAGAAATTGTGTTTCCCAGCACATGCTGTCCTATTGCTTCCCTGGGCATGATTTTTGGGAGGCAGTTTTTTTCTTTTCATTGAATAGTGGACTCAGATCCAGGCAGTTGAGGGAAGAGTGTTGCTCTTATTTGGAACATCTTGGAAAGGAAACGGTCTTACAGGCAACAACAATAAATGCTCTGATATAATGCAGACTAAACCATACTTAAACCAAGTCTGTATCCATCACTTTGATATACTGAAATCCCAGTCTGCTGATTTGATGTCAGGATGATGAATTATGACCTTTTTTATTATTTATTTTAAGGTTTAGTTGCAGACTTTATAAAAACATAGAGTGTGTCTGGCTCTGGTTGTAAGGTTATTGAATGGCTGGGAGAAGCTTTTAGATTTGGAGCACAAGTGGTGGTTTGTTTTTGTGTATTTATGCACACACAAAGGCATTTGCAAGTACATACAATTTATGTTTGTTTGTGTGTGTAATTTACAATGGGTAAAATTACAAGCAGGTATAAATTATGTTCAGTTATATGCATGGTAGTGGTTAGAGGTCAACTCATGGGTGTCGTTGTCGTGCTGTGCTTAGGAGAGTTCCTACATGTGGAGAGATGAGTTTAAGCTAATAGGGAACCAATTTAAGATGAAACTGTGTAAGGCACTCATGGTGACACTCAGGTTGTGCAGATTTATTTAAATTGCTCTGAAATTGGTTTAATCCTTCCAGTTTGCTTAGACAAGGCCATTAGAGAACGTCCCTGAAAATATGATGTGTGTGTACCCCAGTCCTGGTGGTACCATTGGGATGGCTTTGTCCAAACCCTGTTGACTACATTGTGTCCCAGCAAACATGGCTCTTGCAACACCACGCTGCAATGTTTACCTGTGTAAGACTGGAGGATCTACTGCTTCATATTTAATCAGGTATGGAGGGAAAGGCTGCACGTTACTGGTCCTTTGTTTTAAAAATAAAACTCTCCGAAACAGCTGTCTGGCCAAAGTCCAAGTTGTTCATCTGCTTTCTCTCTGCCAGTGTGATTGCTGGACACATTTGGCGTTCAAGGTGTCTGTTGGCTTGTGGTAGTGCTGACAGCTTAGCTTGATGTCTTGAATAGGTCTTATATGAAATATCATCATCCTCATTTGGCCTAAAACCTTCTCTACTCCTTGTCAGGGAGTAAATCTTTACCTATAAGTTTTGACATTGTTTTTGCTGCTTCCTACAGTGAGAGTTACCAACTTTTGCCTGCTCAAAATACAGTATATTAGTTCGTAAACAGAATCATAGAATCAGAATTGTTTTGGTTGGAAAAGACCTCTAAGATCAAGTCCAACTATTAACCCAGCACTGCCAAGTCAGCACTAAACCATGTCCCTGAGCTCTACATGTACACCTCTCTTAAATCCCTCTAGGGACTGGGACTCCCCCACTGCCCTGGGCAGCCTGCTCCAATGCCTGATAACCCTTTCAGTGAAGAAATTGTTCCTAATATCCAATCTAAACCTCCCTTGGCACAACTTGAGGCCATTTTTTCCCGTTCTATTGCTTGTTTCTTGGGAGAATGACCCCTCCCTCACTACCCCCTCCTTTCAGGGAGTTGCAGAGAGCAATGAGGTCTCCCCTCAGCCTCCTCTGCTCCAGACTGAACGCCCCAGTTCCCTCAGCCACTCCCCATCACACTTGTGCTCCAGACCCTGCCCCAGCCCCGGTGCCTGTTTGTGTTTGCCTGTAGCTTACTACACCTGTTTGACCATTTCCTTTATATCCCATGTGATACAAAACTGACAGCCCCAGCCCCTTTAAGTTTGCATTTTTAGAAGGTGGAGGAAAGGATGATCTGTTTTTTTCTTTGCTTGTTTCTGCCTAAGGGATAGATGCATTTGTTTGCTTGAATTTCACATTTTTAACATTTTTTTGCCCCATTTGTACCACAGAAATGCAATTCTCAATCCAATGCTGCCTTTTTTCCCATCAAGCCTAGTAAGCTGACCAAAGAAAAGCTTGGGCTTACCCAGTGCTGCAGAATTGTTTTGTTGAAAGAGGCAGACAATGTCTTTAAGTCGGGCTTCACTGTGGAAAATTAAAAGTGGCTGTACCTGTGCTAGTGTCTGTGCCTCTAGGTGTAAGTATTCCCAAGCTGTTGGTCTGAGACTTTGTGGTGGCAGTCAGGGTGCCAGAAGGAGCTGTGTTTCAGTGCTGACCACTTCTGAGGCAGCTCGACCTCCTTTGTATGCTGCCAGTATCTCCTTTTCAGTTGGTGTATAGTTAACTTCGGAGCCTTTGTATCCCTGGTTCCAAGAGCCTCAGGTTTCCCCGGGTGGTCCCTGCCAGAGGCTCCAGGTAGGACCATTCTCCCTGGCTGTGGTGTACAGCATGTTTTTAACCTCTTGTCCTGCCCAGACTGGCCTGAGGGCTACTGCCTGAGCAGTCCCCTGTTTAATTTGTTCAAAAGCTTGTTGTTGCTCAGGGCCCCATTCAAAATCATTCTTCTTACGGGTCACGTGGCAGAGAGGGCTCACAATCAGGCTGTAGTTTGAGTTGTGCATCTTCCAGAACCCCACAGTGCCCAGGAAAGACTGAGTCTCCTTTTTACTAGTCGGTGGGGCCATGGCTGCTGTCTTGTTTATCACTTCTGTTGGGATGTGGCTATGCCCATCTTGCCATTTTATTCCTAGGAATTGAATCTCCTTTGCAGGCCCCTTAACTTTCCTTTGTTTGATGGCAAAGCTGGCCTTCAGGAGGATTCCAGTTGTCTTCTTTCCTTTTTCAAAGACTCCTTCAGCTGTGTCCCCATACAATGATGTTGTCAGTGTACTGCAGGTGTTCTGGAGCCCCACCTTTCTCCAGTGCAGTATGGACCAGTCCATGGCAAATGGTGGAGCTGTGGTTCCACCCCTGGGGCAATTGATTCCAGGTGTACTGGGGGCCCCTCCAAGTGAACACAAACTGTGGCCTGCCCTCTGGTGATATTGGAATGGAGAAAAACACGTTAGTAGTGTCGATGGTGGCGTACCACTTGGCTGCCTTTGACTCCAGTTCATACTGGAGCTCCAGCATGTCCGGCACTGCAGCACTCATCGCTGGTGTAACTTCATTCAGGCCATGGTAGTCCACAGTTAGTCTCCATTCGCCATTAGACTTTCTCACTGGCCATACAGGGATGTTGAAGGGTGAATGAGTTTTGCTAATCACTTTCTGGCTCTCTAGTTGATGGATCAGTTGATGGATGGGGACCAGGGAGTCTCGGCTGGTGCAGTACTGCCGCAGGTGCACCGTCTTGGTAGCAGTTGGCACTTGCTGCTCTTCAACCTTCAGCAACCCCACCACTGAATGGTCTTCTGAGAGGCCGGGTGAGGTGGACAATCGTTCAATTTCCTCCAGGGCAGCTATACCAAAGGCCCACCGGTCCCTTTTGGGTCTTTGAAGTACCCTCTCCTGAGATAGTCTATGCCCAGGATGCATGGGGCATCTGGACCAGTCACAATGGGGTGTTTATGCCAGTTCTTCCCAGTTAGGCTCACTTCAGCTTCCAATAGGGTCAGCTGTTGGGATCCCCCTGTCACTCCGGAGATACAGATGGGTTCAACCCCACTATAGCTTGATGGCATCGGGATGCACTGTGCACCAGTATCTACCAAGGCCTTATTCTTGTGGGTCTGGTGTGCCAGGCCATCGGATCCACACCCTCCAGTAAATCCAATTATCCCTTTCCTCCACCTGGCTGGAGGCAGGGCCCCTCTAATCCTGCTCAGCATCACTCACTTGTTCTAAGAATGACTCTTCTTGTAGGAATGGCTCAGAGGTCCCCTCAAGAGGGTCAAGCATAAGACTGGCCATTCTATTCTGTCTGGGGGATTTCCAACTGGAAACTGGAGCGATGTTTTTCTTGGATGATTCCCCTTTCAGCTGCTGTACTCGTGCACCTAGGGTGGAAGTTCCCACCTCCTCATGTTCCCACCTCCATGGGTGATCGCTTATCATTCAGATCACCGTAAATCATATCAAACGCAGCTAATTCCCTGAGATACTGAATACCTCTCTCCATGTTGGTCTACTTGTTTAACTGACATAGGATGTCATCCTTGCAGGGGTACCTTTCCCTTACACTGGACAGGAGTCGCCTCCAAAGGCTGAGGGGTTGGACCTGTCTCCCTACTACCTTGTCAATGCCAGCTTCCTTGGACAAGGATCCCAGCTGCCTGGCCTCTTTCCGCTCTAATTCCAAAACACCAGCTCCACTATCCCAGCATCAGAGCAGCCAGGTGATAATCTGCTCGCCTGGAAGGCGGCTGAAATCCTTCTGCATATCTCGCAACTCGCTCAGGGATAGAGATTGGGTGATCACCTCTGGCTCTTCCTCCTGTTCTCATGGTGGGCCTGGCTCATCTCCATCCTTCACTATGCGAGCTGATTTTTTGGTGTATTTCATTTTCTGTATAGGGGCGACTGATACTGGCACTGGCTGTCTCTCTGGCCCAGCTGCCTTACTAGTAGGTTTGTTTTCAGGTCCTGAGACCCTTTCTTCCCCTTGAAGGCACTGAGTAGGAGGACACGGTAGGCATGGGCAAGTCCCCAACACACTGCAGTGAGTTGTGTCTTCCTGGGTTTGTCAGATTGGCAACACACCTTTTCTAAATGCTCCACCAGTTTATCAGGACTGCACTTGTTCGGGGGTGAAATTCCAAAGCATTGGGGGTGACCACTGACCTAGGTGCTTGCCCCTTTTTTCCCCACACACCTTGCCACTCAGAACTCTCTGGCCTCGGGGCAGGTCTTCGGGTGATACTATTATTGGAGAAGTACTGTATAACCCAAAACAGGATACAGCAGACATGCAGAAAACACAGCACCGCAAGCATGCTGGCTTGGATGCTCTAAAGATAGGCAAAACTCTAAACAAGTGAGAAGATCTCCTCCCCTGGCTCACCCATAGATGGATTGAGACCACTGACAAATGCCCAGGCCACATACAGGTACCAGTTCACCCTCACTAGCAGTGATGCAACCATATCATAAGTAGTCAGCATCCAGTATAGCAAAACAATACTCTTGACACATTTCCCACAGGCAATAAACACCAGCACTGAAAATACCCCACAGTGGATATAAAGATTATTCCAGCCCCACCAGGCGAGCAAATTGACCAGCATTGTCAACATACCTTATTCAAACAATACAAATGTACAAACGGAAAATTGTGCCTAACAGATTGTTTTAACACACCCTGGTTAGGGTTTTTGTCTTTATCTCAACCCCCTCGTGCCCCACCTTGGGTGCCAAAAAGGCCATGGTGGTTTAGACCCTGCTGGGACCTGAGACCACGTTGCTGCTGCCCCTCCCCTCCCCTCGGACAGGGATGGGACAGGGAGTAAAATACAAACCCTGGGGTTGAGATAAGGAAGATTTAATACAACAGTGTAACAACAACAGACCGAACAATAACAGTGATGATAATGTACAGAACGAGATATACTGCATGGACACAGCACGAGGGACAGACCCAGGCCAAAGCTGCTCCTGCACTGCCCGGGCACCGGGACATGACATCAGCATGGTATGGAACAGCCTGGCTATAGCTCCCTCCCAACTGCTGGGGAAAACTAACCCCATCCTAGCTGAACTAGAACTTGAAATCCAGCCAGCTTAAACCACAGGCAGTACTAACTTACCTCCTAGGTACAGGCAGGACCTTGGACTTGAGTGTTGCCCCTTGGCTTCTGCTTGTACGAGCTCGGTGGTGGCAAGGCTTCCTAGCAAGGTTATCATGGGGTATCCACAAAGAGTAGCTTTGGCCTCTTAGAAAACAGAGAGGAGTTACTCCAGGGAGCAACTCATAGGATCTGCAGTTAGACAATTCAGAACCAGAGCCTGGAGAAGACTTCTGTCTCCATTACCTGGAAGATGAGCCTAAGGAAACTCCTCTGTTGTCTCTGCTCTTACTAACCCACCTGGAACAGGTGCTGGCTGCAGGGCCCAAAGGCACTGGGGTCTTCCTGTTGTCTTCTCCCAGAATTTCCTTTGCTCCCCTTCCCTTACTGCTTAGGGCAGAGATAGGACTGCCTCCCGGATGGGTAAAAGATCCATTAGATCCATCCCAGAAGTTCTCTTATCTCTCATAAATGCATAATATAGATGCCATATTAACCTTACTATGGCTTCAGAGGGTGGTCATTTGTATGGGTCCATCATCAAAGTTAACACTGCAGCATGTGGATCAATTTAAATCAAAGCAGGCAGGAAACTTTGGTTTGACCAATTGATCTTTAGTTTTGTTTTGCACATGTGTTTCTTAGGTTCTGCTGATAACTTCATAGTTCTCCAGCAGGTTTCAAGAAGTATCCTAAGCAATTACATTCCTTCCTATACATTTGTTAGATGATGAATTAGAAAATGTAATTCTCTGCATGTTTCCCAGCTAATTCTTATTTAGAAATTGTGTCAAGCTATGTCTGGATGGAAACTGGAATTCAATTGAAAGTGCAGTTTTACTTGATGTTAAGGTTGTGTCAAAATACAGTTTTTCTTTTAAAATACACTCATTAAATACAGTGAGTCTTGTCTGGATAAGTAAACTTCACTTAATTTCTAGTTACCTTGCCCTTCAAAAACATAAAGATGGCAGAGCTCATCAACTTACCTTATTTTTATTCCTCATTTAAAAGCCAGAAACTGTTTTTCCTGCTTTCTGAATTCCCAGCTGATTTCTCAACTTTGAAAGCAGCAGTCATTGAACTGAGCTAAATAAGCAAAGTAAAAAGAAAATGTTTGTTCTTTTGTACTTGCAGACAAGGATACTGCTTGAAAAGATGGGTTGGCACTTAATCAGACACTAGTTCCCAGTGCTTACCAAGTGACTTCCACTAGTTCACTGGCTTGACGTTCTTTTTCCCTTGGAAAATTTTTGCAAAATAGGCATCTTTCCAGTTAAAAACAATTTAAATAAGGAAAATGAGTAAGTAATTTTAAAGCTTTTATTTTTAATCTGCATGACTCTGCAGTGATGCAGATGCACCTTTGCTTGTGAGCGTTGCAGCTGTGTTTTGTGAAATCACGGGTGTGTGTAAGGACAGACCCAGCCCGGTCACATATCCTGGAGCTGAATGCAGGAGTGACAGGACATGCTCCCACCTGTGTGTCTCCCAGTGGCTGGGGATCTTGTGTACACACAGCCCAGCACTATGGTGTCTGTTTTGCTCTGTGGCCTAATATCCCAAATTTGGCCACTTGTCTGTGATCAGCCTTTCTGTGGTACGTGGGGCCAGGGAGAAGGACAGAAGTGATGCTGTCCTGGAGCTGAGATGTCCCCTGTTAGAGAATCACACTCAATTGTCCAGCCCTGAGTCCAGTCTAAAGACTTTTTCTTAAGGGGAAAAACCCTATACTTGAGTGTGCATATTCATGACCTGCAAATCTGGACCCAGAAATGGCCACAAGTAACGAGTGAGCTCTTCTCTTAAAATAAAACCTGCCTGAAGCCCTTCACCTGTTTAAATTGATTGGCTTTGGTGTGGCTTTTTTGTTGTGCCTGCCCTTAAGTTTTTAGGATGAGTCTCTGGGAGATTATTGGACAGGAACTGCTTCTGTTGAAGGATATACATTCAGGGCAGGATGCTCGCTGTGGAACGGGGCTTTATTTTGAGCTTGTTTATCCTTTTTAGCTAATGCTTGCCCTGGCATCATTCATAGCACTCCTTTAACTTTTAAAGGCTTTAAATGCAAGTTAAACATAGACCCATCTACTTCTACTAAGTCCTTCTTTCAAGCTCATGTGAGACGTTGAAGATGGCAGTAGTACATCCTTTCACTGACAAAGCACTGGGTCCTCAGCGGTCCATAAATGCCAGCACTGGAATTCGTGCATGGAAAAAAGAAGAAATGGTTTGAACTCTGCTGAAGGCAAGACAGGAAAGTTGCCCCTCATTCGCTAGAGCCAGGAGCTCAGTTTGCAAAATGAGCATTTTCAACAGATGTAACTTCTGTGCAGTTAAAAATAAATTGTGAGGAGTGATAAATAAAATAGTTGGGAGACGAATGTGCGCAGCAGTTCATGGCAGCTCCAGTTTTCTGAGTGTGTTGGGGAATGGATTTCTGAGATCCTGAGGCAGGAAATGTCTATATGTAGCTATAATAGCTTATTTTTCTCTCCTTTTGGGATATTATCTTTTCCTTAGGTCTGGGCTGTTTGCTCTCCTGAAATGAGCTAAAAACTCTAAAAACTTTTAAAAATTAGAAAAATGGTGCTGTGCTCCATACAGGGATTTCGAGTAGGGTTTATTTTGTTCAAATGACCAGTTAAAGTATTTTAGGACTCAGCATAATAATTTAGTATATATGAATTTGTCTTTTTTTGTTCTGCCTCGGGACAAATAAATGCCTTTAGTATGATCTGAGGTTTGTCATCTCAAAATATTGTCTTTTCCTATTGCATGTTTTATTTAATTTACTAATTAGTGCTAAATGCATAGATTATAAATACATGGATTTAGATGAAACACTCGTTGGCTAAAATGTAGAGTATTTGGTTTTCATTCCTTCCCTCTTAGTTTGAAGTCAAAAGCCTAAAGTTACTTAAAATCAATAGCTTCATGTTTTTCTTAGGAATAGATTCTAGGTTAATGGTTGGACTTGATGATCTTGGAGGGCTTTTCCAACCAAGGCTATTCTATGATTCACTTTGTGTGTGTGTGTGTGTTGGAGATACCATTTAAGCTCTGATTCTGAAAATGCTCAAGTGTGCTAGTAATCCTGCTAAATCCACTTTGAATCTCTTGAGTGGAAAAGCTCACACAGTCGGGGCCGTGCGTTCCCTAACCAAGAACGTTTCTGCGTGGTAACTTGATGTGAGAAATTGTACTGTAATACTTTAAAACATATTGTAATTGGATCAAAATGACTGTGGTACACTTACTAGCTTTGTGGTGTTGCCTTGAAAGGTTTGAAAGGTAAAAACCAAACCTGCTTAGTACTGGGAGATCTTATCTTGCTTTTGTGTGTAGCAATAAAAAAAGGTAAGAGCACTCAATATTTACTCTCTGTTGTTGAGAGTTGTAGTTTGTATAAAATGTTGTGCAGGCAAACCATTGCCTGTATTCTTAGTAGTAGATTCCTGTCCTGTTCCAGCATGCTTGATAATTGTTTATCTTTTAATTTGTATGATCCTGACATCCCAGGTTTCCTTAGTGTACCTCTCCTCCTTCTGGTTTCTCAGTTTAACTTTCCTTGTTGTACCTTGAACCTAGAGGCTGCAGGAAAGAAGGTAAAACGATGGAGAAGAGTTGGTATTTTGAAGGATGGCTTACAGAAGGGTTTGGACACTATCAGGATCACCCAAAAGTTCAGGTGAAGTGTCTGAGGATGGAGGAAACAAGGCAAAAATGATGGTGACTGGGAAAGATCTAAGCACATCAGAAATAGTTTATATAGGAAACCAGCAGGCCAGGGGGAATGGGAGTGACAGCCTGGCTTTCACAAGGTTGGTAGGTTCTAACTAACATTTTTATTGCCATTTCTAAAGGCAGTTTTTCTTTAATGAAGGAGAGCCTACCCTATGTTAATCCCTGCTTTGGTCCAATGATCAATGCAGGAAAACAGCATGCTGTGAAAATTCACCACTCCAGATCAATGGCCCCTCGCTACCCAACTGTATTAAAGATAATTGATGGGCTGAGGGGATCTTGTAAACACTTGTTTGTCCCATCAGCATGTTTGTTTATTTGTTGAGAGTAAGGACATGTACAGAGCCACTGTCAGCTGGAATACATTTCTGGTTTTACTGGGGGTTACTGCAGAATGTGCATTCGTTTTTCTAAACCACTTCAGCATCCCCGATATGATTCGACGTCAGTAATGGAAATGGATTAGTTGATAGTGAATTTTATAAATTTTTAAAGAAGAGCACAAAAGCCTTATTTATGCAGGGTGAATTGAGATGTAGGGAAATATCCAGCTAACTTTTGGCCTCTAGATGACATTTTAAGGGATAAACAATCAAGGTTATGCAAATGAGTGGATTGATCAAAACTGGTGATTTAAATCACTTTGATTTACATCAGCAAGAGGGAAGCTTTGATTTAAATCATTGATTTTAATCTTGTTTTGGGATTGTACTTTCATTATTTTCCTAAAGACAGGTTGATTTTCATTGGCTGGTAACTATTTGAAGCATGTTTATTTGCAAACAAGAATTGCTCTTAAGTTAATTTCTTAATTTCTTTGGGCAGGAGGGGGGGAGTGCCTAAACTGGCAGGCTAAGTGGGGCAGGAATGTGTCCTTAAGCAGGTACATAATTTAAGAATTCCTCATTTAAATTCTTTAACATTTAAATTTTCTAGAAATGGCAAATAAGCTCTATATAGATGAAGATTGGAACTGAATGTAAGAAAAACCTCACCATTTTGAGATTTTTATTTAAATGTAGCTATCTTAAAAGCCAGCTTTTAAAAAAAAAAAAATAAAAAGGCAAAAACATCTCATAAATGTTTTACATTTTAAAACTGATTCATTAAACAAAGAAAGCATTATCTGCAGTTAATGAACTGAACTGTTTCTGGATACCATGTCCTTCAAGGTTTGAGAGCTGGCAGATCTTATTCTCTTACCTCTTTTATTATTCACAGATTAGAAGAAGAAAACAAGCTTTCCTTCCTTTTTTTTTTTTTTGGTTATTTTTTGAAAAAAACTTTAAACTCCCAATTGGTTATTCAGCTTTTGATTGAACAAGTCATTGATTTGAATTAGATGAATAAACTAAAATGAACAAAATATTCCTTATATGTGCAGAAGAGGGCAAAAGTGGTTTAGAACTTGGGACTTCAGGTGCTTATGCTGTACCTTTCACTAGTTCAGGAGTGGGATTTATTTCCCTTCTGTCCAGGCCTCCCCCAAAACAGCAATAGCTAATGCTGCTAAATATTTTCCATGTAATTTTAAATAACATTACAGTAAGCTTATGCTTTGGGATAATTGATCAGAATTTTAATAGACCTTTTAAAAAAAGTCAATTAAAAATGTAATTCAAAAGTCTCTGGTTTTAATCTTCCCTTATGAAATCTAATATGAATACAGATATTTTCCTAGCATATTTTTGATGGTGATTGCAATCTAGGTTTGGTAATCAAGGTAGAAGTGTACTAAGCTAGTTTTCAGCATGCAATACATATTGAATTTCTTTCTTTTTTTTTTTTTTTTTTTGTCTCTCTGAAGGACTTTAACAGCAGATTTTTGTTTTTATTTTTAGCAGAGAGTGTGTCTGTCTCACAAACGAGTTCAAGTAGTTTGGCCACTGTTTAAATTCACAAAGCTAACGAGGCAGGCAGGCAGGCAGATGCAGTTTTTGTTTTCCTGTGATTAAAACCAAAAGTCTTTCACACTTTTTATTTTTTTGTTCCTAGACCACAAGAGTTTTTGAAGCTGTAGAGCAGTTATAATGAAGGTTGAATAAGAATAGACAAGAGACACTGGTCTGTTTAGATTTTCTATTACATTTATTTTACTGAAATTGCTGGGATGATGACAGTTTAGTCTCAGCTGTAGAGAACACCTTAAATCCTTTGGTAATTAACTAAATTAACTATTTGCTTATTGCTCTGCATTCTCAGGCACTGCATAAATATTTGTGGTTAGGAAGAAAGGCAACAGTTCTGGGTGAAGCTGATGGTATCTTCCTCAACAGTATCAAACCTGTGATAGTTCCTACAGCACAGTGCTTGCACTCTGCTGAAAACTACGCCTGTATTTGACTAGAAGATGCTGCAGGGCCTCTCTCTTTCCCAGAAAAAAAGAGAATTAATTGTTCAGAATGTACTTATGACTTTTGTACTGCCTTAAAACAAACGTCTCACCATGCTGATTTACCAGCACTCTGTTGTTGAATGTTCTGTACCTGTAAATCAGGGCAAAAAGTGAGGTTCCAACATTTTGTCACTCTCAGCTTCACTTGAATTCTGTATTGTCAGGTCGTTCGTTTGCTTCTGTTTGTGTTCCTTGGTGATGCTATGATAAATAACTTTACCTTTCATCATTCAAGTGACTGCTGCTGGAAATGACAAAGCAATACCTTTACCAGGCTCTTTCAGATTTTTAAGCTCTGTTTAATAGGTTAGAAAATGCTTGCTTTTTTCTGATGAGGGAAAAAAAACACCTTTATATGAATGCAAAATGCTGTTGCTGTTCAGATCTCTAAAACTGGAAGGAGGAAGTAATGGTACATATGACCTTATGATAAACTAGGAACGTCTGTTGTTACATTCTTAGCTGCTTATGTCCCCCATCATAGATTATTTTAATTCTCTGTCTCAAAAAACCTTTGCACATATCTGAATACAAAGCATAAGTTGACAGCTGATGCAACGTACTGAGGCAGTTTGTATGTATTGGAATATTCATTTAGAAATAAAAACAAGGTGAGACAGAGTAGAAATAGCAAAGGTTAAAGAGAAATTAAGTGGTAACTGCTGTTTACCAGTACTCATCATACAAGGGTGGTAGATGTAAAATGAAATGGAAAGAATATCCTTCAGGATATGTGCCAACCTTGATAAAATCTGAGGACTTCTTGCCCGTTGCTGTGAACCACCTGATTCCTGATACTGTTGTATATCTGGTCCCTTCAAAATGTGGTCATAGGAGGAGGCATACAGATTTGATTGCTGTTAATCAGTCCGCAGAGGCAGCTCCTGACCAGCTGTAGGACATGCTTTCTCTTGCTCAGTTGGACAGACAAAACTGGGATGGGAATGTGGGGTGGGAACAGGAACAAGATGTTCTGAGGCTAAAGTAGAAGCTGAAAATGCAACAGTGAAAGGATGGAGAGGTGAGTTGTGAGAGGATTTTTACAGTGGGAGGAAGGGCAAGGGCATTTAAAGCAACACCTTTAGTAACCCACCCACTTGCTGAGAATTGTTCAAACCCAATGTGAAAGTTTCTTGTAAGAAAATGAGGAATACGCTGATTTCTGTGTGTGCTGTGGGGAATACAAGAAGTAGTCAACCTAATTTGCAGCAAAAAGTTGATATTAGGAAAATAATTTCTGTGTTGGACTTGGAATAGCTTACTTGGGGAGTCTTAATATTCTGGTTGCTCTTCCCTGAGTTGCTATAGGCTTTTCCTGCCAGTAACTTCATCTCAATGCAGCAACAGTTATCCGTAAAGTCTAAGTGATCCTGCAATAAAAGGGCCTTCTTAATCAAAGATGGTAAAGTCAGAGACAGTCAGTGCTTTCAGTATTGGCATCCTGTTCTGCAAAGGCCATCCCACGTAGGAGGAAGACAGACACAAAAAGTGATTTGGCTGTAATGCAGCAAAACAAATTCTGGCCAAATTGTGGACTTGGAGTTAATGGGTACACAGTGTTACTCTGCAAGTCTCTATAATGCTGACTGGAAATCATGGTGAGCTTTGTAGTCTGTTAACTACTTAAGACTGTTTTGTTATTTCACGTTTGGCTTCAGCCTGTGAAAAATGGGGCACTTGCATGTCTTATATTTCAAAAATAAAAACATTTTAGGAATATTAAAGGTAAATCTCACTAGAGGCTGTGATCTAATCCACTGATATGCATGCATGTGTCATCCCCCCCTTACCCCCCAGCCAACTGGGTGTTGACTTATGGTGTCAGTTTTCTCCTTGTAGATGGAGAGGGAGCCTTTTCTGACGACCCGTGTTTTACAATAGATTCACGCGCTCTGGCCGGTGGAACGGCCGTACATAAATTGTACCCAGGCCATTTCAGAACATAATATCCCTGCAGGGTCAGCTTGACGGTCAAACTAGCCCAGTAGCCAGTTTCTGATTACAGTAAAAACACTGCTAGGAGAAACTCAGGCTGCCTTTATCTCACCCCTGAAGAAGTGGCAGAAACCACGCTCGGGGCTTCAGCTTCATATCTTATGACTGACAAAGTTCAGGCCATCAGGCATCCCTTCTCTGCCCCTGCCCAAATCCCTCTCTCTGTTACCAGTTGTCCCTATAAGCCTACTTGACCCACTTTCTGCAGCTCGTCTCCTGTGCAGCTCTTCTCAACAAGGCCACTTGCTGGTTCTTGACTGAGCAGTCTCAGTCACAGGTAAGAGTAGCTCCAAACTCCCTGTTACAGGTTAACATGATTTTTTAGAGCAATCCTGTTTGGTTTCTTTTGCCCAGAACTTTGTACTGTCAAGTATTAGGTGTGAGCAGTCTCTTGAAATAAACTGGTGTTTGTTATTTACAGCATCAAATATACAAGAAAAAATTGTTATTAATTCACAGTTTGGTAAAGTGAAGGGGTTGATTCTGTCTTAAGGGTATAAGATGTATTTGTTCACTTCACATTTCTCAGTTGTTTTTTTTTTTTCCACTTTCTATCATTTGACTTCAGGAGCTAGAGCTTGAAGGAGAGCAAATGCTAACTGTGAATGTGAAGACAGTGGGAGAATGGTGAAGATGTTTTACTTTTTGATTTGGATTCTAAAGAAAGTCCTAAAAAAAGAGACTGTCAAAGTTATCCCACTTCGATTTTTCTTTTTCAAATCCTTAAATGGTTCTGTTAGTACAAATCCTTGGTGAGAACTGCAGGGAATTAACCAGCACTCTGTAGTCATTAACCCTTTCCAGTGATCCGGGTAGTTCACTACCTGCGTCATACTTCTCTTGTAGAGCTCATTATGTGTAGTTCAAGCACCCAATGCCAGTAAGAGGAGAAAAAGCAAAACCATCTTCTTCAGAATCTGGAGTAGAGTTGGTGGTCTGTGTTTGAAAGGTTTTGCTGTGTAGTTGTGTTGATGGAGGGGAAGGATGATTTCAACTGGAGTAGTAATATTGCAGGTCAGTGTTGACATGGTATGGGATTACTTACTTCAGTGTACTTGTTCCCCTGGTTCTGTAGGAGTAGCAATAAAAGCATCTTTATGTTACTGTAAAAGAGATGAGGGAGGAAATTATATCAGTTTAAGTAATACTATATGGTAATTTCCTAGAGTGCAGAGGCCTGGGCTGGAAGCTTAGCTAATATTGGGTTGTAACTTCTCCCACTCCATTTGCTTGCTAAGATCCTGGAAGGATTTTATGAGCTTTCAGAGTGAGTGGCATCTCAGCCCTGCTGCTGTCATAGCATGTACAGTCTGTCATGGTATTCACCAGCCACACTTGTGTGTCCTCCCACCCCCCAAGATTTTGCTTCTAAAGTAGCTGGTTTAAGATACCTTACCCATTTGATAACTGATGTCTTCTTAGAGGGACGTGTTCATGTCCCTTCTACTGTCTCTAGCTAGATTTTTTTAATACAAAGTGAATCTAGGAAGATCCATCTACTTTGCCTACTAGAGAGAGAACTCTTAACCAATACATGCAGTGAGCTTGCACTCACATCCTCATAAAAATCATTTAGATATCTGCTTAGAAAGGTGGAAATTAAAGGAGAGATGTAGTTCATGGTCTCCAAACACCCTCTCAAAGACTGGTGTCCCATTTTGTTCTCTAGAGGATCTTGCAGCAGTCGTATTGCTGTAACTTTTGAGTGTCTTCCAGGAGTTCTTTAAATTCTATGACTAACCTCAGTCATGGGAATTTAGGTGTGTTTTCAATGGCAAGTCATATTTAAACAGGGGTAAAAGCAGCTTCACAAACAGTGTCCTTGTGTGGATGGGGACAGAGATTTATATAACAGGTAAGCGTGCCAATACATTATCAACTGGATGTAAAGAGTCATAAAGAGCTAAGTAATAAATGAGGTTGAAAGTACCCCTTTGTATAAGTCAGTATTTTGGATAATATTCTTAGAACTAACTAAAAAGGAAAAAACATCATCCTACAGTCTCCTGTGCTTGGCAGCAGAACTGTTAGTCAGCAAGAATGTGCAGAACTTTGTGAAAAATTGTTTTTTAGATAATTGCCTGTTGCAGACAGTCTAGAGGAACTCACATTTTATTTTTGGCATATTGCATTAAACAGTAGCTTTTACATTTTAGGACTGATGCGTTGATTTATATATCCTCCAGTCCTCTGGTGGACGTCCAATTTCCAAACTTGGATACTTCTGTTGAGTAACTAGAGTCAAAATTTTCAGTTCTCAGATGGGAAAAGAAATTTTCCAAGATATTACCCATCCAGCTCAAAGGCAAATGGCAAGGTGGTGAGTGTGATAGGGCTAAAAGCATGAGTAGGAAAGGCTTTATGCGCATTCCCATCCAGATTTTGGTGTGTATACCTTTGAATGGGTTGCATATCCCTCTGAGCAACATACATGGACTTAGGGAAGGAAACTCTGAAAGTTCAAAATCAAAATGTAAGTAATGTGGGAATTAAAAAAAAAAGGGGGTTTTCTTTCATTGCCCTTAAAATTGGAAGATTGTAGTGTGGGCAATAGGGCTAAATTAAAAGAGCAGCTTATTGTTGGTTTTGCCAGTTGATGGTATCACCAGTACACAGGAGATATTGCACAGATCATTTTGAATTATAATTGTTAGAAACTTGTTATCATTCTGTGTTACAGCAGGACGTACAGGGGAAGTGCAGTTTGCTGATAAAACCGTGCCCCTTGAAGTGTGTTTTGACTTTTTTTTAATTGGCAACCATTGTAATTTTAATTCATATCTGAATTACACGTGTGTAAAACTGCCAGGGCCCTGAGTTTCTCTCCCAACAGCTGCTTCTCTTTTTTTTTTTTGAGTGGTGGGGCTGAATAGGGTGAAGTTAATGGGACTCTGCATCGTTTATTTGGGTTTAATATAAAGTGTATGTGTGTGTATAAAAATATAGATATAAAAAAACCCTTCCAGAAGTCTGAATAGAGAATTAAAAAGAATCTTCCCTGATCTTTGAAAATATAGGGTGTAGCATGGAGAGAGAATAACAGAAAGACACGTCTAGAAATGATGAAAGTCAGGGCTGGAATAATTCTTCAGATGGTTTCTGTTCGTGGTGTTATCGCTGTACAACAGAGTGGTCTGCAGCTTTGAAGGCAAGTCAACCTTGCTCAGAGATGATCTCTTTTGAACTGCTGTTTGAGGTGGTAGGTACCAGACCCGTTTGGACAGGAGCAAGGAGATATACCTCAAGAGGGACTGCATGAAAGGGTATAGAGAGCTCAGGTCAGGAAAACAGCTCCAAGAAAATGCTTCTGCAAAGGGGTTTTAGAAAACAAGCTGTGTTATGGCTAGGAAGATTTTGGGTTAAGGGGAAGTTTGTGGGGCTCTGTAGATGCTCAGTCCAGCAGATAACACAGGTTGAGGGGAGGGAAAAGGGTTTGCACAAACCCTGGATGTGGCATGGGTTAGTTTTGGGAGCGAGGGAAAATATCTCAACAGCCCATAGATGTTACAGAACAGCTCAGTGCTTTGGAAAATATAAAATGTCTGAATGTGAGGAATAAATGAATGTTTTGCCTAGCTATCATTTTGGCCACTTTCCTGCTGCTCCTCCTCTCAGCAGACTGGACCCTGTGTTAAAGCTAAGCACAGATGTTGTTTGGTTCAAAAGCAGCTGTAGGAGATGATGCATTTTCTGCTTGTTTCTGGAAGTGGAAAAACTCGAGAAGAACTTGGTGGCAGCTCTGCCCATCTTCAGTACAGATGGTTTGTTCTACTTCTTGTCCCTTTGCCTTCTGTGTCTCTCTCACAGTTAGAAGTTTCCTCCAGCAGTTGCCTGCATTCAGTGGCATTATAGTTGAAAAAAGGAAATTTTCAGAGAAGTTAGTGAGTGAAAATGGAGTGTGTAATGGTGGCCATAACTAGCCTTTCCTGCCCACGACAGCTACCATTGAATATGGGGCACATGTATTCTAGCAGATGATTCCCATTTAAACCACACTGGTTTCAGCACAGACCAAATTTAGGATCTAAGCATGGTGACCGTAGGACTCAGTAAATCTCTGATTCCATCTTCTGCCATTTACTGTCCTTCTCAAATGCTCAGTGAGACTTTTTTTTCCTAGTTGTTCTACGGAACAGCTTTGATTTTTCTCACTTTGTGGTTATTTTAAGCTTCAGAAAACAATAAGAATGTACTTTTCATTTTCCACCCCCCCTCTTTCCTCTGTGCTTTTATGAAAGCAGAATCTGTGTAGATAAAGCACAGTTGATCTGTTAGGGATTACTGTTTCTCAGTTATTCTTTTGCTCTTGCATATCATGCCTTTATGTAGAAGAATATTTAAAGGTGCCATGTAGAACAGCGAGATGAAAGACTCTTTGTGCATTGAAGAATTCTGGTGTCACAGGAGTCCACCTGTTCTCCTGTAACTTTTTATTTTATTTTATTTTTTTTAAACTGAAGTTTATTTAAAGTGATTTTTTTTTTTAGTGCTCATAAAAGCTGCTGGGGTTTGACAGCCTTAAAGATTGAAAGGCTGTCCCCACAGGTGGTGGTGGCAGCACTATGGCCTGGTATTCAGGGCACAGGAGTAGGAATCAGAAGCTCCACGTTCTGTTCTCATCTTTATAACGGGTGACCTTGAGCCAAGTTGCATGATGCTGAGGCTCAGTTCTCTGCGGAGAATTTTACCCCAGCTCATGAGGACATTGTAAAGATTTGCTGCTCTCTTAGGGAAGAAAAGACAAGGATAAAAACTTTGTGCATCGTCATCAAGCAGCAGACCTCATCTCCATTCTACCAGTGATAAGAATAATTGGCAGCTTTCAGGAGAAGATATTACCAACCAGCCCATTGAAAAGTCTCAGAATAAGTGGAAGTACTTTTTGTCTGTGCAAAACTGTCAAAGAGGAGCTAACCAAACCAAACTGGTTTCCTGCAGGTCCAAAAAGACCATTTCTCTTGGTGTGTCCTACCTGAAATTGCAGTAATTTTTGTGGAGAGTTGAACTGGATCAGTCTAGAGGTCTGTTTGATGTAACGTCGTGTGTCAAGTAGTGGTCGGTATCGGGCAATTAATGCACCTATCCAGCTTGCAAAGCTATTCCTCTGATTAAGTACAAGAGGAGGTTTCTTTTTGACCCTTTCAAGCTATCAGCTTAATTCCCAGAAGCTTCGGATTTAATTACCCATATCATTACCACAACATGCATAGCTGCAGATTTTATTAATGACCATAAAATTATCAAATCCTCTTTAAAATGAATGCAGGTTCCTAGCCAGAAGGTCCTTTCACACATCAGCTCTAGTACAAGTGAATCCCACAGGTTGGTGCAGCACCTTTCATGTCCTTTTGTCAAACGCTGAGCCTAGCTCATCTGTCTTTCCACACCTGGTTTCCTGCTAATTTACCAACCACCAGCAATACTCTTCTGCATTTCTGTCGTCAAACTAATGTATTCTTGCCTCTAAAATGGTGTCTGAGCTGAAGTTTTACCCTTCTTGGATCTGATTTTTATGTGTTTAGCAGCAGACTGACCTTTACACCTCTCTGTTTCAGACTCCTTCCGCTCACTGCGTTGCTTTTGTTCCTATCCCTAAAATGTTCTTTAATCCATTTCAATTCCTTTTCCCTGCATGACGCTTTATGACTTTGTAAATCAGTCTGAGTGGTACAAAATCAAATGCTTTCCTGAGATCCTGATAACTTATGTCCACTGTTTCACTCTTGTCTAACCTAACGATTTGGTCGTATAATAAAAAGGATTTCAGCAGATTTGTCAGGCATGACCTTCCTTTTATGAATCTGTACTGGATGTCCTCTACTAAATTATGCATTTCCAAATGTTCTGCAATTTTGGCTTTTATCAACACTTCCAATACGTTCTCACAGCTGAAGCTGAATTTCCTGTTCTAAGAGAATTCAGCAGAACTCTGTCACACAGCTCAACAAAATTCATCAGTTTTTCAGAATTCTCCGTAATAAAACTTCTCCGTTTTCTACTTTTTGGCCTCATCTCGGTGGATTCCTGATGCTGGAATTAGGATTCTGGTTTATAGAGCTCTGACAGTACTGTGCTCTCAGGAAATAACCACCTTGCCATTTGCAGTTCAGCAGTTTTGCATGTCACACATGGACTGAGTTGCTGAGCCTCAGCCCAGTCACAGGTGAGAGGATGTAGGCCAGTAGCTCGGAGTCTCAGTTTAGTTTCCAGCTTCCTAAATCATTTCATTTGAGACTGGAGGTCAGTTCACCTCTCTCTGCATCTGTTTATTTTTCTGGCCTGCTTCCTAAAGAGTATTTTACATTGCAGACTGGCTCTCTGCTTTTGTCTGAGTGTGTATGGGGGGGAGGGAAACTCCAAATCCTTCAAGTGTTCTTGCTTAAAGCCCTTATGCTTGTGCTTATACCTACTTTGAACATATAGCTTGCCACTTGGGCTATGCTTCCAAATATGGATTTCTCTTGGAGGTATGTTCTGACCCACCTACTTTGCACTGCAGATATATTTAGCAAAGTTTTGCCGTAATAGTTTTGTAGTGCTGTCCCAAAGCTGTCATCTGCTCTTCTACCTCCTTCCCTGTTACCTTCCATGCGTCAAAAGCCACCTGCCAGAGTTCTGCATCTGTGGTCAAGGCTTCCTGCCACTGACAAGACTCTTTTTTTGGTGGTAGTAGAACACAGAGCAGCCCTGTCCTCTCTGCGTGCTGCTGGCTGTGCAATGCAGGTCGCCTAAACTTGGATTAATTCTTTGTGTCTGCAGCAAAGATCATGAGTTCTAGGAGAAGCCCCCAAGTTATGACTGAGCCCAGCAGAACCAGAGACTTCCATGAGGTGCTGAGGGACATGGTTTAGTGGTGAAGTGGCAGTGCTGGGTTAAAGATTGGACTTGATGATCGATCTTAGAGGTCTCTTCCAACCAAGGCTCTTCTGTGATAATTGAAGCCTCAAAGTAAGGGGGATTTTTTTGTTTTTTAAGCAAAATGAATACATAGTCCTCGTGCCCAAGCCTGGCTCGTGCAAGGCAAAGGTGCTGCTCAGCCTGGTTAGGTCCAGAGCAGCACAGAAGGCTCCTAGGGTTGTCTCATGATGCCAGAGCAGACTGTCTGGTGATGGGGTATGTCTTAAGACCATGGGAATGGTCTGAACACAGCTTAGAGCAAAAGTAGCACTGGAATACTGGTGGGTCTGCCCTGTATCTGCTGTTTCTTGCAGGAGGACATTGCCAAGCTACAGAGATACATTTAAGTTACGACAAAATTACAGAAGACACAGAGTTTAATGGGCTGGCTTTGCTTTAGAGAGCCAGATTCTGCCTCTCTCCTCCAGTCTTCCTGTTTGATGTCATCCAAGATGGATTCCAAGTGCAAAAAAAAAAAAAAAAAAAAAAAAGGCAAGCAAACCTGCACTGAGTGAATCATTCCTACTAAATTTAAACCACTTATTATGGGGAGGGGAAAAAAAAGAAAAAGGAAAAGAAAACTCGGATTACAGGTTTAGCAAGCGTGAGCACATATTTCAGCATGTATTGCTGTGTTTGTAATTGCCAAACTACTGATTTCTTGGAACTCTGCTATTAGCATTGTTAAGCAGTGTTCCAGACAGTCACTCCTATAAATCCCTGATAATATGTTAAGCAGGAGAAGGCCTTTGTGAGAATAATATTTAGCTGGCGAGCGGTCTGCATCTGGGGAGTGCTGTCTGGGCTTGAAGGGACAGGTAGGGAAATCAACTCTCTTTGCTCTTAGGATGTCCTTCTTGAGCATCCTGTTTATGTTTGCTTCAGTGTTGTTGCCACTTCTAATGGGTGATTATTATTTATTTTTTTATTTTATTCTATTTTTATTTATTTATTTGGAAGTGTAACAGTGTATGAGCTTTGTGTACAGGGTGTACTTCTACCAGTAATGCCTATAGTTTACTCATCTCATCTCTTGCTCTCCTTCATATGCTATTCAGGCAACAAGCAACCACATGAAAAACACCTCAAACAAACAAATGTCCTTTTCAAGGGCCAATACTGTTCTTTATCAAGCGTGCCATTCCAAATAATGAAGTGCCTCAAACCCTGAAATTACGAAAGGATGTTGCTAAATACCCCCTTTTAAAATTGTGTTTTCACAACACTAGTATAACCAGAACTCTGCTGACTGAAGTAATCTCTGTGTCTTCTAAACTAGTCAGTGGGTAGAAATAAGATGGAGTGTCTCGAGAATAAGCCTGCCAGAGTACAGCTTTACCTTGGACAAAAAAGATTGCCCTCTGTCACTTGCATCTGCTGAACCTTGTACCTCTGCAGGGGTGAGAGAGCCCCACAGGCAAAGCATCTGAAAAACAAAACTCGGATCAGACTGTTTGCTTGACATGGAGAATAACTTTAGAGGTGGACTTGATGTAAGTCTGGGTCATCAGAGGGGAAGAAGAGGGGAAAGCAGAAAAGGAGGGGAGAGCTACAGAACAATATTTTAAGCACAACCAGTTGACAAGGGCATGGGATGGAGAGAGGCAAGGAGACTTGTTTGATCTGCTGCTGCAGTGAGGACACATCTGCCTCATCCCAACCCATTTCCAGCATCACTGGCAGGCGTGCAGATGCTCTGATAACTAATCGTGTTCTGAAGTAACAACAGATGGGTGCCCTGGGTGCCCTATGGCTGTCCATCAAACCTACCTTCAGTGGTAAGGCAGAGGGCAGGCAGCACCGAGGCTGCCATGCTGATAGTCTCCTTTGATGGCATGATTTTATGCAGACTTGTTTGGGGATGGAAAAGGGTTGCATGCTTATTTTATTACAAGTAACTGAGAGCTTTTCAGAACATCATTTAATGTCTTGTAAAGTTCCTAACCAGTTTATTGTCCGTACAGTGTGTTATCAGATTACTATTTGGGAAAAGGGGATGATGGTTTTAAATCCGAAACCTATTTTTAAAAAAGATGATACTTAAATTTTATGCAATACATTTGCTCCTGCTGAGTGATACCACATTCCTCTTAATACTTTTATGTTCCATACAGCAATGCAAAAATAAAGGGTTGTAAGGCATTACTTACTTCTCTTCCGTGCTTGTTCCTGGTATTACTGATGACAGATAGATTTCTGGTTTCTTTTCTGAGGTCAGCAGCTGGGTATAGGTTCTTCAGTTCTTCAGCTGCATATGCATGTGTCTTGCATTTGGGCATCTTCATATTCACATAGGATTGTGTGGTGGCAGTTTGCTGTGCCTGCCAGAGGTTTGCAGCACCACTCTCTTGCAATTAATATCCCTCTGTCAAGTGGTGTGATGGCAAGTATGATTTCTGGAATTCTACTAAAGGTTTGGTGGCATCTTCTACAGTGCGTAGAGGTCCCTTGGAGAGTCGTGGATGAAGAAAGGTCTCTGCCTGTCCAGTCAGATGAATGGTCCCTTTTCTTGGAGCTTTTGTATGTTTTTGCAGTACCTCCTGCTTTCGTGCTCTTGAACTTGCCTGTCACTGGGCATGACTTGCTTAGCAACTGAGCATTAGTCTTCATGGAGGATGTTTGTGTGCACTTGGAGCAAGCAAGCTGCAGATCTGGGTGGAACTGACAGCCAAAGAGGAAGGCCTGTCTCTAAAAGACTGTACTTATTTTAAATACAGTATCTGAACCTGGATGACTGCTTGGCACAAGCCAAGCTCTGTAAGCACCAATTCTGGTAGCCTTGGTTAGTTGTTCTTTAGACACTGAGAAAAATAGTATGTTTTCTGATCTTTGTCCTGTTACTAGCATGCTGAGACTCTTGCCACGTATGGTGTGCAGGGCAACTGTCAGGCTGTTCTCCAACTTGAGTGAGTTCCTCACTGGGATCTAGAAGCCATAATAGCAATGGTTTCTTTCTTGTTCCTTATGTCCACTGTTGGCCATAGTGTGCTTGGCCTGCACCCTATTGCACACAAATTGCAGTCAAACAAGGTAATTCATTCCTCTGTGCCAAAACTGATACTTGCTGCTAGCTAGACTACAGAGATGGCAAACTTGGGGCATTTCAGGAGGTCAAGTTCTTCCACCTCATACTGCATAGTAATTCATTTGAGCAGTTCCAGTTGGTGAGAAATTTAATTACAGCATTATTACAGTCATAACCACACAGGGATGGACTGCCTGTGAGCGTGAATAGGCTTAGTAAGCAGAGGTGCTCACATGGAACAGTATTGTGCAATGGAGGTATGCTCACAGCGTGCAGGCGTTATATTTGGCAATATAGAATCTCATTTCAGTTGGCAAATCCAGTGCCACTGTGTCGCTGTATTCCTAGCAGAAAACTGTCGAGGTAATTAGTGTTAATTGGGATCTTTTTTTGAATGAGCCTCTCATTTATTGTGTGTTTGGCCCAGGCTTGGATTCGAGGACTTGGCAATCTCCCATCTGCAGTTTTGTCCAGATTAACGTGTATGCTTTATGGTGTACATATCCACAGAGTTCAAGGGACAGTCCCTGCTGCTGCCATGTAAGTGCTTAAAATCTTCATTCTGCTTTAGGGTATGCCTTGCCCATTGTAGCTCTATAGGAATTAGGTGTGATGGGAGTGCTCCTTCAGCTCTCTGCCCTTTTGTTGTCTTCTGACATGCAGTTATTAATTGCATGACAGCTTCTGCTCTGTTGCAGTGTGACATCAAACATTTTGAACTGAACCACTCAGCTGAGAGTCACTAGCTCCTTAAATGCTCTCTCACGTGTGAGTGACCATCTCGCTGGTCCTCATCTGTTTCAGTGCTCCAACTGATCTAACTGGATGAAGATAACCTGTTTGCTCATTAAGGAAGTGGGTTTTGGAGCAGCCGTTGGCTGTCGCTGTTAGCCACGAGTTCATGTGCCTCGCTGTCACTCTTCCGCTGTCGAGATTCACTTGTAATTTTAGCCAGAAAAGCCAATTCATGTCTGGCCTTTGGTTCCAGGCAAGTTCTTAGACATGATTGGAGGGGACAACATACTGAAATTCAGGAGATAAAACAGCAGAGGTGCTTGGTACATTAAGGCCTGAAGCTCATTTGTAAGCAATAATGAAAATACAACCCGGGGTTTTCTGCTGGAACGTGTCTGCAGATGCAGCTCGATGACAGCATTTCATTTTCCAGCTGCCACTAAGGACAAAGCAATACTAAATTATGTGCTTTTACTGGGATGGCATTGCCTTTTTATGTATCTCTGACACTCCTGGAGTAACTCAGCGTCCTTTTCAGTGAAATACAAATGAACTTTTCTGCCTTTCTTGAAGCCTTGGGTGAGTTTGGGAAGCTTTGAGATTTTGTGACCTCAGTATTTCTGCAGAGAGGATCTGTTGCTAGCTTGCTTCAAAATGGGGCCTGGCCTCTTGCTTGCCCTCTAGACAATTCCACTACATTTGGGTAAGGATGTTTCTTTCATGTGGGGTTGGAGGGGAAAGAGAGAAACAATTTTAACTGCAATTCTTGACTAATTGTTCTGTGGAGGTCTACTGCAGGGCACATTGTGGAAGCATTGATTTGCTTGCTTTTTTTTAAGTTTACCAACTCTGTGGCTTTATCATAAGATTGAGGCGTGTGTATTCTAAAAGGGAAAAGGCTTGTGGTGGTTCAGTTCAAGAGTTCTGAGGAAGAAGAGGATCCCATAAAATTTTTGCTGTAAGCTTGTCAAAATGCTACTGCATTCCCTTATCATAGTCCCAAAATGTGACTTTCTCTCCTGGGTTGTACTGTAAAGGGTCTGGTAAACCAATACACTTAAAAGACTAAAACCAGCACTGATTGGAGGTAACTTATGAGCACTTTCTTCAAGAATTTTTGTGTTTGTAAAAAGAATGCTCTCTTGCTCCCTTTGATTTGCTGGCGCAGGTTGCCCTGTGTGGTGGAGTGTCAGACCTTGGAGATACTCAAAAGCCACCTGGACATGGTCTTGGGCAACTGCTTCTGGGTGGCCAGCAGGGTTGGATATAGTGACCTCCAGAGGTCACTTCCAACCTCAGCTGTTCCTTGAATCTGTGATTAGAAGGTCACAACCTGTCCCCTAAGATAAGGTCTCTGCCATAGCAGTTCATGCCTTGTTATCTTGCAGCTGAGCCAACGTGCTCCTTGCAAACATCCAGTCAAGGGAACCCAGAAGCTGCAGCAAATGCAGTGATGATGTTGCTGGTTTAGCAACAATTCTTGATGAGAACTTGTTATGCACCTTCTTGAGGGTCTACGCAAGACCATGCTCAATGTGCAGATCAGTGTACTAACCTGAAATAACAACATTTAAGTAACTTGGAGCCTGGAGAAATAAGAAACAACTCTTTTCTTCTCTTTGGTACAATGACCACATAAATCTGATTGCTGCACGTCACCAAGCCACAGTGCATGCTCAGGTGGTGGCAGTTCTTAGAGAAGGTTCTTAACCTTGCTTTCCAGGGCACAAATGTAACACATCCTCAAGTCATATGGCAGAGCATTTTTTATTTATTTTTTTTTTTCTCTAATAGTCCTATTTTGGGAAAATGGGCTAGAGTCCTAGATTAGCTTTAGTATTTTGGATACTAGTCCTACTTTTGTGCATGCACCCAGATGATTTTATCTTTAGGTTTTGATACAAATGCAGTACCTGGAGTTTTAAAAGCACTGCGTAAACAACAGCCTGTCTGAATGTTCTCCCAATAATAAAGGGCTCTAAACTAGCAAAGAAAGGCTTCACAGGAGCCACTGTCTGAAATCTGATGCCAGACACATTCAAACTAGAGTTCCAGTATGAATTTGTAATGGAGAGGGTGATTAACCACTGGAATGGATGGATCCCTGGTCTTTTGCTGGTTTTGAGGCAAGATGTCTTCTGGACCTAAGTTAAGCCAGGTAACAGGTTTGTTTTACTTTATGCTGGTCTCAGAGAAGATGAGGCAGATGAAATGTAAACAGTCCATGTTTGTAGACACATGCAAATGCACACGTGCACACACTCACACACATGGAGTCCAGCCAGAAGGCCTAACGATTCCTACAGACCTTAAACTGTACATTCAGTAAGAGACTTAAATTTTGAAATTTTTTGTTACTTGTAGGAGAGCATTTGTTTGTAGTTCTTATGAGGAGCAGCTGAGGGAACTGGGGGGTTCAGTCTGGAGAAGAGGAGGCTGAGGGGAGACCTCATTGCTCTCTGCAACTCCCTGAAAGGAGGGGGTAGCCAGGGGGGGTCGGTCTCTTCTCCCAGGTGACAGTGACAGGACGAGGGGTGATGGCCTCAAGTTGCACCGGGGAGGTTTAGATTAGATATGGGGAACAATTTCTTCACTGAAAGGGTTCCCCAGCACTGGCCCAGGCTGCCCAGGGCAGTGGTGGAGTCCCCATCTCTGGAGGGATTTCAGAGCCGTGGAGATGTGGTGCTGAGGGACATGGGGCAGTGGTGACTTGGCAGTGCTGGGGGAATGGTTGGACTTGATGATCTTAGAGGTCTCTTCCAACCAAGGCTGTTCTGTGATTCTGTGATCTGTAATTATGCATTTATTGTGACTGTAGAGGTGGTAGAACTTCATTCTCAGGGCTGAATTTACAGTGTTTTCTTCACCATCCAATGCCTCCAGGTTTATCAGCAAGCTGCAGCCTGGTCCTTCTGCATTTCACTAGCTGGTTTGGTGACAGTCCTGTTGTAGTAGTGTGGCTGGTGTCCTCAGATACCACCTTCAGCCATTGATACTATATCTGTGTGGCTTTAAGCCAGGAATTTAGCCCCTCTGTTCACGTTTTACTTTTGACAAAATGGTGATGTTTCTTTTCCCCAAGGACAAAAGCTTTTAATTTGTTATTTGTAAAGCTGTTTTTTAAGAGCTGAGCGAGGAAGGTGTTAGTGAAATACAAAGTGGTGGTGTTACTTTTTACGATGTGACTCACTCTGAAATTAAAAGGGACAATGAATTTCTCTTCCAAGTAAGTGATATCAGCCTCATCTTTACCAAGTGACTTCCTCCTTGCCTCTGCAGGGCATTGTGGATCAGGGTGAACTATAAGTCAGAACTTTTAATTGCATACAGTGAGAAATGAAGAAAACTGAAGTGGATCCCAAGAATGTATTAAAAAACTGAACTCAAATGAGAATGATTTCATGTCAAGTGAGACAAATGCAGAGTTGATACTCCAGTGCTTCACACTTCCACTTGTCCTTGGCACTGAGAAAATGAGATTTTTAATATCTGAAAAACAGATTGCCATGAAGACTCATTCATTGTAAATTTAAGCTGCCTTTATAGCAACTTAAGCTGGGGACAAGATTGTTCATTACATCTGATTCTACAACTGTGGCCATGATTTCCATATTAATACTGACATTTTTTTTTATTGTCTGAACCAGAAATAGGAAAGGGAGCTGGTAGTGTTTTCCCTGTGTTAGCAGATAATTTATTTAATGAATAATGCGAAAAGGGCAAAGGTTTGTGAGTTCTTGCTTGCATATCAACTATAGATTGTGGTGACACCTGCTTTTGCTGCTGTGATCCAGCCTGGTTTGCTGCTTTGCTTTCTGCTGAAAGGTGACTGAAAGAGGGATATTGATTCATGATTTCAGAATCTGATTTGTTGGTGACAGAAGCTACGTTGTTTGGGGCTGTTTGGCTTTTTTTTGGCTAAAATTACAGGCGAGGGGTTGCTTGTTTCCTGTCTGATGTGCCCTTAAATGACAAAAACATTTAAGCAACCTTTACATGTGTGTGGGGGCAGGGAAGGTATTTCTGTGCCACTGAACTTTAGACCAACGTTGAGTCAAAGACTGTTTGTAACCCTTTTCAATAGCAGCCGTTCCGTGCTGGCATCAGACCTAGGAAGCACTGGCTTCCTCTCCTTTCTGTGTAACTGCATTTGCTTTCACAAGTCCAGCTACCAAGGCAGACCTGAGGATTCCCCCACCTGCCTTACTGCTTGGCCCTGTCTGACAGTTTGGAGTTGCCTTCAGACCGTAACAGTGCTGCCTCAGCCTTTAACATAGCAAAAATTGAGAATTCCTCTTATTTTCAAACTTATTTTCGATTACTCTGCTGAAATGCTGTCATCCTCTGTTTGGGCTCACAGATCTGGAGTCTCCTGGAAAAGTTCCTCCTTCCTTCTCCATTCACATCCCAAATTTAGGCTAGATCCTAATGGTTCTTCATTTATAACATCTGAGGTCTGTACCCTTTTTTTTCCCTTCCATTAGTATCACTAATGCCTTTGTCATCTCACACCCGAGTTACTGCAGCCTTTTCTTTGGCTCTCTATCTCTTCGTGTTCCAGTTGTAATACTGTGTTTTGTGGTGATGGAAGGTTATCTTTCCTTTCCTTTTGCTTTCAGGGTGAGGAGTGTGGAAGAAGCAATCTTTCTGTGAGGAATCCAGTTCTCTATCGTTAGCCTCTCTGACCTTTAGAAAGTTTGTATATATTTAAGTCTAATTTGTTCCTCTTTGGAAAACAAAACAGCTCTCTGTATTAAACTCAAAACTTGGCAATAAGTCAACAGCATGATCTCATATTTTTTGTGACTGCTTCAGGGAAGATGGTTTAAATGCCTTTAAGAGGTTTAACAGAGAAGTGTTTTGGTGTAGAACTACCTTTAAAAGGTTTGGGGTGGCTGAGTGCAAGGGACCTGTGTGTTTGTCTTTTCCATCCATCAGTACTTCGGTGTCGTGATTTCTCTCCCAGGCCACAATACATGACCTGTGGTCTGCTGGGACCACTCATCTTGTTTGTGACCTTGCTCTTGGCGACCACCTTTCCTGGAAAGAAGGCACCTCAAGACCTAGATGTGGGCCAAGTGAATTGTTTTGGAAATGGCAGCAGCCAGCTCTTAGCAGCTTTGCCCTCAGAAACACTCAGTGCTTTCCTTTGCTGCATCTGGGTGGGAGCAATCCTGTGGGAGCAGGCTTAAAACCCCTGGGAGAGTTGATGACCAGAAACTGACTGCTGCTACTTTTGGAAAGATTCATTCAGCCCAGCCTTTTGCCCCAAGAGTTTCCAAGTTTTCACTTAGGGAAAAAGCTAAAAAGCCACATAAACAATGATATAGTCCATGTATGCCCAGTGGGCTCTATCTGGAATAGGTGCAGTTCTTCTCCAAAGCCTATAGCAGATGTGATAGAAAAAGAGTCATGCTATAGAATTGCAGAATTTCCTAGGTTAGAAAAGACCTTTAATATCATTGAGTCCAACCATTAACCTAACACTGAGAGTCATTGACTGTACTATATCAACACAGCTCTGAACTCCCTCCAGGGATGGGGACTCCACCACTGCCCTGGGCAGCCCATTGCAATGTCTGAGTGTCTGGACCACTCTTGACTGCTGAGAAGAGCCAAGATGTGTGCATCTGCAAGGCTTGGTTGTTAGTATTGCAGACATCTCTTTATGGAGCAGAGTAAATCATCCTGTGCAAATCCCTGTGCTACTCTACCCATTTGTTTTCTGTTCCAGCTCACAAACACCCATAGCCTGAAGTGTAAATATTCTTTCTAGCTCTTTCTGCATCTGCCTAGATATAAGATCCTACCTTTCTCTTTGCTGTTGGTTAATAGTTTGACTTGTGAAGCACTTTCAGTCCGTGTTAGTTTGTGGAGAAAGACATCAGCAGTGATAGCTAAAGAAAATTCTATTAGGTCATTCCTTTTCAGAACATAGTACCTGTCTTCTGAGCTCTTTGCGGATGTTAGCCAAATAATCCTTTTAATAGCTTTTGTGAGTTAAAAGGGTAGGTAACTGTCATAAGGCTAAATGATTGCATAGATTAATTTACTTGTGGCCAAAAGAAATCAATTGTAATTTAAATTTTTGTCTCTGGACTGATTGCATTATCAGACATCAACTTTCTGCTTAGAAATCTACCACATGCATTTAAGGACATGTTTGTGATTATGTATGGGTCTGGATTAGTTACAGATTATGCAGGGTAATGTGATTGCACATTTCCAGTTTTTAGCCTATGGGCATGCATGAAGTCACAGTACTCAGCTGGTTGGCCTTGCTTAGATCTGTAAGGTATACATTTATAACTTTAGTCATTCTAATTCATAGGCTGTTTGGATATAAGAGATTATGTACTAGATTTTAAGACCATGGGTCTATTGCAAACCATGTCAAAGCTGCCACTGAAGCCAAAGGGAAGAAACAGAGTGAGACTTTCAACAATCCATTTAAAAAATATGAATGGAAAGATGATACAAGAAAATTCAGTGGTTCCAGGGAGCATTTTTCTTAACTATGGTTATATTTAGTGGTTGGTATACATTCTACTGCCTTTTTGCAGAGGGATGGATTGGGTGATTGGGAAGGATCCTGAAGGGGTCTTTGTTTTTTTCAGAATGAGAAGTGATTTGGTGCTACTGCCTGGTGAAACTGCTGTAAGGTTACCCTCTAAGCCTGTTGTACAATTGTACTCCAGATAAGAAGTCAGAATGTATTTGCCTTCCACAGAAATCTCTTTAACATTTTTGTATATTTTAATTATGTCTTACAGAATGGTGAATAACACTGAAGACCCTCAAGAGGCTTTGTAACGTTCCATCCCCATGTAAAGTATGCTCAGAACTTTTCCAGTAGTGTAAGTACAAGCTAAAAAACCTCACAAAAATTAGGAGTTGTTTGGTGGGTTTGTTTTTTTTTTTCCTGTTAATTTGTCTAAAAAGAGCAGAGAAATGGTTGCAATGATTATCAGCAGTTGGCTAAATTGGAGAGTTCCACTGGTTTGGTATTTGCTAGACATTTAAACCAGGGAACAGCAGCATTTAATTCCTCACTTGGTCTGGCTGATACGTTTGTTGTACTTCACTGTCACTGAAAGAGAAGGAAAATCATGCAGTTCTTAGAACCTCAGCCCTGATCAGAGAAAAGAGTTCTCTGTACATCTGCTGAACATACTGGAGGGACACTAGAGCTGTGCAAGAGAGTGAGCACCACTACAGATTTGGTGAAAGGGGATCAGTACACCATTAATGTAGTGTTATGTAGCAAAGGCAGAAAACCTCAAGCATCTAATGTTACATTAGAATTGGATGTGTTTATCCAAGCAAGCACTGCTGTGTCTTGAATCCCAGTGCAAACTGAAGTTGTCTAAATCTCATTCTTTCATATGAGCCTATTAGTTTGTTCTTTTAAGTGACTTACGTAATGAATCTTCAATGTAATTGGCATCCATGTTGTTTCTTCAATAAATAAGTAAATAATTCAAAGTTTGAAACTTGTCAGGCTGAAAGGAAAGGCTTGACCTGTACTGTGCTGTCATCCCTCTCTCTCACCGGCCAGTCCTATACCACCATTCTTCTTTTATAGGCACGACCAAAACCTTGTCCACTGGCAGTCAGGCTCTTGAGATACTTTGACCTCTTGACTTCTGATTGTACTTTCTGTCAAACTGAGTTGGAAAGAGAAATCCTGTCAATAGAATGAATAGGTAGCAAGTAACTGGGCTTCAGATTTTCCCAGATGGATCCTTTCGAGGATGGGCATTATTCATCTAGCACATGGACATGCCCAGTGCAAGTGGCAGTGCAGCCCAAGCAAAAAATGACTGCCAGGGATTTTATGTGGGAAACTAAACTACCAATGTATTTCAAAAAGACTTCTTGATAGCACCATTAATTAGTTATTTTCTGTTGTTGGTGGCTTAGTCTTCTATTTAAAACCAGTGATTTCCTACTTCGTTGCCAGTCTCCTGAGCCACCTCCTCTTCTTTCTTTTAGCTGGAAATATGTTGGATTTCAGTATTAAAATCACCACTTGAAATTGTAAAGATCTAGTTCACAGCAGGAAAGAAGTCTAGAGGTAAGGCTGCACTGCCCTGTGCATTTTTATTGTACTGGTAATTCAGAGGTTGCAGAGTGATCTTAGAGCTCTTCTGTGCTTTGTGTGAGCACAAGGGCAGTCTGTCAGCTTTAACTTTGAATCACACTTTGACATAAATTTCCAAACTGTGAATTATATAGTTTTAATTTCCTGTACTTTCGCTAGATTTCAGTCATGTCATGTTCTGCCCCTGTGCAGTTTTAGTTGGATATCACGTTGTTCTGTTGCTTTCTGGAATCCTTGTGGCACATTGGTGTGCCCTGTTAATCAGCTGCCACCCTCTAACAGAGAAGTAGCAGCTTTTTTGGTTCATTCCAGTCTATGTGCAGTTAATATGGTCATCAAGAATGCAATATGAGTATAGGTGAATAATTTTGGATGGAGTGAAGGCTGGAGTTGAACCTATTTGGAAGGGATTAGAGAGTACTAAATTAGAGGAAATGGTCCAAGATGACCCATTTAGGTATAAAGTTTCCAATTAAACCAAGATTTTTTAATTTTTTTTAAAGGATAAGTGGTCACTATAGTTTCAGAAGGGGAAAAAAGAAAACAATCTTTTAAAAAACCGAAGGTTTTGACTTAAATACTGAATAAGATTCAAATTGAACAGTCTTAAAACTACCATTAGAGAGTAGTTTGGGTGCTCCTACCATGGCGTAGCATCCTCTGATAGAAGAGCAAAGTAGGCAGCTGGCTGCAGTTACCATTTCACCTACCTGATTTTTATCCACAGTTGGATGAGAGTCAATACTTGAGAGGAGTTTGAGGCATGGTGTGAACACAAGACTCTTGATTTTGGTCTCACAAGAATTAGTCATTTATCTGAAACGAAGTCTGTAGCCAGTGGAAGTATTTCTCTGTTGGGTTCTCCATAAATATAATGGGAGTAATTACTTGTACTTCACAGGCTTACAGCAGTATTGATTAATATGTGTTAATAATGAGATATGGCCATCAGTATTTGTGTTGCACCTTTCAGACTATCTCTCAAAATATGTTTTCTGATTGAATTAGACAGTTTCAACATTGTAACTTAAAGTTTACCTGAATTATCAGGCCGGTGCTTATGAATCTAACTGCCAGCAATGACAGAGCTGTCTTGGGAGTGAGTAAAAGCCTGCTGAGTGGAAAGGAAATCAGTGTGAGTAATGCAGATGAAAAAGGACTAGATTGAAGCCTTGTCATCATTTAGGGAAAACAACAGAAAGAAAAGAACTAGTATGTGAACGATCCCAAAGTTGGCACACATCGAAGAACAGCCCAGTAGTGTGTTACAGTGGCTTAGAAAGTCCTGGAGCTGTGCAGAAGGGCAGAAGAGCAGGTCGGAGGTTGGTTCATCCTATCTCATGTACCTGCAGCCTCTGGACTTGCATCTGAAGGTGTTCTCCTGCTCTGAGCAGGATGCAGAGAGTTTTGGACTTGACCTGAGAATATAGACTTGGTCTTCTCTGTGTCATGCAAGAGGAAATTTGCCTAGTTCAGGTCTAGGCTGGAAGAGAGTAGTTTTAGACTAGATATTAGGAAGAAATTCTTTCCTGTGAGGGTGGTGAGACACTGTCCCAGGGTGCCCAGAGAAGCTGTGGCTGCCCCCTCCCTGGCAGTGTTCCAGGCCAGGTTGGGTGGGGCTTGGAGCAACCTGGGCTGGTGGGAAGTGTCCCTGCCATGGCAGGGGTTGGGATGAGATGAGCTTTGAGGTCACTTCCAACCCAAACCATTCTATGGTTCGGTGCCTCTGTGTTTGTTGCTTTAAGAGCATTAATTAGGACGTGTGTTTCTTTCTGAAATGCTTTTAAAGAAAAACCAAGCTTCAATATAGAAGCAACTGTGGCCAAACCCCCATGTTTTTCCCATTATGATTCTATATTCTTCAAGGAGCCACCGGAATCCGTTCCCGAGTTGTTCTACAGGTGTAACCTCTGACTTCACTAAGACTCTGTGCCAGTAAAACTACACATGCAAACTGTTTTCTAGTGGGGAAAAAAGCACAATATTAGGGGTAGGTAACTCTCAGATTTTAGTTTTCTGAAGTAACACAGTTCTCTTTTAAGAAATTGTGTTGATTGTTGTTTCTGGTGATGGATCCTGAAGGAGAGTGAAGGTGCCCAAAATAATTCAGAACATGACTTTTTTTTCATAATGTCTTTTTCTTTACGTGTGGAAGAGAGGTGGTGGAAATTCTGATGGTGGCATTCCTTGAAACTTGTCCTACACCTTGTCATATGTGATGCTGTAGATGGACCCTGTAGGATGGCTGTATGTGTGGTGAGAAAACACTCAAAGTTTGGCCGGGCACTTGGTCTGCCTTCTTGCAGAATGCCTGTGTGACTTTAAACAAGTCATTTTGACTCATCTGAAGGCCAGCCCCTTTCTGTAAGCTCTTGGTTTAAAAAATTATTATAGTTTTACTTCCCTGCCTCACAGGGATATTCTGTAGAAAGATGTGTTTCAAGTATTTAGATACTCCAGCTAGCAGAATTAATGGAGAAGAATTTTGAGATCCCATCTGGATTTTAATGAAGGATTGGCTGAATTCTGAAGTGAACTGGAGGAGGCAGAAGACAGCAGCATACCCTACCCCTGTAATCTTGAACAGCTGAAAATATGTGCCTTGCCAGTCTGGTGTCGAGGTTAGCCCCACGTCTCGGTTTTCTTGCCACAATGACTCTGTTTCTTCATGTGGATTAAAGAGTATTTTGGTGTGTTGGTGAGATTTGCTTAGCTATTTAACTCGAGTGCACAAGTCTGATTCTGTTACAGAGCTTATATATCCAAAGTTTAGTCTTCTGCTCCCAAATCCGTGAGCTCCTCCTTTGCTCTTGGCACAGGTTTGGGCTTTGGGCCCTGGTTCAGCACTCTGCTGCCACTACAGCTTTTCTCTCTGTTTGTTAGTCCTTCTGATCCCTCCTTCTGCCCTTGAATCCAGCCTCAGAATAAATTTCTGCCTCGTTGCAGTAGAATTGCAACAATATAGTAGGAAACCCAGATTTTAGAGGTAGGGAAGGTTAGGGTTAGACAGATAAGGTGTCAGTGTGAACCAGTCTGTGCCTTGAGTAGAATTCAGAAGTATCTGGCTCCCAGCCCTGTGCTTAGTCAGAGGTCAGTCCCTTTTCTAAGACTTGGATTATGGCAATAATTGGCATTTATATTATATTTTTGCCTTGTAAGATCGATCTTAAGTTCTCTTTCCCAAAGATGTAAAGCAGATATTATGAAGCAGAGTAACTTACTAAGTGGAATCACTGGCAAAACTGAGGGTTTGCTTACTGCCACTGTGCCAGCATCCAGTATTTTATTGGCATTGAAGAATTTCAAAGACTGAGTGGAAGAGGAGCTTATGCAGAAGTAGTGAATCTGGGTTTGGGGCTCTTTAACTAGCTGAGAAACTTAAAACCTCCTGAAGAAATGATATGTTGATATTCTGCTCTCAGCTTGCCTTCCCTAATTTGTGTAGCGGTGAGTATTTGATTACGTTGGATTTATTTTCAGAAGTTTCAGGCTGCTCTTATTAACTGTCACCATTTTGATCGAAAGCGTATGGCAGCGTTGTGCATTCATGAGACAGTGTTTTGCATTCATAAACAGAACGGGTGACGTTTCACCTCGACAGATCAGCTTGTAGTCTGATTTCACTCCTTGCTGCAAGGGGAGGCTTTCGTTTCCCTGGGCTGAGAGCCGTCATTACAAGCATTACATTTTGTTTGTGAATCAGGATGAATGGGAGTAGAGCCCTCTTTGAAAATCAGAACTAAAAGATGCAACTGCAGGAGATAATTACGCTAACTAACGTATGGATAAGGATGGCTCTGTGTTCGTTGACATGATGAGCACTTGAGGCCTGATTTTTTTTATTTTTATTTTTATTTTTTTCTCTCTCTTGAAAACTGGTACAACTCCACTGAAAATACTGGAGTTGCAACTGATGAGCATAAGTGTTGGCTCAGATGAGTCAGATCCTTAATCCTCTGTTGCGCCCCAGAATTCATAGCATCAACTACTGTTTTGAAGGCAGCCTTGCTTAATATGGTGCAAAGCTTTGGGTGTTTCTGAAATATTTAAATTGGGTGTGAGTAAAAGGAGATGTACTCATTCAGTAAGAACAGAAAAGGCTAAAGCTTGAATTTCTGAAGACTTGATAGTGTTATGCCCTAAATGTCCCAATTTTGTTCCAACAGTGCCTTAGAGCTGCACTTGATGGCTCAGAGTCTTTGCCTCTGAACGTGTGTGTGTGGTGTGCACCGTTTACTTTGTGGTATACATCAACTGCTCTGTTTGTGGAACAGCTATAGCTCAGAATGAAAGTCCCTCTCTTGAGATTCTTGTAAGAACCAGCTGCATCTTTTGGGATGGGTCATGGTGGGTGAGATATAGAAAAGGAAGGAGGAGTGAATGCATCATGGAATCATAGAATGGTTTGGGTTGGAAGGGACCTCACCGCTCATCTCGTCCCAACCCCCTGCCATGGCAGGGACACCTCCCACCAGCCCAGGGTGCTCCAAGCCCCATCCAACCTGGCCTGGAACACTGCCAGGGAGGGGGCAGCCACTGCTTCTCTGGGCACCCTGGGCCAGTGTCTCACCACCCTCACAGGAAAGAATTTCTTCCTAATATCTAGTCTAAAACTACTCTCTTCCAGTTTAAAGCCATTTCCCCTCGTCCTATCACTCCATGCCCTTGTCAAAAGTCCCTCTCTAGCTTTCTTGTAGGTCCCCTTCAGGCACTGGAAGGGGCTCTAAGGTCTCCTTGGAGCCTTCTCCTCCTCCAGGCTGAACACCCCCAACTCCCTCAGCCTGTCCCCCCCCACTGCTTGGGTCCTTGGATCTCATAAAAATGTATGGAGAGAGAAACAAGCTTGCATAATGGTTAAAAAATTAACAGACTGGGCAGCTGGAAGTGAAATTTTTTTGTTGTCACTGGTTCTGATAGAAAGCATCCAAAGCAGTAGTTCATGTGAATTAGGTTGTTGAATATCAGGCTGGTTGATAAGCAAATTCTATTGCCTTTGGGAACTGCAATACCATCCTTAATACCCATTTTTGCTTACTGTCTACATCAGAGACCTCATGTAGGTATGTGCCATGCTGAACAAGGATCCCTGCACTGGTGTGTGGTCTGAGGACTGGGCATGCAAAGCCAGCACAGCTCCTCTCTCCACTATTACGTTTTTAATAGCTGGAGGACATCCATGTCCACAGTTGTTCAGATAGCAGTTCTCACCAGTGCTATGTGCACATACACATAGGAGAAAAGCTGGCAGGCTAAGGACTTCAAGCTGTGAGAGAAACTATGATAGTTAAAACACTTGTTTAGTTAAGTAGTTGTAGAAAGTAATTTTTTTTGCAGTATACTTTGGGATAACCTACTGCAGCTGAAAAGCAACAACTTTGAGCAACCTGGTCTGGTGGGAGGTGTCCCTGCCCATGGTAGGGGGGTTGTAACTAGGTTATCTTTGAGGTCCCTTCCAACCCAAACCATTCCATGATTCTATGATTCTGTGAACTTTACGTTGTGATTTTGCCCTTCTATTTAAAGGGCAAGATTGTGTTCAATAACACCAAGAAAAAGAGCGTGGTATGTTGCAAAACAAATGATGGTGCTATAAAAGATAAGATTCCAAATTCTGGAGTTACTGTTAAGAGGACAGTGTAGTGCTGTTAGGGGCCTGCCCTGGACCAGCAGGATATGCCCATACATCAAAGAAGGGTAGAAGTTGGCATCTCTCCCCATCCCGTTTGCCACAGTTGATGTGACTTCTCAGAATCATTCATAAACCAATTACCAGACCTAGGATCCTGTTCTGAACACTTTGGCTCTAGCCCACATCCATATTATGCAGATTATATCAAGTATAGGTCTTGTATCAAAAAGTGCAACTGGTTGTGTAAGTCTTGAGCTTTGCAGAGCTTATTAGATAAAGCAGTGAATTTTAATGGGAATTTGGCAAAGGACTTCTGCAGAAGAGGATCTCTTCAGTGATGCAAGAGTACTTCCTACTCAAGTACAGTGAGTATAAGAGTGGAAAAAGCTGATTTCTTGTGATCATTACAGAGTCCAGAGCCATTTTCTCAAGTGTTAGAGGTGTTAAGGCTGGTGTCTGGCCTTATTCCCAAATGGGTAATTGAATTGCTTTGAACTTCTGCGAGTTCAATTGGACATGGACTCAGCTCATAGCTGTTTTTATGGGATTATTCTGCTGTGTTCCATCACCTAGAAAGTTAGTATCAGGGAAATGATTCTTGTATCTGTGTGGG
Source organism: Podargus strigoides (assembly GCA_028020825.1). Classification (NCBI taxonomy): domain Eukaryota; kingdom Metazoa; phylum Chordata; class Aves; order Caprimulgiformes; family Podargidae; genus Podargus; species Podargus strigoides. The sequence continues at coordinate 2,183,169 of CM051619.1, forward strand.
CTTGGGCTATGGTAGGTGAGAAAACCTGACTGTATTTTTCCTTATTTTTCTCTTTGAGATGCAGGAAGGTAAGGGAAGAGAACACCTCTGTGTCTGGCCACGTATCCCTACTCCAGACCAGTGCTTTCAAAGTGGGGAGGGAGCCCTGTATTTAAGGGGTGAAACTTATAGAAAAAGAAGAGACTAAATAAGTTTTGGTCTTATGATATGGAAAAGCAATGGTATTGAGAGCAATTATGCCCCTAAAGAGCCTTTGCTCCAGGAAGTGGTGTTAGAAGTGAAAAAGAGTGATGCTACATCTGACTGTTTGAGACCCGCTGGATATTTTATATCTGTGAATTTGGCAGTGAAAATAGTTTGTTGGTTTTTTTTTTTTTATTTAGGTCCTTATAGTTCTCCTTTCAATCTGATATTCAGGTACCTCAGGTTCCTTTTGGATGAGCCACGAAAGATAAGCATGAAATTTTAATGCTTTAGAGATACCAAGAGGCAGTAAGTGGAATTGGGCCATCTTACTTGGGGTGTGACTGCCAACTTAATGCAAGAAGTGTAGCTTAAAGTATCAAACTTATTTACTTTTTTTTTTTTTTTCCCCTGTCAGGATCTAAATAAACTTGATTCATTTTAAGGGACAGATTCAGTTCCTAAAAAATTGCTCAATTGTAATTTTGATCTTAATTGGTACTTTGCAGAAGTCTTGCTTTGAATATTTCAGGGAGAAAAATGGATGGTGGCTCTCCCTTGGTTGGCTCCCTTTTTTGGGTATCTCCCCAAGGAAATTTGAAAGCCTGTTGCAACTTGGTAGAGTTTTACTAAACTGATCAGAAGATAAACTGTGTGATTATAAACTAAGATCTGCTGGTGTTGAGGATATTTTACTACACTGACAGCAAAGTTTGCCAAAGTTTGACTACAGCAAGGCAGTCAGTCCACAATCTTTGTTCTCAGGAAAAATATTTGCTCTCTCTTTTCTGCTGCACACCCCAAACCATTCTGCTTCTCCCTGTCTTATTTTACTTCTTGTTACTTTTGCAGTTGATTTGTATTTCACAAGGAAAAAGAGGGGGGAAGCAAATTGAATTATAGCTAGCCAGAGGAGTTCAGGAGGATAAGAGGCTCTTAGAGCAATATGGGGGGGGATGAAGCAGTAGAGAATATCCATTAATTAATGAGGTGAATGAAATTATAATGATTCTAAAATGGCTGATTTACTTAACTGCTTTGTAAATTGATCTTTAAACAGGGTGAGTTTATTAAAATATTTTAAAAAGGCAAAATAACTGAAGCCCTGCTAGGATAACAGTTTTAAATAATGTTACTGTAGTTACTCATTAAAAAGCAGTAGATAGTTGGCAGTGTTGGAACGTGTTCGATAATACCAAGTTTTGCAATATTTGTTTTTGAGTTTTTAATGGAAAATTCCCAGTTCCTGCAGTTGTCTTTAATACATAAAACTCACTCAGAAACATTGTTTCTAGATCTCATGGTTGTGTAGAAAAGCACATGAAAATGTGAATAGGAATTCAAAATCAAGATGACCATGTCAGATGCAGTATGTAGTGTGTATGTAAGTATAAGCAAGGCAGTTTTTATATCTGTATGTGACATTAGTGAGACCAGCAGTGAGATACTGTATCTGATTTTAGTGTTCTTATCTCTTTTAAGTGTTGAAAAATTATACAGAAGTTGCCTAAAGGGGTTGGAGGGCTAGAAGAATACTTTGCATGGACAGACAGACAGGTATTGATTTTGGTTTTGGCTTTTTTTCAAATAGCCAACATTTTTTCCAGTGATTGTGTTAAACACAGTATAATGGATTTAATTTGACAGAAGGTTTACTGCTCTTAGGTGACTTTCTGCAAGCCTGTTAGCAGCAGTCCACAGATTAACAGGGCTCTGTAGAACACAAGTTGGAAGTCATTGAGTGTCTTATTCTTAGGGTAGAGGATGGCCTTGCATCTTACAGTAGAGCAGCCCTGGCATCCTTGTGTGATTAAAATTACAGCCCATGCACAGCAGATCCCCGCTGCATCAAAGTGGGACAAATTGGAGGCCAGATCACTTTCCCACGTACAGCCACGCAGGACAGAAGGTCAACCATTTCTCTTGCATAGAAGAACACTGGAGTTCATTATGTGTAATTCACTAGTAATTCACTAAAGGATACTTAGGATTCACTAAAGCATCATGTGTAATTTACTGAAGGATATTAATTTGGTCTGAAAACCCAGATCTGGAAGATCAGCCCTGACATTTTAGACAAATTAGGGATCACACCCAAATTTTAATGGGAATGACTGGCTGTGGCAACTGCAGGAAATGGTGAGTTCTGTGTTGCTCGACATTTTTAAAGCCATCTGGAAAGTTGTGCTTTTGTCAGATGCAAGTTTTTCAGTTCACAGAACTTAGAAGGACATAAGTTTTGGCTTTCTAGGTCTGTGACAAACTGGATGTTAAACTAAGTAGTATAAAGTGTGTTTTGGGATTCAATGTCAAAGAGTCAATAAAGTAGGAATTTTGAGTAGATGTAATTCTGGGTGGAGAATCTGGTTTATTAAATCCTTCAGTTTGAGAAGTTCTTGAGCACATGACACTTGCTGTTGACGGATAAATAATCCAGGAAATGGTGACATGAGAAATACAGGTAAGAAATGACCAAAAAATGGGTTTATCCCTAAGGAAGGGCAAGCTGACATATTTAGGGAAACCCATCTCAAGCCCAGATGTTTGAGAAGAGATTTTCTATATGAAAGCCATGCTACTCAGAGCTGATGTAGGGGGCTTTCGGGCTGTGCAGTTTGTGATGTGAGTCAGTAAGTCAGTGTGACACTTCTCAACAAAGCCTGGACAAAAAGATTGAGCAGCCCTGCCTCCCCCAACGCAGAGGCCAAACCTCAAACACAATGTCTGTTTCCAAATGCTCCTTGTCAAGCTCTGAACGTCTCAGTCTGAGATACGACTTCCAAATTTTAGTTGTTACAATTCCAGTCAGTTGCTAGTCTACTGCTGCGTTGGCTGCTGTGCCCTCCTTTTAGTAGAATAATCTGGGTGCTTGTCTTTTAAAATTTTAAATGGCTTGTACATTTTCAGTAATCAATTGTCCAAAGGACAGCATGTTCCTGTTGGGCTGAAGCACTTAGGTAGCTGTAGTCTGTCTGTCTTCTCACACAGTCATTTTCTTGGATGGGAGTCATCCCCTTGCATTGTCCTCCTACTTCCTTCTTCCATGTGGTGGTATACTACTCCCAGTATATACTGTTGAAACAATGAAAGGGGCTCAATGTTTGCTTTATGATGCCTAAGACAGGAGCTTCTTCTCATTCCAGTATTTTCCAGGCTGTAAATGCCATTTTTGTGGATTCGTGCATCCTGGCTTTGTAGATCCATGTCTGTATGGCTAAGCTCCAGCTGCAGCTCTAAGCAAGCCAGTTCTTGGTGCTGTTCTTCAGCCCCAGGGCCAGTTGGCCACATCCATACTGCCAGACACACTCAGCCTTGACACTGAGTGGCTGCACCCAGAGTGCTTGTGGGTTTTGCTCCATGCATGATCTTGAAAAAAACCTGTGAGTGCAGTAGTGCAGGTTGTGCTCGACCAACACGGTGACAAAGGCAGTTACAGGGATTTAGTAATGCTGCAGATGACTGTGCAGAGATGCTACCGTGCCTCTTCCTGGGCTTTATTTAGAATCAGAGCATCATAGAACAGCCTTAGTTGGAAGAGACCTCTAAGATCATCAAGTCCAACCATTAACCCAGCACTGCCCAGTCACCACCACTCCATGTCCCTCAGAACCACATCTACACAACTTCTAAATCCCTCCAGGGATGGGGACTCCCCCCGTGCCCTGGGCAGCCTGTGCCAGTGATTGACATCCCTTTGGGTGAAGAAATTTTTCCTAATATCCAATCTAACCCTCCCCTGACACAACTTGAGGCCATTACCCCTCGTCCTCTCACTGTCACCTGGGAGAAGAGATCGATTCCCCCTGGCTGCCCCCTCCTGTCAGGGAGTTGCAGAGAGCAATGAGGTCTCCCCTCAGCCTCCTCTGCTCCAGACTGAACCCCCCAGTTCCCTCAGCCACTCCCCATCACACTTGTGCTCCAGACCCTTCCCCAGTTCTGCTGCCCTTCTCTGGACATGCTCCAGCCCCTCAGTGTCCTTCTGGGAGTGAGGGGCCCAAAATTGAGCACAGTATTCAAGGGGACATTTAATTTACTAGTATTGACATGGCTGTACCCTCTGACTGAAGCATAGACCTGTTCCCATTGCCTAAGTCAGGTCTGTGTTGAGAGATGTTACTCTTCTGAAGAGATTTCCTTGTTACACCCCCAAAACCTATGGGCTTGATTTATTTTACTGTGATTCATGTGTCTGAAAAAAAGACTAAATGCAGCAATTCAAAAAGTTTTGTCTCTCCGTGTCTCCTGTGTGGGACTTCTCTGTGCCAGTGCAGAAATGGAAATGAGGAGTGATCTTCAAAATTTGTGGTGAGAAATAGGCAGCCCTGTCCCTGGAAGGTCTAGCATAATTGTGACTGCCATCATCCTTCTTTTTGTTTTCATAGGGTCCTTGGAATTCTTACTTGACTTTCCTGAGGCTGCTCTTTGTCTTCTCTCACTCGGAGTGGTTGTACATTAGCTCTGTCATGTCTCCTGGAGTTTGAGTGATCTCTTCACCCTGCTCTCCTGCAGGAATTGTAATAAACCTTTGACTCAGAAGAAGATTCACAAGAAGGATGGCAAATGCCTTGATCTTTTTGCCAAGTTCTCTCTGCCCTCCGTCTGCCATCCCTTCTTCTCAAGATCTTGAGTTCTGAAGGAGGTGATCTTGTCATTTGCATGCCATTTGGATCTGTAGTGAGGAGACTTAGGAAGGAAAAGAGATTTAAGGGACCATATTGTGATTTTTCCACTTCCATTTCTAGGCTTTGTAGTGAATACATGTTCATTGTTCTGGCATCTTGGGAAGTTCAGGAGTTAAAAATGCTTTTGATGAGCCACCATGATTGAGTTACATGAGAAGCCTCTGGAAGGGAAAAGGCTGTAGACTTATTTCTTTAAATGAAAGCTCAGTAGTAATTGGATGTACTGCACTTTCCTTGTTAGGGCAATAGATCTGTGACAACATTCCAGGTTCAAAAGTTACTAACTTCAGAAACAGGACTTCAGTCAAATCAACTTTGGTCCTACAGGCCACTAGAATTTCCGCTAGATGTGTTTTTATCTTCTTTTTTTCAAGGTAGCAACAAAAAGTTGGGGTAACTTGAACTCTTCTTATTTAAGATTCGAAAGAGTTGAGATTTATAAATCGTTTGTCATAACTGGTTCAAACTTCTCCAGAAAAACTCAACCTCTGGCCTCAACCTTACAGTTTTGGAATCTGGGGTTTCTGTCTGGTGGATATTTAGCAATGGGCAAAATTTTTTCTGAAATCAAGTTGCTGCCTTAATTACTGAGCAGCCAGTGTCTCTCTGTAGCAGTGGTTTATCAAAAGCAAAAGAGTACTAACTGCAGGTTTATTGTAGAAGGTGTAAAGAATGCAAGTAGAAGAGAGAAATGTTATTTGAGCACTTCAAAGAAAAAGAGCCCTTCTGCTGCAGAGTGAGGCTAGCATTCGTGGGAGGTCACCTGCTGAGCTTGTTTGGAGGTGGACTGTTGGGCTGCCAGCTCTATCATGTGTGTGACTTAAAGTTTTGGACCAGAATTGATCTTTCCTGCATGTCAGGTACTTTCCATGTACCACAGAGAACTATTGAACTGAAGTATTTGCTTTTATGTTTTACCTTGTTTTTAGTCTGCTGGAAACCATGTCTCACTACACAGACGAACCAAGATTTACCATAGAGCAGATAGACCTGCTGCAGCGCCTGAGACGTACGGGAATGACCAGACATGAAATCCTCCACGCGCTGGAAACCTTGGATCGTCTTGATCAAGAGCATAGTGACAAATTTGGAAGAAGGTCTAGCTACGGAGGTGGTTCCTACAGCAACAGTACCAACAACGTCCCAGCATCTTCCTCTACAGCTACAGCTTCTACACAGACCCAGCATTCTGGGATGTCCCCATCACCGAGCAACAGTTACGACACCTCCCCACAGCCTTGCACTACTAATCAGAACGGGAGGGAGAGTAACGAGAGGTTGTCTGCCTTCAATGGGAAGATGTCACCTACCCGCTACCCACTTGCAAACAGCTTGGCTCAAAGGTCGTACAGTTTTGAAGCTTCTGAAGAGGACTTGGACATTGATGACAAAGTGGAGGAACTGATGAGGTTAGTAGAAGTCTTTTTGTAAAAAGTTGAGGAAGTCAGAGTGAGAAGTCCCTCAAAAGAAATCTGCGTGTCGGAGGACTGTTGTAGTAGTGATAGGTATTATCAAGAAAGCAGGAATTGCTTTAGACAGCTATTCCCCTGCTGGTTCCCTAATGGTCCCTATCTCAGTACCTCTCACCTGCTGCTTAGCCTTGTGTAGATAACCCCTGGCCTTGTGTGAGTATCCCACAGCCTTTTTTTACTGTTGAAATATTTTTTCCCATGCTGTACCAAGAACTGAAACTGATGTTAGCACACTAATTTTCCACCCTGCTCTTACTCAGGAGACTTCTGACTGAGTGTCAGTTCACATGACTCCTCCTCCACTACTTCATACCAGTTGTATTTCCTGCCATATATAAGGGGGGAGTAGGGGATCTGCTTGGTTAATGCTTTCCACTGGGACCTGCAGAATATATATGTTTTCTGGTTGTAGTTTGTGGCAGGGTCTGGCTGACTCTGAGATTTGCAATCTGCAGATTGGTGTAGGAAAATACAAATAATAAGCAGAAGTCTTCACTGAGAGCCAGTTTGGTTTTATTTTTTCCAAACTGACCTCCCTTTACTTTTAGCAGCTTCCTTTTCAGCATTATGGCAAAGATGAAAGTTGGGGATTACACCACTGAGGATGAAAGTCAGAGTCAGTGGGCTTGATAGCAAAAAGAAATAATAAGAAAGGCCAAATGTCTCCAAACAGTTTTGGTCATAATGTTGCAGGGTCTCTTTTTTTCCCCCCAAATTGCAACATTTAGAATCATAGTATCATAGAATAGCCTTGGTTGGAAAAGACCTCCAAGATCATCAAGTCCAACCATTAACCTAGAATCTGTTCCTAAGAAAACCATGAAGCTATTGATTTTAAGTAACTTTATGAAGTCCCTGTGAGAGAACTAGGGTCCATAAGCTCCAGGGTGAAAATCTGTTGAATTAGTTTGGAGATTTAGGGTAAAGGTGTAGCTTTGGGGTAAGGAAAGCTGATGAACCTCATTTACTGTGGCTGCAGGATAATGGGGTAATGCAGGAAGGTGGGGAGTATAGCAATATGCAGGAGTTCCCATTGCTGAAATGAAATCATTCCTTTGAGTTTTGGGTTCCTGTGCCATCAGTCCCAGGTAGTGCTTTTGGTGCTTATTTAAACTGAAGCTACTTGTATTGGCAGGCACATGGAGCATGAGTGTTGGGTACAGATATAAAAATGAACCCACAACATAGCATTTATTTTGCATTTACATTTGCAAGCTTGAATCTGCCTTGAATACTGTAGAGGCAGGAGGGGAGAAGGGGAAGGGACATTACCAAATTATAAAGTCTAGTTTTAATTGTCTGCCCTTCTCAGGAAGGGAGGGAGGAAGAGGAGGGAGAAGTATATTTTTACTGCAATTGAAATTTGCTGCATACCACAGTCCCTCTGCAACATCCAAATGATTTACTTTTAGGCACAGTTTTAAGTCCCTTCTGAACTATTTTTGCACAGCTTGTAAAAATCATACAAAGGTTTGAGATAACTGGCACTTGTTCATTCAGTGCAAGCTGTGGACTGAGGAAGTAGGGGTGGGGTGAAAGAGGTTGCAAAATTTTTTCTCCTTTGGGTCTTTTCATTGAAAGGTTGGAGAAGGTTTGTGTATGTTTATTCATTTGTTGTAGCTAACCATGCAGACCCTGCTATCTTTTATTTTTTATTTTTCTGCCTCATTTTTATGCCTGAGGTTTTTATGCTGGTACAAGAGATTTATTCATCCTTGTGTAATGAAACTTTGTACATTCCATATGGCAGTGCTGCACCTAATATGAATTATATAGGACATGAGTCATCCATTCTGCTGCTAGGGTACTCTGATCAAACGTGACACTTGTTAAAAGAAGTGTCCACCGGTGAGGCACTTTTGATGATTTTAATACCTACCCACCCCACACCTCGTCCCCTAAATAAAGGAAACAAAGCCATTTTGCACCTTCAAAGTGCACTTCAGTCTGTCTGTCTTTTTGTGTCTTCTTTTTTTTTTTTTTTTTTTTTTGTTTTGGTAGGAGGGACAGCAGTGTGATAAAGGAGGAAATCAAAGCCTTCCTAGCCAATCGAAGAATTTCCCAAGCAGTTGTTGCACAGGTAACAGGTAAGAGCTCGGCGAGTCCTTTCTTCATTTTGGGAAACTGTGTCTAACTGCCTATCTGTGCACAGTGCAGATGTTGGAATATTGCTTGGCTTTCTGCATTGCAGTGCAGATCTGTCAGCTTAGTCATGATAATATATGCCTTTGATTTAAGACCCATTGTCCCGCACATCATGGAACTTCCTCAGTGAATCACTTTTTTCCTTTTTTCCTTTTTTTTTTTTTTTTGTGGCTTGTGCTAGCAGATTTTATTTTACAGCATTATAATAAGCCCAAAGTTCTTATCTTCAAACGAAAACTGTTTTCCTTAATTCTTAAAATTGTTTGTTGAGTGCAGGAAAATGATGCGTATCTGCAGCTCTATATATGGAAAGAGAGAGATGTAATATGTATTTATATGATAAAATGTATATAAACAGTGAGGAGACACAACTATAGGTGGTATCACTACATCCAGGAGTCAGATTATGATAGTCTTAAGTTTTTCAATTACTTCCCTTTGTGTCACAATTAATGAAAATCAGATGTGAGGCTGAGGGGATGACCATATTAGCACAGATTTTACCTGGAAGGAGTAGTAGTTCTCTTTTTGCCCTGTGCCTTTTCTCTTTCACATTCAGGACAAGTAAACAGACTGCAGTGATACCACTTCTTCCTTGGGTGTGTTTCCAGAGCTTTACACAGAGTAATGAAGTCTTACTGCTCCTCCATGGGGTGGGGTGCTATTAGCTCTTCTTTACAGGCTCACACTGCTTGTCTGGCACAGCATAGCTGGTAGCATATTTAGAATGAAGACTTGTTGATAAAATACAGATAGCTCAATACCACGTTATAACTATAATATTTATTCATTTTTGAACCCAAGCTTGAAGAAACATCTTGAAATAGATAATTTTTAAGGTTCCTTCACGACTAGGAATGCCAAACCAGCAGGAGGGAGGTTGTTCTTTTATGATATTTCTCGTATTTGAAATGTACAAACCCATCTGTCTGGGAGATCTGGATGTGCAGATGTGCTAGTTGAGGTGGGCAGGCAAGCAGAAAGGGCCTGAGCTGTGGAGCCAGGAATTTCTTCCACGTCTCCCAACTCTTCTCTGTGATCTTGGGCAAAACGAGTTGTCATTCTCTGATTTCACCTTCATCTGTAAAATAATGAGATTAACATTCTGTATAACTCTAGGAATGTTATTAACCTTATCAGATGTTAGTATTACTACTCCAAAAATTAAATGCTGAACCTAGTTGCTTAAATTGTACCCAAACTGAAGTTTTGGTAGTTGGTGGGTCACTCACCTACTTCTGTACAGTTCTTGCCTGACTATAGGCCTGGAGTAGCCCATCACTGAATTAATCTCTGCATGGCTTTTTATGAGGGCAAACAACAGAAAAACTGCTGACTCCAAAACTGAGCCTGAAGGTTCCAGCACCCTTCCCATCTACCAGCAAGTCAAACTAGCTGCTTCTTCAAGAGAAGAAATGCAAAGAGAAAAAAATGCAGAAGGATAGCCTTTCCAAAACAAGCCAACATTTTTATTTTGGTCAGTGGGACTACTGCATGAAGGGTGGATTGGAGTCACCACACCAGATCTGAGGGAGTCTGTATCAGTAAAAGGAACTGACCTCATTACAATTAACCAGGTGTCTCAGTGCGTGTCTTGATACCCCTGCAGGCAGACTGTAGCAAAGACCAGTCTCTTCACATCTAGTCATTTTGCTCCTTCCATCCTCAGTCTGTTCTCTTGGGTTTCAGTTAAAGTCATTACGTTGGTGTTAGGGCTTTGGGAGCTTTGTCTTTGCCAGGCTGTTCCTCCCGTGAGTAAAGGACACCATACACTTCATAGACAGTTGACTTGAGTTTGACACTCAACCCTACTGCATAATGTTAACGTGGGGTGGAATCCAGAACATACACACACAGTGATCAGAGAAAATATTGCTAGATGTCTCTTGTCGCTGTTTTCCTCTTGTTTTCAAGCCAAATCAGTGCAGAACAAGGTAGATCTAAGGATCTAAAGGTCCTTTAACGTCCAGCAGTGTTTTCATGGACCTTTCAAAGAAGAAAAGAAAGTTCTATTTCAGATGTGATGCAGACTCTCAAGCAGAGATAACTGCAAAGCTTGCGCTGCACTGTCATGCACCAGTCTCTTCCTCCCTCTACCCTTTGCAGTTGAACTGTGTCATCCTCCATATGCTTGGTGGGAAGGTCTATGGGAGCTGATTAATTTTAAATATAACCCATAACCTTGTGTAAGCAGATGCGTAGTGCTTATGTGCCAGTATTAAGTACATAGTTATGGCTTGTCTGAACGGAATAGTAAATCTCAAAAGAGATGTTTGAGGACCAGATTAAAGAGTGTGCTCAGCACTACAGGGGAGAAACATCAGCTTCCTTTCAAAAGCACAGTATGGTGAAGAGTGACTGAAAATAGCCAAGGACAGAGATCCAGAGCAGAAAGCATGTGTCCCAGGGCTCTCACTTCCAGAGTTGTCTTAGGGCTGATGAGTGCTAGTTGACTTGTGTGTTCTTCAGATGTATCCAACATCCCTTCCCGTTCAGCTGTGAAACAGACTCTCAGGAAAGGTCTGGCAACCACTTTTGGTTCATGAATAAAGCTGTTTGTATAGACAGAAGTAATGCTTTGCAAAATATATGATCTTAAATGGTATCATCTCAGTATTTACAGGCTTAGTCTTACTGGTAAAGCTGCCCTGTAAATAACTCAGTAAACAAGAGGAAAAATAGATAAATCCAAAGGGTGGTCAAGTAGCAGATGGTGTAGGGGAGGACCCTAAGAGTGAAATGATACCTTTTCAGTCTCCAGTGATCTGTGTCTCAGGGTCCTCTTTATTATATTGCACACCAAGGTGGACCCCTGTTCTGGCCAACAAAGCAGCTTTGGAAAGAGGGCAGTTGTGCAGGAGCAGCTCAGCAGCCCCCAGGGGCCGGTGTGCTCACAGCCTCTGCAGCACAAACACAGCAAGCTCTTTCCAGAGGCTGCTGTGCAGATGTTGGGCGTATTTGACTTGCCCATGCACTGGCTACCACCCTGCATCAGCTGGAAGTCATTCATTTAGCATTTGAAATAAATGCAGAATAGTGTGGCCTCAGCTTTTAGTGTGTTCATCTCTTCTGCCCCAGCAAGAGAGGCGAGAAAGAAAGAAAATGAAACATTTATGGCTGGCTCTGTCCAGAAGGAAGAGTTGTTTGGCTTGGCTACCCATGCTGTCAACTTTCTCCATTTAATCTCCAGCAGTTTCTTTACTATTCTGAACTTGTGTATGTGTGTACAGGGAGGGGAGAATGGCATGGGGGAAAGGAGTAATAATAGTGCATCTGTGCAGAGTGATGGACCTTTAGCTAGTGTCTATGTTTAGCCAGTACCCAGGGCTACACTGCAGCAGTTGTTCTGCCACCCAGTGTCCCCTCCTCAGCTGAGAAGTTGGGGGAAAAAGGGAGAAGCCCCATGGGTTGAAGTAGGAACAGATTTAATGAAATACCAAAGCTAATACAGTCACCAACATAAAGCATACGAGGTTCTACTCAGCCTGGTCCTTGGAATCAGGAGCAGAAAGCCAAGAGGGAGGAACCCCAGGAAGAGGAACTCCCCCCTCACCGAGCTCCCTCCTTTTATAATGAGCATGATGAGGTGGTGTGGGATACCCCTGTGAGTCAGCTGCCTTGAGTGGATCTCCCAGCTGACTCTGCCTGCCCTTGGGGCTGTTCCTGGGGAACCAGCACAGCTAGGAACCCAAAACTTCTCTTCCTTTTCTTAGTTATGGCTGGGTTTGAAGTTGAACCAAATGGGACATACAAGCCATGAGCTTTACTAAACCAGTGGATTTGCATGTCTTCAAATTGCAGGGCTTGGATTAGCTCATCAGTGAGAGTAATGTAATGTTTCTTTGGTGCTTATGACCACATTTGTCTCCATTCTGTATCTTGTCATGTTCCGTCCTTGGTGCAGGAACCTCTACTGCACCTTCTGCCCCTTGAAACTTCTGTTTTACCTAATTTGCTAATTCTTCAAGTCACTTAGGATTTAATTCAGATATGTCTTTCCCCTTTTTCTCATCTTTTTCTAAGTTTTAATATTTAAATTTATTTAATATTTAAATTTAATATTTAAATTTACTTTTAATATTGCAGTACACTTCTAGGATACACTTTCCTACATCAGCCACAACCCTACAAAGCCCACTGAGCAGCCTTGTATTTACAAACTCTGCACCAGTAAACAGCTTTTCCTTTCATTTTTCCTGTCCTGCATTGCAAGGGGATGGGAACTGGTGGGCAGGGAGGATACATGGGACAGGAATACCGAGCTGAAGGTTAAAGTCAGTTGTTGCAGTAGAACAATTTTTACACTCTCTTAGTCTTTATAAAATTACTAAAAACTTTAAAAGTCATTTAGATAATGAATCTGACAGGGAAAATTACACCTGGAAGACATTCTCCAGGGCTGCCTTGTGTACTGTGAGGAGAGGGCAGGATTGGAAAATAGAAACAAGAGTATTAAATAGTGACTTGAAAATAAAGGAATGATTGATAAGAAGCAAAAACCTAACATAACACTTATTAGTGCTGGTCCTAAATACAGGAGCTGCTTTTTATAGAAACTTTTTTAATGGTGTCTGTAATAAGATAAACAAGAAGCACTTGGGTTGGGCTCTGTATAAATAATCTCCTACTGATAAGAAAAATGACAGTATAAACAGCAGCTAATAATAGTTCCTGCTGAATTTCCTATCTTGTTATTTGAAGCTCCTTTTTAACATAGCTGCAGCTTACTCAGGGGTTGGTATTTAGCCCTATGGGTGGCAGGTGAGATGCCAAATTTTTATCAGCAATGATTCGAAGCTGTGTGCTGCAATTTGCTTCAATTGCCATCAGAATTGTATCTGCATACCAGTTAAGCCATGGTCAGAAGGCAAAGGATAAAGAGGTAAATGTAAACTTATTAAGAGATGCTGTCTCTGAGCTTCCAAATCTAGATGGAGGGTGGGGAAAATGTTTTCAGGAACTATTGTCTTTATGTACTACAGCAAAGGAGAGAGGAAGGAGTATACATAGATGAGCCCTTTTCAGCCAGGCTAAAGGCTTTGATGGATGATGCCTCTGCAAGGTTTGGAAATATTCCCTTTTCCATTTTTTACATATAGGGAGTGAAGGAACAAAAATTCAAACTTACTTTCCTGAGGTCACAGTGGAAGCAGTCTGTGGCAGAGGAGGAATTTGGTTCTGATTTCACAATTCTTACGCTAGTACCATAAAAGCTAAACCACCATTAAAAAAAAAAAAAAAAAAATCAAGAAGAATAAAATGCAGAGGTCATTTTTTTTTTATTTTAAAAAACATAACACATTGCTTTCCAGTGTGCAGTTCTGCTAACTTTCCCAGTTATTCTGCTTGTACAGTTCAGCCCTGTCCTGTGTTCTCTGTCTTAATTGATATGAGATCTTCAGGATTTAGCTTGACTTTATGCTAAACACACAGCATCTGGTGCAGTGGAGGGCAGCCTTGAAGCACTGCTGTAACATACATAAAACCCTCTAAGTTTTGGAAGCTACACACAATTGAAATACAAACAAAGTGAAACTTAACTAGTTCCATTGTGAAGATAATTCAGAAAATTACTGATCATCTGAAATGGCAAGAAACTGGATTTTGAAAAACATTTTCTTTCCTCTTCCTTTTTTTTTTTTAATAGTTATGACAACACAGGGAAAGATTTGGTTTCCTATGATTTTCATCTTTGCAGGTTTTCTGTAAACAAGTTTTGCTAATCTCCTAAATTGATAGATGTCCTTTGCAAGCACGTGTTCTGTGAATCTAGGACTTTGCTTACAAACTGAAGAATTAAAACACAGTCAGTTACTTTCTTCTCTGAATCTGACGTGTACCAGGTGCTTCTGAAAATCTCTCCTCAAAGAAACATGAAAGAAATGCAAAGTAGAGTCACTGAACAAATCTATCTGTGAAGGTGAAAACCAGTTACCAAAGACTTGATGAATAGCAGTTTTGAGGGGCATGAGCAGGTTTGTACTGCAGACACCAGTTGCCTTCTCTTGATGATGCATTTTGCCATTTCTTTTATGTATTTGAAAGGGAAACTTTTCCCCCAAATAATTTATGTAGGAGAACAGTGGGACTGGCCAGATCATACGTGTACTATCATCTCCATTTTGTTTAGAGTTATGAAGTGTCATGTGCTGTGGGGAGGAGTGACGTGTGACACAAGAAGTCAACATTTGAATTGCTCTAATCCTTTGTGATTACCACTTCTTTCTTCAGTATTTTCTGTGAGAGAGCTAGTTGTGCTCATGACAGTGTGTTCATGTCCCTGCTGATGCTGAGCCCAGAGGATGCCAGTCTTCCTTGAGGTCTGTGGTTCAGTTTAGAGTGAATTTCCTCAAGATAGCTGGATTTTCAGTACTCCAGAGAACTTATTTCATTAATCTGCTTCTGGCAGCAGGATGATTTCTTTTTTCCTGCCAGTGCAATTTCCTAAAGTAGCATGATTACAGACAATGTGACAGGATGGTACTGGTGGCAGTACTACTCATTCTCCCTATGACTCAACTGTGTAAAACCCACTTGAGATGCAAGAAACTCTTGACATGACAATTTGGAGTTTGGGGATTTTTTCATTGGAGGGAGTGAAGGATGGGTTTGTGATTAAGACACTGTACTGGGATCTAGGAGATCTTGGATCAGTTCTTTTGCTACAGACTTTGCATGTAACCTTGAATCAGTCAAGCTGTTGGAATATACAGTTTTGGGGCCTCTAAATTGAGCTGAGGTATTGATGAAAGATATTTTACATCTTCAAAACAAAAAGAGAAGGAATGGTATAGGTAGAAGAAACCTCTAAGTTCAGCTCTTTTAAAGATCTCTGAAACTAGGAATTACAATAATAAAAACCAGGAAAGAATGCTAGGAAATGGGAGTTAAAAGGATTTTCTAGAGGTCTACTGCATTCCTGTGACCAAAACCAAGATCAGCTACATAAACTGTGCCTGACACCTTACCTGGATTTGCAGCATTGCTGTAGAACTCTGCTAACCAAAGAGCAAAATGGGCTGTGGGCTTTTTGCTGATGTAAAACTGCTATGGACTGCAGTGCTGTTCATGAGATACCATAGTCAAATAATAATGTACTGGGAATTTATAGTGCAGATTTGTTCAATCTATACATCTCAGTGTCCTTTACGAAGCTCCACTTTGCAGAAGCAACTTTATAAACTATAAGGACTTGCAATGAGTCAAATGTGGACATGGCAACACACAGCTTGAATCTTTTTGGCTCCTGCTCCTTTGCTTTGTCTCCAGCACATTGTCTGAAGTGGCTCACATCTGTACCACTTTATGACAGTATCTGGCAGCCTCTTGAGCAGAATTTGGGTTTTCCACTATACAACTCTTGTTAAAGATACTTAATGTCAATTTAGAATTTTTATCTAATAACGTTTTGCATTTGTATCTTACGTTGTTATCCAAATACTCAACAAACACTAATTCACTGCAATAAGTGTAAGTGGACTGTAGTAAACAAGTAAATTAATGGTGCTGTTACCCATTGATTAATAGGAGCCATGCAGCCAAAAGCAGTGAGACACAAACATTTGTGTCCCACAGCACTCCGTTAAAGAAACTGCTTTTATAAATCATGATGGTAGGTGAAGAGCTGCAAATTTTCAAAACTGGGTCTTTTCACTGGCAATCAGGCATCTAGATTGCATGATTTTGACTAGACTGAAAGCTTATTTTAGAACAGAGAGTTTTATCAACTTAGATTGACTTCTTTTGGTATTAACTTGAATGCTTCCACAGTGACTTGATGTAAACTTGGCAGAATCCAAGGTTTGTGTTTGGTTGAGTAATTCCACTTCCCTAGTAGTATAAACTCAATTACATATCCCAGTGTGGAGGTACTCAACTCTTGACTGCCCCAGCTATTCCTTAACTCTTTCAGATGTGGGGCAAAGGCAGTCCCTGGGGACAGGGGTTAAGAAGAGCAATAGATATACAGGAAACAACTAAACCAGGGTGTATTTGTGGGCAGAGCTCTGTTGAACAGCAGGAAGCTTCTGTACTTGATACAAACACAGCTATCCCTTTTCCCCAGGACTATTAAAACTTCATAGGCTCTAGAATTCTCTTAATTCCAGAACAGTTGAGAGCATAAACCCAGTGATCTTAAAAATCTGGTTGGAGTAAACCCACCTGAATACGGTACCTGAGAGTCACATTTAATCATTCTAAAGTTAACTAGCTTCAGTGTTCAATGCAGCAAACAACATAAAGCATAGTAAACCCCCTGTATGAGAAGTGGTAAAGCTACAGGGGGTTGCTTTTCATGAGTTAAATATGATTATGAGATCTTATAAAACCTTGATGCATCTCAAGAGGGGAGAGGCAGTTTGGTTTCCGTGTGAAACGCAGCCTCCTACCTCCTGGGTGTTCTCACCAAGCAGGTGGTGGCACAGGTGGTGTTCAGCAGTATATTCTTACTTGGAGCACCTCTAAAACTTTAGTTCTCAGGAGAGTTTAGATGTTGTTAACCCTTTCTGATGGCTGAAGAGCCTTGTGGAAAGCACAGGGAGGCCTCTTACCTGAAGTGCTGCTTCAGTTATTCAGCAAACAGTGTATTTTTTGTTCTTTTCAGTTGAACCTACAGTTCACCTCCTAGTGCACTTGTAAACCTCTTGCTTTATTTGGTTCCTCTCCCTCTAATCACATCTTTTCCATTTCTCCATTGATCCTTCATTCAATGCCATGCTTTGGAAATGCTAACTCCTAGGGGTTTTTCCCTTTTACTGTTTTCTTCGAAGTCTCGCTTTAAAAACTCTGCAACTTTTTGTCCCTGATCTTGCCTGGGTACCCAGAGCTTGAATCCTGTTTTTTTGACAGACAGCTGCCCTTTCTGGTTTGTTTTCTGGCCCTTGTTACAGCTGCTGATACTGAGTTACTCACTCCATTTCTGGGCTGATTTGATCTGTATCACATAAACTGGTTCTGTGTTTATCTCCCTTCTTATTCAAGCACTGAATGATAGTGATCTCCTAACTATCATTATTTATATATAATAGAGGATAATGGATTTGTTCCTATTTCACAGATGAAGAAATTTAAGAATGGAGGAAGTTGTGGACAATTCAACTCAGTGGTAGATTTGGCTTCCCAATTTGTACCCTCTTCTCTCATAGGTTGATTGTGATGATACTGGGTGCACCTTGAGTAAGGTTCAGAATAACAACAGGGAGAAGTCAGAGGAGTTAGGGATGGGACGGGGAGGTTTGAACTTTCTACTTTTTCTGTGATTTAAACATTATGAGTTCTTGGGCTTTGTAAGACAACGCCTTTTATCAGTATGTAAACCACTTCAAAATGTTTGAAAAAGAACAAGTTTTCTTTTCCTCTTTCTCTCTTCTTTTTATTTTGTTCTGTTTTTTTTAACCAGGTATCAGTCAGAGCCGGATCTCCCATTGGCTGTTGCAGCAGGGGTCGGACCTGAGTGAACAGAAGAAAAGGGCATTTTACAGATGGTACCAGCTCGAGAAGACAAATCCTGGTAAACACATACAGCCTAAACATCTCCTGCTGTTTTATTTATGGAAAAGAAGCCTTTTGTCACTAGTTCTTGTCATCACTGATCATTTACTTCTTGGTCTGGTGGTATTCCCTCTGAGAGGGAATTCTGAGGTATTCCCTCTGACCTGTTTATTTTTTAGAAGGGTAGGAATAAATCTGTGCTTTACTTTGCAGCAAATGATCCAGAGCTGACTTGTCCATAGCTGTCTGGCCAGCTCCTTGGTCACGGTCACTTGCCCTGTCCTCGCACCACCAGCTAACTCTGGCAGTCAGTGAAGCTGTAGTCAGCTAACATAAAATATATGCTGAGGCTCTTAAGAATGAGCAAATAGAAAACATTAATAATGGCTGCATAATATAAAGTTGCAGCAAAAGAAACACATTTTGACAGAGGGGAACTTTGGGATAACTTCAGAGGGTTTTGGGTTGGATCTCAAGCTGATGGATGGGATGTTGATAGTTACGGTGATAAGGTGGAGATGTGTTTCTCAAATCCCACCTGCTTCTCCAAATCTCAAACTAGATCTTAAATATAAAAAGAGAAGTAAAGCTCTTCATTAACTTTAACTAACCAGCAATCTTCAAAATCACAGTTGAATTAATGTCTGCATTGTTCTTTTCCATAGATTTTATTTGACCACAGTTGTTCTTCTTTCCCTTTAGCAGTTTTATTGTAAAGATCAAAATATTTACATTTAATTTCCTTTAAACAATGGCATGATTAAATTAACTGTGTAATTGTTTTAAGGAATCTAAGACTCAGGCTCTCTAATGTGAACTTGGCTTCAATACCTAGAATTCTATTAAGAAAAATTCCAGTGCAAACAAATCCTTAAAGCATCTGCTTTGTGTGTAAGCTGGAAATCAAGAGGCTCCAGCTGTCAGTTGGCCTGAGAATACTTTAGCTTAAAGTTGGGTGGGTTCAAAGCCACAGCCAGGCTTGTCCTTTCTGTTAAACATCTAGAAAATTGCTTTAAAGAAAGAAAGTGCCACGTTTGTGTGGATCTTTCCTATAGCCTTGCATCTTTTCTTTCCAATGTTGTTTGGAGCTGTTCAATAAATAGTATTCTGTGCTGGGGTAAGAGAAGCCTTGTCAAACTTGGCACTAAAATCTGTACTTCTTCCTCTTCTTAACCTTCTTTCTTTGCCCATATCCAGAAGCTCACATCTTGTTTGTCCTTTTGCTCTTGAGAAGTGTTGAAGGAAGGAACACTGAGGGTTACGGATTAAATTGAACTGAATCAACATTAACCTCTACTTTTCTGATGCACCATGTTGCTGAGGTCTTGTTAACTTTTCTTTATACACGCATGGAAAAATTTCTAGAAGTTGAGTTCAGCCTTTTCTTCCAAAAAAAAGATCTTCTGCAGTATTTTTAAGAAGTGTAAAAGGCAAAATGACTCCTCTTCTTCTGCCAAGGGACTACTCGGATGCACTTAAATTCCCTTTAGAACCAAAGAGTGTTTAGTTTCTTTTTAGAGGTAAAGGGGGGAACCTTTAGTTTGCCCATAGCTGTTGGAAAAGTCTACTGGAGGAAAACAGTTGTGCTATTTATTGTAGGATAATCCACTGCTTTGAATTACTGCCATGTACTATATTGCAGGTCAGACTAGCCAGCCAAGAAATAATTAACATGCATGTGTGCCAGTGTATACAGTTTATTAAGGAAGGTACCAACCTTGTCCAAAGCATCCTGGATTTAAATTACTGTTATAAAACCAATTTGGAGCCTAAGTTTGGATACTACTTACAGAGTCCTGGGGTGAGTAGACTCGACTAGCCTTTCATCTGCCTTCTTTAGAGTTGGAAAATGAGGAAATCAGGAGAGGCTCCTGCCCTGTTCACAAAGAAGCGATGCCATCGCTGCACTCTCTGTAGAGTGTAAGAGATTGTCCTCTCTAAAGAAACTGACTGGCATGCTTTTTTTTCCATTTGGTCACTTACTAGGAAGTGATATTTGGCTTTCTATTCTCATATCCCATCTTTTCCAGCAGCTGGGAATAAAATCCCAGTCCTCCTCCTTTTGAGTGACTGAACCAGGTCTCTGCGCAGAATGGGCAAAGTGAGGTCTTTGGGAACTTTTAGTTCCTCCATTTCTTTTAATTCCTTATTTTGGAAACTGGATCTTCAGAGTAAGTCTGTTTTCTGACTGAATTTATGTAGTAATGGAAAGAAAGCTTTTGCTTAACACTGAAACAGTTTTGAAGGGCTAGGACGCCAGATATAATCAACTCATGAACTGGAAAGAAAGATGTTTCGTGTGGAAAGGACTGAAGATCATTTGGCAGACCTGTAGTCTTTCCTTGCCTCTGCTAGTTTTTCTGTACAGCTTTTAGCAAATGATTTCACCTTTGCACCTCACTTTCCAGTTTCTTAGGTAAAGATGAGTGTGTGACTTGTCTGTAAGGTCTTCACAGCAGGGACTGTCTTTTACTGTACTTATATACTGCACCCAGCCAGGAGTTTCTAGTAATATAGGGGACAAAATATGACTTATCCATCAAAAGGTATTTATTTTATTTATTTATTTTCAAATATATAGTGATGCTATATACACTTTTAATCATCCACAAGCAGTCCTGCAACTGCTAACCAAATAACTTTGTGTTGTGGAGCCTTAGGGCAGTTTTGAGATGTTGCTGCTGCTGAGATGTTGCTAGGTGTTGCTCCTATCCAGAAGAGACTCAGCAATTCCATCACTGTTGTTATTTCCCAGCTTGCTTTGACCTCATGAATATGCTGTTCATTGGTCACTTGGTTTTGATTGCTTACTTGTATGGGAACTTTATTTCTCCTACATTTGGTGGTGGATGTTCAGGCAACAGCAGGCTGCAGCACTGCAAAAGAGACTTAAGTCTCATGGATCAGAAAAAAAAACAACAAACCAACAACACTTTTCCTACTGTATGCAATAATCTTGCTCAAAAATGTCTTGATCAGTGTTTTCCTGGTAGGAGTGATGTCGGAGTTCATAGCAATGCTCTGAATTCCAGCGTGGTAGTGATTGTAAATTTTTCTGGAAATAGTTGCCAATTAGGGTGAAAGGTATTTTTTTGTGGAAGGGAAGAAGTCAGTGCTAAATGCCAGTGTTTGAAAGGTCTTTAATCCAATTAATAGGGGTGCTTTTCATTTCAATTGGGCTTTTTTTTTTTGGACAGGCACCACATCTCTTGTGTTTTGTGGAGGACTGAGAACAGTTTGGCAGGAGATAAATAGTATATGTTTCAGAAGCTAGTATATGAGTGTACAGAGTCCTGTAATGTACTGATTATTTTTTTCAGAGCCCATGAGTTTTAAATAAAGAAATAAATATGTTTCTTTTTACATTGGTTGTTGTCAGCCTAATTGGTTTGGCTGGCACTGGGTCTTAGGCAATGTGGAAGTTTGTTATGGAGTAACTTTAGCATGTCTTTTGCCTCTGTGTACTGCAAACTGAAGCTGGCACTGTTGTGTTGAAGTTACAGATGGATACAGTCTGCTTCCATCTAGGCTGGATATTTATTTCTGCCAGTCTTCTGTAATAAGAAAGCAGCTGTGGTCACCTTGGAGAAAACCATGTGCTCTTCCTCCTTGAACAAAAGGGAAAAAGAAAGGCAGTTATCATCAAGATGTAGTATCTCTTGTGTTATTCCCATACAAGTTCTTGTTTAGCTATATAAGGAAAGCCTACACAGACACACACACACAAAAAAAGAAATACCAGGGTCTGGATGTCCCATGAGATTTGCACTGGGAACCTGTTGTTGGAGATTTACTATTTTACAGAGCTGCAGAGAAAAAATAGTCCCTGCTCTAATCCTTTCCATCCAAGCAATGAGCTCTGTAGGGAACCTTTTGCTGTGCAGGCTGCTGATTCAAATCTAGCCTGGCTCAGTAGTAACTGAAAGGTGTTTATTATGTGATCTCAGGTCAGCCTGACTAAAAATACAGTGTGACATCTGTTGTTATCAGTATAATATATGATAGGTGCCTGCTGCAAAGGCTTGCCAGTAAATGGTTTCTTAGAGCTGGGAGATAGCCTGAGGCTTACTCCAACCATTCTGCCCATCACCCCAGTATGGTAAAGCCTGTCCCAGACATGTGATGCGGATCAGCAATCACATGTGACCCTTTTAAGAGCGATGCTCTTTCTTCAGGATAGTGTCTGGGATGTGCTGAGAGAAGGCAGGCCTTTGCCAGGAGGAATTTTGAGTACAGAGATAGAGCTGCATTCCACTTGGAGAGCACCACTCTTGCCTCCTCTCCCCAAAACCCATCTGCAGCATCTCCAAAGTCACACCCTGCGTTTGAGACAACGCTGGCTTGCACAGAGAACATTCTATATTGTTGCAAAAGGTACTAAGCACTGGCAGGCAGGGAGAGATGTTGCTTTTCATTTTTCTCTGCTAAAGGAGTTCTTCCCAACTGGTTCACCTCTCTACCCCTTATAGATGTCTTGCTTTTTGATGCATATACTGAGATGAAAATCTCACACTGCATTTGCTCTGCTCGTTCTGCTCGAGAGAGAAGTTTTCCTTCTTGAAAAGCTGTTTGAGGGGTTTGTGAAAAGAATCTGACCCAGTAACTAGGATGTAACTTATTAAGTTGTGCAGAAGTGGAGCTGAGTGGTGAGGAGATTGCAGTGAGGCATTGGATCAACAGAATAAGTGTGATAATCCCCAATTACTCATTTAATTGAAGGGGATGAATGAAAGCTTCATAGTTACCTTATCAAGTGTGGCAGGTGAGCAAATGCCCACCACTTTTGCCACTCCTACATCCAAGCACATTTTGGGCCTCTGTATGCATTCAGACCTTCTGTCTTTGTGTGTGCAAAACAGTGGTGGGTACTTGCTTGTAATTCTCAGCATACTTCTCTTTTATCTGCTGCTGCTATTGATGGTACCCCATAGAAAAGACAACGAGGTAAATTGATCTAGGAAGGCTACTAAAACAAAAAAAAAAGGCATCTTATATTCAGTAAGTGAACATATTGGTAGCAGGAGCAAATTTATGCTTTAAATGCAGATTTCTTTTCAACCTTTGTCTGAAAAATCTCAGGCAAATTTCATGGAAGTACTCTGCCTCTCTTACCTTGATTTTAGGCATCACTGGTATTCCTGTACTCTCCCTGTGAATTGAAATCCTCAGACACAAAAAGTATATTGCTAAGACAGTGCAGGGAAAGCTAATTTTTGTCCTGCTCTCCCCAGCTTATTTTTAATTTAGTTTTTTTCTATTTTTTTTAGTTTTTGAAGTGTTTTTAAAGCCTAGCGACTTGGTACTGACCCAGGCCCCTAAACCATGCAAGTACTAGAAACAGTAGATAAGGGACTTCCCTTGAAATGGCCTCCCAATAAATTGGCAATATAGGAAATATTTCATGTGTCAATGAAACTAAGTAATCTGTGTAGGCTGGTTAGCTGGGAATTAGTAACTGAGTCCCCATCCGTTGTGCGTGCGAGGCGGCGATTGAGGGCTTCACTTCCTACAGGCTTCTCTTGGGTAAAATGTTTAAATTATTTTGGGCTCCACTACCTAACACAGATGCAAGCCCCTGGCAGCAAGGAAAATCCTCACTGTGCATTTCTGGAAAGGAACACAGCCAAATGCATAAATAGCTAATTTCTTTGCTTTTTAACTGTAGGAATTTGTTTATTGGTTAAACTCTTAAGTTCCCTGAACCCTTTTATTCTCTTTTAAATTAAACAAGCAGTGTTGTTTCACTTACACAGTATGTTTTTATGATTAAATCCTAACCGTTCTGAGCAAGTCTGTGTACCCAGAGGGATTTGCTGTCTCAGCCCTGCTTTTACGTGCACACAATACTGTATTTCTCTCATGAGCAGAGCTGCCTGCTTCTCTTGGATCTATCCAGGCTGGTTCAGTGCCTGGATTCCAGTTGAGCTCAGTATGCATATGGGATATATAGGTGGTGATTTATCTTTTCATAATTTTTTTTTTTACATTTTTTGCACATAAGAACAGCTATTTCTTCCCTCCAGGGGAAGTCACTGAGCACAAAGCTGTCCTTCAGAACATACCCTCTTTTCCCTACTAATGTCCAATATCAGGTTCCCATCCTCACCAAAGGGATATATGAAAATCAGTCTCCCAGTGTGGCTTGATTTATCTTGATTTATTAACTGTTGTGGAAAGAATCAGGGGTAAGTTCCAAAGGGCCTTTCCTGAAGGCATTGTGCCAAGTCCTGTCTCTTGCTTGATCCTTTCCAGCTCAGGCTTTTGGAAAGGATAAATATATCCATAGAAGGGGAATGGAAGAGGAAAGGTGTGATGTTAATCTGCTTTCAGTGACTTTTTCAGGCAACCTGGCACTCAGGAGCCCGTGTTTGCACAGGTCATAGGGTGTGTTTCTGTCAGTGGAGCTATTTCAGGTGTTTACTCAGCTCTTTGGACATGTCAAAATACCTTTGGTATAAATTTACATTTTGCTTCCTGAGACTCCTGTACAATTAAACCAAAACCTGCTATTTCCCATTGTGTAGCAGAACAGGTAGCAGTGCAACCTAAATAAATCCCAGCTGGGGCATAGCTCACCCTTTCTGTAAGACATTTTTCCTCTTGATGAAGACAGGACAGCTTTTCCTAAGTGGCTGTCAGCTCAGTTATGTCTCCCTTAGATTTCCATGGGCACCTGATGCCTCTCCAGCTTGGAGGTTGGGGATGGGAACTCTAGCTGGCTTTGTGTATCTTTAAGGTGTCTTTGTTTGATAATGCTTTACTTTTTTGGTTTGAATGGTTTCATCATCTGTCTTGTCTTTTTTTCATGAGCAGGAGTGAGAAAAATGGGCATGAGTTTTAACCCAGTAGGAAACACAGTATTTATTATTCTTAGGGGCTACGTTAAGCATGAGACCCGCTCCTATCCCAATAGAAGAGCCAGAATGGAGACAGACGCCTCCCCCAGTCACAGCTACCTCTGGGACCTTCAGACTACGGCGAGGCAGTCGGTTCACGTGGAGAAAGGAGTGCCTGGCTGTTATGGAAAGGTATGTCACTTTGGGGTTATGGAGATGGGCGTTTTAAAGCCAATATAAATACCCTTTTTCCTGCTCTGGTGAACAGCAGCTTCATTTTCATGGATGTGCTTTAGCATCGTGCAAGTTAATAACAGGGTAATCGTTTGGTCTCAACGATAGAGTAGGAGGAGATATTTCATAGAATCATTATGGTTGGAAAGGACCTCCAAGACCATCAAGTCCAACTGTCAACCCAGCACCACCATGCCTGCTAAACCATGTCCTGAAGTGCTGCATCTACATGTTTCTTAAATCCCTCCAGGGATGGGGACTCCCCCACTGCCCTGGGCAGCCTGGGCCAGTGCCTGATAACCCTTTCAGTGAAAAATTTTTCCTAATATCCAATCTAAACCTCCCCTGGCACAACTTGAGGACATTTCTTCTTGTCTTATCATTACTTACCTGGGAGAAGAGACCGACCCCCACCTCACTACCCCCTCCTTTCAGGTAGTTACAGAGTGTGATAAGGTCTCCCCTCAGCCTCCTCCAGACTGAACCCCACCAGCTGCTCCCCATCACACTTGTGCTCCAGACCCTGCCCCAGCTCCACTGCCCTTCTCTGGACACACTCCAGCCGCTCAGTGTCGTTCTGGGAGTGAGGGGCCCAAAACTGAACACAGTATTCAAGGTGTATTTTGCCCCTTTTTTTGTTTAAAAAGACATTACACTTCTCTGAACAATATTTCATTTTTTTTGTAGCCCCCAAGACATCTTGTCTGTAGCACAGTTATGAGAGTGTTGGTGTTCAGCTCTTCCTTTACTTTTGCAGAAATCTTTCCACCTAGCCTAATCCAGACTCTGTTTTGGTGGGGGTCTGCACCCTCTTTACATTCTACATTTCTCCTTTCCCAATTTACTGCTTTATTTACTCATTTGTATCATGTCATTCCATAGTTGATACTGGTATTTTGGCAGCACTATAATTGTTCAGGATGCAGAACTTTGCCTAACAAGCAGTAGATTCCTTGTCCAAAAAGGCTCTTACAACCCTTTTACACAAGCTGGGAACAGTACAGAGCAAAGTGGATCTTTCAAATACATATGCAGAGTGGCAGGTGATCATTAGAGCTCCCAGCTCTTCAGTCCTGCAGAGACGAAGCACTCTCTGAGCGTGGTCTCCTGGCTGCCTGTGTGCTTTGCCTTTCCCTCTGCTTACAGTAATGTCTCTTTTGTGGATAATATTGTATAATAGAAAAGGGCTGGTGAACTCAAACGTAGTTGAGGGATAAATGCTTATTTCTGTTAAGGGCTAAATGGCTGGGAGGAGTTACCTTCCTTCTAAGAGCATGAGGAACCTCCTTTCTATGAAAGCAACAGATGACTCTCTGTGTGTGCTACCCTCCTCTCTGGTTTGTAACTCCATCAAGCACTTGGCCAGCAGATTTTTGGGATGTGCTTTTGCCCTTTCTGTAATGCTGCTCTTTCCTCCTGCTTGCTCAAGGGTCTTTGGAACTGATTAGGAGCAGGAGAGCGTCTCCTTTTGCGTAAGTGAAGACCAAAATACTGATCTCCCCGGGGCACCTAAGCCTTTTCACACACAAGATGGACATACTTCTGCGTGGCCACAGCCCATCACAAGATCTTTGCAGGGCTGGGACCAGTTTCCATGTTCTGTCCTGGCACACTGCACTGATGTTTTCAAGTTTGGCTGAATGTTTCCCCAAAGGAAATACTGTAAATGTTTGAAATCCGTTCTGCTTTGCTAGACCCAACCAATGCAAACTCCTGAAATCTGATAGTACAGAGGACTGTGTTTTTCTGGTGTCCCCCTCCGCACAGGCAGTGCAGTGTGCAGTGTAGGATCTTTAGCACTTCAAATGCCTGTATGACTGTCCTGATTGCAGTATGTGGAATGACAAAAATGCTACAGCTCAGTGTACATTCAGGACAATACCATCTCCTTATTAACCCTCTGCGTGTGAAATATTTAGTTGCTCTGAAGTAGAATTAGAGCTCTTTGGGCATGGGTGTTTTTCTTCTTGGTTTTCTTTGGTCTGGGCTAAGTGCTATTATTTGCTGTTTGAATCATGATAGTGCCTTAGACTTCATTGTGCTCGGTGCTGTGGAAGCACAGAGCAGAAAGAGAAAGCTAAGCAAGCAAGCACTACCCTTTCCTCCTTCAGATCTCTCCTAAAGCCAGCATCTGCTGTGCCACTCTCCAGAAGTCAGACAACCTGTAATGGTTTGGTAGGGGTCTGTTAGGAAGATGTGAGATTTGGGTTTGTATATGGAAAGAAGCAAGTTGATGTCAACACTGGAAATCATCCAGTTGTGTATGGAGATACATAATCACTTGATCTAGTTTTTAATTACTCTCTTGTTGTTGTCATTCTTAGGTTTTTTTGCTGTGTCTTGTCTTTGTTAAGGTCTTTGCTGCTGGGGTTTTCTTATTCTGCTGGTAAATGGTGACTTCGACCACGTTGCCTTAATCCTGACTTTAATATTAATTTGCCAAGTTCTCACTGCAGGCACTGAATTTCACATTGTATGTGGATACTGGAAAGCAGGGCTGAGGAGTTTTACTTGAGGCAAGAAGACAGTAAACTCGAGCTGTGGTAAAAGCTTTGTGTGGCAATAAAACTGCACCATAAACCGAGTTGGGAATATGGTTGTTTAACTGTTATGCTTTAATAAGCCTAGAGTAGCTGTAAGGATGAGCTGGTTTAGGTGACAAATTTTGAAAGAGTGGGAAGAAAGCTCTCTTTGGGGAACCCTAGGAAGAAGCTGTCAAAGTTAAAGGCTGGGCTAGCTATTAAACAAAGTATTTCATTTACAGGTCACTAATTTCACTTACAAGTCACTGGAGTCCTCCAGGCTTGTCCGTAATACGACTCATAACATCAGCCAGGAGGAAGGTAACCAGACTCCTGGCTGTCTGGCCCAAGCAGATCAGGTTCACTTCATGCCATAGGGTCAGGATTAAGCATTTGGCCCACTGAAATGGTGTTTGGCATTGCCTGTGGTCTGGTGCCATTTATCTGCTAATTTGCATTTTCCTCTGAAGGATGAAGGGCTGTGACTGGAGGCATCCTACTCATTTTAACAGACTATTTTCCTTAATTAAATACAAGTTTCACTGCATTGTATTTGTATGTCCTGCAGCATCTTAATGTGCTCTTGTTGCTTGCAGGGGTTTAGGCACCTAGTTTTGAGCTTTTTATTTGGGAACCTCAGTAAAGTGCTTGTTCATGTCAGCTCCTAGCTAATCAGCGATGAGAAACAGAGATCCAGAAGATAATTCCTTCCCACTGATGCAATTCATAAGGGCTCTATGCACCTCTCTCTCTCTCTGGCTGCAAAAGGTCTAATTGCGGAAGGCTCCTCTAACTTTTGTAATTTATTTAAATACCTGAAGAGGGTTGAATCTAGACCTTACTGGAAATTCTTGGGTAGGTGATGCAGAGCCTCTCCTTCCTGTAAACTTCTGAAAGGCTGCTGTGAAGCTGTATAAACATTTTTTGGGTGAGGATCAAAGTCTTGGGCTGCTACGTCAGGTAATTGTGGTACGTGCTTTTGACTCAGATTCAGTTGGTAAGAAATGCAGTCACTTAAAGTCGATGTGTCAAACCAACTGAGAGCACTTCAAGGAAAGGATCTGAATTTGATTGCAAAAATGAGAGAGATTTGCTTCTAGGAGCAGGCTCTCCCATTGCAAATGTACAGCACCGGTCAGGATTTGACCCCTGAACTGAAGGAGAAGGGTGAGGGTGTAAGGGCTAGTTTTGCTTTTTTAAAAGATATAAATCAACAAAAACTCCAGTGCAATTCATTATTATATTGGTGCCATCCTGATATAATTAATATTAGACTTAGGGCCAGCACATAAACGTCTAGTGTACATAAGTGTCTGTATGCAGGGTATGTGTGTTAAAGAAACTCATTGGTTTCTACTGGATTTCCAGAATGCTGCTTGTGGTTTCTGTAATTCAATTCTCCAGTCTTCACTGCTTTTTTGGAAATCCTCCCAGGGTAGTTTATTAGTTGCTAGGCTTAGATTTCGGACAATAGATTCAGGTCTCTTTCTCCTTCTCTCTCCTTTCAATTTATTTATGCATTTATTTATTTTTACATATCTCTCCGAATATTTATGCTCTGAAGGTTAAGAGGAGCAATAGTTCCAGAAAGTAAAGTTCTATATTTAACTGCAGACTAGGTGTGGTTCAGACAACTGCAGTGCAAGCTCCCTCTCGCTGCTGTGCTAGTGATACCAACCTTGACCTGTTCTCTTCTTGAGCCTCCTGCTCAGGAAATATGCTGAGGTTTGTGTGTGGTGATGTTGTCGTGTGCCTTACCCTCCTTTGGGAACAGAGCTACGACTACAGTAGTCCTTTCTGTGAAAACCTGAGGTTAAACTTGAAAGTCTGTTTCTGGTTCAGTTTTGTGTTCTTTGTTACATCTTGTCCCAAAGATAATTTCCTTTTTCCTTCTCTGCCTTACTTCTTCTTTTCAACCCCTTTCATTAGAACTGTGAAATTGAAAATTCCCTTAGGGTTTTCTCTTTTTTAAATGAACCTCTTGTTGTCTTGTCTATCTTTTTTTTTTCTGTTGTTGTTTTTAAGGGATTGGTGCTTCTCCTCTAATCATACGTTGGAGTTGAAGTTTATCTTCTTTTTCAGGCAAAAAACCCCATCTAAGATTGGCAGCAGAATCAGTGACTACATGCCTGCTTTAAGTTGTGAAGTTTTAAGTTTTAAAGACTGGGGGAGGAGGGAGCTGAGTGGTTTTTAAGTATATGCTTTATCCAAAGATGAAATTTAAATAACTGTAAATTCTGTTCTAAACAAAATGAATAATTCATCATTCATCAGTCGAAAGTGTTGCAGTTTGTCTGGGGAGCAGAGACTTTGCTTTCTGGTTGAGGGTTATTTGGTTTGATTTTATGGGTCTGATTTTTTTTATTTTAACACTTGTCTGTGCTCTTGAAGCATCCTTCTGTAAAGATGTGTTCAGATTAAATAAGACTAGTTAATATAGGTACCTATTATCCCCATTTCATAGATGGCAAAACAGGAGTCAGGTGTTCCATTTGGCTTTGTGATCCAAGGCAACTTTATTCATAAGTGAAATGGGTTTAGATTTCCCAGATACTGAGGGTATAGTTTCATGATATAGCTGAGCTGAATTAACAGTTTGTCACCATCTCATCCTTAGGTGTTATCCTGTCTCATCGCCCTTCTCGATTCCTCCTCCTCAGTTTCCCTGCTCCTGCCACCTTGTGCCAGATATGTTTCTTGTGTGATTGAAATACCAGCTTGGTTCAGAAAAAGTTAATACTTTTTTTATTTCTGCCTGCATTTTATTGAGTTGGTTCAGCTTGCTGTGCAATGAGGATGTGCTAGAACTGAATCAGGACAAATGGCAGGAGAGCACAGAGGAGGGGAAGTTCCATGATTGTCTTTTGGTCTGCTTGGTTTTGTTCTGATTTTGGTTTGGTTTGAGTTGGATGAGCTCCTGGTTTGGTTAAAAGCATGGTCCCACCCACAGTTGTGCTTGGTATCACTGCCCAAGTGGTTGAATTTGACCAGGCTGTATTCTTGTTCCCCCTTTAAAGTGGACCCAAGTTGGCAAGGAAAGTCATCTCCATTCCACAACTGGTCCCTGTTGCATTTCCATCAGCTGCATGCTTGTCCTGGAGAAGATTTAGCACCGTCTGCCCTCCTGAAAGAAGCACCTTGTGCAGTGGTCCCAGTGAGCTGGTGCTGGGCTGGGCCAGCAGAGCCCTGTGCATGGTTCTGGCCCTGAGTGTTATCAGTCCTGACATGCGTTATTAGAAATTCTTCCGACTGTGAAAGCACTATTACTGCAGCTCTCCTGAGCGCTGGGGCTTCCACGGCTTCCCTGGGGAAAATGAGAGCTCTATTAGCTCCTGAAATTCAGTTAGGAAATTTTCTTAGTTAATTTCATCCCATTACTCTTAGTTATGTCTTCTAGCAGAACCTTAATACCGGCCCCATAGGGGATCTAAGTTTCCTGTACAAGGCTTTGGAGGAGATTTAAGTTTTGGATTCATTGTGTTTCTCCCTTTTCAAGCTGACAACAGAGCAGGAAGTAATGTCTTTCAGCCTCTTCCATTAGGCTTGTACATTGTTAGGAACAGAACATCAGTTTCTCATCAATATAACAACATCCACCAGTTGGCTTGGGAATGCTCCTCATCTTCCTCGGGTTTGTTTCCCAGACTGCTAAGAGGTGAGGAGTGCTGGGAGTTTATGCTCTGCTGTTCCTGTGACCCTCAGATGTCACTGAACCTTGCAGTGACCCGCTGTTCTCAACTGTAAAATACCTCCTACCAGCTTAGGAGGCTGAGCCAAACCAAAGAAAGGATGAGCAAGATGCTAAAAGCCCATAACTTTGGGGTTATCAAGGAAAAAGTGTGTTAGGCATTAGGAAAAAACTAACTTTAGGGATGGTTGAGCACTAAGCAGGTTATCTACAGAAATTATGGAACGTTGCTCAGGACTAAATTAGCTAAAACCTCTCAGGATGGTTCTAATATACTCCATCTTAATGCAGAGGGAAACATCAAGTGACTCCTTTACATTATTTTCCAGCTTTTTCTATTCTATCACAAGATGTTTATTAGTCAGCAACTTGCAGTGGGAGGTTCAACTTCATTAAGTCCTTTGAGATGTAGGAAGGGAGTGGTTTTTTAGGATCGTTGTTTGCTGTCCATGCTATGAAATGCTTTGGGATCTGTGAGTGCAGGCACTTTGCAAAGACATTCTGTAAAGTTCACTTTACAATTCAGACACAGGCAAGATCTTTTTATTGTCTGCAAGTTCAAGTAGTTTGGCTCAGGGTCATTGCTGTATGTCTTCATAAAATGCAAGAGCAGCCATTTTATGCTTTCTACACAGTATCCTTCTTATTTTGCATTAGATCAAGCTACCTTCCCTCTTAGGCATGCATAGTATGCAAGCTTCCTATTCTAATCAGCTGTAAGCAAATCCCAGTTGTTTGGCAGATTGCATGCAGTAAAATATCACACTAGGATGTCTGTCCAAAGTGCTCACCAGACTCTGGTCTCTCGAAGGATCCAGCACCTAATGAGTTATTTTTCAGGGAGCTCAGGTGCTTTTTGTAGGTTTGTGTTCTCTCTCTACTTTTTTTTTTTTTTTTTAATAATAAAAAAAGAGATCTGTGGGAGGGGCAGCTCCTTGCAGCAGACTCCAGATACAATTTTTTGTACCTGCCAAGGTCAAAATAACTGAAATCAACATTTGCAAAAGGAGCCTTGTCAATCTGAGCTGCAACAGCACTGTCTGCTGCAATAAACCCACATTTTTAAGAAGGGGAATTCTTCTCTACTCCATATACTCTTTCCTGCATTTCTCCAGGACCAGTTGAGATACTTCCATATTCTGTCTCCCTGCTCGTGAAGGTCTGAAGCAGGATCTTATCCTGAGTTATAACATTGTCATCTCATAGCATCAAAACAATTGTCATACATATGGGATTGGAAATTCCAGTTCTGGGATTGGAAATGTCCAAGGGGCTCAAATGCTTTCAGTGAAGATGTAAAAAGGCATTGTTGTTGCTTTCTGTGCAGGTCAATGTAATTTTTCAGGCTCCAAGTAGCATCAATGTGTGGGAGGGTCAGTAATATTTACCTCTTAACCTATAATTTACATTTAGGAACATCTGCTGTCTCCTTCAGGGGTGTCCCAGCTCACAGATCCCATACTTCAGTGTGTACCCCTGAATACTGACATGTGCAACATCCAGCTGCCCAGTTTGCCCTTGCAGTGATTCCGTGTCACCATCCTGAGCATGTAAAGCTGTGTTGGGGCATTGTGTGGGGAGAGGGGGGGTAGAGGCAACCTCAACTCAACCTGAGGTCCTACTAGGAAACCATGAGTGTGACATGGCAGGAGTGAAGAGCACCATGAACTATAGGCTGCTTAATAGGTCAGCTTCATTCCAGAGCAGCTGTTTGGTCCTTGGGTGCCTTTTCCAGCTCTGTTTTTTGTCCCTGGCACAAGGGCTGACTTTGCAATGTGTGCCAGTACCACACCAGCACAGTGGAGTTCTGGCATGTGACTGAAGCTTCGAGGCTCAGCAGTAACCACGGTGGTGATGATGGTGTTTGTTGTTCTTTCTACCTATCCTCTCCAGTCTGTGAGTAGTTCACACATGGCTTGCAGTCATATGGCTGTGGACAAAGGCTTTTATCTCCTACCCTAATGTGTTTTTAAAAATCTTACTATTGCAGCTATGGGCATTCTTATTATTCACATAAATATGTAATTCCTTCTAAATCCTGCTAAGGTCTTCAGGGTACTTGGGGAGAACTAATTATACCTAGTTTCATTTTATATGCTAAAATGTGTTTAAAAACTTGGAGGTCCCTTTTGCCTGAGTATCATGAGAAAGAGTAAGAAAGAGCATTGCATTTACCTTCCTGTGATCATTCATTGTATCTACCACTATTAATGTGCTGCTTATTAATATGTCTCCTCTCTGAACTAAACAGTCCTTCTCTTATCTCTTCTCAGATGCCTCTAATAGCATTCATTGTCACTCTTCTCTGGACCTTTTCTGTTTCTATATTCAATTTTCAGTGACCCAGGGTAGGTGAGTAGGGACAGGAGCAGAACTGATTACCATATTTCCAAAGGGAATATTCCAGCAGCTGAATCAGATTCCTGTTCTTCTCTGACCTCCAGCCTAACATCTGGGTTTTCCTGATCACTTTTATGTATCAATTGAGAGTGTGTTTTCTTTGAGTAGTCCACAATGATGTGTGTCTTCTTATTGAACAGTTTAGGACTAATTTAGAACCAGCCCTGTATATGAGGAGTTTGAATTTGTTCTTTTCCCTGTACATTACCCTGCTTTTTGCAAAGACAGCAAATGAAGTTCAGTCGTGGGAGTGTTTAGATCTTGTTGAAATTCACAGCAATTATCTGCATTACTCCTATCCAGTGTAAATAATTAGCTTTCCAGAACATTATTTAAAGTAACTGTTAACGCCAGTCATTTTAGGTCACAAATTCTGTGAGCCAAGGGCTTGTATTCTGTTCCTCCATGGGGTGTAGTGCAGTGGCCTCTCTCCAATCGTGTTGAGACCTCTAGATGCTGCTGGCTGTAAGGACAGTGTAAAAGTGTAAGTCTAGTGCTGTGGGTTATCTCTGTGAGCTTTCCTCTATGCCAACACTAGACTTTCTGTAATTCTTCATGGCGTTCTTCCTGTGACTGTTCTGTACACAGAATGGAACAGTAACAAAAAGCTCGTTAGTAATTAGCTACATCATTATTTTCCTACCTGTTAACACGATTTCAGGAGGCAGGAAAAGTCATGATGTGCTTGTCCCAGAAACTGTGTGAACTGGACCTTGGCACATTTAGTTTACTCTTTGTGTAGCTTGTAGGCTCTCTGGAACAAAACTTCCTGATCATTTTGCAAGCCATGTAAAGATGATGAGTCTTTGGATGTGCTCTGGTGCAAGGGTTTAACAGTTACACTTTGCTGTCTCCATGTCTGTGCTGAAGGAGCATGAGACCACGCTGGGGAGTGTACTCACCTTTGTGTCCAAACCCCTGGGAAGTTCAGGCAGGGGCAAGCAGCTACCTGAACAATGACAAGCAAAAGTGACCATAAAGCTGTCATCACTCCCCCTTTGGCTCTTTTTCAGCTTGCTTAAAGTCCTGAGAAAGAACCGGACATCCCTGACCCGCCAAGGAGGGTCAGTCCAAGTCCAAGTTCAGCTAAAAGAAAACAGTCATTGCTCACAGTGAGATTTACCTGACCTGTGTGTAATATTAGCCATGGAATAAACCCACTTAAGTGAATTACAAAAATTAACTTCTTGAGTGATCTGGAAAGCATTCGGAAGGAATTAATAATCAAGTTGGCACCTTGTCACCTCTCGCTTTGATGCAGCCAGCTGTCAGCATGGAGTATATGTGAGCACCATCCAGCTCAAAGCACGGTTGGATTTGCCCATTTCTGGTTTCTAGAAGTACACAAAGTGTTCCTGCTGACTCTCACTGCAGCTGGTCTCTGAACAGAGTCCAAACCCACCTCAGTGAAAGGAAATTCTCTGCCATCTAGTAACAGATGGGAGGTCTTTATACAAGCAATAAACAGAGTAATGACAAGGAGAAGTGAGGGAGAAAAGTTCCTAAGTAAAACTCATAAGAATGTTGCATCATGTATTTATGAGCTCTTGGTCAAGCTGTGGAGTGCTTTAAACAGACTAGAAAGAATGCTTTATCAGAGAACCATATGGGCTGTAACCACAAAAGTCACTACCACATCCTAGGTTGCTTGCTTTTACGTCCAGGATAGCACAATTGACCTTTTTTCGTTTGATTTTCTTTTGGAACATGCGTAAGTTGGAATTTATTTTGAATACTGTGCTGTTTGTGAGGAATTCTTTCAACAGAATAGAAGCTGTGGTCCTCTTCCAAAGAGCTTTTCTAATATGATCTCTTTATAAAGAAAAAAGAATGACAAAATAGGGCACATAAGTACAAAACATATAGAAAAAGTCATCTGATTTGTTGCTTATTATGTACTGATGCTCTTTCAGTTTCTAAATCACAGAACAGCCTTGGTTGGAAAAGACCTCTTAAGATCATCAAGTCCAACCAAATGCTCCTTGTATTATTCTCTGAATCCCAGGAGCATTGGACTGGGACTTCAAGTTTCATGTCCATCTTCTCTTGTTTCAGTCAACCTTTACTATATCTGTTTCAGAACCTGATTAAATTCTCTCTTAGAAGCAGGTGTAGCCAAAGGTACAAAAGCCCATTGGGAGCTGGCTACCCAGCAGGCTCTCATTATTTCAGTGGTTAGGTGTCTAAATTCCTGAGACCGTTAGTGAGCCATCCTTCTTGGTTCAATATTATCATTTAACTAAAATAAATCCTTACCTCAGATGGAGATGTTGGTCCTCTTCATGTATTTATGGGAAGCCAGAACCTCACCTGCCTTGAGGTTTGCTCAGATAAAACATGCTCTCTCTCTTACAAGATAAGGTTTCCATTCCTCTGTCAACCCATGATTGTCTTTGAGATCTTCAGTTGTAAATTCATTTTTCCAGCTAATGATCTTTTTGTGTATATGAGAAGTAGTTGTTCCCCAAGTGTGTGACCTTGCATACTACACTGTTAAATTTTTTTTTTTAGTTTTTGCCCTTAGGATTGTCTATTACTTTTTACGATGCTCCAATTCACTGTGTTGATATGGCTTCTGACTTTGTCACCAGCAGATTTCATTACCATGTTCAGACTTTGTGTCAAGATCATAGAATCGAAGAATAGCCTTGGTTGGAAAAGACCTTTAAGATCATCACACACAACCATTAACCCAGCACTGCCAGTTCCCCATTACACCATGTCCCTCAGCACATCTACACATCTCTTAAATCCCTCCAGGGATGATGACTCCAACCATTAAGTGTTATCATTCTAAAGATACTCCAGAGATGATACTTGAGGAATATCACTGAAAGCCATCTTCCAAGCCATTTTATTTAAAATTTTCAGCCCAGTTCTTAGTTCTATGTTTCCTTTCTACCCTAGCTCATAATTATACTAATCTTTGTCTTTTCCAAAATTATGAATGGTTTCCCATTTGTAACTGTAAGAAATGCTTCACTGAACTTGCAAAGTACATGAGAATTTTTTCAAGACATAGGACATATAGTCAACAACTCAGTTGCTTTTAAAGCATCACTACCAGTACTGTTTTAGTCGTGCTTCTGACGAGATGAGACTGTCCCTGGGGAACTTGATGTTTCTGAGGTGGATTGGCAGTGACATTTAAGAGGAAGCACATGGCAAAACACATGGTTCATGACAAGGAGCACAAACCTAGGAGTAAGGAGCTGTGGATTCATTTCACAGCTCTATAGCTGGTTTCTTCTGTCTGTATTTCTTAACTTTGCCATTCTTCTACCTCTAAATTCTTCTAATAATATTAAAGAATAAGATTAAAAATCACAATTTCAGAAGATTTTTAAGGAATTTATGATCTGGTTATAGCAAATGTTCTTGAAATATAAAACATGATGGGTGTTTTTTAATGAAGTAATACTTTTGAGTCCTTGGAGCTTATTATTTCCAAGGTAATTATTCACAATCCTACAGGAAAAAAAAAATACAGAAAGTTGGATAATAAACTCTGCTATGTCCTTTCCCCATGGATGGTGAATGGTCACTGATCTGTAGCAGAGAAATAAAAAGTTCTTGCTGCTGCCAGGCTTGAGCAGTAGTATTCTTCAAGGAACCACAAAGCTACCTCATTGCTTAAAACTTACCTTAAACCTTCTTTGTTGTGATGTCTACAAAGAACCGCAGGAAGCTGGTTTTGACCCCAGAGTAGCTTAGTCAACTAGCATGCTGGCATGTGTTCGTTCATTAGTCCTTGTTCTCATTTGCTTAATCCTTCTGTTGCATTGTATTTAGGTTGCAAGGCAGAGAATAGATTAATATTCAAGAAAACCCACACCTTTTTCTGCTGTGTGTGTGTACAGCACTTGGAGATACTAGGCATTAGGGAAAATACGAGCCCAAAATAAGAAGCTTTCGTCCTGAGCCTATTTGACTTCAGGCACTGGATATCCTGCAAGAATTGGCCTTGTCTTTTGAATCCTGTAGGAACCTTTCATTAGTTTAATCAATTTTGATTGTCTGAAAATGCAGCAGCAATGGTGGCTGCTGAGCTGAGTCTGGTCCAGTACTGGAAACTGAAAATAAGAACTTGCAGATCTTTGAGGGGAAATGCTAGTGATTTTGTTAGAAGTTGTCAGCTCATGCTGAGCTTTATCACAAATCTCATGTTTGGTATTTTTCCTCTCCTGGAGCTTTAGGACAAAGTGAGACTTCAGGCTTCATAGCCAGAAGGACTGTATGATTTTGAAAAACATGACCTTCCTGAGGCCAAGCTAATAAGAACTTGAGGGACCTTGCTGCTTACACTTGGCATTCTGTACATACATTTTTTGTGATCCGGTGCTGAAATTCCCATTAAAGCACAATTTTGAGGCAAGGACAGGCTATTCTTATAGAACTAGTGTACTTCAGATGAGCAGAAAATAGTTCTGAGTTTTATATTTTCTTCAAGAGAGCAGAGAATGATGTTTTGGATTGAGCAAGATAAAATCCAGTTCATACATCTTGCTATTTATTTCTGATGCCATATAAAGCTTTGGAATCCTCTGCTGTCTTCAAGTAGTATCTCTAATAACAACCCCAGTGTTGATTATGGTACATCTCATTGGAAAGGTGAGTCACCGAGCAGCAAAACAGCCCCACAGACAGTCTGAGGCTGATTTCTGCAGGGTCTCATCAGATTTTGGAGATGTTTCATCCATGGATTGATCCTTCCTTAGCTTTGCTTGCTTTGTGAGAACTACCTAATCCAGAGGATATAACTTTAGAAACTTGTCCCCTGTAGAAAGTTAAAAAATGTAGATGAGATGTTTGTTTCACAGTGGTCTTAATAAAGGTCTTATTTATCAATTGGTTCATCCCAGAGGGTTTAGTGCACATAAATATCCCTGTAGTGTGTAGGTCTCAATTTAAATATTGCAAGTAAATAAAGGAGAAGAAGAGATACTATTATTCATGCTTAGATGCCTTGTTAAGAAGAGTTTTGAAGGTGCTGTATGCTCACACCAACCTCTTGTTGAAATATTACAGAACAATTCTCACTTTATCATGTCTTGATGTGTTAGCTACTTGCTGGCTTCAAAACTTTGCCATTTTCCTTTTATTTTGGGAACTATTTAATTAACTATATTAGTTTGGGGAGCCTGTGATACCATTAAGTTTAAGGATAGTCATAAAATTTTGGCCATTGTCTGCTGTCAGTGTCTTCAAGGTGCCTTAAGCAGAAAGTATCTGTGTTTCACATTGCTGAAAACTCCACACCTTTCTCCTCAGAAGAGAGCTGTCATGTAATTTCAGAAATACCTTTATCACCAAATCCAATTACAAGGAGGAGTAAATCACCACCTCCGATGTCTTAACTATTCTTTTTTAAATTGTTAATTATCTCGACGGTAGGGTGCTATAGATTAGGAGGCTTAGATTATCTTTTGGAAGTATGAGGCTTTCAAGGCTATTATCAATTAATTCTGTTTTCAAACAAATTTTAGGTTAATAATAATAATAGCTTGATGGGATTGCGTTGGTGCTTGAAACTGCTGTCAAAACGCTGAGAAAATTATTTTTTAAAAAATGCAAAACTTGATGATGTTACAGTTGCTTTGAAGGTCGTACAGTTTTACACACTCCAGTGACAGGTGTATTTCTGGTGTTTTAATCTACATTGCAGAGTGGATTCCTGCTAAGAAAAATGACTGTCTTGGAGTTTAGACACTGATTTGTAAAAGCAGAATAGAGTCAGCTCTATTGTATGAGGGTTTTTTAATGTGTACTGAAATCACTCTGTACAAACACATATGTAATAATTACAATGTTTGTATTTCTGGTGCTCCAAGTGATCTAGTCCTGTTGAGATCTCTTCTCCAGGTTTGTACTTTCCATAAAAAGAAGTACGACAGTGAAATGCCTCTTTCAGGGAGAGACTTAAAAACTGTTCTCTCCCTAGACAGAGCCCATGGCAATACCCTGGGGTTGAAAGGTCAAGCTAGGAATGAGATGCAGATTTTTAAAGAATGAGGATTTTTAGTTTGGTTCCAAAGATTATTTAAAGTTATGGTAGATTTTTTTTTTTATTGGATAAAATCCCGAATTTTTATGGTGGGACTGGATATCTCTGTAGGTTAAACAGAAGATCTGGGCTTAATGCCAGAATAGCTGAGAAACCTCTGGTCAGTGCTGTAGAAGAGGTCAAGCTAGAGTCCTAATGTGGTTTCATAGAATCACAGACCAGCCTTGGTTGGAAAAGAACTCTAAGATCATCAAGTGCAACCATTAACCCAGCACTGCCAGTTGACCCCTAAGGTTTCTTCAGTCCTTTAAATCCACAGACCTGTGAAAGCCCCTA
Organism: Podargus strigoides; assembly: GCA_028020825.1. Taxonomy (NCBI): domain Eukaryota; kingdom Metazoa; phylum Chordata; class Aves; order Caprimulgiformes; family Podargidae; genus Podargus; species Podargus strigoides. The sequence continues at coordinate 2,223,163 of CM051619.1, forward strand.
GCTAAGTGATAGTGCTGTAGAGAGAACAGCAGAGAGCTCTAGCAATCCCATTGATCAGTGTTTTTTCTGACTTTGGGAATTTTTTTTAGATTTTATCTTTTGCCTGGATGGAAGGTCTAGTTGACTGACACCATAGGAATGTCTAGACTTGAGTTCATCTGCTCGCATCCAGAGCGCTGCAGTTCTCATCCTTGGCTGATCTCGAGCACAAAAGTGGCTCCCCAGATGTTTCCTGTAGCAGCTGAACTGGTGGTTACGCTCTGCAGTGCTGGGAGGAAGCAAGGATGGTGTCTTCAGTGTAACTCTCAGCTCTATCAGAGTTTATCTGTGGAGAAGATATCTTTGAGCTTTAATTTTGCTGTCTAGAATAGAAATGACTTTCCTGTACGTTGTGAGGTGCACTGTTTAGTTGACATGCATGCTGTTATTATAGCATCTGTAGAAATATCAGTAGATAAAATGGATGGTGTCATCTGTTGACCTCGTTGAAAATGGCATTAGTGATATTCTTGGCCAGTATTTACTGGGAAATAAACTTAGTCATTACACTTTCTGATGAGATTATGCTTTGAATGTCACTTCTCTGACAGTCTGTCTCATGCCAGGCAGAGATAAGATCTCAGGCACAGATGACAGACTAACTTCAGAAATATTTCCATTGATTTGACAGCCTGAATAATAGTCCTGTTAAAAGCCACAAAGACTGAAGCAGTGACCTCTTGCTACTGTGTGATACTACATTGATAAATATACTAATGAGAGATAAAGTAGGTAACTATATTGGGGTGTTTTATGTAACTTGTCAGTGGAAAGCAGAGGTACTGTTCGAAGGGAAACTAGATAGGGAGCTGAAATTACAGGCAGTCTTATCAAAGACAAAAGAGCAGCTTGCAGTCTTGTGTATTTTGAGACACCAGAGGGTTTGGCAGGGAGCAGCTCGGCCCCTGGTGGCAGCAAGATCTTGTGTTCATCAACAGGGGTCAGCTAGGAGCTGGGGAAAATGGGCAGTTCTATTTTTCCATGTGTCCCTGGGCCAGTCGCCGAGCCCATGGCTCAGCCTTTTGCTTTTAGCATCAGTTGAAGAGGATGTGTGTGAGCTGCCATTGAAGGAACTGGTCCCAGCTGTGTGTTTCTGCTGTCTCTTGCCCGCCTCCCTTGGCTGTGCAACCACTGCTCTTGGCACGTGTGAAAAGCTGGACCAGAGAGGCTGTTGGGCAGAAAACCTTCCCACAGAAAGGGAATGGAGGAGAGGGGTAGGAGCATTCCTTTCAGTCTGTGCTAAGCTGGACTGCAGCCCGAGCCTGGGGGAAGCTGATCTTTGCTGGAGGGGTTAGAGCCCCCCCAAGGGTGTGGGGATGTTTCACTTTTAGGTGCTTCCCAGACTGATGGAAGTGGGAACCCAGAGGCAGAAACACGAAGTTAAGTGAGGGAGTGAACTTGCAGCAATAAATATCCACCTGCCTGTTCTCACCTCCCATTAATTGCAAGGTAAATTATCCTTCTTGCAGTGAGATTGCCCCGCTGTACACATACCTGAATTACCTCACCTTGAGTAATTCTGCTGTGACTGCTGACCTGCAGTGAATTCCCCTGCAACACATTCGAGCCTCTCTGCTTTGAATCACTTCCACACTTTAACTGTTATATCATGCTGTAAACTAAACCTTTCCCCAACCTGTGGTGTTTTCAGCAGTGCTGAGCTTTTACCTGTTTGTGTGTGACATGCAGCCCTATGAAAAAGCCCTGAACCTGGCTGTCCTTCTGCTGCTCCCTACCTTGCGTCGTGTCAAACACTTCCCTGGCAGCTGCAAAGCTGATACGAAGCAGCAAAACTTCCACTGTGGATTATCAGGAACACTACTGAGGCATTGCTTAATGCATCTGATATCTAAAACTGGATAGCAGAAGCTGGACAGCTGAGAGAGAAAAGACTGGCAGCTATTGGAGGAATTCAGCTAGGGACACCTTGGTAAAGAGTGGGGAGGAATGCGTTTGCTTCCATTACAGCGCCCGGAGCTGAGATGGATTCTCTCTCTGTCATTGTCCTGAGCACATTATCCCTGAAAGAAAGAGGGTTTCTCTGATTCTGCAATTTTTCTAGGCTTCAGTGTTATTGAAATGAAACCACTTCAAGGATATCTACATTCTTTACCATCATATGGGTTCTCATCTCATGTAAATTATTTGGCCACTTTTCATTTTAATCCTCCACTGTCATTTCCCACAAAAGAGATCACTTGGTTTCTTCATTGAAGGTATTCAGCTGACAGCTGCCCTTTGTCTAGAAAGCAGTGTGCCTTTGCAGGATTTACTTGTGCCTGCTCTTTTTCTTGGGTGTTTTTTGATTTTATTTTTTTCCTTTTAAGCTCATATCCATTTATATTTTTCATCTGTAGTTTTCCGGAACTTTTCAGATTGTGAACAGACTGTGCTTTGTAGCCATGAAGAGGAATTCAGACATCCCACGTTCTTTCCCTGTCCCTTAACAAGAGTATACCTGACAGATAAGTAACAAAACTGGAGGCAGATTAATTAATCTCCTGCTTGAACAATAATCACAGTCAAAAATCTCAGTGTGTTGGCCACTTCTACATGAGCAAACCAAACCAGTCAACGATGAAGTACTGAATTTTTTGCCATGGCTTCCCTATCTTGAAAATTCAGTTATTCTCACCTACTTTCCAGAATGGTTGGGAGGTTTTAGTTGTTGTGCTTTGTGTTGGGGCACCCACAAGTCCTGTTAAGACCTCAAAATAAAATGATGGGAACGAAATGTGAATGTGTGAGTAGAGTGTATATACAGAGAATTTGGAGGCTGAGGATGAAAATCAGCTCGTATGGCCAAGGTTGTATGGGTTTGGTTACCTGTAGCTATGAGACCTTTTCCTTTCAGATTGAAAACTCCTGAGCATGATGTGTACTCTGATAAAACCAGCTGACAGTCTCAGGGATAACAGTCTCTATCAAAGGTTAAAAGCACAATATGGTGATGGAGAAGAAAGTCCAGTTTTGGGAAGCATGAGCTGAGGGTTGGACAGGTTCATAAGCAGCTTGAATGTATGGGAGAAGGAGAACGCACATGATTAATACTGACTAAAAAGTCAGCCAGCAGGTAGAAGGAGAGACAGGTACTAAAATTACTGTCTCAACTACAGAAACCAAATTTAACTACTTAGTTCCCTTCCAGCTCCCCTCTGGTACCTGCTTAGCTTTGAGGTGTTTTGTTGGAGCCAGCCAGTGTATGGCAGTCAGTGGCTTGCTAAAAGAATGGTGTTTAGTTATGTGCCAATAGAAGGACTCATCAAAGGGAGTCCATAAAAGAGCTGTTATGGCTACCAAAATTCGCTGAGTTAATTTTTGTACATGTAGTGGTGACCTGGGTTCCTGAGGAGGGCTCCAGTTCATATGATGAATTAATGTAAATAACAGTACAGCACTTTTCAGCTGTGATGTCTTGACATTCCTTTATCTCATGACACTTAGTTCTTGGCTCTGAGCAGAGAGTGGAGTGCTCCATTTTGTAGGTGGGAAGACTGAGACACTGCCATGAGGTGGTTGGACTGGGATCCTGAGCTTCTGTCTCCATCACTAACTACTAGAAAAAAAGCATTTTCTGGTCTGTTTTCCAAGCTCTCCATTCTCAAAAAAAACCCATTGTAAAGAACATGACCCCTTTAAACAGAAATTTTCAAGTTAAGATAGACACACATAATATTTCAAAGGTTATAATAATGGAAAGGATATCTGGAAGAGGAAAAAACATACTTTTAAAGATACTGTGATCAGAGTCTTGGTATATTACTGGGAGGGGGATAAAAAAGGAAATCTCTTACTGATAATTCAGGGAGCATTCCTAGTGGTGCTGATGGCAGAGTTGACAGTGCTGCGTACATGAAACTTCCCAGAAAGTGTGACCAGGTGTCCTCCTCTTCAGATCCCATGGCAGAATCTCAGCTGGTTTTTTTTTTTCAGAGTAGGATCAAGCTCAGTGGGAATTGCAGTTATGGGCAGTCTCTCCACATTTACTTCATAAGAGCAACTCAGAGGTCCAAGGAAGAAGTAGTGGGTGTTTATGCATAAATGTGATTGCCTCCAAAGCCCACATCAGTAGTATAGATGTAGTCTGCCCTTCATTTAGTGAAGATGGAGCTATTTCTGTGGTTTCCTTTGCTCTCTAAGCCAGCAAATCAAGTTGGAAGTACATTAACAGTGCAACTAGCTGTGCTAGTGTGTGATTTCTCTTAGTCAATGCGGAGCAGCTTTGAAATAGGACTGCCTTTGTGGGCATAGCAGCAACTGTAAATAACACTGTGAACAATGGGATGAAGAAGTGCTACCTAAAATTCAAACTAAATCTTCAAAACTTGTGTTTGCAGTGAATTGAGGTAAACTGGAAGTGAAATAGTGAGATCTGTATTAGTACCACTTATTCAAAAGAAGGTTGGAGAGAAACAGTGCTGTATGGAACAGCATCCAGGTTTCCATAGAAAGTAACTATGGGAGTTAGTTACCTTCTAACTAACTTACTAAGTGCTGGGACTGATCCACTGGAGGAGAATTATGACTATGAGAAATAATAACTGCCTAAATATGCCTAAATTTCCTCCTACCAAACAATCTACAATTAAAGGAAATGTCTTATTTTCCAATAGCAGAACAGCTGTCCAACAGCTGAACCTGCTGCTGATCAAAGTTGATCAAAGAATTCTTAGGATTATATATTATGGACAATCTACAGAAAAAGATGTGATAGTCTTTGCTTATGGTATGCTTATCAGAGTCCATTGAAGTAAACAGGACTTTTTGTTGGTTTTAATGCAAATCTGATAAGCTCTGTAGAATGTAAATCAGTTCATTAAAATTTGTAAAGCACTTAGAGGAAGTAAAAGAGGAAACAGTTTTAACTTTTATAGGATGTTTACTCCATATAAAGCACAATAAAATTGCAATTATTCAGAAGAAAAAACAGTTAAAACATGGTATACTCAATATGTTATTCTGGGGAAGATTTAAAAAATTTTAATTGTGATTTTTTTTTTTAAAAAAAATAGTCTGACTCTTGAAATCTGTGTTGCTGTGTAATATTGTCTGTACAATCTGCATACTGTATTTGTTTAAAGTACTCAGTATTTGTGTGTGTTTGTGCCTGTTATAAATATGCAAGTATGGATGTATGTGTGTATACATTAACCCAGGGATCAAAATAAATATTGAACAGCTCCTTCATTTGTAGCTGGGGATACATCTGGGTAAAAAAAATAAGTAAATGATAATAAATAAAGGCAGAGGCATGGCCTGTGATGTCTTCTGACATGATGCTTCACTTCACAGTCGTACCTCTGATACTCATAGCGTTGTATCTCCTAGTACAATGTTCTGCATGCTGAGGTGAGACTGCAAATGCTGAGATAATACTGTCACCTTTTAGCAAAGCAACTTCGGAGCGTTCGTGCTGTGATTTGTGGAAAAAGAAAACAAACCACCTTTTTCTTTTTTTCTTTTTGCCTCCCCTTGCAGTTACTTCAATGAGAACCAATACCCAGACGAGGCAAAGAGAGAAGAAATTGCCAACGCCTGTAATGCAGTTATCCAAAAGCCAGGTGAGGAGCTCATCGTGGTGTCCTTTCCAAAAGCAACTGCAGTTAGATTTTAACATCTCCTGCTAAATTCAGCACATCTCATTTTATGACCATGACTAACAGATGTAGTGCTCTCAACTAGTAGTAGGTTTCCTGAGTGTTTCATGGGCAGTGTTGTTTGGAGCTGCCATTCTTCGAAGGACATAACAGTCAATGCAATTTTCAAACCTCTGTGCTGGTGTCTGCAGCTTAAATTCCCACCAGTTGAGATATGTGCACCTGAACATTTCATTCATACAGCTTTGTAAATGGCATTGCTGAGACAACATGCCTACAAGGTTTTCATTCTTTATGTTCAGTTATTTCAAGGTACTCAGCAGTGATCTGAGAGTTATATTCCACTCCACAAAAGTGGGTTCCATTTTACAGATGAAGAAATCTTAAGTTCACAGACTGAGGCTTGCCAGAGATCACACAGCAGGTCCTTGGAGGAGTAATGATCACAGCTTTTCTGTTTCTCAGTTTTCTGTGCACCTTCTACACAGGGAACTCAGAATCTGTTTATTAATGGAGGACTTTGCATTTGGGTCAACAAGTTGTGTTTTCCCTCCTCCCAGAGAACTCATACTTGGGAGAGGAGTGTGAATATTCAATATAGTATTAGTAAGTCCAGATTAGTGGACACACCTGCCTTGTTTAGTTTTGCTAACCAAACATTTACATAGTTTTCAGAACTATATTTAGGTTTTTTATAACCAGAGTAAAAATGAATGAAAAAGAAAGGTAAGACATGACTCCTGAACATGGGAACAGTCAGAGGATAGCCCAGAATCATACAGTGATTTAGGCTGGAAGTGACCTCTGGAGATCATCTGGTCAAGCAGAACTAGCTTAGATTAGGTTGCTCAGGGCTTTACCTCATTCAGTTTGGAGTATCTCCAAAATCAGAGCTTTTCCCAGCTCTAGGCACCAGTTCCACTTTTTCCTAACACCTAGTGAAAATTTCCCTTGCTGCAACTTCTGCCTGTTGCCTCCTCTCTTTTTGTTGTGGAAGCAGAAGCATCTATCAGGTAGAGCACCGAAGAGGTTAGGATTTCATTTCTGGCTGTGCTGCTGGGAGGTTTGGCAACTTTGAACAAACTGCTTAAACACTGTGTCTCTGGAGCAGTAAAATATTGTGAGTGGTGCTAATGCAAAGCATTAGGAAACAGCATAAAATCATAGAGTCATTTGGGTTAAAAAAGACCTTTAAGATGATCAAGTCCAACTGTTAACCCAGCATTGCCAAGTCACCACTGCCCATGTCCCTGTCTATCCATAGCTAGCTATTTCCAGGTTTTTCTTTCTCTCACTTGTCTCATCTCTCCTTGCTTATTTAAGTTTGCATATTGCTGCAATTACATGAATGCTTTGTATGCTGAATAAATAAACTTTGAGAAACAGTCTGAAGCAGGGGAGTCTCATTTCCATGTAGCCTGCAGAGGACTGAGGGTGCAGCTGCATGGAATATTTTATATAGGGTCAAGGCCAGCTAAAGAGGTTTCCATGATGTCCTTGCAATGCTGAATCCCTCCAGTCTTCCTTCTTTTATGCAGATGATCAGAAAAAGGCATTGTTTACTGCAGCTGGCTGGTGATTTGGGGGTTTTGATTTGCTGGTTTTAGTGTCAAACTCCAGTGATCTGGTTTCCAGCACCCCCTCCTTTCTCCCAAAAGATCACAAGTGCCCTGGCTCAGTTGGGAGGGTGTGATCAGTGCTGCAAGAGCACGATAGCGGCTGGTGGTGGAGAGGAAGGAAAGCAGATTAGGGAGGGGACACAAAATTTCTTCATTCATTTTGCTGCTGAAGAAAACATGTCATTGAACTGTATCTTCACGGCACATGGTGAGAGAACTAACCCAAGGGTATGCGATTCGTGGCAGGGCTGTGAATGGAACTGGAGCTTTTTGAATCTCAGTTGTGCACTTGAACTAGAAAAGCAGCCCTTTATTCTCTCATGGCTCTGGATTTAGTTGATTGAAGCTGCAAAGAAATTCCTGTATTTGGGATTTATTTTTTTTTTTTAAAAAAAAAGGAGAAAGGCTACTTTGTTTTTGGAGAGATACTTGGCATTTGTTACCATAGCATCTGGACACAGTACTCTGATTCATGTAAAATTCACTTTATTCCCAGTTAGAATAACTTTTCAGTGCTGTCTATATTTCAGGGGTTTATCACATGTGTAAGAGTCTTTTGCCCACCTCTGGAACCCAGTGAGTAACACTGCTGTATCTTTTTTTCCTCCCTATTATTTTCATAGGAAAAAAGTTATCAGATCTGGAGCGAGTTACCTCCCTTAAAGTGTACAATTGGTTTGCCAACAGGAGGAAGGAAATCAAGAGAAGAGCCAATATCGGTAATGTATCAGAGCGCCAGCTTTCAAGGTTTAGTACCTACACTTGCTCAGGAGAGATGGAAATTACGTAAGATTCTATTAATGAAAATACTCGAGGTTCTGACATCCTGAATAGAAAAGTGGAGCAATTTTTAAAATTAGTCTCTTGCCATTCCAGATTTTTTTTTCTAAGATATGGGTAGGAATTTAATTTGTGGAATTCCATCATCGATTCAGGAAAAATGATGCAGAAGTTTTACTGGAAGATCAGTTGTAAAAAGCCAAAGTGAGAATTTTGTTGGTAGAAGTAGAATCATATTTCCCTATGCTCAGGCTCCTTTGAGTACCCAAAATAAAATCTAATGTAAAACCTCAAAATACCTGCATTGGAAATGAGGGGAATTGAGAGGACTGCAAGTTCACAACCTCAGCATGCTGTTTAAATGAAAAGTGGCTGTTGTGAAGAGCTTTTATCTGCTTTTAAGTTCCTCATGTCCATGTTCCACTGAAATGTCCTTATTTCTTTGGCCAAAACCCGGGGGTGTCTTTCTCACTGCCATCCCTGAGACCCCGCAGGGATCTCTTCGAGTCATAGAATAATTATGGTTGGAAAGGACCCCCAGGATCATCAAGTCCAACCTTTATCCCATCATCTCCCTAACCACCAGACCATTAGAGCATGGCCTCAAGTGCTTCATCCACTTGTTTTTTGAACACCTCCAGGGACGGCGACTCCACCACCTCCCTGGGCAGCCTGTGCCAGTGCCCAACCACCCTCTCAGGAAAGAACTTCTTCCTAATATCCAACCTAAACTTCCCCTGATGTAACTTGAGGCCATAAACTTGAGTCCAGCTGAGATGAGGCACTACTAGCACCAAAGGCTCTGCAAGCCAACTCCTCACTGTGGTTACAGCCGTGCTCGTTACTGCTTTCCACAGTGACAAGTGGCTGGAACAAAGTAATGATTTTTCTTGATGATCAGGATAAAACCAAAGTCACTTCAGAGTTAGCCCTGCAGGTTCTTGGTGTGAGCAGCTGATAGTAAGGATATTAGAAGTGGCTCTGGACTTGTGAGAAGTAGACCTTCTAATGTGAATAAACATAAGACATTTTAATGAGAATAAACTCATATTAATGGCCAGGATTCAACAAATTTCTGCAATGCATGCAAAATTTTATGCACTTACTTAGATACTATGCAGAATTGTGTTTGCAAAACATGGATGAACAGAGATCCATTCTTACCTATTTCCAGTATTTTTGCAAATGTCAAATGTTATGCCTTTTTGCTGGCTGCTTCTTTTTTCCCTATTTGGGAATAAGAAAAACTTATTTTTCCATTAATGTATTACTGAAATTCAACCTAAATTTATTTTTTTTTAAAGGAAAACCTATCTGTCAACTGGTGGGGGGAGCAAAGTTAGTCCAAGGTGGGTGGAGTTACAGCTGTATCTGTACTGTATGGGGAGGAAGGTTGTAAAGAGACTGAAAAGAACCAAAGGGAGCTTTGTATGCGTGGATCCTGCTGAAAGATGAAGATATGTGTGTTTTCAAATCCCTTAAGTGCTTTAAAAAACTGTCTCCATCTATTTTCAGACACTCCCCACCTTCCCCTCAAGTCCTGCCAGTCCAAACTATGTGGGAAGATCTATAGGGAATGCCTTAGCCACTCTAATGCATTAGAAATTAAGCTAATTTCTAATTGGACTGGCTGGAAAACAGGGATTCTTACCTGCAAACAAGTCTGTTAGTTGGCAGGGAAGGATTTCAGGCAACCCAGTATCTGTACATGTGCTCCCTTCCCAAGGACTGGAGAGTGAAGAGGAAGAGGCTAAGAACTAACTCTGTTCTTCCAGTTATTCTAACATCTTAAAACAAAAGGTAGTTATTTTAATTACTCCAATGCATCAGATAAATTAGGGATCCATTTGCTTTTTTCGAAGAAGCAGCAATCCTGGAGAGCCATGGAATAGATGTACAGAGTCCGGGAGGTCATTCCAACAGTGACGACGTTGATGGCAATGACTACTCAGAGCAGGTAAGCACATGCCTGAACCATGTGACCTAAAAAGGGAGGGTCCATGTGAGCCATGAAGAGGCTCTCTGCCTCTTGCAAGTCAGCTGTCTCTTGGTTTTGCTTTAATGTAATTGTAATGGGGAAAGTGGAAGAGCACAGAGCCCCTGTTTGAATGTGTTGAGCAACCACGTGGGTTTCTTGTCATACAACAGGACACTTGGCAAGTACGCAATGGGGAGGAGGAGGGAAGATGTTCAGAGGGAGGCAGAGAAGCAGAGAAGGTAGAAGAAGACAGGAGGATCTGCTCCAAACAAGCAAGTTACACCATTCACGCCACACGCAATGTATGAAAAATGTTAGGAGAGTGTTAACTCACCCGGTGCACCACGCATAACTCGTGCTCTCCTCACCCCTGGCACGTCCTAGTCATCCACCCTGCAGAAAGGATGTACAGGTCGTTAACATGTGCTCCTGTGTGCCAGGCACCCACATGCTTCCCTGCAAAAACTAGGCATGTGTGTTCCTCTTGCACCTATTACTTCTTTCTGCAAGAAATGGCTCCGTGCTGCAGCTCCTCTGAGTTGCTTACCTTGCACCCAGACCAGTACAGCAGTGAGCCCCTGCCCAGTACACTTTATAATCCCCTTTGTTGATCAATGTTGCCCAGCAAGATGCTGAGCAACCTCCTGTAAGGTGCTGAGCTCCCTCTGTTTGTGGGAGTGCCTTTCAGGAGCTTCTCAGGATCTCTCCCTAAGACACTGACAGACAAAGGGTGAAGGGGGGTGGGGGGTAAGAATTGGATTAAAATATGATGTTTATTTGGCCCCGTACCTGCTTCGTATTGTTCTGCAACTATGTGCCACTATTTAGATTGTTTACATATTATCTGTCTTTTTTTTTTTTTTTTTTCCTCTTTTTGCATTTTATCTCTTGCCTATTCTCTGTTCTTCTTGGTTATTTTTTAACCCTTGACAGCAACTTCTTTTTTAAATTCTCTAGCAAAAGAATACCCCTTCCCGCACTCTGAGCCCTTACCTACCCTAAAGTTGGTGACCCTTCCTTCACACACCTTCCTGACAGGTATTGCATCCCCTTCCCAATTTTTCTTGAGGTGTCAGTGTTGGCCAAAACCCCTCAGGGCTGTGTGTGCTTGGCACCAGTGGACTTGAGCAGTTCACTTCCTTGGTTCTGGTTTTGATATGAGCTGTGTCCCGTGCTACACCCAACAGCTGGGGTGGGCAGCTTGCTTTTAATAAACTCATTTGGGAGAAATAGGTAGGTCTCCCTCCATAAAGGCTGCTGGTGGAGTGTAATAGCAACTGAGTGTCCTGGAATGAGTCCCTAGCAGACTTGGCTGTGGCCCAGCGTGACAGATATCTGGCAGAGACATTCCCAACTGCTCTGCTTCTGATGGGTATTAAGGCCCTTTTTATAGGTCATCACCAGCAGATTTGGTGGAACCAACCTTACTAGCTTTAGATGATGACAGGCTGCTCTCTGACTGCTGGAAAATATATTGAAACTGCTGCTGAGCACAAATAATTCCTTGTTGGTCTGGTGCTGAGATGGAGTATTATGTAGACTCCCAAACTGTGTTGATCTCCTGTGTTTTATCCAAAATACTTTGAAAAGAGAAATAAATTGCTTATTAAAATTTAACAATCTTTGTTTAGAGGCCTTAAAAATGACATTTCTTAGTAATCTAGCTGGGCTCCTCTAGGAAGTGTAATTAGACATTGGCAGTGAAGCAGATTAAGTGGCAAGCTCTCCTGATGACCATTTAACATCCTTTAGCTGTTAAAACCATAAATTCTGTTTTCCACAGCGACACTTGAACTCTAGTAAACTTTAAAACACAGAGTTCATCCAGATACTAATGAAGTGCCTAAAACTCCAGAAGTCAGGACTGTGTATTTCTTACCATGGTGAAGATTACTGAGAGGCCTTTAGAGTGTGTGCACACCACAATATTTGACTGGCATGTGTTATAAATTAATGCATTCCTTTAATTAACCTTAGGATTTTACCAAATCCTGGCTTTTCTGTCCCCCTCAGTGATTACTACCCATCATCTTCATTTGAAAATGCATAATACACATTTGAAATGTTAAATTTCACAAGTTCATCACTTAAAGGCTGTTGGAAGACTGATAAATGTTTATCATTTTTTTTTCTGTGAATAATAGTAATTAAAAATTTGGCATATCAGGGTGTGGTAACTATGAGTACCCCATGTTAAAGAGGGGAAGACACCATGATATTGCCCAAAGCTCCAGAAGCATGTGTTTGACAGCTGGAATTACAGTTTGGATATTGCTGGTTCTCTTTGTTGTTGAAAACCAGGCTGTATTTGTGATGTAGACTGAGCAACATGCACAACCCCTTATGAAATTTATGCCAGAACTGTCAGACTTCCAGATCTGCTGTTCTATGGCCATTATGCACCTGTAGAAAGGAGCCCCCAAAATCACTGCACTGTTTTTCTTAACGATCTAGAAGGTTTTCAGCATCTGGAAGGTTTTTCATCACCCTATACCTGTGTGAACTCAGTGTTGCCCAGGATGCTGGCTCAGACCAAGGGTTAGTCTAGGTTTGTATCCTGTTTCTGGGAGGTCAACAGTAGTACTTAAGGAAAAAGTATTTTTAAAGAACAGAACTATTATAGAATGATTTTATTATAGTAGCTTCCAGCTTCCCAAAGTCAGTAGTTCTAGGAGGCTTCCTGAGCCAGGCACTGTATCTGCTTTCAATTTTTCATAGTCCCTAGTAGACTAATTTTCCCTGACTTGTGTACCCCGCCCTTTTAAAGCCATTTCTACTTTTGGCTGATCTAAAAATGAGTGCATCTGACAACTCAGCTGTGATAAGCAAAGCAGTGCTCCCCATTGCTCACTTAGAATATATTATCTCATCATTCCAGTGAGTGCCCTTGCTTATTTGATCATGAGAAGCCACGAACAATTGTTCTTTATTTACTAATGATTCCTAATAAACATTTACCATATCAACCATCAGCCATTTCTTTCCCAAGCTGAAGAACCTGAGTCTAATTAGCCTTTCCCCATAAGAAAGCCACCCCATGCCTCTCTTCCCCTGGGCTGCCATTCTCTCTACCTTTTCTAGTTCTATTGTGTTCTCTTTAAATGGGTTGACCAGAATTGTATGTTCCAAATGTAAGAATTTAGACAGGAATCATTAAGCACTGCATTAGTTTGGTTTCCTGTCATACCTCGTGTATCGCTTTTATCTTTATAATTTAATGTTTTCATCAGAATATCCCCTACCCTCAAATTTTTCTCTCTCAAATTGGGTATGCCACTCCTAGCCTTGCTTACCTTTGTCTGCACAGTGAGGGAAATCAACCCTACATCGATTTTTGTAAATTCACAGAATCCCAGAATGGTTTGGGTTGGAAGGGATCTCAATGCTCATCTCTTTCCAGCCCCCCTGCCACGGGCAGGGACAACCTCCCACTAGACATGCCTTTCACTTTCCTCCCCCTGTAACCAATGTGCAGTTTGCTGCCCCTAGCCCATAACTTCACACACTAGTTTGTGTCCCCTGGTATTCTGCTTACGGAGTAACAATGCTTCTCTCTTCTCCTTTCCGCCTGCGCAGGATGACAGCACTAGCCATAGTGACCATCAAGACCCCATTTCATTAGCCGTGGAAATGGCAGCAGTAAACCACACCATCTTGGCATTGGCCCGGCAAGGAGCCAACGAGATCAAGACAGAGGCTCTAGACGACGACTGATACAAAGAAAGGGGAGGGTCAAAGCAAGACGTAACTTAGTTTTAGACGTAGCACCTTAGCAGACTTTCCTCGGTCCTTAATATGTGTTCTTACAGTATAACTTTGCAGTTTCTTGTACGTCAGTTAGCTGTTAGGGTCTTGTTCTGTGAAGATGGCATGGTGCCCTCAGCCTTTGCATATACTCTCTCAGTATTAATTCCCAATAAATAATCAATCAACCAACCAACCAACCTCCCTCTCCCAGCCCCAGTGGCTAGAAAAAAAATCTTGCTGCTCTGTCTTAGCATTCAAAGTGCTTCCAGGTATTTTAGACAGCCCTCAATTACAAGTCTTAGGCTACACTTAAAATCTTGGATACCCTTAGAGATCGTGTTTAAAACAAATAGTCTGTACGCTTTTCCTTCTCTGAAAGGATGCAAGCTGAGGTAGTGGCACAGGGTCGATGGACACCAGGTTGGGAGTATCAACAGAGAGTAAAAAGAACACTAGAAACCCCACTTCAGCATGGGAATAAATGATTTCCAGCTGCAATAAGCCGTGCCTCACTGGTCATACAGTGACTCGATATACTTTTTGGGTGCTGTGCTGAGAGAATGTCCACTGGAAAACACATTCACAGGTTTGGGTTGATGTTCACATATTCAACACAGACATCCTCTACTCTCACAAGCTGCGTGGCTTGGTGGATAAGTACTGCCTTCTGCCTCTGGGACCCTGAGTGAAACCCAGCCTGGGATCATATGAAAAATGAGCTGAATGTCTAATGGACAACAGTCCACTTCTCAAAACCACTGTTCATTACTTGGCATGGCTAGCAGTGCCTGCTCAGAAGAGGTCTAGACTCTATTGATCTGTCATTAACGGTTTCACCTTCTGTTCTTCGTCTCACCTTTTCTGTCCCCACCCTGCTCCCCTCTCCACTTTGCCACTTTCAAAAGCAATGTTTTCCAGGAAGGTGTTAAGGTCATAAAATGGGTGAGTGGATTTTTACACATCTGTGTAACTAAGGCCTCCGTCCTGACTAGCCTAAAAGGTTATTGGAGAACTTTTGCATCTGACCTTTGCTAGCTAAACCACCGTAGCATAAATAGTCTCCTAAATATGAACTTTTTGTTTGTCTGTTTAAAGGCAGGAGGATCTCTTACCTGAGAAATGGGGTGTGAATGTTTTGTGTTCTCTTTACTCTGTCCTTGTTAAGATGTGAGAAAGCTATACTGCTACGAGCAATTTAATTAATAATTGGAAGCCATACTGATAATGGATGTGGTAATATTTGTAAAGCAAACCTACTTTAAGTAGCAGAAACTAATGGAATTGTTTTCCTTGATCATATGTAGCACTTTTGTTACTTTTTTCTTAAAGATATTTATATTTGATAAGTCTTTTTTTTATCATTTGAGAATTCAGAATACCAAACAGCAAACTTGCATTGCAGAGTCACCCTGCGATCACCTTGTCATCTAGTATCTAAATGATGAACTGTGTGTGCATCTAAGAAAATTACATCTGCTGGCATTGTGTGGAAATGATCTCCTGGCATCCTGATAAAATGATATGTTGCTGCTGGTAAGAGGAAACATTTCAATGGAAACAGCATGGGATGAGTTAGAGATGGGGCAGGACTGTGTTACGTTAAAAAATAACAAACCTATGTAAATTTCTGTTTAGAGATACAGACAAAATTTGCATAGTGTTTCCAAAACATTCCATTTTTATCTTCCCAGTTGATGGGGGGAATAGCTTAAAAAGGGGGAAAAGGGTGGGTTTCCCTTTTCTTCCATCCACCTCTAAAGGTGGAGGGAATGAAGGGAAGTTGCTGTTGCTTGGCTTGTTCTCATCCCTTCCTCACGCTTAACTCTCGGGTAGCGTTGTGAGCTCCTCAAACGTGGCTCCTCAGCAGGTTTCTTAGCCAGCCTGATCCCCTTCAAGGCATAGGGCTAACTAGATCATCTTCTGCATCTGTTCATCTTGTGAAAATTGCTTAGCTATGTGTGGAGGAGATTCTGTGCCTGCAGAGGGCACAGAGTTGGCACCTCTTTGTCTCAGTAACTTTGAAGATATATAGGGAGGGCTTGGCCTCGTCTTTCATTTATGGATTTCATGGGAAAATTTATGTGCTTTCCTTAGATATAGATCACTGAAGCAGAATGAAGCCATCTTTTTTTTCTGTTTTATTGCATTTCTTGAGTAGGCAAATTCATAAGTAGCATCAGGGTAGACTCAGGAAAGAAAGGGATTGGATCAGTGACCATTGCACCATCGCAGTTTTTTCTTTAACATGTGTGTGAATGTTTTGGTACTAAGGAGTGAAAGGACAGGGAGAGCTTTTATTTCTATTTTTGCACAGCAGAATGATGGAGCAAACTATAGCCTTAGTGGAATTTTACCTACTTATTCATACTACAGTCACACACCAAGCTGACAAGCAGCATCCACGATTTATAGTAAGGAGATTTTAATAATTGATGGCCTCTTTACGTTGGGATTGCCACCACCATTTGTTCTGGCTCTTTCATTTTAAAAAGAACAGACTCAAACTGTTGGACAGCTGCAATTTTAAAAGAAATACTGCTTACTATACCATCTTTTAAAAAAAAGTCATTGTTTCAAGCATCGCCTTTTTAAAGCAATAGGGAAGAATAAAAATAGGACTAGAACTTCTGTGTCTTGATTATAGGTTCTTGTGATGCAGGATCAAAGGATCACCACTAAAATTGTGTGTCTATGCCATCTAATGTAGAATAATCTGATCTTAATTCTGTTTGTCAGGTAGCTGCTGGTCTCATCATGCATCAGTATCCCCTCTGAAGGTTAAACAGTTAAACCCCTTGTGAACAACTGGAGATTGGCAGATCCTCCTTGTCCATAAATACCATTTTCTTACCAGAGAAAATAACAAATGGCTTAACTGGGGAATCAGACATTATTTCCATGGTGTCAGTTTTGGGGTTGCCCCTGTCTATTTTGTCTTTTCTTGGACCATCGCTCACAGCAACCTTATCTCCTTTACTCTGAAAGTTCATCAGGAACAATTTGCAGTTGGCTAATAACTTTTTGGTTTGACATGAATTAGCTAAAATGGAAGAGACACTGGTGTGATGATACCAGGAGAAGCGTACGTGATCTAGAGAAAGGGTTGGTGGAGCATCCTGGGATGCAGCCTTTGTTCTTGGGGGTTTGTCTGCAATGTGGGAGTCGTCTTTGTCTTTCTGTTTCTGGATTTTCTTCAAAATTAAGCCTCATTTTTGCAATTCAGTTGCAATTTGTTCTCATGTGGGTTCCCTTGAAGTGGGTCTGGTGGCAGACTAGATCTACCTTTCTGTTCTGTGAATAGAGAAGAAATTATTTAAGACTTTCCACTTCTGTGGTGGGCACAGATGGCTTTTAACTCTGTAGAGTAAGTTCTGGCATTTATTTTGTTGCTCATGAAGTCCTTACACTTGAGTTGTTGTCTCTTACCGTCTTCTTAAAAACAACAGTTACTACCTCCACTTCTTTTTTGGGTGGTTTTGGGGGGTTTTTTTGGGTTTTTTTTGTTTTTTTTTAATTCCCCCACCTTCCTCCTGAGGCATGAGATCCCAGATGTTTGCAAAAGCATTATGAGTTGATAAAAATAAGTTGACGTAGCAATGAGCAGATGTGTTATCTGTTGATGGCCTAGCTTTATAGAGACATCTTCTGAATACTCTATAAACATCCTTACTGTTACACTGTAATCCCATTACTCATGTTGGGTGTGAACAAGTTGGTTGGGAGTCAACAGTGCATCGTGCAGCAATTAAGGAATGTCATTAGGAACAGCCTTCAGCAGGTCAAGGAAAGAGATCACTCCCCTCTGTTCATCACTTGTGGGACCACATCTGGAGTACTGTGTGCAGTGTTGAGCAGGAATAAGTGCATCCTAGGGCTGCTGAGATGAGAGGGTTGGAGCACATGTCATGTGGTGAGAGATTTTTGAGAGCTGGGCTTGTTCCTGCTGGCTTTGGGGCCATCTTGTATTTTGTTCTTCAGCTGTCTTAATGGATGGGTTTAGAGAAGATGGAGCCAGGCTTTTCTCAGTGGTGCACAGCAAAAAGGTGAGGGGCACTGGGCTCAAGCTGCGTTAAAGAAAATCCTAGATGAATATAAAGAGAAATATTTTCATACTCAGAGTGTTAGAACAGTGGCTCAGAAAGGCTGTGGAAACCCTCTCCTTGGGGTATTCAAACCTCAACTGGACAAGGTTACATTAGAGACTTCCAGAGGTCTCTTCTGACCTAAATTATTCTATGATTCTGTACAACCCTGCTCAGGTTGAGGTGTTTCCTAGATCTGATCTATACATGTTGATTTGTTGAATGAAATTATCTTAATTTGTTGGTTTTGGTTTTGTTTTTCTATTTTACTAGTCATAAAAAGTTATCTTTTCTATTCTACTAATAGAGGGGAGCTTTATTTGCAGGGTCTGGCTGCGGGCTCCAATCAAGCCATAAGTAATAAACTTCATTAATTATTTGCTGTTTACACAGTTCTTCAGGGATATTTGAATTATTCTGTTTGTTTCATTGCCTGACATCAGACTGGTAAGTTTTCCATGTTTTTATAACATTTGTGCTGTAGATCAGTTTTTTTGCCTTTGTTTGTGAGGATTTATCATTGTCTTGCTGCTGTGAGTGCAGGTGGAAAATTTCACATAGCTCAACATACTGGAGGGAAAATGGTAGTTAACTTAAGCCTACTGGTGACTACTGTGATGAGCTAGAAGGTTTTGGTTCAGAAGATGGTTAATTTGTGATTATCAGAAGCTGAAGGGGTATGACTGGGAAAGAGTCACGTTATACTCACTTGGATCCTCTTTTTCTTTCCTTAAGTGTTTGCTGTTGGCCACTGGTAGGGAAAAAAACCCCAACATGCTTCACTAGGCAGAGTTTAGGTCTGATTTGGGTGTTATTTTAAAGAGAAATTGGAATGATATCTGCCAACATGGGGTCAGTTTGGCTCCCAAATGTTAATTTCTGCTTTCAGGGGGCACCAGAACACGGAGATGAGTTCACCAATGTTTTGAGTTCCTTGGTGTGGTATACAAATTTTCCTTTACAATGAGGTGCTGCTTGGAAAGAAGTAAAATGGAAGCATTGTGCTGGCCTTCTGAGTGGTTGAGTCACCAAGACATGGTAGTTGTAACAGTTTCATAAGGAAATTGGGTTGATTTTTCCCATGGGTAAAACCAGCAAAATTGGTATAAGAGTTTTCAAACCCCAAAATCACCCCACTAAGGGCAAGATGTTGTTTCCCTGTGTGTAATCTTCACTCCAATGCAAAGCTGGGTTCACACTTTTCTCTGCAAATTACGAAGGTTCAGTGTGAGATTTTGCCCATAGTACTGAGAGCTGTGGATGTTTAATAGGAGATTTTTTTTTTTTTCCCTTCTTTATCCCTGGAATTCTGTTCATTTCAGGTAATAGTTTTCTTACCAGAAGGTTTATGTTCCTCCTCCCACCCCAACTACATCATTCCCCAGTGTTCATCAGCTTCTGTCAAGTTCATTGAATAATCACCAGCAAATTCTAGGGTTGTTTTTTTTGTCAAAATAAACTTTTATTTTAGATGAGGCTTCCCACCCAAGTAGCTCTTCCACTCTTTGAAGTTATTGAGCTTGATAATAATATTTTGATCAATGTCTTAACATTGTTGCCTACAAGCTTGAGTTTGGTGTGGTTTTTATCATTTGGTAGGAATCTTTGTTGGCAGGATTGGTCTTGAAAACTGTGTTATGTGTCAGTGACCTGATGTGGTCATTAGACAGCTGAAGATTTTGTGTGTGTGTGTTAGGACAGTAGTCAGGGTTGTATCCTGATCCTGGCTAATTTAACAGAGTTTTGTGGAGTCGGGCGTTTTCACTGTGATTTCTTGGAAGGGAAGGTTGATAGCCTGACCAAAAAGGACTTTGCAGTTCCCAAGAAGAGTTGCAGAGACATTTCAAAATAAAACATTCCCCCTTGGGCTTTTTTTGAAGCTGGGATATTTACTCAGGATATTGAATTAAGTTCTTGGCCAACAGGCATTTGGCAAGCTGAAAAGCATAGCCCAATTTTAACATCTATTACTGCTCTCTAATTTATGGGCTTTATGACTAAAGATGTTGCACATTAATGAAAAAAAAAGAGGCATTCTAGAGGTGGCTGCTATAAATTTGAATTTCAGATACACAAAAATTGTTTTTCTCCTTTGTGAGAAATGTAACTAGAAAAGTGGACTTGGTCATTTTGAGGACTGTCAAGAAGATGATGTTGATTTTTGTCCAACAAATAGAAATGAAATCACATAAATGAAAGTAATCTCAGTGGCATCAGTTCATTGCTAACCTTAGGTTTTATTTTAAAAAATAGCCTACAATTGTTTGTTCCTGCCTGTTTTCCCATAACATAGGTGGTGCTGTAGCTAAGCTGGCATTGACTCAATGACAATAACCAGTGCAAACTTCTCTCTGTTTTTGTTAAGGTTCTTCTGTCGTGCACTCTATGAAAATCCATATCATGCTTCAGCTTGAGCATGCTGGAAGAAGTAAAGAAATACATTTTGCTCTTTAAAGATAGTAAGATAAGCTCTGTGATGCCTCCAACGTGCTTATCAATGTAGTATCCAGGAGATAATATCGACAGCTTGTGTCACGGAGATAGAAAAGGACT
This sequence comes from Podargus strigoides, assembly GCA_028020825.1. Classification (NCBI taxonomy): domain Eukaryota; kingdom Metazoa; phylum Chordata; class Aves; order Caprimulgiformes; family Podargidae; genus Podargus; species Podargus strigoides. The sequence continues at coordinate 2,243,558 of CM051619.1, forward strand.
TTGGGTGCAGGGAAACAATTCACAAAACCTGTTTGAAATGCTCCTTTGGATCAGGCTGATCAGGAAAACTGGTGGCTTGGTTTGATTGCTGCAGTGTTGTGCTCTTCTCCATTCTTCCCAGTGAGCTTGGAGTGCTCTGGCCAACAGCTTAAGCACGAGTGAACTAAAACCATTGAACTGGAGTGAACCGCGTAATGGGCCTTTGATGTCTCTGTATGTACAGTGTGTCTCTCCCTCAGATGGCTTGGCAGAAAGCTCCCTCTGCCATTTATTCCCCTCTCTTCCCTCCCCTGTTAAATGGAAGCGGGTGTATTCTGCTGATCAAAACATCCAGCACACTTCTGCTAAATCCTTTCAAACTGCAGCCAGGGTAATTGGGATGGGTAGGATAAATGCAGAAGAGTATGGCAGTGAAAGTGATGGCAGTTCTCTTGAATGACTGGGTGTCCTCCTGACATGTAATTAGCTGCTTTAGAAAGATGGGGATTGGCATGGTCATAATTAAAAAGGATTTCTGTCTTTTCTGTGATTGAAAACAGAAGATCTTCCGCCCCCTAATTCTCTTTAATACCAGTGTTATTAGTGACACTTGGAACACAGCTACTTCGTAAACTTAAATAATGACCTGTTCCTAATGGTAACTTACAACAGCAGGGACTGAAACTCAGTTCAGTTTTCTATGCAAAGCTGCTTCTCTTCCTTTTATGTTGTTTTTTCCCCCCGTCCACTCATGAATGTATTGCTTCTCAGCGAGTTTTTGGATATTCAGTGACATGTGACAGTGTGATTACAGATTCCCCATGGTTCTGGTTGAGCTCTTCTTGAATTATTTTAGAGTTATAGTGTTGAGGAAGGTTAGCCATGGTCCAGGACTTGGCTGAATTACTCATCCTGTGTTTTCACCTGCCCACAGGTAGAAGGTACCAGTTGCACTGTTGTCCTCTGAAGCAGGGAATGTAACTAACTCTCTGTGCCACTCCACGTTCTTCTTCGTAGTGTCTTGGTTTGGAAGCCTTATCAGCAGTTCTTGCCAAGTCTATAACCCTGTTATCCTCAAGCTCTCTGCTCTCTCCTGTCATAGTTAGCATGGTGTAGTGATCACAGAATGGTTTGGGTTGGAAGGGACCTTTAAGATCATCTCATTCCAACCCCCTCTCATGGGCAGGGACACCTCCCACCAGCCCAGGTTGCTCACCTTAACTCAGCTTTTTCTTCAGAAATCTCAAAGTAGCCTGCAACTGGATAGCTGGCTGGACAGCTGGACAGGAGAGGATAGATGGTGATGACCTAAAATAACATCATAATCTTTCTCTGATAGATTCTCAAAAAGCATCTGTCATAGGGTGTTACGTGCCTTTTTGTTCTGTGTTTTTGTGAGAAGCATTGTCTGTTGACCAGTCTTGAGCACTGCAGAGCCTGTGCTCCATTTTTGCCCTTAAGTTTCTTGGCCATATTTTTCCATAGCACAGTTCTCCTGCTGTAGTTACTTATCAGACAGGTTTCTGGAGCCTTTTGGTATGCAGAGATGCCTATAGAAACTCATCAAATGTAGGAAAATTAGCAGGTTCCTAACTAACTCCCAACAGATTTTCAAAAGAAGTTAGGAACTTCACTTATTTAGGCTCTTATTTAAATCCTTCAGTTACTTTTCAGCTTCTTTGTACTGAAATACTTGTGTAAACCTCATCCAGTGTCACTGTGGTTCAGGACAGACCTGTGGGTCAGGGGTACTCCAGTTCTTCCAGCATGGTTCCCACTGGTGGTGCTACACTCATGGGTAGCAACTTCTTTTCTAGGACATACATTGTGAGATGTTAACTTACTGCTGGCACTGGCCTCAATTCAGCTTCCTCTCCTCCTCTCCCCACCCCTTCTCCTTAACTAATTAAAGTCTTCCATGTTATGGCAAGATGGCATATGTAGCTTAAATAACTCACCTCTATAATTAAGAGGTTGACTTTAGCCTTCTGAGATATATTTTACATCATTTGAGATTTAAAAATAAATTTTACTTACAAAGTTTATCTATGGAATAGCTCAAGGAGGGCAAAGAGATAATGAAAGTAAATTATTAATTAATATTTCTCACCCAATATATTCCATTAAGAATGTTAAGCATATATTCCATTCCTCAAAGCACATTTGACTTTGGCTATTTTTAATTTATTTTTTTTAAAGTCTGCCTGCTGATAAAGTTGCTGCTATCTCTTTTTGACAGGACTGTAGTGACAGGACTGAAAATACCCATCAGGAGCTAACCAGAGCCAGGAATCAGAGTATCAGCTCACTGACCAGTCTTTCCTATCCCAGAGTGCAAGCTGTTTCACTCACACACTATGGCAAGTAAGCAGATCTTTCCAAGACCAAAGTGACATTGACTCTCCCTTGCCACATTCAAGCTGTTCTTCTCTTCAAAAGGTTTGGTGTCACTTTGGAGTGGGAAGTAGCAGCAGGAGCATCTTACCTTTCTACGTACTGGATAGTGATGTGAGTTTAGGTGGAGCTACGTTGGGTTCAGAATGGCAAAGACTTATTGCTGGGAAAGCCTGTGTATTGCACAAAATGTCTAACTACTGCTGGGGAAGGGTGTCAACATCTTGGTTTTTTGTTGATGAGATAGTTGAGGTGGTTTATAAAATGCTCACAAATCTCCCAACCTATGTTTCTTTCTGCCAGTGTGTCCTCATGGCACACCAATGTAGCATTATAAAGTTTGTTTAGGAGTTGTTACTGGAGTTTGAGACCTGCTGTTGTTCTGTTTGGTGCAGGGATAGCTGCCTATGAGTTTAGCTGGACATTTAGATCTTGGCAGACAGCTGCTTATTGGGGAGTAACAGGTTAATTCTGCAACTCTTCCTTCCTTCAGGGCTCTTCCTTTCTCCAGGTGCTTGAGGAAATACTATTGAGCTGAGAGAACAGAACCACTCGTTTGCAGAGCTGTCAGAGTTCACATGAGTTGAGAATCTGCCCCTAGATTTCCACAATACTCACTTAGTAATGATGGGATTTGTAGCAGAGCAAGAACAAAACAGTCCTGAAGTTGCATTGCCAGCAATACAGTTCAGTGAAGGCTGAAAACTGAGCATCTGATAGGGAGTTAAGAGTCCTTGAAGTATCCATGGACGTTAAGAAGGTGTTTGTAATTATTCCATTTATGTTTATAAACCCACTGGATACAAATGGTAAAATTTGTAAAGAGTTACGTGGAGAAGGCAGACACTTTCAAGTAGGAGATTTTTTTTATTTTTGCATTTGGAAGGGCAGGATCTGACTTCATCCTGAGGGATGAAGCAGTTAGGGAGTTTGCAGCAGAAATTGGGAGGCCATTTAATACTCAGGGTCTCCTTGTTAGGTGACAGACTGATCCCTTCTGGCCTTAATTGTAAAACTGTGATTCCAAAGAGGTAGACTTGTCTTTTACTGTTATAACCTGTTCATGGTAGTTGATAATTTATAGAGATTTGAGTCCTAGAGGGGTTCTCTGCAGTAAGAACTTCCTGTAAAAGTGTGACTCCCCATCAGAGAACGTATCGTGCCTTATTGTGCCTCAGCCACGTGGAGTTGCAGTTATGTCTGAGAAATATCTCATTACACTTTGTACTTGTGCCATAATGGGAATCCAGCACATGCAGTTTGGGTGAGAGGTGGTTTCTGTGTGCTGCTGTGTTACTGAGGTTTGCTCCAGTCCCTGACAGGTTCAGTCATATTTATTCTGCTGACACAGCAGTTCATACTTCCAGACCAGTCAGTGTTGAGCAGCTAAAGTAACTCTGGAACAGCATTATTCTGTTCAACTGGTATTTTTGCTTCTTATATAAAAATAAATGAAAAACCATTAACCAAAAGCCCAGTCTGAATTTGTCACCCTCAATTCTTTCCTGTTCATTCCATTGGACATTTGGGTAGGTGAATCCCAGTTGGTGAGGGCACCTTGCAATGGTTTTACTGTTACCTCAGAATGTTCAGCATGCAAACCATTCAACATGAAAAAAAACCTGATTGTTGATGACCATTTCCTCTAGCTGCAGTGCCTCAAGCAACTGGTTTTTTTTACAAATACTTTCATCGATTGCCGGAGCGCTTCAAAAAAAATACCACGGCCAGCAGAAGTCCTCCTGCTGAACTGGTGTCTGCTCTCCCTGCCTGCACTGAGCCTCTGGTTCCTTGCAGGAATTCCAGATGAGTGTTTAGAGCTGTACCTCCTCCAGCTGCTCTCAGCCATTCGCTTTCCTCTGAAGTTGACTCTTGTTGGTACTGGATTGGTCACACATTGTTTGCCCAGACCTCAGTTCTTCCTGCAGAGAGAATTCCAGTCTTCTCATAGAGGTAATTCCTTTCCATCCAAGCTCCTGCACAGCCTGGTGATCCTGTTTGACCTGGTCACTGGTGGGCTTCTCATACCGAAGTGCTCTGACCTGAACCTGTTGCTCTTACAGTCTCTAAGTAAAGGATGCAGGTTATTTCCATCCTGATAGCAATGCAGCACAGTGCTGAAGCGTGGATTTGGTTCAGTCTTAGGAAATCTTCCAAGCTTTCTGCTAGCCAAAAGACCTGTTTTTTTTTCCACCATGGTTAGCAGCCCTCTTCCCTTCCCTCATTTCAGTTTTAACATTTAGATTAGCAAATCAGGGATATAGTAACTTTTAAATATCATCTTTTTTTTATTACTACTTGGACTGTCTTTTTTTTTTTGACTGGGATGACTGGTGCTGGGCTGTGGACACCAGCAGGTACTGGGCAATGTTCTAGGAAATTGCTTGTGAAAATAAAGGTGATTCACAGGTACAGCAGTGCTTCTAAAGAGCCTGTTTGGAGGTTTCTTGCACACAATTACAGTGCTCAGGTTTAGCTGTCTGCTTGAGTTCTGTGCTGTCTCTCCCACTCCTGTTAAGACTCGGTGCTCTCCGTGCCCTTTCTTCCCTTTCAGAGCCTTCAGTGACTTTGGCCATTTTAATTTTGTTCCTCCTTCTCTTTTCCCTCTACAGGCACTTTATTACCTTCACAACATCAAGCAGCCTATTTATGGTTAGCCATTTTTAAATCCCTTTAATACCCTACTTTAGTCCAAGTCAAGAGACATTTACCTTTCCTTTTGCCTACGTGAGTGCCGTACCAATCGCTTACTTGAAGTCCAAATATGTATTTTCCATGGTGTAGCATAAATAGGAAAAACTTTTTGTCCAGTCTGACCATTTAAAAACAAAAATGAGCTCATCAATTCAGTCAGTTTACAGCAGGCTCTTCACTTGCAGCCTCCTGTGTGAAATAAGGCAGTTCAGAGGTGTTGGACCGTGGCGAAGAGAGGGACAAGGTGGCAGCATTTTTTTTCTTCCATTTTATTTTGTCTTGCTCGTGCTGAGTGTTGGAAGCTGTGGTCATTGGGGGTGGTGTTTTTCTTGGTTAATGTGCTGCTGCCTGCTGTTTCCATGTCAGGGTTTGGGCCAGGATGTGTGGATTTGCATCGTGTGGAATGGTTCCCCTGCTCACTTGGTTCACCCAGGGTTTGGGATCAATTTTTGCAGCCAGAGTAGCTTTTCATTCTACTTTTTAAAGTTGTTTTAGATTTGAAGAGGACTGAAATGAGTTTTCCAAATGAAAAATTTTAATGAATTTGGATTTTGAGCTTCCCATCTTTCAGTCCAAGCCACTGGATTTCCTCTTTCAGCTTCTGCGTAAATTCAGATGACATCTTAAAACTTGTGCTGAACTGCAGCTTGTGACCCATTTCTGGTTGCTCTGAGCTCAGAGCCTTGTTTGGCCTTTCAGGAGGGGCAGATTTTCCATTTCATCAGCCTTTGCAATACGAACTCCAAAGCCAAACCCCTTTGGCCATGCTTTTGTCTCTAGCTGTACCATTCCTCACGTCTTTGTCAACAGCCAGCTCTCCTTCCTTTGCTGCTGAGGGTTCTAAAGGGTTCTGGGCTGCTGGTGCAGACTGGGAGAGCACTGGCTCTCCCTGCAAGTCAGATGTCACACCTGCTGTGATGAAGTGATGTCACGGTGCCACAGAAGCACTGTAAGACAGGCTCAGACCTTAAAGGTAATGCAGGAATAAGAGGTTTAAACGAGAGCGAACTCGAGAGCGGTTCTATCAAAGGGTGACAAATAAAAGTCAGTTGTGGCCATGGGGAGCACTATTTTCTTGACAAATCGCCTTGGCTGTCTCCCTCTTGGTCTTTATGATCTTCCCAAGGCTGACAAAAGCCCTGGGAAGCATGAAATATGTGCAGTACTTTTTAAATTTTTTTATTTTATTTTTTTTTTCTTTTTAGCGTGAGTTTAAAAAGTGCCTAAGTGAGTAACAGGACTTCAGAGTGAGCTGGAGGAATAGGATTAGACCTCATTTCCCTCTTAAGAAAAGAGCTCTCCCTGTGGTCCCTCCACACATGTGACTCTGGATGAGTCCAATCTGGCTGGAAGAAACTCCTCCACTCCTTCCTCGTGCTGCCCCCCTCGCTGTTCAGCCTCTTGGTGGGGATCTGCTTAAGGCATCTCCTCTCTCAGCCAAACCTCAGCAACCTCTGACTGGGGGTGGACAGGAAAGAGGGGGAAGCTCAAACAGAATTCAGTAGGGAACTGCCTCTTGGGTTGCAGATACAGCTTCATGCATTAAACACCTCTGGGTACCCACAGGGCTGAGGCTCTGGGTGGAAAAAGCTGATGTGCTCAATCCCCCCTTTTTGGAATCTCAGAGGCAGTTCCTTCCTGTATTCTTAATTATTTCTAGGCTTAGAATAACAACACCTGCTAAACATTTTGTCAAAATAATTGTTACCTGTTGGCAGGTGGTTATAATTTTTTGAACATACATGAGGATTTTATGTGGGTTTAAAAAAAAAAAAGATAGCTATCAATGCTATTTTTAAAAAAAAAATGCATTAAAGAAGAATTTCTTCTGACCATAGCAAAAGGAAATAGCAGAACACTATTACGATGTATTAGAACCACTTAAGGATTCAGAAAATGAAAGCAATCCGTAGATAGAGGTTTTATTTTTCACTAGTAACAAAATGTTGTCTTCACTCTTGACAACTTAATATAACGTACGAGTTGGGAAAGCCCAGGGAATTACTGTTGGCAAGGAAAGCTGTAAGGACAGCTCTCGTGCAGAGAAGAGGAAATTGGCTTGGAGGATGTTGATGGGTGTTGATACAAGCAATGATCAAATGGAATCTACTGCTGGGGTACTGATGAGGATAAAGGTTTGTGGTACCCGTGGTCGTCGTGCCGTCGCCCTGCTCTAGAGATGCCTTTTCTTAACAGTGATTTTTTAATTTTTATTCCATATTCTTTTTCTCTCAACCAAGTGACTGTCAGTACTGGTGGCTGTAATGGAAATAAGATGTCGTAGGGAGTGTTGCAAACCCAGAAGTGAAAAGACAGTGGAGCAGTGTCAGAGGCACACCAAAAAAATAATGAAGCGAAGCTCCGAGGAGTCGTGGGTTTTAATTTCCAAACTTTTGTGCTGCTTCATTTTGTTCCACTGTCACGTTGAGTGGGGACAGGGGGTGTCCTGTCAGCCTGAGCCCTCGGGGCAGGGCAGGCGAGCGTGGCCCTAGGGGCGGTGTCACATGGCTGGTGGTCACCTGTGGTTGTGTCCTGTGTCTGCCCAATGCATCAGGAACAGAAGATGAGCTGTGTCCCATCTCTGCTGGTCGCCACACCTCAGCAGTGGGGTCGCACGTGTCCGCCCGTTCCCCTGTCAGCATCTTCTGCCACGTGTCCCCACGGAAACGGCACCTGTGTCTCATCTGCTGTAGGTGTTCCGCCTACCTCAGGAGGTAAACATGGTATCCTAGAGTCCTGTGTTCAGTCTGTTCTTTTTTACATGAGCACTAGCACACACACACACACACACACACACACACACACACACACTGGAATGTATATTCTCCTCCCCCCATCCCCAAATAACCTCTTGACCTGATCCTTGCTGTAGCCACCACCAACTCCTCTTGCGAAATTGGATGCTGCTTTAAATGTGAAAACAAATGTTCAAGAAGCTATAAAACCTGAATGAAAGCTAAAGCTGAATTTATAAAGCCTTGTTGCATATGAGCCAAAAGTGCAAAAAGCTCTATATAATGAACTAACCTGCCACTCATATAAATATAAATATATATAAATATATTAAAATCAGACTGTTCTACAAAATTGTGTATTTGTATTTTTGTGTACGTACAATTTTCTGCTAAGCAGAAGGAGGATGTAGTATAGGATGATGTGAGAAGAGATTTTGTTTAATCATATTTCTTTGTTACTTATTTTTGTTAACATCCAGATGCCTGTCTTTGTCTTATGTGTATGACACTGTTCCCAAGGTGCAGTATCTCTCTCCCGCCCGCGTATTAAAACCTCTCCCAGCCTGAAACAGCGGAGTGATGCTGCTCATCACCATCAGATCCCCACGAATATGCCTCAGTCCTGGTCTGAAGACAGGCTGCTTGTGCAGCATCGAGACTGCGTATTTCACATTGGCATTTAGTGGGTGTGATGTGTCATTGCTCCTGACAGTAGTGTCAAATACCTGCTGGCTGGCTGCTCTGGGTCCTCCCATCGCCCACGCTCCGTAGCATCTCTGCTGCTGGTCCTGAGCCTGGGATGTCGGGGGGAAACAAGGCAGTAGGGCAGTTTGGGAGGGAGGATGGACAGATCCTTGTGTGCAGACATTGCTTGTGGAAAGAAGAAGCCAGCAGGGAAGGCATGCTGTGTGTCACAGGGGAGCGAATCTCAGGTCACACCCCCACGGAGGGACATGGAGGGAGGAGCACGTGTCCCCCACAGCTGTCTGCACGCTGCCACGGTGTGGTTTGGCTGCCAGCAAGGCAAGTACAAGGGAATGGGTTCTGACTTCCCCTCTGCTGCTTCAGCCACGTCCTTCTGCCCCTCGGTGGAGTCGGTGGTTGCACAGCGCGGAGCGGAGAACCGTCCCGGGGGAAGAGGGGTCCAAGGAGAACGAGGTCAAATGGGATGGAGTGGGAAAACTTCTGCACAGCTTTGGGCAGGAGGTGGTGGGAGCTCCTCTTCCACTTCACTGAGGCAAAGGGTCCTTTCTGTGGGCACCATCAGTGTCCCCACCTCCAAAACACAGGTGAGAGTTAATGTCATCCCTCACATCTTCCCTGGGCAGCAGGGACTGTGCAAGCGTGGAGTAGCAACTCCTTCCCTTGTGTCCTTTCCTCTCTATTTCTTTATATATATATATTTTTTTTTTTAATTTGATTTCTAACATGTGAACTGAATTTTTGGCCCAGGGAGAGCGATACTGCATCTTGACATGTAGGGCTCATATTTATAACAATGTGTAATGACTGTAGCAAAAGTCCTTGTTTCTATATGTGAATGGACAGAGAAACAAGTGCTCTATTGTATTGATTAAAATAGTTCAAATGAGTCCTGTATCATTGTATCTCCTATTCTGGATTAGTGCCTTTTGGACAGTAGACTGTTCTGTAATTAAAATGTAGTATAACTGCTTTTTTGTACAGTTTTGTTTTAATAAAACTTTTTTTTAATTTGTGTTTATTTTAGTATTGTACCTATTAGAAAATAAAAATGTATAACTCGACCACGGCGCAGTTGTGCTCCAGTCCTTTCTGTGCAGAGCTGGGGGGGGGAAAGGTGGAGACCTAAAATGTGCGTGGAGAATTTAAATGTGGAAAATATTAATTTGTGGGAGCAGGGCTGAAGTTTTTGGGTTGATTTATTGAACTGGTGCCAGGGTTCTGCAGTATGGGTTAAAACCAGGACGTGCAGGCAGGGTTTGGGGGGGGTTTGCTCAGGATGGAGACCCCCCAGGACAAGGTGACTGTGATTGTGTTGGAGCTGCAGATGACAAATAATGTACCCAAAAAAATGGGCTGTGCTGTAAATCAGTGTTGGAATGGAAGGCTGAGCCCCGGAGCCGTTGGCTTTCGAGCCATTTTTCTCATTGGGTTTTGTTTCTTTACAATTTAATCCCCAAATGTTTTATTTCCCCTGTGAGGGTGACCCACTGGAACAACCCCGGCGTCGATGGCACTGCTGAGCATCAGGGCCTGAGTCCTCCAGCTCTTGTTTCTTGGAGGGCAGAGGGAGAACGTGGAAGTGGTGGAGATGGGGCCTTTCCCAGCGTGCCCAGGTGCGTGCACAGAGCATCCTTCTGAGCAGAGGGGTCCCCATCACTGCCCTGGGCAGAGGATGGAGGACAAAGGCCTCTCTGTGCTTCACAGATGAAAAGCAGGAATGCAGAATAGCTCTAGTTGGAGATTATTATTTTTTTTAATTAAAATATATAATCCACCTGAGGCTGCTTTGCAAAAACTCCACTTCCAGCCCTTTTTTTCTGCTTATTTACCCTAAGGAACCAGACAATGAGGGTTCACCTTTACAAAAGAGCCCAACCAAAGCACTCCCCCCTCACAGCTCGGTGTTCAAAGGTGAGCAAAACCCCCTTTGAAACCAGCCCAGGCCGTGGCTCAGCCCAGGAGTGGGACCCCACGCTCCCAAAAGCTGGCAGCTGTTGGCATCACCACTTGCCAGGTGTGGCACAGGGCTCGAGGACGATGAAAATGGCAATAATTCGAAGGAAAGAGGGAGAAAACGATGAGTTTTGTGTGTCTGGTTTTTGGTTGTTTTTTTATTTTATTTTATTTTCCTTCTCATTTTTGATCAATGGCTTTTAAAAACCAGCTTTGGCTGAAGAACAGAAGGGGGAGGAGTGTGGTGGTGGTGATGGGGGGGAGGTGTTACAACCACCTTCTGGGGAGAGCGAGGTTTGAAGTAAAGGCACTTCAAAAGGCTCCCGTGTTCCAGCCCAAGATTAGTTTATTTTTTCAGAAGGTAAAACATTAAAGGGAAGTGGCTTTAAAAAAAGCAAGCAAAGCAGCTGTATTTTTTCAAGCGCTGATTGCAAGAGAACACCGATAAAAATATCCTTTGCTAAATGACTTTGAGCTGGAATTGTGGAATCAACACAGAGTTTGTTGCTTAAAAAAAACCCCACACCAAACCCCAACAAAATAAAACAAACCCACTGCCAAAAGAACCCAAGGCAAACCCTGCCAGTTGTATCCAACAAGTCCAGTCCAACCAGTAACCCAGCACTGTCCCCCGTGTCCCTCAGCGCCACGGCTCTGACATCCCTCCAGGGATGGGGACTGCCCCCTGCCCTGGGCAGCCTGGGCCAGTGCTGGGGAACCCTTTGGGGGAAGGAATTGTTCCCCACATCCAATCTAACCCTCCCCTGGTGCAACTGGGGAGTGGCCTCACCAGAGCTGAGTACAGGGGGACAATCACCTCCCTGCTCCTGCAGGCCACACCACGGCTGACACAAGCCAGGATGCGGGCTCGTGTTCTCTGCAGGGTTCTCTGCCACCACAGCCCCTCCTGGGGTGTGTTTGGTGTGAAGGCACAGGATGCAGTGGTTGGACCCGTGGTGCAAGCACTGAGGTGAGCAGGCAGGGGCACAGGGCACTGTAATTTGTCTTTTTTTGTTTGTTTGTTTAATTTAAATTTATCAGCTTGGGGTTTTTTTTGTTCAGTTTCCTGATTCACTTCCATTACATTAATTAGAGACACTGATAATCCAGCAGAGGTGCCTGTCAATACTCTGCCCAAACCCTCAGCTCACGACACATCCCAAGGACAGCCCCTCCCACTGCATCACTGCGAGGATGCCCTGGCTGGGGGGGGGGGGGGGGGGAAACAACACGAGGCAGAAAGCCCCCATGAGCAAGGGGGAGAGGGGTTGTTGTTTGGTTTTCTTTTTTTGCAGCCTTACATCTTAGCTCTCTTGTTGTGAAGTGGGTTTTTAAGCAGTTTCCCTGCAAAACTTGCCCCATCCCATCCAGCATCCACCTTCCCCAGGCACTGGGGCCGTTTGCCCAGTTTCAGGGGGCTGCAAGCAGTGGTTTTCCAGTCTGTAGGGGAACAGAAGGAGCAAACACACGAGAACATCAGTGCAGTGACTAAGGGCAGGGCCAACAGTAACCACCCTTCATCCAGGAGCTGGAGAGCACAAGACCTCCATCTGCTTTTATTTAGTGTAATGATGGGGAACAGGAGTAGACCTCAGAGCAGACCACAGAGCACCTTCCAGTGCCTGAAGGGGCTACAAGAAAGCTGGAGAGGGACTTTTGACAAGGGCATGGAGTGATAGGATGAGGGGTAATAGCTTTAAATTCAAAGAGGGGAGATTTAGACTAGATCTGAGGCAGAAATTGTTGGCTGTGAGGGTGGTGAGACACTGGCCCAGGGTGCCCAGAGAAGCTGTGGCTGCCCCCTCCCTGGCAGTGTTCCAGGCCAGGTTGGATGGGGCTTGGAGCAACCTGGGCTGGTGGGAGGTGTCCCTGCCATGGCAGGGGGTTGGGACGAGATGAGCTTTGAGGTCCCTTCCAACCCAAACCATTCTGTGATTCTATGATTAAATAAAGCTTTACCCTCTCTGTGGACCCACAGTCTGGGACCAGGATTCCCACACCTGAATGGCTGCAGGCAAAGGAGGGAGGATGGAGGGAAGGTCCCTGAATTGCAGACAAGAGGGCAAAAGTCTTGTTTGAAACAGCTCTCAGCACCCTCACGTGATGCTGCTCCATCCTACAGGGCTGCCCAAATACAAACTGGATTAACAAGGCACGGACGTACCTGCTCTAGAGAAGATGTTTATTTAGGTCCTGCAGGCCACGTTGCATGTATAATACAATATTACAGTAATTTAGTATTGTACAGAAATAATTAAAAACTTTACAGCTCATTACAAAGTATCTTTGGATTTTAGCTCATGGAAAAGTACACCCACGGACACGTAACACCAACCCCAGGGGAAAGAACCACTCTCTATATACAGACCCACCACACTGACAGAAAGAGGAGCTGGAAAAGGCTCTCCCAGGACATGGGTGGTGGTGAAAAAAGCAACAGCACCTCAGCTGCCAGGGAGGGGAGGAAGGGCACTGGAGACAGGGCTGTGAAGCACCCATTCACCCCCTGATGGATATTGGCAGGGGGAAGCACGGGGGAGAGCAGCTACCCAACAGCAGCACTGCTCCCAGGGAGGGGGTAAGGCTGGGGAAGGGGAAACCTCCTCCCTCCCCCTGGGTGTGAGGAGCCCTCAGCCACGTCCAGCGGATGCCAGAGCCAGGAGAAGGCAGCAGAGGGGTTTTTTGGGGTGAAAAATAAGAGGGTGGTTTAGGAGGAGGGTGGAGAGCGCAGAAAGCAAAGCAAAGATGGAGGAGATGTAGGAACAAGACACTTGATGAGTATTTTGTAGTGTGAGCAGTCTGCACCTCCACTTATCACCATCTCCCTCGCCTGGAGGTCGGGATGGAATCACCCACTGACTCGGGGGGGGGGGGGGATAAGGCACTGCAAAGACTTGTGCAAAGAACTGGCAGGACACAAGTGTCAATGCAGAAAAGCTCTGTGACCGTACCAACAGTCTGTGCCACAGCCCCAGTCGTCTGGGACAGGTTTTTGTGACAGGCAGGAATGAGGAGGGGGGGGGGGGGGGGGGGGGGGGGGGGTCTTGGTTTGTGGGAGAGCAAAGAGGTGCTGAGCATCCCACCTCGCAGGCAGCAGCCACTGACAAAACCCTTTCCCTAAGGACTCAGCCTGTATTATCACCCAGAACTCATCATCTCTGTTAGTTTGCCTCAACTAAGCTCATTAAAGAGCAGAGAGCCAAGGCCCTCGCCCTGAAAAGGTGTTATTTTAGAGATCAAACCACTGTGAGAGCTGAACATAATACAGGAAAAAGCCTTGACTTGGTCTGAGAAAACCCAAAAAAGTCCCTCCAGGAAATATCACCCTCTTGGCTGCCTCAGAGCTTCAGAACCCTCCACCCCTCCCACGGAGGCAGGGCCCTGCTGAGCTGCAGGCTGTGCCATTTCCTACCCACCAACACAACTCCTCCACCCAGAACCCATCCACAGTTCAGGGATGCAGCAACCCAACCTGCACGGCTGAGCCAGCACAGGAGGTGAGACACTTGCTACAAACAACAGTTCCTGCATTCAACATTCTTCTCCCCTCTGTAAAGTGCATGAAAATCTTGGAGGATATGCATAGCTATTAAGAGGCCAGCCTCAGTGGCTGGGCAGTTCCAGTTCAGGGCACCTCCTCCTTTAGTGTAGAGTTTCTCTAATGTTATCAATTAAAAAAACTAGTATGTATTACCTTCGTTAAGGTTTTCAACTGTCTGCTGGTTAGTTGGCTTCGCTGGTGCAAAGGAACAGATGGCTTTGAGTAGAGGGATGGGCACTCACTGTGCCAAAAACCTTGGGAAGTATCTTGAGAAGAAACCTCACATGCGTGGGAAAGCCAGGACGAGCAGGAGGGAGTTGGAGAAGGTCCTCATGGGCCAGATTTGATTTGTTTTGCTGTCTGGGTAACAGAAATAATGAACTATTAAACCCAACTGACTTCTGCTTGACCCTTTCACTCCTGAGACTCTCGGTCCTGGAGAACTTTGGTCTTCAGAGAGAGCGGTGCAAGACCAGAGGCTTCAAAAAGGACTTGGACAGGTTCTTCTCTTCATGTCTTCCCCCAAAAGGGGCCACCTAGAAACCATCAAGAACTTTTCAAGATATCCCTAAATGAAATGCTGAGACTGAAATCCCCACCTATGGGTTCAGGGGGCTGTTGCACATCAGCTTTCTGCAGCAAAACAAAGTGCAATGGGAAAAGATGGGGTTTAGAGAACTTAGAAGGCAGTTGAGAGGCATCACATCCATCACTAGCGGGTGGTCTTTCATCAGCAAAAGTTGTCAGGCCCCAAAACAGAATGTTGTTTTGTTGCATGAGTCTATAAAAACAGTCACAACTTTAAACCCCCAGGATTTAACATCTGAATTCTTTACTGCTCGAGTTCTCCCGTCGTCTCGGCTTGAACGGACAGGAGCTTCGTGCAAAGGAAAAGGAGGGAAAGCTGTACACTGAAAATATCTTTAAAAGCTCACCTGTACATTTTATATTAAGATTTCTTCAGGAAAATTTAGGGAACACTGGAATTAGTTACACCAAGCTGCACAGCTATAAGAATCCCTGGCAGTACTACGCGTGCTGCACTGTAACCCATCCCACTTATTTCTGCTACAGATTAGTTTCTATTTTAATTTTATTCCTTCTGCATAAATGATATTAATTACAGTAAATCGGCATAATTATCTCCTTCACTAAGCATCCCTATCTCCTTTGATGGCAATGTTGCTTTTCCCTTGGACCTCTGAACCAGATGGCTAAGGCACTTAGATACCCACGGGCAGCGAGTAGGTACGTATTCAAATTTAATCATTATTTTAGCAACCCAAGTGTTCCCCACGTAGAGAAAAGCTCTATTGCTCAAGCTGTCCAATCCCCCAGTGATGACTAAACAAGACATAAACAGCTCAGAATATAAAAGCCTGTGGCCTTTCTTGGTTTGTTAGAAAATGAGTGTGTGTACGTCGATATGTGCACATGGGTACATAGACACACACCTCCAGTAACACAGAATTTCTGCCATGGGGCAGTTAAAAACCAGCAAGGGTTACCAAAAAATAAAATCAGGTTTTCCAAAAGCCAGCCCAAACCTCTCACTTTTGAAAGAGAGATCATAAGAGTTTTGGGGACGACCCTTCAGCTCTTCAGCCAGGTTTGCTTTCACGTGCTGCTGGGAGGGTTGAGGTGGCACCTCCTCTTTGGATGGATGCTGGGTATGGTGCTAGGAGAGCTCCTCTGGGCGATGGCAGGCGGTGGAGGATTGTAGAGCGCAAACGTGTCGTGTTTTAAATAAATAACAATAAATAGACTGCATTAGGAGGACAGCAACCCCTCTGCTTTGATTAAATGGTAAAAATCTGAGCATCTCCCAAGGATGGGTGACAGCATCAAAGCATGGAAGTGCTGCTGCCTCTACAAAACTCCTCTTGGCCCATAGGACAGAGCCAACGAGGAGGTCCTGCTGTGCTTTGGGGCACGCGAGAGAGGGGACGCTGGCGTGGTGAGAGCACATGTTAAACAGGTTACAGACAGCACATCCACTCAGCTCCCCTCTTTCCTAAAAAGAAGGGATCAAAAATATCATGGAGTGGGTCATGGGCCTCCTCCCATTCCCAAAAAATCAGCTGGAAAGATTGTGCTGATTCCCACAGGAGAGAAGGACAAGACAGGCACTGACCCCAGGTCACGGAACCAAAGAGCTGCTGCTGTTTTAAATAAAAGGGTGTTTGGTTCTTGAGCTTTATGTTCACTCCTCTGCCTGTCTGGAATCACCATAACTTTGCTCTTCCCCCACGTGTGACACAATACGGACACAGCTCTTGGGAAATGAGAACTGTTATTTTGGGGAGGGTTTTTTCAGTCACACCAAGAGAAGCACCAGTGAGCGGGTGGTATGTCGTAGCTATTGGAATGCCATGCCATAATTTGAACAATTTACGCATCTCTTCCTTCTCTGAAAGGGGGAAGAGAGCAGAGCTTGCACCCACCCACCGCCACGAGCTCCCACCGGCCGCCCTCAGCCTGGAGCGTCACAATTTGTAACGGGAAACGAAGATCCAGCACCACGACAAGGCAAAGGATTAACGTGCCAACCACCCAAAGCAGAGAGGAAACCCCCTTCAGTAGTGTTTGCCACCAACCAGGAGTTCACCCTCGGTTGGTTCAGCTTCCCCCAAGCTCGCGGACCCGGCTGCGTCGCACGGCGTTCGCTGCGCGGCGTCGGGCTCTCTCAGTTTGCCCAGGATTTCCTGTTCTCTGCGTTTTTCTGGCTCCTCTCCATCCCAAGCACGGATCCTCCTTCTGATTTCGCCAGGGCTGTGAGCGAAGCCAGGTTGGAGGTTGACCCGGAGAAGTTGCCGCTCTTCCTGTTCTCAGCGGCGGCTCCTCCTTGTAACCTCAATCCAGCGCTCCGCCGCCTGGCCGGGCCCGTGGCTTTCTTCACTCTGCCTGGTTTCACAAGCAAGCCGTAGCCAGGGTTGCATCTGAAGTACTGCTTCCCTCCAATTGAGCCGTCGTTCTTACCTTGGATGGGGAGAGAAAGAAAGATGGTAGACAACGCGGGGTGTGGGGTGTACGTGGCACGCTACGAGGAGGACACGGGAAGAAGAAAAGGCTGAGATGGATGATGACTGCTCCCTATGAATACACTGAGAAGGTAAACAGCAGGAGGAGAGCTCAGTTTTATCAGTTCAGCAACAGATGCATTAGCAAATATCAAGAAGAAAGGGGAAAAGCCATTTAAAAGTTCTAAGTTAATGAGACTCCAAAGCTGAGGTTACTGGTTCCACAGCAGAAAACCTCCACAGAAGAGAAGGAATCATTTCTGTGCACTGATGCTGATGAGATCTATTTCTCCCTTTACATCATTTAAACTTTTCATGGTCACTGGTCTGGGTACTGGGACAGAGACAGCTCCCATCTCTAAAGGGAATGGGAAAAGATACAACAGCTCTCTAAATGACACAAGGTCACCCTTGTTTGTGGGTGTTTCCTTCTCTCTACCACCAGTACCAGTTGAGTCCAACACACCCTCCCATGGCCAAGGCCTTGGGCTTCCACCCCTGTTTCTACTGCAGCAAAGACACAAGTTTGTGACCGTATTTCCCAAGTGAAGCTCCAGATGTGCTAGAAACCAGCTGTGCTCCAACAAATCAGGGACTTAATCCCTGCAGAAACAGAAGGGGAAAAACCCTACCCAGTGACATCAGCAGCTGAGTCCTCAACAGACCAGAAATCTCGTAGCTGTTTGACTCTTCCATTGACAGAGGAGCTGATGCTTCCTGGGGACGTGCAAACAGCTTAAGAGAATGAGCACTGTGGACTGCAGCAGCCAGAGGGGGAGGGAAGGTGACTTTCCAAAACTGACATGAATCTGTAAATATCTAGGTTAATTTTTTTTAAGAAAGACAAGAGTTCAGGACTGAAAATTGAGTTTCCAAGGGATTAGAGCTATGGTTTGCTTTCCAGGCTGGCAAACTCCGGAGAGTCTTCTGAAACCAGCTGAAAACACACCATCCAGTTTAGCTTTTCTGAGCACACCACGCGCAGGGAAGATAACTGCTCATTAAATGGGAGTGCTGGATCCTTGACACAGTATTTATCTTGGTGAACGGCTCCAATCCCATGGAAGCATCCAGCAGAGATGAGCGTGGGGAACTCCCTGGGACGTGCTGATGTACCAAACAGAGCCTGCACTGCAGACTTGGAATGCTACAGCTTGGTTAAAGGGATTTAAGTAAGGAGCTTTACGTGCCCTTGGTAAACCAAACCCTCTTACTATCAAAGGCAGTGGTATCTACTGCTTGTCTCTTGAATTTTCCACTAGCACGCCCTGCTTCCCCTCAACCCTGCCTGCTCTTGGAGAAAACAAGTGCCAGGAAAGAGGATGTGAACCTGCAGAGGTTCCCTACTGGCTTTCACACATACAGGTGTGTGTATTTATACACAGGCATGCACAAATAGTCTTTTGTAATTTTACAGCTTATTTGAAAACAGCTTGTGAGAGACTGGGTAACCTGTTAAGAGATTTTACAACTTATTTAGCCTAAATGTGCCTTTGCTCATTTGAATCCCACAACTCCTGTTGTGATTCGGACGCTCTGATCCTCCGAGCAGAAGCCCAGAAGAGAACTCTTTGGACACAAAGGCTGTTTCCTTCAACTATACACCGAGCTGCATCGTAAAAGCAATCCTGATTCCTACCTCCATTCGTGAGAAGCCAGTGAAATAAGTGAAAAGGGACACAATTCAGTCAGGGGAGACTAGGTTTACAAAGGCAGACTGCAAAAAAGATTACAGCAGGGAAAGATCTTTTATATTTCCCTTCTCAAAATGCAGCCAGTAATGGGTAATGACCCCCTCCCTCACCAAAAAGCAGCAGTAAAATGAATCCTCTCTGCTTTACACCCAGCCTAGATCATATTTTACCTGAGGGTAAATCCAGTTCGACACCAACCCACGTTCCCTCTTGAAAGTCCGTGGGCCCAATATATCTAACAGTGCCCATCTTGTTTGTGCCAACTGTGACATACTCTCCCTCCTTCAGCCACTCGGGAATTTCGTTGGCATCTTCGGAGTCAGAAGTCACCTCCAGTTTCTCTTCTGCGATTTCTGATCCATTATGGTTCAGCCCACGGGCAGTGGGTGTGCTCTTTTCTCCTTCTTGCTGCTCTTCTGTGTTTAGGGAACACGTGGGGTCTGTCCCCAGCATGCTTGTGAAGGACTTCAGCTCTGATGTCTTCACCTTCTGGATTTTGAAGGGGGATGCTGCGACGCCAGGCTGGGACGATTGGTCGGGGTGAATGTGTCGTTTGGGAAACCACAGTTCTGAAGCCCCAGAAGCCATTTCTTTTTTCCTAGCTTGTCCTGCTGACTCTGTCAATTGCTTGGATAACAACTCCTTCTTTGGAGTGGAGGTAGAAGGAAAAGGTTTTGCATCAGTGGCTACAGAGGTATCATTTGCCTGCTCACTTTGAGTCACGGGAGATGTGCAAGATTTTGATTTCAAACCGTTCACTTCAGTGCTGTCTTTAGGTCTTGTGTGAGCACTTTGAAGGCTGAAGGCAGGTAGATTCTCTCTCTTAGTACTGAGAGAGCTTTCTGAAGAGCTGTCCAAGTGCCCTGGCATGTCAGAAGAGACCTGAGCCACAGCAGGAGCTGGGAAGTCACTCACTGCAGGCATTTGACCTCCTGTTTGGGCCACAGCATCACTTCCCCCTGCAAGGGTTTCAGAAAGGGTGGCTGTCGAGACACTGTGAGAAAAGTACCCACTAGAGGCTTCACTCAGAGGACTTGGAGGCCCTTCCTGGGAGTCCTGCACCTGGGTGTCTCCTGTGGGCTGCTGCAAAGGCACTTTGGGTGTCTTTTCCAGGGTCTTGTCTGCCTCAGACGTCTGCACTGCAGTTTCAAATGGCTGTTTCCCTCCTTCCTCTTGGTTAATCTGAAACAGAAGAGGATAGGGATGGTGGAGCTCTGTTATCCAAAATATCTGGGCTAAAAGGGCAGCTATGAGGTCTCTGGGAAGTACTAAGGCCTCCAGCTTATCTAAATCCTTGTGTAGCTGCCATCTCCAAAAGATGCAAGCTGATCCGAAGTCAGCTTTGCAAACCTGGTAGGATTGTCAGCTCATTTCTTCCATTAATAAGAAAAGTGTCGACTAAAAGAAATACGTTCCCCAATATTTACTGAAAAATTATTTATATTACAGGAATGGTCATTTGCTGTTTGAATAGGAGGATTTATATGAAATGTGCAACAGCCATGATCTATAAGTCTCTCACAGTTATTTGGCTTAACTCTCAGGATTGATAAATCATGCCTCTCCAACAAAACTGTCATTTACGTCCCCGTTTCCAAATGCCATTCCCACCTCAGTGCCTCCAGCACC
This sequence comes from Podargus strigoides, assembly GCA_028020825.1. Lineage (NCBI taxonomy): Eukaryota > Metazoa > Chordata > Aves > Caprimulgiformes > Podargidae > Podargus > Podargus strigoides. Next base: position 2,263,902 of record CM051619.1, read on the forward strand.
ACACACTTTCAGAGTAGGAAATTAACTGCACCTCGTGAGATTAACAGCCCATTTTAGTGATGTATTTCTTGGCTGTAAAGTTTACTAAATCTGATAGATCAATACCTTTTGCCAGCACATGTACTCTAAAAGATTAGGATGTCTCTAAATCTCTTTGGGAGGGAGGGAGGAGGCTTCTAATATGAAGGGAAAAAAAGATTTGTACATATCCCCTCTTAACTCTCAGATGTACATTTTTGTTTACTGCTCAAAATTTTGCTTGTTATCCCATCTAGTGGTAAAGTGTCCCAAACTACAGGATTTTCATTTTATCCTGAAGCTCTTTTTCCACTGGAAACATAAGTAGCATTCGAAGAAAGAGAGATTTGATTGAATTAGAGAAATTCCAGAACCAAAGGCTAGCTTGCTATTGCTAAGTGAAATTTAATACAGAAAAGATTTTTTTTTTAAATACTCCCGTGGATTAAAGACATATTTTTAGCTTTTCTATGGACAGGGTGGTGTACATGTGCTCTTTCTTTGGGCTTTCCCTTTTAAGCGTTCAGATAACACACATTTTGCTAAGACAATACAAGTACAGTGGATGAAAGCTGATTTGCTATTCAAAAGACTGAAGTTCTGCTGAACTGTGGAAGATCATAGGGTCTATTTTCTCTCCAGCTTAGCAAGAGCTTTTTTTTTTTCATGCTGATATCATGAATTGGCTTGAAATGTAAAACTGAGAATTAAGCTCAACACTCAGAATAACAGACACATTCTGAGCCTAGCAATTTGCCTTTTAAAGCAGCAAAGTAGCTGAATTTTAGCTAGTTAACTGCTAGTGCACTCATATGATTAACCAAGTTTTCAAATATAAAAGTGGAACCAGTGATATAAGGGGAAATTCTACCAGGACCTGAGAAAACACAGCAACACACACTGCATTTCATTGTCTCACAGTGAAGCAACAGCAGAAGTGCAACAGGCTGTAAGTAGTTGATCCAGCAGCTGCTTTTGCCACCTCTGGTATCCAGGCATGTGAATATGAAAACTGTACCTGGGATACACTTACCTGTTTTATCTTTGCAGCACTGGCATCAATACTGGCAGACTGAACCATAATTCGTGGGACAGCCTGCAGGAATGAAAAAAAACAGAGCATCATTCACTTGAAGGATTAAATATTGTCAAGCTGGTAAATATTAAAACTTACACTTGAAATTCTGGAATTGCAAAGAAACCATTGTCACGAAGGGAGGGAGCATTCCTATTTCACTGCATTCTGACAATATACTCTTGAAGGGGCAAAAGCCTTAACCAAGGCATCCCTGAATTTTAACACATAAGCAGCTACAAGTACAAATTCATGGTGTACAAAGTCTTCTTTTATGCAGTCAGTCAAAGACAGACCACTAAGCAACCAGATGATGAAGAGGTCTGAGAATCACAGAATCACAGAATCACAGAATGTTAGGGACTGGAAGGGACCTTAAAAGATCATCTAGTCCAATCCCCCTGCCAGAGCAGGAACACCTAGATCAGGTCACACAGGAACATGTCCAGGTGGGTTTTGAATGTCTCCAGAGAAGGAGACTCCACAACCACAACCTGAGGTCACACTTGTCTGGCTAGTGAAGCCCCTCAGCTTCAGTCCCTCTTCAAAACTCTTTCCCCATCTCCAGTATCTTAAATTAAGTTTAGCTTTTGGCATTGTTCACTTTAACTCAAAAAGGAAGCCAGAAACAAGATCTGTGCATCCCCTTTTCAAAGAGGGCATCACCACTGCCTGCTAGAGGGAAGACTACACGTGCTGTTTGCTAATCACAATATACTGCTCCTGTGCCAGAAGAACCACTTCTGTGTTTCAACAGTACCTTCTCTTTTATAGCACGGGGTTTGATATGAAGCCATTGATAATAAATGTCCCCTCACTTGCTCCTTATTCAGGTTTTTATGGTAAAGATTTGAAATAATCACTCTCCTAAGACTCTTAACAGCAAATTGTGACACTTGACAATAAATCTTAGGCTAAGCTGCCAACTTGGGCTTCCATGCACTGTTGACACAGGAGGGAAAGGGACCACGAGTTCAATGGAGAACCTTGGAAAAAGAAAGCATGAAGAGAAGGAGCGAGGAGAAAAAGGCAGAAACATCTCTTTAACACTATAAAATAACATACTGCAAGTGCAGGTTCAGACTCCCAGGGAAAGAGCTCTTTAAGGGCAACCCATTATATAATTTGGGAGCAGTTTGCTTTTTTTCTGTTTTCTCCAAAGGACTTGAGAAGTTCTTCTGTAGAAACACACAGGCAGTGCTCATCTCTGAGACAGCTATTTCCAGAATCCCACAATCTGTTTAAAGAACTGAAACTTCCCAGCTGAAGAGTAAGGTACTCTTCTCTTGCATCCCCTCTAAGTATAGGAAAGCAGGAATATGACTAATCCCATCCTCAAAAGAAATGAGAGAAAAGAACAGCTATTATTTATACAGAGATTGCCAGGTATTAAATAAAACCATGGTTATTCAAGGTAAAAAAGATGGACAAAACCCCCAACAGGTTCACAGCAGATCATGATAATTTTTTCCAAGACATTCAGTTCAATAAAAGAAAGCAGAAGAGGAGGGGGTTGCTTCTCATTAAAGCTGCTAATTGAAAGTACACCACTGAAGTGGGGTTCAGAGCAAAGTGGCTCGATTTTGGGTGCATGAGGTGTTAGCATTTTGAGATCCTTACTAGAACATGCACTGGGGCTCCAGAAAGCAGATGGTGACCCAAATCAGAACATATCAATGAAGTCTAAAAATAAACACAGCTTTAGGGCTCGTGATCCAGTGGTTTTCAGACACCTCGTACTCCAGAACTTCAGCTTCCTCTGGAATAAAGTGGCAATCTTCTAAGACAAGAGTATTAACCTGAAAGCAACTGTAGTACTGACTTGTGACTGAGTCCAGAGATGGCTTGGAGCAATGGGGGGTGTGAGCATTCTGACTCATCCTAAGTATCAACTCATGCAAGGATAACTTGATTGCCAAAACACCCAAGTGTTTAACAAAGACTAGAGAGGAGAGGGATTAACTTCCTTAAGAGAAAACCCTGCAAATTTTAGGTTTAATAGAAGCTTATCACAGTGTTAGAGGGAGTAAGGTATTTGGCAGAACACTTTCTCTCTCCTCTTCAACCATCTTTGAACTGTGGGTTGGTCCTCCTTGGGAGTGCAAAGTCAAGCTATTAAATATCAGCTTTTAATAAAAAAAATATCTGTAGTCACAAGGCATTAGGGCTAATCCCTAGGCAGGCACTTAGACAGCACTTGAAACCTTCTACAGAGGTGCAGCTGAACCTCAGTGAGAAGCCAAGGCCCTTGAATTCCAATTATCCTAAATATCTCCATGGTCCAATGCTAAAACCACTGCATTTTGGCATCTCAGAAACATTGCGTGAAGGAAAAACACCGTCTTTGTAGCTTCCACACTATTGTTTGTGATCCAACACAGCAGGGGAAACAGCCTTTTCCAGCAGGCCTTGTATCAGGAGCTAAAGTCAGCTCCAGGCTCTCACACTGTCACTGTACCACAACTTGATCACCTTGCCCCATTTCCTTCCAGGATACCACCTCTGGGAAGAGCTCTGAGGTCTGGCATAAGCACTTGGAATTAGAGTAAGAAAAAGGTTTTAAAGATATTTCTCAGTTCCTTTGATTTCCCTTTCTTCCTTTAAAACAAATAAAGGGAGGAAAGTGGGTTTTATCCCTCAAAAACCTTCAGTCTTCCAGCATGTAAATCCATGAAATCTAAAAATCCAGTTGATATCAAACAGCACAAGAAATAAAACCGTTACACTTTAATCATTCCTCATCAAGTTCTCCTCCTGAAAGGATGACAAATCTCAGCACTACAATAACTTTGCCAAGCAGTGTTTAGAAAAAACATTGGAGGGGAAAAAAAGCAATTATGAGAAGTGGCACTTGCCCAACTTTGGTGTTGACAAGAAACAGATGGGCAGAAACACCCTCACTGGGGTAGCAAGAGTACTAAAACAAATCTTTGTGGTGAAATGTAGTTGAGTTACTTCTGGGGGGGAGACACTGAGAACAATGCGCTTGGCTATCTGTGAAGACATTTACTGGAGGAAAAGTATTTCTGAATGGAGAGCCAAATTCTGTCATTAAACGTTTGTAGATAGCAACTGCTAACCTAGACATATATATTTACCCAATGGCAAAACATGACCCTTTTACAGTGATAATTTTTGGCACAGTTTCTTCAACCAAGCTGACAAAACATGTAGGAGAGAATATGAAAGCAATTTGCTTTAAAGCATCTTCGTAGGACAAAAACTGACTGCTGCTTCATGCAGTACGTATGGAAGGACTTCTCAGAGAGCGTTTGCCCAGTATTTTGTGGCCAGATGGGAGGCCAGTGTGCACATATCTTGAGGTGACCAAATGCCACATCATTACTAACGATTATCATAATCTGGAGACCAACCTGGTACACTGGTGAGCTTGAACAGGAAAAGCAAATGTGCATCTCACCCTGCTTACAGAGGCACCAAAATGAAGTCTTTTTCATGTGGTATATTACATATCTATAATGGCAACCCCTCCAATGAGCTCAGAAAAACACATCTGGTATTTCAATGTCATTAAACATTTTGTAAAATGCTTTGGGTAATGGTGACTGATGGCTTCAGTACAAAGCCTTTTGACTCCATGGATGAAAATCCTTCAGTATTAACACCCAATATGCAGAAAGACCAGTGGCAGTTAATAGACCAGACTGGACCAGCACGTATAAGAATTATCCTCCAAGCTCCAGCAATGGTCGAGCCAAGGTTATAGCTGATGCAATCCTAAAAGGGCATTATCAGAAAACTTCCACTGCTCTTCTCTACGCCTTACCATCCGCAGAGAGGAATGACTGAGCTCAAGGACTGTCACACTGACAGTATTATGTTCACATCACCATTTAAAAGCAGCTATTGGAAACTTCTGCAGCAGGGCATAACAGTTCCTTCATTAAATGTAGATTTAAATCAGTTTTGAGCACTCGGGATAAAAGACTTTCACAAGACATACACAGCAATGTGGTAAGAATTCTGAATCCCCTAGGACATAGCCAAAAAAGTTCAATCCATTTTAAAAAGGTCCCCACCAACAATCACAGAATCACAGAATGTCAGGGATTGGAAGGGACCTCAAAAGCTCATCCAGTCCAATCCCCCTGCCAGAGCAGGAACACCTAGGTCAGGTCACACAGGAACGCATCCAGGTGGGTTTGAATGTCTCCAGAGAAGGAGACTCCACAACCTCTCTGGGCAGTTCCAGTGCTCTGTTACCCTCACTGGGAAGAAATTCTTCCTCACATTTATGTGGAACCTCCTATGTTCCAGCTTGCACCCATTGCCCCTTGTCCTATCATTGGATGTCACTGAGAAGAGCCTGGCTCCATCCTCATGGCACTCACCCTTTACATATTTATAGACATTAATGAGGTCACCCCTCAGTCTCCTCCAAGCTAAAGAGACCCAGCTCCCTCAGCCTTTCCTCCTAAGGGAGATGTTCCTTCATCATCTTTGTGGCTCTGCACTGGACTCTCTCAAGCAGTTCCCTGTCCTTCTTGAACTGGGGGGCCCAGAACTGGACAAAATATTCCAGATACGGCCTCACCAGGGCAGAGTAGAGAGGGAGGAGAACCTCTCTTGACCTACTAACCACCCCCTTTCTAATACACCCCAGGAGCCATTGGCCTTCTTGGCCACAAGGGCACACTGCTGGCTCATGGTCATCCTGCTGTCACCAGGACCCCCAGGTCCCTTTCCCCTGCGCTGCTCTCCAGCAGCTCAGTCCCCAGCTGACACTGGCACATGGGGTTGTTCTTACCCAGATGCAAGACTCTACACTTGCCCTTGTTATAATCCATTCAATTTCTCCCCACCCAACTCTCCAGCCTGCCCAGGTCTCTCTGGATGGCAGCACAGCCTTCTGGTGTGTCAGCCACTCCTCCCAGTTTGGGGTCATCAGCAAACTTGCTGACAGAGCACTCTATTCCTCATCCAAATCATTGATGAATATATTGAATGGTACTGGTCCCAGTACCAACCCCTGAGGGACTCCACTGGATATAGGCCTCCAACTAGACTCTGTCCCATTGACCACAGCTCTCTGCCTTCTTTCCTTCAGCCAGTTCACAATCCACCTCACTGCCCCATCATCCAGACCACACTCCCTCAGTTTGGCTGTGAGGATGCTGTGGGAGACTGTGTCAAATGCTTTACTGAAATCAAGACAGACCACATCCACTGCTTTACCACCACTGGGTTATGTCCTCATAAAAGGCTATCAGGTTGGTCAAGCATGACTTCCCCTTGGTGAAGCCATGCTGACTGCCCTTAATGACCCTCTTATCCTTGATGTGCCCAGAGACAGCCCCCAGGATAAGTTGTTCCTTATCCTGGTGGATAAGGATAAGGAGGTGAGGCTGACCGGTCCATAGTTACCCAGCTCTTCCTTCTTGCCCTTTTTGAAGACTGGAGTGACATTTGCTTTCCTCCAGTCCTCAGGCACCTCTCCCCTTCCCCATGACTTGACAAAGATGATGGAGAGTGGCCTAGCAATGACATCTGCCAGCTCCCTCAGCACCTGTGGGTGCATCCCATCAGGACCCAGGGATTTATGGATGTCCAGGTTGCTTAACTGATCCCTAACCCAGACCTCATCAACCAGGACCAACTCCTCCTCTATCCTGACTTTCTCTGGAGCCTCAGGGGTCCTGGGCTCCTCAGGACAGCCTCCAGCAGGATAGACAGAGGCAAAGTAGGCATTCAGGAACTCTGCCTTCTTTTTATCCTCTGTCACCAGGGCACCCACCTCATTCACCAGTGGGCCTGCATTGGCTCTAGTGTTAGTTTTATCTGCAATGTATATTCTTTCTCTGCCCTCAACTTTACAATCATTTAAAAGTCATTAATCATTCAAATATAAAATCTCCTGCATTCCACAAGGAGATCTGAAATCCAGTTCGTCTGTTTTTCTAGTATTTGTTTTCTTCTCTAAAGACATCGTGTATTTAAATATTAACCCAAACCCTCTTATTCCACCTTCCATATGTGGAACACTTCAGCCTGTAATAATATTTTTGAATTCCACATTTCTAATATGCTTTATGCAAAATTAACCATACTGTTCTCTATGCTGTTAAATTATTTCATTCCTAGGTGTGGGCAGATTAAAAGGGTAGTCCATAACCATTTTCAAGTTAGTTCATAAAGAAGTTTCAGTGGTTTGGCTCTAAGAACTTTAAAAGCCACTTTTTCATACTCACTCTCATTAAAAACTATTTGTATGAGGATGATAGTGAAAACTGAACTCAGAAAGAAATGAAAACAGTAACAACTCAGTCACAAGAACTAGACACATACAAGCTCACAGAGGAACTGTTGAGCTATGCTAATTATAGCATCCAAACGATTCCTTATTTGAAACTCTGAAAAAAGCCTTCGAGATTTTAAAGAAGGTTCTCTGAGGCCACATTATTTACATTTGATTAAGGAATGTCAGTTCTAGCAATTATACTGTGCACCATGCACATCCATGAAACTGCTCTTTTTTAATGCACTGCCAGAAAAAGGCTTTTGTCTATTTAGATAGCTTTTCATTAACTGCATTTCATTATTTTTTAAGATTAATTACTCCATCTGCATCGGAAGGTGAAAGAGAAAAAATTGAGAGCTGCCCTCTCCATGTGTCACATATCTGCATTTCTATATCACAAACCAAAAATGAATTATATTAGCATATGGAAATTCCAATCGTTGGTTATTTTAACAAAGCTGTGACTCAAGACCTCTCAATTAAGCCATGTGCTAACAAAAAGACATTTGAGCATCCAGCAAGGTTCTCGAGTACAAAGGTGACCAATATCCACTTACCAAATGCACACTGGTCAGAGGAATGCATTTCTGTTGCAGCAATGTCAAAAAAAACAGAAACTGAAATTTAATATGTACATTTTTAATGTCAGCACCCAGTGATGCCCTCAAATGTAATTACATGGGCAGTTCCTGGAGATCAACAGGGTCATAAGGTAAAGAACAGGAATTCTGCTTGGTGCACACTAAGAAAGCCTCAACATGTTAATAAAAACCACAAGCTTCAAGAGTATGTACATAATAGAATTAAGCACAGATAGATGAAACTCTGATACTCCATCCACCTGCAGATTCTACACCAGTATTTTAAACTTTTCCCCATCAGCCATAAGGTTTGGTAAGGCTTTAAATCTTGCACACTGAGCTTTTGAAATAATAGACTAGGAAAATAAAAAGCAATTCTAGCGATCCAAAAAGGTCTAAAATGGTGGCTTTTTTTTTTTTTATTTACAGACCACTGGCAATTAATTTAAAGACACCATATAATGGAGAAAATAGGCATTTTCTAACTTAAAACTATATAAACAGCTTCATCAGAAACCAATCTTTTAGGTACATAAACAGCTTCATCGGAAGCCGTTCTGCTAGTTACATAAAGAATCCTATTATGCCAAATTAATTCAATCTAACTAATTAGAAAGCAGGAAGTTCTTTCAATTATTTTATGTGCTGTCTGAGAAACACACTTGAATACGAGAGCAGGTTTCATTAATTGCGGTTCATTATTCTCCAGATTAGTTACTAAACTTGCATCAGAAGGTCAAAGACAGCAATTTCGTTAGCTGCCACCACCTTGACTGCAATGTCTCTGCATTTTTTGAAACTCAGGGCAACCACTCATTACAAACAAAAACCAGCACCAGGAAGTCCATTTTGCTGAGATAACTTTAAGGTTGATGCCAGCCTAAGCATATGATTGAAATAAAGAGCTGCTAAAATCCAGGTCCCTCTGTAGAGCCTCCCTACCCTCGAGCAAGGCACGACAAAACAAAGCTGATGCTCTCTACGGAGATGTATGGACATCTAACCCTGATAATTTAACCCTAACATACTGGAGATTTAATACAACAGCTGTGCCAGCCATCCAGTTCAAGATGGTTCACCAGCATTTTTCCAGAACGGGTTTTAATGACATTAGATAACGAAGTGCTCTCAAATAATGCAACAGATAGGCACTGAAAAGGGAGCCTGACATGAACTTTGGAAGTTCTCTTTCACTGTAGTTTGATGAACCAGACGAAAGTAATAAACTGACCCACTTAGCTTTCAGGTGTTTATGTTCAAAACCCTGTTATTATATATCTGCTTGTTTGCTTTTAGCCAGGAAAGGATGATTTAGATCTTTCCATTTGCTTTGTAAAGCATCCCTTTAGTCGCTTCTATTCCTGAAGCCAGCTCTCCCAATTTGTTGTTTACAGCAACAGAAGTCCATCAGGTCCCAGTTAGGGGTCACATTCCTCTGCTGAAAAATCCTTTTGGCTTCATCTCCCCTTTATACTTCTTGTAGTTTACCACCTACTCTCACCTTGCACATTCATTTATGTCCCCTGCCACTGGGTACAGAAGTTTTATTCTTCCATGGAACTAAGATGCATTGCTCTGTATTTTCTGAGACTCAGAAATAGAATTTTTGTGTCCTCTCCATGTCATAGTTTACTACAGTTCTGTGAGAATCACCAGGTAAGTGATAAGGTGTTAAAGCTGATTGCCAAACACTGACCCCCACAGCAGCGCCATCATCCACTGACTACTACAGCCATTCATCACCATCACCATTTAAATCCTTCTGGCCACATTTGCATCATCAGGCCATTAAAAAGGAACAGCAAGAAAGATTATGAGACATGGTATTGATGATCTTAGAGCCAGTCTTGCTACAACACCACGTATTTATTGTGTGTGCTGCACGGAAGAAGCTGTAGCTAATTCTGGAGCAGTTCCTTCCATTTTTGCTCTCTCTTCTATGCATGGTGACTGCTAACAGGAGTGAGAAGCCCTGTTTCCTTAGGGAGCTGCAAAGAATATCTATAACCCCCCCCCAACCAATGAGGTGTATCTGTAATACAACTGACTTGTTCTATTACAAAACCAAAAGGAGCAAATAATTTTAAGATTTCATTTTATACAGATCCAGTGGTCATGGAAAAACTTGGGGTTTTAATGCAACCAAGCATTAAAACATCACAAACTCCTTTTTATATATCAATTTATTTTTTCAAAGAAAGCAGAAGTAGCATTTTCCCTCCTATTAAAAATTGTTGCAATCATGATCTGATCACTTGGGTACCCATAGTAATCCATAACATAAATTAAAATCTCTTTAAATAGATGTCTTTGTAGTTTAAAAACTGACTTCAAGACAAATAATACAAGACTGATCTTGAACAGTAGGGAGGAGTGGGAACAGGTGGTTAGACTAGAGGCAGGAAATCAGGCCTCATTTGTAATCTCAGCTCTCACTGATTCAGTAAGAATTCAAGAAGTTGTGAAAGGCTCTCACTGCAATTCTAAAGAGCACCTATTTGCATCTTCCAATATCCAAATACCCTTAAGAAAGCCACTGCCTCAACTTTATTTCTCTGAATTTTGTAGGTGAGTAAGGTTATGTGATTCTAGACTCAACACTAAGGCTGCTGTAAGCAAAAGGCAACACGAAAGCATTAAATTAGATAAGGTTTGGGAGCAAAATTTGCTCCTTTTATTACTTTGTACAGAAGAAAACTACTGACAAACAAAAAATATTTTGAATCTGCCTCACTTTTATTTGTGCTAGGTCTGTCATAAGTTTCTTTTATAAATATTTAAGTGGTAGTGTATTTACTTTTGGTCTATTTATTTATTTAATATTTCACTGTACTTCTGCAATGACAAAACAACTTCCTGTAATCCTCAGACATTCTTACAACAGTTATAGCAAACAATGGAACAGAATGCCTGGATCCAATCATGTAAAAGAGTCACCAGGGGATCTGAGGATTTGTTTTGCTTTCTTTTGAGAAAGACAGCATTTAAAATATTTGTCTGCACGTGAAGGAGTATGGAAAGACCTCCGTTAACAGGTAAAGTGCTTCCAGAACTCCAGACAAGTGAACAAGGAGACAGCAGAGTGAGCTGGGCAGTTAACAAAGCATGGACAGAATGGACTTCCACTAACTTTAACAAGTGAGATCTCCTTTCAGATTTATCTTCAAAACAGTTTTTTAAATCTTCCAGACTCACACTATACAGGAATATTCCTTTATAAATAAACTACAGACTCTCAAATAAAGGAGAAAGTATTATTTATAATGGGATTCTGCATTTCCTCTGCTTTCCTTGAAAGAGAGTAGTGTTTTCTAGTCTGCTTGACCTTGCATTAGCTGCTGCTCAGAGCACAGAAGTCACATCTGGAGCAGGTGGAGTTTTGCAGCACAGCATTCAAAAGAAATAATCATAGAATCACAGGATGGTTTGGGTGTGAAAGGACCTCAAAGCTCATCTCGTCCTAACCCCCTGCCATGGCAGGGACACCTCCCACCAGCCCAGGTTGCTCCAAGCCCCATCCAACCTGGCCTGGAACACTGCCAGGGAGGGGGCAGCCACAGCTTCTCTGGGCACCCTGGGCCAGTGTCTCACCACCCTCACAGCCAACAATTTCTTCCTAATGTCTAGTCTAAAATTAAAGCCATTGCCCCTTGTCCTATCACTACATGCCCTTGCAAAAATTCCCTCTCCAGCTTTCTTGTACCCCCCCAGGCACTGGAAGGTGCTCTAAGGTCTCCCTGGAGCCTTCTCTTCTCCAGGCTGAACACCCCCAACTCCCTCAGCCTGTCCCCACAGCAGAGGTGCTCCAGCCCTTGGATCATCTTTGTAGTCTCCTCTGGACCCGCTCCAACAGCTCAATGTCAATATAAAAAAGTCAAATGCTTCTCTGACACATGGAATAAATAAGAGAATAAACAAAAGTAACTGTCCAAAGCACATAGCAGAAGATGGTAAAAGGTGACATGAGCTGGGGTGAAGGGTGGGGGGAATGGTGTATGAAATAAGGAATTAAAAATAGAATTACATTTTCCACTTGGCAATACACAAACAACCCTAAGTGCACTTCATAAATTTTACTATTGTTGCTGCAAGTGGTATTACCATAAATCATGCTGGTAGGGTACTTGGCACTTTTCAAAAGCCAAGTGGGCTGAGTGTATCAATAAGTTTAAACAGCTCCACTATCTCTGGATGGCATGGAGGGGAAATGCATCACAAGGCTCTGCTATGACTAAAAGCTTGGTTTGCACTGCAACAACATATAAAATAGCACTTTGCCAGCAAGTCTAACAGCACTCACCTATATTACTGCATAGTTTATTTGACTGAATTTTTTTTACCTGCTGTGCAAGAGGGGAGGTCTGCCTGCCCTTTTTCTCATCTCTAACAGGAAAGAGAGACTTCAGCAGCTTTGGCATCTGTGGCACAAAGGACTTCACAGGATTCAGATAGGAAGCAGCAAGGCTACCAATACCTGTTGGAAAAATTCAAAAATGAGAACAGTTAGGCTTTGGGGAAAGGAAAAGAAAAGAACCCCAAACCACCCAACCCAAAACTCCCTAAAAATACTGCAAACTGTTACCATTTTACTCTAAGATGACATCTGGTGACAACCTGGTCTAGTGGGAGGTGTCTCTGCCCATGGCAGAGGGGTTGGAATGAATCTTTGAGGTCCCTTCCAACACAAACCATTATATGATTCTCTGATCTTCCAGTTGGTCAAAGCATTAGCCAAGGAACAGCACTGAGCGCTTGCTCCTCCTCCGAAAGGGACATATGAATCTGGGTAAGTCTTAATCTGTGGCCCCAGTATACAGAAAATATTTTTTCATCACTTAGTGTGAAAAAGCTTGTTTGCAATTGGAAACAGAAAATGCTATATAACTTGCAGAAGCAGTAAAAAAAAAAAAACAACAAACCAAAACCAAGAGGCAAAATTAAAAAAGGATGTCCATATAGCACATAATGCTAATGACAATTACCAAACTTACTAGAAATAAAAGATGAGAAGACCCAAGTTAAGAAAAACATAAAAGTTAGGGGCATTCAACTCTTCCTCATACTGTCACTTTTTCTACACTACTCCCCCCCTTGAGAAAACTTAGAAACATAAAACATTATTACTGTGTATCTCTGTGCTCTCTGTTACACATGAGGCACATCAGCTGCAAAACAATCCATCCAGTTCCAGGGCTGCTTATTTTCTAAAACATTAGCAGCCTTACTGCCTTTGCTGGTTTACTCCCATAACAAATAGCACTTTCTGAGCCCAGCTAACTTTTGGCTTTAGAAATTGAGACCGCACCTTTAACTGTGTGGCACTTAACAGAACTAGTAAGAGAGTTAAAGGAAAGGCTGGTTGGAACAGCACAGAGCCTGAGTAGCTTCACCACATTCACAGAGGGAACTGCATGAACATTAAAAGTTGGACTTGATGATCCTGGAGGTCCTTTCCAACCATGGTGATTCTATGATTTATGATTGCTCTGGAGAAGAAATTCCTCTGCATTTCTGAAAGCAGCTCAGCTTTATCTGACATTCAGGAGGTGGGGTAACTTCACTCCATTTTTAGGAAAGTTGGTTTAACTTTAAGAAAGCCCTTACCTGGATCAGGAGAGTGGTTTTGCTGCCCAGAGCCCGGCAGAGAGGTATGAGATGGACCAATGCCTCTACTGGAATTTGTGGCACCTTGGGATACATCTTGCTGACTCTCCCATCGGCCCTAGGAGAAAAAAAAAAGAGTTGTCTTTTTTCAAAGTCAGCACACCAGCAGGAGTACAGCAGTAGTTACACACCATGCCAGCCTGCACAGCCTCTTTGCAAAGTTCAGAAAGCATAGAGCTGAGGAAAGACCCTTCCCCAGAGCCACTTTAGCTGAAACACCCAGTTCTGCAAAGATAAGCACCCTCAGCTCCCGTCACCATCAAGGCACATAAGAGCTCTCCTTATAGACCTTAAAGCTATAATAGTTCACTCAGTTGTACAGCTGTATTTTGGAAGTTACAACCTGTTGAAAAGTTCCAGCCAGGTGAAAATAAAATAGCACTGTCTGCCCAAAATTCCTAAATACTTTGTGATTCTGCTCAGGAAGTGGTCACAAGTGAAATGTGGATATAGAGAGGGTCAGAGAGAAGGGGTGAGGACAGACAGAGCTCTGAACAAGAAAAGAATGATTATCTTAGATCTAAAGGCTGATCTAGGGTCAGATAATGGATGAGCTGATCAGATCAAGAGGAAACAATGGTGGTAGTACAATTATTTTTTTAACAGCCTGGAAAGGAGAGAGATGGAATAGATGACAACAAGCTGTGGATACCAGGAGCCAAGAAAAAGATTAAGTAAAGACAGGTTAGAGTTTTGACATGGTTAATGAAGATGAAACATGATGAATTTCAGACCTGCAAGAGCATGGAGATGAGGGAGGAAGAAACAGCAACCAAGAAGGTGGCAGTCCATCTGCCTTCCCAAGGTCCCAGGATTCTTTAGTTGGGTTTCATGTGGATCCCAAGGGAGGCAGACACCATTCTGCACGTGGGGTGTGATTTCTCTCACTTTTACAAAGGTCTACTGTTGTTTTGCAGCTTTCATCTCAACCTCACAAGTCAGAAACTGGCTCAATGACAAAGTCTCCTGGCTAACAGAGAGAATCTCCAAGCTAGTATTACATAGCAGTGCACGAGTGTCAACAAACAACCTGTCAAAGCAGTTCCTTCACACTGCTGAAGTGTAGGCTCTAATAAAGCTACATGGTGCCAATTTACTTAATTTCTAGGAGATCTTAAGGCAATTCAATATCTATTTAGAGAACTTGGTCTCAAATGCTACAAGAACCCTAAATGTCTTGTGGAAAAGCATTGTCCTGTTCAGGTAGCAGGGTGCCCTCAGGACTAAAAGCTTGCAAAGTTTTACCCATCCAGAAACAGAGGTTGTAAAGACAGGATGGAGCAGTCAAAGGGATACAAAACTGAAGTCTGATCCCACTTCTGGTAAAAAGTTATGCTATGGTTGGTACATCTGTACTTGTCTGGATTGTATTGCATCTGTACTAGAATCTTGCTTGTCCTTTTGAAAGACTTAACTGGACTCTCTCCAGAAGTTCCTTGTCTCTCTTGAACCAGGCAGCCCAGAACTGGACACAGCACTCCAGATGAGGCCTCAACAGGGCAGAGTAAAGGGGGAGGATCACCTCTCTCAATTTGCTGGCCAGGCTCCTCTTAATACACTCCAGGATGCCATTGGCCTTCTTGGCCACAAGAGCACCTTGCTGGCTCGTGGTTAACTTCTTGTCCACCAGGACTCCCAGGTCCTTCTCTGCAGAGCTGCTTTCCAGTAGGTCAACCCCTAACCTGTACTGGTGCAAGGGGCTGTTCCTCCCTAGGTGCAGGACCTTGCACTTGCCTTTGTGATGGTACAGCAAACATACTAGAAAGGAGTCACAAGGGACCGACAGACCTGCTACATCCCAGACCACAAGTTTCATGATTTTTTTTTTCCTGGGGGAAAAAATGGGAAATGCACCTTTTCAAGAAGCTTCATGCTGTTGGATGCAAGGAAATAATCTGACCTTGAACAGAAAAATTACAGGCAGCTAAACTAATCTTAACTGTAACTTGAAATCATGAATGTTTCACAAATAATAAATAAGCCAGGATAGGAGGAATAGATTTCTCCAATGGGTTGAAGGTCACACTGAGCAGCCCAGAGCAAAAATCATTTCCATTTGGATCTATAAGTTAGTCCCATAGAAGCTGTCCTGCTTTGAATAGCAAGTAACTTGCACTTTTGCAGGTCAGCAACTGTCTTCAGACCTCTACTAGCTAACATCTGTCTTATTAGATGCAGAGACAACAGGCACTGTTTCTGTGAAGCAAGATTTGGGATGCCTAAAGACTAATGGATGTCTGAGTTGAGTGGAGGCAGCCATCCAGAATGTCAAAACTGATGTAACCCAGGCTGGGACCAGCAGTAATACCAGGGGTTTGTTTAGTCTTGTAGTTTTGAGGACTTTGGTGTTTAAGCCCTTCTTGAAAGCTTCCTGCTCTATCAGCACGGATGACACAGCTGTTCTACCCATACCTTAAGCCCCCAACTTAAGCATTATCTTTGACCTTCGACTCGTTTAGTTCTTACACACACCAAAAAGTCATGCCTATGTCTGGAAAATTCTTTCCACAAAATGCTTCTATGAAACAGTCTTTCCAATTCCACTCATTAGAAACTCTTATACAGGCTTCTGCTGTCTTGAGTTTCAGCTAGTGCAGTTTTCTTTCAGGTGGCCTTACTGCACACAGCCTTGCCCCATTTATATCCACTCAAAATACTGCTTCAGAGACTGCTTTCTTATCCTGCCACTTTGAGCAGTTCATGTGCTGCAGCAGACACTGAAAGCCAGCATGGGAACAGCCAAAGACTTCAGACTGTGCTCAAACTTTCTTCTCCTTTGGAATGCAAAATGTTTCCTGAAGTCTCCTTCTCTGGCTCCCACTGATGGATCAGTTTGCAGGAGTCAAAATGTGAGAGGAGAGTTCATGCTCTCTCCAGACTGGGAAAACATCTTGCTGTAATTCAGTATTTTTTTGGATGCACCAGTGGTGCTGAAGGAGTTTAAGAAAAAAACAGAAGATTGTTTTGTGGGAAGTCAACACCAGACAAGTCCTGTTTGGTTCTCTGGGTCTGGTCTGCAATCAGCCTGGTAGATGTTGGCATCAGGTTAAGAAAAAGAACTCTGGAAGAGTGCAAAGCATGTGAAGGCTTTTTTTAATTTTTTTTTTTTTTGAGGACATAATGAAGTTTCTTTGATTAGTGTTACTTTTGGATCATAGGATAATGATCCACTTACTAAAGACAAATGGACAAAGGTGACATGTCTTAATAATTTTCTAAATATAGGCCAAGTGTAAGCGCTTCTGGAGACCACGGAGACATAAGAAACAGAAAGACTCTTACAGGAAAGTTTTCTAGCTTACTAGAACACTGACTCAATGCAATAACTGAATCATTATCTGAATCACGACTTCTTGAGTCAGAAGTGCCCTTCAGTGACAGTTCCAACAAAAATAATTTCAGGCAAGTATCATATTTTCTAGATCTGTTTGGAGAAGGATTCAAAAAATGGGAGTGGGTAAGAAACAGAGCAAAACACTCAGAATATTCATCCTGTACAGACAGAATGGCAAGATTTAGTGACTTTAGTTTCCTTTTTTTTAAGGATCATTAGTAAATTTTGCTTCAGCCTTAATATTACGGATCACTACATTTTCTACATAATTTTAATTTATTGTTCTACATTTTGCCAGGTTAAATACAACGCAGGTCCTGAGAACAGGAATATGCACTTGAGAATAGGATTTCTCTGGCCATATACTTAAAGCATGTTGGGTTTTTAAATAACACTTGCTTTAGAGGGAGTGGAAAGATCATAATTTTAGACTGAAGGTCAGATTTGTTGGGGGTAACGTGAGTCTCAACTCTGAGAGGACAGCAAACCATTAAAAAGTAGGTAAATCAGGGCAACAGGTGGAGAAACCTCTGCAGAAGAAAATATTGAAGGCAACTGAAAGGGTCAACTGTCACGTGAAGAATTCGCAGAGGCAAAAGGTAGTTCATGAATGATTGACTTTACTAAACTGGACTCAAAGATAACCCATCTCAATCTCACCAAAAAAAAAAAAAAAAGGAAAGAATTATTAACTATATTAACTTGATGAAGTTCCCAAGTTTCACATATGCATGTTATATAGCACTCTCACATGATTGCTTTGTGCACTCACTAACTGAAACACTTAAAGTCTAAAGCAATTGGTATTATTTAAGCGCTGTGAATCTTTCCTCTATCAAGAAGGGCGGTGAGAGAAAGGAAGGAAGCTTGTAAATCATTTGCCCAGAGGAGCCATCATTTCATGAATATATTTGGTCTCTGCCAAGTGACCAAACAGAGGTCAAGTGACTTAATTTAACAAATCAAAAATAGCCACTGGAAGAACGCATGTCCCTTGATGTATTTCGATACAGAGCTGTTTATAAAGTGTTTTATTTCTATAATACCTTCTCTTCCTTCTCCTCTGCCTTCCCTTCTTTCACACACCCTCCATGAAAAACACCAGGGAATTTATTTCAGGTCAGCACTGACAAGCACAAAACCTTTAGAGCAAATATGGGTGATCACTACCTAAGTCATCTGTAGGCTTTACCTGACAACAATTCTTTTCTTGAAGTTGACAGACCATTAAAATGCTGCCACTGGGTAAGAGAAACAAACAGTTCTTGTGGTTTAATACTTCAGCAGTTCAGAAAAGGCTTAGGAAAAAGGTGACCATGTAGCTTTTAAATATAAGCATACAGCTGGGACAAAAGGCACTTGTTCTCATCAACAGTGAGATTATTGAACTGATCTACTTGGTATCAATTTGGTGAAAAAACTCTGGTTTCTAGTAAAACCTGAAGGTTAAGTTGCACAATCTTGTCTTACTTGGCTTTTGGACACAAGGCTTTGGAACTACAAACTACTGGACCTTTGGGAAAGGAGGATGACTGTCAAAGACAGAATGGCTATTGTGCAAAGGTATTTTAAGAACAACTCATGAAATTTCTCATCAATATGTGATTATCGTCTGAAGAAGACCTGTAAAACAAGTAAGAGATGCCTTCCATTCTTTGTCCACCTTATCCATCCAGTTTAAGTCAACTGAATTTTTAAAAATCCAATGCAAACACCCTGGAATGTAAAAATCCAGCCCTGTATCAGAGAATCACAGAATGGTTTGGGTTGGAAGGGACCTTAAAGTTCATCTTGTTCCAACCCCCTGCCATGGCAGGGACACCTCCCACCAGCCCAGGTTGCTCCAAGCCCCATCCAACCTGGCCTGGAACACTGCCAGGGAGGGGGCAGCCACAGCTCCTCTGGGCACCCTGGGCTAGTGTCTCACCACCCTTTTGTCTTATAAGGGTATCTTATAGCACCACTAAGATACTCTATACTCCTGCATCACCTGACATGTGCTGATGTGCAAGGTGAAACAAAATTCATCTCACTCTCCTGTAACCATAACTGTAGTGACAACAGGACTAAAAATTGGCTGTTTCTCATTTAAGCAAGCAGACATAACTTTGAAGTGAGACCAAATGCAGTCCTGTTAACCCAATGTGAAACACCCATAAGGCTGTATTCTGAAGTACATTTAGAAGGCATCTCCTTGCCTTCTCAGCCAGTTAGGTAGTTTAATCTTATGAGTTATTATTAAAAAAATCCCAATGGTGACTTAAATATTTCACATGAATGCATATCTTAGTGTGAGAGTCATCCTGCTCTACAGAAGCTCTCTGTGGTGTCAGTATGCAGAGATATTCTTTAATGTTTTTTCGCAACGTGCCAAACCCACGCCTCTGCTCCAGTCCTGAAGAAGGGCTTTTCTAGTTCTTCATGGGGGTGTGAGCACTCATCCACATGTGTAGTAATAAAGATTCAAATATAGCTGCAAGATGAATCCAGGCCCTAATTGTGGAAAACAATCTGTTTCAGTTGCACCAACACCATCTTTACTTCTTATTCTAACTTAATACTCTTGTTTACAATGGAATGAGTCCTGGCTATTCATAGTGCTGAAGAATGAAGCAGAGTCCACATTCATAATTTTACCAGTATGAATGGTGCTTTACATACAGGAATGAGACTCAAGGGCTCCTTCCACAAAGCTAAAAACCCATGTTAAAGACAGCAGGAATGCAAAGAATAATAATGTTAAAATTAGAGAGAAAAATGCAGTAATGGAATAAAAGTTGAGGAATATTCTGAAATGTCTCGAGGGCTTCTACTACTAATAAAGTACACAGGCTTGACAGATTAGTTCTCCACCCAGTTCAGGATGCCATTACTATCCTGTGACTGATGTTTCTTATGATATAATAAACCACTTATTTGAGATTACCTTATTATAGCAATTTGTAAACAAAAGCAAATTCCGGTAAAATAATGATTTATGAAGACTACTTTTTCACTAAATGTCCCTGCAAGCAAAGACATCTAACAGCTGAAACTCCACGTATCAAGCCATTCTCAGACCTTTATGCTAAAACAAATAGGACTGATGTCACCAGTGTGCTTTATGATGTCTGTGTGCTGTAGGAACGCTGTAGAATTTGTTTAACATTTCATCGTGATAACAAACGTTTTCGTCCGTCTCCCTTTGGAAACTGAACCAGAGATCCATTTGAAATCAGAAAATTCTAACAGGGGAGTTTGCACCCCTGAGTAACTCCTGAGTAACAAGTGCCTTGAAATGAAGCACACTGCAAGCAAGGAGGTAACCTACACAGTCTCAGCTCCAGGTTACAGCGGGTTTGGCGGCGGCTGCATCAACCACGGTGAAGAGCTGCAAAATTCCATGCCAACCACTACCAATTAACTCTGGTTAACCAAAGCTTGGTACAACTAAGGGGACAGGCAGTCATTCCTTCGAGAGTGTTAACATGACACTAAGGATAAACATGTTTTCCATTGGCCCAGTATTAATTAAAAATCATTCTTTCACAGAAATCAAGAGTTGTGCACATTGAACATTGTGAAGCCATAAAGCTTGAGAAAGAGTTGGAAGAAACTCTCAATATTTATCTCATTTCCAGGCCAATGTACACATGACTGGCATGTATTTGCTTGCTTTTGTGTCTATCTTTTTTTTTTTTTCTTAGCTGAGATGGGGCCATTCCTGAAACAACTTCACCCTGTCCAAAGAACTGTGAGCAATGGCATCAAATAGCTATAGCTCTGTAACAGCCCACAAGATGCACTCAAGAAGGAGGAACTTCTCTCATTTGTACCAGTTTCACACACTGCATTAATGGCAGGCTTTTCAATGGTAAAACTCCTTTGCTGTGTACTATGCCAATGAGACACCACCAGCATCATCTTCAAAGCAGGGCGTAAAAGCGTTCAAGTGAGCAAAATAAACTTGGTAGTGAGATAAAATTATTATCCCACTCATTAGGTGGACCTAATGCATTACCTCTGCTGGGACCTTTGGACTCTGAAACATGCAATGAGAGAAATCATTGAGGGGAAGGGAGGGGAGAAAAACAGAAATCTTTAAGAACTCTGGCCTTTAATTTTTACTTTAAAAACCTGTAATATTGAAACATCCCACAGTCCTCTCCAAATAGAAGTTGTTATAGGCACTTTATCACCTGCACATATTTCAGCATTCTCTACATGGACCAGATGCAGCAACCAATGCTAAAGCACTACATCAAAATTCTATTATTCCCTGCAACTGCATTACCCATTAACATGTCTGGTCACCACTAGATTCTCCCTTTTAAAATGACTAACAGCTCACCGGGCAGAATACCCATCAGGAGAAGATCCTTCAGTTTATCTAGGCTTTGAAAAATAAGTTTAAATTAAATCTTTCACTTTTTAAAGAAATACTTTTGATCTCTACTGTTACTTTGAAGGAGCGTAATGGGCTGTATTATCATCCACCACGAGCTTAGGACTGCTGGTTTCCCTCTGAAGCTAGGGACTCTCTATTCTGTCCTAGAGGTGGACCTGAACTTACATATGAACCCAAATTCGTCCCTTACCCAGAAGGTTTGCATCCATCCAGGTGAAAGCTTTGGATAAAGGTACTCCCATGTGATGGACGGCTATGTTCAATCTCACCTGCCCAACTCAGGTCTGCCATTGTGCATCCCACAGGGGTTGGCAGCAGTGCTGTATGACTAACAACAGCCTGGGAACTTTCCCAGAGAGGTCTAGTGTTGCACAGCCAAAGCTACTATGTCCTAGGAATAGTCTCAAGGACACAAGGAGCACAGGGGTGCCTTATCTTTTACAGGTATTTCCCACTGATGCCTCTGTAACTAAGGTAGTCCAGTCATTGCAGCTACCTTTTTTCTAGAGAAGGTTCCCCAGGAGACCTTTGGATACTTACCCGGTTACTGCTCAGGTTATAGAGGGGTGCTAAATCTTGGCGGCTTCCAGAAAGCTGAAATAGTTAAGGGAAGCAGAATTATTTCTTAACAAAACCTTAAACAACTTATCAATATGCCTCTTGACAAACACAGGAAGGGTGAAAAGAAACAGTTTGCAGTTAAAGCCCAAGGAATGAAAAGTGAAATCCTGATTTTTGACCTGGAAGAAGCCAGAATTTGACAAGTTTGATTTACCAGTTCTATCAAAGGATTTCTTTCCAAATTTTGGACAACAGAAGTCTCATCTTCCTTATGAACCACACTGGTGCAAAATTTAAATTCAGTGAGTAACTTGTAACTTGCTTTCAAATCTTCTAAAGAAACAAAAAACTTCAACTTGATAGCTAAGTGAAAAAACCTTCAGTGTTCAGAAAAAAAATATCCAGAAATTCTTTTAACATTGCTTTTTCAGATAGTCTGGATTTATGGGGGTGCTCTCAAGCACACTAGCCTCTATGATGAAAGCATGAATACGTGCAGATTTTGTCTCCACTTAGCGATTTACACGCTCACGAATAGCACAGGCAAACAGAAGGGTCAAGGAGAAGGAAATTTATTGCTATACTCCACAGCTCTGGCATCACAGGGACCTGTAATTGAACGACTGGACCTGCTGCCCTCACTACACCACAGATGCCAGCATGGCATACTCACCCGATTCACATTGGGAGAGCTCAGGCTCCTGCGGTAGAGTTTTCCTTTTCCCATTAGCTGCTCCTTTACAGCAACTTCCTGCCAATCAGAGAGAAGCAAACCAAAGAAAATGCATGTGTTTTGCAACAATCTAAGCTCCAGCCATCCCAGGATAGTTTTGTCAACACAATAAGAATGTATCTACACAGCCTTATTGCAAAGGCTCCTGTCTACAAAGTCTATTGCAATCTAAAACCTGCACGTAACCTGGCTAGAACTCTAAGAGTGGACAAACTTTAACATCTAGTATGTTGCTGATTTTACAGCTAGTTCTGATTCTAGGAGATGATTATTACAGCTGTGAAGACTCCCTTTCCTAGCTGAGCTCCTATTTTAATCCTTTAAACTAATGATATATGACAGGGAACTTGCTTTCAATACTTGGAGTGCATCACACTTCACCATTAATTTATAGTGGGCAGGCACATACTCTAGCTTGTTTTGCATAAGTTTCTTTTGTGCTTGCATAATTTATATCCAGAAGAACAATTTTCAATAAATGTTTTTCTCTCCTGTATTCGTCCTGGTAAACAGATCAAGTTACAGCACTTAAGATTAACCCAATCAATGTCTTATTTATTGACAGAACAGGTTTGGTTACTTCAAGGTAGAATATGGGCAACATGACAAGAATTCTACTAGCAATTTTGGAAAGTATTATTAAAGCCCAAACTTCAGAAAGCAAAAGGTAGTGCCACACAACTACTTCTGCTGAACCATAATTAGCAATGCAGAGCCTTAAAAACAAACCAAGGATGCTGTAATAGTGCATTTAATCTAAAGCTCCCATCCACCCATATTGCAGGTAGTTGAGTAAAGAGAGCTACATTTGCTGCTTTGGATGTTTGCCACAGGCACACTTTGTGAGGCTGAGGTACACACTGGTGTTCTCTGTCAGCCACTGTATGCACTTAGGAGAACGTTTGCATTGCCATACGCTGTTCTCAGTAAGGATATTTCTCTGCTGCCTGCCACAGCCTTAAAACCAGACCTGGCGCAGACGATCCAAGGTGAGAATGTTCTCCACAGCCAGCACACTCCTCAAGTACTTCTCAATGTAGGCTTCAGAGTCAGCTGAAGCTGCATCTTCAACATTTGCTGCCATTCTGGCCAGAGCCTCCCGCTCTTCAGCTCCTTGAGCATCCTAGGGAGATGAAAAGAAATGACATCCTTTTAAAAGAAAATAATCATCTCCTACATCAGTCCCTGAAGAAAACACATTGTGAAAACACGGAGGACAGAGTCAGTATTGTTTGCCCTTAAGCTCAGGGGAAGATTCAGATGTCTTGTTGGAGATTTCTAAATATAAGCCTCATTACACTGAAGGAACTTGTGCCATGCCAACTGCACGGGTGCTCCTGCCACTGTCACAGAGATCTCATGCCAGACATGGTGATAGTTCCTTTGGTTTTTGTTTTTGCAGGTCTCACAGTGAGACATTGCCAGTGATTAGCAAGAGGGCTGCATTCAGATATTCCATAATTAACTGCTCAAGCACACTCAGGGTGCTTCTATCCTGCGAGAAAAACAAAATTTCAGGTAACAGAACATTGCTTGAGAAATGTTTCACCACAGAGTGCTAAATACAGCAGAACATAAAAGACAGAGGCAGGCAGCAATCAGACTTTGGGCTCTTCATGTGTTAATGTTTTCACAAGTGCTCTGATAGAGCATCTGTTTGGCAAGAAAGGATTAGCATCTAACTATGAACATGCTCAGGAATCAAGAGTTGCATAAAGACATTGCTTAGAAAAAGACACTTTGTTATTTTGCACATATTCTCGTGCTTTCTACATTGGGCACTTCACCTACCCATCTTTACTCCCCCCTTTTCTCCCTCTTTGAATTGTTTCTTTAAGGACCTGAGGAAATAGATGCTCACTCAACAAAATAGACAGTGACACTGATGAGACATAGGTTGCTGCTAAGTCACAGCATGTAAAGGAATACATAATGTTTTCTAAGAACCATAGTTTATGCTCGCAGCAGCAAGAGCTAGCATACTCAAAACAAGGGAAAAATCAGAAAGTTAGAGGCTCTTAGCCAATTTCAGATACTCTGATCTCTTATTCACCTCTGGAATATTTGAGACTATCTCAAAAGTGACGCCACAGCCAGGAATGGAACTTCGGTGAGACATTCTTCGGAGGAAACTCTGAGCAAAACCCTGTGGGGAGGCAAAAAAAAAAAAAAGGAAAATATTTCTTGCTTTCAAGAAAACATGGTTTAACATATTTCAACTGAAGTAAATATAGTTTATAATGAAAGAAGTCCAAACCCAAAAGACTAGCCAATAAATATCTAAGAGTCAAAGGCTTTAACTTGGAGACAAATCATTTGCTTGTCTGCATTTTAGATACAGAGAAAAGATTAACTCCCTTCACTGCAGGGTGACTGCTCAACCAGCACACAAAGCATTTCCTACTTCTAGAGGTGGGTGGGTTTTTTTTTGATAGAGCCCTAGGTGACTTGTCTTGAATATTGACAAGCACAGACATTAAATTCTTGACCAAAGAGATCGTTATGAAGAATGATTTAAGGGGCCATGGTCATTGTTTATGCTGACTTGACGCCTTGCAGGGTTAAGAACTGGACTGTTGAATTAATGCAGAGATGAGTCATTCAAAGATGCTGCTGAGACAAACACCCGGGGAAAGGTTATTGACAAGGATTTTTAGAAACCTAGCAAGAAAACCAAAGATTCCAGGTCGAAAAAAAGTAAAAAAACATCATTGACTAAATCCTTAGAAAACAGAATTGATGAAGACTTAACACAATTGCAATTATTGGCATGCTCAATTTATCTATTGAATACACTCTTCCATTCTATATGACAAAAATTTCCTTCCTGAGAAAAAGCTTTTGCCTGATCAAAGCACCCAGAACTGGAGTTCTTCTATTCCTAGCACTAAAAGCAGTGTAGAGTCACCTACAGAGTTTCTGGGTGTGACCACACCTCTCCTGCTCTTGCTTCAGGTTTTAACTACAGATGTGCAAACAGAATAACAATTCAGGCTTTCTGCTTTGTCATTATCACTGCTGGGGGAAGCTGGATTCTGAGACAGTGCTGAACAAACTCTTCCTCACCATCTTTCTCAATAATTAAATATTTCTTAGGACATGATGCTGCAAATGAACGACAACGTTCTGCTTTTCATTTATCAAATGTCCTGCTCTCACCTATACATTATCATAAGAGCACATGCCAGTTGGAAAACATAAAATATCAAGAGTGATTAACTTTGACAAATTACACAAGGGGACCTCTGCTCCAACTATTGCTAGGTTATCTCTAAATATCTGGATGCATAAATGTAGAATCATAGAATTGTTTTGGTTGGAAAAGACCTCTAAGATCATCCAGTCCAACCATTAACCCAGCACTGCCAAGTCACCACTAAACCATATCCTTGAGCTCCACATCTACATGGCTCTGAAATCCCTGCAGGGATGGGGACTTCAACAGAAAGGATTAGCAGTAATGCGTGAACGTACTGAACAGGGAAATGCACAAGCAAAATATGAACCCCAATATATGAAAATATGAACTTCATAAGAAGTTAACTCTTTCTGCTTTTTCCAGTGATGGAGATAGAGCACTTAGTCAATATAAGTAATACTGAATCTCTTAGATGCCATTGGGCCTTTAAAAAAAAAGGCTGCATTATCACCCACAATATAAAAGATACCATGAAAATTACTTGGCAGCTTAAAGTCTCAATGCATGCCACTGATATGGTGCTTCCATTCAGGCAGAAATGAAGGTAGATACACGAAAACATGAGTCATAGCAGCAGCATATTGCACAAATCTCAGTTCAAGCATGGGGCAGAGTGAAAGTGTGAAGGATTATAGAAGATATACCTGTCTGCCATAAACATTAACACAAATGCGTTTGCGTAACACTAATTGCATTTCTGCAGGATGGCTGAGCTGGACAGTGGCTCTCACAATCAGGTAAACTCTTTCATCTGCTGCTGTTCCTTTACTGAGCTGGATACAGTCATGGACTGTGGCATCCCATGAGGCTTCTGCTTTCACCTGCAAAGGAAAAAAGCGTATCCTCTAATAAGCATAATTAGGTGTATAATTAACTGTAATTAATTAAGCATAATTAACAAAAATACATAATACATAAATTTTGAGAGTCGGCTTCTCCGTTTCACTCCCTATGAAGAAAAATCCCTGCACTTTAGAAGAGGCCATTTAAAACTCAAGATTAGTTTGCCAAATGAAGATGTTGGGTTTAAAAATGCCAACTTGCTCCAACTCTGGAACATTTCCTCTTGAAAAAAAAAAAAGATCTTTGAATACCCAGGATCATTGCAAATAAATTATCAAATATGCAGAACTACAGGAATATTTGGCCTAATTTACTAAGATAAACCAGAGAGGAACAGAAATTGCAGTGAAAATCTTCCATCACACCACATAAACTCTCCTGTCTGTATCTGAGAAATAACTTTGCTGAAACATTTCTAGCAGTACAGCACAAGCTGGAATTTATCTTCTTGAATATTAAAATATAAATATTACCAAATATTTAAATGGTTTATCTTCAAGTCATCAGAAAAACAGCATGGTAGCCATCTTCCCAGGCTTTAAAAACAAAACAGAATGAAAAAAACCCCTACCCAAATCATGAGGAATAAAGCTCCACTAAAAATACAAAAGAAATAAGTTTCAGAGCATGGGGCAAAATTTTAAGGTAAAAAAATAAAGCAGAGATTCTAAACCTAATAGCAAAAATTATAAACCAACAGCTGTAAAGTTATAAAATTACGAGCTGTATGGCAAAAAGGAGTACAATGAATGTAACAACACATAGGTAGCAATAGTTAAGATTGGTTTTTCAGCTGCAGGTTTCCATCCTCTAATTTGCTCAGGGGTTTTCTTTTGGTTTTTTCAATGTGAACTCAGAATCTCAAGCTTTTGTAACGCTTGGATTTAAACAAAGGAAGATCCTTGAGTTTTATTCTTTTCCAAATCATGGTTATACCCCTCGCAAATACTCCTTGACAACACAAAGTCAGTCATGTAAGAAACAAGTGTTGTATCCTCTGTATGCCATCTTTGATGCACCGTTTTCACATCTGAATATATAAAGAGAACGATTCAAAGACTCCTAAACTCAATATACTGGTCTGTATCTCTGCTCACCTCGCTATCATGATGCTTCACAACCTGCAGTTCAAAGAATTCCTCCTCCTCTTCTGCAACGAGCGTAGCATCCCACCCACCCGCTTCTGGGTCATCAAGGTTGTCTTGGGAGCTGAAGTCATCGGCTAGAAACAAAAGTCAGTGTAAAAGGTGAGGAGACACAAAGCAATTATCCTTTTTAAAATGATCATGAATTCACATTTTCATCACTAAGCCCCAGCTTGGCTACTTAGACTCAACCTACAAAACCTACCCTCCCTGCATGGTTCCACATCAAAAAGAATCCCAAACAGAAAGTGTATGGGACACAGAAAGTGTGCACAAAGATTTGGGGGGACACACTCAAGCTTGCCCAGGCTGCCCAGGGAGGTGATGGAGTCGCTGTCCCTGGAGGTGTTCAAAAACCAAGTGGATGAAGCACTTGAGGCCATGGTCTAGTGGTTATGGAGATGTTGGGACAAAGGTTGGACTTGATGATCCTGGAGGTCCTTTCCAACCATGGTGATTCTATGATTGCCTTATAAAGTCCTCTATCATGCAGGACTCTCCCCCAGCTGTGAACATCCCCTCCTTGCCCACAGGTGTATATATTCAGCACCACTGCTCAAGCACACTGAGTACATCACTCATTAGGCATTAGTTAGGTGGTGTGGGTTTCTCTAAATAAAGATAAGCTGCTGGTTGAACAAGTAAAAATACAGTACTTTTAGATCATGATTAAACAAACCCTTAATCTGTTTTTTTGAGAAGCAGCTTAACCTGTTCTGGCTCGAGTCCCTCACCATGAATGAATTATTAACTAGCTTCTCTCTGCAGCCATCTGATATACCAACATGCTTTCTGAGGTGAACAAACCATAAGTGTAAACAGCATTGCAGCAAAGACCTCCTCACAACAGGCAGCATGGCACCTCCTCCCTCTCCCTTGATGCCTCTAATTCAAGTGTTAACCCTCTTTTAATCATCTGAACAAGGATTTGTTGACATAATGCTCAGGGCTATGGTGTAGTCAAGGACTGTCAGTGTTAGGTTAATGGTAGGACTCAACAATCTTCAAGGTCTTTTCCAACCTAGTCGATTCTGTGATTTGTTCAGCTGATTAGGCACTGTTGGCTCCCTGGACTACTGTGGGGTTGCTGCTTTTTTGGCTACAATTTCCCATCTTCAGTAGAAGTATCTGCCAAACACACTGTTCAAACTGGATCTTGTATTTGGATGTACTGAAACATATGCTGTTTAAAGAAACACGTACGATCACGCTCTGTAACTCGAGCTTATCATGCTACGGTTTTGTGATATGCAGATGTTATTACCAGTGACTTCACATTGGCTCCTAAGTCATCATTAAAGAAAATACAGGACATCAGTGCTATAACTTTGTGAGACCCAATATTTTTTTCTTTACACTTGCTTAGGCTGTTCACTGCCTTAGGTGTAGTCATTTTACTACTCCTATTTTACTTATTAAATATCCACAAAACATTGGGATTATTAAAACCTATGGTTCCTTCCATATATAATGCTGTGTATTTTGAAACATTAAAGAGTATGTTTCAGTGAAAAATGTGCACTCTCAAATTAATCTGCCTGCCATTCCAGGCATTTCTTCATTTCATTAGCTTGCTTAAATCCTATAATGTCATCGGATGTACAAAGTTTGTTTCAAAGCACTCTGTCGTTTTACAAACCACTTACCATTCAAGTCAAGGAAAATAACAGGAATGTGAGTTTCCATACCAGGCACAGGAGTCCTGAAATGTAAGACAGGGACAACAGCAGCATTTAAACTAACGCAGATTTATCCAGCACACGTTCCTCATGATACAAGCCCACAGTACATTACCTTCAGTACAACTGCAATTTAAGCCAGACCACTGATAACCTTGGCAAACAGCTTTATTTTAATTTATTGTTGCAGATTCTGAGAGACTCAACTAAATTGGTATTTCTTTTATACCAGCTCTTAGAATTATTATATTCTTTGACCTCTGCTTTCAGAAATGTTTTCTCCCTCTAAAATGCTAATAGCAAAATTAAGTTTATTTACTCTGACAGACACATTTATTAAATGCAAACCCTTCTGCATTAGTGATGGCAGCAAAGACTGCAGAGTGAGAATCAGAAAATCCAGTGGCAAAGTTTTTAAACTAACATTTATGCTGCCACACTACACATTTATTACTCTCTTACAAAACACACATATTTAAGAGTCAAAGCTGCCATGTAAACCATCTTTCACATCATGGAAAAAGGGGTAACATGGTAGTGTTTGGTTTTTAAAATGAAATATTACATGGCCTATCACTTTTAAGCTACACAACATTAATAAGTTACTAAAAATGTAACATGAAGCATGGAAGACTTTCAGAGCCCTTGTTGCAATGTTAGCTGTAAAAAAGGGCTGTAGCCATCTCATGGCAAACTTGGACTTGATGAACTTTATGGTGAACAGGAGCAGGCTGGAGCCCTGTGTAATATATAAGGAGCTTGAACCATACTGAACATTTCTGCTGGTGCAAATGTGTTCAAAACTGATTCTTCCTCAAGCAAGTTTCCTGCAGCTCCACTGTTTTCAAACCTAGTCAAACACTTTGATGTGAAAGTTGACATGTTTCCAACAAGCATTTGCCATTTTTCCGTCTCAGAAGTACTAGCTTTAACAAACTTCAGCTTAAAACACCCAATTTCATCAATAAATATTGTTGGAGGTTTGCTCAGAAAAAAAAAAATTCAGAAAGTTGAAAGCAACTGAAGAGGTTTGAAGTGAAACAACCTTGCTTCCTTATCTGTAGCTGTTACTCAACAGCTGCTGTGAGTACAGTACAGCAATCTCAATCTAGTGTACTTTACTATTTTTAATGTTTAGAAAATTACATGGAATGCCTGCTGACTAAACAGGCTCAAACCAGGAGCACAACCAAACGCTCCTGTAGATGCAGTTTTATTATGACGGAGCAGCCTTTTAAGTGAATGAACTAGGTAATTAACATATTAGCTAATTTTTTTAAATGGTAAGTGCAGTGGTAATAAATAT
Organism: Podargus strigoides; assembly: GCA_028020825.1. NCBI lineage: Eukaryota > Metazoa > Chordata > Aves > Caprimulgiformes > Podargidae > Podargus > Podargus strigoides. The sequence continues at coordinate 2,294,686 of CM051619.1, forward strand.
TGATTCCGTAGTTTCAGAAGGTCATAATTACACTGTGATCAATAACAGCAGCGTTTACTAAATAGCATTGCTGGATTTCAGATACACAGCCTAATAAAATGGTTTAAGCAAGAGGCCTAATTTTAACTGCTCATAAAGAGGCCAGATTAAGGAAAGCAAAAGAAATGGCAACAATCCAAGGCAGGAACAGGCCATGCATCATTTTTAACATTGGTTCTTGCATGTGGCAATGTATGTTCATACCACTCTGCTGGAGCTCCAGGGATCCCACTGCCAGCAGAAGGAACCATTACAGCATTCCTTTCTTCAGTGAGTGTTAGTCTCATCTCTAAAAGCTGTGCCTCCCGATCCGCATCGTCTTCCGTTTTATCTGGAGAAGTGGGATGTCAGTCAGGACAACAAAGAGCATTGCTTAAGCACTGCCTTTATCAGGTGTTGATAATCTTATACCATCCATAACAGACTAAACCCCGCTCTGCTCAGAAATTCAGCACACAAAGAAGAAACACACACTATGCAAGAACAATGAACAGTTTTATACTCTAACTTTAGTTTCACTGAAAGCAAATTGCTGGTGAGTTCAGAGATTCAGCTCTCCCTTCGACTCTCCATGGGCTGCCCAGGGCAGTGGGGGAGTCCCCATCCCTGGAGGTGTTTCAGAGTCATGCTGACACAGTGCTTAGGGGTATGGTAAAGTCAGGGACTGTCAGTGTTAGATTAATGGTTGGACTGGATGATCTTCAAGGTCTTTTCCAACCTAGACAATTCTGTGATGAATGCCTTTTCTAAATTTTGCAACATATTAGGATAAAAAGGGTGTGCACACGCCTCCCTCAACCTATCACTGTTGTTACCTTTAATACTATTTCACTTACCAGGCTTCCCCACGAGTTTTTGCAGTTGCTGATCGAGATACTCCTGACGCTTCGTTAAGGCACACAGCCATTTCCGACGGAGCCTCTCCAAATCCCTGTCCTGTAAAGAGGACAGCAGGCATGTTAAATATTGACCCAGGAAACCCAGGGTTTCCTATTTGTGGCTTAAACATTTCCTCAACCCTTCTACTCATCCTGTGCCCAAGGAGCAGATAAGAAAGACAGAGTAGACCTTCAAGAAATCACTTAGCTCTTCTCTATTATTTTCTCTTGCACAGGACAAGAGAAACACAGAACAGCTGAGGTTGGAAGTGACCTCTGGAGAACGTCTAGTCCAACCCTGTTCTGTGCCCAAAACGAGGTCAACTACAGCAGCTTGCTCAGGGCTGTGTCCAGTTGGGATTTGAATATCCCCAAGGATGCAAAGTCCACAACCTCTCCAGGCAATCTGTTCCACCAGCACGGTAAAAAAAAAGTAATAATTAAAAAAAAATAATGTTTCTTATGTTGAGACTCATTGCCTCTTGTCCTTTCACTGATACCACTAAGAGCAGCCTGGCTCTGTCTTTGTTACTCCTTCCCATTCACATATATTGACAAGATCCAGCCTGAGCCTTAGCTTCTCCTCAAGGCTAAACAACCTCAGTTCTACTAGCCTTTCTTTACATGTCCAAACCCTTAACTTTTCACATCTTATTTCAAATGTTTTTGCTTGCCAGCCTGAGGCATCTCTTTTTCTCTAGCTGTTATTCTGTACTACTCAGAAAAACAAGCTTAATTTTATGTATCTTCTTTGCCCCCAAATTAGTCTAAAACTCACTAACCTTGGGCAGAGCTGGAAATCCCAGTCTTTATCCATGCCTCACCATTCACACCCAGTGTTTAGCAGCCTCATATTTGAATCCATCCTTGCCCTGCATCATGCCACTGTCCCTAGTTATGGCATTTGCAACTAAGCCTTCTGAAATATTTTTTCTTAAGTGCCCATGTCCTTCAAAAAAAGCACCTCAGTATCCTTAAGAACATTCAGTCCATTTGTCTCTGGTGTAGAAATGCTCAGAAATGATGAATGACACTCTACATGCAGCATGTTGGGTGCCACAAAGATGAGCTATCAGCTCTGGGATGCCTTCGGGCAAGCTTCTTTATGGCAAAAGCAGTTCAGATTCATTCCACATAAAACTATAACAAATACTTTGTCAAGAAAAATGGGTGGATGCAAGACTATAAACTACAGTTGTATTACCCACAGACCCCTACAAGGTATGCTGGAATTTGCCAGAGAGCACTAAACCTAAATCTCTGGTTGCTCACATTATACAAAGTTGAGATCTATAATGATGATGATATGCTTTGGTTAAAGTTATTCCAAAGAAGAAGAAAAATACATCACAGATACCATAGCTCATCAGTTCCCCTTTAAGGCTCACGTTACTGTGACGTTACACACATTTCAAAAAACAAAACAGTGTGCTGATTTCAGTAGTTTCATCACTGCTGTCTTAGGGCTCCAGGAACAGACTCTCCCTTGCTTGCCCAAGGGTTGATTACTCTGCAGTGTACTCCAGCTCTCATACACATAGCAAAGTCATAATATGAAACAGCATGAAGTGCTTTGACTGTATCTTCAAAACTACCACCCCTATTCTTGTTCTTAATGAGGACAATCTCCATCTAGCCATAGTCTGTCAAGAAGGAAGACTCCTTCCCCCAAACCACCAAAGATGAAAAGCAATTGGATCTTGTTTTGAAAACACACCTTAAGGCATCTTGTTCTATCCCTTCCACCTCTCTAATCCACCATATGGCTTTGTAGCATAACAATCTATGCAACTCTTAAGATTTTAGTCTCTTCAGAAGACAGGCTCTCTCTATATCCAGCCCATACAAAGATAACATGCTGTTCTTCCTTTAACATGTTCTAATCTGAAAATAGAGTTTGTAAAAAGAAAGAATTCAAAATTTTTACCTGATAACTATCCATTTCATCCTCTTCTTCCTAGGCCAAAACATGCAAAAGCACATCATTAATTTTTTTTTTTGAAAGTAGGAAACACACTGAATGCAAAAGGTGTAACTATCTTAAGCAATTTTTGCACTCTTACATAAAAGTCTGAGCTTAGCAACAGTGATCATAGAATTCAAACACACTGACATCCCAAAGATTTGCTATCAGCTCATCTAAACACAAACTAGAACAATCCAACAATTAAAATGGGAAAAAAAAAATCACAGAAATGTAGTTATTAGAATTCCTCATAATTGGAAGCAAGTGGAATACTTAATTGCCCTAAGAAACAGGAGTTATAGAAAAACGACTTGAAACCTGCTGGCCCTGGACAGCAAAGAAAAATGTGCTGGTTTACCTCTAAGAGTAAAGTATGAATGTTATAGCAAGCACTGAAAAATCAAAGTCTGGTGAAAAGGATTCGAGGTAAGCTTGCTGGAGCATGTAAAGGAGAAAAAAAGTAAAAATCAAAGCCAATGGTTAAGGAATTAGAGTAATTCTATCTGCCACACCAGGGGTTACAGTGTAGACCTCTGACATTTTGATTTCCATTATTTTCTGATGGGAGACACCACCTTTCATTCTCGACATTCATCCCAAGCAGAGCCACTTGCAATGAGTGTAAGCACAGCTGCCACTCCTGCACAGTGAATGGAAAAGCAACGAGGTCTCCAGTCCTCACCGAGTTATTACTTACCTAGTTAAGGAATAACAAGCCACTGGAGTCTACTTTAGTATCTTAACAATTAAAGCAAAAACTTAGTTAAGCAAAAATTAATAAACCGTATGGAAGAGGCATTTTCTTAGTTCAAGGTCTTTAGAAAATCTTTCACATTCCAGATACTAATTTACTTGTGATAAAGAAATGCTAATAAGGGGACTAAAAATCCAGGTTTTCAAGTCAGAAGGTTATTGTAAGCAAGAGGACTAATAAAACATGGTTTTCAAGCGCCCTTTCCCATGTGGGTTATCAGTGTCAGACACAACTCACTGGTCTCTCTCTCAAGCAGAATCACAGTCACAGAGTGGTGGGGGTTGGAAGGGACCTCCAAAGATCATCCAAGTCCAATCCCCTGCTAGAGCAGGATCCTAAAGTAGATCCCACAGGAACATGTCCAGATGGGTTTGAAATGTCTCCAGAGATGGAGACTCCACCACCTCTCTGGGCAGTTCCAGTGCTCTGTCACCCTCACAGTAAAGAAGTGTTTTCTTATGTTAAGATTGAACCTCCTGTGTCCCAGTTTGTGCCCATTGTCCCTTGTCCTGTCACTGGGCACCACCCAGAAGAGTCTGGCCCCATCTTCCTGACACCGCCCTTGAGATATTGATGAGCAGTGATGAGATCCCCCCTCAGCCTCCTCTTCTCCAAGCTAAATAGACCCAAGCTTAAGTCTTTCTCCTTGAAAGAACAGACTATTTTGTAGATTGCCAGCTCTGTCAGATATGGTTTAAACTGGTCAACAGATCAGAAATTTCCTGGGGCAGAAACAGGGTGAGACAGGCAAGATGTTCACCTGGGACTTGTCACTTTACAAAACAGGATAAAAGGGGTATGTGTATGCTGCAGGTGTGTAATAGCTTTCAAGTAAAATTTGCCAGAATCAATCATTCTGTCTCAGGAGAGAAGAGTATCTTAAGAAACTTGCTCCGTTCAGGAGTAGGCGAGAACTAAGTTTACTTCCTCTCTAGGATGTGGGTATTGGGGAGTGCTTTGATGGAAGGGCAGCTAGAAAGCCCACAGGCAGAGTGGGGAATAAAAGCAATAATCTGTCTATAATGCTGCTGAGAAGTGAGATTTCTGCAAAGGTGGAAAAAAAAATTCCCTTTTGCACCCCTGACACACAAAAGGGATAGGGACTGCTAAGGTGAGGAGACAACAAAAACCCAACTACTTCAGCCCTCAAAGTGAAAAACAATACTGATTAAGCAAAAAAGGGGAGCAGACACACATTGAATCATACTCTGTCAACAGGGTAAACATTATGGAAAGCTGGGAGACGTCCCAAAAACTACTTGACATGTCCTTGGCCTTGCCTCAAGCAGGGCAGCTAATCAAGCAAGTCTGGAGAGTTCCTCGTTCTTCTGCAGCAGATTTTGGCTTGCTAACACAAGGGAGTGACTAAATTTTAATTTAGCTGTTTGGGGAAAAAGTCAAACAGCACTAGAAACTGATAGGAGCATTGCAAGAAGATAATCCCTAAAACCAGATGGATATATTTGCAGTTTAAGATGAGATGCAGTGCTTCTGAGGCTGTCATACAACTGGCCAACATACAGTATGGGCCAACAACTGGCTCATATATCCTAATATTTGTAACTCAACACTATCTGAAAATACATTCCATTGATTTACTTTAATTTGAATACTTCCATAAAATTGCTGCAATATCTAATATTGGAAGTAAAATCTACTGGACAAACTTCTAATGAATTTTAGAAACTTTGGTATTTTCTTTTCTTTGAATGGTGTGTTAAGGCTGTGCTGCATTGCAGGATAGGGAAAAAACCTCCAAAACCAGAAGAGACACAGAATGTGGTCTTATAAATATTATTTTTGCCATGGAAAATGTTTTTTAAGAGGAAAATCTTCCACACATGTTCTGAAAGACAGAGGTTTAGATTGAAACTATCCTGAATAATCCCTAAAACCACCATCAAAGCAATTCTGACAATTCTTGACATTGCTTTATGTGTTCAAAAAGCAGGTTCAAAAATATCCCCCCAAACCAAACTAAAACTTGAAAGGAATGGAGTTGCCTCCAACTCCAACAAACTTAGGACATCACTTTATGCTTTTACATTGTCTTGGAAATAGCTATAGCTGACAGGAAATATTCACACTCTTACCTGATAATTTTCAGGTGCTTTTTGTGACTTGACATGTTTTATTTGAACACAGCCAATGCCAACAGACAAGATTGATTCCTCCATCAGTGGCAAGGTCCCAGATTCCTGTACAGACCTCACTTCAACTTGAATTCGTCGAGATTGCCCCTGCCCAAAAGAACAATTTGAAATGCTTGGGGGAAAAAAAGAATATAAAATGCTGAAAGCTTAATGACAGGGAGACCTCTACTGGCAGTCATTTGCAAGCAACATTCTATCTCTATTTTGTGAAGAAAGTGGTGAGTAGGGCAATCTCAACGACCAAGTGTTCAAGAGATACCCCTTCTGCTGCAAGGATTTATATTTACAGGATTTATGTATTTACAGGAAAGAAATAAAAAAATAAGTTCAGCATTCAGCAACTCCCCAGTTTATTTTTCTGGAGGGTTTTCAAAACACACTTATAGGATTTTATTTTTAATACTTCTGAATGTGGAAAAAAGGATTTCTTCCCCACCTACAAAGGAGGAAAGAAAGCAGTGTAATTTGGTGAGCTAGTGGAATTTCAATTAACTTTTCTTGACTCTTGTCTCCTTGACTAAAAATTCTCACCCACTGATGCTACCAATGCAGCAAAGTAACTGTACTTTAGTAAAACCCATGGGGGGGGGGAAAAAAAAGTATTAAAAAAAATAAAATCAAAGTAGTTGGGGAGTTCAGAGGTGCAGCCTTTTACTAATTCCTCCAGTTCTCTGGGCAATAGCTTATCACTTAAAAATGTTAACTACTCGGTTAAGCATTAACAATTTAATGCATGTAGAATTCAAAGGACAAAGAAGTGGCTGGCTGGAAGAATGAAATAAAGGGGAACTCTGGACCTCTTTGAAAAATGATTAAGTTCAGTCAAGACTGATGTCCTTTTTACCAGGTGCTATCACAGAACGGGGAACAGAACATAGCACAAAGACTACAGGGAAGCCTTTGATCACCTTCCCATCTGAGCTGAGGCACGCTGGCAGTTTCACAAAACACAGAGGGACTCCACTTTCTTCTGCTTTATGTCTGTTTTACATAAGGTCATAGTTTGTGTCTAAGAGGAGCAGTCCCTTGGACACCATCCCTTTACCACACAAACCAGAAGCTTCTTTGCTTTCCCCAGGCTCTTTTCACAGCGGGAATCCTGTAGGATGCCACCTTACCTGTCTGAGCTGGAAGATGCCTCCTGTGCACACATCCTTGGCAGGAGTCACCTCAACTGGGCAGTACTCCCCATTCTCATTCAGCTCTAGAATCTGAACCCAGAGTTCTACTTTCCGGGTTACTTCACTCCACCTGCAAAACACATCAAATACGTCTTTATTTATGTATTTCCTCCAAAAAGAAATAGAAAGAAAAACCAAAGCATTAGCTCAGACTGCAGACTGAAGCAGAGAAGGAACCCTCTATCAGCTGCACCTTTTGTGACTATACCAGGTTACTAGTTCTGCAGTGCTTTTAAATATTACTGACAACTGTTTTAGTCAAACATCAGAAATAAGCCTTTGCTTTATTCCAATATACAAACCAATCCCACTAGATTCTAACATTTCAGCTCTGGTCTCTACTACAAGCCCAGTGTTGTCTGTGCAATCAGATTCACACAGAAGACAGCAGAATGAAATATGACATTGTCTCACAAGACTCAGGGCACTTTTCTGAGCTTCTTCATCCTACTGCCTTCCCTCCAATTCTTCTAAGAGCTTACATAAGAAATGGCCACTTCTATAGTACCTCAAAACTCAAAAGGAAGGAGGAACTTACTACCTAGCTACTTACTACTCATTATTTTATAACATCCTTTTTCCACCTCCTCTTTGCTATATTTTTCCTGACTTTTCTTTTAAGCTTCCCTATATAGAGCTTAACACTAACACAAGCTCAGGCTGGAAGAAAAATGAGAAACCACTGCCAATAAATTAAGGTGCAGAGCTGCCTTTCGTTGGAGAGGCAAAACATCTTACATTTAAGAAAATGCTACTAAGTTTGTGGACAACAAACAGCTGCCAGCAAAAAAGCAAATTACCATCTTGTTGCATATTTACTCCAACTGAAGTAATTAGCAATATAGTTCTTCCAATGGAAGCATTGCAGTGATGACATCTCATGGCCAAGAATGAATTGGAGTCAGACCTTGAATAAATCTATCAGTGTAGAGCCAGAACAACCATCCTACTGTTTTAGGCTTGATAGCTCTTCCTCCTCTTTCACTTTTTTAAAGCCTGCTGACACATTGCATGGTGTTTTTCCAATAGACAGAATCTATTTATAATAGTCTAATACAGTCTCAGACATGTGTTCAGTTGTCATCAGTTTGAAATTGGACTACTCATCCCCAACCTGCTTCAACATTGGGCACGTCAGACAGCGATTTCCCAAAATTCCAAACCAAGGATCAATTTTCCACACTTACCTGTCACGAAGGCTGCGTGTTTTGGCTTGAATTATTCCCAGATCCCACAGGGCTGGATTTTTACGGTCACCACTCTGCTTGTGCCCATATACTTCAATTGCCAAAGCACCATCATAAAGATGTTCCATGAAGTCTTCGGAAATACTTACAGAAACTTCCTGTATGTGAGTGACAAATCAGTTGATAACTGATCACACAATGACTTAGTAGATTTACTATGTTGATTTTAATATAAGCATGTAGTAAAGTCACCCTGGTCCCCAAGACACTGTCACTTCAGTTTGTTAAATCAGGAGGCAAAGCAAAGGTACACGATTGGCTGAAGGTTCATGTCTAGAAAGAGCTGAAAAATGACTGCATGCTGTTCCAAGTCCTGACCCCATGGTTACAAAAAATCAAAATCGTATGTTCTAATGTTCAGAGTCAGATAAATGAAAACTTATCAGAAGGTATTATATCTATTTTACAAATGGTAAGTGGATTAAATTGCTCAATGTGATGACAAATGATAGAACAAGATGAGAACTCAGGGGGTTGGCTGGCATTAATCTAAGAGATATCTCAGTTAAAGATGCCTCCACTCAGACAGTTGCTCCAAAGTCAATACAAAGAAATAGTCTGCGCTAAGATACACAACCTAACTTCAATGTCTACATTAGGGTGACAGGTGCCATGTCGCAGGATTGGGACATTTCTCTCCACTACATCAGAGTGTAATCAGCTCAGATACAGACACCAAATGTACTCAGATGAACATCACACGTCCATTCACACTCAGCAGCATTTTTACTGTGGGTAAACCCCAACACAAGTCTCTGCTGAACAGACTGCTTTCCTTTATTAATCCACTTCTTCACCTTCTGTGACTTTAGTACAAGGGTACAGCATAGTATAATCAAACTTACATGGACTCTGAAGATCACAGAATCATAGAATTGCCTTGGTTGAAAAAGACCTCATGATGTTTCAAGTTCTTATTAAAAATGGAATTAGGATATCAGCCTCACAAAGTACAATAATGGGAGCAAAGGGGCAACTGCTGTGCAAGCATAAACCTGGTTTTTCTGCCTACAGTTCCATTAATAAAATAGAAAAAAACTTACATTGCAGTGATCAAAGACAACCATGCACCGTGGCTCCTTGCTGATGGAAGATAGGGAAGGATCCACCTCAGGGGCAACATTAACTGGCTCCAGTTGATCCCAGAATGTATATTTGCAGAACACAAAGTTGGAGAGGTGCTGTGGCAAACCTGTAGCTTGAAGTATTTTAATCTAGAAAAAGGGATGAGAAACAGAGAAAAAGTACTTATTCAGTAGGCATAGAATTAAAGATATCTTCTGTTAAAACAATATTATTCTGTTCCACTGCAAAGGATAATAATAAAAAAGAAAGGAACAAACCAAAAAACGTCACAAAGTAAGAATTCTGCATTGATAATGCAGCAGAGACAAGATTTTGAGTGCACCAGCTGAACATTGTCACTAGATGTCACCAGGCACACATTTCTTGGGTCTGAAAGCTAAACCTAAGAATTTTACAGACACATCAAAACATTTCGTTAATTTTTAATGGTGAGATGCACTGAAAACTTTATAGCTGAAAAGGAATAAAATAAAAATTTCATATTTCTACAGAAACAGGCTCCTTTATTCTGCAAATTCCTTGTCTGAAGATACTACACGTCCTTATTCTTTCATGCTACAACACAAAAATAACCCCAGTGAAAGGAGCCTGTCCTCTCTTTTTCAACATCAAGGCCAATTAGAAACAAAATGTTTTGACTATGCCTTCTGATCTAACCAAAGCCATCCTACCAGCCATATTATTTAATAAACTTCTATTTGCCATTTGTCAAATTAAGCTCTGGTGAGTTGAAACTCCCATGGTAAGGCACCACTCAAGATCCTCAGGGGAATACATTTCCTGCAGCAATGCCCCGTACTGCTTGCAAGCTCTGTGGGACAGGATAAAAAGTGTAGAGTACAGTTTCCCCCTGATTGTTCATATTGTCCAGAAGCCAGCAAAGCTGGGGTTCCACCCTCTCTAGTGCTTTTGCCTCCCTCTTTTCTTATCTGTTACTTGGCCTATCTCTCATTTTACTACAAGTGCTAGTAAACCCTTCCTGCTAACTTTCCTTTATTATTAGCAATAATAAACACAACTGCATATATTTCACAAAAATATTGAGTATTTAGAGAGAGAATTATGGAGAGACAATGTTTTACAGAACACTGGGAAGTTATCAGATTCTATGACTCCTTTTGAACTAGATATTGCAGCTCCAATCCTAGTGCACAGGTCTTCTGTGTCTTCCAAGACTACAATAAACTGTCAGGGGTTTGGCTGTATACATATACATATAAATAGTTTAACAAATACCTTGCAGACTTAAAAAAAGAAGTCATGGAGATTTAAAGGAACAAAACCCATCTAGTTTCAGCCACTCAAGAAAACAACATATCATATAATATGAATGGTTTGAGCTGGAAGGGACCTCACAGCTCATCTCATCCCAACACCCCCTGCCATGGGCAGGGACACCTCCCACCAGCCCAGGTTGCTCCAAGCCCCATCCAACCTGGCCTGGAACACTGCCAGGGAGGGGGCAGCCACAGCTTCTCTGGGCACCCTGGGCCAGTGTCTCACCACCCTCACAGCCAACAATTTCTTCCTAATAACTAATCTAAATCTCCCCTCTTTCAGTTTAAAGCCATTACCCCTTGTCCTGTCACTCCATGCATAAACAGTCCCTCCCAAGTTTTCTTGTAGGTCCCTCCAGGTACTGGAAGGTGCTATAAGGTCTCCTGGAGCCTTTTCTTCTCCAGGCTGATCAACCCAAACTCCCTCAAGCCTGTCCCTATAGAGATGCTCCAGCCCTTGGATCATCTTCATGGCCCTCTACCTCCATCTCACGTCATGCGAAAAGACCACACAGCAGTGCTTCAAGACAAACACTGGGCACCAGGCCATTACACAAAGCCATGAAAACAAATACAGCAAAAGTACTGAACTCCATACATACAACTGAATCATTAGGTACAGATAAATTATTTCCTTTTTTAAAAATTTTAAATCCTGAAACATCAACAGAGTTTCATATAGTCAATCAATACATTTAAAGACAGGACTCTGCCTGTGTAGTTGCATACTAGAAATGAACATGGTGCATGAGGTTACAGACACCTAACGACCAGAAGCCAATGCATCAGGGACTTCTTCATTTTAAGACTTAGAATGGAAAGAGAGAGGTTGCTCAGAGATTGGAACTCACCCGGCAGACAAGTTTTCTCTCCTGAGTGTCATTTTCATTTGAATAGTCTGGGCTATCCTCACCTCCAACCAACCTGTCATCTATCTCTCCGCTCACTCGAACAACTTCAACGTGAAGACGACCTGATACCTGATAAGAAAGAATTAAGAATTACTTGTGTACCAGAAAACAGTGACAGGTTCATCCCTTTTCAGGTAATTACAACTGGGTACGTTTCCAATCCTTTTTATTTTTTTTGCACTTCGTGTCTGTTGCACCTGATGAAGAATTATTTAGAGCAAGAACCAGAGAGCCTTTGTTGTACAAACATAAAGAAATCAGCCACTAGAGTGACTCTGGGAACAGGAATGTTGCCTGGTATATTCTAGCTGCCTTTGAAGTTGTTCTTACAGCATATATTTAAGAGCCTATTCTTGATGGTAGCCAGTGAAAGGTGGTGGAGTTATAGGTCATTCTATAAGCTTGTTTTACTAAGTATTTCTTTTAGGCTGCTTCACTCAAAGGTGCTCACAAAATGTTCTCCTTTCACAATCACTGTGCTGGGATTCAGGGCTGTCTAAACAACTCTAGTAAGGCATTATGAGATTTGCATAATTCCAAATTGTTAGCAAAGAGCTCGTGCACACAAAACTGGAAAATATCTACTATGTACTGGTAATAAGATCCATGGGCTATAATTAAACAGTTGTGTAAGGATATAGATGAATGACAAACCTCTCCCTTCTGATTGATAATTGGAACAGCATATTGCAGCTTCACATCATAGAACAGGCACTCAAGAAACACATTGGCTACTCCAATCAGGCTGTGGTTTTCCTGCTCATCGTAGAACGGATCAGCTCGCCTGAAGTAAGCTCTCATCACCTTCAATCAAATTCATGACAATGTAAGAAAAACAAACAGTTTTCAAAGCGTTGCACAACCAGCCCAATGAAAGAAAAATGGGCTCAAGCAAGAGGCCAGATGAGATCACCAGAAGAACGGAACTGAATTTGACTTTGGAGTAAAAGGCCTGGCCTCAGCAAGTTCTTAACGTTGTCAGATTCAGAGAAGTCAGCCTGAAAGTCAACTGCTGTTGTGTTTACTTACTGCTTCTTATGCTGGGCTCCATCACCAAATTATGCATGCAAACAAGCCTCAAAGTGACAAGATAAGGGTTAAGGAAATGCTGAAGATTGCTTTAGTACTAGGAAAAGCACAAGCTCAGGAAAACATACCTCTTTACATATACCCTCCCCCTCCTGAACCAGAAGATTTCCTCACATCTACTTAAACAAAAAGTTTAACAGGGATGCAATTCTATCATAGAATCACACAAACACAGAATGGTTTGGGTTGGAAGGGACCTCAAAGATTAGTTACAAACCTGGAGTAATTTTTACTTACTGGATTGTCTTCCTCACAGTCTTTCCACTCCTGGTAAAGATCCCTCATATCTACCAATCGATTCTCCAGCTTTTCCAGGGACCAGATCTGTTTGCCTTTCCCTTTCCTTCTCACCTGAATAGCAGGCTCGCTAAGAATTGCCCCTCTCTGTGAAACAATTGGAGAGATATCAATGAGGAATTCATGACACAATAATATAAAAAAACAGTTTAAAACCAATACAAAACTGAGAACATCTTTGGGAAAAGGCTGGATTTAGTTCTTCTTTTATTCTAGCTTGAGCAACCAAATTCAAGTGTGACAGACTCTGACTTCAGCTGGCACAGGATATTCGTGTCCAATCACAGGCACTAGTTTCCATGGACTTTCACCTTACATAAAGTGCTAGATATAGGAACATTTAAGCATCTCACAAATATCCTGATGTTACAACAGGCCTGGAATTCCAGCTAAGGTTACTACTGTCTGCAACATTCAACTAGTGCAGACACTTAACCCTCTTTACCATCCTGTTTCAAGATGTGCCAGAAGACTACAAGAAAAACAAGCAGATGAAACTTTAAAGCAACTGATAAAAATTCTAAACCTGAATAAAATACATCTTCTGTACTAATGATGGCCTGAGTACCACCAAAATACTGAGCTGACCTCAAGAACAGAAATAATATGAGCTTAGGTAGCCTGAGGCATGGAAGTCTGGGTTCAGTTCCCTCCTTCCAAAATTTCTAAGATGCCTGGAACAAATCATCCCAATCCTCTCTGCTCCAATTCCTCACAGAATCATAGAACAGCCTTGCTTGGAAGAGACCTTTAAGATCATCAAGTCCAACCCAGCACTGCCCAGTCCCCACTGCCCCGTGTCCCTCAGCACCACATCTCCACGGCTCTGACATCCCTCCAGGGATGGGGACTGCCCCCTGCCCTGGGCAGCCTTGGCCAGTGCTGGGGAACCCTTTGGGGGAAGGAAGTGTTCCCCACATTCAATCTAACCCTCCCCTGGCACAGCTTGAGGCCATCACCCCTCGTCCTGTCACTGTCACCTGGGAGATCGACCTCCCCTTGGCTGCCCCCTCCTGTCAGGGAGTTACAGAGAGCAATGAGGTCTCCCCTCAGCCTCCTCTGCTCCAGACTGAAGCCCCAGTTCCCTCAGCCACTCCCCATCACACTTGTGCTCCAGACCCTGCTCCATCTCCACTGCCCTTCTCTGGACACACTCCAGCCCCTCAGTGTCCTTCTGGGAGTGAGGGGCCCAAAACTGAACCCCGTATTCGAGGGGCAGCCTCACCAGAGCCGAGTACAGGGGACAATCACCTCCCTGCTCCTGCTGGTAGTCCTCCCTGCACAACAGGGATGACAGCATTTTCTCAGCTTGCTAGGATGATGCAAAGCCAAGTGTCCACAAGGTGACAGTAAATACCTGAAATAGATGTTACCTAACCTGCAGAGATTTTATCACTGCAACAGAAGCAAGCGTGAGCTTCAACACCAGTGGCAAGGTCTTGCACCAAAACATTTATCAGTAAGCTAGCACATCACAAGATTTTAATGGTAACAAAATAAGGACGTGGCATGCACTAACAGAGCCATATTTAATGCACATGAACAGACTGGCAAACTATCTAGACCATTAAAGTCAGAATACAACAGATACTAACGCTGAGGGGCAAACCTATTTCCATTAAAATACCTTACCTTACTGTTAGCATTAAGGCTTGAAGCTGGGATCTGGAGGGTAACTTTATACTCTGTCCTCTTGTCCAGTTCCTCTCCGATAAAATTGGCTTCTCTCACATACAAATTGGCTTTAACAATCTGCTCTCGCAGCTTTCTCAGGCTGTGGGTCAACATTTCTTCTCTAAAAGAAGGAGATTTGGAGAGGGAGGCAGGAAAAATCACGGCATGTAAATATTGAAACTGAGTGCAAAACAAATGGCTACTTGGCAGGAAGGAGTCTTAACATTCAGCTTTTTAACACAAAAATCAGGGGAATTAAACTGCATTTCTTTCAGGGAAAACAAAAATGTTATCTGTATGAACTGAGCAGTATGGAACACTAGTACACTGCTGGCTTGGAGACTTCTCCATGCATCAGCTGAACAGTCACCTCTTGTGTGGCTTATTCCAGAGTTTCCCCACCACAGATGTGGATGTTCCATCTTACAGAGAAAGGTTTATTCAGACACCATGACCCACTTGCTCGTTGGCCTTCCTGGCAAGCGTGAAAGCACAAGAATCTGGTACCTCAAAATATTCCAGACACACAGCTAACACCTTGTTAGATGGTCTCTATTTTCTATTTCAAAAGTTGCTTCTCTAGCCATATAAATTAGATTTGCATTTTCTCATTACAATGTCTTTACCACACTCATTGTTTCAGGGTAAGTTTCATCTTCCTCCTGCATCTGCTATCTTTGACAGTAATACTGGAAAAGATCATTTAGAGGCCGAAGTAAATAACCTCAGTGTAATTGCTAGGAAGAGGCAAAGAGGATGGTGGCTTCTCTGTGGTTATTAAACAGTTTTTGCAAAGCCCAGGATCAAAATTCTTTGTATCATCCTCTCACTCCCTTTTCTTTCTGCACTCTTCTGGTTGCCAAGACCTGCCCAGGTGAGACAGATGGATGTGTGTCAAGAGGAAAAACAACCTTCCAGCAGCTGAGTCATGATCCACAGAAGAACAAACTCATATAGGAGTCCCAAAATTTCTTCCAATCACCTCATTTTTAGTCAAATTTGTTGCTGATCAGGTTAGAGTTTCTCCTCTTTATAGCAGGAACTCAATATTTCTCATTGCTTCTAGCATTATAGGTCTGATAGTTCTTAGACTAATATTTTACACTGTGTCCTCCCCAACCCTCAAGAGTCCTCTCAGAAATCTGGCAGGGGTGTACAACGCAATTAAAATCTTCCAAACTTCACTAGCACGGAAGAACTTGAAATGACCACTCCTGATGGTCAGATGTGATTACCCACCTCTCCTCTGCCCACTGCCGTAAGCGCTGCTGAGCGCTGGGAGAATGAAAGGAGAACCTGTCCATGCTGCGGAAATGCTGCTTCTCCGGCGACAGTCGCCTCCGTAACTGCTCCAGTTCATGTTCATACATCAGTCTCTGTCGTTCCAGGGCAGATCTCTTCTCCTCTTCATGTTGCTGCTCCAGGCTTTGCAAGATTGACTGCATTGGATCTGAGGAGATGTCAAAAATAAATTAGTACTTCTAGGGGTCAAATACCTGGTAACCAGCAAGTTAAATGGAAACAGGCATGTAATGAATATGGGGGACTTGGAAATATGAGATCATCCCCACATTCTGCTACAGATATATGCTGTATGACCTCGGGCAAGGCACAAACTACTATGGTTTGGTACTTCCCTTCCCCACTCTGTATCTGCAGTTATCCACGTTAGGCACTGAAATCCACGGTGAGGAACATCCTAGACAGCAAACATAGTTATCAAATAAAAGGAGGAAAAGATTATATTTGTGTTACAATGCATATTTAAAAAATGCTGCTGAAGTGTGGAGCACAATAAACATCTACAGAACAGATGTGATGGATGGTTTAAGGGAATTGAGAAAAGGGAAAGACTAAGTTGAAAAAAAACTTCCTCCTGTTTCCCAAAATAATGCCATTCTGGGACAGCTACTTAAGACCACAAAAACTAAACATGGTTTCAGAGACAGAAATCATTACAGTTAATGCCCAAGCGAGACAGAACACAAGAAAAATAAACAAAAAAATTGAAAACACTTTGATTTGAGGTTGCAGTTCCACCAATAGTCCAGTTTTGGTTTTTCACTCAACAAGAGCTGCCAAACAAACCAGTCTGCAATGGTTTTTATTTTCTCCTCTCAACTGCAAAAATGGATATGACGAGTCATTTACAAGAAAAATTTTCCAGCAGGATGTTTTAAGGGGGAAAGTCTGTGGTCTTCAGAGTCCCTGAAGACGTAACCTCATATCCTGTACACATTTCCAATAATTTCTGTTGATTCTTACCATTACTACCAAGTGCCTTCATAGTGACTTCCATCTGGGCATATTCATAGCTGAAGTTAATCTCACTAGAGACTTCACTGGAACTGTCTCCATCTATGTCCAGTTGCTCAGCACTATTACTGCACTTCATGGAGTTTTCTCGCTCTTCATCTTCATTATCTGCCTTCTTTTTCTTCTTTGGCAAATTCAGCCTTTAATAAAGAGGAAAATTTTTAGAGAACTATTAATTGCTCGACTCTGAAACAAAGGGCTGCTTTCAAAGATTATTAAAATCAAGTAGATTATCCAAACCAGTAGATTTTTCCCTTTCAGAATTTGTTGATCTCCTGTAAGTGTAGTTTTCCTCATGGTAAGCAGGGGAGTTCCAAGGCAAACTCACTAATCCATTCTGCACTCTAATAATAGAGACTGCATGATATTACTAATCATATGGTTTAGACAACCATGAATTTTTTCAGTCGTCTCCAAATACTTTAGAGGCAATAATTAAATTGTATCCCACATTTTACATGGATTCTTCTTTCAAGAATAAAAGAAAACAATGCTGGTTTAGATTACCATTTAAATCCACTGATCTTTATGATATTTCAGACCAGCCAAAGAGGGTTTCAAGAATACAGTCTTTCACAGAAAACTTCTACCAATGATCCTGTCTGACAGAGGAAGGTCGTAGGTACGGCTGGAGCTGGAACTCCATGGAACAGAGAACACTGTGACCTTGTAAGACCCAGATCACACAGGTCAAAAATGTAACACCTTAGCTGCAAAATCCAAAAGGCAAGCTAACCAAGTCAAAGCTTGAGTGTATTATTGATAATGTGGAAGAAAAGTCTTCAGTATTAATGTGGTACTGAACCACATTAAAATTACGAGCTCAAAAATTGAATCTCCTCAGTGAGATAATAGTACTGATAACTACAGCAAGGTCCTCATCAGCAAGGTCACAGTCCCTTGAAAACACAAGAAGTTGTCAACCTAGTGCTCTGAAATTAAAATCGTGCACAGTTGCTATAGCATTTAGCAATCAAGAACAAACAGTTGTCAGCATTGCCTTTATAATCCCAATGAAAAAGAAATCACCTCCTGCAGCTTGAATGCTCCACTGACATCTTTCCTTACACCTTGAGACAGAACAAAGTTGGTGCAAACTTACTATTTCTTTACAATCTTTTGTACCTGAAGAAGTGGTTGTTTCCCCACAGTATTCTGTCTCCGTGATGTAGCTGGATGGGACACACAACACCAGAACCATTGACGAATGTCCTGTGAAAAGGCAAAAATCTAAAGCAAATGCATCCATACAAGGCTTACTTTTTCCCCCCAGTCCTACTTTCTCCATTCTAACTCGTTAAGGCAGGACAACGGGTTTATAGATTGCAAACAGGCAAAATATCCCCCAAAACTTCATTGATCTACTCAGTGCTGTAAACTCCTCAAATTCAGCTTCATTTGGTTGCTTAAGCTTACAGAGTTCAGTACTTTTTGGATAGATACTATGACAACTGTGTCTGGGGAGTATAATCAGAGCTTAAAAAGGAGGGACCTGAAAAAAAGGTGATGTCACTGGAAATAATCACTTTTCACACTACTTTGAAATACAGGCACAAAACAGAAATGCTTGAATAAGACATCACAGGCCTGTGCTGTAAAATAGCTTAAAGAAAACAAACTAATCAGTACAATCACAAACTACTTTTATTTCGGAGTCGGATTAAGTCTGAAAAATAGGATCATAGGGTAACTCAAATTTGAAGGGAAACTCAGGATGTCATCCAGCCCAATCTCCTGCTCAAAGCAGGATCAGCTACGAGTCAGGGTAAATGTGAAGTTGTTGAATTTGAGTATGTTACAATAAATTTTTGGAGATGCTGACGATGCATGTCATTCTGTGATCAATTTGAATATACCATCTGCTTTTCAAGTACTGCTACTTAATCAAATAAAGCAACAAACGCTTCAGCAGCTCTTTGCATATCAACAGATTTCCTAGAAAATTGATTCAGACTTTGATAGCGTTACATCTACACAGCTGCAAATCAGTGAGTATCTGCTTGCTGAAAGCACATGCAATTTACTCATCCTCTCTTTGAAAACTTAAGACTACAAACACCATCACTAAGAGAAATGCCATTAGAACAAAAGATATGAGTTGACAGAGGGGGAGGTGACAAATAAAATGTAAAAGCAGGATACAAGAAGTAGAATTTTCTTACTACAGAATACAAATTTATTCTTTAATTATCCTTCTGCACCACTAATCATAAAATACTACATAAAACTACAATCATTGTCTTTTATTCCTTTACCTAGTATTTTTTTGAGGTGTTAATATAACCTGTCCTTCTGGGGTGATGTCTATAATGCAGTGTTCAGGAAGAATTCCCATTCCACACAGCTGGATATCTTGAGAGTTGTCTGAACCTATTAATGTGTGCTCCTGGGGAAAATTAATACAGATGTTAGCAATGGATTGCAAAAGTTCCCTTGTTCTAACTCATCTATTCTGGATGTAACTCGTCATCTAGTTCCAAAATTTGAGAGCTGTTCAAGAAAGCTGTTCAATACTTCCCTTAGAGGGGAAAAAAAAGAATGAAACATTGCAAGCAAATCCTCACTTTGTCTTACAGGAATATGGAGGGAGCACTCAGGAAAGTTTACAGGCAACAGTTAAATCCCAAGATGAAGAGGTTTCTATAATTTAATTGTGGAAATCAGTGCCTCGGGATGTCGTAGAGACCAAAAGCATAAAGGAGTTCAAAGAGGAATTAAGACAGGCTCAGAGTGGTTAGATCCAGGCAGGTTCCATTTAGATTATCCAACAGCTTAGGCAATTCCTGAAGTACTCGAGCATGAGGGATTTGGCAGATGAGGGATCACTCTACACATGCCCCAAGTCTTCAATTTCTTTTTTTAAGCAATTTTTGAGGAACAAATACAATAGTTTAGATAGATCAGGTCATCATTCAGCACTTTTAAGATCCAGTGAACATGCAGCTCAGCGTTAAAGGGAAGGAAAGGAGTTTAATCTCAGGATTTTAGGTAAGAATTTCAAAGCACAGGGACTTCTACACCAAAATTCTCAAACAACAAAGCAAATCTGATATTAAAAAAAAAAAAAATAATTAAAGACTAACTGAAACACACAAAATCTACCCCATGCAAAAGGGGTTTTCTCTAGAAAAGGGAAGTAGCAAAGTACCATCTGAGACTCTTCTGCTGGTACTGACATACTGACACCATGCTGACATAGTGCTGAGGGATATGGTGTAGCTGAGGACTGTCAGTGTTGGGTTGATGGTTGGACTCGATGATCTTAATGGTCTTTTCCAACCTAGGTGATTCTGTGCTGGGCCAAGGCCTGTTTTCTGAGCAGGCTTTGGCTTCAGCACGCTCTTGCCAGGCACTCACAATGAACACCACAGAAGTCAGCTCTGCTTCAATAGCTGTCAGTGTGGAGGCTGATTTAGCAGCTTGAGTCACACTCTGGACACCTACATGCAAGGAGTCTGGAAAGGATTCAATTCTTCTTCCAAAACCTCAGCTCATTATTTTTGTCCTTTTTAATGATTTTTAGCAGATACAACATTGAAAAAGTTCTTTCTCTTGCTTTCATTGAGATATCACAGAGCAATGATGACTGATATATCACATATTTCAGAAGAGCAACTAAACCCAAACCATCTTTCACCCCAATTGCTAATTTTGTGGCTGTTTTGAGAGTTACTATAGGCCACTGCAAAGAGAAGAGAATGGTTTAATGTGAAGCTCAACCTACCAACGTTCTCATCCTGCTAAATTTTTAGAACTTGTACCCTAAAAAGGGACTTAAAAATGGTTGTATCTCTTTTCTCCTCCTGATCCAGATCACGTCTACAGTTTGTTAAACTAGAACGAACTGCCCAAGTGTTTCAGCACAGCATCCCAAAGTCACGCCACGTATTTTACGTTTCACATCAGGAATGGGGACAGCACATCAGCAGAAGTGCTAAGGCAGAACAGAACTGGATCCTCACTCCTGCCAAGTTGCATTTCATAAACTGAAGACAGCAGTTAGAATGTGGACTACACATGTAGAAGCAAGTTGATTACTGATATGCCAAATCTTTATAGAAAATAATTTTCTAGGCAAAACCTTGTGAAAGTTGGCATAAAAAAAAACCCTAACCAACCCCACCCCACCCCCCTGCCTCAGAACAGGAGACAGTTTCTAAAGAGAACACCTCTAAATTTCTTTCAAAACCCAAAACCATAAAATCCCCAAACCTTTCTCTGCTATGAAGAGTTAAATCTGAAATAAAAAAGTTGTACTCATTCTTAACGAAGCAGTGAATATCAGAGAACACTTTATATATGCAGTTTTTATAAAATTCTCTAAGCACACCTCTGCCAATGGCATTAGAGGCCCATTTCTATTTAAAAAAATAAAATATATATCTCAATATTTATTTTTACCTTTAAATAGTACACCAGAAGTTCATTGAGAGCTGGATCTGCATTCAAATTAACCAGGAAGCATTTATTATCCCCAACTTTTATTCCAGAAGACTGAAGAGATATGCCAAGGCTTTCCAACTGTTTCTGACGCTCCTGCAAGAGAGTAGCCATCAAAATGAAGCTGACTGATGTACAGCCCTTCAGAAATACATTCCTATCTGCCAAAGCCACAAGCCAAAACGATGGAGCTCTGAAAAAAGGTAACTCTTTCTTCTGAAATAGATTAGACACAAAAGCCTTAGTTAGATCAAGATTTGATCTGTAATTTCTCTTGTCCTTCCACCTCTGGTCTGAGAGGACTACGTGCTATGGTCTCACACAGTTGCATCTTCCTAGTGAAAAATGAAAACAGCTGAGAGTAACACACTGCAGCACTGTAGGAGCTTCTCCATGACCTCACTGGAACAGCGAAACACTACCACAAAGACATCTCTAGAGCCCTTTATTTTCTCTTTTTGAGCTAAGAAGCAACAAGTTAAGTTAAATCCCTGCCAAGTCAAGCTCCATGTCTATCTTTTATCCCAGAGCAATCAAAATGACAAAAAACTGGCAACCTGCTATTTAAGTAATGCAAATAACACTTCCTGCTGAACAGGAATAGTTGCATTTTGGATGGAGTTTTGTTCTTGTCAATAGACTTCATAGAATTCAACAACAAAGCATTACTGTGCAAAAATGTACATCTTTCAAAGGGAAGTGTTGGGGCAAAGACTAGAGCAGTGAAAGAGGAACATCAAACATTTCTGACTTAGGAACAGAAAGGGATTCTTCTACAAAAAAAACGGCTGAGATAGAAATATTGAGGGTTGTTCCCAGGATCATGCAGAAACTGAGACTCACTATTCACAACAGCAAACACAATTTAAAAAATAAACATGGGAGGCCTCTCACAGAATTACTAGGGGGAAGGAGAAACAGGGGACAGTAAAACAAGTAAGTAAAAAAAAATAAGAGAGACCTACAGGGGTTTTCCTTCGATGCTGAGACTTCAAAAAACAAAAATAAAAATAGCAGAGCTTATGTAGGAATAATACTGGAACGTTTACCTTGCTGACCTTCACCTAACAGTTTGCTTTGTATTTTAAAACTTACTATGTCATACTAGTCAGTACAATGCTCTGTTCAGCACTGAAGTTGTACCAGGTCTCATCAAGATTAAAATTGTAAAGAATAGCAAAGCACACCTCGCTCTTGATTTTCTCTACCCTGTCTCCCCACAAAATCTCTGTGATGTCCTTGTAAGGAAAAAGGGGAGAGAGAAAGAGAGAGAGAGAGAGAGAGAGAGAGAAAACCACAACAAAGAACAGAGGAAAAACTGCAGTGTGATGTCAAAGCTCTCTCTTCCGATGAGCAGTGCCAGGCTCTGAAGTTCACATAATTCCTTATTATCTACAGAGATAAAGGACGTGTTGCCCAAAGGAGGACTTGGCCCACAGTCCAAGTCTCACAGGATTAATTTAAAGAATATGAGCCAGTTTGTTAACTTTTGCTGAAGACGTAATGTTAATTAACTTAAATGTTCAAAATACATTAAAAGTATGGCAAATATCCACTGAACATGTGAAAAATTGCCTATTCACCTAAGTCTTTAAGGCTTTGAACCCTTATTGTTGCTCTCTCTGCACAAGCTGCTTCTTTGATGGCCCTCATTCTTCATGAGGAATCATCCTTTCCTCAAAGATTTACAATTATCTCTCCATCTTACTCGCCCACCCCGCTACAATTTGACAGACACATGTTGGTGGATGCTGGCCAAAAATAAAATCACTTGACAAGCTGTGATTTGAATGCCTTTGAACTTGGGGCCTCTGTAAGCCTACTGAAGATGGCAGAAGGTTCTTTCTGCTGGCTTCCAAGCAGTCCTGAAACAGCTTTATACTGCACAAACACTAGTCTTTATCACTCCTCTGAAAAAAAAAAATAGCATCACTTTTTCTCCAGCTGCAAGGCTCATGAAACTCCCAGCTCCAGAACACTGTAACACACTAAAAATTTAGGGACAAAGAGGAAAAGAGCTAAAGCAAGCAGCTATGTGCAAACATAAAGGCAGATTTCATCTGTAGTGTTGAGCCTATTACTCCCAGTTTTTCAACCTCCTTGCACTCTCAGAGTTTCTATGCCTAGAAACTATTGTGTAGGATGAGAGCAGAAATTTATCATTATCATTAGTATTATTATTCACCCTTATAGACAGGGAGGAAAATCCATGGTATGAATCTGCAGGGAAAGCCAGGAAGCCCTCGTAGTCACAAGCAGCATTTCTGACAATGCATCTTTAAAACTTAAGTCAATACAGTCTGATTGTGTCATCTACAAGAGGGCTTTGTATCCCAGGCTCCGTTTTCCCCTTATTTATTACATGCTATTCATCACCTTTCAATAGTCCTCCCCCTCAAAAGCTCCCTACTGCAAATATATACATCAGCATTTGTGTGGTAAGAATTGGAAGTGTCATGCAATAATCGTGGTGATCTGCACAATTTTTCAACACAACCATCATATTCAATTATGGTCTGAGGCCCTAAATACCAGTGCAAGAGGTATTAAAACACACAGGGATCCTGAACAGTTCTATTTTTCAATATTCTGAATGCCCTTTGCCTTGTGTATGGAGGCACTCTGCACATAACCTTGCATTTAATGCTCCCAACGCTCCATCTTTCACCACAAACAACAATTTTACTGTCTGAAGGATATAAAATCCCTGTAATCCTCTCATCCATGGATTATTATTTTTTTAAATAACTTCTCCATTTGTGTACAGTGACAACTTATTATTGTCATTGGAATGGTAATCTGTGAGGCAACCAGCTATCACAGGAATTAAGGGAAGCTTTTCAAAAGGGCAGTAAGCTTGACCTACTTACCCATAAATGTGGGGAGAGATTCAGACAATCTCTATGAACTGACAAAGGAAACAAACCTATATTTCAGAAAAAAGGGGGGGTGGGTGGGGGGAAGAAAGCAGCAAACCTGTGCTATTTCTTCAGTTTTTCTTAATTTTTCTTCCCAGGTTACAGTCATTTCCTGAATCAACTTTTCTGATTCCTCCAGTCGTTCTTTTAACTCTGGTGACTTCATAGCCTGCAGAAATAAAAGCAAAGAGAACAAAAAAGCTTGTTGTGCTTTTTTTTTTTCACATTGCTCTCAAACAGATGGGGAAAAAAAGAAAACACATCATTACTCATTTTCCAAGGCATACTTATCAGTGAGTAAAGGAGTTTTTTAAATACATATTGCATATAAATGCAGAATCCATCAAAAAGTTAGTTTAATTAGTTTCAAGTACAGATGTTAAAGTGGAGTTCAGATACTTCAGTGCAAACCAATTACATCATGCTGGCAGATTTGCACAAAGATATTCAAAAGCAAAGTAATCTCATTTCTACACCGATACGAGTATCCCAAACGACTCGTATCGAAAACAATCTTGTTTCTCAGGCAGTGCTGCTCTGAGAAACCATTGTCTCAGCTGTCATCCCCTCAAAATGGCAGTTAACATCTCAGTCACTTGAACTGCCACGCCACCAAAATATTTTTATTGTTCATTTTGATGTGGTCTGATAGGTGTGATTTTTTCTTTCTGTAGCAAATATCAAGGCACCCGAATTGTTCTGGTTACCCACCTCTACACATGCATTTTACAAAGCAGATATCAAAACAACCCTTATGATGTGTGCTTCCAGACACCAGAATTCAATTTTCTTGCTAATTCATCACAGCTCTAATTTTGTTTTGTGAAATAGTCCAAGGTCCATGTTCCACTCAAGGAATAACTTGGGCATAAGAAGATAACCCCACCGCCACCCATCAAACATGCCAAAAACTGAAAGGACATTAACATTTTAATATTAGAATCATAGAATGGTTTGGGTGTGAAGGGACCTCAAAGATCATCTCATCTCAACCCCCCTGCCATGGGCAGGGACACCTCCCACCAGCCCAGGTTGCTCCAAGCCCCATCCAACCTGGCCTGGAACACTGCCAGGGAGGGGGCAGCCACAGCTTCTCTGGGCACCCTGGGCCAGTGTCTCACCACCCTCACAGGCAAGAATTTCTTCCTAATATCTAGTCTAAATCTCCCCTCTTCCAGTTTAAAGCCATTACCCCTCATCCTGTCACTCCATGCTCTCATAGAAAGTCCTTCCCCAGCTTTTTTATTGGCCCCCCCAGGCACTGGAAGGTGCTCTAAGGTCTCCCTGGAGCCTTTTCTTCTCCAGGCTGAACACCCCCAACTCCCTCAGCCTGTCCCCACAGCAGAGGTGCTCCAGCCCTTGAATCATCTCCATGCCCTCCTCTGGACTCACTCCAACAGCTCCATGTCCTTCTTGTGTTGGGGGATCCAGAACTGGCTGCAGTACTCCAGGTGGGGTCTCACAAGAGTGGAGTAGAGGGAGAGAATTACCTCCCTTGACCTGCTGGCCACAATTCTTTTG
Organism: Podargus strigoides; assembly: GCA_028020825.1. Lineage (NCBI taxonomy): Eukaryota > Metazoa > Chordata > Aves > Caprimulgiformes > Podargidae > Podargus > Podargus strigoides. Next base: position 2,320,433 of record CM051619.1, read on the forward strand.
ATGTGGTGCAGGATACTGTTGTCCTTCTCAGCTGCAAGCGCATATATTTACATATATTTACTTCCCTCCAGTCTCAGAACTGGCATATTCCTCCTCTACTACCTTGTAGAGGAATCCTGTGGATTTCCTTACATCATTATTTCATTACTGCTAACAAGATGAAAATGGTTTTGGCTGGTAGGTATTTATGCAATGCAAATTAAACAATGCAAGCATCATTCTCCATCAGATATTCCCTTACCACAAAACCAAAACTCCTCACAGGATTCCAACTCAAACAGAGCAGCCTCATTATAGTGCAGTTCATTCAAGAAAAAGAGGAAGCACCAGGAGTGGAAAATCCCATTTTAAGACAGGAGCTTCCTCTGCCTCAAGACACAACAGTCTAGGAACTGTCAGCTGATCTGTCAGCTGATGTGTCCTGTGTACTCTTTATGGTTGAACATCCCAAATACCTAAATACAGGGTAAAAGGGAACCACCCAGGAAAGAAAGTGAAGCCAAGACAATCTCCAGAACAAAGATTTATTATGACCAATAAAACACAATCAGTGCCAAGGCACTGGACACTGGAGCAGGACAGGAAGATGAAGCCCAGTTACTCTCAACGTCTAAGTATTGTTTGTCCATTTATTTGGACTTGGGGCAAAATTACTCAACATTCTCACATGCTTCAACTGTAAAATGAGTTGCATCAGGGGAAGTTTAGGTTGGATATTAGGAAGAAGTTCTTTCCTGAGAGGGTGGTTGGGCACTGGCACAGGCTGCCCAGGGAGGTGGTGGAGTCGCCGTCCCTGGAGGTGTTCAAAAACCGAGTGGATGAAGCACTTGAGGCCATGGTCTAGTGGTTAGGGAGATGATGGGATAAAGGTTGGACTTGATGATCCTGGAGGTCCTTTCCAACCATAGTGATTCTATGAGCTAGATAATTCTCCTCACTCCCTACAGTGCTTATATAAATACAGATATAAGGGCCCAGATTCACACCAGACCACCGGTGTGCTTCTCTACTGAGACCAGTCAGTTTAAATTCCCAGCTTAGGAAGAACAAACTGGTGGTCCTGACATAGATAAACTAAAGCATGTGATACTAATTTTGATAAGAGAATATCAAAATGCATCAATTAAAAATGAAAAGAGGGAAAGAGGATAATGCCTTACTCTTCTGGGGGAAGCAAAATGAACCTGTCGGGTTCTGTTCTGCCTTGGCTGTTTAGGAGAGAAAAGGACACTGACACCAAAGGGAAAAAGCCACCACAGAACCACAACTTGGTAACCTTTATATTTGGAAATGAGCTTTGAAAATACATCCTGTTTTGTCATATAACTGGTCAATTCTTTAATTCACTTAAAAAAAGTTATTTATGTACATTTCTGGAAGAAAAATTAGATGGGCTACAAATATAATAAACTGAAAGGAGTACAAGAACATGAATTTGGTTTTTGACCTTTACTGTGTAGCCTCTTAATGGAAAACTACACCGTTTTTTTCCATGTTCTTTGTCAATGCCACTGAGATGACAACTAGGGTGGGAAATTAATACTTGGGAAATATTTATTACTTCATACTTAGGAACTGCTACTTCATTACCTTGGAAAGCTGCCATTATTTTGGCATTCATGCTCACAAATTAAACAAACAGGGAGTACTTGCAGCTCTCAGAGTACCGCTAAGTCTGTAGTTCATCTTTTAGAGGAATTTTGAGATATTTAACTTACCTTAAAGAAGTTGATATGTACTTATTGGATGCTTAGCATATTAGGCAGCTCAAATGTGAACAGCCTAAAATTCACTAGTTATTTCTAATATCACAGCCAGCACTCCCTGCATACCTCAGGAGACAAATACTGTAATCATAATTTTTTCTGGATTGCAAAACAGATGGATTATATCACCACTGCCTGCTTTGCCACGTTTGAGAACAGAACTCAGAATTACATAAGTTCTTGGACTTCATCTAACATTTAGACTGTGCTCCTTTCACCATTTCATTGAGGTAGCTATGCAGATATTCATAATATTGTCTAGCACTTGTAAAGAGATTAATTGAGAATATTTATCATGTTATCACTCGTGTTATCATTATCCTCCCCCTCTCCTCTGCCCTGGTGAGGCCGCATCTGGAATATTGTGTCCAGTTCTGGGCCCCCCAGTTCAAGAAGGACAGGGAACTGCTTGAGAGTCCAGTGCAGAGCCACAGAGATGATTAAGGGAGTGGAACATCTCCCTTCTGAGGAAAGGCTGAGGGAGCTGGGAGGAGACTGAGGGGTGACTTCATTAATGTCTATAAATATGTAAAGGGTGAGTGTCATGAGGATGGAGCCAGGCTCTTCTCAGTGACATCCAATGATAGGACAATGGGCAATGGGCACAAGCTGGAGCACAGGAGGTTCCATTGAAAGATAAGGAAGAACTTCTTTGGGGTGAGGGTGCAGAGCCCTGGCACAGGCTGCCCAGAGACGGGTGGAGTCTCCTGCTCTGGAGATTTCCCAGCCTCACCTGGATGCAGCCCTGAGGGATGTGCTCGAGCGGATCCTACTTTACAGCAGGGGAGCTGGGCTGGATATGCTCTGGAGGTCCCTTCCAACTCTGACAATTCCATGATTCTGTGAATGGGGTTTACAGGCCAGTCAAGACTAAAATTTGTACCTCTGCTTTCGTGAGCTGTTCTCTCAGCTTCTCCACCTCCTCACGGAGCTCCCGAATAATGCGAGCGTTGGGGTCTTCATTCACCACGGCATGATTGACGATGTTCTTGGCCCGATCTGCATACCTCAGTGTTGAAAGGGTCTCATCATAGTTGTCTGCTGCTGGGCTTACTGTTGCCACCATGGCAGTCTTGCTGTTACCACCAAGGCTATCCTGGGAAGTGGTAGAGGTTATAAAATTAAAACAGAAGGTTTCTTTCATTTTTTCCAAGCAATGAACTTGAGCAGCGAATAATAACCTAGGGTTGGGAGTAGGTAGGAGGAACTAATAACAGAAACATTTTTGTCAGAGCTCCTCAGTTCAATTTTCATTTTTTTTTAATTTTTAAGCCCATTTAGGAAATGTCATTCTTGGCTTTCAGAATCAGGAATGAAAACAGACCTTTTTGGAGGCTTTATGGTACCCAGTAAGGGCTTCAAGGGTTTACTTCTATGTCTCCTGCCTAGATTTATAAACCAGAAACATAAGTACTTCAGCATTAGAGACTTCTCAGATAAGATCATGATGAATTCAGAATATCTTATTTTAAAGACTGGAAGCGAGATGTCTCCAATAAGTACTTAATTTAAATTACTGAAAGATCTCATCATAAACAATATAGATGATTTTATTCTTACAAACATTTCAGACTGGGGCCCTTCCCTTCCCCCCACTTACACAGCTCACAAATCTACATTGAGTTATGTAAGAAATTACCCTTTCGGAATTTGGTTGACAGAGAAGGGCGTGAAACCACATTCCTGCAAGGCAGTGTATTGGGAGAGTGGGGGGAGGGAGGAAGGAAGGAAGGAAAGAAGGAAGGAAGCAAGGAAGCATTCAATCTTTCCAAAGATAGCAAAATTCTGGTTTAGAATTTTGGCCAGTCTAAAAGATTAAATATTCTGGTTTAAGTTTTCCAGTAATTTTTGTTTATTTGTTTGACTGTTTTTTTTCAGGTGTTTTTTTTTTTTCGGGGTTTGATTGCTTTATTACCCAATATCCCTTTCTGAGATGAACCATGCTATTAACTTTCACCTTCAATAACCCTCAAAATCTAGGTCAGGCATTGCCATTAGAACAATCTGACTACATTAACTGCTTGTCTCACCACTTCAATTACAAAGCACACACGTAGCTTTCCCTAGCAATCATTAAAAAAACCCTTTAAATATTTCCTTAAGACTCTCTTTTTTTTTGCTGCATGATGCCTAAATTAGTTTGACAGCATTCTGGCTGCTTTAGTGGTCAGACAAGCATTAACCACACAGACTGATGTTGCTTCACTGCTGCACTGGTAGCACTCTGCTGTCTGGTGATGCCAAAGGGCTGTCAGCTCTCTGGGCAGGGAATACAATTTCATTTGTGTAGTGTTCAGCACAGTGAGGTACACCAGCATGGTTAGTACTTGCAGGTGAGAGTATTTATAGAGAATTCAATTGAAAAGAACAGCCTTCTGACCGATACCAGCATGGGGTTTTTTTCTCATCTGAGGAGCAGCCAACTTTCACTCCAATAAACACACAGCTTGGGAGGATCCACTCTGTAACACACAAATGTTTTTCCAAAGCATCTACTGAAAAAAGACTAACATGAGCACATGATTCATTCGATGGGATTTCTGGCTCTACAGAAGCCAGGACTTTTCCTCAAGCCGTCAACAGTTTTCAAAAATTAGGAACGACACTCTGCAACTGCAATCCCTCTTCTGTATAAAAAGATGAAGTTTATCAGGTTGCTGGCCAGGTACTCTGCTTCCAAATCAAACCTTAACAGTTTGTACTTTGGGAAACTCGTTCACTGTGCTAATTGGCTCCAAAATGGGATTAATTCATGATTTGAATTGCAACTCTGCTGTACAAGCAGCTGAGAACGCTGTTACAGTGATACACCATCATTCACAGAACACCCATGATAAGTTGGGTAAAGTTCCTCTTGTCTTGTAGCTATTCAAGCCCCAATGCCAGACTATCCAACAAAGTTTTATGTATAAAAATGTTGTGCTGATTTCACTGGTTTCTTTAATGTTAAGCAAGAAAGGTAGGCAAATACTAAGTCAGTCTCTCATTAGCAAAGGCAGCATCTGCAAACTATGCTGGAAAGGCTGGGCTTGCATGTGATAGACATAGAGTGGAAATAAATAAGTTTTAGTTATTTCTAAGACTAAACAAGCCCAGTCTTCTTTAGCATCAAGATTACTGTGAAAACAAATTAAAAAGTAGAGATCAGAAATCATATTTTTAATAGCAGCCACCAGTAAAACATGCCGAGCTTCTGAATAAAATGGGAAAACAAGATGTTTGTCCCAATACAACTTGATAAAACCAGGAAGTTAAAGCACTGACAAGCTATTTTGCGTCCTACACATAACCTGATGCCACTCTTCAAACCTCCTCTTCCTATAATATTTTTCATCTCTATTTTCATCTAAAGATCCTGAATAAAATTAAACACAAATTGTTAGACCGTGAGGTCTCCTGAACTCTACTGGTTTCTCAGATTTGTGGAGAGACCCTATATGACAGCTATTCCTAGTGTTACAACACATTTACTCTGCTTCAGCATGATAATTAAAAGTTGAAAGCTAGAGAGAAAGATAGCCTGCCACCTCATGGCTTCTACAAACAGGCCTCTTGAAACAAATAAATCCCTGCTTTGATCTTTTAATGAAAAAAAAAAAAAAAAAAAGTTTAAATTTTCCCCTTTCAAAATAAAACTTCTCTTCAATGAGCTTGTTTGTAAAAAAAAATCCAAAAGCCCCAAACTTTTTGTTTGCACTTAACATAGCTGGATCTTAAAGACACAAAGAAGGTTGGCTTGAAAGAAGGCAGAACAAAAGTGTGCTTCTATTTATGAGCTAAAGCATGTGCTGTGTATGGCCGTCGTCATTGTAGCTACAATGCATCAGACAGGTGCTAAACAGGAATTTCAGTCTGCTTGCTGGATTTGTTTAGAAATGGAACAGCATAACTAATTCTAACAACAACGCTAGAAATTCTTTAGGGAAGTTTCCACTCCGTTTGCTCACACCATTATGGCCACATCAGGAACCCAAGCACACATGCCACTGGAGCAAAGTGAAGCAAGCTGCTGGTTTTGTTCCCTTCTTTGCAGAGAGCCAAAAAGCACTTCTTTAATTAAAAACTCAGTGTGAATCCATAGAGGCAAAAATATATTTAAACATTAAGAAAGACTTAGGGCAAGTAACACTGAAATGAGGATTTATTTCACTATAGAAAAGCACAGGCACTATTTCTGTTATGCCTTTCTGATTTTTATGTTTATATATTTCTACTGAAAAATATCTTAGCTGCTCCTTGATGACAATAAAAGAGAGCACAAGGGGAAAAAAGGAAACTTAAGTTAATATTTCTGAGACACGGTTACAAAACATCCTGAAAATCAAATGATGAAAGAGTAAAATTTTAACCAAATGGCAGGTTATAAAAATGAAACAGAAGTCACCTAGGTATGACTCCTCATTCCACAGCCCTTCAAATCCAAGTCAAGTCAGATCACTCAAGCTGAACCAGGTAAGATATGAAGAAAGAAAGAGGAGTTATCTTTAGTAGCAGGAGAGCTTTTTTTCAGGTAGAAGTGGCTATATTTGTGGTTGCCACTCATTCAGAGAACAGCAGAAATCCAGATGTCAACTACACCTAAAATCAAACCTGCACTCCCAGCACTTCTTGTCATCAGGCCACCATGCTTTTAAGGCCACTGTATGTAGGAAGGGGGAAGAACAACGAAAACAAAAGCTTGCCTTTTAATTCAACATACATAAAACTCATATATTTAACTATTTGTTTTTTCATTTCAACCTTACAGATCTTCATCCAAGTGCCATCATGACACAGACTCTTCCCCCAAAAGGAAACCAAATAGAGTCCTACGCAGTACAGAAATGGATTTAACTGCTCATTTCACAGAATGTGCTGCATAAACTCTTCTGATCTGTTCCTCAGACTGTAACTGGGATAATGCTCTGCAATTATACTCTGCTGACAAAAGCAGAGTATGTTAACAAATGTATTATACAATTAGGAAAAGGTAATAGTTTTAATCAAAATCTTCAAAGCTAAGCATGCCAGTATATAAAATTCAGTTGCATATGGCAACAGCCCAAATTAAATTAGCCCCAAGGTCATGTGTGAAGCTGTATATAAACTGACCCATAAAAGATAATGTTTTTTTAAAAAAGTTCCTTATTCTTCAGGCCATTACAAGTCAGCAAAAGACAGGGAACATATTTAGCCTGTAGTCATACTAATGGCTTACATCCAGCTAATTTGCTAAAGACAATTACAGTTAACATCAAAACCAGACAACGAGGCACAAGAACAGCGACTTTCCTCCCTTTAATTTCTCTTTAAAAACCCCAAGATCAGAGTACTTACTTTAAGCAACCAAGTGAGCACAGAATCACGATAAGGAACAAATTTATTCTTGTTCTTGCCAGCAGCCTGATCTGCCAGGGCAGAAATAACCAGCCCAAGAGTTGTGAGGGATCTGCACACAGAACACAAGCAGTCATTAACAAGTGTAAATATACGTAAGTCAAATGCATATTTAGGGAGTGACTTTCTCTCCAAAAATGAGCTGCAGGGAAAAAGTTCCTAGTACAGTTTTGATCATTCTTTTCACACAAAAGCTCTACTCCTTGTTTTCAGTATATGTTTTCAGCCTTAATACTCATGTGTTCACAACCCAATTATATGGCAGTTGCAGGAACACAAGTACAGAGTGAAAAACACCAATCATTTTAAGTAGGCAGAGATCTCATTCAAATATCTAACAGTACTGTATGTCAGAAAGAGAAGAAGAGAGAAGAAAACTGGCTACAAGAGCTTATATTGATTTTATCCTATTTTACAAGTACACTGTATGTAGCAGTCATGATTGTACTGATGAAAAAAGGAAAAGAAATAATCAGAGTGTCTTACTTGTTAATGTTGCTTCCTTCTTTCAGCCTGTCTCCTGCAGCACCAGTCTTAGTTGCCCTTTCACTACCTGCTAAATCCACCAGGCTCAGCTTGCCCACCTTCTCACCTGATGTCTGCAGAAGGAACCAGAGAACAGCTACTGTTAGTTCACTCAAGTTACATGGTTGGATGTATTTTCAAACAAGAATCAAGCTTCATTTCTTGGTGTAGACTCCCTGCAGCTGTTCCAAAGTCATCAGACTTGAACATTATTCTGTGTTAACTCACTAGTTCCTGCTTCTGAAACAATAGGAAGGTTTGAAGTGAAGTCAGATACACTAATATCTTCAAGTCATCTTGGAAATCTCCAGAGGAGAGGTACATAGGGCACATTAGTAAAATGTTAAATCACGAAAAATGCAGAGGTAGTATGGGTCACAAACAAAGACATGGGGTTTACAATCCTCTCTTGAAAAGTGCCTCCTAAAAATCTCAGATTTTGATGGCTCAAGGAAGTTGTGGATGCTCCATTCCTGGAAGTGTTCAAAGCCAGGTTGGATGGAGCTTTGAGCAACCTGATCTAGTAGGAGATGTCCCTGCCCATGGCAGGGGGGCTGGAACGAGATGAGCTTTGAGGTCCCTTCCAACCCAAACCATTCTATGATTCTATATCTATATCTTCTGTTTTTCAGAGACTAAGAATGAACACGACAAGAAGTATGTTTTAATTTACCAAAATTATTACAACTGCAAAGTCTCCTATATCCTTAACAGCCTCCTAGAAAGCAATCCAAGCCATGTGAGTATTTAAACCTGTTACACAGATTTTGTTACAAATCCTCTTATCTCATTTGACCCAAAATGACATTCTGAAACACTCCATGAATCTCATATGTCAATTTGAAGTTGAAGAGCTAGTTGTCTTTGCAAACAGTTTGCTCACATTGTGCTCTTCTGTAGCATCTATGACTTTAACATCTCAGTATCACAGCTGCAAAGTGCTACATTCCCCTAAATGAATGGGATAATTAGAACCAATATGCTTTCAAAAATGTTACTCTAAGCCTCTACAGACATAGTGTGATCATCAGGCTGTACTGTAAGGTGTCATTTCCAGGACTGAAAGGACCAGCAGATGGGAGAACAGAGAAATCTGTTCCAGAAACTCACACAGTAGTCACTGGAAGATGCAGAAAAGACAGACAAGCAGAACTACTCACCTTGCCTCCAGGTTGACCATGACCACACAAAAAATACATATGATAAATATACAGTACAGCCACAGCAAAACCAGAATGACAAACTATGGCAATTCAAGGAGTTTAGCATAGTATGACTGCTGATTTGAAGTGCAAAGGGGAAAAAAAAAACCCTAAATAAATAAAGAACAAGGAAAATTAGACGAGAAGACTGGTGGAGACTGAGAAATAAGGACCAAAAAATCCCAAATGCTCATTATGCTTTACATTATATTCAATATTTAGGCACGTACACGCCTTAGATTTTCTCTGTGGACACTCAAAATCTCTCCAAGGCTTTGAAGACATTAAAGAATTGCCCAAGCACAGAATCTATCAACAAAGTTTAAAGAGTTCTGGTAGGGGAGACCTCTTTCAATTTTAGTTTATCACCATTTTCTGTGAGGGATTAAATATTAACATAAATGTATTTCATGTCCACCTCCAAGGAATATTTACATATAAGGAAATGTAAAGAAAAATACTTTCACATTTAAATCTCTTCTAGATATTTAATATATATACATAAAAAATATTAATGTTGTACAATGCAAAACCTTTGAAATGAGTGTGTGTTTCTGTTTCTAAAGTTGAACATTTGTACATATTTGCATGAAATAACCCCTTGAAGGGGATTACGAGATGTATACTCAGGTGTTCTTCTATTTTTCATCTACACATTATATCTTTAGTTTCTGCTCCAAGTCTGCACTACACACTTTTGCTTAAAAAGAAGTGTTTCTTTAGAGTAAAGGATAGGAGATCCTTCCTGCACCCTCCAGCAGGTCTGCAGCAACTTGGGGCCTTTTGCTCTCCATTTCAAAAAACCACATTTCACTTACAAACCTATGAAAACTGATTTCCCTGCATTAGGGTACAAGCACAAGAGCATTAGGAGGACTTAACTAGACAAAGCCACAGCTAAGCTGGTCCAGTGCTAACAGTGCACCAGGGCAGGACACTGTAGCAAACACTTCCTGATGTCCCTTCCAACCAACATTTCTGAGTCTACAACATACATTAAAGCAAGAGACACACAGCCAAGCTGAACACTTGGACCTTGTAACTTGTTTTACTTACCCCTGATTGTACATCATAGAGTGTGTGGGTGAGGATAATCTTGAAGACTGCGTGGGACCGACTGCTCTCCTCATTCATGTTGGTTGCAGCCACTGTTCGAGATTTGTTGCCCTCAGACATCAAGGACTCGATGTCCTAGATATAATTTTCACAGCCGTAAGCATATCTGCATTAACATCCTTTTCAATTATCTACAAAACAATCTCATTTTGGTAAAACACAGCAAGTATTTTCCCACTGTTTATTCATAAAATATGAGGGAAAAAAAATACTGTGATCTCCTCTTTAAAGACTAGAAATTACACAGTGTTGTGACATGCATATTCATCCATTACCTCTACCTAGATATTAAAATATCAACAAAAATAATGCACCTGGCTGCACACAGCAATACTCAAAAGCAAAGGAAAAAAAGTGAGGAAATGGCAATTCATGTCTGAACACTGTAATATTTCAGCCTTAGTTGTCAACACATGTTCTTGAAATCTGTAATACTGATGTAAGGCTCAAAGTTTTATAAAACAGAACCACGCTGAACGGGTTATTATATTGCTCCTACAGATAAGAGCTTGTAAAGTCCTCTGATATGTTAAGTCATGATACTTGAGAAATACACAGCTCTTCTGCTTAAGTGTTTTACAGCAACCCTGTAAAATAGTTAAAGCTTTAGGGTCTTGGGCTTAACTTTTATTTGAGCATCTCTAGCTGGATGATGCTAAAAACACCCAAAAAACAATCAAACAAAAAAGACCACCACAGACCACTTTGACTCTGCGTGCTGCATTACACAAAGCTGCTGGGCAACACGGAAAAGAAAAGCATGCAATGTGTCTTGTCTCAACAGAAACCACCAAAGAAAGGTAGATGAATACCTGGAGAAACTGCAATAGGAAGGATTGCACCATTTTCATGTTTTGCTTAAGATGACAGAATTCCATCCCATATTGACCCATTTCTCCCACAGCACATTAATGCTTCTTAAAAATCAGGGCATTTTGTGAATGCATATATAAAACATTTAGTATGCAGCAACGTAGTTGCATGCAATGTTCTCAAGTATTTGCCTTGTAAACAACCATTAGTTTATAATTCCAGCATGCCTTTGTGCTACTGGTGAGGGAAATCACTTGGCAATAGAATGATGGCCAAAAAGTGACACAATGTGGTACTGAAAAAGCCCATCTCTATTAAATCCTGGTTCTGTAATTTATCATGGAACGTTTTCTCATGGATACAGCATACACTCAAGTTTGGGAGGAAAGCTCTTCCATTACATAGTTGAATTACTATTGAATAGTACAGCATAAAGCTGAGTTTCTCCTCTTAATTCTGTTCTCCCCAGTGATCACCATACAACAATCCTACAGCTCTCTTGCTCTATAATCCATGTTATTGCTATGGCAATTAGGAGTAGCTTAATTACATTGTCCTGCTTAAGGGACAGTACCTTAGTGTTGAGGATGTCAATACAAGCCTTTCATAAAATTGATCCTTACCTTGTAGCTAGCAACAGCTAGTTTGGATAGGCCATCTACGTAAGGACCATAAACACTGTGTTCTCTAACTTTTAATGTCTGACGGCTTCTGGTTGGGAAAAAAAAGTTATGTATAAGCACAGGACTGACTTAAGACAACATTTATAGAAAGTTGATTTCTCGCTGACATCTCAAATGTGATGGTCTTAAAAATACCACAGTAAAGCACAGAACAAGGACTAGAATGCAAACGAAAAAAAAGCCTTATGTCCACACATAAAATGCTGACACAGACATTTTTGTCACTTCATAAAAGGTAGCATTAGGGTGAGTTGACTCCAAGCTTTTAGAATTACTGCTTTATTTTGATTTAAAATGAAAGAACACTGAGATCAGGAAGAAGCAAAAGCCATCCTATGCAAATGCTTTAGATGGGATCCATAAGGAAGAGTGTATGACAACATACTACAGTGCTGCTGACACACAAATTACTTACCCTTTTGGGTCAAGAAGATCTCTGACTTTCTCATTGTATATCTCCATGTAGGATACTTCCACTTTGAAACTCTGCTCTTCATTTTCCTCTTTCTGAGCTCTTTCAAAGAGTCCACTGCAAAGCCTAGGGATTAATCCAGGCTGGTCAGCAGTACCCATCATTGTGTATGATTTTCCAGATCCTGTGTGATGGAATCTATGATTAGTGTACAGGTAACAAAGTATTGTGCTTTGCAGAACATGGAAAGGAAATAAAAGAGATAAAAAAAAAAATAAAATTTGCATTTCAGTGTAAGATATTTGTGATTTTCTATTTCAAAGTGACTTATTTAGCTAAAGACTATTTAATTAAAAGGAGAATCAAACCAAGAAATTTAGTTCAAACTGACAGAAGACTTTTTCAGGCAGATACAGTCATATGGCAGAAGACAACCCACTACCACTCATCTATGTGCCACGATGAGAAAAATCAGTTGCACAAGCACACTCATTTTTGCACATGACATTTAAAATGATGATTAAAGATTATTCTAACTGCAGAGTCAGAAAACAAGAGTGATGCCCTGAACCCAAGGACGATCACGATCATTTCAAAGATTATAATCCAAGGTGTGAGAAATAAGGGTAGCCAGCAGCAACAGACAAAACCCTGTTTCTCATCCTCATATCTAATGTTACAAAAGAGAAAAACATTTCTTATCTGCACTGCAAGGCATTTCTCCTGAAACAATTTGTATCAACACTATTTTTTTGCTTACGCTGGAAGGAACTTACCAGTTTGCCCATAGGCAAAGATGCAAGCGTTGTAGCCTTCGAAGGCATTCTGAAGAATATTCTCTCCAAGGCACTTGAAAACAACATCTTGACCTAAGAAATAAAACACACAAGCTAACATTGTAACAAAGGGGGAGATATTTTTTCCTTGATTTGGATTCTTCAATAATTAGGTAAAAGCAGTTTGTTTTCTCCTGCTGTGTTAGTGCCTAAATAGCATCCAGCATTTGCTCTCTCTACAAGAGCAAGACCATCAGCCAGTAGATGTGCTCCAGATTTATGCCACTCTCAAAATCACAAGCTGTGATTATCATGTATATACTTGGATGTGCTTAAAACAACATCCTATCAATGTTCCTACTCCGAAGTTTTACCAGCATAAAAACCTCCTACCAGTTGCAGAATTTCATCCACCAGTGAATGGCACCACCTCAAAATATACTCAACCCGTATGTTTTAACAACTGCCATTTGATTTTAATCTAGCAAAATTAGTACAGCACTAGCTAATTTTACTGTACAAGGTATTAAATAATACCATGAGGAGATCTGTACTGGGAAAGAATCACAGCTATGTGGGAGATATTGTAGCACAAGATATGCACTGGCAAAACACAGGGTATAACACTTCTTTTGTTATTAAACTAAAACTGTAGGAGCAGCTTTTTCCAAATGGAGGAAGAAATGCTTATAAGAAATAAGAAGAAATAATTAGGTATTATCTACTTAAACAAAACCTCTATTTTCAGAGTTGCTTTTACAAGCAGAGGAACTAAAGTCTCAGCAAGACACTACAGAACTCTATGGACTGAAAACTCCTCTCAAATAAATTAATGTCCCTGAAAGCTTTCCCTTTCCCTCATTGATTGAAGCCTGTAGTTTACATCCAAGCCCACTCAGAATTTTATGCATGAAAAATTCCCCATCAAAATTACTGATAGCTGTGCCCAGCTAAGCACAGTGGGTTTGGACCAAACACTTCCAATGTGTAACAGACCATAATATAAGTGACACAGGAACCTCTATTAGTTTGAGAAACAAAAAAACCTTACCTCCCTATGTAATTTGTATGGCTGAAAAGTGTTATGTTTTACTCAGTTCCTCACTAAATTACCATTCATTAGTTATTTGAGAAATTAAAGCCTAGAAGCACAGGCATCTTTTATTTCCTTGTGGTTTTGGGTTTTTTTAAATAAGTTGTAAACAAGCTTAACTAATTCCCAATTTTAAGAGATAACAAGTATGAAAGGAACGGATCACAAGGCTGGTAAGTACAAAGATATTTCATATTTTACTGTAACTATTTGCCAAAATGTGCCATAATAATACACAGAAACCTTTTAATTAAATACATTCCACATTCTCACCAGACCATATGAATCCATGTATCCCCCTATTAAATTAGGCTTTTTTAGATACTCCATTATTAAGTCCTAATACGATGCCAAGCTGCCATAAACACTGTGAAACATGAAATTACATTTAGCAGCGTTCCTCAAATCCAGAAAAGAAACTGATTTGATGCTTGTAAAACGATGGACTTGGAACAGTAGTTTAAATAAAGATGCAAATCTGAGTAACCCATTATTGTGATGGATTTCTCACTGCAGACAGGGAACAATGCCTATTGCTACTGTCATCTTTAGAAAAGGGAAACAGGAATGAGTGAAGATTTTCCTTTTTCTTTTGACAACAAGCAGACATATAGGGGAAGGCACTTTGTGCCATATGGGCTGAGCCCTTTAGCAAATACTGTATTTTAATTAGATCATTCACACCTGGGAGACAACGAGCACAAAGCTACAGTGAATATTACCTGCATATTTTTCTTTGACAGATTCATCCATAGACCAAAAGCAGTGATCGTAAGCAAACACCTGCAGGAAAAGAACCAGGAGGACACGTTATAAAAACTGCTGCCAAATCAAACAGGTTACCTGAATTTCAGCAGCACTGTATTATGTTGGCTAACATCACACTCCTCAGGGCTGTGCTGAACATCATAGACATTCTCACAGAACTGCTTATTTTCTATCAGTTGGAAGCCTAAACCAACATTGCATATTCCTAAGTGCAAACCTGTTCCTTACTTTTATTTGTCCCTTGGTTTTATTTCTTGCTTTCTATGGTGTGAATCCTATTCCATGCTCTCCAAACACTCTCCATGTGGCAAGCAAGTGGATGACAAAGAGCTCTCCTCATCTTCCTTTAAACCCATCCTTGCCATTCATTCTTCACAGGACTTTCTATTCTGCAAATGGACAGAAGTCCCCTGGCTGTTTCTGCCTACCCTCGCCCAATGTCTCTTGTCTGCATAACTTAAAAACACACCTTAGGGTAGGAACCTCTCTCTGTACAAGAGGAATTACGTGTTTATATACTGCTGACAAACACAAGTACTCATCAACAAAGTCTAATACTTGTAAGGAATAATATAGAGCAAATGAGTTTTATGAGAAGAGTAGCACTATAATCTCCTTAAACAGAAAAGTTCCAATTTTGTGGTAAATACATGTAAAGGTTCACAGCCAGCAGTGTGCCCAGGTGGCCAAGCAGGCCAACAGCACCCTGGCTTGTACCAGAAATGGTGTGGCCAGCAGGAGCAGGCCAGTGATCGTTGCCCTGTACTCAGCTCTGGTGAGGCCACCCCTCAAATACGGGGTTCAGTTCTGGGCCCCTCACTCCAAGGAGGACATGGAGGGGCTGGAGTGTGTCCAGAGAAGGGCAGTGGAGCTGGGGAAGGGTCTGGAGCACAAGTGTGATGGGGAGTGGCTGAGGGAACTGGGGGGTTCAGTCTGGAGCAGAGGAGGCTGAGGGGAGACCTCATTGCTCTCTGCAGCTCCCTGAAAGGAGGGGGTGGCAAGGGGGGGGGCGGTCTCTTCTTCCAGGTGACAGTGACAGGACAAGGGGTGATGGCCTCAAGCTGTGCCAGGGCAGGGTTAGATTGGATGTGGGGAACAATTCCTTCCCCCAAAGGGTTCCCCAGCACTGGCCCAGGCTGCCCAGGGCAGGGGGCAGTCCCCATCCCTGGAGGGATGTCAGAGCCGTGGAGATGTGGTGCTGAGGGACACGGGGCAGTGGGGACTTGGCAGTGCTGGGTTAATGGTTGGACTGGGTGATCTTAAAGGTCTTTTCCAACCAAAATGTTTCTATGATTCTATGACTCACCATGAAAGTTGACCTCCCATAAGGCAGTGCATATTTTGGGACAGATGTTTGCAAAAACAACTCCCCTGGGTATGTATTTGGAAGAAAAAAATAACCAGGGTAATGTCTGACCTACATTCACACAGACAAAATTTACTCTGTGGGTTATATGAAAAGGGAAATATAAAGTGTTGCTCTTTGGCTGTTTATTTCTCTCCCCTAAGCTTACTTAAAGCTGCTCTTGCCCCTTTAGATGTTCTGTATTGCTATACAGCTAACATTTGCATCACTGCAGATCACGTTGGCAGAGCAAGCGCAGCATGTCAGCACCTCCCAGCCACCTTCTGAACCCTCATTCCATTAATCCTGAAAATGTCATTTTATCTGTTAACACATTTTCATGTTCCATTTTAGTGGTCTGTTATCTAAAGGCCCTAACCATGAACTAATATCTGCACAGGAAATCAAACTCAACATTTCTTCACTAGTCAAGATTGTAGGAACAAAATACGTTGCATCAGCTCTATATTAATAATGAGCAACACCTAAAAAGAAACACTGAATCTGTAGTGATTTATCTCAGTTATTTCATTTCCTAAAAGATCATATAGTGGAATCTGAAAAATCATTTAGGAGCTCACATAGCAATAAGGTAAACCTTCCTCAAGTATTTATACTAATTAAAATAATCCCAAAAATTATGCAAGAGTTGAAAACCCATACTACCAACACATCCAAACGTACTACCTATGTTTATGGAAATGCTTAGGACAGCAAAATCCTTGAAATTTAAATAACTTATCTTCAAAAATACACTGTTGGGGTTTTTTTTTGTATGCTACATTAATGTCCCAGCATCAAAAGACAAAAGTGGTTATTTTACATCCTTGAATTGAGGAAGCAACAGCCTCTTTTATTTACAGTTAAGGTTTTTTTGGTTCCTTGAATCCATTATACAATTAAGCATATTATTATAACATCCCACGCCTTCAGAGCATTTAATAAAACATCACTGGCTATATGACCACAGCAGTAAAGCCAAACCCTGACATGCCAGGGCAGAGATATATATCTGCATACCAAATACAGAGTCACGGGATCATAATCCATAACAACAAAATGAGTTTGCTTTAACACAAATGCCAGAAAATGTTTTTTAAAAGCCCACAAATAACAAGCAGTCTTCCATTCACAGGCTGTAACGCTGAGTATGTATGTTCTCATTTGTTCCTGTGACTCATTTTTTGGCACAGGCTGTACAGAGCTCTTCTTCAGCAAGGAGATGCTTCGAGTTTCTTACTCAACAGCTGATCAACTCCAGAGCTGTTTTGCAAAATGCTTTTAATATTTGGATACAACAACATTTCCCACACTGATTTAACACGCAGTAAAAGCCCTTACCTTTGGTTGGGTCCTACTGTTCCCCGAAGCATCAGGAGCAGAAAGGATTTGTAGGGTTGGGATATGAAAAAGAAAGACAAAAGAAAAACAAAGACTGTTAGTTGTGGTGATTTTAGCTTAACTACTCTATGATTAATACCTCATCATTGGATGAAATGAAAAGTTCATTTCTCTCCTCAGATCCCTCCCATGTCATTCTATAAACCAATGCTCATCTTCCAAGGATGCTGCTGTGAATAAATTGATTTTAAATTCAAAGCAACTGATTTTCCTTATGCTGCCACCAACTCTTCCTCATTCTCTCCCAGTCTTTTCTTCTTGGGACACCTCTCTCCCTCTCTCTTTACTACTGTGGGTGTCACTGTCTCTTAAAAACAAAGTACCCAAGCAACATAAAAATTTCCAAAACCACTTGAACAGGAACTTCAGGAGAGTTATTCAAGAGGAAATTTCAGAGTTCAGCTCTTGGATTTGCCCAACTCAGTTCTCTCACGGTTGCTGGGACAGCAGAGCAAACATTTGTATCTCTGAAAGAATGAGCAGAGAACAGCAATTCCTTTAATCTGTTATGTACATAATTTAAAAGTTTGTTTGGGTTTTTGGTGTGGGTTTTTTTTTGTTTTGTTTCTTTGGTTTTTTTAAACAACAAGTACAAAATTACTGGAATGACTTAAAATAACAGCACAGCACCAGTCAATGCCCCGACAGCAGGTCCTGTGGACTTCCCAGATAGAGAAGACTGGAGAAATGCACCTAACACACACCAACAAAGAACTTATATTCTCCTTGTCCTGGACCTTGCAAAAGAGATTAGGAAGCTCTTGACAACAGTAACAAGTAAGGTCTTGTGACAAGCATCACTGATTCATTTTGAACAGAGCAGGAGAAAGACATGGGAGCCATAGAAGATTATTCTCAGAGTTCTTGCTGCTCATATGGATTGGGAAGTGAGTTTAAAAATAGCTTTGTCTCTCAAAAATAATTCTTTATCAAGCAAGTTCTTCATCTCTTTTTTTTCCTCAGGCTTGGATCTAAAATGCATATCTGTTTCATAGAATCACAGAATGATTTGGGTTGGAAGGGACACCTCCCACCAGCCCAGGTTGCTCCAAGCCCCATCCAACCTGGCCTGGAACACTGCCAGGGAGGGGGCAGCCACAGCTTCTCTGGGCACCCTGGGCCAGGGTCTCACCACCCTCACAGCCAACAATTTCTGCCTAATCTCACCTAAATCTCCCCTCTTCCAGTTTAAAGCCATTACCCCTTGTCCTATCACTCCATGCCCTTGTCAAAAGTCCCTCCCCAGCTTTCTTGTAGCCCCCCCAGGCACTGGAAGGTGCTCTAAGGTCTCCCAAGAGGCTTTTCTCCAGGTTGAATAGCCCCAAATCCCTCAGCCTTTCTTCATAGCAGAGGTGCTCCAGCCCTCTGCTCATCTTTGTGGCCTCCTCTGGACCTGCTCCAAAGCTCCATGTCCTTCTTGTGTTGAGGGCCCCTGTTATGTCCTGTTTGACATAACAGCAACGATCGATGGTGACTTTGTGTAGCAGCAGTCAGCGTGACGTGCTACGCAGGATGATTATTTAAGTCAATGTTACCCCATGACAACCACATCGCAGAGTCATTCAAGTAAGCAATAACATGACCACTTTGCCCCCTGCCATCTGGTTAAGTTTGAATAAAAGCTTTCCCAAAGTTGGACTTGATCTTAAAGGTCTTTTCCAGCCAAAACTGTTCTATGATTCTATGAAAGTCCTTGGCAGCAAGCTTGGTGCAGGCTCTCAACTGTCTCTGTTGCTCCTAGGTGGGTTGTAGATACGGAGCTGTACTGAGGGAATCTCCTTCACCAGGGCTTTGATCCAGACACAGAAGACACCAGAGAGCCCATCTGGATTACTCTAAGAGAGAAGCAAGAGCATTTTCTTGGCTTTCTGCTCTCTGAAATGCTGCTGAAGCATTTTGCTGAAGGACTTCACTGGGAACTGCTAAGTGGCTTTTAGGGGTGCGCCCAAGGCAGGCTTATTCCTATTCCTATGGGAAGATCATTCTCATTCTAAAATAAAGAGAACAGCAAGCCTGGATTCTGAGTTTGAGTTTAGCACTCAGAGATTTGATGCTGCTCTTAATTCAGCAAGCAGTTATACTCCCATTCCCCAGGCCAGTTCCACAACAAGATTATATTGTGATCATGCAGCTGCTATTTCCAGCCCTCAATACGGAACGTATTACTGAGTATTTGGATTAAAGCAGTAATAAGGATATAATCTCAGAAGACCTATGATATATTCAATTTTAAGAGGATGGATTATGTTAGGCTATGTAAATCATCAAGCTTAGTTCACATTTAAGGTCTTAAATTAAGGATCTAATTTTCTAAAGAGAATCATAGAATCACCATGGTTGGAAAGGACCTCCAGGATCATGAAGTCCAACTTTTATCCCAACATCTCCCTAACCACTTGACCATTATGCCATGGCCTCAAGTGCTTCATCCACTCGGTTTCTGAACACCTCCAGGGACAGCGACTCCATCACCTCCCTGGGCAGCCTGTTCCAGTGCCCAACCACCCTCTCAGTAAAGAACTTCTTCCTAATATCCAACCTAAACTTCCCCTGACACAACTTGAGGCCATTTCCTCTCGTTCTATCATTAGTAATTTGGGAGAAGAGACCAACACCAGCTTCACTACAACCTCCTTTGAGGTAGTTGTAGAGAGCAATGAGGTCTCCTCTCAGCCTCCTCCAGACTGAACAACCCCAGTTCCCTCAGCCAGTCTTCATAAGGCTCACCAGCCTCGTTGCCCTTCTCTGGACTCACTCCAGCACCTCAATGTCCTTCCCATACTGTGGTGCCCAGAGCTGGACACAGTACTCAAGGTGTGGTCTCACGAGTGCTGAGTATGGGGTATGATGACCTCCCTACTCCTGCTGGTCACACCGTTTCTGATACAGGCCAGGATGCCATTGGCCTTCTTGGCCACCTGGGCACACTGCTGGCTCATGTTCAGAGCTGCACAGCCACACAAAACCATGTCTTGCTGAATCCAGACAGGAGCAAACAGAAGCCCTGCACCTAAGAAACCCAGCATACAGTTTTGAGGATGCAGCACGGCTATCTAGGGCTGTAGCTGGTTCTGTGTACTTTGCACCGAGAGAATAAATCGGACAAATGTTTCCCTAAGGAAAGCATTAAGTGTGTGTGCATCCTGTATCACACAGCAGTGTGAGTATGCACAGAACATTTCCTATGGTTAATGTTGGCATTAGCAAAAAAACCCCAGAGGATCCCAATATTGACAACTTGTCATCATAACAGATTGTAAAGAACCACAAGTAGTCACCTGCAAACTGCTCACACCCAAACCCAGGTCCAAACCAGTGTCTGTAAGGCAGAGAGTGAAAACGAGCAGACAGTGAAATGATCACTGCAGGGCTTTGAAAGCACCCATCCAGAGGTTATCCAGCAGTTTTCCCCAAGGACACTGCCATCGCAGAGGTGCAGGCAGGACCTGGATCGCTCCTCGGCTGACAGCCAATAACTCACATCTCTCTCAAATGCAGCAGAAAGGTCGAGGACAGGAAGGGAAAACTTATCTTTGAGCTACTGAAGGATGTCACTAAGATGTTTTCAGCTACGTATTTTCCCTTGAATGCAGACTGACAGGACTTTCCTTCACCAACTCTCCCCCCCCTTTCATCTTTTTTCAACTCAATGTCAAACAGAACTAAGGGGAATTCAGTGTATCGAGGGTTTCTAAAATTAAAAAAGGAGAAAGAACACTCCAGAACAAATGCTTGCAATTATTAGGATTTTATTTGTTGCAGCCAAGTGAATACATCTGCTGTTTCAAGAGTGAATGAAGACACACAGCCCTGAGCAATCATTTATTTTTAAGCTAGCTCTTACACAGTATAAGCTTCTAGACCAACAGATATTTGCTTTCATATAAAAATGTTAGTGGTTTCCAGGTCATACGCACTAGCTAAACACTGGATAAAACCAGAGCAATTCCCAGCTGAGACCACTAGTATATACCCAACACCACTACTGCTTCTATTTTGTTAAAAAAGAATAGAATCTCCAGTAATTAAATGATATATTCAAGCACAATAAACTACTCTGTTCAGCCACAGCTATTAGTGTTATTTTTAGTTCTACCTCAGAGCAGTTTTTACTGCAGCTTTCCAGGTTCCAAAGCAGAGGGATGGTATAGAGATCTTAAGCATATTTGAGATTTCATTAATCTCCTGGTGAAAACACCACAGAAAATGAGTAGAAGTGAAACTGGGCAGAGGGGAGGAGAGCTCAACCCTTATCTATTCTGTTTGGCTGACCCAACAGCTCAGAGCCAGCAGCCAGCTGGCAAATCTGCACATGCTCTCCATCAGTCACAGCACATCCTGCTTCTTGCCTAAACCAGAAATGGGCAGATGGGGCAAACTGGAGAGGAAAGGCGAGAGGTGGCAAGTTGGAAAACAGGGAAAAGACATACAGAGGCTGCAGGACATGATCTGACAAGCCAGGCATTTATTTTTTCTTTTGCTTTTCTTGTTAAAAAGAACTTTTCCTACACCAGCAGTGACCACGACAACATCCAAGCTATAAATCTGGCTGATATAGCTCAGTGGCACAAAGCTACGCTGGATTTGGGGAACTGAAACATAACATTTTACCATTTTCAGAAACTTCTGGAAAAGTAAAACATAATAAGAATTCACAGGTTAAACAAAAAAAAAAAAAATGAGAGAGGGAACAATTACAACAGTAACTATGAATTAGGGAAGTCCCAGCAAATCCCCAGAAATTTTTATTGCTTTCCACTTTCCATAGCCACTGCAAAAACAGGCAGATCAGATTCATATGTAATTATTGTTATTTTATGCCCTTCAGAGGGAACTGGGCAGCATAAACTCTCAGAAGGAGCTAAAAATACAACTAGAAAAACATACTGATGGGGGGAAAAGCGACTTGGGGTTTAACAGGAGAAAGGTGCTGGGGTCTCCTAGTGATCACTCTCTTAGACCACGTCTTTGTGCTCCCAGCTGAGTTAGTTTGCCTTAAATCAGTTTCTATTCACACACATTTTATTAAAAGTAAAGTTGGCATGGTGTGTCACAGTAGTTTATCCTTCAGATGCAGGAACAGCTGATTTTGTAACAAATTTGGTTTTTTTAAAGTGTGTACAGATATAGTCCAAAGGAAAGAAACTGCAGCATAGCAACTAAAGGACCTCCAGAGGTCTCTTCCAACCTCAGCCATTCCATGATTCTGTGATGTCATTACTAATTTGTTGCAGATAAAAGCAGTACAATAACTATACTGGGTTCTAACAGAAACACACAGCTGCATCATACTTCAGCTGTTCCCCAGAACCAAATAACTAACGCTACATTGGGCAGATTATTTGTCCCCACAGATCTTTCTTTCCTTCCTTTCCCTGGTTAAGTAACCCCCAAATAGATTGGATATTAGGAACAATTTATTCACTGAAAGGGTTGTCAGGCACTGGCACAGGCTGCCCAGGGCAGGGGGCAGTCCCCATCCCTGGAGGGATTTCAGAGCTGTGGAGATGTGGTGCTGAGGGACACAGGGCAGTGGGGACTGGGCAGTGCTGGGGGAATGGTTGGACTGGGGGAGCTCAGAGGTCTCTTCCAACCAAGGCTATTCTATGATTCTATAAACAGTACCTGTATGAAAAAAACCCTTGAATTATAATGCTCAGCTTCTTTTGTGGATTCTCACTCAGCCACCTGATCTTTGCCACTCAAACTCAAACCACCACCTCCAAGGAAAAAAAAAACAACACAACAAAACCAAAGCAGGGTAAGGATGTTTGGGAACACCTCAGAAAAATGAAGTATCACATTCACAGAACCTTAGCACAGCGCTTTCCTAAGCAAACGTAGGCTCTGTTTGAAGAGGGATGGGTTAAAAAGTAATGGCTTTCATGGACTGATTTTTTTTTCCAAGATAACTCATTCTTCAAACAAGACTTTTGAGTTTGACCCCTGGCTGTATCTTGGAAGGTAAATATGGGGTGTAGATGGAGCTGAATACCAAAAGGACCTGTGCATTGCTCACACTGTCTCAGCATTAGATACCTGCCCGTAAGAGGAGGCAGGATGTAACAAACCACTACTTTCTGGTCTTTCACTTTGGAATAACAGGGCTTATGACTTTCAAGTTTACCTTCCACTGTGAAGTAGTAAATATATCCTCCACTGTACTACAGGAGCTTCCTAGTGCAGAGGAGCTGATAAGGTTTGCAGGGATTACTGAAGTCTCACGGCAGACAACTTCAGGCACACCAGATAAGGATGTAGGCACAAAAAAAATAATATCAGAAAGATCTTGCAATTTCTGAAGTTTGGGAGTACAGTTATCTTTCTGAAGCAGATTCTAACTGGTGGTATTTTTTTTTTCTATCTCAATAAAGGACTTAGAATAAGGCTTTTTGAAGAGTCAGTCAGAAAAAACTGCAATGTTCAGAGTTTTACTGTTTCAATTTCAGCTGCAGAAGTTTTTTCCTGGCATAAAAGCCAGCCAGGGGTGAAAGAAAATTTAGACAAAATAATTATTTTACTAGCATAGACATAATTGAAATACAGAACTACGACAACTGACAAGAAACAGAATTCATTGAGAAGCTGTTTCCTCTCTTTCCACGTATCAGACAAACACAACCTGCGACACATTTTGCTGCTGCTGGGTATACAATGAGAGGAAATGCCAACTAAATAAAGACTGATCACTTCAGGCTTCTTTCATAGAATCCCAGAATGGTTTGGGTGTGAAGGGACCTCAAAGCTCATCTCGTCCCAACCCCTTGCCATGGGCAGGGACACCTCCCACCAGCCCAGGTTGCTCCAAGCCCCATCCAACCTGGCCTGGAACACTGCCAGGGAGGGGGCAGCCACAGCTTCTCTGGGCAACCTGGGCCAGTGTCTCACCACCCTCACAGCCAACAATTTCTGCCTAATCTCACCTAAATCTCCCCTCTTCCAGTTTAAAGCCATTACCCCTTGTCCTATCACTCCATGCCCTTGTCAAAAGTCCCTCCCCAGCATTCTTGTAGCGCCCCCAGGCACTGGAAGGTGCTCTAAGGTCTCCCCAGAGCCTTCTCTTCTCCAGGCTGAACACCCCCAACTCCCTCAGCCTGTCCCCAGAGCAGAGGTGCTCCAGCCCTCTGACCATCTCCATGGCCTCCTCTGGACCCACTCTAACAGCTCCATGTCCTTCTTGTGATGGGGGCCCCAGAACTGGGCACAGTACTATCTTTATCCTATGATAAAGATACTTCTTTATCCTATGATACTTAGAAATCCATTTTCCCCAAATATTTCAGAAGACAAAAGTTGTTGGGTTTAACAATTTGTAAATATTATTTCCCCATTTTTACATGTAGACCAAGCAGTAACAAAATGCTGAGTCCCACTAGACTCCAATTTCTGGGTCATATCCTCCAAATAATACTATTCTTATAGGGTCTCGACTGTACCTCCATAGCAATACTGAGCTCTTTGGGAGAAAACCATGCAGCCCTATTTGAGCAAAAGATTATTTGTGAGCAGAAACAACCTCTTTAAAAAATAAATCCCCAAGTACATTTAAAAAAAAAAAAAAAAAGTGAAGGCTCATACAGATTTCAAAGCCTATACTTGTGTAGCAAAAAGGAACAAAAGTAATCACTGTTACTTGGAAAATTCCTCCAGTGCTCCAAGGCATTCCAGGCATAGTTGGCGGTTACTTAGTTTCTACTGACAAAACTAATTTTTGCCAGCTCACTCAAAAAGAAAATACAAAAGAAAAAAAAAAAAAAAAAAAGGCCGTGAAAAACAAGAACTGGGGCAGAACAGCAACTTTGTGGGTTTGGCATGGTTTTGAGCTGGAGTTAAATTTTCTGCATTGTTCGTCCCAGTACAATGATCTGCTTAGCCCTGACCGCATTCAAGTGGTGCATGTATCCCATAATGCTTTTTTTTTTGGTGTGTTATGACATGGCATTTACAACTTTACCCCTTTGTTTGTAAACACTTAGATGTCAGGTTAGTATTGTGCTCTAGAGAATGTCTGGTGAACAGCCAGTACCCAAACTTCCAATTACTATTGTGAATGTCAATGTTTTTTAATAGAGCCTGATTATAACCATGGGAGGAAGGAGAAAAAAAAAACTGGTTTATGATTTGCCAGCTTATTAACTCCACTGATAGATCTCCAGATGGAAACCCAACCATCCTAGCCCTGGGATTTGGCAGAAAATCTGTTCTGTCTCTGGGACAACTGCACAGAATCACGGCATCATCTAGGTTGGAAAAGACCTTGAAGATCATCGAGTCCAACCATCAACCAACTTGTTTTAGTCCAATGCAATCTCCAAGCACCCGAGAAGCGGTGGGATGAGCTCCCAATGAGGCAGATGGTGCAGTGTGTGTGTGTCTGTATATATGTACAGGTGTACTGGAACACAGATGATAACCTCATTCTAATGCTGGTGTCTGCATGCACAACGTTCTCATCCAGTATCACCTTTAGCTTAAAGCAAGGGGCTACAAAGCCAAGTCACTGTTACACAGGATCAGTCCTAGAAGAATCTAATGCACACTATGAAAAGTAAAGGGTTTACATTAAAAGTAATCATTAAAATGCCCACAGAAGCCATAGACATAAATTTAATGAACACCAAGGGAGCCATATCGCAGGCTACCAAATCACTGGGAAGTGTTCTGGAGGAAAATCTCTACACCTAGGAGAAAACTAATGGGATATTTGCATAGAAAAATCCTGATGCAAACACAATGACACGTTGCCAACATACTTTCACTAACAGTGTTTTACAGAGAGGGGGAAAACGAGCTGTTTTCAGTGGCACAGCAGTCTGTACAAACAGTGGTTGGCTGAGCATAACGGTGTCATTAGAATTACTTCATCATATTTATAAGGAGTAAAAAACCCAAACCCCCTCCCAGAGGAGGCCTCAGTAGCGAGGGGACTCTATGACTGTACAAAGAATGAAATGAGTTCAACGGAGCAGACACTGATATCTCACTGGGAATTCTGCAGGATTATCATCAGTGATCCCAAATGTCACAGCACCAAACAACTCATTCTAGACTTCCCTTCTCCCACAAAAAAAAAAACACCCTAGAAAAACCTTTAGGGTGTGATAGTAGAATCTAATAGTTAATTTTTTTCTTCTTACTTACCTATTACCTGAGAATATATACACGCAGAACTTTTTCACTGAAAAGTTAGGGTAGTTTTTTGGGAGACTTTGGCTTTTAAAAAGCATTTTACTTTCCAATTAGATGAGTTTCAGCCTGTCCCCTTCACTTCCCCACAAACCCCTTATTTCCAAGAGGATCCAAGACTCCCAGTTCAAGGTGTTGTTAGCCCTAGATCCTGTTCACACGCAGAATTAATCTGCAATTAATGCACGAACCATATGATGAAGCCCCAGTTTCAGAACAGCTGCCATTCTGATTTTTTTTTTTTTCAGCTTTTTTGTGAGCAAGTTGGCAATTCATTGTACAAAGCAGAGTGCAGCTTGTCTAACCCAAAGGTAAGCTGCAGAGAAAGAACAACTGTGTTTACACCTCCTTAACTCTAGCTTCTTCATTGCTATATTTTTAAGTGTCTATTTGTAAAATATAGGGGTTTCCTACATTTTTTTTTCCCTTGGGTGGAAGGTGGGATTTAGGAGAGCACAAAAAGACAACCATGAAAAATTAAATTCTTTAACAGCAACTTTCTTCAACTTTTGGAGGTTAAATACACTAAGTATATTCACAAAACAATGAGAAAATTATTTTAAACACAAAGAGAATTTCCACCATAAATTTAATAGTGATTTTTTTTATCTTTCTGAGCCTTTCCAACATCAAGTAGCCATACCCTACTTCTACAGCCTTCTATCTAGAGAAGTGGGTTTGACTTCAATGTGAGAGTTTGTGTGGGCATTTATGGCAGAGCTACCAGGGCAGAGAACCTGTTACCATGTCTCCTGGAAAAAAATAAAATAAAAACCTTTTAAATCAACTTTTTTTGTGCCTGTTCTTACTTAGCTGCAGCAGTCTAGAGCAATATTGTTTGAAAGATTTGTCTCACTCCTCCCATTTCAGCTTGAGCTCAAAGCTTACTGCAGCTCCTTGTTGCAAGATGGTTTTTCTTACAGACTCAGCAAAAGGGTTGGGAAGAAGCCAAACCCGTGCCAGTGCCTCCTCCACTGATAGCAAGGGCACCAGACAACCTCCCCAGGCCCCCTCCCTGCTCACTTCCCTTGCACAGGATTTCAGAACTGTCAACGCTCCCTCACTTCAGAAAGAAAAACATGCTGACATCCACAGAAATTTGTAACGGGAGTCTCTTGGCAGCTGGAAGTAGAAAATAAAGGTGGGAAAGGAGGGTGGGGAGAGAAAGAAGTCCTTTATGAGCACCCAGACAGAAGAACAAATTATTTTTAATCCAGGAAAGGGTATTTTACAAAACTTTTAAGTTCCACTAAGCCAAGTTCCTCCTTTTGTAGATCAGCCAGCTGTATCATCCAGTTCATAAACTCATCACAGCCTCTACCTTAAAACAGTTTATCTGTCTTCCTTAGAAAACACAAATACATCATCCAGAATCATTTCTGAAAAGAGCTGATGTTTTTCCACAGACGTGGTTACACTTACACACACGTACCTACTCACAAACGTGTACATTCAATATGATTTGACAAAAAAAAGCATCTACTTCAGCACCTCTCTGCTTAGAATCATAGAATAATTATGGTTGGAAGGGACCTCCAGGATCATCAAGTCCAACCTTTATCCCAACATCTCCCTAACCACTAGACCATGGCCTCAAGTGCCTCATTAACCCATTTTTTGAACACTCCCAGGGACGGTGACTCCACCACCTCCCTGGGCAGCCTGTGCCAGTGCCCAACCACCCTCTCAGGAAAGAACTTCTTCCTAATATCCAACCTAAACTTCGCCTGATGTAGCTTGAGGCCATTTCCTCTCGTCCTATCATGAGCAATTTGGGAGAAGAGACCAACACCAGCCCCACTACAACCTCCTAAAAGGAGGGCAATGAGGTCTCCTCTCAGCCTTCTCCAGACTAAACCACCCCAGCCACTTTGCCCCAAGCCTGGAGCGCTGCATGGGGTTGTTGTGACCCAAGTGCATGACCTGGCACTTGTCCTTGTTAAACCTCATGCAATTGGCCTCAGCCCATCACTGCAGCCTGTCCAAATCCCTCT
The DNA here is from genome assembly GCA_028020825.1 of Podargus strigoides. Classification (NCBI taxonomy): domain Eukaryota; kingdom Metazoa; phylum Chordata; class Aves; order Caprimulgiformes; family Podargidae; genus Podargus; species Podargus strigoides. The sequence continues at coordinate 2,348,889 of CM051619.1, forward strand.
GCAGAGCCTCCCTACCCTCAGGCAGATCAACACTCCCACTCAATTTCGTGTCATCTGCAAATTTACTGAGGGTGCATTCGATCCCCTCATCCACGTCATTGACAAAGATACTAAACGTGACTGGCCCCAAAACTGAGCCCTGAGCCCAGAACAGCCTTGGTTGGAAAAGACTTCTCACATCATCCAGTCCAACCATTAACCCAGCACTGCCCAGTCCCCACTACCCCATGTCCCTCAGCACCTCATCTCCACGGCTCTGAAATCCCTCCAGGGATGGGGACTCCACCAATGCCCTAGGCAGCCTATTTCCATGAGGAAGCTCTATATTCTATTACAATACCTCCTATCATATATTTTCTGCTGTAAAGACCACCTCCCCAGAGGACTTACAGCCATTTATCTCATGATTGCCCATGCAATTTATGTCGGATAATCACTAAGACTGCAACCAGGGAGGCACTTTCCAGCTCAGTGTTCTAAATAAATCAAACTACCTCCTTCACCTCATTTTCTGGTTCCATGAATTTGCCGTGTCTTCAAGTGAAGAGTAACATCCTACTCTCTTTGGAAAGGGTGATGCCTATTTGAGGAGACACATGGACTCACTTTTCCAACTCCTTTAGCAAGTCCACCAGCTTAATAAATCAGTATGTGGCATACACACAATGTATTCACAAGGTTGGGAATTTCACTGGTTATAGCATCCAGTTAGTTTTTCAGTCTCAGTGCAATTTCATCATCACTGAGTGTTCAGCTGTTGAAGAGGACACAAGCACAGTGCAATACTTTATAACTCTGAATCATTTTTGGTGCCTTCAGAACCAGGCAGCTGTTAAGCAAAGCTTTATTTTCATGTGGCAAGTCTATTCATGGCCTGTTCTGGATCCAACTCCAAATTAGGAACTCAAATGGTATTTAAAACTACACCCCCCCCCCCAAACCACAAATTATGTTGATCAAGTTGTGTATGGAGGGGAAAGATAAGAGCTGTAGGCAAGAAGGGTTGGTCATTAGCATAGAAGTTATTTGTCTTGCCTCCATGGTTCGGTAACCACCTGAATTTCCTTACTTCAACACATACATGTTTCATGATCACAGTGATAAGCCAGAGGTTGTTGCACAATATCTACGTACTGGCATCTCAATCCCCTCATTGACGTCCAACAAGCCTGGGAGGTGAAAGAACAGCACAACACGTCTGAACCACTCTAGTAAAAAAGGAATCTGAGAATGGCAGCTTGTCAAGATGCTGGCATCTCAAAAAGAGCACTTAAAAAAAAAAATCTTGACATACAATGGAAGCCTCAAACATTCAGCTATAGTGAGATTAGTGTTTGATATCTCTCAAAAAAGAAAAAAAATGTGTCATACTGTCTTTCACCTCCCCTCCCCCCCCCGATCAACCCTTCCAATGCTGTCTCTATTCCTCCAACCCATTGGAGCAAACTCAACTGATAACATGCAGATAACAAAGCAGGCAGCAATCAATACCCACTTCGACGTTTGCCATATGCTGAATGTCAACAGAAATTTGAAGCATTTTGGCATACACCGATACATTACTTTCTCTCCACAAAGATTTCAAGCCTTTTTACCCACCCTTCTGTTTATGCAGACTCACTCAAACAGCTCAGGGGCTGCAAGATTACAGTTCTGCCATGAACGACGTTAAGAAGGGACTGCTTTCCTCACCTACCCATAGTAGGAGGTACTTTCTGTTGTCATTTTTCCAAACCATAATGAGCTCACAGAACTGAAATCTTACTACCAGAGTAGCTGGCAGGAGGAAATAAATAAAATCTTTGTCCCAAAGAAACTAAGACTAAAAAGAACCATTAAGACAAGCAGCCTAGATACCTCCATAGTCCCTCTGACTACTGCTTTTCAGGGTAACATTTTTGCACCAAGCTGCTCTTCTGCCTGACCTAGAAAAGAAATCCTTATCCTCAGTGTACCATTCAAATCAGCTGTTTTTTTCCCAGCATGAGGATGGGAAATAAGCTATAATTGACCTCTTTGCTGAGAAGCAAGGGGAAAATACAGCATATTATGAAAATTACAGGCAAGCCTTCACCATGACAGCTCAGCTTCCATGTCCCATATATGTCCTGCTAATGGCTGTGGACTGCTGAAGAAATGTCACAGTGCTCTAGGCAGAATTAAATGTTTGCTTAAACCTAGAATTGCATGAAAGCATACAGATCTGCATTTAGAACTTGTTCTGAAGATGAAAAAACATTTTTGGAGTGAAAAGGAAAGGCTCGTGGGCACCCAATGCATACAGGAAAGCCAAGGTGCAGCAAAATGCACAGCTACAAGGGAGAAGCCTGAAGGTGCAGCAGTCCTCAGCTAAAGGACTACAACATTGCTTGCATATTCAGCATTTCCATTTCTTTCTTTTTTTGCAAAATATCAATTTCTTCAGTATTTGGGAGGAAAAGCCCCAACTACTTCTGCCTAAGTGCTACCGATTTGCTGCAGCATTCCTCTGTGCCCTCAAATTTCCTAAATTCATTTTTTTTGTCCACATGATGAACCTGGACACATCTGCTTTGTCTATTTTTTTCTCCCTCCCACCTCAGCAAATCACTGTGGTCATTTTTAAGTGTAGGAAATATTTTGTGAACTATTCTTGAGTCTACATGCCACATCACTATTTCAAAGCACTGCAGTTCTTTCATGCCCACTGTGTTCCAACTGAAAGCTCTCATTTGGGGAATCAGATAATCCTAAAGTATTTAATGGGGAAGGTCATTTTGAATAATCTTTTATTCCCTACTTCTTGTTCTAATGATCTTTATTTATTCTTGTGTACAAAAAAATTCTTTCATTAAACACTTGTACCGGCACCCATCGCCTCCAAAAACGAATCTGGCAGTTGCTTAAGGGCTTGTACATTAGTGTTGATAATTTATTCATGCTGGGAAAAATAAAAGAATCAGTAACAGGCATTAGCAGAGATGTATGACTAGTGGTACCAAGTGCAGAAGCTACAGTGTAGGTTTTTTTAAAAGCATCTGGCCACAAATTAATTCAGAAGTTAGCTAGCTGGAACAGGCATTGGAACTGAGGGTGGTAAAGCTATATATATATTTTGGCTGACAAAACATCCTTCCTTCCAGAGACTATGGCCTGCAGCGCTGTAAGAAGCAATCAAGGATTAAGTTATCATTTCACAGCTCTGGCAAGGGAATTCAGATATTTAGCAAGGTGAAACACGCACAGTACACCATCAGTTATCCCTTTTATCCAAATAAATGGTGTCAGACTAAATCCTGCCATGTACTTGCCTGCCAACCAGTCTCCCGGGCTCTGGATTTTGGCCAACAACTCATTCACTCGTGCCAAGTCTCATGTTGTCCCACGGTGGGGCAAAGGAGTGTTTGCAAGGAGGATATAATTCCCACCCTACAGCAGACTAATGGGAGACCATTCCTATACTCTTATTATATAGCTAAAAAATGCAAATATGAGTCCTCCAATCTATCACCAACTTAGATCACATATATCAAACAACGCCTGAATAAGAGACGCCGGGCTTTTAGACACATGATGTGAAGTTACACCCTGCAGGTTTCACTAAGTCCTTCAAAGGGAATTCAGGTAAATCCAACAGCTCTGGCAGCAAACCTTTCCCCAACAGCTTTGAAGCACCTACAGGCCAAGGTCAGAGGCGCTGCTGAATGTGCAGCAGCTGCCAACCAGATTTCCTCCTCCTTCCTCGCTCTTATCGCTAATTACTTCTAAGAGCTTCCCGCAAGCAACGCCGTCGATTTGCTTCCTGCACTGCTCTTAAGCACAGCACTGTTTATTTCCCCAGCATGCCTTTTCTTTTGAACTCCTTCTCAACACCCCTCCCTCCAAAAAAACCCAAAACCAACCCAAAAAGAGCCTTAAGCTTTTCACAACACTGTTTCTGGAGCAAAAACTGTAGATATTTTGAAAAGTCCTTTTTTTGGTGACATTACACATGTGCTGTACTACACACAGTTCATGCCAATTAAAAGTTCACTGTACATTCAAGTGTCCTGTGCTGCATAAATGCAGTTATTTGGCTATTTAAGCACCTAACTCTTCACTTAGACAATATAAAGGACCTCAAAATGGATTTGGGAAAATAACACGCAGAGCCTTGAACCACAGAGCTGGCTGACAAGAAATGCTGCACTGAGGGCTACATACCAGTGAGTCTTCACATGGCTGCAGCGAATAAATGCATAACAACTGCAGGACAGACCCTGTGTTAGTTGTGAATTCAAAGCTCTGAACCTTTTTCTGGATTAAAGAACTTATGACTTCCATCCTGGATGATGACAACAGTTGTTTGGCTTTTTTCTGTAAGCTTACCCATAATAAAATGGCTTTTTAGAAAGTCCTAGTGACCAATTGATCACTCAGAAACTGATAGCTGTGTGCTGGTTCCCACTTCCAGGAATGATTAACATAAGACATATAATGAGGCATTGCAGAAAATGTAGAAATAGCTCAGTTCTCCTCACTGACCATGTGCTACAGCCCTGTAAATATGAACTTGTTAAAGCTGAGCCAGTGCTCTAGAAGAATTTGCTCTCAGAATAGCTTGTGGTCTCGTGGTACAGGGGTGGTTTTCACCTTCATAAAACTTAGAGAGCAAAAGTTTCTGTCAAGTGTCATCAGCCAATTCTTTCATAAAGCACTGTAACTAAAGAGAGGGGGAAAAACCTAAATAACCCAGAAAATGAGTCACCTTTCCTTGTTGTAGTCTGATGAAATTTCTTGCTCATTACTTCTAAATTCTTCACCTAAATATGCAACTTCTAAAAATAATTTTATGATCACTATAAGACCATATTTATAAGCAAACGCTGTGTAATTTCTTTATGAAGTGAATCATAGAATCTGGAATGGTTTGAGTTGGAAGGGACCTCACAGCTCATCTCGTCCCAATCCCCTGCCATGGCAGGGACACCTCCCACCAGCCCAGGTTGCTCCAAGCCCCATCCAACCTGGCCTGGAACACTGACAGGGAGGGGGCAGCCACAGCTTCTCTGGGCACCCTGGGCCAGTGTCTCACCACCCTCACAGACAACAATTTCTGCCTAAGATCTAATCTAAATCTCCCCTCTTCCAGTTTAAAGCCATTACCCCTCGTCCTATCGCTACAAGCCCTTGCAGTGCAGATATAGCCTATGTTCCATGTGGGTTCTGTTACATTTTGGGCAGAAAGTTGAAATTCTGGAAGTGTAAAAACCTAAAACATGATAAAGAAAGTCAACTCCAACCACATTTTTGAACTAGTGTTTACCTCCTCACGCTGTTCCTTTGTTCCACACCAGCACCAGATACTTGCTATCAGCAGGCAGCTGGTTTCACTTAAACTTCTCTTTTCCTTTTCCAACTATCTGTTTGGGAGACAAAGTGTGGTAACGTGCCATGTGGAAAAGTGTTTAATATTTTGTGGTCTCAGTGATTATTTCCTGTGATAGTATGATAGTTCACACACATTCATATTCATTTTCCTGAAAAAAAAACCCAACACTCTGGTGGGTTGGCCCTGGCTGCCTACCAAAGCCACTCTCTCATTCCCCTCCTCAGCTGGCTGGGGAGAGAAAATATAATGAAAGGCTCGTGGGCAAGGAGAAATCATTCACCAATTACTGTCACAGGCAAAACAGACTCGAGGGAATCAGTTTAAGTTATTATCAATCAAATCAGAGTAGGGTAATGAGAAGTAAAAACTGAATCTTAAAACATCTTCCTTTAAGGCATTAATGCCCTAGTCTGGAGGAGACTGAGAGGAGACCTCATTGCTCTCTACAACTCCCTAAAAGGAGGTTGTAGTGAGGCTGGTGTTGGTCTCTTCTCCCAAATTACTAATGATAGAACGAGAGAAAATGGCCTCAAGTTGCATCAGGGGAAGTTTAGGTTGGATATTAGGAAGAAGTTCTTTACTGAGAGGGTGGTTGGGCACTGGCACAGGCTGCCCAGGGAGGTGATGGAGTCGCCGTCCCTGGAGGTGTTCAAAAAAAACCAAGTGGATGAAGCACTTGAGGCCATGGTCTAGTGGTTAGGGAGATGTTGGGATAAAGGTTGGACTTGATGATCCTGGAGGTCCTTTCCAACCATGGTGATTCTATGATTCCTCCCAACTCTCCCTTCTTCCCAGGTTTAACTTCACTCCTGAATTCTCTACCTCCTCCCTCCCAGTGGCACAGGGAGATGGAGAATGTGGGTTGTGATCAGCTCATCATTGTTCCTTCCTCCTCTGGGGGAGGACTCTGCACACTCTTCCCCTGCTCCAGCATGGGGATTCTCCCACAGGAGGCAGTCCTCCATGATCTTGTCCAACATGAGTCCTTCCCACGGGCTGCTCCACTGTGGGTCCCTTCCACAGGGTGCAGTCCTTCAGGAACAGACTGCTCCAGTGCGAGTCCCCCATGAGGTCACAAGTCCTGCCAGAAAACCTGCTCCAGCATGGGCTCCTCTCTCCATGGGGCCACAGGTCACAACCTCCTTCGGGCATCCACCTGGCGTGGGGTTCTCCACAGGCTGTAGGTGGCTATCTGTTCCACTGTGGACTTCCATGGGCTGCAGAGGGACAGCCTGCCTCACCATGCTCTTCACCACAGGCTGTACAGGAATCTCTGCTCCGGCATCTGAAGCACCTCCTCCCCGTCCTTCTCCTCTGACCTTGAGGTCTGCAGAGTTGTTGCTCTCACATATTCTCACTCCTCTCTCTGGCTACAGTTGCTGTTCTGTAGGTTTCCCCCCTGCTTCTTAAACACGTTCTCCCAGAGGCGCTACCACCATCGCTGATGGGCTCAGCCTTGGACAGTGGCAGGTCCATCTTGGAGCCAGCTGGCATCAGCTCTATTGGACACAGGGGAAACTTCTGGCAGCTTCTCAGGGAACTCACCCCTGTAGCCCCCCCCACTACCAAAACCATGCGATGCAAACTCAATACAAACACATAAAGGTGATATCAAATAAACCTGTCAGCTCCTATGCCAGGTTTGCACTGCAAAGAAGCTATTTTAAGTCTGGAAGCGTGGGCTACACAGCTAGTTGCTGGTATTCATAAACAGTGGCGAGATGCAAAGCTTTCATGTGTACTGAAAGGAGCCAAATGATGGTTTCTGCTGAATTCCAACTTTGAACTTCCAGATTGCAGGCTGGTTGTCTCTTCTGAGTGAAACATCTTGCTTTTACATCCAACTTGTTGCCTGCTTGACTGCAATTCATAAGAGACAGCACATGCAAAAGCATTTCATATGACACAACCATGATTTAGCACTGTACACAGCAGTGCCCCTACGAACAATAATAAAAACAGATGTATCTACACGTACCTCGAGAACCCCTTTTAGTTATTTTAAATATACACATCACCAAGAAAAGCATTATTTTTGCTAATGCCAAACCATATTTAGAAGTTAGAAATGTGCTGAAAAATACCTGAATTAATCCTGAATTACAAAAGGCAGTTATGAATTTTCTGTGTTGAGGAATAGGAAGATATTGGAACTTTAACATATGAACAAGACTTACTTTCAAACACTTTGAAGCAACTGCTCTCATAGTCACCCACACTTCATTTCTCTAAATCCAAAAGACATCAGACCATTCTGAGAAGCTGAAAGCCAAACACTAAATTTTCCTTTAGTTTAAGACTATACTTCTAATGCTTAACACACAGCACTTCATATAGGATGACAAAACAGGAACCATTAATCAAATGTACTCTTCTAAAAATGTCACAGCTGGATTCCATGGTTACTGCACCATCCACTCAAAGTCACAAAGCAGCTTCGCAGCCACACTGAAAAAACCCAACAATCCAACTGGGAACATCATTCCACATGGAATTTGGAAGTCAGCTATTCTCCTTCCCATTTGTATCATTCCCATATAAAATGTTTTGTAATAAGAAACAATCGGGTTGTAACCAAAAAGATTCCATTCCTTCCTGGTGAAGTAGGGGGATGACATCCAAACTTCAACACTACATGGTGCAAGTAGAGAAACTCAGATGGGCAGCAGCTGCAGCTCTCTCCAGTCAGACCACGTACATCAGTTAAACTCAACTGTCATTTCCACATAGACATTCTCCTGGCTAAACTCCCCCAGACAGTGCAGATATATCAACTCAGTTGTGTGTTACTTCCTTACAAAACAATAAAAAACCCACACATACAAGTTGCTTAAGAAAATCTTTAATGTCAAACCTTTGTTTTGGTGGGGGTTAGGAGTGGGAACAGGAAGGAGGGCTCTCTGTTTAAGAGGAAGAAAAGTTATTGCATGAAAATGCACTAGCAGTCCTGTTAAAAATAAACTACAGTGTACTTGTGGATTAGCTGTTCCACAGAGCTCACTTTGCCCAACACTATTAACCAGCACACATTCATAAAAGCAGTAACTACAAATCCCAAACTGATTCATTTACAGACAAAGAAGTTTGTTTCTTTAAATGCATGCTACCTGGTGGTGTATAGCAAACTGAAGATCTCCAGCACAAGGAAAAGAGAGACATGTAGTTAATATTTCCTAACTGAAAAGGGCAGGGGGGAAGAATCAACAGCCAAAATTATCTCCGAGAGTTACCACGTTGTCTACATCTGGAGCACAGGGCTGAGATTAGAGAGACATGTAGACACCACGATAAGATTACTTTAGCAGCCCTGCATATACTTTCCTTTTTCAGATTCCCTGCTCTTGCTGGCAATAGTGTCACACAAGTCATGGAGGTAATGGTTGGAGCTACAGTAAGAAAGAAGTTATAGAGATGTTATACCATCTACAAATGCTTTTCAGTCATTTTTCCCCCCACTCCATAGAACTGTAACAATTTTCTGAAGGACCTATGAGTCCCAAAGAAGCAAGCTGATGTTTACAGACAGTAGGCTTTCTTCTGCAGACCCATGACAATGCATGACACCCATGCCCACCTCCCACGGTCAGTCCTAAAAACAGAGGTGGAAACCAACTCCTTTGGATGTGCCAGGATATCCTCCTGCTCCTGTCAACAGGAAACAAGAAAGAAAAAGCTGCTAGTTTGCAGACTGGTTAGGAGATAAACCAAGGGCAGCTGCTCTAGGATGAAGCCTGTGTTGCAAAAGAAACATTTTGTTAGCAGTTGTTTTCCCCCAAACACAGCCCTGGAAGCAGTGGGGAAAAGAAAAGAAGTCTCTCTCGCACAGCATTTTTTTTTTTGCAAAGGGAAAAGACAAGACCTAGTAGCTTACTTTGATAAAAACCACTTAACACATGTGAAATTAATATCAGACTTTGAAATAAAAGCCTGTGGACATCATAAGAATGAAATATAACAGATGACAAAGTACATAAGAGGAAAGAGAACCAAAGGGATATTCGAATAAAGATCAGATCACATGTTCCAGCTGAGGGAGTTCCTCAAAAATCAGGCTTCAGCATGCTGGTGTGTTGTACTCAGCTACTGCTATCAGTTCTTTTTGAACACAGGGCTGATTTTAACATATGAGCTAATTTATGCAGTTTTGGTGTTATTAAACCAGTTTGGGGTTTTCCTGGGGTTTTATTTGACAGCATTTAAAAGAGACAAACTTTGAGAAATAAGCAGCTCATACGGCTTCCACGCCACACATTTGCACCATTCTGCCCATCCTGCCTGCCTCCAAATGTCACAAAACCAAACATGTGCAGAGAGAACATCCTGAAATCAAAGCATTCAGATATATACAGCAGAACGATGACGCTGATTTTGTACCTTCATCAGTCTGACAGTATTCCTTTAACCTCATTACTGTCCTGCAGCCAGGACAACAAAATAGACAAGATGTCTAATTACCATAATTTGGCCACTCTGGCTTATAAAATCCCTAAATGCTCATTCATGCAGTTGATCAAATGAGTCTGTCCAAGCATAACTACAAACACAGAAAAGATGCTGGATATTCAATTTGGCCATTTGATTCTACAAAACCAGGACACAGCGTTAAAATTCTTCTCTATAGGTATTGCAGCAACATGTTAGAATCATCAGCGCTCTTGGCGCCATCTCAAAGAATGTTGAGGAAAAGAGGATTATCAGGAGCAGTCAACAAGGGTTCACCAAGGGGAAGTCATGCTTGACCAACCTGATAGCCTTCTGTGAGGACATGACTAGATGAACTGATGAGGGGAGGGCAGTCGACGTGGTCCACCTTGACTTCAGCAAGGCTTTCAACACTGTCTGCCATGGCATCCTCACAGCCAAGCTTAACAGGTGTGGACTGGGTGACTGGGCAGTGAGGTGGATTGGGAACTGGCTGAAGGACAGAGCCCAGAGAGCAGTGGTCAGTGGGGCAGAGTCTAGGTGGAGGCCTGTGACCAGTGGTGTCCCCCAGGGTCGGTACTGGGTCCAGTCCTATTCAATCTATTCATTAACGACCTGAAGGAAGGGACAGAGTGGATCCTCAGCAAGTTTGCTGATGACACAAAGCTGGGAGGAGTGGCTGACATGCCAGAGGGCTGTGCTGCCATCCAGTGTGACCTGGACAGGCTGGAGAGCTGGGCAGGGAGAAACTTAATGAAATTCAATAAGAGCAAGTGTAGAGTCCTGCATGTGGGGAAGAACAACCCCATGGGTCAGTGCAGGCTGGGGCTGAGCTGCTGGAGAGCAGCTCTGGGGAAAGGACCTGGGAATCCTGGTGACAGCATGGTGACCATGAGCCAGCAGTGTGCCCTCGCAGCCAAGAAGGCCAATGGCATCCTGGGGTGCATTGAGAGGAGTGTGGCCAGCAGGCCAAGGGAGGTTCTCCTCCCCCTCTACTCTGCCCTGGTGAGGCCTCATCTGGAGAACTGTGTCCAGTTCTGGGCTCCCCAGTTCCAGAGGGACATGGAGCTACTGGAGAGAGTCCAGCACAGGGCACTGAGATGACGAAGGGATTGGAGCATCTCCCATGTGAGGAGAGGCTGAGGGAGCTGGGTCTGTTTAGCTTGGAGCAGAGGAGGCTGAGGAGGAATCTCATTTATGCTTATAAATACCTCAAGGGCGGTGTCAGGAAGACGCGGCCAGACTCTTCTCAGTGGTGTCCAGTGACAGGACAAGGAGCAATGGGCACAAACTGGGACACAGGAAGTTCAATCTGAACATAAGGAAACACTTCTTTACTGTGAGGGTGACTGAGCACTGGCACTGCCCAGAGAGGTGGTGGAATCTCCGTCTCTGGAGACATTTCAAACCCATCTAGATGTGTTCCTGTGGGATCTACTCTAGGATCCTGCTCTGGCAGGGGGGTTGGACTAGGTGATCTTTGGAGGTCCCTTCCAACCCCTACCATTCTGTGATTCTGTGATGTAATCCATGATTTCGTAACTAGCTCCCATACAAATAAAGTCATACTGAAATTTAAGGTGCATTTTTAAGCACAGGATGAAGAAAGGATGTTTAAAGATGGAGTGTCACTGCTAAGTCATCACACCCAATTTCTTTTCCTTAAGTAACAGTCAATACCAGCTTCTGACAATGTTTTACTTAACAGCAGTGCAAAGAGGAGTTTGCTGTCCGAATCTGCAGGATTTGCACATGAGTTATTGCTGCTAAAACACATCTAGAACGAGCAGAGGGCATTTATCCTTGCTGGCAACCTGTACTGGCTCTAGTTATTGCAGTGTTGGATTGAGGGGGAGACAGAAATGCACTGCTGCTGTTGTGCTGGTTACAGTGACCAGGAAATCAGTCTCCAATGAATAAAGCACTACATATAAATTACATCTGTACAGTTCTCTCCCTCCACCCAAAACATACAAACCATAAATTAGCATTTATGCAAGACTGGAGCAGCGTGCAGGAATGCAGTTTCACCTTCTCAGCTGGTACAACTGTCCAGGAACGTAGTGCCATATGGGTTTGGGTAGAATTGATACCAAAAGGAGAGAGGCTTTTGAAACTCTGGAGAGTCACAGCTGGAAAGAATTCAGAGAGATACTTGGCCCACACAGAAGAGCTTTAAAACACAGTGATTGGCTGTATGTTAAAAGCAAGCACCTGAAGAGACCCTCCCTTGCTTACATCTCCCTCCTTACACCTCTACTTTTTTCCCCTGGAACTTTGATTTTCCCATCAGCAATTTAACAACTGAATGCTCCCAGGGGAAGACTTGGGTTGTGCAATTCCAAACATGCAAGTTTCCATTTATTGTTCCACAGAATGAGAGGAAAATCTAGCCTCTCCAAGTACAACACAGCGTTTCAAACATTACGTTTGCCTTCCAGAGTTGAAAGGGAAAGAAATCTGGCTAAAACATGACTTGCAAAAAGAAAGGAAGAGAAAATATGTTACAGGCATAAAGCTGTATTGTGAGAGATTGCTTGAAAGGCTGCCAATGCTGCCATTCCCCACAGTTCTTTGTAATAAATACACATTATCAACTTGAGGAATACCTAATACGACTTTTTGGATGCTTGAGTAAGGCTCCGATATCAAAAGAGAGATTTTAAAATTCTGCAGCTCTTTTGTAAGATTTTCAAAGGCCCTACCTCATGTCAAGTCCAATGGTCCTTTCAGAAATCAGGCAACTGACTTTGTCTGCCTAAAAAATCACTAAGCAGACCTCTTAGTATCTCTTAGCAGATCTCTTCGTATCCTCCCCAAGCTGCTGCTGCTACTTCTCCAATGGAATGTCTTTTAATTTCAACTGCTAAATGTAATTTTCCCAATGACTTATAAACACTTAAAAGAAAGATTCAAGACTAAAGCCTTTCAAAATAACACATAACCCTCCATAGCACAAGTTCATTAGAAAGAAAACCATGGACAAGTAACACATCTAAGCATTCCTCTACTGGACATGAAGAAAACCTTCATTAAAAATAACCCTGCTTAACTAATGAGCCTAGAGATTGTGTTTATCAGTTAGCAATACACAATGAAGCAGGCAGTCTTTCATGCCCAGTGAGCTTACTCACTTGTGTAATGCTTTATGTTCTTAAACACATCCTATTGAGCTATCACAGCATATAGATATGATTAAAAAAAAATAATCTACATTAAAATTGTACAAAACCTTCAAATAGGCAATGTTCAGGTTTGTGAGAGCATTTGTCACCTGGTTCAATGGCATTAACTCAGTTACCTGTGCTATCAACAAAGCCCACACAGATGATTCAAAAACTGATTACTTAAAAGTGAAGTTTTTCTTTTTAAATAACAGAAAAGCATTGAGAGTCTCTTGAAGCCTCATTGTTCCCACTGGATGGATATGATAATGGAGAATGGTAACATATCCAAGGCTGTATGTGCTGGCAGCAGTAGCAGAGCTCAGAGCTTTCTTTATCCCCCCTCCTCACTACATGCTTTATTGCCTATCATGCCAATCTAAGGAAGAGGGTTTCACAATACAAGTCATTTCATCAAGCATCTAAGGGCTTTAGAGAGAAGGCAAGAGGAGGGAGACTGTATTTCTTAAGACCTCATGGCAATGTACTGCCTTGCCTTTTCCCAGATGAAGCCTTCCTTTCAGCCACCAAATCCACTGAGGTTTGCTCATACCTCAGCAAACCTCATACCAATGCAACCAAATTTTGGATTGAATATAGATGAACAGAGTCTTCAAGAAGGTTATCAAACACTGTCACACAGCTCATGTAAAACTTGACTTCAATGCTACTGCAAACAACTTAGAGTATATTAAAACTGAATAAATTCAATACATCAATAACATTTTCTATCTGTACTACAACCGTGTACCATGCTTTAAGTCTTACCATCATGTCCTCTGTATATTCAGAGATATTAAAGCTGGAAAGAATCGTTAGAGTTAACCTGACCTTGTTAGCTGGTGTCACACAATTACACCCATCAACTTGTGTCTGGCCATCATAGTTCCTTCTGAAAAACATTCTTATTCTTGCACACACTAGCTCAGCACTACCCATCATAGTTCACTCCAATAGTTCACAGCCTGTGCTGTTAAAAATGGTACACAAATTCCTAATTTGTATTTCTCTAGTTTCAGCCTCTGTGATAGCCTTCCCTTCTTCCAACGCAGTTTTCCAAGATGATGACAGCACTTTATCATGCACTAAAGTCATGTAGGAGCTCCAGCACAAGAACTACTTCACAATTTCTGTTTCTTCAGTCTCTAAAGCCTATGGTGTGAAGATGCATTTCAGCAAAACAAAGTAATTTAAGCAACGAGACAAATACCTGCTAATGGCAAGTATCTTACACACAAAATGTATTTTATACTCAGTCCTATGCTAAGGTGTCTTTCACTTCCAAACCTCTCCATGAGCTCTCCACATCAACAAGCACATCAAAAGAGTTAAGAAACAAAGGATAAGCATCTAAAGCCATTTCATACTACTGACCTAAATCTATCTGGTTTGTATCATGGGAATAAATATTTTACTGAATGGTTCTAATAAAATTCCCGAATGAAAAAATACCTTAGCAAAGAGCAAGCATGCAAAGCTACAGAGCAGAAAATGGTTTAGCTTTTATAGAATGTGTACTGCAAAAGAAACCAAAACCCCCCTTCATTTTCAAATACCAAAGGATAGAAACCAAAATTCTTTCTAGTTTTATGATTTTAGCCAAATAGAAAGCATTAGTCTATCAACCTGCACTTCATGTTTCTCTCAAGGAATCTGCAACACTAACACTCTACTTAAATAGGGAACCCCAAATGAGAGCAGCAATCATCCTCAGCCAAAGCTTCCATGGTATCAAAACACATCTCAAGTGCCAGCAGATTAGCAGACAGTATCAATAAACAAGTAGGATAAGGCAGAACAGAGAATATAATTAATCAACATCACTTAGACTGCTAGAAAATACCCTTGTCATTTCAAACAACTCAATTGCCCTCTACCTTTCAGCTTGCAGGATTCACAGTTTGAGTGAGCAATGTTAAACCTGCATCACTTTGGCGCTGACACCACAGCAGTTATCAGCAGTAAATCTTTCACTGCGATAAGCAGTCTTAGATGATCATAAATAAAGTCTCTATCTGCATCAGATCCTCAACCACTGCTAATTAAAAACCTAATAAAACAGACCAAGCTGTTCTGAAGCAGTGATTTATGAGATAAACATATTACATACATGATTGGTTCAGTGTGCAAGGCTTACATTTAATTACTAGGAACAGGAAATTATAATAACAGAAACATTAAAAAAAAATCCACATAAATCCAACTCAATCTAGCCTATCCAACTTTCCAAGCATGTGGAAGGATTGGTTGAGTTTCTCCACAGCACAACCCAGGAGGATCATACACACTGTCAAACTCCTAGACAGAGCACTAATAGATGATTCTTAATAAGAACACTTCTTATTAACACTTCAAAACAAACAATTTGAGCCATGAAAGTGAGTGTTCACAGGAAGGAACCTGCTCTGCCTGGATTTCACTACTGTGAAAGCAAAGTCACTTTGAAGTTCTCAGTGGCTGCATTGTTTCAACTGTTAAACAGCAAGACAAACCTTCCAGGGGGGTTAAAATAAAACTCCAGGACTTGCAGCTAGTTTATAGCTTCAGGAGACAAAACTGTCACGTACTCACATCTCTCCACTGATCCCATGAAATCCTCTGAGTTATTGGTGAAGTAACTCATAGCTGTGTGATACTTCAAAGTCACTAAAATATTAATAGCATCCATGGTCACATAGGGCAGGTACATCAGGCCAGAGAAACTGTGCCCTCCAAAAAGGGAGATTCACACAAGGAAAAAGCTGTTTTGTGGTGATGCTTCCTAGGAAATGCTAAAGGTTGGGGTTGACCTTCTGGAACTTAAACAAGTACCCTGTAGTCAGCAGTTCATGGGTGGAAAAGTGTTACTCAGACTCAACACAGGACAAACAAAAAGAGGTGACTTTACTCAGAGGAGGAAGGAAACACACATTCAGTGGCACAAGTAGGGACAGAAGCAGGTTATGACTGTCACATTTGCAGGATGCACTGTGAAGCTGCAGACCACAGGTGACACAGGGATTTGAAGGGATATAGTGTGTATAGGTATAGGTACAACCCCTACAGTAATGGTTCTCAACGTGGGGCATGAAGCACATCCCAGGAAACACAGGAAAAGACAAAAGCAAGATGTCAGAGAACTCCTGACACATTGGGTAAAACAAGCCTAATGAGGGCATTCTCTCCTATCTTTCCATCCTTCAACAGACATGAAAAAATTAGGAGATCGTTTGCTTTCATGAAAATTTGGATAATGTACAAACCTCCCAAACAACCTCACGCACCAGCTTGGTGTTATAACTACTCTACAGCATTCAACAACTGACTGTAACCCATACAATTAGTACTTCATCTAACTCAGCTTCCTTTGCAGCACACTGATCTCCCAGACCACTGTTTCAGCAGGAACAAACATTGTGCCCCCCAAAATACTTCCAAATTTGTAAACCATTCATTATCAACACCTGCAGTGTCTGCCCTACATCATCACACAAATACACTGCTGTCCCAGGCCCACCAAAACTAAGTTCTGCCAGTGTGAAATCAGTGACACAGAATTGCAGTGGTATCTGGTACTCCATCAATTCTCACATCTTTGCAAGTCCAAATAACCTGGATTTATGCACAGACCCAATGCAAAGAAAGACATATTCCACTCTGATCAAGCCAACGATTTGCTGTCCCACGTTTGCACATCATGTCACCAGGATGAAAGGGAAAGGAGAAGCCTAGGGAGAGAAAAAGAAGCACCTCCTGAACAAACCTCTCAACTGCAAGTATAGAAAACACTTAGAATGGATTCTTCTTTCTCCTTTGCGATGACTACAGGCCCTCTATCTCTACAGAACATGCAGCAACAGATAATTACCCATTTGGACAAGTTGGCTTTGTGTTGAGAGCATGTCTGGGTCACCATGCTCTTCTTGGTCAAAGACAACGCCATGGCAACGGCACAAAGTCACTCCAAAGTGAGTTTTCAAGATTGTTTTGGGGTCCCTTCCCATCTGCACTCAAATATCTTCAACAGGAGGGTTGGAGACAGGGAGGAAATCCTCCTCCAAAATTCAGATGCACCATCAGCATGATTTTTTTCTTACAATATTTAACATTAAGTAATAGAAACAGGCTACGAAGGAGCCTTACAGGAGAAGCCAGAATTTGAATATATTAAGTAGTTTAAGCAACGAAAAAGATTCCCTGCAAACCATCAATGCCAGGAGGCTCACATAAGAATAGGATTGGAATTCAAATAATAAAATAGAGATGTCCTTTTAAGGAAGGACAGAGATCTTATGCTGCACTACTATCATTATGACTCATTTTACACACTGCCTTTGTTACTGTATTCTGAAAGAATCTGGATTTTAAAACAGGTTTGAAGAGGTTTTCAAATGGCATACTTCGAATCACAATTAAAAATCCCTTTAGTAACTTTTCCAGCCTAAAATTCTTTTCCTCCTTGTTCAGGTCACATAATAGATTTTTCAAACCATTATATTTCATTGCAGTGCTATGCAAATGCACAGATTAAAAACTTGCTCTAAAACTTCAATTACAATCTCAATCATTTGCAAAACAGCAAAGAAGTCATGGCCGTTTCATTCATTTTTATAATATTTTATAAACCACTGTACACAGATGGGGAAGACAGCAGGAGAAAACCACAATTATGTTGTAATTAGTTTCAAGTCGGCCTGGAGACGCCGGGACAGACTAAGTTGTCAAGTTAGTTTCTTTTGTGATAAAGATTAACTTCATTTTTCTGCCAGGATGGATTCCTTCAATACTTCTCCCTAAAGAGTCAAGTGCTTTCTAAGCATTAGCCCTGACAATAAACAAGGATTAATGACTTTTATGCCACTTGGCAACAGTTTTAAAACTTGTTAGAGCCAATGAAGCCTTTAGAATTATATCTGCCAAAATTCACAGCGAGTATAAGGCACAGGCACAAACAGAACCCGTGAGTTCTTAAATGCTAATCTCCTTTCTATCTAACCAGTGGTATCTAACTGAATATATTCAAATTATTTTCTTTACAGCTTTTTTAATACTGTAAGGCGGTATGGAGTTCACTTGTGCAAGCATCTGTACAATACTCAGCATAAAGATCTAGGCACTTATATCTCTGGATACTATGAGAGGGCAACTACTACGGGGCAAACTGCCTTTTTTTAGGATGTGGTTACTCCAGTAAATACCACGACACATGAGGAAGTGTAAAATCCTGTAATAAATCATCTCTGGATTGGCTGTTCATATCACAGAAGTGATGCGTTTGTCACCTATACAGAACCCAGCTGAGTGACTCTATCACTTCAAAAGCACTTGACCAACATCTGCCATTGCCAAGGTCCAAGGATCAGTTAATGATCAAAATGCAAAGAAAAACATGAAGTATTTCAAAATCCGTGGTAACCTGGAGTGTGTCTGGCAAGTTTTGCTAAAGGTTGAAATCATTAACGTGCTGAAGATCCTCCTAGAAATACCCTGAAAGACAGAAAAGATTTTCCCCAAATCATAACTGACTGAAGAAAAATAAATAAATTTTTAAATCCTTGATTATGTAGGACAAAGGATCAGCGAAATTACCCCAGACACATACTGGCAAGGGCAAAATCACAAGTGAGAAGACAGCAGGGCAGTATGGCTTTGCAGATGAGATATCTATATGAAAGGTGAACTTGAATGCCTGTCAGTAATGCCCACCCCAGACAGTACCATGGTGATATCATCATTACAGATGCAAATATCTATAGGAAGCTCATGAGCAGAATTTGATACCTGCACTAACCATTTCCCAGCTAGTGATTTTTATTAGAATAGGCTACATGCTCTTTTCATTGGATGCTACAGAAGATAATTTAGGTTTAGCAATGGGACAGCTAACTGAATTCAAGAATTGGTACAGTGAGGGCACAGGAAACTTGATTTTTGCCTTCCAGAAATCGAAGGTACTTCCACACTTACTGAGGGAGGAAGAAAACCACAGTCCCACCTACTCTCACGTATGAAGTCTCAATCTCTTCTGAACATCAGGGCTACTTCACTTGGCATCCAGAACACTCAGTCTTGCCCAACCTCTATTTAAAAAAACAGCAGGTTTCATGATGCTTCCATGGCCAAGCCTGCAGAATACTGAGAGGCTGGATCACTGCCACAGTAGGCACTGGTTATATGATACATGATTAAAACATCAAGTGTCCTAGCTCCAATGCTTAGGAAGGCTGAAACCTTTGACATCCTTCAAAGCTCGTTTACACAGAAGCCAAGCAGACAACAGCTAAGACATAAGAAACTCTCAGCACTGAGGCAGGAGCATTCAGCTTGACTTGGCATTTCTTTGGGTCCTATTCCAACATGAGGTATCAACTAAGTTTTTGTTTAAAAAACAATTATTCAAGATGAACATTCAATATTTGTGACTCATTTTTTTAGGTCCTAAATGGATGGTTCTGCTAAATACAATTTACCAAAAGGTAAAGACTTCTATCTTGACACTGATCTGAAAATGAACCTGTCTCTCACTTTCAATCACATTAATTATGGATACAATTATACAGTGACAGCTAGTATTTATACTGGGTACTGTCAGCTTAGTTACCACATCTCAGTAAGGTAGGTGTTCTCCAAACTCTACCACTCTGAATAAGGTCACTACTCAACAATATATAAACAACTTACAATTTTATTAAATTATAGAATCATTTAGGTTGGAAAAGACCTTTAAGATCATCAAGTCCAACCATTAACCCAGCACTGCCAAGTCACCACTGCCCCATGTCCCTCAGCACCACATCTCCACAGCTCTGAAATCCCTCCAGGGATGGGGACTGCCCCCTGCCCTGGGCAGCCTGTTCCAATTATTGACAAATTCACGTACAGAGCTACATGAATTATCCTTGAAGACATTACAAAAAAATCTGGACATACTCCTGGGCAATCATCTCTAGGAGACCCTGCTTGAGCAGGAGGGTTGGCCCAGATGACCTCCAGAGGTCTCTTCCAGCCTCAACCAGTCTGTGACTCTACACATCCATTACTACACTTAAGACTGCCATGAGGAAGCCCGCTATCACGACAACACCAATTCTAAAATATTCTGGGACCCCACTGCCTCTCAAATCTCCAGCCTGGAGGCAGGCAGCTGACCTCCCTGCTCAGCAAAACAGCTCACGCAGAATCTCAGCAACATCCTCTGGAAGGGCATGACCTTAGCCGGGAAAGTATCACTTAAGAAACCTGAACAGGGACTGGAAGCACAGACAAGGAAAATAAAGGTATGAGGAAATGTCTGATTACAAAGAATACAATATTCTCAGTTCAAAAGGCTAACACCGTTTCACAAGAAGCTGCACCAGGATATATATATATATCACATGGTACTAGTGAGCTCTACCAGTTTCACCTTGTGTCACCTTCACAACACCTCACTACATAACCATGAGACTTTACTGTCACCAGAGACTGGGTCACAGAGGACTATCCTATGTCTACTTCCAAACCTAGGTCAAAGTGCTGCAGTAACTATTCAGCATGCAAAGCGTGCTGACTCCGTATCACTCGTACTCCTGTATTACAGTGTGAACTTCTCATGGCTCTACTAATCTGGCATAATTCTTGTACTGGGTATGATGTGAAGGACCTGCCAGTGCTCTCCATGCAATTCAATTAAACTCTTAGCAGCAGCAAAGAAAGATATTTTAGTGGTGATGGGAAGAGATAATTACTGCGTGCAAAAAGCTTCACAGAGAGGAGTTGCAGCGGACTGGAGCGAAGCAAGGATGTGAGGTTTTAGCACGAAGTCACTGCACAACTTAGTTGCTGTTGTGGGTACCAAGTAAGAGAGCTTGTAGGCGACTCAGGCGCTTGTCAGTCTCAGCTGGTACAAATGTGGTTTCAGCAAATGAGTAAAGCAATCAGATAATTGCTTCCTCTCAGAACCACCCCTATTTCTCTCTCCTCTGCCACAAAATTTGCATATGCTTTTTCTTTGGGTTTCTTTGTTTTGTTTTTGTTGGGTTTTTTTCTTCACACCTCTGAAGTGTTTATTATTCTGCTCAGCACATTGTAATTCTTCCTTCCCACAGTACCATGGCTGCAAACTCTGCAAAGTCATTACCTCTAGCTGCATTTTCAGGAGGAAACCAGAACTATACGGGCTATAAGATGAAGGCTGGCTGGTAACAAATAGCAGAGCTCAGAAGAGCAGAGGAGAGCCTTCACACCAGTAAAGAACTGGACAGAAGAATAAAACCACTAACAATGTCACTTTTGATGAGAGTTATTCATATTAGTCAACATTTTTCTCAGTAATTACATTTGTTACCAAGTATAAATAACATTCAGATCATAAACACATGCAAATAATGCTTTAAAAAAACAGAGAGAGCTGAAAGTGCTCATCACTGAAGGGTTATTCAGATGAAAGCTGGGTGGATATCCTCTTTCTTCATTTCATTGAGCTGATCAGCACAGTAGAGCTACAACTGCTGAAGAACAGAACAAAATGCTGGCAGAAACCTACAAACCCTGAGGAGAAAGAAAGAAAGAGGTATTGTGCTTTCCAAAAGGCTAAAAATGAAAATAAGTGGACTAGCCTTAAGAACCTCAGTCAACAGACATTAAGATGTAGGGTTTCTTTATGTCACTATGACAACATAGAGGCCCTGAGCTCTGGGCCCACTGAGCTCTGTGACCCAATTAATTATACACCAGCACAGGAAGCTGCCTGCTTAAAAAACCACCCCAACCAAACAAAATAAAAACCTCAAACACAAAAAAACCCCCAAGACAACAACGACAACAAAGAAACAAACCAAAAATCACCCTCCTCAAACAGTAAAACCCTTCTTGCACTAGTTATCAACAAAAAAAAAAGAATAGAAAAAATGCTAGATTTATTTCAGAGGCTGGAAATGGAAGAAAAGAATCTGAACTGACTGTCCTGCAGTCAGATAATTGTATGATAGAGCTGGAGAAAAACCTAAATCCCCAAATGCAGTCACTGCTCTTAGCAGATACATGTCCTGCCCTCTTCCTTTGCACTCATTTAGACTTTGTTCTGCTCCATACCAAAAGAACAGATAAAGACATAAGTTTTTTAATGTACATTTTGATGTAAATTAGAACCAGGGGAGAGTACTTTGATACCTCTAAAACTGCAACAACAAAAATAATCCAGGGTGCCTTTTAGGAGGAGGCCATCAACAGCCATACCTCCATAGCTTCTTTCCAGGAAGGACAGACATTCCATGCCAGAGGGAAGGGTGCTGCCCATGCAAGAGCAGCAGATGCTGCATTCCTCCAGACCTAGCTCATGGAAAACAAAAACCAAAAATACCTATGAGATGTTGATTATTGATTTCTCCTCCTCTTGAGGAGGATCAAAACCAGTCCTTTTATCTCTTTCCCATCTACTGCTATTAAAATCAGTAAGAGAATATCAAATATTAAGGTGCTACAGCAATTGCAATTTTGCCTTCTTACTCTAAGAGCGTGAAAACAGAAATACACAGAAACAATTTCCTCTGCATCCAACAGCATTTATTTCCAGCTTTCCAGAGCTGTAAAACAGTGGCAGAATCAGGCCACCCCCTTGGATGTAATGAAGCATCACGGGTAACAGTGCCATCTTTTGAACTTCTAATTCTAAATTTACTACCACAACAAAAAAAAGGACAAGTTACTGCAAATTCAAGCAGATAAATAACTTCAAAAACATGTTCAGAGTTCCTCAGGACAATGAATAAGACACTAAGAGGTACAAGGTTTCTCCTTGCCTTTACATAATAAGCCCATAATAATTTAAGAAACAAACCCTGACAGTTTTCATATTCCGTTTTCCAAACCCTAAGGAATTCAGAAGATGATATGTGATGCTATCTCCCTATGCATTCTAGCTGACTATTGCAATCACTGATAATATTATGAAGCATTTAACCACCTTCTCAGGAGACCATCAAAGCACATCCTGCCAAAGATACTGACCTCTGAGCACCAAGATTATCTTAGTTCAAATTAGCTCGAGGGATACATCTACACAATCTCAAATGACTGCAGCAAAGAGCGTTAGAGTTGTTCAAAGTTATTCTGGCTATTCTGACTCAATCATGTTGGATGGCAAGAAATATCCTTTCCTGCATCTTTTTCTGATCACGTAATCATGTTAATCTGAGATCAAGATTTTGGAGTTTAATAGGCATAAAACCAGTTTAAGGCAGATAAGAAGTTTTATAGACTCATTTTAACAGGTTCTTTTATATATATTTTATCCATATATTACACATATATTTTAAAGTTCTCTTCTTAAAATTGATATAAACTTACTTGACAGGCATGGAATCTCAGGGAGGGTGCTAGGTATTCCCTGACACCCTAAATACCTTCCACTACTGAGGTTTTAAAAGCTGAACTGCATCTACCACTTCTCTCAGAATCCAGCAGCTCCAGCCACTGAAATAATCCTTTAGCCTGCAGGAGCATTATTCAACATCATTCTGACTGCTAAGTCCATTTTATAACCTTACCTTATGAAGCATTATTATTTAAGAGTCAAAAATTAAGATGGAATAATTTCACATAAGTGCTTACAGGTACAACATTTACTTAGAATACTCAAGGCAGAGCTTAAGATCAAGCTTGCTCCCCTACCCTTATTCACTTCTCCATGCAGTTTATGGCCACTAGGTCAGCCCCCTATCTTTATTGATTTAACAAGAAATATATTTTAAAGCCTTTAAGTTTTCTCTTAACATATTAGATCTACATAGGAAACAAATATCTCAAACTTAAAGCTCAGCTTTCATTACCTATCCAGTGTTTTGTTTGGTTCATGCTGTCAGAATAGCACAGGGTAACTTCTTAGTGTCATTTCCTTATCTTCATACATTCAAACAGACTTTTGACTTGATTTTTACTATTTCAAAGAATCACTACAATCAAAGCAAATATTATGCCCTTTCAAATTATTTTCATAAGGGATAAACCTACATTGCAACAAATTCAAAAAACCATTGAGCTAAACTGGAATACACTGGGTCAAATCCTAATTCCATTGCAATTGAAATCCAGAAAAAGACTGACACTGAGCCAAATTCCAACTGGCTCTTCTTAAAGCAAATGGATTTGTCTGTTTTAAATCGTGGGTTTAACAAGTCAAGAAAACAATTAACACATCACAGCCTCCTTGAAGCTTAAACACCCTGATAGTCTAAGCTTCAGATATAGGCTATCTCTACAAACAAAACTGTTGACAGTTATCTCAAAATTGCTATAGATATTTAAATAAAGGATACATTCCAGACATATTTAACATGTTCATTCTTACAGCTTCAATATGCCACAAAGAGGGGTTTTTGGGGTTTGTTTTGTGGTTGTTTAGGCCCTTACTGCTGATGTTGCTTTGTAATGGGAAGAGACTACAAATCACTTTCTATTTACAGCAGAAGTCCACTCCTTAGATAACTCACGATCAGAAGCTTGTCTGAAAGGTCAACAATGTTAAGAGTACTCCAGAACTTGCTGCTAGAATACATAGTCTATTAAAAGCCTTCAATTTAATGAAGAATTAAGGTTGCAAGTACTTTGCAAATATATTAGGTTTTAAGATGAAAAAGTACCATGGGTTAGGAATCCACGAAACACAAGTTGAAGGTTATACTTGAGATCGTATGACATGTGAACCAAATTAACTCTTCATCTATTATCTTTTTACTCTTTCCCTCAAATACAATAGGTTATTATTGACTGGGTAAGGTCAGCAACAAAACCATAAAAGGCTTCTTTCAAGTTCACCTAAGGAATATCAGGTGGCCAAGGATGATTCCTAGTAGTGGCGTGGCCACCCAGTTCTCATTTCAAGAGGATATGGCTCATGCTAAGAGTAGTTTTCACTTAGAACACAGGCACAGAGTTTACAAATAACAGACAATCCTAATTTGCCATGGCTATGTTAGCCATAAAAAGGTACAAGCAAATAGGTGTGACCCAACTGGTGGGAGGGGAATTGTCTTATTAAAATAAACATACA
Organism: Podargus strigoides; assembly: GCA_028020825.1. Lineage (NCBI taxonomy): Eukaryota > Metazoa > Chordata > Aves > Caprimulgiformes > Podargidae > Podargus > Podargus strigoides. The sequence continues at coordinate 2,373,832 of CM051619.1, forward strand.
GTCTCACTGTTTTATTTTCTTAGGCAAAACAAAATAGGATACAGGTCTTTTTTAAGCACACTGACAGACACGAGCACAGTTCAAAGTTTTGTTAACTTTTTTTTTTTCCCCATGACAAGAATTTGTGGAGGCTTTCTGCCTCTTGTTTTCACTTTTCCCCAAGTCAAAGCATGTGAGTTGTAGCAAACACACTTCTTCAACAGCACAACTTGAAGCACAGCAACCCCATTCTCTCCTGGCAGAACTCCTACTTCTCAATTTTGCACATAGCAAGTATTTTTTATGGCAAGAATTCACCTCCTTGTGCAATATAATCCCCTGCTCACGCAACTAAAGACTCAGGAGTTGCACAGTAACAGATTTGTGTGCTAGCCCTGCTGCCCTCAAGACATCGTCTCCATCCTTTGTCTGTCCCAACTTCTCTCTGATTTAAGATCTTTCCAGGACAAGCAAACAGATCACCTTGAAACTATTAAGAAAATGAGTTCTAGGTACTGCAGGAATACATGTAATTTTGATATCAGAAGACGTTTTTCAGTAAAGCACAGATGACTGGCAGCTGGATGCAGTCCAACTTTAACACACTTGTATGGAATGTGCCCCATAATATAGGTTTAATAGGAGTTCCTACAAAATAAACTCTGATAATGGACTGAAAATAAAGCAATGGTTTTACCATAATTCCATTTAAATTACTCTGGTTTAGGTGAGGCTTATTTTTTCCCCCCTCATCTAAGTTATTCAGGCTGTTCAGTAAGCTCACCAATAAAAAGCAGCATTGCACACTTGAGGGAGCACATCAGAAAGAATCATTATTTTGCAGAATAAGGTCGTGCTTGAAGTGAGGGTTGTATACAGAGATGCAATATGGGCAAAGTCAGCGATACAGGGAAATCTCAGCACTGTTGTCACAAACATGAATTCCCTGTGAGCTGTTCTGCACCCACAAAACACCAGTATGGATGTTGGAAGGCAGCCTTCCCTTTCTTCTGGATGTCAGCTACCAGTCTCTGGAATACAGACACACTCCCTCCCCCCCCCAACTTCCCGGAACGTTTCTGCGTTATGAAACGTTGCACAAATCTGTTCCCTGTAAGACAAAGCTGGACTAACATCTAACCCAGAAATTTCATTCTCAGTTAGAATTTTATACATCAGTATGAACCCTTACCCAGATAGCAAGCTGATCCCCCGTAGTGTAAGAAAGTAACACAGCCAACTACACAGTTAGTGTTGCTTCCACCCACACACATCCCAATCCAAACTGTTCCTATCCTAAGCAGTTTAACACAGCAGGAATTAATACAATGCCAGGACGTGCAATGCCATTAGAATCATGGAATGGTTCAGGTTGGAAGGGATCTCAAAGCTCATCTCATCCCAACCCCTGCCATGGCAGGGACACCTCCCACCAGCCCAGGCTGCTCCAAGCCCCATCCAACCTGGCCTTGAACACTGCCAGGGAGGGGGCAGCCACACATTAGTTTTCACCCATCTTCAAAGACAATAATATTTCTTCCTTTAAATTGCTTTCCTGTCAAATAGCAACTGTACTACATCATGCAAATGGTCTGCCAAGCCCAATAATCAATTTCTGGCTGGTTCCAACAGCTGATATCTCCAAGTAAAATGTGTGAACAACTGGGGACACAGACATAAAACATTGCCTAAGATGAGACAGCTCTTCAAGCAGTTCTTACCTTACATCAGGCAGGATTTTCAAGAAAATGTGTGCATTTTTCCACTACTACATACTAGTAATTGCCTCTCAGTGTTTTCTTGGGGCAAGGAGCTCTGTAGATTAATTCCATATATAGCATTGCTTTCATATATTTTCCTCATTTTCTAATTATGCCCATTCTTTCCTAAGGTAGAAAAAGTGAAGTGTTCACCCCTACGTGCTCCTGCTATCATGTATTATTTTTTAAAAGTCCAAGTGTTCTTGATTACTCCTACCAGTCAGCTTTTCCAGTTCAAATTTATACACACATACAAGGACACCTATACAACCAGAATTTCCTCTCTATGCATCATCTTGACTGTCTGCATGCTGCTCTGGAAGATATGAGGAGAATCACTCATTGTGCAACAATTGTAAGATACTGTAACCTAGATAACAGGATCATGATATTTTTAACTTTTGCTAAACCTTTCTTTAGCTGGGATTTTTGCCTACCATTCCACATATTTTTGTGAATTGTACAAGTAATAGACATCTTTCTTCATGTCACAAAGAGATTATTTATTTCTAATTGGTTAATGCAAGGTTTTCACTGGTTAACGTATATATTCCTCAACCACTGCCTATTTATAATTTTTGCCAAAGAAATCAATATATGTGAGTTTCCCCACCTCACTATTCAGGCATTTCCCATGCAGTCAGCTACCCCAAGATTAGCATTTTCCATTCTGATCAAGAGAGCACGACATCTGCAACACTTCACATAGCAAGAGCTGAGATGTTGTGATTTATTGTCAGCTTTTAGCCAGCTTTAAAAGAGGGTTCTCAAGTCACATCCACATTGCAGCCAGAGGAAAGCTGGCTTCACCTGTGCTCTGTGCAGACCAAATACTGTATAGTCACTATTCTAGTTTTCAGTAACTGAGCAAAGAATAGGTGAAAATAGAACCTGAGAAGACCATATTTAGTTCTAAATACACTTTCTGAGCTTGGCAAAAGCTCTGCCTGCTTTACCTGTTATTTAACATAGTGTGTAGGCATTTTCTAAACTTTCATGTTAAAGCAGGATACAAAGCTTGGCTCAATAGATATGTCTTCATTCCCAGGGCCACAGCAGCAGTGTTTCACAATGAGTAAGCCCTTCCAATCCCTCTGTATTTTTTTTAAATTTAGAAGTTGCATGTGTTGGTTACCATCCATCTACTTAACCCTTCAAAATGAGTGAATTAATGTTGATTAGCCCTTGAGACCCCCAATAATTGTTTTCTGGTACCATTTTTTTCAGCTAAATCTTTGACACCATTCTGTCTGTCTTGGTGCTAAATCTTCACCACTACTTCAAAAGTATTAAGAGGTTCTTCAGCTTTATAAGAAAAGCTTCAGTCCAAGGATGAACTATGTAAAATTTTAACACACTGGGTTATTTATTTCAACCCAAGTGCTGCCTGAAGTCCATCATTCATCTGAAATCAGCAATTTATCACCAACTAACTGCATAGGTAGGATTATTTTATTTTGTTGCTCTTTTTCACTAAATTATGCATTGCTTTTATTCTCTCAACAGTCTTTAAATTCAATATGGAAGAAATTTGTTTTGGGCAGTATTATTATTAGTAGTAGCCACAACAAGGCAAGCACCATTTACCTACAGCTCTGAAAGGTGACCCTGTTTTAATTACAATTAAAGTAGCCCAAAATTATTTCTCCCCTTTTTCAGAGCTGTCATTTGCCTCAGAAAGAGAATAGGAATTGAAATGGTAGAAGAATCTTATAAAAGTATTCCTTTATAAGTAAAATATACTTGGGCTTCATCCAGTTCCTCATCAAAGCAGAAATCATCAAGCTTAAATGTTGCAAGACTACAAAAATCCTGAAGTGTAAGATAACAGTACACTCCTCAGTTTGCAAAGCTCCTTAGAAAACAATCAAATTGAGTTTAAGCATCATGACTTCATAAGCAAAAACGTTGTCTGTGTGGATATACAAAAGTAATCTGGTTTACATACAGGAATAGATACCTTAAAAGTAAACCACTTCTCAAAAATTATTGAAATATCTATTACAAAGCACTAATTATGAAGATATTGCAATAGCTGAAAAGGAAAAACTGAGCCTGGTTCAGCACACTCGTCAGCTTCAGTTAACTGCACTCGTTCCTTGGAATAGTTTTCACCCTGTGCCAATCTTTGGAAACTCTCTGTTCTGCAAAATAAGAGGGCAGGCATCTATAAACCACAAATTGCAACAAAAGTATATAGAAGTCAGCACTCCTTTCGTTTTTTAAGCATACTCTTTAAATAAAAAGGCTCCGAGGTGGTTTGTTGGGAAGATTTAATAAATGCTTTGTTTTACAAATATGACGGCTCATTCATAGGCCTGTGCCAGACTAATACACAACTGATTTCTGAGCTTGTATAAGTTACACATCAATTACAGTTATGTCTGCAGTATATAATAAAACTCCTTTGTCTGACCTGTCAAAAATAATAACTTTTTAAGTCTTTTTAATAGGTCTTGTTTGGGAAATGTAAAATGACAACACAAGCAAATTGATAGTAAAAAAGGGAGGAAAAAGAAAAGGCTATAAAGGAACATAATTAGAGTCTATTTGGAGGTTTTCCAAAAAAATTAATTCCTATAAACATTCGAATTGTTGCCTAGGACTTATCTATTCACTCCAATCAAAATGAGTTCACACCCTCTTTCAAGCCCTAGCCACCACGTAATAATGCTATGAGTAATCTTTGCAGCACACAGTAAATCCCATGTTGATAAAGAAACTTCAGCCTTGACCTTTGCAACAGAGAACAGAAACAACTACAGAAGGCAAACAAAAAAAGCTGACAAGTCATGCCAACGATACAGTTCACTTACAGCAAATCCCTCAAGGTTCACACATCCTTCAGAGAGGAGATTCTGGTTTTTAAAAGGTCATTTTGGGAAATTGGTGACAAAATTCAAGTAGTTAATAATTTGGTGAAGGCAACTAAAGAAAAGGTTGGCTATTTCCACACAGTATACTTATCATTTTAATCCAAGAAATCACCACTCAAACAAACCCACCCCCCAACAGCCCAAGGTCAGTAACAGAGCCTACCCAGCCTGGAGGTCATTTAATAGATTTTTAAATTGATTTTTTGTACACAAGCAGACTCCTCAAGGTTGCACAGCACTATTAAGGAGCGCTCAATAAAATAACTGCTGCAGTTCTCTATCTCAAGAAAGGTCATTCCTTGGTTAAGGAGTAACAAACAGGAGAGGAGAGTGCTAAATTTTTGAAGTCATACAAAGAGAGACTTCTGTTTTTGAGAGCAAGTGTCCTACACACATTTATTAATCCACAAATCTCTAGAGAAACGTGTAAATAATATATTTGGTTTGCAGATGCAGGAGAAAGTGAAGTCAATCGGTTATCACCTGGATTTTCAAAACATTCCTTAAATTTTTAATGCACAATTTCAAACAGCTCGAGACACTCTGTTTCTGAAGACCTGAGAATGTTTCAGTAGCAATTACATCCATATAATTATCTGTCTCTGAAAGTCAGGTCCTGTGCACCTCAAGCTGGGTATCTGTCAAAACACGAAATACATAAAGAGAATGGCCATCTCTGACTTCTCCTGTACACTTTCATTCCCAGGTCCCACGGGAAATCAGAAGGAGGGGTGGGTGTATCACTCAGGAACTCCAAAGCTTGCTTCTCCTCTAACTCACAGGCAACTGAAAACAACATGTCAGTTATTTGCCATTTTAACTGCTCTGACTGGCAAGAGATTTTTTGCGAGGACCACCTTGGGGAGACAGGACAAGTATCTCTGTGACACAGGTTAATTCACCCAGCAAACTGTTTAGTTACATCTACCCACCCCCCAGACTTGGTTTCTACCAGAAAGTACAGAAGCAGGAAAACATGCATACTTATAAAAGTCATCAGTTGTTTTTCCAAATGTCACTCCCTGCCGGAGCACAGCTGAGTCATGACAAGTGGGGCTGTGACAACACAGATTTGTTTCTAAAATTCTTTTCCCCATTCCTACATTGACCCTGGTGTCTTAATGAGAAGAGCAGCAAAGCTCGAAAGATTTTCAAACTTATCCTGCTTTGCAAGCATCTATTTACAGTAGTATTTACAATATCATTTACTTTTTTTCTATTTAAGTAAAAGCACACTAGGTCTGCCAGAAGCCCTTCAGCTCACTTGAGACACTAGACAAGCCTGAAATCAAAACGAAGTATTTTACAGCACAAGGCCAAGTTGTTGAAGGTGGATTTGGAAACAGAAGCAGAACCTGAGCATAAATTAACCCCAAAACTAAAAAAAAACATAACTAAAACTAATCTTTTCTTTGAGCTGGTATTTAAGATTCCTCTGATGAAGCTGCAGAAGCCAAAACAATTCAGCAGCAGCCTCTCTCAAGGGTATTACAATCTAGATAGAACCCTGTTCCAAATCCTCCCTGGTCCAACTATGTTTTTGAGATCTGCTGTCTCACTGTTTGCAGGCAAATCTTCAGTACAGTTAATGGGTCTCCAGTAGTAAATCACCCCATATAAATTTACTGCGCATCCTGCTTAGATTAGCAACGGGTATTTGTGAAAATGCAAATGAAGTATTCTTTGGGCTGGCATGCTGGTTTCTCACACTAGGCTCACCATCTTGCCTGGCACACCAAGGCGATTGCCAACCCATTCCTTCCTTGCCAGGGGACACAATTTGCATTACATAGTCTCTCATGGCTGCAGTATGAACATTTTTTAAACGTATATCAGTGAGTCTAAGCCATGCAGCATTTGCTTGGTTGCCATGTTGTAGAGAAGCTATGAAAAACATTCTTAATACAGCTCTGGCTGACTAGGCTTCTGAGAATCTCCATTTCCTGCCAGTTTAAGCAGTTTTAAAGGCTCAAATCAACATAGGTATTTGGCAGCTAAACAATACACGTGTTTCTGGAGGAGGCAGATATTGATGCAAACAAAAACACCCCACCACACACAGCTTGTTTAATCTGAAATACCTTCTTAAAACTCCAGTCCCATTGTCTATAGTAAGTCTTCCAGCTGATGCCAATAGAAAGTACATATTAAACCTGATGATCCCTTCCCTTTCCCATTTATTACCACCTGGGTTTGAGAAGTTTAAATTATCAGAGATCAGGTAAAGAATACTTCTACTGACCACTGCCATACAGTTCAGCTTTACATGAGAAAGCTATGATATGCTGCATTTAAATAACTCTTCTATGTGATGTCTTTAACTGAATTTCATTTCTGTCACTCTTAAGACTATTTTTTTCCACCAGAAAACAGATGACTGACTGCACATGTCCAGCAATGGATTATGCTTTCTCCTGCACCCGTTACTTTTGTTTCATGCATACATTTTTTCATTTCCTCCCCTTGCAAACAAGAAATAAATTAACTAGTCACAACCTTAACCCTATCTATTATTAAAGGACTTCTCAGTTTCACAGTAGTTTAACAAGTTGATGCCAGTTCTGACATAAATTGGTCCCTACCCTCAGCCACCTTTCCAAGTATTTTTGATGTATGTAATGCCCCACTGTCAAGACACTCCCAGAGCTACACCTCTCCAGCACGTTCCCATTCCCCCTTCTTACACAATGAATACAAGCCCATTATGAGAAAATAATTGTGAAAATTAATCTCATTCCAAAACGACAAACTGTGCCCTGCTCAAATTATTTTGCAGATTTAAATTTCTCCTGATCCATAATAGTGTATGAGAAGAAATGAAACAAGTCGACAGACCCATTAACCGCTAACACATTGTTTAGAGTGGGAAGCAAACGCAGGAAGGACCAGGCTCCCAAAGCATCTTCCCAGCATGGTAAAATCAGCCTTATTTTATAGATGATGGCAATTACACTGCAGAATTTTTATTATTTTTTTTTAAACTGAAAGCCCTCTATCAAGGCCTATATGTGTTAGCCTCATATTTAATTTATGATACCTGACCTTCCTAATTCAAAAATCTTACCTGGCATCTCCTTTGGAAAGGTTGGTGTTTACAGGATGAAGAATAACCTTGTTTGCATCCACATCCACCACACATTTTGTATGCAGATCAAGCTCTATAAAGAAATGAGAAAGTGTCAAGTGCTGCTCCTAAAGCACTAGGATTATATACACCATTACTTCCTCCAGACACCAAATTTATTCATGTGGTCTGACAGCCACCCATCAGCTAGAGAATAGAAACAGGACCACTGCCAAATTCCACTTGTAGAGATATTCTGACGGGATGGATCCTGTCCAGCTTTAAAGCATGCACTCTTTTTAAAACAAGAAAGAGCTCTTGGGTTTTACTGAAGGACAATCAGCATATACAAGGCGGTATGAAATTTCTTCTGGGGAAAGAACCATTAGGCATGGTACCACTTTGACAGCTCTTCTTATTGCTCTCTCAATGCCTCACCCGCTCGCAGGGAAAGCTGCCCCTACCATCTGCAGCACATTTTCCCTGGCCACTGTTGTGATACAGCAGCATGCCATGCCAGCTGTCAGGCCTGGGGCACCTGCTTAGAGAAATTCAAGTCCCATCAAAAATAATTTAGGTATGAGTGTGTAGAAAAGGGCTTCTCCTTCCCCACAGGCTTCCAGTCAGCTGGAAAACGCAGCTCTTTCAAATGACATTAAGAAATGGGATGTATACTATGAGTAATAAGACTATTTGGAATGTATGAGAATTCTCAGCCGTAGAGGCGGGGAAAACAAAATAAAAGCTTCGGATAACACTGACAACCATCCAAGGTATCCACCCAACGACAAATGGAGTTAGATATTAAAAAAAGCACACAGTCACTTGCAACCAAAGTCACTGCCAACAGACACAGGGGCCTGGACATACAAATCCAGTCACAGAATCACAGAACAGCCTTGGTTGGAAGAGACTTCTAAGATCACCAAGTTCAACCACTCCCCCAGCACTGCCCAGTCCCCACTGCCCCGTGTCCCTCAGCACCACATCTCCACGGCTCTGAAATCCCTCCAGGGATGGGGACTGCCCCCTGCCCTGGGCAGCCTCTGCCAGTGCTGGGGAACCCTTTCAGGAAAGGAATTGTTCCCCACATCCAATCTAACCCTCCCCTGGCACAACTTGAGGCCATCACCCCTCGTCCTGTCACCTGGGAGAAGAGACCGACCCCCTGCCTTGCTACCCCCTCCTTTCAGGGAGCTGTAGAGAGCAATGAGGTCTCCCCTCAGCCTCCTCTGCTCCCGACTGAACCCCCCCGTTCCCTCAGTCGCTCCCCATCAGACTTGGGCTCCAGAATGTTCTTCACTCTAATGCTGAACCTGGAAAGTGTACCTCAGCGCTGATTCCCATAAATATGACACACTAATCAGCACTTTGCAACACCCTCATGACAAGGGGCTACACTGCATAACCTCCATATGGGGTTCAACACCTCAGCTGAATCACCAAAATATGCTCATGTCTAAGCATGTTAATCATAATCCTCATCCTCCTCCATCTCTGCTCTTTCCTTCTTTGTCACCTGGACTTGCTCTTTCACCTTACAGCACCTTATAAACTCAGACTGCAAATCTCTCGGGTAAAGAGCACAGATTTTAATTATCATACAGCACCTGCAGACTTCTTGCTGCTGTTAAATAACATAAGGGGAAGTTTCCTTCATTGATGTTTTTTGAAAGAATTGTTATAGCTTTTTGCCATTTGAAACACAACAAAGCAAGCCAAAGCTCAAGATCACTGCTCATTGCAGCAGTCACACAAAGCTGAAATCCTTCTGAACAAAACTTCTCCTCTGTTATTAAACTGTGCTTTTGCAGAAGGAACAGACAGACAAGTTCCAGAGGCTAGTGTTTATTGTAATTTCTCTCCACACCCTGAAAGCCAATTTACCTATCATTAATATGCAATACATGCTTGCTTAGATGAAATTATATTCTTCCTACATCCCATATCCGACAAGCCACTTTATCTGGGTCTGGCTGGTTAGTGATTAACATTCTATATTGCAGTGACCTGGTTTTCCTCACTCCTGAAGAGGGTTTTTACATGCTACCTCCCCCTCCTGCAAAGCATAAGGTACGTGCATTCTGTATGTAAGCAGTATGGTCTCTAGCATGTTTTTTAACCCATCTTGAGAGAGAATGCTGATGGCAGGTTTGGCACCCATGACTGTCCACTGAACTCGAGGTCTTGCTAGCATTCATTAAATCTCTGTTTGCAAAATACCTTTAAGAAAGCACACAGACAGGATACAAGACTTCCTCGAAGTCACATGGCCTCACAGGAAAAGAAGAAAGATTCGAAGTCAATTTGTCATGTACAACACACCTTGTCTGACGATCATCATCAAAAAGGTAATGTTAAAATCCCTCTCCTAGGCATCCTGCAGACAGGGGACAGCACGGTTTCGGACGACGTGGTGAGCCATGCCAACAGCTATTGTCAAACAGGGAAGTCTCAGTCCTTCCTTCTGGCTACCTGCGCCTCTCACTTGCCTTCTACCTCTACTATGCTCAGCAGACTCCTCTGGAAGTCACAGAAAGTTACTTCAATGGCAGAAAACTACCCAACATTAAAAATGGTTGTATTGAGACACAAAGAAAGTTACATCAGCCCAGTGAAAGCTTTGAAGAACATCAAAGGCCGTGCAGAGAGTAGACTGGTACAGAGGGGAGAGACGACATAGAAGTGTCCCATGAAATAAACCCCTAAGAAACAGTTACGTTCAGCCTCTCAGCTGGGTTATGCATCTAGACAGCCTTAAGGCTACTTATCCCAGTTACCTTGGCAAAAGACATGGCAACTCTCCTTTTAGCTGAAGAAATAGTATAAATTCTGTTTTAGCAGCACATCATACCCTTTCTACAAATTCTGGCTCCATTACAAAGCATGTTCTTTGGCTGATTTCTGGTTTCTTTAACACTTCTGGTAGGTTGAGAGATGAATCTCATATTAGCCAACACTGGAAATCATATCATCATCATTGCCACCTCATTAAGTTTTTAATACTACTAAGGCAGGTTAGCCTTATAGACAAATCATCTTCCTGCTCTTTTGGATATGATCACACATGGACTCCACCCTCACTTTTACTAGTTTCAGTATCTCCTCGCTAAGCAGTGTACTTGCTGTCCCTGAACAACAAGCAAAATTAAGTGGCATCAAGATGAGGTGATAAGCACGTACACCCAAAACCATCAATTAGTTCACCTGGTAGTAAGGACTCATTTGTTGAGGCTTGGTATTATTATTTCTTTCAACTATAAAGGTTTGGGTTTTTTTCAGGCATCACAAAGTTTAGGAGAAGAGAAACGAGGACAGAAGTGGCTCACTGTCAAACTTTGGAGATTTCTCACACATCTTGTACCTCCATGAGATTTAAAATCTCACCTATTGTTATTGCTAACCTGCTTCTCCCTTCAGTCATTACCAAGTAAACACAAGCAACCACTCATTTGCTTCATCAAATCAAGAAACTAATCAGCTAATTGCTTTCTGAAAATTTAAAACTCAAACTCTCAGCTTCTCAAGAAACATTTATTGTCAGGAATGAAAGCCTCTTTCATTGCTTTGGAGTAAGAGGGCTCTGACGTCCATAATAAAAGGGTAACATGTCCCTTAGTCACTTTTCCACATTTACATTTCACAGCTGTAGAAGTGTTAAGCAAAGCTGGGCTGAGTACAAGAGTAATTGTTAAGCCATGTGAGTCCAAGCTACTCACAGAGAGTCTCTTGGATGACTGTTCATTTTACTTGTGAAACTGGAAGGTGAGGCTTGAAGGAGGCCATTCTTCTTCTCATTTCCCTTCATTTTTCAACCGACAAAAAATTGTCTAAGATAATAAAAACTGGGATCCAAGCAATGCAGATCTTAGCTGAAACCTCCCTCGTGTAGGCCAGGTTGGATGGGGCTTTGAGCAACCTGGTCTGGTGGGAGGTGTCCCTACCTATAGCAGGGGGGCTGGAATGAGATGAGCTTTAAGGTCCCTTCCAACCCAAACCATTCCATGAAAACCTAAATGACTATGCCTTTGATAAAAGCCTTATAGGCGCTAGAAAAATAATTCACATCACCCATATATGCTTTGGGCTTTTTCATTAGCCTAAAAAATTTAGTGCATTTCCAATAAGGTGGAAAATCAGTAAGCAAGAGAGAGCAAGACAAACCAGGAGTAGCATATCCCTGCCTGCAATGGTGGATTCAGCAGGCACTGGTATACTCCTAACAACAGGTAGGAGGTTATGTTCCCTCTGTAACAGCAGTCACGTGTCTGGTAATCATAAACTCAACAGAGCAGCTTTTCCACAGTGTGAGGAAACACTAGCAAAGGTGCAACTTTAAAATGTAATATATAGATTTGGGGCAGAGACAAAGAGCCTACGTGAATCCCGCAGGAAGGAGCCAGGAGTATTTTGGAAAACGTTGAACGTTTTCAACTCTGGGAAACCTCCACCTTCATTCACAGATCAGTTAGGGAGCTGTCTTCACAGATTAGCTGCAAGTAATGACAACAGTGGTTGGATAATGATGTGCTCAACTCCCTCTAGTAGGGGTAGAGAAGGAAATCCAGCTGTGCCAGGTGGCATAACAAAAACATCTGAGCTGCCACACGGCGATACTGGAGCTTTTTCAGCTACTACCCTAAAAAGTCATCCCACCTTCAAGGTTACTATATTGTAGAACCAAACAAAATGACCTTAATAAAGAGCTTTTACAAAGCAGTTTGAAATAACCTTAAAATGAAAGATGATACAGTAAATAAGCTGGTCTGCAGTTTAGTAAACTAGTGGTTGGGACCACAGCATCATAACAGCTTTTAGTACAACAGCCACGGGAGCTGAAAAGTCTGTTACAACTTCCTTATTGTCCATATTTTCCTCTTTATATACTCTATTTTTCCACATTGTATAAAATGAATTAAAGGAAAGCATTTCCCAGTTCATCAAGAGCCTTTATTTCCATATGAATTTCAATTTAAGAAATTAGTTTCGGATGGCTGACAGTTTTTCAGCCCTTTCAAATACCATTTGATCCCAAACCCCACTGAAACAAAAACGTGAACCTGATGGTGCAATACAGGTTAAACAAAATTTATGACAGATTCCTCCTGATCCCACTAGCAGGTTTAGGGCAGCTGTACCTGCACTGACACCTAAGGACCCCTTGGAGACAGGACATGAAGCTCCAGAGTGTCACTGGGAATCAGCACGGCTGCTCCTGTAGTTTCAGAAAAGCTAACTCAAGTATGAAAAATTCAATGTGAAAGGTTTAAAGTGCATGCACTAAGCTCATAAGCCAAAACTGGGCCTAAATACAAAAGCTCAGAATAATCTCCTGTAAAGGCTGAGACGATAGAAATTTTATATTTTAAATTACCAGCAGATTTTGAGGAGATTAACATTCCCTTCCTAGAACTGGAATGTTGTACCCTGAGCCTTCAGTTGCATCGAGTAAGAAATTAGAGTTGGTTTCTTGTACCTTTCTTGGTCTAAAAAAAGGTAAACTGCAATAACACTGAGAAATGTTTAAATAGTAACTTCAAAATATTTAAGTTTATTTATCACACAGATGAAACAAATGCTACCTAAAAAAAGAGGCTGTTGTTTATTTGGTTTTGTTTTAAAAAGAAATATGAAAGCAAGTTCAAACACAACAGGTCCTCAAAGTCTCCCTGCCAACATTTGTTGCCTTAGAGTGACTTTTCTCTTTGCCCTTTGCTATGGAGAAGCCAACACAAATAAAGCAAAAACTAATTGACTATATGAGAGACTGTGGAAATAACTTACATCTAAATGACAATGCTAAGAGCTTAAATGGAAGAAAAAAAAAAAAAGTGCAATAGGACCTTTAGGGCATTAATTCTAAGACATAGTAACTGATACATTCTGGACAAAACCAGTAATTTGATGTGTCCCTTAAGTCTACCAACATGAAGTCCATGCTTCAAGCATCGAGCTTCCCTGCTATATATATGACCTGTGCAAATATAATTCATGGCACTTGCAGTTTGCAGCAATCTAAGATCATTAAATATGAATGAGTGCATCTGGAAGGGCACACAATACTATCTAATCTTAATGATGAGGTGTAAGGCAACTCAAACTCATGAGCACATTCAATGCAAGCAGTCTCTCCTCACATATTAACACTACGTTGTCCAAATGGTAATAAACTTATTCTATCTTCTGCTGTTTCATTTTCTGTGAGGAGAGAGCTTGTCAAAGGGCTTTACTAAAAGCACTCTGTGTATCTGGATACTAACCTTACTCACAGTCAGTTCTGCTGCTGCATGCACTGCTCAGCTCCCAGAGACTAAGTAAATAAATCAGTCTGGTGACTTTCTGATGCAGCAAAGAGCTCTGAGGAAGTTCAGTGCACATCTCTGTGCTGCTGCTTTGTTTCAGGCTGCGTTTTGTTCCTGTTAACTCTGAAATGGTGTTTGCTCTGCCACCAGCCACCCAAATGCCAAGGCAGAACTATTCACAGCACGTGTATCTGCTCTTCTGTTGCCTTTATGAGCAGCAAGCAAACATGAAACCAGAGCAGCGAGGTAATCTCACACTGCACTTCAGGCTAGCTCTAAAGATGTAATTAGCACAAGAATTGTTTGCCTTTGTGACATCCCCATTGGACTCACCGGTAGTCTGGTAGTCTCACTGGTTCTTTGGCAGTGAGGAGTAAGGTTGTAACACTGTAGGAGTTCCTCAAATACAATTGCCTCACTGAGGAAGGGAAGATGAAACACCAGCTCTGCATGCTTTACTCATTTGTCACCATATCTCTAGGTTAATCCTGCTCATACCACAAACACCATTTTATAGGTTATCAACAATCACCAGGAAATATTACAAAGTCTAGGCACTCATTTCTGACAAGGATACGGAGGAAAAAACGTCTTGTGTTTTGCATAATGCCATCAGGATACTACAGGTGTCATTTCATTTGCTCTAATACCATAATTTATCTTACAGAACTGCTTGCACAAACTCCGATTTATAGATAAGTTGTTTCTGTTGTAATCTCCAGTGGAAAAAAAACACAACAACAAACACAAACAAAACCACAAGAACAATCCCCACCTCCTCCCCAGAAACCCAAAACATTTCAAAAGCCTGGAAATGCAAAAGACTGGAAATGCTACCTCCTCCAAAGAGTAGGAAGACATAAAATTAGCACCTAACACTGTAGTCAGAAGCTTGCACAGACAGAGAAGCAAATTCCTTCCTTGCAAGCACTGGAGACAAAATCTTTATCATCCAAGCACAAAAGGATGCCTGTTTGAAGGCAGAACCTAGTCTGGATGAATATACACATTAACAGATACCTGAATATATATTTACAGGTAACCTAGAGCTTTAAACTGGAAGCTATAGGCCTTACACCACAATCCTACAGACTGTGGTCTCATACAGTTTAAACCTAACCTGGCACACCCACACCACCACTCCCCACTTGAGCTGTGTAATGCCACCACCCAGCCTGCCCAGCCTTGTGCCAGCACCAGTACCTCTATTGCTCCTCAATAAAATCATTCAAAACACTAAACATATGATTTTATTTCAGTTAGTTTCCTGCCTTCCTTGTTCAAACAGAAAAAGTATTAACCCAAGTGAAATGTAGCAACACAACAGCAGTATTTTTGATTGGCTTAAGGTGTCATCATACCCTTGAGCGTTAAGTCATGTTCTTTTAGTGCTGATAAAAGATGTTATATTTTAATTAACACTACACTGAACGGAGAGAAACACAACGACTTAAATGTACTTATGTACATCAACATCACCTGAAACCAAAGTATTCAGTAAGACAGAGCCTACAGATTAAGATGTGATGCTGCAGGTGCCTCGGCATAAAAGTTGTTTTAACAAAAGCACAGCTTCCATCCACAGTTTGTAGGATTGGGTGCTAATTTGAGGCAAGATGCAAAAAAGTGACCTAGATGCAAAAAAACCCAAGAAACCCAAGTACAATTATGAAAGCTTCTCCTCACTGCTTTAAATTAGTGTTATAATCTTATAGATTGCCACTTTGCACGAGGTTGAAGGGGGACCCTCAGTACTACCACCTTGAAATGTGAGTCCTACAAATTACCAGCTATTTGATACAGAAATCCCTTCAACACGCACACAAGGAACCTATTACACTTTTATGAGCTGTATAAATTAGTAATAGTTAAACATACCGCTTTTATTAACCTAATAAACCCTCGCCTTAAGAAATTCATAATTCAAGCACTAAAGACAACCACCACCACAAGGGAAGCACCCAGAACGTTTCAAAGCTTAAATTTCAACAGCTTTAACCATCTGACAGGTTTGCAGTTTTAAGCCCTTCGGTGCAGAGGGAAGGAAAAGAACATTACTTGTGATCCTGAAGAAAACAAATACTTGCTTCAGGTTCAAAGCCCCAGAACTTCATACAAATACTACTTAGAACAAAGTGTATATTAGAGAGCTTCCAAGAAAGCTGCCTCTTGCCTCAAACCCTATTAAAAAAGCAAAGCCACAGAAGCCTTACACTGGGATGACTCTTCAGAAAACCAGTTACACAAATGCTTAAATTTCACATTAAGCAGGTAAGAAAAATACCAGGCTTCCTATCACAGATTGTTTCTATAAATTCTAAGAGCACCAGAAATATGGCACGGAGGTATCAGTTGTTTAGAACTGACCAAAACATCTGGACTGTGACAAATAATCTGCTCAAAAAACCAACAAAACCAATTCCAGGATGTTTTGTTTCAGGGAGAAAAAATACATTGATGTTGTAGGCTAGACTTACATGGATTTAGGTACCACTCACAAAATAAGAGGATGCTTAATAGCTGCGAAGTGGTTCTTAGAGAGGAGGTATGCCCCCCTATGTGCCAAGAACACGGGGTTCAGGTCCCTCTTCTCTCTGATGAACAGCAAGGACTGATACTCAAACATCCCTCACTCCTGGATGAGCCTCCTAACAACCAGGCTACAGCCATCCTCTCTAGTCCACAACATTTTTGATACAGAATAAAATATCTCTGATAACAAGATACACTCCCCCATTCTTCCACATTAGTGCAGCTCAGTGTTAGGATATTCCCCAGCAAAGCAGAAGCTTCAAGTAGATGCACTGCTCTAAATCTATCATCTTTCATCATTTCCCCCCCCCCTTTACTTCCACCACTTCTTCCCCGCTCAGTCCCTAGCTGGAAACAGCTTGAAGACCACTCCATGTGCACAAACACAGGGTTGAAAATACGTAGAATACATGGCAGGAAGGAGAAGGGCATAGTTTACCCTTAGACATTCAAAACTTGAATGAACAAAGCTCCATGCAACCTTATCTAATTTGACCTGCTCTGAGTAGCGAGTTGGACTAGAGACATCCAGAGGTCCCTTCCAACCTGAATTCTTGTACAATTCCAGGGGTAAAGAGCACTACACATTCAGAAGATGTCTGGGTCACAGCCAAGGAAATGACCTATGACAGGAAAGGGACATGAGCAAAAGGAAAGCCCGTGCCTATCACTGATAAAAAGCACTTTCAGCTCCTTTCCATTCCCAGCTCCTCCACACTGTCACTCAATCTCCTCCCAGCAATTCTCCACAGGGATGGGTCCCTCCTCAGTTTTGAGAACTGCTACTTGAAATTTAACTAACTGTAGATTTTGGTCAAAATATCCTCTTTTGCCCTAACTCACCAGACTGTAAGGACATCAACTCCATCTCCTCTGTTTTGAATGCAGGACCTGAGAGCTCTTGTGAACTCAGTTTGATGCCTCTGCTTTTTATTTTAAAAGAAATACTGTATTTGATAATTAAACTTTTTGTCTTCTTACTTACTGAAAGGAATTACAGAGTTATTTTGTTTCAAAAAAAAAGATAAAGGGCTTCCCCCGCTGCTCCCTTTTTTGCTTCAGCTATTAAACTGATTTCACTCGATTCCCTTTCCCCAAAAGGAATTATTGGCATACTTCTGTGAGAATGTGTGGAGGAAAAAAGCCACCCTACACGTTTCTTGGATTTTTGCCTTCTTTACCTTCTCATTCCTTGGCTGAAGCTGCCTTTTCATACTTGCTTCCTCATCACCCAGAGGAAGTTTTTTTTTCTAATTAAGACACGTAATAAGCACTTAAACAGATGCCCAGACCATGGTCTGATTAACATAACCCTTAGGCAAGTTTCGCTAAGGGAAAAAAAAAAACCAACAAAACAACACCCAACAACAACAAAAAAAATCTTCTCTTGTCAATTCACGCTTCCTCTTCCATGTTTTCTTGTTTGTTTTTGTTTCTTTTGTCCTTATAGTGCCTCTGTCATCTGGTTAACTGCCTCCCACTCAATCACTGAGGGGTAAGAAGAAGGGTTAGAGAGCTGAGGGCTGAATTCCAGGAATAAACACAGAAAGAGAGGTATTTTCCCCCAGAACTCCAGGAAGAAGGAAGAGCTGTCCCAGCCGGGCACAGGGCACAGCCCGGCTGTAATACAGGTGTAAGAGGGGTGGAGAGGGGTGTACCCCCGGGGGGCAGGGAGGGGAAAAAAGCCATAAACCAGAGCGAGTTTGGGAAATGACAGGAATGGGGAGTGAGGACAGCTGCTTCGCCCTCAAACCTACCTGGACCTAAGTACGCGTACGTGATAAATAAATAAATACACACATACACCTCTAAACACACCCCGCTGCTCCTACAGACACCGCTGGGGACGGGACCCCCCGCCTCCCGCCCCGCTCTGCCCCCCCGGGCCCGCTCCCCTCACGCACAGCCCGCGCCCGCCGGGAGGCTCCCACACGGAGGAGGGTCTCACCTCGCCGGTTCATGGGGCGGACGCGCACCGCCACCTTCACTTTGGAGTCCCCCATCGCGCCGCTCCAACCTCCCCGGCTGTCTCGTCCCTCCTCGGCTTCCGTCTACGGAGGGACACCCGGCGGCGCGGGGAGGAGCGCGGAGCGGGGCGGGAGGGTGAGACCGGGGGCGGTGAGAGGGAGGCACCGTGCGTGACCAACGTCCGGCTGGACTACAACTCCCAGCGTGCAGCGCGGCGACTGGCCGAGAGCGGAGGGAGGTCAGCGTGGCGCGCTGCACGCTGGGAGTTGTAGTCCTTCGCTCGGCCCCCCGCCTGCCGCGGAAGCATTGCATGTCGGGATATGTAGTCCCCCAGAATAGGGGGGTTTCGTGAGGCGATGCGCGCCACAGGGCGTTTGTGGGGTATGTTGTACAGCAGGGCGCTGGCAGGGTGGGCCTCAGGGTCACCCCGCTCAACCACTGGGTGGCTGTGGGTCAACACCCATCGCACCTCACACCCTGCCTGTGCCTCGTGCCCTTTTGGGGGGAATACTGCGGTATTTCGTGCTGAGCAGACAGCAGCATCACCTCTGAGGCTGAAACCTCACCTCACTCTTGGAGTAAAAACCAACACGGCGTTGCTTTGCTGCTCTGTGAGGTTTCTGTCTGTCAGAAATCGCTTTAAAGACCACGAACATCACGAACCGTAACCCAACGTAGAGACCACGCTTGAGGATGATGACTGGGCCTGGCTGCAGCGACCTCGGATATTCTGTCCACACACAGTTATTAGCGGTTCGTTTAGCAGAGGCAGCTCATTAAAAGAGCTCAGCAGTAATAATCAGAGACGGTTTGGACAATATTACAATTTGTCCCCATTAGGCGGCTCAGCTGCTCAACCGCAGCTACCGATTGCAAAGACCGAGAGCGAAACTATAACGCAAAGATTCGAAAAACAAAAAACCAGAAAAAAATGTCTCATTTAAATGGTCACGGTTGAAAACCCTCATAGCTGCTATTTTAGTACAAAAACAAGGATTCTCTTTGTGTTATTTTGAAAGGGCAGATTTCAGCAACGACGGGGAAAAAGAGAAATTCAGAACTGTAATCCTTCGGCCCTTCAACATCAAACAGGGTTTTCTGACAGAAAAACAAAAAAAAAGAAGACATTTCCAAGTGGTTTTGAGATAAGCAGCACTTTCTGCCCAGAATTGCACTCAATTGCTATCATTTCATGCCTGCCTGACCTGAAGAATATCTTGTCAAGGCGGAGAGAAAACGATATTAAATTGGCATTTAGTGACACTGGGATTGATATCCATGTTCTTAAGAACATCCCAAGTGAGCATGAGGGTTAAGAAGATATCCTGAAGTTAAAAAAAAAATAAATTTAAATAACAGCAGGTCAGACCAAGCAGGGTGGCAAAAGCTTAGAACAAAAAATTGAGTTTTCATCCACGGCAGCAGAAAGCATCGGTTCCGCAGCCCCGTGCCGCAGAGGGTTTCTTGTTGGGAGTGGGGACATCCCGCTCACAGCCTGCACAGTTGGTTCTTGCACTTGTGAACTTGAGGATCTAATTACAGGATGAAACCCAGCTTTGAACTTCTTGTGGTATTTTCCAGCTGGGGCCTCGGCAAACCACACCAATGTTTTTCTGAAACCGAGCGCTTCACAATCGAGATAAATATAATCTCTGCTTTACAGCTGGGCACGATGAGCAGCAAGTGGAGGGTGAGTTCCAGGTGACTCGACTGATTTAATCTGATTTAAATCTGATTTAAATAAATGGGAGGAAACCTGCCAGATGTGTGTACTGCTGGGGATAGTAGGTGTCACCCAAATCCAGTCCTTCCTCCTCCATCTTCTCCTCTGGTATTAGTTATCATTGGTTATATGCAAGATTAAATGGTCAGTTTATTGGGGAAAGGATTGCACACCACCTTTTTATTTGATGGAAAGAGGTGCCAGAGTGTTTTAAGTGTTATGTACATGGACAATAACAAACGCAAGCATATAATTCTTCCAAGCTATGCTCCAGTTTTCTACTCAGAATGAAGAATTTATTTTAAAATCTGAAAAATCAACCTTTCAGCCTTATGGAATCACAGAATAGCCTTGGTTGGCAGAGACCTCTGAGATCATCAAGTCCAACCATTAACCTGACTCTGCCAATTGACCACTAAACCACGTCCCTCAGCACCTCATCCTTCAGTTCTAACTCCCAAAGAGAAACCAGATTCACACGGAATCGCTGCTACTTTCTGCAAACTTCTTCATAGATAGAAACACCTTTAGAGCCCAAAGAACCGTCCTCAGCTCCCACGTGGGGTTTTGTTGGGGCTCTAGGAAGACGAGTGGGAGCAATAACTTCTCCTGGCTCTCTGCAGTCCTGCCTCTGGATGTTTCCTTTATGCAAGCCTCTAAATCCTGCGATGAATTACAGTAAGGCACCTTCTCTTGCACTGGCATAAGCTACCTCAGTGTAATTACCCCACTGTGAATTCCTCGACAAGCCCTTTCCCTGGCTCAGTGTTTCACAATCTGTGGGAAGCATCTCCCCGGAGGGCCACAGCTTGGAGGGAGGATATTGTTTCCATTCACAGCACTGGAACATGCTAATTATGCTGGGAGGAAAGAGGGGGGGGGGGCAGCTTTCACTTGGGAGGGACAGGCTGGGCAAATAGTTTGTGAAACGCCAACTTAACCCCATCTTGTAGGGAATTGTCTCCAGCTCTTTTCCCCCTTCCTAGTTACTGTAATGAGGGGCTGACTTCCCAGATTAGCTCTGGCTATTTAAATGCTAATTTAATTAACAAAACATCCTTGGGGGGGAGGCATTACTTGTCCCTCCCATTCATTTATCGTGTTTCTGAATGCAACACTATTTTCATCAAGTTGGGGAGCCACAGTTAGTGCCATACCCACCTGGTCACTACAGGGATTAAGCAGTGATGTGGAGAAGAGAAAATCGGGTCCTTTGCTTCAATTTTTGGTAAGCAACTAAATATGATGGACTGTTCAGAAGTAACAAAAGGATTTCATGTGTCCCACGTGACTGCAGTGCCTGGGGTGTATGTATCACCAGTCTGGGATGGAAGCAGTTGGCTTTCATTTTTATCTAGATAAAGGTATGAATGGTTTAGATCTCAGATCATCTAGATATCATTATATCTCAGGGCAAGGTAGAAAACATGACAGGCTTTTGAATGTCTTCTTCCAAACCATAACAAACAACAAATCAAGCGTATTTTACACCCATTTTTTCATTTGTTAGGCTGCGTATCAAAGGAGAGGCATCAATTATGAATTTGCTGTAGACCTAGTTTCTGCCCATAAATCATTCAAGCATTGGAAAACTAAAACAAAGGATCTTATCAGTGTTTTATTAGTTATATGTGGGCTCTTTAAGTATCACCAAAGTCCATTTTTGCCAGAAGCTGAGCACCAGCTGGGACAGTGCCAGTTGGAGACTGGGAGGCATTCAGGGCATGCAGCAGCTCTTCAGCATCTTCAGTGATCAGGTCCTCAGCACAGAAGTATGTGGTGAAACATTTAGAAAACAAGACCTACCTGTTGCTGTTGTACATTTTTCACAGATTTTTGTTTTGTCCAGTCCCTGGGGTAATGAGCTTTATTCTGATATGCTAATTTTGCCTTCAGGTTTGTCTTGCTTTTCAGTCTGAAGATATGAATAGATAAATGTAGTAGAAATTTGTAGGCACAGGCGAAAACAGGAGACAAGTTTGTTATAAATTTCTTGCAGCTATAATTGAGAAAGTAAGCATCAAGGGAAATTGCTATTAAGAACAGATCAAAAAATCTGGATAAAGCAGAAAATCAATTTCTCCAAATCAGTTGTGTCAAAATTCTGCTTGTTACCAGAAATATTCTTTACTTTCAAGGAACTGCTGAAATTTCTCATGCAACTCTTTGTACAAATGTGCAGGTTCAGGAGACTCACATTAATTTTAGCAAAGCGCTTTCTATGCTCTATTATTTTAATAAGAACTTTGTAAATTTGAAGGGTTGATCCTTTCCAGGGTCATTCACAACCGTGAATTTTACTGATCCTAGGATGGACTTTTAAAGGTATTTGAGTGTGGCCTCCTGCTCTCACTGTGAACAGTATCCCCA
Organism: Podargus strigoides; assembly: GCA_028020825.1. Classification (NCBI taxonomy): domain Eukaryota; kingdom Metazoa; phylum Chordata; class Aves; order Caprimulgiformes; family Podargidae; genus Podargus; species Podargus strigoides. Next base: position 2,396,406 of record CM051619.1, read on the forward strand.
GGGCAAATACATGAACTCTTGAAGTCTTTTTGCAATACTAGATTATAACAGAGTAAAGCCTGAAACAAACTTTACCTAGGCAACCTCCACTTTTAAAAAGTTATTCCAAAATCCTGGTCATAAATTTAATGGCATTATAGGACATAATACTCTTTCCTGTGTTACCCAGAGGGAATCCCAAATTAATACCCCATTTCTCATCACTCCATAAACTTTTTTTATGGCAGTGAAATTCCTTATAGCTACACTTCAGCTGTGGTACTTCTGTACAGTGGAATTTCAATACAAATTCATACCTCCAGCAGCAACGCAGGGCCAGGTAATATTAGCAATTTATGTGCTGGTAGGGCGAGGCTCCCAGTGAGAATTTTCTCCTCTTATTGACTACAAAGTTTTACTATTCTTATCAGCTGTTCAGTTTGCTGATACAGCAGTGTTTCAAAGCAACTGGTTTTACCAGCTGTGCTGCATTTTATTTGAGCAGTTTTTCAGATAAAGATTTGACATTGGATTTCAGTTGTTTGAAAATAAAATAGATTTTCTGTCTTTGCAGAAAATAGAGAATCTCTAGAGAACTTCTATAATACAAATTTAGCAGGAGAGTATGTTTAGCAGTTGCAAGACAAGCTTGTAGTCCTAGAAAAGTGAAAAATCCCACCACAATGGTAATCACTGATACTCTGAAGAATGCATAGAGTTGTGTAACATTTGCAGCATTTATCTCCTAGTGCTTCTGAGATACCTGATGGGTGAGAGCTGAACTGCCTTAACTTCAAGGGCTGTTATACCTTATAGCTTCATCTGCTGAATCATGTTGTTCTCGCTCCACTTCTGCAGAGGAGACGCCTGCAAAAGCCACATTTTTTTTTTTGCTTTTCTGCACATCCACACCTTCTCTCCTGTTCACCCTCCCTCTCTCCAGAAGCTGTACAGCTTCAAGGCATGTCCTGGTGATCCAGACACTGCCAGACACAGGCCGAGCTCCTAATCCAAACCCAGATCTAAATTTTCCAGCTGCATTTACACTAATAATAATGATAAAAAATGAATGTGTTTTGCTTACATTTAGCAAATAGCACCGCAGGCTAAAATATCAGCTCCAGATACCCCCTGGTTTAATGAGTCCATGATTTGATGTTGAAACCTAGGAAAGTGTGATAAATGGGAGTGCTGCTGTCACCGCTGGGAGCTGCAGAATTTATTGATAAAATAGCATCTGAACAGCGACCAAAAATGCCTTTCTGACTCTATAGACAAGAGTGACCTCCGGTGGCTAAGGAGCAAAATAGAATCAGGTCTAATTATAATCCCCTTTCCTGTCCTTATTTACTGCTTTTCTCCTGCTGCTTTTAAAGAAGGAGCTGGGGACGAGGGAATACTTGCTCCCCTCCTTGCAGAATGAGCACCCGTCGCCTGGCAGTGCTGATTCCCCTGGACCAGCTCCTTTGGGGTGAAGCAGGGAGAGTAAAGGAATGCTGGCAACCCTCCCATAGCTCCTAAAGAGAGGCACAGAGGTAGTTCTGGCACCTTGAAATCAGGCAGAGGATTCCCACTGATCCTGCAACGAAGTCATTAGCACGGGTTATCAGAGAGAAGTAAATACTGTGGGGCTCCTTTCTGGTTTGTGCCTACTGTGTGTTGCTTATCATATACTAAAGGATATGAAAGAAATACCTTGTTTGACTGCTAGTGTGAATGAAACCCTAATAATTCCTTCAGCTAAGTGATTGTTGATCAGTATTATGAATGGTTAACTACCTCAAGGAAAGTGTTAAAATGCAAGGTAGTAATCTTTGGTGAAGGGCTAAAAATGTGCTTTATTTGAACTTACTAAAAATGAAAATGGAAATGCCCAGCTAATTGCATCACTCACTGAGCTGTGGCTTTAATAAAATGTCAAGTGTTGGCAGCGTACTGCTAAAAGCTGGTGTCATGGGCCTCTACTGGAAATATGCCCATCAAACAAACAAACCAGTTTGGCTCCTAAATCAAAAGTCCCCATGGTATTTATGTGTGTGTAAGCCTTGATATTCGATGTTCCCTAAGGTACCTATCCATACCTCAATGTGTTATATTGGGGGAGCTTGGCGTCAGAGCTGGGTCTAAGCATTTCAGTTCAGCTTACTGGGATAATGAAGCCCAGCTCTGATACTTGGACCTTGCTGTTGACTCTGCTTCCTGACCTCCACTTTGCTGCCGTGGGTGATACCTGGGTTGAGGAACTTGCTGGTGCTGATTCTAATTGAAAATGTGGAACGGGGGAGGACTTGATGATCTTGAAGGTCTCTTCTAGCTGAAACTGTTCTGTGATATTGTGATTCTGTGATTGTTGTAGAGAAAAATCAATGTACTCTGGTCCCTCAGTCATGGATCATTTAGCCTGGAGAAGAGGAGACTGAGAGGAGACCTCATTGCCCTCTACAACTCCCTAAAAGGAGGTTGTAGTGAGGCTGGTGTTGGTCTCTTCTCCCAAATTACTAATGATAGAACGAGAGAAAATGGCCTCATGTTACATCAGGGGAAGTTTAGATTGGATATTAGGAAGAAGTTCTTTACTGAGAGGGTGGTTAGACATTGGAACAGGCTGCCCAGGGAGGTGGTGGAGTCGCCATCCCTGGAGGTGTTTAAAAAATATTCAGCAAATATTGAATCAAAAAATTGCATCTGAAGAATGTGGCTCCAGAATGAAAATGTCCCCCAAGTTTTTCTGTAACAGGCTGCCCTGGGGCTTTTTCTCCTTAACCATTCCTTTCTCTGCCCCCATCTCTCTTTTCCCTCCATGAAGTATTGTTACTGGTGAAGACGTAGCAAACTGTGAGTTCTCAGAATTTTTATCTCAGAAATATACAGCTCTAAGGTCATGCAGAACCCCCCGCTCAGACTCAATACAGAACCTCCGTTCTCTGAGTTTTTCCGTTTCTTTCTCTCCCTTGTGCAATTAAAATAATGACATGCCAAATAAAGGCAATATAATGTAAAGCATCAGGAAGAATCAACCATTTAACAAGTCCTAAGGCTGATACAGATGTTTCCTGACAGTTGTGTTTGGGGACTCCCATGGAAATGATGTGCTCAGGGCTTTGCCAGGCGCAGCCAGCGTTCACTAACTCAAATGGTTTGAGACATCTCATGTCACGCTAAACATTTCTCTGTACGTGCTCCAAGTACTAAGTCACTGCTATGGTCAAATAATGAATTGTCAGTATTAGAAAAATGAGGGAAAGCTGTCTTGCTAACCAAGGGGTCAGTGGGATCTTTTCCCACTGCCTTCCACGGGAGCTCCTCTACTTTGATCTTTGCACATCACTTTCTTGATGGGTTTTTGACTGCTCTGCTGTGCGGGAAGTGGCCATCCCTTATTCTCCTTCCCCATAAGTCATCAGAGTTCATGGTGATGCTGTACACATACCTGAGGGTAGTACTTGGATTGTAATGGACACTTGCAAGTTGAATATTCACATGAATTAGCTTAACAAATTAGCCTGCACAAGGAGCACAGTTTCATTAATTCGAAGCAGAACCAGAAATACTGGAGTGGTTGCTTCTAGACTTGCAAAGGCACACCTGGATTTACCCCATATCAGAATTTACCTTT